>CM049428.1:47868349-52668349 GCA_026929855.1 Poa annua
ACCTGCCAGCTCCTCATTCACCATTCTTCCTTTCTTGCGCAGATCCGCGATGCGCTTGTCCCGGGAGTCTATCTTAAGGAATCCGTGAGCTGCATTGTACTCCCGGAGACTGGCATTGAGCTCGCGACGGATCTCGGCGATCTCATGTGCTTCGGCGAGTAGCAACCTCCGCTGCTCCTCCAACTCAGCCGAGGTGGCCTGGGTATCCGCTTCAGCGGCTACAGGTACAGCCAATTTGGCCACTAGACCCGAGAGAGGATCCGGGCGACGTCGCGGCTGGGACGGTTGTAGATCGCCATCCCGGGCCGCACCCCTTTCCTGGGGAGGTTTGGCCAAACGGATGTGGCCACTCCCGGTATCGCCGTCAGCGTCCTGGTACTCCTCCTCGGTTGTCCCGACCATCATCACCGCGACGGAACTCGGGGGGCGACCGGCACGCAGACCCCGAGCAGCGCAGAGCATGGGAGGGTCCTCAGCTTCCAGGATCACGTCCGGGTAGGTACAGACGACCTCGGTGGCAACGTAGGTGGTGAAACCACCAAAGTCAATGAGACATCCGTTTACCGGAAAAGGCATGTTCCGGAAGCATCATGCGTTGTCGCTGACGAAGTCCATCTCCCCTAGCCTTACGACCAGGCCAGAGAGAATCCGAATGTCGAAATGAATGGGGGAACCCGTCCGGATGTGTACACCAGCCAACGCCTCCGTCAGCCCCACGGTGGGCTCCAACTGTCGTGGTGGGGTCACGGCAGATGCCATAGGATGGCTAATGTGTGGGGCCGATGGACGTTGGTGGATCCGGGGAGGGATAGCGAGCTGAATAGCCCACATGAGGAGGATCCCGGTATAACCGAGATCTCCTAAGAACGAGGAACGAGATCAAAGTGCGAGGGGGAAGATCTAACAAACACGAACAAACGCACGAAGGCACACAACACACACACGAGATACCCAGGTTCAGGGCCCTCGGAGGTAACACCCCTACTCCTGCCTTTCCTCTCTATATAACTGTGGTACAAGAGCTACAACTTGCTACTAGATCTCTCAAAGGGACGAGTACAAAGAACTAGATGAACTCAAGGTGCGAAGAAGTAACTGCTCTAGGAGTAAATGTGTCTATAGCTTTGGCTCCCAAGTTTGTCTCTTTCTCACAGAAGCAGTTATGGCGCCTTTTATAGAGTTTCGGCCAGGAGGGCCGGAAACCCTAAATCGGCTTGGCCCCACCGGACAGGCCTAACCGGCATGTCGTCACCGGCTAGTGCGAGCTAGTCGCCGCGCTATCCGTCATAGCCCCTGCATCATCATCTCGATAAGGACAACAGGCGCCGTCCTGGGCCATCATTGTCCCCCTGCCAGAGACAAGACATGTCTTGGCCCATCCCGGATAGCCTTTTCCGGATTGCCGGGCTAGGCATGTCAGGTCTTGTCGTACCGTGGTCCTACCGGCTGACGTGCTCCCGTGTCAGGCGGGAGGGGACCATGCTTCCGTGTCAGGCGGGAGGTGACCATGCTTCCGTGTCAGGCGGAATGGTACTTCCTCCCGCAACAGACGGGAAAGCCTGCTATAGACCGTTGACGGTCTACCGGGATCCCTCATGCCGGATACCTCCTCGCTTGCCACTGTGAGCCTTTCCTACACAAGATCAAGACCGAGATATACACTCCGGTTAGTACTTACCCGGACCATCTATCCGGTAAAACCGAGTACACCTCCTTCCGGGAGTTTCCTCGGAGCCCGAGATCCGGGATCCTTTCCGGAGGCGCCAGAGCTCGTCTCAGGATGAGTATCTCTAGGCCTAGCCTCCCGAAGATGTCTTAGCCTATCAGCAAAGACATCTTCGAGAAGCTAGTTCTTAGAGGAACCACCCGCTGATGCTTGTGCTGCCATTGTGATGGCCGGGGGTGTCTATTTATAGCTGCCAGAGCTGACCCTTGCGCCTGCCAGGAGGCACTTTGCACTCTACCAGCGCTCAAGGGTCAAGTTGCCCTTTCAGCACACTAGAAGGTGTCCCTTGCTCTCGCCAAAGGTCAAGTACTGTTGGCACCTTACTGAATTATTTCGGGATCTGCCCCTACCCGGGGGGCAGCCCCCCGACACTGATCACTGAATAACACTTAAGAACTGAACAATGACAAGGAACACTGAAACTGAACAATGATAACTGAATAAAACTAAAACTAAACAATGAGGCATCACTGAGCACTGAACACTGAAACAGATCACGGAACACTGAATAACCGAGGAAGATAACTAAGACAATGAACACTGAATAACTAAGAAGAGAACTGAAGAAATGATAACTGAAACAAAAATGACACTAAAACTGAACAATGAACACAAATAATGAACAATAACTGAACAAATGTTCAACAGAAATGACAATAACAATGAGAATGAACAAGACTACTACGCCACCTATCTTCTCAAGTCTCGCGTAGGAGCAACTAATAAAATGAATCCAAGTAAAATGTTTAACACCCTTGAAGCTTGCACATGAATATCAACACACTTCGGATGGATAAAAATCAGTGAAGCTTGCGCATGAAAGCATCCTTAAAAAGTAAAGAATTAATATATAAGTGACAAAAAATAAAACATAACAGGAAAAATAATAATATAGAAAATAAAAATAGTACTATGCCTTGTCATAGAAATTGGTAACAATGCTCCTATCAACTTTGTTACCACCATAGAAATAAACATGGTTCACATACTGGATACGGATGTGAGGGCTATCTTCTTTACTGAACAATTTGCATAGGTTTTTCGGGGGGGGGGGGGGGGGGGGGGTCAAAAAAACTCCATTGCCATCATTGTCATGACACCATAATCATGGCTGCAAATTAAAAATAAAAGGGGGAGGACAAAACATGATTTTTTTTTGTTAAAAACACACATGACCTAAATAAAATAAAAAATGAACAAATGCATATACAGACTTACGGGTTGTCTTGTTTGGGGATATTCCCATTCCAAGTCCTAAACATGCTAAAGGCAGTCTCGTCCGTTGGAAAAATGTCAGCCCACAAAGACACAAAATTACTCTTCTGCAAAAAATAGGGAAAACAGGATTAAATATGAAAGGGGATATATAGCCTTAGAGGGCAAACTTGGTGTGAAGAAAAGATGGCAAATACTTACTAGGCGCCCTTGGACAGAACGCTGAAAATCAGAATCTGGGCTGAAAAATGAATCGAGAAACACAAACAACTTCCACTTGAAATCAACGCAGTATGTGAACCAATGTTCATCTGTGCAAATTGGAAAAAAACTGCACCAAAAGCATGTTGTCATCAACACAAAAAAGAGAAAAACAGTGGAGAAATTTTAAAATGAAATATGAGAATAAACACAGACCTTGTCAGAGAATTCGAGTCTCTTTCCTCTGCTAGCCGTAGAAGCTCCAATGAAAGAAGTGCGAACCATAGCGGTAACATCATTGTCAATGTCATATTTTAGGATACTTTCCTGCCGACACAAACAAAAAAAATAAAAATCTAGATTGATCACGTTTGGGTAATCACAGAGACACATACCACTCACTTAAGGCAGATGGAGAGGTGGATTTAACATATACAGAAAAATGAGCTAGTACAGTTAAAAACTTACACCAATGTATGAGAAAAAGTAATGTCTGTCTGACTTTCTAGGGTGCTTATCTTCAAACGGCTTTCGGCACAAACAAGGAATCAAGAAGTTGTCGATGTGGCCATGAGGCATGAGTGACTGACCCAATGAAACAAAACTGCAGTGGACTCCATGATATTTTAAGGCGTAATCCCTAACAAAAGATTACAAAAATTAAAAATAATAAAATTATTGATTTAGTACGACAGGTCGATGCAAAACGCAGAAACAGTACCTAGAGGAAAAAAGAAACAGAGACAAAAACAGATAGTACCTCTGAATTTTCTCTATGTACGCGAGGTCAATAATGGCACAGTAGTGCATGATATCTTCATCGGACACAGGAAATCTCGGGTTGTGTTCTAGAGGCAAAGCTAAACATTGCTTCGGTTGATTAATGATAATGCGGTTGGTTGAAGATGAATCCTTCAATCGGCTCTGCAACACTGCACCGGTTTGGCATTTGTCATCATCAACATCGACTACACTTGGTTTAATTGGTGCAGTGGAAACAGCCTTCCAAGATGGATAAAGAAATGAAACATTCTTCCCCTGCAAAGATTTATTGTATGATGTTTCTATATCAATGGCAAGCTTGCTTTGGCGCTGCTTCAGACTTGACGTGTGGGTGATAGTTACATCAGGAGACTTCACAGGCTTGGGACAAGAAATAAGGGGACAACAAAAGATAGATATCAGTTAGAATTTACGCAAAAAATGAAAAATAAAACCAAACAAAATCTTTCACTGAACACAAAAAAAAAGATATAATGAAATTACCAAAATTGCTTTCGGTGTGGTATCAGCAACCGGGATCGGCGTTTGCATACTTCCAACTTGCGACTTTGCAGCCTGATTATTCATTGTGGTGGTTGCATCTGGCTTCATGGTAACCATAGAAAATAAAAATTATTAGTGAAAAGAAGCAATCTAACAGAATTTAAAAACATAAAAAGAGTGTTACATAAAAAATAAACCTAAGTACACATTGACCGGGACAAAAAAAAAGGGGACAACAAAAGATAGATATCAGTTAGAATTTATGCAAAAAATGTAAAATAAAACCAAACAAAATCTCTCACTGAACAAAAAAAAAGATAAAATGAAATTACCAAAATTGCTTTCGTGTGGTATCAGAAACCGGGATCGGCGTTTGCATACTTCCAACTTGCTACTTTGCAGCCGGATTATTCACTGTCAATCTAGACATTACCTTGTTTAGAGGATGTAACTCTGGGGCTTGCGCAAAAACAGAAGCACGAATAAATGTTAGGACATATGTTTAGTTTGGAAACGTTTTTATCGGCAAACATAAAAATATACCTAAGCAAATATCTCCCTGTAATGACCAACTCTTGATCAATCTTGTTGGCAATGTTGCCTGGTGTTTTTTCTAAAGCTGACACTGACAGATTTGCAAAGTTTGATTGTACGTTCGCTTTATGATTGTGACCACTCAACTGAAAGAAAATCCATGCATTTGCTAAAGCGTGGAGAATATTATGAACCAAAAACGTTGGGTTGTTGACGTTAACCATTGAAGATGAATAGAATAAGTGAACAGAGTTAAAAATGTCATCAATGACCTGCAAAAACGTCCCCTTAACAGCACATGGGCAATGAAAAGAGCAACCCAATTAATCAAAAAAAAGGTAATGTACTACTGAAATACTTCAACCCAATTAATCAACCCAATTAATAACTGAACAATGAACACTGATAAAGGAATACTTCAAATATGTAATGTACGAATACAAACCTTTCTAGGTAAGACAGATGAAAATTTCTCAAGCATGGTTTCCTTTTGGCGTGCCGACAAGCCCTTGTCATGTGAACCGCAATGAGCGCAACATTTGCTTGTTGCATTAGTGACCTACGAAAAAATGGTACTCAATAATCTGATAGCACAGAACACAAACTTAAGAAAGAAGGAAACAAAATAACATAACAAACAAAAAAGGCAAATTACATGTGAATAGCACCCAGCAATATCTTTCCCCATGCGTCTCCTCCCAAAACCTTTCCTGCCTACACGATCTAGATCAGAATATGTTTTGATCATGTCGCCTCGCCAAGACACAGATCTTGGAACACCAGAACCAGCAACGTGAACTCCAAAATCCAGACAGTCTAAATAGTACACCTACAAAAAAATATAAACAAAAAAGAAAAATAATTAAACAAATTTATAACTGATGACCAACATGAGAATAACACAAACTGGAAATAAAACCTACCGCAAGTGCATAAGAACAAAATTCAAAAACTTTTGGTTTCATCCCTTTTGATTTGATATAATTCACAGTTTTTGAAACTCCAGTCATCGTGTGACTGTGAACTAACATGCAAACATCAAAACGCCTAGCTCGTTCGGGGTCACCAAGCTGGCTTATGTAATTGGTATCTAAAGTTTCAGACTTGGACGGGCAGAGAAAACATGAAACAGCGACTTGCATAAAGCATGCAAAAATTTGCTTTTCAGAAAAGGATCTCCAGAAGTTAACTTGTTACCAAAGAAGGTAATGTGGGGAGTCTCTGGTAAGTTAAACAAAGACAAGATGAACTCTAGCCCACCAACACTGTCATCAACCAATGGAGAACCAGAATTGGACAACCCAAGAATGAAATGAAAAGCTTCCTTTCGAAACAACAAAACTTTGTCTCCAGCATTGATTTCAGAGCACACTGGATCAACACACAAAGCAAGCCATCGGATAAATGAAGAGGGCAAATGTGTCTTGCTTAGGCAGAGAAGACATCCAAAACCAAATTTCTGAATAATAGCCTTCTGCTCCAAGGTGAGCTGGTTAAGTACTTTAAAAAAATACTTGGAATGATATACTGAGAATGCATCCCTCCCAGCTGAATGTAATTTTGGCCTTTTGCTCTGCATAACATTAAATTGGAAAATAAGAAAAGGGGAAACAGATATGGAACCTAAAACGGAAAAGGATCGCAAAAAAACCTCTCTCAAAAAGTCATATTCACTACAGAGTTTAGATAGATCCCTCTTTAAGCTACAAATAGCCTGCAAAAAAAAGAGAAAATATATAAGATATGAAGAAACACAAAAAGCTCAAAAAGCCAATAAAATGTAATATTACACCTGCTTGCTGAAGTAATCAAACAGTACACTGTCTAATGCTCTCTTCCTTTTGGGATTGACAATATCGTGTAAAAACACGCACACAAAAAGAATATAAAAAGTTTCATAGACTATGCACAAAAAATACGAACACAAACAGAAAGTAAAAGAAGGGAAAGAAAGAAGAAAGAATGATAGTGGTACTGGTACATTATCGCTCGATGAGGTTCTTTCATAGAAACTATCAAAGCCAGAAGATGCACATTCAGAAGCATCACCCCAGTGAGCACGTAAGGGCGCTGCCCTGCAATAAAACACAAAAACACGTTTGTGTGAAAAAAGAAATAAGACCTAACTGCTCCCGAGAAACAAGTAATACTGTCTGCATGAACTAAATTAACACCAACAAAAATAATACATATAGCTGAATACCCAAATAAACTTTAGCAATAAACAAAAAGCATGACACAACACTGAATCACGAAAACAAAAACCACTGCAAAAAAAATAGAAAAAGCTACTGCTCCATTGCTTCTACAATTGCACTCCCTACAAATTGTGGCACTAGAACACACTTATATATACAAAACCCAAACAAAAACACAAAAATGGATATTGACATGGAGCAAAACCAACACCAATATAATCACTAAAAGCTACGTATGTTTAGATTTGATAATACAATATTACATCTCTGGTTTGAAGGAATTACAACCTAGAAATCTAAAAACACTGCAAAAAATGACAAGTACATGGCTCTGAATCTCACATAATGAAAATCTAAACACTGCAAAATGACAAGTACATGGCATTTCAAGAAAATAATTATGCAATGATGCAAAAATATAATAAAACGGCAATTCAATATGGCACTGAATCTCACAACAGAGTAACCGTGATTGGGAACCCTACAAACAAAACAATCAGCGGAGCACACTCAGCACATCATACAAAAATTACTGAATTAATATTGCATATCGTCAATTGATTACAGTTTCAGATAGCCGCTACAAACTTACAGTAGTAGGATCGAAGTAGCAGTACACACATCCAAAATTACGGAGCTCTTGCATCTCGTACTCATTCCAGTTCCAGATAACCGCTGTAACTAACAGCACAAAAGGATCATATTGTTCCACGCATCTAGCTAGCTAGCGGACATGAACTGAAATTGATGCCAATCGCAACTCTAGTAAGAGCAGAACCCAAAAGGTTCATGGACGAAACACAAAAGTCTAGGAGATGCCGGGCAAACGCGTGCAGGCGATTCCAGGCCGATTAACAAATCTTAGGTGACACACTGTTAATGAGGGATGCAGAAAAATCACACAACCTATATAACAAGAAATAACGCACACACTAACGGCAGATCGAGCATAAACACATAGATATGCTTTCGTTTATCCCACTGGGCAGGATCGAGTTTGCAGACCAATCAACGTATCGACCCCCATCTATATCGGGTAAAAGCTCGTAGACCAACCACAGAGCTAATCAAGTGCAGTGGGAACATAGTGCGCCAATGCAAAAAAGGAGAGAGGATGAAAACCAAAACCTGCTGCGTCGCCGGTGACGCCGCCGATTGCCGTCTCCACCGTGAGAACCAGTCGACCCTCGAACACCACCAAAACCCATCTGAAGCTCTCCCCCGCTCTGCTACTGAGAAGCTCTCCCCCGCTCCGCAACGGATGACGAGTTCAGCTCTGAGAAGCAAACGCACATCCGCAAGCTCGCTAAATGAGTAGCAGACGGCGGCGCGACGAGGTAGCTGCAGGGATATCACCGGCGCCGAGCGCGGCGCTGCAAATCCGCCGGATCTGGAGAATGAGGAGAGCTCGAGGGAGGGAGAAATGAGGAGAGCTATGGGGAGGGGAAAATGACGCCACACTGAGGACAAAACGGGACACCGCCTGGGCACAGATTTCAAAAATACATGGACCGGTTTTTTGTCTGAACCAGGTAAGACCAAATAAACCACGCGGCAAAAAAAACAAATGACGACGCCGACGGACTGAGACGCCCCCGTTTCAAGATGCGCGCCAGGAAGGAACGGATGGCCAGGGATCTGTCTGATTGCAAATTGTGAAATCAGATAGCCGAGAATTAGAAAGAGTGTGAATTAATGGTAGGAATGTAGCATGGTCGGTAAGGGTTTTTGCCAGTGTATGATATGTCGTTATGTACTAGTGGTAGTCAAAACTTGGTGCGCAATTTTTTTTTTCAATTGTTAGTCGGCTAGAATAGTCTGTCTTGCAGGTTGGAAAAGTCTATACATGGAATGAAGATCTGTATTTTATAGATTCGTATCCCAATATTCCATCACTTTTGGAGGTGCGATAAAAACATGTCATTCTAAAGTGAAGGTTCCTGCACACAATGCATCTGGTCATAAAAACACAAAAATATTTAGTGTTATTGTTTTAGCTACATATATAAAAGATGTAAGATTGCTGATATATTTAGTCATACTGATATTACACAATTGTAATCTATACGTACACATAAGACGTATACTCTCTCCATCCTAAAATAAATGTCTTTGATTTGTTTAAATATGTGTGTGTCTAGACTAGTTTCATCTCTATATATACATTCATATTTGAAAAAATCTAATACACTTATTTAGGGACGGCAGGGAGTATTTTTTTTAATCTTTAGCTTGTTGTTGTGCAGAAACCACAGCCTCGTCATCCTTATCTTTAGCTTTGTTGTGTAGACATACGTCCAGCTACGTACAGCCATATTCCCCTATATCTGTCTTTCTCATATGCACGTACTAGGGCAGAGCAGGACCATCTTGGTGGCGAAATGAGTTTAACTCAACTGGTTTGGTTCCTTGTGATGGAACCAGCCCACGTAGGTTCAAGTACCAGACTTGGCATGGGTGTTCACGTTTTCCTGAATTTTCCAAAATTTAACCGGCGCTATGCTTTCAGTGGTAGGTGACGTGCCCGTTCGTCAACCTCAAGATATGCCAGACCAGTCTCTCGGAGGTGCTCATAGGGTAGGGTTTGCGTGTGTGCGGTCATATGGAAAAAAAATCATCTTGGTGGACAAGGAAATCTACTAAATCTGCGTGATAGCGCGCACGTCAGTCTGTTGGCCTAGTCGATCAGGGATATGTCGGCAAAATGGACAAAACTGATCACAACTCTCGGTGAAAAATTCACGAAAAAATCATAGCGTCCTAAGATCATGTGCTATACTCTATACTAGTTGAATCGGATACTCTATACTAGTTGAATCGGCGTGTCGCCGCGCTCTTTATGAGATTTTTTTTGCTATCCGTTTATTTCTTTGTTTTAATTGATTCATACACAGCAGTAGTGCTTTCGGTTATTAAAGATGAATTCAACAATGCAACTAATGTAATATACAATGAAGCACCATAATTTTTTTAACAACAGAACAAAGTATTGTTTTCAATGACATGTTAAATTCATGACATTCACTCCATATATGCAATCAGCTCTTATATCATTAAGTAATGTCCCACAGAGATTAAATCGAACCATGTCTTTCTTTCATATAGGTAAATGCATCAATTAAATGACAAACATAATTTATCATACCCTATATAATTTGCTAAAACATAATCTAGTGCAACCCATCATCACATAGTTTACCCATATGATGGCTTACCAATTTGCTATGTACATACATATATAAATCACATGCATCATAAATTTGATTCACAAAATGAGCTATACCGTACAATGCGCACATGCTTGCTAACCCCGGTCTGTGTGCTGGCATGGGAAAAGTACAATCAACAAATAAGGCAGCTGAATCTACGGACTCTAAGGCTTAAACAAATGAAGATGTAGTGTTGTTTTTTGTACTAATAACATTGGAAATAAATACTAATCAAGCATCAATATAATCACCATAGGTAAGTCTACTTCAATTTCAGAAGGATATTAAGTTAGAAAAGGCTATAATTTCATAGTCACATCACCTTCACAATCACTGCCTCTACTTTTCTTTCTCTAGGTTCAAGTCACTCTAATTTACATTCACTCTCGGATCTTACATTCAGTCTTGGACCTGAAAGCAACCATCTTCTGATTTTCATCTGCTATTATTTGATTCCTTGCTCGCACTTTCGCCTTGAGACATTCCTCCATTTACTGTAGCAGATTGAAGGGAATCAAGGAATAATGTAACAAAGAGAATAACTTGGGAGGAACATTCAATATTTTAGCAGTGCCAATAAAATATGCAAATAGAAATCAGATGTCGGTAATGGTGAACTTGCATAGACCGTTGCGACCATCTAAATCAATTTTACCTAAATATTATTGCGACATTTTCTTGACAACAAAATTGATTCAGTGTGGCTAGATCAGTTAGATCCTCGCAACATAACTTGAGTGTTCACCATATATTTGGCAACTAAAATATTACGACATGTACATACATGAAGAAACAATTTAGAACCGTCCATACAGCAAAAATAATTGAGTCAAAGTAATGAGCAAACTCAGAGAGCCAACTGTCTTCTTGAACAACACTTCATAATGACAGCAAATAGCATGGTTTATTATCAATTGGCAGATCAAGGTTCTAGCAGGGGAACAAATGATGCCAATGAGCATACATACATCTAAATCCTAGAAACTGCTCCCTAGGAATGACAGTAGTTGGAAATAATTTTACCGTGCAACAGAACTTGAGAGATAATCGATAAAATTAAAGGTGTAGGCCTGTAAATTTAGATCCTTGTTCCACCGCCCCGACGGAGTAAACTCAGATCACACATGCCAGGTATAAATTCAGGTGAAAGTAAAGGCAAACATGGATTTAACTATTTAAGTCACTGTGTATTTTCTATTTATGCAGAAGCATGTACACTTTTATTACCAAGTATGCAGCCAACAGTGGACAAAAATTTAAAAACATCTACAGTTCTCAACTGAATTTCTTGGTGATACAGATATACTAATTCTAAATTCATTGCTCACGTACACTTATATTACCAAGTATATGCAGCTAGCATGGAGAAAACTTAAGAAACATCTACAGTTCTCAACTGAATTTCTCGGCGATTAAGATATACTACTCTAAAGTCATTGTTGTACAACCATAGAAAAACAATCGCATGTCCAGATTACAAAAACTTGGCAGCAACAGATCTACTTAATCTAGCAATGTAGCTATATCAGAGCATATCTCTAGCGAGAAGAGGAGAGGGAATCTGACATGGTGTAAAGATGGCCTTTAAAATTCCAGGAGAAAAACATCTTTGGAATGCAGAGCTCGAATTCATGATAAGATGGCCTTTAAAATTAGTATGCATCATGTATTATGTAAAACAAAAGCTACCATGGGATGCAACCATGTTTGTACTCTGCACAATTATCTTACTTTAGTTGGTACTATTGGATGCAGCAAATAATTAGAAAAAGTAAAATGTAAACAAATTATGAATCATAAACAAAATCTTTTTTGTTGAGACCTGAAATGATCATCTATCTATAATAATATACTTAAAGCTCAACTCTTCTAGTGGGTTCTCAGATTAAATCTATCATTGAATACTAAAATAATAAGGGAAAAGATGGGCTTCAAATCAAACAAAATAGATACATGTTGCAGAGAAAGGAGTATGAAACATATAATATGATTTACTTACCATTTCATATATGGTAAGAACAACATCAGACCTGAACCGGTGATCCGCTTCATAGTACAATATTTAGCAGACCAAATTTCTTAGAAAATTTGTAAACCGTGAAGTTTAACCCTACAGTAAGTCTCATATGAATTTCTCCTGGTTTCATACAATGAAGTTTAACCCTACATGAAGACTCGTAAGAATTTGTCAAGGTTTCATAGAGTGATTTACCACGTAATAAAATATTTTTGAAAGATGAAAAATCAATTGAAAGCAAGTTCAGATCTCAAATGAAAATTGGAATCTCAAACCCCTACATACTACTTGGGGTATGCCAAATGTTCCAAAATCATTAGAATCAAATATGTATAATTTCTAGTATTTTAGAACTACAATTGTGTCTTTAAGTACAGAGCAAAAAATATTAGGTAAACGAAGAAAATTTAGCCACGCTTGACACTCTTCCCTTAGACGAAGACTAAGCAGTTGAACTCCAGAAGCAGCACTACCAACAACACATGTTCGTGTCATGTCAGATACCTCATGGCTAGAAGAAAGCAAACGCAAGAAAGGATCATATGCAACATCGTTGTTCAGTTGAATTTTTTTCTAAAGATCTGTCCTACAGAAAAACCTAGTGACGTCACACAATGGTACATAACAGCTAGCAAGAGGAAAAGAAGCATCGGTAATACAACCTGAAGGAAACTGATGAAGACTGAATAATGTCGCTTTCCCTGACGAATCTTGCGGCGGCGGCGCAAACGTTCAGCCGGCGTCCAATGAGCCAACGTAGTACCTACATGTTTGAACGATCAGGAGGAAGCAAACAATTAGAAGGACAAAACCTATGAACAAACAAAGAAAGAGACAACAGCAGACGGAGGCAAACAATGGAGAAAAACATAGAAGAGGAAGAGAAGAGGACGTAGAAAGGCCACATTTGGAACGCCCACGACCGCGGGCAGAAGGACGGCCGCGAAGACACCGACCAGAAGCAGGGATAGAACGCTGCCGGAGGCATAGAACCGTGGGGAAGAGGAGCGCGCCCCGGGACGGCCAGGAGCGCGGGTAGGCCGCCCAGGCAGATCTGTGGAAACGCGAGAAAGAGAAGGGCGGCCAGTGCACGCACGACGGCGACCGCAGGCAGAGCAGCGCTGTATCTTCCTGGTCATAGTGGTGAGGAGTGGTGCGGGTGGCTGCCGTCTCCGACAGCTAGGGCGGCGCATAAGAGGTCAGGGGAGCCGGCGGCTAACCCTAGCCGGCGCGGGGAAATGAGGAGCACTTTTTGCAGAACAGTACGTGCAGTTTCTGATAATTACGTAGAGATCCTTGGCGGGTGGGTAATTGCAAAAGCGCCTTTTTACTGTTATGGACGATTTGGGCCGTCCGATGAGATCTCCAAAATCTTCGTCCTTTATATATTAGGGTAATGGCAGCGCCTCATTACAAGGGGCTACGAATCCTGCCATCATGCCGCGTGCGGGGCCACGACTCCATGAGGGCTCCCATTTTGGGCTACTAGTGCCTCAGCCTAAGGCGATATGGTGCCGTTATGTAGCGCTTCATGGTAAGGCGCTACTCGCCCAGTTAACCCGGCCCTTCTCTCCTCACCTCGTGAAACCTAACTATCTTCCTTTCTTTTCTCTGGCGGCTCTACGACTCCTCCCTCGCCCTTTCAAATCCCCCACCCCCACACACACTGTAGCACCCCCAAGATGGAACACCTGTGTTAAGTGCTAGTCCCTGGATCACTGCCAGCACCACAATACAAAATATATAGTATCATTGCATAAATATTATAATACTACAACGGGATCCAAAAATAGCTAAGTATAGCTTTATTACAAAGTGCATAGTCATGAAGACTAGTTAGAATATTCAGAGTTCACAACAAAAGCAATAGCAAATGAGCCTCATCTTCAAGCATGCGTCACAGGCAGACATGTTGGGTGTAAACTCGAGTCCAAACTTATTCTTCATCAGAAGTACCTGCATATTGGAATATGCAGCCCCCGAAGGAGGTCAATACAATGAACTATTGACAAGTGACTATGGTGGATAATTTACGACAAGTCTAATGCTATATGCATATTTGGCTTAGTGGAGTTGTAGGCTATTTTTGCAGAAAGCAAGTTTTCTCCTATCTTCTGTAAAACACTTTTAATTCTCAAAGACTTGGCACCAAGGGATGAAGCTCAAGTGCACCAACAATTCTTTCCTTAGTCAAATTTTACTTTATAAAAAAAACTATGATGAGATTCTTCCATCCATCCTTATCCAGTTGCTCGAATTAGTCCATCACCGGGGACACGACTAAGTACTCAGATTGTCGACTCTGCAGAGGTTGTGCACTTTCACCTTTAGACTCAATTAACCCAAACATCCTATACACGCGGAGTGCATTAAGGAAAAGAGAGAATTGAGACAAGAACTTTCAGAAGAAGAATGCAACCATATTAGCAAGACCCGTTCCACCTACCAACTCTACATCTGCTTGTCAAGCTGACAGGCTGCACTCTCACAACTTAATCATTCTAGACAGAGCCCATTGTCAAAAGGCTACACGGGAAGCTTCTAAACTTGGAGGGACTTAGAAATATCTTTGTTCCTGGGTGGCCGTCCACAAGTGCACTTCTGGGTGACAAGCACCATGCTCATGGCCCTAAGTAGAATAGACATTCATGCTATGCAACGACAACCACAAGCATAGTCCCACAAGCCACTCAACATAAACCATACCAACCAATTCCACCCAGGTGTGCATTTTAAGTTTAACACTTAGCAATATTTCTATAGCATGGTATGTAAACACTTTTTATAACATAGCTAAGCATCTAATAAAAGCTTTTAATGGCTACATGGGAAAGGATGGCTACACACTACTAGGAATTTGCAAAGTGTAAACTAACTTAGCATTATGAGATAGTTCAAGATTTCCTGTCATGCATACTACTCAAAATATACTAGTAATGCATATAGAAAATATTGGGTAGATTATGAATGTCACTTGACTTGGTAACAAGAGGAACAAGCACAACAAGAATAAAAATCACAAGAAAATCCTTCCTCCTCTTCACAATCTAGCAACAAACAATTCATAAAAATAAATAAACACACAAATAAAAACACTTAAAATATCAAAAATAAAAACATGTATGCATGCATGATATGCAATGAACTTATCAAAACAAAATTATTACAATTTTATTTCCTCTGTTATTAATGCATGAAATGCAATGAACAACAATTTATTATTTTATTTAATCATTTAAAATATTGAGCATAATCATAGCAATATTAAGCCCTACAACTAAATTTTATAATTCTATTATGAAAAGTTTCAAATAACACTCAAGTTGAACTTTCTGGACAGAGGACATTAATACAATTCTAAAACAATTGGATTTAGTTAAAAAGCATTTTTATTAATTAAGTTATGGATTTAAATGGCCAAAATACAATTCTATTAATTTATCGAATTAAATGGTACCAAAAGGAAAAACAAAAGCTATATAATTAAACTACATGAACAGGTCTATCCGTGGACATAAAATTTACCAAATTTGGATAAACAGATCAAAAGTTATGGAATTTACAAGTTTGAATAATTTTCTGTTTTTAATGACAAAATCCAGCCTAAAAAGATAAATGGCACGGCCACGCGGCGCGCGCTGATTCGCTGGTACCGCTGCGCTCGGATCGCGATTCGTTAACCGTCCGATCTAACAGAAATGAATGGGCCAGATCTGATCTACCTCTTCACATCTACGGGCGGCGCCGGTGTGCCGGAATTCCTCCGGTTGCGGCGGAGCCATTGCCGGCATCGCTCTCTACCGAAAACAGAAGGGAAGCAGAGACGGGTTCCGTTACCAAATGATGCCGGACGTCGAGGCGATATTGATGGCGGGGTAGTCGGCGTTGAGTTGCTCTGCTCCTTCCTAGATCGTTTGCCGGAGTTGGAGAAGCGGACAGCGGCGGCGGGTCGTGGACGAACGTGACGATCTGGTGCACAAAATAGGGTGGAAACTCGTCCATTAGATGCGCACGAGAACAAGAGGGGGCAGAGGGGGGGTAGGGTGGCACGGGGCACTGGAGATCACCAGAACCTCGAGGTTTGCCGCGGCGGAAATGACGAGATGCCGAGCTCGAAACGGGGCAGCCTGGAGGCCTTGGGGTTAGGGTTTTGGAGTGCGAGAAACGGCGGCGGGGTCAGGGTTTAGATGGGGGCGTCTCTGGAAACCAATCCCGCAAGAAATGGAGTCGAGTTGATCCGAAATCGCATCGGTTCTTCGAACGCAGAACTCAGACGGAGGTTGAAGACGCGTCGTCATCGCTGGCGTCATGGCGGGCCCACGCGTCAGCGAGGTGAGAGGTGGAGCGCAGACTGGGCTGGTTACTGGGCCGCTATCTGCTGCCCGCACGCGGTCGAAGGAAGTTGGGCCGGCTCGGTAAGTCGCCTGTTCTTCTTTTTTTTGTCCAAAACCTTTTCTATTTTCAAAACCTGATTTCAAAAATAATTTTTAAACTAAACTAAAACATTTCAGAAAATTAAGTTTTAGAGAGCTTATTAAAATTAGAACTTTTTATAGCATTTTTGCCAAATAAATAATTTGATAAAAGGGAATATTATAAGGAGTACTAATAAACCTCTTTATGGAATAAAAATTTATTCAAACTTATAATTAAAATTTTAATTTATTCTTTAGGTGATTTAAATGCCATGCCTATATGATGGATGATGCATGAATGCAAAGTTTTAAATTTTTGAGAAATTTGGGATGTTACAAACTAACCCCCTTAAGAGGAAGCTCGCCCTCGAGTTTTGGAAAGGTCAGCAAATAGGTGTGGATGGTCTTCTCGGAGGTCATCCTCTCGTTCCCAGGTGGCTTCTTCCTCGAACTTTGCAAAACTTGATGGTTTTGGTACGGGTGACTCTTTCTGATGTCTGCAATATCTTGATGGGCTTCTCTTCGTAGGTCAGGTCACTCTCCAATTGTACTTCCTCGAGAGGTACAGTATCCTTTAAAGGAACTCCCATCATCTCGGGGTGACATTTCTTCAACTGACTGACATGGAACACATTATGCACAGCAGACATAACTTCTGGCAGTTCTAACTCATAGGCCACTTCACCTTTGGGAGAAAGAATTTTGAATGGTCCAATGAATCGAGGCGCTAAATTTCCTTTGATTCCAAACCTTTTCACACCCCGAAGTGGTGACACTCTAAGATAGGTTCTATCACCCACCTCGTAGGTGACTTCTCTACGTTTAGAATCTGCGTAACTTTTCTGGCATGACTGCGCTATCTTCAACCTATCTTTAATCAGTCTGACCTTCTCTTCTGCATCCTGGATTATATCCGGTCCAAAGAAACTTCGTTCTCCTACACCACTCCACAATAATGGGGTTGTGCATTTCTTCCCATATAAGGTTTCAAACGGTGCCATCTCAATGCTGGCTTGGTAATTGTTATTGTAGGAGAACTCAGCGTAAGGTAGATTATCATCCCAACTAGATCCATAATCGAGCGCACAAGCTCTTAACATATCCTCTAAAATCTGATTTACTCTTTCAGTCTGACCATCTGTTTGCGGGTGAAAAGCCGTACTGAATTCCAATCTGGTTCCCAAAGATTCGTGCAACTGCTTCCATAAATGAGAAGTGAACTGGGTCCCTCTATCTGACACGATACTCTTAGGAACGCCATGAAGTCACACAATTCTCTTCATGTAAATTTCCGCTAACTTAGCACTTGTATACGTGGTCTTAACGGGTATAAAGTGAGCTATTTTGGTTAGACGGCAAACGATAACCCAAATAGAATCATAACCCGATCTAGTCCTTGGTCATCCGGTGATGAAATACATCCCAATAGAATCCCACTTCCAATCCGGTACTTTCAAAAATTGTAAGTGTCCTGTTGGTTTCTGATGTTCCGCCTTTACTCGGCTGCATACATCGCACTTAGCGATATATTCTGCTATCTCTCTTTTCAGATTGTTTCACCAAAATCTCTCCTTCACATCCATATACATCTTGGTATTTCCCGGATGAATGGAATAAGGTGTCTCATGAGCTTCTTGCAGAACTAACTTCCTAATTTCAGGATCATTGGCCACACATACACGTTTTTCAAACCACAAAATCCCTTGCTCATCCTCATGGAATCCTTTAGCTTTTCCTGCTCTCAGATTGACTTTGATTTCTTCTATTTCCTTGTCTCCTTTCTGAGCGTCATGTATCTTGTCCATCAAAGTAGGTTGTACTACTCATGAGGCTACAAAACCTTCGAGCACTACCTCCAATCTGAGGTCCTTCAATGCCTTGCATAACTCCTCGGGTATTTTCCTACCGTGAGGCCATTCAGATACACCTTACGACTCGGGGCATCTGCTACTACATTAGCCTTTCCAGGATGATATTGGAGACTTAGATCATAATCTTTGATAAGTTCCAACCATCTCCTCCGTCTCATGTTCAATTCCTTCTGAGTAAAAATGTACTTCAAACTTTTATGGTCAGTGAAAACTTCATATCTTTTTCCCATTAGATAGGGTCTCCATGTCTTCAGGGCATGTACTACTGAGGCTAACTCGAGATCATGAGTTGGATAATTTGCTTCATGTTTCTTGAGCTGTCTAGAGGCATAAGATGCCACTCGGCCTTCCTGCATCAACACACTTCCCAATCCTTGGCGTGAAGCATCACAGTACACCTGGAATTCCTTCTCCAAATCAGGTAAGCATAAAACTGGGGCTGAAACTAGACGTTTCTTCAACTCCTGAAAACTGGCTTCGCATGCCTCAGTCCACTCAAATTTCTTCTCCTTCTTTAATAATTCCGTCAAAGCCTTGGCGATCTTGGACAAGTTTTCAATGAATCGTCGGTAGTATCCTGCTAGACCAAGAAAACTTCGTAATTCTCCAACATTCTTCGGCGATTCCCAATTAGTTACAGCTGAAACTTTTTCAGGATCCACTGCTATACCTTCCTTGGAAACCACATGGCCTAGAAATCCGACTTGTTCTAACCAAAACTCACACTTGCTGTATTTGGCATACAACTTATGTTCACGTAGTCTCTGCAATACTAGACGCAAATGCTCTTCATGTTCTTTGTGACTCTTGGAGTAGATTAAAATGTCATCTATGAACACTACCACAAACTTATCCAGAAATCCATGAACACTTTATTCATCATATTCGTGAAATAGGCTGGAGCATTGGTTAATCCAAAAGGCATTACGGTGTACTCGTAAGAGCCATATCTCGTAACAAATGCAGTCTTGGGTATATCCATTTCTCTAACTTTCATTTGGAGGTACCCCGATCGAAGATCGATCTTTGAGAAAACACAAGCACCTTCCAATTGATCAAATAGTTCATTTATCTTGGGTAACGGGTACTTGTTTTTGATAGTTTGCTCATTTATTTCCCTGTAGTCCGTGACTAGCCTCTGGGTTTGATCTTTCTTTTTAACAAATAAGACTGGTGCTCCCCATGGTGATGAACTTGGATGAATAAATCCTTTCTGGATATGTTCCTCCAGTTGCTTCTTGAGCTCTTTCAGTTCATCAACGGCCATAGGATATGGTCTTTAGCTATTGGTCATGTGCCCGGTTTCGGTTCGATGAGAAACTCTACATCTCTACCGGGTGGCATTGCCGGTAGTTCTTCCGGAAAAACATCTGGGTATTCCTTGACAATAAGCACATCACCAAGGCTAACCCCCTTAAGAGAATTTAGCCTAACCTTCTTAAGTTCGAAAGTTGATCTGAACTTAATCTTACTTTTCTCTGGGGTGGTGAGGGTGATTGCTCTATTTACACAGTCTATGATTCCTTCAAAACGAGTCATCCAATCCATTCCGATGATAACATCCAAACCTTGGGTTTCTAGGATGACTAAATCTGTTGGAAAGGTGTGCTTACCAATCTTCAAGTCTAACTGCCTACACCCAGAAGTTACTATCATCTCCCCTCCAGGTGAACTTACCCTAATAGGTTTTCCTAGACTTTCCTCAGCTAACCCATGTTTGTTTACAAAAGCTCTTGATATGAATGAATGCGATGCTCCAGTATCAAATAAAACTAATGCTGGAAAGGAATTGAGCAGGAACGTACCAATCATAGCATCAGGTTCATCATGAACTTCTTCCACATTGATATGGTTCACTTGTCCCTTCTGGAAAAGATTGGGCTTGGAATTTTCATCAGTCTTCCTCTCTGGGCATTCAGTTGCATAATGTCCTATCTTCTTGCACTTAAAGCAAGTCACATTCGACAAGTCTTTCTTCCCTTCATAGTTAGGACGGTGATTACCATTCCCATGATTATTGCCATGGTGATGGTTTCCCTTGAATCCACCATTATTTCCTTTGTATCCTCCATTGCTTCCTTTATATCCTCCATTATTGTTATGATCATGATGTTTTTGGCCACTACCATTGTTGGAGTGATTCCAGGGTTTATTGCTTCAGAGGTGTGTTGTTTCTTGTGTGTCCCTTCAGAATGAACCTTACTTGCACTGAACTTCCTCTTCCTATTCTCTTCCTTTCTTATGTTGTTGTCCAGAGTGATTGCTTGATCCAGCAGAGCTTGATAGTTAGGAGCATATGCCACAGACAAGGGTATCTTCAGTTCTCCCCTAAGTCCATTGAGGAATTTTTCCTTCCTCTTTGCATCAGTGTCAATGTCTTCTGGTGCATACCTTGATAGCATACAGAAGTCATCCATATACTCCTTCAGAGTTCTACCTCCCCGCCTCAAGCTGCGAAATTCCTCTTTCTTCAGGTTCATTATGCCAGAGGAAATGTGAGCATTGCGGAAACCTTCCTTGAACGCATCCCAAGTCATGCCATCCAAAGGATGAGTCACTTGATAGGTCTCCCACCACAATGCAGCAGGTCTTTCCAACAAGTGTGCGGTGAACCTCACTTTTTCTGCCTCAGAACACTCACAAGTTACTAAGTCCTTGTTGACTGAACGGAGCCAGTCATCCGCCACTATTGGTTCGGTGGCAGAGGAGAACTTATTAGGCCTAAGCCTTAGGAACCTAGCAAGTCTGTCCACTGGAGGTGGTGGTGGTGGAGGTGGCGGGTTGTTGTTTGTAGCACCCCCAAGAGCCACGCTAGACAAATCCGAGACCTTAATCTGAGATAAGCCTAACATAGATCTCGGAAGCCGACAGTTGAAAATCGGTAACACAACAGAGACCCTACAACACAAGAAACAATACATTAAGCTCTTAACAGAGCGAAGAAGCAAATATCACGAAAATATGGTCACTGACCTGTCAATGACCAATACAACGGAAGGCAAATTATGCTATTAGACATAGCAAAACCGAAAAAAGGCCTAAGAGGCCAAAGCATAACGGCGACGTCCCAGTCCAAAGATTCCAGGCTGCCGTCTGGGAACCCCAACCTACTCGTCGATGTCGATGCCCAGAAAACACACCTGTCCAAATAATTGCGCAAGGCTGAGTACAGGAGGTGCTCAACAAGACTTATTTAACCTGCTAAATATCTGCTCGTTCAGAGAGTATTCATGAATGTCTTTTGCATAAAGCCATCTTTATTATCAAATCGAGGGAGGAGAGAATCTCGCATCAGTAGACTTTTAAAAAGGGGTAAGAGAGTGAAACGCAAGCTTCATCCACATCTTCAATCTCCACCAGATCATCATGAGTTGTACCACCCACCAGAATCACCCCCTCGCTCAACCCGAGGAAGCGATCCTCCCTTAGTTGGCAAGTTTTA
This sequence comes from Poa annua, assembly GCA_026929855.1. Taxonomy (NCBI): domain Eukaryota; kingdom Viridiplantae; phylum Streptophyta; class Magnoliopsida; order Poales; family Poaceae; genus Poa; species Poa annua. The sequence continues at coordinate 47,890,444 of CM049428.1, forward strand.
TAATTAGATTCTTGTTATCTATGATCATCAGACATAAGGTACCAAGTCGTCCATAACCGTGGACACGACTTTCCGAAAAGATTTACCCTGCAGGGGGTGTAACTACCCACACACGCCAACCAACCGATACGCCAGCTATTAGCACTCTTCCGGGGAGTGCCGGCAGAAGGGTTGGCCACGACCTTTCCCAAGCTTCGCCTATGTCCATGAGCCACAGCAGTAGGTCAGACCGCCATCTCAGCGATCCCTAGTGCGGGTTGCCAGGGTAAAGATCAGAGCGTCACACTCTCCTGACCCAAGCCCTAATTTCCTCAACTCATTTTACCGCACACGCAAATGGAACACTCGAACTAGTGGCTTCACGTAGTAGGCTAGGCAAGTTGGAGTCGAGGGGGAAATGAATACCCTGTGTGGATGCACGAATAGTCTTGGTTCCGAAGACGAGAACTCGGTCGGCAAGAATGGAACAACCCACCACAATCCCTATGTGGCCTCCCATCCAAGCCTTTAGCATATTAAACGCATCTCTCACCATTCCACGTCATCCTTCACAGCTCTGGTTCATCAACCGGATGGAACAGAGTGAAGATCTAAGCAGGGCTAAGCATAGCAGACTCTCGCGATGCAACACTTATGACACCTAAAACGTCAACTCAAAACCACATTTGAATCGCATGCATAATACCAGAAGCAAACACTTTGAAATCTTATATGTGCAGATAAGAGGTTATGCTTGCCTTGCTCTTCGAAAACAAGATATAACACTTTGGGAATCTTCGGCTTCACTTGATCGAGATAACCAGAAATAACTCTTCATAGATATCCTCTTAATTTGACCATCGATGATTCATCAAGCCTTCGGTGTTGTCAAACTCCACTTCGGATTCGCATTCTACCGCGAAAAACGAAACACCGGAAAAGAAACGGGAAACAACATTCAACCATGGCATCGATGCAATGCGCACAATGCATGACATGACAAGTTAAAGTATTAAAATGTAAATCCTACACATGGAAGGACATTTTAAATGGAGTGCGAATGCCCGGGAGGTGTCATTCGACAAACTCCATAATTAAAGGAAATGGTGTAATTTATTCCTCTATTATAGACATGGTTCAAAGTAGTTTGAATATGCATGATTTGGACATAATTAAATAGATCTTATTGTTCTGCAAATTTTGATATAAAAATCATATTTTTCTGAATTAAAATGAATTAGTTATGAATTTCCAAAGATTAAACAATTTTAATTCAATTTAAACCATTTGTTAATTCTATTTTAAACATTTATGAATTTAAATAAAAGTTGGACCCACATGTCATAACTTTATTAATTTCTTATAACATTTTGAAAATGATTAAAATTCTGACAAACAGGGCCCACTTGTCAGATTTTTTAACAATTACAGAAAAGAATAACTAATTTTCAGAAATTAAAAAGGAATGACGTCATCAATGGCCAAATCCCCACTGTCGAGCACGAATCCGTCGAGGGAGGGCGCGAGGAGCAGCACGACCACACGCGCTAGACGTGCCAGAGTGCGGGCGACCCGGAACGGGCGGCGCCGCCAACGGATGGTCGCCGGAGGCGGCGGTGAGCTCGCCGGAGCGGAGGTCGACGGCGGCGCACGCGGCCAGGAGGAACCAGAGAGGGAGGGGGAGAATGGAGGGGTCCAGGAGGACCAGAAGCTCACCCTGGTGCTTGTGGAGGCGTCGAGGAAGCGCGGGGAGGCCGGATTTCGCCGGAATCGAGTTCGCCGGCGTGGAACCCGAGCGGCGGAAATCAACGATTTTCTCCGGGCTTCAATCTTCTCGGCACGAACGGATGGAGGAGGAAGGGAAGCAGAGCGCGACGGTCCTCCTGAGTGGCTCGGCGGAGCAAGGCGTTGCCCGGAGCGGCCGGAATCGAGAAACGGCCGAGGCTAGGGTTTCGGCCGGGCGGAAGAGAAGGGAAGGGAGAGAACGAACGAGGGAGAGAGATAGGGAAGAGAGGGAGGGCACGGCACGGTGCCTCATCCTTATCTCCACGCAGCTCGGCGGCGGCGGTGGCGTGCATCGCGGCGAGAATCGGACGGTGAAGCTCGCCGTCGTCCTTCTGTCCAGAGGAAGAAGAAAGAAAAGACAATTTTGCGAAAACCCCCTGCAGCTCTGGGAAATCACAAAATCTTTGAAAAGAGGCCCCTGCTTTGGAAAATAAATCATTTGAGGGTCTTTTTGTAAACAGAAAATTTATACAAAAATACCAGGAGATTCAAAATTTCACAAGGAAGCCATTGGCAACTTTGGATTTTGAAAATTTTGAAATTCTTTTAACACATTTAGAATAGCAAGTGGTTTAGGCCACCTAGGGTTTTTCTCTTTTAATTTTTTAAACTCAAATTTTGTGCACATTTTAATTAGATGCAAATGATGCTCATGATGCATAAACAAATCTAAATTATCGATTAGCAAATTTGGGGACGTTACAGATGTATCTCCCTTACAAGAATCTCGTCCCCGAGATTCCTTGGGTAGGAAAAGAGATACAGAGAGGAAGACTACACCGGTATTTGATGATCTTGTCGATCTCACGACGATCTACTTTCTCAAAGAGGTTGGTCCTTGACTTCAGGGATGATCCCACACTTCACGTCTCGTCGGACTTTCTTCAGCTACTCTAAAGAGAAGAGGGAAATAACTCTGGGACGAGGATCTTAAAAAAGATCGAGTACCTCATGGTCAACTCAAGGGAGGAGTGTGCAGAACAACTCTTGAGCTAACTAGCATGAAACACATCAATGTAACGGATGGGAAGGAAGAAGTTTCAAGTTGATGGACAACATTCCACGAAGCGATTAGAATATGAGCTTTGCACAAGGCTAGGATGGATAGATAACCAGATCTTGATACAACAAAAGGAAGAACCCTTTTTAGATTTCAACCATTTGGCTTACAATATGTTTGCCACATGATTAAAAGTCCAGGGTCCTAAGATGACTGACAAATTCACACAATGTGTGAGTTGAAAATAATTTCAAGTACAACCAAAAGGATGGAAGGACAGATCAACAAAACGTTGAAGATCACGATGAAAAGAGAATTCTCATGATGGGTATGTTATCAAAGGATAAGAAAAGGATCAGGAGGATCAATCGGGAGACATTCAGAATCTCCGAGACCATCGGAGGAGGGAACTTCTTCTTGATCTTCTAGATACCCATTTCAAAGCTCATAATAAGTCTTAAATAGGTGAGGAGGTGAACATCGGGCTTTGGAAAGATAAATACCATAAGGGGCAACTTTTAGAATAAGCCGCACAACAATCCTCATGGGGAGTGGTTATTCTTGAAGATACCATGGAATTTCAGCAATATGTCTTCCGACTAATTGTGTCAACCACAACATCAATCTTGCCGGAGTTACAAGAAGACCTATGTCAAAATCCTTGAGGGACTCCAACCATCGTTGCTGCTTGAGATTCAGCTCTGGCTAGTTGGGATGAAAGTTCAGGCTAAGAACGTTCGAACAGAGAGGTGCAATGGTTAACATCGAAGAAGGGTTGCAGGTTCTCAAGATATGGACAACAATGTCAGGCTCGAAGAGATGAGCAAGATTGCAGAACCCATGTATTAGCAATTTGTTAGAGGACAGCTGCACCTACATGAATTATATGCAACAAACACAATTGAGTCCTTGTGGGGAAAACAATAAAGAAGATAATGAAGTTTTTAGACTTCTTCTCATTCTTGATCCAATCAGTCAGTGGCTTGGTGTGCATATATGACTTCTTCAAGGAATGGAGGTAACAACCTGTAATCCCATGAATAATCCGCACATGCATGACCGACTAGAGATGATTCCCGAGGGATCAAAGAGGAACTCTACTTGGATTCACGGCGACATCTTTCAGCAATGCACGTGAACCAGAAGAGGTTACTTCCAACATTGTAACATCCTAGGATTTTTCAGATTCTGAAAAATCAGAAAAATTTAAAACTTTTTTGAAAACTATTTGTATGTCGAATTGAAAACAAAATTCATGCATACATTCATCATTTTCTTGCATTATCTATATTTGAAATTACAATGGTTGAAATATTATTTCCACTTGAAAACCTATTTGAGAAAATATTAAAAAAATAAAATAACGATTATGCTATTTATCTTATTTTATCTTTAATAATTTGATTGTAATTATTAGAAATAATTATTTTTATATGATACCAAATTTTATTTAGCCATAAATAAATTAATTAAATTTCTATTTTCAAATTTGACAAAAGTGTCAAATTTGCATTAAATCAAATATTCAAAGTTAATATTTTTAAAAAGTGGTCAAAACATGTCCATAAATGTTTTAAAATAAAGATATGATTTATAGAAATTTTTAGAAATTAATTTCACTTAATTCGGAGTTCTAAAACAAAAGTTATAAAAAAAAAAAAAAAAAAACGAATCGGGCCAGCCGGCCGGCCAAAACTAACCGAACCGAACGATTATCCAACTCGGTTTGAATTCGTTTTTCCAACCACCTTTCATTCAAACACGTATATCTCAAGATATATAACTCCAAATCCGGATCCGTTTGATCCTATGCGTTCACAACTCCGAGCCCTATCTATTCCACCATCCCTCCGCCTATATAAACCCCTGTAGCCGCCGGCATCTCTTTTACTCTTTTCGTTCCACCGAAACCCTAATCAGCAAAATAGTATTTTGTTCGTTCGACAAACAAAACCATCTCGAATCGCGACGGGGCCTTAATCATTGTTGTAGATCTCGTCGATACCTTTCCATCCCAATAAGCCTCAACTCTTTTCATCAAGCGTGGAGGAAGAATTTTGAATCATCATCCATCAGATCTGAAGTCGTATTTCTCAGATCTCTTCGCGCTCGTTGCGTCAAATCGAAATTCCTTCGGTGAAAAGGTAGATCTACTCTATATCTACAACTTTCCTATTGACAACTTTTTATTTTAACGTACGTAATTTTCTGTATAATACAGATCGTGTTTGATGTTTTTCGAGTAACCAAACCATCTTAAAAGTTTGGGACGAGAATACGAAAGTTGTTCCCCTGATCAAGATCTTTCTTTTGCCCCAAGCCTCACCTCTTTTGGTTCAGCGAGCTGAGAGATATTCGCGTTTGAAGTTTCGGATCAGACAGGTACTTTGCGATTTGTGACCAATCTATTCATCCACTTATATTATAATTCTGATAATTAGAAAGAGTACGTAATTCTCTACAACTTTCGTTAAGAGTGTTTTTCCATCCGAGCAACTTTATTTTTGGTCAAATTCGTAGTCAAATCCCAGTCAGCCTGCCACGTCAGCAAGTCAATTCCCACGTCAGCAGTCAAAGTCAACAGTCAACCGAAGACCGACAGTTTTACAGAAAAACCCTACAATTTAAATCTATCACTACTTTTTATTGGTTTGGTCAAATTTTACAAATAAAATATGTTTGGAAAGCTTATGACACGTAGAAACTTTTGGCATCATTACTTTTATATTTTGTCAAATTAAAATTTGTTGAAATTCAAAAGTGGCATTAATGGTAAATTGAACATAACTTCAAATTTGAAATTTAAAACTTGTCAAACTCTTTTGATATAAATTTGAATGTCTAAGTATTGGCAGTAGTATTTTTCTACTAATTTTTGTAGAATAATTTTCTATGATTTTATAATTTATATTGATTAAATACTTTTAAGTGTTGTTTTAATGATTAAAATTGATTAAAAATTTAGTAAAAATTATTTTCATCATCTATTCGAATTATAAAGTACTTAGTCATATTATGACCACTTTGGTATTAAAAGGTACTTAGAAATATTTTGCCTCTTTAAACAAAATAAATTCTTCCTTAGAAAATATTTGATAACTATTTTTCGACAACACTCTTCCTTAGAAAAATTTCAACATCTTAAAGATGCTAAATCTTTCCTTAGAAAATTTCAGCATCTAGAAAACTTAGTTGTTTTATTTTGTTAAGTGTTGTCCTTAGAAATAAATTGCATTGCATGCATGACATATCTATTGTATAGTTATACTCCTTATAGGGAAACTCCTTCCTTATTTTCCCTAAGTTAGAATTATTTTCAACTTAGTATTTTGTGAAAAGTGCTATGCACTAGACACTTAGTAGTTTTCAAGATGGAGCTAGAAGACCATTGAAGGACTTAGCCAAAAACAAGACTTCAGAAGTATCTTCAAGGAGAAGAAACACTTAGAAGAAAATCAAGAAGAAGTTCATGAAGGACTTAGAAGAAAACAGACTCTGGAAGCATCCTCAAGATGTCAAGCACTTAGAAGAAAAGTGAGAAGAAGTTCAAGAAGGCCAACTCCCTTTTTATTCTCTAAGTCTCTCTCTCTGTCTTTCTTTTCCTCTGAGATTTCATGAAGACTAAGTAAAACCAAGACAAGCCTCGAGGATACAAGAATCATCAAGTCTGAAGATTCATCAAGACTACCAAGAGCTCAATCAAGATATCCTCCAGAAGAAAGTTACAAGTCTGGAGATGAAGCCTGGAGGACAACTGCATCTTTCTTTCTATCTTTTCCCTCTTTCCTAATCTTGTCTTTTAGACTTAAACAAATTTTGATCATGATGTTATCATCTTGAAGTTGTTGGATCCTAGCAGCATAGTGGGATGAAGCGGCCTGAAAACAAACCTTACATGTCCACGTACATGAGACCTGTTCCACAATTTAAGTGGCTGGCCGGGTGTCTGTCTCTCTCACTATAGTGAATGTCCAATTTACAAAGAGTTGATAATAATTGTTGATCCTCTTGAACAAATGACTTAGTATTTTTCTCTAAGTATTCTGCACATCATGGCTAAGCCATTTGAGTGCTTGTTTCAAGAAGTTATAAAACAAAGTATGAGTATCCAACTTAAGACTTTAGTCCTTAGTCCTTTTGGACCAACACATTGCCTTGCATAAACTTAAAAGATTTCCATAGCATGATAAAGCATTTCTAGCCTTAGAAATAAGTTGCATACCATACATGACATGTTTTCCTTAGGAGTTTTCCAAAACTTGTTGTTCATTTGATGTGAGCATGTATGTTTGATGATGGTTGTTTGTTGATTGTTGTATTGTTGTTTGCTATTATTGTTTAGATTAAACGGAGAGCAAACGTTCGTTGTTGAAAAGAGTTGTGTACAACGACAACATTCAAAGGCAAGTGGCACACCTCATAAACTTCCTATTTTTATGCATTACTTAGTGTATTTTAAATGCATGTGTTGCTATGCTAAACCTGTGTAGAATCCCTTATTCCTGTGTCTAGGTTCCTATGTCATACTTAGCAGAAATATTGATGCTATGCAATTGATGAAAGGTTTTTACGAAATGTTAAGTGACTACTCAGGACTGTGCTCATGGCTGTCTTCGCCTAGGATGAATTTCTATTCTACTTAGGGTTGTGAGCATGGTGATTTTTACCTGAGAGTGCACATCCACTAAGTTAATGAAACACCTGGGTGGTAATTGGTTGTATGGTTTATGTTGAGTGGCTACTCAGGTCCATTTCTATGGTTCCTAGAGTATGTACACTTGAGAACGGCCACCCAGGAACAGAGGAATCTGAAGAACTCCGAGTGACGATTGCTTCCAGTGCAGCCATTGCCATATGGGCTCTGGCTTGATCAATTATGTTGCGTGGACTCTCTCCGGCTTGACAAGCAGATGTAGGGGGATGTTAGGTGGAACGGGTCAAGCCAGTATGGGGAGGGAAAATGCTTCTGAAAGATCTCGTCTCATTCTCTCCTTTCCTTATCACAAATGGTGTGTAGAGGATACTTTGGGTTGAATGGGTACAATGGTGAAAGTGCACAACCTCTGCAGAGTGTAAAACTAAGTACTTAGCCGTGTCCCCGGTTACGGACAATTCTGAGCAGCTGATCAAGGACGTCAACGGAGGATTCCATCATTCCAACTTCAAAAGTAAAACTTGATGGGTGAACAAGGGAAGATGAGATTTATGGTTTTCATGCCATACTCGTCGATTTCAAGAAAAGTGTTTTCAAAAGAGTAGGAAAAATTGGCTTTATGCAAATTAGCCTTGAGCTCCACCAGCCAAATATTCATATAGGCTTTAGAGTTATTCCATAAGTGTCCACCATAGTGTCACTTGCCAGACTCCATTTTTAATGGAATCTGACCCACGTTGTTGCAATATTTTTCTTATTGCAGATTTGATCAGATGACGAGTGAGGTTTCGTTTAAAGGTTTCGAGTCTACAACCAACATGTTTTCGCCTGTGGCAGCATGAAAGTTATAGAGGCTCACTGCTATTGTATTTCCGCTGTGTACTTTTTCAATGCTAGCTTTATGCTATGCAATTTGTAAAGAATATTTTGTAATTCTGGATCATCGATGTAATAAAATTGACCTTTGTTGTGATATTACATCGTAAACTGTGTGTGCAAATGAATCGATCCAGGGATTTGCACTATACACAGGTATCTGCCTTATTAAAAGTGCAGGTACGCTACAGATGGTATCAGAGCACTGTGTTGCCTGTAGGTTTGAAACCCTAGGATTGGACTAAGACCCCAAAAGTTAAATAGTTAACTAAACTAGGTTTCCAAAACACGAGAAATTTGAACTTCCTTTAATATTGTTTTACCATAATTATCTTGTCTTGCATCTTTCCCTTTTGTTTTAAAATTCTAATACTCTTACCTGTTCAAAATGTTAGATGGGAGAGTACACTGAGACTGCGTATGCTGGAGTTTTGTCGGATTTCATCTTTGGGAGGCAGCTGTCTAGATTGACAAGTGTATTGAAGCTACCACCACCCTATTTCCGAGGAAGGAAGGAGGAGACCAACATACCCCATGGGATACGTTGGGAAATACGCACCATCATGACCCCGGATCCTACGATGCCAGACTTCGAGCCCGTGGACTATGTCACCTACTACCCAGAGTGGATTGAGGGAGTGAACATAGCTATGGTGGACTTAATGGCTCGTTTGTGTTACAAGTATCGATTCAAGCTAGCACCAGGATCGCCCTTCCGTGCCTTTGGGAAGAGGAATGCACATGGTCTCTCGATGGCTCACACGGGAAATCGCCTGGACGTACCCCTTGTTAACAAGACGTTTGAATATTTGGATTATCTCATCAACTGTCTGACCAGGAGGGTCCAACAGACTCAGGACGTCGCAGATCATGCACAAGCCGTCATACACGCAAAAACCCAAGAACTCCAGGCTTCTGAAAATCTTATTGGTCAGTTGGAGGAACTCATCCATGACCTACATTTGGAGAACCTTGGCAAGGATCAGCAAATTGCCATGCTTGAGGCTCAACTCATTCCACCTCCACCACCGCCAGTAGCTGAAGAAGGAGGTGACCAAGGCACTGGAGATGTGACTGTATCTGCAGCTACGAAGAAGGAAGGACCAGTGGAATAAGACCCCGAAGAAGTGCTGTCTGAAGAGTCAACTGAGGGAGAAGTCACGCCTGTGGCAAATAACCACGCAATAAAACGCAAGCGTAGCATTTAGAAAGGATAAGTGTAGCAGTCAAAACCATGTTAGAGGGACCACAATTTATCCTTTAGCTTATTGTATCGATTTAGTGTATTGACCTATCAAATTGTGGTATGGCAGTACAGTTACTTTGGTATTTCCCCGACCTTTCGTTCGATAAATAATTAGTTCGATTTCTCAAAAGAAGTTTGAAATTTTTACGTATGTGGTTGCTTGTGTTTGTTTGATGTTTGTTAGATGATGTTTGTAGTGGATTACCTTGATTGTTGGTTGTGCATTAGGATGTTGAATTATCAACAAAAATTTTCTTTTAAGGGTGGTAGCCACCTAGAAAATTCAAACACAATCACTTAAACCCAGAAATCTCAAACTATCTTTCCTTTCATCTTTCTAATCAGAAAAACCATTCACTGTCAGTTTTCAAGTTTCCATGTCAAAACATTACATTTCTCAAACCTCTCGAGTTATCAGAATCATTCAAGCTTTTGCTTTCTTTCTCGCTTCTCCGAATCTCGGGGACGAGATTCCTTTTAAGGGTGGTAGTCTGTAACATCCTAGGATTTTTCAGATTCTGAAAAATCAGAAAAATTAAAAACTTTTTTGAAAACTATTTGTATGTCGAATTGAAAACAAAATTCATGCATACATTCATCATTTTCTTGCATTATCTATATTTGAAATTACAATGGTTGAAATATTATTTCCACTTGAAAACCTATTTGAGAAAATATTAAAAAAATAAAATAACGATTATGCTATTTATCTTATTTTACTTTAATAATTTGATTGTAATTATTAGAAATAATTATTTTTATATGATACCAAATTTTATTTAGCCATAAATAAATTAATTAAATTTCTATTTTCAAATTTGACAAAAGTGTCAAATTTGCATTAAATCAAATATTCAAAATTAATATTTTTAAAAAGTGGTCAAAACATGTCCATAAATGTTTTAAAATAAAGATATGATTTTTAGAAATTTTTAGAAATTAATTTCACTTAATTCGGAGTTCTAAAACAAAAGTCATGAATATAAAAAAAAAAACGAATCGGGCCAGCCGGCCGGCCCAGAACTAACCGAACCGAACGATTCGTATCCAACTCGGTTTGAATTCGTTTTTCCAACCACCTTTCATTCAAACACGTATATCTCAAGATATATAACTCCAAAACCGGATCCGTTTGATCCTATGCGTTCACAACTCCGAGCCCTATCTATTCCACCATCCCTCCGCCTATATAAACCCCTGTAGCCACCGACATCTCTTTTACTCTTCGTTCCACCGAAACCCTAATCAGCAAAATAGTATTTCGTTCGTTCGACAAACAAAACCATCTCGAATTGCGACGGGGCCTTAATCATTGTTGTAGATCTCGTCGATACCTTTCCATCCCAATAAGCCTCAACTCTTTTCATCAAGCGTGGAGGAAGAATTTCGAATCATCATCCATCAGATCTGAAGTCGTATTTCTCAGATCTCTTCGCGCTCGTTGCGTCAAATCGAAATTCCTTCGGTGAAAAGGTAGATCTACTCTATATCTACAACTTTCCTATTGACAAATTTTTATTTTAACGTACGTAATTTTCTGTATAATACAGATCGTGTTTGATGTTTTTCGAGTAACCAAACCATCTTAAAAGTTTGGGACGAAAATACGAAAGTTGTTCCCCTGATCAAGATCTTTCTTTTGCCCCAAGCCTCACCTCTTTTGGTTCAGCGAGCTGAGAGATATTCGCGTTTGAAGTTTCGGATCAGACAGGTATTTTGCGATTTGTGACCAATCTATTCATCCACTTATATTATAATTCTGATAATTAGTAAGAGTACGTAATTCTCCACAACTTTCGTTAAGAGTGTTTTTCCATCCGAGCAACTTTATTTTTGGTCAAATTCGTAGTCAAATCCCAGTCAGCCTGCCACGTCAGCAAGTCAATTCCCACGTCAGCAGTCAAAGTCAACAGTCAACCGAAGACCGACAGTTTTACAGAAAAACCCTACAATTTAAATCTATCACTACTTTTTATTGGATTGGTCAAATTTTACAAATAAAATATTTTTGGAAAGCTTATGACACGTAGAAACTTTTGGCATCATTACTTTTATATTTTGTCAAATTAAAATTTGTTGAAATTCAAAAGTGGCATTAATGGTAAATTGAACATAACTTCAAATTTGAAATTTAAAACTTGTCAAACTCTTTTGATATAAATTTGAATGTCTAAGTATTGGCAGTAGTATTTTTCTACTAATTTTTGTAGAATAATTTTCTATGATTTTATAATTTATATTGATTAAATACTTTTAAGTGTTGTTTTAATGATTAAAATTGATTAAAAATTTATTAAAAATTATTTTCATCATCTATTCGAATTATAAAGTACTTAGTCATATTATGACCACTTTGGTATTAAAAGGTACTTAGAAATATTTTGCCTCTTTAAACAAAATAAATTCTTCCTTAGAAAATATTTGATAACTATTTTTCGACAACACTCTTCCTTAGAAAAATTTCAACATCTTAAAGATGCTAAATCTTTCCTTAGAAAATTTCAGCATCTAGAAAACTTAGTTGTTTTATTTTGTTAAGTGTTGTCCTTAGAAATAAATTGCATTGCATGCATGACATATCTATTGTATAGTTATACTCCTTATAGGAAAACTCCTTCCTTATTTTCCCTAAGTTAGAATTATTTTCAACTTAGTATTTTGTGAAAAGTGCTATGCACTAGACACTTAGTAGTTTTCAAGATGGAGCTAGAAGACCATTGAAGGACTTAGCCAAAAACAAGACTTCAGAAGTATCTTCAAGGAGAAGAAACACTTAGAAGAAAATCAAGAAGAAGTTCATGAAGGACTTAGAAGAAAACAGACTCTGGAAGCATCCTCAAGATGTCAAGCACTTAGAAGAAAAGTGAGAAGAAGTTCAAGAAGGCCAACTCCCTTTTTATTCTCTAAGTCTCTCTCTCTGTCTTTCTTTTCCTCTGAGATTTCATGAAGACTAAGTAAAACCAAGACAAGCCTCGAGGATACAAGAATCATCAAGTCTGAAGATTCATCAAGACTACCAAGAGCTCAATCAAGATATCCTCCAGAAGAAAGTTACAAGTCTGGAGATGAAGCCTGGAGGACAACTGCATCTTTCTTTCTATCTTTTCCCTCTTTCCTAATCTTGTCTTTTAGACTTAAACAAATTTTGATCATGATGTTATCATCTTGAAGTTGTTGGATCCTAGCAGCATAGTGGGATGAAGCGGCCTGAAAACAAACCTTACATGTCCACGTACATGAGACCTGTTCCACAATTTAAGTGGCTGGCCGGGTGTCTGTCTCTCTCACTATAGTGAATGTCCAATTTACAAAGAGTTGATAATAATTGTTGATCCTCTTGAACAAATGACTTAGTATTTTTCTCTAAGTATTCTGCACATCATGGCTAAGCCATTTGAGTGCTTGTTTCAAGAAGTTATAAAACAAAGTATGAGTATCCAACTTAAGACTTTAGTCCTTAGTCCTTTTGGACCAACACATTGCCTTGCATAAACTTAAAAGATTTCCATAGCATGATAAAGCATTTCTAGCCTTAGAAATAAGTTGCATACCATACATGACATGTTTTCCTTAGGAGTTTTCCAAAACTTGTTGTTCATTTGATGTGAGCATGTATGTTTGATGATGGTTGTTTGTTGATTGTTGTATTGTTGTTTGCTATTATTGTTTAGATTAAACGGAGAGCAAACGTTCGTTGTTGAAAAGAGTTGTGTACAACGACAACATTCAAAGGCAAGTGGCACACCTCATAAACTTCCTATTTTTATGCATTACTTAGTGTATTTTAAATGCATGTGTTGCTATGCTAAACCTGTGTAGAATCCCTTATTCCTGTGTCTAGGTTCCTATGTCATACTTAGCAGAAATATTGATGCTATGCAATTGATGAAAGGTTTTTACGAAATGTTAAGTGACTACTCAGGACTGTGCTCATGGCTGTCTTCGCCTAGGATGAATTTCTATTCTACTTAGGGCTGTGAGCATGGTGATTTTTACCTGAGAGTGCACATCCACTAAGTTAATGAAACACCTGGGTGGTAATTGGTTGTATGGTTTATGTTGAGTGGCTACTCAGGTCCATTTCTATGGTTCCTAGAGTATGTACACTTGAGAACGGCCACCCAGGAACAGAGGAATCTGAAGAACTCCGAGTGACGATTGCTTCCAGTGCAGCCATTGCCATATGGGCTCTGGCTTGATCAATTATGTTGCGTGGACTCTCTCCGGCTTGACAAGCAGATGTAGGGGGATGTTAGGTGGAACGGGTCAAGCCAGTATGGGGAGGGAAAATGCTTCTGAAAGATCTCGTCTCATTCTCTCCTTTCCTTATCACAAATGGTGTGTAGAGGATACTTTGGGTTGAATGGGTACAATGGTGAAAGTGCACAACCTCTGCAGAGTGTAAAACTAAGTACTTAGCCGTGTCCCCGGTTACGGACAATTCTGAGCAGCTGATCAAGGACGTCAACGGAGGATTCCATCATTCCAACTTCAAAAGTAAAACTTGATGGGTGAACAAGGGAAGATGAGATTTATGGTTTTCATGCCATACTCGTCGATTTCAAGAAAAGTGTTTTCAAAAGAGTAGGAAAAATTGGCTTTATGCAAATTAGCCTTGAGCTCCACCAGCCAAATATTCATATAGGCTTTAGAGTTATTCCATAAGTGTCCACCATAGTGTCACTTGCCAGACTCCATTTTTAATGGAATCTGACCCACGTTGTTGCAATATTTTTCTTATTGCAGATTTGATCAGATGACGAGTGAGGTTTCGTTTAAAGGTTTCGAGTCTACAACCAACATGTTTTCGCCTGTGGCAGCATGAAAGTTATAGAGGCTCACTGCTATTGTATTTCCGCTGTGTACTTTTTCAATGCTAGCTTTATGCTATGCAATTTGTAAAGAATATTTTGTAATTCTGGATCATCGATGTAATAAAATTGACCTTTGTTGTGATATTACATCGTAAACTGTGTGTGCAAATGAATCGATCCAGGGATTTGCACTATACACAGGTATCTGCCTTATTAAAAGTGCAGGTACGCTTCAAACATCCAGAACACATACTTCGTGATGACACAAAGATGGTTCTCAAAAGTTTCCAATATTATTTCCAAAGGTTCATAATGATCCTCTTCAAACATGGAGGCAATAAGAATGTTATCGATGGGCTCAACAACAATCTTATTAAGATACTCCAATAAGATGGAATGATCTGATATATGAACAAGGCAGAAATATTGGTCAGACCAAGGACATGAAGATGTAAGCTGGCGAAACACCATAGGTAAAACATCATCAAGATGGTACTTGGGACTGAGTTTGATTTGACGATAGCCCAAATCAAGTCAAAGATTGGGATGATAGAAAATCCATTAGGATATACCATCTTGCTTCAACACGACAACACAGGTAGAAAGGAGTCTTGCTTATCAAAGCAAAACGATTTGGCCTTAAGAGCGTTGGCAAAACCTAACTCTTTGACCGAGTATGTGCACCAGAACCACTGACTTGGCAGCACAGTCAACTTCACTTAGTGACCGGATAACCAATCACACAAGGAAGGAATCAAATGTCCTTATATGTCAAAGCAATGAGAATTGCTAAGAATATCTGATAGCCACATCAATACACACACCACAGCATTCCCGAGCACGAGCAGCTAGGAGAAAAGCGTGAGTAAGGACGTGAAAAGCATCGTTACATCAATAAAGTCATGAGACACATCACGACCCTTTTGATATACAAGATGGTGACACCTTGAGATGGAACAGATTAGAAGCAAACAAAGCATCTTAATCTGCGGACTACAACACTTTGACCTGGTCCTGTAATGGACGAGGTACGGGAGTTTGTTTCTCCCTAACATCCCGAAGTGGAATGTCACGACGGACCACAAGAGCAACATGCATTAGTACACCAATGCACATTTATCACTTGGATGCCAAGTGGCATACACGGGTCAGAACATGACGGAAGAAAAGAAACATACTCAGGAAAAATCCTGAGATGCATATGATCAAGTTTGCATACATCTGATAACTTGTTCTGATTAGTAAGGTGTGGCAGAGTCACAAACATAGATGTGAGACTCATAAAGAGCCTCTGTCGTGATCCTTTTGGTTCCATGATAGAACCTCTGCCAAAGCTAGTGGAAGGAGTAAACCTTGGATGTCGCAAGTCAATCACGACAAACCACGAGCTGGAAGGCTAGCTAGAACTGACATTACTAGCCCTTCTGAGGTTGCGAGCATTCCTCAGGGATCAACAAGATGGATCTTGGGTTAAAGGTCAGCATCATGTACTGATAGAGTGAGCATCACATGGGAAACAACCAACATGACTCCACACACCCGAACAGCACAATCTGGGACCTTCGGTTCAAGTCCAGGATGAAAAACGAAAGAAGGAGTAACTACCATTTGAGTTTCACAAAGGCACAACGATGTAGTAAACACGAGATAGCTTCAGAGACCAACCACAGCTTCCGAAGTATCAAAACAAGAAAAGGAGATCTTCAAGGTGGAAGAAATCTGAAACATTGGAATAGAATGATGCAGAAACGTCAAGGTTGAGAGATCAAGAGGGAAAGGAATCTCTCATGTCAAACAAGGGAAAGATGGATCAAAGAACACACCAGACTCTAGAAAACTTAACTCTAGGTCAACTTGGTTGAGAAACGACCTGCACTTGATGCACCTATATTTTGAATGACCAAGAGAAGGGGAAGCAAAGCGTTTTACCCAAAACAAGGTAAGGTGACCCAGAATTAGAGCGATACCAGATAAGGAATAAAAAGAAGCCTATTTAGGTTTTTGGTAAATATTTTTAGCTTTGAAATATTTTTCACAACCACTAGACTCAACATCGACCAATAGAAAGGTTTTCCTACAGGCGGTCCTGCTCTGATACCAAAACCTGTAGCACCCCCAAGAGCCACGCTAGACAAATCCGAGACCTTAATCTGAGATAAGCCTAACATAGATCTCGGAAGCCGACAGTTGAAAATCGGTAACACAACAGAGACCCTACAACACAAGAAACAATATATTAAGCTCTTAACAGAGCGAAGAAGCAAATATCACGAAAATATGGTCACTGACCTGTCAATCACCAATACAACGGAAGGCAAATTATGCTATTAGACATAGCAAAACCGACAAAAGGCCTAAGAGGCCAAAGCATAACGGCGACGTCCCAGTCCAAAGATTCCAGGCTGCCGTCTGGGAACCCCAACCTACTCGTCGATGTCGATGCCCAGAAAACACACCTGTCCAAATAATTGCGCAAGGCTGAGTACAGAAGGTACTCAACAAGACTTATTTAACCTGCTAAATATCTGCTCGTTCAGAGAGTATTCATGAATGTCTTTTGCATAAAGCCATCTTTATTATCAAATCGAGGGTGGAGAGAATCTCGCATCAGTAGACTTTTAAAAAGGGGTAAGAGAGTGAAACGCAAGCTTCATCCACATCTTCAATCTCCACCAGATCATCATGAGTTGTACCACCCACCAGAATCACCCCCTCGCTCAACCCGAGGAAGCGATCCTCCCTTAGTTGGCAAGTTTTATAATTAGATTCTTGTTATCTATGATCATCAGACATAAGGTACCAAGTCGTCCATAACCGTGGACACGGCTTTCCGAAAAGATTTACCCTGCAGGGGGTGTAACTACCCACACACGCCAACCAACCGATACGCCAGCTATTAGCACTCTTCCGGGGAGTGCCGGCAGAAGGGTTGGCCACGACCTTTCCCAAGCTTCGCCTATGTCCATGAGCCACAGCAGTAGGTCAGACCGCCATCTCAGCGATCCCTAGTGCGGGTTGCCAGGGTCAAGATCAGAGCGTCACACTCTCCTGACCCAAGCCCTAATTTCCTCAACTCATTTTACCGCACACGCAAATGGAACACTCGAACTAGTGGCTTCACGTAGTAGGCTAGGCAAGTTGGAGTCGAGTGGGAAATGAATACCCTGTGTGGATGCACGAATAGTCTTGGTTCCGAAGACGAGAACTCAGTTCCTAGGTCGGCAAGAATGGAACAACCCACCACAATCCCTATGTGGCCTCCCATCCAAGCCTTTAGCATATTAAACGCATCTCTCACCATTCCACGTCATCCTTCACAGCTCTGGTTCATCAACCGGATGGAACAGAGTGAAGATCTAAGCAGGGCTAAGCATAGCAGACTCTCGCGATGCAACACTTATGACACCTAAAACGTCAACTCAAAACCACATTTGAATCGCATGCATAATATCAGAAGCAAACACTTTGAAATCTTATATGTGCAGATAAGAGGTTATGCTTGCCTTGCTCTTCGAAAACAAGATATAACACTTTGGGAATCTTCGGCTTCACTTGATCAAGATAACCAGAAATAACTCTTCATAGATATCCTCTTAATTTGACCATCGATGATTCATCAGGCCTTCGGTGTTGTCAAACTCCACTTCAGATTCGCATTCTACCGCGAAAAACGAAACACCGGAAAAGAAACGGGAAACAACATTCAACCATGGCATCGATGCAATGCGCACAATGCATGACATGACAAGTTAAAGTATTAAAATGTAAATCCTACACATGGAAGGACATTTTAAATGGAGTGCGAATGCCCGGGAGGTGTCATTCGACAAACTCCATAATTAAAGGAAATGGTGTAATTTATTCCTCTATTATAGACATGGTTCAAAGTAGTTTGAATATGCATGATTTGGACATAATTAAATAGATCTTATTGTTCTGCAAATTTTGATATAAAAATCATATTTTTCTGAATTAAAATGAACTAGTTATGAATTTCCAAAGATTAAACAATTTTAATTCAATTTAAACCATTTGTTAATTCTATTTTAAACATTTATGAATTTAAATAAAAGTTGGACCCACATGTCATAACTTTATTAATTTCTTAAAACATTTTGAAAATGATTAAAATTCTGACAAACAGGGCCCACTTGTCAGATTTTTTAACAATTAGAGAAAAGAATAACTAATTTTCAGAAATTAAAAAGGAATGATGACGTCAGCTGACGTCATCAATGGCCAAATCCCCACTGTCGAGCACGAATCCGTCGAGGGAGGGCGCGAGGAGCAGCGCGACCACACGCGCTAGACGCGCCAGAGTGCGGGCGACCCGAAACGGGCGGCGCCGCCAACGGATGGTCGCCGGAGGCGGCGGTGAGCTCGCCGGAGCGGAGGTCGACGGCGGCGCACGCGGCCAGGAGGAACCAGATAGGGAGGGGGAGAATGGAGGGGTCCAGGAGGACCAGAAGCTCACCCTGGTGCTTGTGGAGGCGTCGAGGAAGCGCGGGGAGGCCGGATTTCGCCGGAATCGAGTTCGCCGGCGTGGAACCCGAGCGGAGGAAATCAACGATTTTCTCCGGGCTTCAATCTTCTCGGCACGAACGGATGGAGGAGGAGGGGAAACAGAGCGCGACGGTCCTCCTGAGTGGCTCGCCGGAGCAAGGCGTTGCCCGGAGCGGCTGGAATCGAGAAACGGCCGAGGCTAGGGTTTCGGTCGGGCGGAAGAGAAGGGAAGGGAGAGAACGAACGAGGGAGAGAGATAGGGAAGAGAGGGAGGGCACGGCACGGTGCCTCATCCTTATCTCCACGCAGCTCGGCGGCGGCGGTGGCGTGCATCGCGGCGAGAATCGGACGGTGAAGCTCGCCGTCGTCCTTCTGTCCAGAGGAAGAAGAAAGAAAAGAAAAGAAAATTTTGCGAAAACCCCCTGCAGCTCTGGGAAATCACAAAATCTTTGAAAAGAGGCCCCTGCTTTGGAAAATAAATCATTTGAGGGTCTTTTTGTAAACAGAAAATTTATACAAAAATACCAGGAGATTCAAAATTTCACAAGGAAGCCATTGGCAACTTTGGATTTTGAAATTCTTTTAACACATTTAGAATAGCAAGTGGTTTAGGCCACCTAGGGTTTTTCTCTTTTAATTTTTTTAAACTCAAATTTTGTGCTCATTTTAATTAGATGCAAATGATGCTCATGATGCACAAACAAATCTAAATTATCGATTAGCAAATTTGGGGACGTTACATTGTTGTTGCTATTGTTGTTGTTGGTTGCGGCAATGAACTGAGTCATCATAGTCATCAGTTGAGCTTGAGCGGCCATCAGTTGTTGCATGGCATCATTGTTGTCGGTATCGCGACGAGGAGGCATCTGTGGGGTTTTCAGCATAGATGAGTAAAAGATAGATAGAGCTAAGAGAAGAAAAATCCTACCCATGCACAAACAACCAAGTCAAACAATCAACACTCAATAAACAACTTAAATTTTTTCTTACATAGCGATTCGAAACAGGCATTCTAAGTTGATTACATAAAACGACAGAGTCTGCAAACCAAAACATTCTAACATTGTCAAACCACAAGTTGGAGATCAATGTTTTTTTTAAAAAAAAACGACGAACTAAACGAGGAATAACATGGTGGTCCAACTACTAAGTCTAAACTTCGTCCATGACGTCTCCTTCATCTTCTTCGACCTCCTCGATGGTGATGCCTTCCTTCATAAGAATCTCCTTGTAGTCGTTCACCTCCTTCTCTAAGGCTTCATTCTTCTCCTATAGCATTGTCTTCTCAGGGTGCAGAGTCTCGATCGCTTCCTTCTCCAGGGCTTCAATCTTCTCTTGTAGCATTCTCTTCTCACGGCGTAGAGTCTCGATCAAATCTCGATCAGCTTCGAACTCGACGTCATTGCTCAGAATTTCATCCTTCAATGTCTTGATCTCCTTGTTCTTGTCTCTGATTCTCTTTTCTTGATTTTGGAATTTCTTCTCTTGAGCTCGAAATTTCTCCTCTTGAGCGTTGGCCACCTCTTCTTGGGCGTCAATCTTCTTCTGAGTCTCCTTGACTTGGGCCTCATCATTCTTCAGCAGCTCATTGCGCCTATCCTCTTCTAATTGCCAGAGGTGAATTTCTAAGTCTTGGAGATAAGGGTGCAAAGGTTCTGGTTTGTTTTTGTCTTCCTCGTTAACAAGTTAGGGTATCCCGTCTTCGTCACGTTGGCCTAGGTTAGAAAAATAGGGGTCCTTCAACTCCTCCTGGAATTGCCAGCAAAGACGTCCTATTAGCTCCTGCGTGACGAGATTCAGCCCTTTCTCCAAGGAGTCACTAATCGACTTGTATTGGATATCTTCGGTCTTGGGTTCAGTCTGGCGACCTTGTTGAAAAAGACGAACTCCCCATAAGTTTTCTTTGTTGAAGTGCTTCAACTGACTTGCCTTGATGATGGGTGTTGGAAGCGCCAGTAGTTCTACCAACTCTAGAAGATATCTTCCAAAACGCATGTTCTTGAAGTCCTCCATGGTTTGATACATGAAGAACGACATCCTTAAGTTATAAGAGTAGAAATTGTTAAAACAGGATACATAAGGTAAGAAGTACTAGTCATAGTGTAATTAAGTACTTAGAGAAAATAAGGGTTCTATTCTAAAAGGTGATCAACACTATTATCAACTCTTTGTAAGTCGGATATTCACTATAGTGAGAGAGACAGACACCCGGCCAGCCACTTATAATTGTGGAACAGGTCTCATGTACGCGGAGATTTAAGGTTAGTCCTGGGCCGCTTCATCCCACTATGCCGCTAGGATCCAACATATTTCAAAGATGGTAATATTATGATCAAAAAGAGGCTTAACCAATCCTAAGGGCTCAAACCTACAAGCAACACTTTGCTCTGATACCATTTTGTAGCGCCCCATCTTTTATATAAAGATGGAACACCTGTTTTAAGTGCTAGTCCCTGGATCACTGCCACCACCACAGTACAAAATATATAGTATCATTGCCTAAGTATCATAATACTACAACGAGATCCAAAAATAGCTAAGTATAGCTTTATTACAAAGTGCATAGTCATGAAGACTAGCTAAAATATTCAGTGTTCACAACAAAAGCAATAGCTAATGAGCCTAATCTTCAAGCATGCGCCACAGGCAGACATATTGGATGTAGACTCGAGTCCAAACTTATTCTTCATCAGAAGTACCTGCACATTGGAATATGCAGCCCCCGAAGGAGGTCAATACAATGAAGTATTGGCAAGTGACTATGGTGGATAATTTACGACAAGTCTAATTCTATATGCATATTTGGCTTGGTGGAGTTGTAGGCTATTTTTGCAGAAAGCAAGTTTTCTCCTATCTTTTGTAAAACACTTTTGTTTCTCAAAGACTTGGCACCAAGGGATGAAGCCCAAGTGCACCAACAATTCTTTCCTTAGTCAAATTTTACTTTATAAAAAAAACTATGATGAGATTCTTCCATCCTGCTTGTCCAGTTGCTCGAAGTAGTCCATCACCGAGGACACGGCTAAGTACTCAGATTGTCGACTCTGCAGAGGTTGTGCACTTTCACCTTTAGACTCAATTAACCCAAACATCCTATACACGCGGAGTGCATTAAGGAAAGGAGAGAACTGAGACAAGAACTTTCAGAAGAAGAATGCAACCATACTAGCAAGACCCGTTCCACCTACCAACTCTACATCTGCTTGTCAAGCTGACAGGTTGCACTCTCACAACTTAATCATTCTAGATAGAGCTCATTGTCAAAAGGCTGCACGGGAAGCTTCTAAACTTGGAGGGACTTATGAAATCTCTTTGTTCCTGGGTGGCCGTCCACAAGTGCACTTCTGGGTGACAACCACCATGCTCATGGCGCTAAGTAGAATAGACATTCATCCTAGGCAACGACAACCACAAGCATAGTCCCACAAGCCACTCACATAAACCATACCAACCAATTCCACCCAGGTGTGCATTTTAAGTTTAACACTTAGCAATATTTTTATAGCATGGTATGTAAACACTTTTTTTGCATAGCTAAGCATCTAATAAAAACTTTTAATGGCTGCATGGGAAAGGATGGCTACACACTACTAGGAATTTGCAAAGTGTAAACTAACTTAGCATTATGAGATAGTTCAAGATTTCCTGTCATGCATACTACTCAAAATATACTACTAATGCATATAGAAAATATTGGGTAGATTATGAATGTCACTTGCCTTGGTAACAAGAGGAACAAGCACAACAAGAATAATAATCACAAGAAAATCCTTCCTCCTTGACGTGGGGATACCTTTCGACTAGCCCACAATGAGCCTACCTGGGCCGCGCCAAGCATGGAGAAGCCCACAGAAGGCCCACTCGGGGTACCACGTATCCTAGTCCAACTCGGTTAGGTTTCATAACCTACCATATCTGTAATCACCATCGATACCGACCACCCGAGACCTGGCTACCTATAAAGCCAGGAGGGT
Source organism: Poa annua (assembly GCA_026929855.1). NCBI lineage: Eukaryota > Viridiplantae > Streptophyta > Magnoliopsida > Poales > Poaceae > Poa > Poa annua. The sequence continues at coordinate 47,913,275 of CM049428.1, forward strand.
TGCCCGTCCTAGAGGACACGCCAATAGCCACCACCACAAACCCTAGCGAGATCGCAATCTCGCCGCCATTGTAATCGCAACTCGCCATCAATAACAGACAAGCAGGAGTAGGGTGTTATCCTCCGGGAGCCTGAACCTGGGTAAAACCTTGCTTGTCAGCCATCGTGATCACCAACGCTCCTCTCTCTCCCCCTCAATCAACCCGGGGTGCACAACCCTGGGACTTGCCGAGTTACACCCTCGTCAATTGGCGCCGTCTGTGGGAAAGACATCAAGCGTTGGAATCATGGTCGCACCGGCTCCATCCGCAATGAAGATCGGGATCGATGTCACTCGGGAGCCCATCCGATCCGGCTCCTTCGAGTACGTCCTCCACCCGCCGGCTCATCGCCCGGTGTACGCCAATCTGCGCAAAGGTATACATATCACCTTCGGCTCCATATACTGTTTTGTCGACAATCGTGGCATGTTCAAGTCTGCGACAGCCGCGCCACACGTGGCCATGGCACCCGCATCCGTTACTCGCGTGCCACCATCGACATCACCCGCCGCGGGAGCTGGGCCTGCCACATCTATGAAGATCGTACCTGCATCGACTACATCGTCGATCTCGGCGACCGCCGCGCAGATCGAGTCTACTCCGACCATCTCGATCGCACGGTCGACAACGCCAAGATCTACCTCAACTACAACTGCACCAGTGCGTGCCACCAAGGGCGTACCGTCGACTGCCGCGTCACACACACACACAACGGCGACTACGCTGCCCACGTAGCAGCAATTTTCGACCCCGAGCAAGATTCGGATCAAGGAAGCAGCAGCGGCAGCGTAAACACTCCTATTGAAGTTTTCCCCCAGCAAGTCTTCATGGCCAACACCAAGCCTCCAGAAGGTAAGGAGGAACCCGCATACCCACTGAGGTGGTCATGCCTGACCAGACACGGCTCACCATCACACGAGACATGGGAATCAGAGCCCTGAAGCATGTTGACGACGGCACTTTCCCTGCACCCGACGCGCCTAGAGAAGACCACCTGGCGGTCCAGTACTTGCTACGCAAGGAAGGAGAGCGACTTCGTACCGAAAAGGCCGAACTGCTCAGGCACAAGAGGGACGCGGACGCGTCGAGTGCCAGACGGGCCGCGATCTCGTTCACTTCCTCCACAGAAGTTCACCAAGGAGGACGGCGACACAGAGCTCGCGTTCCCAACATGACAGATGTGGATCGAGCACGGGTCACCCGCAATCTCGACTCATCCTTCATCACCGAGGACGAGAACGGGATACCTGTCCCCAAGATAACGAACGCGGCCATCATGTCAGTCGAGACATATCTCCGGCTCACGCAACCACCGGAGGGAGATCCACGCGCCCTTCTCCACAAGCAGCAGATCATGTCCATGAAAGCAATCGAGGAAGCCTTGGCGACTGGAGCACCCAACAACCGGGCACGTGAAGAACGGGATCGCCAAGCCCGCGAGCCAGCAACATCAGGGACACTGACAGGGCAGCCGCTGAGACAAGCCCAACCAGGTGAAGATCTCCGCAACGTTATCACACAAAGGACAATAGACCGGAATCGCAGCCAGCGCTCGGCTGACGCGATGAACCTGGATGATCCGGCCGACCGCAACTTCGAGCCGTGCGGCGCGGCATGCTTCAGCTTCAACATCCGCGACACCCGCATGCCTAAGGGTTTCAAGCTGACGCAGGCACCCCCAAGTATGACGGAAAGCAAGACCCGCGCCTATGGCTCGAAGATTACCTCATCGCCTGCACCTGTCAAGGCGGGACGTCGAATACGGCAATGCAGTGTATCCAGCTCATGCTCACGGACTCAGCCCGCGGGTGGCTCACCAGCCAGCCCAAAGACTCCTTCAAGACCTGGGAAGAATTCCAAGATACTTTCATAAAAAGCTTCTCTGGAACATTCGCTAGGCCGACAACATATATCGAGTTGCAAGCCTGCAAGCAAGGAAAGGACGAGTCGCTCCGCGCGTACATCCAGCGATGGACACTCCTCCGAAATACTATGGAACCCGTCTCAGAAGACAGGGTGATGGATGCTTTCATGCACGGCGTCGCTCGCCGTGATCTCTGTGAAGAATTTGGTAGGCTCCAGCCGAAGACTACGATCGAGCTCATGAAGGTAGCCAACCAGTGGGCCGAAGGAGAGGACTACGTCCGCGACACCTCCCCAAAGAAGGAAGCCGAGACAAACAACTGGCGAGACGGACGCCAGAAAAAGAAGCAACGTTTCACCCACTCAGACACCATCGAGCTAGTAGCGGCGGGATATCAAACCCCCCGTGATGACACACGAGATAACAGTCGACAACATGATCAGAGTCGGCAGTCCAGCTCGGGGCAGCACAATCTAGCAACAAACAATTCATAAAAATAAATAAAGACACAAATACAACACTTAAAATATCAAAAACAAAAACATGTATGCATGCATGATATGCAATGAACTTATCAAAAAAAAAATTATTACAATTTTATTTCCTCTGTTATTAATGCATGAAATGCAATGAACAACAATTTATTATTTTATTTAATCATTTAAAATATTGAGCATAATCATAGCAATATTAAGCCCTACAACTAAATTCTGTAATTCTATTATGAAAAATTTCAAATAACACTCAAGTTGCACTTTATGGACAGAGGACATTAATACAATTCTAAAACAATTGGATTTAGTTAAAAAGCGTTTTTATTAATTAAGTTATGGATTTAAATGACCGAAATACCAATCTGTTAATTTATCGAATTAAATGGTACCAAAAGGAAAAACAAAAGCTATCGAATTAAACTACATGACCAGGGCTATCCGTGGACATAAAATTTACCAAATTTCGATAAACAGATCAAAAGTTATGGAATTTACAAGTTTGAATAACTTTCTGTTTTTAATGACAAAATCCAGCCGGAAAAGATAAATAGCACGGCCACGCGGCGCGCGCTGATTCGCTGGTACTGCTTCGCTCGGATCGCGATTCGTTAACCGTCCGATCTAACATAAATGAATGGGCCAGATCTAATCTACCTCTTCACATCTACGGGCGGCGCCGGTGTGCCGGAATTCCTCCGGTTGCGGCGGAGCCATTGCCGGCGTCGCGCTCTACCGAAAACAGAAGGGAAGCAGAGACGGGTTCCGTTACCAAATGATGCCGGACATCGAGGCGATATTGATGGCGGGGTAGTCGGCGTTGAGTTGCTCTGCTCCTTCATAGATCGTTCGCCGGAGTTGGAGAAGCGGACGGCGGCGGCGGGTCGTGGACGAACATGACGATCTGGTGCAGAAAACAGGGTGGAAACTCGTCCATTAGATGCGCACGAGAATAAGAGGGGGCAGAGGGAGGGTAGGGAGGCACGGGGCACTGGAGACCACCGGAACCTCGAGGTTTGCGGCGGCGGAAATGACGAGATGCCGAGCTCGAAACGGGGCAGCCTAGAGGCGATGGGGTTAGGGTTTTGGGGTGCGAGAAACGACGGCGGGGTCGGGGTTTATATGGGGGCGTCTCTGGAAACCAATCCCGCAAGAAATGGAGTCGAGTTGATCCGAAATCGGATCGGTTCTTCGAACGCAGAACTCGGACGGAGGTTGAAGCCGCGTCGTCATCGCTGGCCTCATGGCGGGCCCACGCGTCAGCGAGGTGAGAGGTGGAGCGCAAACTTGGCTGGTTACTGGGCTGCTATCTGCTGCGCGCGCGCGGTCGAAGGAAGTTGGGCCGGCTCGGTAAGTCGTCTGTTCTTTTTTTTTGTCCAAAACCTTTTCTGTTTTCAAAACCTGATTTCAAAAATAATTTTTAAACTAAACCAAAACATTTCAGAAAAATAAGTTTTAGAGAGCTTATTAAAATTAGAACTTTTTGATAGCATTTTTGCCAAATAAATAATTTGATAAAAGGGAATATTATAAGGAGTAGTAATAAATCTCTTTATGGAATAAAAATTTATTCAAACTTATAATTAAAATTTTAATTTATTCTTTAGGTGATTTAAATGCCATGCCGATGTTACACACACACACACAAACTCCTCAAATATGAAGATTTGATATGTGGATCTTGACCCCCTACTTCAACGAGGTAATCTCTCTCGTTCCCCCATCTTTTCACCCATTAGAAAGTCGTACATTGATGTATTTATGGCATAAGCATGGAGACACGAAATCCATGGTTGACTTTGGGGGTTTGGCCATAATGTTGCTTGTATGATGTATATGAAGATTTTTGTTATGTGTAGGGTTCTTATTATGTTGGGGTTAGGGTTTGTTATGTTAGGGGTTAGTATGCTTGTTAGGTTATGGCCTGGGTATGGTGGACATGTTAGAGTGAAATTACTTGGTTTTGTCCATAGGTATGGTGGATTTGTTATGTTTGTTAGGGAATGTTTAATTTAGGAAACACTAGGTGTTCTTCCTCTTGGAAATTTTCATTTTGTAAACACTAGGTGTTGTTCCTCGAGGAATGTTTGATTTAGCAAACACTACTTGTTGGGTGGCTATCTTGTAATAAGGTATTGGTGTTCTTCCTACTGCATTTCTAAGAGCTTAAACATTTGTAATAAGATATAACCGTGTGGAGTATGCTACTCTGAATGCGGACATCTTGTTTCCTTATTAAACTTGTGGATGGTCGGACTAGTAAACTAGTATAAACAATCTATTTCTTTTCAATCAATTTGCAACTCATGTTTTCTTGTTGCTGTGTACCTAATATGGTTTTTTTTTCGTTTCACAGTTTATACCGTGCAATATATGAGTGGAGTTTAACGCGGCAACATCGTAGACTTTGATGTTCACGGGACCATGTATTGGATAAAGATCAAGAAATAAATAAATACCTACTTCCACAAGGGCGCAGGTACAATATGAGCGCAGGTGATCTTCTTCACTTAACATTACTGGACCAAAACCTCGGATCAATGTTCTCTATTTTGGCAATGCTGGTTTGCGAGGATAATGATGAGGGTGACGAGACGATGGAGTTTGCTGACGAGAGTGTAGCGAGGGTGACGACAAGGAGGACCTACTAAAGGATGTCATCATCTCTCAAAGAGTCATCATAGATGATCGTGAGATGGAGCGTGCTCTTCAAAGACTACCTCCCCAAGATAGCTACATCGGTGTGCCTTCCGTGCACCGTTTGATGACCACTAATCTCCAAGGAAATAATATGGTACATAGGTTTATTAAATCTCTCATCTCCTTGTCTTTGTTATGTTACAATGTATTTATTGCGGTATATCTAACATATTTGTTTTCTTCTTTCCGAAATTACCTAATATATTAGCGGAGACAGCTACCATGGAATGAAGGTACTCTTGGTGTACGACATGGAGAGGGAGGTCATATTGTAACATACTAAAATTTTCAAAAATTTAAAACTTCGCATTTATGCATCATTCATCATATAGGCATGATATTTAACTCACATAAGGACTAAATAAGAATTTAAATATAAGTTTAAATAAATTATAACTCCATTAAGTTGTTTATTTGTACTCCTTATAATATTTCTTGGTATCAAATTATTTGATAGGCAAGTATGATACTAAAAGGTTCTAAATTTAATAAGCTTTCCAAAACATATTTTTATGATTTTTTCTGAAATGATTTGGTTATGATTAAAAATCATATTTGAAATCAGGTTTGAAAAACAGAAAAGTATTTGAATAAAAATAAATTATTTTCCGAGCCATTTGGGCCGAGGCCCGCAACTATCTACCGTGCGCGCGCAGAGCAGCAGCCCGTCAGCGGCCCAGCCCTCCTCTCTCTCTCTCGCTGACGCTGACAGGTGGGACCCACCTGACATCTCCCCCGCAGCGCTGTTTCTTCCCCAAATCACGCCCGACGCCGACCGGAAAAACGCCCGATTGATTTCGTTTTGATTGCGGCGATTTACTACTCCGTATGCAACGCCTCTTCCCCCTACTAAAAGCCTTCGAGCACCTCTTCCTTTTGCCCCAAACCATTCTATTCGAGAGCCACCAGGACGCACGTATTCATCTCCGGAGTTCCGCGGTTGCCGTCGGCGAGAACTCCATTTTCCGGTGAGCTAAGGCAAGGCCACGTCCTCTCGTCACTCCCTCTCACTTCCTCTCGTCCATGCGACGCTTTTTGACACGTTTACACGATTTTTCCCACAGAGCATCGTCGGGTTCGTCCACGTCCGAGAGGATCCGCCGCCGCGCGCAACTCCGACGAGTTGTTCCGGGGAGACGAGGAAGCACCGGTCGCCGCCACCTTGCCATCTTCTTCGTGTCAACATCCTCTATGCTCGACTATGCACCGTTATCCCCCTAGGGCCGTAAAACACAGAGCGTGAACGCCGGCCATGGCTCCGCCGCATCCAGCACGTCTCCGACGACTCGGGGCGCCCACGTCTTGTCCGAGCGTCCTGGACCATTGGATCTAGATCCAACGGAACTGTTTTTGTTTATTTTGCCGTATCGGTAGATTTATCCGGAGCGTCCGTTGTAATTGAGATCGGACGGCTCAGGATCAGGATCCACGCTGTCGGGTTATGACTCCCAAGAATCGGGGGTACTCACTTCCTGAAGAGTAGTTCGTGAAGAGGATTGAACACGGAGGTCTAGACCCTCGAGTGGCCCCGCGACGTTGCTCGCCGGACCCAAAGAAGACACACACACGACTGAGGAAGACACCGGCCTTTACCCAGGTTCACGGCCCTCGCGAGGAGGTAAGACCGCTACTCCTGCTTGTCTGTATTAGATGATGGAGTTTACAGTACAGTGGAGTCAGCCGGAGGCCCCCTTGAGGTTGTTGTTGCCTGAGGAGGGAAGCGATCATCTTCTTCCTCCTCGGGCTCAAGGCTATCCTAACAAGTGTTGCTAGGGTTTACAAGGGTTGTAGCACGCAAAGAGTCGACCTGTGCTACGATGGATATCTTCTCACTTTTATAGGCGCCTTTGGCCTTTACCTTCGGCTTGGCCTTCAAGGTGGCTCCACATGGCAGTGGCATGGCGGAGCAGGAGTCCACCGTCGTCCGTTCGTCCATGGACGCGGTCCACTGTTGATAAAGGTGGGCGCGGTGGCCGACCGGCGGCCGACCGCGCTGTACTGCCTGCAGAGAGGGCAGTCTCTAAGGTGGAGCCCACGATGACGTTCTCCTTTCGAGGGTTGCGCCGTTCATCCGCTTTATCGCCAGAGAAGAAGGTCCTGGCAGCCGTATAGCAGGCGGAGCTGCTTTATTGACCCCTTTATCTTCAAAACGGCAACGGGGGTGCTTGCGTCACCACGTGGGCGTGGCAGAGGCCATGTGCGTCTTCCCGTACTTCCTTGGCCGCAACGTTTCCCTTCAGACGCGGGGAGGCCTGGGGGGAGATTTCTGCGGGACTCACTCGAGGCGAGCTGGCGCCTCGGGAGGGTCCCCTGAGGCGAGGGATCCCTTGAGGCCCTCGTTTCCTCTTCAGGCCCTCGAGGGGAATTGCCTCTCGAGGGTCCCGCCAGGTGATGATGCCTGGTCCTTAGTCGTTTCGTCTGCCTGGCCAGCGTGCGAGGCCGGGAGGGAATGGGCTCTCCATAGCCCAGTTCCCACTGGGCCGACAGTAGCCCCCGGGCCCATGATGGGCACGATTGAGCCCATGGGCTCAGGCGAAGCGTCGTGGGCCCTTAGTGCCCAGCCGGCCAGAGCCACGCGACACTTGGACGAAATAACGGTCTCGCACGATCCGGGGCGCGAGTCGTGGGGGGTCCCACCACGTCCCGGTAACTGCTTCTCGAGGTGACATAAAGCCCGAGCGAGGCGGCAGGGAGCCGTTACCGTTTCCAAATCTTCTCGCAGGAATTTCCGCTCTACAGAGCTCTCCGCCTCCGCTCTCTCCTGCGAATCTCCGTTCTCCAACTCTTCCAAGCTTCTGCGACGATGAGCCCTCTCAAGAGCAAGGGCAATGCCGCCGCGGGATCTTCCTCCCAGGCCGAGGCCCCTGAAACTGTCATGGGCGCGGCGCTGCTGGGCGTGCGCGTCAACGAGAAGGCGCTCGCCAAGGTCCGATGCCTGCTGGCGGACAGGACGAACGAGCACGGCGCCACTGCCCTGAAGCACGCGGCGCACGGGAAGCGCCCGCGCGGGTTCTTCCCGATCTTCTAGCATTGCCTGGCTGCAGGACTGGTGCCGCCCTTCTCGCCGTTCCTGGAGGCGGTGCTGGCGTTCTACCAGGTGCAGCTGCTGCACCTACACCCCAACTTCGTCCTCATCCTCGCCGTCTTCACCTACCTTTGCGAGGCGTACCTGGGCCTAGAGACCACGGTGGGGCTGTTCCGGTGCTTCTACGCGCTCCGGAACACGGCGAAAAACGAGCGCTCAGGGTGCGTCTCGTTCCGCATCGGCGACGGCATCGGGAGCGTCTACATCCCCATGTCCTGGAGCGAGGGAAAGGCCATCACCTCGGTGACGAAGAAGGTGGACGACTTCCTCCAGAAGTGGTTCTTTGTTGGGGTGGAGCGTCCCTGCGCCTTCCTCGAGGTCCCCGACGAGCCCCCAGTGAAGAACTCCCATTGGGGTAAGGCCACCTTCGACGGCGCCAGGAACGTGAGCTTGATGGGGCGCCTGAGCTTCCTCCGCGAGGAGGGCCTCACGGGGCAGACGATCGTCGTGGACTTCGTGACGCGCCGCATTGCGCCCCTCCAGGCGCATTCGTTCCCCATGTGGATGTACTCGGGGCCGAAGGACAATATGCGGCTTCACGTTGAGGACAACGACATGGACACCGTCGACAACATCCTCTCCGTGCTCTTCGTCAACCCATCCGTGCTTCCCGTTGATGAGCTCCCCGCGGCGCTCCGGCCTCTTCACCAATACAATCTGACGGAGCGCATGGCCCTCCTGGAGGGGATGCCTCCGTTCACCCCGACAGGCCAGGCGGACCTTGAGGCGCCGATGCCGGTCGCGCGGGAAGCGGAGGGGGCCGGTTCTCCCTCGGCTTCAGGAGCTGACCCAAGTGAGGAGGAGGCCGCGGCTGGGGAGGTTTCTTCTTCAAGGGCTGGGCCATTTACTGACGAGATTTGCGATATCTCGTCAGGGATGAAGACGCCTTCGTGGTGGCGCCCTCGCGCCTCGTCGAGGAAGAGGCCGAGGAAGAAGAGACCTCAGCCGCGGAGGCCTCTCCGGGAAGGCGCGGGCCTCGCACCAAAGACGTCGTGGACCACTTGGGGGCGAGACCGTCTGACGTCCCCTCCAAGAGGAAAGCGGAGGCGCCACCGGCGAGGCCTGCTTCCAAGCCCTTCCCCTCATGGCGCTCGCCAGGCCTGGCGTGGGTCAACGCTGGTGCCCCCCTTTCAGGGTTAGTGCCCATTATCTTGGATCACTCGTCATTTAGCTTTCTCTTTCGCTTTACTTTTTCCTGAAGTCTTTTCTTGGCCTCTTGCCAGTGACCTTGTACCTGCGAAGCGTCGCCGGCTTCGCAAGGCATCTGAGGTGAAGGGCGCCATGGCGGGGGTCTCGGCTGATGAGGCCTCGAGGCCTGCGGAGGCGGCCTCCATGAGCCCCCTTGAGGGGGCGCCTCAAGAGGAGGCGGCTGTGCCCCAGGCGGGGGCAGCAGGGCCTCAGGTGGAGGAGGTCATGGTACGCCCAGAGGCTCCCGCACCGCCCCCCGAGCCTCTGGTGGTGGAAGGCTCGGAGGAGATAATTCCTGGGCCGCCTCGCACTCCTACTCCTCCTCGCGCGGCAACGCCTCCGCGCGAGGTCACTCCACCGCGCGAACCAACGCCGCCGCGCGCGTTGACGCCTCCGCGCGTGCCTACCCCACCACCCGCGGACACTGCTCTCGTGCAGCCTGCGGAAGCACACGAGGCAGCAGCAGGCACAGGCGCTGCTGCTGGGGGAGAAGCTTCCTCGCCTCCTCGTCAAGCTCTAACTGAGGAACGTCCCGCAGCTCTAGGGCCAGAAGAGGATACCGGCGCGGGCACAAACAAAGCTCAGGCTAGCCCCCAAGCTTTCCCCGAGGCCGGGCCTGCTAGACCCGTCGCTGGGGCCGGGCCCTCCACGAGCCAGGAGTTGGTCCTCCGCGGCTGGGACTGGAGCGCGGGGCGCCGCGAGGTCGCCTTCGGCCTCGTGAGGGAATCCTTGGAGGGCTTCGAGGCCCACCTCTCCCTCGGGGACATATGGCTCGCTCAGCTGCAGGAGGAGCTGGCGAAGTCATGGTCATCCTTCCACGCGGCGGTCGAGGCGCGACGGCTGGAGGATGCGGCGCTGCAAGCCGCGCGCGAGGAGGCCATCCGCTTTGCCAAGGAGGTCCGCGAGGGGGCCATTCGCGACGCTGCGGAGCTCCTTGTGTCCCTCCAAGCGGAACGTGACGCCGCCGAGGAGCTCCTGCGGCAGGCCAAGGTTGAGCGCGAGGCGATGGAGGGCTCGCTGGCGCAGAAGCGCCGCGAGTTGGGCCAGCTGGAGACTCAGCTGCTCTCCGCCCACCAGGCAGCGCAAGCCGCTCTAGAGGAAGACCGCAAGGATTTTTCCAAGCGGGAGCGGCAATTGGTCCTCAAGGAGAAGGAGCTGCAACAGCGCGAGGAGCAGCGCCTTCAGGCGGAGAAGGAACTGGTCGCCCAACGCGAGGCCCTTGAGGAGCGCGAGGGAGACCTGGCCAAGGCGATCGTGAAGTATGACGAAAACGCCGCTGCCCAGAAGATAGCTTACGAGCGCTTCGAGCGGCGTTTCGCCGAGAAGAAGAAGGAGGCCGATGACACCCTCGAGGAGCGCGAGAAGAAATTTCGCAAGTCCACTTCTCAGAAGTGCTGCGATCTGGCCCAGACGCAGGAGGACCGCTTCAAGGTCAAGCACGCCGCGGATGCTCGGCGGATCGCCGAGCTCGAGAGGGCCAACTCCAAGCTAGACGCTCGCCTCAAGCGCGCCAAGGATGGTCATCGCCGTGCAGAGGAGGCTCGAACCGAGGCGGTCCACAACCTGGCCAAGGACGTGGAGGAGCAAGTGGCCCCGACGATCCGCGGGCGGCGGAGGCCTCGGACTCTGCCATTGCGACTCGCGCGCTCTCGAAGCAGCGTGAGCGCATGTTTGAGGCATTGGTCGCCCGTGGCAACGAGCTCGCCGCGCAGCTCGGCGCAGACGCGCCGCACACCGACGTTCGAGGCCACGGTGACGCTGCCATGTACCTGGTCTACTTTGACCAGCTCTTCGAGGCGCTCGAGGGTCCCGTCGCCGAGCTTCGCGAGATGATCGAAGATGAGAGCCGGCAGCTCCTGGGGGAGGTTGTTGATCACATGTTCACCAACCTCAAGCTCCTCACGCCAGGCTTCGACCTCTCCTCCGTCACAGAAGCTGCCCAAGGTGAGGACGCGCGGCGGGTCTCCGGTTCCCTCCGTGAGCAGGTTGACGCCTTCTGCAACCGCTTCAGGCGCGCGGGGGCTGCGGCTGAAGACAGCGAGGAGGAGGCCTGCTCTGCCGAGGCTGAAGAGGGTGCCGCGGAGGAGGTCCCAAGCGGCGCTGCTTCCCTCTGAGCCTTTTCTTATTGTGCCTGTGAGCGCTTGTATCTGAAACAATTATGTGTTTAGATATCTTAAGACCTTTGGCCTGTAATATACTCTTTAATGATGTACAATTCGAGCTTGTCTGCCCCCCGCGAGGTCTCTTTGGACTCATCTTCATGTCTATTTGTTCTCTGCGTCGGTAGGTCCCATCTCTTTGTGCCATGACTCCGCCACTTCGGTATGCAGGAGCAGTGACTCCGCAAGGCCGGGTTGAATTTAGGCCTAGGAGAGGTAAGAGCCCTGAGTCGCGATGCTCAAGTGCCCCCCTTAGACGTGCGAGTAGTCCATGAAGCGTAAGGGAAAGCGAAGTCGCTTGAGGGGCAAACGTGCGTTAGGGCGAGAAAACGCTCTTGAGGCGTGGGCGCGAGACTTAGCTTCTCGAGGTTTCCGCCCACCAGAGGCTTTTCGCCTGGCGAGGTTGCCCACTTGAGGGGTCGCTCCAGGATGCCTCTTCTGGCTTGTGGGGGGATTTTTCCCTGCAGATGATAGAGGGGCGAACCCAAACGCTGGAACACGGTTCAAGGGACTCGTGCGCGCTTATAGGTCCCCTCAGGCGTTCCTTGCGAGGAGAGTAAGTACCAAGGTCCTCTGTAGAGATGGCGTGTTTGTGGGATCTTGCCCTCCAGCCAGAGCCTGGACTCTTGGGTTTTGCAGTGCTGCGGGTGTGTCATTTGAGGCACTGGCACCGTACTCAGCTCCCGCTCGCGAGGTACGCATGTGGAGAGATGTAAGCGCACACTTCAAGAGAGTAATGCGAAAATAAAACTCACCAAATACATTTTAAAGCGGCACCGAAGCGCTAAGTTCACTTGACAAAATTTAGTCATTATGCTTGGGTTTGCCAAGTTAATGTTTTGACCATGTCGAGGCATGGGGACCACCCATTAGTGGCAGAGACTCTGAACGGCCTGAGGTGGCTCGTTAAATGGAGAGCTCAGAGGGTTTTCCCTCGAGGGAAGCCTTTGGAGCTTGGAGGTTTAAGCCGTTAGCTTTTAACCTCTAGAGACAAGGATGCTTGGAGGTTGAGCCGTAGGCTGCCTCTTCCTCTAAGAGTCTCGACGTGACAATGATCACGGGTGTGGCAATGACCACGGTTGCGTTTGTTCCCTTAGGAGACAAAGCATGTTTTGAGGTTTAAGCCGTGAGCATTTTAACCTCTAGAGACGAAAACTGTAACATCCCAAACGTTGTATTTTCCTAAATTGTATGTTTGTGGTGTAATATAATGTGTCATCATGCTCTTTCATTTTTGAATTGCATTTCAATTAAATAAATTACTTTCAATTTTTTCAAATCTCATAATTAAATTCAAATGCTTTTCAATTATTTCAAATAAAGTTTCAAATTACTTATAAATAATTAAACCAATAAATAATATGTCTAATTTTGAAACTATCAAAAATTGCTCAAAAGTTTTTATGAGGTTCCTTTCTGATTTGTTTTAAAAATACAAAAACAGAAAAGAGTAAAAAGAAAACAGAAAAACAAGAAAAAAAAATAAAAAAAATTAGGGGAGAGGATCTCCTGGCCGAACTGGGCCACTACCTGGCCCAGCCCGACCCAAACGGCCCACCTGGCCTCTGTCTCCCTCCTCCGTACGACCCAGAGGAGGATGTCGAGCACGCTTTCCAGGTCATGGCGCTGGCTCCCTGCCAGGCGCGCCCCACCTGCTCTGCCCCTCTCCTTATCCCTCTCTTTAGAGCCGCGCAGCCGCCAGCCCCAAACCCTAAACCTTTCCCTCTGCCCCGCCGCCGGCGCTCTCTGTTCCCCAACTTTTTCCTCTGTTCCTCTCTGTCAACCACCGAAGACCACCGGAGTCGCCGCGCCATTTCCTCCGGCCACCCCTTCCTCCACGTCGCGCCAGCGGCTACGCCACGGCCGTCTCGTTCTTCGTCAGCAGAGGACCGGACCCGGGAGGCGCCGCTTCCTCCTCCCTTCTCCGACGCCGGCCGCGGCTTTGCCGCCTCGCCCAGCACCGTCCGGTCGCCCCCGTCATCGCCGCGCTTCCTCGCCTCGCCACCAAGCGCCCTCGGTGAGCCACGCCGTTTTTCCCTCTCCTATCCCCTCGAAACCGTCTCCGTTCTGCTCGGACGCCGGCGCCGGAGCAGTCCGTCCGCCACGGCCGTGTCCGCCGAGCACGGTTCCGAGGAACCCGTGAACCTTGTGCACGCCCGAGTTCAAAAACGTAACCTCCGTCGTTCCGCGCTCAGCACACACCCCCAACGCGCGCTGCGCCGCCCTCCTGTGGTCGACGCCGGCGAGTTCTTCCGCCACCGCGCTCGCTGTAGCCCTGTTGCCCGTTTTTTTTCTTCAGTTTCGTCAGAGTTTACAGTGCAAATTTCAGTACACAAACCTAAAAACCTGGTTCCTAACACCAACCTCGACCCGAGCCCAGTGGCTATCGCCGTCGCTCGGTTCCATCCGCGCCGCGCGAGCACACGCGAGTTCGAACCCCCGGCCAGCGGAATAAAAAGGCCCCCTTTTTAATTTCTTTAACTCGCTGACAGTGGGTCCCACATGTCATAGACTGGCGCTGGAACTTTTACCCAGAGCACCCTGGAGTTCCCTGGTTACACAGAGGACCCTCACTGCTAAGTTCCTATCACGAACAGGTCCCTGGAAAATTACAGAAACAACCCTAGAACTAAAAATGCAATAACTTTATTTGTATAACTCCAAATTAAATAAACTTTATATGTTTTTGTATCAGAAAAATGTAATAAACATTAATATCACATTCTTATGTCATTTTGCATCATTTATTTTAAATGCTTAGTTTAATTTAACAAATGCACTTAAATAATCAAATATGGAAATGTGGGGTAATAAATGTAAAATGCCCTAATTCCATTTAATTTACTCATATCTTTTATACCATGTCTTGCCATGCTAATAAACATCTAATTTGATGTGTAGATAAATAATTTGCACTTAAATAATAAATATGGAATGTGTTGGGCAAATATTTTATCTATTGCCTATTCTATTTAAATTAATTAGATCACCATGCCATGTTATATATGTTAAACAACATTTAACTTGTTGGTTACACAAATAACTTTCACCATAATTAATTGCCGGGATTTCATCCCTGCATTAATATGACCTAATCACCTCATACCATATTGCAACATCATTTGATTGCGCATTTGCTTTGTATTGATTATGTTTCCTATTGTCTGTGTTTTGCTCTTCTCTGGGTAGACGACGACGTGTCTGCTGCCGATACTTTCATCCTTGAGATTTCAGCTTTTGTGCCGGGCCACAAGCTGCCAGGCAAGCTTTTGCTAACCGGTTACACGATTGTCGGGTTTTCATTCCTGCCTTTTGATCTATGCTATCCGAGTTATCGATTCTTGAATTGCGATCCCATCATATGTTTATCCTGCAGCCCATACAGCTTTATCCCCACATCCCATAACCTGTTGTATGTTTATCTGTTAGCCTTGCGAGTCGTAGTGCATGCTTAAGGTTTGTTCTGCGAGTCTGTTTGTCCTATGTCATTTATACTTAGCATGATAGATTGTCTACTTTAATAAAATACTATCTTTGTTGGGGTATTCTAATTAAAAGATAAGGCACCGGCGGAAGGCCTTGCGAGGTGCTTTGTTCTGCTAAGTGTCGACCTAGGAACTCAGTTCTTGTCCTCGGATCCAATTTTGAGCGCACTAACCGCTTGTGGGAGGCCCTATGGAGCCCCCCGCGGCTTCGATCTAATCCGCTTCTTATCCAGGGCGCCGCAAATAGTTCGGGCTTTCCATTTGATGCATGCATATGGTTACCTAACGATCTCATGATGATGGAGTAGTCGATTCTCATATAGGGTGGCACGTTCTTAGAGTGCTATGAAGGTCGTATCCCGCGGGCACTGGACCTGATTAGCCGTGCACACAATCGTGCGGTTCCCTGGATGGGTCGTAGAGAAGAGATTTGCCGTGTTGAGATGCCCTACCTTCTGGCTTGCTTTTGGGGTTGATCGAACGAGTACGGGTCCAGTAGTGCACCCCTGCAGGGTATAATCTTATCGATGAGCCGTGTCCACGGTTATGGACGACTTGGTGATGATGCTGGCTAACAAGATCATAGACAACTTACATCTTATCATTGTTAATTAACCTGACTAGTAATATAGACTTACTTTCACAATAACTTGTAACTAAAATTGTTCACTGTGTGAGTAATTCCCGAATTGCTTCCTCATACTTCGTTGAGGGGGTTAATCCGAGAATGGTTTATGATTGGTGTTAGTTGTAGTTGGTTGACTTATGCGCTCTCTTATCCCTCTCTAACTTAGACGGAAGTTGTAGCGTGTCTCTATTAGGTTGCTAGTGCTGCTGCCGCTAAAGTCCACTTAACCCCATACTTTGGGAGTCTTACAGTCTTGTAACCTGTTAGCTTAAGCTTGTTCGATACGCTTCGGTGTATTGACCCGTTCGCGGGCTGTGGTTTATCTGCAGTTGAGGATTCTTCGCACGACCAGGTTGGTGGATACTACGTGTAGTTCGACGACGAGATCTGCGACGAGTAGTTAGAGTTCCCCCCTGGGCTTCTTCCTGGTGGACCGTGTGGATGGGCCTTCTTTTTCCGTTTCGGCCTTGAGCCATTTGCTTCTTGTCTGTACTCAGACCGGTTTGTTTCCGCTGCATGATGTAATGTTGGGACATTTGTCCTCTGATTGGTGCCATTTGATATTTTTGCTCAGTGAGAGCTTTTTGGATATTATTTCCTTTCTTTGTGTCTTAGGTTTATTCTGTGGTTTCGACTTGTTAAAAATCCGACTCGTATACCATGTGTGTATGGTTGAAGTATACGAGTTGGAAGACTTTTTGGGTTCTTGCGTGCACAATCTGGAAACGTATGTGACGTTGGGGTCGCCAAGAACTGTCGGCCGATGATCCATTCCGAGCATGGCCTGATTCTTCCTGGGATTGGTAACCCCAGTATGTTCTTGGTTGTGTGGCCCAACCGATACGTTTTGTTTGTGTAACTTGAATGCAGGGTCTGACAGTTGGTATCAGAGCTTAAACGCCCTCAGGTTCCCTTCTACTGGTCGTTGTTTGAGTCTAGAAAAATATTTTGTAGCTATCAGGAAATTCTTAAACGTGAGAGTAGGAATTCTGTTCTTTTACTTCTTTCCCCACCCACCCTCCCTGTTCTTCTGGTAAGGAAGTGTTACGATATTTCCCTTCTCACCTTAATTTTAAAATTAGGACATCACGTGTTCTGGATTTCTGTAGTACCATAGTTGCAGGTGTCTTGAAGGTGGTGCTTTTCGCTTCATCAGTTATCAACCTCTTCGGCTACGTTCAGTTTCATTCTTGAATCAATCAGTTGTTTCTCCTCTTTTGGTGGAGTTACGTCAAGCTCAATTGGTGTTTCCTCGTTCTAGTGCTAGGCTTCGTTCTTACCTCTCTTTAAACCTTTCTGGAAGTAAACAAAGTGGCGTACCATGATGGATGGCCATGTCTGGTTCCTTGTTGTCTTTTCTAAGCAATCTGAAGTTTTCCTTTCAAGCGCTTACATTGGATTTTATTTATCCGATTGTGGTGTTAACGGTGTATCCTCCTCAGGATGGAGAGTGGCGTAGAAGATACTCAAATGCCATCCGAAATGAGGCAAGTGTTGTCTCAGATGACGCAAGTTTTGGGTCACATTCAGCAAAACCAAAACCAGGGCAACTGCCGTGTGACAATTGTAGAGTTCCTCCAGCTCAACCCACGCACGTTTGATGTTCCCTCTGAGCCACTGGATGCTGATGACTGGCTGCGTGAGATGAACAATGCTCTGGCTGTTTCTCATGTGTCCGATGAGGACCGTGTTCTGTTTGTGTCCTATCTTCTCCGCGGAAAATCCATGTCTTGGTGGGAGAACTTCCAACGGTTACGAGCACCAGGTGTTGTTATCACTTGGGATGAGTTCAAGGAGGCTTTCAAACGCCACCATATTCCCGATGGGGTCATGGAAAGAAAGCGTGATGAATTCTATGACTTGACTCAGGGAAGCATGTCTGTGCTGGACTATCTAGCTGAGTTCAACCGTCTGGCTCGCTATGCTCAAGATGAGGTATCAACTGATGCACAGAAGCAAGCCAAATTTCGCAGAGGTCTAAGCCCAAATCTGAAGTATGCACTCACCTTGTTCAAGTGCGTTAACTTTGAAGAGCTCGTGAACACAGCTCTCCGGGAGGAATTTGGTCGTGAGATGTTTGAAGAATCTCGAAAACATGCTCTTGAAGGTGCTTCTTCTTCAGCAAACACCATGCCTCCACAGAAGCGTAGGCTTTGGGTTCCATATGCATCTCCAACTCAACACACCTATCTTCCAAGCCCTTTAGGGTTCACTCCTCGTCCTCCATCCGTAATGTTTCCTACAAGAGGTTCTCAAGCTCAGAAAAGGCCAAGTGTTCAAATTCCGCCAAAACCAGTGACTTCAAAAACCTGCTTCAAGTGCGGTGATCCAGGCCATATCTCTATCCATTGTCCACAAAACAAGCTTCATAAGCAACAAGCTCTTTCTCCTCCAACACAAGCTTTAGTTTGTGCTCTCCCCAGCAATTTGCCTACAGCTAGGAGTGGAAGGGTGAACCACCTCAACGCCAAAGAGGCAGAGGACGCTCCAGAAGTTGTAATGGGCAAACTCCTAGTTAACTCTTTTCCTGCTAAGGTATTGTTCGATACTGGAGCATCTCATTCTTGTGTGTCAGCAACCTTCGCTGAAACAACGAAGCTGCCTCTAGATCCCTTATCTATTCCACTCGTGATCCATTCTCCGGGAACGCAAATGCAGACTTCTATGGTAAGCCATGGAAACAAAATTCAAATTGGAGGTCATTTGTTCCTTGCTTCCTTAATTCTTCTGGGTAACTCAGACATTGATGTCATTCTAGGCATGGATTGGTTGAAGGCCAACAAAGCTAAGATAGACTGTTCCACAAAGACTGTAACTCTTTCTCATCCTTCTGGACAGATAGTCTATTCTCCAAATCAAACCTCTTCAGCTCAGATTTTCGCTCTCAATGTTCATCCTCTTCCTGCTATGGAAGATATACCGGTGGTCCGAGACTTTCCTGACGTCTTTCCTGAAGAATTGCCAGGCATGCCGCCTGACAGAGCCGTGGAGTTCGTTATTGAACTAGAACCAGGCACTGCTCCTATCTCCAAACGTCCTTACAAGATGGGCCCCAAAGAACTGGCTGAACTTAAGAGACAGCTAGAGGAGTTGGAAAGTAAAGGTCATATCCAACCTAGTACTTCTCCTTGGGGTTGTCCTACTCTGTTTGTCAAAAAGAGGGACACAACTGAGCGACTGGTTGTTGACTACCGTCCTCTGAACAAGAAAACCATCAAGAACAAGTATCCTCTCCCTCGCATCAATGACCTGTTTGATCAACTCGCTGGTGCGAAGGTTTTCTCCAAGTTGGACTTGAGGTCAGGATATCACCAGATCAAGATCCGCAAAGAAGACATTCCTAAGACAGCTTTCACCACTCGTTATGGTCTCTATGAGTACACTGTCATGTCTTTCGGTCTCACAAATGCTCCGGCGACTTTCTCACGTCTAATGAACTTCGTTTTCATGGAATACCTCGATAAGTTCGTGGTAGTCTATCTCGATGACATCCTTATCTTTTCCAAAACCGAGGAAGAACACGGAGAACATCTACGTCTTATCTTGTTGAAACTCCGAGAACATCGTCTCTACGCCAAGTTCTCCAAGTGTGAATTCTGGCTTCCTAAAGTATCCTACCTTGGTCATGTCATCTCTTCTGAAGGCATTTCTGTGGATCCAGAAAAAGTGAAGGCCATTGTTGAATGGTTGCCTCCTACATCGGTGAAACAAGTCAGGAGTTTCCTTGGCATGGCTAGCTATTGCCGTCGATTTGTTGAGAACTTCTCCAAAATTGCTAAGCCTCTCACCGATCTTACTAGGAAGGATAGAAAGTTCCTTTGGACTCCAAAGTGTGATGAGAGTTTCAATCTCTTGAAAGCTAAACTCACTTCTACTCCTGTTCTAGTTGGCCCAGACACTTCCAAACCTTTCCAAATATTCTGCGATGCATCTCTTCAAGGACTAGGCGCAGTCCTCATGCAAGAACGCAAAGTTGTGGCTTATGCATCTCGCCAGTTGCAGCCTCATGAGCTCAACTATCCTACACATGATCTTGAACTTGCAGCAATCATGTATGCCCTCAAGGCGTGGAGACCTTATTTGTTGGGGCACAGCTGTGAGATCTTCACTGATCACAAGAGTCTCAAATATCTCTTCACTCAACCAGATTTGAACCTCAGGCAAACAAGGTGGCTTGAGAAACTCTCAGATTATGATCTTACCATCTCTTACACTCCAGGCAAAGCTAATGTAATGGCTGATGCTCTCAGTCGCAAGTCCTATTGCAACAACCTCATGGTTGAGGACATCCAACCTCCTCTTCATGAAGAATTCAAGAAACTCAATCTTCAAGTCGTTCCTTCTGGTTATCTTGCAAACTTGATTGCCACTCCTACACTTGAGGATAAGATCCGTGCTGCACAGTTGCGTGATTCTGGTGTCAAGAATATCAAAGACAACATTGGCAAGGATAAGTACAAGAGTTTCTCTCTCGATGACAAGGGTACCTTGCTGTTTGAAGAACGCATTGTAGTGCCCAAGCTTGACAGCTTAAGAGAGATTATTCTCAAGGAGGCTCATGATACTCCGCTTTCTATCCACCCTGGCAGCACAAAGATGTACCAGGATCTCAAGTCAATCTATTGGTGGACCAGGATGAAGCGGGAAATTGCTCGCTATGTGTCTCATTGTGATGTTTGTTGTCGTGTCAAGGCAGTTCATCAGAGACCACCTGGACTTCTTCAACCACTGCAAATTCCTGAGTGGAAATGGGACAAGATCGAGATGGATTTCGTTTCTGGGTTTCCAAAGTCCAAGAAAGGCAACGATGCAATCTTTGTTGTAATTGATCGTCTCTCCAAAGTGGCTCACTTCTTCCCAATCAAAGAGACAGTATCAGCTAGTCAGTTGGCAGAACTCTATATGACAAGACTGGTTCCTTTACATGGTGTTCCTTTGGCAATAAGCTCAGATCGTGGAAGTATCTTCACTTCTCGATTTTGGGATAGCTTTCAGAAAGCCTTGGGTACCAAACTTCTGTTCAGCACAGCTTACCATCCGCAGACAAGTGGACAGGTGGAAAGAGTGAATCAAATTCTGGAGGATATGCTCAGAGCTTGTGTTATCTCCTTTGGCATGAAATGGGAGGATTGCCTTCCTTATGCTGAGTTCTCCTACAACAACAGCTTCCAAGCAAGTCTAGGCATGGCTCCCTTTGAAGCTCTCTATGGCCGCAAATGCAATACTCCTCTGAATTGGTCTCAAGCTGGTGAACGTCAATTCTTTGGCCCTGACATTATCCAAGAGGCTGAAGAAAAGGTTCGCATCATTCGTGACAATCTGAAGATTGCCCAGTCTCGGCAGAAAAGCTATTATGATAGCAAGCACAGGGACATGGTCTATGCACCTGGTGATCAAGCTTACCTTCGTGTCACTCCTCTGAGAGGCACGCAACGCTTTGGCATCAAAGGCAAACTCGCTCCGCGTTATGTTGGGCCTTTCAACGTTCTTTCAAGGCGTGGTGAATTGGCTTACCGTCTGGAACTTCCTCCAAACCTCTCCAAAGTGCATGATGTCTTCCACGTGTCACAACTCAAGAAGTGCTTCCAAGATCCAGGACGTGCAGTTGACCATGGATCTATTGAACTTCGAGAAGATCTCTCTTATGTGGAACAACCGATTCGCATTCTTGATGAAGCTGAACGTCGCACCCGTAACAACACTGTCAAGTTCTACAAGGTTCAATGGTCTCATCATTCTGACAAGGAAGTTACATGGGAACGTGAAGACCACCTACGTGCCGAGTATCCCGACCTCTTCTTTGCTCCATGAAGAATCTCGGGGCGTGATTCCTTTGAGGGGGGGAGTGTTGTAACATCCCAAACGTTGTATTTTCCTAAATTGTATGTTTGTGGTGTAATATAATGTGTCATCATGCTCTTTCATTTTTGAATTGCATTTCAATTAAATAAATTACTTTCAATTTTTTCAAATCTCATAATTAAATTCAAATGCTTTTCAATTATTTCAAATAAAGTTTCAAATTACTTATAAATAATTAAACCAATAAATAATATGTCTAATTTGAAACTATCAAAAATTGCTCAAAAGTTTTTATGAGGTTCCTTTCTGATTTGTTTTAAAAATACAAAAACAGAAAAGAGTAAAAAGAAAACAGAAAAACAAGAAAAAAAAAATTAGGGGAGAGGATCTCCTGGCCGAACTGGGCCACTACCTGGCCCAGCCCGACCCAAACGGCCCACCTGGCCTCTGTCTCCCTCCTCCGTACGACCCAGAGGAGGATGTCGAGCACGCTTTCCAGGTCATGGCGCTGGCTCCCTGCCAGGCGCGCCCCACCTGCTCTGCCCCTCTCCTTATTCCTCTCTTTAGAGCCGCGCAGCCGCCAGCCCCAAACCCTAAACCTTTCCCTCTGCCCCGCCGCCGGCGCTCTCTGTTCCCCAACTTTTTCCTCTGTTCCTCTCTGTCAACCACCGAAGACCACCGGAGTCGCCACGCCATTTCCTCCGGCCACCCCTTCCTCCACGTCGCGCCAGCGGCTGCGCCACGGCCGTCTCGTTCTTCGTCTGCAGAGGACCGGACCCGGGAGGCGCCGCTTCCTCCTCCCTTCTCCGACGCCGGCCGCGGCTTTGCCGCCTCGCCCAGCACCGTCCGGTCGCCCCCGTCATCGCCGCGCTTCCTCGCCTCGCCACCAAGCGCCCTCGGTGAGCCACGCCGTTTTTCCCTCTCCTATCCCCTCGAAACCGTCTCCGTTCTTCTCGGAGGACGGCGCCGGAGCAGTCCGTCCGCCACGGCCGTGTCCGCCGAGCACGGTTCCGAGGAACCCGTGAACCTTGTGCACGCCCGAGTTCAAAAACGTAACCTCCGTCGTTCCGCGCTCAGCACACACCCCCAACGCGCGCTGCGCCGCCCTCCTGTGGTCGACGCCGGCGAGTTCTTCCGCCACCGCGCTCGCTGTAGCCCTGTTGCCCGTTTTTTTTCTTCAGTTTCGTCAGAGTTTACAGTGCAAATTTCAGTACACAAACCTAAAAACCTGGTTCCTAACACCAACCTCGACCCGAGCCCAGTGGCTATCGCCGTCGCTCGGTTCCATCCGCGCCGCGCGAGCACACGCGAGTTCGAACCCCCGGCCAGCGGAATAAAAAGGCCCCCTTTTTAATTTCTTTAACTCGCTGACAGTGGGTCCCACATGTCATAAACTGGCGCTGGAACTTTTACCCAGAGCACCCTGGAGTTCCCTGGTTACACAGAGGACCCTCACTGCTAAGTTCCTATCACGAACAGGTCCCTGGAAAATTACAGAAACAACCCTAGAACTAAAAATGCAATAACTTTATTTGTATAACTCCAAATTAAATAAACTTTATATGTTTTTATATCAGAAAAATGTAATAAACATTAATATCACATTCTTATGTCATTTTGCATCATTTATTTTAAATGCTTAGTTTAATTTAACAAATGCACTTAAATAATCAAATATGGAAATGTGGGGTAATAAATGTAAAATGCCCTAATTCCATTTAATTTACTCATATCTTTTATACCATGTCTTGCCATGCTAATAAACATCTAATTTGATGTGTAGATAAATAATTTGCACTTAAATAATAAATATGGAATGTGTTGGGCAAATATTTTATCTATTGCCTATTCTATTTAAATTAATTAGATCACCATGCCATGTTATATATGTTAAACAACATTTAACTTGTTGGTTACACAAATAACTTTCACCATAATTAATTGCCGGGATTTCATCCCCGCATTAATATGACCTAATCACCTCATACCATATTGCAACATCATTTGATTGCGCATTTGCTTTGTATTGATTATGTTTCCTATTGTCTGTGTTTTGCTCTTCTCTGGGTAGACGACGACGTGTCTGCTGCCGATACTTTCATCCTTGAGATTTCAGCTTTTGTGCCGGGCCACAAGCTGCCAGGCAAGCTTTTGCTAACCGGTTACACGATTGTCGGGTTTTCATTCCTGCCTTTTGATCTATGCTATCCGAGTTATCGATTCTTGAATTGCGATCCCATCATATGTTTATCCTGCAGCCCATACAACTTTATCCCCACATCCCATAACCTGTTGTATGTTTATCTGTTAGCCTTGCGAGTCATAGTGCATGCTTAAGGTTGGTTCTGCGAGTCTGTTTGTCCTATGTCATTTATACTTAGCATGATAGATTGTCTACTTTAATAAAATACTATCTTTGTTGGGGTATTCTAATTAAAAGATAAGGCACCGGCGGAAGGCCTTGCGAGGTGCTTTGTTCTGCTAAGTGTCGACCTAGGAACTCAGTTCTTGTCCTCGGATCCAATTTTGAGCGCACTAACCGCTTGTGGGAGGCCCTATGGAGCCCCCCGCGGCTTCGATCTAATCCGCTTCTTATCCAGGGCGCCGCAAATAGTTCGGGCTTTCCATTTGATGCATGCATATGGTTACCTAACGATCTCATGATGATGGAGTAGTCGATTCTCATATAGGGTGGCACGTTCTTAGAGTGCTATGAAGGTCGTATCCCGCGGGCACTGGACCTGATTAGCCGTGCACACAATCGTGCGGTTCCCTGGATGGGTCGTAGAGAAGAGATTTGCCGTGTTGAGATGCCCTACCTTCTGGCTTGCTTTTGGGGTTGATCGAACGAGTACGGGTCCAGTAGTGCACCCCTGCAGGGTATAATCTTATCGATGAGCCGTGTCCACGGTTATGGACGACTTGGTGATGATGCTGGCTAACAAGATCATAGACAACTTACATCTTATCATTGTTAATTAACCTGACTAGTAATATAGACTTACTTTCACAATAACTTGTAACTAAAATTGTTCACTGTGTGAGTAATTCCCGAATTGCTTCCTCATACTTGGTTGAGGGGGTTAATCCGAGAATGGTTTATGATTGGTGTTAGTTGTAGTTGGTTGACTTATGCGCTCTCTTATCCCTCTCTAACTTAGACGGAAGTTGTAGCGTGTCTCTATTAGGTTGCTAGTGCTGCTGCCGCTAAAGTCCACTTAACCCCATACTTTGGGAGTCTTACAGTCTTGTAACCTGTTAGCTTAAGCTTGTTCGATACGCTTCGGTGTATTGACCCGTTCGCGGGCTGTGGTTTATCTGCAGTTGAGGATTCTTCGCACGACCAGGTTGGTGGATACTACGTGGAGTTCGACGACGAGATCTGCGACGAGTAGTTAGAGTTCCCCCCTGGGCTTCTTCCTGGTGGACCGTGTGGATGGGCCTTCTTTTTCCGTTTCGGCCTTGAGCCATTTGCTTCTTGTCTGTACTCAGACCGGTTTGTTTCCGCTGCATGATGTAATGTTGGGACATTTGTCCTCTGATTGGTGCCATTTGATATTTTTGCTCAGTGAGAGCTTTTTGGATATTATTTCCTTTCTTTGTGTCTTAGGTTTATTCTGTGGTTTCGACTTGTTAAAAATCCGACTCGTATACCATGTGTGTATGGTTGAAGTATACGAGTTGGAAGACTTTTTGGGTTCTTGCGTGCACAATCTGGAAACGTATGTGACGTTGGGGTCGCCAAGAACTGTCGGCCGATGATCCATTCCGAGCATGGCCTGATTCTTCCTGGGATTGGTAACCCCAGTATGTTCTTGGTTGTGTGGCCCAGCCGATACGTTTTGTTTGTGTAACTTGAATTCAGGGTCTGACAAAAACGCTTGGAGGTTGAGCCATAGGCTGCCTCTTCCGCTTGAAGTCTCGACGTGACAATGATCACGGGCGTGACAATGATCACGTTTTGCGTTTGTTCCCTTAGGAGACAAAGCGTGTTTGGGAGGTTTAAGTCGTGAGCGTTTTAACCTCTAGAGACGAAAATGCTTGGAGGTTGAGCCGTAGGCTGCCTCTTCCGCTTGAACTCTCGATGTGACAATGATCACGGGCGTGGCAATGACCACGGTTTGCGTTTGTTCCCTTAGGAGACAAAGCATGTTTTGGAGGTTTAAGCCGTGAGCGTTTTAACCTCTAGAGACGAAAATGCTTGGGGGTTGAGCTGTAGGCTGCCTCTTCCGCTTGAAGTCTCAACGTGACAATGATCACGGGCGTGACAATGATCACGGATACAAAGATTCGTAAGGTTTAAGCCTTGAGCTTTTAACCTTGAGGGACAAAACGTGCTTGGAGGTTGAGCCGTGGGCTGCCTCTTTCGCTACATGCCTTGTCGTGACAATGATCATGGGTAGAACTTGCGTAGGTGCATGATGTTCCATGGATTCTTGACGGGGACGCCATCTTGCGTCTCGAGGCGAGCCGCGCCAGGCCTGGCGATGTGGGTGACCCTGTAGGGACCTTCCCACATCGGGGACAGCTTGTGGAGGCCTTCCCTGGAGAGGATTCGCCTGAGGACGAGATCACCTGCCTCCAGGGTGCGCGAGCGCACGTTGCGGCTGTGGTAGCGTCTCAGGTCCTGCTGGTATTTGGCCGCCCGGAGGGTGGCGTGGCGTCGTTGCCCTTCAAGAAGCAGCAGGTCGTCGTTGTGGAGGTCCTCTTGCTGGTCCTTGTTAAAGGCAAGGACCCGTCGGGATCCATGCTTTATCTCTGTTGGGAGGACTGCTTCGGCTCCATAGACGAGGGCGAACGGTGTTTCCCCAGTGGGCTTGGGTGGCGTGGTACGGATGGACCAGAGTACCGAGGGGAGCTCGTTGATCCAGCCCTTGCCGTGGCCCTTGAGGATATCGAAGGTCCTGGTCATTAGGCCTTTGAGGACCTCTGCGTTTGGGCGCTCAGCCTGTCCGTTGCTTTGCGGATGGGTGAATGAGGCGAAGCAGAGCTTGATGCCCATTCTTTCACAGTAGGCTCTGAAGATGCCACTGGTGAATTGGGAGCCATTGTCGGTGATGATGCGGTTAGGCAATCCGAAGCGGCATACATGGCCTCTGACAAATTTCACCACCGCGCCTGCTGTGATTGTTCGCGTCGCCTCCACTTCAGACCATTTTGTGAACTTGTCAATGGCCACGAAGAGGTAGCGATATCCACCTTGCGCCGTTAGGAAATGTCTCAGGATGTCCAGCCCCCAGACCGCAAACGGCCACGAGTGTGGAATGGTCTGTAGTCCCAGCGCTGGTTGGTGGATTTGCTTGGTGTGGAATTGGCAGGCTTCACATGTTTGAATGATGTCCATTGCATCTTGAAGCGCTTGAGGCCAGTAGAAGCCGCTCCTGAATATTTTGCCTGCGAGGGTGCGAGCGCACGAATGGTGTCTGCATTCCCCGCTGTGGATGTCCTTGATCAGCAGTTTGCCTTCTTCAGGAGGGACGCATTTGAGCGCGACGCCGTTTGGGCGCTTGCGATTGAGAATTCCTTCGAGGATTTGGTACGATTTTGCTTGGCGGGCAATTCGGTCCGCTTCAACGTCTTCCTTGGGAAGGACCCCTTTTTGGAGGTAATCTTTTATCTCGTCGATCCATTCTGTTTCTTGGTGCACCGCTGTGAGCAACAGACGCTCCCCAGTAGGGGGCCCGCAGCCTGGAGCCCCGCTTGCAGGTGGTGGCGGGAGCGCTTCGTCTGTTCTTGCGGACAGGGCCTCTTGGGGCTGCTTTATGGATGCCTTGATGAGCCTTTCTTCAAAGACACCTGGCGGCTGAGCTTGCCTCTTCAATGCGCGCTTGGCGATGTCATCGGCCTCTTGGTTTTCCTTTCTTGGGATGTGCATGAGCTCCATTCCCCTGAAGTTCTTCTCAAGCCTACGGACCTCTTCAAGGTATGCGGCCATGTGGTCATCCTTAGGCTTGTAGCTTTTGTTAGAGAAGTTGACGAGCAGCTAGGAGTCGCCCTTGATGACTAGATGCTTGACGCCTAGGGCGATTGCGGCGCGTAGGCCGGCAAGCAAGCCTTCATACTCGGCGATATTGTAGGATATCTTGTCGATTCCTTAGCACAGCTGGACTGCGTAATACAACTTGTCGCCTTTGGGGGAGATCAGGACTACACCTGCCCCGCCGCGGCAACAAGCGAAAGTTCCGTTGAACTTCATGGTCCAGAGGCTGGGCATTGCGGCTCCAGAGGGCCCTTGCTCTTCTCCCAAAGGCTCTTAAGGGGTTGGGTCAGTCCATTCGGCGACGAAGTCAGCCAGCGCTCTTCCTTTGATTACCCTTATGGTATCGAAGCGCAAATTGAATGGTTGTAGCTCAATGTTCCACCCTGCGACACGATCTGTTGCGTTTAGGTTGCGCAGTATTTGCTCCAGGGGAAAAGAGGTGACCACTGTGACGGGGTGCCCCTGGAAGTAGTGTCGCAGCTTTCTTGAGGCGATGAGGAGTGCGAGGAGAAGATTCTGCTGCATTGTATACCGCTCGCGAGCATCACGCAGTACTGTGATGACGAAGTAGACTGGATGCTCGACGATGGTAGTTCCTGTAGCCTCGGCGTCTTTTGCCTGACGTGGCTCAGCTTGGCCCTCGAGGGGGTTTGCTTCAGGGGGCTTGCCTTGTGCCTCGAGGGGGTTGGCCTCAACGGGCTTGCCCTGTGCCTCGAGGGGGTTGGCCTCAAGGGGCTCCTCAGGCTCATCGGCATGAATTCCTTGCGGCGGTGGACTTGGGGCGGCCCTCGCTCGGGGCTTTGGGCCTGGCGGTGGGTTTGTGAGGGCCGCCCTTTCATCGAGCTCCTTATCAGGGGGATTTTTCTTTGGAGTGGCCGCACTCTTCTTGTGGAGTACCGGCTCTTCTCTTTCCACCACAAGGACAGCACTAGCTGTTTGCGAAGTAGCTGATATGTACAGCTTCAGGTGCTCGCCATGCCTTGGGGCTACCATTACTGGTGGGCTGGCCAGATACTTCTTCAAGTCCTCAAAAGCTTTTTTAGCTTCAGGGGTCCACTTGAAAGTGCCTGTTCTCTTCATGATCTTGAAGAACGGCAGGCCTCTTTCGCCGAACTTGGAGATGAATCGACCCAAGCTGGCCATGCAGCCTGCCAGGCGTTGCATGTCCTTGAGCCTACACGGAGGTTGCATGTCTTCTATGGCCTTGATTTTGTCTGGGTTTTCCTCTATGCCTCGATGAGACACGAGGAACCCAAGCAATTTGGCGGGGTTGAGCTTGATGTTCACCTTGCGCAGGCTGGCAAAGGTTTCTTCAAGGTCTCCGAGGAGAGTATTTCCTTCTCGTGATTTCACGACGATGTCATCGACATATGCTTCGGCGTTCCGCCCCATTTGCCCGCCAAGGGCTATCCTCATCAACCTCTGGAAAGTGGCTCCGGCATTTTTGAGGCCGAAAGGCGTGCAGACGTAGCAATACACACCGCACGAGGTGAGGAAAGCCGTCTTCTCCTCGTCCTCCTAAGCCATCTTTATCTGGTGATAACCAGAGAAGGCACCAAGGAAACAGAGGAGGTCGCATCCTGCCGTGGAGTCCACAATCTGGTCAATTATGGGCATGGGATAAGGGTCTTTGGGGCAGGCCTTGTTTACATCAGTGTAGTCGATGCAGAGGCGGCCTCCTCCGGCGGGCTTTGGGACTACCACGCCGTTGGAGAGCCAAGTGGGATGCGCGACTTCGCGAACGACTTTTGCCGCTTTGAGCTTCTCGACCTCCTTGATGATGAATGTTTGCTTCTCGGGGGCTTGCTTTCTTGCTTTTTGCTTGACGGGGCGCGCGTTTGGGCACACGGCCAAGTGGTGCTCGATCACCTCCCCCGGTACACCAGACATATCTGACGGTGTCCATGCGAACATGTCAGAGTTTGCCTGGAGGAAGGCGACGAGCGCGCTTTCCTATTTGGGAGGCAGCGCAGCGCCAATGGTTACGCTAGCCCCCGAGCCTTCAGCCCCCGAGCTACTGGAGCTCAGAGAGACCTTCTTGGTAGTAGCTGCCTCCTGGGAGAACAACTGCTTCTTCTTCTTGGGATCTCGAGAGGCTCTAGGTCCTCTTCTGCGGGGAATGCCATGGCGGTGGTCTTGTAGGCCGTCTCAACCGCGCGCGTAGCATCCAGAACATGCCCACGAATGGTGATCGTGCCAGCGCTGCCGGGGATCTTGACCATATTGTAGGCATGGTGCGTGACGGCCATGAACTTCGTGAGCGCGGGGTAGCCGAGGATGGCATTGTACGGCAGGCCGATGTGTGCTACATCGAAATCGATGTGCTCGGTGCGGTAATTTTCCTTGCTCCCGAAGGTGACGGCAAGCCTGACCTGGCCTAGAGGCTCGATCGAGCCGCTGGTGACCCCCGTGAAGGGCCTCGAGGGCATGAGCCGCTCGTAGGGCACTTGAAGCGCTTCAAATGTATCTATGGAGATAACGTTCAGGCCTGCTCTGCCATCGATGAGAGTCCTGGAGACAGCCACGTTGTCGATGGTGGGGGTGCAGACCATCGGGAGGGTTCCAACAGCCTTGGTGGACTTGGGGTGGTCCTGAGCGTCGAAGGCGATGGTGTACTGCGACCACTTGAGGGGCCTGGAGGTTTCTGTGCTTGGGAGGGCGGCGTTGAGCTCGCAGGCGAACTGCTTGAACAGTATGTTCGACTTCGGCGCCTGCGCTCCCCCGAGGATGCAGGCAATGGCACCTCTCGGGGCTTGGTAGCGGCCATCTTCCTCGTGAGGGAGGTTGCCGTTCTTTTCTGCGGCGTTGGCCAGGTTTCCATATGGATTCTGGTAGCCGCCCTTGCGTCCGCTTCCGCAGTATCCACGGCCTCGGCCACGGCTACCACTACCCTCTGCTTGCTCGCGCTCCTTGCTCAACCTTTTGAGGTCGAAGCAGGACTCCGTAGAGTGGCCGCGCCTGTTGTGGTAGGTGCAAAAAGGGCGCTGGTCGTCTCTTCTCTCTCCAGGCTCGGGGGAGTCCCTGAGGGTGCCCTTCGCGTCAGGCTCTTCCGCGAGAACCGCGGTGGCCTTGCGCTTGGGCTCCTCCTTCTTCTTCAGGCTCTTGGACCCCTCAGCGTGATCGTCCCCTCTTGAGGACATCTTGACAAAGAGGAGTCCCTCTTCAGCCTTGGCGCACTTGTCAGCCAGGTTGAAAAGCTTGACCACAGAGGTGAGCTTGTCGTGGATGCCCAGCTTCTCGAGCATCCTTCTGTTAGTGACGCCCTCGCGGAACGCGGCGATGACTTGAGTGTCGGGGATGTTCAGGATCTTGTTGCGCACTTGGCTGAAGCGCTGGATGTATTTGCGGAGCGTCTCATCCTTCTTCTGCACTACGGCGCACAGATCGTTGTGGGTGAGGGCGCGCTCGTATGTCCCCTTGAAGTTGGAGACGAACTGCTTGCAGATCTCCTCCCAGGAGTTCACGGAGTCCTCAGGGAGGTTCAGGAGCCACGACAGTGCAGAATTGCGAAGCGCGTGGGAGACCAATTGGCCATGACCTTGTCATCTCCACCCGCAGCTTGGATGGAGGTGGTGTAGAGCTGCAGGAACTCGATGGGGTTGCTGGAGCCGTCGTAGCCCTTGGGGAGAGCATGCCTGAACTTCGAGGGCCAGACCACGCGACGCAGAGAACGGGTGAACGCCATGCAGCCTGAGGCGTACGTAGCGACCCCGTGCTGCAGCGCGCCGCGGTTCTGCTGGCCCGCCTGGCCAATCTCCTCCACGAGCTTGTTCTGGCGGTCTCGCTGGAGCTCCATCCCCACACGAGCGTCGGGCGCGGTGCGCTGCACGATCAAGCAATCGTGCGGTGAGGACGCGTGCGAAGCAGCCCTCTGCGCCGCAGCCGGTGCAGGCCCCAGGGGTGGCGGAGGCGCGTTTGTCGCGACCGTGCCTGCAAGAGAGGGGCGCAGGTTGGACTGCGACGGAGCGGGGCGCGTCGTAGCGATGCCGACGAGGTGGTTGAGGCGTTGGAGCCACTGCTCGTGGGCCTTAGCGGTGGGCTGGTAGCGGAGAAGCTCCTGCGCCATGAGCAGCGCGGTGTGAGGTGCAGGGTCTGTCCTCCCTTGGCCCGAGCCGCTCGGGCGCTGCGTTGGGTGCGACGACTGCGCGTCCTCCAGGTGGTCGGAGTTGTGCTCCGGCGCCTCTGCGTGAGGGCCAGAAGGGACATGCTCTTCTTGGCGGGGTCGGCCCCGCCGTGCGCGGGTGGTCGCGGTGCCTGGCGGCGCGCGTGCTCCGCCAGGCGCACGTCGGTTGACGCGGGCGACGCGGGTGGCGTGGGTGTTCACCATGGCGTGGAGACGAACTCGAAGGTTGTTGACGCGCCTCAATCCCCTACCTGGCGCGCCAAATGTCGGGTTATGACTCCCAAGAATCGGGGGTAGTCACTTCCTGAAGAGTAGTTCGTGAAGGGGATGGAACACGGAGGTCTAGACCCTCGAGTGGCCCCGCGACGTTGCTCGCCGGACCCGAAGAAGACACGCACACGACTGAGGAAGACACCGTCCTTTACCCAGGTTCAAGACCCTCGCGAGGAGGTAAGACCGCTACTCCTGCTTGTGTGTATTAAATGATGGAGTTTACAGTACAGTGGAGTCAGCCGGAGGCCCCCTTGAGGCTGTTCTTGCCTGAGGAGGGAAGCGGTCATCTTCTTCCTCCTCGGGCTCAAGGCTATCCTAACAAGTGTTGCTAGGGTTTACAAGGGTTGTAGCACGCAAAGAGTCGACCTGTGCTACGATGGATATCTTCTCCCTTTTATAGGTGCCTCTGGCCTTTACCTTCGGCTTGGCCTTCAAGGTGGCTCCCACATGGCAGTGGCATGGCGGAGCAGGAGTCCACCGCCGTCCGTTCGTCCATGGACGCGGTCCACTGTTGATAAAGGTGGGCGCGGTGGCCGACCGGCGGTCGACCGCGCTGTACTGCCTGCAGAGAGGGCAGTCTCTAAGGTGGAGCCCACGATGACGTTCTCCTTTGGAGGGTTGCCCCGTCCATCCGCTTTATCGCCAGAGAAGAAGGTCCTGGCAGCCGCGTAGCAGGCGGAGCTGCTTTATTGACCCCTTTATCACCAAAACGGCAACGGGGGTGCTTGCGTCACCACGTGGGCGTGGCAGAGGCCATGTGTGTCTTGCCGTACTTCCTTGGCCGCAACGTTTCCCTTCAGGCGCGGGGAGGCCTGGGGGAGATTCCTGCGGGACTCCCTCGAGGCGAGCTGGCGCCTCGGGAGGGTCCCCTGAGGCGAGGGATCCCTTGAGGCCCTCGTTTCCTCTTCAGGCCCTCGAGGGGAATTGCCTCTCGAGGGTCCCACCAGGCGGTGATGCCTTGTCCTTAGTCGTTTCGTCTGTCTGGCCAGCGTGTGAGGCCGGGAGGGAATGGGCTCTCCATTCCCCAGTTTGCACTGGGCCGACACACACTGAAGCAGTACGAATGAATCAGATCGCGCCGCGTGGCCTAGTCTTTTTCTTTTTAGTTAGAATTTCAGAAATTAAAACAGAAAATTATTAAAACTTGCAAAATTCATAACTTTAAATCTATAAGTCCAAATTTGATAAATTTTATATCATTAGAAAGCTCTGCCAGTGTATTTTTTTAGTGCATCATTAGTTTGTCATTTTAGTGTCTTTTAAATTGTGAAATTAACATATTGGCAATTCGGTTATTTAAATTCATAACTTAAATAATAAAAATATTTTTCACATAAATCCAATTGTTTTGGAATTGTAATTTTGGTCTCTGTCCAGAAAGTGCAACATGAGTTTAATTATAAATTTTCATAAAAGAATTAAATAATTTGTTTGTAGGACTTAATTGACTTTATTTTATTCTCTATATTTTAATTGTTAAAATAAGATAATAAAATGTTGTTCATTGCATTTCATGCATTAAATAAACAGAGAGAATAAAATGACAATAAGTTGTTTTGGTTATGTTCGTAGCATATCATGCATGCATACATATTTATGCCTTGATGTTTTAAGTGTTGCATGGTGTGTTTATTTATTTTTGTATTGTTTGTTGCTAGATTGTGAAGATGTCGGCCCAATGGAGACTAGGGTATGAAGAGCCCACTCCGCCCAGGCCTCGCACGCGGGCTAATTAGACAAAACGACTAAGGACCAAGCCTCGCCGCTTGGCGAGACCTTCGAGAGGCAATTCCCCTCGAGGGCCTGAAGAGGAAGCAAGGGCCTCAAGGGGACCCTCGCTTCAGGAGACCCTCCTGAGGCGAGACGCGCCTCGAGGGAAGTCGACAGGAACCCCTCCACAGGCCTACCCAGGCCTGTGGGGAAACGTCGCGGCCAAGAAAGTACGGCAGGGCGCACATGGCCTCTGCCACGCCCACATGGTGATGCAGCCAATCCTGTTGCCGTTTTGGTGATAAAGGAGTCAATAAAGTTGCGCCGCCTGCTCCAGGACTACCAAGACCTTCCTCTCTGGTGATAAAGCAGCTGGACGGCGCAACCCTCCAAGGAGAACGTCATCACGGGCTCCACCTCAGAGACTGCCGTCCCTGCGAGCAGTACTACGCGGTCGGCCGCTGGTCGACCACCGCACCCAACTTTATCGATGATAGACTGCGTCCATGGACAATCCCGCGGTGTTGCACTCCTGCTCCTCCACGCCACTGCCGTGTGGGAGCCACCTTCGACGCCAAGCGGAAGAAGAGCGCCTGCGGCGCCTATAAAAGGAGCAAGACCTCCATCGTAGAGACGGTCGGCCAAATACTTACTACAACCCTTGTAAAACCCTAGCACTACTGAGTAGAAGAGCCTCTGGCTGGAAGAGGAAGAAGATCATCGCTTCCCGCCCCAGGCAAGAACTGCCACAAGGGGGCTCTTGGCAAGCTCTGCTGTACTGTAACCTCCATAGTTCAATACAGACAAGAAGGAGTAGCGGTCTTACCTCCTCACGAGGGCCGTGAACCTGGGTACGGGCTGGTGTCTATCTCTGTCGTGGGTGTTTCGTCTCCAGGTCCGGCGAGCACCGTCGCCGTAACCCTCGAGGGTCTTGACCTCCGCGTTCAATCCCCTTCACGAACTACCCTTCAGGAAGTGACTACCCCTATTCCTAGGGAGTCATAACCCAACATTTGGCGCGCCAGGTTGGGGATTGAGGCGCGTCAACGACCTTCGAGCCGCCTCCGCGCCATGGCGAACACCCGCGCCGCCCGCGTCAACCGACGCGCGCCTGAAGCTGCGCGCGCCCCGCCAGGCACCACGGCCACTCACTCACGACGGGGCCGACCCCGTGAATAGCGCGCCAACTCGGGCCCTCATGCGGAAGAGCCCGAGCACAACTCCGAGGACACGGAGGATGCGCAGTCGTCACACCCGACGCGGCGCCCGAGCGGCTCCGGACCTGGCAGGACGGACCTCACGCTACACACCGCACTGCTCATGGCCCAGGAACTTCTCCGCTACCAGCCCACCGCTGAGGCCCACGAGCAGTGGCTGGAGCGCCTCAACCACCTTGTCGACATCGCCACGAAGCGCCCCGCTCCGTCGCAGTCCATCGCGCACCCCTCCCTCGCGGGCACGGTCGCGCCAGACGCGCCAGCGCCTCCGCCAGGACTTGCACCGGCTGCGACGCAGAGGGCTGCCTCGCACGCGTCCTTGCCGCACGATTGCTTGATCGTGCAGCGCACCGCGCCCGACGCTCGCGTGGGGATAGAGCTGCAGCGCAACCGCCAGAACAGGCTCGTGGAAGAGATCGGCCAGGCGGGCCAGCAGAACTGCAGCGCGCTGCAGCACGGAGTCGCCACGTAAACCACCGGCTGCATGGCGTTCACCCGCTCCCTGCGCCACGTGGTCTGGCCCCCGAAGTACAGGCCGACTCTCCCCAAGGGCTACAACGGCTCCAGCAACCCCATCGAGTTCCTGCAGCTCTACACCACCTCCATCCAAGCAGCAGGTGGAGACGACAAGGTCAAGGCCAACTGGTTCTCCCACGCGCTTCACGACTCTGCGCTGTCGTGGCTCCGGAACCTCCCCGAGGACTCTGTGAACTCTTGGGAGGAGCTCTGCAAGCAGTTCGTCTCCAACTTCAAGGGGACGTACGAGTGCGCTCTTACCCACAACGACCTGCGTGCTGTGGTGCAGAAGAAGGATGAGACTCTCCGCAAGTACATCCAGCGCTTCAGCCAAGTGCGCAACAAGATCCCGAACATCCCTGACACCCAAGTCATCGCCGCCTACCGCTAGAGCGTCACAAATAGCAGGATGCTCGAGAAGCTGGGCATCCACGACAAGCTCACCTCTATGGTGAAGTTGTTCGACCTGGCGGACAAGTGCGCCAAGGCTGAAGAGGGACTCCTCTTCGTCAAGATGTCCTCGAGAGGGGACGAGCACGCTGAGGGGTCCAGGAGCCAGAAGAAGAAGGAAGAGCCCAAGCGCAAGGCCACCGCGATTCTCGCGACAGAGCCTGACGCGAAAGGCACCCGCAGGGATTCTCCCGAGCCTGGAGAGAGGAAAGACGACCACCGCCCATTCTGCATCTACCACAACAGGCGTGGTCACTCTACCGAGACTTGTTTTGACCTCAAGAGGTTGAGCAAAGAGCTAGAGCAAGCAGAAGGCAGTGGCGGCCGCGGTGGAGGCCGTGGCTACCGCGCGAGTGGGCGCAAGAGCGGCTACCAGAAGCCATCGGGCAACCAGGCCAATGCTGCGGAGAAGAATGGCAACCTCCCTGATGAGGAAGATGGTGGCTACCAAGCCCCAAGAGGCGCCATTTCCTGCATCCTCGGTGGGTCGCAGGCGCCAAAGTCAAACAATCAGTTCAAGCAGTTCGCCCGCGAACTCAACGCTGCCCTCCCCAGCACCGAGACCTCCTGGCCCCTCAAGTGGTCGCAGTACACCATCGCCTTCGACGCTCAGGACCACCCCAAGTCCACCAAGACTGTTGGAACCCTCCCGCTGGTCTGCAGCCCCACCATCGACAACGTTGGTGTCTCCAAGACACTCATTGATGGTGGAGCAGGCCTGAATGTCATCTCCACATATACGTTTGAAGCGCTCCAAGTGCCCTATGAGCGGCTCATGCCCTCTAGGCCCATCACGGGAGTCACCAGCGGCTCGATCGAGCCTCTGGGGCAGGTCAGGCTCGCCGTCTCCTTCGGAAGCGAGAAAATTACCGCACCGAGCACATCGACTTCGACGTTGCGCACATCGGCCTACCGTACAACGCCATCCTCGGCTACCCCGCGCTCGCGAAATTCATGGCCGTCACGCATCATGCCAACAACATGGTCAAGATCGACGGCAGCGCTGGCACAATCACCATCCGTGGACACATCCTGGATGCTACGCGCGCTGTCGAGACGGCCTACAAGGCCGGCGCCATGGCGTTCCCCGCAGACGAAGACATGGAGCCTCTCGAGAGACCCACCAAGAAGAAGCAGTTGTTCTCCCAGGAGCCAGCCGCTACAAAGAAAGTCTCTCTAAGCTCCAGCAGCTCGAGGGCTAGCGTCACCATTGGCGCCGCGCTGCCTCCCAAATAGGAAAGCGCGCTCGTCGCCTTTCTCCAGGCAAACTCTGACATGTCAGATATGTCTGGTGTACCGAGGGAGGTGATCGAGCACCACTTAGCCGTGTGTCCAAACGCGCGCCCCGTCAAGCAAAAAGCAAGAAAACAAGCCCCCGAGAAGAATGCATTCATCGTCAAAGTGGTCGAGAAGCTCAAAGCGGCAAAGGTCGTCCGCAAAGTCACGCACCCCACTTGGCTCTCCAACGGCGTGGTAGTCCCAAACCCGCCGGAGGAGGCCGCCTCTGCATCGACTACACTGATGTGAACAAGGCCTGCCCCAAGGACCCTTATCCCATGCCAAGAATCGACCAGATCGTGGACTCCACGACAGGCTGCGACCTCCTCTACTTCCTCGATGCTTTCTCTGGTTATCATCAGATAAAATGGCTAAGGAAGATGAGGAGAAGACGGCTTTCCTCACCCCTTGCGGTGTGTATTGCTATGTCGGCATGCCCTTCGGCCTAAAAAACGCCGGAGCCACCTTCTAGAGGCTAATGAGGATAGCACTTGGCGAGCAAATGGGCAGAAATGCCGAGGCGTATGTCGATGACATTGTCGTAAAATCCCGAGAGGAAAACACTCTCCTCAGGGACCTTGAAGAGACTTTCGCAAGCTCGAGCAAGGTGAAGATCAAGCTCAACCCTGCCAAGTGCGTCTTCGGAGTGCCTTCAGGCAAACTGCTCGGTTTCCTCGGGTCCCACCGGGGCATAGAGGCAAACCCTGACAAAATCAAGGCCATAGAGGGCATGCAACCTCCACGCCGGCTCAAGGACATGCAACGCCTAGCAGGCTGCATGGCAGCTTGGGTATATTCATCTCATAGGTCGGCGAAAGAGCCCTGCCGATCTTCAAGATCATGAAAAGAACAGACACTTTCAAGTGGACCCCTGAAGCTGAAAAAGCATTTGAGGACTTGAAGAAGTACCTAGCCAGCCCACCAGTAATGGTCACCCCAAGGACAGGCGAGCATTTGAAGCTATATCTATCAGCCACTCCACAGACCGCCAGTGCCGTCCTTGTGGTAGAAAGGGAAGAGCCAGTACTCCACAAGAAGAGTGCAACCACTCCAAAGCCAAAACCTCCTGATGAAGAGCTCGACGAAAGGGCAGGCCTCACAAACCCACCGCCAGGCCCAAAGCCACAAGGGAGGCCCGCCCCAAGTCAACCGCTGCAAGATGATCCCACCAGGGAGCCTGAAGAGCCCCCACAGGCCAACCCCCTCGAGGGCCATGACAAGCCCCCAGAGGCCAACACCCTTGAGGGCCCAGCGGAGCCCCTTCAGGCAGAAGACACCAAGGCTACACCAACTACCCTTGTCGAGCATCCAGTATACTTCATCAGCGCAGTACTGCGCGATGCTCGTGAGTGGTATACAATGCAACAGAAGCTCCTCCTCGCACTCCTCATCGCCTCAAGAAAGCTGCGACACTACTTCCAGGGGCACCCAATCACGGTGGTTACCTCGTTTCCCCTGGAGCAGATCCTGCGCAACCCAAATGGCACATATCGTGTCGCAGGATGGAATATAGAGCTACAGCCATTCAATTTGCGCTTCGACACCACAAGGGTAATCAAAGGAAGAGCGCTGGCAGACTTCGTCGCCGAATGGACTGACCCAACCCCTGAAGAGCCTTTGGGAGAAGAACAAGAGACCTCTGGAGACAAAATGCCCAGCCACTGCACCATGAACTTCGACGGAGCTTTCGCTTGTCGCCACAGTGGGGCTGGCGTGGTCTTGGTCTCACCAAAAGGCGACAAGCTATACTACGCGGTCCAGCTGTGCTTCGGAATCGACAAGATCTCTAACAATATCGCTAAGTACGAAGGCCTGCTTGCGGGCCTTCGCGCCGCAATCGCCCTAGGCATCAAGCACCTACTCATCAAGGGCGACTCCCAGCTGCTCGTCAACTTCTCCAACAAAAGCTATAAGCGTAAGGACGACCACATGGCCGCATACCTTGAAGAGGTCTGTAGGCTTGAGAAGCACTTCAGGGGAAAGGAGCTCATGCACATCCCAAGAAAGGAGAACCAAGAGGCTGATGACATCGCCAAGCGCGCATCAAAGAGGCAAGCTCAGCTGCCAGGCGTCTTTGAAGAAAGACTCGTCAAGGCATCCATAAAGCAGCCTCAAGAGGCCATGCCCGCAAGCACATACGAAGCACTCCCGCCACCACCTACAAACGGGGCTCCAGATTGCGGGCCCCCTACAGGGGAGCGTCTGTTGCTCACAGCGGTGCATCAAGAAGCAGGATGGATTGACGAGATCAACGGCTACCTAGACAAAGGGATCCTTCTCGAGGAAGATGTTGAAGCGGAGCGAATCGCCCGTCAAGCAAAATCTTACCAAATCCTCGAAGGGAATCTCTACCGCAAGCGCCCAAACGGCACCACGCTCAAATGTGTTCCTCCTGAAGAAGGCAAAATGTTG
Organism: Poa annua; assembly: GCA_026929855.1. Lineage (NCBI taxonomy): Eukaryota > Viridiplantae > Streptophyta > Magnoliopsida > Poales > Poaceae > Poa > Poa annua. Next base: position 47,952,676 of record CM049428.1, read on the forward strand.
ATCAAGGACATGCACATCGGGGAATGCGGCCACCATTCATGCAGCCACACCCTCACAGGCAAAGTCTTCAGGAGCGGCTTCTACTGGCCTCAAGCACTTCAGGATGTAGTTGACATCGTCCAAGCATGTGAAGCCTGCCAATTCCACGCCAAGCAAATCCACCAACCTGCGCTAGGGCTACAGACCATTCCGCTATCCTGGCCGTTCGCGGCATGGGGGCTGGACATCCTGGGACATTTCCCAACAGCGCAAGCGGGATATCGCTACCTCTTCGTGACCATCGACAAGTTCACTAAGTGGCCCGAAGTGGAGGCGACGCGCACAATCACAGCAGGCGCGACGGTGAAATTCATCAGAGGCCTGGTGTGCCGCTTTGGAGTGCCAACCGCATCATCACCGACAATGGCTCGCAATTCACCAGTGGCATCTTCAAAGCTTATTGTGAAAGAAGGGGCATCAAGCTCTGCTTCGCCTCAGTCGCGCATCCGCAGAGCAAGGGACAGGCTGGGCGAGCAAACGCAGAAGTCCTTAAGGGCCTAAAGACCAGGACCTTCGACATCCTCAAAGGCCACGACAAAGGCTGGATCAACGAGCTCCCTTCGTTGCTCTAGTCCATCCGCACAACGCCACCCAAGCCTACGGGGGAAACACCGTTCGCCCTCGTATGTGGAGCCGAAGCAGTCCTCCCCACAGAGATAAAGCATGGATCCCCGCTGGTCCTTGCCTTTAACGAGGACCAGCAAGAGGACCTCCACAATGATGACCTGCTGCTTCTCGAGGGACTAAGACGCCGCGACGCCCTCCGGGCGGCCATATACCAGCAGGACCTGAGACGCTACCACAGCCGGAACGTGCGCTCGCGTACCCTGGAGGCAGGCGATCTCGTCCTCAGGCAAATCCTCTCCAAGGAAGGCCTCCACAAGCTGTCCCCGATGTGTGAAGGTCCCTACAGGGTCACCCACATCGCAAGGCCTGGCGCGGCTCGCCTCGAAACTCAAGACGGCATCCCCGTCAAGAATCCATGGAACATCATGCACCTACGCAAGTTCTATTCGTGATCATCGTCACGCCCGTGATCATTGTCACGTCAAGACATCTCGCGGAAGAGGCAGCTAACGGCTCATCCTCCAAGCATTTTTTGTCTCAAGAGGTTAAAAGCACACGGCTTAAACCTCCAAGCTCCAAAGGCTTCTCTCGAGGGTCAACCCTCCGAGCTCTCCTTGTAACGAGCCACCTCAGGCCATTGAGAGTCTCTGCCACTAATGGGTGGTCCCCATGCCTCGACATGGTCAAGACATTAACTTGGCAACTCCAAGCATAATGAGACAATTTCGTTCCCAAGTGAACTTAGCGCTACGACGCCGCTATGTAATATATGGTGGTGAGTTTTATTTACGCATTACTTCGTTGAAATGTGCGCTTATATCTCTCCACATGCGTACCTCACGAGCGGGGGCTGAGTATGGTGCCAGTGCCTCAAACGACACACCAGCAGCACTGCAAAATCCAAGGATCCGAGCTCTGGCTGGAGGGCAAGATCCCACAAACACGCCATCTCTACCGAGGACCTTGGTACTTACTCTCCTCGCGAGGAATGCCTGAGGGGACCTATAAGCGCGCACGAGTCCCCTGTACCGTGCTCCAGCGTTTGGGTTCGCCCCTCTAACATCTACAGGGAATAAATGCCCCCACAAGCCTGAGGAGTCATCCGGGAACGATCCCTCAAGAGGACCTCCTCGCCAGGCAAAAATCATCTACAGGGCGAAAACCTCGAGAAGCTAAGTCTCGCACCCGCGCCTTAAGAGCGTTTTCCCCTCTAGCGCATGTTTGCCCCTCAAGAGATTTCGCTTTCCCTTATGCTTCATGGACTACTCGTACGTCTAAGGGGGGCACTTGAGCATCGCGACATAGGGCTCTTACCTCTCCTAGGCGTAAACTCCCCCCGGCCTTGCGGAGTCATTGCTCCAGCATACCGAAGTGGCGGAGTCATGGCACGAAGAGATGGGTCCGCAGAGAAAAAATAGACATGAAGATGAGTCGCAAATGTCGAAGCATAAGATTCTTTCAGATACAAGCGCACGTAGGCGCAATGACGTGTAGCTCAGGCGGAGGTGTCATCGTCTTGGACTGCGCCCTCCTCGGTCTCGGCAGAGGCCGCCTCCTCCTCGCTGTCTTCCGCCACAGCCTCCGCACGCCTGAAGCGGTTGAAGAAAGTATTGACTTGCTCGTGGAGGGAGTTGGAGACCCTGCGCGCATCTTTGCCTTGGGCGGCCTCCGTCACGGTGGAGAAGTCAAAGCCTGGCGTGAGGATCCTGAGGTTGGTGAAGATGCGATCGACGACCACCCCCAGGAGCTGCTGGCACTCGTCCTCTATCATCTCGCAAAGCTCGGCGATAGGCCCCTCGAGCACCGTGAAGATCTGGTCGAAGTAGACCAGGTACATGGCAGCGTCGCCACGACCTCGTACCTCGGTGTGCGGCGCGTCCGCGCCAAGCTGTGCAGCGAGCTCGTTGCCCCGGGCGACCAGCGCCTCGAACATGCGCTCACGCTGCTTCGTAAGCGCGTGAGTCGCCTGGGCAGAGTCCGTCGCCTCCGTCGCCCGCTCCATCGCGGGAGCCACCTGCTCCTCCTCATCCTTGGCCAAGGAGTTGAGGTCATGAACTGCCTCGTTGCAGGCCTCCTCCGCTCGGCGACGACCATCCTTGGCGCGCTTGAGGCGGGCCTCCCGCTTGGAGTTGGCCTTCTCAAGCCCGGCGATCCGCTGAGCATCTGCGGCGTGCCTGGCCTTGAAGCGGTCCTCCTGCTTCTGGGCCAAGTCACGGTACTCCTGAGACTTGGTCAGCCGGAACTGCTTCTCGCGCTCCGCAAGGGCATCCTCCGCCTCCTTCTTCTTCTCGACGAACCGCTGATCGAAGCGTTCATAAGCACGCTTTTGGGAAGCGACGTTCTCGTCGTACTGCGAGAGCGCCTGGGCCAGGTCACCTTCGCGCGCCTCAAGCTCCTCGCGCTGGGTGGCTAGATCCTGCTCCGCCTGAAGCCGTTGCTCGTCGCGCTGCCGCAGTTGCTTCTCCTTAAGGGCCAGCTGCCGTTCAGGGTCGGCAAGACCCTTGCGATCCTCCTCCGGGGTTGCCTCCGCGGCTTGGTGGGCGGAGAGCAGCTGGGTCTCCAGTTGGCCCAGCTCGTGGCGCTTCTGCGCCGGCGAGCCCTCCATTGCCTCGCGCTCGGCCGTGGCTGCGCGCAGGAGCTCAGCAACGGCGTCACGTTCCTCTTGGAGGGGCGCAAGAAGTTCTGCGGCGTCGCGGATAAACCCCTCGCGGACCTCCTTGGCGAAGCGGGTGGCCTCCTCGCGTGCGGCCTGCAGCGCCAAGTCCTCCTGCCGGCGCGCCTCAACCGCTGCATTGAAGCACGCCCACGATCTCGCGAGCTCCTCCCGCTACTGGGCGAGCTGTGTGTGTTGGGGATATATCAACTAGGGGTATAACCAACATGGATCAATCCGGCTAGTCCAGGGTGGCCCAAGGGTGGTAAGGCTGAAGCCTGCCGGGCGGCCCAGATAGCTGACGTACAAGGAAGTAGGCGGACGGTACAAGGAAGGTGGAAGGCCGAAGCCCATCAAGCCACCCAGCCCAAGACGGAAGGCGGCAACTAAGCCGGCTAGGTCTAGGACTCTGTTTACTTGCCGGACAAGTACTTACCTTGTATCCTGGGGTATGGCCGCCTATATAAGCCGGCCACCAGGGAGCCTTTAGGGCAGACACTTCAATAGGCATCATACCCATTGTAACCTGTTCACGGCTATTGCCTCATAGTGAATTATAGCAGCACGTAGGATCTCGCCACCGCTGTGGGATCCGAAGGTAGGTAAACCCGCCGTGTTCAATCCCGTCCTCGACGACACCAACCTTCTTCCCCACAATCCATACGTAGGCTAGAGGACCCCCGTCTCCTATCAATTATGCCGATACCACGACAGTTGGCGCCCACCGTGGGGCATAAGGTTCCTGGCGTCACGTTCCAGGCGGGAACACTTGGCGGCGTGGGCAAGCAGATCACCGTCGGTCGCGTCACAAGGAATGGCGGCCATAGCTACGTCAACTCGGATGAGTCCTGGCTCCCGGCGGACGACTACCTTATCAGATGCGCAATCGTACCGATCGGAGGGATCGACGTCTTCATCGGGTACACGCCAGAGGCGTACGGCCTACCGCGTTTCTACAACCCCACCCACCAACCCTTCGACCAAGCAGTCGACCGGCAAGATGGATCTGAATCCGCCTTCTCCCAGGAGTCGGCCGAATCTGATTTCCACTTCGTCGGAGTTGTCGGACTGGGATCAGACTCCCAGCCGGAAAACAACGATCCTGAGTCAATCCTCCCTGCTCTACAGGAAGATGCGATGTCAGATGCCGGATCCAGATCTACCGTTCAAGTCAACGTAGACTCTGACTCCGATGATGATGCTAGTCTCTTCGAAGAGAAGATCAAAACCCGCTTTTCCAGTGGTAATCCGGCTCCCTCAGAGGGCACAGCGGATACTGACTTGCCTGACAAGCTGGCTATGATGGTTGTTGTCGGTCGCGAGACAACCCCGGTTACTTCGGAGGCGCAAAACAAGCCGACGGAAGATGCCGGCGACACCACCGCCGGCCAACTCATTGAAAGTTCCGACAAGGTGCGCGCAAAGAAGAAAACTGGCCTCGAGAAAGGCGGCAGCAGCAAACCCACAGATTTGCTCTCCGTCATCAAAGAAGTAGACGAGATCATGAATACTCCGGTGAATAAAGACACCCCACTCGACGCAGTGGAAGAGCTTAGGCCTAACATGCTTAAGCACTCTGACTTCATGCGAAAAAGAGAGGAGCACGTTGAGAGCCTTGCGAAGAAGATCGAGAAAGAACAGGAGAAGATGTCGGCCAAAACAAGCCGGCAACTCTTCGAGGAGAAAAGGTCATCAAAAAACCGCCGTGGAAAAGAGCCGCCTGCGCAAGCAACAACAGCGGCTCAAGATCTAGGTTTCGACTGGTGCACGGCACCACAACGCGTGGACAGAAGGGGAGATGTTGTCTTCTGCACCACGGTCCTCAATACGGCCGCCGCACTAGATACCCTGGACGACAACACTTACACGGCGGAAGAGAAGCTGGCCAATGCAAGACACTTCGTAAGCAAGGCCCTAGAACAACAAGCTCGCGCTGATTCCTACGGCAATATGGCGGATGCCCGGGGGGGAGACCTAGAGTCTAAGTCGGGAAAGTGCAAAGCTGCACCCGGCGCCGACCCCGATGGCCCGTCTGGCTCCAGTAGCCATGGCGACAAAAGGAAGGCAACGCCACCTCCAAAGAATACGCCACCGCCAAAAGCAAGGCGGGACGAGAATTCAAGGACAGGAAGCAGAGGAGACCTGCCACCTCCATCTCAGCCAATACGCAACAATGGCGGTAGCCGGATAAACAGGCCGCCGCCTAGAAAAGATGTCGGCAACGACCTTCCCAGGAGAGGCCGAAGCCGATCTCCGCAACGTAGCACTGGCAGCAAGAAGAGAGATGAGGTAGAAGGGCCCAGGCGTAGCATAAGCCGGGCAGCGCAGGACGAGCCGGACGCAAACAGAGGCGCACGACAGCTCGATCCAAAAGACGCACGACACCGCCTACAAGACATAGCAAGAGGAAAGGAGCCGCTATACTCTGGACCAAAGTGCTTCGGTGACGCCATCCGCAGAGAGCCGTTCCCTAAGGACATGACATCAGTGTCAAAAAACTGTCCTAGGTACAACGGCCTCGTTAAGCCGGACTCATGGCTATCCGATTATGCCATGGCCATAGAAATTGCCGGCGGGAGCAGCCATATTGCCGTCCGCTACCTACCTCTCATGTTGGAAGGCACGACAAGAGCTTGGATCGACAACCTTCCTGAAAAGTCCATCCATAGCTGGTACGACATGGAAAAGGTTTTCTCCCAGCACTTCCAAGGAACATACAAGCGTCCAAATAACTACACGGATTTGCAGCGCTGTATCCAAAAGCCGGACGAAACCATGACATATTTTGTCAGCTGTTGGATATCCGAAAAAGCCAACTGTCATGGTGTTTCGGACGCATAGGCTATCCATGCCTTCTACACGGGCCTACAGAAGAAGTCCTTGCTCCGTCATAGGCTCGTCCGCGAGCAAATCACGGACCTTGGTGAGATGCTCAACCTGGCCGCCCAATACGCGGCGGCGGATGACGACGCCCGGGACGATGACCCAGACGTCAACATCATACCAAAGTGGAACAACAAGCGCAAGCAGGCGGCGGATGACAAAGCCGGGCCTTCCAATGAGGTAGCCGCAGCATTCCAAGGAAACGCCGGCAAAAAGAAGTGGAAGAATAAGAAAGATAGTCGCGAAGCCGGCTCAGGGCCTAAGGCGGCGCGAATCACTTATGAACAGGCAAAGCTTTTGCCATGTCCCATCCACGCCTCATTGGGCAAGGTCAACCATATGCTTGGCGAGTGCCGTTTCATGGACGACTTCAAAAAGGATCCCACAATCGGCTGGAAGTCAAAGAAGTCAAAGAAGAACGACAAGAAAGACAGCAAGGAGGATGAGGATGACGACGACATGTCTATCTCAAGCGAAGATGACGCAGCCGCCAAGAAAAAGAAGCCGTATCCGAAGGTCAAAGAATCTCTTGTGTGCTTTGTCGGCACGCCTTCGGCTAAGGCGGATAAGGCGGAAATGCGCGAACTCAACGCGACAATGCCGGACGTCCCTCAGTACTTGAACTGGTCTGAGGCAACGATCACTTGGGACCGGTCCGACCACCCTGATCACGTTCCTCACCCAGGCAAGTACGCCCTTGTCGTCGATCCCATTGTCGACAACTTCGGACTTACAAAAGTACTTATGGATGGCGGCAGCAGCCTCAACATCCTGTACTATGACACACTAAGCCGCATGAACCTATCAGAGGATCAGCTGGACCACAGCAACCTCACCTTTCATGGCATAGTGCCCGGCAGGCAAGCAAAGTCAATGGGGAGCATCAGGCTGAAGGTAACTTTCGGACCAAAAGAGAACTACCGCTCAGAGTTCCTTCGGTTCGAAGTTGTCCCCTTCAAAAGCGCCTATCATGCAATCTTCGGACGACCGGCTTTCGCCAAGTTCATGGCAAGGCTGTGCTACATATACAGCAAGCTTAAAATGCCGGGGGAAAACGGAACCATCACGATTTCCGGCAACTTCAAGAAAGCCAAGGAGTGCGAGCGTGGCATGGCCGCCTTCGCAGAAGCCGTAATCCACAAGGAAGAACTCGCGCTGCTCGGGGCGGATTCAGACAACTCCATGCCAAAGCCAAAGATGGATGTCAAGAAGACCTTCGAAGCTTCAGAAGACACCAAAAAGGCGGACCTCATCCCAGGTGACAAGTCTAAGCAAGTTGTCATCGGCTCCAACCTTGACAGCAAATAGGAAGGCGCGCTCGTCGAGTTCCTCCGTGAGAATCGTGACATCTTTGCATGGTCGCCTTCCGACATGCCTGGTGTACCGAGGGAACTTGCCGAGCACTCGCTCAACGTCATAAAAGGATCCAAGCTGGTGAAGCAAGCAACAAGACGCTTTGGAGATGAGAGACGCAAGGCTATAGGAAACGAGATAAATAGGCTGAAGGCCGCTAATTTCATAAAAGAAGTTGTACAGACCGATTGGGTGGCAAATCCTGTACTTGTCCCAAAGAAGAATAAAGAGCTGAGGATGTGTATTGACTATACCGGTGTTAACAAGTGCTGCCCAAAGGATCCCTTTGCGCTGCCTAGAATTGACCAAGTCGTAGACTCCACAGCAGGCTCCGAGCTGCTTTGTTTTCTGGACGCCTACTCAGGATACCACCAAATCAAGATGAGAGAGTCAGATCAGCTGAAAACATCTTTCACAACTCCATACGGGACTTTCTGCTACATTACAATGCCTTTCGGCCTGAAGAATGCAGGGGCAACATACCAACGCTGTATGCAAAATTGCCTGCACGAACAGATCGGCCGCAATGTTCACGTCTATGTAGACGACATCGCGGTAATGTCAAAAAAGAAGGCAGATCTCCTAGAGGACTTGGAAGAAACTTTTCAGAATCTCCGGAGGTATCAGATGAAACTCAATCCCGCCAAGTGCGTTTTCGGCGTCCCAGCCGGCAAATTGCTCGGGTTTATCGTATCAGACCGAGGGATCGAGGTTAACCCGGAGAAGATCAAGGCCATCCAAAACATATCCAGACCTACTTGTCTGAAGGACGTGCAGCGCCTAGCCGGATCGGCAGCAACCGTCAGTCGTTTCATAAGCCGCCTAGGGGAAAAGGCAATGCCTCTCTACCGGCTATTGAAGAAATCCGACAACTTTGAGTGGACAGCAGAGGCAGATGCCGCCTTGCAGCAACTTAAGGAGGCCCTCACATCCGCTCCAATATTGGCAGCACCTCGATCACAGGAACCAATGCTGCTGTACATCGCGGCAACATGAGCTGTTGTCAGCGTTGTCTTGGCTGTGGAAAGAAAGGAGAACGAAGCCGCGGCGTGTGAGCAGCGACCGGTCTACTTCATCAGTGAAGTGTTCTCCGCCTCCAAGCAGAGGTATCCGCATTACCAAAAGCTGGCTTATGGTGTATTCTTCGCCGCCAGAAAGCTTAGGCATTACTTCCAGGAACACACAGTGACAGTAGTCAGCAAGGCACCGTTGGGAGACATAATCAACAATGCAGAGGCAACAGGTCAAGTCGCCAAATGGGGCATCGAACTTGCCGCCTTTGATATAGTCTATAAACCACGGACCACCATTAAGTCTCAAGCGCTTGCAGACTTTGTCGCCGACTGGACAGAGGCCATGGAGGAAACGACACTCCCCGAATCAGAATATTGGGTCATGCACTTTGACGGATCAAAGATGCTCAAAGGCTCGGGGGCTGGAGTCGTCCTACGCACGCCTAAAGGTGACAAGCTTAGCTACGTGTTACAAATCCACTTCACAGCAACCAACAATGTTGCCGAGTACGAAGCCTTGCTTCATGGGTTACACGTGGCAAACGACCTAGGCGTCAAAAGAATCCTCTGTTATGGCGACTCAGATTTGGTCGCGCAGCAAGTAAGCGGAACATGGGATGCGAAAAGCGCAACAATGGCGGCTTACAGAGCCAAAGTTGACGAATTCGCAAAAAACTTCGTAGGCTACGAAGTCCGGCATGTTCCAAGAGCTGAGAACGAGGCGGCGGACACACTTGCAAGACTAGGATCGGAACGCAAAAAGGTACCAAAAGATATTTTCCTGGAGCATTTGCACAAGCCATCCATTAAAGGCGCCGATTTGATGGACCCCGACGCAGAAGAACTGGTAGAAGCGGCAAGTCTTGCTGTCTACTTGACACAGCCGGATTGGACAGTCCCATATCTCGATTTTCTAATCGACAAAAAGTTGTCGGAGGACGATGAGGTGCTAAAGAGGCAGATCATAAGGCGAGCCAAGGCATTCACGATAATAAAAGGTGAGCTATACAAGCGAAGCACATGCGGCATCTATCAGCGGTGCATACAGCCGGAAGAAGGCCGGGAAATTCTGAAGGACATACATATTGGCACCTGTGGGCATCATGCTTCCGCCAGGTCCATTGTATCCAAAGCTTTCCGCCAAGGTTTCTACTGGCTCACCGCCAAAGAAGACGCCGAGAACATCGTGAAGACATGCAAAGGCTGCCAGTTGTACGCTCGTCAACCTCACTTGCCGGCACAGGAGCTAAGGACGATCCCAATCACCTGGCCGTTCGCGGTCTGGGGCTTAGACATGGTGGGTCCCTTCAAAAAGGCGCGTGGTGGGTACACCCACCTATTGGTCGCTGTCGACAAGTTCACCAAATGGGTCGAGGCTAAACCGATCAGCAAACTTGACGCACGAACATCCACCAATTTTCTCTGGGGGATTATCTCTCGGTTTGGAGTTCCACACAGCATTATCACCGATAATGGCAGCAATCTGTCTCAAGGCGACATAGAAGAATACTGCAGCAATCTGGGTATCCGGCTTGATTTGACATCCGTGTCACACCCTCAATCCAATGGACAAGTAGAGCGTACAAACGGCCTAGTCTTATCAGGACTTAAGCCTCGTCTCGAAGCTCCATTACACAGGGCAGCCGGCGCTTGGGCAGATGAGTTACAGTCGGTACTATGGAGTTTGCGCACAACGCCAAACAGGTCTACCGGCTACACTCCTTTCTTCTTAGTATATGGCGCTGAGGCAGTGCTACCAACCGACATGAAGTACGATTCCCCAAGAGTTCAAGACTACATCGAGCAAGACGTAGAAGGTGCAAGACAGGATAGCCTAGACCTGCTAGACGAAGAAAGAGACGTCGCTCTCCATCGCTCCGCCTTGTACCAGCAACAACTTCGTCTCTATTATAGTCGGAGAGTACGGAAGCGAAGCTTCAGAACAGGTGACCTCGTTCTCCGCCTAATTCAAGACAGAAAAGTCTTGCACAAGTTATCCCCGCCATGGGAAGGACCGTTTATAGTCACAAAGGCGCTGCTCAATGGTTCCTACTACCTGGCCGACATCCGTGACGAAGACGAAAAGAAAATGCGCAAGAAGGCGGCAGGAAAAAGGGGAACCAAGCGCAAGAAAGGCATTGACGATCCGTTCGAGCAAACAAGACGGCCTTGGAATATTGAGCAGCTACGTCCTTTCTACACTTAGCAATTTATAATTGTAATAAGTTAAATATGATTATGAAATAAAAGTCTATGGTTCCTCATCTGTGTTGAGAAGCATGCCATCTTTTGTCTTTTCTTGCAATCATATTTCCCCTATGTATCTAAGTTACCTATTTTCTAGCTCCGTGCAAAGGTTCAAACTGGTAGATACTTGCAGCTTTCGAGCCAACCCAAAGAAAAAATAAACTTTTTTGCGCCGCCTAATTCCTTTACCTCTGATTACTTATATGCGGTTCGCCTAGTAGTATGTCTTTGACACCAACATGTTGGCTTTGGTCTCTGATTCTAAACGCATGGTTTAACCCTGGTTGTTTCAGCTAAAGTTACCGGCTGAGGTTTCGTCAACATACAAAAAGTCAAACATATAAGTCAGGGTAAATTAAGGCGGGCCATATAAATAAAGACAAAATAAAACTTGTCAGCTAGTTTCCGCTTAACAAAGCAGCAGCAAAAGTATATACAAATATTACAAGTCAATGTTGCATTGTTTCAGGAGCCGACAAGTAAGGCTAATAGGAGGCAAGGACAGAAAAGATATGGCTCGGGGGAGCGTCTACATCAGGCTTGGGGGCTGACAACCTCAGCCCCGGAACTTTCACTCCCCTCCGCCTCGGCCGCGCCGGCAGCTTCAGCTCCCTCTCCGCCAGGCACAGGATGGCGCCGGTAGAAGATTGAAGTGTCGACCATGTCAGCAACACGCGTGGCGTAGCCGGCAACGCTGTCCAGAACAGCGGCCGACTCAACCTCGCTGCCGTCTTCATATGTTGACGGCATGCCTTCGGTGACGGCTTCTATCTCCGCCTCGGGGTAGTGCGCCATGAATAACCCAAGCGCGGTCTTGGCACCACCCCGCGCCGCCGACTTCAGCGAGCTCTTATGCAGTTTGGTCGCCTGCTCCAAGATAGCGGGCACGTCGCTGAACTCGGTCGGTTCCTGGCTGCCGGAGGAGGTGAAGAACTTGGCGGCAAACCGCTTGGACGCCGCCAAAGTCTCGGTGATCAGCTCGCCTAGACGCGCAAGGCGATCCAGGCGGGGGCTGACAACCTTTTCATCGCCTAAACCGGCGGGAACTGCATCAAAAATGAGGCCATCAGTTTGGCTCAGGCTAAAGCAAAATGGAAAAATCAAATAAGGAGTAAGAAATTACCAAGGACCGAGTTATGGAAAGCGGACAGCTCAATCATGTGAGTTGCCAGCGCAGCCTCAGCGGTTTGGGCGCGAGAAGTCTGCTTGGAGATTTCCTCGGCAGCCGTCTTCTCCGCCTCCGCCAACTTGTTGCGCAGGCTTTCCAGCTCACCAGTGAGCTGGCTAGATTCCTGCGCAAACTTGAGTTGCTCGGCCTCCATCTCCTTCTGATGAGCCTCCTTCAACTCCAAGTTGGCGGCCGCCAAGTCAGTGGACGCCTTCAGAATATCCTGGGCGTGATCTAGCAGTTCTACAAATATGGATTTGCTAACTAAATGATTGACGGCAACATAAGTCGAAAGTATAGTTGAAGGCGAGGAGGATTAACCCTACCTTCATCTTTTTTGCGGGCCGCCTCCAGCTCGGCAATCCGCAGGTCCTTGGCCTCACAGTCCTTCTTCAGGTCGCGGCACCGCTGGTTTATCTCAACCCGGGAGGAGAGGAGCTCGACGTTGGCGGACACAAGGCCCTGCAGGACAAACAAAGACATAAAACATATTTTCGAGTAACCACTAAGCCGGCAGTCAATAATTCTTTTATTTTTGACTTGCCATCTAAGTGCTCGGGGGAAAGACTATGTATATGCCGGAGTGGTAAGAACTTACAGATAGGTCGCCCTCCAAGTCGGCAAAGGCCTGCGAGGCGAAGTTGGCGAAAGCCAAAGTTGACTCCTTGGCCTCCTTAAAGGTGGACCAAGGGTCCCTGACCTTGCCGCCTCCCGCAGTTGGGGCTGACCTCCGAGACCCGCCGGCAGTCGACTCCAGCAACCCTTCATTGGCGGCGCGCGATTGAGCGGCATCATCGGCCGTAGCCTCAGCCAGCAGTAGGGGAGTTTTGGGCGCGCGGTCGGCGGAAGGGGCCCATGGCGGAGCGCCTGAAGCCGGAGCCGGGGGCTGACGACGAGCGTCGCCCATAAAGCTGCCGGCGTGGAGCTGAGGAGTTGGCGGCACGGTGGCCGGCGAGCTGCCTTGTGGCCGCTTACCTTTGCCAAGAAGCCTGGTCGTCAACCGGGAGGTTGCGACCCTCTCCCTGTCAATAAAAAGCAAGCACAGTCAATTGGGTGCCAGTATTAAAAAGGTTTGTCGTCTATCAAAGGCAAAATTGAGTACCTTCGGGGGATATTAATCACGCGTTCTCGCCAAGGTTGGCGAGAGCCGGCTCGGTAGCCGATGCGATCCGTTTCTTCCTCTCGGCATTCACCGTGGAGGAAGCGGCGCCGGACGCCTTGCGCTTCTTCGTCTTCCCGGCTTCCGACTCGTAGAAGTCGGGAGCCAGGTCATCCTCCCCCAAGGCGGAGATCTGGAAAAGAAGACAAGTGTAATGGAGCTCAGTTTTAGCCGGCAAAGCTGTCAAACAAGGGGCAAGGAAGAAGATGTTTACCTCGAGGTGAGGGTTGTCGTGGGTGTGCATGGGCACGCCCTCCACCGCCTTCACCAGCCCCGCCTTAACAAGGCTGCGGAGCCGGAACGCCACGTCGGCAACCGACAACATCTCTTCGCTCACGCGAAGAGAGGCCGTGTCAGTAGGCGAATACTGACACATCTTGTGCGGGCTGTACCGCAGGGGGAGGATCTGCCGGCCGAGCCAGCAGATGACGGTGTCGATCCCATCCAGCAGAGGGGGAGCCATCGTCCGCGTGAGGAATTCAATCCGCCTCTGAATAAGGCGGAGTTCCTCCGTCAACTTGGGCACCGCCTCGTCCCAGCATGGCCGAGGCATGGGTGGCGCGTTGACGAATGCCGGGATGCCGACTTGGCGGCCTGGGGCTGCCATATCTTGGCAGTAGAAGAACGTGGAGGTCCAGCCCTTGACGGACTCAAGGTATGGTATCTTAGGATACCATTGGCCGCCCTGGCGGCAGTTGAAGGTGACGCTGCCGCAGGTTGCCAGCCCACCGTCCGGCACCGTCTGTCGCCGGCAACGAAAGCAATATCTGAAGAAGTCTAAACTAGGCCTAATACCTAGGTAGCCTTCGAACAGAGCTGTGAAGCCGGCTAGGACTAATATGCTATTGGGTGCTATGTTGTGGAGCTGGAGCCCATAGTGATCTAGAACCTCGCTAAAAAAGGCGGAAGGCGGAAGCGCCATTCCCCTAACTAGTTGGGAGGTGAGGATTACCCGCTCCCCGGCTTTCGGGGCCGGGATGACGTCTCCGAAGGCGGCCCTCCACCGGCAATCCTCCCGAGTGGGGAGGTAGCCGACAGCCTCCAAATCTTGGAGGGCATCTTCGTCGACTATGGAAGGTAGCCAGTAGCGGGACCCGAGGTCCGCCGCTTCCTCTTCCTCGTCGACGGGGGCGCCCGCCGTCGTCATCATTGCGGTGGTTGGTGGAGGAGCCGAAGGACCCGCCGCTGGCGCGCGCGCGGTGGAAGCCCGAGGGGCGACGGTGGCGACATTGCCTGTCGCCGCCGCCGTGGGGCGGGTTATCGCGCCGCCCATCGCCGTCGCGGGCGCGGTCTCGGTCGCCGGACCGCTCGACGCCGCCGAAAGAGTCGGGCCGGTGGACATCGCCGCAAGGAGAGGTCGTCGGAGGAGAGGAATTCGCCGGAGCTCGCTCGGAGGCAAGAAGAGGAGAAGTGGAAGAGGCAAGAGTGCACGGAGAGCAAAGGCTGGGTGGTGAAAATGGACCGTTTGGCTACCTATTTATAGAGCCAGGCGTTGCTCCCTGTGCAACGGCGTTTTTAGTCGGACACGTGTCCAGCATCCGTTGCAGCACACGATTGCACGATCTCCACGCCTCCTCTTTTCCCGCAATTTGTGATCATGGCGAGATTCCCGCCTAGACTGTTTTCAAACTGTCGTGAGCTGGCTAGGTGGAGACCGCCAAGAAGGATGCTCGGCAAGATTGCCGAGCAGCCGTCTTTTCCCATGATGGATAAAGGCGGCCGCATGTCAATATCAAGACACGCATGCCTCGTTGATTTTCAGAATGGTTCAAGTCCTGCAGCCGCCAACTTTGGCAGATGAAGAATCAAGAAGAAGCCGGCGCCTGGAGAACTTCAACCTTTCTGGGGGCTAATTTTGGGGATATATCAACTAGGGGTATAACCAACATGGATCAATCCAGCTAGTCCAGGGTGGCCCAAGGGTGGTAAGGCCGAAGCCTGCCGGGCGGCCCAGATAGCTGACGTACAAGGAACTAGGCGGACGGTACAAGGAAGGTGGAAGGCCGAAGCCCATCAAGCCACCAAGCCCAAGACGGAAGGCGGAAACTAAGCCGGCTAGGTCTAGGACTCTGTTTACTTGCCGGACAAGTACTTACCTTGTATCCTGGGGTCTGGCCGCCTATATAAGCCGGCCACCAGGGAGCCTTTAGGGCAGACACTTCAATAGGCATCATACCCATTGTAACCTGTTCACGGCTATTGCCTCATAGTGAATTATAGCAGCACGTAGGATCTCGCCACCGCTGTGGGATCCGAAGCTGGGTAAACCCGCCGTGTTCCATCCCGTCCTCGACGACACCAACCTTCTTCCCCACAATCCATACGTAGGCTAGAGGACCCCCGTCTCCTATCAATTATGCCGATACCACGACAGTGTGTCCCCGAGGGCGAGGTGCGCCTCCAAGCCCTCCAGGGACTCCCTCACGAGGCCAAAAGCGACCTCGCGGCGCCCCGTGCTCCAGTCCAAGCCACGAAGGACCAGCTCTTGGCTTGAGGAGGGCCCAACCCCGGTGTCGAGTCCCGAGAGCCTGGCCCCAGGGTGAGCTCGAGGGCTAGGCAGGGATCCGCCCCCATCCGCGCCAACGTCCTCTTCGGAGCCCGCATCAGCAGGGTGCTCATCACCTTTAGCTGGACGAGGAGCCGAAGAAGAACCTCCCCCTGCGGACGCGCCCGCGCCCGCTGACGCCTCGCTAGCTTCCGCCTCAGGCTGCGCGGGAGCCGTGGGCGCGCGCGGCGGAGTGGGCGCACGCGGTGGTGTCGACACGCGCGGCGGTATTGGCTCACGCGGCGGAGTCGCCTCGCGCGGAGGCGTAACCGCGTGAGGGGAGCAGGAGCGCGAGTTGGAGTGGAGATCCTCTCCTTCGCGGCCTCCACCACCATTGGCTCGGGGGGCGGCCTAGAGGCCTCTAGGCGAGGCGCGTCCTCCTCCTCCTGAGGCTCTGCCGCCTCTGACCGAGGCGCAGCTGCCTCCCCTTGAGGCACCCCCTCAGTGGGGCCTGCGGAGGCCGTCTCCACAGGCCTCGTGGCCTCGTCAGCCACGGCCTCAGCCGTGGCTCTCTTCACGTCTGCAGCCTTGTGAAGCCTACGGCGCTTCGCAGGCACAAGATCACTGGCAAAAACCCAAGAAAATATCTTCAAGAGAGGGAAAAGTGAAGAGAAAACAAGAATCAAACGACCAAGCGTCATGAACACTCACCCCGACGGAGGAACGCCGGTATCGACATAGGTAAGGCCTGGTGAGCGCCAGGAGGGCATGGTCTTGGCGACTGACCCCTCCGGAGGCGTCACCGCTTTCCTTTTGGAGGGGACGTCGGATGGCCTCACCCCAGAGCGGTCCACGGCGGCCTTGGTGCGAGGCCCGCGCCTTCCCGGAGAGGCCTCCGCGCCGGAGGCCTCCCCCTCCCCAGCCTCCTCTTCCACGGGGCGTGAGGGAGCCACCACGAAGGCATCGTCATCGCCTGACGAGATGTCACAAACCTCGTCAGTGAATGGCCCGGCCCTCGAAGAAGACACCTCCCCTGCCGTGGCCTCCTTCTCACCTAGCTCAGCTCCTGAGGCCGAGGGAGAGTCCGCCCCCTCCGCTCCTCGCGTAGCTGGCAGTGGAACCTCCATCCCCACCAAGCCTGTCGGGGTGAACGGAGGCATCCCCTCCAAGATGGCCATGCGCTCCGTCATGTTGTATTGATGGCGAGGCCGGAGCGTCACGGGGAGCCGATCCACGACAGACACCATCGGGTTGACGAATAGCGCGGACAAGACATTGTCGACGGTGTCCTTGTCGTTGTCCTCGCAATGAAGCAACATCTTGTCGGTCGGCCCCGAGTACATCCACATGGGCACCGAGTGTGCCTGGAGGGGGGCGTTGAGGCGCGTCATGAAGTCCGCCACGATGATCTGCCCCTTGAGGCCCTCCTCGCGAAGGAAACTCAGGCACCCCATCAGGCTCGCGTTCCTCACGCCGTCGAAGGTCGCCTTGCCCCAGTGGGAGTTCTTCAACGGTGGCTCGTCGGGGACCTCGAGGAAGGCGCAGGGATGCTTCACCCCGACGAAGAACCACTTCTGGTGGAAGTCGTCCACCTTCTTCGTCACCGAGGTGACGGCCTTGTCTTCACTTCATGACATGGGGATGTAGACACTTCCCATGTCATCGACGATGCGGAATGAGATGCACCCTTCTTCGCCGTGCTCTGGAGCGCGTAGAAGCACCGGAACAGCCCCACCGTGGGATCCAAGCCCAGGTATGCCTCGCAAAGGTATGCGAAGACGGCGAGGATGAGGATGGAGTTGGGGTGCAGATGCAGCAACTGCACCTGATAGAACGCCAGCACCGCCTCCAGGAATGTCGAGAAAGGCGGCACTAGCCCGGCGGCGAGGTAGTGCTGGAATATCGGAAAATACCCTCGCGGGCGTTTCCTGTGCGCCGCGGGATTCAGCGTAGAGGCGCCGTGCTCATTCGTCCAGTCCGCAACCAGGTAGCGGACCTTGGCGAGTGCCTTCTCGTTGACGCGCACTCCCAACAGCGCCGCATCCTGCACGACCTCAGAGGCCTCTTCCTGGGAGGAAGACCCTGCAGCGGCCTTGCCCTTTCTCTTGAGGGGACTCATCGTCGGGGGCTTGGTGTGCTGTGGAAGACAGAAGGAGCAGAAATCGCAGAAGAGAGAGGAGGCGGAGAGCTCGAGATGGCGGAGGCTTCTGCGAGAAAAATTGGAAACAGTAACGGCTCCCTGCTCCGGCGCTCGGGCTTTATGTCACCTCAAGGAGCAGTTACCGGGGCGTGGTGGGACCCCCCACGACGCACGCCCCAGATCGTGCGCAACTGTTACTTGTCTGAGCGCCACGTGGCTCGGGCCGGCCGAGCACTTCGGGCCCACGACGCTCCGCCTGCGCCCATGGGCTCACTCGCGCCCATCGCGGGCCCGAGGCTACTGTCGGCCCAGTGGAGACTGGGTCTGAAGATCCCACTCCCCCCAGGCCTCGCACGCGGGCTAATCAGACAAAATGACTAAGGACCAAGCCTCGCCACTTGGCGAGACCCTCGAGAGGCAATTCCCCTCGAGGGCCTGAAGAGGAAGCAAGGGCCTCAAGGGGACCCTCGCTTCAGGAGACCCTCCCGAGGCGAGACGCGCCTGGAGGGAAGTCAACAGGAACCCCTCCACAGGCCTTCCCATGCCTGTGGGGAAACATCGCGGCCAAGGAAGTACGGCAGGGCGCACATGGCCTCTGCCACGCCCGCATGGTGACGCAGGCACTCCCGTTGCCGTTTTGGTGATAAAGGAGTCAATAAAGTTGCGCTGCCTGCTCCAGGACTGCCAAGACCTTTCTCTCTGCTGATAAAGCAGCTGGACGGTGCAACCCTCCAAGGAGAACGTCATCGCGGGCTCCACCTCAGAGACTGCCGTCCCTACGAGCAGTATTGCGCGGTCGGCCGCTGGTCCGCCACCGCGCCCAACTTTATCGATGATAGACCGCGTCCATGGACAATCCCGGGGTGGTGGACTCCTGCTCCTCCACGCCACTGCTGAGTGGGAGCCACCTTGGACGCCAAGCGGAAGAAGAGCGCCTGCGGCGCCTATAAAATGAGCAAGACCTCCATCGTAGAGACGGTCGGCCAATTGCTTGCTACAGCCCTTGTAAAACCCTAGCACTACTGAGTAGAAGAGCCTCTGGCTGGAGGAGGAAGAAATCATCGCTTCCCACCCCAGGCAAGAACTGCCTCAAGGGGGCTCTTGGCAAGCTCTGATGTACTGTAACCTCCATAGTTCAATACAGACAAGCAGGAGTAGCGGTCTTACCTCCTCACGAGGGCCGTGAACTTGGGTGCGGGCTGTTGTCTATCTCCATCGTGTGTGTTTCGTCTCCAGGTCCGGCGAGCACCGTCGCCATTCCCCTCGAGGGTCTTGACCTCCGCGTTCAATTCCCTTCACGAACTACCCTTCAGGAAGTGACCACCCCTGTTCCTAGGGAGTCATAACCCGACAGAAGAGGAGGAAGGATTTGCTTGGGATTGTTATTCTTGCTGTGTTTGTTCCTCCTGTTACCAAAGCAAGTGACATTCATGAAATCACCCATTATTTTCCTATATGCATTTGGAGAATTTTGAGTAGTATGCATGATGGGAAACTCTTGTTATTATTTTATTTTGCTAAGTTAGTTTTATGCTTTGCAAATTCCTAGTAGTGTGTAGCCATCCTCTACCATGCAGCCATTTAAAAAGGTTTTATTAGATGCTTAGCAATGCTATAAAAATGTTTACATACTTTGGTTGGTATGATTTATGTTGAGTGGCTATTTGGGACTATGCTTGTGGTTGTTTTCGCCTAGGATGAATTTTATTCTACTTAGGGCCATGAGCATGGTGCTTTTCACCCAAAAGTGCACTTGTGGATGGCAACCCAGGAACAAAGAGATTATTAAGTCCCTCCAAGTTTAGATGCTTCCCGTGCAGCCTTTTGACAATGGGCTCTGTCTAGAACAATTGAGTTGTGAGAGTTCAACCTGTCTGCTTGACAAGCAGATGTAGAGTTGATAGGTGGAACGGGTCTTGCTAGTATGGTTGAATTCTTCTTCTGAAAGTTCTTGTCTCAATTCTCTGCTTTCCTTAAATGCACTCCGCGTGTTTATGATGTTTGGGTTAATTGAGTCTAAAGGTGAAAGTGCACAACCTCTGCAGAGTCAACAATCTGAGTACTTAGCCGTGTCCCCGCTGATGGACTACTTCGAGCAGCTGGACAAGGATGGGCGGAAGGATCTCAACACTATTTTCATAAAGTAAAAATTGACTAAGGAAAGAAATGTTGGTGCACTTGGGATTCATCCCTTGGTGCCAAGTCTTTGGAAATAGAAGTATTTTATGAAAGATAGGAGAAAACTTGCTTTCTGCAAAATAGCCTCCAACTCCACCAAGCCAAATATGCATATAGATTCTAGACTTGTCATTTTATATCCACCATAGTCACTTGCCAATACTTCATTGTATTGACCTTGCATATTCAAATGTGCAGGTACTTCAGATGAAGAATAAATTTGGACACGAGTCTACACCCAACATGTCTGCCTGTGGCGCATGCTTGAAGATGAGGCTCATTGCTATTTTGCTTTTGTTGTGAACTCTGAATATTCTAGCTAGCCTTCATAGCTATGCACTTTGTAATAAAGCTATACTTAGCTATTTTTGGATCTCGTTGTAGTAATTTGATACTTATGCAATGATACTTTATATTTGGTACTATAGTGCTGGCAGTGAACCAGGGACTAGCACTTAACACAGGTGTTCAAACTTTATTAAAAGTTGGGGCACTACAAAATGGTATCAGAGCAAAGTGTTGCCTGTAGGTTCGAGCCCTTAGTTTTGGTTAAGCCCCTTTTTGATCATAATATTACCATCTTTGAAGTATGTTGGATCCTAGCGGCATAGTGAGATGAAGCGGCCCGGAGACTAACCTTACGTGTCCGCGTACATGAGACATGTTCCAAAATTATAAGTGGTTGGCTGGGTGTCTGTCTCTCTCACTATAGTGAATATCCAATTTACAAAGAGTTGTTAATAATGTTGATCACCTTGTAGAGTAAAACTGATATTTTCTCTAGTATTTTGCACATCATGACTAGTACTTCTTGCCTTATGTTTCAGTTTTGATATTTTTTTTAACTTAGGATGTCATTCGTCATGTATCAATTCGCGGAGGACTTCAAGGACATGCGTTTTGGAAGATACCTTATGGAGATAGTGGAAATACTGGCGCTCCCAACACCCATCATCAAGGCAAGTCAGCTGAACACTTCAACAAAGATGACTTATGGGGAGGTCGCCTTATTAAACATGGGTGCTAGACTGAACCCAAGACCGAAGACATCCAGTACAAGACGATTAGTGACTCCTTGGGGAAAGGACTTAATCTTGTCACGCAGGAGCTAATTGGACGTCTTTGTGGGCAATTCCAAGAGGAGTTAAAGGACCACTATTTTTCTATCTTGGGAAAACGTGATGAAGATGGGATACCCTTCCTTGTAAATGAGGAGGAAAAAAGCAAACCAGATCCTTTGCACCCATATCTTCAAGACTTAGAAATTCACCTCTGGCAGCTAGAAGAGGATAGATGTGAAGAGTTGCTAAGGAATGATGAAAAAGTGGCCCAAGTCAAGGAGAATCAAAAGAAGATTGACACCCAAGAAGAAGTGGCCAACGCTCAGGAGAAAAAATTCTGGGCACATGAGAAGAAGTTCCAAAATCAAGAGAAGATAATTAGAGACAATAACAAGGAGATTAAAAACTTGAATGATGAAATTCTGAGCAACGACGTCGAGTTTGAGGCTGATCATGATCTGATAGAGACTTTGCGCCGTGAGAAGAGAATGCTACAAGAGAAGAATGAAGCCCTGGAGAAGGAAGTGATCGAGACTCTGCGCCGTGAGAAGGCTATACTACAAGAGAAAAATGAAGCCTTAGAGAAGGAAGTGAGCGAGTATAAGGAGATCCTCATGAAGGAAGGCATCAGTATCGAGAAAGTCGAAGAAGATGAAGGAGATGTCATGGACGAAAAGTAGACTTAGTAGTTGGACCACCATGTTTTACTTCCTGTTTAGTTCGTCGTTTTAAAAACATTGATCTCCAACTTGTGGTATGACAATGTTATAATGTTTAGTTTGCAAACCTTGTCGTTTTATTTTATCTACCAACAATGTCTCAATTTCCGAGTTGGTAAGAAAGAAAAGTTTAAGTTGTTTGTTGATTGTGGATTGCTTGACTTGATTGCTTTGTGCATGGGTAGGTTTTCTTTCTTTTTGTTCTATCTATCTTTTACTCATCCATGCTAAAAACCCCACAGATGCCTCCACGTCGTGATCCCGACAACAACGATGCCATGCAGCAGTTGATGGCCGCTCAAACCCAGTTGATAACTATGATGACTCAGTTTAGTGCAGCAACCAACAAAAACAATAACCACAACAACAACAACCCACCACCTCCACCACCACCCCAAGTGGACAGACTTGCCAGATTCCTAAGACTTAGAACAAACAAGTTCTCTTCTGCTGCAGAACCTATAGTGGCAGGTGACTAGCTCCGCTCAGTCAACAAGGACTTAGTGACTTATGAATGTTCTAAGGCGGAGAAAGTGAGGTTCACTGCACACCTGTTGGAAGGACCCGCAGCACTGTGGTGGGAGACTTATCAAGTGACTCATCCTTTAGAGGACCTGACTTGGGATGCTTTCAAGGAAGGTTTTCGCAATGCTCACATTTCCTCTGGCATAATGAATCTGAAGAAGGAAGAATTCAGCAGCTTCAGACGGGGAGGTAGAACTCTGAAGGAGTATATGGATGACTTTTGCACACTATCAAGGTATGCACCAGAAGGCATCGACACTGATGCTAAGAGGAAAAAAATTCCTCAATGGACTTAAGGGAGAACTGAAGATACCCTTGTCTATAACCTATGATCCTAACTATCAAGCTCTGTTGGACCAAGCCATCACTTTGGACAACAACATAAGAAAGGAAGAGAACAGGAAGAGGAAGTTCAATGCAAGTAAGGTTCATTCTGAGGGAACACACAAAAGGCACCACGTCACCGAAGACAGTGGGCATAAACCATGGAATCACTCCAACAATGGTAGTGGCCAAAAGTATCATAGTTATAACCATAATGGAGGATAAAAAGGAAACAATGGATGATACAAAGGAAACAATGGAGGATACAAAGGAAATAATGGAGGATTCAAGGGAAACCATCACCATGGCCATAATCATGGAAATGGTCATCACCGTCCTAACTATGAGGGGAAGAAAGACTTGTCAGATTTGACTTGCTTCAAGTGCAGGAAGACGGGACATTATGCAACTGACTGCCCAGAGAAGAAGGATGATGAAAATTCCAAGCACAATCCCTTCCAGAAGGGGAAAGTGAACCACATCAATGTGGAAGAAGTACATGATGAACCGGATATGTGATTGGTACGTTCTTGCTCAATTCTTTACTAGCATTAATCTTATTTGATACTGGAGCATCGCATTCATTCATATCAGGAGCTTTTGTAAACAAACATGGGCTAGCTGAAGAAAGCATAGGAAAACCTATTAGAGTGAGTTCACCTGGAGGTGAGATGATAGTAAATTCTGAGTGTAGACAGTTAGACTTAAAGATTGGAAAGTACCTTTTTCCAACGGAATTAGTCATTCTAGAAACCCAAGTATTGGATGTTATCATCGACATGGAATGGATGACTCGTTTTGAGGGAATCATAGACTGTGTAAATAGAGCTATCACCCTCACCACCACAGAGAAAAAGAAGATTAAGTTTAGATCAACCTTCGAACTGAAGAAAGTTAGGCTAAATTATCTTAAGGGGGTTAGCCTTGGTGATGTGCTTATTCTCAAGGAATACCCAGATGAACTACCGGGAATGCCACCTGATAGAGATGTGGAATTTCTCATTGAACTGAAACCGGGTACTGGACCAATAGCTAAGAGACCATATCCTATGGCCGTTGATGAACTGAAAGAGCTCAAGAAGCAACTGGAGGAACATATTCAGAAAGGATTTATTCATCCAAGTTCATCGCCATGGGGAGCACTAGTTCTATTCGTTAAAAAGAAAGATCAAACCCAGAGGCTAGTCACGGATTACAGGGATATAAATGAGCAAACTATCAAGAACAAGTACCCGTTACCCAGGATTAATGAACTATTTGATCAACTGGAAGGTGCTTGTGTTTTCTCCAAGATTGATCTTCGATCAGGTTACCTCCAAATGAAAGTTAGAGAAATGGATATACCAAAGACAACGTTTGTTACGATATATGGCTCTTATAAGTACACAGTAATGCCTTTTGGATTAACCAATGCTCCAGCCTGTTTCATGAATATGATGAATAAAGTGTTCATGGATTTTCTGGATAAGTTTGTGGTAGTTTTTATAGATGACATTTTAATCTACTCCAAGAGTCACAAAGAACATGAAGAGCATTTGCGTCTGGTATTGCAGAGACTACGTGAACCTAAGTTGTATGCCAAATAAAGAAAATGTGAGTTTTGGTTAGAACAAGTCGGATTTCTAGGCCATGTGGTGTCCAAGGAGGGTATAGCGGTGGATCCTGAAAAAGTTTCAACTGTAACTAATTGGGAGCCGCCCAAGAATGTGGGAGAATTACGTAGTTTTCTTGGTCTAGCAGGATACTACCGAAGATTCATTGAAAACTTTTCCAAGATTGCCAAGGCCTTGACAGAATTATTGAAGAAGGAGAAGAAGTTTGAGTGGACTGAGGCATGTGAAGCCAGTTTTCAGGAATTAAAGAAACGTCTAGTTTCAGCCCCAGTTCTATGCTTACCTGATTTAGAGAGGAATTCCAAGTGTACTGTGATGCTTCACGCCAAGGTCTGGGAAGTGTATTGATGCAGGAAGGAAGAGTGGCATCTTATGCTTCTAGGCAGCTCAAGAAACATGAAGCAAATTATCCTACCCACGATCTTGAGTTAGCCTCAGTAGTACATGCCCTGAAGACATGGAGACCATATTTGATGGGGAAAAGATGTGAAGTATTCACTGACCACAAAAGTTTGAAGTATATTTTCACTCAGAAGGAATTAAACATGAGACAGATAAGATGGTTGGAACTTATCAAAGATTATGATCTAAGTCTACAATACCATCCGGGAAAGGCTAATGTAGTAGAAGATGCCCTGAGTCGTAAGGTTTATGTGAATGGCCTCACGGCAGGAGAAATACCTGAGGATTTATGCAAGGCATTCAAGGACCTCAGATTGGAAGTGGTACCAGAAGGTTTTGTAGCCTCATTAGTAGTGCAACCAACTTTGATGGACAAGATACGCGAAGCTCAGACGGGAGACAAAGATACAGAAGAAATCAAAGTCAATTTGAGAGCAGGAAAAGCTAAGGGATTTCACGAAGATGAGCAAGGAATCTTGTGGTTTGACAAACGTGTGTGTGTGGCGAATGATCCTGATTTTAGGAAGTTAATTCTGCAAGAAGCCCATGAGACACCTTATTCCATTCATTTGGGAAATATTAAGATGTATATGAATGTGAAGGAGAGATTTTGGTGGAACAACCTGAAGAGGGAAATAGCAGAATATATCGCAAAGTGTGATGTATGCAGTCGAGTAAAAGCAGAATATCAGAAACCAGCAGGAGTTTTACAACCTTTGAAAGTGCCAGACTGGAAGTGGGATTCTATTCGAATGGATTTCATCACAGGATTACCAAGGACCAAATCGGGTTATGATTCTATCTGGGTTATTGTTTTCCGTCTAACAAAAATGACTCACTTTATACCCGTGAAGACCACCTATACAAGTGCTAAGTTAGCTGATATATATATATGAAGAGAATTGTGTGCCTTCATGGCGTTCCTAAGAGTATCGTGTCTGATAGTGGAACCCAGTTCACTTCTCATTTCTGGAAGTAGTTGCATGAATTGCTGGGAACCAGATTGGAATTCAGTACGGCAT
Organism: Poa annua; assembly: GCA_026929855.1. NCBI lineage: Eukaryota > Viridiplantae > Streptophyta > Magnoliopsida > Poales > Poaceae > Poa > Poa annua. Next base: position 47,978,227 of record CM049428.1, read on the forward strand.
TTCACCCGCAAACAGATGGTCAGACTGAAAGAGTAAATCAGATTTGGAAGATATGTTAAGAGCTTGTGCGCTCGATTATGGATCTAGCTGGGATGATAATCTACCTTACGCTGAGTTCTCCTCCAATAAGAGTTATCAAGCCAGCATTGAGATAGCACCATTGGAAGCTGTCGGCCTAGTGGGGACTGGGGTATGAAGAGCCCACTCCCCGCAGGCCGCACACACGGGCTAATCAGACAAAACAACTAAGGACCAGGCCTCGCCACCTGGCGGGACCCTCGAGAGGCAATTCCCCTCGAGGGTCTGAAGAGGAAACAAGGGCCTCAAGGGGTCCCTCGCTTCAGGAGACCCTCCCGAGGCGCCAGCGCGCCTGGAGGGAAGTCAACAGGAATCCCTCCACAGGCCTCCCCGGGCTTGTGGGGAAACGTCGCGGCCAAGGAAGTACGGTGGGGCGCACATGGCCTCTGCCACGCCCACGTGGTGACGCAAACACCCACGTTGTCATTTTGGTGATAAAGGAGTCAATAAAGTTGCGCCGCCTGCTGCAGAACTGCCAGGACGTTCTACTCTGGTGATAAAGCAGGTGGACGGCGCAACCCTCCAAAGAGAACGTCATCGCGGGCTCCACCTTAGAGACTGCCTTCCCTGCGGGCAGTACTGCGCGGTCGGCCGCCTGTCGGCCACCGCGCCCACCTTTATCAGCGATGGACCGCATCCATGGACGAGCGGGCAGCGGTGGACTCCTACACCTCCACGCCACTGCCGTGTGGGAGCCACCTTGGACGCTAGGAAGAAAGAGAGCGCCGGAGGCGCCTATAAAAGGGACAAGACCTCCATCGTAGCAAGGGTCGGCCAATTGCTTGCGAGAACGCTTGTAAACCCTAGCAGTACCAAGTAGGATAGCCTCTGGCCTGAGGAGGAAGCAGATAATCGCATCCCACCCCAGGCAAGAACTGCCTCAAGGGGGCCCTCGGCAAGCTCTGCTGTACTAAAACCACCATAATCCAACAGAGACAAGCAGGAGTAGCGGTCTTACCTCCTCTCGAGGGCCGTGAACCTGGGTACGGGCCGGTGTCTATCTCTGACGTGGGTGTTTCGTCTTCAGGTCCGGTGAGCAACGTCGTCGTGTCCCTCGAGGGTCTTGACCTCCGCGTTCAATCCCCTTCACGAACTACACTTCAGGAAGTGACTACCTACGATTCTAGGGAGTCATAACCCGACAGTTGGCGCGCCAGGTAGGGGATTGAGGCGCGTCAACGACTTTAGAATAGGCTTCGCGCCATGGCAAACACCCGTGCTACCCGTGCCGCCCGCGTCAGCCGACGCGCGCCTGAAAGAGCTCGCGTCCCGCAAGGCGCCACAGCCACTCGCGCGTGACAGGGCTGACCCTGCCGTAAAGAGCGCGCCCACTCGGGCCCTCATGCGAGGAGCCCGAACACAACCCCGAGCACCAAGAGGACGCAGAGTCCTCACACCCGACCCGGCGTCCGAGCGGCTCCGGCCCGAGCAGGACGGACCCCGCGCCTCACACCGCGCTGCTCATGGCGCATGAACTTCTCCGCTACCAGCCCACCGCTGAGGCCCACGAGCAGTGGCTGGAGCGCCTCAACCACCTCGTCGGCATAGCCACGACGCGCCCTGATCCGTCGTAGTCCAACATGCACCCCTCTCTCGCGGGCACGGTTGCGACAGACGCGCCTCCGCCTCCACCAGGGCCTGCACCGGCTGCGACGCAGAGTGCTGCCTCGCACGCGTCCTCGCCACATGATTGCTTGATCGTGCAGCGCACCGTGCCCGACGCTCGCGTGGGTATGGATCTCCAGCGCAACCACCAGAACAGGCTCGTGGAAGAGATCGGCCAGGCGGGCCAGCAGAACCACAGCGCGCTACAGCACGGAGTCGCCACGTACACCACCGGCTGCATGGCGCTCACCCGCTCCCTGCGTCACGTGGTCTGGCCCCCGAAGTTCAGGCCGGCTCTCCCTAAGGGCTACGACGGCTCCAGCAACCCCATCGAGTTCCTGCAGCTCTACAGCACCTCCATCCAAGCTACAGGTGGAGACGACAAGGTCATGGCCAACTGGTTCTCCCACGCGCTTCGCGATTCTGCGCTGTCGTGGCTCCTGAACCTCCTCGAGGGCCGTGAACCTGGGTACGGGCCGGTGTCTATCTCTGTCGCGGGTGTTTCGTTTTCAGGTCCGGCGAGCAACGTCGCCGTGTCCCTCGAGGGTCTTGACCTCCGCGTTCAATCCCCTTCACGAACTACACTTCGGGAAGTGACTACACCCGATTCTAGGGAGTCATAACCCGATAGAAGCCTTATATGGAAAGAAATGCACTACACCACTGTTGTGGAGTGGTGTAGGGGAACGGAGTTTCTTTGGACCTGACATAATCCAGGATGCTGAAGAGAAGGTCAGACTAATCAAAGATAGATTAAAGATAGCACACAGAAAAGCTATGCAGATTCCAAACGTAGAGAAGTCATCTACGAGGTGGGTGATAGAACCTATCTTAGAGTGTCACCACTTCGGGGTGTAAAAAGGTTTGGAATCAAAGGAAAATTAGCACCACGATTCATTGGACCATTCAAAATTCTTTCTCGCAAAGGTGAAGTGGCATATGAGTTAGAACTGTCAGAAATCCTGTCTGCGGTCCATAATGTGTTTCATGTCAGCCAGTTGAAGAAATGTCACTCCGAGATGATGTGAACTACATTGAAGGATACTGTACCCCTCGAGGAAGTACAATTGGAGAGTGATCTAACCTATCAAGAGAAACACATCAAGATATTGCAGACAGCAGAAAGAGTCACCCGTACCAAAACCATCAAGTTCTGCAAGGTTCAGTGGAATCATCACACCGAAGAAGAAGCCACATGGGAACGAGAAGATGACCTTTGAGAAGACCATCCTCTCCTATTTGCTGACCTTTCCGAAACTCGAAGGTGAGCTTCCTCTTCAGGGGGGTAGTCTGTAACATTCCTTGGTATTCATGCATCATTCATCATATAGGCATGACATTTAAATCACATAAGGACTAAAAAAAATTAATTATAAGTTTAAATAAATTATAACTCCATAAAGTTGTTTATTTGTACTCCTTATAATATTCCTTGGTATCAAATTATTTGATAGGCAAGTATGATACTAAAAGGTTCTAAATTTAATAAGATTTCCAAAACATATTTTTATGAATTTTTCTGAAATGATTTGGTTAAGTTTAAAAATCATATTTGAAATTAGGTTTGAAAAACAGAAAAGTATTTGAATAAAAATAAAAAATTTCCGAGCCATTTGGGCCGTGACCCGCAACTATCTACCACGCGTGCACAACGCAGCAGCCTGCCAGCGGCCCAACCCTCCTATCTCTCTCTCTCGCTTACTCTGACAGGTGGGACCCACCTGTCATATCCCCCGCAGCGTTGTTTCTTATAACATCCCAACATTTTGGAATGTTTAAAAGTCACAAAAATTTAAAACTATTGTTTTGATTAAAATAAAATATTAAATACATAAGAAAACCAACTATGAAAGACTTCAAACATATTGAAAAAGTTTAATATGTCAAATATCTCAGTTTATCTTTATTTTCAAAAGTTGTTCAAGTAAACATTTTATTATCCCTTGTAATTCATTAACCTTAATATTTTACAAAAATTCAAACCACTGTATTCTAATAAAATAGTTTACTTATAAGCAATTGATTTTCAACCACTTAGCCATATCTATTCATAAATTCAAGACTATTTAAAATGGTATTTTTGCCAAATGGTTTTCATTCATTTAACTAAATTCAAATTAAAGTTTTTGGAAATTATAAGTTTATAATTCATAACTTTAAAACTTCAAATATTTTATAATTAATGAATTATCCAAATAAACATTTCATTAGCATAAATGATTTTAATTTATCTTCAAAACATAAAATGATTTTCATGAATATATGTTCTATATAAGAAATGAATTAAATCTAAAATCTTTTTCAAAGTTGTTATGAAGTTTCAAATAAATTATCTTAATATAAAATATAATGGTGCACAAATTGTTTTGAATTAAAAATGAATACTTTATATTTCCCTTTTTCATTTTCATATAGTTGTGTTATACTATTTAATAATAATAAAGCCAAAAATGAATTTAGTATTAGAAAATGAGTTTAAATAACTTGAATTCAAACATAATTGAATGTGGGTATTTCATAGAATTAATTTTAGCCAAAAAGAAAATTAATTAAACCATAGTTTTAAATTTAACATAAAGTGTCAAATTTGTATTTAATGAATATTTCAAAATATTAATTTTCAAAAAAAATCAAAATGTGCCCACAACTGGTTTAACACAAAGATAATGCTTTTACAAATTTTTAGAAATTTATTTGACTTGAATTGGAGCCATAAATCAAAAGATATGAATTAAATGGAAAATCAGAAAAAGAAAAAGAAAAATGATGACGTCAGCATGACGTCATCGTCTTCAACCTCCCGTCAATCTCGCCCGACGGTTTCGGCCGAATCAATCCCGCGCAAATCTCGCGATTCGGTAGATTAATTGACAACGTGCCTAGCCCTAAATAATCCCCAACCCCTCCTCTACGTTTCCCCTAAGAAACCCTAGCCAAGCACGCCCCCAGGCTGCCGGACGAGCTCACCGGAGTTCACCTCCTCCGCCGCCGGTTTCTTCGTCCTCCGACGAGTTGAGCCACCCCCTTAGCCCGAGACCTTGCTCAACCTCCTTCCCACCTCAGTGCGCACCCCGCAGACCCCTCCACTAGGTCCAAACGTTTCGGAAATCGCTAGTTGGTGCTCGCCCGAGGTGGCCGGAGCCGCCGCCGCACTCGCCCGCACCTCCAAGCAGCTCAGAGAGGCAAATCCACTCGCCGCCGGCCCCTTCGAGTTCGCCACGTCGCGCCGCACGTCGTCGTCGCCTTCCCGAGCCCGGGGGACCACCGGAGCTCCACCCCCGTCGACCGCCGGAGCGCAGCGCCGCCGTCTCCTCCATCTCCGGCCGTCCCGCGCCGCCACGGTATGGTCAATGCCTCCCCGCCGTCCGATTTAATTTCCACGGCCACGATTAGATCCATGCGCGAAAGGGTACGGCCAGATCTGGACCGTCGGATCAGATCCAACGGCCCAGATCCATCCACTTATCCACGTCAGCGACCCAGTCAGCATGCCACGTAAAGGCCAGTCAGCGCCCAGTCAGCGCACACGTGGATATTAATTTCTTTTAATTAGATTAAATGCCAGTTTTGCAGAAAAGCCCCTGCCATTTAGATTTATCATAACTTTTTAACCACTACTCCAAATTCAAATATTTTTACATATTTGGAAAGCCCTTGACTTGTAGAATATTTTGGATCTGCCAAAATTCAAATTTGACTTAGTTTAAAATATTCAAAATTCAAATGGTGAATTGAGTATTTTTGTCATAACTTTAAATCTGTAAATTCAAAAATTGCAAATAAAATTATTTTAGAAACTTTATAAAATGTGTAATATGTTGCATCTGTTATAAAATAATTTTGAGAATTATTTTGATAATTAAATGGTTGTGTGTTTAATTTGAATAGTTTGACTATTTTTGACATAACTTTTAATACAAACATTATTTTGATTTAATCCAATTGCTATACATTTAATTAAAAGCCCCCTGTCAATTAACACCATTTATAAAATTGTGTTACAAATAATGCTTGAATAATTTAAATGAATTTAAAGATCATGAGACTTGATTTGATATATCCTAGCCCATTATAAAGTTCATTAATTTAAAAATTTATTACTTTGCACCAAGGCATAAATAATCGTCCTAGTTTAGAGAAAGCTCAAATTCCTGTTTATTAATATGATACATAACTTTAATAAGTAAGTTTTATTTAAAACTTTTTTTTAATGATTTTAATTCATTTACAAGTGTATATAAATAATATTGGTTAATTAGGTGTTACTAAAAATGTGATCTAAAACATTATAACAATTTAAATAACTAAGTTATTATTAATACTACCAACTTTGAAGTTGGGAATTAAAAATGTATTGATATGAGAAAAGTAAGAAATTCTTGAATTTGATTTTGGTTAAGTTTAATTCTAAACATAATCTTGGGTAAATGAAACTAATTGTTTTGCAGTTGTACTAAAGTGTTAAACCTTGCTTTTAAATTGTGATTAAGTCTACATGATATCCCTTTGGGGCAAACTTTTGAAAACCATTTCATTAGAAAACTTGGAAACACCCATAAACCTTTCTCGAGTTGAAAGTGTTCTTTGACTCCAGACCATCCCTTGGCAAAACCCTAAACCCAAACACATTAATTCTTTTTGTATATTGAATTAGGTGACACCTTTGACCAAACCCTTCCAAGAAGACTCGTTACGCTTGTTTTGTTCAATATGTTTTGTGTTTGTTGAATTGCTTGTTTATTGGGTGTCCTTTTTACTATATAGTTTGAAACGGGGAGCACCCATTAACTTCGACAAGGGTGTGAGAGAAACGACAATTTTCATAAGGCAAGTGACTTCATAAAACACCTACTATTTTATTCTATTGCATACCTAGTGTTTTAAGCAGTATTTGCAAAAGTAGTATGTCTGATAGGTTTCTGGGAGATTTGTAGTATGCTATGCAAACATGTTAGGTTGCCCCTTAGAAATTCCAGTTAGACCCCTATTATAATTTAGTGGAAGTACCTGCTGCAAAAATGATTGTTTTATGGTTGATGTGATAAATGAAAATTTCCACTAAATTAATTTAACGCCTGGGTGGATTGGGTCGATCGAGGAGGTTTCAAGTTGAGTGGCTTCTCAGGGACAAGTTTCATGGTTGTCTTCGCCCAAGATAGTTTCCACTTACTTGGGGCCATGATATGCGGTGTTAACCTGAGTTGCTCACTTGTGGTAGGCCACCCAGGGCTATGAGATTTAAGTTTACACTGAGTTTAGTTGCTTACCGTGCAACCATTGGTCAATATGGGCTCTGTCTTGATGGAGTAAGTTGATGTGGACCTGGGTCAAGAGATTGATGGTGGTAGAGTTGATAGGATGGTGGTAATCTCTTAGTATGATCATGGGAAAGCAACTTCTGAAAAGTCTTGTCTTGATCTTCTCCTTTTCCTTCTCACTAAAGGAGTGTAGAGGATAGTTTGGGTTGATTGAGTCTAATGGTGAAAGTGCACACCCTCTCGAGAGTTAAAACCTAAGATCTTAGCCGTGTCCCCGGCATCGGACAATTTGAGTAACTACACAAGGCTGTGTTCTGAAAATCTCCTCATCTCTAATTTCTTAATAAAACTTTGTTGGATGAACATGGGTAGGAGACATGGACTTGTCTCGAGATTGTCTCTGAAGGAGAAGATTATTGATTTAAGAAAATTGTTTACCAAAAGTAGGAGATAATTTGCTTTGCGCAATAGCCTTGAGCTCCACCAGCCAAATGAAGCATATAGTATTAGTAAAATAGGATATTAGAATTTAAAGTCACTTGCCACCACAATTCAATTGTGCTGACCCTTTATAGCTGGGCTGCAACTAAACCTTGCAGATTTGACAGACGACGAGTGAGCATACGATAGGATTTCGAGTCTACAACCAACATGCTATGCCTGTGGCACATGAAGATGATGAGGCTCATTGTATCCCTTGTTTTCCGCTGCTGCTCTTTAAATTTTGCTAGCCTTTTCAGGTTATGCAAGTTGTAAGAGATATTTGTAACACCGGATCATGCGATTAAATAAAGTTTTTGACACTTTTGCATGATATACATCTTAAACTGTGGTGCTAGCATTTGATCCAGGGACTAGCACATTAACACAGAGACTTCCACCTTATATTAAAAGGTGAGGTCACTACATTTCTTCCCCAAATCACGCCTGATGCCGACCGGAAAAACGCCCGATTGATTTCGTTTTGATTGCGGCGATTTAGTACTCCGTTTGCAACGCCTCTTTCCCCTACTAAAAGCTCTCGAGCCCCTCTTCCTTTTGCCCCAAACCATTCTATTTGAGAGCCGCCAGGCCGCACGTATTCATCTCCGGAGTTCCGCGGTTGCCGCCGGCGAGAACTCCATTTTCCGGAGAGCTAAGGCATGGCCGCGTCCTCTCGTCACTCCCTCTCGCTTCATCTCGTCCATGCGACGCTTTTTGACACGGTTACACGATTTTTCCCGCAGCGCATCGTCGGGTTCGTCCACGTCCGAGAGGATCCGTCGCCGCGCGCAACTCCGACGATTTGTTCCGGGAGACGAGGAAGCACCGCTCGCCGCCACCTCGCCATCGTCTTCGTGTCGACATCCTCTACGCTCGGGTATGCGCCGTTATCCCCCTAGGGCCGTAAAACGCAGAGAGCGCGAACGCCGGCCATGGCTCCACCGCATCCAGCACGTGTTCGGTGACGCGCGCCGCCCGCGTCTGGTCCGAGCTGTCCTGGACCGTTGGATCTAGATCCAACAAATGTGTTTTTGTTTATTTTTCCTTATCGGTCGATTTATCCGGAGTGTCCGTTTTAATTGAGATCGGACGGCTCACGATCGCGATCCGCGCCGAAGCGGTATGAGCGAATCAGATCGCGCCGCGTGGCATAGTCTTTTTCTTTTTCGATAGAATTTCAGAAATTAAAACAGAAAACTGTTAAAACTTGTAAAATTCATAACTTTAAATCTGTAAGTCCAAATTTGATAAATTTTATATTATTAGAAAGCTCCGCTAGTGTAGTTTATTACTCTATCATTAGTTTGTCATTTTAGTGTCTTTTAAATTGCGAAATTAACAGATTGGCAATTCAGCTATTTAAATTCATAACTTAAATAATAAAAATGTTTTTCACATAAATCCAATTGTTTTGGAATTGTATTTTGCTCTCTGTCCAGAAAGTGCAACATAAGTTTTATTTGAAATTTTCATAAAATAATTAAATAATTTGATTGTAGGACTTAATTGACTATATTTTTTTCTCTATATTTTAATAGTTAAAATAAGATAATAAATTGTTGTTCATTGCATTTCATGCATTAAATAAACAGAGAGAATAAAATGATAATAAGTTGTTTTGGTTATGTTCATAGCATATCATGCATGCATACATATTTATGCCTTGATGTTTAAAGTGTCGCATGGTGTGTTTATTTATTTTTGTATTATTTGTTGCTAGATTGTGAAGAGGAGGAAGGATTTGCTTGTGATTTTTATTCTTGATGTGCTTGTTCCTCCTATTACCAAGGCAAGTGACATTCATGAAATCACCCATTATTTTCCTATATGCATTTGTAGAATTTTGAGTAGTATGCATGATAGGGAATTCTTGTTATTATTTTATTTTGCTAAGTTAGTTTTATGCTATGCAAATTCCTAGTACTGTATAGCCATCCTCTACCATGCAGCCAATTAAAAAGGTTTTATTAGATGCTTAGCAATGCTATAAAAAAGTTTACATAGTTTGTTATATAATTATTTCTAAGTATAAAACTTAAAATGCACACCTGGGTGGATTCGTTGGTATGGTTTATGTTGAATGGCTATTTGGGACTATACTTGTGATTGTCTTCACCTAGGATGATTTTATTCTACTTAGGGTCATGAGCATGGTGGTTTTCACCCAAAAGTACACTTGTGGATGACCACCCAGGAACAAAGAGATTACTAAGTCCCTCCAAGTTTAGATGCTTCCCGTGCAACCTTTTGACAATGGGGTCTGTCTAGAACAATTAAGTTGTGAGAGTTCAACCTGTCAGCTTGATAAGCAGATGTAAAGTTGGTGGGTGGAACGGGTCTTGCTAGTATGGTTGAATTCTTCTTCTAAAAGTTCTTGTCTCAATTCTCTCATTCTTTAATGCACAACGCGTGTATAGGATGTCTGGGTTAACTGAGTCTAAAGGTGAAAGTGCACAACCTCTGCAGAGTCAACAATCTGAGTACTTAGCCGTGTCCCCAGTGATGGACTACTTCGAGCAGCTGGAAAAGGATGGGCGGAAGAATCTCAAATATTATTTTCATAAAGTAAAAATATACTAAGGAAAGAAATGTTGGTGCACTTGGGTTTCATCCCTTTGTGCCAAGTCTTTGGAAATAGAAGTGTTTTATGAAAGATAGGACAAAAGCTGCTTTCTGCAAAACATACTCCAACTCCACCAAACCAAATATGCATATAGATTTTAGACTTGTCATTTTATATCAACCATAGTCACTTGCCAATACTTCATTGTATTGACCTCCTTCGGGGCTGCATATTCAAATGTGTTGGTACTTCAGATGAAGAATAATTTTAGACTCAAGTCTACACCCAACATGTCTGCATGTGGCGCATGCTTGAAGATGAGGCTCATTGCTATTTTGTTTTTGTTGTGAACTCTGAATATTCTACCTACACTTCATGTATACACACTTTGTAATAAAACTATATTTAGCTATTTTTGGATCTCGTTTTAGTAATTTGATACTTATGCAATGATACTTTATATTTGTACTGTAGTGCTGGTAGTGATTTAGGGACTAGCACTTAACACAGTTATTACAACTTTATTAAAAGTTGGGGCACTACACATATTTCCGGTGTTCCATAGGTCAGAGGACTGACGGCCGCATTCTCCTCGGTTCTCAAGATTGGAAGGAGTTCCATTCGAGCCGACAGTTCAAGGTTCGGCGAGCTATCATCATGACCGTGAGAACCAGCAACACACCAACGCTCGATGCAATATTTGTGAACAGTACTCTATAGCTATTTGTAGCATTCACTTAGTATGGACTTAAAAGTGGTTGTGATCTTATAGTCGTTATTATGGAGTAGGGAATGTGATAGTCATCTTTTGTCGTTATTATGGACTTTGAATAGTAATGTATTTGGTCCTACTAGGAATTTCTAGTGTATTCAAATTTGGTGTACCCCTCATGAATCTATATGGTTGTACCTCTATGAATTTGTATTATTGTACCCATCATTGAAAGTCAAAGATTATGCCGCCTATCTTTATTAAATGGATAGCGCCTTGGTTCTACATCCTATATATATTAAATGGGTAGCGCCTTGGCCCTACATAATGTAACATATATAACGCGCCTTGTGGTTAGGCGCTACACATTGACTTCACATTTTCCACATCACCTCGCTTGTCTGTTGTCTTTATATCTCTCGGGGCAGAAACATAATACTCACTCCATTCTGAATTAATTGACTCAGATTTAGTGCAAGTTGTACTAAATCTGAGTCAACTAATTCAGAACGGAGGGAGTAGATGTCTAACGTCTTGGCATCAGACATTACAGCACCATTAGGCCTTGGCATAAATCGCTACACATTGACTTAGTATATTTCGGCCTTCAACCTCTACTCTGGCCTGTCGAGCACTAGAAACATAATAAATGTGTAGCGCCTTGGCATAAGGTGTTACACGCCATAGCCTTTGTACAAGGCGCTACACGAATGCACTCACTGCAAAACTGAATTTCCATTATGTTTTCAGGCAAATATTATGGAAAATTCACAGTACATATTATGTAACATTAACAATAAAAATTCACATTAATTTCAGAGCAAAATATTAGGAGCTACTATTGCGGTACACACTAATCATAAACGTTCAACATGAATAAAATGCAACATTTGCACATAGCTACTACAATTAGCCGGGGACCTAGTCATCTAAGATATCCTTTAGCTTCGCCAACTTCTCTTTGTTTACCTCCCCTGCCTTCAACAACTCCGCTATGTAGTGCTGCAGTTTTCTCTTTTCCTTCTTTAAATCATCCCTCTCTTTCTCTGCCTTCACTAGGTTCTCGGAAACTTCTACCATCTTCTGTTACTGATTCAGGTCATCATCCTTGCTTCATCTCCATATCTAACTTGTAGTACTTATCAACAAGTTCCAAATTGTCGTTTCTTTCATTGTCCAAGATCCCCTAGAGATGAAGCAAAACAAAATTTAAATGGGGAGGTCGTGCAGGATCAATCCACTCCACATGTGAGCACACCTCACCAACCTAAATGGTAAGGGAAGCAAAATTAACTATGCTACATATTACAACTTAAATTGATTAAACAACTTCCAACTTAAACATGGAACATTAAAGAATTTTTAAATTTAGAGAAGTATGATTTCATACCGTGTTAGAACACCCTAGGTGTCGGCACTCCGTCAACCCGGGAAGAGGGGATGGCGAAGACACCTGCTTGGGACAGGTCATCGTCCCTGAGGAAGAAACTGCTTAATCACACCCCCGATCTCAGACGGAGATCGACGCGTAGAAGGCGAGATGGCGCGACCTTGTCGTGACAAAGAGGAAACTTCGCCAACTATCAAGAGACATCTTCCTAGATGCTAGGTGGCGTGCGAGAGTGCTTAACATGTGGGATCCCCTTACTCTATAAAAGGAGGACTTGACGGTCAGGGCTAGGAGGTTGGAGAGGTGGATGAATAGAGAGAGGTGGAATTCGAGACTTCCATTAGTGGCAAAAAGAGAATATCCACTTGTAGCATAAGATATATCATAATCCAAGATCAGACAAGAAGGACATAGGGTGTTACATCCTATCGCAGAAGTGGAACATGGGGTTCCCCTAGTGCTGCCCAAGTGGGCCCACAGGCGCCTGTGGGCCCAGCACACGAATGAACAAGGCCAAAACTCGATGCAAGGCTTGGCGGGTGCACCCGCCTCATACAATACCTCCCGGGTGCACTAGTGGAAAAAGGGTTACATGTGGCGCACCCTTTAGCCTTTCTGTGGCGCACTGATGACCCACAAGTATAGGGGGTGTATCACAGTACTTTCTATATATAAGAGTGTCGAACCCAACGAGTAGCAGAAGGTGTTGACAAGTGGTTTTGATGAAGATTTCACTGTAAACACTAGCAGACAAGTTTTCAGTAGACTTTGATATGACAGATAAATAAAGTGCGAGTAAATAGAGCAAGGCAATTATAATTGCAGCGAGTGGCCCAATCCTTTTGAGAGCAAAGGACAGGCCGGTTTGTTTACTTATGATGACCAAACGTTCTTGGGGACACACGGGAATTCTGTCTAGTGCTTTCGCTTCATATTGATGATTAATCTTTAGTGTTTGGATAAGTGTCGTGTGGGGGAACCTATGCTAATGCACCGCCCTTTCTAGGACTAATACATACTTATGATTATACCCCTTGCAAGCATCCGCAAATACAAGAAAGTAATTAAGATAAATCTAACCATAGCGTTAAACTATGAGATCCTGCCATCCCTCGTGCATCAGAATACCAACGGGGGTTTAGGTTTTTATCAGTCCGGAAACCCCACAAATGATAACCGAGTACACGATGCATTCCTCTAGTCCCATAAAGGTAAAGTGTCATGTAGTCGACGTTCACATGACACCACTAGAAGAATGACACCACAACTTAAATATCAAAACATTAAATATTACTCAACATAGTTCACTACTAACATCTAGACTTCTCCCATGTCCTCAAGAACACAACAAACTACTCACAACACATCATATGGTACATGATCAGAGATGATATAATGGTGGATAACAATCTGAACATAAACCCTAATTCAACGGTTTCACTCAATAGCATCAATAACAAGAGTAATCAATACCGGGAGAGTTTCCTCTATTAAATACACGGAGTTTAGCCCAGATGTTACAGCGGGAACAGAGAGGACCGGTGGAGATGACGGCGTCGGCGGTGGAGATGGTGGTGTTGGCGATGGTGATGGAGTGCATCTCGATGACGGTGACGATGGTGACGATTTCCTCCCTCGGGGAGGGGATTTCCCCAGCGGCAACGTAGCCTGCCGGAGAGCTTTTCTCTCTCTGTCTTCTCCGCCTCGTGGTGGCGGCGAAGAGGAATTCTGGACACCGTACAGGTCTTAGGTTTTTGGGGGGATGAATTACGCGAAACGGCACGCCAGGTGGTGGGCCAGGGTGGCCCCACCACTTGCTTGCGCAGCCAGAATCCTTGCTGCGCCATGGCCTGGTGTGGGCCCCCTGGGCCCCACCCCAGGCTCCACTTTTGGCCTCCTTCGTGATCTGGTGAGAAAATAATTCCCAGGTGTATCTTTTGTTCCTCTGATCTTCGCAAATATTGTATCTCGATGACGCTTTTTCCAGCAGAATTCAGACTCCGGATTTCCATCCCCAATGATCATCAATCATGCCAACTAGATGAAGTAACGTAAGTATCATCCCCAAATATGAAATATATCAATGACTAGCAGTGAATTATGATATAAATAGTGATGCAAAATGGACGTATCAACACCACCCAAGCTTAGACCTCGCTTGTCCCCAAGCAAAAGCTGAACTCGGTAAACTTGACCACAGGTTTATGGAGTGAAGTGTTGATATAAAATATACGGCAATAAGCATCACATGTATAAATACACAAGCCATCTTAGATATTAACTACGTTCATGTATAAATCAACTTGTAACAAGTAAAGGAAAACCACAATAAAGTACATATAGAAAATCGTAGTTGGTGTTGGCAAACGTAGTCCTCGGTCAGAGAACAATGAGCATATTGAGCTTAGTTTATAAAACAACCCTCTTTACTAGTTGATAGATCCAAAAATCAAATTCATTAGATGCCAACAATGTGCTAAGCAAGAAAGAATAAAAGACATGATTAACAATACTAATGTATAAATGGTTGAATCACAATCCACTCAAATGCTTGCTTAAGATAGAAGGAGATAGGTTTACTGACTCAACATAAAGTAAAAGATAGGCCCTTCGCAGAGGGAAGCAGAGATACAAGCATGTGCTAGAGCTTTTGGTTTTATGGGTTTTCGAAATCACATACAGAGCATAAAATGAGTTTTGAGCGGTGTTTGTCGTTGTCAACGAATGGTAATAAAGTCCTTGTCATCTTCCATACTAAGCAAGTTAGGGGTGGTTCCCATTAATTTTTAAAACAAGCCTTTTATGATATTCATCTTCTTTTTCTCTTTACTTTCACAGCCTTGACACTCCTCCCCACCTTTCTAACATAACCATGGCTAGCCGAATCCTCGGGTGCCCACCAATCAATCTCAAACCATGGAGGAGTGCCTATATTTTCTAAAAACTCAACCTTTGATATTATAGTGGTCTGACCACCCCTTTGCAAAGTTAATGACGAGTAGATGTAGCATGCAAGTCATGGGTTACTTAATTAGTATGCAAGATAACAAATCCAACTATTATTTCCTCATGAGCTAGTGAACATTGACACAACTCAGGGATAATTTTGAATAAAGATAGCACATAAGTATTTACTTGGAGTGGCGCAAAATACCACATAGTAGGTAGATATGGTGGACAGAAATGGCAAGGGTATTGGTTCGAGGTTTGGATGTATGAGAAGGATGCCCTCTCGACACCGGTTTGGCTAGCAGGGTTGGGTAGCAAGAATAAGAGTTGACGGATACAAACAAACATACATGTAGCAATGACAATCATGCAATTCTTACTTGAAGGCACACACAATTTTAAGTTGTGAATACTAAGCTTTATCATCTACAAGTGAGAAAGATCAATGAATGCTATATTCTACATGTACTTCTTTTTCCTCTTAAGTCTCAAAGTATTGTAGCTACTGACCAATGCTAAGTTTGCCAAAGCCAAAATATTTACTATATGTTCCCAAAGTGATTACCAATACTAATGACAAGATCAATCATACATGATAAAAGTTACAAACTAAAATAAAGTGTGCAGAAAATAAATGATAACACTTCTCATTAATATTCCATAACGGCAACTCACACCAAGGGATACATAGATAACCAACTAAAAGAGAGATACTTCCACAATGCAAACCATCATATAAGATAACTTCCCTACTCATGATATGACACTACTAAAAAGGTAAAAGTTGAAAGATAATGGTGATACCACGACACTCCTCCCAAGATTGGAACAAGCTAAGGGAGATGCCAATACCGATGATGAATTACTCCTTCGATGGTGGTGGTGAATCCCTGATGATCTTCTCAACCAACTCCTTCAGTTCGTCAATCTTGTAACCAAGGGCACAAATCATCTCGGAGTTGTGCTCAACACGGCTCATGAATATATCAGCCTTTGAATCCCAGCTCTTGTAGTTGTTTCCCCACTTCTTAGCGGGCTTCGCGCTCCTTTTTCCTGCGTTGTTAGAACGATCTATATTCCAAAGGTTTGGCCGCATCACCTCAGGCATCTATTCAATTTGGTCCAGGTGGATTAAGTTGTGGAAGGGGTAGTTGGTGCTTGATGAAGACGTCCTTGGATCTAGGAGATGACGTGGAACCCTTCCTCCGGCGCTCATATGTGCGTTCATCTTGCGGTTAGAGGGGTTCTCCACCACTCCAATGCTCGTGATGGTGGCGCGAGGTCGATGACGCTTGTCTTCTTCCTCCTCCTCTTTGTCTTCGCTCTTGATCTCTTCCTCCAACTTGGATCCTTGGAGTCCATCCCCCAAAGTCTTCTTTCCCTTGCCGTTGGCGGAAACCATGATGCCTCTAAAACTGGGACAAAGATCTGGCAGAAAACAGCTCAAAAACAAAAACACGTCAAAAACACGATATACGGACCTTGGGGGCTCCGGGTGAACATATAGAAAAAATTCACGAAATAAAAGGAAGGCAACAGGGCGAAACCGAGTAGGACAGGAAATCCGAGGGCTCCCCACCAGGTGCTCGCCCGGCCAGCATACGGCCCGCGCCACCACGTGGTGTGGACGCCTCGGACTTCGTGTCATGTTCGTTTTCGTCTCGTATTTTTCCATATTTTCCAAAAATAAATAATAGATAGATCAAAATTAAATTCGCAAACTTTTTCTTACCAAAACTGTACCTTTTCGAAATTAGGTTCTGCAGACTCAGAAATATTTTCCTTAATATAATCTTCCGGAGTAATTGCTTGAATAATATCAACGTCTTCATTATAAGAATCCCCAGAAATATAATGCTTGAGTCTTTGTCCATTTACCACTTGTGTAGAGTCATCCTTGAGCGAAGCAATTTTTATCTCACCCGAACGAAGCACCTCCACAATGACATATGGTCCTTCCCACTTGGAGAGTAATTTTCCTGCAAAGAATCTAAGACGAGAGCTATACAATAGAACTTTCTCACCAACATTAAACTCTCTCTTAAGGATTCTCTTATCATAACATCTCTTAACTTTTTCTTAAAATAATTTAGCATTTTCATAAGCTTCACTTCTCCATTCATCTAAAGAACTCAAATTAAGTAATCTTTTCTCACCAGCAAGTTTCAAATCTCTATTTAGTTCCCTCACTGCGCAATAAGCTTTGTGTTCTAATTCTAAAGGCAAGTGACAAGATTTTCCATAAACCATTTTATAAGGAGACATACCCATGGGATTTTTATAAGCAGTTCTATTAGCCCACAATGCATCATTTAATTTACTAGCCCAATTCTTCCTCATTCTAGTAACAGTCTTTTGCAAGATAGATTTAATTTTTCTATTTGATAATTCTACTTGCCCACTAGTTTGAGGATGATAAGATGAAGCAATTCTATGATTAACACCATATTTAGCAAGAACTTTTTTAAAACCACCATGAATAAAATGAGAACCTCCATCAGTCATAAGATATCTAAGAACACAGAAACTAGGGAAAATAATATCTTGTAGCATTTTTAATGATTTTTTACCATCAACACTTTTAGTAGGAATATCTTCTACTGTAACATCCCAATTTTCAGAAAAATTAAAACTTTTGCATCCATGCATCATCATCATTAAACATGTCATATGAATCACATAAAATTTGAATTTAATTAATTAAATATATTTAAATTGACTTTATATCCTTTAAAATTGTTATTTTGAAATTATAATAATGTTCCTTTTATTTGATTTTTATTTTAGACAAAAATAATGTCAAAAGGATCTATTTTTCATAAGCTTTTCAAATTATATTTTTATGAATTTTTCTGAGAAGTTTTAATATAGTTTTGAATTTGTTTTATACTCAAAAGATTTAAAAACAGAAAAGAATTTTCAAAAAGGAAAAATAGAATCGGGCCAGCCAGTGGGCCGAAGCCCACTAGCTATCTACCGCGCGCGACGCGATCCAGCCCGCCAGCAGCCCGTCCCCGCCCGCGCGCGCACTCACTCGCTGACAGGTGGGCCCCACCTGTCATCCCTCCCGCTACAACGGCTCGCCCCAAATCACGCCCACGACCTAGCCGAGAAACGGCCGAATCAATTCGATTGATTCCCAGCGATTTACTCACTCATTTACGTCGCCGATTCTTGCTATAAGATCCCCTCGATCCCCTCTCTCTTTTGCCCCAAGCACCACCACCCGAGAGCCACCAGGCCGCCCACGAGCATCCCTGGAGCTCCACCGTTGCCGACGGCAAGTTCAACGAACTCCGGTGAGCTGCGACCTCCTCGCGCCCTCTCTTCACTCCCAATCGTTTCATTTTATCTTTACGCACCGTGGTGACAAGGTCTCGGGTGTTCTTTCACAGCCAAACTCCGTGTCCGTGCTCACCGACGAGAACCTCCGCCGTGCGCATCTCCGGCGAGCAACCAGAGGAGGCAGGAAGAGCTACGACCTCCACCACTTCGACAACAACGTCGCCTCGACGCCCTCTACCCGTAGGTATGACCCACATGTCTCGGAACGCAGTAGAACGTCTAGAACGTGCGATGCCGTGCGTGTCGCCGCCGCGCGCGCTGCTCCGGCGAGGTCCTCCGGCGACCTAGCGCCGCCCGTTGTTGGTCAACGCGTGTAGACCGTACGATCTCGATCCTACGGTTAGGATTAGATCTTTTAAAACGAAACGGTACTGTTGATCTGGACCGCCAGATCCAGATCTGACGGCCCAGATCAAATCACTTAAACACGTCAATATGCCCAGTCAGCGCCCAGTCAGCGCTGACGTGTAATTTCTTTTTCCCATTTTATTTAATTTGGCAGTTTTGCAGAAAACACCCTGCATACTGTTTTTATCACTACTTTTTATCTGTTTATCCAAATTTAAATATTTTTATATATTTGAGATCCTTGGAACCAGTAGAACACCTTGGCATCATTTGTTTTCTGTTTTGACACACACAAAAGTTTCAAATATTTTTGAGAGTAGTTTAAGTGTTTTGACATAACTTTAGTTAGAAAATTTATTTTTGAGTAAATCAAATTGCTAACAACTTGTTTAGAAGCCCTCTACCCAAATGTCATTTTTACAAAATTTAATTTTGAAATTTTATTTAAGTGAACTAAAGTCCTTGCCATTAACCCTTTATTCATGATTAAATAATAGAAACAAATCAAAAATTTATTCATGCATATATCATGAAAATCCAAAGGGATATTTTTATTAGTTTCTAGACGTTGGAAATAAATTGTTGCATCTCATCTCATGCATAGCATATATCTTCTTTGTGTGAACCTTTGCTTGTGTGTTTATCTGTGGCTCTTTATTTCTTTGTTAGACTATTCTGAGGGAAACGAGAATCTTTGCAACTGTAACTGCTGCTCTCCCGATTGCCAAGGCAAGTGGCACACCCCCATAAAAGTCCTATTATTTCTTTGCATTCTATGCATGCGTAGAGTATTTTCTATAAGCATGTTTAGGATAGCATTGCTATGCAAGCCATGATAGATCTCTTTATTCCTGTGTCTAGGTTCCTATGAAATTACTTAGTAGAAAAGTGATGCTATGCAAAAACTATTTTGATGAAAAAGATAAAGTCTACTAAGTTTTAATCAAACACCTGGGTGGAAATTGGTTGCTTGGTTGTATGAGTAGAGTGTTGTTCCCAGGGGATTTACCTGTGGAATATTCACTTGTGGAAGGCCACCCAGGAGCAAAGGAATCTGAAGAACTCCGAGTGAAGATTGCTTCTCGTGCAGCCATTGCCAATATGGGCTCTGGCTTGATCAACTAAGCTGCGTGGACTCTCCCCGGCCTGACAGGTGGTGGTAGAGGATTTGTAGGTGGAGCGCGTCAGGCCAGAGTGGGAGGGAAAATGCTTCTGAAAGATCTCGTCTCATTCTTTCCTTTCCTTATCACAAATGGTGTGTAAAGGGTAATTTGGGTTGAAGGGGTACAATGGTGAACGTGCACAACCTCTGCAGAGTTAAAATCTAAGTACTTAGCCGTGTCCCCGGAAACGGACAATTGAGCAGCTGAACGAGGATGTCAACGGAGGATTCCACCATTCCAACTTCTAAATAAAAACTTGATGGGTGAACAAGGGTAGAATGAGACAGTGGATTTCATGCCACGAATATCTCTAATAGAAGAAAAGGTGTTTCCAAAAAGTTAGGGAAAAACTTGCTTTCTGCAAAATAGCCTTGAGCTCCACCAGCCAAATAAGCATATAGGTCATAGAGTTATTCCTCTAAGTGTCCACCATAGTGTCACTTGCCAGTTCCATTTTAATGGTTCTGACCCACGTTGTTGCAATATATATCTTATTGCAGACTGTCCTGATGATGAGTGAAAGTTTTTACTAAGGGTTTTCGAGTCTTCAACCAACATGCTCGCCTGTGGCACATGATGATGATTGGGGACTCCATGAAGAATAATTTTCCGCTGTTTACTCTGTTCACTGCTAGCTTTATGCTATGCAAATTTGTAATCAATATTTTCTAAGTCTGGATCAGCGTTGTAATAAATTGATGCTTTGTTGTGATATTACATCGTAACTGTGTGTGCAAACAAATCGATCCAGGGATTTTTACTATACACAGGTATCTGCCATATTTTAGGTGCAGGTACACTACAGATGGTATCAGAGCACTGTGTTGCATGTAGGTTCGAGCCCTTAGGATTGGAAAAACCTTTTGATCATAGTATTAACTACTTAAGTATTTTTGGATCCTAGCGGCATAGTGAGATGAAGCGGCCCGGAAACAAACCTTACATGTCCGCGTACATGAGACCTGTTCCACACTTAAGTGGCTGGCCGGGTGTCTGTCTCTCTCACTATAGTGAATATCCAATTTACAAAGAGTTGTTTATATTTGTTGATCACATTGAGATTTGACTTTGTTTTGACTCTAATTTAATAATACACTTATGACTAGTACCTCCTTACCTTACACATTTCTTGTTTTAAATTCTTTTCTTTCTTCCTAAAGGATGACGAGCTTCCACTTCACCACTGCGGAGGACTTCGAGGATACCCGTTTTGGCTGCTACCTTCTCGACATCGGCGAGAAGATAGGTTTACCGCTACCTCAAGTTAAGGGCTTCATCCTGAAGAAGTTTAACAAGGAGGGTTGTAGGGGAATAAAAGCAACTCAGCCAGGACGCGGAGAAGAGCCCCCGTTGGAAATCAAAATGGTTAGTGACTCCAAAGAAAAAGGACTCAATCTCGTAATGCAGGACCTGATTGGACGTCTCTGCGGACGCTATAGCGCGGAGTTGAGGGGCCACTACTCCATTTTCTTTGGAAGGAGAAACGAGGAGGGAGAACCATACCTCTTTGATGTTGGAGATAGAGGCAAAGCAAAGCCCCTTAGTCTGTATTTCCAGGAGTTGGAGGTCCTCATCACAGAACTTTATGAGGATAGACGCACTGAACTTCTGAAGAACGATGAGTTGTGTGCCTTACTCAAGGAGAACGAGGAAAAGATAAAAGCTCAAGAGGAAGTGACTAAGGACCAAGAAGAAAAGTTTGCTTCACAAGAGGAGAAATACAAGAGACAGGAGAAAAGGGTTCAAGAGAAAAACAAGACTATCAGAGAACAGGAGGCAGAACTCGAGAGCAATGAAGTCGAGTTTGAAGCTGATAGTGACTTGATCAAGCGTCTTCGTACCGAGAAAAGGGAACTGCAAGAGAAGAACTCTGCCCTGGAGAAAGAAGTGAAGGAATTAAGGGAAGTACTCGACAATGAAGGAATCGAGATTCAGGAAATTGAACAAGAAGAAGACGACATGGTCGAGTAGTTCGTTAGCGAGACTACCATTTATTTACACCTCATCGTTATCTTAGTCTTGTATTGACCTATCAACTTGTGATAAGGCAGTACCTTCCATTGTATTCCGAGGAACCTCGCGTTTTATTTTCCAAAACTCTCATGTATGATTAATCCAAAGTTTTGAGTTGTGTGATGTTTGTTTGTTCCTTAGGTTGTTTGTTTGTTGGGGTAATCTTTCTCATTAGACCTTTCCGTCTAAAAACTCACCTATACAAATCACAGATGCCTCCCCGTCGTACGCCCGATAACAACAACAACAACAACGACCACAACAACAATGATGCTATAGAACAGTTGATGGCTGCTCAAGCTCAGCTAATGACTATGATGACCCAGTTCATTGCGGCAACCAACAACAACAACAACAACCACAACCCGCCTCCGCCACCACCCCCCCATGTGGATAGACTTACCAGATTTCTGAGGCTCCGACCGAACAAGTTCTCCACTGCAACTGAACCCATTGTGGCAGATGACTGGCTGCGTTCAGTGGACAGGGATCTGGTGACTTGTGAATGTACTGACGCTGAGAAGGTGAGGTTCACCACTCATCTGTTGGAAGGACCAGCAATCCAGTGGTGGGAAACCTATCAAATCACCCACCCACTAGAAACCATGACTTGGGAAAATTTCACGGAAGGTTTTCGTAATGCTCATATCTCCTCGGGCATTATGAACTTGAAGCAGGAAGAGTTCAGAAACCTGAGACAAGGAAACAGGAGCCTTAAGGAGTACATGGCTGATTTCCATGCCCTTTCCCGTTATGCCTCTGAAGACATTAACACCGAGGCAAAGAGGAAGGCAAAATTCCTAAATTGGCTGAGTGACGAGCTGAAGATCCCTTTGACAGTGGCATACGCCCCAAATTATCAGACTCTCCTAGATCAGGCTATCATACTAGAGGATAACATCAAGAAGGCTGAAAATAGGAAGAGAAAGTTGAATGTTCACAAACCCCATTCTGAGACTTCTTTCAAGAGATCTTTCCCTCAAGATGCAAACCAGAGTTATAAACCTGGTCACTATCCTAGTGGAGGAAGCAACCATAAACATCATGGTCACAAACATAGTGGTGTTTTCAAGGGAAACAATGGGAATCACAAGGGAAATGAAAATGCTGGCCACAACAATGGACAACATCGCCCTAACCCCGAATATAAGAAAGATATCAGCCAACTCCTATGCTTCAAGTGCAATAACAAGGGTCACTACGCCACTGACTGCCCCGAAAAGAAGGCCGCAGAAGCTGCCAAGCCCAATCCCTTCCAGAAAGGACAGGTGAACCACATCAATGTGGAAGAAGTGTACGATGAACCTGATGCTGTCATTGGTACGTTCTTGCTAAATTCATGCCCAGCATTAGTTTTATTTGATACTGGAGCATCGCATTCTTTCATTTCAAGAGCTTTTGTAAACAAACATGGGTTAGTAGTGGAAAATATAGGAAGCCCCATTAGAGTAAGCTCTCCGGGCGGAGAGATGCTAGTAACCTCTGGCTGTAGACAGTTGAGTCTGAAGATTGAAAAGCATCAGTTTCCTACGGACTTGATCATCCTGGAAACACAAGGCCTGGATGTTATCATAGGGATGGATTGGATGACCCGCTATGCAGGAATCATAGACTGCGCAAATAGAACCATCACTCTCACCACTCCAGAAGGCTCGAAGATCAACTTTAGATCAAAGTTTGAACTAAAGAAGGTTAGGCTTAATTCTCTTAAGGGGGTTAGTCTCGGTGAGGTCTTTATAGTTAAGGAATACCCTGACGTGTTTCCGGAAGAACTACCAGGAATGCCACCCGATAGAGATGTAGAGTTCCTCATAGAACTAAAACCGGGGACAGGACCAATTGCTAAAAGGCCCTACCCAATGGCAACTGATGAACTGAAAGAACTCAAGAAACAACTGGAAGAGTTTATGCAGAAAGGCTTTATCCGTCCAAGTTCATCACACTGGGGAGCCCCGATTCTTTTTGTCAAGAAGAAGGATAGTACTTAGAGATTAGTCACCGATTACCGTGACATAAATGAGCATACAATCAAGAACAAGTATCCGCTACCCAAAATCAATGAAATGTTCGATCAACTAGAAGGGGCTGTCGTCTTCTCCAAGATCGATCTCAGATCAGGGTACTTTCAGATGAAAGTCAGAGAGATGGATATACCCAAGACTGCTTTCGTTACAAGATATGAATCATATGAGTACACGGTAATGCATTTTGGGTTAACCTATGCTCCAGCCTATTTCATGAATATGATGAATAAGGTGTTTATGGATTTTCTGGACAAGTTTGTTGTTGTCTTCATCGATGACATCTTAGTCTACTCCAAAAGTCACAAAGAACACGAAGAACATTTACGTCTGGTATTGCAAAGGCTCCGAGAGCATAAATTATATGCTAAGTTCAACAAGTGTGATTTCTGGTTAAAACAAGTAGGATTTCTAGGACACCTGGTGTCTACAGATGGGATAGCAGTGGACCCTGAAAAAGTTGCTGCTGTGACAAATTGGGAATCGCCCAAAAATGTGGGAGAAATCCGCAGTTTTCTAGGACTGGCAGGGTACTACCGGAGATTCATTGAAAACTTCTCCAAGATTGCCAAGGCCTTGACTGAACTACTGAAGAAGGGAAAGAAATTTGAGTGGACGGAAGCTTGTGAGATCAGTTTTCGGGAATTAAAGAAGCGCTTGGTGTCGGCACCAGTATTATGCTTACCAGATCTAGAGAAAGACTTCCAGGTTTATTGCGACGCTTCATATCGCGGCCTAGGAAGCGTATTGATGCAAGAAGGCAAAGTAGTGTCTTACGCCTCAAGACAACTCAAAAATCATGAAGTAAACTACCCCACTCATGATTTAGAGTTAGCTTCTGTGGTGCATGCGCTAAAGATATGGAGGCCATATTTATGGGGAAAGAGATGTGAAGTTTTTACGGATCATAAAAGCCTCAAGTATTTCTTTACTCAGAAGGAATTAAACATGCGTCAAAGGAGATGGTTAGAATTGATCAAAGACTATGATTTAAGTCTACAGTACCACCCAGGGAAAGCCAACGTAGTGGCTGATGCCTTGAGCCGTAAGACTTATGTAAACGGACTCACGGCGGGGGAATTGCCGAAAGATCTTTGTAAGGGGTTTAAGGACCTTCGATTAGAGGTGGTACCTGAAGGATTCATAGCATCCTTAGAAGTTCAACCTCTTCTACTTAACAAAATCAAGACATCTCAGTTAGAGGATAAAGCAGTAAAAGAAATCAAGAAGAACCTAAGCGAAGGTAAGGCCAGAGATTTTAGAGAAGATGAAGAAGGAACCGTGTGGTATAAAGAACGCATTTGTGTTCCTGACAATGCCGACCTCAGGAAGTTAATACTTCAAGAAGCTCATGACTCACCTTATTCCATACATCCGGGTAACACCAAGATGTATATGGATGTAAAGGAGAGGTATTGGTGGATCAACTTGAAACGTGATATTGCAGAATACATTGCAAAGTGTGACGTCTGCAGTCGTGTGAAAGCGGAACACCAAAAACCAGCAGGGTTGCTACAACCGTTACCAGTACCAGATTGGAAATGGGAACAGATTGGAATGGATTTCATCACGGGTCTACCCAGGACTAAGTCAGGGTATGATTCTATATGGGTTATAGTCGACCGGCTGACGAAAGTATCCCACTTTATACCCGTAAAGACTACATACACTAGTGCCAAACTAGCTGACATCTACATGAAGAGGATTGTGTGTCTACATGGTGTTCCCAAGAAAATTGTGTCGGATAGGGGTACTCAGTTTACTTCCCATTTCTGGAATCAATTACATGAGTCTCTGGGAACTAGATTGGAGTTTAGTACAGCGTTTCATCCGCAGACGGATGGACAAACAGAAAGAGTAAATCAGATCCTAGAAGATATGCTGAGAGCATGCGCTCTAGATTATAAGTCAAGCTGGGATGATAATCTTCCATATGTCGAGTTCTCTTACAACAACAGCTATCAAGCGAGCATAGAGATGTCACCATTTGAAGCCCTGTATGGGAGAAAGTGCACCACCCCACTACTGTGGAGTGGCGTAGGGGAACGTAGTCTGTTCGGCCCAGACATAATCAAGGAGGCCGAGGAAAAAGTCAGGTTGATTAAGGACCGTTTAAAGATAGCACAATCCAGACAGAAAAGTTATGCGGACTCCAAAAGGAGAGAAGTCAAGTATGAAGTGGGTGACCGAGTCTATCTCCAAGTTTCACCTATGCGGGGAGTTAAAAGATTTGGAATCAAAGGAAAGTTGGCACCTAGATTTATTGGACCCTTCAAGGTATTATCCCGCAAAGGAGAGGTCGCCTATGAATTGGAACTCCCGGAAGCACTTTCCGCGGTTCACAGTGTGTTTCATGTCAGCCAGCTGAAGAAATGTCACCCAGAAATGGCAGAAACATTGCTAAGAGATACGGTGCCACTAGAGGAAGTACAACTAGAAAGTGATCTCACTTATGAAGAAAAACCAATAAAGATTTTGGAGACAGCAGAACGTGTCACCCGAACCAAGACCATCAAATTATGTAAAGTACAGTGGAATCACCATTCAGAAGAGGAAGCAACTTGGGAAAGAGAAGATGACCTTAAAGAAGACCACCCTCACCTATTTGCTAGCCAATCCGAATCTCGAGGGCGAGATTCATCTTAAGGGGGTTAGGTTTGTAACATCCCAATTTTCAGAAAAATTTAAAACTTTTGCATCCATGCATCATCATCATTAAACATGTCATATGAATCACATAAAATTTGAATTTAATTAATTAAATATATTTAAATTGACTTTATATCCTTTAAAAATTTTATTTTCAAATTATAATAATGTTCCTTTTATTCTATTTTTATTTTAGACAAAAATAATGTCAAAAGGATCTATTTTTCATAAGCTTTTCAAATTATATTTTTATGAATTTTTCTGAGAAGTTTTAATATAGTTTTGAATTTCTTTTATACTCAAAAGATTTAAAAACAGAAAAGAATTTTCAAAAAGGAAAAATAGAATCGGGCCAGCCAGTGGCCCGAAGCCCACTAGCTATCTACCACGCGCGCGACGCAATCCAGCCTGCCAGCAGCCCGTCCCCGCCCGCGCGCGCGCACTCACTCGCTGACAGGTGGGCCCCACCTGTCATCCCTCCCGCTGCAACGGCTCACCCCAAATCACGCCCACGACCTAGCCGAGAAACGGCCGAATCAATTCGATTGATTCCCAGCGATTTACTCACTCATTTACGTCGCCGATTCTTGCTATAAGATCCCCTTGATCCCCTCTCTCTTTTGCCCCAAGCACCACCTCCCGAGAGCCACCAAGCCGCCCACGAGCATCCCCGGAGCTCCGCCGTTGCCGACGACAAGTTCAACGAACTCCGGTGAGCTGCGACCTCCTCGCACCCTCTCTTCACTCCCAATCGTTTCATTTTATCTTTGCGCACCGTGGTGACAAGGTCTCGGGTGTTCTTTCACAGCCAAACTCCGTGTCCGTGCTCACCGACGAGAACCTCCGCCGTGCGCATCTCCGGCGAGCAACCAGAGGAGGCAGGAAGAGCTACGACCTCCACCACTTCGCCAACAACGTCGCCTCGACGCCCTCTACCCGTAGGTATGACCCACATGTCTCGGAACGCAGTAGAACGTCTAGAACGTGCGATGCCATGCGTGTCGCCGCCGCGCGCGCTGCTCCGGCGAGGTCCTCCGGCGACCTAGCGCCGCCCGTTGTTGGTCAACGCGTGTAGACCGTACGATCTCGATCCTACGGTTAGGATTAGATCTTTTTAAACGAAACGGTACGGTTGATCTGGACCGCCAGATCCAGATCTGACGGCCTAGATCAAATCACTTAAACACGTCAGCATGCCCAGTCAGCGCACAGTCAGCGCCCAGTCAGCGCTGACGTGTAATTTCTTTTTCCCATTTTATTTAATTTGGCAGTTTTGCAGAAAACACCCTGCATACTGTTTTTATCACTACTTTTTATCTGTTTATCCAAATTTAAATATTTTTATATATTTGAGATCCTTGGAACCAGTAGAACACCTTGGCATCATTTGTTTTCTGTTTTCACACACACAAAATTTTCAAATATTTTTGAGAGTAGTTTAAGTGTTTTTGACATAACTTTAGTTAGAAAATTTATTTTTGAGTAAATCAAATTGCTAACAACTTGTTTAGAAGCCC
The DNA here is from genome assembly GCA_026929855.1 of Poa annua. Lineage (NCBI taxonomy): Eukaryota > Viridiplantae > Streptophyta > Magnoliopsida > Poales > Poaceae > Poa > Poa annua. The sequence goes on from CM049428.1 coordinate 48,006,321, forward strand.
TCTACCCAAATGTCATTTTTACAAAATTTAATTTTGAAATTTTATTTAAGTGAACTAAAGTCCTTGTCATTAACCCTTTATTCATGATTAAATAATAGAAAAAAATCAAAAATTTATTCATGCATATATCATGAAAATCCAAAGGGATATTTTTATTAGTTTCTAGACGTTGGAAATAAATTGTTGCATCTCATCTCATGCATAGCATATATCTTCTTTGTGTGAACCTTTGCTTGTGTGTTTATGTGTGGCTATTTATTTCTTTGTTAGACTATTCGGAGGGAAACGAGAATCTTTGCAACTGTAACTGCTGCTCTCCCGGTTGCCAAGGCAAGTGGCACACCCCCATAAAAGTCCTATTATTTCTATGCATGAGTAGAGTATTTTCTATAAGCATGTTTAGGATAGCATTGCTATGCAAGCCATGATAGATCTCTTTATTCCTGTGTCTAGGTTCCTATGAAATTACTTAGTAGAATAGTGATGCTATGCAAAAACTATTTTGATGAAAAAGATAAAGTCTACTAAGTTTTAATCAAACACCTGGGTGGAAATTGGTTGCTTGGCTGTATGAGTTGAGTGTTGTTCCCAGGGGATTTACCTGTGGAATATTCACTTGTGGAAGGCCACCCAGGAGCAAAGGAATCTGAAGAACTCCGAGTGAAGATTGCTTCTCGTGCAGCCATTGCCAATATGGGCTCTGGCTTGATCAACTAAGCTGCGTGGACTCTCCCCGGCCTGACAGGTGGTGGTAGAGGATTTGTAGGTGGAGGGCGTCAGGCCAGAGTGGGATGGAAAATGCTTCTGAAAGATCTCGTCTCATTCTTTCCTTTCCTTATCACAAATGGTGTGTAAAGGGTAATTTGGGTTGAATGGGTACAATGGTGAACGTGCACAACCTCTGCAGAGTTAAAATCTAAGTACTTAGCCGTGTCCCCGGAAACAGACAATTGAGCCGCTGAACAAGGATGTCAACGGAGGATTCCACCATTCCAACTTCTAAATAAAAACTTGATGGGTGAACAAGGGTAGAATGAGACAGTGGATTTCATGCCACGAATGTCTCGAATAGAAGAAAAGGTGTTTCCAAAAAGTTAGGGAACAACTTGCTTTCTGCAAAATAGCCTTGAGCTCCACCAGCCAAATAAGCATATAGGTCATAGAGTTATTCCTCTAAGTGTCCACCATAGTGTCACTTGCCAGTTCCATTTTAATGGTTCTGACCCACGTTGTTGCAATATATATCTTATTGCAGACTGTCCTGATGTTGAGTGAAAGTTTTTACTAAGGGTTTTCGAGTCTTCAACCAACATGCTCGCCTGTGGCACATGATGATGATTGGGGACTCCATGAAGAATAATTTTCCGATGTTTACTCTGTTCACTGCTAGCTTTATGCTATGCAAATTTGTAATGAATATTTTCTAAGTCTGGATCAGCGTTGTAATAAATTGATGCTTTGTTGTGATATTACATCGTAACTGTGTGTGCAAACGAATCGATCCAGGGATTTGCACTATACACAGGTATCTGCCATATCTTAGGTGAAGGTACACTACATCTACCCATTTAGTAACATAATCAACATCAAAACGTATATGAGTATTACCTTCTGAAGAAGGGAAAGGACCCATAAAGTCAAATCCCCAACAATCAAAAGGTTCAATAACAAGAGAATAATTCATAGGCATTTCATTACGTCTAGAGATATTACCAACTCGTTGACATTCATCACAAGATAAAATAAATTTTCTTGCATCTTTAAAAAGAGTAGGCCCTTAAAAACCTGATTGTAAAACCTTTTGTGCGGTTCTATCTCCAGCGTGATGTCCTCCATAAGCACTACTATGGCACTTCCTCAATATCTCTTTTTGTTCATACTCTGGAACACATCTTCGCATAATACCATCATCTCCTTCTTTATATAAGTGTGGGTCGTCCCAGAAATAATGCCTCAAATCCTAAAAGAATTTTCTTCTTTGTTGATTTGAAAAGGTTGGAGGCAAATACTTCTAAACAATAAATTTAGCATAATGTGCATACCAAGGACTATCTCGTGAACTCACCCTTATTGCAACCAATTGTTCATTTCGAAAACTATCATTAACAGGTATAGGATCATAAGCAATGTTTTCCAATCTAGACAAATTATCAGCAACAGGATTTTCAGCACCTTTCCTATCTACAATATGCAAATCGAATTCTTGCAAAAGTAATACCCATCTAGTAAGCCTAGGCTTTGCATATTTCTTTTCCATAAGGTATCTAATTGCAGCATGATCAGTATGAATAATAACTTTAGAATCAACATTGTGTTGTCTAAATTTATCACAAGCAAAGACAACAGCTAGAAATTCTTTTTCAGTTGTAGCATAATTCTTTTGAGCAGCATCAAGAGTCTTACTAGCATAATGAATAACATTTAACTTCTTATTTACTCTTTGTCCAAGAATAGCACCAACAGTAAAATCACTAGCATCACACATAATTTCAAATGGTAAATTCCAATCAGGTGGTTGAAGCTTTCTTAAGAGTTTCAAAAGCTTCCTTACAATCATCATCAAAAACAAATGGTATATCTTTTTGCAAGAGATTAGTAAGAGGCTTTGATACCTTAGCAAAATCTTTGATAAACCTTCTACAGAAACCAGCATGACCAAGAATACTACGAATACCTTTAACATCTCTGGGGCAAGGCATTTTCTCAATTGCCTCCACTTTAATTAGCTCTATCAACTTCAGTACCTCTTTCAGAAATTTTGTGTCCAAGAACAATCCCTTCATTAACCATAAAGTGGCATTTCGCCCAATTAAGAACAAGATTAGTTTCTTCACATCTCTGCAAAACTTTATCAAGATTGTGCAAGCAATTATCAAAAGAAGTGCCATAGACGGAGAAATCGTCCATGAACACCTCCACAATTTCCTCACAAAAACCATGAAAGATAGCAGACATACATCTGAAAAGTAGCAGGAGCATTACATAAACCAAAAGGCATACGTCAATAAGCATAAGTACCATAAGGACAGGTAAATGTGGTTTTCTCTTGATCTTGAGTTTTAACAGCAATTTGAGAGAAACCAGAATAACCATCAAGAAAGCAAAAATGAGTTTTATTGGCTAATCTCTCCAACATTTGATCAATGAAAGGTAACGGATAACGATCTTTCTTAGTAACTTTATTAACCTTTATAAAATCAATGCACATTCTATAACCAACAACTACTCTTGGAGGAATTAGCTCATCATGATCATTCGGTACAACAGTAATTCCACCTTTCTTAGGGACACAATGCATAGGACTAACCCATCTACTATCAGCAATAGGATAAATAATACCAGCATCAAGGAGTTTTAATACCTCATTTCTTAAAACTTCTTTCATCTTAGGTATTAAACGGCGTTGATGTTCAACAACTGGCTTTGCATCGGGCTCCATATTAATAGAATGCTGACATGTTGTAGGAGAAATCCCCTACAAATCATCCAAAGTATAACCCATAGCTCCACGGTGTTTCCATAATATTTCCAACAATCTTTCTTCTTCTTTACCTGAAAGGTTAGCACTAATAATAACAGGATATATTTTCTTATCATCAAGATGAGCCTACTTAAGATTATCAGGCAAAGGTTTTAAATCAAAGAGAGGATCCTCTTTAGGTGGAAGTGTTTTATCCAATTCTTCCACTTTTAAATTGTTTTTAAGATTAGGTTGATGAAGGAATATGTCCTCAAGTTCATTCCTTTGTTCCATAAAAGTTTCACTCTCATGATCTTCCATAAATCGTTGAATATAATTATTAGGCGCAAGAGCAATAGAAGAAAGTTGTTGTACTCTAAAATCCTCATTACGCAATTCGGTTTCATAAAGAGTTTTAGCAAATTTCAAAAAATTGAATTCATATGAATCACCAGCAAATTTACTAAGGATTTTCTCTTTCTTACAATCTATAACAGCACCACAAGTATTTAGAAAAGGTCTACCAAAGATAATAGGGCAAGTCTTACTAGCAGCAGAATGAAGTATGAGGAAATCAGCAGGATATTTAGTCTTAGCACATAGAACTTCAACATCTCTAACAATACCAATGGGAGAGATAGTTTCTCTATTAGCAAGATGAATAACCACATCAATCTCTTCAAGTTTGCTAGGACCAATGTCATGCATAATTTCTTTATAAAGATCATAAGGAATAGCACCTGAACTTGCACCAATATCACATAAACCATAATAGCAATGATCACCAATTTTAACAGATAACACATGAACACTAGACTTTCTTGGCTGTGCAAGATGAGAGACAACATTAGTAGCATCATCACAGAATATAATATACTCTTCTCCCACATTTTCAGAAACAAGTTCTTTAACTATAGCCACAGAAGGTTCAACTTTAACTTGTTCATCGGGTTCTTTAGCTTCCTTATCACTTTTATTAACCACGCTAGCCATAAGAGAATGTTCTTTCACTTTAGCAGGAAAAGGAATTTTATCAGTATAAGCGTAGAGTACCTGCACTTTAAATAAGGCAGATACCTGTGTATAGTGCAAATCACTGGATCAATTCGTTTGCACACACAGTTTACGATGTAATATCACAACAAAGTATCAATTTTATTACATAGATGATCCAGACTTAGAAAATATTCAATACAAGTTGCATAGCATAAAGTTAGCTTTGAAAGAGTAAACAGCGGAAATACAATAGCAGTGAGTCTCCATCAACTTCATGTTACCACAGGCGAAAACATGTTAGTTGCAGACTCGAATCCTTAAAACGAAACCTCACTCGTCATCTGAACAATCTGCAATAGGAAAAATATTTCAACAACGTGGGTCAGATTCCATTAAAAATGGAGTCTGGCAAGTGACACTATGGTGGACACTTAGTGGAATAACTCTAATAACCTATATGCTTATTTGGTTGGTGGAGTTCAAGGCTATTTTGCATAAAGCGGATTTTTCCTAACTTTTTGGAAAACACTTTTCTTCTATTCGAGACATTCGTGGTATGACAACCACGATCTCATTCTACCCTTGTTCACCCATCAAGTTTTAATTTCTGAAGTTGGAATGTGTAACAGCCCGTTTGTAACTTTCCAAAATTATGTGTTTGGTTGTGCAATAAAATATATTCATGTCATCATTTACATATGTGGTTGCATTTAATTAATTATGTTGCTTCAAATTCAAATTCCAAATTTAAATTATTATTTTTAAATTCAAATGCTTCTCAAATAAATTTAAATTGAAGTTTCAAATTATTTATAAATAAGCAAACCTGATATTAATATGACTAATTTGAAACTATTAAAATTGTTCAAAAGTTCTTATTATGTTTATTTTCTGATTTCTTTTAAAAATACAAATCCAGAAAAGTTTTAAAAGAAAAAGAAAACAAAAAAAATGGGGAGAGGGCTCTCTCGGGCCGAAGTGGGCCAAGAGACCCAACTCCGGCCAACCTCTCTCGTCCCCCACCTCCGTACGGTTGTTTCGCTTTACAGCGAGGACGAGCATGCCATGGCTCACTGCATCCATGCCTCCACCATGCTCCCCCACTACCTCCACCTCTCCTTCTTATCCCTAGCCCAGCAGCGAACCCTAAACCTAGGCCTCCTCTTTCCCTCTGCCTAACGCCGCCGCCGGCCCTCTAATTTTCCTCTCCTCCTTCAACCGAACCGCCGGAGCGCCTCCGCCGTTGCTGCTCCTCCGGACCTCCCACCGCATCGAGCGACTCGCCGACGAACACCACGGTGAGCTCCGGTCCCTTTTCCCCTCTCCTCCGTTCGATTTTAGTCGCTGGAGAGGTCGAGCCGTCCACGTCGCCGGTTCCCGTCCACCGTGCCGTTGGCGACGAGGACGAACACGACGGTCCATTCCCCGTTCCTCGCGTCCGAGCGCAAAAACGAGTTCTCCCACACCCACTGCACCCCCACGCCCACACAATCGCGAGCGGTGCCGCCCAGTTTGGTCGCCGGCGCCCAAATCCTTCCGTCGCCGCCGTGCTCTGTGTCTGAATCTTCGATTCAGTTTCGTCCGTTATCAGCCTCCCGAGTTAGCTCAAAAGCAGCCCGAGGCCTACTCAATCACCAGCATGAACTGTCCTAGTGGCTAACGCAGCCGAGCCACCCGCCCGCGCGAGCGCTAGAGTTCGATCCCCCTGTGCGCAAGGGAATTAAAAACCCAATTTGTTTCGCTTGCCCTCCCCCTGACAGGCGGGTCCCCCTTGTCATGGACTTCCAGAAAGAGAGAGGCGCTGGCTTCTTACACCGGAGCCCCTGCCTCTCGGTTTTTGCACAGAGGACCTCCTCTGCTAAAACTCTATAACAGATAGGTCCTGGAGATTTTCAGAGAACACCCTAGGTTTAAAAATGCAATAACTTTAAATCTATAAATCCAAATAAAATAAACTTTATATGTTTTTATATCAGAAAAATGCAATGAACATTATTTTAACCTTCTTATGTCATTTTGCATCATTTATCTTAAATGCTTAGTTAATTTAACAAATGCAATTAATTAAATATGAAATGTGTGGGGTAATAAATATATAATGCCCTAATTCCATTTAATATGCTCATATCTTTTATACCATGTCTTGCCATGCTATAAAATATTTAATTTGAGTTGAAGATAAATAATTGGCATTTAATTACTAAATTTGTTATGTGTTGGGCTAGTAATTAATTAATGCCTATTCCATTTAAATTAATTAGGTCACCACGTCTGCTATATATTAAGTAACATTTAAATTGTTGGATACACAAATAACTTGCAGCCTAATCTTTTGCCGGGATTTCATCCCCGCTTTAAATATGACCTAATCATCTCATACCATAATGCACCATCATTTGTTTGCGCATTCTTTGTATTGATTATTGCTTCATATTGTCTGTGTTTGGATTTCTCTGGGTAGACGACGACGTGCCTGCTGCGAGTACCTACGATACTGAGGTTCCAGCTTTTGTGCCAGGCCACGAGCTGCCAGGCAAGCTTCTGCTAACCGGTTACACGATTGTTTGGTTTTCATTTCTGCCTTTTTATCTATGCTATCCTAGTTATCGATTCTTGAACTGCGATCCCATCACATGTTTATCCTGCAGCCTATACAGTTATATCCCCACAACCTATAACCCCTTGCATGTTTATCTGTTGGCCTTTACGATTCGTAGTGCATACTTAGAATTGGTTGAGCGAGTCGTGCCTTTGCCTTTTACCTCATATGCTTAGTATGATAGATTATTCTACTTTAATAAACTGCTGTCTTATTTGGGGTATTATAATTAAAAGATAAGGCAACGGGCGGAAGGCCTTGCGAGGTGCTTTGTTCTGCTCAGTGTCGACCTAGGAACTGAGATTTTGTCCTCGGATCCAATTTCGAGCGCACTACCCACTTGTGGGTGGCCAATGGAGCCCCCCTGGACTTTGACTGGAACTATGACTTGTCCGGGAGCTGCACCTAGTTCGGGTTTTTCCATTTGTCTCATATGCATCGATACTAGTGTAGTATTTTACTTTTGGCGGTGTGCCTTGTTACATGCATATAGGGTGCGGCCTGTTGGTGCGGAGGGGTGTGTCCTGCGGGAGTCCGCACCCTTTTGGCCGGGACCAGCATAGCTCCCGTGGCTCCTGGACTTGTTGCGGTGAAGGAAAAGAGTTGGGTTGAAAGGCCCTAATGTTTTTGACTGGGTTGATCATGTGAGTATGGGTCCAGTAGTGCACCCCTGCAGGGTATAATCTTATCGATGAGCCGTGTCCACGGTTATGGACGACTTGGTGATGATGCTGGCTAACAAGATCTAGACAACTTACACCTAATCATTGTTAATTAATGTCACTAGTAATATAGAATTACTTACACCATAAATGGTAACTAAAAATTGTTAACGTGTGAGTATTCCCGGATTGCTTCCTCATACTTGGTTGAGGGGGTTAATTCGAGAATGGGTTATGACTGGTGTTAGTTGTAGATGGCTACTCAAACGCTCTCTTATCCCTCTCTAATTAGACGGAAGTTTTAGCGCGTCTCTTTAGGTTGCTAATGCTGCTGCCGCCAAGTACACTTACCCCCATACTTTGGGAATCTTACAGTTTTGTAACCTGTTAGCTTAAGCTTGTTCGATACGCTTTAGTGTATTGACCCATTCGCAGGCTGTGGTTTTTCTGTAGTTGAGGATTCTCCGTACGACCAGGTGGGTTGATACTACGTGGAGTTCGACGACGAGATCTTCGACGAGTAGTTAGAGTTCCCCTGGGCTTCTTCCTGGTGGACCGCGTGGATGGGCCTTCTTTTCCGTTTCGGCCTTTGAGCCATTTGCTTCTTGTCTGTACTCAGACCGGTTTGTTTCCGCTGGATGATGTAATGTTGGGACATGTGTCCTCTAATTGGTGCCATTCGCTATATTTTTGCTTAGTGAGAGCTTTGGATAATTATTTCCTTTCTTTCTGTCTTAGGTTTATTCTTTGGTTCCTTCTTGTTAACAATCCGACTCGTATACCATGTGTGTATGGTTGAAGTATTCGAGTTGGAAGACTTTTTGGGTTCTTGCTTGCACAATCTTGAAACGTATGAGACGTTGGGGTCGCCAATAACTGTCGGCCAACGATCCATTCCGAGCCAGGCCTGATTCTTCATGGATTGGTAACCCCAGTATGTTGCTTGGTTGTGTGGCCCAACTGATACGTTTCGTTTGTGTAGCTTGAATTCAGGGTCTGACAGAATGGTGGAATCCTCAGTTGACGTCCGTGATCAGCTGCTCAAATTGTCCGTACCGGGGACACGGCTAAGTATTTAGTTTTACACTCTGCAGAGGTTGTGCACGTTCACCATTGTACCCATTCAATCCAAACTATCCTTTACACACTTATAGTGATAAGGAAAAGGAGAAGAATGAGACGACATCTTTCAGAAACATTTTCCCTCCCACTCTGGCTTGACCCGTTCCACCTAACACCTTCTACATCTGCTTGTCAAGCCGGAGAGAGTCCACGCAACATAGTTGATCAAGCCAAAGCCCATTGGCAATGGATGCACTAGAAGCAATCGTCACTCGGAGTTCTTCAGATTCCTTTGTTCCCTGGGTGGCCGTCCACAAGTTCACTTTTGGGTGACAACCACCATGCTCATGGCCCTAACTAGAATAGACATTCATCCTAGGCGACGACAACCACAAGCATAGTCCCAAATAGCCACTCAACATAAACTATACCAACCAATCCACCCAGGTGTTTCATTAACTTAGTGGATGTGTACTCTCAGGTGAAAACCACCATGCTCACGGCCCTAAGTAGAATAGACATTCATCCTAGGCGACGACAACCTTGAGCACAGTCCTGAGTAGTCACTTAACATTTTTTAAAAACTTTTCATCAATTGCATAGCATCAATATTTCTACTAAGTATTGTATAGGAACCTAGACACAGGAGTAAGGAATTTCTACACAGGTTTAGCATAGCAATACTATCCTACACATGCTTATATATAAAAAATACACTATGTAATGCATATATAAAATAGTAGGAAGTTTATGAGGTGTGCCACTTGCCTTTGGATGATTTCGTTGTTCACAAACTCTTTTCAACGATACTCGGGTCTCTCTGTTAAATCTAACCAGTATAGACAAGCAACAATACAACAATCAACATAAAATACAACACAACGCATACAAACACATACATAATGAACAAACAAGTTTTCATAAAACTTCTAAGGAAAATATGTCACGCATGATATGCAAAATATTTCTAAGTACTAGAGATGCAAGTCATGCCATGAAATTATTTTAAGTTATTGCAAGACAATTAGGTTGGTCAAAAATGACTAAGGGATATGATCATAAGTTTGACAAAATAATATTTGTTATAATTCATCCTGAATAAGCACTCTAATGGCTTAGTCATGAGGTGCAAAAATACTTAGAGAAAATACTAAGTTTATTCTTCAATGTGATCAACACTTATTATCAACTCTTTTTAAATTGGATATTCACTATAGTGAGAGAGACAGACACCCGGCCAACCACTTAATGTGGAACAGGTCTCATGTACGTAGACATGTAGGTTTGTCTCCAGGCCGCTTCAACTCACTATGCCGCTAGGATCCAAAAACTTCAAAGATGATAACATCATGATCACAAATTGTTTAAGTCTAAAATGAAAGACAAGATTAGGAAAGAGGGAAAAGATAGAAAGAAAGACGTAGTTAGTCTTACAGGCTTCATCTCCAGACTTGTAGCATACTCCTTGGTGTTGTCTTGATTGAAGTTTTGATAGACTTGATAAATCTTCATACTTGATAATTCTTGTATCCTCGAGACTGGTCTTGGATTTAACTTAGTCATCATGAAGCCTTAAGAGAAGAAGAGAGAAAAGAAAGAGAGGGAGCAAGACTTAGAAAATATTTGCTGGTTAGTCTTCATGAACTTCTTCTTGATTTTCTTCTAAGTGCTTCTACTCCTTAAAGATACTTCTGAAGTCTTGTTTTGGCTAAGTCCTTCATTGGCCTTCTATCTCCTTGTTGAAAATCCTAAGTGTCTAGTGAATAGCACTTTTACCAAAATACTAAGTTTGAAAATAATCCTAACTTAGAGAAAATAATGAAGAGGTTTTTCGGTGAGGAGTATAAATATATAATAAAATATGTTATACATGAAATGCACTTTTTACTCATAAGGAATATCATACTAATTTTTATTATATTTATAAAGTAAGTTATAATTGCAATTTACTTAATTTCAAATTTTGCAAAATAAAATAAAAGGATTAAATATAATATTAGAGTTTTATGTGATTAAATTTTTATAACAAAATTTTATAAATGCTGTTTATATACAGAGGGAATTTAATTAAATTCATAGCAATTGTATTTAATCAAAAATAATGTTTCTATTAATAGTTATGTCAAAATAGTCAAACTATTCAAATTAAACATACTACTACTAAATCATGAAAATAATACTTAAAAATATTTTATAACAGAGGCATCAACTTAAAAATATTCCAAAGTTTCTAAAACAATTTTATTTGCAATTTTTAGATTTACAGATTTAAAGTTATTACAAATATACTCAAATCATCCATTTGAAATTAGAATATTTTAAACTAACTCAAATTTGAATTCCAAAAGATCTAAAATATTCTACAAGTCAAGGGCTTTCCAAATATATAATACTTATCAATTTTGGATAAGTGGTTAAAAAGTTATAACAGATCTAAGTTGCAGTGTCTTTTTCTGTAAAACTGCCAATTAAATTTAATTACGAAAATTAATTTCCACGCTGGCGCTGAGTGTGCGCTGACGTGGCCGCTGACTGGGCGCTGACGTGGATAAGTCATCAGATCTGGATCGTTGGATCTGGATCTGACGGTTAAGATCAAAGTAGTGATTCGATTTAAAAAGATCTAATCTCGGCCACACGATTTAGATCCAAGGGCTTACAGGTGTTGACCAGAGGGTGGCGGCGGAGACTCGCCGGACTTGGGGACGATGGCGGCGCGGGCTCGGGCGATCGACGGGGGAGGTGTTCCGGTGGATCCCGGGCTCGGGGAAGACTGTGAGGACCCCTCTGACTACCCGTCAGAGATGTCCACGTTATGTAAACAGATCACGATCCCAATGATCAGTGCATCGTGATCACATAACCAACATGGTATACAAAGTTACATCATACAACTCGAATAGCATGAGGCTTACATCAATACTGGTCACATGACCAAGTATGCAAACATCGTCGCACTGGACGAATATTAACCAAGGATCAGCGGAAGCTTCGGCCCTCGTCACGTCCTGACGCATTCCCACAGAGCAGTTGAGCGGGACACTCAGTTGGCGTAGTCGTTGGCATACTCCTCCTTGTTGCCGTACATCTCCACATTGCAACCTGGACGTTTGAATATCCAGGGACACAGCCATATGAGTACATTTACGTACTCGCAAGACCACCTCTAAGGCTCAAGTTTTCATGGATATGCATGTAAAGTATTTCGAAAACTAGGATAGCTGCTATATACGACTATAGGGATTAGTTTTCGAATACGATGATTTTAACCACCTCTAAGGCTCAAGACGACGACATCTCTATATCTGTGTTGAAGAAAAACATTTAGAGATAGAATTCTCTTCTCTTAGATATAGCAAGGACATGTCCAAGTTCAAAACTATCTTTCGTAAAACCTTTAAAAAAACTAGGATGGGGATACCCCTTTTCCTGACTTGAGATCGGACTGATTGTCTCCCCGAGACCAACCATCTTCTCCCAAATTCCGTACCTCCCAGGTACCTCCTCATTCCACCTAAACACTTTCCTTTTTAAAACAATTTCTTTCCCCAGGCGCCCAGTGTGGCCTTTCCAACCGTCCATGACCGTGGACGCGGCTATTCGAATAGTTTAAACTCTGTAGAGGTTGTACACTTTACCCACACCTATCTGTCATTCCGCCGTGTCTGCCACGGCCCGTCATACGACAGCATGCGGGGGTCCGGATAACACGATCAAAACTTTCCACTATGACCACCCTAGTATCGGGGCCTCCCGGTAGGTTTGTTCTACTCGGTACCGTGTGCTCCACTAGACCTCTTGGTCTCTCCTCGGGACGCCACACCGCCACGTCAGGAGACCCACCGTAATCGCCCGACTGCTGGTCCTCAGCGGTGTATTGTCTCTTTCGGACGACAACCGGCTTCGAGGGCCCATCCCTCATAGAAAGTATGAGAGCCCCAACACTAAAACAGACAAGCTTCCGGCTAAGCCCTACCCATGTCAGGTAGTGTGGTTGCACGGGTTAATTGTTCGGGCGGCAGCAGGGACTTCGAAATTAAACCTCCATCTCCGACTGCTCCCAGCAGCTCGGGTTTTCGCGACACCTCTGAATGCTCTCAGCATCTCGGGTTTTAATAAAACATTTCTTTCTCGCTGGTTGCTCCCAGCAACTCAGGTTTTCCTCCGTAAAACAGTTTTATCAAACAGGTTCCCATCCTATAACTTTGAGGTAAGTAGATGAAGGTAGACTACTAGAAAACTTAATCTTTTTGATGGAGCCTTCAACAACAAGGCTCACCAAATAAACTCTTTTTGTAACACCTATATTATTCTAGTAGATATCTTTGGCCAAACAATATTTTGAAAAATAGTTTTCGGGTGGGAAGGTGCCACAAAAGAAGTAAAACATGCATTATTTTATTTTAAAACAAAACATGATTTGTAAGTAGTAGGATTTGCATAAGGGTGGTGAGGTGGCTTGCCTGGCTCAACAATATGTTCCTGGTCTTGATCTTGATGTTCCTCGGGTTCATTCCTCACTTCTAGTTCCTTCCCGATAGTATCTAACGTCGTAAATAGGAAAATGAACCACACTCAGAATACAAGATAAAGTTACAAGGACATACTAAACAGCGAGCATTGCACAAGACACTAAGCTAACAATCAAAAACAAACAACTCTTTTAGCTAAACAACAATAAACAACAAAGTCCAGAGAGCTAAGACAACACCAGATTCTTCTATGAGAATATACACAACAACTCTGAGTATTGAAAAGGTAGTTCTACAGAACACTAAAACAACACATCACTTAGGGTTATTATATCATTTAACAAGAGTTGTTATAATAGTTTCAGGAAATACTTTAGACAAAAGTATCTTAGTAGGTAGGGAAATACTTCAGACAAAAGTATATTAATTGTTTAGGAAATACTTCAGACAAAAGTATATTAACACACAAACAAGTATTAATATTTAACACAAGCATTGAGCACACTCACATGCAAACATGTTACTAGCTCAAGAAACACCTACTAACAAGTAACTAAGCGACAAACAACGGTAACACCACTATCCAAACAAGTTTATGACTAAGAGCTAAAAAGGTGCATTAAGCCTATTTAATAAGACACTGCAATTAATATCACTTCCACGATTAAACATAACATTCACACAGTAAACAAGTGTTGACAGCCAATCTTGAAGTAAACAAACCATACAACAATCTTTACAAAGCACAAACAATTACTTAACAGAATTTAACACCAGTCGCATCCACATGCATAATACCAAAGTAAATTTAATGCAACACCCGGGAACAAGATAAGCTAAGTTAAACTAACTAGTGGATGACATCACATTACTTATTAGGAAACTTATTAGGGTTAAGCAAGGTTAACACCACTGCTCACACAAGTTGTTTATTTAAAACCAAAAAGATGGAGTTGGCTGATTTAACAAAACATCACAAAGGAGCAGTTGACAACAATCTAGGGCAAACCAGCAAACAACAAGCATTTCAAAACATCACCACTTACTGGATAAAAACATAACATACACACATACCCACAAAGAAAGCATATAAACACATCTGATGTCATTATTAGGGTACAAAGTGAATAGTGCTAAACATAAGTAAATAATGCACCAACATTACCAAAGTGATTTAACCAAGTCATTATGATTGAATTAAGGTTCTGATCTTCAAGAGTTGATTAGTAATATTTATACAATTCACATTTGTTAGGAATAGATGATTAAAATCTAAGACTCCTATTAGCCAAATGTTGCTGCTTTGGGAGATAAGTTATAAATCCAGTAACATTGTTCAGAAAAATAAGTTCTTCTACCACAGTACTCCTAGTAGCTATAGGAAGCTAGGGAAATTGGATTTACATCAAAAGTTATTACAGAACATGAGTTAAAAATCATACAAATGCTACTGGTCTCAAAACCAAAAAGATTGTATCTTTAGTTTCAGGAATATCATGTATGAAAGGTTAATTTATATGGATAGATATTTCCTTAATCTTTCTTTAGAAATTTGACTCACTCAATTTGGACACTCCTAGATCCATATATTTCAGTTTTGGTGGAACACACACATTTTACCATTTATGGTGTATAGCATAAGATATAAATTATTTTTACACAAACCCAACTTTTCATGCTTAGGAAAACACATAAGTATCCAAAAAAATTACTCTTAATTTATTTGTACAAACAAATATAGCACCAAACATTAAAATCAAACACATGTAATTAACAGAAAATAGAAATATTCTTTTTCTAGTGTAATAACCTACTGTTTTAGAAAATAATCTACCAAGAGCAAAATATAAGATGTAAAATTCTACCAAGATAGGATATGATATCTAATACTAATATATACCACAAGCAATTGGATTCACTCCAAAAATAATTTTAAATAAAGATTTAAAATTCATCAAATAGCTATTGAGGTCATTTTTAAAATTTATAGAACTTTATTTAGACACATCTCCTGCATGCAAGGCTTATAGATCTTGGTAGGTATTCTCTTAGGATTTCCATAGAGATAAAGTTTGCAAGATTTAGGTTTATAAAACTCAACTAATTAAGTAAATGGTGAAAATTCCACTTTTTACAAGATTGAACATAGCACACGCATACAAATATATTTTTGAGAAGGGCCAGTGCCACATGGTCAAGAAAACTCATAGCTACTCAAAACAATTTGAATCAACCAATTTGGATAAGTAAATATGCCAGAAACGAATTAAAGCTAGACCACTAGTTTTCTGGAAAATCAGCAAAAAAGATTTTAAAAGGAAAAACAAATAAACGGGCCAGATCTGGTGCGGGCCTCTCCGGGCGAGCTGGGCCGGCCCACGCCGCTGCGCGCGCTGGCGAGCGGCCGCGCCACCATGCGATCTATGACAGATGGCTGAGATTAGACTGAGATGGTTCATAAACAGGCCTTAGATCACGGATCCGATGGCCCCTGACCCTTCTTCTTCCTCAAGACACATAAACCAGAGAAGGGAACAAAGGAGCAGAGCGGGCATGATCTTCTCACCCATGGAGCTCTTCTGGCGATGAAGAGGAGCGGAGGGGGGCGTGGAGGGCTGAGGCGAGGTGCGGGCAGCAGCGGTTATTCACGGCGCGCTCTGGAACGGCGGCGAGGGCGACGGCGCCCGCCACGGACATGGCACGTCCTCGCTATCTCCGGTGGACCTGGGAGCAAACAGGAATGTCTCAGGTGTGCCTTGCAGATAGGGTAACAGGATATAGCAGAGGGGTGGAGAAGAAAGGGCGGAATCGTCGATGAGCATGCACGCAAGCTTTCAGGTCCGAACGTCGATTTCATCACGGAAACGAGCAGAGGGCAGCCAGATCTCGCTTGGTCTCGCCAGGGGTGAGAGAGAGGGGTGAGAGGAGTGGAATGGGCAACGATAGAGGGAGGGAGTGAGTCGGAGGTCTCATATCCACGAGATGGCCGGTCACCCGTGCACGGCGTGCACGGGCGAGATCGGAGGATGCACGGGAGGTCGATTGGTCGGGAAGGTCTGCGGTGTCTCTAGAGAAGAGGGGAAGACCACGGGCATGGTCTCGGGCCAGGGCTCGGAGCGGTCGAGCCCGAATGAGGGACGTGCCCGTCGAGCACTGGGCAACGAGGGCGGTGCTCGGGACAGAGAGAAAACGACAAGGGAAAGAGCCAGAGCCTCGCCATGGCACTCTTGACGGATAGGGGAGGTCATTGGTGAGAGGGAGGGTCACCAGAAGGACGAGGGAACCGATTGGAGGGAGGGGGAGGTGCTCGGATGCTTTCTGCCCAGCAGGTGTTTGTAGAAATGCCCAAGGAAGAAAAACAAACGATATTGGAGCTAAGACTGGGCAGGGTCGATGACCAAAACTTGCAGGAGGTGAGGGAGCAATAGTGCATGCCCAAAACAAGGGTTTGATGAGAGGGGTGTGTTGATTTAGGGTTTTGAATAACTTTGGGCTGATTAGACTAGGTCTCTTTGCAAAGATGGATTAGTCAACCCCATGACAAGAAAATTATAACACAAGATGAGTTGTAGAGAGTCTATAGATTCAACTTGTAGTTTAAAGGTTTGGGTCAAAAGGGCTCAACAACCCTAGATACAAAAATGAAAAGTTGCTAACTAGTAACATTACAAATGGTTACATTATAATGTAGCACTTAAAACAATCAAGGAATAGTGATCAAACATTTTTATAAAATATAAAGAATGATATAGGTAGATAGTAGAGGTGGTGAGGATGAGGTTAGGTGAGTTGCATTTCCAAATTGAATAAAATAAACTCTAACTATCATGTTCTAGAAAGACTTAAAATTAAGGGAAAATGAAGATAGTCCTTTCCTATTGGAAGAAGGGTGATATTGGAATTCCTCCTAAAATCAAACATTATAGTAAAGATTTAAACACACCATAACCACATGGCACAACATTTAAAGCATGAATGGTCTCAATTAAATTATATAAATAATATGTTGTCTCATACACCCCACATGACACACATAAAATATCACATTTATGGGAAACAATTGGAGCACATAAACATCTAGGTCAACCACACAACAAATAGATAAACACCCACACAATTGTATCACTAACCATACTTTTAATATAAATCAAAAATATTTGTGAGGAGGTGATCAATAGGGTAATTTTGGTACGAATAGAATTAAACAAACATTCTTGGAATTGATTTTCCAAGAGAAATAGAAATGGGGTTCTTAAAAGAGAGTTGCTAATTTTAGCATATAAAAACTCAAAATATATTAGGACTTATTATATAGTCCTTTATAGTCTTGCAAACATATAGTTTTGTTGGAATACTATTTGTCTCTCAAATGATATATATATTTTGGGTGGTTGCTAAAATCAAAACATCAGGGTAAAGATAGAGCTAATTAAAAAGAGAATGGGAGAAGATATGTGGACTATTTCACTTGTTAAAACATTGACCTCAGAGGTCATATAATAACTTGGTTTGAGTTTTAGATGGTTGTTATTTAGAAGTCATCAACACAAACACCAAAACACAACTCGACAAACAGAGCATACAAGGGAAAACACCTCCATTAACAAGACATTTCAAAAAGTTTGTGTTCCCTCAGAAATTTGGTTCTTTATATTAATTTTTGTGTTGCTTCCAAAATTTGGGGTGTTACAAAGACCACCTCCAGATGCAGCGCGGCACGGCGGGTCGGATGGGGGTGGTGGCCTCGGAATGCGACGGCGATGGAGACTTCGGGTTGTGCCTGGTCTTCACGTTTGGCTGCAAACAACTTCCAAAATCAACAGGGGAAGATGCGTGAAGGGGAGAGAGGGGGTTTGGCGAGCAAGGGGAGCCGCTGTGACCTATTGTGTCTCCGGAATCGAAGAAATGCGGCGGCGGCTCAAAGAACTCCGGCGAGCGAAATTGGGCAGCCCGGCGGCATAAAAGGAAGGAGGAGGAGGGGGAAAACGCGGAGGAGATCGAGGGCTATTTATAGACGCGCACGGGAGAACAAATCGCGTAATAATCGCTCGAATTGGAGTCGAAATTGGAGGAGTATTTTCGGCCGGAAATTTTGGACTAGAGGTTGAAGATGATCCCCCTGACAGGTGGGTCCCCTGTCAGGTTTTTCTCTTTTTCTTTTCTGATTTTTTATTTCTTTCATAACTTTTGATTTAAGACTCCAAATCAAGTCAAACCAATTTCTATAAATTTGTAAAATTCATATCTATGCTTTAAACCAATAGTGGGCGTGTTTTGAAACTTTTTGAAAAATAATATTTTGAAATATTCATAAAATGCAAAATTGCCCATTTAGGTCAACTTTGAAATTAGGGATTTAATTATTCATTTGGGGTTAAATAAAATTTATGAAATTACCCACATTCAAATATGTTTTAATTTAAGTTATTTCCTCATATTCCAATATTAAATCATTTTTGTCTTTAGTACAATAATAAATACATAACACATTTATTTCAAATGGAAAGGGAAATATAATGCATTCATTGTTAAATTCAAAATATTTTGTGCTCCATTAAGTTTTATATTATGATAAATCATTTGAAACTTCATAACATATCTGTGGAAAATATTCTAGATTTATTTCATTTCTTATATTGGATATATATTCATGAAGATCAATTTTTGTTTGAGAATTACTGAAACTAACTTAAATTAATGCAATGCTTATTTGGATAATTCATTAATTATAAAATCTAAGAAGTTTTAAGGTTATAAATAATAGGCTTATAGTTTCCAAAATTATGTTTTGGACTCAGGTGAAAGAATGAAAACCATTTTACAATTATACCATTTTTAAATAGTTTTGAATTTATGAATAGATTGAGATATTTAAAATATTAAACTTTTTGTAGATGCTTGAAGTATATTATAGTTGGTTTTGTTATGCATTTTAATATTTTATTTTAATAAAAAGAAAAGTTTTAAATTTCATTGGTTTTTAAACATTATAAAATGTTGGGATGTTACAATAAGGGTCGGGAATGATACGATCAACAATATTAACTTCAATGCTTTTAGCTAAAGGAGCAATAGATTTATCTTTATAAGGTTCATGATATTTTTCAAACCCCTTCTTGGGCAAACCGAAATACACACAAATGATTTATAATAATTTGCAACAACTTGAGAGTCAAGACCATAAGTACTATTAATATTTCAAAATGCATCAGTGTTCATGAAAGCCTTAATGCATTCAAGTCATATTTTATACCTGACTCCCTACCCTTTGTCTTTCTCTCATGCTTCAGTATTTTCTTCAATACGATCAAGAAGATTCCATTTAAACTCCTTATTACGAGTGAATGATCCAGCGCAAGAAGTATCCAATAATGTTTTATCTTCAAATGAGGGTCTTGCATAGTAGTTATCAACAATAATATTACCAGGAAGCTCATGAATGGGGCATTTGAGCATTAATGCTTTCAATCTCCCCCAAGCTTGGGCAATACTTTCTCCATCATGAGGCCAAAAATTATATATAGAATTACGATCTTGGTGAATGTCACTTGGAGGATAAAATTTAGAATAAAAGAGAGGTACAATTTCCTCTCATCGAAGAGAATCCATGTTCTTCAGTAGTTTATACCGATGCGCAGCTCTCCCACCAAGTGATATGGAGAATAATTTTTTCCTGACTTCGTCCATTGTAATACCTGCACACTTGAACAACTCGCATAATTCATGTAAATACAGTAAATGATCATCGGGGTGGACAGTTCCATCCCCAACATAGTGGTTATTCATAACACGTTCAATAATTTTCATAGGTATTTTAAATGGCACAATATAATTCAAGTGGCGCGTCACGTTCTTCCTCAGCAGCGGTAGAAGACTTCCCAAACAGGAAAGCAATTTCCTCTCTCCATTATTAAACAAATAAGGAGACAGAAAAAAAAACACTTATAGTTAAAGTTTTCGTTACCAATTCCACTTACCAATAGCGCTTCACTCCCCGGCAACGGCGATAGAAAATAGTCTTAATGACCCACAAGTATAGGGGGTGTATCGCAGTACTTTCGATAAATAAGAGTGTCGAACCCAACGAGTAGCAGAAGGTGTTGACAAGTGCTTTTGATGAAGATTTCACTTTAACACTAGCAGACAAGTTTTCAGTAGACTTTGATATGACAGATAAATAACGTGCGAGTAAATAGAGTGCAGAAATTATAATTGCAGCGAGTGGCCCAATCCTTTTGAGAGCAAAGGACTAGCCGTTTTTTTACTTATGATGACCAAACGTTCTTGAGTACACACGGGAATTCTTTCTAGTGCTTTCGCTTCATATTGATGATTAATATTTAGTGTTTAGATAAGTGTCGTGTGGGTTAACCTATGCTAATGCACCACCCTTCCTAGGACTAATCCATACTTACCTTGCAAGCATCAACAAATACAAGAAAGTAATTAAGATAAATCTAATCATAGACTTAACCCCCACGGTACGCCACAGAAAGTTCCAGAATTTTGTGGCGCATCGTTCCTCGTGCGCCACAGGAATATTTCAGTGGAGCATGGACTTTAGGTGCGCCACAGAATAACCTGCGCCTCAAAAAAATAAACCATGCAACACGGTATATATAACAGGAATTTTGGACCTTTTTTCCTATTGTACAAATATAGGTATATATACAGAATTTATACATATATATTATAAGTTGACACATATATATTCAACCAGTACATAAATTAGAACAGACATATTCATTCGAGCCCGATATGTACATATATATATAGTAACAAGAGTACGTAGTGCCGAATCTTACGCAAGTCATGACACAAATGGAGCTCAAAATACAAAAGTTCATTATTTCAAAATACATATAGTTATCAAATAGAGTACACATAAGCGAAATCAGTGGGAGAGCATGATCACGTAGCCTAGTTCTTCGTCGGCGCCGGGAACAGTTTGTAAAGTTCCTTCGTCATCCACGTCCTCGTGTCCTGCTGTGATGCTAGGCGTTCTCCGATTTCCATCTTAGTCAAAGCTGGAGATGGATTGGTAAGTATCAGTTAATAACATAAATAGAGTGTGAATAATTCATGTATATAAGTGCAATAAAGAAAACACTTCTTGCACAAGCACAACATCTAGGTAGGCGCAGTTTTGTAATACATCCTACCTCTAGGGTAGCGTAGGCAGCCCTCGGTAGCCATGACATTCTGGAGGATGATATGTGATGACCCACAAGTATAGGGGATTGCAACAGTCTTCGAGGGAAGTAACACGCAAATTTATTGATTCGACACAAGGGGAGCCAAAGAATATTTATAAGTTTTAACAGATGATTTGTCAGATCAGCTGCACATGTGAATAGACTTGCTCGGGACAGATTATCTGTAGCAACAGTTTTATAACCGTGACAGTAGTGAAATAACAGCAGCAGTAGAATGAAGACAGCGATTGTGATTACGGTAGACAGTGATGACCCACAAGTATAGGGGGTGTATCACAATACTTCAATAAATAAGAGTGTCGAACCCAACGAGGAGCAGAAGGTGTTGACAAGTGGTTTTGATGAGGATTTCACTATAAACACTAGCAGACAAGTTTTTAGTAGAGAAATAAAGTGCGAGTAAATAGAGCGCGGCAAATATAATTGCAGCGAGTGGCCCAATCCTTGTGAGAGCAAAAGGTTAAGTAGCCGTAAGAGGGTTGCGAGGAGGCGACCGAGGCGGCCCCACCATGTGCTGGCGCGCCAGCACCTAGTGTGGGGCCCACGTGGCTCCTCTCCATTTGGTCTTCTGGCTCCTGGATCCTTCGGGTGAGAAAATGACTTCTAGGTGTTTTTTGGGGTTTTTCCCTAAAGTTGATATTTCTAAACAAAAACGAGACACCAGGGTAATTCTACTAAAAACAACGTTAGTCCGTGTTAGTTGCATTCAAAACACACAAATTAGAGGTAAAACAATATAAAAAGTGTTCGGGAAAGTAGATATGTTTTGGACGTATCAATATGTGATAACTTCATCTATGTGCGATTGAAGTCTTCTCTAGTTCAGCATCAGAGATTTCCCCCGCAAGTCCAATCCATTTCCGGGGACCTGCTGGAAACCTCCTTCACGTTGTCAGAGTCCTCCTTGATGCAAACGAAGTTGGTTACATGCTTGAACTTGTGCTTCTTGTTCTTGTTGAAGAATTCACACTTCTTTTGGAAGGTGCCTCCATTACTTGCATAGAGCTCGAGAGCCTCATCGAGAACACCCTGTATTCGGGTGTAGTCTTTCTTTATAACCGAACTCCCCGAGTCAAAATAAGTGGCAATGGACCACCTCGTGTTTACGGCGATGAGTACTGCGTACTTGTCACTGCTTAACGTAATTCAAAGGGAATGTAGGAAATTCATCATAAGCAATGGAACGACTCTATGTGAAAACATAAGTTACGACATTGACGAGCGGATGTGTACTTACTTGCAAAAGAAAGGCACAAGATGGTTGTTCTTGCTCATGTTTTTCAACATGAAGCTTTGGAGGTACTCCCTCGCCATGACCCGTCTCGCTGATCCTTCACATAGCTGGCTATCACACATGTAGTAGGGATCCGCTACCGCGATGTACGGGTTTGCCTCTCTCTTGATCTTCATCGCCAAATTGAGCGCGTATAGACGGACCAAGTTATAGTCCAGCCGTCTAGCGTGAAACAGCTTGAAGATGTCCTCGAAGGCTATAAAGATTACATCCGCATGGGCTTCATCGACGAAGTTCACGCCCTTTGGCACCTTGCACGTGAACAACGGGTAATTTGTGTCCTTGTCTTTAAGAAGGATGCCCTCTAGCGTCAAGATAGCATCATGCAAAGCTTGCATGGATCCTTGTGCGGTGCAGAGCAGCTTCGGAGGCAGTATCGGTTTACCAGTTTCATGCATTCGGGTCAAGCCATCACGACGTGGTGGAACCATTTGTTCATCCCGGACAGTCTTAGGAGCTGGCTGGCTCGCAGAGGCACCCGGTTTACTTCTCTTCCTGGCTTCTTCTTCACCTCCGGGGATTCCACATCGTGAATCGACTTATGTAGTGTGCTAGGGCTGAAAATGTTAGACGGTTCAACTTGATCGCCGACCTCCGGAGGCGTTTCTTGAGACAAAACATGGAAGTTTAGGCGCTGCAAGCATGAAGTGGGACGAATAGGCATACAGCGGGGGCCGCAGAATTGTTCTTCATCCAAAGGAGGCATGTACAAACCTTCGAAAGCGCCAGTGTTGAGGAAACCATCGACGTCCTCGTCATTCATATCATCATCATGATGATCATCGTTGATGTCTTCAAGTTGAGGCGCAACGCCTTTGTCTTTGGCTTGTTGTTTCGGTGCAGACGCTCCCAAGAGTATTTGGTGCCGGCTTGTGGTGGAGACAACCGCCGGCGCTTCCTTACGGGTCCTGTCAACGGGTGCTTGTGGCGCCGGCTCGTTCACAACATGTATATGTGGCGGCCTCGCCGATGACTGAACAATAGAGGACCCAACCTTTCGTGGCGACTTCGAGGTGGCACCGGAGGTACGTTTGAGCTCCCCAAGACGAATTTGGCTCTTCGGCCATTCCATGAGCCACTGGAGGCAGGCTCCAAGGAACATGTGCTCATCCTCGGCTCCCGCAGGTTGCATTGGGGGACTGATGTGTTGAAACTGAGGCAATACCTCATGCAACTTGATTCTCAGCACGGCCGCGTTCATGTGTTGGTTGTGCATTAGGGTACCCTTTGGTTGTATGATCGTTCCCTTAGCAACATCCACCAAATCGCCGCCGGCCCCCACCGTAAGTAAAAATAGACTTAATTAAGTACTAAGATACCCCGGGTCGGCATGCATTACCCCCATATGTCCTTTTTTAGCAAAGTCGTGCTCAAATTCACGAAAAAATTCGGCATAACCTTTGCTAAAAAGGACATATGGAGTACTTGAATTTGCCGGAACGGAAGTTAATCAATGTTCCGGCAATCTCAAGGGCCGCATGGGGTACCTGCATACAGTGCACAAGCACCAAAATAGTGCACATTTTGCACTTTTTGGACAAGCACAAAATCAGTGTGCCACATCTTGCACAAGCACAAGTACCTCGATATTTTGCGCACAAGCACAAGCGCCTCCACATTTTGCATTTGCACAAAAACAGTGCATAAACACCTCCACAAAAAATCCGTGCACAATCCACAAGCACCAAATATGAATCATGTAAATTTAATTCCAAGAATTTTCAGTTTAGGCAGTTTAGGCAGTATATCAAGCAGTATAGCACCAATCCATAGCAAATTAGGCAGTACAACAAGCACAGGAGCGAGCAGCACCATAGGGGGATTTCCCCAAACACCTTGAGTGCAGGGTTTAGTACGGGAGGGGGTGGGGGCATGGCAGGATGCTCACATGGGTGAGGCCGCAGCGGGGAAGAGGATGGGGACGGAGGAGGGCTCGGTCGCGGTGGCGAAGACGAAGGGGATGGCGTCGAGAAGTGGGCCGGTGTGCCGCGCGTCCTCCTCGAGCTGTGGGCGGTGCATCACGGTGTCGAGCATTGGGGCAGTGGGGTGCAGCGTCGAGGCCGTTTGGGCAGGGTGCGTGCAGGGATGGGAAGGGCGGCCGGCGGCGACGAGATGAGGCGCGGCGGCGGTCTGTCGGGCGTGGCGAGGCTTGGGACTTAGCCAATTTGGAGTGGGTGTGAGAGGCAGGTCTGGGCGGGCCCACGTGTAAGCGACAGCCAAAGAATTATGTGGCGCATCCATCGCAGATGCACCACAGAATTCTTTTGCTGCCGCTTACACGTGGGCCCGCCCACGCCTGCCTCATCCTTCAATATTCTTTGGCGCGTGGATGGATTCGGTGCGCCACAGAATTCCTAGATTATGTGGCGCATGGCTGGAACGGCTGCGCCACAGAATGTCGTTGCCTGTTATTTTAAAACCATTTCAAAAAACTTTTAGTACTTCATTTTTTAGTCATGACATACACATACATATGCTTGAATTGTCTTGTGCACATACATACAAGTTTGTTTCCATATATATTATTACCCCAAAAAAGTATATATCACAAATTTGTTGCCATATATATGCTTGCATTGACTCACACACCAAAACAAAGTCTTATTTGTCGATCCCGGGAGGTTCCGAGAGAGCTGGCTTCTCTTCTTTCCCTTCTTCGCGGTTGAATACTTTAGGCCGGGCACCTTGAGATTTCTTTGCATGAACGGACAACATTTAGTAGGTACGGAGGTTTTCCTTGGGTTTTTGCTGGTAGTCGGCATGTCGAAATCCTCCTCGATCTTTGGAACGCCGTCCAATTCTTCCTCGTTGGCGTCTTCGTCCATTATGATGATGCTTCTCTCCCCCTCCTCACCACAACACGGCTAGGCTTTGACGGGTCAGTAATGAAGAAGCATTGCTCAACTAGGCTAGCGAGTACCCATGGCTCGTTTTTTGCGAAGGCTTTCTTCGATTTAGCATCGGGTATTATCATGGTGGTATAATACCAGTCTTCTTTCACGACGTCCTTGGCCCATCTTACACGAAACATTGGCACCAACTCTCCACAGTAGTTGAGCTCCCTTATCTCCTCGATCCTTCCGAAGAATCTTTCCTTGACAGTAGCCTCGTCATCACCGTAGGATAGCATAGTTATTCCTGAGTTTTAATATTCACTATTCTTGTCCTTTTCCTCGGTGTAGAATGTGTAACCGTTGATGTCGTACGCCTGATAGGTCCTTACGTTCTGTCTGGGGCCCTGTGATAATGAGAATATCAGTTCTTCATCTTCCGTAGATGGTGTTTGGCTCGCTGCTTGAAATAGTTGCATGTTCTTGAACCAACGTGTGAAGCTAGAGTTGTGCTCTTTGGATACGTCTCCATTCTTCCTCTTCTGCCCCAGGTCCATGTAATTCTGCTCGATTAAGCTCTTGTGCTCCTCCACCCAAGGTTCAATCAATTGTAAGTGTTGTAGCGTGACACGGTGAGCCCTGTCGCGGTCTTCTCTTTGACCATGAACGCCCACAAAGAGTGAGCAGGAGCCCTCGCGGTGAGCAACTCCACCCAGCCTTCCGAGGTGCTTCCTGGTGGGCAGACCAACATCCTAGTTCTCTGTGCTTACATAATTCTGGCAGAAAGAGATGCACTCGTAGGTTAGAAAGCCATTCGCCATGCTTGCGTCCGGACGGGCCCTGTTGCGAACGTATCCTTTCATGACACCGTTCTGCTTTTCAAACGATATCATGTAGTGAAGGAACATCGGCCCGAGCTGCTTGATGTCCTCAACGACATGGAGAAGGAGATGCACGCAGATATCAAAGAATGAGGGCGGGAAGTAAATCTCGAGCTCACATACTATCAGCACGATCTCTTCTTGTAGTTTGTTGAGCTGCTTCATGTTGATCGACTTCCTGTTGATGACATCGAAAAAGTTGCCCAGGGCAAGCAGCGTATCTCGGACGTGCTCGTCCATTATCCCTCGGATCGCAACGGGAATTATCTGCGTCATCAGCACGTGACAATCGTGAGACTTCATACCACTGAACCTCTTCTTCGTTGTGTCTAGATACCTGCCGATCTTGCCCGCATAACCGCCAAGAAATTTGCCTCCTACGAGGCACTTATAGAACTGGTCGAGCTCTTCCGGACTCATAGTGAAGCAGGTAGCGGGAAGCACCAATGATTTCTTCTTTGCCCTTTTGTGACCTTGAGTTTCTTCCGTTTGATCATCATCCTTGTCATCGTCATCGTCATCACTGTCGGGTGCCTGTAGATCTTTCTTGATGCCAAGCCATTTTAGATCGTATCTTGCTCTTGTCCCATCCTTAGACTTTTCCGGCATGTTGGAAAGAGTGCCAAGTAGACTCTCGGTGACATTCTTCGTAATGTGCATCATATAGAGGCTATGGGGAGGTTTAAGGACCTTCCAGTACGGCAAGGCGTGAAAAACGGACCTCGCTTTCCATACACCCACGAGGGGATCAACCCTCGGTTGCTTCTTTCGAGGAGCAGGGCACTCCTCCCAATTTCTCAAAAGCTCGTCGATTTTAGTGTCGGTCCTCTAGCGCGGGGGTCTTTTGAGCTCGTGTTCACCATTGAAAAGGTCACTGTGTTTCCTCCACGGGTGATCCATGAGAAGCCACCGTCGAGCACCTGGGTACACAGTTTTCGTAGACCCACCCCTTGGTAGCTGGAGATGTGGGGTCCCATCCATGCACCTGACACATGCGCAGAATCCGTGGCCTACCTGGGTCGATACGTACGAGCAGCCAGGATAGTCCTGCACCGTCGTGAACAAGGTAGCTCTCATGTCGAAATATTCTCTAGTGTAAGCATCCCATGTATGGGCTGGCGTCTCCCACAACATGGCTAACTCCTCCTTCAACAGTGTGAGATAAAGATGTATGTAGACACCCGGTTGTTTCGGCCCCTGGATGAGAATTCTCATGTGTATGTACCTTTGCTTTGTGCACAACCAAGGGGGAAGATTGTAAGGCCATACAAACACGGGATAGGTGGTATGCGTGCTACTCTGGTTGCCGAACGGATTGAGTCCATCGGTGCACATACCCAGTCTGACGTTCCTTGCATCGCCTCCGAAATTTTCAAAGGCGTCCAATGCTTCCCACTGGCTAGCGTCTAAAGGGTTTGAAAGGATTCTTCCCTTCTCCGGATCTTCTTCGGGATTCTCCCTATTTGCGTGCCAATGCATGAGCTTTGCTTCCTTAGGGTCCACAAAGTACCGCTGAAGACGGGGAGTGATAGGAAAGTACCATACCACTTTTCGAGGAACTTTCTTGTTCGCACCCTTGTACCGTCCTATGTCGCACACCAGGCATTTGGTTATGTCCTTGTACTCGCCCTGATAAATTACGCAATCATATGCATGCATGGTATTTAACGTGTGGTAAGTCAAGTGGGCACACGACTTTCTTGGCCTCATCGATGCTTGTTGGCAATGTTCCCCTTGGGAAGTCGATCGTGCATGAATTTTATGTTTTTCGTGAAGCTCACGTCGGTCCATTTGCTTTGCGCCTACATCTGAAGAGCATCAAGCGTTACTTGCAAGCGCATTCCTGTGGCCGGCACCCAGGATACAACAGAGTCTTCCCGTCGATCTCCATTTGCGCCAGTTTGGCTTTCTCTCTGGCGTTGCTCGTCTCCTAGAGGAGCAGTTCTTGAACATGAGAGTCCCGTAAGGCCAACATTAGGGTGTTCTCCGTGTTCGTGTCTTCTAACCGCCATCTCCCCCATGGTCATCATGATCATCTTGTCCACCGGCATTTCCTTCGTCATGATCATCTTGTACTCCGCCGACATCTCCTTCGTCATGTCCAGGCGCATTTGTTGCCGGTGTCGGTGTCTGGTTCAATCCTAGCATGAAACCGTGCTTGAGTAAGTGATCCTCCAATTGTCCGGAATCAGGGTCGATCCAGCTCTCGAGTTTTTTATTTCCGACACGGACATCTTATCTGGTGCTTGTTGCACTGAATCATTTCCGTCTTTGCTTTCTTCCTTGTATTTACTAATTTGATCGGATCTCATCATGACGACCATGGTTGCCTACACGGGTTACATTCAACACACAACATAGGAACGAGAGTATACGTTATTTACAATTGTAACACATGCACACATACACACACATGCATTTTTGAAGAATTTTTTTTTTCATGACTTCTCCTAATAGTCTGACGTATGGGTGGTGCAAAATTTGCCAAAATGGAAATGAATCAACATTTTGGCAAACATATACATGCACCATGCCGGCGCAAGAGACAACAAAAACAACAAACATGCATATATATGCATGTGTCCACATACACCGGTCGAAGGCCAAAAACCGATGCCATACCACCGCTACACAATCATGCACACCGGGCACAACAAAAAGAGGAGAAGATCGATGTCTCACCTAGAAGATTGGAGCTCCTCTGAGACTGTGATCATGTGATGTGTTTTGGAGAGAATTTAGTGGACAAAAAGAAGAGGAGAGATGATATATGATGCCCCCCTGCCTACTAAGAAATCTCTATGGAACAAAATAGGTTTTAACCTTATGGAAATGGAGGAATCATGGAGAAAGAATGGGGAGAATTGGGTGAGAAAGAGGAGAAATACGAGTTGTGTGAGGGAAGAGTAAAGGTTGCAAATGAATCTCAGGTTTTAGTGCATTCAATGCTTAAGTGGTCCCAGGTTCCTATTTTGTGGCGCACCAAGCATTTTTTTTGTGGCGGACCAAGCATTTTTTTTGTGGCGCACAAGGCCCATGCGCCACAAAAACAGGCACATTCTATGGCGCACTAGGACCACGCGCCACATAATGTTAGTTTTCTGTGGCGCACCCCTCACCATGCACCACAAAATATCTACTTTCTGTGGCGCATGGTCCAGGGTGTGCCACAGAATGCCCACTTTTTGTGGCGCATGGGTTTGGTGCGCCACAGACAGTGCCCCGGATTTCAAAATTCGAACTGCTTGGTGGGGCCCGCCTTCTTTCTATGGCGCATGTTTCACGGTGCGCCACAAAAAACACATATTCAGTGGCGCATGTTTATTGTGTGCGCCATAGAAGTTTGTGGCGCACTGGTGTGTTGTGCCACTAAATAGTTTTTGTGGCGCATGGGCTAAGGGTGTGCCACAAAGGGGCATCCCTCCTATAAGCATTTTTCCACTAGTGGTGTGCACGACCGCTGGGCCCCCTGCAACCCGGAAGGAACCAAAGACCCCGAGAGCGCGAGTCCCCCGTGGGGCGAGCTCCCTCTCGGGTACAAGACCGTACAAGGAGAAGATAAGGCTTCTAATACCTTCTAGAGGATGGTGGAAGCCCTAAGAAGGCTTAGGAAGCAAGGAGCGACCAGGGGACACCACCTACCCAGTGTCAGCCCGTGCCAGCCGCTTTTCCCAAAGGCGCCAGAGATCTCAACCACTCGAAGACGGATACTTGGAGGAGAAGAGGCCATGTTGTCGTCTCCACCACGGAGAGGGGTTGCTTCCCGCCAAGAACCTCTCACGCTCCTTGGATGACCTCTGTGGTATCCCCTTTCCCTATAAAAGGAGGACCAAGGGCATGGAGGAGAAGGGATCGTCTCAAGCTAGCTTAAGGAGTAAGCAAGCTCTACCCAAGAGCTCACTGGCGATCCAAGGAAGAAGACAACCACCAAGCTAGACTAGAAGGAGGAAGGGAAGGAAGGTGATCTCCTCTGGGCAAGGATCTGTCCTCCACCTTCCTCTAACCGGAGTACCCTGCCGAGTACCTCGCCGGGAAACACCTTTGCAGCCACACCATGATCCGTCCATCTATCCGAGAAGGGTTGTTAGCCTTCGGTTGGCCAGAACCTGGGTAGATCGCTGTGTGTTTTCCTTGTTTACATACCACGTCGAGATCGGAGAGCGAGTAAGGAACTTGTCCGGCGATCGTCCCCCGGGAGTTGTTTCAAGCCTCCTTCGCGCCCCTACCGAATCTACAAAGGGGGTGCCTCGCATCCCCGGTGTCCGTCCTTCGAGACACGACACATCCTTCTCGGATGACCTGCACCTGGGTAAAATCTGTGTTTTTTCCCGGATAAGTCACCGGGCCCAGCGGCTTCGCGGGGCGTTTTTATGTCGCATGTTGGAGCATCATTAAGCAGGATGTTCTTGAGGCTTTCCGAGCGATGGAGCGCTCGAACTTTAGGGGTTTTGGCTTGGTAATCGAGCGTTGATCACCTTGCTACCCTAGAAGCAAGATGTGATGGAGATCAAGGACTTTCGGTCATTTAGCCTTATCCATAACCTACCTAAACATATTGCGCAGGTGTTGGCGAACAAGTTACGACAGATTTGCCAACGATCGTTGGAGGGCACCACAGTGCTTTCGTCCGCCCGCGAAGCTTGCATGATATTTCCATGCTTGTGCAGCATACAGCAAGGAAGCTTCACATGACAAGGAGGGCCATGATGATTCTTAAGCTTGATATCATATCACTAAAGCTTTCGACACCATTGAGTGGGCCTTTCTCGTCGAGGTTATGGCCACAATAGGTTTTGGTATGCATTGGCTCTTGTGGATCTGAGGCCTCATGTCCACAGCAAACATGAGGGTCATGCTAAACGGTGTGGTAGTTAGACGGATTCAGAACCGTCAAGGATTGCGGCAAGGGGATCCACTATCCCCCATGCTATTTATTATGAATATGGAGGTGCTTCACTTCATGTTTGTGTGGGCGACAAAGCTTGGAGTCCTCACTGAGCTAGCCCCGCAAGATTTTAGTCATCGCACGTCTATCTTTGCCGACAACATGGTTACCTTCGTACGACCCACATGGAGTGATATCCGTGGGTGCAAGGTCATTATTGAGGACTTTGGGGAGGCGTCACGGCTACGCATGAACCTTGCCAAGTGCTCAGCCCATCTCATCAGATGCTCAGAGGCGCAACTTAAGATGGCCGAGAGGGAATTCAGGCTTTCCCATCTACGCATGAGATGTCTCATTCAGGCTTTCCCATCCACGTATGTTAGGCCTACAACCTTTGAGCCCGAGGAAACTGAACACGACTCAGTTACAACCCATTATTGAGCAGTTGGGAGGAAAGTTATCCTCTTGGCGGGCCTCCCTGTTGAGGCAAGGAGGACGTTTGACGCTGGTCAAGACGACGTTGTCAACCATGATGGTTTTCACGATGATGGCATTTGACCTCCCGACCAAGACAATAGTGGGAACGGAGAAAATATGCCGAGGATTTCCGTGGCATGGAAAAAAGCAGGCAAATGGGGGACCCTTCAAAGTGGCGTGGAATAAGGTGTGCTCCCCCACTTCCACGGGAGGGTTACGTATCCACAATCTCCAATACTTCAACACTGCACTCAGAGTTAGGTGGTTGTGGTTGAAGAGGACGGACAAGGATAGGTCGTGAGGCGAGTTTGACTTCAGTGTAGCGCTTGAGGTTACGGTAATTTTTGAGGCGGCTACAAAGTCACACGTCGGTGATGGGAGGAGTACACTTTTCTGGACTGACCGATGGTTGGACGATGAGAGGACGATGAGAGGATTATGATGCGGATAGTTTGCGGAAGAGAGGGTTACAACACCCGTCGCGGTGCCCGCTGTGTGATCATGAGGAGGAGACCATCGAGCACCTTCTCGTTGGTTGCGTCGTGGCGAGGCAAGTTTGGCATGAGATTTTAGAGGAGTGGCGTATGCCGGAGAGGATACCAGGATTGGACGTCAAGTTACTTGATTGGTGGAGTCTTCAACCGACAATGATGAGCCAGCGGCGAGACGTTTGGACGATGCTCATCTTAGTCATGTGGAGCATTTGGACGATCTCTATGGTGCTAGTGATCAGGCGGATTCGAGAGGAGATGGACATGTGGAGGAGGACAAGACTCCTCAGAGGGGAGCATTGCAGGCTCTTGGCCGACAGGCCAGCGAGGGCGTGGGGTGGCAAGTAATCCGCATGTGGTTGTAGTGTAAGGGTGTGTTCAGTTCCAGAACTAGTTAGAACATAATGGAATGGTTCCTCACCTGGAGCCCGTTCTTGCGTTCGGTTACGGAATGGAATGGAGTGGTTCCTCATAATGGAATATTCCCTCTAGATTCGGAATACGCCGGTCCGGCCGATTCGGTCGGACGAGGTGGAACGGGTCACTATCACGCGCTAATTAATCTAGTTTAGCATTAATTAACCCAGTTTAGCATTAATTAATTAAGATTATGAATAATTAATCAACATTAGCAATAATTAATCCAGTTTAGGAAATAATTAATCGAGTTTAGAATAATTCCATTCCCACTCCATTCCATTCCATTCTCATCCTATTTCAAACCGAACATAAGAATGGAATGGTTCCGTGATATTTTTTTGCCCAAACCGAACACATGAATGGAACGATTCCATGACAGTGGAATGGAATGGTTCCATCCCAAAAACGAACACATCCTAAAGGAACGGGCAAAATAGATTGTGTAGCTGCACGTTCATTTTTGGGAAATGATAGCCTTCCTCCGAGGGATCCCTTGCTCCCGTCCTCACCATCTCGTGTCGTCCGATCGCGCCCATCGCGTGGCCTGCAGCACTCCACGTAGCCACGTGCGCCTCCCCTCGGATTTAATACGCTCAGGTTCATTGGAACCTGTTTTTGCTCCAATCCACTTTTTCCTTCCCGTCTCGCTCGCAACGGCAGTTGCTGCGCTCTCACGACGCCACAGAGGCGATCGGAGGCGCCACCGTCGCGCGTCCCTCGTTGGTGCTCCGCCGCCGTAGACTTTCACCGTCGTTTCTCGTCCATCTGACGCGCTCCCCTCCTGGTCCAGCCGTCTTCACGCGGCGCGTTCAATTTTGTCGTCGCCTCGAGCTCTTTGATTCCGAGAACTTCTCCTCCGCCTCGTCGCCGAGCTCCTGCGAAAATCTCCCCGCCACCTTTGTGAGCTTCTCTCCTTCCCCTCTTCCCTATGTTCTACCTTCCAGTTCCTATTTTAATGGTAGGCCATCGCCGCCGGTTGCTTTTCTAGGGTTTCTGGCGACTGGGTTTTCTCCAGCGACCGATTCGAAGCACAAAAATGGCGGTGAGTTATTTGATCCATTTTGTGTTGCTATATTGTGTAGTTCTGAATTTTCTGAATCTGTCAGTTTGTAGTTGTGTTTAACAGTGATGCATTAGCTTAATGGCTTTTGCTATTATACCTGATCTAATATGCTGCAATTGTTAAGGGGTAGGTTTCTGCTGCATTCGGCATTATGGTTTTTTGCTTCACTATACTTTTTTGTTTTGTTGTTGTTCTGTATTTATATTTTCGCTACTCCCTTCGATCCTAAATGAGTGTCGCTCGTACAAGCGCGAAGTTGTTCCTTGTCTGTGTATTTCCGCCGACACTTAATTCGGATTGGAGGTTGTACCTTAATGATTATATTCATGCTTTTTTGTTTGTGTGTTTTATGCAATGCTGCATTAGTTAATTCCCTTTGCTATTATACATGATCTAATATGTTGAAATTGTTAAGGGTAGGTTTTTGCTGCACTAGGATTTCTTTTGTGTCTTTTAATGTCCTAATATATTCATATGTCTCTTAGCCATCGGGGGAAAAGGATAGTTTTCACGAAAGACATGGTGAGCAAGGTATTCAACCTAGATTCCGGGAAGAGGCCAGTTCAGCTTTTGACAAAGAGCGTTCAGTCTGACTTGCGCGACAAGTACAAAGGAGGTTTTGTCAGGCTGCCCATAACCAACGAAGCAACAAATATGAAAGATGAGGATATAGCTAACGTGGATGCTGTGATCAGGCATTGGGACCTTATTTGCTGCAATACTGTCATCAACCCTGGCTCTGGCAATATGATGTGCTTGGACTATTTGGGAAGCATGGGCAACCCCAAAAAATGTCATGAGTTTGATTGGCATGAGCACATTTTGGAGTTGTCGATGTTCAATGTGCAAAAAATTCAGAAGTGGACGCAGAAGGAGTTGGACCCTAATAAAGATAATACTGTATTCTGGATGACTGGGCCGTTGCCAATGCTAGCTGTAAGTGTTTTGGCCCGATGATTTGTAGCACCATTTTTGTCTTTCTGTTATGTGTGTTTCCGAAGCATTTTTGGCGACATATTGTAGCATTTGTTTTAATGTTTATCACAGATTGTCTACATGGATCATCTGGTCATACCGAGGAATGTGTATTGCATAAACTACTCCTTCCCTAGGATTTGTTTCGTTACCTCCAATGATTTTGATCTTGTGGTGGACATTGATCTCGACAACACCATCTCGAACAACAAAACAGTTTTTGGGAGGCGACCGGTAGTGTCTTTTTTGCTCCCATCATATGCGTGTCTTGTCTGTGTGTTTTCTTATGCACGTTTTTTCATTTTTGCTTCTGTGCAGTTTCTTGAATTGCCTCAAACTATATATGGATCGGCACCAGGACCGAGCAATCCTAATGGAGGAGAAACAAAAGTTGTCCCGTCTGCATCATTGAAAGATTGGATTGTCTTTCCAACAATGGAGGATTTACAGATTTGTAACATTTTTTGCTTTCTTAGCTTTTTCTAAATGTATCTTTAGCTCAATGCTTTTGCTGTATTAGCAATACCAAAGTGATTGGATTGTTTTGTTGCTTCACTGCATTCACAGAGTGCTACCTTTTTGCTTCATTCATAGTTTTGCTTACATATTTTCTCACATTTTGGACTATTGCACATGTGGTTCTGATAGGTACCAAACCCGGTTCAAGAATGTATACGAGACGCACAGGATTCGGTTTTCCGCTGATATCGATGATACAATGAAGCAATTAAGTGTTGGGGTGAAAGCAATGCAGTCAAGATACATGGCGGCATTGCTGATTGATGTTGATGCTGCAATAAGAGAAGGAAATGGCCATATCGTCATGTTTTCAACCGACCATGATAACGTGCACAAGGACTTGGCATCACAGGAGGAAGATACTCCAAGACAATCTTTTGTCCGCAAAGATGGACTTGATGCAGGGAAGAGTGTTGCGGTGTAGGGGGCTGCTGCAAAAACTTCCAAGAGAGCATCTGTTTATGTGAAGAGAGGATGCAAAGTTCCAGCTAAAAATAAGGAAACCAACGTCGATAGTGTGATTTCTGATGTGGGAGCAGGGGATACTGAAGCAGTGATTCATCCTGCCCCACCCGTCGCAGCAAAAAGATCCAAGAAGATGAGGGTGGAGCCAAGGCAGTCAGAGGGAAAGAGGTTGCAGCAGAAGATGCGGCAAAAAATGTTAGAAGCAAGCGCAACAACCGTGGTCGCAGCAAAAAATGTTGTTCAGCAAAAGAGAGCTAGCTCCGACCCATCAGGGACTCAGAACAGGGTTGAGCACTTAAAGAAGTTGAGGCTCCCAGAGGTGGACACCCTAGATGTTGATGTGCAAAAGAGGGACAGAGTCGTTGTGGCGAAAGTAAAAGGTTTTGCGCAGCAAAATGTGGTGACGGCTCCATCCACGATGGAGAAGAAGAAGGATTATGTGGAGCAGATTTTGGCCCCGTCCACGATGGAGAAGAAGAAGGATTCTGCGGAGCAAAGTGAGGATATTTTGGCCCAAACCACGATGGAGAAGAAGAAGGATTATGTGGAGCAAAGTGAGGAGATTTTGGGTGGGGTTTTAAAAGAGGTTGAGCAGCAAGACAAGATGTCTACGCAAGAAGATGCGCCACAACCCGCCGTTGTTATATACTCCACCGCCCAAGATGATGATTGTGGTCAAAGTGACGTTGTTAACAACCCAAGATCTGAGACTGTCTTACCAGCACCACCCACTAAAATTAAAATTTATGGGCAATCTGGTTGGGAACCTCCAATCCCTGGTCCTGGTGAATGGGCTGACGGTCCATCATTTAACATTTTTGGGAGCCAAGACCCATTTTATGTGCCTGCGCCTAATCAAGTAACTTCAGCACCTGTGTAGAACTCTAATGCTCCTGAACAAGCGGTTGATCCATTTGTTGAAGAAAACATTGGTAATTACTATTTTCATCATTTTTCAGTTTTCATGTTGTTTTGGTTATATAGGTTATAATGTTTGCTTCCACATAAGGTTTCAGATGCTTGATACATTATTATTGTTTGCTCCAAAGCAGTTATGAAACTTTCTGTTTCGATAGTTATGCAGCTTAACCTTCTTTACTAACTGATTAAAATATTTTTGTTTTTTAACAGATGGATTTGAAGCAATTGCGTCCCAGGAGGACGCAGCAAATGTAACAGCCCCTACTACTGGCCACAACTATGTACTCATCTCTTCACAGGAAGACGAAGCAGCGATTCTTCCAACTGTCGCTGCAAAGGTGTCCGTCGAAGTGCCCACTCAAGAATTTGTTGTTGTAACGCCTGTATAGCAAAACAAAAATGGTGGGGAATCTTTTTGCTCCACACACTGCTATTAAAGTTTAGCATGTTTGACGAGGGATGTCCCCGTCAATACCCATGGTTACTAGCATAGGGTAAGAGTTATGAGGTATAGAACGCGTGGTGTTGGTAGATTCGTCGGCTGACAAGCGCGAATTACCCAGGTTCGGGGCCCTCGAGTGAGGTAAAACCCTTACTCCTGCTTGTCTGTTATTAATTGTGTATATGCGGCGAGTACAGGGGTCTAGCAAGATGTCGATCTTGCTAGGGTTTGCTGGTTCTGGTTGGGCATGTCCTTGGCCGGTCTCCCTCCTGTCCTTTATATAGAGGTACAAGTCTCAGGTCGTAACCGACCAGGACTACATTTAGGGAAAGTATTACCGACTATGCTATCTATGGTAGAAGTTTTCCACTTGGGATTCGCTTGTTGGGCTTCCTCAGCCTTTTGACAATTGGGTTTTAGTCATTTCGTGCACCAGGTACCCACATGAGGGGGTACCCGTTTGATATAACCTTGTCATTAGCCCCCGAGTGCTTGGCTAATTCAAAGAATAAGTCATGTACTCACTACATTGTGCATGTCTCAAGTTTTATGCTTTAGATATGATATTTTTGTCTTTCTGACATGAATTTTGACAAAGGATTTCGACTGAGTAGGTTTGGGTTTATTTGATGAGTCGAAACTAGTTAACTGCACTTGGGCAAAACCTTACTAGCCTTCAGTCAGGCTTCGAGTACTTGGGCTTGAACCTGGAACATACTGGACAGACACACCTCGGGTCAGTCGATGGTCTTACTGATATTGTTCTGCAGTTTCAATTTGCTACCCAGCGCGTCCCCCAAGATTTTCATCGTATCTGCTGATACGGTAAGGTCTAGGATTAAAACACTGCTTGGAGTGATCCTCGGCCCTTTCGACTGATCGATGGGTCTTACCTTTGTAGTTTTCATATACAGCATCTGAAGTATCTTATCGACTGATTCTTACCCGGGAATTCTTATGTTTGAATGCTTTTTTTATTATATCGGGTGCACGACAGTGCTCCCGATGGGAGTAGCCCCCGAGATTGTGCTTTATTGTTTGCAATAGAGGATAATCTCAATTTGCGTTTCGTCAGTCGAATGCTTTTTACCTTCTCCCGATGGGAGTTTCCCACTTGACCCTGTTTTACTTTTGTTTTTGCACTTTTCTTTTTGAGTTGTAAGGAGCTCTTCCTTTTTGTCAGTCGTGGTATGACGCCTTTTTTTTCGTATGGAATGATGTCATGCGTGACATCCTTAGCGTGCGAATAGCACTCTGATAGGACGTGACAAAGTGGGTCCCTCTCTTTGACCGTTGTGGACGCCGGTTCAGTTCCGATTTGACCTGACGTGGCGAAATTTTCACAGATGTGATGATGATCTCTTCGTTTTGCGCGCCTAGTGGGTGGCGTGGCCCGTGACGATTGCCCTCCGATTGTGCCACGTGTCGCCGTATTTTTGCTTGGACGGGCACGATGAACCTCCGGTTTTTACCATAAGTACAAGTTTCTCCGTTATGATATATTTTACCCTGCCATTTGCCTCATGTTCTCTTCTGCTTCATCTTCCTTCTTGCGCCCGCCGCCGCTCTGCTTTCGTGTTTTCGCGCCCACTCCTCCTTCGTTGCTCCTGCATTCCTACTGCTCGTCATGGCTCCTAAGAAGAGCTCGTTGTCCTCCGCCGCTGTTGCTGCCACCAGCAAGAAGAGGAAAGAGGCGACTGTCGCCGCCGTCCCTGCCGCTCTTAAGAAAGAGTCAGGCGGCTGGACCTCGTCAATCATGACGGAGAAGCGGCTGGCGGCCCTTCGCAAAGAGGGACTTCTTCCTCCATCCGAGGAGCCCGCCGTTCGCGCTCCTGGCAAGGATAACTTCCCCGCGCCCCTTCTTGGAGAGCGGGCATATTTCACCAAGTATCTTCCCCGCTGTTTCGGCTTCCCGCTGCACGATTTATGTGCGGTCTCCTTTTTGCTTATGGGATACATATCCGTGATCTAGTCCCCAACGGTGTTTTGCACATTGCCTGTTTTATGGTAATGTGCGAATGCTTTTTGGGGATATCCCCTAGCTGGGCACTATGGAAGTCGATCTTCCTAGTGCGCCCCATGGCCCGCAACGGCCGTATCAACCCGGATGGAGGCGTCGGCTTCCAGGTCAAGGCCGGCTGCAAGTACTTCAGTTTGAACGCAGTCGAGTCTACTCAGGGATGGAGAACCAAGTGGTTCTACGTCCTTGTGGGCCAAGACGTCCGCCCCGC
Organism: Poa annua; assembly: GCA_026929855.1. NCBI lineage: Eukaryota > Viridiplantae > Streptophyta > Magnoliopsida > Poales > Poaceae > Poa > Poa annua. Next base: position 48,045,683 of record CM049428.1, read on the forward strand.
CTTCTCGACTGGCACTGTTGAGAAGACGAAGGCCTGGGAGCACTCTCTTACCCCCGCCGAGGAACTCGAGGTTGTCCCCCTGTTGGAGAAAGTCACCAGATTGCTGAACACCGGTGTCTCCGGTGTTCAGTTGATCTACATTTTCCTGAAGAGTCGGGTATGTCCCCTTCAACAGCGCGCGCACCCGATGTGGGTGTATGAGGGGGTACTCGACGCCACCCGAATCAGTGCAGTGGAGCTGTCGACGAATGAGCTCGGCGCACTCTTGAAGTCGGTGACCAGCTACAAAGCTGAGAACACCATCAACTATGCTTTCACGACAGCTCCCTTCAGCTTAGAGAATCCCCTTCCAAAAGTAAGTTACTTGCGCTCTTGTTGCCGACTGGATTCTGCTATTGCCTTCTATTTTAATCTTGCTTTTGCTTTTGCTTTGCCTCGTGTAGGGGCATTCGACAAAGTCTTCGCTCCCTCCTCTTCCCGAAGTTGGGCTTGTCGAGGAGACGACTGTGCTGAAGGAGCGAGAGAATTCGACAGACTCCCTGCCTGAGGCCGAATCTTCTTCTTTGGAGAAATGCGAAGTCGATGGAAAAGGTGTAGGGCAGCTTGACACCGAGGCGGCCATTGAACCCACTCCTAAGCGTACGCGTCTGGTGCACTCGGGCGAAGGTGAGGAGGCAGCGGACTACGGTGCTTCTTCGCCTGCGCGGGACGTACCACCCTTGGCCCAGCGCTCGCCTCCGCCTTCTACCTGCCAATCTGGCTTTGGCGGGCCTCGGTTAGACTTTGATCTCACTTCCGACAAAGATGAGTGAAGGTAATTTCTTTATCATGTGAATGTGTGCACCTTCTTTTGATTGTTCGCTATGCTTTAATTTTTGAATGTCCTGTTTTTTGGCATCTTTTATTTTCTAGCGATGATCGGGCTGCTAGTCCTTTCGTTGCCCGTGCCACGACTGCCACCTCCTCTCCAGTTGCGGAGGCGGTAGTCGCTCCTTCGCCACCTTCCGTTCCTGCGTCGGGGGTCGCGGCGCCCATTGCGGCTGCTTCGACTGTTGCGCCTTCGACTCCTTCCATACCCTCCTGGCTGAATCATGTAAAACTTCTTCTCTCTGTCGATATGGTGTTCTTTTTTTGACATGAGTGTGTGATGTGTGCGTTATGTTTGCAGTCGGCCGTAAGTGGCCTTGCTTCCTTTGGCGAGGGCTTTGCGCATTCAGAGGATGAGCGAGTCGCTCTTTGCTCTCAGCTGGATCAGCTCAGCCGTAATTTCCTACCTTTGCTTTGCACATGCTGCTTTTCTTCCTTTACGTGACTGGATTTCTTTCTCTCTTTTGTTTCAGGGGAGAAAGAAATTTTGGAATCCCGGCTGGTTGATGTAGAGAAGACCCTCTCCCAGCAATCGACCGCCAAGGAAGAGCTAGATGCTCTTCGTGCTTCTTAGGGGGAGCGGGTTAAGCGACTGCTTGGCTATGCTCACTCTCTTGCACGTGAGGAAGCATGAGTGTTGTGTGTGGCTTTGTTGTTTTGCCTTTTTCAGCTTTTTTGACATGCATCTTCTTCTTTTGTTATGCAGGTCCTTCTTTCAGCTCCGGTGGTGCGGCAAGTGATGTCTTGTCACTCGACCAAGCCATCGACTAGGTTGGGGTGACCATAAAGCACGCCAAGAAGTCTCTGGAGACTTTGTCTAGACTCTCGACGCTGTTTTTAAGGAAGTGTTGCCGACAGCCGAGGTCCCGTCGACCATTACGGGATTTGCTGCGTGACTGGGCCCCAAGTCGAAGACTTTAAAATCTTACGCTCAGGAGCTGATGGTAAGCGGCTCATACTCCACCCTCAAGCTTCTTCTTAGTCGTGGCGCCGACGCTGATTATGAGTCCATCATGTCTGACTTTCAAAAGAAGTCAGATGGAAGGCCTTCGAGTCTGGAGAAATATAGCGCTCGTGCCTCTACCCTTGCTAGTTCTAGCATTGCGACTATGGAGCGCCGCTCGGCAGCCGTTGATGCTGCCCGCAAGACTGGGTCTGAGTCTGTTGCCCAGTCCTAGGCAGCTTTAACTTTAGTCTTTTTGTTTTGCGCTGTAACTTGTGATGTATTTTGTGCCACTAAGTTGATATTTGGAAAATATAGCTTTTGTTGATCCTTGCTGTATGCCTTGTGTCTCCTTTTGCTTCAGCTTGTATCTTGCCTGAAATGCTTATGATTATGTCTCAGTCGAACGTCTCGACCACTCCGGCGGATGTTCGAGTTGGAGGGGAGTGGCGCTCGACTGCGCAGCTGACGAACGAAGCTCGTTTGCTTGATTATGCCAAGAAGAAGGTTGTTCAACTGGAGCAGCAGCTAAAATCGGCCCAAACTGACATGGACATTCTTCGAGGAAGGCCTTCTCTTTCCACACAGAGGGAAAAATACGTTCTCTATGAGATGGAAGATTAGAACAGGCAACTTGAAGGTATTTGGTGTGTGTACTTTGCTTCTTGTGAGTGTGTGATTTGCATCTGATTCCTTATCACTTTGCTCTATCTGTAGTTTTTGTAGATGACTCTCATGCTGAAGCCGCTCGTGTGGCCGAACGTCTGGCAGCTGCTACTGTCGGGTTATGACTCCCTAGGAACAGGGGTAGTCACTTCCTGAAGGGTAGTTCGTGAAGGGGACTGAACGTGGAGGTCAAGACCCTCGAGGGGCACAGCGACGATGCTCGCCGGACCTGGAGACGAAACACCCACGACAGAGATAGACACCAGCCCGTACCCAGGTTCACGGCCCTCGAGATGAGGTAAGACTGCTACTCCTGCTTGTCTGTATTGAACTATGGAGGTTACGGTACAGCAGAGCTTGCCGAGAGCCCCCTTGAGGCGGTTCTTGCCTGGGGAGGGAAGCGATGATCTTCTTCCTCCTCCAGGCAGAGGCTATTCTACTCGGTAGTGCTAGGGTTTACAGGTGTTGTAGCAATCAATTGGCCGACCTTCTCTACGATGGAGGTCTTGTTCCTTTTATAGGCGCCGTAGGCGCTCTTCTTCCGCTTGGCATCCAAAGTGGCTCCCACACGGCAGTGGCGTGGAGGAGCAGGAGTCCACCGCCGCGGGATCGTCCATGGACGCGGTCCATCATCGATAAAGTTGGGCGCGGTGGCCGACCAGCGACCGACCGTGCAGTACTGCCCGCAGGGACGGCAGTCTCTGAGGTGGAGCCCGAGATGACGTTCTCCTTGGAGGATTGCGCCGTCCAGCTGCTTTATCACGAGATAGGAAGGTCTTGGCAGTCCTGGGGTAGGCGGCGCAATTTTATTGACCCCTTTATCACCAAAACGGCAGCGGTAGCGCCTGCGTCACCATGTGGGCGTGGCAGAGGCCATGTGCGCCCTGTCGTACTTCCTTAGTCGCGACGTTTCCCCCCAGTCCTGGGGAGGCATGTGGAGGGGTTCTTGTTGACGTCCCTCTAGGCGCGTTGCGCCTCGGGGGGGTCTCCTGAAGCGAGGGTCCCCTTGAGGCTCTTGCTTCCTCTTCAGGCCCTCGAGGGGAACTGCCTCTCGAGGGTCTTGCCAGGCGGCGAGGCTTGGTCCTTAGTCGTTTTGTCTGATTAGATTAGCGCGCGTGCGAGGCATAGGGGGAGTGGGCTCTTCATACCCCAGTCTCCACTGGGCCGACAGTAGCCCCCGGGCCCGCGATGGGCGCGAGTGAGCCCGTGGGCGCAGGCGGAGCGTCGTGGGCCCAAAGTGCCCGGCCGGCCCGAGCCACGCGGCACTCAGACGAGTAACGGTTGCGCACGATCTGGGGCGTGCGTCGTGGGGGGTCCCACCACGCCCCGGTAACTGCTCCTCGAGGTGACATAAAGCGCGAGCGCCGCATCAGGGAGCCGTTACTGTTTCCAATTCTTCTCGCAGAAGCCTCCGCCATCTCGAGCTCTCCGCCTCCGCTCTCTTCTGCGATTTCATCTCCTTCCGCCTCCAGAGACACACCGAGCCCCCGGCGATGAGTCCCCTCAAAAGCAAGGGCAAGGCCGCTGCAGGGTCTTCCTCTCAGGCGGAGGCCTCTGAGGCCGTGCAGGGCGCGGCTCTGTTGGGCGTGCGCGTCAACGAGAAGGCTCTCGCCAAGGTCCGCTACCTGGTTGCGGATCGGACGAATGAGCATGGCGCCTCCGCGCTGAAGCCCGCGGCGCACGGGAAATGCCCGCTTCCGATTTTCCAGCACAGCCTCGCCGCCGGGCTGGTGTCGCCTTTCTCGCCATTCCTGGAGGCGGTACTGGCGTTCTACCAGGTTCAGTTGCTGCATCTGCACCCCAATTCCATCCTTATCCTCGCTGTAACATCCCAATATTTTGGAATGTTCAAAAATCACTAAAATTTAAAACTTTTGTTTTGATTAAAATAAAATATTAAAATGCATAAGAAAACTAACTATAAAAGACTTCAACCAATTTTGAAAAAGTCTATTATTTCAAAATTCCCAATGTGTCATTATTTTCAAAAGTTATTTACAATTAAACATTACATTATCCATTGTATTTCAAAAACCTTCATATGTAATTTGAGAAATGTTTTATAAAGTACAAACCATTTTATTTTAAGTAAATAGTTTACTTATAAATAATTGATTTCAACCACTTAGCCATATCTATTCATAAATTCAAGACTATTTAAAATGGTATTTTTGCCAAATGGTTTTCATTCATTTAACTAAATTCAAATTAAATTTTTTGGAAATTATAAGTTTATAATTCATAACTTTAAAACTTCAAATATTTTATAATTAATGAATTATCCAAATAAACATTTCATTAGCATAAATGATTTTCATTTATCTTCAAAACATAAAATGATTTTCATGAATATATGTTCTATATAAGAAATGAATTAAATCTAAAATCTTTTTCAAAGTTGTTATGAAGTTTCAAATAAATTATCTTAATGTAAAATATAATGGTGCACAAATTGTTTTGAATTTAAAATGAATACTTTATATTTCCCTTTTTCATTTTCATATAGTTGTGTTATACTATTTAATAATACTAAAGCCAAAAATGAATTAAGTATTACAAAATGAGTTTAAATAACTTGAATTCAAACATAATTGAATGTGGGTATTTCATAGAATTAATTTTAGCCAAAAAGAAAATTAATTAAACCATAGTTTTAAATTTAACATAAAGTGTCAAATTTGTATTTAATGAATATTTCAAAATATTAATTTTCAAAAAAATTCAAAATGTGCCCACAACTGGTTTAACACAAAGATAATGCTTTTACAAATTTTTAGAAATTTATTTGACTTGAATTGGAGCCATAAATCAAAAGATATGATTTAAATGGAAAATCAGAAAAAGAAAAAGAAAAATGATGACGTCAGCATGACGTCATCGTCTTCAACCTCCCGTCAATCTCGCCCGACGGTTTCGGCCGAATCAATCCCGCGCAAATCTCGCGATTCGGTAGATTAATTGACAACGTGCCTAGCCCTAAATAATCCCCAACCCCTCCTCTACGTTTCCCCTAAGAAACCCTAGCCAAGCACGCCCCCAGGCTGCCGGACGAGCTCACCGGAGTTCACCTCCTCCGCCGCCGGTTTCTTGGTCCTCCGGCGAGTTGAGCCACCCCCTTAGCCCGAGACCTTGCTCAACCTCCTTCCCACCTCAGTGCGCACCCCGCAGACCCCTCCACTAGGTCCAACCGTCTCGGAAATCGCTAGTTGGTGCTCGCCCGAGGTGTCCGGAGCCGCCGCCGCACTCGCCCGCGCCTCCAAGCAGCTCAGAGAGGCAAATCCACTCGCCGCCGGCCCCTTCGAGTTCGCCACGTCGCGCCGCACGTCGTCGTCGCCTTCCCGAGCCCGGGGGACCACCGGAGCTCCGCCCCCGTCGACCGCCGGAGCGCAGCGCCGCCGTCTCCTCCATCTCCGGCCGTCCCGCGCTGCCACGGTATGGTCAACGCCTCCCCGCCGTCCGATTTAATTTCCACTGAGTCTATTCTTACATATTTGGAAAGCCCTTGACTTGTAGAATATTTTGGATCTGCCAAAATTCAAATTTGACTTAGTTTAAAATATTCAAAATTCAAATGGTGAATTGAGTATTTTTGTCATAACTTTAAATCTGTAAATTCAAAAATTGCAAATAAAATTATTTTAGAAACTTTATAAAATGTGTAATATGTTGCATCTGTTATAAAATAATTTTGAGAATTATTTTGATAATTAAATGGTTGTGTGTTTAATTTGAATAGTTTGACTATTTTTGACATAACTTTTAATACAAACATTATTTTGATTTAATCCAATTGCTATACATTTAATTAAAAGCCCCCTGTCAATTAACACCATTTATAAAATTGTGTTACAAATAATGCTTGAATAATTTAAATGAATTTAAAGATCATGAGACTTGATTTGATATATCCTAGCCCATTATGAAGTTCATTAATTTAAAAATTTATTACTTTGCACCAAGGCATAAATAATCGTCCTAGTTTAGAGAAAGCTCAAATTCCTGTTTATTAATATGATACATAACTTTAATAAGTAAGTTTTATTTAAAACTTTTTTTTAAATGATTTTATTTCATTTACAAGTGTATATAAATAATATTGGTTAATTAGGTGTTACTAAAAATGTGATCTAAAACATTATAACAATTTAAATAACTAAGTTATTATTAATACTACCAACTTTGAAGTTGGGAATTAAAAATGTATTGATATGAGAAAAGTAAGAAATTCTTGAATTTGATTTTGGTTAAGTTTAATTCTAAACATAATCTTGGGTAAATGAAACTAATTGTTTTGCAGTTGTACTAAAGTGTTAAACCTTGCTTTTAAATTGTGATTAAGTCTACATGATATCCCTTTGGGGCAAACTTTTGAAAACCATTTCATTAGAAAACTTGGAAACACCCATAAACCTTTCTCGAGTTGAAAGTGTTCTTTGACTCCAGACCATCCCTTGGCAAAACCCTAAACCCAAACACATTAATTCTTTTTGTATATTGAATTAGGTGACACCTTTGACCAAACCCTTCCAAGAAGACTCGTTACGCTTGTTTTGTTCAATATGTTTTGTGTTTGTTGAATTGCTTGTTTATTGGGTGTCCTTTTTACTATATAGTTTGAAACGGGGAGCACCCATTAACTTCGACAAGGGTGTGAGAGAAACGACAATTTTCATAAGGCAAGTGACTTCATAAAACACCTACTATTTTATTCTATTTCATATCTAGTGTTTTCAAACAGTATTGGCAAAAGTAGTATGCATGATAGGTTTTGGGAGATTGTAGTATGCTATGCAAACCTTTTAGGTTTCCCCTTAGAAATTCCAGATTAGACCCGTATTATAATTTAGTGGAAGCAACTGCTGCAAAAATGATTGTTTTATGGTTGATGTGATAAATGAAAATTTCCACTAAATTAATTTAACGCCTGGGTGGATTGGGTCGATCGAGGAGGTTTCAAGTTGAGTGGCTTCTCAGGGCCAAGTGTCATGGTTGTCTTCGCCCAGGGTAGTTTCTACTTACTTGGGGCCATGATATGCGGTGTTAACCTGAGTTGCTCACTTGTGGTAGGCCACCCAGGGCTATGAGATTTAAGTTTACACTGAGTCTAGTTGCTTATCGTGCAACCATTGGTCAATATGGGCTCTATCTTGATGGAGTAAGTTGATGTGGACCTGGGTCAAGAGATTGATGGTGGTAGAGTTGATAGGATGGTGGTAATCTCTTAGTATGATCATGGGAAAGCAACTTCTGAAAAGTCTCGTCTTGATCTTCTCCTTTTCCTTCTCACTAAAGGAGTGTAGAGGATAGTTTGGGTTGATCGAGTCTAATGGTGAAAGTGCACACCCTCTCGAGAGTTAAAACCTAAGATCTTAGCCGTGTCCCCGGCATCGGACAAATTGAGTAACTACACAAGACTGTGTTCTGAAAATCTCCTCATCTCTAATTTCTTAATAAAACTTTGTTGGATGAACATGGGTAGGAGACATGGACTTGCCTCGAGATTGTCTCTGAAGGAGAAGATTATTGATTTAAGAAAATTGTTTACCAAAAGTAGGAGAAAATTTGCTTTGCGCAATAGCCTTGAGCTCCACCAGCCAAATTAAGCATATAGTATTAGTAAAATAGGATATTAGAATTTAAAGTCACTTGCCACCACAATTCAATTGTGCTGACCCTTTATAGCTGGGCTGCAACTAAACCTTGCAGATTTGACAGACGACGAGTGAGCATACGATAGGATTTCGAGTCTACAACCAACATGCTATGCCTGTGGCACATGAAGATGATGAGGCTCATTGTATCCCCTGTTTTCCGCTGCTGCTCTTTAAATTTTGCTAGCCTTTTCAGGTTATGCAAGTTGTAAGAGATATTTGTAACACCGGATCATGCGATTAAATAAAGTTTTTGACACTTTTGCATGATATACATCTTAAACTGTGGTGCTAGCATTTGATCCAGGGACTAGCACATTAACACAGGGACTTCCACCTTATAATAAAAGGTGAGGTCTCTACACTCGCCGTCTTCGCATACCTCTACGAGGCCTACCTGGGCTTGGAGCCCACAGTGGGGCGGTTCCGGTGCTTCTACGCCCTCCGGAGCACGGCGAAGAATGAGCGCTCCGGGTGCGTCTCATTCCGCATCGTCGACGGCATGGGGAGTGTCTACATCCCCATCACATGGAGTGAAGGCAAGGCCGTCACCTCGGTGACGAAGAAGGTGGACGACCTCCGCCAGAAGTGGCTCTTCGTCGGGGTGGAGCATCCCTGCGCCTTCCTTGAGGTCCCCGACGAGCCACCATTGAAGAACTCCCATTGGGGCAAGGCGACCTTCGACGGCACGAGGAACACAAGCCTGATGGGGCGCCTGAGTTTCCTTCGCGAGGAGGGCCTCACCGGGCAGATCATCGTGGCAGACTTCGTGACGCGTCGCATCGCTCCCCTCCAGGCACACTCGGTGTCCATGTGGATGTACTCGGGGCCGAACGACAAGATGCGGCTTCATTGCGAGGACAATGACAAGGACACCGTTGACAATGTCCTGTCCGCGCTCTTCGTCAACCCGACGGTGCCTGCCGTGGAGCAACTCCCCATGACGCTCTGGCCTCTCCATCAATACAACATGACGGAGTGCATGGCCATGTTGGAGGGGATGCCTCCGTTCACCCCGACAGGCTTGGCGGGAATGGAGGCGCCACTACCAGCGACGCGAGGAGTGGAGGGGGCGGACTCTTCCTCGGCCTCAGGAGCTGGGCTAGGTGAGGAGGAGGCCATGGCAGGGGAGGTGTCTTCCTCGAGGGCCGGGCCATTCACTGACGAGGTTTGTGACATCTCGTCAGGCGATGACGATGCCTTCGTGGTGGCTCCCTCGCGCCCCGTGGAGGAGGAGGCTGAGGAGGGGGAGGCCTCTGGCGCGGAGGCCTCTCCGGAAAGGCGCGGGCCCCGCACCAAGGCCGTCGTGAACCGCTGTAGGGCGAGGCCATCCGACGTCCCCTCCAAGAGGAAAGCGGTGACACCTCCGGAGGGGTTAGGCGCCAAGACCATGCCCTCCTGGCGCTCACCAGGCCTGGCGTGGGTCGATACCGGCGTTCCTCCGTCGGGGTGAGTGTTCATGACGCTTAGTCGCTCTGATTCTTGTTTTCTCTTTGCTCTGCCCTCTCTTGAAGGTCTTTACTTGGGTTTTTGCCAGTGATCTTGTGCCTGCGAAGCGCCGTAGGCTTCGCAAGGCTGCAGACGTGAAGAGAGCCACGGCTGAGGCCGTGGCTGACGATGCCACGAGGCCTGTCAAGACGACCTCCACAAGCCCCACTGAGGGGGTGCCTCAAGGGGATGCAGTCGCGCCTCGGGCGGAGGCGGCAGAGCCTCAGGCGGAGGAGGACGCGCCTCGCCCAGAGGACTCTAGGCCGCCCCCCGAGCCGATGGTAGTGGAGGCCGCGGAGGAGTGCATCTCCACTCCGCCTCGCGCACGTACTCCCCCTCGCGTGGTCACGCCTCCGCGCGAGGCGACTCCGCCACGCGAGCCGACACCGCCGCGCGTGTCGACGCCACCGCGTGCGCCCACGGCTCCCGCGCAGCCTGAGGCGGAAGCGAGCGAGGCGTCAGCGGGCATGGGCGTGTCCGTGGGGGGGTTCTTCTTCGGCTCCTCTTGTAGCTGAAGGCGATGAGCGCCCTGCTGATGCGGGCGCCGAAGAGGACGTTGGCGCAGATGGGGGCGGAGCCCAGGCTAGCCCCCGAGCTCTCCCTGAGGCCAGGTTCTCGGGGCTCGACGCTGGGGATGGGTCCTCCTCAAGTCAAGAGCTGGTCCTCCGTGGCTGGGACTAGAGCGCGAGGCGTTGCGAGGTCGCCTATGGCCTCGTGAGGGAGTCCCTCGGGGACTTACATCTCGCCCAGCAGCAGGAGGAGCTCGCGAAGTCGTGGGCGTCCTTCCATGCGGCGGTTGAGGCGCGCCGGCAGGAGGACTTGGCGCTGCAGGCCGCACGCGAGGAGGCCACCCGCTTTGCCAAGGAGGTCCACGAGGAGGCCATCCGCGATACTGCAGAACTCCTCGCGCCCCTCCAAGAGGAACGCGATGCCGCTGCCGAGCTCCTGCGCGAAGCCACGACCGAGCGCTAGGCAATGGAGGGCATGCTGGCGCAGAAGCGACGCAAGCAGGGCCAACTGGAGGCCCAACTGCTCTCCGCCCACCAGGCCGCGCAGGCAACCCTAGAGGGGGACCGCAAGGGCCTTGCCGAGCGTGAGCAGCAGCTGGCCCTCAAGGAGAAGGAACTGCAGCAGCGCGACGAGCAACGGCTTCAGGCGGAGCAGGACCTAGCCACCCAGCGTGAGGAGCTTGAGGCGCGCGAAGGAGACCTAGCCCAGGCGCTCTCGAAGTACGACGGGAACGTCGCTGCCCAGAAGCGTGCTTACGCTTCAAGCAGCGGTTCGTCGAGAAGAAGAAGAAGGAGGCGGAGGATGCCCTTGCGGAGCGCGAGAAGCAGTTCCGGCTGACCAAGTCTCAGGAGTACCGTGACTTGGCCCAGAAGCAGGAGGACCGCTTCAAGGCCAGGCACGCAGGAGACGCTTAGTGGATCGCCGGGCTTGAAAAGGCCAACTCCAAGCTGGAGGCCCGCCTCAAGCGCGCCAAGGATGGTCGTCGCCGAGCGGAGAAGGCCCGCAACGAGGCAGTTCATGACCTCAACTCCTTGGCCAAGGATGTGGAGGAGCAGGTGGCTCCCGCGATGGAGCGGGCGACGGAGGCGACGGACTCTGCCCAGGCGAATCGCGCGCTTACGAAGCAGCGTGAGCGCATGTTCGAGGCGCTGGTCGCCCGGGGCAACGAGCTCGCTGCGCAGCTTGGCGCGGATGCGCCGCACACCAAGGTTCGAGGCCGTGGCGATGCTGCCATGTACCTGGTCTACTTTGACAAGCTCTTCACGGCGCTCGAGGGCCCTGTCGCCGAGCTTCGCGAGATGATAGAGGACGAGAGCCGGCAGCTCCTGGGGGTGGTTGTCGATCGTATCTTCATTAACCTCAGGATCCTCACGCCAGGCTTCGACTTCTCCACCGTGACGGAGGCCGCCCAAGGCGAGGATGCGCGCAGGGTCTCCAACTCCCTCCGCGAGCAAGTCGACGCTTTGTGCAACCGCTTCAGGCGTGCGGAGGCTGTGGCGGAAGACATCGAGGAGGAGGTCGTCTCTGCCGAGACCGAGGAGGGCGCTGTGGAGGAGGCCCAAGACGATGACACCTCTGCCTGAGCTACACGTCATTGCGACTGCGTGCGCTTGTATCTGAAACAATCTTATGTTTAGAAATTTGCGACCTTTCGGCCTGTAATATACTCTTATTTGCAATTTTATTTTAGCTTGCTTGCCCCTCGAGAGGTCTCTTTGGACTCATCTTCATGTCTATTTGTTCTCTGCGTCGGTAGGACCCTTCTCTTCGTGCCATGACAACGCCACTTCGGTATGCAGGAGCAATGACTCCGCAAGGCCGGGGAGAGTTTAGGCCTAGGAGAGGTAAGAGCCCTGAGTCGCGATCCTCAAGTGCCCCCCTTAGACGTACGAGTAGTCCATGAAGCGTAAGGGAAAGCAAAATCGCTTGAGGGGCAAACGTGCGCTAGAGGGGAAAAAGCTCTTAAGGCGCGGGTGCGAGACTTAGCTTCTCGAGGATTTCGCCCTGCAGAGGATTTTTGCCTGGCGAGGAGGTCCTCTTGAGGGATCGTTCCCGGATGCCTCCTCGGGCTTGTGGGGGTATTTCTTCCCTGTAGATGTTAGAGGGGCAAACCCAAACGTTGGAGCACGGTACAGGGGACTCGTGCGCGCTTATAGGTCCCCTCAGGCGTTCCTCACGAGGAGAGTAAGTACCAAGGTCCTCTGTAGAGATGGCGTGTTTGTGGGATCTTGCCCTCCAGCCAGAGCTCGGATCCTTGGATTTTGCAGTGCTGATGGTGTGTCATTTGAGGCACTGGCACCGTACTCAGCCCCCGCTCGTGAGGTACGCATGTGGAGAGATATAAGCGTACATTTCAACGAAGTAATGCGTAAATAAAACTCACCACCATATATTACATAGCGGCGCTGTGGCGCTAAGTTCACTTGGGAACGAAATTGTCTCATTATGCTTGGAGTTGCCAAGTTAATGTTTTGACCATGTCGAGGCATGGGGACCACCCATTAGTGGCAGAGACTCTCAACGGCCTGAGGTGGCTCGTTACAAGGAGAGCTCGGAGGGTTGACCCTCGAGAGAAGCCTTTGGAGCTTGGAGGTTTAAGCCGTGATATTTTAACCTTTTGAGCCAAAAAATGCTTGGAGGTTGAGCCGTAAGCTGCCTCTTCCGCCAGATGCCTTGACGTGACAATGATCACGGGCGTGACAATGATCACGGTTGCGTTTGTTGCTTTAGGAGACAAAAAATGCTTGGGAGGTTTAAGCCATGAGCTTTTAACCTTTTGTGACAAAAGGTGCTTGGAGGTTGAGCCGTAAGCTGCCTCTTTCGCCAGATGTCTTGACGTGACAATGATCACGGGCGTGACAATGATCACGGGTAGAACTTGCGTAGGTGCATGATGTTCCATGGATTCTTAACGGGGATGCCGTCTTGAGTTTCGAGGCAAGCCGCGTCGGGCCTGGCGATGTGGGTGACTCTGTAGGGACCTTCCCACATTGGAGACAGCTTGTGGAGGCCTTCCCTGGAGAGGATTCGCCTGAGGACGAGATCGCATGCCTCCAGGGTACGCGAGCGCACTTTTCGGCTGTGGTAGCGTCTCAGGTCTTGCTGGTATTTGGCCGCCCAGAGGGCAGCGCGGCGTCGTAATCCCTCGAGAAGCAGCAGGTCGTCATTGTGGAGGTCCTCTTGCTAGTCCTCGTTAAAGGCAAGGACCCGTGGGGATCCATGCTTTATCTCTGTGGGGAGGACTACTTCGGCTCCATAAACGAGGGTGAACGGTGTTTCCCCCATAGGCTTGGGTGGCGTTGTGCGGATGGACCAGAGCACCGAAGGGAGCTCGTTGATCCAGCCCTTGCCGTGGCCTTTGAGGATGTCGAATGTCCTGGTCTTTAGGCCCTTAAGGACTTCTGTGTTTGCTCGCTCAGCCTGTCCGTTGCTCTGCGGATGTGCGACTGAGGCGAAGCAGAGCTTGATGCCCATTCTTTCGCAGTAAGCTCTGAAGATGCCACTGGTGAATTGTGAGCCATTGTCGATGATGATGCGGTTAGGCACTCCGAAGCGGTAGACCAGGCCTCTGATGAATTTCACCGCCCCGCCTGATGTAATTGTGTGTGTCACCTCCACTTCGTGCCACTAAGTGAACTTGTCGATGGCCACCAAGAGATAGCGATATCCCCCTTGCGCTGTTGGGAAATGTCCAGCCCCCAGACCGCGAACGGCCAGGAGAGCGAGATGGTTTGTAGCCCCAGCGCAGGTTGGTGGATTTTCTTGGCGTGGAATTGGCAAGCTTCGCATGCTTGGACGATGTTAACTGCATCCTGAAGTGCTTGAGGCCAATAGAAGCCGCTCCTGAATACTTTGCATGCGAGGGTGCGGGCGCATGAATGGTGGCCGCATTCCCCGTTGTGGATGTCCTTGAGTAGCATTTTGCCTTCTTCGGGAGGAACGCATTTGAGCGCGGTGCCGTTTGGGCGCTTGCGGTAGAGATTTCCTTCGAGGATTTGGTAAGATTTTGCTTGGTGGGCGATTCGCTCTGCTTCAACATCTTCCTCGGGAAGGATTCCTTTGTCGAGTAGCCTTTGATCTCGTCAATCCATCCTGCTTCTTGATGCACCGCTGTGAGCAACAGACGCTCCCCTTTAGGGGGCCCACAATCTGGAGCCACGTTTGCAGGTGGTGGCGGGAGCGCTTCGTCTGTGCTTGCGGGCATGGCCTCCTGTGGCTGCTTTATGGATGCCTTGATGAGTCTTTCTTCAAAGACGCCTGGCGGCTGAGCTTGCCTCTTTGATGCGCGCTTGGCGATGTCATCATCCTCTTGGTTCTCCTTTCTTGGGATGTGCATGAGCTCCATTCCCCTGAAGTGCTTCTCAAGCCTGCGGACCTCTTCAAGGAATGCGGCCATGTGGTCGTCCTTAGTCTTATAGCTTTTGTTGGAGAAGTTGACGAGCAGCTGGGAGTCGCCCTTGATGAGTAGGTGCTTGACGCCTAGGGCTATTGCGGCGCGTGGGCCAGCAACCAGGCCTTCGTACTCAGCGATGTTGTTGGATATCTTGTCGATTCCGAAGCACAGCTGGACCACGTAATATAGCTTGTCGCCTTTTGGTGAGATAAGGACCACGCCAGCCCCACCGTGGCGACAAGCGAAAGCTCCATCGAACTTCATGGTCCAGTGGCTGGGCATTTTGTCACCAGAGGGCTCTTGTTCTTCTCCCAAAGGCTCTTCAGGGGTTGGTCAGTCCACTCGGCGACGAAGTCTGCCAGCGCTCTTCCTTTGATTACCCTTGTGGTGTCGAAGCGCAAATTGAATGGTTGTAGCTCTATATTCCATCTTGCGACACGATATATGGCATTTGGGTTGCGCAGGATCTGCTCCAGGGGAAACGAGGTAACCACCGTGATTGGGTGCCCTTGGAAGTAGTGTCGCAGCTTTCTTGAGACGATGAGGAGTGCGAGGAGGAGTTTATGCTGCATTGTATACCGCTCACGAGCATCGCGCAGTACTGTGCTAACGAAGTAGACTGGATGCTCGACAAGGGTAGTCGGTGCAGCCTTGGTGGCTTCTGCCTGAAGGGGCTCCGCTAGGCCCTCAAGTGGCTTGGCCTCTCGAGGCTTGTCCTGGCCCTCGAGGGAGTTGGCATGTGGAGGCTTTTTCGGCCCCTCGAGGTAGTTGGCCTACGGGGGCTCTTCAGGCTCCCTGGCGGGATCATCTTGCAGCGGTTGACTTGGGGTGGGCCTCTCCTGTGGCTTTGGGCCTGGCGGTTGGTTTGTGAGGCCTACCCTTTCGTCGAGCTCTTCCTCAGGAGGTTTTTGCTTTGGAGTGGTTGCACTCTTATTGTGGGGTACTTGCTCTTCCCTTTCTACCAGAAGGACGACACTGGCGGTCTGTGGAGTTGCTGATAGATATAACTTCAGGTGCTCGCATGTCCTTGGGGCGACCATTACTGGTGGGCTGGCTAGGTACCTCTTCAAGTCCTCAAACGCTTTTTCTGCGTCAGGGGTCCACTTGAAAGTGTTTGTTCTTTTCATGATCTTGAAGAACGGTAGGGCTCTTTCGCCGAACTTGGAGGTTAATCTACCCAAGCTGGCCATGCAGCCTGCTAGGCGTTTCATGTCCTTGAGCCTGCGTGGAGGTTGCATGTCCTCTATGGCCTTGATTTTGTCAGGGTTTGGCTCTATGCCCCGGTGGGACACAAGGAAACCAAGCAGTTTGCCTGAAGGCACTCTGAAGACGCACTTGGTGGAGTTGAGCTTGATGTTCACCTTGCGCAGGCTGGCGAAAATCTCTTCAAGGTCCCTGAGGAGAGTGTTTCCCTCTCGGGATTTTACGACAATGTCATCGACATACGCCTCGGCATTTCTGCCCATTTGCTCGCCAAGTGCTATCCTCATTAGCCTCTGGAAAGTGGCTCCGGCGTTTTTTAGGCCGAAGGGCATGCAGACATAGCAATACACACCGCAAGGGGTGAGGAAAGTCGTCTTCTCCTCATCTTCCTTAGCCATTTTTATCTGATGATAACCAGAGAAAGCATCGAGGAATCAGAGGAGGTCGCAGCCTGCCGTGGAGTCCATGATCTGGTCGATTCTTGGCATGGGATAAGGGTCCTTGGGGCAGGCCTTGTTTACATCAGTGTAGTAGATGCAGAGGCGGCCTCCTCCGGCGGGTTTTGTGACTACCACGCCGTTGGAGAGCCAAGTGGGGTGCGCGACTTCGCGGACGACCTTTGCTGCTTTGACCTTCTCGACCTCTTTGACGATGATTGCTTGCTTCTCGGGGGCTTGTTTTCTTGCTTTTTGCTTGACGGGGCACGCGTTTGGACACATGGCTAAGTGGTGCTCGATCACCTCCCTCGGTACACCAGACATATCTGACGGTGACCATGCAAACATGTCAGAGTTTTACTGGAGGAAGGCGACAAGCGCGCTTTCCTATTTGGGAGGCAGCGCGGCGCCAATGGTGACGCTAGCCTCCGAGCCCTCAGCCCCCGAGCTGCTGGAGCTTAGAGAGACTTTCTTTGTAGCGGCTGGCTCCTGGGAGAACAACTGCTTCTTCTTCTTGGGTCTCTCGAGAGGCTCCATGTCCTTGTCTGCAGGGAATGCCATAGCGGTGGCCTTGTAGGCCATCTCCACAACGCGCGTAGCATCCAGGACATGTCCACGGATGGTGATTGTGCCAGCGCTGCCGGGGAGCTTGACCATGTTGTAGGCATGATGCGTGACGGCCATGAATTTTGCGAGCTCGGGATAGCCGAGGATGGCGTTGTACGGTAGGCCCATGTGCGCAACGTCGAAGTCGATGTGCTCGGTGCAGTAATTTTCCTCACTTCCGAAGGTGACGGCGAACCTGACCTGTCCCAGAGGCTCGATCGGGCCGCTGGTGACTCCTGTAAAGGGCCTAAAGGGCATGGGCCGCTCGTAGGGCACTTGAAGGGCTTCGAACGTATCTGTGGAGATAACATTCAGGCCTGCTCCACCATCAATGAGTGTCTTGGAGACAGCGACGTTGTCGATGGTGGGGCTGCAGACCAGCGGGAGGGTTCCAACAGTCTTAGTGGACTTGGGGTGGTCTTGAGCGTCGAAGGCGATGGTGTACTGCGACCACTTGAGGGGCCTGGAGGTCTCGGTGCTGGGGAGGGCAGCATTGAGTTCGCGGACGAACTGCTTGAACTGATTTTTCAACTTTGGCGCATGCGCCCCACCGAGGATGCAGGCAATGGCGGCTCTTGGGGCTTGGTAGCCACCATCTTCCTCGTCAGGGAGGTTGCCATTCTTCTCTGCAGCATTGGCCTGGTTGCCAGATGGCTTCTGGTAGCCGCTCTTGCGCCCACTCCCGCGATTGCCACGACCTTGACCGCGGCCGCCACTGCCTTCTGCTTGCTCGCGTTCTTTGCTCAACCTCTTGAGGTCGAAGCACGTCTCGGTAGAGTGACCGCGCCTATTGTGGTAGATGCAGAATGGGCGGTGGTCGTCTTTCCTCTCTCCAAGCTCGGGAGAATCCCTGCGGGTGCCCTTCGCGTCAGGCTCTGCCGCGAGAACCGCGGTAGCCTTGCGCTTGGGCTCCTCCTTCTTCTTATGGCTCCTGGACCCTTCGGCGTGCTCGTCCCCTCTCGAGGACATCTTGACGAAGAGGAGGCCCTCTTCAGCCTTGGCGCACTTGTCCGCCAGGTCGAACAGTTTCACCACAGAGGTGAGCTTGTCGTGGATGCCCAACTTCTCGAGCATCCTGCTATTTGTGACGCCCTCGCGGAAGGCGGCGATGACTTGGGTTTCAGGGATGTTCAGAATCTTGTTGCGCACCTGGCTGAAGCGCTGGATGTACTTGCAGAGGGTCTCATCCTTCTTCTGCACCACAGCGCGCAGGTCGTTGTGGGTGAGGGCGCGCTCGTACGTCCCATTGAAGTTGGAGACAAACTGCTTGTAGAGCTCCTCCCAAGAGTTCACAGAGTCCTCGGGGAGGTTCAGAAGCCCTGACAGCGCAGAGTCGCGAAGCGCGTGGGAGAAACAGTTGGCCATGACCTTGTCGTCTCCACCTACTGCTTGGATGGACGTGGTGTAGAGCTGCAGGAACTCGATGGGGTTGCTGGAGTCGTCGTGTAGCGTACCTGCACTTTAAATAAGGCAGATACCTGTGTATAGTGCAAATCCCTGGATCGATTCATTTGCACACACAGTTTACGATGAATATCACAACATTGTATCAATATTACACGAATAATCCAGACTTGGTAAAATAAATAGTTCGATACATCTTTGCATAGCTCAAAGCTAGCTCAAAACACTAAAGCAGCGGAAATAAATCTTCAATGAGCCTCCATCTTCATGATACGCCACAGGCGAAAACATGTTGGTGCAGACTCGAAACCCAAAACGTATTCCTTACTCTTCGTCAGATATTTCTGCAACAAATAATGATTTGCAACAGAGTGGGTCAGATTCCATTAAAATGGAGTCTGACAAGTGACACTATGGTGGACACTCAATGGAAATAACTCTAGAGCCTGTATGCAGATTTGGCCGGTGGAGTTCAAGGCTATTGTGCATAAAGCCAGTTTTGCCTAACTCTTTGTAAAACAAACTTATTAACATCATAATTGTCAACACTGGCAAGTTCCAGTGAACCAAAAGATATCACGTCCTTAGGTGTACCCTCAGGTGAAAACCCCCACATTCAATGGTCCTAAGTATAGTAGAAACTATCTTAGGTGAAAACCCCCATGAACTTGGTCCTGAGTAGTCCACTGTTGTTTATCAAAATTTTATTAAGAAATTAGAATGTTGGGATTCCTCCATGTTCCTTGATCAGCTGTAGTCTTTACTTGAAATACTTCTCCTTGCGTCCTTCACAATCTTCTCCATTTATTCCCCACATCCCTTTGTTCCTGGGTGGCCTTCCACAAGTGTACTCTCAGGTGAGAACCCCCACGTTCATGATCCTAAGTATAGTAGAAACTATCTTAGGTGAAAGCCCTCATGGACATGGTCCTGAGTAGCCACTCAACATAAACCAAACAACCAATCCACCCAGATGATTCATTAACTTAGTGATGTGCACTCCCAGGTGAAAACCCCCACATACTATGATCCTAAGTATAGTAAAGACTATCTCAGGTGAAACCCCTCATAGACATGGTCCTCAGTAGCCACTTAACATTTTATAAAACCTTTCATCAATTGCATAGCATCAAAATCTACTAGGTCATTTCATAGGTACCTAGACACAATGGAATACGGAATTTTAAAATCTTGCATAGCAAATCTACTAAGCTCTACTCATGCATAGAAAATAACTAAGTTATGCATAGAAAATACTTAGGAACTGTATGAGGTGTGCCACTTGTCTTGGCAACAAGAAGAATAGCAACAGCAGCTGCAACAGTTGTCGTTTCCCTCCGAAATTTCTAACACATCAAACAAAACACACATAAACATACAAACCCAAATAACAATACAAAAATATGCTATGCATGATGTGCAAAAATACTTAGAGAAAATACTAAGTCTATTCTTTAAGGTGATCGACAGTTATCAACAACTCTTTGTAAATTGGATATTCACTATAGTGAGAGAGACAGACACCCGGCCAGCCACTTAAGTTATGGAACATGTCTCATGTACGTAGACATGTAAGATTAGTTTCCAGGCCGCTTCATCCCACTATGCCGCTAGGATCCAACAAACTTCAAGATGGTAATAACATGATCAAAATTGTTTTAAGTCAAGATTAGGAAGATAGAAGAAAATGATGTTGATTATCTTCCAGGCTTCATCTCCAGACTTGTAGTATTCTCCTTAGTGATGTCTTGATTGAATTCTTGGTAGACTTGAGTAATCTTCAGACTTGTTGATTTTTGTATCACTTGGGCTGGTCTTGGATTTAATTAGTCTTCATGAAGTCTTAGAGAAGAAGAAAGGACAGAGAGAAAGGCTTAGAGAATAGAATGGAGGTTGGCCTTCTTGAACTTCTTCTCACTTTTCTTCTAAGTGCTTGACATCTTGTGATGCTTACAGAGTCCGTTTTCTTCTAAGTCCTTCATTGGTCTTCTGGCTTCATGTTGAAAATCCTAAGTGTCTAGTGCATAGCACTTTTCCCAAAATACTAAGTTGGAAATAATCCTAACTTAGAGAAAATGGGGAAGGAGTTTTCTTATGGAAATATAATTACAAAATAAAATATGCTATGCATGAAATGCAATTTTAAATCACAAGGAACATAGTACTAATTTTTGTGATAATTATAAAGTATGCATAAAGTTATAATTGCAATTTAATTAATTTCTATTTTCACAAAATATAATAAAGAAATAATTATAAGATTAAAGTTTTATGTGATTTAAATTTTATAACAAAATTTTATAATTAGTATTAAATAACAGAGGGGATTTAAATAAATTCATAGCAATTGGATTTATTCAAGAATAATGTTTATATTAGAAGTTATGTTGAAAATATTCAAACTATTCAATTTAAATATAAAACCATGAATTTATCCAAATAAAACTCAAAAATATTTTATAACAGTGCCATCAATTTGCAATTATTCCAAAGTCTCTAAAACAATTTTATTTGCAATTTTTGAATTTACAGATTTAAAGTTATTACAAAAATACTCAAATCTACCATTTGAAAAATATTTTAAACTTAGTCAAATTTGAATTTTGGCAGATCTACAATATTCTACATGTTGAGGGCTTTCCAAAAATATAAAGTTTGTTAAATTTGGATGAGTGCTTAAAAAGTTATGACAGATCTAAGTGGTAGGGGCTTTTCTGCAAAACTGCCAAATAATCTAATTAAAAGAATTTATTTTCTGACGTGGCAGCTAACTGGGATGCTGACTGTGCAGGCCACGTCAGCGCTGACGTGGTTAAGTGGATGAATCTGGATCGTTGGATCTAGATCTGATGGTCAAGATCTGGCCGTACCGATTCATTTAAATGAATCTAATCTCGGGCGTTGGTTGCAGATCGGACGGCTCGGGAGGAAAGGCTCACCGGGCGGCGCGGGATGGTCGCCGGAGATGGAGGAGACGGCGGCGGTGGCTCGGGCGAGGACGGCTTCGGCGTTTGGGAGCTCCCCCGGACGAACAGAGGTGACGGCGGAGCGCGGCTGGTCACGAGGAGGCCAGTGGACGTCGTGGCAGCGTCGGGTTCATCTCACAGCGCCGGGGAGGGGTGGTCGGAGTGGTGGTTGCGGAGGAAAACTTTGGGTCGAGCACGCTCTCGTTGATCTGGCGCATGAACAAGCACGGGAAAACATCAGACAGATGCGCGCCGTCGAGGGAAAGAGGGGGAGGGGGTCACGGGCGCGAGGAGGTGGCTCACCTTGCCGGGAACGAAGGAATACGGCGGCGGAGACGAGGAACTCCGGCGAGCTCTTGCGGCGGCCTGGCGGCGCTATAGCTAGGGTTTGTGTGGGGGAAATACGGAGGAGGGAGTGGGGTTTAAGTATGGGCCGGAGAGGGAACCAAAATCGCGAAGAATCCGCCGGATTTGGGAAAGGAATCGGGGGCAGAAATTTCGGATGGAGGTTGAAGACGACCGTGACGTCATCGCTGACGTCAGCATTTTTCTTTTTCTGATTTTCCATTTAATTTATATCTTTTGATTTATAACTCCAAATGAAGTCAAATCAATTTCTAAAAATTTGTAAAATTCATATCTATGCTTTAAACCAATAGTGGGCATGTTTTGAAACTTTTTGAAAAATAATTATTTTGAAATATCCATCAAATACAATTTTACCTATTTTAGGTTAACTTTGAAATAAGGGATTTAATAATTTATTTGGTGTTAAATAAAATTTATGAAATTACCCATATTCACATATGTTTGAAATTAGATTATTTAAAATTATTTTGTTGAAATCATTCTCCTTTATTTTGGCATAAAAATAGAATAATAGAATATAAATATTTTCAGAGCAATATGAAATATAATGGATTTTAATTTAAACCCTTTTGAGATTTAATAAAATGATGAATGATGAGATACATGTATGCATGCATGCAATGCTTAAAATTTCTTTTCCAAAGCAAAATTACTTAAATGCTTTCAAAAGTTTTAAATTTTAGTGATTTCTAAACATTCCAAAATATTGGGATGTTACACGTCGTAGCCCTTGGGGAGAGCCGCCCTGAACTTCGGGGGCTAGACCACGCGACGCAGGGAGCGGGTGAACGCCATGCCGCCGGTGGCGTACGTGGCGACTCCGTGCTGCAGCGCGTAGCGGTTCAGCTGGCCCGCCTGGCCGTTCTCTTCCACGAGCCTGTTCTGGCGGTTGCGTTGGAGCTCCATCCCCACGCGAGCGTGGGGCGCGGTGCGCTGCACGATCAAGGAATCATGCGGCGAGGACGCGTGCGAGGCATCCCTCTACGTCGCAGCTGGTGCAGGTCCTGGCGGAGGCGGAGGCGCGTCTGGCGCGACCGTGCCCGTGAGGGAGGGGTGCATGATGGACTGCGACGGAGCGGGGCGCGTCGTGGCGATGCCGACGAGGTGGTTGAGGAGCTCCAGCCACTGCTCGTGGGCCTCAGCTGTGGGCTGGTAGCGGAGAAGTTCCTGCGCCATGAGCAGCGCGGTGTGAGGCGCGGGGTCCGTCCTGCCAGGGCCGGAGCCGCTCGGGCGCCGCGTCGGGTGTGACGACTGCGTGTCCTCTTGGTGCTCGGAGTTGTGCTCGGGCTCCTCCGCATGAGGGCCCGAGTTGGCGCGCTCTTCATGGCGGGGTCGGCCCCGTCGTGAGCGTGTGGCCGGGGCGCCTGGCGGGGCGCGCGCTCCTTCAGGCGCGCGTCGGTTGACGCGGGCGGCGTGGGTAGCGCGGGTCTACGAGGGTATGTATTCCGATATCCGCCGTACTGAACGGATAGACGTCGCCTCGAGGGGGGTGAATAGGCGATTTAAAACTTTTTCCGAGGATCCGGAATATCCGGTCTAAGAATGACCCGGAAATTCCGGTATGCTTGATAAAGGCGGAATAAACTAGAGGTTTACTATAACAAGCATACAAGCTAGATATAAATACTAGGCTGACCTATGTGCACCAACAACTTACGCTAAGCAATACAAGTAACAAGGTGATAGCAAGATAGATGACTTCAAGCACGAAGGCTATCACAATGTAAAGTGCACAAGTAAAGAGCTCGGGTATAGAAATAACCGAGGCACGCGGAGACGAGGATGTATTCCCGAGTTCCATCCAAAGGTGTGCGTCTCGTTTGGAGAGGTGTGCGCAACCACAACAGGTTAGCCGCAACGCCACAAAGGCTCACCTTCTTCTCCTGATGAACTCAACCACAAAAGGTTGCGAGTTCACCTTCCACTATTGATCTCCTTTGGGGCGGAGATCGAATCCCGTACAACTCTTGAGACACACACCCACAACTTAATTGGGGGCTCCCAAGTCTTGAGGCACACACCCACAACTTAATTGGGGGCTCTCAAGTGACCACAAAAGGTCTTGACCACAAAAGGTCTTTGCCACAAAAGGCGTCTAGGGTCCAAAGACCCAAGAGTAACAAACTCACAAGTAACACCACCGGAAATTCCGGTCTAAGAGAGACTCGGAAATTCCGGTCACCCGGAAATTCCGAGTCCATGAAATTTCCGAGCTGAAATTCCGGCTGGAGTCAGAAGAAAAACCAAAATTTTCCTTAGCCATTTCTGGAGGACTTTTCTGGGGGCACTTGGAAATTCCGGTAGACGGAAATTTCCGAGCACAATTTCCGACTGGAGTCAGAACCCTTTTTCTCCTTTTCTTAGCCGTTTTCTTGGATGAGCTGGGGAACCGGAAATTCCGGTAGGGCGGAATATCCGACCCCAATAATCCGAATCAGCAGAACACCGAAACGAAAACTGCTATAACTTTTGCAAATGAACTCCAAATGAGGTGAGACCAATTTTGTTGGAAAGAAAGCGACGATGAGCACCAACAAAAAGTGGAAATATTGCATCCCATAAATAGAGTAAAATCTCCACACATGGCAAGGTGTGGGACTTTCCTCAAGGTAGAACCGGCAATATTTCCGCCACCGAAAACGCAACAAGTTGTCCAAAGTAAAACCGATTTCGATGAACAAGAGCTTGACATGGAGATGAACCAAGATCTAACTCCTCACCAACATAAAAGCCAAATAAGAACCAAGAAATATGATATGCCAAGTATGCAAAGGTTTGAGCTCTCCACAAGAATGCGATCAAGTTACTAACTTGAGAGCCCCTCTTGATAGTACGCCTATCTATCCTATAGCCCTATCAAGATCATACCTTTTCTAACATCCCAACATTTTATAATGTTCAAAAATCACTAAAATTTAAAACTTTTCTTTTTATTACAATAAAATATTAAATGCATGAGGAAACCAACTATAAAAGACTTCAAAGTTTAATATTTCAAATGTCACAGTTTAAAACATTTTATTATTCCATGTAATTCAAAACCTTAAAATATAATTTGACAAAAATGTTACAAACTACAATTCATTTTATTTTAAGTGAATAGTTGTAATTGAATTGAATCACTTAGCCATATCTATTCATAAATACAAGATTATTCAAATAGTATATAATTACTAAATGGTTTTCATTCCTTTAACTAAGTTCAAAATATAGTTTGGAAATTATAAGCCTATAGTGTATAACTTTACAACTTCATAGAATTTAAATTACTGAATTAGCCAAATAAACATTTCTTTTGCTTAAAGGAATTTCATCTATTTTCAAAGCATGATGTAACGTATCTGCACTTTAAATAAGGCAGATACCTGTGTATAGTGCAAACCCCTGGATCGATTCGTTTGCACACACAGTTTACGATGTAATATCACAACAAAGTGTCAATTTTATTACATCGATGATCCAGACTTACAAAAATAAATAGTTCGATACATCTTTGCATAGCTTAAAGCTAGCTCAAAACAATAAAGCAACGGAAATAAATCTTCTATGAGCCTCCAACTTCATGATACGCCACAGGCGAAAACATGTTGGTGCAGACTCGAAATCCCTTAACGAAAACCTCACTCGTCATCTGAACAACCTGTATCAAATAAAATTTTGCAACAGAGTGGGTCAGATTCCATTAAAAATGGAGTCTGGCAAGTGACACTATGGTGGACACTTAATGGAATAACTGTATAACCTATATGCATATTTGGCTGGTGGAGTTCAAGGCTAGTTTGCATAAAGCCAATTTTTCCTACTCTTTTGAAAACACTTTTCTTGAAATCAGGACAAGTATGGCATGAAAACCATAATCTCATCTTCCCTTGTTCACCCATCAACTTTTAACTTAGAAATTTGAATGTTGGGAGTCTCCGTTGAATCCTTGATCAGCTGCTCAAAATTGTCCGTAACCGAGGACACGGCTAAGTACTTAGTTTTAACTCTGCAGAGGTTGTGCACTTTCACCACGAGACTCAAACAACCCTTCTGTCCTTGACCCTCATGTAGTGAAAAGGAAAGGAGAAGCCTGAGACGAGACCTTTGGGGAAAAGTCAAGGCAGAGCCATTATACCACGTGGTTGCACTGGAAGCATCTTCACTTGGAGAAAACGTTGGCCCCTTTGTTCCTGGGTGGCCATCCTCAAGTGTACGTACTCAGGTTCACTCATCTAAATGAGCCTGGGTCTTAGCCAGGTGCACCCACCTAAATGAGCCTAAGCAGCCACTCAACTCTAACCTCCATCCTCTTGCCACATCCACCCAGAAGTATCTTTAACTTAGTAGAAAATAACTTTTCACAAAACAACTTTTGCATAGCATCAATATTTCTACCAAGTTACCCATAGGATTCTAGACACAACTAGTGTAAGGGATATAGTAGTTTCAGCATAGCAATACTATCCAACACATGCATATAATAAACATACTCAGTAATGCATAGAAAATACTTAGGAAGTTTATGAGGGTGTGCCACTTGCCTTGGCAACAGGGAGAGCAGGAGTAACAGTTGCAAAAGCCTTCGTTTCTCTCCGAAATTTCTAACAAGTCAAACAAGCCCCAAATAAACATACAAGCATAAATGCAACACTTAGAAAAATATGACATGCATGATCTGATAAATATTCTTAAGCACTAGAGATGCATGTCATGCCATGAAATTATTCTAAGTTAATGCAGGGCAAGTGTGTTAGTCAAAATTACTAAGGACCAAGGTCATAAAATCAATTGCTATAAGTCAACTTGACTAAGTTGTAAGACTGCTCCTAGTCTTCATCATGTTTGATCTTGAATTCTTCAACTCCTTTGTAGTTTCCTTCATCTTCAATTAGCACTCTGAGAACCTGGTCAAAATCACTAAGGACTTGGTTTATGTCCAAAGTGAAAGAAGAATAGGATGGCGGAAAAAGATAAAGAAAAGATGTAGTTTTTCTTCTAGGCTTCATCTCCAGACTTGTAACTTTCTCCGATGTCTTCACTGAATCATGTAGACTTGATGGTTCTTCAGACTTGATGATTTGTATATCACCCGGGCTGGTCTTGGATATACCTTAGCCACCACGAGGTCTAAGAGAGAAGAAAAGAAAAGAGAGAAAATACTTAGAGAAATAAAGGGGGATGGTCTTCTTGCAGTTCCTCTTGATTTTCTTCTTAGTGTTTTTTTGCTTCTTGAAGATGCCTTCGGAGTTTTGTTTTTCTTGGCTAAGTCTTCATTGGCCTTCTAGTCTTCATGTTAAGAATCTCAAGTGTCTAAGTGCATAGCACTTTACCAAAACACTATGTCGAAAATAAACTTAACTTAGAGAAAAACAATAACTATGCAGTAAATATGCTATGCATGCAATGCAATGTTTAATCACAAGAAAACATCAAACTTGATTTGTTTGAGAAGTCAAAAATATTTCTAAATACTTTTGTGACCAAAGTGTTCATAATATGCCTAAGTACTTTATAATTTCGAATATATGATGACATTAATTTTAATATATTTTTAATTAATTTTTATTCATTAAAATATCATTTAAAAGTATTAAATCAATATTATTTACAAAATCATAGAAAAATTATCTAAAAAAAATTAGTAGAAAAATACTACTGCCAATAATTAGACATTCAAATTTATAGAAAAAGAGTTTGATAAATTTTAAATTTCAAATTTGAAGTTATGTTCAAATTACCATTAATGCCACTTTTGAATTTCAACAAATTTTAATTTGACAAAACATAAAAGTAATGATGCCAAAAGTTTCTACGTGTCATAAGCTTTCCAAAAATATTTTATTTGTAAAATTTTACCAAACCAATAAAAAGTAGTGATAGATTTAAAATTTAGGATTTCTCTGCAAAACTGCCGGTCTTCGGTTGACTGTTGACTTTGACTACTGACGTGGGAATTGACTTGCTGACGTGGCAGGCTGACTGGGATTTGACTTCGAATTTGACCAAAAATAAAGTTGCTCGGATGGAAAAATACTCTTAACGAAAGTTGTAGAGAATTACGTGCTCTTTCTAATTATCACAATTATAACATAAGTGGATGAATAGATTGGTCACAAATCTCAAAATACCTTTCTGGTCCAAAACTTCAAACGTGAATATCTCTCAGCTCGCTGAACCAAAAGAGGTGAGGCTTGGGGCAAAAGAAAGGTCTTGATCAGAGGAACAACTTTCGTATTGTCGTCCGAAAGTTTTGAGATGATTTGGTTACTCGAACAACATCAAACACGATCTGTATTATACAGAAAATTACGTACGTTAAAATAAAAAGTTGTCAACAGGAAAGTTGTAGATATGGAGTAGATCTACCTTTTCACCGAAGGAATTTCGATTTGGCGCAACGAGCGCGAAGAGATCTGAGAAATACGACTTCAGATCTGATGGATGACGATTCGAAATTCTTCCTCCACGCTTGATGAAAAGAGTTGAGGCTTATTGGGATGGAAAGGTATCGACGAGATCTACAACAATGATTAAGGCCCCGTCGCGATTGGAGATGTTTTTGTTCGTCGAACGAACGAAATACTATTTTGCTGATTAGGGTTTCGGTGGAACGAAAAGAGTAAAAGAGATGCCGGCGGCTACAGGGGTTTATATAGGCGGAGGGATGGTGGAATAGATAGGGCTCGGAGTTGTGAACGCGTAGGATCAAACGGATCCGGATTTGGAGTTATATTTCTTGAGATAAACGTGTTTGAATGAAAGGTGGTTAGAAACACGAATTTTCAGAGTTTGGGTTAGATACGGTTCGGTTTGGTTCGGTTCGATCCTTCGTGGGCCGGCCGGCTGGCCGATTCATTTTTTTTTTTTTTTTTCCTTAATTCCTTCATAACTTTTGTTTTACAACTCCGAATTAAGTGAAATTAATTTCTAAAAATTTCTAAAAATTATATCTTTATTTTAAAACATTTATGGACATGTTTTGACCACTTTTTAAAAATATTAATTTTGAATATTTGATTTAATGCAAATTTGACACTTTTGTCCAATTTGAAAATAGAAATTTAATTAATTTATTTATGGCTAAATAAAATTTGGTACCACAATTTTGAACATATGAAAATAATTATTTCTAATAATTACAATCAAAGTATTAAAGTAAAATAAGATAAATAGCATAATCATTATTTTGTTTTTAATATTTTCTCAGATAGATTTTTCAAGTGGAATTAATATTTCAACCATTGTAATTTCAAATATAACTAATGCAAGAAAATGATGAATGCATGCATTAATTTTGTTTTCAAATCGACATACAAATAGTTTTCAAAAAGTTTTAAATTTTTCTGATTTTTCAAAATTTGAAAAATCCTAGGATGTTACACATGAAAGGATTAATATATTCTAAATAAGAATAGAATTAAAACAAAAATCCTTTCCAAAGTTGTTATAAAGTTTTCAAATGAATTATCATAATTAAAATATAATGTTGCACAAATTATTATCAAAATAAAAATGAATACAATATATCTTCTCTTTTCCATTTTCATATAGTTGTGTTATATCATTAATAAGTATACCAAAGCCAAAAAGGAATTTATAAATTGAAAATAAGTTTAAATAACTTAAATTCAAACATATTGAAATGTGAGTATTTTACAAATTTATTTTAGCCAAAGGAAAATTTAAATGAGATAGAAATTCAAATTTGACTTTAAGTGTCAAATTTGTAATTAAGCAATATTTCAAAATACTAATTTTCAAAAATATTCAAAACATACCCACAACTGGTTTAACAGCAAGATATTATTTTTACAAATTTTTAGAAATTAATTTGACAACATTTGGACATTTAAATCAAAAGATATGAATACAAGAAATAAAATCAGAAAAAGAAAAACTTGCTGACGTCATGCTGACGTCAGCCCATCTTCAACCTCCAGAGGAAATCGCGGCCGAAACAAACTCTCCCGATCCTTTCCAAAATCCGGCGAGTTTGTTTGCGGGAATTGCTCTCTCCTCAGCCCTATTTAAACCCCACGATCTCCTCTGCCTTTTGCCCCAAAACCCTAGCCCAAGGACGCCGCCAGGCCGCCGTACGAGCTCGCCGGAGTTCGCCTCCTCCGCCGCCGTCCTCTGCTGTTTCCGGTGAGCCCCGAGCCTCCGAATCCCTCTCGTTTCTCCCCCTCGCTTCTCCATCGTTGTGTGCACCTCCTCAGCCCCGAGTTCGATTATTTTGTGCAGAGGATCGAGCGCCCCGTGCTCGACCGGAGCGCCGCCGCACTCCATCCGCCGCAGCCGGCCGCGCCAGGAAGAGAGAGACGACGCCGTCGCCACCATTCGCATCGCCGCGACGAGCTGCACGTCGTCGACACCGCCGTTCGTCCGGGGGTGCATCGGAGGGGCTAGAGCATCCAAGCCCGACGCCGGCGCCGTCACCATCGCCACCTCCGGCGAGTTTCCGCCGCCACCCTCCGTTCATCGCGTGTAAGCCCTCCGATCTAAATCCTACGGTCTAAATTAGATCTAGCCTACGAAGGGGTATCTGTGGATCTGGACCGCCAGATCTGGATCGGGCGATCCAGATTTAAATATGCCGAGCCGGAGCCAGGCCAATCATAGCCCGCCACGTGGCCCAAGAATTTCTACGAATTTTCTTAAATAGATTAAAATGGCAACTTTTCAGAAAAGCCCCTGTAGTTCAACCCTTCATAACTTTTCAACCACAACTCCAAATTTATAATTTTTTTATATTTGGAAAGCTCTAGATGTGTAGAATAATTTGGATCAGACAAAATTCAAATTTGACTTAGTATAAAATATTCAAATTTCAAATGGTGAATTTGAGTATATTTGTAATAACTTTAAATCTATAAATCCAAAAATTGCAAATAAATATGTTTTAGAAACCTTAGAATATATGTAAATTAATGCTACTGCTATAAAATTAATTTTGAGTAAATTTTGAATGATTTCATGATTGTGTGTTTAAATTGAATTGTTTGACTAATTTTGAAATAACTTTTAATAGAAACATTGTTTTTGATTAAATCCAATTGCAATTGATTTAAGTAAATACTCTCTGTCTATTAAAACAAATTATAACATTTTGTTATAGAAATTTAATCATAGGAAAACTGTAATATTATAATTATTCCTTTTAATTTTATTTTCCAAAACTGGGAATTTATTTAATTTGCATTTATAAATTCATGCATATTTATAAATAAAACACAAAAGTTATTTTGATATTTCTTGTGATTTCATTTCATAGCATATTTTATTCTCATAGGAAAACCCCCTCTACTTTAGTTTTCTCTAAGTTAAGATTATTTTCAAACTTGGTATTTTGGGAAAAGTGCTATGCACTTAGACACTTAGTAGTTTTCAAGATGGAGCTAGAAGACCATTGAAGGACTTAGCCAAAAACAAGACTTCAGAAGTATCTCCAAGGAGGAAACACTTAGAAGAAAATCAAGAAGAAGTTCATGAAGGACTTAGAAGAAAACAGACTCTGGAAGCATCCCCAAGATGTCAAGCACTTAGAAGAAAAGTGAGAAGAAGTTCAAGAAGGCCAACCCCCTTTCTATTCTCTAAGTCTTTCTCTCTGTCTTTCCTTCTCACCTGAGATTTCATGAAGACTAAGTAAAACCAAGACCAGCCTCGAGGATTCAAGAATCATCAAGTCTGAAGATTCTTCAAGACTACTAAGAGCTCAATCAAGACATCATCCAGAAGAAAGTTACAAGTCTGGAGATGAAGCCTGGAGGACAACTACATCTTTCTTTCTATCTTTTCCCTCTTTCCTAATCTTGTATTTTAGACTTAAACAAATTTTGATCATGATGTTATCATCTTGAAGTTGTTGGATCCTAGCAGCATAGTGCGATGAAGCGGCCTGGAAACAAACCTTACATGTCCACGTACATGAGACCTGTTCCACAATTTAAGTGGCTGGCCGGGTGTCTGTCTCTCTCACTATAGTGAATGTCCAATTTACAAAGAGTTGATAATAATTGTGATCATCTTGAACAAATGACTTAGTATTTTCCCTAAGTATTCTGCACATCATGGCTAAGCCATTTGAGTGCTTGTTTCAAGAAGTTATAAAACAAAGTATGAGTATCCAACTTAAGACTTTAGTCCTTAGTCCTTTTGGACCAACACATTTGCCTTGCATTAACTTAAAAGAATTTCATGGCATGAAAAAGTATTTCTAGCCTTAGGAATATTTTGCACATCATGCATAAACATGTTTTCCTTAGAAAGTTTTATAAAACTTACTCATTCATCTAGTATGTGTTTGTATGCATTGTGAGTTTTGCTTGCTGTTAATTGTTGTATTGTTGTTTGCTTATATTGTTTAGATTAAACGGAGAGCAAACGTTCGTTGTTGAAAAGAGTTGTGAACAACGACAACATTCAAAGGCAAGTGGCACACCTCATAAACTTCCTATTTTTATGCATTACTTAGTGTATTTTTATATGCATGTGTTACTATGCTAAACCTGTAGAATCCCTTATTCCTGTGTCTAGGTTCCTATGCAATACTTAGTAGAATTATTGTTGCTATGCAAATGTTGTTTTGTGAAAATCTAAATTCTACTAAGTTAAGAATGAAACACCTGGGTGGTAATTGGTCGGATGGTTTATGTTGAGTGGCTACTCAGGTCCATTTCTATGGCGAGTATGTACACTTGAGAACGGCCACCCAGGAACAGAGGAATCTGAAGGAACTCCAAGTGACGATTGCTTCCAGTGCAGCCTTTTGACAATGGGCTCTGTCTAGAATAATTAAGTTATGAGGGTGCAACCTGTCAGCTTGACAAGCAGATGTAGAGGGATGATAGGTGGAACGGGTCTTGCTAGTATGGTTGCATTCTTCTTCTGAAAGTTCTTGTCTCAATTCTCTCCTTTCCATAATACACTCCGCGTGTATAGGATTTCTCGGACAAATTGAGTCTAAAGGTGAAAGTGCACAACCTCTGCAGAGTGTAAAACTAAGTACTTAGCCGTGTCCCCGGTTACGGACAATTTTGAGCAGCTGATCAAGGACGTCAACGGAGGATTCCGCCATTCCAATTTCTAAGTTAAAAGTTGATGGGTGAACAAGGGAAGATGAGAATTATGGTTTTCATGCCATACTCGTCGATTTTAAGAAAAGTGTTTTCAAAAGAGTAGGAAAAATTGGCTTTATGCAAATTAGCCTTGAACTCCACCAGCCAAATATTCATATAGGCTTTAGAGTTATTCCATAAGTGTCCACCATAGTGTCACTTGCCAGACTCCATTTTTAATGGAATCTGACCCACGTTGTTGCAATATTTTTCTTCTTGCAGATTTGATCAGATGACGAGTGAGGTTTCGTAAAGGTTTCGAGTCTACAACCAACATGTTTTCGCCTGTGGCAGCATGAAAGTTATTAGAGACTCACTGCTATTGTATTTTCCGCTGTGTACTTTTCAATGCTAGCTTTATGCTATGCAACTTGTATCAAAATATTTTGTAAGTTCTGGATCATCGATGTAATATAATTGATGCTTTGTTGTGATATTACATCGTAACTGTGTGTGCAAATGAATCGATCCAGGGATTTGCACTATACACAGGTATCTGCCTTATTTAAAGAGCAGGTACGCTTCACCTTTGCCTTGAGCATTCCACTTGAGTTAGATGATGACTATCTTGATCTCTTCAAGTGGGTCATCTTTCTTGATTGCGCGTCCAAACAATTGCTTGATGAAGACTTCTCCAAATACTCCCCCATGCTCACAATGGGAGAGTCTCGCTTAGCTTCATCTTCATGTATCCATTGCAAGCACCAAGCATAGGATCTTTTCGAGAAAGCTTCTCTTGGTCTTGCACAACTCATCTTTTCTTCACTAAGATGATGTCTTGAATCTTCAAGACATTCTTGCAATAAGCTTCACTCAACACATAAGCTTCAAGAGTCCAACACATGAACTCCACAATTCCATGGACATGATCTATAATGATATCTCAAAGTAAACATTAGTCCATAGAGATTGTCATTCAATTACCAAAACCACACATGAGGGAAAATGCTCTTTCAATCTCCCCCATTTTGGTAATTGATGACAATCTCTTTTGAGAGGGTTTATAATATGGAATTTAACGAACAAGAATGGTTGCACTAACATCAAATACTACAAATGTATGTGATGTTAGTCCATCCACATATATAGAGCAAACTCCCCCATAATTTATGCACGTGTGTATGAACATGAATTCAATGCATATATTATCGACCATTACC
This sequence comes from Poa annua, assembly GCA_026929855.1. Classification (NCBI taxonomy): domain Eukaryota; kingdom Viridiplantae; phylum Streptophyta; class Magnoliopsida; order Poales; family Poaceae; genus Poa; species Poa annua. The sequence goes on from CM049428.1 coordinate 48,079,442, forward strand.
GATGGTGGAGTTTCCACTATATATATAAAACCAAGCAACGAATGCAAAGGCAAGGAAGGCAAATAGGCAAATACTTAAGAAGATACCAAAGTAAAGAGCCAATTCCATACAACCCTCCAAAACTTCTCCCCCATTGGCAACGATTGCCGAAATAGGCGAAAGGCTTTGGAAAGGTAACATTATAAGATCTACTTCATGATTTATGCATTTCTCATGATATGAGTGAAATCAAATGCACTTATCCAATGTGAATAGATGAAGGGGATCAAACTATATTGAGGATCCAAAAATTGCACAAGAAAGATACCAATTGAAATCCACTGGAAGGATACCAATTGCAAAAGGCGGGAAAGCATTCACAAAGAAGCAAGCAATCAAGGGATCCAAAAACCAATTGAGCACAAGAAGATGTTATGATAAGATCAACCAAGTGTTCTAGAAATCAAGAGGGAACTCCCCAAGGTACATGCACAATGAAAAGATTTGTATTTCAATATGGTGTGCATAACATGGAATCCACACTCCCTCCTAGATGCTTTCGAACAGAAAAAGGTGCAAGATTGTATAGGTAAGAAAATAAGTATACCTTGCAACAAACAAATGTTGAGCAATAAAGAGAAAGAAGTGACAAATGAAAACTTACTCAAACGAGAAAGAATGGGTGTGTCATGAAAATACATTTCAGGAGACTAAACAAGGATGTGCCTAAGCTTCACCATAGTCTTTCAAATTATGAGGCACATAGTGCATATCATGTATTTCGCAAACAAGCACACCCAAGAGGATAAATCAAATAGGATCACAAGCTTATTAAGAGGCAATGTGAAACCAATGGAAAAACAAAGCTTGTGCCTTTTAGAGATCACCAAAGAGTCATGAAAGTAATAAAAGGTGATCACTAAAGATTTTGAATACCAATTAAATATGTAACTACCCTCATGTGTATAAGTTTCTAAGTGGACACTAAGTCCTCAAAGAAACATGCACACACAATGTAGGTACAAGGTCAAGCACATGATATTCAAGAGGAAGTCATAAATACACCGATAAGAATTTTTGCTTAAAAGCAAAGCACATAGCTCAAATTATTCTTAAAGGGTATAGATGAACTTCCAACACAAAGTTCTCAAAGCATCACAAATACCCACATAGGATAAGTGATAGTTGGGATACTTCGAGACACAAAACAAATATCACATAAGGCAAATGATTTAAGAGAATTCATCAATATTGCATATGAGAGACTTTGAAATGAATTTACTAGATTAACACATTGGGGATCCGTGAATCATGAAAATTATTATATATAAATATATATTCCCCTTGATGTTTAATCATCCCGGCTAACTCACATTTGCAATGAAGATGTATTGAATCAAACTTTGCAAAAACCATATCAAATGCAACTTAGAGAAACTCATGCCAAAGAACAACCTACACAAGGTTGAGAGCTAGAAGTAAATGCATGAGTTAGATACTTGTTACCGAGATAGCATTGATGGTGTAGAAGATGAGAGTTCACAATCATCCAAGCTTGACTCCAAGAAGCACATGGTGAAGACATCTTCTTTAAATAGAGGCAAGCTTACAATGCATCTCTCATGTACCTAATACAAATCAAGTACACTATGGCACCCAAACTTATTGGGTCCAAAGTAGTTAGTCCAACTACAATACATAGGACAAACTCAACATAAATATGTGCATATTGATATGAAATAGAATTTCATGCACATCTTAGCCATTTAGGATTTGATGGAGTTTATCCTATATATTGGATCAAGGAAAGAAAGCATGCCAAAAGATATACAAATAGTAAATATGCATGCACAAAACTTTCAAGAACCAAACGAGATACAATTTGGACAAAACACCAATTAAATCAAAAAGCTACACAAAAGTGTGGTGTAGCGCCCCATCTTTAAATAAAGATGGAACACCTGTGTTATGTGCTAGTCCCTGGATCACTGCCAGCACCACAGTACAAAATATATAGTATCATTGCATAAGTATCAAAATACTACATCGAGATCCAAAAATAGCCATGTATAGCTTTATTACAAAGTGCATAGTCATGAAGGCTAGCTAACATATTCAGAGTTCACAACGAAAATAAAAGCAATGGGCCTCCTCTTCTAGCATACGCCACAAGCAGACATGTTGGTTGTAGAATCGAGTCCAAACTTACTCCTCATCAGAATTACCTGCACATTTTAATATGCAGCCCCCGTAGGAGGTCAATACAATGAAGTATTGGCAAGTGACTATGGTGGATAAATTATGACAAGTCTAATTCTATATGCATATTTGGCTTGGTGGAGTTTGCAGGCTATTTTGCAGAAAGCCAGTTTTCTCCTATCTTTTGTAAAACACTTTTGTATCTCAAAGACTTGGCACCAAGGGATGAAGCCCAAGTGCACCATTAATTCTTTCCTTAGTCAAATTTTACTTTACGAAAACCATGTTGAGATTCTTCCGTCCATCCTTGTCCAGTTGCTCGAAGTTGTCCATCACCGGGGACACGGCTGAGTACTCAGTTTGTCGACTCTGCAGAGGTTGTGCACTTTCACCTTAAGACTCAATTTGTCCGAGAAATCCTATACACGCGGAGTGTATTATGGAAAGGAGAGAATTGAGACAAGAACTTTCAGAAGAAGAATGCAACCATACTAGCAAGACCCGTTCCACCTATCAACTCTACATCTGCTTGTCAAGCTGACAGGTTGCACTCTCACAACTTAGTAGTTCTAGACAGAGCCCATTGTCAGAAGGCTGCACGGAAAGCTTCTAAACTTGGAGGGACTTAGTAATCTCTTTGTTCCTGGGTGGCCGTCCACAAGTGCGCTTCTGGGTGACAACCACCATACTCATGGCCCTAAGTAGAATAGAAATTCATCCTAGGCAAAGACAACCACAAGCATGGTCCCAAAAGCCACTCAACATAAACCAAACAACCAATTCCACCCAGAAGTGCATACAAGGTTTTTAACACTTAGCAATAATTCTATAACAAGATAAGTAAACTCCTTTATAGCATAGCTAAGCATCTAATAAAACTTTTTGGTGGCTGCATGGGGAGGGATGGCTACACACTACTAGGATATTTTCAAAGTGTAAACTAACTTAGCATTGTAAGATAGTACAAAAGTTTCCCTATCATGCATACTACTCAAAAACTATTAATAATGCATATAGAAAACATAGGATAGATTATGAATGTCACTTGCCTTGGTAACAAGAGGAACAAGCACAGCAAGAATAACAATCACAAGGACCTTCCTCCTCTTCACAATCTAGAGACAAACAATAACACAAAATAAACACACAAGCATAACACTTAAAAATATCAAGACAAAAATATGTATGCATGCTTAATATGCAATGAACTTAATAAGACCTTATAATTACCATTTTAATCTCTCTGTTATTAATGCATGAAATGCAATGATAAGTATTTTAATATTTTATTTAATCCTTAAAAGTATTGAGCATATTAGTAGTTTTAAACTCTAAAACCAATTTCTTAAAGTCTTTTATGAGATGTTTCAAATAAAACTCATGTTACACTCTCTGGACAGAGGGCATTAATAAATCTCTAAAACAATTGGATTTATTTGGAAAGAGATTTTATTAATTAAGTTATAGATTTAATACCCGAAAGCTAAACAATTAAATACCGCAATTTAATATACACTAAAAGGATAAACTAATGAAAACATACTAAACTACACGAGTAGAGCTTCACGTGGATATAAAATTCATCAAATTTGGATGAACAGATCAAAAGTTATGGATTTTGTAAATTTGTGTTATTTTATGTTTTTAAAATAATTTCTCAGCCGAAATAGATAATAAAAACGCCACGCGGCACGCTCTGATTGGGCGATACCGGTTCGCCGCGGATCGGTGCGGAAGCCGTCCGATCTAACTTACATCGGACGCTCCAGATTAGAGGAACGAATCGGTAAGGAAAATTAAATCGCGCCCGTCCGATCTAAATCTAAGGGTCCAGATTGCACTGGCCCAAAACGGGCGGCGCTGCTCGTCGGAGTGCGTCTGGGTGCGGCGGCGCCATGCCCGGCGTCGCACTCGCTGGCGATCTAGGGCCCTAGGGGAGGAACGAATCGTACCCGCACGTGCAGAGGCGAGAGGTGGTGTCGGTGGCGAGTCTGGTCGTCGTTGCGTCGCTTGCTGCTCCCTGGATCGCTCGCCGGAGTCGAGGCTGGCGGCGGCTCGCTTCGGTCGTGGATGGAGTTGACGACCCGCTGCGAACGAGGAGGTTAAAAGGTGTCACGGAGATGCGCACGGAGAAAGTAAGAAGAAATGACGAGAAGGGGGGGCTCGAGGTCGTCTGTAGCCCTCGAAATCCGAAGCTTACGGCGACGAACGGCGGCGGACGGCGGCGGATGGTTTCCGAGCAACCCGGGGGCAACTTTTAGGGTTTTGGGGTTCGGGAGGAGGCGGCGGAGAGGGGGTTTATATGGGGACGTAGGGGAGCGATTTCCTCGCGATTTTCCCAACGGATTTTGATCCGCAAGAATCTAGGTTTCGGTGAGTCGTGTTCGTGTTCTTCACGATGGAGGAGATGACGAGTGGGCCCCGTCTGTCAGCGACCGAGAGGAGGGAGATGGGCTGCGGCGTGGGCCTCTGCGCTGCGCGCGCGGCGGATAGCAGAGGGAAAGTGGGCTTCGGCCCAGGTTGGGTCGGCCAATCCTCTCTCCTCTTTTTTTTTTAACAAAACATTTTCTGTTTTCAAACATTTAATTCACATTTGATTTTTAAAACTTATCAAAACATTTCAGAAAAAATCAGAAAAATATGTTTTGAAAAGCTAATTTAATTTATAACTTTTTGATATCATTTTGCTAAATAAATAAAATAATAAAATACAGATTTGTATAAGGAGTTCGAATAGACCTTTTTAATGAAAACAATTTTATTTAACCTTATAATTAAAACTCAATTTACTCCTTATGTGTTCTCAATGCCATACTTTTATGATGCATGATGCATGAATGCGAAGTTTTAAATTTTTGAGAAATTTGGGATGTTACAGACTAACCCCCTTAAGAAGAAGCTCGCCCTCGAGCTTCGGAAAGGTCAGCAAATAGGTGTGGGTGGTCTTCTCGAAGGTCATCCTCTCGTTCCCAGGTGGCTTCGTCCTCGGTGTGATGATTCCACTGGACCTTGCAAAACCTGATGGTTTTGGTACGGGTGACTCTTTCTGCTGTCTGTATTATCTTGATGGGCTTCTCTTCGTATGTCAGGTCACTTTCCAACTGCACCTCCTCGAGGGGTACAGTATCCTTTAAAGGAACTCCCATCATCTCGGGATGACACTTCTTCAACTGACTGACATGGAACACATTATGAACAGCAGACAGTACTTCAGGTAGTTCTAACTCATATGCCACTTCACCTTTGCGAGACAGAATTTTGAATGGTCCTATGAATCGAGGTGCTAACTTTCCTTTGATTCCAAACCTTTTCACACCCCGAAGTGGTGATACTCTTAAATAGGTTCTATCACCCACTTCATAGGTGACTTCTCTACGCTTGGAATCTGCATAGTTTTTCTGACGTGACTGTGCTATTTTCAATATGTCCTTAATCAGCCTGACTTTCTCTTCAGCATCCTGTATTATATCAGGCCCAAAGAAACTCCGTTCTCCTACACCACTCCACAACAGTGGGGTTGTGCATTTCTTTCCATATAAGGCTTCAAACGGTGCCATCTCAATGCTAACTTGGTAACTATTGTTGTAGGAGAACTCAGCGTATGGCAAATTATCATCCCAACTAGATCCATAGTCGAGCGCACAAGCTCTTAACATATCTTCTAAAATCTGATTCACTCTTTCAGTCTGACCATCTGTTTGCGGGTGGAAAGCCGTACTGAATTCCAATCTGGTTCCCAAAGATTCGTGCAACTGCTTCCAGAAATGAGAAGTGAACTGGGTCCCCCTATCAGACATGATACTCTTAGGAACGCCGTGAAGGCACACAATTCTCTTCATGTAAATATCAGCTAGCTTTGCACTAGTATAAGTGGTCTTCACGGGTATGAAGTGAGCTATTTTGGTTAGACGACAAACAATAACCCAAATAGAATCATAACCCGATCTGGTCCTTGGTAATCCAGTGATGAAGTCCATCCCAATGGAATCCCACTTCCAATCCGGTACTTTCAAAGGTTGTAAGAGTCCTGCTGGTTTCTGATGTTCTGCCTTTACTCGACTACATACATCACACTTAGCGATGTATTCGGCTATTTCTCTCTTCAGATTATTCCACCAAAATCTCTCTTTCACATCCATATACATCTTCGTATTTCCCGGATGAATTGAATAAGGTGTTTCATGAGCTTCTTGCAGAATTAACTTCCTAATATCCGGGTCATTGGCCACACATACACGTTTTTCAAACCACAAAATCCCCTGCTCATCCTCATGAAATCCTTTAGCTTTTCCAGCTCTTAAATTGACTTTGATCTCTTCTATTTCCTTGTCTCCTTTCTGAGCTTCACGTATCTTGTCCATCAAAGTGGGATGTACAACTAATGAGGTTACAAACCCTTCAGGTACTACTTCCAATCTGAGGTCCTTGAATGCCTTGCATAAATCCTCGGGTAATTCTCCTGCTGTAAGGCCATTCACATACACCTTACGACTCAGAGCATCTGCTACCACATTAGCTTTTCCCGGATGGTATTGAAGGCTCGGATCATAATCTTTAATAAGTTCCAGCCATCTTCTTTGTCTCATATTCAATTCCTTCTGTGTGAATATGTACTTCAAACTTTTGTGGTCTGTGAATACCTCACATCTTTTTCCCATCAGGTAGGGTCTCCAAGTTTTCAGGGCATGCACTACTGATGCTAACTCAAGATCATGAGTTGGGTAATTTGCTTCATGTTTCTTGAGTTGTCTAGAGGCATAAGATGTCACTCTGCCTTCCTGCATCAACACACTTCCCAAGCCTTGGCGTGAGGCATCACAGTATACTTAGAATTCCTTCTCTAAATCAGGTAAACATAGAACTGGGGCTGAAACCAGACGTTTCTTCAACTCCTGAAAACTGGCTTCGCATGCCTCTGTCCACTCAAATTTCTTCTCCTTCTTTAATAATTCCGTCAAGGCCTTGGCAATCTTGGAGAAGTTTTCAATGAATCGTCGGTAGTATCCTGCTAGGCCCAAAAAACTTCGTAATTCACCAACATTCTTCGGCGGTTCCCAATTAGTTACAGCTGAAACCTTTTCAGGATCCACCGCTATACCTTCCTTGGACACCACATGGCCTAAAAATCCGACTTGTTCTAACCAAAACTCACACTTGCTGTACTTGGCATACAACTTATGTTCACGTAGTCTCTGCAATACCTGACGCAAGTGCTCTTCATGTTCTTGGTGACTCTTGGAATAGATTAGAATATCATCTATGAACACGACCACAAACTTATCCAGAAAATCCATGAACACTTTATTCATCATATTCATGAAATAGGCTGGTGCATTGGTTAATCCAAAAGGCATTACTGTGTACTCATAAGAGCCATATCTCGTAACAAATGCAGTTTTGGGTATATCCATTTCTCTAACTTTCATTTGGAGGTACCCCGATCGAAGATCGATCTTTGAGAAAACACAAGCACCTTCCAGTTGATCAAATAGTTCATTTATCTTGGGTAACGGGTACTTGGTTTTGATAGTTTGCTCGTTTATATCTCTGTAATCCGTGACTAGTCTCTGGGTTTGATCCTTCTTTTTAACAAATAAGACTGGTGCTCCCCATGGCGATGAACTTGGACGAATGAATCCTTTCTGGATATGTTCCTCTAATTGCTTCTTGAGCTCTTTCAATTCATCGACGGCCATAGGATAAGGTCTTTTTGCTATTGGCCCTGTTCCCGGCTTAATTTCGATGAGAAACTCTACATCTCTATCGGGTGGCATTCCCGGTAGTTCCTCCGGAAAAACATCTGGGTATTCCTTGACGATAAGCACATCACCAAGGCTAACCCCCTTAAGAGAATTTAGCCTAACCTTCTTAAGTTCGAAAGTTGATCGGAACTTAATCTTCCTTTTCTCTGGGGTGGTGAGGGTGATTGCTCTATTTGCACAATCTATGATTCCTTCAAAACGAGTCATCCAATCCATTCCGATGATAACATCCAAACCTTGAGTTTCTAGGATGACTAAGTCTGTTGGGAAGGTGTGTTTTCCAATTTGCAAGTCTAACTGCCTACACCCGGAATTTACTAGCATCTCTCCTCCAGGTGAACTTACCCTAATAGGTTTTCCTAGACTTTCCTCAGCTAACCCATGTTTGTTAACAAAAGCTCTTGATATGAATGAATGAGATGCTCCAGTATCAAATAAAACTAATGCTGGGAAGGAGTTGAGCAAGAACGTACCAATCACAGCATCAGGTTCATCATGAACTTCTTCCACATTGATGTGATTCACTTGTCCCTTCTGGAAAGGATTGGGCTTGGAATTTTCATATGCTTTCTTCTCTGGGCAATCAGTTGCATAATGTCCTGTCTTCTTGCACTTGTAGCAGGTCACATGAGACAAGTCTTTCTTCCCTTCATGGTTAGGACGGTGATTACCATTCCCATGATTATGGCCATGATGATGGTTTCCCCTGGATCCACCATTATTTCCATTGTATCCTCCATTGCTTCCTTTGTTCCCTCCATTGTGGTTATGACCATTATTTTTCTGGCCACTACCAGTGTTGGAGTGATTCCAGGGTTTATGGCTACTGACTTCAGAGGTGTGTTTCTTATATGTCCCTTCAGAATGAACCTTACTTGCACTGAACTTCCTCTTCCTATTCTCTTCCTTTCTTATGTTGTTGTCCAAGGTGATAGCTTGATCCAGCAGAGCTTGATAGTTTGGTGTATATGCCACAGACAAAGGTATCTTCAGTTCTCCCTTAAGTCCATTGAGGAACTTTTCCTTCCTCTTTGCATCAGTATCAATGTCCTCTGGTGCATACCTTGATAGCATACAGAAGTCATCCACATACTCCTTCAGAGTTCTACCTCCTTGACTCAAGCTGCGAAATTCGTCTTTCTTCAGGTTCATTATACCTGAGGAGATGTGAGCATTCCGGAAGCCTTCCTTGAAAGCATCCCAAGTCATGCCATCCAAAGGATGAGTCACTTGATAATTTTCCCACCACAATGCTGCGGGTCCTTCCAACAGGTGTGCAGTGAACCTCACTTTTTCTGCCTCAGAACATTCACAAGTTACTAAGTCCTTGTTGACTGAACGGAGCCAGTCATCCGCCACTATTGGTTCAGTAGCAGAGGAAAACTTATTAGGCCTAAGCCTTAGGAATCTAGCAAGTCTGTCCACTGGGGGTGGGGGGTGGAGGTGGCGGGTTGTTGTTGTTGTGGTTGTTGTTGTTATTGTTGTTGGTTGCTGCAATGAACTGAGTCATCATATTCATCAATTGAGCTTGAGCGGCCATCAGTTGTTGCATGACGTCGTCGTTGCTGGTATCACGACGAGGAGGCATCTGTAGGGTTTTTCAGCATAGATGAGTGAAAGATAGACAGAACTAAGAGAAGAAAAATCCTACCCATGCACAAAGCAACCAAGTCAACACAAACAACACTCATAAGTCAACTTAAAAGGAAAAAGTCTACTTAGCAAAACAAAACAAGTAGTCTAAATTGATTTAATAAAACAACAGAGTCTGCAAACCAAACAATTTTATCATTGTCACACCACAAGTTGGATATCAATGTTTTAAAAAGAACGACGAACTAAACGAGGGAGAACATGGTGGTCCAACTACTAAGTCTAAACTTCATCCATGACGTCTCCTTCATCTTCTTCCACTTCCTCGATGGTGATGCCTTCCTTCGTAAGGATCTCCTTGTAGTCATTCACCTCCTTCTCCAAGGCCTCATTCTTCTCCTGTAATATTGTCGTCTCACGGTGCAGAGTCTCAATTGATTCCTTCTCCAGGACTTCAATCTTCTCTTGTAGCATTCTCTTCTCACGGCGTAGAGTCTCGATCAAATCTCGATCAGCTTCGAACTCGACGTCGTTGCTCAGAATTTCATCCTTCAAGGTCCTGATCTCCTTGTTCTTGTCTCTAATTCTCTTTTCTTGACTTTGGAACTTCTTCTCTTGGGCTCGGAACTTCTCCTCTTGAGCGTTGGCCACCTCTTCTTGGGCTACAATCTTCTTTTGAGTCTCCTTGACTTGTGCCATTATTTCATCATTCTTCAACAGCTCATTGCGTCTATCCTCTTCTAGTTGCCAGAGGTGAAGTTCTAAGTCTTGGAGATATGGATACAAAGCTTCTGGTTTGTTTTTGTCTTCCTCGCTAACACATTAAGGAATCCCATGTTCGTCACGTTGGCCAAGGTGAGCAAAGTAGTGGTCTTTTAACTCTTCTTGGTATTGCAAGCAAAGACGTCCTATTAGCTCCTGCGTGACGAGATTCAGCCCTTTCTCCAAGGAGTCACTAATCGACTTGTACTGGATGTCTTCGGTCTTGGGTTCAGTCTGGCGCCCTTGTTGGTAAAGGCGAATTCCCCATAAGTCTTCTTTGTTGAAGTGCTTCAGCTGGCTTGCCTTGATGATGGGTGTTGGAAGTGCCAACAGTTCTACCAACTCTAGAAGATATCTTCCAAAGCGCATGTCCTTGAAGTCCTCCGCGGTTTGATACATGAAGAATGACATCCTTAAGTGATAAAGATAGAGTTTATTAACACAAGACAAAGGTAAGATATACTAATTGTGGTGTACTTAAGTACTTAGAGAAAAAGGAGTTCTTTTCTAACAGGTGATCAACACTATTATCAACTCTTTGTAAGTCGGATATTCACTATAGTGAGAGAGACAGACACCCGGCCAGCCACTTATAATTGTGGAACAGGTCTCATGTACGTGGACATGTAAGATTAGTCCCGGGCCGCTTCATCCCACTATGCCGCTAGGATCCAACATACTTCAAAGATGGTAATATTATGATCAAAAAGGAGGCTTAACCAATCCTAAGGGCTCGAACCTACAGGCAACACTTTAGCTCTGATACCATTTTGTAGCGCCCCATCTTTAAATAAAGATGGAACACCTGTGTTATGTGCTAGTCCCTGGATCACTGCCAGCACCACAGTACAAAATATATAGTATCATTGCATAAGTATCAAAATACTACATCGAGATCCAAAAATAGCCAAGTATAGCTTTATTACAAAGTGCATAGTCATGAAGACAAGCTAAAATATTCAGAGTTCACAACGAAAATAAAAGCAATGGGCCTCCTCTTCTAGCATACGCCACAAGCAGACATGTTGGGTGTAGAATCGAGTCCAAACTTACTCCTCATCAGAATTACCTGCACATTTGAATATGCAGCCCCCGTAGGAGGTCAATACAATGAAGTATTGGCAAGTGACTATGGTGGATAAATTATGACAAGTCTAATTCTATATGCATATTTGGCTTGGTGGAGTTTGCAGGCTATTTTGCAGAAAGCCAGTTTTCTCCTATCTTTTGTAAAACACTTTTGTATCTCAAAGACTTGGCACCAAGGGATGAAGCCCAAGTGCACCATTAATTCTTTCCTTAGTCAAATTTTACTTTACGAAAACCATGTTGAGATTCTTCCGTCCATCCTTGTCCAGTTGCTCGAAGTTGTCCATCACCGGGGACACGGCTGAGTACTCAGTTTGTCGACTCTACAGAGGTTGTGCAGTTTCACCTTAAGACTCAATTTGTCCGAGAAATCCTATACACGCGGAGTGTATTATGGAAAGGAGAGAATTGAGACAAGAACTTTCAGAAGAAGAATGCAACCATACTAGCAAGACCCGTTCCACCTATCAACTCTACATCTGCTTGTCAAGCTGACAGGTTGCACTCTCACAACTTAGTAGTTCTAGACAGAGCCCATTGTCAGAAGGCTGCACGGAAAGCTTCTAAACTTGGAGGGACTTAGTAATCTCTTTGTTCCTGGGTGGCCGTCCACAAGTGCGCTTCTGGGTGACAACCACCATACTCATGGCCCTAAGTAGAATAGAAATTCATCCTAGGCAAAGACAACCACAAGCATGGTCCCAAAAGCCACTCAACATAAACCAAACAACCAATTCCACCCAGAAGTGCATACAAGGTTTTTAACACTTAGCAATAATTCTATAACAAGATAAGTAAACTCCTTTATAGCATAGCTAAGCATCTAATAAAACTTTTTGGTGGCTGCATGGGGAGGGATGGCTACACACTACTAGAATATTTTCAAAGTGTAAACTAACTTAGCATTGTAAGATAGTACAAAAATTTCCCTATCATGCATACTACTCAAAAACTATTAATAATGCATATAGAAAACATAGGATAGATTATGAATGTCACTTGCCTTGGTAACAAGAGGAACAAGCACAGCAAGAATGACAATCACAAGGACCTTCCTCCTCTTCACAATCTAGAGACAAACAATAACACTAAATAAACACACAAGCATAACACTTAAAAATATCAAGACAAAAATATGTATGCATGCTTAATATGCAATGAACTTAATAAGACCTTATAATTACCATTTTAATCTCTCTGTTATTAATGCATGAAATGCAATGATCAGTATTTTAATATTTTATTTAATCCTTAAAAGTATTGAGCATATTAGTAGTTTTAAACTCTAAAACCAATTTCTTAAAGTCTTTTATGAGATGTTTCAAATAAAACTCATGTTACACTCTCTGGACAGAGGGCATTAATAAATCTCTAAAACAATTGGATTTATTTGGAAAGAGATTTTATTAATTAAGTTATAGATTTAATACCCGAAAGCTAAACAATTAAATACCGCAATTTAATATACACTAGAAGGATAAACTAATGAAACCATACTAAACTACACGAGTAGAGATTCACGTGGATATAAAATTCATCAAATTTGGATGAACAGATCAAAAGTTATGGATTTTGTAAGTTTGTGTTATTTTCTGTTTTTAAAATAATTTCTCAGCCGAAATAGATAATAAAAACGCCACGCGGCACGCTCTGATTGGGCGATACCGGTTCGCCGCGGATCGGTGCGGAAGCCGTCCGATCTAACTTACATCGGACGCTCCAGATTAGAGGAACGAATCGGTAAAGAAAATTAAATCGCGCCCGTCCGATCTAAATCTAAGGGTCCAGATTGCACTGTCCCAAAACGGGCGGCGCTGCTCGTCGGAGTGCGTCTGGGTGCGGCGGCGCCATGCCCGGCGTCGCACTCGCTGGCGATCTAGGGCCCTAGGGGAGGAACGAATCGTACCCGCACGTGCAGAGGCGAGAGGTGGTGTCGGTGGCGAGTCTGGTCGTCGTTGCGTCGCTTGCTGCTCCCAGGATCGCTCGCCGGAGTCGAGGCTGGCGGCGGCCCGCTTCGGTCGTGGATGGAGTTGACGACCCGCTGCGAACGAGGAGGTTAAAAGGTGTCACGGAGATGCGCACAGAGAAAGTAAGAAGAAATGACGAGAAGGGGGGCTCGAGGTCGTCTGTAGCCCTCGAAATCCGAAGCTTACGGCGACGAACGGCGGCGGACGGCGGCGGATGGTTTCCGAGCAACCCGGGGGCAACTTTTAGGGTTTTGGGGTTCGGGAGGAGGCGGCGGAGAGGGGGTTTATATGGGGACGTAGGGGAGCGATTTCCTCGCGATTTTCCCAACTGATTTTGATCCGCAAGAATCTAGGTTTCGGTGAGTCGTGTTCGTGTTCTTCACGATGGAGGAGATGACGAGTGGGCCCCGTCTGTCAGCGACCGAGAGGAGGGAGATGGGCTGCGGCGTGGGCCTCTGCACTGCGCGCGCGGCAGATAGCAGAGGGAAAGTGGGCTTCGGCCGAGGTTGGGTCGGCCGATCCTCTCTCCTCTTTTTTTTTTAACAAAACATTTTCTGTTTTCAAACATTTAATTCAAATTTGATTTTTAAAACTTATCAAAACATTTCAGAAAAATTCAGAAAAATATGTTTTGAAAAGCTAATTTAATTTATAACTTTTTGATATCATTTTGCTAAATAAATAAAATAATAAAATACAGATTTGTATAAGGAGTTCAAATAGACCTTTTTAATGAAAACAATTTTATTTAACCTTATAATTAAAATTCAATTTACTCCTTATGTGTTCTCAATGCCATACTTTTATGATGCATGATGCATGAATGCAAAGTTTTAAATTTTTGAGAAATTTGGGATGTTACATGTGGCTAGAGAAAGATTTGTCCTCGTTGTATCAAAGACTCAAACCAACCCATGATTGGAGAAACCAATTTGAAAAAATATCAAATGAAAACAAGGTCAAGGCTAAACCAATGAGCATAAGAAATACAACAAGCAAACATGCTCTTAGGTTTCATCTCATCCAAGAAGGTACACTAAGAACTGTGGGATGAGATAGCCAACTCCATAAAGAGGAGTAAGGTTCCAACAAATAAACCGAGCCCTCTACAATTTTCATGATGGCACAAAGTACCAAGACGAAAAAAGTTTGTCTTTCAACGAGACATGTCATCGGGATCAAAAACCAATTGAAGACAACTAATGTTCAATAACATATAGGGTTGCTCCCTCAAGATTTGTGCATTCTTTATGATCTTGTATATGAATACAAAATGCACACAAATGAGATCATCACTCACCATATACATTGTTAAAACATTAGTCATGTTCAAGAAGAGCAATAAGATACCAAACCAATTTTAAAGAAAAGTGTTCTAAAGAGTATAGAGTAGCTTCCCCATGATTAGTGCATTTTTAAGATCTTGTATGTGAATACAAAAAGGCACACAAGTGGGATCATTACTATCCATATATCTTTTTAAACACAAAGTTCAAGAAAATCAATAAGACCCGATAACAATTAAAATGATGATGTTCTACTCAATGTAGGATAGCTCCCCCAAGAGTAGTGCATTACTTAGAAATAGTCTTCGAAAGTAAATGCACAACAATGGGATCCTTGCTTTTCCTATCTAACGAAAGCACAACACAAATTATGAGTAGAGCAACAAAAAGATCCAAATGAAACAAAGAAGACAAATGGGTGGTTAAATCAAAACAAAGCTTGGCGATAAAGATAAGACAAATTATTAACAATAGCCAATGTAAATATGATCAATAATTTTACCACAAATATAATTATCACTTGTCAAAGACAATGATTGTATGGAGACATTTCTCGGTGGTATTTGACATATATGTATTCAAGATCATATTCACAAAACATAAGCATGTGGCAAAATAAACGAATTGAAAAACATGCTTATCATGATATTCTTGATGACTTCACATATTCAATGATCATTCTAAGCATCAAGAAACTTTCTCACAAACAAGATACCAAAAGATGGTTGATCAAAATGCATTTAAGCAAATATGGAACTTGTTTGAGTACCATGCCACCTAGGAACAAGATAATCAACAATATCAACTCTAGGTGACACTACCTCTCATGTTCACATTTTCTAGTCTTGTAATATGCACATAGCTTTACTCCCCCATAATGTGATAATCCATTCTTTGTTAACAAGAGGCAAAAGAAATCCAACAAGAGATAATTAATGGACATTAGAATTTGAATTTCTCATGAGTATACCACAAAGAGAGTAGATAATATTGAAATATCACTACTAAGTGGTATTCCTCATGAATACACATTTTAAGGGGGTGAGTTACCAAAAAGCACATCACTCCCCCAAAATGGGATAGTCCATTAAAAATCCCTACAAAGAGCCAATTAAGATAAAAACAAATAGACAAGAGGCTCAAACATACATGGTGTGCAAACCAACATACACAAGCTTGATTACTCAACATAAGTAAGTAGAGTGCACAACACATATGAAACACTAATAAGGCACAAAACCAAACACATGTAAGGGTGCAAGTAACTTTCAATGTATACATATGAATTAGATACAAATTACCGCAAGGAGGAGCATTAGATATATGCTAAGACAATATAATCCAATTGACTTGACTTGAGAGAATATGAGTGATGAAGATCCCTTAATTCTTCATGATGTAGTCAAGTCTCCAATGTCCTCCGTTTACACCTATTGATCAAGTTTTAGCTTGTTGGTCCCCAACTAAGTTGGGTCCTAAGAGGTTAGTCACAATAGGTTTGGCAACCCAAATGGTTCTTTTCTTGACACCACTTTGAGTACCAATAACTTTGGCAAACACATTGCCAACCTTATCCTTCCTAAGAGAATGAACAATATCAATAGTAGAAGGGTTGGATAAGGTACCGTGAGTGCATGAAGAAGCAAAGTGATCCTTCCCACGACAT
This sequence comes from Poa annua, assembly GCA_026929855.1. NCBI lineage: Eukaryota > Viridiplantae > Streptophyta > Magnoliopsida > Poales > Poaceae > Poa > Poa annua. Next base: position 48,095,745 of record CM049428.1, read on the forward strand.
TTGTAGCAAAGGCGACTTTTACCTTTCTTCTTGGGAAGGGAAGGTTCTTCAACTTGGGAAGCTTGAGTTTGAACTTGAGGTTGCTTCCCTTGTTGCTTCTCACCAAGAGGCTTCTTCTTCAAAGGGCAAGATCTCACATGGTGCCCTTCAACCTTGCACTTGAAGCACACAATCTTGGTCGAATCAATAACTTGTTCTTGGCCCTTCTTCTTGATGAACTTGTGCTTCTTCTTGACATTGGACTTGTTCTTGTTATTGGAGCTGAATCCAAGTCCACTCTTGTCATGAGGAAGTTGTTGCACTCTCAACATGTTGTCGAGGGTGGACTTCCCTTCATGACACTTCTTCAAGTCTCTCTTCAAAGAAGTGACTTGTGCCTTGAGCTCTTTGAGTTCCTCTATATGGTTAGTTTCAACACAAATACTAGAGGAAGTAGATGCTACATTGTTAGAGCAACAAGGCAAGGAATGTAATTCATCACAAGATTTAGCAATGGTATGTGATGTAGAATTACTAGTACTAGCACATTGCAATAAAGCATTAGTAGTGGAGTTTGTGCTAGTGACCATAGGAGGCTCACAAGATTTTACCTTCGTTGTGACCGCCTCATGAGCTAACTTTAGCCTAGCATGGGATGCTAGAAGATTCTCATTAGAGCTTGAAATCTTTTCATGATTTTCTTCCAATATCCCATACTTGCTAGTTAGCAAATCAAGTTGAGCCCTTAGCTCAACATTCTCAGCTCAACATTCTCCTTCAAAATAGATGCTTCACACAAAGTGGAGTTAGTAGCACAAGCATCATTATCATTACAAGTGGAAGGAGACAACATGACAAGCTCATTATTTAACTTAGCATTTTGTTTACTAAGCACATTACATTTAGCAATAGCATGTTCATGTTCTTTAGTGAGTTTAGCAATTTTGGAGTTATGAGACTCCATGATAGTTTCAAGTTGCTCTTGAAGGTGAGCATTAGTTTCTTGTTCATCTTCTAGAGATGATTGAAGAGATACCTTTTCATAGGCATCTTCTCTCTCAATCTCACCTTTTAGCTCAAGAACATCCTCAAGCTCACCTATACGGCTCATAAGAGAGCCAAAGTGTTTCTTGCCAACTCCTTGCAAGTTAGTCATGAAATGATCAAAACAAATAATTTCTTGTTTGATTTCAAGACTAGTATCATCATCAACATCATCATCATCATCATCACCATGAGATATATTGGAGTGCACGGTAGGACCTACCTTATACTCCTTAGCCATAAGGCAAAGGTGAGTAGTGGATGAAGACGATGAAGAGTTACTTGAAACACCATTGAGGTCCAAGTCTTGTTCCAACAATTGTTGGAATTCCTCTACATTGTTAGCCAAACAAGTACTAGAGGAAATAGAAGCACTTTGATCATGGCAACAAGACAAGGAAAGCATATCATCATGAGATTTAGTTAAGCAACTACTACATGATATGCAAGGACTATCAACACTAGCATGTATGACATTTTGAGTGCTATATGTGCTTAAGTCCAGAGATAGAGCATTGCAAAAAGATAAGTGTGAAGTATAGTCAATAGTAGGTTCACCATCAAGATTGCAATTTCTATCACCACTCACCATATCATTACCTTGTGGCACACCACATGTCGGTGAAGTGGAGGAAGTCGTGAGCTCATCACGACCGGAAGTGGAAGGAGGACAATCATCCTTGGAAATGTTGGACACCTCATATATATCTTGAATTTTTGTCCATAATTCATGAGCGCTCTGAAAAGGCATGATTGACGCAAGCACTACATCGCTCAAAGCACATATGAGACCATTAGATGCTAGAGTATCTAGATAAGAGTTTTTCTCATCCTCTAAAGATAATTCTTGTGAATCCTTTGGAGGAGAAAAACCCATATCTACAATACTCTCTAAATTTGAACCCATGTCTCTAAAAAGATTAAGCATGCGAATTTTCCAAACATCATAATTTGTGCCATCGAATCTATAAGAGGGATTGTGCACTAGATCTCTAAACGACATCTTTATCTCTAGGCGGTTAGTCCTAATAATGAGATAACCTGGCTCTGATACCAATTGAACGGATAGACGTCGCCTAGAGGGGGGGTGAATAGGCGATTTAAAACTTTTTCCGAGGAGCCGGAATATCCGGTCCAAGAATGACCCGGAAATTCCGGTATGCTTGATAAAGGCGGAATAAACTAGAGGTTTACTTTAACAAGCATACAAGCTAGATATAAATACTAGGCTCACCTATGTGCACCAACAACTTACGCTAAGCAATACAAGTAACAAGGTGATAGCAAGATAGATGACTTCAAGCACGAAGGCTATCACAATGTAAAGTGCATAAGTAAAGAGCTCAGGTATAGAAATAACCGAGGCACGCGGAGACGAGGATGTATTCCTGAGTTCCATCCAAAGGTGTACGTCTCGTTTGGAGAGGTGTGCACAACCACAACAGGTTAGCCGCAACGCCACAAAGGCTCACCTTCTTCTCCTGATGAACTCAACCACAAAAGGTTGCGAGTTCACCTTCCACTATTGATCTCCTTTGGGGCGGAGATCGAATCCCGTACAACTCTTGAGACACACACCCACAACTTAATTGGGGGCTCCCAAGTCTTGAGGCACACACCCAAAACTTAATTGGGGGCTCTCAAGTGACCACAAAAGGTCTTGACCACAAAAGGTCTTTGCCACAAAAGGCGTCTAGGGTCCAAAGACCCAAGAGTAACAAACTCACAAGTAACACCACCACGAATCCTCGTGGAGGGCTCAAACCGATGCAAATGCAATGGCAAGAGCACACGAAGTGCTCAAGTCCTTCACTCTCAAATTCCAACACAACAACAAATGTTTATGGGGGAATAAGAGAGGAAGAACAAAGAAAACCACAAAGGAGTCAAATCCTTCACTCCCAAATCCCACCAAAAGCAACTAATGCTTATGGGGGGATAAGAGAGGAAGAACAAAGAGGAAGAACCACAAACGAACTCCAAGAACTAGATCCACTAGGTTCCCCTCACTTAGAGGAGAGATTGATTGGTAGGATTGTAGATCTAGATCTCCTCTCAACTTTCCCTAAAGAATATGAAAGAATCAATGGAGGGATTGAGAGGAATCAAGCTTTCCAAGGTCAACAATGGAGTAGGAGAGAGAGGGAATTCGTGCTACCTTAGTTAGCTGAGGAGGAAGAAGGGGAGGGGTATTTATACCCCCCAGGAAATATAGCCGTTGGCTGTTTCGACACTCGGAAATTCCGGTATAAGTGAGACTCGGAAATTCCGGTCATCCGGAAATTCCGGTCTAAGAGAGACTCGGAAATTCCGGTCACCCGGAAATTCCGAGTCCATGAAATTTCCGAGCTGAAATTCCGGCTGGAGTCAAAAGCAAAACCAAACTTTTCCTTAGCCATTTCTGGAGGACTTTTCTGGGGGCACTCGGAAATTCCGGTAGACGGAAATTTCCGAGCACAATTTCCGACTGGAGTCAGAACCCTTTTTCTCCTTTCCTTAGCCGTTTTCTTGGATGAGCTGGGGAACCGGAAATTCCGGTAGGGCGGAATATCCGACCCCAATAATCCGAATCAGCAGAACACCGAAACGAAAACTGCTATAACTTTTGCAAATGAACTCCAAATGAGGTGAGACCAATTTTGTTGGAAAGAAAGCGACGATGAGCACCAACAAAAAGTGGAAATATTGCATATCATAAATAGAGTAAAATCTCCACACATGGCAAGGTGTGGGACTTTCCTCAAGGTAGAACCGGCAATATTTCCACCACCGAAAACGCAACAAGTTGTCCAAAGTAAAACCGATTTCGATGAACAAGAGCTTGACATGGAGATGAACCAAGCTCTAACTCCTCACCAACCTAAAAGCCAAATAAGAACCAAGAAATATGATATGCCAAGTATGCAAAGGTTTGAGCTCTCCACAAGAATGCGATCAAGTTACTAACTTGAGAGCCCCTCTTGATAGTACGCCTATCTATCCTATAGCCCTATCAAGATCATACCTTTGCCTTGAGCATTCCACTTGAGTTAGATGATGACTATCTTGATCTCTTCAAGTGGGTCATCTTTCTTGATTGCGCGTCCAAACACTTGCTTGATGAAGACTTCTCCAAATACTCCCCCATGCTCACAATGGGAGAGTCTCGCTTAGCTTCATCTTCATGTATCCATTGCAAGCACCAAGCATAGGATCTTTTCGAGAAAGCTTCTCTTGGTCTTGCACAACTCATCTTTTCTTCACTAAGATGATGTCTTGAATCTTCAAGACATTCTTGCAATAAGCTTCACTCAACACATAAGCTTCAAGAGTCCAACACATGAACTCCACAATTCCATGGACATGATCTATAATGATATCTCAAAGTAAACATTAGTCCATAGAGATTGTCATTCAATTACCAAAACCACACATGAGGGAAAATGCTCTTTCAATCTCCCCCATTTTGGTAATTGATGACAATCTCTTTTGAGAGGGTTTATAATATGGAATTTAACGAACAAGAATGGTTGCACTAACATCAAATACTACAAATGTATGTGATGTTAGTCCATCCACATATATAGAGCAAACTCCCCCATAATTTATGCACGTGTGTATGAACATGAATTCATTGCATATATTATCGACCATTACCGATGGTGGAGTTTCCACTATATATATAAAACGAAGCAACGAATGCAAAGGCAAGGAAGGCAAATAGGCAAATACTTAAGAAGATACCAAAGTAAAGAGCCAATTCCATACAACCCTCCAAAACTTCTCCCCCATTGGCAACGATTGCCGAAATGGGCGAAAGGCTTTGGAAAGGTAACATAATAAGATCTCCTTCATGATTTATGCATTTCTCATGATATGAGTGAAATCAAATGCACTTATCCAATGTGAATAGATGAAGGGGATCAAACTTTATTGAGGATCCAAAAATTGCACAAGAAAGATACCAATTGAAATCCACTGGAAGGGTACCAATTGCAAAAGGGGGGCAAGCATTCACAAAGAAGCAAGCAATCAAGGGATCCAAAAACCAATTGAGCACAAGAAGATGTTATGATAAGATCAACCAAGTGTTCTAGAAATCAAGAGGGAACTCCCCAAGGTACATGCACAATGAAAAGATTTGTATTTCAATATGGTGTGCATAACATGGAATCCTCACTCCCTCCTAGATGCTTTTGAACACAAAAAGGTGCAAGATTGTATAGGTAAGAAAATAAGTATACCTTGCAACAAACAAATGTTGAGCAATAAAGAGAAAGAAGTGACAAATGAAAACTTGCTCAAACGAGAAAGAATGGGTGTGTCATGAAAATACATTTTAGGAGACTAAACAAGGATGTGCCTAAGCATCACCATAGTCTTTCAAATTATGAGGCACATAGTGCATATCATGTATTTCGCAAACAAGCACACCCAAGAGGATAAATCAAATAGGATCACAAGCTTATTAAGAGGCAATGTGAAACCAATGGAAAAACAAAGCTTGTGCCTTTTAGAGATCACCAAAGAATCATGAAAGTAATAAAAGGTGATCACTAAAGATTTTGAATACCAATTAAATATGTAACTACCCTCATGTGTATAAGTTTCTAAGTGGACACTAAGTCCTCAAATAAACATGCACACACAATGTAGGTACAAGGTCAAGCACATGATATTCAAGAGGAAGTCATAAATACACCGATAAGAATTTTTGCTTAAAAGCAAAGCACATAGCTCAAATTATTCTTAAAGGGTATAAATGAACTTCCAACACCAAGTTCTCAAAGCATCACAAATACCCACATAGGATAAGTGATAGTTGGGATACTTCGAGACACAAAACAAATATCACATAAGGCAAATGGTTTAAGAGAATTCATCAATATTGCATATGAGAGACTTTGAAATGAATTTGCTAGATTAACACATTGGGGATCCGTGAATCATGAAAATGATTATATATAAATATATATTCCCCTTGATGTTTAATCATCCCGGCTAACTCACATTTGCAATGAAGATGTATTGAATCAAACTTTGCAAAAACCATATCAAATGCAACTTAGAGAAACTCATGCCAAAGAACAACCTACACAAGGTTGAGAGCTAGAAGTAAATGCATGAGTTAGATACTTGTTACCGAGATAGCATTGATGGTGTAGAAGATGAGAGTTCACAATCATCCAAGCTTGACTCCAAGAAGCACATGGTGAAGACATCTTCTTTAAATAGAGGCAAGCTTCCAATGCATCTCTCATGTACCTAATACAAATCAAGTACACTATGGCACCCAAACTTATTGGGTCCAAAGTAGTTAGTCCAACTACAATACATAGGACAAACTCCACATAAATATGTGCATATTGATATGAAATAGAATTTCATGCACATCTTAGCAATTTAGGATTTGATGGAGTTTATCCTATATATTGGATCAAGGAAAGAAAGCATGCAAAAAGATATACAAATAGTAAATATGCATGCACAAAACTTTCAAGAACCAAACGAGATACAATTTGGACAAAACACCAATTAAATCAAAAAGCTACACAAAAGTGTGGCTAGAGAAAGATTTGTCCTCATTGTATCAAAGACTCAAACCAACCCATGATTGGAGAAACCAATTTGAAAAAATATCAAATGAAAACAAGGTCAAGGCTAAACCAATGAGCATAAGAAATACAACAAGCAAACATGCTCTTAGGTTTCATCTCATCCAAGAAGGTACACTAAGAACCGTGGGATGAGATAGCCAACTCCATAAAGAGGAGTAAGGTTCCAACAAATAAACCGAGCCCTCTACAATTTTCATGATGGCACAAAGTACCAAGACGAAAAAAGTTTGTCTTTCAACGAGACATGTCATCGGGATCAAAAACCAATTGAAGACAACTAATGTTCAATAACATATAGGGTTGCTCCCTCAAGATTTGTGCATTCTTTATGATCTTGTATATGAATACAAAATGCACACAAATGAGATCATCACTCACCATATACATTGTTAAAACATTAGTCATGTTCAAGAAGAGCAATAAGATACCAAACCAATTTTAAAGAAAAGTGTTCTAAAGAGTATAGAGTAGCTTCCCCATGATTAGTGCATTTTTAAGATCTTGTATGTGAATACAAAAATGCACACAAGTGGGATCATTACTATCCATATATCTTTTTAAACACAAAGTTCAAGAAAATCAATTAGACCCGATAACAATTAAAATGATGATGTTCTACTCAATGTAGGATAGCTCCCCCAAGAGTAGTGCATTACTTAGAACTAGTCTTCGAAAGTAAATGCACAACAATGGGATCCTTGCTTTTCCTATCTAACGAAAGCGCAACACAAATTATGAGTAGAGCAACAAAAAGATCCAAATGAAGCAAAGAAGACAAATGGGTGGTTAAATCAAAACAAAGCTTGGCGATAAAGATAAGACAAATTATTAACAATAGCCAATGTAAATATGATCAATAATTTTATGTAGCGTACATGCACTTTTAATCAGGCAGATACCTGTGTATAGTGCAAATCCCTGGATCGATTCGTTTGCACACACAGTTTACGATGTAATATCACAACAAAGTATCAATTTTATTACATCGATGATCCAGACTTACAAATATTCAATACAAGTTGCATAGCATAAAGCTAGCTTCGAAAAAGTAAACAGCGGAAATACAATAGCAGTGGGTCTCCAACAACTTCATGTTGCCACAGGCGAAAACATGTTGGTTGCAGACTCGAAATCACTTAACGAAACCTCACTCGTCATTTGAATAACCTGTAACAAATAAAATTTTGCAACAGAGTGGGTCAGATTCCATTAAAAATGGAGTCTGGCAAGTGACACTATGGTGGACACTTAATGGAATAACTCTAAAGCCTATATGCATATTTGGCTGGTGGAGTTCAAGGCTAATTTGCATAAAGCCAATTTTTCCTACTCTTTTGAAAACACTATTCTTGAAATCAAGACGAGTATGGCATGAAAACCATAAATCTCATCTTCCCTTGTTCACCCATCAAGTTTTATTTCTGAAGTTGGAATGATGGAATCCTCCGTTGACGTCCGTGATCAGCTGCTCAAATTGTCCGTACCGGGGACACGGCTAAGTACTTAGTTTTACACTCTGCAGAGGTTGTGCACGTTCACCATTGTACCCATTCAACCAAAATTATCCTTTACACACCATTTGTGATAAGGAAAGGAGAGAATGAGACGAGATCTTTCAGAAGCATTTTCCCTCCCACTCTGGCTTGACCCGTTCCACCTAACATCCCCCTACATCTGCTTGTCAAGCCGGAGAGAGTCCACGCAACGTAATTGATCAAGCCAGAGCCCATATGGCAATGGCTGCACTGGAAGCAATCGTCACTCGGAGTTCTTCAGATTCCTCTGTTCCTGGGTGGCCATTCACAAGTGTACATACTCCAGGAACCATAGACATGGACCTGAGTAGCCACTCAACATAAACCATACAACCACTTACCACCCAGGTGTTTCATTCTTAACTTAGTAGAATTTAGATTTTCACAAAACAACATTTGCATAGCATAAATAATTCTACTAAGTATTGCATAGGAACCTAGACACAGGAATAAGGAATTCTACACAGGTTTAGCATAGCAATACTATCCTACACATGCATATAAAAATACACTAAGTCATGCATATAGAAATAATAGGAAGTTTATGAGGTGTGCCACTTGCCTTTGAATGTTGTCGTTGTTCACAACTCTTTTCAACGATACTCGGGACTCTCCATTCAATCTAACAGTATAGACAAGCAACAATACAACAATCAACAGCAAGCACAACTCCACAATGCATACAAACACATACTAGATGAATAAATAAGTTTTATAAAACTTTCTAAGGAAAATATGTTTATGCATGATGTGCAAAATATTCCTAAGGGCTAGAAATACTTTTTCATGCCATGAAAATCTTTTAAGTTAATGCAAGGCAAATAGGGTGGTCCAAAAGGACTAAGGGCTAAGGTCATAAGTTGAATAAAATATTTTGTTTTATATCATCTTGAATAAGCACTCTAATGGCTTAGTCTTGATGTGCAAAATTCTTAGAGAAAATTACTAGCTCTATTCTTCGAGGTGATCAACAATTATTATCAACTCTTTGTAAATTGGATATTCACTAAAGTGAGAGAGACAGACACCCGGCCAGCCACTTAAATTGTGGAACAGGTCTCATGTACGTGGACATGTAAGTTTTGTTTTCAGGCCGCTTCATCTCACTATGCCGCTAGGATCCAACAACTTCAAGATGATAATATCATGATCAAAATTGTTTAAGTCAAATGTGAAAGACAAGATTAGGAAAGAGGGAAAAGATAGAAGAAAGACATAGTTGTCCTCCAGGCTTCATCTCCAGACTTGTAATATTCTCCTTGATGATGTCTTGATTGAAGTTTTGATAGACTTGATAAATCTTCAGACTTGGTGGTTCTTGTATCCTCGAGGCTGGTCTTTGATTTACTTAGTCATCATGAAGTCTAACAGAAGAAGGAGGGAGAAAGAAGAAAGAGGGAGAAAGACTTAGAAAATATTTCTGGTTGGTCTTCATGAACTTCTTCTTGATCTTTCTTCTAAGTGCTTCCACTCCTTGGAGATTCTTCTGGAGTCTCGATTGTCTAAGTCCTTCATTGGTCTTCCAGCTCCATGTTGAAAATTACTAAGTGTCTAAGTGTAGCACTTCACAAAAATGCTAAGTTGAAATTATTTCTAACTTAGAGAAAACTAATGAAGAGGGGTTTTCCTATGAGAATTATATCTACAAAATAAAATATGGTATGAATGAAATGAAATTTTAAATCACAAGAAACATCAAAAATAACTTTTTTGATTTCTTTATAAATATGCATGAATTTATAAATGAAATTTAATTAATTTGTATTTTTGGAAAATATAATAAAAGGAATAATTATAAGATTAAAGTTTTCTATGATTAAATTTTTATAATATAATTTAATAAATAATGTTAATAGACAGGAGGCATTTTAATTAAATTTATAGCAATTTACTTTAATCAAAATCAATATTTTTATTAATAGTTATATTAAAAATACTCAAACTATTCAAATTAAATATATAACTTTGAATTCATTCAAAAATTACTGAAAAATATTTTATAGCAGTGGCATTAATTTACAAATATTCTAAAGTTTCTAAAACAATTTTATTTGCAATTTTTGAATTACAGATTTAAAGTTATGACAAAAATACTCAAGTTCACCATTTCAAATTTGAATATTTTAAACTAAGTCAAATTTTAATTTTGGCAGATCCAAAATATTCTACATGTCGAGGGCTTTCCAAAAATATAAAGTTTGTTAAATTTGGATAAGTGGTTAAAAAGTTATAGATGTTTTAATTACAGGGACTAATCTGCAAAACTTCCAATTAAATTTAAAATAGAAAAAGAATTACACGCTGGCGCTGACTGGATCTGACGTGGCTGCTGACTAGATGCTGACTGTGCACGCTGACGTGGATAAGTGATCAGATCTGGGACGTCAGATCTGGATCTGGCGGTCCAGATCAAATCGTACCCCTTCGTTTTAAAAGATCTAATCATTTGCGTTGGTTGCAGATCGAACGGCTAGGAGAGGGTTGACCTGAGAGTGGCGGCGCTGCGGTCACCGGCGGCGACGAAGACGGCGGCGCGGCCTCGGTTTCGGATGGACTCGACGTCCCGGTGGTTCCTTCGCGCGGGAAGGACCACCACGGGGTGCGGCTCGGCACGGCGAAGACTACAGAGGCGATGGCGTCTCGCGGAGTATCCTCTGGCGGCGCGGACCCGCCGACGGAGGAGTACGGGGCGCCGGCGACCTTCCGTTCGTGCTCCCTCTCGATTAGCTGCAAGAAGAGAGCGGGGAAAGGGTCAGGAGGATGCGCAAGAAGATGGCGAGGGGAGGGAGAGGGTCTCGGGTGCGAGGGGGTGGCTCACCTCGTCGAAGTTGATGAAAACGCGGCGGCGGCAATGCGAACTCCGGCGAGCTGAAACGGCAGCCTGGGGGCACGGTTTTGAACGAGATGAGAGGGGAAAGAGAGAGGAGGAGGAGGGGATTTTATAGGGACACTCGATGGTAACAAATCCCGCTGATTTCGCCCTCGAATTGATCCGGGATTGGGAGAGGAGTTTCGGCCGCGATTTTCGCTGGAGGTTGAAGACGAGCTGACGTCATCGCTGACGTCAGCGATTTTCCTTTTTCTGATTTTTCTCCAATTAATTCATAACTTTTGATTTAAATGTCCAAATGATGTCAAATTAGTTTCTAAAAATTTCTAAAATTAATATCTTTGTGTTAAACCAGTTGTGGGCATGTTTTGAAAACTTTTTAAAATTAATAAATTTGAAATGTTGGTTTAATACAAAATTGATACTTAATATAAGTTTTGAAATTATAACTTAATTAAATTTTCTTTTTGCTAAATAAAATTTGTAAAATACCCACATTCAAATATGTTTGAAATAGAGTTATTAAACTCATTTTACTGTAATTATTCATCTTTATTTTGGCATAAGAGTAGAATAACATAATATCAATATTTGTAAAGTAATAGAAATTATAATGGATTCAAGTTTTAATTCAATTTTATTTTGTGCACCATTAAGTTTTATATTATGATAAATCATTTGAAAACTTCATAACAACTTTGGAAAAGTTTTTAGATTTAATTCATTTCCTTATATAGAAATATATTCATGAAAATCATTTTATGTTTTGAAAACAAATGAAAATCATTTAAGCTAATGAAAAGTTTATTTGGATAATTCATTATTTTTAATTTATGAAGTTTTAGGGTTATAACCATAGGCTTATAATTTCCAAAAATATGTTTTGAACTTAGTTAAAGGATTGAAAGCCATTTGGCAATTAGATCTTGTTTATAAAAGTTTAAAAGGAAACTTGTAATTATTATTTTAATTTATTTATAGCTATGGCTAAGTGGTTGAATCCAATGCATAAGGAACTATTATAGTTGGTTTTCTTATACATTTAATGTTTTATTTTAATCAAAAGAAAAGTTTTAAATTTTAGTGATTTTTTTGAATATTATAAAATGTTGCGATGTTACATTTTACCACAAATATAATTATCACTTGTCAAAGACAATGATTGTATGGAGACATTTCTCGGTGGTATTTGACATATATGTATTCAAGATCATATTCACAAAACATAAGCATTAGATATATGCTAAGACAATATAATCCAATTGACTTGACTTGAGAGAATATGAGTGATGAAGATCCCTTAATTCTTCATGATGTAGTCAAGTCTCCAATGTCCTCCGTTTACACCTATTGATCAAGTTTTAGCTTGTTGGTCCCCAACTAAGTTGGGTCCTAAGAGGTTAGTCACAATAGGTTTGGCAACCCAAATGGTTCTTTTCTTGACACCACTTTGAGTACCAATAACTTTGGCAAACACATTGCCAACCTTATCCTTCCTAAGGGAATGAACAATATCAATAGTAGAAGGGTTGGATAAGGTACCGTGAGTGCATGAAGAAGCAAAGTGATCCTTCCCACGACATTTGTAGCAAAGGCGACTTTTACCTTTCTTCTTGGGAAGGGAAGGTTCTTCAACTTGGGAAGCTTGAGTTTGAACTTGAGGTTGCTTCCCTTGTTGCTTCTCACTAAGAGGCTTCTTCTTCAAAGGGCAAGATCTCACATGGTGCCCTTCAACCTTGCACTTGAAGCACACAATCTTGGTTGAATCAATAACTTGTTCTTGGCCCTTCTTCTTGATGAACTTGTGCTTCTACTTGACATTGGACTTGTTCTTGTTATTGGAGTTGAATCCAAGTCCACTCTTGTCATGAGGAAGTTGTTGCACTCTCAACATGTTGTCGAGGGTGGACTTCCCTTCATGACACTTCTTCAAGTCTCTCTTCAAAGAAGTGACTTGTTCCTTGAGCTCTTTGAGTTCCTCTATATGGTTAGTTTCAACACAAATACTAGAGGAAGTAGATGCTACATTGTTAGAGCAACAAGACAAGGAATGTAATTCATCACAAGATTTAGCAATGGTATGTGATGTAGAATTACTAGTACTAGCACATTGCAATAAAGCATTAGTAGTGGAGTTTGTGCTAGTGACCATAGGAGGCTCACAAGATTTTACCTTCGTTGTGACCGCCTCATGAGCTAACTTTAGCCTAGCATGGGATGCTAGAAGATCCTCATTAGAGCTTGAAAGCTTTTCATGATTTTCTTCCAATATCCCATACTTGCTAGTTAGCAAATCAAGTTGAGCCCTTAGCTCAACATTCTCCTTCAAAATAGATGCTTCACACAAAGTGGAGTTAGTAGCACAAGCATCATTATCATTAGAAGTGGAAGGAGACAACATGACAAGCTCATTATTTAACTTAGCATTTTGTTTACTAAGCACATTACATTTAGCAATAGCATGTTCATGTTCTTTAGTGAGTTTAGCAATTTTGGAGTTATGAGACTCCATGATAGTTTCAAGTTGCTCTTGAAGGTGAGCATTAGTTTCTTGTTCATCTTCTAGAGATGATTGAAGAGATACCTTTTCATAGGAATCTTCTCTCTCAATCTCACCTTTTAGCTCAAGAACATCCTCAAGCTCACCTATACGGCTCATAAGAGAGCCAAAGTGTTTCTTGCCAACTCCTTGCAAGTTAGTCATGAAATGATCACAAGCAATAATTTCTTGTTTGATTTCAAGACTAGTATCATCATCAACATCATCATCATCATCACCATGAGATATATTGGAGTGCACGGTAGGACCTACCTTATACTCCTTAGCCATAAGGCAAAGGTGAGTAGTGGATGAAGACGATGAAGAGTTACTTGAAACACCATTGGGGTCCAAGTCTTGTTCCAACAATTGTTGGAATTCCTCTACATTGTTAGCCAAACAAGTACTAGAGGAAATAGAAGCACTTTGATCATGGCAACAAGACAAGGAAAGCATAACATCATGAGATTTAGTTAAGCAACTACTACATGATATGCAAGGACTATCAACACTAGCATGTATGACATTTTGAGTGCTATATGTGCTTAAGTCCAAAGATAGAGCATTGCAAAAAAAAGAGTGTGAAGTATAGTCAATAGTAGGTTCACCATGAAGATTGCAATTTCTATCACCACTCACCATATCATTACCTTGTGGCACACCACATGTCGGTGAAGTGGAGGAAGTCGTGAGCTCATCACGACCGGAAGTGGAAGGAGGACAATCATCCTTGGAAATGTTGGACACCTCATATATATCTTAAAGTTTTGTCCATAATTCATGAGCGCTCCGAAAAGGCATGATTGACGCAAGCACTACATCGCTCAAAGCACATATGAGACCATTAGATGCTAGAGTATCTAGATAAGAGTTTTTCTCATCCTCTAAAGATAATTCTTGTGAATCCTTTGGAGGAGAAAAACCCATATCTACAATACTCTCTAAATTTGAACCCATGTCTCTAAAAAGATCAAGCATGCGAATTTTCCAAATATCATAATTTGTGCCATCGAATCTATAAGAAGGATTGTGCACAAGATCTCTAAACGACATCTTTATCTCTAGGCGGTTAGTCCTAATAATGAGATAACCTGGCTCTGATACCAATTGAACGGATAGACGTCGCCTAGAGGGGGGGTGAATAGGCGATTTAAAACTTTTTCCGAGGAGCCGGAATATCCGGTCCAAGAATGACCCGGAAATTCCGGTATGCTTGATAAAGGCGGAATAAACTAGAGGTTTAGTTTAACAAGCATACAAGCTAGATATAAATACTAGGCTCACCTATGTGCACCAACAACTTACGCTAAGCAATACAAGTAACAAGGTGATAGCAAGATAGATGACTTCAAGCACGAAGGCTATCACAATGTAAAGTGCATAAGTAAAGAGCTCGGGTATAGAAATAACTGAGGCACGCGGAGACGAGGATGTATTCCCGAGTTCCATCCAAAGGTGTACGTCTCGTTTGGAGAGGTGTGCGCAACCACAACAGGTTAGCCGCAACGCCACAAAGGCTCACCTTCTTCTCCTGATGAACTCAACCACAAAAGGTTGCGAGTTCACCTTCCACTATTGATCTCCTTTGGGGCGGAGATCGAATCCCGTACAACTCTTGAGACACACACCCACAACTTAATTGGGGGCTCCCAAGTCTTGAGGCACACACCCACAACTTTATTGGGGGCTCTCAAGTGACCACAAAAGGTCTTTGCCACAAAAGGCGTCTAGGGTCCAAAGACCCAAGAGTAACAAACTCACAAGTAACACCACCACGAATCCTCGTGGAGGGCTCAAACTGATGCAAATGCAATGGCAAGAGCACACGAAGTGCTCAAGTCCTTCACTCTCAAATTCCAACACAACAACAAATGTTTATGGGGAATAAGAGAGGAAGAACAAAGAAAACCACAAAGGAGTCAAATCCTTCACTCCCAAATCCCACCAAAAGCAACTAATGCTTATGGGGGGATAAGAGAGGAAGAACAAAGAGAAAGAACCACAAAGGAACTCCAAGAACTAGATCCACTAGGTTCCCCTCACTTAGAGGAGAGATTGATTGGTAGGATTGTAGATCTAGATATCCTCTCAACTTTCCCTATAGAATATGAAAGAATCAATGGAGGGATTGAGAGGAATCAAGCTTTCCAAGGTCAACAACGGAGTAGGAGAGAGAGGGAATTCGTGCTACCTTAGTTAGCTGAGGAGGAAGAAGGGGAGGGGTATTTATACCCCTCCAGGAAATATAGCCGTTGGCTGTTTCGACACTCGGAAATTCCGGTATAAGTGAGACTCGGAAATTCCGGTCATCCGGAAATTCCGGTCTAAGAGAGACTCGGAAATTCCGGTCACCCAGAAATTCCGAGTCCATGAAATTTCCGAGCTGAAATTCCGGCTGGAGTCAGAAGCAAAACCAAACTTTTCCTTAGCCATTTCTGGAGGACTTTTCTGGGGGGCACTCGGAAATTCCGGTAGACGGAAATTTCCGAGCACAATTTCCGACTGGAGTCAGAACCCTTTTTCTCCTTTCCTTAGCCGTTTTCTTGGATGAGCTGGGGAACCGGAAATTCCGGTAGGGCGGAATATCCGACCCCAATAATCCGAATCAGCAGAACACCGAAACGAAAACTGCTATAACTTTTGCAAATGAACTCCAAATGAGGTGAGACCAATTTTGTTGGAAAGAAAGCGACGATGAGCACCAACAAAAAGTGGAAATATTGCATCCCATAAATAGAGTAAAATCTCTACACATGGCAAGGTGTGGGACTTTCCTCAAGGTAGAACCGGCAATATTTCCGCCACCGAAAACGCAACAAGTTGTCCAAAGTAAAACCGATTTCGATGAACAAGAGCTTGACATGGAGATGAACCAAGCTCTAACTCCTCACCAACATAAAAGCCAAATAAGAACCAAGAAATATGATATGCCAAGTATGCAAAGGTTTGAGCTCTCCACAAGAATGCGATCAAGTTACACAAGAAAGATACCAATTGAAATCCACTGGAAGGATACCAATTGCAAAAGGGGGGAAAGCATTCACAAAGAAGCAAGCAATCAAGGGATCCAAAAACCAATTGAGCACAAGAAGATGTTATGATAAGATCAACCAAGTGTTCTAGAAATCAAGAGGGAACTCCCCAAGGTACATGCACAATGAAAAGATTTGTATTTCAATATGGTGTGCATAACATCGAATCCTCACTCCCTCTTAGATGCTTTCGAACACAAAAAGGTGCAAGATTGTATAGGTAAGAAAATAAATATACCTTGCAACAAACAAATGTTGAGCAATAAAGAGAAAGAAGTGACAAATGAAAACTTGCTCAAACGAGAAAGAATGGGTGTGTCATGAAAATACATTTTAGGAGACTAAACAAGGATGTGCCTAAGAATCACCATAGTCTTTCAAATTATGAGGCACATAGTGCATATCATGTATTTCGCAAACAAGCACACCCAAGAGGATAAATCAAATAGGATCACAAGCTTATTAAGAGGCAATGTGAAACCAATGGAAAAACAAAGCTTGTGCCTTTTAGAGATCACCAAAGAATCATGAAAGTAATAAAAGGTGATCACTAAAGATTTTGAATACCAATTAAATATGTAACTACCCTCATGTGTATAAGTTTCTAAGTGTACACTAAGTCCTCAAAGAAACATGCACACACAATGTAGGTACAAGGTCAAGCACATGATATTCAAGAGGAAGTCATAAATACACTGATAAGAATTTTTGCTTAAAACCAAAGCGCATAGATCAAATTATTCTTAAAGGGTATAGGTGAACTTCCAACACCAAGTTCTCAAAGCATCACAAATACCCACATAGGATAAGTGATAGTTGGGATACTTCGAGACACAAAACAAATATCACATAAGGCAAATGGTTTAAGAGAATTCATCAATATTGCATATGAGAGACTTTGAAATGAATTTGCTAGATTAACACATTGGGGATCCGTGAATCATGAAAATGATTATATATAAATATATATTCCCCTTGATGTTTAATCATCCCGGCTAACTCACATTTGCAATGAAGATGTATTGAATCAAACTTTGCAAAAACCATATCAAATGCAACTTAGAGAAACTCATGCCAAAGAACAACCTACACAAGGTTGAGAGCTAGAAGTAAATGCATGAGTTAGATACTTGTTACCGAGATAGCATTGATGGTGTAGAAGATGAGAGTTCACAATCATCCAAGCTTGACTCCAAGAAGCACATGGTGAAGACATCTTATTTAAATAGAGGCAAGCTTCCAATGCATCTCTCATGTACCTAATACAAATCAAGTACACTATGGTACCCAAACTTATTGGGTCCAAAGTAGTTAGTCCAACTACAATACATAGGACAAACTCCACATAAATATGTGCATATTGATATGAAATAGAATTTCATGCACATCTTAGCCATTTAGGATTTGATGGAGTTTATCCTATATATTGGATCAAGGAAAGAAAGCATGCCAAAAGATATACAAATAGTAAATATGCATGAACAAAACTTTCAAGAACCAAACAAGGTGATAGCAAGATAGATGACTTCAAGCACGAAGGCTATCACAATGTAAAGTGCATAAGTAAAGAGCTCGGGTATAGAAATAGCCGAGGCACGCGGAGACGAGGATGTATTCCCGAGTTCCATCCAAAGGTGTACGTCTCGTTTGGAGAGGTGTGCGCAACCACAACAGGTTAGCCGCAACGCCACAAAGGCTCACCTTCTTCTCCTGATGAACTCAACCACAAAATGTTGCGAGTTCACCTTCCATTATTGATCTCCTTTGGGGCGAAGATCGAATCCCGTACAACTCTTGAGACACACACCCACAACTTAATTGGGGGCTCCCAAGTCTTGAGGCACACACCCACAACTTAATTGGGGGCTCTCAAGTGACCACAAAAGGTCTTGACCACAAAAGGTCTTTGCCACAAAAGGCGTCTAGGGTCCAAAGACCCAAGAGTAACAAACTCACAAGTAACACCACCGGAAATTCCGGTCTAAGAGAGACTCGGAAATTCCGGTCACCCGGAAATTCCGAGTCCATGAAATTTCCGAGCTGAAATTCCGGCTGGAGTCAGAAGCAAAACCAAACTTTTCCTTAGCAATTTCTGGAGGACTTTTCTGGGGGGCACTCGGAAATTTCGGTAGACGGAAATTTCCGAGCACAATTTCCGACTGGAGTCAGAACCCTTTTTCTCCTTTCCTTAGCCGTTTTCTTGGATGAGCTGGGGAACCGGAAATTCCGGTAGGGCGGAATATCCGACCCCAATAATCCGAATCAGCAGAACACCGAAACGAAAACTGCTATAACTTTTGCAAATGAACTCCAAATGAGGTGAGACCAATTTTTTTGGAAAGAAAGCGACGATGAGCACCAACAAAAAGTGGAAATATTGCATCCCATAAATAGAGTAAAATCTCTACACATGGCAAGGTGTGCGATTTTCCTCAAGGTAGAACCGGCAATATTTCCGCCACCGAAAACGCAACAAGTTGTCCAAAGTATAACCGATTTCGATGAACAAGAGCTTGACATGGAGATGAACCAAGCTCTAACTCCTCACCAACATAAAAGCGAAATAAGAACCAAGAAATATGATATGCCAAGTATGCAAAGGTTTGAGCTCTCCACAAGAATGCGATCAAGTTACTAACTTGAGAGCCCCTCTTGATAGTACGCCTATCTATCCTATAGCCCTATCAAGATCATACCTTTGCCTTGAGCATTCCACTTGAGTTAGATGATGACTATCTTGATCTCTTCAAGTGGGTCATCTTTCTTGATTGCGCGTCCAAACACTTGCTTGATGAAGACTTCTCCAAATACTCCCCCATGCTCACAATGGGAGAGTCTCGCTTAGCTTCATCTTCATGTATCCATTGCAAGCACCAAGCATAGGATCTTTTCGAGAAAGCTTCTCTTGGTCTTGCACAACTCATCTTTTCTTCACTAAGATGATGTCTTGAATCTTCAAGACATTCTTGCAATAAGCTTCACTCAACACATAAGCTTCAAGAGTCCAACACATGAACTCCACAATTCCACGCACATGATCTATAATGATATCTCAAAGTAAACATTAGTCCATAGAGATTGTCATTCAATTACCAAAACCACACATGAGGGAAAATGCTCTTTCAATCTCCCCCATTTTGGTAATTGATGACAATCTCTTTTGAGAGGGTTTATAATATGGAATTTAACGAACAAGAATGGTTGAACTAACATCAAATACTAAAAATGTATGTGATGTTAGTACATCCACATATATAGAGCAAACTCCCCCATAATTTATGCACGTGTGTATGAACATGAATTCATTGCATATATTATCGACCATTACCGATGGTGGAGTTTCCACTATATATATTAAACCAAGCAACGAATGCAAAGGCAAGGAAGGCAAATAGGCAAATACTTAAGAAGATACCAAAGTAAAGAGCCAATTCCATACAACCCTCCAAAACTTCTCCCCCATTGGCAACGATTGCCGAAATGGGCGAAAGGCTTTGGAAAGGTAACATAATAAGATCTCCTTCATGATTTATGCATTTCTCATGATATGAGTGAAATCAAATGCACTTATCCAATGTGAATAGATGAAGGGGATAAAACTATATTGAGGATCCAAAAATTGCACAAGAAAGATACCAATTGAAATCCACTGGAAGGATACCAATTGCAAAAGGGGGGAAAGCATTCACAAAGAAGCAAGCAATCAAGGGATCCAAAAACCAATTGAGCACAAGAAGATGTTATGATAAGATCAACCAAGTGTTCTAGAAATCAAGAGGGAACTCCCCAAGGTACATGCACAATGAAAAGATTTGTATTTCAATATGGTGTGCATAACATGGAATCCTCACTCCCTCCTAGATGCTTTCGAACACAAAAAGGTGCAAGATTGTATAGGTAAGAAAAAAAGTATACCTTGCAACAAACAAATGTTGAGCAATAAAGAGAAAGAAGTGACAAATGAAAACTTGCTCAAACGAGAAAGAATGGGTGTGTCGTGAAAATACATTTTAGGAGACTAAACAAGGATGTGCCTAAGCATCACCATAGTCTTTCAAATTATGAGGCACATAGTGCATATCATGTATTTCGCAAACAAGCACACCCAAGAGGATAAATCAAATAGGATCACAAGCTTATTAAGAGGCAATGTGAAACCAATGGAAAAACAAAGCTTGTGGCTTTTAGAGATCACCAAAGAATCATGAAAGTAATAAAAGGTGATCACTAAAGATTTTGAATACCAATTAAATATGTAACTACCCTCATGTGTATAAGTTTCTAAGTGGACACTAAGTCCTCAAAGAAACATGCACACACAATGTAGGTACAAGGTCAAGCACATGATATTCAAGAGGAAGTCATAAATACACCGATAAGAATTTTTGCTTAAAAGCAAAGCACATAGCTCAAATTATTCTTAAAGGTTATAGATGAACTTCCAACACCAAGTTCTCAAAGCATCACAAATACCCACATAGGATAAGTGATAGTTGGGATACTTCGAGACACAAAACAAATATCACATAAGGCAAATGGTTTAAGAGAATTCATCAATATTGCATATGAGAGACTTTGAAATGAGTTTGCTAGATTAACACATTGGGGATCCGTGAATCATGAAAATGATTATATATAAATATATATTCTGTAACATCCCAATATTTTGGAATGTTGAAAAATCACTAAAAAATTAAACTTTTGTTTTAGATTAAAATAAAACACTAAAAGCGTAAGAAAACCAACCATAAAAGACTTCATAGCAATTTCATATAATTTATTTAGCCAAAATTAAAATTAATTAAACTCTAGTTTAAATTAAACATAAAGGGTCAATTTTGCATTTAATCAATATTTTGAAATTATTATTTTTGAAAAATGTTCAAAACACTCCCATAATTGGTTTAACAGAAAGATAATGATTTTACAAATTTTTAGAATCAAATTTGAGTTGAATTGGATTTACATTTTAAAAGTTATTTAAAAATACAGAAAACAGAAAAAGAAAAGAACAAAAAAAAAGGGGGAAACGGACCAGCCTCCCGAGCCATTGGGCCGAAGCCCATCTTCTAGCTGCCGCGCGCGCAGCCGCAATGGCCTAACAGCAGCCCAGACGCTTCTCTCTGTCGCTGACGTGCGGCACCCGCTTGTCATCTCCTTCCCCTAATCGTGCTACGAACGAACTCGAAACAGAGCGGAAATCGGGCCAAAAATCTTGCCGATTCTTGCGGGATTTGATCTCCTTTCCCCCCCATATAAACCCCCGCAAACCCCTCTCTCGAATTCCTAACGAACCCTAGCCCGAGAGCCCCCAGGCTGCTCGGATTCGTGCCGCCATTGTCGCCATTGCCGCCGGCAAAAACCTTCGGTTCCGGTGAATCTCGGAAACCTCGAGCTCTCTCGCTTGCCCCATCTCCTTTCTTACGTCCATGCACGCCTGTCTGATTTTTCCTGTGATTTGTAACGCGCCAGATTGACGAGCCCGTGGTCGACCGAAGTCCGCCGCCTCCCCGTGAACTCCGGCGAAGGTTCCCGGCTGAACCAGACTCCTCCCCTCCGTTCTGAGGTCACCAACGTCCTCGCCTCGACCCCACGGTCCTCTAGGTATGTTCTGTGCACCCCCCCCCCCCCCACCTCCTCCTCCGTCGCGGACGTCCACACGCCGCCACGGGTAAGGCTCGGCGGAGCCACTCCGGCCGGCCGCGCCGCCCACCTCTGGTCCATTAGATCTAGACCGTTAGATCTCCATCCAGCGGTCCGCTTTGTTTCACTTACCTGAACCGGTACCAGCCAATGGGAGGAAGCCACGTCATGCCTCGTCAGCGCCTCGTCAGATCCAGTCAGCGCCCAGTCAATGCCTCGTCAGCTGCCACGTGGAAAACGAATTTCTTATTTAGATTTAATTGGTAGTTTTACAGAAACACCCCTGCCACTTAGATCTGTCACAACTTTTTAACCACTTATCCAAATTTAACAAACTTTATATTTTTGGAAAGCCCTCGACATGTAGAACATTTTAGATCAGCCAAAATTCAAATTTGACTTAGTTTAAAATATTCAAATTTCATATGGTGAATTTGAGTATTTTTGTCATAACTTTAAATCTGTAAATTAAAAAATTGCAAATAAAATTGTTTTAGAAACTTTAGAATATTTGTAAATTAATGCCAATGCTATGAAATATTTTTGAGTAATTTTTGAATGAATTCATAGTTATATATTTAATTTGAATATTTGAGTATTTTTAACATAACTATTAATAAAAAAATTATTTTTGATTAAAGTAAATTGCTATAAATTTAATTAAAATACCCCTGTCTATTAACACTATTTATTAAATTATATTATAAAAATTTAATCATAGGACACTTTAATCTTATAATTATTCCTTTTATTATATTTTTCCAAAATTTGAAATTAATTAAAATGCATTTATAAATTCGTGCATATTTGTAAAGAAATCACAAAAGTTATTTTGATGATTCTTGTGATTAAAAATTTCATTTCATTCATAGCATATTTTATTCTGTAGATATAATTCTCATAGGAAAACCCCCTTCATTAGTTTTCTCTAAGTTAGAAATAATTTCAAATTAGCATTTTTGTGAAGTGCTACACTTAGACACTTAGTAATTTTCAACATGGAGCTAGAAGACCATTGAAGGACTTAGAAGAAAACAGACTCTGGAAGCATCCTCAAGATGTCAAGCACTTAGAAGAAAAGTGAGCAGAAGTTCAAGAAGGCCAACCCCCTTTCTATTCTCTAAGTCTTTCTCTCTGTCTTTTCTTCCCCTCTGAGACTTCATGAAGACTAAGATAAATCCAAGACCAGCCTCGAGGACACAATAATCATCAAGTCTGAAGATTTATCCAGCCTACAAAAATTCATTCAAGACATCACCAAGGGGAAAGCTACAAGTCTGGAGATGAAGCCAGGAAGACTAACTACATCTCTATTTCCTTCTTTTCCCTCTCTCCTAATCTTGTCTTTTAGGCTTAAACAAATTTCGATCATGATGTTATCATCTTGAAGTTGTTGGATCCTAGCGGCATAGTGAGATGAAGCGGCCTGGAAATAAACCTTACATGTCCACGTACATGAGACCTGTTCCACAATTTAAGTTGCTAGCCGGGTGTCTGTCTCTCTCACTTTAGTGAATATCCAATTTACAAAGAGTTGATAATAATTGTTGATCACCTCGAAGAATAGAGCTAGTAATTTTCTCTAAGTATTTTGCACATCAAGACTAAGCCATTAGAGTGCTTATTCAAGATGATATAAAACAAAATATTTTATTCAACTTATGACCTTAGCCCTTAGTCCTTTTGGACCAACCTATTTGCCTTGCATTAACTTAAAAGATTTTCATGGCATGAAAAAGCATTTCTAGCCCTTAGGAATATTTTGCACATCGTGCATAAACATATTTTCCTTAGAAAGTTTTATAAAACTTATTTATTCATCTAGTATGTGTTTGTATGCATTGTGGAGTTGTGCTTGCTGTTGATTGTTGTATTGTTGCTTGTCTATACTGTTAGGTTGAACGGAGAGTCCCGAGTATCGCTGAAAAGAGTTGTGAACAACGGCAACATTCAAAGGCAAGTGGCACACCTCATAAACTTCCTATTATTTCCTATATGCATTACTTAGTGTATTTTATATGCATGAGTAGGATAGTATTACTATGCTAAACCTTTGTAGAATTCCCTTACTCCTGTGTCTAGGTTCCTATATCATACTTAACAGAAATATTGATGTTATGCAATGGATGAAAAGTTTTACAAAATGTTAAGTGACTACTCAGGGTTGTGCTCATGGTTGTCGTCGCCTAGGATGAATTTCTATTCTACTTAGGGCCGTGAGCATGGTGGTTGTCAACCTGGGAGTACACATCCACTAAGTTAATGAAACACCTGGGTGGTAAGTGGTTGTATGGTTTATGTTGAGTGGCTACTCAGGTCCATGTCTATGGTTCCTGTAGTATGTACACTTGTGAATGGCCACCCAGGAACAGAGGAATCTGAAGAACTCCGAGTGACGATTGCTTCCAGTGCAGCCATTGCCATATGGGCTCTGGCTTGATCAATTATGTTGCATGGACTCTCTCCGGCTTGACAAGCAGGTGTAGGGGGATGTTAGGTGGAACGGGTCAAGCCAGAGTGGGAGGGAAAATGCTTCTGAAAGATCTCGTCTCATTCTCCTCCTTTCCTTATCACAAATGGTGTGTAAAGGATAAATTGGGTTGGATGGGTACAATGGTGAACGTGCACAACCTTTGCAGAGTGTAAAACTAAGTACTTAGCCGTGTCCCCGGTACGGACAATTTGAGCAGCTGATCACGGACGTCAACGGAGGATTCCATCATTCCAACTTCAGAAATAAAACTTGGTGGGTGAACAAGGGAAGATGAGATTTATGGTTTTCATGCCATACTCGTCTTGATTTCAAGAAAAGTGTTTTTCAAAAGAGTAGGAAAAATTGGCTTTATGCAAATTAGCCTTGAACTCCACCAGCTAAATATGCATATAGGCTTTAGAGTTATTCCATTAAGTGTCCACCATAGTGTCACTTGCCAGACTCCATTTTTAATGGAATCTGACCCACGTTGTTGCAATAGTTTTCTTGTTGCAGATTTGATCAGATAACGAGTGAGGTTTCGTTTAAAGGTTTCGAGTCTACAACCAACATGTTTTCACCTGTGGCAGCATGAAAGTTATAGAGACTCACTTCTATTGTATTTCCGTTGTGTACTTTTCAATGCTAGCTTTATGCTATGCAACTTGTATCAGATATTTTGTAATTCTGGATCATCGATGTAATAAAATTGACGCTTTGTTGTGATATTACATCGTAAACTGTGTGTTTAAATGAATCGATCCAGGGATTTGCACTATACACAGGTATCTGTCTTATTTAAAGTGCAGGTACGCTACAGATGGTATCAGAGCATTGTGTTGCCTGTAGGTTCGAAACCCCTAGGATTGGACAGAGATCAAAAGCCAAATGTTTTTAATACACTAGATTACAAACTTAAAAATTTTACCTTTCTATTTTTACATTAATTTTCTTGTCTTGAACACCTTACCTTTTCATTTTAATTCTAATACTCTTTCCTTTTCAAAAATTTAGATGGGAGAGTACACTGAGACCGCATATGCTGGAGTTCTGTCAGGTTTCATCTTTGGGAGGCAGCTGTCCAGGTTGACAAGTCAATTGAAGCTACCACCGCCCTATTTCCGAGGAAGGAAAGAGGAGACCGACATACCCAATGTGACACGTTGGGAAATCCGCACCATCATGACCCCGGATCCCACGATGCCAGACTTCGAGCCCGTGGACTATGTCACCTACTACCCAGAGTGGATTGAGGGAGTGAACATAGCTATGGTGGATTTAATGGCTCGTTTGTGTTACAAGTATCGCAACAATCTAGCACCGGGATCGCCCTTCCGTGCTTTTGGGAAGAGGGATGCACATGGTCTCTCGATGGCTCACACGGGAAATCGCTTGGACCTGCCCATCATTAACAAAATGTTTGAAGACTTGGATTTTCTCGTCAACTGTCTGACTAGGAAGGTTCAACAAGCTTATGACATCGTGGATCATGCCCGAGCCGTCATACACGCAAAAACCCAAGAACTCCAGACTTCTGAAACCCTTGTTGGCCATATGGAAGAACTCATCCATGACCTACACTTGCAGAACCTCGATAAGGATGAGCAGATAGCCACACTTGAGGCGCAACTCAACCCACCACCGCCAGCAGCTGAAGAAGGGGATGACCAAGGTACTGGAAATGTGGCTGTACCCGCAGCTGTAAAGGAGGAAGGAGACCCCGAGGAGGTGCCTTCTGAAGAGTCAATTGAGGAAGAAGTCACACCTGTGGCAAATAACCATGCGATGAAGCGCAAGCGTGAGATCAAAGAGGAATGAATGAAGCAATCAAAACCACGTTAGAGGGACCACCATTTATCTTATTTAGCTTATCGTATTAATTTAGAGTATTGACCTATCAAATTGTGGTATGGCAGTACTGTTGCTTTTGTATTTCCCCGACTTTGGTGTGTTTCGTTTCATAAACGAATTGTTCGATTTCTCAAAATAAGTTTGAAATTTTCATGTATGTATTTGCTTGTGTTTGAACCTTGTTGCTTGATGTTTGTAAGATGATGTTTGTAATGGATTACCTTGAATTTCGGTTGTGCATTAGAATGTTTAATTATCAACAAAACTTTTCTTTTAAGGGTGGTAGCCACCTAGATAATTCAAACCCAGTCGCTTAAACCTAGAGATCTCAAACTATCTTTCTTTCCATCCTCCTAATCAGAAAAAAAAAATCATTCGCTGCCAAGTTTTTCAAGTTTCCATGTCAGATATTTCATTTCTCAAAACATCCCGAGTTATCAGAATCATTCAAGCATTTGCTTTGTCTTTCTAGCCTCTCCGAATCTCGGGGACGAGATTCCTTTTAAGGGTGGTAGTCTGTAACATCCCAATATTTTGGAATGTTGAAAAATCACTAAAAATTTAAACTTTTGTTTTAGATTAAAATAAAACACTAAAAGCGTAAGAAAACCAACCATAAAATACTTCATAGCAATTTTCAAATTGTTTATTATTTTAAATATCTCAATTAATCACTATTTTCATATGTTGTTTCAAGTTATGCATTTTATTATCCTTTCTATTTCTTAAAACCCCAATATGTAATTTGAAAAATGATTTACAAACTTTCAAACCATTTTCTTGTAATAAAAACTTTCTTTATAAGTATTTGATTTCCACCACTTAGCCATAGCTATTCATAAATTAAAATAATACTTACAAATGTTCTTTTAAACTATTTAAAACACGGTCTATTTGCCAAATGGTTTTCATTCTTTTACCTTAGTTCAAAACATAGTTTTTGGAAAATTACAAGTCTATAGTTTATAACTTTAAAACTTCATAGATTTTATAATTAATTAATTATCCAAATAAGCATTTCATTAGCTTAAATGATTTTCATTTATTTTGAAAACATAAAATGATTTTCATGAATATATTTCTATATAAGAAATGAATTAAAACTAAAATCCTTTCTAAAGTTTTATGAAGTTTCAATTGATTTATCTTGGTATAAAATATAATGGTGCACAAATTATTTTCAATTAATAATGAATACCTTATATTTCCCATTTCCTTCAAATTAGTTATATTTTGTTCTTTAATATTATGCCAAAATAAAGAAGAATGATTTCAGCAAAACAAGTTTAAATAACTTAAATCCAAACATAATTGAATATGGGTATTTCATATAATTTATTTCAGCAAAACAAGGTACGCTACATATTCCCCTTGATGTTTAATCATCCCGGCTAACTCACATTTGCAATGAAGATGTATTGAATCAAACTTTGCAAAAACCATATCAAATGCAACTTAGAGAAACTCATGCCAAAGAACAACCTACACAAGGTTGAGAGCTAGAAGTAAATGCATGAGTTAGATACTTGTTACCGAGATAGCATTGATGGTGTAGAAGATGAGAGTTCACAATCATCCAAGCTTGACTCCAAGAAGCACATGGTGAAGACATCTTCTTTAAATAGAGGCAAGCTTCCAATGCATCTCTCATGTACCTAATACAAATCAAGTACACTATGGCACCCAAACTTATTGGGTCCAAAGTAGTTAGTCCAACTACAATACATAGGACAAACTCCACATAAATATGTGCATATTGATATGAAATAGAATTTCATGCACATCTTAGCCATTTAGGATTTGATGGAGTTTATCCTATATATTGGATCAAGGAAAGAAAGCATGCCAAAAGATATACAAATAGTAAATATGCATGCACAAAACTTTCAAGAACCAAACAAGGTGATAGCAAGATAGATGACTTCAAGCACGAAGGCTATCACAATGTAAAGTGCATAAGTAAAGAGCTCGGGTATAGAAATAACCGAGGCACGCGGAGACGAGGATGTATTCCCGAGTTCCATCCAAAGGTGTACGTCTCGTTTGGAGAGGTGTGCGCAACCACAACAGGTTAGCCGCAACGCCACAAAGGCTCACCTTCTTCTCCTGATGAACTCAACCACAAAAGGTTGCGAGTTCACCTTCCACTATTGATCTCCTTTGGGGCGGAGATCGAATCCCGTACAACTCTTGAGACACACACCCCCAACTTAATTGGGGGCTCCCAAGTCTTGAGGCACACACCCACAACTTAATTGGGGGCTCTCAAGTGACCACAAAAGGTCTTGACCACAAAAGGTCTTTGCCACAAAAGGCGTCTAGGGTCCAAAGACCCAAGAGTAACAAACTCACAAGTAACACCACCGAAAATTCCGGTCTAAGAGAGACTCGGAAATTCCGGTCACCCGGAAATTTCGAGTCCATGAAATTTCCGAGCTGAAATTCCGGCTGGAGTCACAAGCAAAACCAAACTTTTCCTTAGCCATTTCTGAGGACTTTTCTGGGGGCACTCGGAAATTCCGATAGACGGAAATTTCCGAGCACAATTTCCGACTGGATTCAGAACCCTTTTTCTCCTTTCCTTAGCCGTTTTCTTGGATGAGCTGGGGAACCGGAAATTCCGGTAGGGCGGAATATCCGACCCCAATAATCCGAATCAGCAAAACACCGAAACGAAAACTGCTATAACTTTTGCAAATGAACTCCAAATGAGGTGAGACCAATTTTGTTGGAAAGAAAGCGACGATGAGCACCAACAAAAAGTGGAAATATTGCATCCCATAAATAGAGTAAAATCTCCACACATGGCAAGGTGTGGGACTTTCCTCAAGGTAGAACCGGCAATATTTCCGCCACCGAAAACGCAACAAGTTGTCCAAAGTAAAACCGATTTCGATGAACAAGAGCTTGACATGGAGATGAATCAAGCTCTAACTTCTCACCAACATAAAAGCCAAATAAGAACCAAGAAATATGATATGCCAAGTATGCAAAGGTTTGAGCTCTCCACAAGAATGCGATCAAGTTACTAACTTGAGAGCCCCTCTTGATAGTACGCCTATCTATCCTATAGCCCTATCAAGATCATACCTTTGCCTTGAGCATTCCACTTGAGTTAGATGATGACTATCTTGATCTCTTCAAGTGGGTCATCTTTCTTGATTGCGCGTCCAAACACTTGCTTGATGAAGACTTCTCCAAATACTCCCCCATGCTCACAATGGGAGAGTCTCGCTTAGCTTCATCTTCATGTATCCATTGCAAGCACCAAGCATAGGATCTTTTCGAGAAAGCTTCTCTTGGTCTTGCACAACTCATCTTTTCTTCACTAAGATGATGTCTTGAATCTTCAAGACATTCTTGCAATAAGCTTCACTCAACACATAAGCTTCAAGAGTCCAACACATGAACTCCACAATTCCATGGACATGATCTATAATGATATCTCAAAGTAAACATTAGTCCATAGAGATTGTCATTCAATTACCAAAACCACACATGAGGGAAAATGCTCCTTCAATCTCCCCCATTTTGGTAATTGATGACAATCTCTTTTGAGAGGGTTTATAATATGGAATTTAACGAACAAGAATGGTTGCACTATAATCAAATACTACAAATATATGTGATGTTAGTCCATCCACATATATAGAGAAAACTCCCCCATAATTTATGCACGTGTGTATGAACATGAATTCATTGCATATATTATCGACCATTACCGATGGTGGAGTTTCCACTATATATATTAAACCAAGCAACGAATGCAAAGGCAAGGAAGGCAAATAGGCAAATACTTAAGAAGATACCAAAGTAAAGAGCCAATTCCATACAACCCTCCAAAACTTCTCCCCCATTGGCAACGATTGCCGAAATGGGCGAAAGGCTTTGGAAAGGTAACATAATAAGATCTCCTTCATGATTTATGCATTTCTCATGATATGAGTGAAATCAAATGCACTTATCCAATGTGAATAGATGAAGGGGATCAAACTATATTGAGGATCCAAAAATTGCACAAGAAAGATACCAATTGAAATCCACTGGAAGGATACCAATTGCAAAAGGGGGGAAAGCATTCACAAAGAAGCAAGCAATCAAGGGATCCAAAAACCAATTGAGCACAAGAAGATGTTATGATAAGATCAACCAAGTGTTCTAGAAATCAAGAGGGAACTCCCCAAGGTACATGCACAATGAAAAGATTTGTATTTCAATATGGTGTGCATAACATGGAATCCTCACTCCCTCCTAGATGCTTTCGAACACAAAAAGGTGCAAGATTGTATAGGTAAGAAAAAAAGTATACCTTGCAACAAACAAATGTTGAGCAATAAAGAGAAAGAAGTGACAAATGAAAACTTGCTCAAACGAGAAAGAATGGGTGTGTCATGAAAATACATTTTAGGAGACTAAACAAGGATGTGCCTAAGCATCACCATAGTCTTTCAAATTATGAGGCACATAGTGCATATCATGTATTTCGCAAACAAGCACACCCAAGAGGATAAATCAAATAGGATCACAAGCTTATTAAGAGGCAATGTGAAACCAATGGAAAAACAAAGCTTGTGGCTTTTAGAGATCACCAAAGAATCATGAAAGTAATAAAAGGTGAGCACTAAAGATTTTGAATACCAATTAAATATGTAACTACCCTCATGTGTATAAGTTTCTAAGTGGACACTGAGTCCTCAAAGAAACATGCACACACAATGTAGGTACAAGGTCAAGCACATGATATTCAAGAGGAAGTCATAAATACACCGATAAGAATTTTTGCTTAAAAGCAAAGCACATAGCTCAAGTTATTCTTAAAGGTTATAGATAAACTTCCAACACCAAGTTCTCAAAGCATCACAAATACCCACATAGGATAAGTGATAGTTGGGATACTTCGAGACACAAAACAAATATCACATAAGGCAAATGGTTTAAGAGAATTCATCAATATTGCATATGAGAGACTTTGAAATGAATTTGCTAGATTAACACATTGGGGATCCGTGAATCATGAAAATGATTATATATAAATATATATTCCCCTTGATGTTTAATCATCCCGGCTAACTCACATTTGCAATGAAGATGTATTGAATCAAACTTCGCAAAAACCATATCAAATGCAACTTAGAGAAACTCATGCCAAAGAACAACCTACACAAGGTTGAGAGCTAGAAGTAAATGCATGAGTTAGATACTTGTTACCGAGATAGCATTGATGGTGTAGAAGATGAGAGTTCACAATCATCCAAGCTTGACTCCAAGAAGCACATGGTGAAGACATCTTCTTTAAATAGAGGCAAGCTTCCAATGCATCTCTCATGTACCTAATACAAATCAAGTACACTATGGCACCCAAACTTATTGGGTCCAATGTAGTTAGTCCAACTACAATACATAGGACAAACTCCACATAAATATGTGCATACTGATATGAAATAGAATTTCATGCACATCTTAGCCATTTAGGATTTGATGGAGTTTATCCTATATATTGGATCAAGGAAAGAAAGCATGCCAAAAGATATACAAATAGTAAATATGCATGCACAAAACTTTCAAGAACCAAACGAGATACAATTTGGACAAAACACCAATTAAATCAAAAAGCTACACAAAAGTGTGGGAAGAGAAAGATTTGTCCTCATTGTATCAAAGACTCAAACCAACCCATGATTGGAGAAACCAATTTGAAAAAATATCAAATGAAAACAAGGTCAAGGCTAAACCAATGAGCATAAGAAATACAACAAGCAAACATGCTCTTAGGTTTCATCTCATCCAAGAAGGTACACTAAGAACCGTGGGATGAGATAGCCAACTCCATAAAGAGGAGTAAGGTTCCAACAAATAAACCGAGCCCTCTACAATTTTCATGATGGCACAAAGTACCAAGACGAAAAAAGTTTGTCTTTCAACGAGACATGTCATCGGGATCAAAAACCAATTGAAGACAACTAATGTTCAATAACATATAGGGTTGCTCCCTCAAGATTTGTGCATTCTTTATGATCTTGTATATGAATACAAAATGCACACAAATGAGATCATCACTCACAATATACATTGTTAAAACATTAGTCATGTTCAAGAAGAGCAATAAGATACCAAACCAATTTTAAAGAAAAGTGTTCTAAAGAGTATAGAGTAGCTTCCCCATGATTAGTGCATTTTTAAGATCTTGTATGTGAATACAAAAACGCACACAAGTGGGATCATTACTATCCATATATCTTTTTAAACACAAAGTTCAAGAAAATCAATAAGACCCGATAACAATTAAAATGATGATGTTCTACTCAATGGAGGATAGCTCCCCCAAGAGTAGTGCATTACTTAGAAATAGTCTTCGAAAGTAAATGCACAACAATGGGATCCTTGCTTTTCCTATCTAACGAAAGCACAACACAAATTATGAGTAGAGCAACAAAAAGATCCAAATTAAGCAAAGAAGACAAATGGGTGGTTAAATCAAAACAAAGCTTGGCAATAAAGATAAGACAAATTATTAACAATAGCCAATGTAAATATGATCAATAATTTTACCACAAATATAATTATCACTTGTCAAAGACAATGATTGTATGGAGACATTTCTCGGTGGTATTTGACATATATGTATTCAAGATCATATTCACAAAACATAAGCATGTGGCAAAATAACGAATTGAAAAACATGCTTATCATGATATTCTTGATGACTTCACATATTCAATGATCATTATAAGCATCAAGAAACTTTCTCACAAACAAGATACCAAAAGATGGTTGATCAAAATGCATTTAAGCAAATATGGAACTTGTTTGAGTACCATGCCACCTAGGAACAAGATAATCAACAATATCAACTCTAGGTGACACTACCTCTCATGTTCACATTTTCTAGTCTTGTAATATGCACATAGCTTATTACTCCCCCATAATGTGATAATCCATTCTTTGTTAACAAGAGGCAAAAGAAATCCAACAAGAGATAATTAATGGACATTAGAATTTAAATTTCTCATGAGTATACCACAAAGAGAGTAGATAATATTGAAATATCACTACTAAGTGGTATTCCTCATGAATACACATTTTAAGGGGGTGAGTTACCAAAAAGCACATCACTCCCCCAAAATGGGATAGTCCATTAAAAATCCCTACAAAGAGCCAATTAAGATAAAAACAAATAGACAAGAGGCTCAAACATACATGGTGTGCAAACCAACATACACAAGCTTGATTACTCAACATAAGTAAGTAGAGTGCACAACACATATGAAACACTAGTAAGGCACAAAACCAAACACATGTAAGGGTGCAAGTAACTTTCAATGTATAAATATGAATTAGATACAAGTTACCGCAAGGAGGAGAATTAGATATATGCTAAGACAATATAATCCAATTGACTTGACTTGAGAGAATATGAGTGATGAAGATCCCTTAATTCTTCATGATGTAGTCAAGTCTCCAATGTCCTCCGTTTACACCTATTGATCAAGTTTTAGCTTGTTGGTCCCCAACTAAGTTGGGTCCTAAGAGGTTAGTCACAATAGGTTTGGCAACCCAAATGGTTCTTTTATTGACACCACTTTGAGTACCAATAACTTTGGCAAACACATTGCCAACCTTATCCTTCCTAAGAGAATGAACAATATCAATAGTAGAAGGGTTGGATAAGGTACCGTGAGTGCATGAAGAAGCAAAGTGATCCTTCCCACGACATTTGTAGCAAAGGCGACTTTTACCTTTCTTCTTGGGAAGGGAAGGTTCTTCAACTTGGGAAGCTTGAGTTTGAACTTGAGGTTGCTTCCCTTGTTGCTTCTCACCAAGAGGCTTCTTCTTCAAAGGGCAAGATCTCACATGGTGCCCTTCAACCTTGCACTTGAAGCACACAATCTTGGTCGAATCAATAACTTGTTCTTGGCCCTTCTTCTTGATGAACTTGTGCTTCTTCTTGACATTGGACTTGTTCTTGTTATTGGAGTTGAATCCAAGTCCACTCTTGTCATGAGGAAGTTGTTGCACTCTCAACATGTTGTCGAGGGTGGACTTCCCTTCATGACACTTCTTCAAGTCTCTCTTCAAAGAAGTGACTTGTTCCTTGAGCTCTTTGAGTTCCTCTATATGGTTAGTTTCAACACAAATACTAGAGTAAGTAGATGCTACATTGTTAGAGCAACAAGGCAAGGAATGTAATTCATCACAAGATTTAGCAATGGTATGTGACGTAGAATTACTAGTACTAGCACATTGCAATAAAGCATTAGTAGTGGAGTTTGTGCTAGTGACCATAGGAGGCTCACAAGATTTTACCTTCGTTGTGACCGCCTCATGAGCTAACTTTAGCCTAGCATGGGATGCTAGAAGATCCTCATTAGAGCTTGAAAGCTTTTCATGATTTTCTTCCAGTATCCCATACTTGCTAGTTAGCAAATCAAGTTGAGCCCTTAGCTCAACATTCTCCTTCAAAATAGATGCTTCACACAAAGTGGAGTTAGTAGCACAAGCATCATTATCATTAGAAGTGGAAGGAGACAACATGACAAGCTCATTATTTAACTTAGCATTTTGTTTACTAAGCACATTACATTTAGCAATAGCATGTTCATGTTCTTTAGTGAGTTTAGCAATTTTGGAGTTATGAGACTCCATGATAGTTTCAAGTTGCTCTTGAAGGTGAGCATTAGTTTCTTGTTCATCTTCTAGAGATGATTGAAGAGATACCTTTTCATAGGCATCTTCTCTTTCAATCTCACCTTTTAGCTCAAGAACATCCTCAAGCTCACCTATACGGCTCATAAGAGAGCCAAAGTGTTTCTTGCCAACTCCTTGCAAGTTAGTCATGAAATGATCAAAAGCAATAATTTCTTGTTTGATTTCAAGACTAGTATCATCATCAACATCATCATCATCATCACCATGAGATATATTGGAGTGCACGGTAGGACCTACCTTATACTCCTTAGCCATAAGGCAAAGGTGAGTAGTGGATGAAGACGATGTAGAGTTACTTGAAACACCATTGAGGTCCAAGTCTTGTTCCAACAATTGTTGGAATTCCTCGACATTGTTAGCCAAACAAGTACTAGAGGAAATAGAAGCACTTTGATCATGGCAACAAGACAAGGAAAGCATATCATCATGAGATTTAGTTAAGCAACTACTACATGATATGCAAGGACTATCAACACTAGCATGTATGACATTTTGAGTGCTATATGTGCTTAAGTCCAAAGATAGAGCATTGCAAAAAGATGAGTGTGAAGTATAGTCAATAGTAGGTTCACCATGAAGATTGCAATTTCTATCACCACTCACCATATCATTACCTTGTGGCACACCACATGTCGGTGAAGTGGAGGAAGTCGTGAGCTCATCACGACCGGAAGTGGAAGGAGGACAATCATCCTTGGAAATGTTGGACACCTCATATATATCTTGAAGTTTTGTCCATAATTCATGAGCGCTCCGAAAAGGCATGATTGACGCAAGCACTACATCGCTCAAAGCACATATGAGACCATTAGATGCTAGAGTATCTAGATAAGAGTTTTTCTCATCCTCTAAAGATAATTCTTGTGAATCCTTTGGAGGAGAAAAACCCATATCTACAATACTCTCTAAATTTGAACCCATGTCTCTAAAAATATTAAGCATGCGAATTTTCCAAACATCATAATTTGTGCCATCGAATCTATAAGAGGGATTGTGCACTAGATCTCTAAACGACATCTTTATCTCTAGGCGGTTAGTCCTAATAATGAGATAACCTGGCTCTGATACCAATTGAACGGATAGACGTCGCCTAGAGGGGGGGTGAATTGGCGATTTAAAACTTTTTCCGAGGAGCCGGAATATCCGGTCCAAGAATGACCCGGAAATTCCGGTATGCTTGATAAAGGTGGAATAAACTAGAGGTTTACTTTAACAAGCATACAAGCTAGATATAAATACTAGGCTCACCTATGTGCACCAACAACTTACGCTAAGCAATACAAGTAACAAGGTGATAGCAAGATAGATGACTTCAAGCACGAAGGCTATCACAATGTAAAGTGCATAAGTAAAGAGCTCGGGTATAGAAATAACCGAGGCACGCGGAGACGAGGATGTATTCCCGAGGTCCATCCAAAGGTGTACGTCTCGTTTGGAGAGGTGTGCACAACCACAACAGGTTAGCCGCAACGCCACAAAGGCTCACCTTCTTCTCCTGATGAACTCAACCACAAAAGGTTGCGAGTTCACCTTCCACTATTGATCTCCTTTAGGGCGGAGATCGAATCCCGTACAACTCTTGAGACACACACCAACAACTTAACTGGGGGCTCCCAAGTCTTGAGGCACACACCCAAAACTTAATTGGGGGCTCTCAAGTGACCACAAAAGGTCTTGACCACAAAAGGTCTTTGCCACAAAAGGCGTCTAGGGTCCAAAGACCTAAGAGTAACAAACTCACAAGTAACACCACCACGAATCCTCGTGGAGGGCTCAAACCGATGCAAATGCAATGGCAAGAGCACACGAAGTGCTCAAGTCCTTCACTCTCAAATTCCAACACAACAACAAATGTTTATGGGGGAATAAGAGAGGAAGAACAAAGAAAACCACAAAGGAGTCAAATCCTTCACTCCCAAATCCCACCAAAAGCAACTAATGCTTATGGGGGGATAAGAGAGGAAGAACAAAGAGGAAGAACCACAAAGGAACTCCAAGAACTAGATCCACTAGGTTCCCCTCACTTAGAGGAGAGATTGATTGGTAGGATTGTAGATCTAGATCTCCTCTCAACTTTCCCTAAAGAATATGAAAGAATCAATGGAGGGATTGAGAGGAATCAAGCTTTCCAAGGTCAACAATGGAGTAGGAGAGAGAGGGAATTCGTGCTACCTTAGTTAGCTGAGGAGGAAGAAGGGGAGGGGTATTTATACCCCTCCAGGAAATATAGCCGTTGGCTGTTTCGACACTCGGAAATTCCGGTATAAGTGAGACTCGGAAATTCCGGTCATCCGGAAATTCCGGTCTAAGAGAGACTCGGAAATTCCGGTCACCCGGAAATTCCGAGTCCATGAAATTTCCGAGCTGAAATTCCGGCTGGAGTCAGAAGCAAAACCAAACTTTTCCTTAGCCATTTCTGGAGGACTTTTCTGGGGGCACTCGGAAATTCCGGTAGACGGAAATTTCCGAGCACAATTTCCGACTGGAGTCAGAACCCTTTTTCTCCTTTCCTTAGCCGTTTTCTTGGATGAGCTGGGGAACCGGAAATTCCGGTAGGGCGGAATATCCGACCCCAATAATCCGAATCAGCAAAACACCGAAACGAAAACTGCTATAACTTTTGCAAATGAACTCCAAATGAGGTGAGACCAATTTTGTTGGAAAGAAAGCGACGATGAGCACCAACAAAAAGTGGAAATATTGCATCCCATCAATAGAGTAAAATATCCACACATGGCAAGGTGTGGGACTTTCCTCAAGGTAGAACCGGCAATATTTCCGCCATCGAAAACGCAACAAGTTGTCCAAAGTAAAACCGATTTCGATGAACAAGAGCTTGACATGGAGATGAACCAAGCTCTAACTCCTCACCAACATAAAAGCCAAATAAGAACCAAGAAATATGATATGCCAAGTATGCAAAGGTTTGAGCTCTCCACAAGAATGCGATCAAGTTACTAACTTGAGAGCCCCTCTTGATAGTACGCCTATCTATCCTATAGCCCTATCAAGATCATACCTTTGCCTTGAGCATTCCACTTGAGTTAGATGATGACTATCTTGATCTCTTCAAGTGGGTCATCTTTCTTGATTGCGCGTCCAAACACTTGCTTGATGAAGACTTCTCCAAATACTCCCCCATGCTCACAATGGGAGAGTCTCGCTTAGCTTCATCTTCATGTATCCATTGCAAGCACCAAGCATAGGATCTTTTCGAGAAAGCTTCTCTTGGTCTTGCACAACTCATCTTTTCTT
Source organism: Poa annua (assembly GCA_026929855.1). Classification (NCBI taxonomy): domain Eukaryota; kingdom Viridiplantae; phylum Streptophyta; class Magnoliopsida; order Poales; family Poaceae; genus Poa; species Poa annua. The sequence continues at coordinate 48,134,229 of CM049428.1, forward strand.
CACTAAGATGATGTCTTGAATCTTCAAGACATTCTTGCAATAAGCTTCACTCAACACATAAGCTTCAAGAGTCCAACACATGAACTCCACAATTCCATGGACATGATCTATAATGATATCTCAAAGTAAACATTAGTCCATAGAGATTGTCATTCAATTACCAAAACCACACATGAGGGAAAATGCTCCTTCAATCTCCCCCGTTTTGGTAATTGATGACAATCTCTTTTGAGAGGGTTTATAATATGGAATTTAACGAACAAGAATGGTTGCACTAACATCAAATACTACAAATGTATGTGATGTTAGTCCATCCACATATATAGAGCAAACTCCCCCATAATTTATGCACGTGTGTATGAACATGAATTCATTGCATATATTATCGACCATTACCGATGGTGGAGTTTCCACTATATATATAAAACCAAGCAACGGATGCAAAGGCAAGGAAGGCAAATAGGCAAATACTTAAGAAGATACCAAAGTAAAGAGCCAATTCCATACAACCCTCCAAAACTTCTCCCCCATTGGCAACGATTGCCGAAATGGGCGAAAGGCTTTGGAAAGGTAACATAATAAGATCTCCTTCATGATTTATGCATTTCTCATGATATGAGTGAAATCAAATGCACTTATCCAATGTGAATAGATGAAGGGGATCAAACTATATTGAGGATCCAAAAATTGCACAAGAAAGATACCAATTGAAATCCACTGGAAGGATACCAATTGCAAAAGGGGGGAAAGCATTCACAAAGAAGCAAGCAATCAAGGGATCCAAAAACCAATTGAGCACAAGAAGATGTTATGATAAGATCAACCAAGTGTTCTAGAAATCAAGAGGGAACTCCCCAAGGTACATGCACAATGAAAAGATTTGTATTTCAATATGGTGTGCATAACATGGAATCCTCACTCCCTCCTAGATGCTTTCGAACACAAAAAGGTGCAAGATTGTATAGGTAAGAAAAAAAGTATACCTTGCAACAAACAAATGTTGAGCAATAAAGAGAAAGAAGTGACAAATGAAAACTTGCTCAAACGAGAAAGAATGGGTGTGTCATGAAAATACATTTTAGGAGACTAAACAAGGATGTGCCTAAGCATCACCATAGTCTTTCAAATTATGAGGCACATAGTGCATATCATGTATTTCGCAAACAAGCACACCCAAGAGGATAAATCAAATAGGATCACAAGCTTATTAAGAGGCAATGTGAAACCAATGGAAAAACAAAGCTTGTGCCTTTTAGAGATCACCAAAGAATCATGAAAGTAATAAAAGGTGAGCACTAAAGATTTTGAATACCAATTAAATATGTAACTACCCTCATGTGTATAAGTTTCTAAGTGGACACTGAGTCCTCAAAGAAACATGCACACACAATGTAGGTACAAGGTCAAGCACATGATATTCAAGAGGAAGTCATAAATACACCGATAAGAATTTTTGCTTAAAAGCAAAGCACATAGCTCAAATTATTCTTAAAGGGTATAGATGAACGTCCAACACCAAGTTCTCAAAGCATCACAAATACCCACATAGGATAAGTGATAGTTGGGATACTTCGAGACACAAAACAAATATCAAATAAGGCAAATGGTTTAAGAGAATTCATCAATATTGCATATGAGAGACTTTGAAATGAATTTGCTAGATTAACACATTGGGGATCCGTGAATCATGAAAATTATTATATATAAATATATATTCCCCTTGATGTTTAATCATCCCGGCTAACTCACATTTGCAATGAAGATGTATTGAATCAAACTTTGCAAAAACCATATCAAATGCAACTTAGAGAAACTCATGCCAAAGAACAACCTACACAAGGTTGAGAGCTAGAAGTAAATGCATGAGTTAGATACTTGTTACCGAGATAGCATTGATGGTGTAGAAGATGAGAGTTCACAATCATCCAAGCTTGACTCCAAGAAGCACATGGTGAAGACATCTTCTTTAAATAGAGGCAAGCTTCCAATGCATCTCTCATGTACCTAATACAAATCAAGTACACTATGGCACCCAAACTTATTGGGTCCAAAGTAGTTAGTCCAACTACAATACATAGGACAAACTCCACATAAATATGTGCATATTGATATGAAATAGAATTTCATGCACATCTTAGCCATTGAGGATTTGATGGAGTTTATCCTATATATTGGATCAAGGAAAGAAAGCATGCCAAAAGATATACAAATAGTAAATATGCATGCGCAAAACTTTCAAGAACCAAACAAGGTGATAGCAAGATAGATGACTTCAAGCACGAAGGCTATGACAATGTAAAGTGCATAAGTAAAGAGCTCGGGTCTAGAAATAACCGAGGCACGCGGAGACGAGGATGTATTCCCGAGTTCCATCCAAAGGTGTACGTCTCGTTTGGAGAGGTGTGCGCAACCACAACAGGTTAGCCGCAACGCCACAAAGGCTCACCTTCTTCTCCTGATGAACTCAACCACAAAAGGTTGCGAGTTCACCTTCCACTATTGATCTCCTTTGGGGCGGAGATCGAATCCCGTACAACTCTTGAGACACACACCCACAACTTAATTGGGGGCTCCCAAGTCTTCAGGCACACACCCACAACTTAATTGGGGGCTCTCAAGTGACCACAAAAGGTCTTGACCACAAAAGGTCTTTGCCACAAAAGGCGTCTAGGGTCCAAAGACCCAAGAGTAACAAACTCACAAGTAACACCACCGGAAATTCCGGTCTAAGAGAGACTCGGAAATTCCGGTCACCCGGAAATTCCGAGTCCATGAAATTTCCGAGCTGAAATTCCGGCTGGAGTCAGAAGCAAAACCAAACTTTTCCTTAGGCATTTTTGGAGGACTTTTCTGGGGGCACTCGGAAATTCCGGTAGACGGAAATTTCCGAGCACAATTTCTGACTGGAGTCAGAACCCTTTTTCTCCTTTCCTTAGCCGTTTTCTTGGATGAGCTGGGGAACCGGAAATTCTGGTAGGGCGGAATATCCGACCCCAATAATCCGAATCAGCAAAACACCGAAACAAAAACTGCTATAACTTTTGCAAATGAACTCCAAATGAGGTGAGACCAATTTTGTTGGAAAGAAAGCGACGATGAGCACCAACAAAAAGTGGAAATATTGCATCCTATAAATAGAGTAAAATCTCCACACATGGCAAGGTGTGGGACTTTCCTCAAGGTAGAACCGGCAATATTTCTGCCACCGAAAACGCAACAAGTTGTCCAAAGTAAAACCGATTTCGATGAACAAGAGCTTGACATGGAGATGAACCAAGCTCTAACTCCTCACCAACATAAAAGCCAAATAAGAACCAAGAAATATGATATGCCAAGTATGCAAAGGTTTGAGCTCTCCACAAGAATGCGATCAAGTTACTAACTTGAGAGCCCCTCTTGATAGTACGCCTATCTATCCTATAGCCCTATCAAGATCATACCTTTGCCTTGAGCATTCCACTTGAGTTAGATGATGACTATCTTGATCTCTTCAAGTGGGTCATCTTTCTTGATTGCGCGTCCAAACACTTGCTTGATGAAGACTTCTCCAAATACTCCCCCATGCTCACAATGGGAGAGTCTCGCTTAGCTTCATCTTCATGTATCCATTGCAAGCACCAAGCATAGGATCTTTTCGAGAAAGCTTCTCTTGGTCTTGCACAACTCATCTTTTCTTCACTAAGATGATGTCTTGAATCTTCAAGACATTCTTGCAATAAGCTTCACTCAACACATAAGCTTCAAGAGTCCAACACATGAACTCCACAACTCCATGGACATGATCTATAATGATATCTCAAAGTAAACATTAGTCCATAGAGATTGTCATTCAATTACCAAAACCACACATGAGGGAAAATGCTCTTTCAATCTCCCCCATTTTGGTAATTGATGACAATCTCTTTTGAGAGGGTTTATAATATCTTGAAGCTATCAAATATCTTGAAGTTGGATTTTGAAAAAGCTTTTGACAAGGTTGAATATTCGGCAATTCTGTTCATGCTGAAACATTTAGGGTTTGGAGACCTTTGGCTGAGATGGATATCTAAAATCCTGCATTCTGCTTCCACCTCAGTACTCTTAAATGGTATACCTGGGAAAAAAATTTGGTGTAAAAGAGGAGTTAGACAAGGTGATCCTTTGTCTCCTTTGCTGTTTGTGACTACTGCTGAGCTTCTTCAATTTGTCATTAACGCTGCTTGGCAATCTGGAGTGATTGATTTGCCCCTGTCTTGTTCCTTTGGGTTAGATTATCCCATAATTCAATATGCAGATGATACTCTGCTTATTATGCCTGCATGTGTTGAACAACTGAGAAGGTTGAAAGTTATCCTGGATAAATTTTCATTATCTACTGGATTAAAGATCAATTTCAATAAATCCTCTATGGTACCCATCAATGTTGACCATGATAAAAGTGTTGAGCTGGCTATGGTCCTGGGGTGTAAAATTGAAGTCTTACCTTTTACTTACCTTGGTTTGCCCCTGGGGACTACTAGACCAAAGATGGAAGACCTTATTGGAATTATTCATAGGATTGACAGAAGGCTGGTTGGAATTGCTGATACACTATCCTATGATGGTCGACTGGTGGTGATTAAATCCATCATTTCTGCTATTCCCAATTTTGCTATGTGCACATTGAAACTGCCTTTGGGTTTTCTGGACAATATTGAGGGATCTACCAGGGGTTTCTTCTGGAGGGGCAAAGATATTCATAAAAAAGGTAAATGCTTGGTCAAATGGGATAATGTATGCAAGCCAAAGAGATTGGGTGGATTGGGCATCCTAAACCTCAGAACCCAAAATATTGCCCTACTCATGAAGTACATTTTTAAGTTCATGAATAAGGATGATTTGCCATGGGTTAAGCTTATATGGAAAGCACATTATGAGAATGATAGAATACCTCAAAACACTGGACCTGTAGGTTCTTTTTGGTGGAAGGATTGTCTAAAGTTATTTGATAGCTTCCTGGAATTGGCTGCATGTGTCCCAGGTGATGGTGGCACTGTAAGACTTTGGATGGATAAGTGGTCTGACGAGCTTCTTAGGCACAAACTACCTCACCTTTGCTCCTTTGCGAAGTCACAATCCATTTCCATTAAACAGGCACTTGCTGTATTTTCTGATGAAGAGTCATTGGATTTGTTTCATACCCCACTTTCAGTACCTGCTGTTCATCAATTTGCCCAGTTCAACAATTTGCTGACAGGACATATGGGTACTTCTACTGCTGATAGGTGGATTATGTCATCCAGCAATAAAAGTTACTCGAGTAAGAGGGTTTACGATACCTTAATGGCAAATAATCCTGCACCATCCCCTTTCCAGTGGATCTGGAAATCCAGTGTTCTCCCAAAACATAAGATATTTTTTGGTTACTTTTGCAAGACAGATTGAACACAAGAGACCTCCTAGCCAGAAAGCAGTTTCAGATTGAGGACTATAACTGTGTTCTATGCTCACAGGGAATGTCCGAAGAGTTTATCCATTTATTTTTTGAATGTGACTTCAGCAGGAATTTTTGGTGGAAACTTTATCTTGAATGGGATACGGATCTGGACCTCTTCTCCATGTTGATTCAAGCCTAGAAAACTTATAAGCTAATATGCTATAAGGAAATCCTCATTATTGGTTGCTGGAGTATTTGGACCCATCGAAACAGATGTATTTTTGACTCTCAGCCCATTTGTCTTGAGGCTTGTTTCCAGGACTTTATCTGTTCTTTTAGTTTGATTTTGCATAGAGCTAAACCTTCCTTAAAGGAAGGGATGACCCAATGGTTAGACACTTTATGAACTTTTCCTTGTAATATGTACAGCTTTCAATGAGAAAATAGAAAATTAAACAGTAGGGATTTTTCCCTACTGTTTTGCGCCTCAAAAAAAAAAGAGGGTTTATAATATGGAATTTAACGAACAAGAATGGTTGCACTAACATCAAATACTACAAATGTATGTGATGTTCGTCCATCCACATATATAGAGCAAACTCCCCCATAATTTATGCACGTGTGTATGAACATGAATTCACTGCATATATTATCGACCATTACCGATGGTGGAGTTTCCACTATATATATAAAACCAAGCAACGAATGCAAAGGCAAGGAAGGCAAATAGGCAAATACTTAAGAAGATACCAAAGTAAAGAGCCAATTCCATACAACCCTCCAAAACTTCTCCCCCATTGGCAACGATTGCCGAAATGGGCGAAAGGCTTTGGAAAGGTAACATAATAAGATCTCCTTCATGATTTATGCATTTCTCATGATATGAGTGAAATCAAATGCACTTATCCAATGTGAATAGATGAAGGGGATCAAACTATATTGAGGATCCAAAAATTGCACAAGAAAGATACCAATTGAAATCCACTGGAAGGATACCAATTGCAAAAGGGGGGAAAGCATTCACAAAGAAGCAAGCAATCAAGGGATCCAAAAACCAATTGAGCACAAGAAGATGTTATGATAAGATCAACCAAGTGTTCTAGAAATCAAGAGGGAACTCCCCAAGGTACATGCACAATGAAAAGATTTGTATTTCAATATGGTGTGCATAACATGGAATCCTCACTCCCTCCTAGATGCTTTCGAACACAAAAAGGTGCAAGATTGTATAGGTAAGAAAAAAAGTATACCTTGCAACAAACAAATCTTGAGCAATAAAGAGAAAGAAGTGACAAATGAAAACTTGCTCAAACGAGAAAGAATGGGTGTGTCATGAAAATACATTTTAGGAGACTAAACAAGGATGTGCCTAAGCATCACCATAGTCTTTCAAATTATGAGGCACATAGTGCATATCATGTATTTCGCAAACAAGCACACCCAAGAGGATAAATCAAATAGGATCACAAGCTTATTAAGAGGCAATGTGAAACCAATGGAAAAACAAAGCTTGTGGCTTTTAGAGATCACCAAAGAATCATGAAAGTAATAAAAGGTGATCACTAAAGATTTTGAATACCAATTAAATATGTAACTACCCTCATGTGTATAAGTTTCTAAGTGGACACTAAGTCCTCAAAGAAACATGCACACACAATGTAGGTACAAGGTCAAGCACATGATATTTAAGAGGAAGTCATAAATACACCGATAAGAATTTTTGCTTAAAAGCAAAGCACATAGCTCAAATTATTCTTAAAGGGTATAGATGAACTTCCAACACCAAGTTCTCAAAGCATCACAAATACCCACATAGGATAAGTGATAGTTGGGATACTTCGAGACACAAAACAAATATCACATAAGGCAAATGGTTTAAGAGAATTCATCAATATTGCATATGAGAGACTTTGAAATGAATTTGCTAGATTAACACATTGGGGATCCGTGAATCATGAAAATGATTATATATAAATATATATTCCCCTTGATGTTTAATCATCCCGGCTAACTCACATTTGCAATGAAGATGTATTGAATCAAACTTTGCAAAAACCATATCAAATGCAACTTAGAGAAACTCATGCCAAAGAACAACCTACACAAGGTTGAGAGCTAGAAGTAAATGCATGAGTTAGATACTTGTTACCGAGATAGCATTGATGGTGTAGAAGATGAGAGTTCACAATCATCCAAGCTTGACTCCAAGAAGCACATGGTGAAGACATCTTCTTTAAATAGAGGCAAGCTTCCAATGCATCTCTCATGTACCTAATACAAATCAAGTACACTATGGCACCCAAACTTATTGGGTCCAAAGTAGTTAGTCCAACTACAATACATAGGACAAACTCGACATAAATATGTGCATATTGATATGAAATAGAATTTCATGCACATCTTAGCCATTTAGGATTTGATGGAGTTTATCCTATATATTGGATCAAGGAAAGAAAGCATGCCAAAAGATATACAAATAGTAAATATGCATGCACAAAACTTTCAAGAACCAAACAAGGTGATAGCAAGATAGATGACTTCAAGCACGAAGGCTATCACAATGTAAAGTGCATAAGTAAAGAGCTCGGGTATAGAAATAACCGAGGCACGCGGAGACGAGGATGTATTCCCGAGTTCCATCCAAAGGTGTACGTCTCGTTTGGAGAGGTGTGCGCAACCACAACAGGTTAGCCGCAACGCCACAAAGGCTCACCTTCTTCTCCTGATGAACTCAACCACAAAAGGTTGCGAGTTCACCTTCCACTATTGATCTCCTTTGGGGCGGAGATCGAATCACGTACAACTCTTGAGACACATACCCACAACTTAATTGGGGGCTCCCAAGTCTTGAGGCACACACCCACAACTTAATTGGGGGCTCTCAAGTGACCACAAAAGGTCTTGACCGCAAAAGGTCTTTGCCACAAAATGCGTCTAGGGTCCAAAGACCCAAGAGTAACAAACTCACAAGTAACACCACCGGAAATTCCGGTCTAAGAGAGACTCGGAAATTCCGGTCACCCGGAAATTCCGAGTCCATGAAATTTCCGAGCTGAAATTCCGGCTGGAGTCAGAAGCAAAACCAAACTTTTCCTTAGCCATTTCTGGAGGACTTTTCTGGGGGCACTCGGAAATTCCGGTAGACGGAAATTTCCGAGCACAATTTCCGACTGGAGTCAGAACCCTTTTTCTCCTTTCCTTAGCCGTTTTCTTGGATGAGCTGGGGAACCGGAAATTCTGGTAGGGCGGAATATCCGACCCCAATAATCCGAATCAGCAAAACACCGAAACGAAAACTGCTATAACTTTTGCAAATGAACTCCAAATGAGGTGAGACCAATTTTGTTGGAAAGAAAGCGACGATGAGCACCAACAAAAAGTGGAAATATTGCATCCCATAAATAGAGTAAAATCTCCACACATGGCAAGGTGTGGGACTTTCCTCAAGGTAGAACCGGCAATATTTCCGCCACCGAAAACGCAACAAGTTGTCCAAAGTAAAACCGATTTCGATGAACAAGAGCTTGACATGGAGATGAACCAAGCTCTAACTCCTCACCAACATAAAAGCCAAATAAGAACCAAGAAATATGATATGCCAAGTATGCAAAGGTTTGAGCTCTCCACAAGAATGCGATCAAGTTACTAACTTGAGAGCCCCTCTTGATAGTACGCCTATCTATCCTATAGCCCTATCAAGATCATACCTTTGCCTTGAGCATTCCACTTGAGTTAGATGATGACTATCTTGATCTCTTCAAGTGGGTCATCTTTCTTGATTGCGCGTCCAAACACTTGCTTGATGAAGACTTCTCCAAATACTCCCCCATGCTCACAATGGGAGAGTCTCGCTTAGCTTCATCTTCATGTATCCATTGCAAGCACCAAGCATAGGATCTTTTCGAGAAAGCTTCTCTTGGTCTTGCACAACTCATCTTTTCTTCACTAAGATGATGTCTTGAATCTTCAAGACATTCTTGCAATAAGCTTCACTCAACACATAAGCTTCAAGAGTCCAACACATGAACTCCACAATTCCATGGACATGATCTATAATGATATCTCAAAGTAAACATTAGTCCATAGAGATTGTCATTCAATTACCAAAACCACACATGAGGGAAAATGCCAACCAGTGGGCCGAAGGAGAGGACTATGTCCGCGAAACTTCTCCCAAAAAGGAAGGCGAAACAAGCAACTGGCGCGAAGCACGTCAAAAGAAGAAGGCACGTTACACCCACGATTCAATCGAATTAGTAGCGGCGGGTTATGAAACCCCCCGTGAGGACAAGCGTGACAGCAGTCGACAATACGAGCAAAGTCGACAGCCCAGCTCGAGTCAGTACAACCGTGGCAGCAGCAGCATCGACCATAATGATGGAAGTCAGAAGCGCGAGTGGAAGCGCCCATTGACCCGAGCATAGGAATTGATGCAACCCTGTAAGCATCACTCGTTCCGCAATCCGGCAACAGGAAAGTGGGGTTCAAACCACCTGTTGAAGGATTGCCGCAAAGCAAGAAAGATCTACCATGCCATGCAGCAAATCATCGCCCCGGTGCAGGCCATACAAGCGGCACCGCAGCTAGCCATCCAGGCAGCACCCGCAAACAACAATCAAGTGCAGGCGGCAGGAGCATTCCCCCAGCCGCAGCAGCAGCAGCAAGGTCCGTCGGCAGCAGCCGACACGTACCCAGCCGCACGGGGATAGCTGAACATGATCCAGAAGGGACCCCCGTCGAACAGGAGGCAGAAAATCATCACACGCCAAGTACTTCAAGCCATCAACAGCCCGCGCGCGGTACCAGACTACCTGCGCGGGTCGGAGACACCAATCACATTTTCCAGGGCAGATCACCCAGCGGAGGTAGTCCGACCCGGGCACGCCGCACTCGTGATTGAGGCCTTGATCGGCGACTACAGCCTGAAGAAGGTATTCCTGGACGGAGGCAGCGGCATCAACATCATATTCGCCGATACCCTCAGACGAATGAACAGGTCGACAGAGAAGTTGCCGGAATCGGAAACCACCTTCCACGGCATAGTACCCGGGCAAGCAATCACGCCCATGGGAACAATCACACTCGACGTCATCCTCGGTACACCCGAGCACTTCAGGAAGGAGTCGATAGACTTTGAGGTCGTCGACTGGAAGTCACAATACCACGCCATCCTCGGACGCCCAAGCTTTGCCAGGTTCATGGCAGTACCCCACTACGCCTACCTGATGATAAAGTTACCCGGGCCGAAAGGAGTAATCACCGTCCGCGGCGACTTCGGGCTCTCCAACAGCTGCGACCGCGAGTTCGCCAAGATCTTCGAGTTCTTCGGCGTCGAAGAGCACTTCAAGGCCATATCAGCCGACAACGACAAGACCATCTTCCCGGCTCGCAAGAAGCCTGCCAAAGACGCACCGTTCAACTCGAATGACGACATTGTCACCCACCAAGTCCATCCGACTGACAGCGGAAAGACGGTCAAGGTCTCGTCGAGTCTGACCCCCGCATAGGAAGGCGCGCTCGTCGAGTTCCTACGTGAGAACTGGAAAATCTTTGCATGGCAACCCTCTGACATGCCAGGGATACCCAGGGAACTCGCCGAGCACTCTCTCAAAGTCCACAAGGACGCAAGACCAGTCAAGCAATCCATGCGACGCTTCTCAGGACCCAAACGAGACGCGATCACCATGGAAGTCGACAGATTACTGCACGCCAAGTTCATCCGAGAGATCAAGGACTCGGACTGGGTCGCCAACCCGGTTCTAGTTGAGAAAAAGAAGACGAAGAAACTGCGCATGTGCGTTGACTTCACCGCAGTCAACAAATGCTGCCCCAAGGACCACTTCCCGCTCCCGCGGATAGACCAGATCATCGACTCGACTGCAGGTTGCGAACGCTTATCTTTTCTGGATGCCTACTCAGGTTACCAGCAGATCAGGCTGAAAGTCGAGGACGAAGAGAAGACAGCCTTCATCACACCCGACGGCGTCTTTTGCTACCAGACGATGTCGTTCGGGTTAAAGAACGCAGGTGCCACCTACCAGCGGACAATGCAAGCATGCCTCAAGGGGCTAATCGGGCAGATTGTCCAAGTCTACGTCGACGACATTGTCGTCACTACCCGAAAGGAGGATACCCTAGTCGACGACCTCCGCAAGGTCTTCGCTGCGCTGGACGTATATCAGATCAAGCTCAATCCAGAGAAGTGCGTGTTCGGCGTACCAGCCGGAGAGCTACTAGGGTACCTTGTATCCGCAAGAGGAATCGAAGCAAACCCCGCGAAGGTGCAGAACATACTCACAATGCCAGCACCAACCAAGCTCGGGGAGGTGCAACGATTAGCTGGCCGAGTCGCAGCTCTCAGCCGGTTCATTAGTAAGTTGGGAGAGAAAGCCTTACCTTTCTACCAACTGATGAAGAAGGCAGACAAGTTCGAGTGGACACAAGAGGCGCAGGACGCGTTCGACCATCTCAAGAAAACACTGACAACTTCTCCAGTCCTCGTGGCACCACTGGAAAATGAGCCGCTGTACCTATACGGCTCAGCAACGAACAGGGTGGTAAGCACGGTGCTCGTAGTCGAACGCGAAGAAGAAGGGCACAACCACCCGGTGCAGAGGCCCGTCTACTACCTCAGCGAAGTACTCACCCTGTCCAAGCAGAACTACCCTCATTACCAGAAGCTGGCATACGGAGTCTTCATGACCTCCAGGAAGGTCGTCCACTACTTCTCTGAGCACCCGATCACGGTGGTAAGCTCCTCTGGACTAGCAGACATTCTCACAAACCAGCGCGCGACAGGACGAGTGGCCAAGTGGGTTGTCGAACTAGGACCATGGGGGCTGAAGTATGCTCACCCGAAGTCTATCAAGGCCCAAGTTCTCCCAGAATTCACAACCGAGTGGATAGAAGCCCAGCTACCAAATGTCCCCGACCTGTCCAACGCATGGACAATGTACTTTGATGGCTCGAAGAAATTCAAGTCAGCCGGGGCAGGAGTCGTGCTCATCTCCCCCAAAGGCGACAAGCTCAAGTATGTCCTACAGATGGACTTCCCGAAGCCGTCCAACAACGAAGCCGAATACGAGGCCCTTATCCACGGCATGCGGATGGCCAAGAACTGCGGCGCCACGCACCTCATGATCTACGGCGACTCCTACCTGGTGGTACAGCAAACCATGAAGTCCTGCGACGCCGTCGCTGACAACATGATCGCCTACAGAGACCTCTACAATCAGATGGAAGGGAACTTTGACGGCTGCGAGCTGCGCCACATTGGCCGTGAAAGCAACGAGGAAGCCGACGTCCTCGCTAACATGGGCTCAGACAGGGTGCCAGTCCCACCCGACGTCTTCCTCGAGTGCATCACGCAGAGATCCATCAAGACTCAGAGTACAGCAAGCACATCCACAACAAAAGGCGATGCCAACCCATCAAGCCAAGACAAGGTCCCCATGGAGGTCATGCTAGTCGAAGCCACATGGACAGGACCGTACCTGGCACACATATTACATCAGAAGCTGCCAGTAGATCCAGTCGAAGCAAAGCGCATCATCAGGCGCTCCAAAAGTTTCACCGTCATCAACGGAGAACTCTACAAAAGAAGCATCTCAGGAATCCTGCAAAGGTGTATAGATCCAGTCGACGGCCAAGACATCTTACTCGACATCCACGCGGGTATCTGCGGGCATCACGCCAGCAGTCGGGCACTGGTGGCCAAGGCGCTACGCGCCGGATTCTACTGGCTGACAGCCATGCAGGACGCCGAGGAGCTGGTGAAGAAATGCACAGGGTGCCAGGAATTCGCCAACAAGCCGCACGCCCCAGCATCTGAACTCAAGACAATACCATTAGCCTGGCCCTTTGCCCAATGGGGTCTGGACATGGTGGGCCCGCTGAAGAAATCCTCACCCGGAGGTCACACTCACCTCCTGGTTGCAGTCGATAAGTTCAGAAAGTGGATCGAAGTCGTGCCCATCACAAGTTCGACTGCATCCACAGCGGTCAAATTCATCAGGTCAATCATCTTCAGATTTGGAGTACCAAATGGGATCATCACCGACAACGGCTCGAACTTCACAGCCGAAGAATTCAAGGACTTTTGCTCAGAACAGGGGATCAAACTCAACTACGCGTCTGTCTCGCACCCGCAGTCCAACGGACAAGTGGAGAAAGCCAATGGCCTCGTCTGCAGCGGCATCAAGAAACGACTGCGCGTGCCCCTAAAACGCGCAGCAGGCGCATGGGTGGAAGAACTGCCATCGGTCCTCTGGAGTCTGCGAACAATGCCAAATAGATCCACCCAGTACACCCCTTTCTTCATGGTGTACGGCGCAGAAGCGGTCCTCCCCTGCGACATCAAGTTCGACGCACCGAGAGTAGTCGCCTACGATGAATCGGAAGCAGAGGAGGCACTCGAAGACAGCAGGGACACCCTGGATGAAGCGCGCGACATCGCCCTGGCACGATCAGCCGTGTATCAGCAGGACCTGCGCAATTATCACACTCGGAGGCTGCGACCAAGAGCGTTCGTCGCACGCGACCTGGTTCTCCGACTCAAGCAAAAGAAGGTGCACAAGCTCGCTTCCCCATGGGAGGGCCCGTACATCGTAATAGAAGCAATAGGCAATGGAGCCTACCGCCTAAAGGACTCGAAGACAGGAGCGGACTGCAGCAACCCGTGGAACGTAGCACAACTCCGCCGGTTCTACGCCTAGCTCAAAACAACCATTGTACAAGAAAATCAGCGCGGCAGGTTTCAGACGCACTCTTTCCCTTACCAGGGTACCTGAGGGGACTGGAAGGGTTTTAACGAGGCGGCCTGTTCGCAAGAATCAATAAAGTGATTTGAAGAAATTATGTCTCCTTTACCTGTCACTCAGAAGAAGCCCAAAAATCCTAGGCCGCCACTCGAACCACTCGGGGGCTACGCCACACAGGTTGAAGTAAAAGCTTAGGCCGCTACCCGAACCACTCGGGGGCTGCGCCATACAAGCATGTCCAAAATCCTAGGTCGCCACCCGAACCGCCCGGGGGCTGCGCCACACAGGTTGAAATAAAAGCTTAGGCAGCTACCCAACTTACCCGGGAGCTGCGCCATACAAGCATAAAGTCAAAAAATCCTAGGCCGTCACCCGACCGACTCGGGGGCTGCGCCATATAGGTCAAGTTCAAAATCCTAGGTCGCCACCCGACACACACGGGGGCTGCGCCACACAGGTCACACTTGTAACCCTAGGCTACCACTCGACTTACTCGGGGGCTACGCCAAACAGGCCTTCTCAGAAAAATCCGCAGCCGCCACTCGAACCCACTCGGGGGCTGCGCTGCACAGGTCAAGTTCCAAATCCTAGGTCACCACCCGACATACTCGGGGGCTGCGCCAAACAGGTAACACTTGTAATCCTAGGCCGCCACTCGACCTACTCGGGGGCTGCGCCAGACAGGTCTTAGCCAAAATCCTAGGCCACCACTCGAGCGACTCGGGGGCTGCGCCATACAGGTCAAGTCACAAAAATCCTAAGTCGCCACCTGTTAAAATCAGAGACTGCGGCATACAGGTTACACTCGAAAAAACCTAGGCCGTTGCCTAGCATACTAGGCGACTGCGCCATACAGGTCGCAAATCAACTCTCGCATTTTCACTTTCGAGTAAACAGATCAGCTCTCATAACTCGAAAGTACTTTAATCTGTTAAATCTTACTTACACAGGCACATTTGCCCTCTATAGCTAACCCTGTACATCAGACGACAGCTACTCTAAACTGCAGGTTCAGCCTTCGGCGCATCAAGGCGACCTACAAGGCGCTCGCTCAGGTCCTGAACCTGCCGGATAATCCGGCGCGCAGCCGCTAAGGTCTCATCAAAGTCGTCGTCACCCGGCAGGCCCTCAAGCACCCTCTCAAGCGGAAGATGTGGCCGGTGCATCCGGACGTATGCCAGCGCCGCGTTCGCACCAGCCACAATTTGGGCGTCGATAACCTCCTTCAGCCCTTCACCATCGCGGAACCTCTCCAGCAAGGCAGACAACCCGTTCGGCTGCGCATTGTGCGGGAAGTACACACGGTTGATGTGCCAAAGTGTCTTCCGGCAGTTCTCCAGAAGAAAAGCAGCGCGTAACGTACGATCAAGCATGGTGGCAAGGACGCGCCCCCTCGACTGGTTCACCCAGAACTGTCGAGCTTCGTAGGAGTCGCCGGACGCCTCTCGCGTGACTCGCTCCTCAACGCGAGCCCGCTCGGCCTCCCAGTCGGGATTAACATCTGCGCGCATAAAATGCAAGTCAGAACGAGAAGGAAAGCCAACAAGGACGGCAGCCGCCAAAGGGATACATACCTTGCAACTGCCGACTGATCAGGTCGATCTCCCCAAGCAAAAAATCCTCACGTCGCGAGAACTCCGCCGTGGGATGCGACTGAGAACGGTGCAGCAGCCGCTCCGTATTCTTCAGGGTCGCCTCAAGCTCCACCACCTTGTTCTTCAGATACGTGATTATCCGCTGATCATTTACACTGCGTGGAGGAGCCGGCGCCGCCCGACGACGGCGAGCACCCGAAGAAGAAGCCGCGCCACTCGGCACGGCCACTGGATAAGGCGGAGCATCATCGCGCGCAGCACTCTGCCAGGGATACGCAGAGTCAATATAATCATGCGACTGCGAAGCACAGATCAACTCAGAAGAATTAAAGACCAGCAAAATCAATATCGAAGACCAAAAGACCCGACAGGGCAATATTCATTACAAGCATAAAGTTCAAAATACAGATCGCGGCGACTGCCGCATTCCTACAACTATGCCTACTCTAAGGCCGCGGACTGCGACCGGGAACGGCCCTTCCGAGCTGCCGCCTCAGTCGCCTTAGCAAGGGCCCTCTCGAAGAGTGCCACAAGCTGCGCAGCCAGCTGCGAGGCGCGCTCCTTCACGCCACTCAGCGACGCGGTCCGGCCATCGGGTTTGCGAGGAAAACCGCTGACGACCTTCTCGAAGTCACCTGGAACTTGGTGGCCTAATAGGAGCTGGAAGGTGAGCTCGGAGCCGCGTACCGTCTGCGACCGCGTGAAGTCGGCGATGGTGGTCGCGTCCTCAAACGGTGCAGCCAGGGCGTCCACGGTCGCCGGCGGCTGGTCACCCGGGAAGATGCTCTGGTGCACCACGGCCAGAGCTCCAGTCGACTTCTGCAGCGCGGCTGAAGACTTCTTCAGCGCGTCCGAAGCGTAGGCGCATACCCGGTCGAGGAAGCCAACAGCGGTAGCCAGGTCAACCGTGTCACTCGACGCATCTTCCGGAGGAGCTTCACCGCAAGTCTCTGCGCAAAAATTCAAAGTCAGGATAAGAAAAAGAACAAAGACTCAGTAGGCGTCAAGCCGAAACTCACCCCCAAGTACACCGGCGAGCGAAAGGAGACGACCAACTTGAGTCTTCTCCTTGGCGACCCGCGCCAGCTCCCGCTCTCGAGACTCGTGAAGAGCCTTCTCAAGCTCGTCAACCCGCCCAGTAGCCTGGTCCAGCGAGGCACGTAGTTGGTCCCTCTCCTTCTCCAGGCGAACATAAGCTGCGGCCGCGTCGAGCTGTTGGCGATAGTAAGGCTGAAACAAAAGCGAGATGTCAATAAAGTTGCGGGCGACTATACTAGTCACCCACACCTTCGGGGGCTACTCCCATCGGGAGCGCTGATCGCGCACCCGATGAAAAATCAAGAACGCAAGAAAAAGCATGCAAGACTTACGTGGTCAAGGAGGTCAAGGTCTTCCGCAGTCGAAGGAGGCACGCGGCTAGAAGAGGCAATACCGGCAGGCTCAGCATGCACCTTCTCCACCACCACTGGCGTCCCCAACCCAGTCGAAGGGGCGGATGTGAGCTCCACATCCCGCAGGGGGGAACTAACGTCGTCAGAATGATGGCTGCAGCAAAACCAAGAACACCAGTCGAATCAAAGCGTCCAAACTGCAAAGTACAACTCGAAGGACACATTGCAAAGAAACTAACCTGGGGGTGCCGGCGTCGTCGTAGCTCTCCAAGGAAGGCGAAGGCATCCGCGCGAACGAGCGTGGTGCTGCGGAGCTGACTGGGGGAACGTTTAGAGGTTCCTCCCAGCCACCCGAAGACCGAGCACCCGGAGACGTCACGACGACCTCCTCCTCAGCAACGTCCATGTCCCGGGCGGGTGACGACGCAGTGGCAGACTCGCCGCGACTCGGAAGCTTCCGCTTCTTCCTCGCGGGTGCCTCCACCTCATCTTCCTCCTCCACCTCGTCGCGGGGAGAGTGCGCGGAGGGAATCTCTTCGTCCTCGTCATCCTCTTCGACAAACCTCGACTCGTCGTCGGGTCCGTTCTCAGGGAGGGGAGGAAAGCTGATGAAAAGATCTCGGCCCTGAATCAAGTAGACACAAGTCGAATCAAAGAGGAATGTAGACTCAAGTCAAACAAGGGCAGAGAGAAGACAAGACAAGACTTACCTCAGGAACGGGGTTCGAGGCCCCGTAAGGAGAAATTGGGCACTTGACGTTGCACGTGTCCGCGGCTCGGAGGTTGGTGATGGACCTGACGCTGGCTTCCACCTCCTCGTCCTCCAGCGGCTTGGCGCTGACGCCTTCGGCGGCCCACATCGGGTGAGGCCGGGCGCTGAGCGGCTGCACCCGAAGACGGAAGAAGGTGGCCATCAGAAAGATGCCACCCGCATCGCGCCCAAGGGTCTGAGTCAGCTCGTGCAGCAGGCCCAGCAGGGGCCACACAGCCTCCTTCTCCACGGCGGACAGCGGGTGCGCCCAGGCGCCAGTCTTCCGCAGACCACGCTTGATGTCGAACGCGTCCATGCCGTCGTCGTTCGACTGGACGTAGAACCATCTCCGGCGCCACCCTTGGACGGAGTCGGACTTCTTCATCTGAAAGTACGCGGTGTCACCGCGCACCTGGATTCCGAAGCCGCCCACTGGGAAGGTCAACCCACTCTTCCCCACGTTCTTGCGAACGAGGAAGAGCGACTTCCACAATGCCCAGTGGGGCGCGACACCCAAGAAGCACTCGCAGAGCACGATGAAGCCCGCGATGCTCAAGACGCCATTGGGGGTCAGATCGTGGATCTGAACCCCATAAGCGTACAAGAGACCGCGCACGAAATCGTGCATGGGGAACCCGAAGCCTCGCGGAATGAAGTCCGCGAAGCAAACACAATCCCCATCGCGAGGAATGGGGAAGACTTCCTTGCCAGGGACTCGTACCTGGACTTGGTCGGCAGGTGGCAGCAGGCCCTGCGCGCGGAGCAGCTCCACATCGGTCTTCTTCGTCGAGGACCTCTGCCAATCGCCTTCGGGTTTCTTCATCACCCCGACGTCGTCGGCGGCGGCGGAGGAGCCAGCGGCGCTCTTCGGCTTGCCCATTGCCAAGGTCGCAAGGTGCATGGACGGACTGCTCGGAGCTTGGGATGGCGGCGGAAATGGTAGAGCGCAGGAGGAAAGAAGGCAAGAATCGATTGGAGAAGATGACATCCCAAACGCCAAGACACAGTACTTATGCCTCGAGGATTGGCATCTCAACCGTCCATCGAGCAAGGGCTCCGCGCGGGAACATCCAGCCGTCCACGTGTCGCACGGAGAAACCAACCGTCGCCGCCAACTTCCTCCACTATGCACGAGAACCGAGGCGTCGTCATCGTGCCGTGTAAATTTCGCGCCCACTTCGGAGACGTGACAACTGCGGACCGTGGTCAGCTCTGACAGCGGGGCCCGCCACGTCACGTCCCATCGGGCGCAGAGGCGTGCAACGGATCGTCATCAATGATGTCACCAAGCCAACGGCTCCAAATTCAACCGAAGAAACTCGGAAGAGTTATTCGAGTGGTAAGCTTCAAAGCTGAAATCAACAAGGTAGGATCAGCCAATGCTCCGAGCACCCGAAGAAACCATTCGAGTGGCAACGCAGTAAGCTCGAGCAGCCGAATCCATCCGCAAGTAAGCCAAAACAAGCCGAGTAGAAGCAAGCTTCACAAGAAGATGAAGGCAGAGTAATTCGACTGCACAGATTACTCCCATCGGGAGTGGCTGGTTCGACTGAAGAAATTCGAGTTCAAGCTCAAGATCAAGCAATCCAACGGCGCGTCCAGGAGGAAGGAGTCCTTTGTCCGACTCTACGCTTCGACCAAGCACTCGGGGGCTACTGACGTGGGGCTCCCTTGCGGGTAGCCCACGATGATGCTACCTGGGCCGCGCCAAGGATGGAAAGGCCCGCAGAAGGCCCACTCGGGGTACCTCGTATCCTAGTCCAACTCGGTTAGGTCTTGTAACCTACCGTATCTATACCAACCACCCGAGACCTGGCTGCCTATAAAGCCAGGAGGGTTGCCCATCCCAAAGGACACGCTTATAACCACCACGACAAACCCTAGAGAGATCGTAATCTCGCCATTGTAATCGCTACTCGCATCAATAACCAGACAAGCAGGAGTAGGGTGTTATCCTCCGGGAGCCTGAACCTGGGTAAACCTCGCTTGTCAGCCGTCGTGATCACCTTGCACTCATCTCTCTCCCCATCAATCAACCCGGGGTGCACAACCCTGAGACTTGTCGAGTTAACACCTCGTCAGCTGGGGAACCGGAAATTCCGGTAGGGCGGAATATCCGACCCCAATAATCCGAATCAGCAAAACACCGAAACGAAAACTGCTATAACTTTTGCAAATGAACTCCAAATGAGGTGAGACCAATTTTGTTGGAAAGAAAGCGACGATGAGCACCAACAGAAAGTGGAAATATTGCATCCGATAAATAGAGTAAAATCTCCACACATGGCAAGGTGTGGGACTTTCCTCAAGGTAGAACCGGCAATATTTCCGCCACCGAAAACGCAACAAGTTGTCCAAAGTAAAACCGATTTCGATGAACAAGAGCTTGACATGGAGATGAACCAAGCTCTAACTCCTCACCAACATAAAAGCCAAATAAGAACCAAGAAATATGATATGCCAAGTATGCAAAGGTTTGAGCTCTCCACAAGAATGCGATCAAGTTACTAACTTGAGAGCCCCTCTTGATAGTACGCCTATCTATCCTATAGCCCTATCAAGATCATACCTTTGCCTTGAGCATTCCACTTGAGTTAGATGATGACTATCTTGATCTCTTCAAGTGGGTCATCTTTCTTGATTGCGCGTCCAAACACTTGCTTGATGAAGACTTCTCCAAATACTCCCCCATGATCACAATGGGAGAGTCTCGCTTAGCTTCATCTTCATGTATCCATTGCAAGCACCAAGCATAGGATCTTTTCGAGAAAGCTTCTCTTGGTCTTGCACAACTCATCTTTTCTTCACTAAGATGATGTCTTGAATCTTCAAGACATTCTTGCAATAATCTTCACTCAACACATAAGCTTCAAGAGTCCAACACATGAACTCCACAATTCCATGGACATGATCTATAATGATATCTCAAAGTAAACATTAGTCCATAGAGATTGTCATTCAATTACCAAAACCACACATGAGGGAAAATGCTCTTTCCATCTCCCCCATTTTGGTAATTGATGACAATCTCTTTTGAGAGGGTTTATAATATGGAATTTAACGAACAAGAATGGTTGCACTAACATCAAATACTACAAATGTATGTGATGTTAGTCCATCCACATATATAGAGCAAACTCCCCCATAATTTATGCACGTGTGTATGAACATGAATTCATTGCATATATTATCGACCATTACCGATGGTGGAGTTTCCACTATATATATAAAACCAAGCAATGAATGCAAAGGCAAGGAAGGCAAATAGGCAAATACTTAAGAAGATACCAAAGTAAAGAGCCAATTCCATACAACCCTCCAAAACTTCTCCCCCATTGGCAACGATTGCCGAAATGGGCGAAAGGCTTTGGAAAGGTAACATAATAAGATCTCCTTCATGATTTATGCATTTCTCATGATATGAGTGAAATCAAATGCACTTATCCAATGTGAATAGATGAAGGGGATCAAACTATATTGAGGATCCAAAAATTGCACAAGAAAGATAGCAATTGAAATCCACTGGAAGGATACCAATTGCAAAAGGGGGAAAAGCATTCACAAAGAAGCAAGCAATCAAGGGATCCAAAAACCAATTGAGCACAAGAAGATGTTATGATAAGATCAACCAAGTGTTCTAGAAATCAAGAGGGAACTCCCCAAGGTACATGCACAATGAAAATATTTGTATTTCAATATGGTGTGCATAACATGGAATCCTCACTCCCTCCTAGATGCTTTCGAACACAAAAAGGTGCAAGATTGTATAGGTAAGAAAAAAAGTATACCTTGCAACAAACAAATGTTGAGCAATAAAGAGAAAGAAGTGACAAATGAAAACTTGCTCAAACGAGAAAGAATGGGTGTGTCATGAAAATACATTTTAGGAGACTAAACAAGGATGTGCCTAAGCATCACCATAGTCTTTCAAATTATGAGGCACATAGTGCATATCATGTATTTCGCAAACAAGCACACCCAAGAGGATAAATCAAATAGGACCACAAGCTTATTAAGAGGCAATGTGAAACCAATGGAAAAACAAAGCTTGTGGCTTTTAGAGATCACCAAAGAATCATGAAAGTAATAAAAGGTGATCACTAAAGATTTTGAATACCAATTAAATATGTAACTACCCTCATGTGTATAAGTTTCTAAGTGGACACTAAGTCCTCAAAGAAACATGCACACACAATGTAGGTACAAGGTCAAGCACATGATATTTAAGAGGAAGTCATAAATACACCGATAAGAATTTTTGCTTAAAAGCAAAGCACATAGCTCAAATTATTCTTAAAGGGTATAGATGAACTTCCAACACCAAGTTCTCAAAGCATCACAAATACCCACATAGGATAAGTGATAGTTGGGATACTTAGAGACACAAAACAAATATCACATAAGGCAAATGGTTTAAGAGAATTCATCAATATTGCATATGAGAGACTTTGAAATGAATTTGCTAGATTAACACATTGGGGATCCGTGAATCATGAAAATGATTATATATAAATATATATTCCCCTTGATGTTTAATCATCCCGGCTAACTCACATTTGCAATGAAGATGTATTGAATCAAACTTCGCAAAAACCATATCAAATGCAACTTAGAGAAACTCATGCCAAAGAACAACCTACACAAGGTTGAGAGCTAGAAGTAAATGCATGAGTTAGATACTTGTTACCGAGATAGCATTGATGGTGTAGAAGATGAGAGTTCACAATCATCCAAGCTTGACTCCAAGAAGCACATGGTGAAGACATCTTCTTTAAATAGAGGCAAGCTTCCAATGCATCTCTCATGTACCTAATACAAATCAAGTACACTATGGCACCCAAACTTATTGGGTCCAAAGTATTTAGTCCAACTACAATACATAGGACAAACTCCACATAAATATGTGCATATTGATATGAAATAGAATTTCATGCACATCTTAGCCATTTAGGATTTGATGGAGTTTATCCTATATATTGGATCAAGGAAAGAAAGCATGCCAAAAGATATACAAATAGTAAATATCATGGAAAAAATAGCACGCTATTTCTTCGCTAATAGCACGTTATAGCATATCTGGAGGGTCCACGCTAAATTTTACCATTTTTGCGCGCTATGAAGCTATTCACGAAAATAGCACGCTATATCGTGCTAAACCGTCATAACTTTAGCACGCTATTTTCTTTATCCAGCCTATCACCGCAGATTACCGAGTTTTCCATCTTAAGAAGAAGTAAAAAAATCTTTTTCTGTTTATGTTGATGAAGAACTACAAACCCTGAATGGAAACATACCATCAAATGCTGATAATTCTGAATAAAAAATTTATATAATGTTGTTCACGCGTGATAATGTTGATTAGGTTTCTAAACAATTGGAGAATGTTTTTCATACTTGGTTATGCATATATTGTTCTACCATTTCTTATTCTTGAAAAAAAAATGTTTTATCTATATCCATGGATTTGACCTTGACATTTGTATCTAGTCAAGTGGTTATGCATGGATTTGTGCCTCATGTTTATGTTTGTGTCATCGATTTGGCCCTGACATTTGTATTTTGTTAAGTGGTTATGCATGTATTGCTTTTTGACAAATATTTAGTGCTGAAATTCTTAATATTTGGATTATATTTAGTGCTGAAATTCTTAATATTTAGTATTTTTCACCATGCTATTTTGTAACGTAGCTTCGCTATAGCCCGCTATAACTTGTATAGCTTATGTAGGAGGGCCACGCTATTTTTGATAGCACGCTATTTTTTTCCTTGGTAAATATGCATGCACAAAACTTTCAAGAACCAAACAAGGTGATAGCAAGATAGATGACTTCAAGCACGAAGGCTATCACAATGTAAAGTGAATAAGTAAAGAGCTCGGGTATAGAAATAACCGAGGCACGCGGAGACGAGGATGTATTCCCGAGTTCCATCCAAAGGTGTACGTCTCGTTTGGAGAGGTGTGCGCAACCACAACAGGTTAGCCACAACGCCACAAAGGCTCACCTTCTTCTCCTGATGAACTCAACCACAAAAGGTTGCGAGTTCACCTTCCACTATTGATCTCCTTTGGGGCGGAGATCGAATCCCGTACAACTCTTGAGACACACACCCACAACTTAATTGGGGGCTCCCAAGTCTTGAGGCACACACCCACAACTTAATTGGGGGCTCTCAAGTGACCACAAAAGGTCTTGACCACAAAAGGTCTTTGCCACAAAAGGCGTCTAGGGTCCAAAGACCCAAGAGTAACAAACTCACAAGTAACACCACCGGAAATTCCGGTCTAAGAGAGACTCGGAAATTCCGGTCACCCGGAAATTCCGAGTCCATGAAATTTCCGAGCTGAAATTCCGGCTGGAGTCAGAAGCAAAACCAAACTTTTCCTTAGCCATTTCTGGAGGACTTTTCTGGGGGCACTCGGAAATTCCGGTAGACGGAAATTTCCGAGCACAATTTCCGACTGGAGTCAGAACCCTTTTTCTCCTTTCCTTAGCCGTTTTCTTGGATGAGCTGGGGAACCGGAAATTCTGGTAGGGCGGAATATCCGACCCCAATAATCCGAATCAGCAAAACACCGAAACGAAAACTGCTATAACTTTTGCAAATGAACTCCAAATGAGGTGAGACCAATTTTGTTGGAAAGAAAGCGACGATGAGCACCAACAAAAAGTGGAAATATTGCATCCTATAAATAGAGTAAAATCTCCACACATGGCAAGGTGTGGGACTTTCCTCAAGGTAGAACCGGCAATATTTCTGCCACCGAAAACGCAACAAGTTGTCCAAAGTAAAACCGATTTCGATGAACAAGAGCTTGACATGGAGATGAACCAAGCTCTAACTCCTCACCAACATAAAAGCCAAATAAGAACCAAGAAATATGATATGCCAAGTATGCAAAGGTTTGAGCTCTCCACAAGAATGCGATCAAGTTACTAACTTGAGAGCCCCTCTTGATAGTACGCCTATCTATCCTATAGCCCTATCAAGATCATACCTTTGCCTTGAGCATTCCACTTGAGTTAGATGATGACTATCTTGATCTCTTCAAGTGGGTCATCTTTCTTGATTGCGCGTCCAAACACTTGCTTGATGAAGACTTCTCCAAATACTCCCCCATGCTCACAATGGGAGAGTCTCGCTTAGCTTCATCTTCATGTATCCATTGCAAGCACCAAGCATAGGATCTTTTCGAGAAAGCTTCTCTTGGTCTTGCACAACTCATCTTTTCTTCACTAAGATGATGTCTTGAATCTTCAAGACATTCTTGCAATAAGCTTCACTCAACACATAAGCTTCAAGAGTCCAACACATGAACTCCACAATTCCATGGACATGATCTATAATGATATCTCAAAGTAAACATTAGTCCATAGAGATTGTCATTCAATTACCAAAACCACACATGAGGGAAAATGCTCTTTCAATCTCCCCCATTTTGGTAATTGATGACAATCTCTTTTGAGAGGGTTTATAATATGGAATTTAACGAACAAGAATGGTTGCACTAACATCAAATACTACAAATGTATGTGATGTTAGTCCATCCACATATATAGAGCAAACTCCCCCATAATTTATGCACGTGTGTATGAACATGAATTCATTGCATATATTATCGACCATTACCGATGGTGGAGTTTCCACTATATATATAAAACGAAGCAACGAATGCAAAGGCAAGGAAGGCAAATAGGCAAATACTTAAGAAGATACCAAAGTAAAGAGCCAATTCCATACAACCCTCCAAAACTTCTCCCCCATTGGCAACGATTGCCGAAATGGGCGAAAGGCTTTGGAAAGGTAACATAATAAGATCTCCTTCATGATTTATGCATTTCTCATGATATGAGTGAAATCAAATGCACTTATCCAATGTGAATAGATGAAGGGGATCAAACTATATTGAGGATCCAAAAATTGCACAAGAAAGATACCAATTGAAACCATCAGAAAATCCATTTGGGGCATTGTCTTCATGCATTCTTCCATTGTAACCTTCCGCGTCAACATGTTGATTTAGGTCAAAACCATGAAGAATGCTGTCCGCAACAAAACCTTGCACAAGATTTTTTTGTGTTAGTATTGCATCATTAGCTTTGTACACCAAACTTCCAATAATAACAATGGAACAAAAATAGAATATCATAGCATGTTTTTTTAGCTTTTACTTTGTGCTACAACAGGTAACTTGTTTTGCTCCAAGAGTATTTCTACAGTTGCTCCATTACGTGTACACAATTGCTGCAACTTCTATGTTTCTCTGCATAACTGACAGAGATGCCAAACTATATCACAATTTTTTCCAGTTAAAACTACTGAATCAAGTTCAAGAACATGTTGGTGTGCAACAATGGAGCAACACAACAATGTAGCAAGATCATCCAAAAACAGGAACAGATTTGTGCAACAACTAACACTATCGTGGTGAGCAACAATCGTGGAGGGGAGGGTGTGCACAAATCGGGATTTGAGGAGCACGAACCGATGTTGCAGGGTGATTGATCTCTGTATCTTCGCCGAATACTACGTTGGGGTTCATGAGATCCTCGAGGAAGTCGCGCATAAAGCTTGATCTGCCGCCACCATTGGGAGCTGCACGACGTTGCCGTGGATTGTGGTTCGAGCTCGTGCTCGAGGCAACAATGGTGGGCGGGTTCTGGTGGTGTGGATGGCCGGGCGGAGGATTCTCTATGGGGTGGCGAAGGTGATTCATTGCGGAAGCAATCGTAGGAGCAAATCAGGGCGCCGCCGAGCCCTCGCCTTCCTACCTCGCCTCCGGAGATCGCGGGATCCTGTCCCAATTCCGGTTACGGAGGTTTCGCTGCGGGAGCTCCTGGTTTAATTGCGGTTTGCTTCCTCGCGCGTCACGTCGCTAAGGGAGATCGGACGGACACGGTTTGATGCACTCCGCACATCGTACGGCTCGTGATCCGGAGGAACGCTCCCCCCGACCCCCGGAGGACGCTCAGCACGACCCTTCTTTTTTCATCCAGGACTCATGGTAAGGCCGCTTGGCATCTTCTATGAGGGCATCTCCAGTCGCCCCCCAGCACCCCCAGGAGGCCTTTCTTGCGCCGGCGTAAGTAAAAAGCGCCGTTTTTCCACCAACCGCCCCCCTAGAAGCCCAGTTAGCGCCGTTTCGGCGAAAAATAGCGCCGACGCCCCCAGGCGAAACCCAGCCCACTGAGTTCGGCCTGGGGGGCGAAATGGTGCGAAACGCGACGCGAGCTAGTTCTATCAGCGACGCGGGAGAAAATGGCGCGGAAGAAACCGCCCGTGCTCGTCGTCTCGGCTCCCGCGTCGGTCAAAGGCTGCCGGTGTAATGTCGTGGCGGGCGGCCAGTGAGCTCCCCCAGTCAAAGGCTGCCGGAGTTAATGGCGTGGCGCACAGTAATGGCCACCCACCGCTCGCCCCTTCGCCTGGCCGCTCGGCGCTATAAACCCCCCCCCCCCCAGCCTCGCCGCCCATCGCCATTCCTCTCTCGCCGCCTCTCCTCACACCCACACTCTCCCCTCCACCGTCGCAACCCTAACAGCCGCCGAGAAGATGGCCGCCGCCACGAAGAACGGCTGGGGGCACCGTTTCCTCTGAAAGGAGGAGGTGTGGTTGCTCTATAGCGCCGGGTACCCATGTCCACCGTACATGTGCGTCCCCGGCGCCTCCGTCGGCCGTGGGCCATGGGCACTGAGCGCCGGAGGGGTGCCCGTGCCGCCCGTCCCCATTGAGATCAAGCGCGACTACGCCATCGCCGAGATGCGGGCAAGCCTGACGCCGGAGCAGGCCGCGGACCCGCGCTGGAGGCCAGAAGGCAGCGACGACTTCTGGACGGCGTATTTCCAGCGCCGCCGCGAGGAGGAGCTCGCCGACCGCGGCAGCAACGACCCGGTGGAGGGTCGCTTCAACGTGCACGGCCGCATGCGGTGGTGGGGTGGCGAGCACCGCACATTAGTGGGTGCTCGACTACATCGCCGCCGGCAATGAGCCCCGGCTCACCATGCCGGCCTGGGCGCCCCGACGCATGGGCGGTAGCAGCTCCTCCTCGGTGGCGCGGACGAATTCTTCCTCCTCTGGCAGACGCTCGGCGTCTCCAGGTAAACGAACGGCACCCTCCTCTTCCACCCACCCCCCCCCCCCCCCCCCCCCCGATCCTCAACTCCGGGCGCCCCGCCCCCGTGCATCGGTAAGCCGTGCCAGCGGAGCTCGGCGTCTCCGGCCGGCCTCTTCTCCCGCCTCGTCAAGCCGAAGCGCGAGCCGGAGGAGGAGCAGAAGGAGGAGTGGCCGGGATTGAAGGAGGCTGAGGAGGCCTCCTTCAACACCGTCCAGCCGGCGGCGGAGGATTCGCCGAGAGCTGGAGCCTACGCGAGTTCACCGCGCAGGAGGTCGAGCAGCAGCGACAGCTGCTCGCCGAGGCCGAGCGCCGCCGTGCAAAGCGCGAGCAGCGCGCCTCCCTCCCGCGCCGCAGCCCTCCCCCGCCACAGCCGAAGTCGATCCCGTACTTCATCCTCGACCCGAGCGACGAGAAGGAGGAAAAGGACGCCGAGGAGGAGCAGTTCCAACGTACCTTGCAGATGAGCAAGTGGTACGACGACGGCGACGCCGGCCCAAGCCACCGCAACCGCCGCAAGAAGGGCGACGACGGCTCGGACGACGACGGCGGCGCCGGTGACTACTGCCAGGCGATCACGGCGAGGCTGGGATTGCTCAACTAGTTTTAAGTTTTTTAGTTTAATCGCCTATGTAATCGCCTATGTTTGTGCCTAAATTAATAAAATCGTCAAGTTTGCGGTAAATTACATGAATTGACTCAGTTTTGCGCCAAATTTAATCTTTACACCATTTTTGAATTGCATGGGCGAAACTTGGGCTGGGAACGACCGGGAACTGCGCCCTTTGATTAGCGCCGTTTGGTGCGCGGCGGTAGAAAAAAAAACGACGTTTTGGCCCTTCGGCGCAACTAGCCCTGACGCCTTTGCGTATTCTTGAGATTATTTGGTTGTTGTCAGCTCGCCGATTGGTTCTTCGGCTATTCCAGCCGCCTTCGGCTACCCCAAAAATTTGAAATCACCCCCGCCCGGGATACCAAACCAACCAACACAGACGCCCCAAATCCGATCCCCTTTCCCTTGCCGCCGCCCATCGCTCCGAGATGCCGCCAGCCGAGGACGCCACCGCTGCCGGCCCCCCACCAGCGTCGACCCCGCCTGCCGCCCGTGGGATGGCGGCCGGTTCGCGGCTGCTGCAGTCGCCGCCGCCCGCGTTCCCGCTCGGCTCCAACGACGACCAGCAAGAGCGCGCCCGCGTGCGCGCCATGGCCCGCGCGGCCTCCGTCCGCCGACGCTCTCTCGCCGCCTCGCTCGCGCCCAAGGCCCCGAACCCCAACCTCCTCAACCGGGATGAGGTCGTGGACCTACTCCAGAACTGCATCAAGCTCGCCTCGGAGAACGTTCGTACCTCTGCTACAGTCAAAACCCTAGATCGCTCCCTGGCTCCTCTTACTAAGCTTCCTGTCTCCTGCGAAATTTGGCAGAAAATTAACCAGAAGAACACGTGGGAATTGGGGCTCATCGACCACCTCAGCGAGATCATCCAGGCAGGGGAAGAGGAGGACGACGAGACCAACTTCCAGAAAGTGCGTGCGTGCTGAGCTATTCCATTTCCAGCCTTGGGAAGACATCTGTGCTTATTTTCTTACAAAAGATGTTCAGCGAAAAATCATATTGTTTGTTCCAGGCTAGCTGCACGCTGGAGGCGGGTGTGAAGATATACTCACTGCGTGTTGATTCCGTGCACTCTGAGGCCTACAAGGTGCTCGGTGGGATCAACCGCGCAGGAAGGGGGGAAGACGCTGGTATGTGTCCACTATCCTTTCCTTTCCAATATTCTCCAAATAATTGAGTGTATTCTGTGCCGTTTGAGCTACTTGGTAGGAAGAGCCAATTCTCTGTTTATGCTGGAAATCACTAAATTTCTTAAGCTAAACGCAGAAGTAAGTTGCATTGCAATACTGGGATTTTGGGGTTTAATGGAAAAGATCATGTTCTGAACTGATCCAAAGGCTGATAGAAACATCTTTTAAGTCTTCTATTAAAAATGCCCCATGTCAGGAATTTAACTCCTCTTTTCTTTTCTTTTATTTTCTCTTCAAGTTAATAAAAGTGTTACATTATTACACTGCTTTACACGGAGTGTGCACTTTCCATCAGGCATCAACCTTCGGAGAAGAGCATTTCCAAATTTGCACATCTTGTGCTTTTAATTTTTCTTGCAGTATTTAGGAATTCCTCATCAGTTTACCTTAAAATTTTAGCTTTTTGTTCACAGTTATATGTAAAGAAAATATAAGCTACATTTCTAGATTGCAATGTCCTGATTTGATAATTGTCACTGAAGATTTGGGAGAAGGTGGCGACTCAGAGCCTGCGCAAGAGGAAGGCATCAACAAAAAAGATGCGGATAAGAGGGTACATATCCTTATTATTGACTTTCTTTGCTTCACTCATTCCTTATTTTTCTAATACTGTTTTGTCTGCAGATTTCACCTGCTTCGACATTGGAATCATCGTTTGAGTCTCTTAATGTGAAGAAGTTTGATGGTATGTTCCAAGCCTTTTCTCTTTGAGCTTCTGTGGATCATATTTGTTCTATCAATGGGCTGAAAGCATAAGATCATTTTATTTGCAATTCTAGCCGCCTTCACGGTGGATCCTTTATACCACCAGACCACGGCTCAGTTTGACGAAGGTGGAGCGAAGGGTCTCTTATTGTACAATCTTGGAGTATATGGCAGTTGTCGTGTACTTTTCGATTCGTTTGAAGCACCAGACAAATGTATCTTATCTGATATTCAAGAGAAGGCTGAGGTGATTGATCTTTCATTTGCTACAGGTAATATCAGTATGTCGTTCTGCTGTGTATGATCCTTACATCTTGCTTTGAATGGGTTTTCACTAAGTTGCAACTATTTGGTAGAACAAATTCAACAAATGATAGTTCACATGCCTCTATGCAATGATATTTCGCCTACCTTGAGGGATATCGTGGCTCAGTTTGATGAAGAAAATAAAAGGCCATCACATGATGCTTCCGGGCAAAATCCACTGATGGACGATCAGATGGCTGACAGTAATAACAGCGAGAATGACGACAACATGCAACCTGATTGTGAAACATGGGATTTTGGTGGCGGCAATGATCAGGATAGTGCATATGATGACAATGACAATTCAATGAATTTCAACTCAACAAACTATGAAGAGGTACTTGTAAACTAGACAAATACATATCCATAAAATAGCTACACTTGTGAGTGTATTATCTGTTCTTTACTTGTGTTATGTGCTTATCCATGTACGTCCTTCTCTACAAACTAGATGTCATTTTAGTTTCTTCTGGTTGCATTGTATGGGTTGCTTTTAAATACGAATATGAAACGAAACGAGGGTTATTTAATTCCTTGGTACAAAAAAGAGATGGGCATGGAAATAATTGAAAGGGAATATGCACGTCTTCCTCACACTGTTAATTTTTGTTTCCAACTGTAAAGAGACTTCTAGTATTTTGAAACAGAAGGATTCTTTGAAAATATGGGAGGTCAGATGGATACAGGGACGCTCAATCAAGGAGATCGCACCACAGCTATACGTGTGCATCCCCAAGAGGAGAAGGAAAGCTAGGAAGGTGGCAGAGGGCTTGCAGGCCAACGCCTGGGCCAGAGACATCCAGGGCGTTCTCGGCGTCCATGAAATTGGCCAGTACCTACAGCTCTGGCAATTGATCACCGGAACGACCCTATGGCCTGAGCCAGACCACCTAGTTTGGAAGTGGACAGCCTCGGGATCATACATGGCCGAGTCCGCTTACCATGCCACCTTCCAAGGCTCCACGACGTGCCGTGCCTGGAAGATGATCTGGCGCCCAAGATCAAATTCTTCCACTGGCTAGCGCAACAAAATAGATGCTGGACTGCCGACAGACTAGCTCGTCGAGGTCTGCAGCACCCCCCACGATGCCTGCTTTGTGACCAGGGGCCAGAAACCATCCACCACCTATTCATCGAGTGCCCCTTCTCTCACCAGGTATGGCACGACACGCTGACCTGGCTACGCCTACCGGTATGGGCCCCTGATCGCGAGCCATCGCTGCTCGCCTGGACGGTACGCGCCAAGCAGAGCATCCCCAAGCCGCAGAGGAAAGGGCTGGCCTCCATCGCCCTGCTCCTGCCCTGGCTGATATGGAAACAGCACAACGATTGCGTCTTCAACGCTGCGCAACCATCCACAGCCTCGGTACTGAACAAGATAAAGGAGGAGGCCACACTCTGGGCTAGAGCTGGAGCCTCCGGCCTGCGAGTACTGCTGCCCCAGACCTGGGATGTGCACTGATTTTTCGTTTTGTTCAAACTTGTACCCACACTCTACCCTTTCAATGCAAAAAAGCGCAAAGGTCCTTTGCGTTTTCTCTAAAAAAAGAGGGAGGTAAGTCAGTAATCCAATAGAATTATCGATTCATATATTTTATGGCTTTAACGTCTTTTGTTTGTTCTTATAATCTGATACCTACAAATGATTACTCATCCTCTGTTAAAGTATCCACTTTTAGGCCATTAACAATGCAAGGTGCTTATGTAACAAATCAGTTTTTTCTCAAGTACTAGTGCTTATTTCTGTAGTAGAGGTGCCTTGTTTTGCATGAATAAGCAGTGGTGTTTAATTAAAACCACTTTATTTTTCTATACACCTTGTATTGTAGATGGCCTTAGGGTTTAACAGAGGCAACTGTTTCTGTTGAATGGCATTTAAAGTTTGTTACAACTTTAGAGTTCCTAACCTAATTCTCTGTTTGTCTTGACTGTATTGGTGTAGCAGGGAACCGATGAGTACACTTTTCAGGACCCCGATGGTCCTGATGTAGACCAAAGGTTCGAGAAAATTGCAGATCTGTTGTCACTTGGCATGGGTTTCTCTTTGAAAACAAATGCTTGGGCAGGACCTGAGCATTGGAAATATCAAAAAGTTAAAGGTAAATCTGGGTAGTTAGTCCTGTTTTATATTTTGTTCCATTTCAGACTGGCTTACTCAATGTTGAAGTTTACCTTCATCTAGATCTTGAACCTGCCCGAACTTCAACTGGTGATTTGGAAGTAGCAAAGAAGACCAAGAAGAGAAGAGGCAAAGATGAACCGGATATTGCTTTCACCAAAGCATTGGAGCAAGAGATGGCAAATGTATTTGCACCTCCCAAGAACCCGAAATCATTGCTGCTGCCTGCAAATAAGGGTAGCTGCAACAATAAACTTCCCGAAGATTGTCATTACCAACCCGAAAGCCTCGTTAAATTATTTCTTCTTCCAGATGTTCTGGTAATGCTAATTTTTCATAAAAAATATTCTTGATATGGACCTAAGGTTTGTTGTAATAACTATTGATCCTTTTTGTAGTGTCTGGCTCGGAGAAGAAGAAAACCATTTGGTAAGTTTTGCTACATTCTCGCTTCATGTATTTCAGTTGAATATTTCCCTTCCTGGAATTTTATAGAAGTTCTTGGTAAACATTGCTGTTCCAAAAAAAATATTAACTTCTAATTTTCACTATATTTGCTGCTTACTTGCTTTCCTGTAGTTCTTTTTGTTTCTGATATCTTTTCAAGTTCAAGTTGTTGTTCCTTAAATAAACTGTGCTGTGGATCATATTGTACCATTGTATTTCTGTCAGAAATTCAGAAATCACTGATTTAAATTTAGGCTTTATTTCTCTGTTTTGCACATTTAATTTATTTTAGAGAAAGACAGATTTGACATAGGCTCCTATTAGCACTACTGCTCAGTTCACAGTTGATGAACTGTGTTCTGCTGAACTATAATCTGTTGCTGGAAAATATTGACAGAGGTAGATAAAGTTGGTTAAGAAGATAGACTAGCCAAAAGCTGTATAGGTGAATGGAATTATCATAATCCACCGCAATGCCAATGGAGCTTAGTTCTCATACTAGGTTATGTCTTCATGAGTACCAACTGGGATTGCCTATATTTCCGTTGACATGATTTGCTAAAATAATGCTCACAAATTTTGTATATGATGGTAACCATGTTCCCTTTACCCCCTCCTTATAGATGATTCAAGGGACAATAACGATGACTTTATGCCATCTGGACCTTGGGATGATGATAATATGTGCAATGATCACGTCGATGAAGGAAATGCGGGTAGTGATGTAGAAGAGCCAGTAAATCTTATTGCTAAACCAAGACAGGTGCATTCTTTGTTCCCCCTGCTTTTAAGTCATCCATCTTTACATACTTATACTGGGATGCATTTTCTTTTTATCTTTCTGCGTGCATCTGAAGAAAGTTCAATTTGATACAGTTGTATACAACCCTCCTACCCTCCTGATTATTAATGAGCAATGCAACAGAAGTACCTTTCACAGAGGCTTTATATTAAAAAATAAAAATAGATCTTAACCAGTGGCTAGAAAATCATGAAACATGTTGGCACTACTGTAGGCTTAAATGGTAGATAGTGGTTTCCAGTATTTTGTTTCTGATGATCTGATCTCAACTGATCAATACTATCATTTGCTGTCTGACTTGTTTGTTTATAAGATTTAGCTTTATGATTCTATTGTATGTAGTGCAGCTTGCCATATTATTATGCTAGTACAACTTTAATGTAATATAATGATCAAAGGTGAACACGTTGAGAACAAACAATTTTCAAATAATCTGTTTTTAAGTTTGCTTCATGGCTTGAACCTTCAAGCTATGCAGTTCCATTTCATTTCACTTCAATTGAATGTTTGGGCTGCAAGACAGTGGCTTGTATGCACTAAGGCACTTTGGTCCACTTACACACTAACCGCTAGGTCTATACTCCATAGTTCACTATCTAAGTATCTATAATGGCACAATAAAATCTGAAATAATTCGACAACGTGTGGGAAACATGCATCTAACATACGATGCAGTTTCAGGTCAAAACACAACTCGCACATTAAATATGAGGAAAAAAGCAGTTGCATGTAGTAAAAATCAGAAATGAACGTCGTTCTTCCGCTACAGTATTTAGTACTATGCACCGTCAGATTTTTCTTTCTAATATCTTTGTGTATGGATTGAATATGGATCTAATTTTGTATGTAGTGGTAGATGCATGTTCTTTGAAATTTTGATGTTTTCCTCAAAAATTTTAATGGTGAATTGGAGTCTAGTGGAACTAAGTGCACTTAAAATTCTTAGTGCACTCCTCCCATGATCCAAGCATAATCTCGTTAGTTGTAATAATCATGAACTTCCAAACTCAGAAGAATTATAGTGTATACACAGAAGAGCAAACTGCAGCCAGAGGTTAATGAAGTATTTTATATCGTAACAATGTCATGCCATCATATGGACAAAGGGGGAACATAATCTTAGAAAATGTTCATCATATTGGACCACTCTATTTCACATGTAAGAACCATTTGGTCTCTTTTACTACTGCATTAAAGCAGGGGCAGGAAGTGAACCAATTGTGACATCTACATTACTTTTCCTCATCTCGCACATTGTGAAACAACGCTTAGTGGACTTGCATCGTGAAACAGAGGACGCGAGCTGAATGCCAAATGCAAACACTATTTACTTATCTAAGCTATTATGACTTGCACTCATCTATCATTCCATTTAAGGAACTTCAATAATTATCTATGATCTCTATATGCTAATTGTTTCAGGCTTGTACGTGGTGAATCACTACATAACGAACCTGCACATAAACTTTTCTTTGTGCTTCTTAATAGTCCCCTAGACAAGAAAATCACATTTTATGTGGCTATATACGTTACAAACTTGAACCTGTGCCAATGTTGTCCATGTTTTTCTCTTGTTCTTTAGGCACAATCCCAGATTGCTCTGACTATGGATAAATTTTCTGTATCTTTTAATTGTATTTTCACTTTCACAAATCAATGTTTATTAATGTCTAGTACTTTTGGGCCTGCACATGCAGATCTGAGCTGACACCTGTTTCCTTTCTGAATCGTAGGTCAATAAGATAGATATACAATATGACAAGGTATCAAAACAAGTCGATGTTCATGCCTTAAAGGAGGTGCTCTGGAATCATATTCATACATCTGCTGAAACTGATGATATGGTATGATATGCAATTTGACTACTGTCATAAAACACTAGGTTTATTTTGTCATTTTTTTAATACAGATTAGCTGCAACATCCCCTTTAGAAGTATTGCCTACCACATAATTCCTGTTAGTCTTATTGATGGCAAAAGTGCCCCCTTTTCTCTTCAATTAGCATGATGACATTTTCTAGTTTCCCAACTGTCCTGCTGTAATCCAATCCAAGTAAAAACCACGCTATCCCCATTTACTGGCTTTCTTGGTCCAAAACAGTTGAGTACACCGCAGCAGTGGTCCTAATTCTTTTCCCACACCGTCCCAATTCTTTAAAATTGCACAGATAGGTACTAAATCTTTCGTAAGTTGTTTATGAGAGGTCCTAAATTGGTTTGACCCACGTTGATCAGTGCAAGGTCAATAGTGGGGCCTTAGAGGAATACCGGTCACCGTTCATTTTTTCAAATAGGCCCCTGTGATTGTATTTTTTCGAGAACAGAGTTCTTGAAAAATGAGCTATCCACATGTCTCCTAGCTAAACAAGCAAGCATCAGGATGGATTGATTGGACAGCACAAGCATGTATGGTGGCATGAGCTATACAAGAGCGCGGCCAGCAGCTCCCAGCGCGTTTACTCACATGCGGGCTCAGCGGACGAGGCAAGAAGACTAAGGAAGAGCGCGACGACGGTGTGTGAAAGCGCTGAGCACAAATGGGTAAGGACGGCGTTTGCGCTGGCTTGTCATTGGGCGGCGAGTTGGGACAGAGGAACAAGCGGAGATGGGGGCTGCTATGAGGGCAGCAGAATGAAAAGGACTCTGTTTTCGAAAAGAATACAATCACAGGGGCCTATTTAAAAAAAATGAACGGTGACCGGTATTCCTCCTAGGCCCCACTATTGACGTGGCACTGGTCAACGTGGGTCAAACCGATTTAGGACCTCCGATGAACAACTTACGAAAGATTTAGCACCTATTTGTGCAATTTTAAAGAATTGGGACTTAAGTTAAGGTGTGGAAAAAGAATTAGGACCGCTGGTGCGGTTTACTCAAAAGAGTTTTCTAAAACCAAGTACAGTGACTTAGGTGACATTTTGGATCTATATTTGACATGTATACATCTTGTATATTTGTAGAACAGAGAGGATATTCTATTTGTTTCTTGCTTTAATAGCCTGCATTATTTTACCGCTCACCAGTCGATGTTGCAAACTGATTTCGGTGGCTTCAACATTTGTAAAACAGAAAACAGATACCCATAGAACTACGCTGAAAACAAGTAGTGATTTTACATACTTCAGGTGCCATATAAGTATTTTTCATTTGCCTTATAAAACTTTAAGATAATAACATAATAGAATTTGAGTTGTAACCAACCATTGGACATTTGAAAAAAGCTACTTAACCATGTTCGCTACTGATACTTTAGCATTTTTGGCGATCCTAAATGTAAGATATTTTAGCATTTTTGGCCCATATGTATCTAGACATGTTTTAGTGCAAGATTGTACACTATAACACATCTAGGTGTGTGTGGGCCAAAACAGAAGGGTACCGACCAAACCTATACGTGTTTATTAAAGGAAATACAATGCGTGTAAAAAAAGCTGTGTAAAAATGTGTGCACTTTATATTACATTTTTCACTACTACCTTCGTTCATGAAACAATAGACGTGTCTCGACATATTTTAGTACTAGATACATCCATTTTAGCGGCATCTTTTTCGGATGGGGGAGTAATATATTTTTCTCCAGTGCAGTAGAGGTTACTGATTGGTCAGAACTGTACTTCTGTCTTGTTTGGGTACGGAGTTTTTTTAATATCCTTTTTCCTGATTACTGCAGCAGGAAAGAGATGGCACAGAACCATCCATGTGCCTGACGAAGGTACTGCACGATCTTCCATGCAGTAACCCAGATGTTCCAACGACCGAGATCTCGCCACACCTTTATTTCATTTGCCTCTTGCATCTGGCAAATGAACACAGCTTGAAGCTGTGCGATCGCCCGTCCCTGGATGATATCGACATATACGTTCCTCAACTTCTCCGCTCGTGAATTAACTTCGTTGCAATTAAACGTGTTGTTGTAGGTTGCCGGTCTGATGTTTTATTTATTAAGCTGCCACCGTGTTGCTATCATGTAACCTATGATTGTATTTAAATGTTCCACCGACCATCGGTAGAGATTTGCCAGAAGCCCATAATGTACTTTGTAGGCTGAGCACGGTGGTGGCCTGGTGGGATGCTAACGGATCATTTATTTATTTTGTAACCAACTAGTGCTAGGTGGGTATGTGTAAATCACCTCTGATGGTTTGGATTGTGTGATGAACATCAACATTTATGCAGTCTTTTGCCCGTAATTTCCATTGTGTGTACTTCCTTAGCCAATAGCAGATGATCACCTGGTCGACATGTGTCATTTCTAAAGATGAGTCAGTTCATCACTGATGATGTTGCTAATCATTACAGAAGAGGTCCTAACGTGAGGACATAAGCCAAAGAACAAAATTATCTCAAGACACAGGGCATCAGTATTTATCTTGAGAGAATTTCTTATTTGGAGCACTTGGTTTGCATAGCAGTGGGAGAGTAACTTGAATCTCTTAGCATATTTTGAATGTACTTTTCTTGGCTCAATTGCTTGATTTTAAAGCCGAGAAAGAACCTAAGTTCACCCATCATGGACATCTCAAACTTGTCGGCCATTTGCTTGGAAAACTCTTCGGTCATTTGCTTGGAAAACTCTTCATTAAAAGATTGATTAGTAGAACCGAAGATAATATCCTCAATATATAATTGACAAATAAAGAGTTTCCATTAACTTTTTTTATGAAAAGTGTGGGATCGATTATCACAACCTCAAAACTATAGTCTATCAAGAGTTTTCGTAGGTGCTCGTACCACGCTCGTGGGGCTTGTTTAAAGCCATAGAGAGCTTTGTCCAACAAGTAGAGGTGATGAGGATGGTTGGGGTCTTCCAAACCCGAAGGTTGTTTACCATAGATAAGTTCTTATAATGGACCATTAAAAATGCACTTTTAGGTCCATTTGTTGCAATTTTAAACCATGATGCAATGCATAGGCGACGAGAATACATATCGATTTGAGTCTAGCAATCGACGCATAGGTTTCCCCGAAGTCGATCCCTTCAGCTTGAGAGAAGCCTTGAGCCAGCAACCCCGCCTTGTTCCTCACGACGATGCCAAGTTCATCTTGCTTGTTCTTAAAGATCCACTTGGTGCCGATAACATTGCGACACTTCTTGGGCTTCTCGACGAGCCTCCACACATTCTTGCGCTTGAAGTTGTTGAGTTCTTCGTGCATTGCTTCAAGACAATCAGGATCTTCAAATGCGTCAAAGACTTTCTTGGATTCCACCATGGAGATGTGCGCTTGGTGCTCGCTAAAGTTGGCCAATTGACTTTGTGTTGACACCTTTCTTCTCAAATCTCCAATGACCTTGTCAAGGAGTGGCCCTTAGTTCTCTTGAGGTAGAGGCAATCTCTTGACCATCTTGATCCTTTGGATCCTCGTCTTGACCATCTTTTTGGCCTTAATTACCATTTGTTGCTTCTTCACTTGGAGGAGTGGGGTCATCTTGCTCATGAGTAGGACTTGCATTGGAGGTGCTCGCTTCAACCGTCTTGGTAGGAGACACATGCATTGTCTTCTTGACGATGGAAATCTTGTTGAAGCGGTTCTTGATAAGGATCAACTTGGTGAGGTGGAACTTGTTCTTGTTGAGGATGAGCTTGTTCATGTTGGGGAGGATCTTGAGGATGACCTTGTGTGGATCCACCATTTGCTTTGGGTGCGGCATCTTGGGGTTCTTGTGATGGTGTGTGCTCTTCATGAGAAGAGCTTGTACCTTCTTGATCAACTCCTTGATGCACTTCAACGGTACGATGGAAGCCCACTCCCATTCTCCTTATTGCATCTCGGGGTTGATCATCACCTAAATCACATACACCAGATTGCTCCACTTGGCAGCCGCCATTCTCATCGAACTCCACACTACAAGATTCAATGATAATCCGTGAGGATTTATCATAGATCCTATAGGTGTGGGATTCGGTGCCGTACCCAACAAAAATCCCCTCAAGCGTGTTAGAATGAAACTTACCCAACCGGACACCCTTGATAAGATAGATAAACTTACAACCGAAGACTCGGTAGTAGGAGTTGGGCTTGTTGCCGGTGAGGACCTCGTGGGGTGTCTTCTTCTAACACTTGCAGAAGAAGAAGCGTGTAACATCCCAAAGTTTTGGAATGTTTAAAAATCACTAAAATTTTAAACTTTTGTTTTTGATTAAAATAAAACATTCAAAACATAAGGAAACTAAAATATAAAGAACATTATAGGTTCTTCCAAAGAGTTAACATTTAAAACATTCGAGTAAACACTATTTGAATTTGGAGTTTAGTTTAAAAACCTTTTATCCAAAGTATTTCTTAAATCCCATGATAGTTTGCTAAGTTGAATTAAAAGTTGAGAGAGCCTTCTTCATTCATAAAAAGTTTGATTTTAAGTAATTTACTCTAAAACACTTAGCTTTGGATATTTATAAAACCTAAAGCCATATATTAAAGGATGTTTTAAGTATTCTTAAGTATGCCCTCTTCTAAAACGGTTTTAATTGAACCATACATTTTAAAGATGTCTATACAACCCTTTGATGTTTAATTGACCTTCCAATAATGTTTACAAATGTTCTAAAAGCTAATTAAAGCATAATCTATTTATAAAGTGGCTTTCATTTAAATATGTTTTGACGTATAAGATTTAGGAAGTACCATCCAAATAACGTTTAAACTCAAAATAACGATTCATCATCATGGCATCCTTGCATTTAAATCACAAATGTTTTGGTATGTGAAATCCACACTTAAAAACCATAAATAAATAATCTTAAAACATGATATCATGTATTCTCTATACCATACTTTGAATTACTAAATTATCATATGACTAAAGTATTACCAAAAGGTTCTATTATGGACAAGTTATTCAAAACATAATTTATACAGTAATTATAGATTTTGTTCAAAGCCAAAAATGAGTTTTATTGAAAAAGGATTATAATTTGTGGTATTTTCAAACATAAATATTTGTGGTATTTTCATAAATATGTTTTAGCTACAAAGAAATTAATTTAAATCTCTTATTTCGAAATTAACATAAAGTATCAAACTTACATTTAATCATTATTCAAATTACGATTTTTGAAAAGTATCCAAAACATGACTTAGAAAGTTTTAAATGATAGATATGATTATTAGAAATTTTTAGAAACTTGTTTCACTTTATTTGGAATTATAAAACAAAATATATATAAGAAATAAGAAAAAAAACAGGGCGCGCGGCGCGCGACCGGAGGGGGCGACCAGAGCGGCCGGCCCAGCAGGCCTGCAGCTCGCGTGCGTACGGGGGTGACCGGTGTGTGCAGCGTGTGCCTCCTTTTGCCTCGTTTTATTCTCAACTTGCTACTTTAGCAACATCCACACCCAGTTTAGCCTATATATATACCCCATATGTACGGTCAAAATCACAAATTCAAATTCGGGTTGAACCATTTATTTTGTTTTGAATAGGGATTTCTATTGGTGGGATTTCTCTTCTTCTCTCTCGACGGCGCTTCTCACACAATGGAGGTACTACGCATATCTTCTCTTTTCCGTCTTTATATTTAGTTATAGAGTAGTTTTTGTAGTATAATTTAGGCTAAAATTAAAGGCGTATATTTCCGTAGCGTAGTTTTCTGAGTAGTTTTAGATTTTAGTCTAGCGTAGTATTTACTCGTACACTGTACAATCCGTTTTTAGATCGAGTAGTGTCGTAACTTTAGCTATTTGCTTTTTGATCATACGGATATAGTTAGTTTGTCTAAACCAACCTGTTTCACCAATCACCATCTTGCCACTTAGTCTAGCTATTTTCTGGGTTGATCCCAATAGAAAATTTGTATGCAGATTTTGCAGAAACACCCCTATAAATTAAAACTCTCATATCTTTTGAACCACATGTCCAAATTTGATGAACTTTATGTCTATGGAAAGCTCTTTACCTGTAGAATCTTTTGGCACTGTTATTTTCCAACTTTGACTAGTTTAAACTCGTTCAAATTTTCAAATGCATGAATTAATTATATTGGACATAGATTTTATTGTGTATGTCCAAGAAATTTTCAAATGAAATTTTGGTTTGGAATCCTTTAGATGTAGAATAAGTAATCGCTTATAAATTATTTTGACCAACTTTAAAATGAATTAGTGTACAAATTTGATTTTAAAACTTGATGCCAATTTAAATAACTTGATTATTAATTTATTGATATGAACATTTAAGTTTGGATTTAAAATGATTTGTTATGTTACTTTATGTAACACCCCAACATTTTATAATGTTCAAAAATCACTAAAATTTAAAACTTTTCCTTTTATTAAAATAAAATATTAAATGCATAAGAAAACCAACTATGAAAGACTTCAAACATATTGAAAAAGTTTAATATTGCAAATATCTCAAGTAATCATTAGTTTCAAAAGTTGTTTTAAGTTAAACAATTTATTATTCATTGTAATTATTAAAACCTCAATATCTAATTTGACAAATGTCTTAAAAATCTTCAAACCATATTCATGAAATAAAAGGTTTCCTTATAAGTATTTGATTTCAACCACTTAGCAATAGCAATTCATAAATTAAAATAATAATTACAAGTGTTATTTTAAACTATTGAAA
Source organism: Poa annua (assembly GCA_026929855.1). Taxonomy (NCBI): domain Eukaryota; kingdom Viridiplantae; phylum Streptophyta; class Magnoliopsida; order Poales; family Poaceae; genus Poa; species Poa annua. Next base: position 48,176,982 of record CM049428.1, read on the forward strand.
ACATTGTCTAATTGCCAAAAGATTATGATTCATTTACCTGAGTTCAAAATATAATTTGGAAATTATAAGCCTATTGTTTATAACTTTAAAACTTCATAAATTAAAATTAATGAATTAGCCAAATAAACATTTCATTTGCTTAAATGAATTTCATTTATTTTCAAAGCATGAAATGATTAATATATTCTAAATAAGAAATGAATTAAAACAAAAATCTTTTCCAAAGTTGTTATGAAGTTTTCAAATGAATTATCATAATATAAAACTTAATGGTGCACAAAATAAAATGAATTAAAACTTGAATCCATTATAATTTCTATTACTTTAAAAATATATTTATATTCTATTACTTTACTATTATGCCAAAACAAAAATGAATGGTTACTAAAAATGAGTTTTAATTAACTTAATATCAACCATTTAACATTGTGGTAATTTCATAAATTTAATTTAACCCCAAATGAATTTATTAAATTATTAATATCAAAGTTGACCTAAATGAGCAAATTTGCATTTTATGAATAATTCAAAATTATTAATGTTGAAAAGTGTTTAAAATATAATCATAAGCGTTTTAAATGATAGATATTGTTTTTATGAAATTATAGAAACTAATTTGAGTTGATTTGGATTCATAATTTAAAAGTTATTTAAAAATTCAGAAAACAGAAAATGTGAAAAACAAAGGAGACAAAAAAAAAGAGCCATTTGGTCCATCTTCCCTCGGACGCGCGCAGCAAGCAGAGGCCCAGCTAAGCCCACCCCGGCCTCTCTCCCTCTCTCTCACCGACACACCGGCCCCACCTGTCGGGCCACGTCGTCGTCTTCAACGCTCGTCCGAAGACCACGCCCACGACTCACCGGAAACGCCCAAATCAAATCGGATGAATACGGGAGATTAAGACACCTAATTGCTACGCCGTTTGCTCCTACTAATACTCCTCGTGGCCCGCTTCCCTTTGCCCCAAGCCACACCCACCGCGAGCCCCTAGACTGCCCGCAAACACGCTCGCATCTCCGCCGTCGCCGCCGGTGAGGACCTCGCCGTGTGCGCAACTCCGGCCACCCCGGACCATCTCACCCCTCCCCTTCGTTTTGTCTAGTTGTTGCGCACCGTTGTGATAAGGTTTAGTAATTTTTCTCACAGCCATTCGTCGGGTTCGTCCTCGCACGAAGCTTGCCGCCGCCACGCGCAACTCCGGCGAGCCATCGCGGGAAGCAGAGGACGCTCCAGTCGCCGTCACCTCGCCATCGCCTCCATCTTGATGCCCTGCACCCTAGGGTATGTCCTGTTCATCTCCGTAGATCGTAGAACGCCGAGAACACGCGACACCGGCAATGGCACGGCCACGGTTAGGTCACCGGAGACGACTCCGGCGGGCCGCGCCGCTCTGTTTTGTTCTCGGCCGTTGGATCTCGATCGTGCGGCCAGGATTATATCTTCTTTAAACCGAATCGGTACACTGACTCAGCGGTCCAGTCAGCGCCCACGTGGTCGACATGTCAGCACCACGTAAGCGCCAGCGCGGAAACAATTTTTCTTAAATAAAATAAAATTGGCAGTTTTGCAGAAAAGACCCTGCACATTAGTTTTATCATATCTTTTTCTCTGTTTATCCAAATTCAAATATTTTTATATATTTGGAAAGCCCTTGACATGTAGAATATTTTAGATCGGCCAAAATTCAAATTTGACTTAGTTTAAAATATTCAAATGTCAAATGGTGGATTTGAGTATTTTTGGCATAACTATAAATCTATAAATCCAAAAATTGCAAATAAAATTGTTTTAGAGACTTTGGAATATTTGTAAATTGATGCCACTGCTATAAAATATTTTGAGTAATATTTAAATGAATTCATAGTTATATATTTGAATAGTTTGAGTATTTTCAACATAACTATTAATAAAAATATTATTTTTGATTAAATCAAATTGCTATAATATTAATTAAATGCTCCATGTCTATTAACACTGATTACAAAAAAATTGTTATAAAAATTTAATTATAGAAAACTTTAATCTTATAATTATTTCTTTTATTATATTTTCCAAAAATAGAAATTAATGAAATTGCATTTATAGCCTAATGCATACTTTATAAAATATCAAATTTTGTATGATATTTCTTAGGATTTAAAAGTGCATTGCATGCATAACTTATTTTCTCATATAGATATATTTCCCATAGGAAATCTCTTCATTATTTTTCTCTAAGTTAGGAATATTTCCAAACTTAGTATTTTGGTAAAAGTGATATGCACTAGACACTTATTATTTTTAACATGGAGCTAGAAGACCAATGAAGGACTTAGCCAAAACAAGACTTCAGAAGTATCTCCAAGGAGTAGAAGTACTTAGAAGAAAAATCAAGAAGAAGTTCATGAAGACCAACCAGGAATATTTTCTAAGTCTTGCTCCCTCTCTCTTTCTTTTCTCCCTTCTTCTCTGAGACTCCTTGAAGACTAAGTTAAATCCAAGACCATCCTAAGTGATACAAAAATCATCAAGTCTGAAGATTATTCAAGTCTACCAAGAATTCAATCAAGACATCACCAAGGAGAATATTACAAGTCTGGAAGACCAACTACATCATTCTTACTATCTTTTCCCTCTTTTCTAATCTTGTCTTTCACATTTGACTTAAACAATTTTTGAAGTTTGTTGGATCCTAGCGGCATAGTGAGATGAAACGGCCTGGAGACAAACCTTACATGTCCAAGTACATGACACCTGTCCCACAACTTTGGCCGGGTGTCTGTCTCTCTCACTATAGTGAATATCCAATTTACAAAGAGTTGATAATAATTGCTGATCACCTTGAAGAATAGACTTAGTATTTTCTCTAAGTATTATGCACATCATAGCTAAGCCATTAGAGTGCTTATTCAAGATGAATTATAACAATGTTATTTTTATCCAACTTATGACCTTTAGTCCTTAGTCATTTTGACCAACATATTTTACTTGCATTAACTTAAAAGATTTTCATGACATGACATGCATTTCTAGTCCTTAGAATATTTTGCATATCATGCATAAACATATTTTCCTTAGAAGTTTAAGAAACTTGTTTGTATGTGTTGTGTTGTTTTATTTTATGATTGTTGTATTGTTGTTTGTTTATATTGTTTAGACTGAACAGAGAGACCCGAGTTCGTTGAAAAGAGTTTGTGAGTAAAGACTTCATCCAAAGGCAAGTGACACACCTCATAAACTTCCTATTATTTTCTATATGCATTACTTAGTGTATTATTATATGCATGAGTATGATAGTATTGCTATGCTAAACCTATGTAGAATTCCCTTACTCCTGTGTCTAGGTTCCTATATAATACTTAGTAGATGTATTGATGCTATGCAATTGATGAAAAGTTTTACAAAATGTTAAGTGACTACTCAGGGCTGTGCTCATGGTTGTCGTCGCCTAGGATGAATGTCTATTATACTTAGGGCCGTGAGCATGGTGATTTTACCTGAGAGTGCACATCCACTAAGTTAATGAAACTCCTGGGTGGATTGGTTGTTAATGGTGGCGAAGTTGAGTGGCTACTCCGGTCCATGTCTATGGTTCCTGGAGTACGTGCACTTGTGGATGGCCACCCAGGGAACAGAGGAATCTTAAGAACTCCGAGTGACGATTGCTTCCAGTGCAGCCATTGCCATATGGGCTCTGGCTTGATCAATTATGTTGCGTGGACTCTCTCCAACTTGACAAGTGTAGGGGGTGTTAGGTGGAACGGGTCAAGGCAGGTGGGAGGGAAAATGATTCTGAAAGATCTCGTCTCATTCTTCTCCTTTCCTTATCACAAATGGTGTGTAAAGGATAATCTGGGTTGAATGGGTACAATGGTGAACGTGCACAACCTCTGCAGAGTGTAAAACTAAGTACTTAGCCGTGTCCCCGGTACGGACAATTTGAGCAGCTGATCACGGACGTCAACGGAGGATTCCATCATTCCAACTTCAGAAATAAAACTTGATGGGTGAACAAGGGAAGATGAGATTTATGGTTTTCATGCCATACTTGTCTTAATTTGAAGAAAGTGTTTTCCAAAGAGATAGGAAAAATTGGCTTTATGCAAAATAGCCTTGAACTCCACCAGCCAAATATGGATATAGGCTATAGAGTTATTCCATTAAGTGTCCACCATAGTGTCACTTGCCAGACTTCATTTTTAATGGAATCTGACCCACGTTGTTGCAATATTTTTCTTATTGCAGATTGTTCAGATGACGAGTGAGGTTTCGTTTATAGGTTTCGAGTCTACAACCAACATGTTTTCGCCTCTGGCAACATGAAGTTGATGGAGACTCACTGCCATTGTATTTCCGATGTTTACTCTTTCGAAGCTAGCTTTATGCTATGCAACTTGTATTGAATATTTTGTAAGTCTGGATCATCGATGTAATAAAATTGATACTTTGTTGTGATATTACATCGTAAACTGTGTGTGCAAACGAATCGATCCAGGGATTTGCACCATACACAAGTATCTGCCATATTATAAGTGCAGGTACGCTACACTTTAATGTAACTTAAAATTTAAATTAGGTTAAAACCTTTTCCAAAGTTAATGTGTGATCATTTGAACAATTTTTAACACAAAGTCTCATTAAATCAATTTTGAAACATAGACTTGTGTAATTGTATTTAAATATGCTGGATAACTTAAAATTGCGAACCTTGCCTTTAAAGGTTTTCAAACCATCTCAACATTCATTTGTGTAAACTATTTCAATCAAGACCTTCCCTGATCCAATTGGCAAACCCATAACTCAAATCACATTAATTTGTTTGTGCATATTGATTATGTTACACCCTTTACCAAATCCCTTGCTAAGCCCTTTCTACGTTTGTTTGATTATTGAATCTTATGTGCTTGTTGAATTGTTTGTTTATCGAAGGTCTTTTTACTGTATAGATTGAACGGAGTGCAACGTTCGTTGTGACAAAGAGTGTGTGAGAAACGATAACATTCATCAGGCAAGTGATACCATAAAATACCTACTATTTTTACCTACTGCATTATTAGTGTTTTTCAGTAGTATGCATGACAGGTTTACTACTGTTATATATTATGCTACACAAACCTTTTTAGGATATCCATATGACCACCTTGGTAGTAACCTATTATAATTTAGTGGAAGTACATGCTGCAAAAATGATTGTTTTATGGTTGATGTGATAAGTGAAAATTTCCACTAAATTAATATAACGCCTGGGTGGATTGGTTCGATCGAGGAGGTTTCAAGTTGAGTGGCTACTCAGGGCCAAGTTTCATGGTTGTCTTCGCCCAAGATAGTTTTCACTTACTTGGGGCCATGATATGCGGTGTTAACCTGAGTATGCTTATTTGTGGATGGCCACCCAGGGCTATGAGATTTAAGTTTACACTGAGTTTAGTTGCTTATCGTGCAACCATTGGTCAATATGGGCTCTGTCTTGATGGAGTAAGTTGATGTGGACCTGGGTCAAGAGATTGATGGTGGTAGGGTTGATTGGATGGTGGTAATCTCTTAGTATGATCATGGGAAAGCAACTTCTGAAAAGTCTCGTCTTGATCTTCTCCTTTTCCTTCTCACTAAATGAGTGTAGAGGATAGTTTGGGTTGATTGAGTCTAATGGTGAAAGTGCACACACTTTCGAGAGTTAAAACCTAAGATCTTAGCCGTGTCCCCGGCATCGGACAATTTGAGTGACTACACGAGGCTGTCTTCTGAATATCTCTTCATTCCAATTTCATAATAAAATTTGAGATGGGTGAACAAGGGTTGGGGTTCACTGATGTCTATCAGTGGTACCAATTAATTATAGTTTAGCAAAGGCGTTCACTGATGTCTATCGGTGGTACTCCTTGCGATGATGAAAATGTCTTTACAAATATAAGACAAAACTGGCTTTGCGCAAATCAGCCTTGAACTCCACTAGCCAAATAAGCATGTAGTTTTAGTCTTGCCAGTTATATCGTCCATAGTATCACTTGCCACCACAATTCAATTGTGCTGACCTTTATAGCTGGGCTGCAACTAAACCATGCAGATTCGACAGACGACGAGTGAGCATTCGATACGATTTTGAGTCTACAACCAACATGCTTTGCCTGTGGCGCATGAAGATGATGAGGCTCATTGAATCTACTATTTTCCGCTGCTGCTCTTTGAATTTTGCTGGTTTTTTTTAGGTTATGCAAGTTGTAAGAGATATTTGTAACACTGGATCATGTGATTTAATAAAGTATTTGACACTTTTGCATGATATACATCTTAAACTGTGGTGCTAGCATTTGATCCAGGGACTAGCACATTAACACAGGGACTACCACCTTATAATAAAAGGTGAGGTCACTACAAAGCGATTGGAAGAAGCACGCGGTGGAGATAGCCTCCTCCCAAAAATTGATGAGAGACTTGAACTCCGCCAAGATTGATCTTGCCATGTCGATGAGAGTGCGGTTCTTCGTCTCCGCCACACTATTTTGTTGAGGAGTGTACGCATCGGAATATTGGTGACGATTGTCTTGTTCGCTCAAGAAGTCGTTGATGGTGTAGTTCTTAAATTCGGACCCATTGTCGCTTCGGATCACCAAGATGAGGAGGTTATGTTGGCGTTGAACTTCCTTTGAGAAGTTGATGAATTTGTCTTGAGTTTCCATCTTTGTCTTGAAGAAGTACACCCATGTGTACCTCGAGTAGTCGTCCACGATCATGAGACAATACTTCTTGCCTCCAAGACTTATCTCCGAAATTGGGCCAAATAAATCCATGTGAAGGAGCTCCAAAATCCGAGTGGAGGAGATGATGGTCTTGCTTGGATGATGTATGTCATGCATCTTCCCCTCCACACAAGCCCTACAAACGCTCTCTGAAAAAACAAACATGATCTTTTAGTCCAAGTATGTGGCCCACTTTGTGAAGCCTTTGCAAAGTCCTCATGTTTTTGTGGGCTATGCGACGATGCCACAACCAACCCATGTCGGCTTTTCAGAAGAGGCAGATCGCATGACTAGTGGTGACTCCGGATAAATCAACCACGTAAAGCTCATGTTGGACAAACCCCACGAAAGCCACTCGAAGGGACTTGCTCCAGAAGAGGACAACGATGTCCGGCTCAAAGAAACCCAATAGTCCCAACCTTGATATGTCACCAAACGAGACGGTTACTTGATCTTCATAAGGTCTCATCTCCGTAAGAAGTTCTTTGCCCCAATCATGTGACTAGTACATCCACTATCAATGATCCATTTTGAACCACTGGAAGGAAGGCCCTATAAAAGATTAATTCTTGAATTTAGATACCCATTGTTGTGCAATGGGTGCCTTGAGGTTAGTGACAAGATTTTTGGGAACCCAAATAGAATAATCAATGAAACCATCATAGGGACCAATGTAGGTAGCACACACATTTCCATAAAAACTGACATAAAGAGCATAGTTTGGGTTAGTGGTTCTCGCATAATCACTACGAGTATGCTTGCCTCCTGTGGCATTCCCACTCGCAATGTTCATGTTCACTCTCCAATGCTTGTGGGCATTGACGAGCTTCTCCATGTCTTCAAGGAGTCTAACATGACCAACCACAAATTTGGCCTTATCTTTTTGTGCCAACTTGTTCTTGGCAAAGTAAATATCACGATCTTTAACAAGCTTAGAGTTTAACAAGCTTAGAGTGTGTGGAGTTTTGAGACTCCTCCATATTCTCAAGTTGCTACTCTAAGCGAGCATGTGACTCTTCCACAACATGAAGAGAGGATTTAAGATATGCTATAGAAATAGCATCCTCTCTCTCGATCTTACCCTTCTCCTCAAGGAGGTGCTCGAGTTCACCAATGCGACTCATGAGGGCTCCAACATGTTTCTTGATATCTCCTTGCAAGTATAAAGGAATCAAAGGCAACAAGCTCCTCTTGATATGGAGGCTAAAAGCATCATCAAGATCATTCATATCTTTCAAGATAGTAGTGGATGGTGATACCTCGGATGCCTTTTCCATAAGACATCTTGCACTCTTGTTGGAGGAGTTCTCATTGAGAGATTCGAAAAGTGATGACATATCTCTTGGCGTTCATGAGGTAGCTCTTGTCGTTGATGAAGTATCATGAGGAGTTGAGGTAGTAGTTTAAGTAGTAGCAATAGCCGCCACTTCATTTGGAGTTTCTTCTTCCGACTCATCTTCATCATCAGTGGGATACTCCTCTTGAGTCATCAACATATCCTGAGGCGCCTTCTTGAAGAAAGGTCTCTTCTTGCCATAAGTCTTCTTGATGGGCATCTTTGACTTTTCCTTGAGGACAAGTCTCCCACCATATTCTTCTCTCTTGCCGTAAGGACACTCGGCGACGAAGTGGTACTTGTCTTGGCAATTGTAGCACATCCTTGCCTTGGCGGGTTCTGTCAGACCCTGGATTCAGACGTCACAAAGAAGACGTACCGGTTGGGCCACACAACTAGGACCATACTGGGTGTACCAATCCCAGGAAAAAGCAGGCAGGCTCGGAATGAATCATCGGCCTACAGCTCCTAGCGATCCCAACGTCACGTACGTCTCGCGATTGCGCGCGAAAGAAATCCAAAATCCTACCAATTCGTATACTTCAAACATACATACACTGTATACGAACCGGTTTGGAAACATAATGGAAATCACAGGATAAACCTAAGACACAAAGAAAGGAAATAAATATCCAAAGCTCTCACTGAGCAAATATAGAGAATATCACCAAGTATAGGACAGATGTCCTAACATTACATCATTCAGCGGAAACATGCCGGTCTGAGTACAGACAAGAAGCAAATAGGCACAAGGCCGAAACATAAAGAGAAGGCCCATCCACGCGGTCCACCAGGAAGAAGCCCAGGGGAACTCTAACTACTTGTCAGACCCTGGATTCAGACGTCACAAAGAAGACGTACGGGTTGGGCCACACAACTAGGAGCATACTAGGGTTACCAATCCCAGAAAAAGCAGGCCTGGCTCGGAATGGATCATCGGTCGACAGCTCCTAGCGATCCCAACGTCACGTACGTCTCGCGATTGCGCACAGAAAGGAAATCCAAAATCCTACCAGCTCATATACTTCAAACATACATACACGGTATACAAATCGGTGTGGAAACATAATGGAAATCACATGATAAACCTAAGACACAAAGAAATGAAATAAGTATCCAAAGCTCTCACTGAGCAAATATAGCGAATACCACCAAGCACAGGACACATGTCCCAACATTACATCATTCAGCGAAAACATGCCGGTCTGAGTACAAACAAGAAGCAAATAGGCTCAAGGCCGAAACGAAAAGAGAAGGCCCATCCACGCGGTCCACCAGGAAGAAGCCCATGTGAACTCTAACTACTCGTCGTAGATCTCGTCGTCGAACTCCACGTAGTAGCCACCCACCTGGTCGTACAGAGAGTCCTCAACTGCAGAGAAAACCACATCCCGCGAACGGGTCAATACACCGGAGCTTATCGAACAAGCTAGAGCTAACAAGGTACAAAACTGAAAGACTCCCAAAGTATGGGGTTAGGTGGACTTAGCGGCAGCAACACTAGCAACTAATAGAGACACGCTACAACTTCCGTCTAAATTAGAGAGGGATGAGAGAGCGCATAAGTAAACAACTACAACTAACACAATTCATAACCCATTCTCGGATTAACCCCCTCAACCAAGTATGAGGAAGCAATTAAGGAAAACTCACACATTGAACAATTTAGTTACCATTTATTGTGAAAGTAATTCTATATTACTAGTCAAGTTAATTAACAATGATTAGGTGTAAGTTGTTTATGATCTTATTAGCCAGCATCATCACCATGTCGTCCATAACCGTGGACACGGCTCATCGATAAGATTAAACCCTGCATGGGTGCACTACTGTACCCGTACTCGTTTGATTAACCCCAAAAAGCAAGACCGAAGGTAAGGCATCTCAACACGGCAAATCTCTTCTCTACAACCCATCCAGGGAACCGCATGATTGTGTGCACGGCTAATCAGGTCAAGTGCCCGCGGGATCAACCTTCATAGCACTCTAAGAACATGCCACCCTATATGAGAATCGACTACTCCATCATCATGAGATCATTATGTAACCATATGCAAGCATCAAATGGAAAACTCGAACTACTTGCGGCGCCCTGGATAAGAAGCAGATTAGATCGAAGCCGCGGGGGGCTCCATAGGGCCTTCCACAAGCGGTTAGTGCGCTCAAAATTGGATCCTAGGACAAGATATGAGTTCCTAGGTCGACACTTAGCAGAACAAAGCACCTCGCAAGGCCTTCCGCCGGTGCCTTATCTTTTAGTTGTAATTCCCAACAGAAGATAATATTTTATTAAAGTAGACATTCTATCATGCTAAGTATAAGTGACATAGGACAAACAGACTCGCATAACCAATCTTAAGCATGCACTACGACTCGCAAGGCTAACAGATAAACATACAATAGGTGATGAGATGTGGGGATAAAGCTATATATGGATGCAGGATAACATGTGATGGGATCGCAATTCAAGGATCGTAAGCTAGGCTAGCATAGATCAAAAGGCAAGGATGAAAACCAAACAGCCTGTAACATGTTAGCAGAAGCTTGCCTGACAGCTCGTGGCCTGGCACGAAAGATGGAACCTCAGTATCGTAGGTACCGTCAGCAAGCACGTCGTCGTCTACCCAGAGAAGAGCAAAACACAGACAATAGGAAACATAATCAATACATGGAAATGCGCAAATAGAGTATGTGGCAATATGGTATGCGATGATTAGGTCACATTAAAGCGGAGATGAAATCCCGGCAAAAGATTATGTTGCAAGTTATTTATGTATCCATCAATTTAAATGTTGTTTAACATATATAACATGGCATGGGTGATCTAATCACTTTAAATGGAATAGGCAATAATGAAATATTTGCCCAACACATTCCATATTTATTATTTAGGTGCAAATATTAAATTACACTAAACATTTAAAATAAATGATGCAAAATGGCATAAGAATGTCATATTAATGTAAATTGCATTTTTCTGATAATAAAACATATAAAGATTATTTTATTTGGAGTTATGGATAAAAGTTAGGGCTAATTGGTTTTGTGCCATACCCAGCTGAATTCTATCGGTCTGTGTCATACCCGCGTTGTTTCTCTAGTCTGTGCCCTGGTTTGCTCGCATATCGACCAAACGCTCGTTTCCCTCTGGTCAACCTCCTTTGACCCGCACTTGGCCTGACTGGTGGGGTCGGGCTGGCGCGGCTCGACTCGGCTCGGGCTGAGTGGAGTAGTACGTCATCCTCCTCCAAGTGGACCGCTCAAGTGGGGACAGGAAGGGACTAGTCTGACGTCCAGGTTGTGTATCTCCGCCCCAATTAACACCGAATTAACTGAACTAACACTGAATTAACTAGATTAACATTAATGAAACTGATAATCCGTTGATTGGTACGTCATTGTTTAGTGAAACTGTTAATACTAATTGAAACTCGATTAGGATTCATAACTCGATTTGAAAACTGAAACTCGATTTATAAATCGAATTGAAACTGCTACTACTAATTTAAACTCGATTATATTAGGATTATATTAACAATTACAAAAGATTAGCAGTGCATGCAGCACTGCTACTACGCCGGCGGCGGCCTAATACTACTACTAATCAGTAGCAGTGCAACTAATGCACTGCTACTGCTACTACGACAATCGCCGGACGCGGCTCCTACGTGCGCTGCCTCTTGGGCGGCGGTCCGTCATCGTCGGAGGAGTCATCGGAGGAGTCGTCCTCCTCCTCGTCCTCCTCGTCCTCCATGTCCTGTTCCTCATCGTCATTGTCGTCCTTCTCCTCCTCGTCGCCCTTATTCAACTCCGGGTCCTCCTCCTCCTCCTCCTCCTCGGACCCGTGGTGATCGTCGTCGTCGTCGCTGGAGTCGGGGTCGGACCCCTTGCCGTCGCGCCGCTCTGCTCGGCGTCGGACCCCTCGCCGTCGTTGTCAGTGCCGGAGACGCCGCCGTTCCCGTGGTCGTGGCCCTCCTCCCACAACTCGATCGGGTTGCCCTCCCCGCCGGAGTCGCTCGGGATGGCTGGGTTCTGCCACCAAGGCTCGTCGTCCGACGACATTGTTGTTGGAGAGAAGTGGTTGTTGGGGTTTTTCACAGAGAAGAGAGAAGAGCGAGTGAACGGCAATGCCAATGCGCATTGGGGTTTTTATTAGTGAAGGGATAACTGCTCGTGATGAATTCACTACCGCCGGTGTGTAAATTGATAACCACGCTTGGGCACTGAACAAGTGCATCTCTTGGTTTTCTTGACAACACAACGGACATTGGGATTTTATTCGCAATGATGACATCGTGTGACCGCGCTTCACGTCTAGTCCAAGTGAAATGCCTGTAAATGTTTACCACGTCATCTGGTGCCCCTATACGTGTCCAGTAAAATTGTCGAACAGTTGATGCGCTGTAACGTCCCAGCGTTTAGGAAACCACTGAGGGTAGAAATAGAATTTGCGCATATGCATTCATGCATCTGAAAGTCCGAATATTTCGCAACTTAAAACCCTGAAGAGATCAAAGTTTCTTTCATCTCGTTGTGTCAGAGTTTAGCTCAATGGAGGTGATTGTTATAAATTTTGACATGACCTTTAGGGATTTTATTTGTTTGAGGGAAATTGAGCAAATTCAAATAATTTGAATTTGAAATAACACAAACAAATGATAAGTAATTATTTAATAAATGTGCAACACACAAATTAAATTATTACAAATACAAGTTTATAAATAATAAAGTACAAAAAGACTTACTTTATTAATAAACAACAATGTTACATTGTCTTTACACACATTTAAATAAACACTGAAATAAATAATTGATTACATAAGAGAAACAAAAAATCCTAAGAAAACTAATTCTTGCATCTTGATCTTCTTCTTCATCTCAGTAACCATCTTGATCATCCCATCTTGCACCAAATCATCTTTCCTGCAAGTCCAAAAGAAAACAAAAGACAAATAAAAGAATACAAAACAAATCCAGGAAATAAATGAAGTAAAATAAAAGATTGCTCTCAGTTTTGGCAGTGAGATGCACTTCGAAATTACATCATTGAGTCATGACCTTAATCAAGGTTTAGTATCTGTTCTTATGGAGTAAATAACCTCAACACAACATCACTGGCTATGTAATTAGAAATTCACACTTGGTATCAGAAAATAAACAACTCAACCATCCGGATAATATCAAAGGCAACCAAAGGGAGTACTCCTCTATGAACATATCCAGGGGAGCAAGTACCTAAGCTGCTCACAAGCTGCTCACTGCATGGCAGTGCTGTCAACACCAGAATGAGCACATGAGTCAATATAACTTGCTGCTGAAGCCAACAGGAGGGCCAAAACCATTTGAGCACCTATGCCTACACACACGCACACACCAGTACTGCACCTGTTCACCACCAACACCACCAATCCATCTCACCACATTTGCTCACTCAGCTCACAACACACCTTACCATCTTATTTGTTCATCACACAGCACACCACGCACCAGTTCATCTCTACCCAAATCATCCACCCAACACCACTAGACCAGATCCCACCTTTGCCAAAAGCAAAGCAAGAAGCAGGCCAACATAACCTAGGAGGAGAAGGGCTGAGCACAATCTAGGAGGAAAAGGACTGAGCATGCATTAGGAGGAGAAGGGCCAAGTACAAGCATGGAGGAGAAGGGCTGAGCACAACCAAAAGCAGGATTGAAAATTGATCAGGATCTGCACAACTACAAGTGATCCAGGACCTCCACACCATCCAACCACCACCACAACTTGCTAGGAGGTTGATCCTCAACTTATTTTGCAAGTGGATAGGTTGGTAAATGCATGGGTAATTCTGTCGAGTGTTAAACCTCAGAGATGTATACAAATGGTATGCACACAACTCATCATAGGGGTTTTATAAAAAGCACACCAGTATCTGTTCTTATTATAAAGCCAAGAGCCTCAGCCTATGCATCATAGGCAAGGGGGCATCAAATAAATCTTATGCCAGCACCAAACATAGCTCAGCTTGTGCATCACAGGCTTCTGGTAAATATTTATTTATGCAAACTAACTTGCAACTGCTCTTATCTCAAGAAAGCCTCAGCTTATGCATCATTGGCTGAGGCAACATAAATTAATTCCTTGCTGAAGTAATTCGCTAGGAAACTTAAATATATTCCAGCCAGTAGTTTGATTAAATACATATTTGCTGGCGCTAATTCCAATGGAAGTAGCACCACAAGCACAAACCTAAATATAATCATATCAACTTAATCAAGAAATCATCCATCTATTTATCATATCATCTCCCTGTAATACAAATTCCAGGAATCAATCTTGTTGAACAACATGATATTGTTCTTAAGCTTACTGAAGAAAAGGAATTCAGCTAGGCATCTAGAACAGTACTGTTCTCAGAAATTCAGAGAAACACAATCATGCATAGATCATAGGGGCATCAATTGAGTTGATCCAGCAACATATCCACATAATCACCACAACAATGGAGTCAGAGCACTGAATTCATCCAACATAGTTCACAGGGGTCACACAAACAATTCCAATCACTAATCCGAATAAGAATCACAGTAGCATCAAAGCTGATGCTAGCCCTTGCATACAAATAAATCACTAATCATTTCCAGCAAGTATTCATCTCAGAGCACGGCGTCGGGCCCAAAAGTGTGTGTGAGAGAGAGAAAGATAGGGCAGAGAGAGGAGAGTGCTCACCAGCGCCAGTGCGCAACCACGACGGTGTGGTGGGGCAGTGCCCACGCGGCCGCCGCAACACAACACCGGGGAGTCTTCCTCGTGCACCAGAAACACCTGAGGATCGCCGGAGCCAGCAACGGAGCCGACGGCCGAAACCCTTGCTCCGGGTCGAGACGCGCGTGGTCAGCCACAAGCGTGAAAGCATATTCCCACGGTGGATTTGAGAGAGGAGAGGGCGGCGCGTCGATTGCGTGCGAGGACAGCGGTGGAGGTCGCCGGAAGCGGCTGGAATCGCCCAGCGACGACGCCGGCGATTTTCAATCGCTAGAGAGAGAGAAAGGGGATCAGGGTGAGAGAGAGCAGCGTGGTCTAAGGGTTTGACCGACTTCGGTCTGAACCGCTCGGTCCAAACCGACCGAGTCACCCCTGGCCCACCAGTCAGTGGGCCATTTTAAATAAAAGCCCAATAATATTCCTGAAAATAAAACAGTTTGTAAATAAATAAATAAGAACTTAAATTTTAAATAAAAATAATTTTTGAATTTAGAAAAATATAACCTATTCAAAACAATTTGAATTTGAATTTTAAAATAAAATTTGAAATAAAACTATTTATATAGCCTATTAATTCAAATAAAAGATTTAAATATTTAAATCCCAAATCCAATAAACAGGGATTTATTTATCAAAAATAAATCTTTAATCTAATTATTTACTTTACTACACATTTCTGAATTATTTAAACATAATTCATACCTTGTAAGATTTAAAACAAATAGTTGAAAATAAACAAAAAGAATTAAAAGTCATAACCAAAATAACAACAAATCTCTAGACTCAAATTTAAATCATGCATAGCATTATCATGCATCATAGCATCCATTGCGTCTTTCAAACATTGTCTTATGAGGCAATGATATTCATTTCAGAACGCGAGGTCCCGTGTCAGCCCGAACCTTCACGTTACACCACCCCTCAGCCAGCAGGCAAGTTCATCCCTTTAACTCACGTCCTCTTGAAGTATTTACTAAGAAACTATTTTCAAAATGTTATGATTGCATATCACACAAAAGGGCAAAAACTTATTTTATATTAACATGACTATGGTTATCCACCAGTGACGTGGTAATCTCATATGACTGGCAGATGGGACCACGGTAAGAATGTTGTGGTGGAGGTTCCATTTGCACGGTAAAGTATCACCTAGGACTTAACAACAAATGTCGCATGTGATTCTTGAGCCGAATATTACGCGCAACCATAAGATTTGGAATGGGACGGAGAAGTCAGTTGTACCCTTTTCCTCTCGTACACCAACAGATGCATAGTACAAGCCAGGCGGTGGTAAATCCGCTCATGAGCTTGAGATGGCTCGGATAATAATCTCACCTTCGGGTTGTGGCTTCTAGCATCTATGAAGGTTGGCTTCAGGACTGATTTGATGCGGTTTCCAAATAGGCAGCAGGCATGAGATGACTGGTTTCCTCTAGCCTGCAACTGAAGTAATGGGGGTGTGCGGGGATGGTAGAAAGGCGCAGTGATTGGCTTGGATTACTGACTGGGCCGCACACCAAGGAAGTGTGGACGAGAAAGATTCGCCCGATTGTGCAACAAGGTCTTGATCTCTTATGGGTAAAGCAGCGCACCTCTGCAGAGTGTATGAATGTGACATGTTACTCCACGTTCCAGGACAGAACGATGAACGCAGCAGGAAAGGAGGCTCCTCAAAGCCCTAGCCCTGTGATTCCTGACGGACATAGCTCTTCAGAATAAAAGCAACCTTCAAAGAAATGTTTACAAAAATTGCATTAGCCTACGACAATCCATTGTCTATGGCTGTAGCTAGTGCATCAAACTTCCCACCTTACCATAATGAACTTGCGGGGTAACGCTGTTACTCACCCTTGCCTTGAACCCTTTTCTAGACTTTGAGGCCACATGAGACGAAGGAGGATACGACATCTACAACCAAGACAATCTGGTCTATGACGAGCCAGACTTATCAGGTGGATTCGAAGGCGTGGACTACCTCATCACCTACGGCGGCCAAGAGGAAGAGGCGGAGGATTATTAGAGCAGGGCCCTAGTGTAGTTAGTGAGCCGAGCGACATAGAACTTTACTAAATAAGTTGCTGAGCTCCATGGTTTTAAGTTTGTTTATACCCCTGGTTTGTAAACCCTTTAGTTTACAAATAGAACCTAGTGGTGCGGATCCTCGATGGACCGAAGAGGATCTTTCTGAATTTGAATACTTTTGGCTTGTAATATTATGTGTATGACCGTTGGAGCCATGCAATGTTTCTGTTGTGCCACTCTGATGGTGTAAAATTTGCGGAACGGTGTTCCGTGAGTTTTATATCGATGTCCTGCGTGCTGCAATCATGCGGTAGCATGGCGGGACATCACAGCTGGTATCAGAGAATTGCTTTGACCTTAGGTTGGAAACCTAGTAATGGGATAGAACCTGTAGGGATTTCGAGCAACGGTAAAGAGTTCTCTATGAATATGATGAATATTCACTTGAGAATAACATTGTCATATTTTTAGTGTGATAATTCTTTATTATGATGCATTAGTACTAATTATAAACTCTTATACAGTATTCTGAAGACGATGGCTTCCGAGAAGTCGACATGGGCTCAACATGATACGTTGGATCAGTTCCAAGGGACATTTACCGAGCAGTTGCGGTCACTGCTTAGAGTCTTTGGATATCCCACAATATTCCTGTCAACACCTATACCTTTACGGAAGGAGAGGAGTTGGTGAAGTATCGGGTATTAGTAATAATTCCTAGGGAGTTTACACCGTGTCCATTTCCACCTAGAGGGGAAGGATTGAGTGTCACCGCAGCTTATAATGAGGCCGTCTTGGAGGCGATCGCTACTATCCGTGAGAATAGGGCAGAAGAGTTGGAGGGTACAAGTTTCACAGCCTTGCCCCATAGTACTCATTCCACGGAGAAAATGGTAGACCACTCAGTCTTGGTTAAGACCAAGCCTCGCCTAGCGACTAGGTTGCTAGACAGGTATAGACAGGTGGTAGGATCCTTGTACAACACCCATTGTTTTATGGTGGAAGACAAGGACATGATGATCGAGGACCGAGAGGATCCTCGGAGAAGGAAGAGACAGGAGAAGAAGGCAGTTTCGAAGACATGAGAGCCTAGTAGGGTGCAGGAGGAGGGTACATCCAGGAGGCCATCACAGTATGTGCCATTCTGTTATTCGCCCATGCCAGAAGCTATCTTTTATCCAAAGATAGCACATAGAGATCCACCTACACCAGTGGGAGCTTATGATGCCGAGACTCCTACTGAGAACTCAGATGGCTGGAGGTACAACTGGTACGCTGGCACGAGCCAGGATCCAGTGCCCGTCTACGACACCGACAACAGTGTGTCGGAGATCGCACCACCAGGGCAGGCTGCAGTCATGGGGGAAGATCAGGTGGTGATAGATATCTCTTCCGACGAGGATGAGCGGGTGAACGCATACCAGGCTGGGCAGGATGCCGCGACTATGTCGGCATGGGAGGACTGTTTCTTGACACCTCCGATACCAACTATGTTCCACTGGGGAGGCTCTACACTCCAGACTCAGTGCGCCGGACTTCACGTCACCATGGGTGAACTTTGGGCAGGTATCACAAAGAGTGACGGACCAGACGCAGGATGGTGCGATGAGAAGAGATAGTAGTATTATCTAGTCCTTTAGTGGGTATATGTTTATGTTGTAATAATGGGGAGCAACTTCTCCCAGAACCCGGGGCAAACTGTGTAGTATACTGGGTGAGCTTGTAATACGTCCTTAGAGAGGTATTGTATGAACCCTAGTATATGTGTGTTTATTGTATGTGCAATATACCGTTGGTTTTATTTGGATTTGGTTCTTTCTGTGACACGCACTGTGCATTGAGTTGAGCTCTGAAAGCATTGCAGGGTGTAATTATGAGTTTCGCTTTTTGTACAGGACGTGGGGGAAAATGGCGTTAGAAATAACGAAAGGGAAGAGGGCCCGGATGGAGAGAGAGACGAAGCAAAAGGAGGAAGCTGAACTCGGACAAGGAGGGCTACCACAACCACCACCCGTGATGACATCGCAACAGTTTGTGCAATATCTGCTGACGATGGAGGAAAACCGCAGGAAGGATCAGGAAAACCATAATAAGTTTATGGAGGCCCTACTCCAGAGGGCAGGAGGAGAACGGTATCCCGAGGGAGTTCGGGGTGTTACTTTAAAGAATTTCCAAGAGGCGAAACCACTACCGTTTGCAATGGCAACAGAGCCAATGGATGCGGAGGATTGGATTCGTGACACCGCAAGGAAGCTGACAACAGTGGGGTGTTCTGACCAAGAGAAGGTACGCTATGCTTTTCATCTGTTAGCGGGACCAGCAGCCGCATGGTGGGAGAATGTGGTGAATGTATACCAAGTGGATAAGATATTCACCTGGGAGGAGTTCCAGCCGAAATTTCGTGAAGCACACATCCCAGAGAGTGTGATGGAGTTGAAGCGACGTGAGTTTGAGAACCTCAGGTAGAACAATCTGCCGGTTCAGAAGTACACTCGAGAGTTTAACATTCTTTCTCGATATGCTGAGGATGATGTTAATACACCTGAGAAAAGGAAGAAGAGGTTCCTTCGAGGACTGCATCCTTACATGAAGATGCAGATCAGACTGACCAAGGAAACCAATTTGTAAGAGCTGGTAGATGCGGCCATCACCTGGGAAGACGACTTCAAGCAAGTCCAGGATGAGAGGAATAAGAGGATGAAGGTGGAGCCAATGACAGTGCAATCCACGAAACCAACACCTAAGTTGGTTTTCCAACCTCGTTCTTTCGTGGCAAGCAATAGACCCAACCCTAGGAGCCTGGAGTTGAAACGCAACATTGTTTGCCATAAATGTGGTATGCGAGGGCACTATCAGAGTGACTGCAGGACTCCCAAGGTTATATGTTATGGTTGTGGACAGGAGGGACACATCAAGCCAGATTGCCCGAACCAGAACCCAGGAGGAATATTAGGAATTGGAGGAGGTCGTCCAGGAGGAAGTGGACCACCAAGGGGTGGAAGCTCTAGCAAGAATGGCAATGGGAACGGAGGCAAGCCGTACGGAAAGCTCAATTGTACCACTTTGGAGGAGGCGAATCGTTCTGACAAGGTTGTCATAGGTGCGCTCAAAATTCTAACTCATCCCGACAAGGTATTATTTGATTCTGGAGCTAGTACTTCTTTTACGACATCCTAACTTATAGATAGATATGGGCTTAGACGTAGGATTTTAAAAACACCAACCACTTTAAGGTCAGCAGGAAGGATACTTACAACCACCCAGATGAAAGAAGCACAGGTCATCATGATCTGTGGGCAGGTATGGTATGTGAACCTATATGGGATACCAATGAAGCATATGGATACAATACCATGGAAGATTGCTTGGCAGACCGTATGGTGCAGTAATCAACTGTGAGGATAAGACCATATCCATTTGGAACACAGAGGAAGGCCGGATAGTATCCCAAAGCAGATAACTTCGGGACGAAGTTCTGGTTAAGGGGGAAAGACTGTAACGTCCCAGCGTTTAGGAAACCACGGAGGGTAGAAATAGAATTTGCGCATCTGCATTCATGCAACTCAAAGTCCGAATAAATTTTTTCGCAACTTAAAACCCTGAAGAGATCAAAGTTTCTTTCATCTCGTTGTGTTAGAGTTTAGCTCAATGGAGGTGATTGTTATAAATTTTGAAATGACCTTTAGGTATTTTATTTGTTTGAGGGAAATTGAGCAAATTAAAATATTCAAATAATTTTAATTTGAAATAACACAAACAAATGATAAGTAAGTATTTAATAAATTTGCAACTCACAAATTAAATTATTACAAATACAAGTTATAAATAATAAAGTACAAAAAGACTTACTTTATTAATAAACAACAATGTTACATTGTCTTTATAAACATTTAAATAAACACTGAAATAAATAATTGATTACATAAGAGAAACATAAAATCCTAAGAAAACTAATTCTTACATCTTGATCTTCTTCTTCATCTCAGTAACCATCTTGATCATCCCATCTTGCACCAAATCATCTTTCCTGCAAGTCCAAAAGAAAACAAAAGACAAATAAAAGAATACAAAACAAATCCAGGAAATAAATGAAGTTAAATAAATGATTGTTCTCAGTTTTGGCAGAGAGATGCACTGCTAAATTACATCATTGAGTCATGACCTTAATCAAGGTTTAGTATCTGTTCTTATGGAGTAAATAACCTCAGCACACCATCATTGGCTATGTAATTAGAAATTCACACTTGGCATCAGAAAATAAACAACTCAACCATCCGGATAATATCAAAGGCAACCAAAGGGAGTACTCCTCTATGAACATATCCAGGGGAGCACGTACCTAAGCTGCTCACTGCATGGCAGGGCTGTCAACACCAGAATGAGCACACGAGTCAATATAACTTGCTGCTGAAGCCAACAGGAGGGCTAAAACCATTTGAGCACCTCAGCCTACACACGCGCACACACCAGTACTGCACCTGTTCACCACCAACACCACCAATCCATCTCACCACATTTGCTCACTCAGCTCACAACGCACCTTACCATCTTATCTGTTCATCACACAGCACACCACACACTAGTTCATCTCTACCCAAATCATCCACCCAACACCACTAGACCAGATCCCACCTTTGCCAAAAGCAAAGCAAGAAGCAGGCCATCAGCACCTAGGAGGAGAAGGGCTGAGCACAATCTAGGAGGAAAAGGACTGAGCATGCATTAGGAGGAGAAGGGCTGAGTACAAGCAAGGAGGAGAAGGGCTGAGCACACCCAGGAGCAGGATTGAAAATTGATCAGGATCTGCACAACTACAAGTGATCCAGGACCTCCACACCATCCAGCCACCACCACAACTTGCCAGGAGGTTGATCCTCAACTTATTTTGCAAGTGGATAGGTTGGTAGATGCATGGGTAATTCTGTCGAGTGTTAAACCTCAGAGATGCATACAAATGGTATGCACAACTCATCATAGGGGTTTTATAAAAAGCACACCAGTATCTGTTCTTATTATAAAGCCAAGAGCCTCAGCCTATGCATCATAGGCAAGGGGGCAACAAATAAATCTTATGCTAGCACCAAACATAGGTCTTAAGCACAAAAAACCTCAGCTTGTGCATCACAGGCTTCTGGTAAATATTTATTTATGCAAACTAACTTGCAACTGCTCTTATCTCAAGAAAGCCTCAGCTTATGCATCATTGGCTGAGGCAACATAAATTAATTCCTTGCTGAAGTAATTCGCTAGGAAACTTAAATATATTCCAGCCAGTAGTTTGATTAAATACAGATTTGTTGGGCACTAATTCCAATGGAAATAGCACCACAAGCACAAACCTAAATATAATCATACCAACTTAATCAAGAAATCATCCATCTATTTATCATATCATCTCCCTGTAATAAAAATTCCAGGAATCAATCTTGTTGAACAACATGATATTGTTCTTAAGCTAACTGAAGAAAAGGAATTCAGCTAGGCATCTAGAACAATACTGTTCTCAGAAATTCAGAGAAGCACAATCATGCATAGATCATAGAGGCATCAATTGATTTGATCCAGCAACAGATCCACATAATCACCACAACAATGGAGTCAGAGCACTGAATTCATCCAGCACAGCTCACAGGGGTCACACAAACAATTCCAATCACTAATCCGAATAAGCATCACAATAGCATCAAAGCTGATGCTAGCCCTAGCATACACATAAATCACTAATCATTGCCAGCAAGTATTCATCTCAGAGCACGACGTCGGGCCCAAAAGTGTGTGTGAGAGAGAGAAGATAGGGCAGAGAGAGGACAGTGCTCACCAGCGCCAGTGCTCAACCACGACGGCGTGGTGGGGGCAGTGCCCATGTGGCCGCCGCAGCGCAACACCGGGGAGTCTTCCCCGTGCACCAGAAACACCCGAGGATCGCCGGAGCCAGCAACGGAGCCGACGACCAAAACCCTAGCTCCGGGTCGAGACGCGCGTGGTTAGCCACATGCGTGAAAGCAGATTCCGAAGTGGATTTGAGAGAGGAGAGGGCTGCGCGTCGTTTGCGTGCGGGGACGGCGGCGGAGGTCGCCGGAAGCGGCTGGAATCGCCCGACGACGGCGCCGGCGATTTTCAATCGCCAGAGAGAGAGAAAGGGGATCGGGGTGAGAGAGAGGAGCGTAGTTTGGGGGTTTGACCGGGTTCGGGTTGAACCGCTCGGTCCAAACCGACCGAGTCACCTCTGGCCCACCAGTCAGTGGGCCATTTTAAATAAAAGCCAAATAATATTCTTGAAAATAAAACAGCTTGTAAATAAATAAATAAGAACTTAAATTTTAAATAAAAATAATTTTTGAATTCAGAAAAATATAACCTATACAAAACTATTTTAATTTGAATTTTAAAATAAAATTTTGAAATAAAACTATAAATATAGCCTATTAATTCAAAAAAAAGATTTAAACATTTAAATTCCAAATCCTATAAACAGTGATTTATTTATCAAAAATAAATCTTTAATCTAATTATTTACTTTACTACACATTTCTGAATTATTTAAAAATAATTCATATCTTTTAAGATTTAAAACAAATAGTTGAATGTAACATCCCAAATTTTGTAAAAAATTAAAACTTTGCATTCATGCATCATTCATACATAGACATAAAATTTCAGCACAAAGATATAAAAATAATACATCAATTTATAAGATTTAATAATCTATAATTCCAGAAAATGTTTATTTAAACCCCTTTAAGAAAATATTATTTTAGCAATTTATTTATGGGCAAGTATAATATTAAAAAGTTCTAATTTTGATAACCTTTCCAAAACATATTTTTATGATTTTTTCTGATATATTTTGAATAGGTTTAAAAATCATTTTTGAAATCAGTATTTAAAAACAGATATTAATTTTATTAAAAAGGAAAAGGAATCGGGCCGGCCTGTGGCTATTTACCGCGCGCGCGCGTACGAACACGGCCCAAGCCAGCCCACGCAGCCCATCTCCGTCCTCCTCTCGCTGACAGGTGGGACCCACCTGGCAGCTTCGTCTTCCTCCAGCTGGAGATCGCGCCCGAGACGAAATCGGAAACCGGCCGTGATTCCCGAGCGTATTCAGCGCGAGGTTGCTCCCCGCGCCACCCTATTTAAACCCCCCACCTCCGCCGCAACCCTCCTGTTACATCCCAACATTTTGGAATGTTCAAAAATGACTAAAATTTAAAACTTTTGTTTTGATTAAAATAAAATATTAAAATGCATAAGAAAACTAACTATAAAAGATTTCAACCAATTTGAAAAGATCTATTTATTTCAAAATTTCCAATGTGTCATTATTTTCAAAAGTTATTTCCAATTAAACATTACATTATCCATTGTATTTCAAAAAACTTAATATGTAATTTGACAAATGTTTTATAAAGTACAAACCATTTTATTTTAAGTAAATAGTTACTTATAAGTAATTGATTTCAACCACTTAGCCCTATCTATTCATAAATTCTCAAATTATTTAAAATTGGTGTTAGTTGCCAAATGGTTTTCATTCTCTCAACTAAGTTCAAAACATGGTGTTAAAATTTCAATTCTGTAATTTATAACTATAAACTTCATAGATTTTAAATTAATGAATTACCCAAATAAACATTTCATTTGCTTAAATGAATTTCATCTATTTTCAAAGCATGAAATGATTAATATATTCTAAATAAGAATAGAATTAAAACAAAAATCTTTTCCAAAGTTGTTATGAAGTTTTCAAATGAATTATCATAATATAAAATATATTGGTGCACAAACTATTTTCAATTAAAAATGAATACCTTATATTTCACATTTCCTAAACATTATTTATATTTAGTTCTTTAATATTATGCCAAATTTAAGATAAATGATTTCAGCAAAATAAGTTTAAATAACTTAAATTCAAGCATATTTTGAATATGGGTATTTTACAAATTTTATTTAGCCAAAAGAAAATTTATTTAAGATATAATTTTTAATTTGACTTAAGTGTCAAATTTGTATTTAATCAATATTTCAAAATATTATTTTTCAAAAGTATTCAAAACATGCCCACAACTGGTTTAACACAAAGATATTGATTTTACAAATTTTTAGAAATTAATTTGACATCTTTTGGACATTTAAATCAAAAGATATGAATTAAATAAATAAAAACAGAAAAAAAATTACCTGGATGACGTCATCGCTGACGTCATCATCGTCAACCTCCAGCCGGGAATTTCGCCCCCGAATCCTCCCACAAATTCTTCTAAAATCCGGGCGGAATCGACGCGTTCAGTTTCCTCCGAGCTTCCCTATAAGTAGCCCTCACCCTCCGCCACTTTTCCCCTCTCAAACCCTAGCACGAGGTGCCCCAGGCCGCCCAATTCTGCTCGCCGGAGCTCGCCGTTGCCGCCGCCGTGTTTCTCCCTTTCCCGGCGAGGTAGGACACACCAAGACCCGAGACTACGCCCATATGCTTCACCACAACCTCGCACACCCTCCCGACCCCACCGTTCTTTTATTCCCAGCCCAAATCGGCGAGTTCAAGTTTCGACCGAGCCTTCGCCGCCTTCCTCAACACCGGCGAGCAAACTCCAGTGCAGGAGAGCCCCTGCGCCGCCGTAGACCGCGTGATCTTCTCCGCCACGTCCTGTCGCGCATCCACGTCGCCTTCCTGTGGACTGAAGAGCACTAGAGGGAAGAGACGGTCCACGCCCGAGCAGAGCGCCGCCGTCCTCGACAATTCCGGCCACCGACGCCGCCATCTTCCGGTCAGAGCGAGGTGAGCCGCCCGATCTTTGTTTAACGACCCAGATTAGAAGTCTCAGACGAACCGGTACGAATAGATCTGGACCGCCAGATCCAGATCTGACGGCCCAGATCTGTTGACTTATCCACGTCAGCGTGCCTCGTCAGCATCCAGTCAGCATCCGCGTCAGCAATTATTTTCGTAATTAATTTTAAATTGGCAGTTTTACAGAAAAGACCCTGTAACTTAGAATTGGTATAAATTTTTACTCACACATCCAAATTCAAATATTTTTATATATTTGGAAAGCCCTTGACATGTAGAATATTTTGGATCTGCCAAAATTAATTTTTTTGACTTAGTTTAAAATATTCAAATTTCAAATGGTGGATTTGAGTATTTTTGTAATAACTTTAAATCTATAATTCCAAAAGTTGCAAATAAAATTGTTTTAGAAACTTTGGAATATTTGTAAATTGATGCCACTGCTATAAATTATTTTTGAGTAATTTTTGAATGAATTCATAGTTATATATTTAATTTGAATAGTTTGAGTATTTTCAACATAACTATTAATAAAAATATTAATTTTGATTAAAGTAAATTGCTATAAATTTAATTAAAATGCCCCTGTCTATTAACACTATTTATAAAATTATATTATAAAAATTTAATCATAGAAAACTTTAATATTATAATTATTCCTTTTATTATATTTTCCAAAAATAGAAATTAATTAGATTGCATTTATAGCCAAATGCATACTTTATAAATATCACAAAAATTAGTATTATGTTTCTTATGGTTTAAAAAAAATTGCATTTCATGCATAGCATATTTTATTTTGTAGTATATTTTCCATTAGAAAACTCCTCCCCCATTTTCTCTAAGTTAAGATTATTTTCAAACTTAGTATTTTGGTAAAGTGCTATGTACTAGACACTTAGGATTTTCATCATGGAGCTAGAAGGCCAATGAAGGAGTTAGCCAAAACAAGACTTCAGAAGGATCTTCAAGGAGTAGAAACACTTAGAAGAAAATCAAGAAGAAGTTCATGAAGACCAACCAGCAAATATTTTCCAAGTCTTGCTCTCTCTCTCTCTCTCTCTTTCTTTTCTCTGAGACTTCATGCAGGACTTAGAAGAAAACAGACTCTGGAAGCATCCTCAAGATGTCAAGCATTTATAAGAAAAGTGAGAAGAAGTTCAAGAAGGCCAACCCCCTTTTATTCTCTAAGCCTTTCTCTCTGTCTTTTCTTCATCTCTGAGAACTCATGATGACTAAGTTAAATCCAAGACCAGCCTTGAGGATACAAGAACCACCAAGTCTGAAGATTTCTCAAGTCTATCAAAACTTCAATCAAGACATCACCAAGGAGAATATTACAAGTCTGGAGATGAAGCCTGGAGGACAATTACCTTTTTCTTTCTATCTTTCCCTCTTTCCTAATCTTGTCTATCACTTAAGACTTAAACAATTTTTGATCATGTTATTACCCACTTGAAGTTTGTTGGATCCTAGCGGCATGGTGAGATGAAGCGTCCTGGAAACAAACCTTACATGTCCACGTACATGAGACCTGTTCCACAATTTAAGTGGCTGGACATGTGTCTGTCTCTCTCACTTTAGTGAATATCCAATTTACAAAGAGTTGATAGTAATTGTTGATCACCTTATCAACTTAGTATTTTCTCTAAGTACTTTTACACATCATGACTAAGACATTAGAGTGCTTAATTCAAGATGAATTATAACAAAGTTATTTTGTCAAACATATGACCATAGTCCTTAGTAATTTTGACCAACCTATTTTGCCTTGCATTGACTTAAAAGATTTTTCATGGCATGGCATGCATCTCTAGTCCTTAGAAATAACTTGCATATCATGCATGTCATGTTTTCCTTAGAAGTTTAAGAAACTTGTTTGTATGTGTTGTGTTGTTTTATGATTGTTGTATTGTTGTTTGTTTGTATTGTTTAGACTGAACGGAGAGACCCGAGTTCGTTGAACAGAGTTTGTGAACAACGACAACATTCAAAGGCAAGTGGCACACCTCATAAACTTCCTATTATTTTCTATATGCATTATTTAGTGTATTTTTATATGCATGTGTAAGATAGTATTGCTATGCTAAACCTGTGTAGAATTCCCTTACTCCTGTGTCTAGGTTCCTATATTATACTTAGCAGAAATATTGATGCTATGCAATGGATGAAAGGTTTTTACAAAATGTTAAGTGACTACTCAGGACTGTGCTCATGGTTGTCGTCGCCTAAGATGAATTTCTATTCTACTTAGGGCCGTGAGCATGGTGATTTTTACCTGAGAGTGCACATCCACTAAGTTAATGAAACACCTGGGTGGATTGGTTGAATGGTTTATGTTGAGTGGCTACTCAGGACTGTGCTTGTGGTTGTCTTCGCCTAAGGTAGTTTCTACTATACTTGGGGCCATGAGCATGGGGGTTGTCAACCTGAGAGTGCACTTGTGGATGGCCACCCAGGGAACAGAGGAATCAGAAGAACTCCGAGTGACGATTGCTTCCAGTGCAGCCATTGCCATATGGGCTCTGGCTTGATCAATTATGTTGTGTGGACTCTCCCCGGCTTGACAAGCAGATGTAGAGGATGTTAGGTGGAACGGGTCAAGCCAGAGTGGGAGGGAAAATGCTTCTGAAAGATCTCGTCTCATTCTTCTCCTTTCCTTATCACAAATGGTGTGTAAAGGATAATTTGGGTTGAATGGGTACAATGGTGAACGTGCACAACCTCTGCAGAGTGTAAAACTAAGTACTTAGTCGTGTCCCTGGTACAGACAATTTGAGCAGCTGATCACGGACGTCAACGGAGGATTCCATCATTCCAACTTCAGAACTAAAACATGATGGGTGAACAAGGGAAGATGAGATTTATGGTTTTCATGCCATACTTGTCTTGATTTGAAGAAAGTGTTTTACCAAAAAGATAGGAAAAATTGTCTTTATGCAAAATAGCCTTGAACTCCACCAGCCAAATATGCATATAGGATTTAGAGTTATTCCATTAAGTGTCCACCATAGTGTCACTTGCCAGACTCCATTTTTATTGGAATCTGACCCACGTTGTTGCAATATTTTTCTTATTGCAGATTGTTCATATGATGAGTGAGGTTTCGTTTATAGGTTTCGAGTCTACAACCAACATGTTTTCGCCTGTGGCAGCATGAAAGTGATAGAGACTCACTGCTGTTGTATTTCCGCTGTGTACTATTTCAAAGCTAGCTTTATGCTATGCAACTTGTAATGAATATTTTGTAAGTCTGGATCATCGATGAAATAAAATTGATACTTTGTTGTGATATTACATCGTAAACTGTGTGTGCAAATGAATCGATCCAGGGATTTGCACTATACACAGGTATCTGCCTTATTTAAAGTGCATGTACACTACAGATGGTATCAGAGCCCTGTGTTTCCTGTAGGTTCGAAACCCTAGGTTTGGATAGAAATAGGATTTGGCCATAGGATTGAAAATCTATTTCATTCATTTTGCTGAAAATAAGAACTTTTCAAACAAAATTCTTGTAACTATCTTATCTATTCCCTTTCTAAGTTTCTTCTCTTGTTTCTTTAGATGACCGCCCTCATTGAAGCACTTAAGAAAGGACCAGTGATGACCATGACCTTGGAATGTGAGACTGAGTTTCCAAGAGCACTTAAGGATAACATGAGGAGTTTAGGTTTTGAAGGAGAAGTAGTATACAAAGGTTTTCCTTTCATGGATGAAGGCCAAGAGTATTGGTGGGTGCAAGTTCATCTATACAAGAGCAAAGAAGCTGACCACAAGACTGAGGGTGACTGCATGTTCACCAACCCAATACTTCACACATCATTCTTTGATTCAGCAAGAAATGCAGCATGGAGAGCCATCGAGTATCTTGCAGAAAGACTTTATTTTAGACTTCACAACACCCAGAAGCATCTTGAAGAACTCAAGGAAGTTGAGGAAGAACTCGAGGCACTCAAGAAAAAGACAGATTAGACCACCTACCCATTAGAATAACGAGATCCGTTGATGTATTGACCTATCAAATTGTGGTATGGCAGTACTATCAATTTTGTCTTTCCATGACATTGGTGTGTTTCGTTCGATAAAACGATTAGTTCGATTTCTCAAAAGAAGTTTGAAATTTGTACGTATGTGTTGCTTGTGTTTGAACCTTGTGCTTGATGTTTGTTAGATGCTGTTTGTAATTAATTTTCTTGAATATCTTGTATAAGTTAGAATGTTTGAGTACCAACAAAAATTTCTTTTAAGGGTGGTAGCTACCCAGATAATTCTAACCCAGCTGCCTGAAACCCAGAGATCCCAAACCACCTTTCTTTCCAGCCTCCCCAATCAGAAAATTCATCCCCTGCTAGTTTCCAGTTTCCATGTCAGAAATTTCATTTCTCAAAACATCCCGAGTTATCAGAATCGTTCAAGCATTTGCTTTGTCTTCCTAGCCTCTCCGAATCTCGGGGACGAGATTCCTTTTAAGGGTGGTAGTCTGTAACATCCCAACATTTTAGAATGTTCAAAAATGACTAAAATTTAAAATTTTTGTTTTGATTAAAATAAAATATTAAAATGCATAAGAAAACTAACTATAAAAGATTTCAACCAATTTGAAAAGATCTATTTATTTCAAAATTTCCAATGTGTCATTATTTTCAAAAGTTATTTCCAATTAAACATTACATTATCCATTGTATTTCAAAAACCTTAATATGTAATTTGACAAATGTTTTATAAAGTACAAACCATTTTATTTTAAGTAAATAGTTACTTATAAGTAATTGATTTCAACCACTTAGCCCTATCTATTCATAAATTCTTAAATTATTTAAAATTGGTGTTAGTTGCCAAATGGTTTTCATTCTCTCAACTAAGGTCAAAACATGGTGTTAAAATTTCAATTCTGTAATTTATAACTATAAACTTCATAGATTTTAAATTAATGAATTAGCCAAATAAACATTTCATTTGCTTAAATGAATTTCATCTATTTTCAAAGCATGAAATGATTAATATATTCCAAATAAGAATAGAATTAAAACAAAAATCTTTTCCAAAGTTGTTATGAAGTTTTCAAATGAATTATCGTAATATAAAATATATTGGTGCACAAACTATTTTCAATTAAAAATGAATACCTTATATTTCACATTTCCTAAACATTATTTATATTTAGTTCTTTAATATTATGCCAAATTTAAGATGAATGATTTCAGCAAAATAAGTTTAAATAACTTAAATTCAAACATATTTTGAATATGGGTATTTTACAAATTTTATTTAGGCAAAAGAAAATTTATTTAAGATATAATTTTTAATTTGACTTAAGTGTCAAATTTGTATTTAATCAATATTTCAAAATATTATTTTTCAAAAGTATTCAAAACATGCCCACAACTGGTTTAACACAAAGATATTGATTTTACAAATTTTTAGAAATTAATTTGACATATTTTGGACATTTAAATCAAAAGATATGAATTAAATAAATAAAAACAGAAAAAAAATTACCTGAATGACGTCATCGCTGAAGTCATCATCGTCAACCTCCAGCCGGGAATTTCGCCCCCGAATCCTCCCACAAATTCTTCCAAAATCCGGGCGGAATCGACGCGTTCAGATTCCTCCGAGCTTCCCTATAAGTAGCCCTCACCCTCCGCCACTTTTCCCCTCTCAAACCCTAGCACGAGATGCCCCAGGCCGCCCAAATCTGCTCGCCGGAGCTCGCCATTGCCGCCGCCGTGTTTCTCCCTTTCCCGGCGAGGTAGGACACCCCAAGACCCGAGACTACGCCCATATGCTTCACCACAACCTCGCACACCCTCCCGACCCCTCCGTTCTTTTATTCCCAGCCCAAATCGGCGAGTTCAAGTTTCGACCGAGCCTTCGCCGCCTTCCTCAACGCCGGCGAGCAAACTCCAGTGCAGGAGAGCCCCCGCGCCGCCGTAGACTGCGTGATCTTCTCCGCCACGTCCTGCCGCGCATCCACGTCGCCTTCCCGTGGACTGAAGAGCACCAGAGGGAAGAGACGGTCCACGCCCGAGCGGAGCGCCGCCGTCCTCGACAATTCCGGCCACCGACGCCGCCATCTTCCGGTCAGAGCGAGGTGAGCCGCCCGATCTTTGTTTAACGACCCAGATTAGAAGTCTCAGACGAACCGGTACGAATAGATCTGGACCGCCAGATCCAGATCTGACGGCCCAGATCTGTTGACTTATCCACGTCAGCGTGCCTCGTCAGCATCCAGTCAGCATCCGCGTCAGCAATTATTTTCGTAATTAATTTTAAATTGGCAGTTTTACAGAAAAGACCCTGTAACTTAGAATTGGTATAAATTTTTACTCACACATACAAATACAAATATTTTTATATATTTGGAAAGCCCTTGACATGTAGAATATTTTGGATCTGCCAAAATTAAATTTTTTGACTTAGTTTAAAATATTCAAATTTCAAATGGTGGATTTGAGTATTTTTGTAATAACTTTAAATCTATAATTCCAAAAGTTGCAAATAAAATTGTTTTAGAAACTTTGGAATATTTGTAAATTGATGCCACTGCTATAAATTATTTTTGAGTAATTTTTGAATGAATTCATAGTTATATATTTAATTTGAATAGTTTGAGTATTTTCAACATAACTATTAATAAAAATATTAATTTTGATTAAAGTAAATTGCTATAAATTTAATTAAAATGCCCCTGTCTATTAACACTATTTATAAAATTATATTATAAAAATTTAATCATAGAAAACTTTAATATTATAATTATTCCTTTTATTATATTTTCCAAAAATAGAAATTAATTAGATTGCATTTATAGCCAAATGCATACTTTATAAATATCACAAAAATTAGTATTATGTTTCTTATGGTTTAAAAAAAATTGCATTTCATGCATAGCATATTTTATTTTGTAGTATATTTTCCATATGAAACTCCTCCCCCATTTTCTCTAAGTTAAGATTATTTTCAAACTTAGTATTTTGGTAAAGTGCTATGTACTAGACACTTAGGATTTTCATCATGGAGCTAGAAGGCCAATGAAGGAGTTAGCCAAAACAAGACTTCAGAAGGATCTTCAAGGAGTAGAAACACTTAGAAGAAAATCAAGAAGAAGTTCATGAAGACCAACCAGCAAATATTTTCCAAGTCTTGCTCTCTCTCTCTCTTTCTTTTCTCTGAGACTTCATGAAGGACTTAGAAGAAAACAGACTCTGGAAGCATCCTCAAGATGTCAAGCATTTAGAAGAAAAGTGAGAAGAAGTTCAAGAAGGGCAACCCCCTTTTATTTTCTAAGCCTTTCTCTCTATCTTTTCTTCATCTCTGAGAACTCATGATGACTAAGTTAAATCCAAGACCAGCCTTGAGGATACAAGAACCACCAAGTCTGAAGATTTCTCAAGTCTATCAAAACTTCAATCAAGACATCACCAAGGATAATATTACAAGTCTGGAGATGAAGCCTGGAGGACAATTACCTTTTTCTTTCTATCTTTCCCTCTTTCCTAATCTTGTCTATCACTTAAGACTTAAACAATTTTTGATCATGTTATTACCCACTTGAAGTTTGTTGGATCCTAGCGGCATGGTGAGATGAAGCGGCCTGGAAACAAACCTTACATGTCCACGTACATGAGACCTGTTCCACAATTTAAGTGGCTGGCCAGGTGTCTGTCTCTCTCACTTTAGTGAATATCCAATTTACAAAGAGTTGATAGTAATTGTTGATCACCTTATCAACTTAGTATTTTCTCTAAGTACTTTTACACATCATGACTAAGACATTAGAGTGCTTAATTCAAGATGAATTATAACAAAGTTATTTTGTCAAACATATGACCATAGTCCTTAGTCATTTTGACCAACCTATTTTGCCTTGCATTGACTTAAAAGATTTTTCATGGCATGGCATGCATCTCTAGTCCTTAGAAATAACTTGCATATCATGCATGTCATGTTTTCCTTAGAAGTTTAAGAAACTTGTTTGTATGTGTTGTGTTGTTTTATGATTGTTGTATTGTTGTTTGTTTGTATTGTTTAGACTGAACGGAGAGACCCGAGTTCGTTGAACAGAGTTTGTGAACAACGACAACATTCAAAGGCAAGTGGCACACCTCATAAACTTCCTATTATTTTCTATATGCATTACTTAGTGTATTTTTATATGCATGTGTAAGATAGTATTGCTATGCTAAACCTGTGTAGAATTCCCTTACTCCTGTGTCTAGGTTCCTATATCATACTTAGCAGAAATATTGATGCTATGCAATGGATGAAAGGTTTTTACAAAATGTTAAGTGACTACTCAGGACTGTGCTCATGGTTGTCGTCGCCTAGGATGAATTTCTATTCTACTTAGGGCCGTGAGCATGGTGATTTTTACCTGAGAGTGCACATCCACTAAGTTAATGAAACACCTGGGTGGATTGGTTGAATGGTTTATGTTGAGTGGCTACTCAGGACTGTGCTTGTGGTTGTCTTCGCCTAAGGTAGTTTCTACTATACTTGGGGCCATGAGCATGGGGGTTGTCAACCTGAGAGTGCACTTGTGGATGGCCACCCAGGGAACAGAGGAATCAGAAGAACTCCGAGTGACGATTGCTTCCAGTGCAGCCATTGCCATATGGGCTCTGGCTTGATCAATTATGTTGTATGGACTCTCCCCGGCTTGACAAGCAGATGTAGAGGATGTTAGGTGGAACGGGTCAAGCCAGAGTGGGAGGGAAAATGCTTCTGAAATATCTCGTCTCATTCTTCTCCTTTCCTTATCACAAATGGTGTGTAAAGGATAATTTGGGTTGAATGGGTACAATGGTTAACGTGCACAACCTCTGCAGAGTGTAAAACTAAGTACTTAGCCGTGTCCCTGGTACGGACAATTTGAGCAGCTGATCACGGACGTCAACGGAGGATTCCATCATTCCAACTTCAGAACTAAAACATGATGGGTGAACAAGGGAAGATGAGATTTATGGTTTTCATGCCATACTTGTCTTGATTTGAAGAAAGTGTTTTACCAAAAAGATAGGAAAAATTGGCTTTATGCAAAATAGCCTTGAACTCCACCAGCCAAATATGCATATAGGCTTTAGAGTTATTCCATTAAGTGTCCACCATAGTGTCACTTGCCAGACTCTATTTTTATTGGAATCTGACCCACGTTGTTGCAATATTTTTCTTATTGCAGATTGTTCAGATGATGAGTGAGGTTTCGTTTATAGGTTTCGAGTCTACAACAACATGTTTTCGTCTGTGGCAGCATGAAAGTGATAGAGACTCACTGCTGTTGTATTTCCGCTGTGTACTATTTCAAAGCTAGCTTTATGCTATGCAACTTGTAATGAATATTTTGTAAGTCTGGATCATCGATGTAATAAAATTGATACTTTGTTGTGATATTACATCGTAAACTGTGTGTGCAAATGAATCGATCCAGGGATTTGCACTATACACAGGTATCTGCCTTATTTAAAGTGCATGTACACTACACCTCCGCACCCCAAACCCTAATTTCTCCGCCCCCGGGCAGCTCGCAAGCGAGCTCGGATCTCCGCCGCCGTCAAGCACGTCGTACGGGGTACTCCGACCACCCCCCGAGCTCGTATTGCCCCCTCGACCCCCCTCCTCGTTGCGCACGTTTTTGACTTCGTCCCGCGGTTTAATTTGCAGCCGAACGACGTATTCATCCACGCCCGAAGGAGACCGCCGCCGCAAGCAACTCCGGTGAGCTGCACGAGGAGGAGAAGACCACGCCGACGACCACCACCGCGCCATCGACTCCGCCCCGACGTCCGCTACGCTTCGGTAAGCCTCGAAGCGTCCCGTAGCCTCCTAGGACGCGAGAACGTGCAACGCCGGCCGTGGCGCCGCCACGGTCGGGCGAACTCCGGCGACGGCGCCGCTCGTTTTTGGTCAACGGATCGTGGACCGTTAGATCTAGATCCAATGGATCTAGATCGATTAGATCTCGCGCGCTCATTTTAAATCAGATCGGACGGCTCTCGCAGCCGATCCCCGTCGAAGCGGTACCAACCAATGAGATCGCGCCACGTAGCCCCTGTTAAATTCTTTTTGCTGGAATTTTTATGAATAAAACAGAAAATATGCCAAACTTAGAAAATTCATAACTTTTGATCCATAAGTTCAAATTTGATAAATTTTATATCCACGGATAGCCCTGCTCATGAAGTTTATTCCTGCATCATTTGTTTTTCCTTTTGACATATTATAATTTATTTAAACTAGCAGAGGAGCATTTCGGCTATTAAAATAATAACTTAAATAATAAAAATGATTTACAAATAAACTTAATTGTTTTAGGGTTATATTAATTCCCTCTGTCCAGCAATATTAATAAATGTCTTAAATGCATTTTTTCATAAAACAATAAAAATTATAATTATAGAAATCAAGTTTTGCTATATTGTTTTCAATTATTCAATTAATAAACAAAATAAGAAATTCCTAGAAATTATATTTCATACATTTAATAACAGAGGATAAAAATTAGTAATAAGTGTGTCCTATTTTCCTAGCATATCATTCATGCATACATATTTATGTTTGGTGTTGAGATGATATTGTGTTGGTATTTATTTTATTTATTACTTGTGCTAGATGGTGAAGAAGAGGAAGGGCTTGCTTGTGATTGTTATTCTTGTTGTGCTTGCTCCTTCTGTTACCAAGGCAAGTGACATTCATACAATATCCCATATTTAATATATGCATAAGTAGTATATTTTAAGTAGTGTGCATGATAGGGATTTTTGATTTATTTTATAATGCTAAGTTAGTTTGTATTTTACAAATATCCTAGTAGTGTGTAGCCACCCTTTTCCTAAGCAGCCATGAAAAGATTTTATTAGTTGCTTAGCCATGCTATAAAAATGTTTACCATGTTATGGAAATGTTTCTAAGTGTTAAAATCTAAAATACACATCTGGGTGGAATTGGTTGTTATGGTTTATGTTGAGTGGCTTTTGGGACTATGCTTGTGGTTGTCATCGCCTAGGATGAATGTCTATTCTACTTAGGGCCATGAGTATGGTGGTTGTTACGCAGAAGTACACTTGTGGATGGCCACCCAGGAACGAAGAGATTACCAAGTCCCTCCAAGTTTAGAAGCTTCCCATGCAACCTTTTGACAATGGGCTCTGTCTAGAATGATTAAGTTGTGGGAGTGCAACCTGTCAGCTTGACAAGCAGATGTAGAGAGGATAGGTGGAACGGGTCTTGCTAGTATGGTTGCATTCTTCTTCTGAAAGTTCTTGTCTCAATTCTCTCCTTTCCATAATACACTCCGCGTGTATAGGATTTGTCGGACAAATTGAGTCTAAAGGTGAAAGTGCACAACCTCTGCAGAGTTAAAACTAAGTACTTAGCCGTGTCCCCGGTAATGGACTACTTCGAGCAGCTGGACAAGGATGGGCGGAAGAATCTCAACACTGTTTTTGTAAAGTAAAATTGACTAAGGAAAGAATTGTTGGTGCACTTGGGCTTTGTCCCTTGGTGCCAAGTCATGATGAATAAAATGTTTTACAAAAGATAGGAGAAAACTTGCTTTCTGCAAAATAGCCTCCAACCCCACCAAGCCAGATATGCATATAGACTTTAGACTTGTCGTTTATATCTATCATAGTCACTTGCCAATACATCATTGTATTGAACTCCTTCGGGGGCTGCATATTCAAATGTGCAGGTAATTCTGATGAGGAATAAGATTTGGACTCGAGTCTACACCCAACATGTCTGCCTGTGGCGCATGCTTGAAGCTGAGGCTCATTGTTATTTGCTTTCGTTGTGAACTCTGAATTTTAGCTAGCCTTCATGGCTATG
Organism: Poa annua; assembly: GCA_026929855.1. Taxonomy (NCBI): domain Eukaryota; kingdom Viridiplantae; phylum Streptophyta; class Magnoliopsida; order Poales; family Poaceae; genus Poa; species Poa annua. The sequence continues at coordinate 48,214,425 of CM049428.1, forward strand.
CAAACTTGTAATAAAGCTATACTTGGCTAATATTTTTGGATCTCGTTGTAGCAATTTAATACTTATGCAATGATATCCTATATTTTGTACTGTGGTGCTAGCAGTGATCCAGGGACTATAGCATAACACATGTGTTTCAACTTTAATAAAAGTTGGGGTGCTACATTGAAAATAAACAAAAAGAATAAAAATTCATAACCAAAACAACAGCAAATCTCTAGACTCAAATTTAAATCATGCATAGCATTATCATGCATCATAGCATCCCTTGCGTCTTTCAAACATTATCTTATGAGGCAATGATATTCATTTCAGAACCCGAGGTCCCGGGCCAGTCCGAACCTTCACGTCACACCACCCCTCAGCCAGCAGGCAAGTTCATCCCTTTTACTCACGTCCTCTTGAAGTATTTACTAAGAAACTATTTTCAAAATGTTATTATTGCATATCACACAAAAAGGGCAGAAAACTTATTTTATATTAACATGACTATGGTTATCCACCAGTGAGGTGGTAATCTCATATGGCTGGCATATGGGACCACAATAAGAATATTGTGGTGGAGGTTCCATTTGCACGGGAAAGTATCACCTAGGACTTAACAACAAATGTCGCCTGTGATTCTTGCGCCGAATATTACGCGCAACCATAAGATTTGGAATGGGACGGAGAAGTCAGCTGTACCCTTTTCCTCTCGTACACCAACAGGTGCATAGTACAAGCAAGGCGGTGGTAAATCCTCTCATGAGCTTGAGATGGCTCTGATAATATTCCCACCTTCGGGTTGTGGCTTCTAGCATCTAGGAAGGTTGGCTTCAGGACTGATTTGATGCGGTTTCCAAATAGGCAGCAGACATGAGATGACTCGTTTCCTCTAGCCTGCAACTGAAGTAATGGGGGGGGGGGGGGTGCGGGGATGGTGGAAAGGCGCAGTGATTGGCTTGGATTACTGACTGGGCCCCACACCAAGGAAGTGTGGACGGGAAAGATTCGCCCGGTTGTGCAACAAGGTCTTGATCTCTTATGGGTAAAGCAGCGCACCTCTGCAGAGTGTATGAATGTGACATGTTACTCCACGTTCCAGGACGGAACGACGAACGCAGCAGGAAAGGAGGCTCATCAAAGCCCTAGCCTTGTGAATCCTGACGGACATAGCTCTTCAGAAAAAAAGCAACCTTCGAAGAAATGTTTACAAAAATTGCATTAGCCTACGACAATCCATTGTCTATGGCTGTAGCTAGTGCATCAAACTTCCCACCTTACCATAATGAACTTACGGGGTAACGCTGTCACTCACCCTTGCCTTGAACCCTTTTCTAGACTTTGAGACCACAGGAGACGAAGGAGGATACGACATCTACAACCAAGACAATCTGGTCTACGACGAGCCAGACTTATCAGGTGGAGTCGAAGGCGTCGACTACCTCATCAGCTACGGCGGCCAAGAGGAAGAGGCGGAGGATTATTAGAGCAGGGCCCTAGTGTAGTTAGTGAGCCGAGAGACATAGAACTTTACTAAATAAGTTGCTGAGCTCCATGGCTTTAAGTTTGTTTATACCCCTGGTTTGCAAACCCTTTAGTTTACAAATAGAACCTAGAGGTGCGGATCCTCGATGGACCGAAGATGATCTTTCTGAATTTGAATACTTTTGGCTTGTAATATTATGTGTATGACCGTTGGAGCCATGCAATGTTTCTGTTGTGCTACTCCGATGGTGTGAAATTTGCGGAACGGTGTTCCGTGAGTTTTACATCGATGTCCTGCATGCTGCAATCATGCGGTAGCATGGCGGGACATCACATGCGCGTCGTCGTTCTGGTCAAATTTACTGCAGTGGGAGACGAGATGTTGTGAGACATCTACACGTATCAAAAGCATTTGTTGCTAGAACTGACGCGATTAATTTTCTTTTTACGTGCAAATATCCGACACGAACTAGACATGTATCGGTGCATCCGTGTCAACACAGCAAGCGCAATCTAGACACGAACTGGACGTGAACTTGCACCCACAGTGCATGCTCTGTGTAGTTACACGATCTGAACGTGTGTAGACCTTGTTTATCAACTTGAATCGTTTGAATATTTGTTATTTTACTTTTGTCGAACACCTTAAGTGCGCACTCTGGACGCGCTCAGAGCGTGCCTGGCGTGCTCTGGGCGCGAATGGGCGAACATTTGTGTAAAATTTGTGCGCAAACTGGGCCTAGACCATTCTTAGTCACTCCTAAATGATACTTTCGTGAGTATTTTGAAATTATCATGCACATTTGAGGTATGCGATATCACATGAGATCCTCGCCCTTCTCATTTGAATGTATGTAGACCATGTTTTCAATATGAGTCGTTAGTATATGACATATTAAGACTCTGTGCGTTGGTGTTTCATTTTTTTTGATAATGTTTAAATTTATTATGGTTATTTCAAATTCGTTCAAACCTAAGTTTGACCAACATTTAAACAAGTTTAAAACATGAAAATGAAAAACTAAGCATGGGTCCTTCTAGTCACTCCAAAACGAAGCTTTTGTGAGGTTTTTTAAAAATTTCATGTTGCAATTCAAAAACCACTTCTCTCAAACCTTAGACCTCATTGTTTGAGTTATGTAATATCTCATGATCTCCATGCCTTTCTCCTTTTGAATGTATGTAGACCATGTTTTCTAACTTGAGTCGTTAGTATATGACATAATACGACCATATGCGCAGGATTTCCTTTTTTTGACATTTGTTTGAATATTTGAAGCTCATTTCAAATGTCAATCAAACTGCAGCCGTCCGATTTCCTCTAGAAGGAATATGCAGTCGTCCGATTTCCTCCAGAGGGAATCTGCAAGCGATCCGCGAGAAGCTCGTTCTGCGATCTGATTGGACGCACGCGTAGGACAAGGGGCTGTACACCCGCTGACGAGTGGACCCAATGGGGATTTTTGGCTCGCCCACCCCCATTTGCCTCAGTGAGACCAAATGGATATTTTGGCGCACCAAATGCGGATTTTGGTTGTTACCCGTCGTAACCAAATGGGTATTTTGGCAAACCAAATGGGGATAGCGATGAGCTTGCTCAAATCTAGCTTGAATCCATATAAATTTTCAAATGAGCTTGGACTCGCTGAAAAATGTGTTTCAAATGAGCTCCAAAGGTAGGGTAAACGGCCTCATTTCTAAGCAAAAAATGGTGGAGTCGCCTGAAAAATGTGTTTCAAATGAGCTCCAAAGGTAGGGTAAACGGGCTCATTTCTAAGCCAAAAATGGTCGAGTCACCGCAAAAATGTGTTTCAAATGAGCTCCAAAGGTAGGGTAAACGGTCTCATTTCTAAGCAAAAAATAGTCGAGTCGCCGCAAAAATGTGTTTCAAATTATCTCCAAAGGTAGGGTGAACGGCCTCATTTCTAAGCAAAAAATGGTGGAGTCACCACAAAAATGTGTTTCAAATGAGCTCCAAAGGTTGGGTAAACGGCCTCATTTCTAAGCAAAAATGGCGGACTCGCTGAAAAATGTGTTTCAAATGAGCTCCAAAGGTAGGGTAAACGACCTCATTTCTAAGCCAAAAACAGTGGACTGGCTGAAAATTGTCAAACTGAAGTGAATTTACACACACAATTGGAAATGTCAAGTACAAGGCCATTGCGCTTAATAAAGCAACTAATAACTAAAATGGACTACCACTCGTCCTCGTCATCAGAAACCTCCACCGTCTCGGCCTTGCCCTTGCCCTTCTTCTGAGGCGTAGCTGTTCGACGTCGACCACATGTTCTCCTTCTTCCCCTTGCTCTCCGAGTAGATCTTGAGCCGTTGCTGCTCGGCGGCGGAATTCTTGGCAAGGTCCATGGCTTTCTGGTCGGCCATGGCCCACGCCAAACCCGGGTCCAACACCTACGTGACCTCCTCATTCCAGGCCATGGTCCAGTGCATACCCTGGTCGTCCTTGTCGTCCTCGTCGGACAGATCGATGAAGGGAATGGGATCGGGCGCAATGGCCCTGCCCCTGTCCCTTGGACTTGGAGGCTCCCAGTCCCATGCTGCTTCTCTCGCTCGCCACCTGCTCGAGCTTGGATGTAACATCCCAACATTTTGGAATGTTTAAAAATCACTAAAATTTTAAAAATTTTGTTTTTGATTAAAATAAAAAATTTAAATGCATAAGAAAACCAACTATGAAAGACTTCAAACTTATTAAAAGAGTTTAATATTTCAAATATCTTAGTTTAACATTATTTTCAAAAGCTGTTTCAAGTTAAACATTTTTATTATCCATTGTATTTCTTAAAATCTCCACAGCTAATTTGACAAATGTTTTACAAACTTCAAACCATTTTATTGTAATAAATTAGTTTCTTTATAAGTATTTGAATTCAACCACTTAGCCATAGCTATTCATAAATTAAAATAATATTTGCAAGTGTTCTTTGAAACTATTTAAAACATGATCTATTTGCCAAATGGTTTTCATTATTTTACCTAAGTTCAAAACATAGTTTTGGAAATTTCAAGTCTATAGTTTATAACTTTAATAACTTCATAGATTTTATAATAAATGAATTATCCAAATAAATATTTCTTTAGCTTAAATGATTTCATTTATTTTCAAAACATAAAAGGATTTTCATGAATATATATTCTATATAAGGAAATGAATTAAATCTAAAATCTTTTCCAAAGTAGTTATGAAGTTTTCAAATGATTTATCATAATATAAAACTTAATGGTGCATAAAATAAAATTGAATTAAAACTTTAATCCATTATAATTTCTATTACTTTAAAAATATTTATATTCTATTATTCTACTCTTATGCCAAAATAAAGATGAATAATTACAGTAAAATGAGTTTTAATAACTTTATTTCAAACATATTTGAATGTGGGTATTTTACAAGTTTTATTTAGAAAAAAGAAAATTTAATTAAGTTATAATTTCAAAATTGATATTAAGTATCAATTTTGTATTAAACCAATATTTCAAATTTAATAATTTTAAAAAGTTTTCAAAACATGTCCACAACTGGTTTAACACAAAGATATTAATTTTACAATTATATAGAAATTTGTTTGACTTCATTTCGACATTTAAATCAAAAGATATGAATTAAATAGAAAAATCAGAAAAACAAAAAGAAAAACTGCTGACGTCATGCTGACGTCAGACCTTCTTCAACCTCTGCCCGAGATTTCCGCCTCCGATCTGGTCGTCAAAATCGAGCGATTGTTACACGATTTGCTTTCCCCGTTCGGCTTATAAGTAGCCCTCGCCCTCCGCCACTTTTCCCCTCTCAAACCCTAGCACGAGGTGCTCCCAGGCCACCCAATCTGCTCGCCGGAGTTCGCCATTGCCGCCGGCGTGTTTCTCCCTTTCCTGGCGAGGTAGGACACCCAAGACCCGAGACTACGCCCTTATGCTTCACCACAGCCCCGCACACCCTCCCGACCCCTCCGTTCTTTTTATCGCAGGCCAAATCGGCGAGTTCAAGTTTTGACCGAAGCCTCCGCCGCCTTCCTCAACGCCGGCGAGCAAACTCCAGTGCGGGAGAGCCCCCGCGCCGCTGTAGACCGCGTGACCTTCTCCGCCACGTCCCGCCACGCCTCCACGTCCCCTTCCCGTGGATTGAAGAGAACCAGAGGGAGGAGACGGTCCACGCCGAGCAGAGCGCCGCCGTCCTCGACATTTCCGGCCACCGGCGCCGCCATCTTCCGGTCAGAGCGACGTGAGCCCTCCGATCTACGATCTATGTGAGGACCCCTCGGACAAGTCCGAGATGCCCACGTTATGTAAGAAATCACGATCCCAATGATGAGTGCATCGCAATCACATAACCAACATAGGTATCAAAGAGTTACATCATCCAAGTCGTACGAATAGAAGTCTTACAACACATAGACGGTCATACGACCAAAGTCACCAAACCTCGTAACGCAGGACGGAATTAACTACGATAGCGGAAGCTCGTGGCTAGCGACGGCTCTTAACATCTCCGAGCGCAGATTCCCACAAGTGCAGTAGACCGGTGACAGCTAAGTGGCGAAGTCGTCATCATACACCTCCTCCTCGACGTAAGCCTCCTCATTGAAATGTGGACATTTGAATATCCAGGGACAGAGCCACATGAGTACAATTACGTACTCGCAAGACCACCTCTAGGCTTAAATTCTCATGATAATGCAAGAAAAACACATTTCGAGAACTGGGAAGGCTCCTGAATACAACTACAGGGTTTACTTTGGAAAACAATGATTTCAAACATAGAGAATACGACATCTCTATATCTTTGTTGAAGCAAAACATTTAGAGATAGAATTCTCTTCGCTAAAATGCGACATCTCTATATCTTTGTTGAAGAAAAACATTTAGAGATAGAATTCTCTTCTCTTAGATATAGCAAGGACATATCCAAGTTCAAAAACTTTATTTTGTAACCTTTAAAAACACTAGGATAGGGGTAACCCTTTTTCCGTCCTTGAGGTCGGACTGGTTGCCTCTCCGAGATCAATCATCCTTGCCCAAATTCCGTACCTCACAGGTACCACTTTATTGCCTCCTCGTTTTCCTTCAAAAACCTTCCTCTTTTGAAACCATAAAACATCCAGCATGCCTAGTGGGACCTTTCCAACCGTCCATGACCGCGGACGCGGCTATTCGAATAGATTTACACTCTGCAGAGGTTGTACACTTTCACCACAAGATTCGGATGGTCTGCCGTGGATCAACCACAGACTGTACAGAGACAGCATGCACACAACAGACGGCCAATCCTAATTTCCACTATGTTGATGCTGGTATAAGAATATCCTCTTCGAGTGGGTTTGTTCTCCCCGGCACCGAGTGAGCCAGCCGTATCTATACGGTTTCCCCTAGCCTCATACCGCCATGACAGGAGACCCACCGTTGCTTCCCGGTGGCACACGAAGTCCACTCTCTGTATGCCCATTCTCTTGCAGCATTCGGTTCCGGGGCCTCAAACCCCATCTAGCCCATTGAGGAAGATTCGAATACCAACACCGACAAGCTTCCGTTAAGCCTCATACCCATTTTGAGGTAATGTGGTTGCACGGGTTAATTGTTCAAGCGGCAGCTAGGGTCACACTTTGTTTTTCAAAACACTTTCTTCTCCGACTACTCCCAGCAGCTCAGGTTTTCGCAAACATCTCCGATTGCTCCCAGCATTTCGGGTTTTAATAAAACACTTGCTCGCGGACTGCTCCCAGCAGCTCGGGTTTTCCTCCATAAAACATTTTTATCAAATAGGTCCCCATCCTATAGTTTTGAGGTAAGATAACAGAATATACTATTTTAAAACTTAATCTTCTTTATAGAGCCTTCAATGACAAGACTCATCAAGAAAAACTCTTTTTATAATACCTACAGCTAATCTAGTAGATAACTTTGGCCAAACAATATTTTGTAAAAATAGTTTTCGGGTGGCAAGGTGCCACAAAGGAAGTAAAACATGCATTATTTTATTTTTGAAAACAAAACAATGCTTGATAAAATAGTGGGATTCATTATAGAGGTGAGGTGGGCTTGCCTTGCTCAAGGTACTGTCCCTGGTCTTGATCTTCAGCGTAGTCGTGCTCAGCTACCTCGTACTGCTCGTCCTCGGGTTGTGGTTCTACCGTAACATGAAAAACAAACGAGACTATCGTAAGCCCTAAGATGCGAGTTGATAACAATCTAAAATATCTCAACAAACAACAAGCAACACAAACAGAAAACACAACTACTTCACTCAATAGTTATTAGGGGCTGTATACATATTGTAAGCATAACTCTTAGGGTACTGCTCCTAAAATTAAACCTTCTACCACATTACTCCTAACAAACATGTGGAGCTCAAAAAATTAGCTGAGCATGAAAATCTATCACCATATAAGAATTAAAAATCAGACAAGAGCTACTAATGTCAAACTCAAACAGAAGTTAGGTTCAGTTTTATAGACCTCCTGAATGCATAATTAAACTTTCTGGTGAGATATGAGTTTTCTCTTTAAGTTGGGATTTTATTCATCAGATTTGGATACTCCTAGCTCAAGTTATCCCAGTATTAAAATAAAGTATACTTCTGACCATTATCTAAGTACAGAAAATAATAAGATTTATTTTAGTGTCAAACTAGTGGGGTGAGTTAGATAAAACTTGTGGCTAGTCCACCAAATTATCCCCAACATTTATCTATGGACAGAGGTGGCTCCACCAATTAAAACTAGACATGTCATAATCTCCGAAATTTCAGAAATGCATTTTAAGAGATTATTTCCCTGTTGTTCAGGGATTTATTCACTAAGAAATAACAAGTTACTGGAAAAATCTACATTTGTAGTATATGGTACCTCCAACACATATCTAACACCTCCAATTGGATTTACCTCAAAAAGTGTTTTTATTGAAGAGTTAAAAATCCCCAAACACCTACTGATGTTATTCTTAGACTAAAAATAACTTTTGATAGATTATTCTCCTGCATGCAAGATGTACCAATCTAGATAGGAATTTTTACAAGCTTTCCAACAAATCTAAGATTGCATGATTTGGATTTATAACACACAAGTTATTAAACAAATGGTGAAATAGGTACTTTTTGCTAAATCTATTTTACCACAAAACAGAAAACACATTTTGGAACAAGTCCAACGCCACATGGTTAAGAAAACGTGCATACATGTTACAAAATTAATCTCATCATTTTATCTAATATAGATTTACCACAAAAGATTAAAAGCCAGGCTTAAGATTCTCTGGAGAAATAACAGAAACGAATTTTTAAAAAGGAAAAAGGGCCGGGCGGCCAGATCTGGGCCAAATCGGCCCAGCGACCACGCGGAGCAGTGCGGGAGACCAAGCTGGGCCGGCCCAACCGCGCGAGGCCGCGCGCGCACGGCGCGATTCAAACCAGGCCGTAGATCTCTCGATCTACGGCTCACGGTTGTCGTCAACCTCCGGACGCGGCGCGGAAAGAAACCAGACGCGGGGGAGGGAAATGGTGGCGATGGCGCTCACCAGAGACCGCGTGGGGCAGGGGAAGGGTGGTGATCGATGGAGGGGACGATGGCGAGCTCGACGGTGTCCTCAACTCTCGCATGCAACGTCGGAATCCATGGCGACGACGGCGGCGAGCTTCTCGGGTCGAGGACGATCGCGGCGGCTACGGACACCTAGAAGAGAAAAGGAGGGCAGGGGGAGTTAGATCTCGACGAGACGCGCTCGAGGGGCCAAAAATGGCAGAGAGAGGTGGAAAGGAACGACGATGAGCACGGCGGGAAGAAATCGGTCTCCGGCGAAGTTTTTCACCTCCAGAGCTCGAGGGAGGGCGTGGCTTTGGGTGAGGGTGGTAGGGGTGAGCAGAGGAGGTGAGGGAGAGCCTCGGGCAAGGATTTAAGGGGGAGGGCGAGGCTGAGCACGGCTCCAAAACCAGGGGCCAGTTTTTGGACTCCCACGAGCAGGAGCGGTTTGGGGAGGGGGAGGGGAGTTCTGGTTGGTCCTCTAGGGCGGTGGAGAGGGGCAGAGAGGATGCTGGTCGGGAGGAGACTGCCTGGCCAGTGAGAAGAGATGGAAGTGTGCTTCGGTTGGGTGGAGAGAAACAAAGAAAGGAGGAAAGAGGAGGAGAGGTGACCCGAGCCCATGACAGGTGGGCCAGGGGGTAATCATGCTGCTCTCCTTTTTCCAGCAGGTGGAGTAGAAATGAGAGAGAGAGAGAAAAGAAGTTTTGAGTAAAATCCTCAAACATATTCAAACCCTAAGTTCGAATAATTCAAACATTAACCACAAAAGAAAAAATAAATCAATTACCCATACTCACCACATTATGTGAAACTACTGAATTTCTAAATGCCCAAATCAAAAATCTTATTTAGCTCCCAAAGAAAAGAAAACTTTTGGTGAGAAGGAAAAAGAATCACTCAAATGGTCATGTTATTTTGATGACTACAAAAGCTAGTGAGATTCATATGCAAACAAGCTCTTGTGTGATAATTTAGAACAAGGTATGGAATTATATGTGACCTAGATGGAAATGTTCCAAATGCATGCCAAAAACCAAATGCAAACTATCTTTTTGGAAAAAACTTTCTTCAAATCAAGACAAGTATGGCATGAAACCCATAAATCTCATCTTCCCTTGTTCACCCATCAGGTTTTATTTCTGAAGTTGGAATGGTGGAACCCTCCGTTGACGTCCGTGATCAGCTGCTCAAATTATCCGTACCGGGGACACGGCTAAGTACTTAGTTTTACACTCTACAGAGGTTGTGCACTTTCACCTTTAGACTCAATTTGTCCGAGAAATCCTATACACGCGGAGTGTATTATGGAAAGGAGAGAATTGAGACAAGAACTTTCAGAAGAAGAATGCAACCATACTAGCAAGACCCGTTCCACCTATCACCCCCCTACATCTGCTTGTCAAGCTGACAGGTTGCACCCTCACAACTTAATTATTCTAGACAGAGCCCATTGTCAAAAGGCTGCACGGGAAGCAATCGTCACTCGGAGTTCTTCAGATTCCTCTGTTCCCTGGGTGGCCATCCACAAGTGCACTCTCAGGTTGACAACCCCCATGCTCATGGCCCCAAGTATAGTAGAAACTACCTTAGGCGAAGACAACCACAAGCACAGTCCTGAGTAGCCACTCAACATAAACCATTCAACCAATCCACCCAGGTGTTTCATTACCTTTGTGGATGTGTACTCCCAGGTTGAAAACCACCATGCTCACGGCCCTAAGTAGAATAGAAATTCATCCTAGGCGACGACAACCATGAGCACAGCCCTGAGTAGTCACTTAACATTTTGTAAAACTTTTCATCAATTGCATAGCATCAATATTTCTGCTAAGTATGATATAGGAACCTAGACACAGGAGTAAGGGAATTCTACACAGGTTTAGCATAGCAATACTATCCTACACATGCATATAAAAATACACTAAGTAATGCATATAGAAATAATAGGAAGTTTATGAGGTGTGCCACTTGCCTTTGAATGTTGTCGTTGTTCACAAATTCTTTTCAACAACGAACTTTTGCTCTCCGTTTAATCTAAACAATAATAGCAAACAACAATACAATCAACAAACGACAATCATCAAACATACATGCTCATATCAAATGAACAAACAAGTTTTGTAAAACTTCTAAGGAAAACATGTCATGCCATGAACATCTTTTAAGTTAACGCAAAGCAAAATGTATGTCAAAATGACTAAGGACTAATGTCATAAGTTGAATAAAATATTTTGTTTTATATCATCTTGAATAAGCCCTCTAATGGCTTTGTCTTGATGTGTAGAAATATTTAGAGAAGATACTAAGTCATTTCTTCAAGATGATCAACAATTATTGTCAACTCTTTGTAAATCGGATATTCACTATAGTGAGAGAGACAGACACCCGGCCAGCCACTTAAGTTGTGGGACAGGTCTCATGTACGTGGACATGTAAGGTTTATCTCTAGGCCGCTTCATCTCACTATGCCGCTAGGATCCAACAACTTCAAGATGATAACATCATGATCAAAAATTTGTTTAAGTCAAATGTGAAAGACAAGATTAGAAAAGAGGGAAAAGATAGAAAGAAAGATGTAGTTGTCCTCCAGGCTTCATCTCCAGACTTGTAAATTTCTTCTGAATGATGTCTTGATTGAGCTCTTGGTAGTCTTGATGAATCTTTAGACTTGATGATTCTTGTATCACCTAGGCTGGTCTTGGATTTAACTTAGTCTTCATGAAGTCTCAGAGGAGAAGAAAAGACAAAGAGAAAGACTAAGAGAATAAAAGGGGGTTGGCCTTCTTGAACTTCCTCTTGATTTTCTTCTAAGTGCTTCTTCTCCTTGAAGATACTTCTGAAGTCTTGTTTTTGGCTAAGTCCTTCATTGGTCTTCCAGCTCCATGTTGAAAATTACTAAGTGTCTAAGTGTAGCACTTCACCAAAATGCTAAGTTGAAAATATTTCTAACTTAGAGAAAAATAATGAAGAGGTTTTCCTATGAGGGATATAATTATATAATAAAATAAGTTATGCATGAAATGCAATTTTTATTCACAAGAAAGCATCAAAATGACTTTTGTGATTTCTTTATAAATATGCATGAATTTATAAATGCAATTTTAATTAATTTCTATTTTTGGAAAATATAATAATAGGAATAATTATAAGATTAAAGTTTCCTATAATAAAATTTTTATAACAAAATTTTATAATTAGTGTTAATAGACAGGGGGCATTTAATTAGATTTATAGAAATTTGATTTAATCAAAATAATATTTCTATTAATAGTTGTGTTGAAAATACTCAAACTATTCAAATTAAACAAACAACTATTAAATCATCAAATAATACTCAAAAATATTTTATAACAGAGGCATAATATTACTAATATTCCAAAGTTTCTAAAACAATTTTATTTGCAATTTTTGGATTTATAGATTTAAAGTTATTACAAATATACTCAAATTCACCATTTGAAATTTGAATATTTTATACTAAGTCAAATTTGAATTTTGGCCGATCTGAAATAATCTACATGCCAAGAGCTTTCCAAATATATAAAAATATTTGAATTTGGATAAACATAGAAAAATATATGATAGTTTGAATAGATAGGGGCTTTTCTGCAAAATTGCCAATTAATTAAATCGTGAAAATGATTTTACACGTCAGCGCTGACTGTGCGCTGACTGTGCATGCCATGTAGGCGCTGACGTGGTTAAGTGATTGAATCTGGATCGTCAGATCTGGATCTTAGCGGTTGACCAAAACTTCTAATCGAGACCGTATAAAATATATTGGACGCTCACCGTGCGATGGAGAGGAGGTGGCGGCGGAAACTCGCCGGAGTTGGAGGAGATGGCCGCGGTGCTCTCGGGAGAGGACGGCGCCGGTGTTGTAGCTCCTCCCCGGATGAACGGAAGGCAGCTCCGGGCGCGGCGTGTCGCGGGGAGGGCGATGGAGGCGGCGGCGTCTTCCCGTTCTTCCTGGAGCAGCGTGGACACGCGGGCGGAGCCACGGGTACTCCGGCGACCTCGGGTCGAGCACGGACTCGTCGTTCTGGCGCCTAACAAGTCACGGGAAAAATCAGAGAGTTGCGCACAGACGAAGCAGAGGAGATGGGACAGAGGAGAGAGCACGAGGTGGTCTTCATTCACCGGAACTCGAGGAAAGCACCGGCGGCAATGGCGAACTCCGGCGATGCAATTAGACGGCCTGGGGGCGTTCCGAGCTAGGGTTTGAGAGGGGAAATGCGGAGGAGGGGCAGGGGGTTTAAATAGCAACGACCGAGCGTTAAATCCGTGCCTTAATCGTGCGGATTTGGAGAAGGAAACTCCGGTGGTATCGGGCGCGATTTGGGGCATAGGTTGAAGACGGGCTGACGTCAGTATGACGTCAGCAATTTTTCTTTTTCTGTTTTTCTGATTTTTCTTTTAATTCATATCTTTTGATTTATTTGTCCAAATGATGTCAAACAAATTTCTAAAAATTAGTAAAATTATTATCTTTGTGTTAAACCAGTTGTGGGCATGTTTTGGACACTTTTCAAAAATAATAATTTTGAAATATTGATTAAATGTAAAATTGACACAAACTAGGATTTAATATTTAAATGGATAAGAAAACCAACTAAGAAAGACTTCAAACTTAGTGATTTCAGAATGGTGCCATTTTCAAGGGTCCCCGGTTTGCGACCAGTTCAAGGGTGTACGGCATCTGCGCCCGTACAAAGCCTCAAATGGTGCCATTTTCAGACTGGCTTGATAGCTGTTGTTGTACGAAAATTCGGCAAACGGCAAGCAACTCTCCCACTTGGCCCCGTAAGCCAACACACAAGACCTAAGCATATACTCAAGGATCTGATTGACTCTTTCCGTTTGTCCTCCTGTCTGCGGGTGATACGCAATACTGAAAAAGAGTTTTGTTCCGAGTTCCTCTTGAAGCTTAGTCCAAAATCGAGAGGTGAATTGAGTTCCTCGATCAGACACGATAGCCTTAGGTATTCCATGAAGGCTGACGATACGAGACATGTAGAGATCCGCAAGTTGATCAGCTCGATGACGAGTGCTTACCGGGAGAAAATGTGCAACCTTGGTGAGTCTATCCACAATAACCCAAATGGCATCATGCCCACGATTGGACCGGGGCAATCCAGTGATGAAATCCATGCCGATCTCATCCCATTTCCACTCGGGCAGCTTGAGAGGTTGAAGTAATCCAGCAGGTCGCTGATGCTCTGCTTTGACCCTTTGGCAGATATCGCAATGCTGGACGAACAGTGCAATCTCGCGCTTCATGCCGTGCCACCAGAAATTCTGCTTCAAATCCTGGTACATCTTGGTTCCACCGGGGTGGATAGAATACAAAGTCTCGTGGGCTTCCTTCATAATCAACTGCTTTAACTCAGGATCCGACAGGACGCAGATACGTCCCTTGTACCAGAGGATACCTTCAGAATCAATGGTGAATCCAGGGACTTCTTCCTTATCCAACCTTCTCTTGATGCCTTTGATACTCTCGTGGCCCTTCTGTGCTTTCTTGATCCGATCCCATAAAGTGGGCTGCAACATAAGTTGATCGATGGCTCCATAACTGACTACTTCTATACCCATTTTATCCAGCTCTTCCCAGAGTTCTGGCCGTCGAACCTTGATCAGGGAGTTAAATGAACACGGCTGACGACTAAGGGCATCAGCTACAACGTTAGCTTTTCCAGGGTGGTAATGGATGTCCAAGTCATAATCCTTGATGAGTTCTATCCATCTTCGTTGCCTCATGTTCAAGTCCCTCTGGGTGAAGATGTACTTCAGGCTCTTGTGATCGGTGTAAATTTCGCAACAGTTGCCCATTAGAAAGTGCCGCCATGTCATGGACCACAACAGCAAGCTCTAGGTCATGGGTTGGGTAATTTTGCTCATGCTTGCGGAGTTGTCGTGACGAGTAGGAAATTACCTTGCCCTCTTGCATAAGGACACAGCCAAGTCCAAGTTTGGAGGCATCGCAATATACCACAAAATCCTTGGTCACATCTGGCATGGTTAAGATAGGTGCGGTAGTAAGGCGCTTTTTCAGCTCCTGGAAGCTGGCTTCACATTTGTCGGTCCAAATGAACTTCTGGTCCTTCTTCAATAGTTGGGAAAGGGGCTTTGCGATGCTTGAGAATCCCTCAACAAACTTGCGGTAATAACCGGCTAATCCAAGAATGGACCTTACTTCGGTTTGGTTGGTGGGGGTTGGGAATTCAAGAATGGACTTGATGTGGGTAGGGTCTACAGATATCCCTCCGGCTGAAATAACGTGGCCGAGAAAGCCTACTTCTTTCAACCAAAACTGGCACTTACTGAACTTAGCATACAACTGGTGTTCTCGTAGGGTACCGAGAACCAATCTCAGATGCTCTTCATGCTCCTCTTCTGACTTGGAATAAATCGAGATATCGTCAATAAAGACAACCACAAATTTATCCAAGTAATCCATGAACACCTTGTTCATGAGATTCATGAAATAGGCTGGAGCATTGGTCAGGCCAAAAGACACCACTGTGTACTCGAACAATCCGTAACGAGTGACAAAGGCCGTCTTAGGGATATCAGATTCTCTGACTTTCAACTGATGGTAACCGGTGCGGAGATCGATCTTGGAGAAGACTCGAGCTCCATTGAGTTGATCAAACAGATCTTCAATCTTGGGTAGGGGGTATTTGTTTTTAATAGTCACATCATTTAACTTACGGTAATCCACACACAAACGGGTGGTACCGTCTCTCTTATCCACAAAGATGATTGGTGACCCCCAGGGTGACGCACTAGGGCGTATCATACCCTTCCTAAGTAGGTCATCCAACTGTTTCTTTAGTTCTTCCAATTCTTCAGGATTCATCCGGTACGGTTTTTGAGCGATAGGCCCAGTACCGGGTACCAGCTCAATAATGAACTCAATATCCATATCCGGTGGCATTCCGGGCAACTCTTCGGGGAAAACATCGGGATAGTCACAAACTACCGGTACCTCATCCAAAATGGCTCCCGCTACACTCTTATGGCAATGACTTGAGGTGGAGTGGTATGTTGAGAAGTGGGTAATCTCCTCTCTTTCCGGGGTGGTTAGTGTGACAGATTTGTTAGTGCAATCTCTTTTCTCTTGATTTACTGCCATCCAATCCATTCCTAAAACCACTTCTATCCCTTGCTTTCCTAATACCACCAAATCCGCATGGAATCGGGCTCCTTGAATTTCCACATGAGTCTCCTTGCACGACAAAATGGCCTTGGTAGTGGCCCCCGGAATTTGTACCCTCATAGGACGATGCATCACAGTTGGAACCATACCACTTTTCCTATCAAACGGCTCCGTAACGAAAGAATGGGAAGCTACTGAATAAAAAAAAACTGAGGCCGAAACTGAGTTGACAGGGAACGTACCCATAACCAGGTCTGGTGCCTCTTGGGCTTCTTCTGCGCTGATATGATTCAGATGGCCCCGGGTGACAGGGGTTGCTTTCTTGGGATACGGGTTCTTGCCTCCAGTTGGACGGGGTGGCCCTTGATTCATCTTGGTCACATTAGGGTGACCACCGGCGGGCTGTCTAGTGGGGCAATCCCGCGAAAAATGTCCAGGCTGTCCACAAGTGAAACATCCTCCTGTTGGCTTCTGAGCAGGCGACCTATTAAAGTTGAGGCCGGGGTCGAAACTACCTCCAGGACGAGGTGCAGGCGGGCGAGAAGAGTAGCTGGGCCTTGGTGCAAAGGTTGGAGGCCTTGGTGAAGGATAAGAAGGCCTCGGTGGAGGTGAAGGGCGCGGGAGGGGATAACTTCCAGCTGGGCTGCTGCTACTACTGCCTTGCTGCATCAGTTGGCGTCGCTTGCGGTTGTCAAACGAAGCCTTGCGCTTGTGCTCCATCATAATGGCCGCATCCGCCAAGGACTCCAGGTCGGTGAAAGGCATCACCACCAGAAAGCACTGCATCTCATCATGAAGTCCATTCATGAACCTCTCTTTCTTCTTGTCTTCAGTATCGGTATCGGCGGGTGCATATCTTGCTAGAGATGTGAACTTTTCCAAGTACTCGCCCACAGACAAACTGCCTTGCTTGAGCTGCAGGAACCTTTCTCGCATGATACTGACAAGTCCAGATGGCACATAACGCTTAAGGAACTTGGTCTTGAATGCTGGCCAAGCCACAACTTCCTCCGGTGGCAACAGAGCACGAATGGCCTCCCACCATGCTCGGGCAGACCCAGAGAGGTAGTGAGTGGCGTAGACCACCTTCTCATTGTCACCCACTTGGGCGACCCTCAGATTGTTCTCAATAGTCCGGATCCAATCATCAGCATCCAGTGGTACTTCACTCTTGGAGAAGACTGGAGGATTGGTGTTCTGAAAGTCACGAAGCTTGGAGCGGGGCTCCGCATTCCCTTGGCCGCCATTCTGGTTGACGGCAATCTGAGCCAGATGTTGCAAGGTGGTTAGGTTGGCATTCCTCTCAGTGCGAGCTGCCTCGCGATCCTCCATGAGAAGACGTAGCACTTGAGCCATAGATGGCTCGGGTGGTGGGGGTGGTGGTGGATCCCTTGCCATTCTGAATTTCAGAATAAACACCTATTAAATTCTCTACTTAGAAGTTTTTAAGATAAATTGCGAAAAGAGTACAGCAAACATACACAAAAGCATACAAATGACAACAAAGTGTTACTCCTAAGAAGACATGATTCCATTTCCATAGCAAGGTTCCAAAAGCATCATCGCATAGTGCACAACCACAAAACACTGACTGACATAGTTCTTACAATCATCCAGACACACACATGCTAACTCGACCACACAATCGCATCCACTTATCGCGATGGTTCGGTCCTAACCCAAAAGATACTACGCATCTAGCTACTCCACGTCCACGACAACGTCACTAGAGAAGGGTGGCTCGTCGGGGTCCTCGTCCTCAGACATAACAGCTCCCGAGTCCTCACCGTCCTCGCCTTGCAGGTCGTCGCAGTCCTGCTCGCTCACAGGCTCCATATCCATATCCTCTATAGGGTCCTCATCCTAAGGCAGAAGATCGTCATTCTCCTTGCTCAGAGCCTCCACCTTACTCTCCAGCTCGCTGATCCGCTCGTCACGGGCATCAACGGTCGACCTGAGCATGTCAACCATCCCGTCAAGCTGGAACCTGTAGAAGCGAGTAGTCTGGAGGCGCGCAAAGGTGGAACGATGCTCCTTGCGCTCTATCTTGAGCTCTGCCTGGGACTCCACTAAACGCTCCTCCGAGGTCTTGAGCTTCAGCTGATCCTGAGATGCCTCGAGTTGCGTCTCCAAGTCCTCTATCCTCAGCTCAGCTGCCGAGATCCGCACCTCAGCTCCGTCATGATTAAGACGGTGAAGGTCACTCTCGAACCGACTAATGACCAACTGGGACTGGGTGTACTCGACGAGGAGTCCCAGCTCGGCCAAGTGGTTCCCGAAAGTGGGGTGGGGACGCTGAAACACCCCAAATTCTCTTAGCTTTAGCATTGTGGTGTTACTATGGATTCTTCACCTCTTGCTGAAACTTTTGTGTGTAGAAATTTGAGTAAAGATTTAATTTGTTTGCACATCTTATGTTGTGTGTGCTCCACTAGTGTTCCCTGACATTGAAAACACTAAAGTCACATAGCACCAAAATAAAATATCCACTATTATGATCTTCATGGTTGTTAAAACTTAGCAAACCAGGAGCTATTAATAAGCAAACCCTAAATGGTTTTTGGCATGCTTTTGGAACATTTCCATCTAGGTCACATATACTTCCATACCCTGTTCTAAATTATCACACAAGAGCTTGTTTGCATATGAATCTCACTAGCTTTTGTAGTCATCAAAATAACATGACCATTTGAGTGATTCTTTGTTTTCCTTCTCACCAAAAGTTCTCTTTTCTTTGGGAGCTAAATAAGATGTTTGATTTGGGCATTTAGAAAATTCAGTAGTTTCACTAAATATGGTGACCATGGGTAGTTGATTTATTATTTTTTTCTTTTGTGATTAAGGTTTGAATTATTCAAACTTAGGGTTTGAATATGTTTGAGTATTTTACTCCAAACTTCTTTTATCTCTCTCTCATTTCTACTCCACCTACTGGAAGAGGAGGACAGCACCCCCTCCTGGTCCCCCATGTCATGGACAAGGGTCAATCTCTCCTATCTATTCTCTCTTTTCTTTTATTTCCCACCCAATCCGAGCCCCTCTCCTCTCTTCTCACTGGCCAGGCAGCCCCCTCCCGACCAACATCCTCTCTGCCCCTCTCCACCGCCCTAGAGGACCAACCAGAACTCCCCTCCCCTTCCCCAAACCGCTCCTGCCCGAGGGAACCCGAAAAAACAGCCCCTGGTTTTGGAGCTGCCCCCAGCTCTGCCCCTCCCCTTAAAACCCTACCCGAGGCTCTCCCTCACCTCCTCTGCTCACCCCTACCACCCTCACCCAAAGCCACGCCCTCCCTCGAGCTCTGGAAGTGAGAAACCTTGCCGGAGACTGATTCCTTCCCGCCGTGCTCACCGTCGTTCCTTTCCACCTTTCTCTGCCATTTTTGGCCCCTCGAACGCGCCTCGTCGAGATCTAACTCCCCCTGCCCTCCTTTTCTCTTCTAGGTGTCCGTAGCCGCCGCGCTCGTCCTCGACCCGAGAAGCTCGCCGCCGCCGTCGCCATGGTTTCCGACGTTGCATGCGAGAGTTGAGGGCACCATCGAGCTCGCCATCGCCCCCTCCGTAGATCTCCACCCTTCCCCAGGCCCAGCGCGGTCTCTGGTGAGCGCCATCGCCACCATCTCCCTCCCCCTCGTCGGGTTCGTCCGCGCTGCGTCGCGAGGAGGACGACGACCGTGAACCGTAGATCACGAGATCTACGGCCAAGTTTGATGTAACATCCCAAATTTTGCAAAAATTTAAAACTTGCATTCAAGCATCATGCATCATTGGGCATAAAACTACATCACAAAAATATTAAATAAAACTTCAAATTATAAATATAAATAATCTATAATTCCATAAAGTGTTTATTTAAAACTCCTTTAATAAATAAAAAATTACCAATTTATATATGGGCAAGTATAATGTTAAAAAGTTCCATTTCTAATAACCTTTCCAAAACATATTTTTATGATTTTTTCTGAAATGTTTTGAATAGGTTCAAAAATCATATTTGAAATCAGTATTTAAAAACAGAAAAGGATTTAAATAAAAATATTTGGATTTCTGAGTCGAGTGGGCCGTGGCCCGTATCTATCTGCCGAGCGCGCGTAGCCTATCAGCCCGCCAGCGGCCCAGCGCCCCGCGTTCTCGCTCGCAGTCGCTGACAGGTGGGACCCACCTGTCATCTCCCCCGTGGAGCCGTTCGTCCCCAAATCACGCCCACGTCTCCGACCGAAAACGCCCGATTTGATTTCGTTTGAATGCGGCGATTTAATACTCCATTTACCTCGCTGTTTTCCCCAACTAATAGCCCTCCTCGCTCTCGTCCGATTGCCCCAAACCACACCTCCCAAGAGCCCATAGGCTGCCCGCTCGAGCTCACGCAATCCCGCCGTCGCCGTCGGTAAGAACTCCGCCGCCCGAGCAACTCCGGCCACCTCGGACCTCCTTTCCACCTCCCTTCGCTCCCTGTGAGCCGTGCGCATCGATTTGACACGGTGGGGCGTGTGTTTTTGCAGCGAAACCCCGCATCCGTCCACGACCGAGAGGAACCGTCGTCGTGCGCAACTCCGGCGAGCTCTTCCGGGGAGACGAGGACGCTCCGGTCATCGCCACCGCGCCATCGCCCTCCCCTCGACGGCGCGCATCCCCTGGTGAGCTCCGTTTCCTCCTAGCACCATAGAACGCCTCGGGAGAAAACGTCGGCCATGGCTCCGCCGCGCCCCGCGCGTCTCCGGTGACCGCGCCGCCCGTATTTGGTCAACGGATCGTTGTAGCGTACCTGCTCTCAAAATAAGGCAGATACCTGTGTATAGTGCAAATCCCTGGATCGTTTCATTTGCACACACAGTTTACGATGTAATATCACAACAAAGGTCAATTTTATTACATCGATGATCCAGAATTACAAAATATTCTTTACAAATTGCATAGCATAAAGCTAGCTTTGAAAAGTACACAGCGGAAAACAATAGCAGTGAGTCTCTATAACTTTCATGCTGCCACAGGCGAAAACATGTTGGTTGTAGACTCGAAACCTTTACGAAACCTCACTCGTCATCTGATCAAATCTACAATAAGAAAAATATTGCAACAACGTGGGTCAGATTCCATTAAAAATGGAGTCTGGCAAGTGACACTATGGTGGACACTTAAGGAATAACTCTAAAGCCTATATGAATATTTGGCTGGTGGAGCTCAAGGCTAATTTGCATAAAGCCAATTTTCCTATTCTTTTGAAAACACTTTTCTTGAAATCTCGACGAGTATGGCATGAAAACCATAAATCTCATCTTCCCTTGTTCACCCATCAAGTTTTACTTTTGAAGTTGGAATGATGGAATCCTCCGTTGACGTCCTTGATCAGCTGCTCAAAAATTGTCCGTAACCGAGGACACGGCTAAGTACTTAGTTTTACACTCTTCAGAGGTTGTGCACTTTCACCATTGTACCCATTCAACCCAAGGTATCCTTTACACACCATTTGTGATAAGGAAAGGAGAGAATGAGACGAGATCTTTCAGAAGCATTTTCCCTCCCCATACTGGCTTGACCCGTTCCACCTAACATCCCCTACATCTGCTTGTCAAGCCGAAGAGAGTCCACGCAACATAATTGATCAAGCCAGAGCCCATATGGCAATGGCTGCACTGGAAGCAATCGTCACTTGGAGTTCTTCAGATTCCTCTGTTCCTGGGTGGCCGTTCTCAAGTGTGCATTACTCTTTAGGAACCATAGAAATGGACCGAGTAGCCACTCAACATAAACCATACAACCAATTACCACCCAGGTGTTTCATTAACTTAGTGGATGTGCACTCTCAGGTAAAAATCACCATGCTCACAGCCCTAAGTAGAATAGAAATTCATCCTAGGCGAAGAGAGCCATGAGCACAGCCCTGAGTAGTCACTTAACATTTTGTAAAAACCTTTCATCAATTGCATAGCATCAATATTTCTGCTAAGTATGATATAGGAACCTAGACACATGAATAAGGGATTCTACGCAGGTTTAGCATAGCAACACATGCATTTAAAAATACACTAAGTAATGCATATAAAAATAGGAAGTTTATGAGGTGTGCCACTTGCCTTTGAATGTTGTCGTTGTACACAACTCTTTTCAACAACGAACGTTTGCTCTCCGTTTAATCTAAACAATAATAGCAAACAACAATACAACAATCAACAAACAACAATCATCAAACATACATGCTCACATCAAATGAACAACAAGTTTTGGAAAACTCCTAAGGAAAACATGTCATGTATGGTATGCAAATTATTTCTAAGGCTAGAAATGCTTTATCATGCTATGGAAATCTTTTAAGTTTATGCAAGGCAATGTGTTGGTCCAAAAGGACTAAGGACTAAAGTCTTAAGTTGGATACACATACTTTGTTTTATAACTTCTTGAAACAAGCACTCAAATGGCTTAGCCATGATGTGCAGAATACTTAGAGAAAAATACTAAGTCATTTATTCAAGATGATCACAATTATTATCAACTCTTTGTAAGTTGGACATTCACTATAGTGAGAGAGACAGACACCCGGCCAGCCACTTAAATTGTGGAACAGGTCTCATGTACGTGGACATGTAAGGTTTGTTTCCAGGCCACTTCATCCCACTATGCTGCTAGGATCCAACAACTTCAAGATGATAACATCATGATCAAATTTTGTTTAAGTCTAAAGGACAAGATTAGGAAAGAGGGAAAAGATAGAAAGAAAAATGTAGTTGTCCTCCAGGCTTCATCTCCAGACTTGTAACTTTCTTCTAGATGATGTCTTGATTGAGCTCTTAGTAGTCTTGATGAATCTTCAGACTTGATGATTCTTGAATCCTCGAGGCTGGTTTTGGATTTACTTAGTCTTCATGAAATCTCAGGGGAGAAGAAAGGACAGAGAGAAAGACTTAGAGAATAGAAAGGGGGTTGGCCTTCTTGAACTTCTTCTCACTTTTCTTCTAAGTGCTTGACATCTTGGGGATGCTTCCAGAGTCTGTTTTCTTCTAAGTCCTTCATGATGTCTCAGAGAAAAGAAAGACAGAGAGAGCAAGACTTGGAAAATATTTCTGGTTGGTCTTCATGATCTTCTTCTTGATTTTCTTCTAAGTGTTTCTTCTCCTTGAAGATACTTCTGAAGTCTTGTTTTTGGCTAAGTCCTTCAATGGTCTTCTAGCTCCATCTTGAAAACTACTAAGTGTCTAGTGCATAGCACTTTTCACAAAATACTGAGTTTGAAAATAATCCTAACTTAGAGAAAACTATTGAAGAGGGGTTTTCCTTACAATATAAAATATGCTATGAATGAAATGAAATCTTAAATCACAAGAAACATAAAAATAACTTTTGTGTTTTATTTATAAATATGCATGAATTTATAAATGCAATTTAATTAATTTCTAATTTTGGAAAATATACAAAAAGGAATAATTATAAGATTAAAGTTTCCTATGACTAAATTTTTATAACAAAATTTTATAATTATTGTTAATAGACAGAGCATTTAATTAAATCTATTGCAATTGGATTTAATCCAAAATAATGTTTCTATTAAAAGTTATTTCAAAATTAGTCAAACTATTCAAATTAAACACACAACTATGAAATCATTCAAAAATTACTCAAAAATATTTTATAGCAGTGGTATTAATTTACAAATATTCCAAAGTTTCTAAAACATATTTATTTGCAATTTTTGGATTTATAGATTTAAAGTTATTACAAATATACTCAAATTCACCATTTGAAATTTGAATATTTTACACTAAGTCAAATTTGAATTTTGTCTGATCCAAATTATTCTACACATCCAGAGCTTTCCAAATATATAAAAATTATTAAATTTGGAGTTGTGGTTGAAAAGTTGTGAGAGATCTAAGTGACAGGGGTGTTTCTGCAAAACTGCCGATTAAAATTAATTACGAAATTGATTATACACGTGGCAGCTGACGTGGCTAACACGCGGCGCTGACTGGGATCGCTGACGTGGATAAGTTATCGATCTGGGCCGTCAGATCTGGATCTGACGGTCCAGATCAGATCGTACCGGTTCGTTTTATTTGATCTAATCCTAGCCATTGATCGCAGATCGGACGGTGGAGGACGGAGGACCATACCGGGCGGCGCTGTGGTCACCGGCGGCGAGGAAGACGGCGGCGCAGCCTCTGTCGATGATGGATCCGTCGCTCCGGCGATCTCCCGGGCGTGGGGCGAGTGGCAAACGACTCCCCGCGGCACGGCGAGTTGGATGGGAGCGGTGAGGTTGACTCGGGCGTCCTTGGACGGAGGAGAGGCGAGGACGAGTGCGGCGGCGGCTCCGGTGAGGTCCGGTCGACGACGATGCACTCGGAATACTGCAGGAAACACCGACCGCGTGGCTCAGGAGATGCGCACGAGGGCGGCATTGAAGAGGAGCGAGTCAGGGGCATCGAGGAAGGTCTCACCGTGACGGAGAAGTGAGGAACGTGCGGCGGAGGAGAGGCGAACTCCGGCGAGCTTTCCAGCGGCCTGGCGGCGTGATTTAGTTAGGGTTTCGAGGGGGAAAAGATGCGGCGGGGTCCGGGGATTAAATAGGGGGCTTCAGAGATCGAATCCCGTACGAATCGGAGTGGAAATCGTCTCCGATTCGATCTCCTCCTTTGGCGCTTCAGAGGTAGGAGATGATCCGCTGACGTCAGCATGACGTCAGCCAGCATTTTCTTTTCTGATTTTATTTCTTTAATTGATATCTTTTGATTTAAATGTCCAAATGATGTCAAATAAATTTCTAAAAATTTGTAAAATTATTATCTTTCTGTTAAACCAATTGTGGGCATGTTTTGAATATTTTAGAAAATTAATATTTTGAATTATTGCTAAATTACAAATTTGACACTTAAAGTCAAAATTGAATTTCTTTCTCATTTAAATTTTCTTTTGGCTGAAATAAATTTGTAAAAATACCCACATTTCAATATGTTTGGATTTAAGTTATTTAAACTTATTTTGTTGAAATCATTCATCTTTATTTTGGCATGATCTTAAAGAACTAAATATAACATGTTTAGGAAATGTGAAATATAGGGTATTCATTTTTAATTGAAAAAATCTGTGCAACATTATATTTTAATTATGATAATTTATTTGAAAACTTCATAACAACTTTGGAAAGGATTTTATTTTAATTCTATTCTTATTTAGAATATATTAATCATTTCATGCTTTGTAAATAGATGAAATTCATTTAAGCAAATGAAATGTTTATTTGGCTAATTCATTAATTTAAATTCTATGAAGTTTTAAAGTTATACATTATAGGCTTATAATTTCCAAACTATATTTTGGACATAGTTAAAGGAATGAAAACCATTTAGTAATTATATACTATTTTGAATAATCTTATATTTATGAATAGATATGGCTAAGTGATTTAATTCAAATACTTATAAGTAAACTATTTACTTAAAATAAAATGGATTGTAGCTGGTAAAATATTTGTCAAATTATATTTTAAGATTTTGAATTACATGGGATAATAAAATGTTTAAACTGTGACATTTGAAATATTAAACTCAATTTTGAAGTCTTTCATAGTTGGTTTCCTTATACTTTTAATATTTTATTTTAATAAAAGAAAAGTTTTAAATTTTAGTGATTTTTGAACATTCCAAAATGTTGGGATGTTACAATCGTGGACCGTTTGATCTAGATCCAATGGATCTAGATCGATTAGATCTCGCGCGTCCATTTTTAATTAGATCGGACGGCTCTCGCAGCGGATCCGCGTCGAAGCGGTACCGACCAATAGGATCGCGCCACGTAGTCCCTGTTAATTCTTTTTCGCAGGAATTTTTATAAATAAAACAGAAAATATGCAAAACTTAGAAAATTCATAACTTTTGATCTACAAGTTCAAATTTGATAAACTTTATATCCACGGATAGCTCTGCTCATGTAGTTTATTTCTACATCAATTGTTTTTCCCTTTGACAAATTATAATTTGTATAATTATCAGAGGAGTATTTCGGCCATTAATATAATAACTTAAATAATAAAAATGATTTAGAAATAAATGTAATTGTTTAAGGATTGTATTATTTCCCTCTGTACAGCAATATTAATAAATGTCCAAATTGAAGATGTCATAAAAACAATAAAAGTTGTAATTTTAGAAATCAAAGTTTTACTATATTATTTTAAAATTATTTAATTGATAAATAAAATAAGAAATACCTAAAAATTATAATTCACTTATTAGTGACAGAAAATAAGAAGTATTAATAAGTGTGTCCTATTATCACAGCATATCATTCATGCATACATGATTATGTTTAGTGTTGTGATGTTATTGTGTTGGTATTTATTTTATTCATTGATTGTGCTAGATTGTGAAGAAGAGGAAGGAATTGCTTGTGATTGTTATTCTTGCTGTGCTTGTTCCTCCTGTTACCAAGGCAAGTGACATTCATACAATATCCCATAATTTCTTTATGCATAAGTAGTATATTTTGAGTAGTGTGCATGATAGGGATTTTTGATTTATTTTATAATGCTAAGTTAGTTTGTGTTTTACAAACATCCTAGTAGTGTGTAGCCACCCTTTTCCTAAGCAGCCATGAAAAGATTTTATTAGTTGCTTAGCCCTGCTATAAAAATGTTTACCATGTTATGGAAATGTTTCTAAGTGTTAAAAATCTAAAATACACATCAGGGTGGAATTGGTTGATATGGTTTATGTTGAGTGGCTTTTGGGACTATGCTTGTGGTTGTCATCGCCTAGGATGAATGTCTATTCTACTTAGGGCCATGAGTATGTTGGTTGTTACCCAGAAGTACACTTGTGGATGGCCACCCAGGAACGAAGAGATTACCAAGTCCCTCCAAGTTTAGAAGCTTCCCGTGCAACCTTTTGACAATGGGCTCTGTCAAGAATAATTAAGTTGTGAGGGTGCAACCTGTCAGCTTGACAAACAGATGTAGAGATGATAGGTGGAACGGGTCTTGCTAGTATGGTTGCATTCTTCTTCTGAAAGTTCTTGTCTCAATTCTCTCCTTTCCATAATACACTCCGCGTGTATAGGATTTCTCGGACAAATTGAGTCTAAAGGTGAAAGTGCACAACCTCTGCAGAGTCGACAATCTGAGTTCTCAGCCGTGTCCCCGGAAATGGACTACTTCGAGCAACTGGACAAGGATGGGAAGAAGAATCTAAACACTGTTTTCATAAAGTAAAATTTGAATAAGGAAAAAAATTGTTGGTGCACTTGGGCTTTATCCCTCGGTGCCAAGTCTTCGAGAAATAAAAGTGTTTTACAAAATGATAGGAGAAAACTTGCTTTCTGCAAATAGCCTTCAACCCCACCAAGCCAAATATGCATATAGATGTTAGACTTGCCAGTATATATATCCACCATAGTCACTTGCCAATACATCATTGTATTGACCTCCTTCGGGGGCTGCATATTCCAATGTGCAGGAAATTCTGATGCTGAATGATTTGGCTCGAGTCTACACCCAACATGACTGCCTGTGGCGCATGCTTGAAGATGAGGCTCAATGTTATTTCGCTTTTGCTGTGAACTTTGAACTTTAGCTAGCCTTCATGGCTATGCAAATTGTAATAAAGACATATTGGCTATTATTTTTGGATCTCGTTGTAGCAATTTTAATACTTATGCAATGGTACCTTATATTTTGTACTGTGGTGCTGGCAGTGATCCAGGGACTAGCACATAACACAGGTGTTCCAACTTTAATAAAAGTTGGGGTGCTACAAAATGGTATCAGAGCAAAGTGTTGCCTGTAGGTTCGAGCCCCTAGGATTGGTTAAGCCCTTTTTGGTCATAATGTTACCATCTTTGAAGTATGTTGGATTCTAACGGCATGGTGGGATGAAGCGGCCTGGGACAAACTTTACATGTCCACGTACATGAGACCTGTCCCACAATATAAGTGGCTGGCCGGGTGTCTGTCTCTCTCACTATAGTGAAAAATCCAATTTACGAAGAGTTGTTAATATCTGTTGATCACCTTAGGATTTTGACTTAGTATCCTTCTAAATTAATAATACACTCCATAACCAGTACTTCCTTATCTTATGCAATTCTTGTTTTAATTTACTTTCTTTCCTACCTAAAGGATGACGAGCTTTCACTTCACCACTGCGGAGGACTTCGAGAACACCCGTTTTGGCTGTTACCTCCTCGACATCGGCGAGAAGATAGGGTTACCACTACCCCAAGTAAAGGGATTCATTCTGAAGAAGTTAACAAAGAGGGTTGCTGGGGAATAAACGCAACACAGCCAGGACGTGGAGAGGAGCCCCCACTGGAGATCAAAATGGTTAGTGACTCCAAAGACAAAGGGCTCAATCTAGTCATGCAAGATTTGATTGGGCGCCTCTACGGACGCTACACCACAGAGTTGAGGGGCCACTACTCCATTTTCTTTGGAAGGAGAAACGAAGATGGAGAACCTTACCTGTATGATGTCGGAGAAAGAGGCAAGGCAAAACCCCTTAGCCTTTATTTCCAGGAGCTGGAAATCCTTGTCACCGAACTATATGAAGATCGACGCACCGAGCTCCTGAAGAACGATGAGTTATGTGCCTTACTTAAGGAAAACGAAGAGAAAGTAAAGGTTCAAGAGGAAGTGACTAAGGCACAGGAAGAGAGATTTGCTGCACAAGAGGAGAAGTACAGGAGACAAGAGAAAAGAGTTCAAGAGAAGAACAAGACTATCAGGGAACAAAAGGCAGAACTCGAGAGCAATGAAGTCGAGTTCGAGGCTGATAGTGACTTGATCAAAAGGCTTCGTACTGAGAAGAGAGAGCTGCAAGAGAAGAACCTTGCCCTGGAAAAAGAAGTAAAGAAACTCAAGGATGTACTCGCCAATGAAGGAATCGAGATACAGGAAATTGAGGAGGAGGAAGAGGATATGGTCGAGTAGTTAGTTAGTGAGACTACCATTTATCATACACCATATTGTCTGGATCTTGTATTGACCTACCAACTTGTGGTAAGGCAGTACATTCCCTTGCATCATCGGAACCTCACGAGTTTACTTTCCAAACTTTTATATCGTTTTCCTTAAACCAAAGGTTTTGAATTGTTTTCTGATTATTTTATAAGTGGTATGTTGTTGATGGTGTGCTTGACTGGATTGTTTTGTGCATGGGTAGGATTCCTCCTTATAGATCTATCTATCTTTTACTCATCCCTGCAAAAACCCCACAGATGCCTCCACGTCGTGATACCGACAACAGCGAAGCTATGCAACAGCTGATGGCAGCTCAAGCCCAACTGATGACTATGATGACCCAGTTCATTGCACCAACCAACAACAACAACAACAACAACAATAACCACCATCCACCACCACCCCCACCTCCTGTGGACAGACTTGCAAGATTTCTCAGGCTTAGACCTAATAAGTTCTCCTCTGCTACTGAACCCATAGTGGCGGATGACTGGCTCCGTTCAGTCAACAAGGACTTAGTAACCTGTGAGTGTTCTGAGGCAGAAAAGGTGAGGTTCACTGCTCACCTATTGGAAGGATCTGCTGCCATGTGGTGGGAGACCTATCAAGTGACCCATCCCTTGGATGGCATGACTTGGGATGCGTTCAAGGATGGTTTCCGCAATGCTCACATCTCCTCTGGCATAATGAATCTGAAGAAGGAGGAGATTCGTAGCTTGAGACAGGGAGGTAGAACTCTGAAGGAGTATATAGATGACTTCTGTACGCTATCAAGGTACGCACCAGAAGACATCGACACTGATGCTAAGAGGAAGGACAAATTCCTTAATGGACTTCGGGGAGAACTAAAGATACCTTTGTCTGTGGCATATGCTCCTAACTATCAGATTCTGCTGGATCAGGCAATCACCCTGGACAATAACATCAGAAAGGAAGAGAATAGGAAGAGGAAGTTTGGTGCAAGTAAAGGTAACACTGAAGGGGCTCACAAGAAACCACACACCTCAGAAGTCAGTGGCCATTAACCCTGGAACTACTCCAACAATGGTAGTGGCCAAAAGCATCATGGTCATAACCACAATGGAGGGTACAAAGGAAATAATGGTGGGTTCAAGGGAAACCATCACCATGGCCATAATCATGGAAATGGTAATCCCCGTCCTAACACTGAAGGGAAGAAGGACCTGTCTAATGTGACTTGCTTCAAGTGCAAGAAGACAGGACACTATGCTACTGATTGCCCAGACAGAAAGGCCGATGAAAATTCCAAGCCCAATCCTTTCCAGAAGGGACAAGTAAATCACCTCAACGTGGAAGAAGTTCATGATGAACCTGACGCTGTGATTGGTAAGTTCCTGCTCAATTCTTTTCCAGCATTGGTCTTATTTGATACTGGAGCATCGCATTCATTCATATCAAGAGCTTTTGTAAACAAACATGGGCTAGCCGAGGAAAGCTTAGGAAAACCTATTAGAGTGAGTTCACCTGGGGGTGAGATGATAGTAAATTCAGGCTGTAGGCAGTTAGAATTAAGGATTGGAAAATATCTTTTTCCAGGAGACTTAGTCATCCTAGAAACCCAAGGTTTGGATGTTATCATCGGAATGGATTGGATGACCCGTTTTGAAGGAATCATAGACTGTGCAAACAGAGCTATCACCCTCACCACCCCAGAAAAACAAAAGATTAAATTCAGATCAACTTTCGAACTTAAGAAAGTTAGGCTAAATTCTCTTAAGGGGGTTAGCCTTGGTGATGTGCTGATTGTCCAAGAGTACCCAGATGTATTCCCAGAAGAATTACCGGGAATGCCACCTGATAGAGATGTGGAATTTCTCATTGAACTAAAACCGGGTACCAGACCAATAGCCAAGAGACCTTACCCAATGGCCGTCGATGAACTGAAAGAACTCAAGAAGCAACTAGAGGAACACCTTCTGAAAGGATTTATCCGTCCAAGTTCTTCGCCCTGGGGAGCGCCAGTTCTTTTTGTCAAAAACAAAGATCAAACCCTGAGACTAGACACGGACTACAGAGATATAAATGAACACACCATCAAGAACAAGTATCCGTTACCCAAGATAAATGAATTATTTGATCAATTGAAAGGTGCATGTGTGTTCTCCAAGATTGATCTTCGATCAGGATATCTCCAAATGAAGGTTAGAGAGATGGATATACCAAAAACAGCGTTTGTTACAAGATATGGCTCTTATGAGTATACAGTAATGCCATTTGGATTAACCAATGCTCCAGCTTATTTCATGAATATGATGAATAAAGTGTTCATGGATTTTCTGGACAAGTTTGTGGTAGTGTTCATAGATGACATTCTGATCTTCTCCGAGAGTCACAAAGAACATGAAGAGCATTTGCGCCTAGTACTGCAGAGACTACGTGAACATAAGTTATATGCCAAATTCAGCAAGTGTGAATTTTGGTTGGAACAAGTCGCATTCCTAGGACACATAGTATCCAAGGAGGGTATAGCAGTGGATCCTGAAAAGGTTTCAGCTGTAACCAATTGGGAACCACCAAAGAATGTTGGAGAATTACGAAGTTTTCTTGGTCTAGCAGGATACTACCGAAGATTTATAGAAAACTTTTCCAAAATCGTCAAGGCACTGACGGAATTATTAAAGAAGGAGAAGAAATTTGAGTGGACTGACGCATGCGAAGCCAGTTTTCAGGAATTAAAGAAACGACTAGTTTCAGCCCCAGTTCTATGCTTACCTGATTTAGAGAAAGAATTCCAAGTATACTGTGATGCTTCACGCCAAGGCCTGGGAAGTGTGTTGATGCAAGAAAGCAGAGTGGCATCTTATGCCTCTAGACAGCTCAAGAAGCATGAAACAAATTATCCCACCCATGATCTCGAGTTAGCCTCAGTAGTACATGCCCTAAAAACTTGGAGACCCTACCTAATGGGAAAAAGATGTGAAGTGTTCACTGACCACAAAAGTTTGAAGTATATTTTCACACAGAAAGAATTGAACATGAGGCAGAGAAGATGGTTAGAACTTATCAAGGATTATGACCTAAGTCTCCAATACCATCCTGGAAAGGCTAATGTAGTAGCTGATGCCCTGAGTCGTAAGGTGTATTTGAATGGCCTCACGACAGGAGAAATACCTGAGGATTTATGCAAGGCATTCAAGGACCTCCGATTGGAAGTGGTACCAGATGGTTTTGTAGCCTCGATGGTAGTACAACCAAATTTGATGGATAATTTACGTGAAGCTCAGAAGGGAGACAAAGATATTGAAGAAATCAAAGCCAATTTGAGAGCAGGAAAAGCCAAGGGATTTCATGAAGATGAGCAAGGAAGCTTGTGGTTTGAAAAACGTGTATGTGTGGCAAATGATCCTGGTCTCAGGAAGTTAATTCTGCAAGAAGCCCATGAAACACCTTACTCCATTCATCCAGGAAATACCAAAATGTATATGGATGTGAAGGAGAGATTTTGGTGGAACAATCTGAAAAGAGAAATAGCAGAATATATAGCTAAGTGCGATGTATGCAGTCGAGTAAAGGCTGAGCATCAGAAACCAGCAGGACTTCTGCAACCTTTGAAGGTACCGGACTGGAAGTGGGATTCTATTGGGATGGATTTCATCACCGGGTTACCAAGGACCAGATCAGGGTATGATTCTATTTGGGTTATTGTTTGTCGCTTAACCAAAATAGCTCACT
Organism: Poa annua; assembly: GCA_026929855.1. Taxonomy (NCBI): domain Eukaryota; kingdom Viridiplantae; phylum Streptophyta; class Magnoliopsida; order Poales; family Poaceae; genus Poa; species Poa annua. The sequence continues at coordinate 48,247,215 of CM049428.1, forward strand.
TTATACCCGTGAAGACCACCTATACCAGCGCAAAGCTAGCTGATATTTACATGAAGAGGATTGTGTGCTTACACGGCATCCCCAAGAGTATCGTGTCCGATAGAGGGACCCAGTTCACATCCCATTTTTGGAAGCAGTTGCATGAATCACTAGGGACTAGATTGGAATTCAGTACGGCATTTCACCCGCAAACGGATGGTCAGACCGAAAGAGTAAACCAGATTTTAGAAGATATGTTAAGAGCTTGTGCGCTTGATTATGGGTCTAGTTGGGATGACAATCTACCCTATGCCGAGTTCTCCTACAATAACAGTTATCAAGCTAGCATTGAGATGGCACCATTTGAGGCTTTATATGGGAAGAAATGCACAACCCCATTGTTGTGGAGTGGTGTAGGAGAACGAAGTTTCTTTGGACCTGATATAATCCAAGAAGCTGAAGAGAAGGTCAGATTAATTAAAGATAGATTGAAGGTAGCACAGTCACGCCAGAAAAGCTACGTGGATCCTAAACGTAGGGAAGTCGCCTACGAGGTGGGCGATAGAACTTATCTTAGAGTGTCGCCACTCAGGGGTGTGAAGAGGTTTGGAATTAAAGGAAAATTAGCACCTCGGTTTATTGGACCTTTTAAAATTCTGTCTCGTAAGGGTGAGGTGGCATATGAGTTAGAACTACCAGAAGCTCTGTTTGCGGTTCATAATGTGTTCCATGTCAGTCAGCTGAAGAAATGTCACCCCGAAATGATGGGAGTTCCTTTAAAGGATACTGTACCCCTCGAAGAAGTACAATTGGAGAGTGACCTGACCTACGAGGAGAAACCCATAAGGATATTGCAGACCACAGAAAGAGTCACCCGTACCAAAACCATCAAGTTTTGTAAAGTCCAATGGAACCATCACACTGAGGAAGAAGCCACCTGGGAACGAGAGGACGACCTCCGAGAAGACCATCCACACCTATTTGCTGATATTTCCGAAGCTCGAGGGCGAGCTTCCTCTTAAGGGGGTTAGTCTGTAACATCCCAAATTTTGCAAAAATTTAAAACTTGCATTCAAGCATCATGCATCATTGGGCATAAAACTACATCACAAAAATATTAAATAAAACTTCAAATTATAAATATGAATAATCTATAATTCCATAAAGTGTTTATTTAAAACTCCTTTAATAAATAAAAATTTACCAATTTATATATGGGCAAGTATAATGTTAAAAAGTTCCATTTCTAATAACCTTTCCAAAACATATTTTTATGAATTTTTCTGAAATGTTTTGAATAGGTTTAAAAATCATATTTGAAATCAGTATTTAAAAACAGAAAAGGATTTAAATAAAAATATTTGGATTTCTGAGTCGAGTGGGCCGTGGCCCGTATCTATCTGCCGCGCGCGCGTAGCCTATCAGCCCGCCAGCGGCCCAGCGCCCCGCGCTCTCGCTCGCAGTCGCTGACAGGTGGGACCCACCTGTCATCTCCCCCGCGGAGCCGTTCGTCCCCAAATCACGCCCACGTCTCCGACCAAAAACGCCCGATTTGATTTCGTTTGAATGCGGCGATTTACTACTCCATTTACCTCGCTGTTTTCCCCTACTAATAGCCCTCCTCGCTCTCGTCCTATTGCCCCAAACCACACCTCCCGAGAGCCCATAGGCTGCCCGCTCGAGCTCACGCAATCCCGCCGTCGCCGTCGGTAAGAACTCCGCCGCCCGAGCAACTCCGGCCACCTCGGACCTCCTTTCCACCTGCCTTCGCTCCCTGTGAGCCGTGCGCATCGATTTGACACGGTGGGGCGTGTGTTTTTGCAGCGAAACCCCGCCTCCGTCCACGACCGAGAGGAACCGTCGTCGTGCGCAACTCCGGCGAGCTCTTCCGGGGAGACGAGGACGCTCCGGTCATCGCCACCGCGCCATCGCCCTCCCCTTGACGTCGCGCATCCCCTGGTGAGCTCCGTTTCCTCCTAGCACCGTAGAACGCCTCGGGCGCAAACGCCGGCCATGGCTCCGCCGCGCCCCGCGCGTCTTCGGTGACCGCGCCGCCCGTATTTGGTCAACGGATCGTGGACCGTTAGATCTAGATCCAATGGATCTAGATCGATTAGATCTCGCGCGTCCATTTTTAATTAGATCGGACGGCTCTCGCAGCCGATCCGCGTCGAAGCGGTACCGACCAATAGGATCGCGCCACGTAGCCCCTGTTAATTCTTTTTCGCAGGAATTTTTATAAATAAAACAGAAAATATGCAAAACTTAGAAAATTCATAACTTTTGATCTACAAGTTCAAATTTGATAAACTTTATATCCACGGATAGCTCTGCTCATGTAGTTTATTTCTACATCAATTGTTTTTCCCTTTGACAAATTATAATTTGTATAATTATCAGAGGAGTATTTCGGCCATTAAAATAATAACTTAAATAATAAAAATGATTTAGAAATAAATGTAATGTTTTGGGATTGTATTATTTCCCTCTGTCCAGCAAAATTAGTAAATGTCCAAATTGAAGATGTCAGAAAAACAATAAAAGTTGTAATTTTAGAAATCAAAGTTTTACTATATTATTTTAAAATTATTTAATTGATAAATAAAATAAGAAATACCTAAAAATTATAATTCACTTATTAATGACAGAAAATAAGAAGTATTAATAAGTGTGTCCTATTATCATAGCATATCATTCATGCATACATGATTATGTTTAGTGTTGTGATGTTATTGTGTTGGTATTTATTTTATTCATTGATTGTGCTAGATTGTGATGAAGAGGAAGGAATTGCTTGTGATTGTTATTCTTGCTGTGCTTGTTCCTCTTGTTACCAAGGCAAGTGACATTCATACAATATCCCATAATTTCTATATGCATAAGTAGTATATGTTGAGTAGTGTGCATGATAGGGATTTTTGATTTATTTTATAATGCTAAGTTAGTTTGTGTTTTACAAACATCCTAGTAGTGTGTAGCCACCCTTTTCCTAAGCAGCCATGAAAAGATTTTATTATTTGCTTAGCCCTGCTATAAAAATGTTTACCATGTTATGGAAATGTTTCTAAGTGTTAAAAATCTAAAATACACATCTGGGTGGAATTGGTTGATATGGTTTATGTTGAGTGGCTTTTGGGACTATGCTTGTGGTTGTCATCGCCTAGGATGAATGTCTATTCTACTTAGGGCCATGAGTATGGTGGTTGTTACCTAGAAGTACACTTGTGGATGGCCACCCAGGAACGAAGAGATTACCAAGTCCCTCCAAGTTTAGAAACTTCCCGTGCAACCTTTTGACAATGGGCTCTGTCTAGAATAATTAAGTTGTGAGGGTGCAACCTGTCAGCTTGACAAGCAGATGTAGAGATGATAGGTGGAACGAGTCTTGCTAGTATGGTTGCATTCTTCTTCTGAAAGTTCTTGTCTCAATTCTCTCCTTTCCATAATACACTCCGCGTGTATAGGATTTCTCGGACAAATTGAGTCTAAAGGTGAAAGTGCACAACCTCAGCAGAGTCGACAATCTGAGTTCTCAGCTGTGTCCCCGGAAATGGACTACTTCGAGCAACTGGACAAGGATGGGCAGAAGAATCTCAACACTGTTTTCATAAAGTAAAAATTGACTAAGGAAAAAAATTGTTGGTGCACTTGGGCTTTATCCCTCGGTGCCAAGTCTTCGAGAAATAAAAGTGTTTTACAAAATGATAGGAGAAAACTTGCTTTCTGCAAATAGCCTTCAACCCCACCAAGCCAAATATGCATATAGATGTTAGACTTGCCAGTATATATATCCACCATAGTCACTTGCCAATACATCATTGTATTGACCTCCTTCGGGGGCTGCATATTCCAATGTGCAGGAAATTCTGATGCTGAATGATTTGGCTCGAGTCTACACCCAACATGACTGCCTGTGGCGCATGCTTGAAGATGAGGCTCAATGTTATTTCGCTTTCGCTGTGAACTTTGAACTTTAGCTAGCCTTCATGGCTATGCAAATTGTAATAAAGACATATTGGCTATTATTTTTGGATCTCGTTGTAGCAATTTTAATACTTATGCAATGGTACCTTATATTTTGTACTGTGGTGCTGGCAGTGATCCAGGGACTAGCACATAACACAGGTGTTCCAACTTTAATAAAAGTTGGGGTGCTACATTTGAACCTCCCCGTGCGCGCGCGTTTGGGCCGGCCCAGCTCCGTCCCCGCGCGATTTCGCGCTGCTCCGCGTGGCCTCTGGGCCGATCTGGCCCAGATCTGGCCCGTTTGGCCTGTTTCCCTTTTATTCTTTTTCCTGTTAATTTTTCCAGTAAATCTAGAGTTTAGCTTTAAATCATTTGTGGTAAATCTAGAGTGTCTAAAATGATGGGATAAATTTTGTAACATGCATGCACGTTTTCTTAACCATGTGGCATTGGACTTGTTCCAAAATGTGTTTTCTGTTTTGTGGTAAAATAGATTTAGTAAAAAGTACCTCTTTCACCATTTGTTTAATAACTTGTGTGTTATAAATCCAAAACATGCAATCTTGGATCTGTTGAAAAGCTTGTAATAATGCCTATCTAGATTGGTAAATCTTGCATGCAGGAGATTACTCTAGCAAAAGTTTTATTTACTCTAAGAATAACATCATTATGTGTTTGGTGATTTTTAACTCTTCAATAAAAACACTTTTTGAGGTAAATCCAATTGGAAGTGTTAGATATGTGTTGGAGGTATCATATACTAAAAGTGTAGATTTTTCCAGTAACTTGATATTTCTCAGTGAATAAATCCCTGAACAACAGGGAAATAATCTCTTAAAATGCATCTCTGAAATTTCAGAGGTTATGTCATGTCTAGTTTTAATTTAAGGAGCCACCTCTGCCCATAGATAAATGTTGGGAATATTTTTGTGGGATAGCCACAAGTTTTATCTAACTCACCCCACTGGTTTGACACCAAAATAATTCTTATTATTTTCCGCACATAAATAATGATCAGAAGTATACTTTATTTTAAAACTGGGATAATTTAAGCTAGGAGTATCCAAATTTGATGAATAAAATCTCCAATTAAAGAGAAAACTCATATCTCACCAGAAAGGATAATTATGAATTCAGGAGATCTATAAAACTGAACCTATCTTCTGATTAAGTTTGACATCAGTAGCTCTTATCTGATTTTTAATTCTTGTTTGGTGATGAGTTTTCATGCACAGCTAATTTTGAGAGTTCCCCATGATTGTTAGGAGTAATGTGGTAGAAGGGTTTGATTTTAGGAGCAGTACTTTAAGAATTATGCTTAACCCATGTAATCAGCCCCTAATAAATATTGGATGCATTAGTTGTGTTTTCTGTTTGTGATGCTTGTTGTTTGTTGTTATATTTTAGATTGCTATCAACTCGCATTTTAGGACTTACGCTAGTCTCGTCTGTTTTTCATGTTACGGTAGAATCGCAACCCGAGGAAGAGCAGTACGAGGTAGCTGAGCACGACTACGTTGAAGAACAAGACCAGGGACAGTACTTTGAGCAAGGCAAGCCCACCTCACCACTATAATGAAATCTTATTATTTTATCAATCATGTTTTGTTTTCAAAATAAAATAATGCATGCTTTACTTCTTTTGTGGCGCCTTGCCACACGAAAACTATTTTTACCAAATATTGTTTGGCCAAAGTTATCTACTAGAATAGCTGTAGGTATTATAAGAAGGGTTCTACTTGATGAGTCTTGTCATTGAAGGCTCTATAAAGAAGATTAAGTTTTCAAAGAGTATATTCTGTTATCTTACCTCAAAACTATAGGATGGGGACCTATTTGATAAAATGTTTTATGGAGGAAAACCCGAGCTGCTGGGAGCAATCGGCGAGCAAGTGTTTTATTAAAACCCGAAATGCTGGGAGCAATCGGAGATGTTTGCGAAAACCCGAGCTGCTGGGAGTAGTCGGAGGAGAAGGTGCTTTGAAAAACAAAGTGTGACCCTAGCTGCCGCCCGAACAATTAACCCGTGCAACCACACTACCTGACATGGGTAGGGCTTAGCCGGAAGCTTGTCTGTTTTAGTGTTGGGGCTCTCATACTTTCTATGAGGGCTGGGCCCTCGAAGCCGGGTTGTCGTCCGGAAGAGACAATACACTGTTGAGGACCAACAGCCGGACGATTATGGCAGGTCTCCTGACGTGGCGGTGTGGTGTCCCGAGGAAAGACCAAGAGGTCTAGTGGAGCACACGGTGCCGAGGAGAACAAACCTACCGGGAGGCCCCGATACTAGGGTGGTCATAGTGGAATGTTTTGATCGTGTTATCCGGACCCCCGCATGCTGTCGTATGACGGGCCGTGGCAGACACGGCGGAATAACCGATAGGTGTGGGTAAAGTGTGCTACCTCTGCAGAGTGTAAATCTATTCGAATAGCCGCGTCCGCGGTCATGGACGGTTGGAAAGGTCCTACTAGGCATGCTGGATGTTTTATGGCTTCAAAAGAGGAAGGTTTTCAAAGGAAAACGAGGAGGCAATAAAGTGGTACCTGGGAGGTACGGAATTTGGGCAAGGATGGTTGATCTCGGGGAGACAACCAGTCCGACCTCAAGGAAGAAAAAAAGGGTTACCCCTCTCCTAATGTTTTGTTAAACTTTTATAAACAAAAGTTTTGAACTTGGATATGTCCTTGCTATATCTAAGAGAAGAGAATTCTATCTCTAAATGTTTTCTTCAACAAAGATATAGAGATGTCGCATTTCAGCGAAGAGAATTCTATCTCTAAATATTTTCTTCAACAAAGATATAGAGATGTCGTATTCTCTATGTCTAAAATCATGGTATTCGAAAACTAAGCCCTATAGCCGTATATATAGCAGCTATCCCAGTTTTCCAAAAGTGTTATCTTGCACTATCATGAGAATTTAAGCCTAGAGGTGGTCTTGCGAGTACGTAATTGTACTCATGTGGCTCTGCCCTGGATATTCAAATGTCCATATTGCAATGAGGAGGCCTACATCGAGGAGGAGGTGTTTGACGACGACTTCGCCACTTAGCTGTCACCGGTCAACTGCACTTGTGGGAATCTGCGCTCGGAGATGTTAAGAGCCGTCGCTAGCCACGAGCTTTCGCTATCTTAGTTAATTCCGTCCTGCGTGACGAGGTTTGTTGACTTTGGTCGTATGACCGTCTATGTGTTGTAAGACTTTTATTCGTACGACTTGAATGATGTAACTCTTTGATACCTATGTTGGTTATGTGATTGCGATGCACTGATCATTGGGATTGTGATCTCTTACATAACGTGGGCATCTCGGACTTGTCCGAGGGGTCCTCACAGACTTGGTATCAGAGCCATCGTTGACCTTAGGAGACTTTAGCTAGGATGGGCGTCGACGTCACGCAAACATGTTTTTCCTAAATAGCTAGGAGAAAAATACTTAAAAATATGCAGAATATACTGCTACTCCTCCCTCCCCTCTGTTAGTATTCACTGATTAATTTTATACCTGCATTAAATCTTATGATTTTACCTGTTTAAAATTTGGTACATCGTTCACTAATTAAGTCTCCATTTAAAATTTTGTGTAGATGAGCGGACAGTTCTCGTCATCGATTCAGTTGGGAGCGGTGCCAGATACCGGAGTTTCACGTCTGTTCCAGGCAGACCTACTCCAGTTGATCCAGCACCTGAGGCGTCCGCTACCAGAGCTGCTGATTGGACGTTGTCTGCCCATGGTGGGAGATGAGATGTCCTGGGCTATGAGGTGCATCCTTCAAGGACCATTGGTGCCACCCTTCGCTGAGGAGCTGGTTGAGGATGCCCTTGCATCTACTCAGATGGGAGCGTTCGTCACCATGGTGCAGAGAGCTCTCGCCCGCTTGGTGTGTGCTCATAGTTCCGAGTTGGGCGACACCCGCTTTGAGTTTTACTCTGGCTTGGACGAGTAGAGTAACCCTGTGCCGCCGCGTCCCCACCCCACTTTCGGTAACCACTTGGCCGAGCTGGGACTCCTCGTCGAGTACACCCAGTCCCAGCTGGTCATTAGTCGGTACGAGAGTGACCTTCACCGTCTTAATCATGACGGAGCTGAGGTGCGGATCTCGGCAGCTGAGCTGAGGATAGAGGACTTGGAGACGCAACTCGAGGCCTCTCAGGACCAGCTGAAGACCATGGAGCTGAAGCTCAAGGCCTCGGAGGAGCGTTTAGTGGAGTCCCAGGCAGAGCTCAAGATAGAGCGCAAGGAGCGCCGTTCCACCTTCGCACGCCTCCAGACTACTCGTTTCTACAGGTTCCAGCTTGACGGGATGGTTGACATGATCAGGTCGACCGTTGAGGCCCGTGACGAGCGATCAGCGAGCTGGAGAGCGAGGTGGAGGCTCTGAGCAAGGACAATGACGACCTTCTGCCTGAGGATGAGGAACCTACAGAGGACATGGATATGGAGCCCGTGAGCGAGCAGGATGACGACGACCTTCGAGGCGAGGATGGTGAGGACTCGGGAGCTGTGATGTCTGAGGACGAGGACCCCGACGAGCCACCCTTTGACAGTGACGCTGCCGTGGACGTGGAGTAGTTAGTTGTGCAGTATCTTTTGGGTTAGGACCGAACCATCGCGATAAGTGGATGCGATTGTGTGGTCTAGTTAGCGTGTGTGTGTCTGGATGATTGTAAGAACTATGTCAGTCAGTGTTTTGTGGATGTGCACTATGCGATGATGATTTTGGAAACTTGCTATGGGATGGAATCATGTCTTCTTAGAAGTATTGTCTTGCTGAAATTTGTATGTTTTTGTGTATGCTTGATGAACCCTTTTTCAAAAACCTGTTTTAAAATTTCTAAGTAGAATAATAATGTGTGTTTATTTCTGAAATTCAGAATGGCAAGGGATCCACCTCCACCCCCACCACCCGAGCCATCTATGGCTCAAGTGCTCCGTCTTCTCATGGAGGATCGCGAGGCAGCTCGCACCGAGGGAAGCGCCAACCTTGCCACCCTGCAGCATCTTGCTCAGATTGCCATCAATCAGAATGGCGGCCAAGGGAATGAAGAACCCCGCTCAAAACTTCGTGACTTTCAGAACACTAATCCTCCAGTTTTCTCCAACAGTGAAGTGCCACTGGATGCCGATGACTGGATCCGTACTATAGAAAACAACTTGAGGGTCGCCCAAGTGGGTGACAACGAGAAGGTGGTCTACGCCACTCACTACCTCTCTGGTTCTGCCCGAGCATGGTGGGAGGCCATTCGTGCTCTGTTGCCACCGGAGGAAGTTGTGGCTTGGCCAGCATTCAAGACCAAGTTCTTGAAGCGTTATGTGCCCTCTGGACTCGTCAGTATCATGCGAGAGAAGTTCTTGCAGCTCAAGCAAGGCGGGATGTCGGTGGGTGAGTACTTGGAGAAGTTTACTTCTATAGCAAGGTATGCGCCCACCGATACCGATACAGAGGACAAGACGAAAGAGAGGTTCATGAATGGACTTCATGGTGAAATGCAGTGCATTCTGGTGGTGATGCCTTTCACCGACTTGGAATCCTTGGCAGATGCAGCCATTATGATGGAGCACAAACGCAAGGCTTCGTTTGACAACCGCAAGCGTCGCCAACTGATGCAGCAAGGCAGTACCAGCAGCAGCCCAACTGGAAGTTATCCCCGTCCGCGCCCTTCACCTCCACCGAGACCTTCTTACCCATCACCAAGGCCTCCAACCTTTGCACCAAGACCCAGCTACTCTCCTCGCCCGCCTGCACCTCGTCCTGGAAGTGGTTCCAACCCCGGCCTCAACTTTAACAGGTCGCCCGCTCCGAAGCCCACAGGAGGATGTTTCACTTGTGGACAGCCTGGACATTTCTCGCGGGATTGCCCCACTAGACAGCCCGCCGGTGGTCGCCCCAATGCGACAAAAATGAACCAAGGGTCACCCCGTCCACCTGGAGGCAAGAGCCCGTATCCCAAGAAAGCAGCCCCTGTCACCCGAGGTCATCTGAATCACATCAGTGCAGAAGAAGCCCAGGAGGCACCAGATCTGGTTATGGGTACGTTCCCTGTCAACTCAGTTCCTGCATCAGTTTTGTTTGATTCGGGAGCTTCCCATTCTTTCGTTACGGAGCCTTTTGTTAGGAAAAGTGGTATGGTTCCAACTTTGCTGAATCGTCCTATGAGAGTGCAAATTCCGGGGGCCACTACTAAAGCCATTGTATCTTGCAAGGAGACTCCTGTGGAAATTCAAGGAGCCCGATTCCATGCGGATTTAGTGGTATTAGGAAAGCATGGGATAGAAGTGGTTTTAGGGATGGATTTGATGGCAAGTTAACAGGGGAAAAATTGATTGCACCAACAAGTCTGTCACACTAACCACCCCGGAAGGAGAGGAGATTACCCACTTCTCAACCTACCACTCCACCTCAAGTCATTGTCATAAAAGTATAGCTGGAGCCATTTTGGAAGAGGTACCGGTAGTTTGTGACTATCCCGATGTTTTTCCTGAAGAGTTGCCCGGAATGCCACCGGATAGGGACATTGAGTTCATTATTGAGCTGGTACCTGGTTCTGGGCCTATCGCTCAGAAACCGTACCGGATGAATCCTGAAGAATTGGAAGAACTAAAGAAACAGTTGGATGACCTACTTAGGAAGGGTATGATACGCCCTAGTGCGTCACCCTGGGGGTCACCCATCATCTTCGTGGATAAGAGGGACGGTACCACCCGTTTGTGTGTGGATTACCGTAAATTAAATGATGTGACTATTAAAAACAAATACCCCCTACCCAAGATTGAAGATCTGTTTGATCAACTCAATGGAGCTCGAGTCTTCTCCAAGATCGATCTCCGCACCGGTTACCATCAGTTGAAAGTCAGAGAATCTGATATCCCTAAGACGGCCTTTGTCACTCGTTACGGATTGTTCGAGTACACAGTGATGTCTTTTGGCCTGACCAATGCTCCAGCCTATTTTATGAATCTCATGAACAAGGTGTTCATGGATTACTTGGATAAATTTGTGGTTGTTTTTATTGACGACATCTTGATCTGTCCCAAGTCAGAAGAGGAGCATGAAGAGCATCCGAGGTTGGTTCTCGGTACCCTACGACAACACCAGTTGTATGCTAAGTTCAGTAAGTGCCAGTTTTGGTTGAAAGAAGTAGGCTTTCTCGGCCACGTTATTTCAGCCGGAGGGATATCTGTAGACCCTACCCACATCAAGTCCATTCTTGAATTCCCAACCCCCACCAACCAAACCGAGATAAGGTCCATTCTTGGATTAGCCGGGTATTACCGCACGTTTGTGGAGGGATTCTCAAGCATCGCAAAGCCCCTTACCCAACTATTGAAGAAGGATCAGAAGTTCATTTGGTCCGACAAATGTGAAGCCAGCTTCCAGGAACTGAAAAAGCGCCTTACTACCGCACCTATCTTAACCATGCCAGATGTGACCAAGGATTTTGTGGTTTATTGCGATGCCTCCAAACTCGGACTTGGTTGTGTCCTTATGCAAGAGGGCTAGGTAATTTCCTACTCCTTGCGACAACTCCGCAAGCATGAGCAGAATTACCCAACCCATGACCTAGAGCTTGCTGCGGTGGTCCATGCACTCAAGACATGGCGGCACTTTCTGATGGGCAACCATTGCGAAATTTACACCGATCACAAGAGCCTGAAGTACATCTTCACCCAGAGGGACTTGAAAATGAGGCAACGAAGATGGATAGAACTCATCAAGGATTATGATTTGGACGTCCATTACCATCCTGGAAAAGCTAACGTTGTAGCTGATGCCCTTAGTCGTCAGCCTTGTTCATTCAACTCCCTGATCAAGGTTAGACGGCCAGAACTCTGGGAAGAGCTGGATAAGATGGGTATAGAGGTAGTCAGCTATGGGGTAGTCGATCAACTCCTGTTGCAACCCACCTTATGGGAGCAGATCAAGCAAGCACAGAGGGGTCACGAAAGCATTGAGGGCATCAAAAGAAGATTGGACAAAGAGGAAGTCCTTGGGTTCATCATCGACTCTGACGGTATTCTTTGGTATAAGGGACGCATATGCGTACCGTCAGACCCTGTTTTGAAGCAGTTAATTATGAAGGAGGCTCACGAGACTTTGTATTCTATCCACCCCGGTGGAACCAAGATGTACCAGGATTTGAAGCAGAATTCTGGTGGCATGGCATGAAGCGCGAGATTGCACTCTTCGTCCAGAATTGCGGTATCTGCCAAAGGGTCAAAGCAGAGCATCAGCGACCCGCTGGATTACTTCAACCTCTCAAGTTGCCCGAGTGGAAATGGGATGAGATCGGCATGGATTTCATCACTGGATTGCCCCGGTCCAATCATGGGCATGATGCCATTTGGGTCATTGTGGATAGACTCACCAAGGTTGCACATTTTCTCCCGGTAAGCACTCGTCATCGAGCCGATCAACTTGCGGACCTTTACATATCACGTATCGTCAGCCTTCATGCAGTACCTAAGACTAACGTGTCTGATCGAGGAACTCAATTCACCTCTTGTTTTTGGACTAAGCTTCAAGAGGAACTCGGAACGTAGCTCTTTTTCAGTACTGCGTACCACCCTCAGACAGGAGGACAAACGGAAAGAGTCAATCAGATCCTTGAGGATATTCTTAGGTCTTGTGTGTTAGCTTATGGGGCCAAATGGGAGAATTGCTTGCCGTTTGCCGAATTCTCGTACAACAATAGCTATCAAGCCAGTCTAAGGATGGCACCATTTGAGGCTTTGTACGGGCGCAGATGCCGTACACCCTTGAACTAGTCGCAAACCGGAGACAGCCAAATTTTTGGAGTTGACACCTTGAGAGAAGCCGAAGAGCAAGTTCAACTCATTCGCGACCGTCTTAAGGCCGCCAAGTCCAGGCAGAAAAGTTACGCAGATTCAAGGAGCGTGAACTCAACTTCAAGGAAGGAGATATGGTTTACTTGCGCGTTACACCACTCAAGGGAATGCAACGTTTCCATGTCAAAGGGAAGTTAGTGCCAAGATATATTGGCCCTTTTAAGGTGATTAGTCGTAGAGGAGAAGTATCTTATCAGCTAGACCTGCCACCCCATTTGTCGGAATTCCATGATGTATTTCATGTATCTCTGCTCCGGAAGTGTCTGCAAATTCCTGGGGATACTCACTCATATCAGGAGGTAGATCATCACACCAATGATCTCAACCATGATCTCACCTATCGACAACGATCACTTCGTGTTCTCGCTGGAGACGTCTGTCTGACGCGGAGACGGAAGATCAGGTTCCTGAAGGTCCAATGGAGCAACCATTCGGAGGAAGAAGCCACCTGGGAGCGTGAAGAGTATTTGGAGCATGAATTCCCTGGTTTTCTCTCTTCTTCAAATCTGGAATTTCGGGGGGAAGGTCTGTAACACCCCAAATTCTCTTAGCTTTAGCATTGTGGTGTTACTCTGGATTCTTCACCTCTTGCTGAACTTTTGTGTGTAGAAATTTGAGTAAAGATTTAATTTGTTTGCACATCTTATGTTGTGTGTGCTCCACTAGTGTTCCCTGACATTTAAAACACTAAAGTCACATAGCACAAAAATAAAATATCCACTATTATGATCTTCATCGTTGTTAAAACTTAGCCAAACCAGGAGCTATTAATAAGCAAACCCTAAATGGTTTTTGGCATGCTTTTGGAACATTTCCATCTAGGTCACATATACTTCCATACACTGTTCTAAATTATCACACAAGAGCTTGTTTGCATATGAATCTCACTAGCTTTTGTAGTCATCAAAATAACATGACCATTTGAGTGATTCTTTTTTTCCTTCTAACCAAAAGTTCTCTTTTCTTTGGGAGCTAAATAAGATGTTTGATTTGGGCATTTAGAAAATTCAGTAGTTTCACTAAATATGGTGAGCATGGGTAATTGATTTATTATTTTTTTCTTTTGTGATTAAGGTTTGAATTATTCAAACTTAGGGTTTGAATATGTTTGAGGATTTTACTCCAAAATTCTTTTCTCTCTCTCTCATTTCTACTCCACCTGCTGGAAGAGGAGGACAGCACCCCCTCCTGGTCCCACATGTCATGGACTAGGGTCAATCTCTCCTCTCTCTTCTCTCTTTTCTTTTCTTTCCCACCCAATCCGAGCCCCTCTCCTCTCTTCTCGCCAGGCAGCCCCCTCCCGACCAACATCCTCTCTGCCCCTCTCCACCGCCCTAGAGGACCAACACGAACTCCCCTCCCCTTCCCCAAACCGCTCCTGCCCGAGGGAACCCGAAAAACCAGCCCTGGTTTTGGAGCTGCCCCCAGCTCTGCCCCTCCCCTTTAAACCCTACCGGAGGCTCTCCCTCACTTCCTCTGCTCACCCCTACCACCCTCACCCAAAGCCACGCCCTCCCTCGAGCTCTGGAAGTGAGAAACCTCGCTGGAGACCGATTCCTTCCCGCCGTGCTCACCGTCGTTCCTTTCCACCTTTCTCTGCCATTTTTGGCCCCTCGAACGCGCCTCGTCGAGATCTAACTCCCCCTGTCCTCCTTTTCTCTTCTAGGTGTCCGTAGCCGCCGCGCTCGTCCTCGACCCGAGAAGCTCGCCGCCGCCGTCCCCATGGTTTCCGACGTTGCATGCGAGAGTTGAGGGCACCATCGAGCTCGCCATCGACCCCTCTGTCGATCTCCACCCTTCCCCTGGCCCAGCGCGGTCTCTGGTGAGCGCCATCGCCACCATCTCCCTCCCCCTCGTCTGGTTCGTCCACGCTGCGTCGCGAGGAGGACGACGACCGTGAACCGTAGATCACGAGATCTACGGCCAAGTTTGAACCTCCCCATGCGCGCGCAGCCGCGCGCGTTTGGGCCGGCCCAGCTCCGTCCCCGCGCGATTTCGCGCTGCTCTGCGTGGCCTCTGGGCCGATCTGGCCCAAATCTGGCCCGTTCGGCCTGTTTCCCTTTTATTCTTTTTCCTGTTAATTTTTCCAGTAAATCTAGAGTTTAGCTATAAATCATTTGTGGTAAATCTAGAGTGGCTAAAATGATGGGATAAATTTTGTAACATGCATGCACGTTTTCTTAACCATGTGGCATTGGACTTGTTCCAAAATGTGTTTTCTGTTTTGTGGTAAAATAGATTTAGTAATAAGTACCTCTTTCACCATTTGTTTAATAACTTGTGTGTTATAAATCCAAAACATGCAATCTTGGATCTGTTGGAAAGCTTGTAATAATGCCTATCTAGATTGGTAAATCTTGCATGCAGGAGATTACTCTAGCAAAAGTTATATTTACTCTAAGTATAACATCAGTATGTGTTTGGTGATTTTTAACTCTTCAATAAAAACACTTTTTGAGGTAAATCCAATTGGAAGTGTTAGAAATGTGTTGGAGGTATCATATACTACAAGTGTAGATTTTTCCAGTAACTTGATATTTCTTAGTGAATAAATCACTGAACAACAGGGAAATAATCTCTTAAAATGCATTTCTGAAATTTCAGAGGTTATGTCATGTCTAGTTTTAATTGAAGGAGCCACCTCTGCCCATAGATAAATGTTGGGAATATTTTTGTGGGATAGCCACAAGTTTTATCTAACTCACCCCACTGATTTGACACCGAAATAATTCTTATTATTTTCTGCACATAAATAATGATCAGAAGTATACTTTATTTTAAATCTGGGATAACTTAAGCTAGGAGTATCCAAATTTGATGAATAAAATCTCCAATTAAAGAGAAAACTCATATCTCACCAGAAAGGCTAATTATGCATTCAGGAGATCTATAAAACTGAACCTATCTTCTGATTAAGTTTGACATCAGTAGCTCTTATCTGATTTTTAATTCTTGTTTGGTGATGAGTTTTCATGCACAGCTAATTTTCAGAGTTCCCCATGATTGTTAGGAGTAATGTGGTAAAAGGGTTTTATTTTAGGAGCAGTACTTTAAGAATTATGCTTAACCCATGTAATCAGCGCCTAATAAATATTGGATGCATTAGTTGTGTTTTCTGTTTGTGATGCTTGTTGTTTGTTGTTATATTTTAGATTGTTATCAACTCGCATTTTAGGACTTACGCTAGTCTCGTCTGTTTTTCATGTTACGGTAGAATCGCAACCCGAGGAAGAGCAGTACGAGGTAGCTGAGCACGACTACGTTGAAGAACAAGACCAGGGACAGTATTTTGAGCAAGGCAAGCCCACCTCACCACTATAATGAAATCTTATTATTTTATCAAGCATGTTTTGTTTTCAAAATAAAATAATGCATGTTTTACTTCTTTTGTGGCGCCTTGCCACCCGAAAACTATTTTTACCAAATATTGTTTGGCCAAAGTTATCTACTAGAATAGCTGTAGGTATTATAAGAAGGGTTCTACTTGATGAATCTTGTCATTGAAGGCTCTATAAAGAAGATTAAGTTTTCAAAGAGTATATTCTGTTATCTTACCTCAAAACTATAGGATGGGGACCTATTTGATAAAATGTTTTATGGAGGAAAACCCGAGCTGCTGGGAGCAATCAACGAGCAAGTTTTTTATTAAAACCCAAAATGCTGGGAGCAATCGGAGATGTTTGCGAAAACCCGAGCTGCTGGGAGTAGTCGGAGGAGAAGGTGCTTTGAAAAACAAAGTGTGACCCTAGCTGCCGCCCGAACAATTAACCCGTGCAACCACACTACTTGACATGGGTAGGGCTTAGCCGGAAGCTTGTTTGTTTTAGTGTTGGGGCTCTCATACTTTCTATGAGGGCTGGCCCCTCGAAGCCGGGTTGTCGTCCGGAAGAGACAATACACTGTTGAGGACCAACAACCGGACGATTACGGCAGGTCTCCTGACGTGGCGGTGTGGTGTCCCGAGGAAAGACCAAGAGGTCTAGTGGAGCACACGGTGCCGAGGAAGAAAAAAAGGGTTACCCCTATCCTAATGTTTTGATAAACTTTTATAAACGAAAGTTTTGAACCTGGATATGTCCTTGCTATATCTAAGAGAAGAGAATTCTATCTCTAAATTTTTTCTTCAACAAAGATATAGAGATGTCGCATTTCAGCGAAGATAATTTTATCTCTAAATGTTTTCTTCAACAAAGATATAGAGATGTCGTATTCTCTATGTCTAAAATCATGGTATTCGAAAACTAAGCCCTATAGCTGTATATATAGCAGCTATCCCAGTTTTCCAAAAGTGTTTTCTTGCACTATCATGAGAATTTAAGCCTAGAGGTGGTCTTGCGAGTACTTAATTGTACTCATGTGGCTCTGTCCCTGGATATTCAAATGTCCAGATTGCAATGAGGAGGCCTACATCGAGGAGAAGGTGTTTGACGACGACTTCGCCACTTAGCTGTCACCGGTCAAATGCACTTGTGGGAATCTGCGCTCGGAGATGTTAAGAGCCGTCGCTAGCCACGAGCTTCCGCTATCTTAGTTAATTCCGTCCTGCGTGACGAGGTTTGTTGACTTTGGTCGTATGACCGTCTATGTGTTGTAAGACTTTTATTCGTACGACTTGAATGATGTAACTCTTTGATACCTATGTTGGTTATGTGATTGCGATGCACTGATCATTGGGATCGTGATCTCTTACATAACGTGGGCATCTCGGACTTGTCCGAGGGGTCCTCACAGACGCGGCGGCACAGGGTTACTCTGCTCGTCCAAGCCAGAGTAAAATTCAAAGCGGGTGCCGCCCAACTCGGAACTGTGAGCACACACCAAGCGGGCGAGAGCTCTCTGCAGCACGGTGACGAACGCTCCCATCTGAGTCGATGCAAGGGCATCCTCAACCAGCTCCTCGGCGAAGGGTGGCACCAACGGTCCTCGAAGGATGCACCTCACAGTCCAGGACATCTCATCTCCCACCATGGGCAGACAACATCCAATCAGCAACTCTGGTAGCGGACGCCTCAGGTACTGGATCAACTGGAGTAGGTCTGCCTGGAACAGACGCGAAACTCCGGTATCTGGCACCGCTCCCAACTGAATCGATGACGAGAACTGTCCGCTCATCTACACAAAATTTTAAATGGAGGTTTAATTAGTGAAGGATGTACCAAATTTTAAACAGGTAAAATCATAAGATTTAATGCAGGTATAAAATTAATCAGTGAGTACTAACAGAGGGGTGGGAGGAGTAGCAGTATATTCTGCATATTTTTAAGTATTTTTCTCCTAGCTATTTAGGAAAAACATTTTTGCGTGACGTCGACGCCCAACCTAACTAAAGTCTCCTAAGGTCAACGATGGCTCTGATACCAAGTCTGTGAGGACCCCTCGGACAAGTCCGAGATGCCCACGTTATGTAAGAAATCACGATCCTAATGATCAGTGCATCGCAATCACATAACCAACTTAGGTATCAAAGAGTTACATCATCCAAGTCGTACGAATAAAAGTCTTACAACACATAGACGGTCATACGACCAAAGTCAGCAAACCTCGTCACGCAGGACGGAATTAACTACGATAGCGGAAGCTCGTGGCTAGCGACGGCTCTTAACATCTCCGAGCGTAGATTCCCACAAGTGCAGTTGACCGGTGACAGCTAAGTGGCGAAGTCGTCGTCATACACCTCCTCCTCGACGTAAGCCTCCTCATTGAAATGTGGACATTTGAATATCCAGGGACAGAGCCACATGAGTACAATTACGTACTCGCAAGACCACCTCTAGGCTTAAATTCTCATGATAATGCAAGAAAAACACATTTCGAGAACTGGGAAGGCTCCTGAATACAACTACATGGTTTACTTTGGAAAACAATGATTTCAAACATAGAGAATACGACATCTCTATATCTTTGTTGAAGCAAAACATTTAGAGATAGAATTCTCTTCGCTAAAATGCGACATCTCTATATCTTTGTTGAAGAAAAACATTTAGAGATAGAATCCTCTTCTCTTAGATATAGCAAGGGCATATCCAAGTTCAAAAACTTTATTTTGTAAAACCTTTAAAAACACTAGGATAGGGGTAACCCTTTTCCTTCCTTGAGGTCGGACTGGTTGCCTCCCCGAGATCAATCATCCTTGCCCAAATTCCGTACCTCCCAGGTACCACTTTATTGCCTCCTCGTTTTCCTTCGAAAACCTTCCTCTTTTGAAACCATAAAACATTCTGCATGCCTAGTGGGACCTTTCCAACCGTCCAGGACCGCGGACGCGGCTATTCGAATAGATTTACACTCTGAAGAGGTTGTACACTTTCACCACAAGATTCGGATGGTCTGCCGTGGATCAACCACGAACTGTACAGAGACAACATGCACACAATAGACGGCCAATCCTAATTTCCACTATGTTGATGCTGGTATAAGAATATCCTCTTAGAGTGGGTTTGTTCTCCCCGGCACCGAGTGAGCCAGCCGTATCTATACGGTTTCCCCTAGCCTCATACCGCCATGACAGGAGACCCACCGTTGCTTCGAGGGGCCAGCCCTCATAGAAAGTATGAGAGCCCCAACACTAAAACAGACAAGCTTCCGGCTAAGCCCTACCCATGTCAGGTAGTGTGGTTGCACGGGTTAATTGTTCGGGCGGCAGCTAGGGTCACACTTTGTTTTTCAAAGCACCTTCTCCTCCGACTACTCCCAGCAGCTCGGGTTTTCGCAAACATCTCCGATTGCTCCCAGCATTTCGGGTTTTAATAAAACACTTGCTCGCCGACTGCTCCCAGCAGCTCGGGTTTTTCTCCATAAAACATTTTTATCAAATAGGTCCCCATCCTATAGTTTTGAGGTAAGATAACAGAATATACTATTTGAAAACTTAATCTTCTTTATAGAGCCTTCAATGACAAGACTCATCAAGAAAAACTCTTTTTATAATACCTACAGCTAATCTAGTAGATAACTTTGGCCAAACAATATTTTGTAAAAATAGTTTTCGGGTGGCAAGGTGCCACAAAGGAAGTAAAACATGCATTATTTGATTTTTGAAAACAAAACAATGCTTGATAAAATAGTGGGATTCATTATAGAGGTGAGGTGGGCTTGCCTTGCTCAAGGTACTGTCCCTGGTCTTGATCTTCAGCGTAGTCATGCTCAGCTACCTCGTACTGCTCGTCCTCGGGTTGCGGTTCTACCGTAACATGAAAAACAAACGAGACTATCGTAATCCCTAAGATGCGAGTTGATAACAATCTAAAATATCTCAACAAACAACAAACAACACAAACAGAAAACACAACTACTGCACTCAATGGTTATTAGGGGCTGTATACATATTTTAAGCATAACTCTTAGGGGACTGCTCCTAAAATTAAACCCTTCTACCACATTACTCCTAACAAACATGTGGAGCTCTGAAAATTAGCTGAGCATGAAAATCTATCACCATATAAGAATTAAAAATCAGACAAGAGCTACTGATGTCAAACTCAAACAGAAGTTAGGTTCAGTTTTATAGACCTCCTGAATGCATAATTAAACTTTCTGGTGAGATATGAGTTTTCTATTTAAGTGGGGATTTTATTCATCAGATTTGGATACTACTAGCTCAAGTTATCCCAGTATTAAAATAAAGTATACTTCTGACCATTATCTAAGTACAGAAAATAATAAGATTTATTTTAGTGTCAAACCAGTGGGGTGAGTTAGATAAAACTTGTGGCTAGTCCACCAAATTATCCCCAACATTTATCAATGGACAGAGGTGGCTCCACCAATTAAAACTAGACATGTCATAATCTCTGAAATTTCAGAAATGCACTTTAAGAGATTATTTCCCTGTTGTTCAGGGATTTATTCACTAAGAAATAACAAGTTACTGGAAAAATCTACATTTGTAGTATATGGTACCTCCAACACATATCTAACACCTCCAATTGGATTTACCTAAAAAAGTGTTTTTATTGAAGAGTAAAAAATCCCCAAACACCTACTGATGTTATTCTTAGTCTAAAAATAACTTTTGCTAGATTATTCTCCTGCATGCAAGATGTACCAATCTAGATAGGCATTTTTACAAGCTTTCCAACAGATCCAAGAT
This sequence comes from Poa annua, assembly GCA_026929855.1. Lineage (NCBI taxonomy): Eukaryota > Viridiplantae > Streptophyta > Magnoliopsida > Poales > Poaceae > Poa > Poa annua. The sequence goes on from CM049428.1 coordinate 48,268,097, forward strand.
TGCATGATTTGGATTTCTGACACACAAGATATTAAACAAATGGTGAAATAGGTACTTTTTACTAAATCTATTTTACCACAAAACAGAAAACACATTTTGGAACAAGTCCAACGCCAAATGGTTAAGAAAACGTGCATGCATGTTACAAAATTAATCTCATCATTTTATCTAATATAGATTTACCACAAAAGATTAAAAGCTAGGCTTAAGATTCTCTGGAGAAATAACAGAAAATAATTTTTAAAAAGGAAAAAGGGCCGGGCGGCCAGATCTGGGCCAAATCGGCCCAGCGACCACGCGGAGCAGCGCGGGAGACCGAGCTGGGCCGGTCCAACCGCGCGAGGCCGCGCGCGCACGTCGCGATTCAAACCAGGCCGTAGATCTCTCGATATACGGCTCACGGTTGTCGTCAACCTCGCGACGCGGCGCGGAAAGAAACCAGACGCGGGGGAGGGAAATGGTGGCGATGGCGCTCACCAAAGACCGCGTGGGGCCAGGGGAAGGGTGGAGATCGACGGAGGGGACGATGGCGAGCTCGACTGTGTCCTCAACTCTCACATGCAACGTCGGAATCCATGGCGAAGGCGGCGGCGAGCTTCTCGGGTAGAGGACGAGCGCGGCGGCTACAGACACCTAGAAGAGAAAAGGAGGGCAGGGGGAGTTAGATCTCGACGAGACGCGCTCGAGGGGCCAAACATGGCAGAGAGAGGTGGAAAGGAACGACGGTGAGCACGGCGGGAAGAAATCGGTCTCCGGCGAGGTTTTTCACCTCCAGAGCTCGAGGGAGGGCGTGGCTTTGGGTGAGGGTGGTAGGGGTGAGCAGAGGAGGTGAGGGAGAGCCTCAGGCAAGGATTTAAGGGGGAGCGCGAGGCTGAGCACGGCTCCAAAACCAGGGGCCGGTTTTTGGACACCCACGGGCAGGAGCGGTTTGGGGAGGGGGAGGGGAGTTCTGGTTGGTCCTCTAGGGCGGTAGAGAGGGGCAGAGAGGATGCTGGTCGGGAGGAGACTGCCTGGCCAGTGAGAAGAGAGGAGAGTGTGCTTCGGTTGGGCGGAGAGAAAAAAAGAAAGGAGGAAAGAGGAGGAGAGGTGACCCGAGCCCATGACAGGTGGGCCAGGGGGTAATCATGCTGCTCTCCTTTTTCCAGCAGGTGGAGTAGAAATGAGAGAGAGAGAAAAGAAGTTTTGAGTAAAATCCTCAAACATATTCAAACCCTAAGTTTGAATAATTCAAACATTAACCACAAAAGAAAAAAATAAATCAATTACCCATACTCACCACATTAAGTGAAACTAGTGAATTTATAAATGCCCAAATCAAACATCTTATTTAGCTCCCAAAGAAAAGAAAACTTTTGGTGAGAAGGAAAAAGAATCACTCAAATGGTCATGTTATTTTGATGACTACAAAAGCTAGTGAGATTCATACGCAAACAAGCTCTTGTGTGATAATTTAGAACAAGGTATGGAATTATATGTGACCTAGATGGAAATGTTCCAAATGCATGCCAAAAACCATTTAGGGTTTGCTTAATAATAGCTCCTTGTTTGGCTAAGTTTTAACAACCATGAAGATCATAATAGTGGATATTTTATTTTGGTGTTATGTGACTTTAGTGTTTTCAATGTCAGGGAACACTAGTGGAGCACACACAACATAAAATGTGCAAACAAATTAAATCCTTACTCAAACTTCTACACACAGAAGTTTTCAGCAAGAGGTGAAAAATCCAGAATAACACCACAATGCTAAAGCTAAGAGAATTGGGGTGTTACAATCTACGGCTAGGATTAGATTTTTAACCGAAGCGGTACGATCTGATCTGGACCGTCAGATCTAGATCTGACGATCCAGATCCATCCACTTAACCACGTCAGCGCTGAGTCAGCATGCATAGTCAGCGCCACGTCGGATCCAGTCAGCGCCCAGTCAACAGATCTGGTACTTTTGCAGAAAAGACCCTGTCTATTCAAACTATCATATCTTTTTAACCACTTATCCAAATTTGATAAATTTTATATTTTTGGAAAGCCCTTGACATGTAGAATATTTTAGATATGCCAAAATTCAAATTTGACTTAGTTTAAAATATTCAAATTTCAAATGGTGAATTTGAGTATATTTGTAATAACTTTAAATCTATAAATCCAAAAATTGCAAATAAAATTGTTTTAGAAACTTTGGAATATTTGTAACTTGATGCCTCTGTTATAAAATATTTTGAGTATTATTTTCATGATTTGATAGTTATATATTTAATTTGAATAATTTGACTATTTTTGACATAACTATTAAAAGAAATATTATTTTTGATTAAATCAAATTGCTATAAATTTAATTAAATGCCCCCTGTCTATTAACACTATTCATAAAATTTTGTTATAAAAATTTAATCATAGAAAACTTTAATCTTATATTTATTCCTTTTATTATATTTTCCAAAAATAGAAATTAATTAAATTGCATTTATAAATTCATGCATATTTATAAAGAAATCACAAAAGTTATTTGATGCTTTCTTGAGATTGAAAAGTGCATTTCATGCATAACTTATTTTATTATATAGTTATACTCCTCAAAGGAAAACCTCTTCATTATTTTCTAAGTTAGGATTATTTTCAAACTTAGTATTTTGGTAAAAGTGCTATGCACATAGACACTTAGGATTTCTCAAGATGGAGCTAGAAGACCAATGAAGGACTTAGCCAAAACAAGACTTCAGAAGTATCTCCAAGGAGTAGAAGCACTTAGAAGAAAAATCAAGAAGAAGTTCATGAAGACCAACCAGAAATATTTTCTAAGTCTTGCTCCCTCTCTCATTCATTTCTCCCTTCTTCTCTGAGACTTCATGAAGACTAAGTTAAATCCAAGACCAGCCTAGGTGATACAAAAATCATCAAGTCTAAAGATTATTCAAGTCTACCAAGAATTCATTCAAGACATCACCAAGGAGAAAGTTATAAGTCTGGAGATGAAGCTTCGAAGACCAACTACATCTTTCTTCTATCTTTTCCCTCTTTCCAAATCTTGTCTTTCACTTAAGACTTAAAGAAATTTTTGATCATGTTATTACCATCTTGAAGTTTGTTGGATCCTAGGGCATAGTGAGATGAAGCGGCCTGGAGACTAACCTTACATGTCCACGTACATGATACATGTTCCACAATTTAAGTGGCTGGCCGGGTGTCTGTCTCTATCACTATAGTGAATATCCAATTTACAAAGAGTTGATAATAATTGTTGAACACCTTATAGACTTAGTATTTTCTTCAAGTATTTTTGCACATCATGGCTAAGGCATTTGAGTGCTTATTCAAGATGAGTTATAACAAAGTTATTTTATCCAACTATGACCTCAGTCCTTAGTCATTTTGACCCACCTAATTGCCTTGCATTAACTTAAAAGATTTTCATGGCATGACATGCATCTCTAGTCCTTAGAAATAATTTGCATATCATGCGTGACATGTTTTCCTTAGAAGTGTAAGAAACTTGTTTGTATGTGTTGTGTTATTTTGTTTTATGATTGTTGTATTGTTGTTTGTTTATATTGTTTAGACTGAACGGAGAGACCCGAGTTCGTTGAAAAGAGTTTGTGAGTAAAGACTTCATTCAAAGGCAACTACACACCTCATAAACTTCCTACTATTTTCTATATGCATTACTTAGTGTATTTTTATATAAGCATGTGTAGGACATTATTGCTATGCTAAACCTGTGTAGAAATTCCTTATTCCTGTGTCTAGGCTCCTATGCAATACTTAGTAGAATTTTTGATGCTATGCAGATGTTGTTTTGTGAGAACCTAAATTCTACTAAGTTAAGAATGAAACACCTGGGTGGTAAGAGGTTATATGGTTTATGTTGAGTGGCTACTCAGGCCATGTCTATGGTTCCTGGAGTACGTACACTTGAGAATGGCCACCCAGGAATAGAGGAATCTGAAGAACTCCGAGTGACGATTGCTTCCAGTGCAGCCATTGCCAATGGGCTCTGGCTTGATCAACTATGTTGCGTGGACTCTCTCCGGCTTGACAAGCAGATGTAGTGGGTGTTAGGTGGAACGGGTCAAGCCAGGTGGGAGGGAAAATGCTTCTGAACGATCTCGTCTCATTCTTCTCCTTTTCCTTATCACTATAAGTGTGTAAAGGATAGTTTGGGTTGAATGGGTACAATGGTGAACGTGCACAACCTCTGTAGAGTGTAAAACTATGTACTTAGCCGTGTCCCCGGTACGGACAATTTGAGCAGCTGATCACGGACGTCAATGGAGGATTCCACCATTCCAACTTCAAAAATTAAAACTTGATGGGTGAACAAGGGTAGAATGAGACAGTGGTTTTCATGCCACGAATGTCTCGAATAGAAGAAAAGTGTTTTCCAAAGAGTTAGGGAAAATTGGCTTTATGCAAAATAGACTTGAACTCCACCAGCCAAATATGCATATAGGCTATAGAGTTATTCCATTACGTGTCCACCATAGTGTCACTTGCCAGACTCCATTTTTAATGGAATCTGACCCACATTGTTGCAATATTTTTCTTATTGCAGATTGTTCAGATAACGAGTGAGGTTTCGTTTAAAAGTTTCGAGTCTACAACCAACATGTTTTCGCCTGTGACAACATGAAGATGATGGAGACTCACTGCTTTCGTATTTCCGCTGTTTACTCTTTAAAGGCTAGCTTTATGCTATGCAGCTTGTATTAAATATTTTGTAAGTCTGGATCATCGATGTGATAAAATTGATACTTTGTTGTGATATTACATTGTAAACTGTGTGTGCAAACAAATCGATCCAAGGATTTGCACGATACACAGGTATCTGCCTTATTTAAAGTGCAGAGCTACAGATGGTATCAGAGCACTGTGTTGCCTGTAGTTTCAAAACCTTAGTTTTGGATTGCAATAGGATTTGACCATAGGATTGAAAATCTATTTCCTCCACCTTTCTAAAAACAAAACTTTTCATTTTTACCTTCCTCGTACTCTTGTCTACTATCAACCTTCTGAAAACATCTTATCTTTTTCTAGATGACCAAGTTCTTATAGTCTAAGCCTGATTCTTCTACTTCATATGGGAATGCTACGATTCATCATGAAGTTCTACATGCATGGAAGACCACGGAAAAACCAGGATTCGGCATACACTTCTAAGATATCCAAGAAAGTTGAACAAGAACTTGAAGCACTCAAGAAAAAGAGAGATTTGACCACCTACCCATTAGAATAACGAGATCCGATGACGTATTGACCTATCAAATTGTGGTATGGCAGTACTGTCACTTCTGTATTACCATGACGTTGGTGTATTTTCGTTCGATAAACGATTAGTTTGGTGTTTCAAAAGAAGTTGAAGTTTTTGTTATGTTTGTGTTAGCTTGTGTTGAACCATGTTGATTGATTTGCTAGAGATTGCTTGCCTTGTTCTGATTTATTGAACTAGGATTTCTCCATAGTACCTATAATCAACTCATTTATTTTTTAAACCAAACAGATGTCTCTTCCCAATACCAACACCAATGATTTGCACACCACAATGCGACTACTATTAGAGAACCAGAGTCAACTGTGGAATTTGATCAATGACCACCTTCCTAAGATTGATCAAAACAATATTGAGTTTGGAGAGAGTCTTATGATCAAACCAAAGGCATGCAAAACTTGTGGGGAGATAGGACATACGTCCAAAGAATGCACTGATGAGTGGCCCCATGGTCATACCAGACATCCAGTTAGGGAACGCCCCACAAGTCAGATTACTTGCTTTTTGTGTGAAGCCACAAATCACGTTCCAACTCAAAGTCAACTCTACCCCGTGGTGCAAGAAGTCAGTCAGCAAGCCAAAAAGGGGATGCAACGAAATCTCATGAAGTATGTGGAAGTACAAGAAAACAAGGAGGAAAACAAAAGAGATACTAGCCATATAACATGTTTTACCTGTGGAGAACTAGGACATTATTCATGGGACTGCAAACAGAAAAGAATTGGTCAGGATACTGAACAAAATCTTCATCAAAATGAGATTGTGGATTATATTAAGGTGAAAAATGAAATAAGAGTAAGGTCACTTCCGACGACATCCAAAAGTACCTCCAAGTGTTGCTATAAGTGTAAAGGAGATCACCTAGCTCGAAGTTGTCACATAAAACGAGACTGGACTTCTTTAATTGAGATAGAATATAGCAAACAAGACTAGGAAGAACTACTAGCCCTGGAAACACCAAAGAAGAAGAAGAACTTAAGTGACGTAATTTGCTACAAATGTAAGGACAAGGGACATTATGCTGATAAGTGCCCAGAAAAGATGAAGGAGAAATGCCCTACTCGCTCGCACAAGAAAATCATCAGTCCCGTGACTTGTCGTAGATGCGGAGCAACAGGACACTATGTCAGTGGCTGCCCTGAGTGGAAGAAGGATAAATCTCTCCAAGGATCGAGTGGAAAACGTGAGTGCTAAAAAATTTCCGTATCAACCACATGCCATTGTATTTTGAATATTTGTACACTCTACATCAGAGAAATAAACAAGATTAAACAAAGATTCTAGACTGACCACAAAATTTTCTTGAAGGGTGGTAGCCACCTAGATAATTCAAAACCAGTTTCTTAAAACCAGAGATCCCAACACATCTTCCTTTCTAATTCCCCAATCAGAAAATGTAACGCCCCAAATTTTGGAAGCAACAAAAACTTAAATATAAAGATCCAAAATTCTGAGCCAACAAAATATTTTTGAAATGCCTTGTTTATGGGTGTGTCTTTCCTCTGATTGATATGTTTGACTTGTTGTGAGTTGTGTTTGTGCTGATGACACCTCTAATTATCAAAAATGGAAAACTCATCAATTTATAATCTGACCTATGTGATCAGTGTTTTGGAAAGTAAACTAGTCCCTACATCTTATTGTATCTTCTTTTTATTACAAACTCTAGTTACCATGATGGTTGATATTTGCAACTCTTAAAAACTCTTGATTTAATATTCTTTGAAAAATATTACTAAGGAGAGGTTTAACCCTCTCTCCCAAAATCTTGTCATGATTATGTTGATCACCACCTCACAAATAGATTTGTCCTATCTTAAATGCTTGGAGGGTTTACTCAATTGCTTGAATTAGTTGGCTTGTACTTGCTTCTTCTTGTTCTGAATGTGGAGGTGTGGATATTATGTGTCTTAAAAATTGAGTAAGTGAATTATTGATTCAACTATATGTTTATGATTGGGTTGTGTGATCTTGTTGCTTTGCTTGAACTTATTAGCCTGGTGGTGTGCTTTGGTAATATTGCAGAAGAAAATTTAGCAAGGTTAAGTCAAATTTTGGTGATCTTGATGTTTATTAAAATATAGCAAATCTAGGGCCCCTCATTAAGCAAACCATAACTAAGTTTTGACTTGTAAATCAACCAAGTTGGTCTTTGTCACCTATAGTTGCACAACCTGTCTTTGGTTAATTGTTGACACCTTGTTTAACCACTTAATCATCTAGAGTTAGGAGGCTAGTCAAATCAGTGACCAATTGCCTTGTGCTGGATTCACTTTTGCCATTTTGATCTTTAGGATTTTAGAAAACCTTTGGGAAATGCACTTGCACCCCTCTCTTCACTGTCATCTTTTCTTGCTAGGAAAACTATCTTGATCTATCCTTAAGCCTCTTCTTGCTTAACAATTAGTGATGAGCATAGCCTCAAGTTAATCCTGTGAACTTTTCTCTAATCACCTAAACCATCTAATAACCCTTTGCCCCTCTCACCCCATCCTCTAGTTTTGGTGTGCATTGGATCCCCACACCCCTGGTGTACCCATAGCACGACCACCTCTAAACCCTCGCCCTGCATTTCTTCTTTTCTTTCTCTTTCTGGCATTTCATCGAACATCTGGCTGGCAGGAGGCAACCTCTTCTTTACTCACCTCCCTCCATCAGCTCCAAGCCACCCGCTAGCCTCCAAGTCGTGCTCCTTTGCAAGCAGACGCTCCTCCACCGCCTCCGCGAGCCAATCGGTGCCCACCAATGCCCTCTCTCTCTCTCTCCCTGCCCATGCCGATGTAACATCCCAACATTTTATAATGTTCAAAAATCACTAAAATTTAAAACTTTTGTTTTGATTGAAATAAAATACTAAAATGCTTAAAGAAACCAACTATCAAAGACTTCAACCAATTTGAAAAAGTCTATTATTTCAAAATTCCCAATGTGTCATTATTTTCAAAAGTTATTTCCAATTAAACATTACATTATCCATTGTATTTCAAAAACCTTAATATGTAATTTGACAAATGTTTTATAAGGCACAAACCATTTTATTTTAAGTAGGTAGTTGACTTATAAGTAATTGATTTCAACCACTTAGCCTTAGCTATAAATAAATTAAAATAATAATTACAAGTGTTATTTTAAACTATAGAAAACATTGTCTATTTGCCAAAAGATTATGATTCATTTACCTGAGTTCAAAACATAATTTGGAAATTATAAGCCTATAGTTTATAATTTTAATAACTTCATATATTTCATAATTAATGGATTATCCAAATAAACATTTCATTAGATTCAATGATTTTCATTTATTTTCAAAACATAAAATGATTTCAGGAATATATTATTCTATATAAGAAAAGAATTAAATCTAAAATCTTTTCCAAAGTTGATATGAAGTTTTTCAAATGAATAAGCATAATATAAACATAATGGTGTACAAAACATTTAGAATTAAAAATGGAATTCATTATATTTCCCATTTCCTTCAAATTAGTTATATTTTGTTCTTTAATATTATGCCAAAATAAAGATGAATGATTTCAGCAAAACAAGTTTTAATAACTTAAATTCAAACATAATTGAATATGGGTATTTCATGTAATTTATTTAGCCAAAATTAAAATTAATTAAACCCTAGTTTTAAATTAAACACAAAGTGTCAAATTTGTATTTAATCAATATTTCATAATATTATTTTTCAAAAATGTTCAAAACATGCCCACAACTGGTCTAACACAAAGATAATAATTTTACAAATTTTTAGAAATTTGTTTGACTTCATTTGGACATTTAAATCAAAAGATATGAATAAAATGGAAATTTCAAAAAAGGAAATTCATTTGTGACGTCAAAGATGACGTCATCATCTTCTTCCTCAGACGAAAATCACGCCCGAAAATCCTGCCCCGATTCCTTCCAAAATCCGGCGAGATGATTGCGCGATTTGCTTCCCCTCTGCCCCCCCTACAAATACCCCAACACCGGCCGCACCTTTCCCCTCAAAAACATGCCGCCAGGCCGCCGGTAAAGCTCGCCGGAGTTCATCCGCCCTGTAGGGACCCCTCGGACAAGTCCGAGGTGCCCACGTTATGTAAAAGATCACGATCCCAATGATCAGTGCATCGCGATCACATAACCAAACATAGGTATCAAACAGTTACATCATTCAAGTTGTACGAATGAAAAGTCTTACAATACAAAGACGGTCATACGACCACAATCAACAAACCTCGCCACGCAGGGCGGAATTAACTAAGATAGCAGAAGCTCGTGGCTAGCGGCGGCTCTTAACATCTCCGAGCGCTGATCCCACAAGTGCAGTTGACCGGTGACAGCTAAGTGGCGTAGTCGTCGTCATACACCTCCTCCTCGATGTAGGCCTCCTCATTATAATCTGGACATTTGAATATCCAGGGACAGAGCCACATGAGTACAATTACGTACTCGCAAGACCACCTCTAGGCTTAAATTGTCATGATAATGCAAGAAAACACATTTCGAAAACTGGGAAGGCTCCTCAATACAACTGCAGAGCTTATTTTTGAATACAATGATTTCAAGCATAGAGAATACGACATCTGTATATCTTTGTTGAAGAAAAACATTTAGAGATAGAATTCTCTTCGCAAGAATGCGAAATCTCTATATCTTTGTTGAAGAAAACATTTAGAGATAGAATTCTCTTCTCTTAGATATAGCAAGGACATATCCAAGTTTAAACTTTCTTTTGTAAAAGTTTATCAAACACTAGGATAGGGGTAACCCTTTTTCCTGACTTGAGGTCGGATTGACTGACTCCCCGAGACCAATCATCCTCACCCAAATTCTGTACCTCCCAGGTACCACTTTGTTGCCTCCTTGTTTTCTTCGAAAACATCACTCTTTCGAAACCATAAGACAGCCAGCATGCCGAGTGGGACCTTTCCAACCGTCCATGACCGCGGACGCGGCTATTCGAATAGATTTACACTCTGCAGAGGTTGCACACTGTACCCACACCTATCGGTTATTCCGCCGTGTCTGCCACGGCCTGTCATACGACAGCATGCGGGGGTCCGGATAACACGATCAAAACTTTCCACTATGACCACCCTAGTATCGGGGCCTCTCGGTAGGTTTGTTCTCCTCGGCACCGTGTGCTCCACTAGTCCTCTTGGTCTTTCCTCGGGACGCAACACCGCCACGTCAGGAGACCCGCCGTAATCGTCCGGCTGTTGGTCCTCAACAGTGTATTCTCTCTTCCGGACGACAACCCGGCTTCGAGGGCCCAGCCCCCATAGAAAGTATGTGAGCCCCAACCTAAAACAGACAAGCTTCCGGCTAAGCCCTATCCATGTCAGGTAGTGTGGTTGCACGGGTTAATTGTTCGGGCGGCAGCTAGGGTCACACTTTGTTTTTCAAAACACCTTCTCCTCCGACTACTCCCAGCAGCTCGGGTTTTCGCAAACATCTCCGATTGCTCCCATCAACTCGGGTTTTAATAAAAAACTTGCTTGCCGATTGCTCCCAGCAGCTCGGGTTTTCCTCCATAAAACATTTTTATCAAATAGGTCCCCATCCTATAGTTTTGAGGTAAGATAACAGAATATACTACTGGAAAACTTAATCTTCTTTATGGAGCCTTCAATGACAAGACTCATCAAGTAAAACTCTTTTTATAATACCTACAGCTAATCTAGTAGATAACTTTGGCCAAGCAATATTTTGTAAAATAGTTTTCGGGTGGCAAGGTGCCACAAAGGAAGTAAAGCATGCATTATTTTATTTTTGAAAACAAAACATGCTTGATAAAATAATAGGAATCATTATAGTGGTGAGGTGGGCTTGCCTTGCTCAAAGTACTGCCCATGGTCTTGTTCTTCAGCGTAGTCGTGCTCAGCTACCTCGTACTGCTCTTCCTCGGGTTGCGATTCTACCGTAACATAAAAACAAACGAGACTAGCGTAAGTCCTAAAATGCGAGTTGATAACAATCTAAAGTATATCAACAAACAACAAGCATCACAAACAAGAAACACAACTAATGCATTCAATAGTTATTAGGGGCTGTTTATATGGTTTTAAGCATAACTCTTAAGGTGCTGCTCCTAAAATTAAACCCTTCTACCACATTACTGTTGACACATATGGGGAGCTCTGAAAATTAGCTGTGCATGAAAATCTATCACCAAACAAGAATTAACAATCAGATAAGAGTTAATGATGTCAAACTTAAACAGAATATAGGTTCCGTTTTATAGATCTCCTGAATTCATAATTAACCTTTCTGGTGAGATATGAGTTTTCTCTTTAAGTGGAGATTTTATTCATCAGATTTGGATACTCCTAGCTCAAGTTATCCCAGTTTTAAAATAAAGTATACTTCTGACCATTATCTAAGTGCAGAAAATAATAAGAATTATTTTGGTGTCAAACCAGTGGGGTGAGTTAGATAAAACCTGTGGCTATTCCACAAAATTATCCCCAACATTTATCTATGGACAGAGGTGGCTCCACCAATTAAAACTAGACATGTCATAATCTCTGAAATTTCAGAAATGCATTTTAAGAGATTATCTCCCTGTTTTTCAGGGATTTATTCACTAAGAAATAACTACTTACTGGAAAAATCTACATTTGTAGTATATGATACCTCCAAAACATATCTAACACTTCCAATTGGATTTACCTCAAAACGTGTTTTTATTGAAGAGTTAAAAATCCCCAAACACATACTGATGTTATTCTTAGACCAAATATTACTTTTGCTAGAGTAATCTCCTGCATGCAAGACTTACCAATCTAGATAGACATTCTTACAAGATTTCCAACAGATCAAAGATTGCATGATTTGGATTTACAGAAACCAAGTTATTAAACAAATGGTGTAATAGATACTTTTTACTAGATCTATTTTAACACTCAACAAGAAACACATTTTGGACCAAATCCAATGCCACATGGTTAAGAAAACGTGCATGCATGTTACAAAATTACTCCCATCATTTTAGACATTCTAGATTTACAACAAACGATTTAAAGCTAGACTATAGATTTACTGGAAAATCACAGGAAAAAGAGTAAAAGAAAGACATGCCGAACGGGCCAGATCTGGGCCAGATCGGCCCAGAGGCGACGCAGAGCAGCGCGGATTCCGCGCGGGGCTGAGCTGGGCCGGCCCAAACGCTGCGCGCGCGCCGGCGAAGCAGTAAGCGACCGTGGATCTGGGATACAACGGTCCAGGATAGATCGGGCGCGGTTCAAAAACAACCGCCGATTTGAAAATCGACGGCCCATCGTCTTCCTCCCGACCGAAAAACACGAGCAGGAGCTTGATAAAACGACGCCGAGCACGGAGGGCTCACCTAGGGCTCGCGTATGGACGCAATGGTGGTTGGAGGTGGACGCGGCGTCGAAGGGGAGCTCAGGGGTGGTCGCAAAGCTTGCATGCAACGTCAGAGTCCGAGATGGTGACGACGGCGTCCTCCTTGGGTCGTGGACGAACCAGGTGCTCTCGAGCTGCAACAGAGCCAAGGGAGGGGAGGGGAGTTAGATCCAGCCGAGGGGAAGTCAGGGAACCAAAAATGGCGAAGAATGGCTGAGAGGAACGAGTGCTACGGCAGTTTCCTTCCTTCGGCCACCGAAGGAAATCTCTTCGTCTACATGGCGAATGAGGGGGAGAGCTTGGTGGTTTTCGCCAGAGGGGGAGAGGAGTGAGTTGGTAGGAGCCAGGGAGGGGGAGAAATGGACAGGGGAGGTGCTCGGGGGGTTATAACGAGCTCCACCCGATCTAGGGTTAGCTCGGGCAGGAGAGAGGGAGGGGGGGGGGGGTCTCCTTCGTTCTTACTGGCTCAGGTGGGCGGTGAAGAGGGGGCAGAGAGGAGTTTGGTAGGATGACCAGCCCTGGCCAGTGAGAAGAAGGGTGGTGGCCTTCGGTTGGGTGGAAAAGAGAAGAAAAGAGAGAGAAGAGAGGAGGGGTTGGCCCTAGTCCATGACAAGTGGGACCAGGGGTGAGGTTGCTGCTCTCCTTCTCAGCAGGTGGTGTGGAAAGGAGTGTGAGAGAATAAAAAGGTGAGAAGTTTGAGTAATTTGCTCAAATGAATCTAAAATCCTAACTTTGAATTATTCAAACATGACCCACAAAAATAAAATTGGTCAACACCCCAAACTTACCTACATAAAGAGAGGGTACTGAATTTACAAATGCCTAAGCCAATTATCTCATTTAGCTTTTAAAGAAAAGAAAACTTTTAGTGATGAAGAAAAGAATATCTCAATTGGTCATGTTAATTTGATGGTCACAACAGCTAATGATATTTATGTGCAAACAAGCCCTTTTCAGAAAATTTAGGACAGGGTAAGAAAATATACATGACCTAGATCACAACGGTTCAAATGCATGCCAAAAACCATTTATGATTTGCTTAATAATAGCTCCTAGTTTGGCTAAGTTTTATCAACCAAGAAGATCCTAATAGTGGATATTTTAATTTTGGTGAGATGTGATTTTAGCGTTTTCAATATCAGGGAACACTAGTGGAGCTCAACAAGCATAAGATGTGCAAACAAATTAAATCATTTCTCAAACTTCTAGACACAAAAGTTTCTGCAAGAGGTGCAAATCTAGAATAACACCACGATACTAAAGCTAAGAGAATTGGGGTGTTACATACCTTCCCCCCTTAGGAGAATCTCGTCCCCGAGATTCCAGATTTGAAGAAGAGAGAAAACCAGGAAATTCATGCTCCAAATAATCTTCACGCTCCCAGGTGGCTTCTTCCTCCGAATGGTTGCTCCATTGGATCTTTAGGAACCTGATCTTCCGTCTCCGTGTCAGACGGACGTCTTCAGCGAGAACACGAAGTGGTCGTTCTCGATAAGTGAGATCATGATTGAGATCAATGGTGTGATGATCTACCTCCTGATATGAATGAGTATCACCAGGAACTTTCACACACTTTCGGATTAGAGATACATGAAATACATCATGGAATTCTGACAGATGGGGTGGCAGGGCTAGCTGATAAGATACTTCTCCTCTACGACTGACCACCTTAAAAGGGCCAATATATCTTGGCGCTAATTTCCCCTTGACATGGAAACGTTGCATTCCCTTGAGTGGTGTAACGCGCAAGTAAACCATATCTCCTTCCTTGAAGTTGAGCTCACGCCTCCTGGAATCTACGTAACTTTTCTGCCTGGATTGGGCGGCCTTAAGACGGTTGCGAATGAGTTGAACTTGCTCTTCGGCTTCTCTCAAGGTGTCAACTCCAAAAATTTGGCTGTCTCCGGTTTGCGACCAGTTCAAGGGGGTACGACATCTGCGCCCGTACAAAGCCTCAAACGGTGCCATCTTCAGACTGGCCTGATAGCCGTTGTTGTACGAGAATTAGGCAAACGGCAATCAATTCTCCCATTTGGCCCCATAAGCTAACACACAAGACCGAAGCATATCTTCAAGGATCTGATTGACTCTTTCCGTTTGTCCTCCTGTCTGAGGGTGGTACGCAGTACTGAAAATGAGCTTCGTTCCGAGTTCCTCTTGAAGCTTAGTCCAAACACAAGAGGTGAATTGAGTTCCTCGATCAGACACGATAGTCTTAGGTACTCCATGAAGGCTGACGATACGTGATATGTAAAGGTCCGCAAGTTGATCAGCTCGATGACGAGTGCTTACCGGGAGAAAATGTGCAACCTTGGTGACTCTATCCACAATGACCCAAATGGCATCATGCCCACGATTGGACCGGGGCAATCCAGTGATGAAATCCATGCCGATCTCATCCCATTTCCACTCGGGCAACTTGAGAGGTTGAATTAATCCCGCGGGTCGCTGATGCTCTGCTTTGACCCTTTGGCAGATATCGCAATTCTGGACGAACAGTGCAATCTCGCGCTTCATGCCGTGCCACCAGAAATTCTGCTTCAAATCCTGGTACATCTTGGTTCCACCGGGGTGGATGGAATACAAAGTCTTGTGAGCCTCCTTCATAATTAACTGCTTCAAAACAGGATCTGACGGTACGCAGATGCGTCCCTTGTACCAAAGAATACCGTCAGAGTCGATGGTGAACCCAGGGACTTCCTCTTTGTCCAATCTTCTTTTGATGCCCTCAATGCTTTCGTGACCCTTCTGTGCTTGCTTGATCTGCTCCCATAAGGTGGGTTGCAACAGGAGTTGATCGACTGCCCCATAGCTGACCACCTCTATACCGATCTTATCCAGCTCTTCCCAGAGTTCTGGCAGTCGAACCTTGATCAGGGAGTTGAATGAACACGGCTGACGACTAAGGGCATCAGCTACAACGTTCGCTTTTCCAGGGTGGTAATGGATGTCCAAATCATAATCCTTGATGAGTTCTATCCATCTTCGCTGCCTCATGTTCAAGTCCCTCTAGGTGAAGATGTACTTCAGGCTCTTGTGATCGGTGTAGATTTTGCAACGGTTGCCCATCAGAAAGTGCCGCCATGTCTTGAGTGCATGAACCACTGCGGCAAGCTCTAGGTCATGGGTTGGGTAATTTTGCACATGCTTGCAGAGTTGTCGCGACGAGTATGAAATCACCTTGCCCTCTTGCATAAGGACACAACCAAGTCCGAGTTCGGAGGCATCGCAATAAACCACAAAATATTTGGTCACATCAGGCATGGTTAAGATAGGTGCGGTAGTAAGGCGCTTTTTCAGTTCCTGGAAGCTGGCTTCACATTTGTCGGTCCAAACGAACTTCTGATCCTTCTTCAATAGTTGGGTAAGAGGCTTTGCGATGCTTGAGAATCCCTCAACAAACTTGCGGTAATAACCTGCTAATCCAAGGATGGACCTTACTTCGGTTTGGTTGGTGGGGGTTGGGAAATCAAGGATGGACTTGATGTGGGTAGGATCTACAGATATACCTCCTGCTGAGATAACATGGCCAAGAAAGCCGACTTCTTTTAACCAAAACTGGCACTTACTGAACTTAGCATACAACTGGTGTTCTCGTAGGGTACCGAGAACCAACCTCAGATGCTCTTCATGCTCCTCTTCTGACTTGGAATAAATCAGGATGTCGTCAATAAAGACAACCACAAATTTATCCAAGTAATCCATGAACACCTTGTTCATGAGGTTCATGAAATAGGCTGGAGCATTGGTCAGACCAAATGACATCACTGTGTACTCGAACAATCCGTAACGAGTGACAAAGGCCGTCTTAGGGATATCAGATTCTCTGACTTTCAACTGATGGTAACCGGTGCGGAGATCGATCTTGGAGAAGACTCAAGCTCCATTGAGTTGATCAAACAGATCTTCAATCTTGGGTAGGGTGTATATGTTTTTAATAGTCACATCATTTAACTTATGGTAATCCACACACAAACAAGTGGTACCGTCTCTCTTATCCACGAAGATGATTGGTGACCCCCAGGGTGACGCACTAGGGCGTATCATACCCTTCCTAAGTAGGTCATCCTACTGTTTCTTTAGTTCTTCCAATTCTTCAGGATTCATCCGGTACGGTTTCTGAGCGATAGGCCCAGTACCGGGCACCAGCTCAATAATGAACTCAATATCCCTATCCGGTGGCATTCCGGGCAACTCTTCGGGAAAAACATCGGGATAGTCACACACTACCGGTACCTCTTCCAAAATGGCTCCAGCTACACTCTTATGGCAATGACTTGAGGTGGAGTGGTAGGTTGAGAAGTGAGTAATCTCCTCTCCTTCCGGGGTGGTTAGCGTGACAGACTTGTGGGTGCAATCAATTTTTCCCCGGTTAACTACCATCCAATCCATTCCTAAAACCACTTCTATCCCTTGCTTTCCTAATACCACTAAATCCGCATGGAATCGGGCTCCTTGAATTTCCACAGGAGTCTCCTTGCAAGATACAATGGCTTTAGTAGTGGCCCCCGGAATTTGCACTCTCATAGGACGATTCAACAAAGTTGGACCAATACCACTTTTCCTAACAAATGGCTCCCTAACGAAAGAATTGGAAGCTCCCGAATCAAACAAAACTGAGGCAGGAACTGAGTTGACAGGGAACGTACCCATAACCAGATCTGGTGCCTCCTGAGCTTCTTCTGCACTGATATGATTCAGATGTCCTCTGGTGACAGGGGCCGCTTTCTTGGGATACAGGTTCTTGCCTCCTGGTGGACGGGGTGGCCCTTGGTTCATCTTTGTCGCATTGGGGCGACCACCGGCGGGCTGTCTAGTGGGATAATCCCGCGAGATATGTCGAGGCTGTCCACAAGTGAAGCATCCTCCTGTGGGCTTCTGAGCAGGCGGCCTCTTAAAGTTGAGGCCGGGGTTGGAACCACTTCCAGGACGAGGTGCAGGCGGGCGAGGAGAGTAGCTAGGTCTTGGTGCAAAGGTTGGAGGCCTTGGTGATGGATAAGAAGGTCTCGGTGGAGGTGAAGGGCGCGGACGGGGATAACTTCCAGTTGGGCTGCTGCTGCTACTGCCTTGCTGCATCAGTTGGCGACGCTTGCGGTTGTCAAACGAAGCCTTGCGCTTGTGCTCCATCATAATGGCTGCATCCGCCAAGGATTCCAGGTCGGTGAAAGGCATTACCACCAGTATGCACTGCATTTCATCATGAAGTCCATTCATGAACCTCTCTTTCTTCTTGTCCTCAGTATCGCTATTGGTGGGCGCATACCTCGCTAGAGAAGTAAACTTCTCCAAGTACTCACTCACCGACATCCCGCCTTTCTTGAGCTGCAAGAACTTCTCTCGCATGATACTGACGAGTCCAGAGGGCACATAATGCTTTAAGAATTTGGTCTTGAACGCTGGCCAAGCCACAACTTCCTCCGACGGCAACAGAGCACGAATGGCCTCCCACCATGCTCGGGCAGACCTAGAGAGGTAGTGAGTGGCGTAGACCACTTTCTCGTTGTCACCCATTTGGGCGACCCTCAGGTTGTTCTCTATAGTACGGATCCAGTCATCAGCATCCAGTGGCACTTCACTCTTGGAGAAAACTAGGGGATTGGTGTTCTGAAAGTCATGAAGCTTGGAGCGGGGTTCTTCATTTCCTTGGCCGCCATTCTGGTTGACGGCAATCTGAGCAAGATGCTGCAGGGTGGCAAGGTTGTAATTCCTCTCGGTGCGAGCTGCCTCGCGATCCTCCATGAGAAGACGGAGCACTTGAGCCATAGATGGCTCGGGTGGTGGGGGTAGTGGTGGATCCCTTGCCATTCTGAATTTCAGAATAAAACACACATTAATTATTCTACTTAGAAATTTTTAAACAGGTTTTGAAAAAAGGTTCATCAAGCATACACAAAAACATACAAATTTCAGCAAAACATTCCTCCTAAGAAGACATGATTCCATTTCATAGCAAGGTTCCAAAAGCATCATCACATAGTTCACAACCACAAAACACGGACTGACATAGTCTTACAATAATTCCGACACACACTCATGCTAACTAGACCACACAATCGCATCCACTTATCACGATGGTTCGGTCCTAACCCAAAAGATACTGCGCAACTGACTACTCCACGTCCACGGCAGCGTCACTGTCAAAGGGTGGCTCGTCGGGGTCCTCGTCCTCAGACATCACAGCTCCCGAGTCCTCACCGTCCTCGCCTCGAAGGTCATCGTCGTCCTGCTCGCTCATAGGCTCCATATCCATATCCTCCGTAGGGTCCTCATCATCAGGCAGGAGATCGTCATTATCCTTACTCAGAGCCTCCACCTCGCTCTCCAGCTCGCTGATCCGCTCGTCACGGGCATCAACGGTCGACCTGAGCATGTCAACCATTCCATCAAGCTGGAACCTGTAAAAGCGAGTAGTCTGGAGGCGCGCAAAGGTGGAACGGCGCTCCTTGCGCTCCATCTTGAGCTCTGCCTGGGACTCCACTAAGCGCTCCTCCGAGGTCTTGAGCTTCAGCTCCACGGTCTTCAGCTTGTCCTGAGACGCCTTGAGTTGCGCCTCCAAGTCCTCGATCCTCAGCTCAGCTGCCGAGATCCACACCTCAGCACCGTCGTGATTCAGACGGTGAAGATCACTCTCGAAACGACTAGTGACCAGCTGGGACTGGGTGTACTCGACGAGGAGTCCCAGCTCGGCCAAGTGGTTCCCGAAAGTGGGGTGGGGACGCGGCGGCAAAGGGTTACTCTGCTCGTCCAAACCAGAGTAAAACTCAAAACGGGTGCCGCCCAGCTCGGAACTGTGAGCACACACCAAGCGGGCAAGAGCCCTCTGCAGCACGGTGACGAATGCCCCCATCTGAGTCGATGCAAGGGCATCCTCAATCAGCTCCTCGGCGAAGGGTGGCACCAACGGTCCTCGAAGGATGCACCTCATAGTCCAGGACATCTCGTCTCCAACCATGGGTAGACAACGCCCAATCAGCAGCTCCGGTAGCGGACGCCTCAAATGCATGGTCAGCTGGAGTAGGTCTGCCTGGAACAGACGTGAAACTCCAGTGTCGGGCACAGCTCCCAACTAAATAGACGACGAGAACTCTCCGCTCATCTACACAAAATTTTTAAATGGAGGTTTAATTAGTGAACGATGTACAACATTTTAAACAGGTAAAATCATAAGATTTAATGCAGGTATAATATTAATCAGTGAGTAATAACAGAGGGGAGGGAGAAGTAGCAGTATATTCTGCACATTTTTAAGTATTTCTCTCCTAACTATTTAGGAAATCATTTTTGCGTGACATCGACGCCCAACCTAACTAAAGTCTCCTAAGGTCAACGATGACTCTGATACCAAGTCTGTAGGGACCCCTCGCACAAGTCCGAGGTGCCCACGTTATGTAAAAGATCACCATCCCAATGATCAGTGCATCGCGATCACATAACCAAACATAGGTATCAAAGAGTTACATCATTCAAGTCGTACGAATGAAAAGTCTTACAATACAAAGACGGTCATACGACCACAATCAACAAACCTCGCCACGCAGGGCGGAATTAACTAAGATAGCGGAAGCTCGTGGCTAGCGGCGGCTCTTAACATCTCCGAGCGCTGATCCCACAAGTGCAGTTGACCGGTGACAGCTAAGTGGCGTAGTCGTCGTCATACACCTCCTCCTCGATGTAGACCTCCTCATTATAATCTGGACATTTGAATATCCAGGGACAGAGCCACATGAGTACAATTACGTACTCGCAAGACCACCTCTAGGCTTAAATTGTCATGATAATGCAAGAAAACACATTTCGAAAACTGGGAAGGCTCCTCAATACAACTGCAGGGCTTATTTTGAATACAATGATTTCAAGCATAGAGAATACGACATCTCTATATCTTTGTTGAAGAAAAACATTTAGAGATAGAATTCTCTTCCCAAGAATGCGACATCTCTATATCTTTGTTGAAGAAAACATTTAGAGATAGAATTCTCTTCTCTTAGATATAGCAAGGACATATCCAAGTTCAAACTTTCTTTTGTAGAAGTTTATCAAACACTAGGATAGGGGTAACCCTTTTTCCTGACTTGAGGTCGGATTGACTGACTCCCCGAGACCAATCATCCTCACCCAAATTCCGTACCTCCCAGGTACCACTTTGTTGCCTAGTGGGACCTTTCCAACCGTCCATGACCGCGGACGCGGCTATTCGAATAGATTTACACTCTGCAGAGGTTGCACACTTTACCCACACATATCGGTTATTCCGCCGTGTCTGCCACGGCCCGTCATACGACAGCATGCGGGGGTCCAGATAACACGATCAAAACTTTCCACTATGACCACCCTAGTATCGGGGCCTCCCGGTAGGTTTGTTCTCCTCGACACCGTGTGCTCCACTAGACCTATTGGTCTTTCCTCGGGACGCCACACCGCTACGTCAGGAGACCCGCCGTAATCGTCCGGCTGTTGGTCCTCAACAGTGTATTGTCTCTTCCGGACGACAACCCGGCTTCGAGGGCCCAGCCCCCATAGAAAGTATGAGAGCCCCAACACTAAAACAGACAAGCTTCCGGCTAAGCCCTACCCATGTCAGGTAGTGTGGTTGCACGGGTTAATTGTTCGGGCGGCAGCTAGGGTCACACTTTGTTTTTCAAAACACCTTCTCCTCCGACTACTCCCAGCAACTCGGGTTTTCGCAAACATCTCCGATTGCTCCCAGCAACTCGGGTTTTAATAAAACACTTGCTCGCCGATTGCTCCCAGCAGCTCGGGTTTTCCTCCATAAAACATTTTTATCAAATAGGTCCCCATCCTATAGTTTTGAGGTAAGATAACAGAATATACTACTGGAAAACTTAATCTTCTTTATGGAGCCTTCAATGACAAGACTCATCAAGTAAAACTCTTTTTATAATACCTACAGCTAATCTAGTAGATAACTTTGGCCAAGCAATATTTTGTAAAATAGTTTTCGGGTGGCAAGGTGCCACAAAGGAAGTAAAACATGCATTATTTTATTTTTGAAAACAAAACATGCTTGATAAAATAATAGGAATCATTATAGTGGTGAGGTGGGCTTGCCTTGCTCAAAGTACTGTCCCTGGTCTTGTTCTTCAGCGTAGTCGTGCTCAGCTACCTCGTACTGCTCTTCCTCGGGTTGCGATTCTACCGTAACATGAAAACAAACGAGCCTAGCGTAAGTCCTAAAATGCGAGTTGATAACAATCTAAAGTATTTCAACAAACAACAAGCCTCACAAACAGGAAACACAACTAATGCATTCAATAGTTATTAGGGGCTGTTTATACGGTTTTAAGCATAACTCTTAAGGTGCTGCTCCTAAAATTAAACCCTTCTACCACATTACTGTTGACACATATGGGGAGCTCTGAAAATTAGCTGTGCATGAAAATCTATCACCAAACAAGAATTAACAATCAGATAAGAGTTAATGATGTCAAACTTAAACAGAAGATAGGTTCAGTTTTATAGATCTCCTGAATGCAAAATTAACCTTTCTGGTGAGATATGAGTTTTCTCTGTAAGTGGAGATTTTATTCATCAGATTTGGATACTCCTAACTCAAGTTATCCCAGTTTTAAAATAAAGTATACTTCTGGCCATTATCTAAGTGCAGAAAATAATAAGAATTATTTTGGTGTCAAACCAGTGGGGTGAGTTAGATAAAACCTGTGGCTATTCCACAAAATTATCCCCAACATTTATCTATGGACAGAGGTGGCTCCACAAATTAAAACTAGATATGTCATAATCTCTGAAATTTCAGAAATGCATTTTAAGAGATTATCTCCCTGTTTTTCAGGGATTTATTCACTAAGAAATAACTAATTACTGGAAAATCTACATTTGTAATATATGATACCTCCAACACATATCTAACACTTCCAATTGGATTTACCGCAAAAAGTGTTTTTATTGAAGAGTTAAAAATCCCTAAACACATACTGATGTTATTCTTAGACCAAATATAACTTTTGCTAGAGTAATCTCCTGCATGCAAGACTTACCAATCTAGATATGAATTCTTACAAGCTTTCCAACAGATCTAATATTGCATGATTTGGATTTACAGAACCCAAGTTATTAAACAAATGGTGTAATAGATACTTTTTACTAGATCTATTTTAACACTCAACAGGAAACACATTTTGGACCAAATCCAATGCCACATGGTTAAGAAAACGTGCATGCATGTTACAAAATTACTCCCATTATTTTACCCATTCTATATTTACCACAAACGATTTAAAGATTGACTATAGATTTACTGGAAAATCACAGGAAAAAGAGTAAAAGAAAAACAGGCTGAACGGGCCAGATCTGGGCTAGATCGGCCCAGAGGCGACGCAGAGCAGCGCGGATTCCGCGCGGGGCTGAGCTGGGCCGGCCCAAACGCTGCGCGCGCGCCGGCAAAGCGGTAAGCGACCGTGGATCTGGGATCCAACGGTCCGGGATAGATCGGGCGCGGTTCAAAAACAACCGCCGATCTGAAAATCGACGGCCTCAGGCCATCGTCTTCCTCCCGACCGAAAAACACGAGCAGGAGCTCGAGAAAACGACGCCGAGCACGGAGGGCTCACCTAGGTCTCGCGTATGGACGCAATGGTGGTTGGAGGTGGACGCGGCGTCGAAGGGGAGCTCAGGGGTGGTCGCAAAGCTTGCATGCAACGTCGGAATCCGAGATGGTGACGACGGCGTCCTCCTCGGGTCGTGGATGAACCAGGTGCTCTCGAGCTGCAACAGAGCCAAGGGAGGGGAGGGGAGTTAGATCCAGCCGAGGGGAAGCCAGGGAACCAAAAATGGCGAGGAATGGCTGAGAGGAACGAGTTCTACAGCAGTTTCCTTCCTTCGGCCACCGAAGGAAATCTCTTCGTCTACAGGGCGAATGAGGGGGCGAGCTTGGTTAGCTCGGGCCAGAGGGGGAGAGGAGTGAGTTGGTAGGAGCCAGAGAGGGGGAGAAATGGACAGGGGAGGTGCTCGGGGGGTTATAACGAGCTCCACCCGATCTAGGGTTAGCTCGGGCAGGAGAGAGGGAGGGGGGTGTCTCCTTCGTTCTTACTGGCTCAGGTGGGCGGTGGAGAGGGGGCAGAGAGAAGTTTGGTTGGATGACCAGCCCTGGCCAGTGAGAAGAAGGGTGGTGGCCTTCGGTTGGGTGGAAAAGAGAAGAAAAGAGAGAGGAGAGAGGAGGGGTTGGCCCTAGTCCATGACAGGTGGGACCAGGGGTGAGGTTGCTGCTCTCCTTCTCAGCAGGTGGTGTGGAAAGGAGTGTGAGAGAATATAAAGGTGAGAAGTTTGAGTAATTTGCTCAAATGAATCTAAAATCCTAAGTTTGAATTATTCAAACATGACCCACAAAAATAAAATTGGTCAACACCCCAAACTTACCTACATTAAGAGAGGGTACTGAATTTACAAATGCCTAAGCCAATTATCTCATTTAGCTATTAAAGAAAAGAAAACTTTTCGTGATGAAGAAAAGAATATCTCAAATGGTCATGTTAATTTGATGGTCACAACAGCTAATGATATTTATGTGCAAACAAGCCCTTTTGAGAAAATTAAGGACAGGGTAAGAAAATATACATGACCTAGATCACAATGGTTCAAATGCATGCCAAAAACCATTTATGGTTTGCTTAATAATAGCTCCTAGTTTGGCTAAGTTTTATCAACCAAGAAGATCCTAATAGTGGCTATTTTAATTTTGGTGAGATGTGATTTTAGTGTTTTCAATATCAGGGAACACTAGTGGAGCTCAACAAGCATAAGATGTGCAAACAAATTAAATCATTTCTCAAACTTCTACACACAAAAGTTTCTGCAAGAGGTGCAAATCTAGAATAACACCACAATACTAAAGCTAAGAGAATTGGGGTGTTACACGCCCCGCCGCCGTGTTTTTCAATCCCCGGCGAGGTGAGTCGTTCCCCGAGCCCGAGGCTCTCTCCTCTCTCTTCCTCACGTCCAGGCGCACCCCCTAATCCCTTTCTATCATTGTTTCCCGCAGCCATCCATCGGGGACGAACCCGACCGAAGGTCGCCGCCGCAACCACCACTCCGGCCGCCCCTCCCCGACGTTGCGAGAAGAACCCGACGCCACCATCACCCTCCCCACGTCACGCCGCGCCCGGAGCTGCCCTCCATTCATCCGGGGAGGCACCGTAGCGACCAGAGCGTCCTCGCCCGAGAGCACCGCCACCATCTGGTCAAGCACGGTGAGCCATCCGATCCCGATCGTGCGGTGTAGATTAGAAATTTTAAATCGAACCGGTACTTAGATCTGGACCGCTGGATCCAGATCTGACAGCCCAGATCGAATCACTTATCCACGTCGGATCCCAGTCAGCAGCCCAGTCAGCGCACAGTCAGTGCCCAGTCAGCGCTGACGTGTAAAATCATTTTCACGATTTAATTAATTGGCAGTTTTGCAGAAAAGCCCCTGTCTATTCAAACTATCATATTTTTTTCTCTATTTATCCAAATTCAAATATTTTTATATATTTGGAAAGCGCTCGACATGTATAATATTTTGGATCTGCCAAAATTCAAATTTGACTTAGTTTAAAATATTCAAATTTCAAATGGAAGATTTGAGTATATTTGTCATAACTTTAAATAATTATTTTAGAAACTTTAGAATATTTGTAAATTAATGCCACTGCTATAAAATAATTTTGAGTAATATTTGAATGAAATCATAGTTATATATTTAATTTGAATAGTTTGAGTATTTTCAACATAACTATTAATAGAAATATTATTTTTGATTAAATCAAATTGCTATAAACTTAATTAAATGCTCCCTGTCTATTAACACTAATTATAATTTTTTTTAAAAATTTAGTTAAAGAAAACTTTAATCTTATGATTATTCCTTTTATTATATTTTCCAAAAATAGAAATTAATTAAATTGCATTCATGGCCTAATGCATACTTTATAAATATCACAAATTTTGTATGATATTACTTAGGATTTAAAATTGCATTGCATGCCTAACTTATTTTCTCATATAGATATATTTCCCATAGGAAATCTCTTCATTATTTTTCTCTAAGTTAGGAATATTTTCAAACTTAGTATTTTGGTAAAAGTGCTATGCACCAGACACTTAGTATTTTTAACATGGAGCTAGAAGGCCAATGAAGAACTTAGCCAAACAAGACTTCAGAAGAATCTTCAAGGAGTAGAAGCACTTAGAATAAATTCAAGAAGAAGTTCATGAAGACTTCCCGACAAATATTTTCTAAGTCTTGCTTCCTCTGCCCTTCTTTTCTACCTCCTTCTCTGAGACTTCATGAAGACTAAGTAAAATCCAAGACCAGCCTAGGTGATACAAAAATCATCAAATCCGAAGATTATTCAAGTCTACCAAGAATTCAATCAAGACATCACCAAGGAGAATATTATAAGTCTGGGGATGAAGCCTGGAGGACAACTACATCTTTCTTCTATCTTTTCCCTCTTTTCTAATATTGTCTTTCACATTTGACTTAAACAATTTTTGATCATATTATTACCATCTTGAAGTTTGTTGGATCCTAGCGGCATAGTGAGATGAAGCGGCCTGGAGACAAACCTTACATGTCCACGTACATTAGACCTGTCTCACAACTTAAGTGGCTGGTCGGGTGTCTGTCTCTCTCACTATAGTGAATATCCAATTTACAAAGAGTTGATAGTAATTGTGATCCCCTTATAAACTTTGTATTTTCCCAAAGTATTTATGCACGTCATGGCTAAGCCATTTGAGTGCTTATTCTAGATAATCTATAACAAAGTTATCTTGTCCAACTTCTAACCTTAATCCTTAGTCATTTTCACCAACCTACTTGCCTTGCATTAAGTTAAAAGATTTTCATGGCATGACATGCATTTCTAGTCCTTAGAAATAATTTGCATATTATGAAACTTGTTTGTATGTGTTGTGTGGTTTTGTTTTATGATTGTGTATTGTTGTTTGTTTATATTGTTTAGACTGAACGGAGAGAACCGAGTTCGTTGAAAAGAGTTTGTGAGTAAAGACTGCTTTCAAAGGCAAGTGGCACACCTCATAAACTTCCTATTGTTTTTCTATATGCATTACTTAGTATATTTTTATATGCATGAGTAGGATAGTATTGCTATGCTAAACCTGTGTAGAATTCCCTTACTCCTGTGTCTAGGTTCCTATATAATACTTAGTAGATGTATTGATGCTATGCAATTGATGAAAACTTTTACAAAATGTTAAGTGACTACTCAGAACTGTGCTCATGGTTGTCGTCGCCTAGGATGAATGTTTATTCTACTTAGGGCCGTGAGCATGGTGATTTTTATCTGAGAGTGCACATCCACTAAGTTAATGAAACTCCTAGGTGGATTGGTTGTATATGGTGGCGAAGTTGAGTGGCTACTCAGGTCCATGTCTATGGTTCCTGAAGTACGTGCACTTGTGGATGGCCACCCAGAGAACAGAGGAATCTGAAGAACTCCGAGTGACGATTGCTTCCAGTGCAGCCATTGCCATATGGGCTCTGGCTTGATCAATTATGTTGCGTGGACTCTCTCTGGCTTGACAAGCAGATGTAGGGGGATGTTAGGTGGAACGGGTCAAGCCAGAGTGGGAGGGAAAATGCTTCTGAAAGATCTCGTTTCATTTTTCTCCTTTCCTTATCACAAATGGTGTGTAAAGGATAATATGGGTTGAATGGGTACAATGGTGAACGTGCACAACCTCTGCAGAGTGTAAAACAAAGTACTTAGCCGTGTCCCCGGTACGGACAATTTGAGCAGCTGATCACGGACGTCAACGGAGGATTCCATCATTCCAACTTCAGAATAAAACTTGATGGGTGAACAAGGGAAGATGAGATTATGGTTTTCATGCCATACTTGTCTTGATTTGAAGAATGTGTTTTCCAAAGAGATAGGAAAATTTGGCTTTATGCAAAATAGCCTTGAACTCCACCAGCCAAATATGCATATAGGCTATAGAGTTATTCCATTAAGTGTCCACCATAGTGTCACTTGCCAGACTCCATTTTTAATGGAATCTGACCCACGTTGTTGCAATATTTTTCTTATTGTAGATTGTTCAGATGACGAGTGAGGTTTCGTTTATAGGTTTGGAGTCTACAACCAACATGTTTTTGCCTGTGGCAACATGAAGTTGTTGGAGACCCACTGCTATTGTATTTTCGCTGTGTATTTTTTTTCAATGCTAGCTTTATGCTATGCAACTTGTATCGAATATTTTGTAATTCTTGATCATCGATGTAATAAATATGACGCTTTGTTGTGATATTACATCGTAAATTGTGTGTGCAAATGAATCGATCCAGTGATTTGTACTATACACAGGTATCTGCATTATTTAAAGTGCAGGAACGCTACAGCCGAGAGCACCAAACCGGCCACCCTCTGGGATAAGAGCCCCGAGCCTCTCTCCTCTCTCTTCACCTTGCCATTCTGCCTCACACCACCCCACTCCACCTCTCTGTGAACTCCCGAGGGATCTCTTCCTCTCCTCTGCCCGGGAACAAGTGATGAACGTCGTTCGGCCCCGAGCTCTTTCAAGGACGAATGCCACCACGACCGACGATCTCCTCCCTCTCTCTCGGGCCTATCTCATTGCTCTCCTCGATAGCTACCTATGAGACACGCTCATTCATTTTCAGGAACTCGGGAGTCGCCGCTGGCTCGCCATGTCCGACGAGGACGCCGTCGACCCCGCCACCGTTTCAAGACGCTCCCGAGCGAGCCAAGACCATCCCCAGCCTTCCCATGGCCTCCTCGGTCGACTCCACCCCTCGCCATCGCCGTTTTGGTCCCCCAAGTGAGCGCATCGTCCGCGCCCTCTCGTTCCCTTCTCTGTTCTATCTCCGCAGTGTCGAGAGGAAGAAGACGAGCAGTTGTCGTCGATTTCCCGATCCGCGGTCCAGGTTGAATCCCTCCAGATCTAATCCTAGCCATCCAAGTTCGATCGGACGCCGACGTGCCCCTTTGCTCGCGCGCGTGGACCAGATGGGCCGGCCCAGCTCGTTGGCTCGGTCCTGTGCGGATTTGGCCCGTTTCGTTGTTTTTTTTCCTTTAAATGTTTCTCTGTTTATTTTTCCAGGAATTTGATAGCTAGATTTAATTCGTTTCTGGTAGATCTAGACATCCAAATCGAGTGATTCAAATTTTGTTGGATTTCTGTGTGTTTTCTTGACAATGTGGCACTGGCCTTTCTCAAAAATATGTTTGTATGTTTGCTCTATGTTTAATCTTGTAAAAAAGTATATTTTTTAGTATTTAATTAATAACTTGAGTTTTATAAATTCAAATCTTGGAAACTTTAGTTCTATGGAAAGCTTAGGAGAATACCAACCTAGATCTATAAATCTTGCATGCAGGAGATATGTCTAAATAAAGTTCTATAAAGTTTAATAATGACATCAGTAGCTATTTGATGAATTTTAAATCATTATTTAAAATTATTTTAGGAGTAAATCCAATTGCATGTGGTGGATATTTTTGTTAGCTATCATATCCTATCCTGGTATAATTTTTCATCTTATATTTTTCTCTTGGTAGATTATTTTCTAAAACAGTAGGTTATTACACTTTAAAGTGGATATCCTTATTTTCTGTTATTTGCATGTACCTAGTTTTACTTGTTCGTGCTTTATATGTTTATTCAATTGGTGTAGGAGTATTTTTGTGTGGTACTTATGCATTTTGGTTATCATGCAAACTTGGATTTGTGTAAAAATAATTTATATCTTATGCTGTACACCATTAATGGTAAAATATGTGTGTTCCACTAAAACTGAAATATATGGAGCTAGGAGTGTCCAAATTAAGTGAATCCTATTTCTACAAAAAGCTTAAGGATTCTACTTTATGAACATTATCTTAGGAGTTATCATTTATCTACAAAAACAACAACATTTGGCTAATAGAAGTATTAGCTTTTAATCATCTGTTCTTAGCAAATGTGATTTGTAGAAATATTACTAATCAACTTTTGAAGTTCAGAACCATAACCCAATAATAATGTCTTGGTTAAACCACTTTGATAATGTGTGGTGCATTGTTTACCTTTGTTTAGCATTATTCACGTTGTACCCTAATAATAACATCAACTGTGTTTATATGCTTTGCTCGTGGGTATGTTTGTGTGTTATGTTTTATCTCTTTAAAGCATCATCTTATTATCCAATAAATGTAATAAGTTAATTCCCTGTTTTACTTGAACTGTTATGTGTTGATGTGCTTAGTAACTCATAAGTCCAGAAACTTAGGTTATCCCTTAATAGCCTTAATAAATTCCCTGAAAGTATTGCTAGTCCCTTCACATCTGAGTTTCACATAGTTCATCTTGTTTCCTAGGAGTTGCACTAATTTCATTTGTGTGTTATGCCTGTGAATGATTGTTTGGTTTTAAATTTTATCCAGTAGTTCCTTGTGTTTTGCAATGCTTAATATATGACTTTCTTATTCTAGATTGTTTTCAACACTTGGTTGTCATGTGATTGTTTGTTTATTGGTTGAAGTGACCTTGATTGTGGTGTCCTGTTAAATAGGCCTAGTGCACCATTTTAACTCTTAGTCATAAACTTGTTTGGACACTGGTGTTACCATTGTTTGTCGCCTAGTTACTTGATAGTAGGTGTTTCTTGAGCTAGTAACATGTTTGCATGTGAGTGTGCTCAATGCTAGTGTTAATGTTAACACTTGCTTGTGTATTAAGATACTTTTGTGTGAATTATTTCCTGAAGCTATTATAACAACTCTTGTTTAGTGATATAATGACCCTAAGTCATGTGTTGTTTTAGTGTTCTGAAGAACTACCTTTTTATTACTCAGAGTTGTGGTGTATATTCCCTTAGGAGTATCTGTTGTTTGACTTAGCTCTGTGGACCTTGTTGTTTATTGTTGTTTAGCTAAAGGAATTGTTTGCTTTTGATTGTTAGCTAAATATCTTGTGCGATGCTTGCTGTTTGTTATGTCCCTGTGACATTGTCTTGTATTCTGAGTGTTGTTCCTTTTTCTGTTTACGACGTTAGATACGATCGAGAAGGAACTGGAAGTGAGGAGTGAACCGGAGGAGCATCAAGACCAAGACCAAGGACATATTGCTGAGCCAGGCAAGCCACCTCACCACCATTATGCAAATCCTACTATTTACAAAGCATGTTTTGTTTTAAAATAAAATAATGCAAGTTTTACTTACTTTGTGGCACCTTGCCACCCGAAAACTATTTTACAAAATATTGTTTGGCCAAAGTTATCTACTAGATTACTATAGGTGTTACAAAATGGGTTTTACTTGATGAGCCTTGTTGTTGAAGGCTCCATCAAAAAGATTAAGTTTTCTAGTACTCTACCTTATTCTACTTATCTCAAAACTATAGGATGGGGACCTATTTGATAAAACTGTTTTACGGAGGAAAACCCGAGTTGCTGGGAGCAATCGGAGAGCAAGTGTTTTATTAAAACCCGAGTTGCTGGGAGCAATCGGAGAGAAAGTGTCTTATTAAAACCTGAGTTGCTGGGAGCAATCGGAGATGTTTGCGAAAACCCGAGCAGCTGGGAGTAGTCGGAGGATTGGAGGTTGTTTTCGAAAAACAAAGTACTGCCCTAGCAGCCGCTCGAACAATTAACCCGTGCAACAACACTACCTGACATGGGTAGGGCTTAGCCGGAAGCTTGTCTGTTTTAGTGTTGGGGCTCTCACACTTTCTATGGGGGCTGAGCCCTCGAAGCCGGGTTGTCGTCCGGAAGAGACAATACACTGCTGCGGATCAGTAGCCGGACGATTACGGCAGGTCTCCTGACATGGCGGTGTGGCGTCCCGAGTAAATACCAAGAGGTATAGTGGAGCACACGGTGCCGAGGAGAACAAACCTACCGGGAGGCCCCGATACTAGGGTGGTCATAGTGGAAAGCTTTGATCGTGTTATCCGGACCCCCGCATGCTGTTGTATGACGGGCCGTGGCAGACACGGCGGAAGGACCGATTGGTGTGGGTAAAGTGTGCAACCTCTGCAGAGTGTAAATCTATTCGAATAGCCGCGTCCGCGGTCATGGACGGTTGGAAAGGCCACTGATCTAGGCGTATGGGCAATTTGGTTTTAAAAAAGAAATGTTTTCGGAGGAAACAAAGAGACATCAGAGAGGTACCTGGGAGACAATCAGTCCGATCTCACGTCGGGAAAAAGGGTTACCCCTATCCTAGTGTTTTGACAAAGTTTTACAAAAGAAAGTTTTGTACTTAGATATGTCCTTGCTATATCTAAGAGAAGAAAATTCTATCTCTAAATGTTTTTCTTCAACAAAGATACAGAGATGTCGTATTCTCTATGTCTAAAATCATGGCATTCGAAAACTAAGCCCTATAGTCGTATATAGCAGCTATCCCAATTTTCGAAAAGTGTTTTCTTGCATTATCTTGAAAACTTAAGCCTTAGAAGTGGTCTTGCGAGTACGTAAATGTGCTCATATGGCTGTGTCCCTGGATATTCAAACGTCCAGGTTGAAATGAGGAGATGTACGACAAGAAGGAGGAGTACGCCGATGACTGCGCCAACTGAGTGTCCCGCTCAACTGCTCTGTGGGAATGCGTCAGGACGTGACGAGGGCTGACGCTAGCTAAAACTTCCGCTGCACCTTAGCTCATTTTCTCCTTATGTGACGATGTTTGCATGCTTGGTCTTGTGACTAGTATTTATGTAAGTCTTGTATTTTTCGTGTTATATGATGTAACTTTTTATACCATGTTGGTTATGTGATCGCGATGCACTGATCATTGGGATCGTGATCTGTTTACATAACGTGGGCATCTCTGGCTGGTAGTCAGAGGGGTCCTCACAGACTTGGTATCAGAGCCATCGTTGACCTTAGGAGACCTTAGTTAGCATGGTCGTTAGCTTAGGAAATGTTCTGCTAAAACCTATTTCAACAGAAATCTATTTTCTTCTAGATAAGACTAATATGGTCTCCACTCCTCACCTATTCTTCAAAAATATCTTCATATTACCTCTCTAATTTCAGTTATTTCAAAAGAGTTTCCTCCATTATCTTTCCCTATTCAAAACTTGTTTAGACTTGACGATGAACCCAAATGAGACCTAAGTAACTAGTATCGAGAAGGAGAAGTTCAGTCTCAAGATTTCAGCATACGGCATCAAGGTGGTCGTCAAGTGTAGAAACAAGCTACAAAGCAACCCTTGCTTGCCAAAGCAGTGTCACTATCAAGACTTCAACCCCAATAATTTACTCCAGTTGCAACTTTTATAGTCTCAAGCTTACCAGCAGCAGCCCCATCTGAAGAATTGTAGACCCTAGCTAGTAGGAATGACCAAGACCCATAGGACTTCTAGGATATGACCCTTGGTTGGATTCTCCGACTAACGCGATTGCTAAGTGTCATTTTTGTTCTATAGGTGTCTTGTGTGCTCTATTGCTGGTATATTTGTTGCTTGTGTGTGACTTGTTTGTTTGCTTGTCGTTGAAATGTTGTTCTCTGGAAATTTTTTCCACAAACACACCTTGTAAGCAATGCATATTAGGGACATACTTTGAATTTGTTTAAAACATCTTGATTTCTCTACACAAAAACCTTTCTTACTTTTTTTGTCATAGATGGACCCTAATGCACGTATAAACTTGTCCTCGAAAACTTCCTAAAATGCTTTTCCTTCTAATCTAAATTTTAACACATAAGAGTTATGAACTACAGATGATACCGAAACCCCCAAAGAAAGCCCATCCCCGTAATGTGATGAGCCTTGCCTTGTTAAATAAATCTTTTTGAATTACACATATACCACCACTAACCTAACATATCCAACTTTTAAGAAAACATCTAACACCAATGACTGGTTACTAACTAACCTCTTCAAGACCGACAAACCAAGATCAAAAGAGAAGTGCCAACGAAAGTCTCTCTCACAGATGGCAACACGGAGGACTCGAACGACGCCAAGAGCCACGACTTTTTGAGGACTTTATGAGAACCTCCAACCGGTGACGTGCAAAGACCCCCGACGTCATCAACAACGGCAGCAAGCAGCACGGAAGACCGTCTACTTGAAGGTGTGTCATGAAGCTAGTGTCATTTGTGTCTTCTACCCGTCAACTTGATTAACTCAATTGAACCTTACTTGAGTTTCTTATAAAGTAATGACTTTTAGGCTAACTTAGATGCAACTAACCTCTGAAGACTGGTGCAAAGTTGTATGAAGCCCAATAACCAAGGAAGTCTCCATCAACACTTTACGGCGGCTAAACTAAAGATGGACGCAATAGGAGACACCATACCCAGCAAGACGCCAAGAATGGCGAGAAGACTGAAGATTGTTGCACTTGGCAATGCCTTACATCAAGCAAGTTTATACATCTTTAGCAGATCTTAGCACCCTTCTGACTTGTTATGAAAAGAAAGAGAGTCAAGTCCACCGACCTGACGCCCATGTGAGGTTTGAAAACTGTTTGCACGTATCTTACTGCTAAATCCCTCAAGACGGCAATATCAGGACAAGTGTCTACATCAACCCCAAGCACCGAGGAGCTATGACAAGATGAAGATCATCTTGATACTCAAGACCAACAACATCCCGAAGTCAGCGACAACTTATGCAATCAACTTTAACCCTTCATGTGTGCCCCTTTTTAAGGGGGTAAGACACATGCTAGTTTTATTAGATAGTTGTGACAAAGTTGTTCCTTGCGCCCCAACCCTGGATTTTTTGAAGTCAGCTCAAGAAGAACCCTGCATCTTCATCGACCTTCAAGTCAACACTTTCAGCAAGGACCCAAGTTTTCCAGAAGATATCAGACGTCTCATCAACAAGGAAACCTCATTCAGGAATCAACAACCTCGGAAGATGAATAATCATTGGACCCTCTTTTCCTTTCACTCTCTTAATACACACTTAGGAATCTCGGGACGAGATTCTGTTAAGGGGGGAAGGTCTGTAACGCCCCAAATTTTGGAAGCAACAAAAACTTAAATATAAAGATCCAAAATTCTGAGCCAACAAAATATTTTTGAAATGCCTTGTTAATGGGTGTGTCTTTCCTCTGATTGATATGTTTGACTTGTTGTGAGTTGTGTTTGTGCTGATGACACCTCTAATTATCAAAAATGGAAAACTCATCTATTTATAATCTGACCTATGTGATCAGTGTTTTGGAAAGTAAACTAGTCCCTATATCTTATTGTATCTTCTTTTTATTACAAACTCTAGTTACCATGATGGTTGATATTTGCAACTCTTAAAAACTCTTGATTTAATATTCTTTGGAAAATATTACTAAGGAGAGGTTTAACCCTCTCTCCCAAAATCTTGTCATGATTATGTTGATCACCACCTCACAAATAGATTTGTCCTAACTTAAATGCTTGGAGGGTTTACTCAATTGCTTGAATTAGTTGGCTTGTACTTGCTTCTGCTTGTTCTGAATGTGGAGGTGTGGATATTATGTGTCTTAAAAATTGAGTAAGTGAATTATTGATTCAATTATATGTTTATGATTGGGTTGTGTGATCTTGTTGCTTTGCTTGAACTTATTAGCCTGGTGGTGTGCTTTGGTAATATGGCAGAAGAAAATTTAGCAAGTTTAAGTCAAATTTTGGTGATCTTGATGTTTATTAAAATATAGCAAATCTAGGGCCCCTCATTAAGCAAACCATAACTAAGTTTTGACTTGTAAATCAACCAAGTTGGTCTTTGTCACCTATAGTTGCACAACCTGTCTTTGGTTAATTGTTGACACCTTGTTTAACCACTTAATCATCTAGAGTTAGGAGGCTAGTCAAATCAGTGACCAATTGCCTTGTGCTGGATTTACTTTTGCCATTTTCATCTTTAGGATTTTAGAAAACCTTTGGGAAATGCACTTGCACCCCTCTCTTCACTGTCATCTTTTCTTGCTAGGAAAATTATCTTGATCTATCCTTAAGCCTCTTCTTGCTTAACAATTAGTGATGAGCATAGCCTCAAGTTAATCCTGTGAACTTTTCTCTAATCACCTAAACCATCTAATATCCCTTTGCCCCTCTCACCCCATCCTCTAGTTTTGGTGTGCATTGGATCCCCACACCCCTGGTGTACCCATAGCACGACCACCTCTAAACCCTCGCCCTGCATTTCTTCTTTTCTTTCTCTTTCTGGCATTTCATCGAACATCTGGCTGGCTGGAGGCAACCTCTTCTTTACTCACCTCCCTCCATCAGCTCCAAGACACCCGCTAGCCTCCAAGCCGTGCTCCTTTGCAAGCAGACGCTCCTCCACCGCCTCCGCGAGCCAATCGATGCCCACCAATGCCCTCTCTCTCTCTCTCTCCCTGCCCATGCCGATGTAACATCCCAACATTTTATAATGTTCAAAAATCACTAAAATTTAAAACTTTTGTTTTGATTGAAATAAAATACTAAAATGCTTAAAGAAACCAACTATCAAAGACTTCAACCAATTTGAAAAAGTCTATTATTTCAAAATTCCCAATGTGTCATTATTTTCAAAAGTTATTTCCAATTAAACATTACATTATCCATTGCATTTCAAAAACCTTAATATGTAATTTGACAAATGTTTTATAAGGCACAAACCATTTTATTTTAAGTAGGTAGTTGACTTATAAGTAATTGATTTCAACCACTTAGCCTTAGCTATAAATAAATTAAAATAATAATTACAAGTGTTATTTTAAACTATAGAAAACATTGTCTATTTGCCAAAAGATTATGATTCATTTACCTGAGTTCAAAACATAATTTGGAAATTATAAGCCTATAGTTTATAATTTTAATAACTTCATATATTTCATAATTAATGGATTATCCAAATAAACATTTCATTAGATTCAATGATTTTCATTTATTTTCAAAACATAAAATGATTTCAGGAATATATTATTCTATATAAGAAAAGAATTAAATCTAAAATCTTTTCCAAAGTTCATATGAAGTTTTTCAAATGAATAAGCATAATATAAAAATAATGGTGTACAAAACAATTTAGAATTAAAAATGGAATTCATTATATTTCCAATTTCCTTCAAATTACTTATATTTTGTTCTTTAATATTATGCCAAAATAAAGATGAATGATTTCAGCAAAACAAGTTTTAATAACTTAAATTCAAACATAATTGAATATGGGTATTTCATATAATTTATTTAGCCAAAATTAAAATTAATTAAACCCTAGTTTTAAATTAAACACAAAGTGTCAAATTTGTATTTAATCAATATTTCATAATATTATTTTTCAAAAATGTTCAAAACATGCCCACAACTGGTTTAACACAAAGATAATAATTTTACAAATTTTTAGAAATTTGGTTGACTTCATTTGGACATTTAAATCAAAACATATGAATAAAATGGAAATTTCAAAAAAGGAAATTCATTTGTGACGTCAAAGATGACGTCATCATCTTCTTCCTCAGACGAAAATCACGCCCGAAAATCCTGCCCCAATTCCTTCCAAAATCCGGCGAGATGATTGCGCGATTTGCTTCCCCTCTGCCCCCCCTACAAATACCCCAACACCGGCCGCACCTTTCCCCTCAAAAACATGCCGCCAGGCCGCCGGTAAAGCTTGCCGGAGTTCATCCGCCCTGTAGGGACCCCTCGGACAAGTCCGAGGTGCCCACGTTATGTAAAAGATCATGATCCCAATGATCAGTGCATCGCGATCACATAACCAAACATAGGTATCAAACAGTTACATCATTCAAGTTGTACGAATGAAAAGTCTTACAATACAAAGACGGTCATACGACCACAATCAACAAACCTCGCCACGCAGGGCGGAATTAACTAAGATAGCAGAAGCTCGTGGCTAGCGGCGGCTCTTAACATCTCCGAGCGCTGATCCCACAAGTGCAGTTGACC
Organism: Poa annua; assembly: GCA_026929855.1. Classification (NCBI taxonomy): domain Eukaryota; kingdom Viridiplantae; phylum Streptophyta; class Magnoliopsida; order Poales; family Poaceae; genus Poa; species Poa annua. Next base: position 48,305,595 of record CM049428.1, read on the forward strand.
GGTGACAGCTAAGTGGCGTAGTCGTCGTCATACACCTCCTCCTCGATGTAGGCCTCCTCATTATAATCTGGACATTTGAATATCCAGGGACAGAGCCACATGAGTACAATTACGTACTCGCAAGACCACCTCTAGGCTTAAATTGTCATGATAATGCAAGAAAACACATTTTGAAAACTGGGAAGGCTCCTCAATACAACTGCAGGGCTTATTTTTGAATACAATGATTTCAAGCATAGAGAATACGACATCTGTATATCTTTGTTGAAGAAAAACATTTAGAGATAGAATTCTCTTCGCAAGAATGCGACATCTCTATATCTTTGTTGAAGAAAACATTTAGAGATAGAATTCTCTTCTCTTAGATATAGCAAGGACATATCCAAGTTTAAACTTTCTTTTGTAAAAGTTTATCAAACACTAGGATAGGGGTAACCCTTTTTCCTGACTTGAGGTCGGATTGACTGACTCCCCGAGACCAATCATCCTCACCCAAATTCCGTACCTCCCAGGTACCACTTTGTTGCCTCCTTGTTTTCTTCGAAAACATCACTCTTTCGAAACCATAAAACAGCCAGCATGCCGAGTGGGACCTTTCCAACCGTCCATGACCGCGGACGCGGCTATTCGAATAGATTTACACTCTGCAGAGGTTGCACACTTTACCCACACCTATCGGTTATTCCGCCGTGTCTGCCACGGCCTGTCATACGACAGCATGCGGGGGTCCGGATAACACGATCAAAACTTTCCACTATGACCACCCTAGTATCGGGGCCTCTCGGTAGGTTTGTTCTCCTCGGCACCGTGTGCTCCACTAGTCCTCTTGGTCTTTCCTCGGGACGCAACACCGCCACGTCAGGAGACCCGCCGTAATCGTCCGGCTGTTGGTCCTCAACAGTGTATTCTCTCTTCCGGAAGACAACCCGGCTTCGAGGACCCAGCCCCCATAGAAAGTATGAGAGCCCCAACCTAAAACAGACAAGCTTCCGGCTAAGCCCTATCCATGTCAGGTAGTGTGGTTGCACGGGTTAATTGTTCGGGCGGCAGCTAGGGTCACACTTTGTTTTTCAAAACACCTTCTCCTCCGACTACTCCCAGCAGCTCGGGTTTTCGCAAACATCTCCGATTGCTCCCATCAACTCGGGTTTTAATAAAAAACTTGCTCGCCGATTGCTCCCAGCAGCTCGGGTTTTCCTCCATAAAACATTTTTATCAAATAGGTCCCCATCCTATAGTTTTGAGGTAAGATAACAGAATATACTACTGGAAAACTTAATCTTCTTTATGGAGCCTTCAATGACAAGACTCATCAAGTAAAACTCTTTTTATAATACCTACAGCTAATCTAGTAGATAACTTTGGCCAAGCAATATTTTGTAAAATAGTTTTCGGGTGGCAAGGTGCCACAAAGGAAGTAAAACATGCATTATTTTATTTTTGAAAACAAAACATGCTTGATAAAATAATAGGAATCATTATAGTGGTGAGGTGGGCTTGCCTTGCTCAAAGTACTGCCCATGGTCTTGTTCTTCAGCGTAGTCGTGCTCAGCTACCTCGTACTGCTCTTCCTCGGGTTGCGATTCTACCCTAACATGAAAACAAACGAGACTAGCGTAAGTCCTAAAATGCGAGTTGATAACAATCTAAAGTATATCAACAAACAACAAGCATCACAAACAAGAAACACAACTAATGCATTCAATAGTTAATAGGGGCTGTTTATATGGTTTTAAGCATAACTCTTAAGGTGCTGCTCCTAAAATTAAACCCTTCTACCACATTACTGCTGACACATATGGGGAGCTCTGAAAATTAGCTGTGCATGAAAATCTATCTCCAAACAAGAATTAACAATCAGATAAGAGTTAATGATGTCAAACTTAAACAGAAGATAGGTTCCGTTTTATAGATCTCCTGAATGCATAATTAACCTTTCTGGTGAGATATGAGTTTTCTCTTTAAGTGGAGATTTTATTTATCAGATTTGGATACTCCTAGCTCCAGTTATCCCAGTTTTAAAATAAAGTATACTTCTGACCATTATCTAAGTGCAGAAAATAATAAGAATTATTTTGGTGTCAAACCAGTGGGGTGAGTTAGATAAAATCTGTGGCTATTCCACAAAATTATCTCCAACATTTATCTATGGACAGAGGTGGCTCCACCAATTAAAACTAGACATGTCATAATCTCTGAAATTTCAGAAATGCATTTTAAGAGATTATCTCCCTGTTTTTCAGGGATTTATTCACTAAGAAATAACTACTTACTGGAAAAATCTACATTTGTAGTATATGATACCTCCAAAACATATCTAACACTTCCAATTGGATTTACCTCAAAACGTGTTTTTATTGAAGAGTTAAAAATCCCCAAACACATACTGATGTTATTCTTAGACCAAATATAACTTTTGCTAGAGTAATCTCCTGCATGCAAGACTTACCAATCTAGATAGACATTCTTACAAGATTTCCAACAGATCCAAGATTGCATGATTTGGATTTACAGAAACCAAGTTATTAAACAAATGGTGTAATTGATACTTTTTACTAGATCTATTTTAACACTCAACAAGAAACACATTTTGGACCAAATCCAATGCCACATGGTTAAGAAAACGTGCATGCATGTTACAAAATTACTCCCATCATTTTAGACATTATAGATTTACAACAAACGATTTAAAGCTAGACTATAGATTTACTGGAAAATCACAGGAAAAAGAGTAAAAGAAAGACATGCCGAACGGGCCAGATCTGGGCCAGATCGGCCCAGAGGCGACGCAGAGCAGCGCGGATTCCGCGCAGGGCTGAGGTCGGCCGGCCCAAACGCTGCGCGCGCGCCGGCGAAGCAGTAAGCGACCGTGGATCTGGGATCCAACGGTCCAGGATAGATCGGGCGCGGTTCAAAAACAACCGCCGATCTGAAAATCGACGGCCCATCGTCTTCCTCCCGACCGAAAAACACGAGCAGGAGCTTGATAAAACGACGCCGAGCACGGAGGGCTCACCTAGGGCTCGCGTATGGACGCAATGGTGGTTGGAGGTGGACGCGGCGTCGAAGGGGAGCTCAGGGGTGGTCGCAAAGCTTGCATGCAACGTCAGAGTCCGAGATGGTGACGACGGCGTCCTCCTCGGGTCGTGGACGAACCAGGTGCTCTCGAGCTGCAACAAAGCCAAGGGAGGGGAGGGGAGTTAGATCCAGCCGAGGGGAAGCCAGGGAACCAAAAATGGCGAGGAATGGCTGAGAGGAACGAGTGCTACGGCAGTTTCCTTCCTTCGGCCACCGAAGGAAATCTCTTCGTCTACATGGCGAATGAGGGGGAGAGCTTGGTGGTTTTCGCCAGAGGGGGAGAGGAGTGAGTTGGTAGGAGCCAGGGAGGGGGAGAAATGGACAGGGGAGGTGCTCGGGGGGTTATAACGAGCTCCACCCGATTTAGGGTTAGCTCGGGCAGGAGAGAGGGAGGGGGGTGTCTCCTTCGTTCTTACTGGCTCAGGTGGGCGGTGGAGAGGGGGCAGAGAGGAGTTTGGTAGGATGACCAGCCCTGGCCAGTGAGAAGAAGGGTGGTGGCCTTCGGTTGGGTGGAAAAGAGAAGAAAAGAGAGAGAAGAGAGGAGGGGTTGGCCCTAGTCCATGACAGGTGGGACCAGGGGTGAGGTTGCTGCTCTCCTTCTCAGCAGGTGGTGTGGAAAGGAGTGTGAGAGAATAAAAAGTTGAGAAGTTTGAGTAATTTGCTCAAATGAATCTAAAATCCTAAGTTTGAATTATTCAAACATGACCCACAAAAATAAAATTGGTCAACACCCCAAACTTACCTACATTAAGAGAGGGTACTGAATTTACAAATGCCTAAGCCAATTATCTCATTTAGCTTTTAAAGAAAAGAAAACTTTTAGTGATGAAGAAAATAATATCTCAATTGGTCATGTTAATTTGATGGTCACAACAGCTAATGATATTTATGTGCAAACAAGCCCTTTTCAGAAAATTTAGGACAGGGTAAGAAAATATACATGACCTAGATCACAATGGTTCAAATGCATGCCAAAAACCATTTATGGTTTGCTTAATAATAGCTCCTAGTTTGGCTAAGTTTTATCAACCAAGAAGATCCTAATAGTGGATATTTTAATTTTGGCGAGATGTGATTTTAGCGTTTTCAATATCAGGGAACACTAGTGGAGCTCAACAAGCATAAGATGTGCAAACAAATTAAATCATTTCTCAAACTTCTAGACACAAAAGTTTCTGCAAGAGGTGCAAATCTAGAATAACACCACAATACTAAAGCTAAGAGAATTGGGGTGTTACATACCTTCCCCCCTTAGGAGAATCTCGTCCCCGAGATTCCAGATTTGAAGAAGAGAGAAAACCAGGAAATTCATGCTCCAAATAATCTTCACGCTCCCAGGTGGCTTCTTCCTCCGAATGGTTGCTCCATTGGATCTTTAGGAACCTGATCTTCCGTCTCCGTGTCAGACGGACGTCTTCAGCGAGAACACGAAGTGGTCGTTCTCGATAAGTGAGATCATGATTGAGATCAATGGTGTGATGATCTACCTCCTGATATGAATGAGTATCACCAGGAACTTTCACACACTTCCGGAGTAGAGATACATGAAATACATCATGGAATTCTGACAGATGGGGTGGCAGGGCTAGCTGATAAGATACTTCTCCTCTACGACTGACCACCTTAAAAGGGCCAATATATCTTGGCGCTAATTTCCCCTTGACATGGAAACGTTGCATTCCCTTGAGTGGTGTAACGCGCAAGTAAACCATATCTCCTTCCTTGAAGTTGAGCTCACGCCTCCTGGAATCTACGTAACTTTTCTGCCTGGATTGGGCGGCCTTAAGACGGTTGCGAATGAGTTGAACTTGCTCTTCGGCTTCTCTCAAGGTGTCAACTCCAAAAATTTGGCTGTCTCCGGTTTGCGACCAGTTCAAGGGGGTACGACATCTGCACCCGTACAAAGCCTCAAACGGTGCCATCTTCAGACTGGCCTGATAGCCGTTGTTGTACGAGAATTAGGCAGACAGCAATCAATTCTCCCATTTGGCCCCATAAGCTAACACACAAGACCGAAGCATATCTTCAAGGATCTGATTGACTCTTTCCGTTTGTCCTCCTGTCTGAGGGTGGTACGCAGTACTGAAAAAGAGCTTCGTTCCGAGTTCCTCTTGAAGCTTAGTCCAAACACAAGAGGTGAATTGAGTTCCTCGATCAGACACGATAGTCTTAGGTACTCCATGAAGGCTGACGATACGTGATATGTAAAGGTCCGCAAGTTGATCAGCTCGATGACGATTGCTTACCGGGAGAAAATGTGCAACCTTGGTGACTCTATCCACAATGACCCAAATGGCATCATGCCCACGATTGGACCGGGGCAATCCAGTGATGAAATCCATGCCGATCTCATCCCATTTCCACTCAGGCAACTTGAGAGGTTGAAGTAATCCCGCGGGTCGCTGATGCTCTGCTTTGACCCTTTGGCAGATATCGCAATTCTGGACGAACAGTGCAATCTCGCGCTTCATGCCGTGCCACCAGAAATTCTGCTTCAAATCCTGGTACATCTTGGTTCCACCGGGGTGGATGGAATACAAAGTCTTGTGAGCCTCCTTCATAATTAACTGCTTCAAAACAGGATCTGACGGTACGCAGATGCGTCCCTTGTACCAAAGAATACCGTCAGAGTCGATGGTGAACCCAGGGACTTCCTCTTTGTCCAATCTTCTTTTGATGCCCTCAATGCTTTCGTGACCCTTCTGTGCTTGCTTGATCTGCTCCCATAAGGTGGGTTGCAACAGGAGTTTATTGACTGCCCCATAGCTGACCACCTCTATACCCATCTTATCCAGCTCTTCCCAGAGTTCTGGCAGTCGAACCTTGATCAGGGAGTTGCATGAACACGGCTGACGACTAAGGGCATCAGCTACAACGTTAGCTTTTCCAGGGTGGTAATGGATGTCCAAATCATAATCCTTGATGAGTTCTATCCATCTTCGCTGCCTCATGTTCAAGTCCCTCTGGGTGAAGATGTACTTCAGGCTCTTGTGATCGGTGTAGATTTTGCAACGGTTGCCCATCAGAAAGTGCCGCCATGTCTTGAGTGCATGAACCACTGCGGCAAGCTCTAGGTCATGGGTTGGGTAATTTTGCACATGCTTGCGGAGTTGTCGCGACGAGTATGAAATCACCTTGCCCTCTTGCATAAGGACACAGCCAAGTCCGAGTTTGGAGGCATCGCAATAAACCACAAAATATTTGGTCACATCAGGCATGGTTAAGATAGGTGCGGTAGTAAGGCGCTTTTTCAGTTCCTGGAAGCTGGCTTCACATTTGTCGGTCCAAACGAACTTCTGATCCTTCTTCAATAGTTGGGTAAGAGGCTTTGCGATGCTTGAGAATCCCTCAAAAAACTTGCGGTAATAACCTACTAATCCAAGGATGGACCTTACTTCGGTTTGGTTGGTGGGGGTTGGGAAATCAAGGATGGACTTGATGTGGGTAGGATCTACAGATATACCTCCTGCTGAGATAACATGGCCAACAAAGCCTACTTCTTTTAACCAAAACTGGCACTTACTGAACTTAGCATACAACTGGTGTTCTCGTAGGGTACCGAGAACCAACCTCAGATGTTCTTCATGCTCCTCTTCTGACTTGGAATAAATCAGGATGTCGTCAATAAAGACAACCACAAATTTATCCAAGTAATCCATGAACACCTTGTTCATGAGGTTCATGAAATAGGCTGGAGCATTGGTCAGACCAAATGACATCACTGTGTACTCGAACAATCCGTAACGAGTGACAAAGGCCGTCTTAGGGATATCAGATTCTCTGACTTTCAACTGATGGTAACCGGTGCGGAGATCGATCTTGGAGAAGACTCAAGCTCCATTGAGTTGATCAAACAGATCTTCAATCTTGGGTAGGGGGTATTTGTTTTTAATAGTCACATCATTTAACTTATGGTAATCCACACAGAAACAAGTGGTACCGTCTCTCTTATCCACGAAGATGATTGGTGACCCCCAGGGTGACACACTAGGGCGTATCATACCCTTCCTAAGTAGGTCATCCAACTGTTTCTTTAGTTCTTCCAATTCTTCAGGATTCATCCGGTACGGTTTCTGAGCGATAGGCCCAGTACCGGGCACCAGCTCAATAATGAACTCAATATCCCTATCCGGTGGCATTCCGGGCAACTCTTCGGGAAAAACATCGGGATAGTCACACACTACCGGTACCTCTTCCAAAATGGCTCCAGCTACACTCTTATGGCAATGACTTGAGGTGGAGTGGTAGGTTGAGAAGTGGGTAATCTCCTCTCCTTCCGGGGTGGTTAGCGTGACAGACTTGTGGGTGCAATCAATTTTTCCCCGGTTAACTACCATCCAATCCATTCCTAAAACCACTTCTATCCCTTGCTTTCCTAATACCGCTAAATCTGCATGGAATCGGGCTCCTTGAATTTCCACAGGAGTCTCCTTGCAAGATACAATGGCTTTAGTAGTGGCCCCCGGAATTTGCACTCTCATAGGACGATTCAACAAAGTTGGACCAATACCACTTTTCCTAACAAATGGCTCCCTAACGAAAGAATTGGAAGCTCCCGAATCAAACAAAACTGAGGCAGGAACTGAGTTGACAGGGAACGTACCCATAACCAGATCTGGTGCCTCCTGAGCTTCTTCTGCACTGATATGATTCAGATGTCCTCGGGTGACAGGGGCCGCTTTCTTGGGATACAGGTTCTTGCCTCCTGGTGGACGGGGTGGCCCTTGGTTCATCTTTGTCGCATTGGGGCGACCACCGGCGGGCTGTCTAGTGGGACAATCCCGCGAGATATGTCCAGGCTGTCCACAAGTGAAGCATCCTCCTGTGGGCTTCTGAGCAGGCGGGGTTGGAACCACTTCCAGGACGAGGTGCAGGCGGGCGAGGAGAGTAGCTGGGTCTTGGTGCAAAGGTTGGAGGCCTTGGTGATGGATAAGAAGGTCTTGGTGGAGGTGAAGGGCGCGGACGGGGATAACTTCCAGTTGGGCTGCTGCTGCTACTGCCTTGCTGCATCAGTTGGCGACGCTTGCGGTTGTCAAACGAAGCCTTGCGCTTGTGCTCCATCATAATGGCTGCATCCTCCAAGGATTCCAGGTCGGTGAAAGGCATTACCACCAGAATGCACTGCATTTCATCATGAAGTCCATTCATGAACCTCTCTTTCTTCTTGTCCTCAGTATCGCTATTGGTGGGCGCATACCTCGCTAGAGAAGTAAACTTCTCCAAGTACTCACTCACCGACATCCCGCCTTTCTTGAGCTGCAAGAACTTCTCTCGCATGATACTGACGAGTCCAGAGGGCACATAATGCTTTAAGAATTTGGTCTTGAACGCTGGCCAAGCCACAACTTCCTCCGGCGGCAACAGAGCACGAATGGCCTCCCACCATGCTCGGGCAGACCCAGAGAGGTAGTGAGTGGCGTAGACCACCTTCTCGTTGTCACCCATTTGGGCGACCCTCAGGTTGTTCTCTATAGTACGGATCCAGTCATCAGCATCCAGTGGCACTTCACTCTTGGAGAAAACTGGGGGATTGGTGTTCTGAAAGTCATGAAGCTTGGAGCGGGGTTCTTCATTTCCTTGGCCGCCATTCTGGTTGACGGCAATCTGAGCAAGATGCTGCAGGGTGGCAAGGTTGTCATTCCTCTCGGTGCGAGCTGCCTCGCGATCCTCCATGAGAAGACGGAGCACTTGAGCCATAGATGGCTCGGGTGGTGGGGGTAGTGGTGGATCCCTTGCCATTCTGAATTTCAGAATAAAACACACATTAATTATTCTACTTAGAAATTTTTAAACAGGTTTTGAAAAAGGGTTCATCAAGCATACACAAAAACATACAAATTTCAGCAAAACATTCCTCCTAAGAAGACATGATTCCATTTCATAGCAAGGTTCCAAAAGCATCATCACATAGTTCACAACCACAAAACACGGACTGACATAGTCTTACAATAATTCCGACACACACTCATGCTAACTAGACCACACAATCGCATCCACTTATCACGATGGTTCGGTCCTAACCCAAAAGATACTGCGCAACTGACTACTCCACGTCCACGGCAGCGTCACTGTCAAAGGGTGGCTCGTCGGGGTCCTCGTCCTCAGACATCACAGCTCCCGAGTCCTCACCGTCCTCGCCTCGAAGGTCATCATCGTCCTGCTCGCTCACAGGCTCCATATCCATATCCTCCGTAGGGTCCTCATCATCAGGCAGGAGATCGTCATTATCCTTACTCAGAGACTCCACCTCGCTCTCCAGCTCGCTGATCCGCTCGTCACGGGCATCAACGGTCGACCTGAGCATGTCAACCATTCCATCAAGTTGGAACCTGTAAAAGCGAGTAGTCTGGAGGCGCGCAAAGGTGGAACGGCGCTCCTTGCGCTCCATCTTGAGCTCTGCCTGGGACTCCACTAAGCGCTCCTCCGAGGTCTTGAGCTTCAGCTCCACGGTCTTCAGCTTGTCCTGAGACGCCTTGAGTTGCGCCTCCAAGTCCTCGATCCTCAGCTCAGCTGCCGAGATCCGCACCTCAGCACCGTCGTGATTCAGACGGTGAAGATCACTCTCGAAACGACTAGTGACCAGCTGGGACTGGGTGTACTCGACGAGGAGTCCCAGCTCGGCCAAGTGGTTCCCGAAAGTGGGGTGGGGACGCGGCGGCAAAGGGTTACTCTGCTCGTCCAAACCAGAGTAAAACTCAAAACGGGTGCCGCCCAGCTCGGAACTGTGAGCACACACCAAGCGGGCAAGAGCCCTCTGCAGCACGGTGACGAATGCCCCCATCTGAGTTGATGCAAGGGCATCCTCAATCAGCTCCTCGGCGAAGGGTGGCACCAACGGTCCTCGAAGGATGCACCTCACAGTCCAGGACATCTCGTCTCCAACCATGGGTAGACAACGCCCAATCAGCAGCTCCGGTAGCGGACGCCTCAAATGCATGGTCAGCTGGAGTAGGTCTGCCTGGAACAGACGTGAAACTCCAGTGTCGGGCACAGCTCCCAACTAAATAGACGACGACAACTCTCCGCTCATCTACACAAATTTTTTAAATAAAGGTTTAATTAGTGAACGATGTACAAAATTTTAAACAGGTAAAATCATAAGATTTAATGCAGGTATAATATTAATCAGTGAGTAATAACAGAGGGGAGGGAGGAGTAGCAGTATATTCTGCACATTTTTAAGTATTTCTCTCCTAACTATTTAGGAAATCATTTTTGCGTGACGTCGACGCCCACCTAACTAAAGTCTCCTAAGGTCAACGATGACTCTGATACCAAGTCTGTAGGGACCCCTCGGACAAGTCCGAGGTGCCCACGTTATGTAAAAGATCACCATCCCAATGATCAGTGCATCGCGATCACATAACCAAACATAGGTATCAAAGAGTTACATCATTCAAGTCGTACGAATGAAAAGTCTTACAATACAAAGACGGTCATACGACCACAATCAACAAACCTCGCCACGCAGGGCGGAATTAACTAAGATAGCGGAAGCTCGTGGCTAGCGGCGGCTCTTAACATCTCTGAGCGCTGATCCCACAAGTGCAGTTGACCGGTGACAGCTAAGTGGCGTAGTCGTCGTCATACACCTCCTCCTCGATGTAGACCTCCTCATTATAATCTGTACATTTGAATATTCAGGGACAGAGCCACATGATTACAATTACGTACTCGCAAGACCACCTCTAGGCTTAAATTGTCATGGTAATGCAAGAAAACACATTTCGAAAACTGGGAAGGCTCCTCAATACAACTGCAGGGCTTATTTTTGAATACAATGATTTCAAGCATAGAGAATACGACATCTCTATATCTTTGTTGAAGAAAAACATTTAGAGATAGAATTCTCTTCCCAAGAATGCGACATCTCTATATCTTTGTTGAAGAAAACATTTAGAGATAGAATTCTCTTCTCTTAGATATAGCAAGGACATATCCAAGTTCAAACTTTCTTTTGTAGAAGTTTATCAAACACTAGGATAGGGGTAACCCTTTTTCCTGACTTGAGGTCAGATTGACTGACTCCCCGAGACCAATCATCCTCACCCAAATTCCGTACCTCCCAGGTACCACTTTGTTGCCTCCTTGTTTTCTTCGAAAACATTACTCTTTCGATACCATAAAACAGCCAGCATGCCTAGTGGGACCTTTCCAACCGTCCATGACCGCGGACGCGGCTATTCGAATAGATTTACAATCTGCAGAGGTTGCACACTTTACCCACACATATCGGTTATTCCGCCGTGTCTGCCACGGCCCGTCATACGACAGCATGCGGGGGTCCGGATAACACGATCAAAACTTTCCACTATGACCACCCTAGTATCGGGGCCTCCCGGTAGGTTTGTTCTCCTCGACACCGTGTGCTCCACTAGACCTCTTGGTCTTTCCTCGGGACGCCACACCGCTACGTCAGGAGACCCGCCGTAATCGTCCGGCTGTTGGTCCTCAACAGTGTATTGTCTCTTCCGGACGACAACCCGGCTTCGAGGGCCCAGCCCCCATAGAAAGTATGAGAGCCCCAACACTAAAACAGACAAGCTTCCGGCTAAGCCCTACCCATGTCAGGTAGTGTGGTTGCACGGGTTAATTGTTCGGGCGGCAGCTAGGGTCACACTTTGTTTTTCAAAACACCTTCTCCTCCGACTACTCCCAGCAGCTCGGGTTTTCGCAAACATCTCCGATTGCTCCCAGCAACTCGGGTTTTAATAAAACACTTGCTCGCCGATTGCTCCCAGCAGCTCGGGTTTTCCTCCATAAAACATTTTTATCAAATAGGTCCCCATCCTATAGTTTTGAGGTAAGATAACAGAATATACTACTGGAAAATTAATCTTCTTTATGGAGCCTTCAATGACAAGACTCATCAAGTAAAACTCTTTTTATCATACCTACAGCTAATCTAGTAGATAACTTTGGCCAAGCAATATTTTGTAAAATAGTTTTCGGGTGGCAAGGTGCCACAAAGGAAGTAAAACATGCATTATTTTATTTTTGAAAAAAAAACATGCTTGATAAAATAATAGGAATCATTATAGTGGTGAGGTGGGCTTGCCTTGCTCAAAGTACTGTCCCTGGTCTTGTTCTTCAGCGTAGTCGTGCTCAGCTACCTCGTACTGCTCTTCCTCGGGTTGCGATTCTACCGTAACATGAAAACAAACGAGCCTAGCGTAAGTCCTAAAATGCGAGTTGATAACAATCTAAAGTATATCAACAAACAACAAGCATCACAAACAAGAAACACAACTAATGCATTCAATAGTTATTAGGGGCTGCTTATATGGTTTTAAGCATAACTCTTAAGGTGCTGCTCCTAAAATTAAACCCTTCTACCACATTACTGTTGACACATATGGGGAGCTCTGAAAATTAGCTGTGCATGAAAATCTATCACCAAACAAGAATTAACAATCAGATAAGAGTTAATGATGTCAAACTTAAACAGAAGATAGGTTCAGTTTTATAGATCTCCTGAATGCAAAATTAACCTTTCTGGTGAGATATGAGTTTTCTATGTAAGTGGAGATTTTATTCATCAGATTTGGATACTCCTAACTCAAGTTATCCCAGTTTTAAAATAAAGTATACTTCTGGCCATTATCTAAGTGCAGAAAATAATAAGAATTATTTTGGTGTCAAACCAGTGGGGTGAGTTAGATAACACCTGTGGCTATTCCACAAAATTATCCCCAACATTTATCTATGGACAGAGGTGGCTCCACAAATTAAAACTAGATATGTCATAATCTCTGAAATTTCAGAAATGCATTTTAAGAGATTATCTCCCTGTTTTTCAGGGATTTATTCACTAAGAAATAACTAATTACTGGAAAAATCTACATTTGTAATATATGATACCTCCAACACATATCTAACACTTCCAATTGAATTTACCGCAAAAAGTGTTTTTATTGAAGAGTTAAAAATCCCTAAACACATACTGATGTTATCCTTAGACCAAATATAACTTTTGCTAGAGTAATCTCCTGCATGCAAGACTTACCAATCTAGATATGAATTCTTACAAGCTTTCCAACAGATCCAAGATTGCATGATTTGGATTTACAGAACCCAAGTTATTAAACAAATGGTGTAATAGATACTTTTTACTAGATCTATTTTAACACTCAACAGGAAACACATTTTGGACCAAATCCAATGCCACATGGTTAAGAAAACGTGCATGCATGTTACAAAATTACTCCCATCATTTTAGCCATTCTAATTTACCACAAACGATTTAAAGATTGACTATAGATTTACTCGAAAATCACAGGAAAAAGAGTAAAAGAAAGACATGCCGAACGGGCCAGATCTGGGCCAGATCGGCCCAGAGGCGACGCAGAGCAGCGCGGATTCCGCGCGGGGCTGAGCTGGGCCGGCACAAACGCTGCACGCGCGCCGGCGAAGCAGTAAGCGACCGTGGATCTGGGATCCAACGGTCCAGGATAGATCGGGCGCGGTTCAAAAACAACCGCCGATCTGAAAATCGACGGCCTTAGGCCATCGTCTTCCTCCCGACCGAAAAACACGAGCAGGAGCTCGAGAAAACTACGCCGAGCACGGAGGGCTCACCTAGGTCTCGCGTATGGACGCAATGGTGGTTGGAGGTAGACGCGGCGTCGAAGGGGAGCTCAGGGTGGTCGCAAAGCTTGCATGCAACGTCGGAATCCGAGATGGTGACGACGGCGTCCTCCTCGGGTCGTGGATGAACCAGGTGCTCTCGAGCTGCAACAGAGCCAAGGGAGGGGAGGGGAGTTAGATCCAGCCGAGGGGAAGCCAGGGAACCAAAAATGGCGAGGAATGGCTGAGAGGAACGAGTTCTACAGCAGTTTCCTTCCTTCGGCCACCGAAGGAAATCTCTTCGTCTACAGGGCGAATGAGGGGGCGAGCTTGGTTAGCTCGGGCCAGAGGGGGAGAGGAGTGAGTTGGTAGGAGCCAGAGAGGGGGAGAAATGGACAGGGGAGGTGCTCGGGGGGTTATAACGAGCTCCACCCGATCTAGGGTTAGCTTGGGCAGGAGAGAGGGAGGGGGGTGTCTCCTTCGTTCTTACTGGCTCAGGTGGGCGGTGGAGAGGGGGCAGAGAGAAGTTTGGTTGGATGACCAGCCCTGGCCAGTGAGAAGAAGGGTGGTGGCCTTCGGTTGGGTGGAAAAGAGAAGAAAAGAGAGAGGAGAGAGGAGGGGTTGGCCCTAGTCCATGACAGGTGGGACCAGGGGTGAGGTTGCTGCTCTCCTTCTCAGCAGGTGGTGTGGAAAGGAGTGTGAGAGAATATAAAGGTGAGAAGTTTGAGTAATTTGCTCAAATGAATCTAAAATCCTAAGTTTGAATTATTCAAACATGACCCACAAAAATAAAATTGGTCAACACCCCAAACTTACCTACATTAAGAGAGGGTACTGAATTTACAAATGCCTAAGCCAATTATCTCATTTAGCTTTTAAAGAAAAGAAAACTTTTAGTGATGAAGAAAAGAATATCTCAAATGGTCATGTTAACTTGATGGTCACAACAGCTAATGATATTTATGTGCAAACAAGCCCTTTTGAGAAAATTAAGGACAGGGTAAGAAAACATACATGACCTAGATCACAATGGTTCAAATGCATGCCAAAAACCATTTATGGTTTGCTTAATAATAGCTCCTAGTTTGGCTAAGTTTTATCAACCAAGAAGATCCTAATAGTGGATATTTTAATTTTGGTGAGATGTGATTTTAGTGTTTTCAATATCAGGGAACACTAGTGGAGCTCAACAAGCATAAGATGTGCAAACAAATTAAATCATTTCTCAATTTTCTACACACAAAAGTTTCTGCAAGAGGTGCAAATCTAGAATAACACCACAATACTAAAGCTAAGAGAATTGGGGTGTTACACGCCCCGCCGCCGTGTTTTTCAATCCCCGGCGAGGTGAGTCGTTCCCCGAGCCCGAGGCTCTCTCCTCTCTCTTCCTCACGTCCAGGCGCACCCCCTAATCCCTTTCTATCATTGTTTCCCGCAGCCATCCATCGGGGACGAACCCGACCGAAGGTCGCCGCCGCAACCACCACTCCGGCCGCCCCTCCCCGACGTTGCGAGAAGAACCCGACGCCACCATCACCCTCCCCACGTCACGCCGCGCCCGGAGCTGCCCTCCATTCATCCGGGGAGGCACCGTAGCGACCAGAGCGTCCTCGCCCGAGAGCACCGCCACCACCTCCTCCATCTCCGGTGAGTTTCCGCCGCCACCATCTGGTCAAGCACGGTGAGCCATCCGATCCCGATCGTGCGGTGTAGATTAGAAATTTTAAATCGAACCGGTACTTAGATCTGGACCGCTGGATCCAGATCTGACAGCCCAGATCGAATCACTTATCCACGTCGGATCCCAGTCAGCAGCCCAGTCAGCGCACAGTCAGCGCCCAGTCAGCGCTGACGTGTAAAATCATTTTCACGATTTAATTAATTGGCAGTTTTGCAGAAAAGCCCCTGTCTATTCAAACTATCATATTTTTTTCTCTATTTATCCAAATTCAAATATTTTTATATATTTGGAAAGCGCTCGACATGTATAATATTTTGGATCTGCCAAAATTCAAATTTGACTTAGTTTAAAATATTCAAATTTCAAATGGAAGATTTGAGTATATTTGTCATAACTTTAAATCTATAATTCCAAAAATTGCAAATAAAATTATTTTAGAAACTTTAGAATACTTGTAAATTAATGCCACTGCTATAAAATAATTTTTAGTAATATTTGAATGAAATCATATTTATATATTTAATTTGAATAGTTTGAGTATTTTCAACATAACTATTAATAGAAATATTATTTTTTATTAAATCAAATTGCTATAAACTTAATTAAATGCTCCCTGTCTATTAACACTAATTATAAAATTTTGTAAAAATTTAGTTAAAGAAAACTTTAATCTTATGATTATTCCTTTTATTATATTTTCCAAAAATAGAAATTAATTAAATTGCATTCATGGCCTAATGCGTACTTTATAAATATCACAAATTTTGTAAGATATTACTTAGGATTTAAAATTGCATTGCATGCCTAACTTATTTTCTCATATAGATATATTTCCCATAGGAAATCTCTTCATTATTTTTCTCTAAGTTAGGAATATTTTCAAACTTAGTATTTTGGCAAAAGTGCTATGCACCAGACACTTAGTATTTTTAACATGGAGCTAGAAGGCCAATGAAGAACTTAGCCAAACAAGACTTCAGAAGAATCTTCAAGGAGTAGAAGCACTTAGAATAAATTCAAGAAGAAGTTCATGAAGACTACCCGACAAATATTTTCTAAGTCTTGCTTCCTCTGTCCTTCTTTTCTACCTCCTTCTCTGAGACTTCATGAAGACTAAGTAAAATCCAAGACCAGCCTAGGTGATACAAAAATCATCAAATCCGAAGATTATTCAAGTCTACCAAGAATTCAATCAAGACATCACCAAGGAGAATATTACAAGTCTGGAGATGAAGCCTGGAGGACAACTACATCTTTCTTCTATCTTTTCCCTCTTTTCTAATCTTGTCTTTCACATTTGACTTAAACAAATTTTGATCATATTATTACCATCTTGAAGTTTGTTGGATCCTAGCGGCATAGTGAGATGAAGCGGCCTGGAGACAAACCTTACATGTCCACGTACATGAGACCTGTCCCACAACTTAAGTGGCTGGTCGGGTGTCTGTCTCTCTCACTATAGTGAATATCCAATTTACAAAGAGTTGATAGTAATTGTGATCCCCTTATAAACTTTGTATTTTCCCCAAGTATTTATGCACGTCATGGCTAAGCCATTTGAGTGCTTATTCTAGATAATCTATAACAAAGTTATCTTGTCCAACTTCTAACCTTAATCCTTAGTCATTTTCACCAACCTACTTGCCTTGCATTAAGTTAAAAGATTTTCATGGCATGACATGCATTTCTAGTCCTTAGAAATAATTTGCATATTATGAAACTTGTTTGTATGTGTTGGGTGGTTTTGTTTTATGATTGTGTATTGTTGTTTGTTTATATTGTTTAGACTGAACGGAGAGAACCGAGTTCGTTGAAAAGAGTTTGTGAGTAAAGACTGCTTTCAAAGGCAAGTGGCACACCTCATAAACTTCCTATTATTTTTCTATATGCATTACTTAGTATATTTTTATATGCATGAGTAGGATAGTATTGCTATGCTAAACCTGTGTAGAATTCCCTTACTCCTGTGTCTAGGTACCTATATAATACTTAGTAGATGTATTGATGCTATGCAATTGATGAAAAGTTTTACAAAATGTTAAGTGACTACTCGGGACTGTGCTCATGGTTGTCGTCGCCTAGGATGAATGTCTAATCTACTTAGGGCCGTGAGCATGGTGATTTTTATCATAGAGTGCACATCCACTTAGTTAATGAAACTCCTAGGTGGATTGGTTGTATATGGTGGCGAAGTTGAGTGGCTACTCAGGTCCATGTCTATGGTTCCTGAAGTACGTGCACTTGTGGATGGCCACCCAGAGAACAGAGGAATCTGAAGAACTCCGAGTGACGATTGCTTCCACTGCAGCCATTGCCATATGGGCTCTGGCTTGATCAATTATGTTGCGTGGACTCTCTCCGGCTTGACAAGCAGATGTAGGGGGATGTTAGGTGGAACGGGTCAAGCCAGAGTGGGAGGGAAAATGCTTCTGAAAGATCTCGTTTCATTTTTCTCCTTTCCTTATCACAAATGGTGTGTAAAGGATAATATGGCTTGAATGGGTACAATGGTGAACGTGCACAACCTCTGCAGAGTGTAAAACAAAGTACTTAGCCGTGTCCCCGGTACGGACAATTTGAGGAGCTGATCACGGACGTCAACGGAGGATTCCATCATTCCAACTTCAGAAATAAAACTTGATGGGTGAACAAGGGAAGATGAGATTATGGTTTTCATGCCATACTTGTCTTGATTTGAAGAAAGTGTTTTCCAAAGAGATAGGAAAATTTGGCTTTATGCAAAATAGCCTTGAACTCCACCAGCCAAATATGCATATAGGCTATAGAGTTATTCCATTAAGTGTCCACCATAGTGTCACTTGCCAGACTCCATTTTTAATGGAATCTGACCCACGTTGTTGCAATATTTTTCTTAATGTAGATTGTTCAGATGACGAGTGAGGTTTCGTTTATAGGTTTGGAGTCTACAACCAACATGTTTTTGCCTGTGGCAACATGAAGTTGTTGGAGACCCACTGCTATTGTATTTTCGCTGTGTATTTTTTTCAATGCTAGCTTTATGCTATGCAACTTGTATCGAATATTTTGTAATTCTTGATCATCGATGTAATAAATATGACGCTTTATTGTGATATTACATCGTAAATTGTGTGTGCAAATGAATCGATCCAGGGATTTGTACTATACACAGGTATCTGCATTATTTAAAGTGCAGGAACGCTACAGCCGAGAGCACCAAACCGGCCACCCTCTGGGATAAGAGCCCCGAGCCTCTCTCCTCTCTCTTCACCTTGCCATTCTGCCTCACACCACCCCACTCCACCTCTCTGTGATCTCCCGAGGGATCTCTTCCTCTCCTCTGCCCGGGAACAAGTGATGAACGTCGTTCGGCCCCGAGCTCTTTCAAGGACGAATGCCAGCACGACCGACGATCTCCTCCCTCTCTCTCGGGCCTATCTCATTGCTCTCCTCGATAGCTACCTATGAGACACGCTCATTCATTTTCAGGAACTCGGGAGTCGCCGCTGGCTCGCCATGTCCGACGAGGACGCCGTCGACCCCGCCACCGTTTCAAGACGCTCCCGAGCGAGCCAAGACCATCCCCAGCCTTCTCATGGCCTCCTCGGTCGACTCCACCCCTCGCCATCGCCGTTTTGGTTCCCCAAGTGAGCGCATCGTCCGCGCCCTCTCTTTCCCTTCTCTGTTCTATCTCCGCAGTGTCGAGAGGAAGAAGACGAGCAGTTGTCGTCGATTTCCCGATCCGCGGTCCACGTTGAATCCCTCCAGATCTAATCCTAGCCATCCAAGTTCGATCGGACGCCGGCGTGCCCCTTTGCTCGCGCGCGTGGACCAGATGGGCCGGCCCAGCTCGTTGGCTCGGTCCTGCGCGGATCTGGCCCGTTTCGTTGTTTTTTTTCCTTTAAATGTTTCTCTGTTTATTTTTCCAGGAATTTGATAGCTAGATTTAATTCGTTTCTGGTAGATCTAGACATCCAAATCGAGTGATTCAAATTTTGTTGGATTTCTGTGTGTTTTCTTGACAATATGGCACTGGCCTTTCTCAAAAATATGTTTGTATGTTTGCTCTATGTTTAATCTTGTAAAAAAGTATATTTTTTAGTATTTAATTAATAACTTGAGTTTTATAAATCCAAATCTTGGAAACTTTAGTTCTATGGAAAGCTGAGGAGAATACCTACCTATATCTATAAATCTTGCATGCAGGAGATATGTCTAAATAAAGTTCTATAAAGTTTAATAATGACATCAGTAGCTATTTGATGAATTTTAAATCATTATTTAAAATTATTTTAGGAGTAAATCCAATTGCATGTGGTAGATATTTTTGTTAGCTATCATATACTATCCTGGTATAATTTTTCATCTTATATTTTTCTCTTGGTAGATTATTTTCTAAAACAGTAGGTTATTACACTTTAAAGTGCATATCCTTATTTTCTGTTATTTGCATGTACCTAGTTTTACTTGTTCGTGCTTTATATGTTTATTCAATTGGTGTAGGAGTATTTTTGTGTGGTACTTATGCATTTTGGTTATCATGCAAACTTGGATTTGTGTAAAAATAATTTATATCTTATGCTGTACACCATTAATGGTAAAATATGTGTGTTCCACTAAAACTGAAATATATGGAGCTAGGAGTGTCCAAATTAAGTGAATCCTATTTCTACAAAAAGCTTAAGGATTCTACTTTATGAACATTATCTTAGGAGTTATCATTTATCTACAAAAACAACCACATTTGGCTAATAGAAGTATTAGCTTTTAATCATCTGTTCTTAGCAAATGTGATTTGTAGAAATATTACTAATCAACTTTTGAAGTTCAGAACCATAACCCAATAATAATGTCTTGGTTAAACCACTTTGATAATGTGTGGTGCATTGTTTACCTTTGTTTAGCATTATTCACGTTGTACCCTAATAATAACATCAACTGTGTTTATATGCTTTGCTCGTGGGTATGTTTGTGTGTTATGTTTTATCTCTTTAAAGCATCATCTTATTATCCAATAAATGTAATAAGTTAATTCCCTGTTTTACTTGAACTGTTATGTGTTGATGTGCTTAGTAACTCATAAGTCCAGAAACTTAGGTTATCCCTTAATAGCCTTAATAAATTCCCTGAAAGTATTGCTAGTCCCTTCACATCTGAGTTTCACATAGTTCATCTTGTTTCCTAGGAGTTGCACTAATTTCATTTGTGTGTTATGCCTGTGAATGATTGTTTGGTTTTAAATTTTATCCAGTAGTTCCTTGTGTTTTGCAATGCTTAATATATGACTTTCTTATTCTAGATTGTTTTCAACACTTGGTTGTCATGTGATTGTTTGTTTATTGGTTGAAGTGACCTTGATTGTGGTGTCCTATTAAATAGGCCTAGTGCACCATTTTAACTCTTAGTCATAAACTTGTTTGGACACTGGTGTTACCATTGTTTGTCGCCTAGTTACTTGATAGTAGGTGTTTCTTGAGCTAGTAACATGTTTGCATGTGAGTGTGCTCAATGCTAGTGTTAATGTTAACACTTGCTTGTGTATTAAGATACTTTTGTGTGAATTATTTCCTGAAGCTATTATAACAACTCTTGTTTAGTGATATAATGACCCTAAGTCATGTGTTGTTTTAGTGTTCTGAAGAACTACCTTTTTATTACTCAGAGTTGTGGTGTATATTCCCTTAGGAGTATCTGTTGTTTGACTTAGCTCTGTGGACCTTGTTGTTTATTGTTGTTTAGCTAAAGGAATTGTTTGCTTTTGATTGTTAGCTAAATATCTTGTGCGATGCTTGCTGTTTGTTATGTCCCTGTGACATTGTCTTGTATTCTGAGTGTTGTTCCTTTTTCTGTTTACGACGTTAGATACGATCGAGAAGGAACTGGAAGTGAGGAGTGAACCGGAGGAGCATCAAGACCAAGACCAAGGACATATTGCTGAGCCAGGCAAGCCACCTCACCACCATTATGCAAATCCTACTATTTACAAAGCATGTTTTGTTTTAAAATAAAATAATGCAAGTTTTACTTACTTTGTGTTACCTTGCCACCCGAAAACTATTTTACAAAATATTGTTTGGCCAAAGTTATCTACTAGATTACTATAGGTGTTACAAAATGGGTTTTACTTGATGAGCCTTGTTGTTGAAGGCTCCATCAAAAAGATTAAGTTTTCTAGTACTCTACCTTATTCTACTTATCTCAAAACTATAGGATGGGGACCTATTTGATAAAACTGTTTTACGGAGGAAAACCCGAGTTGCTGGGAGCAATCGGAGAGCAAGTGTTTTATTAAAACCCGAGTTGCTGGGAGCAATCGGAGAGAAAGTGTTTTATTAAAACCTGAGTTGCTGGGAGCAATCGGAGATGTTTGCGAAAACCCGAGCAGCTGGGAGTAGTCGGAGGATTGGAGGTTGTTTTCGAAAAACAAAGTACTGCCCTAGCAGCCGCTCGAACAATTAACCCGTGCAACAACACTACGTGACATGGGTAGGGCTTAGCCGGAAGCTTGTCTGTTTTAGTGTTGGGGCTCTCACACTTTCTATGGGGGATGAGCCCTCGAAGCCGGGTTGTCGTCCGGAAGAGACAATACACTGCTGCGGATCAGCAGCCGGACGATTACGGCAGGTCTCCTGACATGGCGGTGTGGCGTCCCGAGTAAATACCAAGAGGTCTAGTGGAGCACACGGTGCCGAGGAGAACAAACCTACCGGGAGGCCCCGATACTAGGGTGGTCATAGTGGAAAGCTTTGATCGTGTTATCCGGACCCCCGCATGCTGTTGTATGACGGGCCGTGGCAGACACGGCGGAAGGACCGATTGGTGTGGGTAAAGTGTGCAACCTCTGCAGAGTGTAAATCTATTCGAATAGCCGCGTCCGCGGTCATGGACGGTTGGAAAGGCCACTGATCTAGGCGTATGGGGAATTTGGTTTTAAAAAAGAAATGTTTTCGGAGGAAACAAAGAGACATCAGAGAGGTACCTGGGAGACAATCAGTCCGATCTCAAGTCGGGAAAAAGGGTTACCCCTATCCTAGTGTTTTGACAAAGTTTTACAAAAGAAAGTTTTGTACTTAGATATGTCCTTGCTATATCTAAGAGAAGAAAATTCTATCTCTAAATGTTTTTCTTCAACAAAGATACAGAGATGTCGTATTCTCTATGTCTAAAATCATGGCATTCAAAAACTAAGCCCTATAGTCGTATATAGCAGCTATCCCAATTTTTGAAAAGTGTTTTCTTGCATTATCTTGAAAACTTAAGCCTTAGAAGTGGTCTTGCGAGTACGTAAATGTGCTCATATGGCTGTGTCCCTGGATATTCAAACGTCCAGGTTGAAATGAGGAGATGTACGACAAGAAGGAGGAGTACGCCGATGACTGCGCCAACTGAGTGTCCCGCTCAACTGCTCTGTGGGAATGCGTCAGGACGTGACGAGGGCTGACGCTAGCTAAAACTTCCGCTGCACCTTAGCTCATTTTCTCCTTATGTGACGATGTTTGCATGCTTGGTCTTGTGACCAGTATTTATGTAAGTCTTGTATTTTCCGTGTTATATGATGTAACTTTTTATACCATGTTGGTTATGTGATCGCGATGCACTGATCATTGGGATCGTGATCTGTTTACATAACGTGGGCATCTCTGGCTGGTAGTCAGAGGGGTCCTCAAAGACTTGGTATCAGAGCCATCGTTGACCTTAGGAGACCTTAGTTAGCATGGTCGTTAGCTTAGGAAATGTTCTGCTAAAACCTATTTCAACAGAAATATATTTTCTTCTAGATAAGACTAATATGGTCTCCACTCCTCACCTATTCTTCAAAAATATCTTCATATTACCTCTCTAATTTCAGTTATTTCAAAAGAGTTTCCTCCATTATCTTGCCCTATTCAAAACTTGTTTAGACTTGACGATGAACCCAAATGAGACCTAAGTAACTAGTATCGAGAAGGAGAAGTTCAGTCTCAAGATTTCAGCATACGGCATCAAGGTGGTCGTCAAGTGTAGAAACAAGCTACAAAGCAACCCTTGCTTGCCAAAGCAGTGTCACTGTCAAGACTTCAACCCCAATAATTTACTCCAGTTGCAACTTTTATAGTCTCAAGCTTACCAGCAGCAGCCCCATCTGAAGAATTGTAGACCCTAGCTAGTAGGAATGACCAAGACCCATAGGACTTCTAGGATATGACCCTTGGTTGGATTCTCCGACTAACGCGATTGCTAAGTGACATTTTTGTTCTATAGGTGTCTTGTGTGCTCTATTGCTGGTATATTTGTTGCTTGTGTGTGACTTGTTTGTTTGCTTGTCGTTGAAATGTTGTTCTCTGGAATTTTTTTTCCACAAACACACCTTGTAAGCAATGCATATTAGGCACATACTTTGAATTTGTTTAAAACATCTTGATTTCTCTACACAAAAACCTTTCTTACTTTTTTTGTCATAGATGGACCCTAATGCACGTATAAACTTGTCCTTGAAAACTTCCTAAAATTCTTTTCCTTCTAATCTAAGTTTTAACACATAAGAGTTATGAACTACAGATGATACCGAAACCCCCAAAGAAAGCCCATCCCCGTAATGTGATGAGCCTTGCCTTGTTAAATAAATCTTTTTGAATTACACATATACCACCACTAACCTAACATATCCAACTTTTCAGAAAACATCTAACACCAATGACTGGTTACTAACTAACCTCTTCAAGACCGACAAACCAAGATCAAAAGAGAAGTGCCAACGAAAGTCTCTCTCACAGATGGCAACACGGAGGACTCGAACGACGCCAAGAGCCACGACTTTTTGAGGACTTTATGAGAACCTCCAACCGGTGACGTGCAAAGACCCCCGACGTCATCAACAACGGCAGCAAGCAGCACGGAAGACCGTCTACTTGAAGGTGTGTCATGAAGCTAGTGTCATTTGTGTCTTCTACCCGTCAACTTGATTAACTCAATTGAACCTTACTTGAGTTTCTTATAAAGTAATGACTTTTAGGCTAACTTAGATGCAACTAACCTCTGAAGACTTGTGCAAAGTTGTATGAAGCCCAATAACCAAGGAAGTCTCCATCAACACTTTACGGCGGCTAAACTAAAGATGGACACAATAGGAGACACCATACCCAGCAAGACGCTAAGAATGGCGAGAAGACTAAAGATTGTTGCACTTGGCAACGCCTTACATCAAGCAAGTTTATACATCTTTAGCAGATCTTAGCACCCTTCTGACTTGTTATGAAAAGAAAGAGAGTCAAGTCCACCGACCTGACGCCCATGTGAGGTTTGAAAACTGTTTGCACGTATCTTACTGCTAAATCCCTCAAGACGGCAATATCAGGACAAGTGTCTACATCAACCCCAAGCACCGAGGAGCTATGACAAGATGAAGATCATCTTGATACTCAAGACCAACAACATCCCGAAGTCAGCGACAACTTATGCAATCAACTTTAACCCTTCATGTGTGCCCCTTTTTAAGGGGGTAAGACACATGCTAGTTTTATTAGATAGTTGTGACAAAGTTGTTCCTTGCGCCCCAACCCTGGATTTTTTGAAGTCAGCTCAAGAAGAACCCTGCATCTTCATCGACCTTCAAGTCAACACTTTCAGCAAGGACCCAAGTTTTCCAGAAGATATCAGACGTCTCATCAACAATGAAACCTCATTCAGGAATCAACAACCTCGGAAGATGAATAATCATTGGACCCTCTTTTCCTTTCACTCTCTGAATACACACTTAGGAATCTCGGGACGAGATTCCGTTAAGGGGGGAAGGTCTGTAACGCCCCAAATTTTGGAAGCAACAAAAACTTAAATATAAAGATCCAAAATTCTGAGCCAACAAAATATTTTTGAAATGCCTTGTTAATGGGTGTGTCTTTCCTCTGATTGATATGTTTGACTTGTTGTGAGTTGTGTTTGTGCTGATGACACCTCTAATTATCAAAAATGGAAAACTCATCTATTTATAATCTGACCTATGTGATCAGTGTTTTGGAAAGTAAACTAGTCCCTATATCTTATTGTATCTTATTTTTATTACAAACTCTAGTTACCATGATGGTTGATATTTGCAACTCTTAAAAACTCTTGATTTAATATTCTTTGGAAAATATTACTAAGGAGAGGTTTAACCCTCTCTCCCAAAATCTTGTCATGATTATGTTGATCACCACCTCACAAATAGATTTGTCCTAACTTAAATGCTTGGAGGGTTTACTCAATTGCTTGAATTAGTTGGCTTGTACTTGCTTCTGCTTGTTCTGAATGTGGAGGTGTGGATATTATGTGTCTTAAAAATTGAGTAAGTGAATTATTGATTCAATTATATGTTTATGATTGGGTTGTGTGATCTTGTTGCTTTGCTTGAACTTATTAGCCTGGTGGTGTGCTTTGGTAATATGGCAGAAGAAAATTTAGCAAGTTTAAGTCAAATTTTGGTGATCTTCATGTTTATTAAAATATAGCAAATCTAGGGCCCCTCATTAAGCAAACCATAACTAAGTTTTGACTTGTAAATCAACCAAGTTGGTCTTTGTCACCTATAGTTGCACAACCTGTCTTTGGTTAATTGTTGACACCTTGTTTAACCACTTAATCATCTAGAGTTAGGAGGCTAGTCAAATCATTGACCAATTGCCTTGTGCTGGATTTACTTCTGCCATTTTCATCTTTAGGATTTTAGAACACCTTTGGGCAATGCACTTGCACCCCTCTCTTCTCTGTCATCTTTTCTTGCTAGGAAAATTATCTTGATCTATCCTTAAGCCTCTGCTTGCTTAAAAATTAGTGATGAGCATAGCCTCAAGTTAATCCAGTGAACTTTTCTCTAATCACCTAAACCATCTAATAACCGTTTGCCCCTCTCACCCCATCCTCTAATTTTGGTGTGCATTGGATCCCCACACCCCTGGTGTACCCATAGCACGACGACCTCTAAACCCTCGCCCTGCATTTCTTCTTTGCTTTCTCTTTCTGGCATTTCATCGAACAGCTGGCTGGCAGGAGGCAACCTCTTCTTTACTCACCTCCCTCCATCAGCTCCAAGCCACCCGCTAGCCTCCAAGCCGTGCTCCTGTGCAAGCAGACGCTCCTCCACCGCCTCCCTGAGCCAATCGGTGCCCAGCAATGCCCTCTCTCTCCCTGCCCATGCCGAGAGCACCAAACCGGCCACCCTCTGGGATAAGAGCCCCGAGCCTCTCTCCTCTCTCTTCACCTTGACATTCTGCCTCACACCACCCCACTCCACCTCTCTGTGAACTCCCGAGGGATCTCTTCCTCTCCTCTGCCCGGGAACAAGTGACGAACGCCGTTCGGCCCCGAGCTCTTTCAAGGACGAATGCCACCACGGCCGACGATCTCCTCCCTCTCTCTCGGCCCTATCTCATTGCTCTCCTCGATAGCTAACTCTGAGACACGCTCATTTATTTTCAGGAACTCGGGAGTCGCCGCTGGCTCGCCATGTCCGATGAGGACGCCGTCAACCCCGCCACCGTTTCAAGACGCTCCCGAGCGAGCCAAGACCATCCCCAGCCTTCCCATGTCCTCCTCGGTCGACTCCACCCCTCTCCATCGCCGTTTTGGTCCCCCAAGTGAGCGCATCGTCCGCGCCCTCTCTTTCCCTTCTCTGTTCCGTCTCCGCAGTGTCGAGAGGAAGAAGACGAGCAGTTGCCGTCGATTTCCTGATCAGCGGTCCAGGTTGAATCCCTCCAGATCTAATCCTAGCCATCCAAAATCGATCGGACGCTGGTGTGCCCCTTTGCTCGCGCGCGTGGAGCAGATGGGCCGGCCCAGCTCGTTGGCTCGGTCCGGTGCGGATCTGGCCCGTTTCGTTGTTTTTTTTCTTTTAAATGTTTCTCTGTTTATTTTTCCAGGAATTTGATAGCTAGATTTAATTCGTTTGTGGTAGATCTAGACATCCAAATCGAGTGATTCAAATTTTGTTGGATTTTTGTGTGTTTTCTTGACAATGTGGCACTGGCCGTTCTCAAAAATATGTTTGTATGTGTGCTCTATGTTTAATCTTGTAAAAAGTATATTTTTCAGTATTTAATTAATAACTTGAGTTTTATAAATCCAAATCTTGCAAACTTTAGTTCTATGGAAAGCCTAGGAGAATACCTACCTAGATCTATAAATCTTGCATGCAGGAGATATGTCTAAATAAAGTTCTATAAAGTTTAATAATGACATCAGTAGCTATTTGATGAATTTTAAATCTTTATTTAAAATTCTTTTTGGAGTAAATCCAATTTCATGTGGTATATATTAGTGTTAGCTATCATATCCTATCCTGGTATAATTTTTCATCATATATTTTTCTCTTGGTAGATTATTTTCTAAAACAGTAGGTAATTACACTTTAAAGTGGATATTCTTATTTTCTGTTATTTGCATGTACCTAGTTTTACTTGTTTGTGCTTTATATGTTTATTCAAATGGTGTAGGAGTATTTTTCTATGGTACTTATGCATTTTGGTTATCATGCAAAGTTGGATTTGTGTAAAGATAATTTATATCTTATGCTGTACACCATTAATGGTAAAATATGTGTGTTCCACTAAAACTGAAATATATGGAGCTAGGAGTGTCCAAATTAAGTGAATCCTATTTCTACAGAAAGCTTAAGGAAATACCTATCCATAGAAATTAACCTTGCATATAGGAGATTCCTAAAACTGAAACTATATTCATCATGGTTTTGAGACCAGTAGCATTTGCATGATTTTTAGCTACTGTTTGGTAATAGATTATATTGCAAATCCAATTTTCACCACTTCATATGGTTACTAGGTGTACTGTGGTAGAAGGATTCTACTTTCTGAACATTATCTTAGGAGTTATGATTTATCTATGAAAACAGCAACATTTGGCTAATAGAAGTATTAGCTCTTAATCATCTGTTCTTAGCAAATGTGATTTGTAGAAATATTACTAATCAACTTTTGAAGTTCAGAACCATAACCCAATAATAATGACTTGGTTAAACCACTTTGATAATGTGTGGTGCATTGTTTACTTATGTTTAGCATTATTCACGTTGTACCCTAATAATAACATCAACTGTGTTTATATGCTTTGCTCGTGGGTATGTTTGTGTGTTATGTTTTATCTCTTTAAAGCATCATCTTATTATCCAATAAATGTAATAAGTTAATTCCCTGTTTTACTTGAACTGTTATGTGTTGATGTGCTTAGTAACTCATAAGTCCAGAAACTTAGGTTATCCCTTAATAGCCTTAATAAATTCCCTGAAAGTATTGCACTAATTTCATCTTGTTTGGACACTGGGTTTGGTCCCTTCACATCTGAGTTTCACATAGTTCATCTTCTTTCCTAGGAGTTGCACTAATTTCATTTGTGTGTTATGCCTGTGAATGATTGTTTGGTGTTAAATTTTATCCAGTAGTTCCTTGTATTTTGCAATGCTTAATATATGACTTTCTTATTCTAGATTGTTTTCAACACTTGGTTGTCATGTGATTGTTTGTTTATTGGTTGAAGTGACCTTGATTGTGTTGTCCTGTTAAATAGGCCTAGTGCACCATTTTAACTCTTAGTCATAAACTTGTTTGGACACTGGTGTTACCATTGTTTGTCGCCTAGTTACTTGATAGTAGGTGTTTCTTGAGCTAGTAACATGTTTGCATGTGAGTGTGCTCAATGCTAGTGTTAATGTTAACACTTGCTTGTGTATTAAGATACTTTTGTCTGAATTATTTCCTGAAGCTATTATAACAACTCTTGTTTAGTGATATAATGACCCTAAGTCATGTGTTGTTTTAGTGTTCTGAAGAACTACCTTTTTATTACTTAGAGTTGTGGTGTATATTCCCTTAGGAGTATCTGTTGTTTCTCTTAGCTCTGTGGACCTTGTTGTTTATTGTTGTTTAGCTAAAGGAATTGTTTTCTTTTGCTTGTTAGCTAAATGTCTTGTGCGATGCTTGTTGTTTGTTATGTCCTTGTGACATTGTCTTGTATTCTGAGTGTTGTTCCTTTTTCTGTTTACGACGTTAGATACAATCGAGAAGGAACTGGAAGTGAGGAGTGAACCTGAGGAGCATCAAGACCAAGACCAAGGACATATTGCTGAGCCAGGCAAGCCACCTCACCACCATTATGCAAATCCTACTATTTACAAAGCATGTTTTGTTTTTAAATAAAATAATGCAAGTTTTACTTACTTTGTGGCACCTTGCCACCCGAAAACTATTTTACAAAATATTGTTTGGCCAAAGTTATCTACTAGATTACTGTAGGTGTTACAAAATGGGTTTTACTTGATGAGCCTTGTTGTTGAAGGCTCCATCAAAAAGATTAAGTTTTCTAGTACTCTACCTTCATCTACTTATCTCAAAACTATAGGATGGGGACCTATTTGATAAAACTGTTTTACCGAGGAAAACCCGAGTTGCTGGGAGCAATCAGAGAGCAAGTGTTTTATTAAAACCCGAGTTGCTCGGAGCAATCGGAGAGCAAGTGTTTTATTAAAACCTGAGTTGCTGGGAGCAATCGGAGATGTTTGCGAAAACCCGAGCTGCTGGGAGTAGTCGGAGGATTGGAGGTTGTTTTCGAAAAACAAAGTACTGCCCTAGCAGCCGCTCGAACAATTAACCCGTGCAACCACACTACCTGGCATGGGTAGGGCTTAGCCGGAAGCTTGTCTGTTTTAGTGTTGGGGCTCTCACACTTTCTATGGGGGCTGGGCCCTCGAAGTCGGGTTGTCGTCCGGAAGAGACAATACCCTGCTGCGGATCAGCAGCCGGACGATTACGGCAGGTCTCGTGACGTGGCGGTGTGGCGTCCCGAGGAAAGACCAAGAGGTCTAGTGGAGCACACGGTGCCGAGGAGAACAAACCTACCGGGAGGCCCCGATACTAGGGTGCTCATAGTGGAAAGCTTTGATCGTGTTATCCGGACCCCCGCATGCTGTCGTATGACGGGCCGTGGCAGACACGGCGGAAGGACCGATTGGTGTGGGTAAAGTGTGCAACCTCTGCAGAGTGTAAATCTATTCGAATAGCTGTGTCCGCGGTCATGGACGGTTGGAAAGGCCACTGATCTATGCGTATATGCAATTTGGTTTTAAAAGAGAAATGTTTTCGGAGGAAACAAAGAGACATCAAAGAGGTACCTGGGAGGTATGGAATTTGGGTGAAGATGATTGGTCTCGGGGAGACAACCAGTCCGATCTCAAGTCCGGAAAAAGGGTTACCCCTATCCTAGTGTTTTGACAAAGTTTTACAAAAGAAAGTTTTGTACTTAGATATGTCCTTGCTATATCTAAGAGAAGAGAATTCTATCTCTAAATGTTTTTCTTCAACAAAGATACAGAGATGTCGTATTCTCTATGTCTAAAATCATGGCATTCGAAAACTAAGCCCTATAGTCGTATATAGCAGCTATCCCAATTTTTGAAAAGTGTTTTCTTGCATTATCTTGAAAACTTAAGCCTTAGAGGTGGTCTTGCGAGTACGTAAATGTGCTCATATGGCTGTGTCCTTGGATATTCAAACGTCCAGGTTGAAATGAGGAGATGTCCGACAAGAAGGAGGAGTACGCCGATGACTGCGCCAACTGAGTGTCCCGCTCAACTGCTCTGTGGGAATGCGTCAGGACGTGACGAGGGCCGACGCTCGCTGAATCTTCCGCCGCACCTTAGCGCATTTTCTCCTTATGTGACGATGTTTGCATGCTTGGTCATGTGACCAGTATTTATGTAAGTCTTGTATTTTTCGTGTTATATGATGTAACTTTGTATACCATGTTGGTTATGTGATTGCGATGCACTGATCATTGGGATCGTGATCTGTTTACATAACGTGGGCATCTCTGGCTGGTAGTCAGAGGGGTCCTCACAGGAAAAAAAGAATCATTCCCTGCCAGTTTTCAAGTTTACATGTCAGAAATTTCGTTTCTCAAAATCTCTCGAGCTGTCAGAATCGTTTCAAGCAATTGTCTTTCTTTCTAGCCTCTCCGAATCTCGGGGACGAGATTCCTTTTAAGGGTGGTAGTCTGTAACGTCCCAACATTTTGGAATGTTTAAAAATCACTAAAATTTAAAACTTTTGTTTTTTATTAAAATAAAACATTAAATGCATAAGAAAACCAACTATGAAAGACTTCAAACTTATTAAAAGAGTTTAATATTTCAAATATCTTAGTTTAACATTATTTTCAAAAGCTGTTTCAAGTTAAACATTTTTATGATCCATTGTATTTCTTAAAACCTCAACAGCTAATTTGACAAATGTTTTACAAACTTCAAACCATTTTATTGTAATAAATTAGTTTCTTTATAAGTATTTGAATTCAACCACTTAGCCATAGCTATTCATAAATTAAAATAATGTTTGCAAGTGTTCTTTGAAACTATTTAAAACAATATTTATTTGCCAAATGGTTTTCATTATTTTACCTAAGTTCAAAACATAGTTTTGGAAATTTCAAGTCTATAGTTTATAACTTTAATAACTTAATAGATTTTATAATGAATGAATTATCCAAATAAACATTTCTTTAGCTTAAATGATTTCATTTATTTTCAAAACATAAAAGGATTTTCATGAATATATATTCTATATAAAGAAATGAATTAAATCTAAAATCTTTTACAAAGTAGTTATGAAGTTTTCAAATGACTTATCATAATACAAAACTTAATGGTGCACAAAATAAAATTGAATTAAAACCTAAATCCATTATAATTTCTATTACTTTAAAAATATTTATATTCTATTATTCTACTCTTATGCCAAAATAAAGATGAATAATTACAGTAAAATGAGTTTTAATAACTTTCTTTCAAACATATTTGAATGTGGGTATTTTACAAGTTTTATTTAGCAAAAATAAAATTTAATTAAGTTATAATTTCAAAATTGATATTAAGTATCAATTTTATATTAAACCAATATTTCAAATTTAATAATTTAAAAAAGTTTTCAAAACATGTCCAAAATTGGTTTAACACAAAGAAATTAATTTAGAAATATTTAGAAATTTGTTTGACTGCATTTGGACATTTAAATCAAAAGATATGAATTAAATAGAAAAATCAGAAAAAGAAAAAGAAAAATTGCTGACGTCATGCAGACGTCAGACCTTCTTCAACCTCTGCCCGAGATTTCTGCCTCCGATCTCGTCGTCAAAATCGAGCGATTGTTACGCGATTTGCTTTCCCCGTTCGGCTTATAAGTAGCCCTCGCCCTCCGCCACTTTTCCCCTCTCAAACCCTAGCACGAGGTGCCCCCAGGCCACCCAATCTGCTCGCCGGAGTTCGCCATTGCCGCCGGCGTGTTTCTCCCTTTCTCGGCGAGGTAGGACACCCCAAGACCCGAGACTACGCCCTTATGCTTCACCACAGCCCCGCACACCCTCCCAACCTCTCCGTTCTTTTTATCGCAGGCCAAATCGGCGAGTTCAAGTTTTGACGGAAGCCTCCGCCGCCTTCCTCAACGCCGGCGAGCAAACTCCAGTGCAGGAGAGCCCCCGCGCCGCTGTAGACCACGTGACCTTCTCCGCCACGTCCCGCCGCGCCTCCACGTCGCCTTCCCGTGGACTGAAGAGCACCATAGGGAGGAGACGGTCCACGCCGAGCAGAGCGCCGCCGTCCTCGACATTTCCGGCCATCGGCGCCGCCATCTTCCGGTCAGAGCGAGGTGAGCCCTCCGATCTGCGATCTACGGCTAGGATTAGATTTTTAACCGAAGCGGTACGATCTGATCTGGACCGTCAGATCTAGATCTGACAATCCAGATCCATCCACTTAACCACGTCAGCGCTGAGTCAGCATGCACAGTCAGAGCCACGTCGGATCCAGTCAGCGCCCAGTCAACAGATCTGGTACTTTTGTAGAAAAGACCCTGTCTATTCAAACTATCATATCTTTTTAACCACTCATCCAAATTTGATAAATATTATATTTTTGGAAAGCCCTTGACATGTAGAATATTTTAGATCTGCCAAAATTCAAATTTGACTTAGTTTAAAATATTCAAATTTCAAATGGTGAATTTGAGTATATTTATAATAACTTTAAATCTATAAATCCAAAAATTGCAAATAAAATTGTTTTAGAAACTTTAGAATATTTGTAACTTGATGACTCTGTTATAAAATATTTTGAGTATTATTTTCATGATTTGATAGTTATATATTTAATTTGAATAGTTTGACTATTTTTGACATACCTATTAATAGAAATATTATTTTTGTTAAATCAAATTGCTATAAATTTAATTAAATGCCCCCTGTCTATTAACACTATTCATAAAATTTTGTTATAAAAATTTAATCATAGAAAACTTTAATCTTATATTTATTCCTTTTATTATATTTTCCAAAAATAGAAATTAATTAAATTACATTTATAAATTCATGCATATTTGAAAAGAAATCACAAAAGTTATTTGATGCGTTTTTGAGATTAAAAAGTGCATTTCATGCATAACTTATTTTATTATATAGTTATACTCCTCATAGGAAAACCTCTTCATTATTTTCTAAGTTAGGATTATTTTCAAACTTAGTATTTAGGTAAAAGTGCTATGCACATAGACACTTAGGATTTCTCAAGATGGAGCTAGAAGACCAATGAAGGACTTAGCCAAAACAAGACTTCAGAAGTATCTCCAAGGAGTATAAGCACTTAGAAGAAAAATCAAGAAGAAGTTCATGAAGACCAACCAGAAATATTTTCTAAGTCTTGCTCCCTCTCTCATTGTTTTCTCCCTTCTTCTCTGAGACTTCATGAAGACTAAGTTAAATCCAAGACCAGCCTAGGTGATACAAAAATCATCAAGTCTAAAGATTATTCAAGTCTACCAAGAATTCATTCAAGACATCACCAAGGAGAAAGTTATAAGTCTGGAGATGAAGCCGGGAAGACCAACTACATCTTTCTTCTATCATTTCCCTCTTTCCTAATCTTGTCTTTCACTTAAGACTTAAACAAATTTTTGATCATGTTATTACCATCTTGAAGTTGGTTGGATCCTAGCGGCACAGTGAGATGAAGCTGAAAGGAAAGACGTCACCTAGAGGGGGGGGGGGTGAATAGGCGAGGAGCACTTTTTTCAATTTAGGCTTGATAAATGCGGAATAAAACTTAGTGTTTAACTTATCAATGACACAACCTAAATATACTAGGTTCACCTATGTGCACCAACAACTTAAACTATGCAAGACAAACATCAAAGGAATCGCAAGGTAAAGGACTTCAAGCACGATGGCTATCACAAAGTAAAGTGCATTAGTAATGAGCTCGGGTATAGGGATAACCGAGGCACGCGGAGACGATGATGTATTCCCGAGTTCCACCACAAAAGGTGTACGTCTCGTTGGAGAGGTGTGAGCAACCACAACAGCTTTGCTCAATGCCACAAAGGCCTCACCTTCTTCTCCGATGAACTCGACCACAAAGGTCCGAGTCCACCTTCCACTATGAACTCCTTTGGGGCGGAGAACAATCCCGTACAACAACCTTGGGGCACACACCCACAACCGAATTGGGGGCTCCCAAATGACCACAAGAGGTCTTGACCACAAAGGTCCCAACTAGCCACAAAGGCCTTGACCACAAAAGGTCCTATGCCACAAAGGCAGCCGCTAAGGCGTCTAGGGTCCAAGACCCAAGAGTAACAAGCTCAAGAATTTCACCACCACGAATTCTCGTGGAGGGCTCAAACCGATGCAAGATGCAATGGCAAGAACACACAAAGTGCTCAAGTCCTTCACTCTCAAATTCCAACAAAGCAACAAATGCTTATGGGGGAATAAGAGAGGAAGAACCAAGAAACCACAAAGGAGACAAATCCTACACTCTCAAATCCCACCACAAGCAACTAATGCTTATGGGGGGATAAGAGAGAGCAAGAACAAAGGGGGAGAACCACAAAGGAACTCAAAGATCTAGATCCACTAAGTTCCCCTCACTTAGAGGAGAGATGGATTGGTAGAATTGTAGATCTAGATCTCCTCTCACTTTTCCCTCAAAGATATGCAAGAATCATGGGAGGATTTGAGAGGGGGCAAGCTTTCCCAAGGTCAACAATGGCAAGAGAGAGAGGGGAAAGTCGTCGGCTCAAGGAAGAAGAAGGGGAGGGGTATTTATAGCCCCTCCCTGATTTCTAGCCGTTGGGAATCTCCAGTCCGGAAATTTCCGAACTGAGGGCCAGAGATTTCCGGACCCCGGAAATCTCTGGTAGGAATTCCGACGCGAGCTGAGAAAAGATCAGTGCTGAAGGCAAATAAGACTTGGCGAAAAACTGCAACCTGTGACCGGAAATATCCGTACCAGGGCCGGAGATTTCCTGATCCCGGAAATCTCCGGTAGAAAATCCGATGGAAAACTGAACTGAGTCAGTACGCAATTGAGTTCTGGACTTAGCAAAAATCTTCCGTCGCTCGGAGATCTCCGGACTGGGGCTCGAAAATTTCCGAGCACCGGAAATCACCGAGCAAGGTCCGGACATTTCCGACCCTTAAAAAAAACTGCAGAAACAACAGAACTGAAATATCTTTTGCAAATAAACTCCGAATTATTTGAGACCAACTCCGTTGGAAAGGCACTGACAAGAAGAGGGCTACCAAAAATGTGAAGGTGTGGAACTTTCCTCAAGGTTGAACCGGTAATATTTCCACACCGAAAATGCAACGAGTTTTCCAAACTAAAACCGTTTTCGAAGAACTTGGTCTTGTTATGAAGATCACGACAAGAACCAAAAACCAACAAGGAGAAAAGCCAAATAAGAACCAAGAAAGATGATATGCCAAGCATGCAAAGGTTTGAGCTCTCCACAAAGATACGATCAAGTTACTCACTCGAGAGCCCCTCTTGATAGTACGCCTAACTATCCTATAGCCCTATCAAGATCATACCTTTGCCTTGAGCTATCGTCTTGAGCTAGAAGATTACGATCCTGATCTCTTCAAGTGGACCACCTTTCTTGATTGTGCTTGCTAGCACATGCTTGATGAAGACTCCTCCATACACTCCCCCATACTCCATTATGGGAGAGTCTCGCTTAGCTTCGTCTTCATATCTCCGGCAGCTTCCCTTGGTCTAGCACTAGTCAACCTTGACGACGATCATGGCATGACATCATCCTCCATGAGCTATATGAATTGATCTTCTTGTTGCAAGCTCATGGAAGATACCATCTTTCTTCATATAGGTGATGGCTTGACAACTTCAATCCATACTTGCAATATGCTCAAAACACACATTAGTCCTTAGGGATTGTCATTAATTACCAAAACCATACATGAGGGCACATGCCCTTTCAGAAGCGGCCTGGAGACTAACCTTACATGTCCACGTACATGAGACCTGTTCCACAATTTAAGTGGTTGGCCGGGTGTCTGTCTGTCTCACTATAGTGAATATCCAATTTACAAAGAGTTGATAATAATTGTTGATCACCTTATATACTTAGAATTTTCTTCAAGTATTTTTGCACATCATGGCTAAGCCATTTGAGTGCTTATTCAAGATGAGTTATAACAAAGTTATTTTATCCAACTATGACCTCAGTCCTTAGTCATTTTGACCCACCTAATTGCCTTGCATTAACTTAAAAGATTTTCATGGCATGACATGCATCTCTAGTCCTTAGAAATAATTTGCGTATCATGCATGGCATGTTTTCCTTAGCAGTGTAAGAAACTTGTTTGTATGTGTTGTGTTATTTTATTTTATGATTGTTGTATTGTTTATATTGTTTAGACTAAACGGAGAGACCCGAGTTCGTTGAAAAGAGTTTGTGAGTAAAGACTTCATTCAAAGGCAAGTGGCACACCTCACAAACTTCCTACTATTTTCTATATGCATTACTTAGTGTATTTTTATATAAGCATGTGTAGGACAGTATTGCTATGCTAAACCTGTGTAGAAATTCCTTATTCCTGTGTCTAGACTCCTATGCAATACTTAGTAGAATTATTGATGATATGCAAATGTTGTTTTGTGAAAACCTAAATTCTACTAAGTTAAGAATGAAACACCTGGGTGGTAAGAGGTTGTATGGTTTATGTTGAGTGACTACTCAGGCCATGTCTATGGTTCCTGGAGTATGTACACTTGAGAATGGCCACCCAGGAACAGAGGAATCTGAAGAACTCCGAGTGACGATTGCTTCCAGTGCAGCCATTGCCAATGGGCTCTGGCTTGATCAACTATGTTGCGTGGACTCTCTCTGGCTTGACAAGCAGATGTAGGGGGTGTTAGGTGGAACGGGTCAAGCCAGGTGGGAGGGAAAATGCTTCTAAACGATCTCGTCTCATTCTTCTCCTTTTCCTTATCACTATAAGTGTGTAAAGGATAGTTTGGGTTGAATGGGTACAATGGTGAACATGCACAACCTCTGCAGAGTGTAAAACTAAGTACTTAGCCGTGTCCCCGGTACGGACAATTTCAGCAGCTGATCACGGACGTCAATGGAGGATTCCACCATTCCAACTTCAAAAATTAAAACTTGATGGCTGAACAAGGGTAGAATGAGACAGTGGTTTTCATGCCATGAATGTCTCGAATAGAAGATAAGTGTTTTCCAAAGAGTTAGGAAAAATTGGCTTTATGCAAAATAGCCTTGAACTCCACCAGCCAAATATGCATATAGACTATAGAGTTATTCCATTACGTGTCCACCATAGTGTCACTTGCCAGACTCCATTTTTAATGGAATCTGACCCACGTTGTTGCAATATTGTTCCTATTGCGGATTGTTCAGATAACGAGTGAGGTTTCGTTTAAAGGTTTCGAGTCTACAACCAACATGTTTTCGCCTGTGGCAACATGAAGATGATGGAGACTCACTGCTTTCGTATTTCCGCTGTTTACTCTTTCAAAGCTAGCTTTATGCTATGCAACTTGTATTGAATATTTTGTAAGTCTGGATCATCGATGTAATAAAATTGATACTTTGTTGTGATATTACATCGTAAACTGTGTGTGCAAACGAATCGATCGAGGGATTTGCACTATACACAGGTATCTGCCTTATTTAAAGTGCAGGTACGCTACATTGGAGGAGTACGCGTGTTGGGGGGATCATAACCAAGTAGGCCCACCGACATAGAAGATAAGCCGGCCTGGCACGGGACTGGGCCGGATCAAGCATAAATTCATGGGCCGGGTGACACGTAAGTCGGTGCACGACGTGTGCCTTGGCCTGCAAGCAAGAAGGATCCAGAAGGCTGGAGACCAAATAAAAGACGGAGTCCTGCTAAGTAAAGAAGAGGCTTAGAGGACTTAGAGTAGAGTCCGGGGATGATAGGAACCCGTACCCGGCCTTGTACCTCCAGCGAGACCCACCGCCTATATAAGGGGGTCTCCTGGTTCCTAGAGATCTAAGTTCCAAGCACAAGTTCAATCGACACAAGTCACAGGAGAAACACCATTGTAATCTAGAGACCCGGAGGCTAAGGCGCCGAGTCCCGAAAACCTAATCAACAAAGCCTAAGCAGGAAGTAGGTCTTTACCTCAAGAGGAGGGGCCAAACCTGGGTAAACCCTTGTTTCCCATGCCACGCTAGACAAGCTCCTGATGTCGGAAGCCGCCATGCCCCTCATCTCAAGTTTCCACCCGGAAACATCTGCCGTGACAATCCCATGAAAGTTGGCGCCCACCGTGGGGCCTGCGGCCAAGAGCATCACTTTTTCAGGAGAAGCGCGGCGCGGTATGGAAAACCTAGCTATCGGCCAGATCCACACGCTTCCAGGAGGGGAGCGGATCGTGGACGACTCCGGCTGGACAGAAGAGGCAGATTTTTTGGAAACCGGATCTATGCTCATCTTTGGGTAGATCGATGTTTTCGTCGGTGTGATCCGATCTAGCGGAGCCGACAACGACCAGTATGAGCCGGAGTTTGAGTCAGAGTCTGGGTCAACCATGATGGCCTAGACGGACGGAGAAGAATCAGTTGGATCACCAGAAGAGGGAGAGTCGGCGATCCGGGTCACGAAGGACTCCATCATCACCCCCATCAAAATGTCAGATCTGGATACAGACACGGAATCAATCTTACCCCTGTTCGCTGATCGTTATGGAGATGGACTCGCAGATGAGGATTACTTGGCACCATTGGGACCCGTACGTCACATGACGGTTCACGTTGTGACCCGGGCACCACCGGCTGACGGAGGATTGGCTTCCGTGAGCTACGAGACGAGCGCTGAATTACTGGCGAGGCAAAATTGAGATAATTGGGATCAACACCAAGTTCCACCAGCAACAAACTATGCGCCACCCAATCCCATGGTCGGAGGAGTTATACCGACTTTCAGTTCTTTGCCTCATACGTAGACACCAGCCGCGTGAATCCCCCTTGGAAACCCGATACTTGCACAAACACCCATGCCGGCGCCAAACCCGACCGACTTGGTTAGACCTCCTCTGTTGCAGCAACACGTACTCACGGGAACATCAGCAAGCCCGACACAGCAACAAGGGGAGATAACAACCAGAATCCGACATCCAGAGCCGGTAGCAGCAAGACCAGTTCAGAACAGGCTGGGACCGGTAAACCGGCCAACCCCGCAACCAGTGCAACAACCACAGCCACAATACCAACAGCAGCAGGCGCCCGCGCCACGGAGAATGACCGCGCCTGACGCCTCTGCTGCCCAGTCCATAGTAGACAGTTCAAGAGCAAGACGTGCGGCAGCCGGAATTGCCGGACCAGAAGCCGGAGCGGGAGTTAGAGCCATGGCTCACCCGAGACCCGTTGTGAATTCACCAGCGCCGGGTCTAGGAGGAGGCTCGTTAGTAAACCTGACAGGGCCCAAGTGTTTGTCAGATACGATCAGATCAGAACCTTTTCCAGAAAAATTCAAAGAGCCAAGCAAGATTGTTAACTATGAGCCGGACATGAACCCGGAGAAATGGTTGAGTGGATATAGTATGGCCATGGACATGAAGAACGCAACTTCAAACCTGTGTGCGAGATACCTATATCTGATGATGGCAGAAGGAGCGCCCAAGATTTGGCTTGACCGGCTTCCGTCGAACAACATCCATTCATGGGAGGATGTCAAGACGACATTTATTTCAAATTTTGCCGGGACATGCAAGAAACAGTACACAAAGGCGGATCTTGATTGGTGTGTCATGAGGAAGACCGAGTCAGCAAGGAAATGGGTAGCCCGGATCACAGAGATTCTGCAGTCATCAATCAATATCTCAGCTCGCACGGCAATAACAACGATGGAGAAGAACTGTGCTTTTGATTCTTTGACGCACAAGCTCGGACGCATGAGGGAAGATCCGGCTCGCCAAGACATAACCATTGGTGAGGTAGTTTCAATCGCTTACAAATACGTAGCAACAAACAAAAGAGTAGGCGAGACGGAAGAGCAGCAAAAGAATAACCGGGTCAACGCAGCACGTAACCCGCCGCTAAATCAGAGCAACGGAAATCAAAACAACACCAAAAGACCCTATGAGGGAGGAAAATCAGAGTTTGTGGGAACCACCCAAGCCTCAGGTTACAGAGGAATGAGACCCGGCGGAAACTTCAGAGGCGGCCCTACGAGAGGACCAAACATCAGTGAGATATACAACATGCCGTGCCCTAGGCACACCAAGAATGGCAAACCAGCCAGTCACACGTTAGCACAATGTGCTGACATGAGAGCATGGAGGAGACATGAGCAGTCTTTGGAGCAGAACCAAGGCCACTTCAATGGAAACAACGGGAACAGTGGTAATCATGGTAACCACGGCAATAACGGTAACCCGACCAACCAGGGGCAAGTGTGCGGGTCTCAGGGACCACCGAACAACAAAGCCGGGTCAAATCAAAACCATGGAGGAGGTTATCAACAAACTCCGAAAGAGCTTCATAGTCAGTGCCAGTATAATGTGTTCACCAATAGCACGTGCAGGAGAGAGAAAAAGTTGGAAAAAAGAGAGGTCAATGCCATAGCAACAGCCATACCAAGATACTTGAAGTGGTCAGAACAACCAGTTACATGGAGTAGAGAAGATCTCCCGGAAGGGATTGATCACCCGGGTCTCCTAGCCTTGGTGGTTGCGCCACAGGTTGATGGATTCCGTTCGAACAGGTTCTGATGGACGGAGGAAGCAGTATCAACATCCTATACCTGGACACATTCCAGAGGATGGGTCTATCTGAGAGCCGGCTAACACCAACGTCAACAATTTTTCACGGCATAGTACCAGGAATGTCAGCTCACCTGATTGGCAAAATCAGATTGAAGGTAGCTTTTGGAGTAAGCAAGGCATAATACTGATCAGAGTACCGGACATTTGAGGTGGTAAATTTAAGAGCCCATATCACACTTTATTCGGAATGCCGGCTTACGCCAAGTTCATGGCAAGGCCGTGCTATGGTTACCTCAAATTGAAGATACCTGGTGCCCATGGAATAATCACGGTTGAAGGAAGCAAAGACATGGCACTCGAGTGTGATCGAGGTGATGCCATCATGGCAGATCAGGCCTGTTCAGAAGAAGAGCTGAAGTACTACAAGTCTCAGGTAGACCCGGCTGACAAGCGTGTGCTGGATAAACCGGCCCACGAAGAAGAGAAGAAAAAATTCAAATCTGCCTCGGACACCAAGATGGTTGATTTTGTGGAAGGAGACTCCTCCAAGAAGTTGTCGATCGGGTCTCACATGGACACGAAATAGGAAAGCGCGCTCGTCGAGTTCATCCGTGAGCATCGTGACATCTTCGCATGGTCTCCTTCAAACATGCCGGGTGTCCCGAGCGAACTCGCTGAGCATAGCTTACATGTTGATCCAGCAGCAAAGCCAGTAAAGCAAGTGGCTGGCTAACCCGGTCCTCGTGTTGAAAAAGAATCGAGAGTGGAGAATGTGTGTTTATTACACAAGTTTGAACAAA
This sequence comes from Poa annua, assembly GCA_026929855.1. Lineage (NCBI taxonomy): Eukaryota > Viridiplantae > Streptophyta > Magnoliopsida > Poales > Poaceae > Poa > Poa annua. The sequence continues at coordinate 48,347,761 of CM049428.1, forward strand.
GTCTGTCCGAAGGATCCTTTCGCGCTGCCTCGGATAGACCAGATAATTGATGCCACAGCCGGCAGCGAGTTATTGTGTTTCCTGGATGCTTATTCCGGGTATCACCAGATCTAGCTCAAAGAAGAAGACAAAGAGAAGACATCATTCATCACACCCTTTGGAGCATTTTGTTACAAAAAAATGTCCTTCGGCATTAAGAACACAGGGGCAACGTACCAGAGGTGTATCCAGAAGTGTTTTGAAGAACAGATTGGACGCAACATTCACGCTTATGTTGATGATGTTGTGATCAAGTCACAGAAAGCCGGGTCACTCTTAGATGACTTGAAGGAGACCTTTACCAATCTTCGCAAGTATCAGATGAAGCTTAACCCGACCAAGTGCATGTTCGGGGTTCTAGCAGGCATATTACTCGGCTTCATAGTCTCAGAAAGATGCATAGAAGCAAACCCGACCAAGATTAAGGTGATCATGAACCTTAAGAAGCCGGAATGCGTAAACGTTGTCCAGAAGATGAAGGGTTGCGTCACAGCCCTAAGCCGGTTCATAGAAAGGATGAGAGATAAAGCACTTCCACTATACAAGCTGTTGAAGAAATCAGACAAGTTCGTATGGGACCAGGAAGCGGATGACGCCTTTGAAGAGTTAAAGAAAGCATTGTCCACAACACCAGTCTTAGCAGCTCCCACAAGCAAGGCGCCAATGTTGCTATATGTCTCTGCCAACTCACGAGCCGTCAGTGTTGTGGTTGTCGTAGAGAGGAAGGAGGAAGGCAAGGAATACCCGGTTCAGAGGCCGGTTTACTATGTCAGTGAAGCCCTGACCGAGTCAAAGCAGAGATACCCGCAGTGGCAGAAGTTGGTCTTCGGAGTCTTCATGGCAAGCCGGAAAATGCCGCACTACTTCCAAGACCACCCCATAACAGTGGTGAGCTCGGCTCCCCTAGCAGAAATAATCAGAAACAGGGAGGCAACAGGTAGAGTAGCAAAGTGGGCCATCGAGATGGGGCCTTATAACATCAACTATGAGCTAAGGACACCAATCAAGTCTCAAGATTTAGCCAATTTCATCAATGACTGGACCGAGTTTGACCCCTTACCTCATGCGCCGAGTATCAAGCATTGGGTCATGCACTTCGACGGTCTAAGCTATTTGGAGGATCGGGAGCCGGCGTTGTTCTAACTTTGCCGGAGGGAGACAAGCTGAGTTATGTCTTGCAGATACACTTCGAGCCATGCACAAACAACATTACCTTTGTTACACGACATGAGAGTAGCCAAGAAAATGGATATCAAGAGGATCATGTGCTATGGGGACTCGGACCTAGTGGCACAGCAAGTATCAGGGACTTGGGATCGGAAGGACGCTAATATGGCAGCATACAGAAGAGAAGTTGACAAGGTAGCCGGGTTCTTTTCCGGGTATCAAGTGGAACACATTGATAGAAGAAAGAACGAGGCAGCAGATGCTTTATCAAGAATCGGCTCCAGGAGAGACCCGATACCACCCAACGTGTTCAAGGCCAAGTTATATCATCCATCCCTCAAACTTCCAACAGAAGAAGAACTTGCAGACCCAAATGACCCGGAGTCCCAGTTGGTTGCCGCCTTACACCAAACCCCATAATGGACAGAGCTGTATCTGGCTTACCTGCTCAGAGAGGAGCTACCACACGACGAAGTTCTGGCAAGACAAATTGTACGCCGGGCTAAGGCATATGTCATCATCAATGGCGAGTTACACAAGAAGAGCACTTCAGGAGTTTTTCTGCGATGTGTGTCACCAGAGGAAGGCTGGAAAATCTTACAAGAAATCCACTCAGGAGATTGCGGACACCACGCATCAACAAGATCAATGGTAGCCAAAGCATACATGCATGGTTTCTTTTGGCTGACGACTTTGGCAGACGCGAAAAATATAGCCCGGGTTTGCGATGGATGTCAGAGTTATGCAAGGCAGATTCATGTGCCGGCTCAGGACTTGAGGACCATACCAATCACATGGCCTTTCGCAGTATGGGGTATGGACATGGTTGGACCTTTCCAGCCATCACCCGGCAAGAAAACTCATCTCCTGGTGGTAGTGGACAAATTCACAAAGTGGGTCGAGGTCCAAGCCGTCAACAGTTGCTCAGCAGCAACAGCAGGTAACTTCCTGAAGAAAATAATATTCAGATTCGGGTACGCTCATAGTATCATCACAAACAACGGGACAAACTTTTCACTCGGAGAGATTTAGAAGTTCTGTGGAGACAATGGGATCCGGCTTGACCTTGTATTAGTGTCACATCCCCAATCAAACGGCCAAGTTAAAAGAACAAACCAGGAACTGCTCAGAGGAGTAAAACCAAGACTACGGAGTCCACTAATCAGGGCAGCCAGAGCCTTGGAAGAAGAACTGCCATCAGTCATTTGGAGCATCAACACAACCCCAAACAGGTCAATAGACTTCACCCCCTTCTTCATGTTTTATGGGGCAGAGGCCGTGTTACCCGGCGATATCATTCATGATTCTCCAAGAGTCGCAAACTATGTGGAGACAGAAAATGAGCAAGCCCGGCTGACAACAGTGGAGTTATTGGAGGAAGGAACAGAACTAGCCCTGGCAAGATCAGCTATATATGAGCTAGACCTCAGGCGATACCATAGTCGCCGGGTTAGATCAAGGACTTTCTAGGAGGGAGATTTTTTCCTCAGACTGGCTCAGAACAGAGCCGGCTTTCATAAACTTACCCCCCCCCCCCCCCCCCTTGGGAAGGACCTTTCGTGATAAGCAGAAACCTACACAATGGATCATACTACTTGGTTGACCTCAGAGAAGAAACCGAGCTGACCGGACCAAACAAAGATCACACGAGATACCCAATGACAGAAAATGACAGGCCTGGAACATCTCAGAGCTTAGGCCATACTACACATAGACAGAAGGAGACCCGGATGAGACGGTTTCCACCTCTTTTTGTATCTTTTCTACCGTGAAAGAAGCAGGTTTCAAACGCGCTCTTTTCCTTACCAGGGTACCTAAGGGGACTTGAAGGTTTTTAATGAGGCGGATTGCTAGCTATGTTCATATCTTATGATAAATAAATAGAACTCATCTGAAGAAAAGAGTTTGTTGGTACAGATACTCAGTTATCATACAGAAAAGGGTCTTGGGGGCTTACTAACTACAAGTTAGAAGTTGAAAACCCAAGACTCGGCAGAGACGCCGTCATATTTAGTTTTATGTTTTAAAAGGGGTCTTGGGGGCTTTCTAACTAAAAGTTAGAAGTTGAAAACTCAAGACTCGGCATAGACGCCACCAAGTTCATATTCTTATTTCTTAAGGGGTCTTGGGAGCTTCCTAACTATCAGTTGCAAGTTGGAAACTCAAGATCCGGCAAAGACGCCACAATTTTTCTTGGTTATACTTGCCTGCTAGCTTGATGTTATTTTAACCCGGAACTGACGCCATTGTGACTCGATGCTAAAAACCCGGCTTTCAATCTGACTATGATGCCCATGGGGACATAGCAGACCCTGGTTGACCAAGAGTTTTACGCACATGATGTCACAAGAAAGCCGGCTATGCAGAAGCAAAGGAAACCAAAAGGGTCATCAACACCAAATACAAGCTTGCAAAATCCGGTCGAGGCCGGCTATCAATTCAAAGCAAGATTGTCAGGCGCACGAAGGTGCATCAGAACAGGTATAGCTTCATAAGTTCAAGCTAACCTATTACATGACATACAGGCCAAAACAATACGAGTTTCACAGACGAAGTTTAAGACAAAATGTAACATCCCAACATTTTATAATGTTCAAAAATCACTCAAATTTAAAACTTTTGTTTTGATTAAAATAAAATATTAAAATGCATAAGAAACCAACTATGAAAGACATTAAAAATATTAAAAAGGTTTACTAATTCAAATATCTCAAGTAATCACTAATTTTCAAAACTTGTTTCAAGTTAAACATTTTTATTATTCCATTGTATTTTCTTAAGCCTCATTATATAAATTGACAAATGTTTATTAAACTTCAAACTATTTTATCCCAATAAAATAATTTACTTATAAATAATTGATTCCAACCACTTAGCCATATCTATTCATAAATTCAAGACTATTAAAATGGTATAATTGCCAAATGGTTTTCATTCTTTTAACTAAGTTCAAAATATAGTTTGGAAATTATAAGCCTATAGTATATAACTTTAAAAAACTTCATAAATTAAAATTAATGAATTATCCAAATAAACATTTCATTTGCTTAAATGAATGTCATTTATTTTCAAAGCATGAAATGAATAATATGTTCTAAATAAGAAAGGAATTAAAAACAAAATTCTTTTCCAAAGTTTTATGAAGTTTCAATTGAATTTTCTTAATATAAAATATATTGGTGCACAAATTATTTTGAATTAAAATGAATACATTATTTTCATATAGTCTGTGATATGTTATTTAGTATTATACTAAAGCCTAAAATGAACTTAGTATTTGGAAATGAGTTTAAATAACTTAATTCAAACATATTGGAATGTGGGTATTTTAAAAAAATTATTTAGCCAAAAGAAAATTTAATTAAGAAATAATTTCAAATTTGACTTTAAGTGTCAAATTTGTATTCAATCAATATTTCAAAATATTATTATTTTAAAAAATGTTAAAAACATGTCCACAACTGGTTTAAGACAAAGATATTGTTTTTACAAATTTTTAGAAATTAATTTGACATCATTTGGACATTTAAATCAAAAGATATGAATAATTTAGAAAATTAGAAAAAGAAAAAGAATCGCTGACGTCATGCTGACGTCAGCATCGTTTTAAACCTCCGGCCGGAAATCACGCCGGCGATCTCTTTCCAAATTCGAGCGAGATTGTCGCGGATTTGTTTCCCCCTTCGCCCTATATAAATCCCCTGCCTCAGCTCTTCGTTTGCCCTCTCCTTCCTCTCTGTTTCGTGCCGCCAGGCCGAAGAAATGGATTGCCGGAGTTCGTTCGCCTCCACCGCCCTTTCCTGTTGACTCCGGCGAGGTGAGCCCCCTTCGCAGACCGAGACCCCTCTCCCCTTCCTCTACAATTCCGTGCGCACCTCCTGACCTCGCATTCGCCCTTTTCCTACAGCCAAACGGGGAGACCGAGCTCGACCCGAGTGCATCGGAGCGTCGTCGTCCGCCGTTCGACCGCTCCAGGAGAAATTGCGCGACGCCGTCGCCTTCATCGTCTCCCCTACGACTCGCCGCGTCCAGAGCTGCTCTCCGCGCGTCCGGGGAGAGACTACATCGCCGGGGCTGTCCACGACCGAGCCGCCGCCGCCGGCCTCGTCTCTGGCGAAATCCCGCCGCCGGCTTTTGGTCAACCCACGGTGAGCCATCCGATCTAGATCGTGCGGTTGAGATTAGAAGTTTTTATGCGAATCGGTACGGTTAGATTAGATCCGTTGGATATGTATCCTACGGCCGAGATCAAATCACTTATCCACGTCAGCGCTGACTCAGCATGCTTAGTCAGCAGCCACGTCAGATCCAGTCAGCGCACAGTCAACAGATCTGGCATTTTTGTAGAAAAGCCCCTACTTATTAAAATTGTTATAACTTTTTATTCACACATCCAAATTTGATAAATTTTATATATTTGGAAAGCTGTTGACATGTAGAATATTTTGGATCTGTTAGAGTTCAAATTTGACTTAGTTTAAAATATTCAAATTTCAAATGGTGGATTTGAGTACTTTGTCATAACTTTAAATCTGTAAATTCAAAAATTGCAAATAAAATTGTTTTAGAAACTTTGGAATATTTGTAATTGATGCCTCTGTTATAAAATAATTTTGAGTAATATTTGAATGAATTCATAGTTATATATTTAAATCGATTAGTTTGAATATTTTCAACATAACTTTTGATATAAACATTATTTTTGAATAAATCCAATTGCTATGAATTTATTTAAATCCCCTCTGTCTATTAACACTATTTATAGAATTTTGTTATAAGAATTTAATCATAGAAAACTTTAATCTTATAATTATTCCTTTTCCAGAAAGATAAATTAATTATATTGCATTTACAAATTCATGCATATTTATAAATCACAAAAGTTATTTTGATGCTTTCTTGTGATTAAAAATTGCATTTCATGCATAACATATTTTATTATATAATTATATCCCTCATAGGAAAACCTCTTCATTATTTTTCTCTAAGTTAGAAGTACTTTCAACTTAACATTTTGATAAAGTGCTACACTTAGCACTTAGTAATTTTCAACATGGAGCTAGAAGACCAATGAAGGACTTAGCCAAACAAGACTTCAGAAGTACAAGACAGGTCACTTGATTCCTGTGTGAAGGAACAAACCATGTCCCAATTCAGTGTCAACTTTATCCCTTGGTGCAACAAGCTAACCAGCAACCCAAGGAAGGAATGCAACAGCCTGTCATGAAGATCCTGGAGGAACAAGGGCAATAGGTTAAATCCAAGAAAGATCTTAGCCACATAATATGCTACAAGTGCAAAGATAAGGGACACTATGCCAGTGGCTGCCCTGAGTGGAAGAAGGATAAATCTCTTCAAGGACCGAGTGGAATACGTGAGTGCTAAAACTTTTCGTATCCACCACATGCCATTGTATTATGAATACTTGTACGCTTTACATCAAAGAACTAAACGAGATTAAACAGAGTTTTTAGACTGGCCACAAAAAATTCTTTAAGGGTGGTAGCCACCCACTTAAATTAAAACCCGTTGCATAAACCCAGAGATCCCAAACTGTCTTTCTTCTGGCCTCCCCAAATCACAAAAATCTTCCTCTGCCAGTTTTCAAGTTTCCATATCGGAAATTTCATTTCTCAAAACATCTCGAATTTATCAAAATCATTCCAAGCACTTGCTTTGTCTTTCTAGCTTCTCCGAATCTCGGTGACGAGATTCCTTCTAAGGGTGGTAGTCTGTAACATCCCAACATTTTATAATAATCAAAAATCACTAAAATTTAAAAAAATTGTTTTGATTAAAATAAAATATTAAAATGCTTAAGAAACCAACTATGAAAGACTTCAAAAATATTAAAAAGTTTTATTAATTCAAATATCTCAAGTAATTACTAATTTTTAAAACTTGTTTCAAGTTAAACATTTTTATTATTCCATTGTATTTTCTTAAGCCTCATTATATAAATTGACAAATGTTTATTAAACTTCAAACCATTTTATTCCAATAAAATAATTTCCTTATAGATAATTGATTCCAACCACTTAGCCATATCTATTCATAAATTCAAGACTATTAAAATGGTATAATTGCCAAATGGTTTTCATTCTTTTAACTAAGTTCAACATATAGTTTGGAAATTATAAGCCTATAGTTTATAACTTTAAAAAACTTCATAAATTAAATTAATGAATTATCCAAATAAACATTTCATTTCCTTAAATGAATTTCATTTATTTTCAAAGCATGAAATGAATAATATGTTCTAAATAAGAAAGGAATTAAAAAGCAATATTCTTTTCCAAAGTTGTTATGAAGTTTGAATTGAATTTTCTTAATATAAAATATATTGGTGCACAAATTATTTTGAATTAAAATGAATACATTATTTTCATATAGTTTGTGATATGTTATATAGTATTATACTAAAGCCTAAAATGAACTTAGTATTTGGAAATGAGTTTAAATGACTTAAATTCAAACATATTGGAATGTGGGTATTTTACAAAAAACATTTAGCCAAAAGAAATTTTAATTAAGATATAATTTCAAATTTGACTTTAAGTGTCAAATATGTATTCAACCAATATTTCAAAATATTATTTTTCAAAAATGTTCAAAATGTCCACAACTGGTTTAACACAAAGATATTGTTTTTACAAATTTTTAGAAATTAATTTGACATCATTTGGACATTTAAATCAAAAGATATGAATAATTTAGAAAATCAGAAAAAGAAAAAGAATCGCTGACGTCAGTGTCGGGTTATGACTCCCGGGAATCGGGGGTAGTCACTTCCTGAAGTGTAGTTCGAGAGGAGATTGAACGCGGAGGTCTAAACCCTCAAGTGGCTCCGCGACGTTGCTCGCCGGATCCGAAGAAGACGCACACCCGACCAAGGAAAACACCGTCCTTTACCCAGGTTCACAGCCCTCGTGAGGAGGAAAGACCACTACTCCTGCCTGTCTGTATTATATGTGGGAGGTTACAATACAATTGAGCTTGCCGGAAGCCCCCTTGAGGCAGTTCTTGCCTGGGGAGGGAAGCGATGATCTTCTTCCTCCTCCAGCCAGAGGCTAACCTAACCAGAGCTGCTAGGGTTTACAAGGGTGTTTTGCATGCAAAGAGCCGACCCTTGCTATGATAGAGGTCCTCTCTCTTTTATAGGCGCCTCCGGCCTTCTTCTCCGGCTTGGCCTTCAAGGTGGATCCCACTTGCCAGTGGCGGGGTGGAGCACGAGTCCACCACGCTCCTTTCGTCCATGGACTCGGTTCATTGTTGATAAAGGTGGCGCCGTGGCCGACAGGCGGCCGACCACGCTTGTACCGCCCGCATAGCGGGCAGTCTCTGAGGTGGAGCCCACGATGACGATCTCCGTTGGAGGGTTGCGTCGTCCACCTGCTTTATCGTCAGAGTAGAAGGTCCTCACAGCTGTGCAGCAGGTGGCGCAGCTTTGTTGACCGCTTTATCGCCAGGGACAGCGACGGGGGTGTGAGCGCCTCTGTACGGGTGTGGCAGAGGTCACGTGCGCTCTGTCGGGTTTCCTTGGCGACGAGGTTTCCCTCCAAGCCTTGGGGAGATTCCTGTCGGACTCGCCTCAGGCGTGTTCGTTCCTTGACGGGGAGGATCCCCTGAGGCGAGGGGTCCCTTGAGGCCCTCGCTCCCTCTTCAGGCCCTCGAGGGGAATTGCCTCTCGAGGGTCCCGTCAGGCGGTGTCGCCTAGTCCTTAGCCGTTTTGTCCGTCTAGCCCACGAGCGAGGCCTGGGGGGATTGGGCTCTTGATACCCCAGTTCCCACTGGGCCGATAGTAGCCCCCGGGCCCATGATGGGCACGACTGAGCCCATGGGCTTAGGCGAAGCGTCGTGGGCCCTTAGTGCCCAGCCGGCCCGAGCCACGCGACACTCGGACGACTAACGGCTTTGCACGATCTGGGGCGTGAGTCGTGGGGGGTCCCACCACGTCCCGGTAACTGCTCTTGGAGGGGACATAAAGCCCGAGCGCTGCGGCAGGGAGCCGTTACCGTTTCCAACTCCTCGCAGAAAATTCCGCTCCACAGAGCTCTCCGCCTCCGCGCTCTCCTGCGAGTTCCTGTTCTCCAACTCCTTCCAACCTTCGCGCCCGTGACGATGAGTCCTCTCAAGAGCAAGGGCAAGGCCGCCGCGGGGTCTTCCTCCCAGGCGGAAGCTACGGAGACCGTAATGGGCGTGGCAAAGCGCTCTCCAAGGTCCGTTACTTGGTGGCGGACCGGATGAACGAGCACGGCGCCACCACCCTGAAGCCGGCGGCGCACGGGAAGCGCCCGCGGGGATTTTTCCCGGTCTTCCAGCACTGCCTGGCCACGGGACTGGTGCCGCCCTTCTCTCCGTTCCTGGAGGCGGTGCTGGCGTTCTACCAGGTGCAGCTGCTGCACCTGCACCCCAACTCCATCCTCATACTCGCCGTCTTCGCCTACCTCTGCGAGGCGTACCTGGGTCTGCAGCCCACGGTGGGGTTGTTCCGGTGCTTCTACGTGCTCCGGAACACGGCGAACAACGAGCGCTCCTAGTGCGTCTCGTTCCGCATCGTCGACGGCATGGGGGGCGTCTATATCCCCATGTCCTGGAGCGAGGGCAAGGCCATCACGTCCGTGAAGAAGAAGGTAGACGACTTCCGCCATATATGGTTCTTCGTCGGGGTGGAGCGTCCCTGCGCCTTCCTCGAGGTCCCTGACGAGCCTCCGGTGAAGAACTCCCATTGGGGCAAGGCTACCTTCGACGGCGCCAAGAATGCGAGCCTGATGGGGCGCCTGAGCTTCCTTCGCGAAGAAGGCCTCACAGGGCAGATGGTCGTGGCGGACTTCGTGACCTGCCGCATCGCGCCCCTCCAAGCTCACTCTGTTCCCATGTGGATGTACTCGGAGCCGAACGATAAAATGAGGCTCCACGTCGAGGAGAACGACAAGGACGTCGTCGACAACATCCTCTCTGCGCTCTTCGTCAACCCCTCCGTGCTCCCCGCGGATGAGGTCCGCGCGGCGCTCCGGCCCCTTCACCAGTACAACCTGACGGAGCGCATGGCCCACCTAGAGGGGATGCCCTCGTTCTCCCCGACAGGACCAGCGGACTCTGATGTGCCGCTGCCGGCCCCGCAAGGAGCAGAGGGGCCCGATTCTCCCTCGTCTTCCGGAGCTCGCCTGGGCGAGGAGGAAGCCACAGCTGGGGAGGTCTCCTCTTCTAGTGTTGGTCCCCTTGCTGACGAGACTCGCGACATCTCGTCAGGCGACGAAGATGCCTTCGTGGTGCCGCCTTCGCGCCCCGTGGAGGAGGAAGCTGAGGAAGGGGAGGCCTCAGACGCAGAGGGCTCTCCGGGGAGGTGCGGGCTTCGCACCAAGGCCCTCGTGGACCACCCAGGGGCGAGGCCCTCTGACGTCCCTTCCAAGAGGAAAGCGGAGGCGCCCCCCGCGTGGCGTGCTGCCAAGCCCTTCCCCTCATGGCGCTCGTCAGGCCTTGCGTGGGTCGACGCCGGTGCTCCCCCTCCAGGGTGAGTTGACACGTCGTAGAGTCGTTTGCCCTTTTGGTTTCTAATTCCACCTCATCTTTTCCTGAAGTTTTTCCTTGCGTTCTTGACAGCGGACCTGCGCCTGCCAAGCGCCGTCGGCTCCGCAAGGCGTCCGAGGTGAAGACCGCCACGGCAGGGGCAGTGACTGACGAGGCCGCGAGGCCTGAGGGGGCGGCCACAACGGTCCCCCTTGAGGAGGCGCCTCAAGTAGAAGCGACATCGTCCCTCGCGGGGGCGGCTGGTTCTCCTGAGAAGGAGAGCGCCGTAGGCCCGGACGCTCCTACAACAACGCGCGAGTCTCCGTTGGTGGAGGGCTCGGAGGCAAGGACTTCTATGACCGCTGGTGCCGCCGCTCTGCCTCGCGTGGCTACGCCTCCGCGCGAGGTCAGTCCGCCACGTGCGGCTACGCCTCCGCGCGTGGCCACTCCGCCACGCGAGCTGACGCCACTGCGCGTGTCGACGCCTACGGGTGTGCCTGCTGCATCACCTGCGCCCAACGCCTCTGCACAGCCCGCGATGGAGGCCTTCGAGGCGCCGGCGGGTGCGGCCGCAGGGTCTGAAGGAGGCGCGGGCTCGGGCTCCGGCGGGGCTCCAGCCAGTCCCCTTGGCCTTCCCACGGCTGGACCTGCAGGACTCGACGCCGAGGCTGGCGCTTCTGCGAGCCGAGACCTGGTGCTCCGCGGCTGGGACTGGAGGGCGGGGCGTCGCGAGGCCGCCTTTAGCCTCGTGAGGGAGTCCCTTGAGGGCTTGGAGGCGCACCTCGCCCTATGGGACATATGGCTCGCTCAGCAGCAGAAGGAGCTGGCGGAATCGTGGGCGTCCTTCCACGCAGCGGTCGAGGCGCGCCGGCTGGAGGACTTGGCGCTGCAGGCCGCCCGCGAGGAAGCCGTCAATTTCGCCAAGGAGACCCGTGAAGCGGCCGCCCGCGACGCTGCGGAGCTGCTCCTCCCCCTTCAGGCAGAACTTGACGCTGCGGCGAAGCTCCTGCGCGAGGTCGGGGCGGAGCACGAGACAATGGAGGGCTCGTTGGCGCAGAAGCGCCGCGAGTTGGGCCAGCTGGAGGCCCAGCTGCTCTCCACCCACCAGACCGCATCGGCTGCTCTGGAGTAGGACCGCAAGGCCTTTGCCGAGCGCGAGCGGCTGCTGGTCCTCAAGGACAAGGAGCTAAAGGTGCGCGAGGAGCAGCGCCTCCAGGCGGAGAAGGACCTGGTTGCTCAGCGCGAGGCCCTCGAGGAGCGAGAGAGCGAGCTGGCCCAGGCGACTCTGAAGTATGAGTACAACGTTGCTGCCCAGAAGGTGGCTTACGAGCGCTTCGAGCGGCGCTTCGCCGAGAAGAAAAAGGAGGCCGAGGACGCCCTCGCGGAGCGCGAGAAGCAGTTCTGCAAGTCCACTTTTCAGAAGTATCGCGACATGGCCCAGGCGCAGGAAGACCGCTTCAAGGCCAAGCACTCCGCGGACGCTCGGAAGATCGCTGAGCTTGAGAAGGCCAACTCCAAGCTGGAGGCCCGCCTCACTCGCGCTAAGGATGGCCGTCGCCGAGCGGAGGAGGCTCGCACCGAGGCCGTCCACAACCTCAACTCCCTGGCCAAGGACGTGGAGGAGCAGGTGGCCCCGGCGATGCAGCGGGCGGCAGATGCCTCGGACTCCGCTAGCGCGTCTCGGGCACTCTCGAAGCAGCGCGTTCGAGGCGCTGGTCGCTCGTGGCAACGAGCTGGCTTCGCAGCTGGGGGCAGATGCGCCGCACACCGACGTCCGGGGCCGCGGCGACGTTGCCATGTACTTGGTCTACTTCGAACAGCTCTTCGCCGCGCTCGAGGGCGCCGTCGCGGAGCTTCGGGAGATGATCGAGGACGAGAGTCAACAGCTCTTGGGGGTGGTGGTGGACCGCATCTTCACCAACCTCAAGCTTCTCACGTCAGGCTTCGACCTGAGTTCTGTGACCGAAGCCGCCCAAGGCGAGGACGCACAGCGGGTCTCAGGTTCCCTCCACGAGCAGGTGGACGCCTTCTGCAACCGCTTCAGGCGCGCGGAGGCTGCGCCGGAGGACAACGAGGAGGGGCCTGCTCTGCCGAGCCTGACGAGGCCGCCGCGGAAGAGGTCCAAGATGGCGCTGCTTCTCATTGAACCATCCTCTGTTGCGTCTGCGAGCGTTTGTATCTGCACTAGCTGTGTGCTTTTAGACACCTTAAGACCTTTTGGCCTGTAATATACCTTTAATTGTTGTTTAAATTCGGGCTCATCTGCCCCTCTCGAGGTCTCTTTGGACTCATCTTCATATCTATTTGCTCTCTACGTCGTTAGGTCCCATCTCTTCGTGCCATGACTCCGCCACCTTGGTCCGTGGGGGCAATGACTCCGCAAGGCCAAGGGGGGAGTTTAGGCCTAGGAGAGGTAAGAGCCTTGAGTCGCGATGCTCAAGTGACCCCCTAAGACGTGCGAGTAGTCCATGAAGCGTAAGGGAAAGCGAAGTCACTCGAGGGGCAGAGACGCGCGCTAGGGAGAGAAAAAACGCTCTTAAAGCGTGGGTGCGAGACTTAGCTTCTCGAGGTTTTCTCTCTGCGAAGGTTGTTCGCCTGGCGAGGTTGCCCACTTGAGGGGTTGCTCTTGTGGAGGCCTTTTGCCTGGCGAGGTTGCCCGCTTGAGGGGTCGCTCCTGGGGAGGCATTTTGCCTGGCGAGGTTGCCCGCTTGAGGGGTCGTTCCTGTGGAGGCCTTTCAGGCTCGCAGGGGGAATCTTCCCTGTAGGTATTAGAGGGGCGAACCCAAACGCTTTTACACGGATCAAGGGATCGTGCGCGCTTATAGGTCCCCTCAGGCGTTCCTTGCGAGGAGAGAAAGTACCAAGGTCCTCTGTAGAGATGGCTTGTTTGTGGGGAATTGCCCTCCAGCCAGAGCTCGGACCCTTGGATTTTGCTGTGCTGCTGGTGTGTCATTTGAGGCACTGGCACCGTACTCAGCCCCCAAATGTGGAGAGATATAAGCGCACACTTCAACAATAGTAATGCGTAAATAAAAACCCCCCAAAAACGTTTTTTTTAGCGGCGCCGAAGCGCTAAGTTCACTTAGGAACGAGATTGAGTCATTATGCTTGGGGTTGCCAAGTTAATGCTCTGACCATGTCGAGGCATGTTGACCACCTGTTGGTGGCATAGACTCTCAACGGCCTGAGGTGGTTCGTTTTAATTGAGATCTCGGAGGGTTTCTCCCTCGAGTGAAGCCTTTGGGGCTTTGGAGGTTTAAGCCGTTGGCGTTTTAACCTCCGGAGACAAGAATGCTTGGAGGTTGAGCCGTAAGCTGCCTTGTCCGCTAGTAGTCTCGACGTGACAATGATCACGTGCGTGGAAATGACCACGGTTGCGTTTGTTCCCTTAGGAGACAAAGCATTTGTTTGAGGTTTAAGCCTTTTGGCGTTTGAACCTCTAGAGTCGACATTGCTTGGAGGTTGAGCCGTAAGCTGCCTCTTCCGCTTTGTTTTCTCGACGTGACAATGATCACGGGTGTGGCAATGACCACTTTGGCATTTGTTCCTTTAGGAGACAAAGCTATGTTTTTGGACGGTTAGATTAGATCCGTTGGATCTGTATCCTACGGCCGAGATCAAATCACTTATCCACATCAGCGCTGACTCAGCGTGCTTAGTCAGCAGCCATGTAACATCCCAACATTTTATAATGTTTAAAAATCACAAAAAATTAAAACTTTTCTTTTATTAAAAATAAATATTAAAATGCCTAAGAAAACCAACTATAAAAGACTTCAAACATATTGAAAGGATTTAATATTTCAAATATCTCAAGTAAACATTATTTTCAAAGGTTAGTTCAAGTTAAACATTTTATTATCCCTTGTAATTCTGAAAACCTTAATATGTAATTTGACAAATGTTTTACAAACTTTCAAACCATTGCCTGGTAATAAAAAGTTTCTTGTAAGTATTCTAATTCAACCACTTAGTCCTAGCTATTCATAAATTAAAATAATATTTTCAAGTGTTCTTTGAAACTATTTAAAACATGATCTAATTGTCAAATGGTTTTCATTCATTTACCTAAATTCAAGTTATAGTTTTGGAAATTATAAGTTTATAATTCATAACTTTATAAACTTCATAGATTTTATAATTAAGGAATTCTCCAAATAAACATTTCATTTGCTTAAATGAATTTCATTTATTTTCAAAGCATGAAATAATTAATATATTCTAAATGAGAAATGGATTAAAACTAAAACCTTTTCCAAAGTTGTTATTAAGTTTCAATTGAATTATCTTAATATAAAATATAATGGTGCACAAAATAAAATGAATTAAAACTTGAATCCATTATAATTTCCATTACTTTGAAAATAACTATATTCTGTTACTTTACTATTATGCCAAAACAAAAATGAGATTTAAATGACTTAATATCAACCATATAAAATTGTGGCAATTTCATAAATTTAATTTAACCCCAAATGAATTTATTAAATTATTAATTTCAAAGTTGATTTAAATGGGCAAATTTGCATTTTTGAATAATTTAAAATTATTAATTTTAAAAAGTTTTCAAAACATACCCACAACTGGTTTAACACAAGGATAATAATTTTACAAATTTTTAGAAATTTGTTTGACATCATTTGGACAAATAAATCAAAAGATATGTATTAAATCGAAAAATCAGAAAAGGAAAAATGGATGACGTCATCGCTGACGTCATCATCTTCCTCCTCCGGCGCAAATTCAGCCCGAGATCGCCGGAGCTCAAATCCCCTCTGCCTCCTCTCTGTTTGCCCTCCAAAACCCTAGCCAAGCACGCCCCTAGGCTGCCGGAAATCCTCACCGGAGTCCACCGTGTCCGCCGCCGTTTCCTTTCGTTTCCGGCTAGGTGAGTCGTTCCCGGAGCCCGTGAGCCCTCCGGCATCTCCCTCGCATCCGTGCGCATCCGTGAGATTTTTCATGTGATTTTTATTGCGCCAGATCGAGCTGCCCGTGCTCGACCGAAGCCGCCGCCGCCCCGCGAACTCCGGCGAGGAATACAACGAGCACCGGAGCGCCCCGCCACCAACCACCGCCTCCATTTTCTTCGCCGAGCCACGCCGCACTCGGGGGGACCATCCGCGCATCCGGGGAGCCTCCCCAACGCCGGCGCCGTCCACGCCCGAGGTCGCGCCGCCGCCAACCCTTCTTCTCCGGCGAGGTCGCCGCCAGGTATAGTCAATGCCACCCCGGATCCATCCGTTCTGAAATCAACGACCAGGATTAGATGTTGTAATCAAACCGGTAGGATTTGATCTGGACCGTCAGATCTAGATCTGACGATCCAGATCCAGTCACTTAACCACGTCAGCATGCCCAGTCAGCGTACAGTCAGTGCCCAGTCAGCGCTGACGTGTAAAATCATTTTTACGATTTAATTAATTGGCAGTTTTGCAGAAAAGCCCCTGTCTATTCAAACTATCATATATTTTTCTCTGTTTATCCAAATTCAAATATTTTTATATATTTGGAAAGCTCTTGACATGTAGATTATTTTAGATCGGCCAAAATTCAAATTTGAATTAGTATAAAATATTCAAATTTCAAATGGTGAATTTGAGTGTATTTGTAATAACTTTAAATCTATAAATCCAAAAATTGCAAATAAAATTGTTTTAGAAACTTTGGAATATTAGTAATGTTATGCCTCTGTTATAAAATATTTTTGAGTATTATTTGATGATTTAATAGTTGTTTGTTTAATTTGAATAGTTTGAGTATTTTCAACATAACTATTAATAGAAATATTATTTTGATTAAATCAAATTTCTATAAATCTAATTAAATGCCCCCTGTCTATTAACACTAATTTTAAAATTTTGTTATAAAAATTTAATCATAGGAAACTTTAATCTTATAATTATTCCTTTTATTATATTTTTCAAAAATAGAAATTAACTAAAATTGCATTTCTAAATTCATGCATATTTATGAAGAAATCACAAAAGTCATTTTGATGCTTTCTTGTGAATAATAAATTACATTTCATGCATAACATATTTTATTATATAATTATATCCCTCATAGGAAAACCTCTTCATTATTTTTCTCTAAGTTAGAAATATTTTCAACTTAGCATTTTGGTGAAGTGCTACACTTAGACACTTAGTAATTTTCAACATGGAGCTGGAAGACCAATGAAGGACTTAGCCAAACAAGACTCCAGAAGAATATCCAAGGAGTGGAAGCACTTAGAAGAAAGATCAAGAAGAAGTTCATGAATACCAACCAGAAACATTTTCTAAGTCTTCTGCCTCTTTCTTTCTTTTCTCCCTCCTTCTTTTGTTAGACTTCATGATGACTAAGTAAATCCAAGAACAGCCTCGAGGATACAAGAACCACCAAGTCTGAAGATTTATCAAGTCTATCAAAACTTCAATCAAGACATCATCACGGAGAATATTACAAGTCTGGAGATGAAGCCTGGAGGACAACTACATCTTTCTTCTATCTTTTCCCCCTTTTCTAATCTTGTCTTTCACATTTGACATAAACAATGTTTGATCATGATATTATCATCTTGAAGTTTGTTGGATCCTAGCGGCATAGTGAGATGAAGCGGCCTGGAAACAAACCTTACAGGTCCACGTACATGAGACCTGTTCCACAATTTGAGTGGCTGGCCGGGTGTCTGTCTCTCTCACTATAGTGAATGTGCAATTTACAAAGAGTTGATAATAATTGTTGATCATCTTGAAGAAATGACTTAGTATTTACTCTAAATATTTCTACACATCAAGACTAAGCCATTAGAGCGCTTATTCTATATGATATAAAACAAAATATTTTATTCATCTTATGACCTTAGCCCTTAGTCCTTTTGGACCAACCTATTTGCCTTGCATTAACTTAAAAGATTTTCATGGCATGAAAAAGCATTTCTAGCCCTTAGGAATATTTTGCACATCATGCATAAACATATTTTCCTTAGAAAGTTTTATAAAACTTGTTTATTCATCTAGTGTGTGTTTGTATGCATTGTGTAGTTGTGCTTGTTGTTGATTGTTGTATTGTTGCTTGTCTATACTGTTAGATTGAACGGAGAGTCCCGAGTATCATTGAAAAGAGTTGTGAACAACGACAACATTCAAAGGCAAGTGGCACACCTCATAAACTTCCTATCATTTTCTATATGCATTACTTAGTGTATTTTTATATGCATGTGTAGGATAGTAGTGCTATGCTAAACCTGTGTAGAATTCCCTTACTCCTGTATCTAGGTTCCTATATAATACTTAGTAGATATATTGATGCTATGCAATGATGAAAAGTTTTACAAAATGTAAGTGACTACTCAGGACTGTGCTCATGGTTGTCGTCGCCTAGGATGAATGTCTATTCTACTTAGGGCCGTGAGCATGGTGATTTTCACCTGAGAGTGCACATCCACTAAGTTAATGAATCTCCTGGGTGGATTGGTTGTATGGTGGCAAAGTTGAGTGGCTACTCAGGTCCATGTCTATGGTTCCTGGAGTATGTGCACTTGTGGATGGCCACCCAGGGAACAGAGGAATCTGAAGAACTCCGAGTGACGATTGCTTCCAGTGCAGCCATTGCCATATGGGCCCTTTTCTTGATCAATTATGTTGCGTGGACTCTCCCCGGCTTGACAAGCAGATGTAGGGGAATGTTAGGTGGAACGGGTCAAGCCAGAGTGGGAGGGAAAATGCTTTTGAAAGATCTCGTCTCATTCTTCTCCTTTCCTATTCACAAATGGTGTGTAATGGATAATTTGGGTAGAATGGGTACAATGGTGAACGTGCACAACCTCTGCAGAGTGTAAAACTAAGTACTTAGCCGTGTCCCCGCTACGGACAATTTGAGCAGCTGATCACGGACGTCAACAGAGGATTCCATCATTCCAACTTCAGAAATAAAACTTGATGGGTGAACAAGGGAAGATGAGATTTATGGTTTTCATGCCATAATTGTCTTAATTGAAAGAAAGTGTTTTCCAAAGAGATAGGAAAAATTGGCTTTATGCAAAATAGCCTTGAACTCCACCAGCCAAATATGCATATAGGCTCTAGAGTTATTCCATTAAGTGTCCACCATAGTGTCACTTGGCAGACTCTATTTTTTATGGAATCTGACCAACGTTGTTGCAATATTTTTCTTTTTGTAGATTGTTCAGATGACGAGTGAGGTTTCGTTTATAGGTTTCGAGTCTACAACCAACATGTTTTCGCCTGTGGCAACATGAAGTTGTTGGAGACCCACTGCTATTGTATTTCCGCTGTGTACTTTTTCAATGCTAGCTTTATGCTATGCAACTTGTATCGAATATTTTGTAATTCTGGATCATCGATGTAATAAAATTGACGCTTTGTTGTGATATTACATCGTAAACTGTGTGTGCAAATGAACCGATCAAGGGATTTGCACTATACACAGGTATCTGCATTATTTAAAGTGCAGGTACGCTACAGATGGTATCAGAGCACTGTGTTGCCTGTAGGTTCGAAACCCTAGGTTTGGATAGAAATATGATTTGACCATAGGATTCAAAATCTATTTTTTCAGTTTTCTGAAAACATAACTTTTTATTTTGTCTTCCTCATACTCTCATCTACTATCAACCTTCTGAAAACATCTTATCTTTTTTTCTAGATGACCATGTTCTTGTAGTCCAAGTCTGATTCTACTGCTTCATCTAGAAAAGTTTCAATTCAACATGAAGTTCTACATGCATGGAAGACCACTGAAGAAACAGGGTTCGGCCAACACTTCTAAGATATCCAAGAAAGTTGAACAAGAAGTTGAAGCACTCACGAAGGAGGTAGATTTGACCACCACCTAAATAGAATAACGATATCGTGTTAGTGTATTGATCATATCAACTTGGCTATATGACAATACTAGATTGTTTGTTTGTTGTGAACCTTGTTGCTTGATGTTTGTTAGATGTTGATTGATTATGTTATATATTAGTTTCCTTGTTTTGTTTTATTGAACTAGGATTCCTCCATAATTACAAATAATTCAATTCATTGCTTTCTAAACCAAACAGATGTCTCCCCCAATACCAACACCAATGATTTACACACCAAAATGCGACTACTATTAGAGAACCAGAGTCAGCTGTCGAATTTGATCAATGACCAACTGACTAAGATTGATCAAAACCATAGTGATTTTGAAGAGGTCCTTATGACCAAACCAAAGGCATGCAAAACTTGTGGAGAGATAGGACATACGTCCAAAGAATGTTCTGATGAGTGGCTCCATGGTCATACCAGACATCTAGTTAAAGGATGCCCCACAAGTCAGGTTACTTGATTCTTGTGTGAAGGAACAAATCATGTCCCAATACAGTGTCAACTTTATCCGTTGGTGCAACAAGCTATCCAGCAAACCAAGGAAGGAATGCAACAATCTCTCATGAAGACCATGGAGGAACAAGGACAAAAGGTTAAATCCAAGAAAGATCTTAGTCACATAAGTTGCTAACAAGTGCAAAGACAAGGGACATTACGCTGATAAGTGTCCTGAGTAGAAGAAGGATAAATCTCTCCAAGGACCGTGTGGAAAACGTAAGTACTAAAACTTTCTGTAACCACCACATGCCATTGTATTTTGAATACTTGTACGCTCTACATAAGAGAAATAAACAAGATTAAACAAAGTTTCTAGACTGACCACAAAAATTTCTTTTAAGGGTGGTAGCCACCCAGATAATTCTAACCAAGCTGCCTTAAACCCAGAGATCCCAAACCATCTTTCTTTCGAGCCTCCCCAATCAGAAAATTCATCCCCAGATAGTTTCTAGTTTCCATGTCAGAAATTTCATTTCTCAAAACGTCCCGAGTTATCAGAATCATTCAAGCATTTGCTTTGTCTTCCTAGCTTCTCCGAATCTTGGGGACGAGATTCCTTTTAAGGATGGTAGTATGTAACATCCCAACATTTTATAATGTTTAAAAATCACAAAAATTTATAACTTTTCTTTTATTAAAAATAAATATTAAAATGCCTAAGAAAACCAACTATAAAAGACTTCAAACATATAGAAAGGATTTAATATTTCAAATATCTCAAGTAAACATTATTTTCAAAGGTTAGTTCAAGTTAAACATTTTATTATCCCTTGTAATTCTGAAAACCTTAATATGTAATTTGACAAATGTTTTAAAAACTTTCAAACCATTTCCTGGTAATAAGAAGTTTCTTGTAAGTATTCGAATTCAACCACTTAGTCCTAGCTATTCATAAATTAAAATAATATTTGCAAGTGTTCTTTGAAACTATTTAAAACATGATCTAATTGTCAAATGGTTTTCATTCATTTAACTAAATTCAAGTTATAGTTTTGGAAATTATAAGTTTATAATTCATAACTTTAAAAACTTCATAGATTTTATAATTAAGGAATTCTCCAAATAAACATTTCATTTGCTTAAATGAATTTCACTTATTTTCAAAGCATGAAATAATTAATATATTCTAAATGAGAAATGAATTAAAACTAAAACCTTTTCCAAAGTTGTTATGAAGTTTCAATTGAATTATCTTAATATAAAATATAATGGTGCACAAAATAAAATGAATTATAACTTGAATCCATTATAATTTCCATTACTTTGAAAATAATTATATTCTGTTACTTTACTATTATGCCAAAACAAAAATGAGTTTTAAATGACTTAATATCAACCATATAAAATTGTGGCAAGTTCATAGATTTAATTTAACCCCAAATGAATTTATTAAATTATTAATTTCAAAGTTGACTTAAATGGGCAAATTTGCATTTTTGAATAATTTAAAACTATTAATTTTAAAAAGTTTTCAAAACATACCCACAACTGGTTTAACACAAGGATAATAATTTTACAATTTTTTAGAAATTTGTTTGAGATCATTTGGACAAATAAATCAAAAGATATGAATTAAATGGAAAAATTAGAAAAGGAAAAATGGATGACGTCATCGCTGACGTCATCGTCTTCCTCCTCCGGCGCAAATTAAGCCCGAGATCGCCGGAGCTCAAATCCGCGCCGTGATTAACGCGAGCATTTCTCTCCTCTGCCTCTATTTAATCCCCTCTGCCTCCTCTCTGTTTCCCCTCCAAAACCCTAGCCAAGCACGCCCCTAGGCTGCCGGAAATCCTCACCGGAGTCCACCGTGTCCGCCGCCGTTTCCTTTCGTTTCCGGCGAGGTGAGTCGTTCCCGGAGCCCGTGAGCCCTCCTACATCTCCCTCGCATCCGTGCGCATCCGTGAGATTTTTCATGTGATTTTTATTGCGCCAGATCGAGCTGTCCGTGCTCGACCGAAGCCGTCGCCGCCCCGCGAACTCCGGCGAGGAATACAACGAGCACCGGAGCGCCCCGCCACCAACCACCGCCTCCATTTTCTTCGCCGAGCCACGCCGTACTCGGGGGGACCATCCGCGCATCCGGGGAGCCTCCCCAACGCCGGTGTCGTCCACGCCCGAGGTCGCGCCGCCGCCAGCCCTTCTTCTCCGGCGAGGTCGCCGCCAGGTATAGTCAATGCCACCCCGGATCCGTCCGATCTGAAATCAACGACCAGGATTAGATGTTGTAATCAAACCGGTAGGATTTGATCTGGACCGTCAAATCTAGATCTGACGATCCAGATCCAGTCACTTAACCACGTCAGCATGCCCAGTCAGCGTACAGTCAACGCCCAGTCAGCGCTGACTTGTAAAATCATTTTTACGATTTAATTAATTGGTAGTTTTGCAGAAAAGCCCCTGTCTATTCAAATTATCATATATTTTTCTCTATTTATCCAAATTCAAATATTTTTATATATTTGGAAAGCTCTTGACATGTAGATTAGTTTAGATCGGCCAAAATTAAAATTTGACTTAGTATAAAATATTCAAATTTCAAATGGTGAATTTGAGTATATTTGTAATAACTTTAAATCTATAAATCTAAAAATTGCAAATAAATTTGATTTAGAAACTTTGGAATATTAGTAATGTTATGCCTCTGTTATAAAATATTTTTGAGTATTATTTGATGATTTAATAGTTGTTTGTTTAATTTGAATAGTTTGAGTATTTTCAACATAACTATTAATAGAAATATTATTTTGATTAAATCAAATTTCTATAAATCTAATTAAATGCCCCCTGTCTATTAACACTAATTTTAAAATTTTGTTATAAAAATTTAATCATAGGAAACTTTAATCTTATAAATATTCCTTTTATTATATTTTCCAAAAATAGAAATTAACTAAAATTGCATTTATAAATTCATGCATATTTATGAAGAAATCACAAAAGTCATTTTGATGCTTTCTTGTGAATAAAAATTGCATTTCATGCATAACATATTTTATCATATAATTACATCCCTCATAGGAAAACCTCTTCATTATTTTTCTCTAAGTTAGAAATATTTTCAACTTAGCATTTTGGTGAAGTGCTACACTTAGACACTTAGTAATTTTCAACATGGAGCTGGAAAACCAATGAAGGACTTAGCCAAACAAGACTCCAGAAGAATCTCCAAGGAGTGGAAGCACTTAGAAGAAAGATCAAGAAGAAGTTCATGAATACCAACCAGAAACATTTTCTAAGTCTTCTCCCTCTTTCTTTCTTTTCTCCCTCCTTCTTCTGTTAGACTTCATGATGACTAAGTAAATCCAAGACCAGCCTCGAGGATACAAGAACCACCAAGTCTTAAGATTTATCAAGTCTATCAAAACTTCAATCAAGACATCATCACGGAGAATATTACAAGTCTGGAGATGAAGTCTGGAGGACAACTACATCTTTCTTCTATCTTTTCCCTCTTTTCTAATCTTGTCTTTCACATTTGACATAAACAATGATTGATCCTGATATTATCATCTTGAAGTTTGTTGGATCCTAGCGGCATAGTGAGATGAAGCGGCCTGGAAACAAAACTTACATGTCCACGTACATGAGACCTGTTCCACAATTTGAGTGGCTGGCCGGGTGTCTGTCTCTCTCACTATAGTGAATGTCCAATTTACAAAGAGTTGATAATAATTGTTGATCATCTTAAAGAAATGACTTAGTATTTACTCTAAATATTTCTACACATCAAGACTAAGCCATTAGAGGGCTTATTCGAGATGATATAAAACAAAATATTTTATTCAACTTATGACCTTAGCCCTTAGTCCTTTTGGACCAACCTATTTGCCTTGCATTAACTTTTAAGATTTTCATGGCATGAAAAAGCATTTCTAGCCCTTAAGAATATTTTGCACATCATGCATAAACATATTTTCCTTAGAAAGTTTTATAAAACTTGTTTATTCATCTAGTGTGTGTTTGTATGCATTGTGTAGTTGTGCTTGCTGTTGATTGTTGTATTGTTGCTTGTCTATACTGTTAGATTGAACGGAGAGTCCCGGGTATCATTGAAAAGAGTTGTGAACAACGACAACATTCAAAGGCAAGTGGCACACCTCATAAACTTCCTATTATTTTCTATATGCATTACTTAGTGTATTTTTATATGCATGTGTAGGATAGTAGTGCTATGCTAAACCTGTGTAGAAGTCCCGTACTCCTGTGTCTAGGTTCCTATATAATACTTAGTAGATATATTGATGCTATGCAATGATGAAAAGTTTTACAAAATGTAAGTGACTACTCAGGACTGTGCTCATGGTTGTCGTCGCATAGGATGAATGTCTATTCTACTTAGGGCCGTGAGCATGGTGATTTTCACCTGAGAGTGCACATCCACTAAGTTAATGAATCTCATGGGTGGATTGGTTGTATGGTGGCGAAGTTGAGTGGCTACTCTGGTCCATGTCTATGGTTCCTGGAGTATGTGCACTTGTGGATGGCCACCCAGGGAACAGAGGAATCTGAAGAACTCCGAGTGACGATTGCTTCCAGTGCAGCCATTGCCATATGGGCTCTGGCTTGATCAATTATGTTACGTGGACTCTCTCCGGCTTGACAAGCAGATGTAGGGGAATGTTAGGTGGAACGGGTCAAGCCAGAGTGGGAGGGAAAATTCTTCTGAAAGATCTCATCTCATTCTTCTCCTTTCCTATTCACAAATGGTGTGTAATAATTTGGGTAGAATGGGTACAATGGTGAACATGCACAACCTCTGCAGGGTGTAAAACTAAGTACTTAGCCTTGTCCCCGGTACGGACAATTTGAGCAGCTGATCACCGATGTCAACAGAGGATTCCATCATTCCAACTTCAGAAATAAAATTTGATGGGTGAACAAGGGAAGATGAGATTTATGGTTTTCATGCCATAATTGTCTTAATTTGAAGAAAGTGTTTTCCAAATAGATAGGAAAAATTGGCTTTATGCAAAATAGCCTTGAACTCCACCAGCCAAATATGCATATAGGCTCTAGAGTTATTCCATTAAGTGTCCACCATAGTGTTACTTGCCAGACTCCATTTTTAATGGAATCTGACCCACGTTGTTGCAATATTTTTTTATTGCAGATTGTTCAGATGACGAGTGAGGTTTCGTTTATAGGTTTTGAGTCTACAACCAACATGTTTTCGCCTGTGGCAACATGAAGATGTTGGAGACCCACTGCTATTGTATTTCCGCTGTGTACTTTTTCAATGCAAGCTTTATGCTATGCAACTTGTATCGAATATTTTGTAATTCTGGATCATCGATGTAATAAAATTGACGCTTTGTTGTGATATTACATCGTAAAATGTGTGTGCAAATGAATCGATCTAGTGATTTGCACTATACACAGGTATCTGCCTTATTTAAAGTACAGGTACGCTACAAGCCACGTAAGATCCAGTCAGCGCACAGTCAACAGATCTGGCATTTTTGCAGAAAAGCCCCTGCTTATTAAAATTGTTATAACTTTTTATTCACACATCCAAATTTGATAAATTTTATATATTTGGAAAGCTCTTGACATGTAGAATATTTTAGATCTATTAGATTTCAAATTTGAATTAGTTTAAAATATTAAAATGGTGGATTTGAGTATTTTGTCATAACTTTAAATCTGTAAATTCAAAAATTGCAAATAAAATTGTTTTAGAAACTTTGGAATATTGTAATTTGATGCCTCTGTTATAAAATGATTTTGAGTAATATTTGAATGAATTCATAGTTATATATTCAAATTGATTAGTTTGAATATATTCAACATAACTTTTGATATAAACATTATTTTTGAATAAATCCAATTGCTATGAATTTATTTAAATCACCTCTGTCTATTAACACTATTTATAAAATTTTGTTATAAGAATTTTATCATAGAAAACTTTAATCTTATAATTATTCCTTTTCCAAAAATAGAAATTAATTAAATTGCATTTACAAATTCATGCATACTTATAAATCACAAAAGTTATTTTGATGCTTTCTTGTGATTAAAAATTGCATTTCATGCATAACATATTTTATTATATAATTATATCCCTCATAGGAAAACCTCTTCATTATTTTTCTCTAAGTTAGAAGTATTTTCAACTTAACATTTTGATAAAGTGCTACACTTAGACACTTAGTAATTTTCAACATGGAGCTAGAAGACCAATGAAGGACTTAGCCAAACAAGACTTCAGAAGTACCTTCAAGGAGCAGAAGCACTTAGAAGAAAAATCAATAAGAAGTTCATGAAGGCCAACCAGAAATATTTTCTAATTCTTGCTCCCTCTTTCTTTCTTTTCTCCCTCCTTCTCTGAGACTTCATGAAGACTAAGTAAATCCAAGACCAGTCTAGGTGATAAAAAATTAATCAAGTCTGAAGATTATTCAAGTCTACCAAGAATTCAATCAAGACATCACCAAGGAGAATATTACAAGTCTGGAGATGAAGCCTGGAAGACCAACTACATCTTTCTTTCTATCTTTTCCCTCTTTCCTAATATTGTCTTTCACTTTAGACTTAAACAGTTTTTGATCATGATATTATCATCTTGAAGTTTGTTGGATCCTAGTATCCAATTTACAAAGAGTTGATAATAATTGTTGATCACCTTGAAGAATAGACTTAGTATTTTCTCTAAGTAGATATGCACATCATGACTAAGTCATTAGAGTGCTTATTCAAGATAAATTATAACAAAGGTATTTTATCCAACTTCTAACCTTAGTCCTTAGTCTTTTTTGACCAACACATTTCCTTGCATTAACTTAAAAGATTTTTCATGGCATGACATGCATTTCTAGTCCTTAGAAATAATTTGCATATCATGCATGACATGTTTTCCTTAGAAGTTTAAGAAACTTGTTTGTATGTGTTGTGTTGTTTGGTTTTATGATTTTTGTATTGTTGTTTGTTTATATTGTTTAGACTGAACGGAGAGACCCGAGTTCGTTAAAAAGAGTTTGTGAGTAAAGACTTCATTCAAATGCAAGTGGCACACCTCATAAACTTCCTATTAATTTCTATATACATTACTTAGTGTATTTTTATATAAGCATGTGTAGGATAGTATTGCTATGCTAGACCTGTGTAGAAATTTCTTACTCATGTGTCTAGGTTCCTATATAATACTTAGTAGAAATATTGATGCTATGTAATTTATGAAAAGTTTTACAAAATGTTAAGTGACTACTGAGGGTTGTGCTCATGGTTGTCGTCGCCTAGGATGAATGTCTATTCTACTTAGGCCCGTGAGCATGGTGATTTTCACGTGAGAGTGCACATCCACTAAGTTGATGAACCTCCTGGGTGGATTGGTTGTATGGAGTCGAGTTGAGTGGCTGCTCAGGCCATGTCTATGGTTCTTGGAGTACGTACACTTGTGGATGGCCACCCAGGGAACAGAGGAATCTAAAGAACTCCGAGTGACGATTGCTTCCAGTGCAGCCATTGCCGATGGGCTCGGGCTTGATCAATTATGTTGCATGGACTCTCTCCGGCTTGATAAGCAGATGTAGGGGGATGTTAGGTGGAACGGGTCAAGCAAGAGTGGGAGGGAAAATGCTTCGGAAAGATCACGCCTCATCCTTCTCCTTTCCTTATCACTATAAGTGTGTATATGATAGTTTGGGTTGAATGGGTACAATGGTTAAAGTGCACAACCTCTGCAGAGTGTAAAACTAAGTACTTAGCTGTGTCCCCGGTACGGACAATTTGAGCAGCTGATCACGGACGTCAAACGGAGGATTCCATCATTCCTACTTCAGAAATAAAACTTGATGGGTGAACAAGGGTAGAATGAGACAGTGGTTTTCATGCCACGAATGTCTTGAATAGAAGAAAAGGGTTTTCCAAAGAGTTAGGAAAAATTGGCTTTATGCAAAATAGCCTTGAACTCCACCAGCCAAATATGCATATAGTTTATTAGAGTTTTTCCACTAAGTGTCCACCATAGTGTCACTTGCTAGACTCCATTTTTAATGGAATCTGACCCACGTTGTTGCAATATTTTTCTTATTGCAGATTGTTCAGATGACGAGTGAGGTTTCCTTTAAATGTTTCGAGTCTGCAACCAACATGTTTCTCCTGTGGCAACATGAAAGAGATGGTGACTCACTGCTATCGTATTTCCGCTGTGTACTTTTTCAATGCTAGCTTTATGCTATGCAACTTGTATCGAATATTTTGTAAGTCTGGATCGTCGATGTAATAAAATTAATACTTTGTTGTGATATTACATCGTAAACTGTGTGTGCAAACGAATCGATCCAGGGATTTGCACTATACACAGGTATCTGCCATATTTTAAGTGCAGGTACGCTACACAAATACTACAAGCCGGATTACACTGTCGGGCCAGTCTCAGTGGGAGCAGCTGGGGTCTCGGGGGCTAAGCCGGATGAGCTGGAAGCGCCAGACTTCTTCTTCGACTTCCTCTTCGCCAAGCCCTCAGCATCCTCCCGAGAAATCTCAAAGACACTAGGGAAGGGGCTTGAGGGAATAGCCGGACGAGGATGAACCGGCATATCTAGAGTCCCGGACGCAGGCACCGCCTCCGGCTGAGTCGGAAGAGGAGCCCGGTAGCTCGGGTCCAGCTTCGTCGTCACTGGCTCCTTGGGAAAGAGTTTGGCCCCCTCAGCTGTGTCGGCCCAGTGGGAACTGGGGTATGGAAAGCCCACTCCCCCCAGGCCTCGCACGCGGGCTGATCAGACGAAACGACTAAGGACCAGGCCTCGCCGCCTGGCGGGACCCTCGAGAGGCAATTCCCCTCGAGGGCCTGAAGAGGAAACGAGGGCCTCAAGGGGTCCCCCACTTCAGGAGTCCCTCCAGAGGCGCCAGCGCGCCTGGAGGGAAGTCAACGGGAATCCCTCCACAGGCCTCCCCAGTCCTGAGGGGAAACGTCGCGGCCAAGGAAGCACGGCGAGACGCACATGGTCTCTGCCACGCCCACGTGGTGACTCAAGCACCCCCGTTGCCGTTTGTGATAAAGGAGTGAATAAAGTTGCGCCGCCTGCGGCTGGACTGCCAAGACCTTCCACTCTGGTTATAAAGCAGGTGGACGACGCAACCCTCCCAACAGTACGTCATCAAGGGCTCCACCTCAGAGACTGCCCCCCTGCGGACAGTACAGCGCGGTCGGCCGCCTGTCGGCCACCGCGCCCACCTTTACCAGTGATGGACCGCGTCCATGGACGAACGGACCGCGGTGGACTCCTGCACCTCCACGCCACTGCCGTGTGGGAACCACCTTGAAGGCCAAGAAGAAGAAGAGCGCCAGTGGCGCCTATAAAAGCACCAAGACTACCATTGTAGAAGAGGTCGGCCAATTGCTTGTAACCACGCTTGTAAACCCTAGCTATACCAAGTAGGAAAGTCTCTGGCTGGAGGAGGAAGAAGGCCATCGCTTCCCTCCCCAGGCAAGAACTGCCTCAAGGGGGCCCTCGGCAAGCTCTGCAGTACTGTAACCACCATAATCCAATACAGACAAGCAGGAGTAGCGGCTTACCTCCTCACGAGGGCCGTGAAACTGGGTACGGGCCGGTGTTTATCTGGGTCGTGGGTGTTCCTTCTTCAGGTCCGGCGAACATCGTCGCCGTGTACCTCGAGGGTCTTGACCTCTGCGTTCAATCCCCTTCACGAACTACACTTCAGGAAGTGACTACCCCCGATTCTAGGAAGTCATAACCCAACACTTTGCGCGCCAGGTAGGGGACTGAGGCGCGGCAACGACCTTCGACCCGTCTCCGCGCCATGGTGAACACCCGCGCTCCCCGCACCACCGCGTCAATCGACGCGCGCCTGAAGGAGCGCGCGTCCCGCCAGGCGTCGCGACGACCCAAGCACAACGGGGCCAACCCCTCATGCAGAGGAGCCAGAACGCAACCCCGAGCACCAGGAGGACGCACACTCGTCGCACCCGACGCAGCGCCCGAGCGGCTCCAGCCCTGGCAGGACAGACCCTGCGCCTCACACCGTGCTGCTCATGGCGTAGGAGCTTCTCCGCTACCAGCCCACCGCTGAGGCCCACGAGCAGTGGCTCCAGCGCCTCAACCACCTCGTCGGCATCGCCACGACGCGCCCCGCTCCGTCGCAGTCCAACGTGCACCCCTATCTCGCGGGCACGGTCGCAACAAACGCGCCTCCGCCCCCGCCAGGGCCTGCACCGGATGAGACGCAGATGGCTGCCTCGCACGAGTCCTCGCCGCACGATTGCTTGATCGTAAAGCGCACCGCGCCCGACGCTCGCGTGGGGATGGAGCTCCAGCGCCATCGCCAGAACAGGCTTGTGGAGGAGATCGGCCAGGCGGGCCAGAAGAACCGCAACGCGCTGCAGCACGGGGTCGCCACGTACGCCACCGGCTGCATGGCGTTCACCCGCTCCCTGCGTCGCGTGGTCTGGCCCCCGAAGTTCAGGCCATCTCTCCATAAGGGCTACGACGGCTCCAGCAACCCCATCGAGTTCCTGCAGCTCTACACCACCTCCATCCAAGCTGCAGGAGGAGACGACAATGTCATGGCCAACTGGTTCTCCCACGCGCTTCGCGATTCTGCGCTGTCGTGGCTCCTGAACCTCCCCGAGGACTCAGTAAACTCTTGGGGGGAGCTCTGCAAGCATTTCGTCTCCAACTTCAAGGGGTCGTACGAGCGCGCCCTCACCCACAAGTACATCCAACGCTTCAGCCAAGCGCGGTGGTCTAGAAGAAGGATGAGACGCTCCGCAAGTACATCCAACGCTTCAGCCAAGTGCGCAACAAGATCCCGAACATCCCTGACACCCAAGTCATCGCCGCCTTCCGTGAGGGCGTCACAAACAGCAAGATGCTCGAGAAGCTGGGCATCCACGACAAGCTCACTTCTGTGGTGAAGTTGTTCGACCTGGCGGACAAGTGCGCCAAGGCTGAAGAGGGACTCCTCTTCATCAAGATGTCCTCGAGAGGGGACGAGCACGCTGAGGGGTCCAGGAGCCAGAAAAAGAAGGAGGAGCCCAAACGCAAGGCCACCCTGGTTCTCGCGGCAGAGCCTGACGCGAAGGGCACCCGCAGGGACCCCCCTGAGCCTGGAGAGAGGAAAGATGACCACCGCCCTTTCTGCATCTACCACAACAGGCGCGGTCACTCTACAGAATCTTGCTTCGACCTCAAGAGGTTGAGCAAGGAGCGAGAGCAAACAGAGGGCAGTGGCGGCCGCGGCCGCGGCCGTGGCTACCGCGGGAGCGGACGCAAGAGCGGCTACCAGAAACCATCTGGCAATCAGGCCAACGCCGCGGAAAAGAACGACAATCTCCCTGACAAGGAAGATGGTGGCTACCAAGCCCCAAGAGGCGCCATTGCCTGCATCCTTGGTGGGGCGCAGGCGCCAAAGTCGAACAACCAGTTCAAGCAGTTCGCCCGCGAGCTCAACGCCGCCCTCCCAAGCACTAAGACCTCCAGGCCCCTCAAGTGGTCGCAGTACACCATCGCCTTCGACGCTCAGGACCACCGCAAGTCCACCAAGACTGTTGGAACCCTCCCGCTGGTCAGCAGCCCCACCATCGGCAACGTTGCTGTTTCCAAGACTCTCATCGATGGTGGAGCAGGCCTGAATGTTATCTCCACAGATACGTTCAAAGCGCTTCAAGTGCCCTACGAGCGGCTCATGCCCTCCAGGCCCTTCACGGGAGTCACCAGCGGGTCAATCGAGCCTCTGGGCCAGGTCAGGCTTTTCGTCACCTTCGGGAGCGAGGAAAATTACCGCACCGAGCACATCGACTTTGATGTCGCACACATCGGTCTGCCGTACAATGCCATCCTCGGCTACCCCGTGCTCGCGAAATAAATGGCCGTCACGCATCATGGCTACAACATGGTCAAGATCCTCGGCAGCGCTGGCACGATCACCATCCGTGGACATGTCCTGGATGCTACGCGCGCTGTCGAGACGGCCTACAAGGCCGCCGCCATGGCATTCCCCGCAGACGAGGACACGGAGCCTCTCGAGAGACCCAAGATGAAGCATTTGTTCTCCCAGGAGACGACCGCCATGAAGAAAATCTCTCTGAGCACCAGCAGCTCGGGGGCTGAAGGCTCGGGGGCTAGCGTCACCATTGGCGCCGCGCTACCTCCCAAATAGGAAAGCGCGCTCGTCGCCTTCCTCCAGGCAAAATCTGACATGTTCGCATGGACACCGTCAGATATGTCTGGTGTACCGAGGGAGGTGATCGAGCACCACTTAGCCGTGTGCCCAAACACGCGCCTCGTCAAGCAAAAAGCAAGAAAACAAGCCCCCGAGAAGCATGCATTCATTGTCAAAGAGGTCGGGAAGCTCAAAGCGGCAAAGGTTGTCCGCGAAGTCGCGCACCCCACTTGGCTCTCCAACGGTGTGGTAGTCCCAAAGCCCGCCGGAGGAAGCCGCCTCTACATCGACTACACCGATGTCAACAAGGCCTGCCCCAAGGACCCTTATCCCATGCCAAGAATTGACCAGATCGCGGACTCCACGGCAGGCTACGACCTCCTCTTTTCCTCGATGCCTTCTCTGGTTATCATCAGATAAAAATGGCTAAGGAAGATGAGGAGATGACGGCTTTCCTCACCCGTTGCGGTGTGTATTGCTATGTATGCATGCCCTTCGGCCTAAAAAATGCCGGAGCCACCTTCCAGAGGCTGATGAGGATAGCCCTTGGCGAGCAAATGGGGAGGAACGCCGGGGCATATGTCGATGACATCGTCGTAAAATCACGAGAGGGAAATACTCTCCTCGGGGACCTTGAAGAGAATTTCGCCAACCTGCGCAAGGTGAACATCAAGCTCAACCCCGCCAAGTGCGTCTTTGGAGTACCTTCAGGCAAATTGCTTGGGTTCCTCGTGTCCCATCGAGGCATAGAGGCAAACCCAGAAAAAATCAAGGCCATAGAGGGCATGCAACCTCCACGCAGGCTCAAGGATATGCAACGCCTAGCAGGTTGCATGGCCAGCTTGGGAAGATTGATCTCCAACTTCGGCGAAAGGGCCCTGCCGTTCTTCAAGATCATGAAAAGAACAGGCACTTTCAAGTGTACCCCTGAAGCTGAAAAAGCGTTTGAGGACTTGAAGAAGTACCTGGCCAGCCCACCAGTAATGGTAGCCCCAAGGTCAGGCGAGCACCTGAAGCTGTACCTATCAGCTACTCCACAGACAGCTAGTGCCGTCCTTGTGGTAGAAAGGGAAGAGCCAGTACTGCACAAGAAGAGTGCAACCACTCCAAAGCAAAAGCCTCCTGATCAGGAGCTCGACGAAAGGGCAGCCCTCACAAACCCACCGCCAGGCCCAAAGCCCTAAGAGAGGCCCGCCCCAAGTCAATCGCTGCAAGAAGATCCCGCAGGGAGCCTGACGAGCCCCCTGAGGCCTACCCCCTCAAGGCCAGTGATAAGCCCCCTGAGGCCAACCCCCTCGAGGCCCATGACAAGCCCCCTGAGGCCAATCCCCTTGAGGGCCCAGCTGAGCCCCCTCAGGCAGAAGGCGCCAAGGCTACATAAACTACCCTCGTCGAGCATCCAGTCTACTTCGTCAGCACAGTACTGCGTGATGCTCGCGAGCGGTATACAATGCAGCAAAAGCTCCTCCTCGCACTCCTCATCGCCTCAAGAAAGTTGCGACACTACTTCCAGGGGCACCCCATTACGGTGGTCACCTCTTTCCCCCTGGAGCAAATCTTGCGCAACCCAAATGCCATAGATCGTGTCGCAGGATGGAACATAGAGCTACAACCATTCAATTTGCGCTTCGATACCACAAGGGTAATCAAAGGAAGAGCACTGGCAGACTTCGTCGCCGAATGGACTGACCAAACCCCTGAAGAGCCTTTGGGAGAAGAACAAGAACCCCTTGGAGATAAAATGCCCAGCCATTGGACCATGAAGTTCGACGGAGCTTTCGCTTGTCGCCACGGTGGGGCTGGCGTGGTCCTGATCGCACCAAAAGGCGACAAGCTGTATTACGCGGTCCAGCTGTGCTTCGGAATCGACAAGATCTCCAACAATATCGCTGAGTACAAAGGCCTGCCTGCTGGCCTACGCGCCGCAATCGCCCTAGGCATCAAGCATCTACTCATCAAGGGCGACTCCCAGCTGCTCGTCAACTTCTCTAACAAAAGCTACAAGCCCAAGGACGACCACATGGTCGCATACCTTGAAGAGGTTCGTAGGCTTGAGAACCACTTCAGGGGAATGGCGCTCATGCACATCCCAAGAAAGGGGAACCAAGAGGCTGATGACATCGCCAAGCGCGCATCAAAGAGGCAAGCTCAGCCGCCAGGCGTATTTGAAGAGAGGCTCGTCAAGGCATCCATAAAGCAGCCTCAGGAGGCCATGCCCGCAAGCACAAATGAAGCGCTCCCGCCACCACCCGCAAACGGGGCTCCAGATTGTGGGCCACCCAGAGGGGAGCGTCTGTTGCTCACAGCGGTGCATCAAGAAACAGAATGGATTGACGAGATCAGAGGCTACCTCGAGAAAGGGATCCTTCCCGAGGAGGATGTTGAAGCGGAGCGAATCGCCCGCCAAGCAAAATCTTACCAAATCCTCGAAGGAAATCTCTACCGCAAGCGCCCAAACGGCACCGCGCTCAAATGCGTTCCTCCTAAAGAAGGCAAATTGCTGGTCAAGGACATCCCCAGCGGGGAATATGGCCACCATTCGTGCGCCTGCACCCTCGCAGGCAAAGTCTTCAGAAGCGGCTTCTACTGGCCTCAAGCACTTCAGGATGCAATGGACATCGTCCAAGCATGTGAAGCCTGTCAATTCCATGCCAAGCAAATCCACCAACCCGCGCTGGGGCTACAGACCATTCCGCTCTCCTGGCCGTTCGCAGTCTGGGGGCTGGACATCCTGGGACATTTCCCAACAGCGCAAGGCGGATATCGCTACCTCTTCGTGGCCATCGACAAATTCACTAAGTGGCCTGAAGTGGAGGCGACACGCACAATCACAGCAGGCGCGGTGGTGTAATTCATCAGAGGCCTGGTCTGCCGCTTCGGAGTGACTAACCGCATCATCACCGACAATGGCTCGCAATTCACCAGTGGCATCTTCAGAGCCTATTGCGAAATAATGTGCATCAAGCTCTGCTTCGCCTCAGTCGCCCATCCGCAAAGCAACGGACAGGCTGAGCGCGCAAACGCAGATGACTTAAACGGCCTGAAGACCAGGACCTTCGACATCCTCAAAGGCCACGGCAAGGGCTGGATCAATGAGCTCCCTTCGGTGCTCTGGTCCATCCGCACAACACCACCCAAGCCTACGGGGGAAACACCGTTCGCCCTCGTCTATGGAGCCGAAGCAGTCCTCCCCACAGAGATAAAGCATGGATCCCCACGGGTCCTTGCCTTTAACGAGGACCAGCAAGAGGACCTCCCCAACGACGACCTGCTACTTCTCGAGGGACTGCGACGCCGTGCTGCACTACGAGCGACAAAATACCAGCAGGACCTGAGGCGCTACCACAACCGCAACGTGCGCTCGCGTACCCTGGAGGCAGGCGATCTCGTCCTCAGGCGGATCCTCTCCAGGGAAGGCCTCCACAAGCAGTCCCCGATGTGGGAAGGCCCCTACAGGGTCACCCACATCGCCAGGCCTGGCGCGGCCCACCTCGAGACTCAAGACGGCATCCCCGTCAAGAATCCAAGGAACATCATGCACCTACGCAAGCTCTACCCGTGATCATCGTCACGCCCGTGATCATTGTCACGTCAAGACATCTAGCGGAAGAGGCAGCTTACGGCTCAACCTCCAAGCATTTTTGTCTCTAGAGGTTAAAAGCTCACGGCTTAAACCTCACAGAATTTTTTGTATTCAGAAGGAACAAATGCAGAACGTGATCATCGTCACGCCCGTGATCATTGTCACGTCAAGACATCTGGCGGAAGAGGCAGCTTACGGCTCAACCTCCAAGCATTGTTAAAAGCTCACGGCTTAAACCTCCAAGCTCCAAAGGCTTCCCTCGAGGGTCAACCCTCCGAGCTCTCCTTGTAACGAGCCACCTCAGGCCGTTGAGAGTCTCTGCCACTAATGGGTGGTCCCCATGACTCGACATGGTCAAAACATTAAGTTGGCAACCCCAAGCATAATGAGACAATTTCGTTCCCGAGTGAACTTAGCGCCTCGGCGTCGATATGTAATGTATGGTGGTGAGTTTTATTTACGCATTACTTTGTTGAAATGTGCGCTTATATCTCTCTGCATGCGTACCTCACGAGCGGGGGCTGAGTACGGTGCCAGTGCCTCAAATGACACACAAGCAGCACTGCAAAACCCAAGGATCCGAGCTCTGGCTGGAGGGCAAGATCCCACCAACACGCCATCTCTACAGAGGACCTTGGTACTTACTCTCCTCGTGAGGAACGCCTGAGGGGACCTACAAGCGCGCACGAGTCCCCTGTACCGTGTTCCAGTGTTTGGGTTCGCCCCTCTAACATCTACAGGGAAGAAATGCCCCTGCAAGCCTGAGGAGGCATCCGGGAAATATCCCTCTAGAGGACCACCTCGCCAGACGAAAATCCTCTACAGGGCGAAAACCTTGAGAAGCTAAGTCTCGCACCCACGCCTTAAGAGCGTTTTCTCCCCCTCTAGCACACGTTTGCCCCTCAAGCGACCTCACTTTACCTTATGCTTCATGTACTACTCGTACGTCTAAGGGGGGCACTTGAGCGTCGCGACTCAGGGCTCTTACCTCTCCTAGGCCTAAACTCCCCCCGGCCTTGCGGAGTCATTGCTCCTGCATACCGAAGTGGCGGAGTCATGGCACGAAGAGATGGGTCCTACCGATGCAGAGAACAAATAGACATGAAGATGAGTCCAAAGAAACCTCTCGAGGGGCAAGCAGGCTAAAAGCAAATAGCGAATGAAAGTATATTACAGGCCAAAAGGTCATGAATGTCTAAACACGAGATTTTTTCTGATACAAGCGCACGCAGGAGCGATAAGGGGTGGCTCAGGCGGAAAGGGCGTCATCTTGGACCTCCTACACGGCGCCCTCCTCGGTCTCGGCAGAAGCGGCCTCCTCCTCGCTGTCCTCCGCTGCAGCCTCCGCCCGCCTAAAGCGGTTGCAGAAGGCATCAACCTGCTCGTGGAGGGAGTTGGAGACCCTGTGCGCGTCCTCGCCTCGAGCGGCCTCCTTCACGGTGGAGAGGTCGAAGCCCGGCGTGAGAAGCCTGAGGTTGGTGAAGATGTGATCGACAACCACCCCCAGAAGCTGTCGGCTCTCGTCCTCGATCATCTCGCGAAGCTCGGCGACGGGGCCCTCGAGCGCTGCGAAGAGCTGGTCAAAATAGACGAGGTACATGGCAGCATCGCCTCGACCTCGATCCTTGGTGTGCGGAGCGTCCGCGCCGAGCTGCACCGCGAGCTCGTTGCCTCGGGCGACCAACGCCTCGAACATACACTCACGCTGCTTCATGAGCGCGCTAGCCGCCTGGGCTGAGTCCGACGCCTCCGCCGCCCGCTCCATCGCAGGAGCCACCTGCTCCTCCACGTCCTTGGCCAAGGAGTTGAGGCCTTAAACTGCCTCATCGCGGGCCTCCTCTGCTCGGCGTCGGCCATCCTTGGCGCGCTTCAGGCGGGCCTCCAGCTTGGAGTTGGCCTTCTCGTGCTCAGCGATCCGCCGAGCGTCCGCGGCGTTCTTGGCCTTGAAGCGGTCCTCCTGCTTCTGGGCTTGGTCGTGGTACTTCTGAAAATTTGACTTGCGGAACTGCTTCTCGCGCTCCTCAAGGGCAGCATTAGCCTCTTTCTTCTTCTCGGCGAACCGCCGCTTGAAGCGTTCGTAAGCAAGCTTCTGGGCGGCGAAATTCACGTCGTACTTCGAGATCGCCTGGGCCAGATCTCCTTCACGCGCCTCGAGGGCCTCGCGCTGGGCGACCAAGTCCTTCTCCAACTGAAGGCGTTGCTTGTCGCGCTGCTGCAGTTCTTTCTCCCTGAGGGCCAGCCGCTTCTCGCGCTCGGAGTGGCCCTTGCGGTCCCCCTCCAGGGTAGCCTGCGCAGCCTGATGGGCGGCGAGCAGCTAGGCCTCCAGTTGGCTCAGCTCGCGGCGCTTCTGTGCCAGCGAGCCCTCCATCACCTCGCGCTCAGTCGTGGCCTCGCGCAGGAGCTCCGCCACGGCGTCGCGTTCCGCTTCGAGGAACGCGAGGAGTTCGTCGGCGTCACGGATGGCCCCCTCGCGGTCTCCTTGGCGAAGCGGATGGCCTCCTCGCGGGCGGCCTGCAGCGCCAAGCCCTCCATGGTAGGACGCGCCTCGACCGCCGCATGGTAGGACGCCACGACCTCGCCAGCTCCTCCTGCTGCCGGGCGAGCTGTATGTCCCTAAGGGCAAGGTGCGCCTCCAGGCCCTCCATGGACTCCCTCACGAGGCCGAAGGCGACCTCGCGGCGCCCCACGCTCTTGTCCCAGCCTCGGAGGACCATCTCCTGGCTTGTGGAGGGCCCAGCTCCGGCGTCAAGTCCCGCGCGCCCGGCCTTGGGGCGCGCTCGGGGGCTAGCCTGGGGTCCGCCTGTGCCCGCGCCAGCGTCCTCTTCGGGGCCGCCGCAGCAGGGCGCTCATCACCTCCAGCTGGGCGTGGATGTGAAGAAGGATCTCCCCTAGCGGACGCGCCAACGCCTACTGGCGCCTCGCACGTTACCGTCGTAGGCTGCACGGGAGCAGTGGGCGCAGACGGCAGAGTAGGCGCGCGCGGTGGCGTTGGCTCGCGTGGCGGAGTTGCCTCGCGCGGAGGCGTAACCGCGCGAGGGGGAGTAGGAGAGCGAGGTGGCGTGGAAGCCCTCTCCTCTGTGGTTTCCACCATCATGGGCGCGGGAGGGCGGTGTAGGTGCCTCTGGGCGTGGCGTTTCCTCCTCCGCCCGAGGCTCTACTGCCCCCGCCTGAGGCGCAGCCGCCTCCAACTGAGGTGCCCCCTCAGTGGGGCCTGTGGAGTCCGTCTCCACATGCCTCATGGCCTCGTCAGCCACGGCCTCAGCCGTGGCTCTCTGTACATCGGCTGCCTTGCGAAGCCTGCGGTGCTTCGCAGGCACAAGATCACTGACGAAAAGCCCAAAGAAAAGATCTTCAGTAAAGGGCAAGGCGGAAAGAGAAAAACAGAAATCAAGCAACCAAGCGTCATGTACACTCACCCTGAAGGAGGGGCGCCGGCATCGACCCACGACAAGCTCGGCGAGCGCCATGAGGGAAAGGTCTTGGCACCAGACCCCTCCGGGGGCATCACCACTTTCCTTTTCGAGGGGACGTCAAATGGCCTCGCCCCCATGTGATCCACGACGGCCTTGGTACGAAGCCCGCGCCT
The DNA here is from genome assembly GCA_026929855.1 of Poa annua. Taxonomy (NCBI): domain Eukaryota; kingdom Viridiplantae; phylum Streptophyta; class Magnoliopsida; order Poales; family Poaceae; genus Poa; species Poa annua. The sequence goes on from CM049428.1 coordinate 48,387,128, forward strand.
TTCTGGGGAGTCCTCTGTGTCAGAGGCCTCTCCTTCCTCAGCCTCTTCTTCCATAGGGCGCGAGGGAGCCACCACGAAGGCATCGTCATCACCTGACGAGATGTCGTAGACCTCGTCAGTGAATGGCCCTGCCCTCGAAGAAGACACCTCCCCTGCCGTGGCCTCCTCCTCACCTAGGCGAGCTCCTGAGGCCGAGGGAGAATCTGCCCCTTCCGCTCCCCACATGGCTGGCGTCGGCGTCTCCAAGTCCGCCTGGCATGTTGGGGTGAACGGAGGCATCCCCTCCAGGATGGCCATGCGCTCCTTCAAGTTGTACTAATGGAGAGGCCGGAGCGTTGCAGGGAGCAAATCCACGGCAGGCACCGCCGAGCTGACGAAGAGCGCGGACAGGACATTGTCGACGGTGTCCTGATCGTTGTCTTCCTTGTGGAGCCGCATCTTGTCGTTCGGCCCCGAGTACATCCACATGGGCACCGAGTGTGCCCGGAGGGGGGCGATGCGGCGCGTCACAAGTCCGCCAGGATCATCTGCCCCGTGAGGCCCTCGTCGCGAAGGAAACTCAGGCGCGCCATCAAGCTCGCGTTCCTCGCGCCGTCGAAGGTCGCCTTGCCCCAATGGGAGTTCTTCAGCGGTGGCACGTCGGGGACCTCGAGGAAGGCGCATGGGTGCTCCACCCCGACGAAGAACCACTTCTGGCGGAAGTCGTCCACCTTCTTCGTCACTGAAGTGACGGCCTTGTTCTCGTTCCAGGACATGGGGATGTAGACGCTCCCCATGCCGTCGACGATGCGGAACGAGACGCACCCTGAGCGCTCATTCTTCCCCATGCTCCGGAGCGCGTAGAAGCACCGGAACAACCCCACCGTGGGCTCCAAGCCCAGGTATGCCTCACAGAGGTAGGCGAAGACGACGAGGATGAGGACGGAGTTGGGGTGCAGATGCTGCAACTGCACCTGGTAAAATGCCAGGACCGCCTCCAGAAACGGCGAGAAGGGCGGCACCAGCCCGGCGGCAAGGCAGTGCTGGAATATCGGGAAGTACCCTCGCGGGCGCTTCCCGTGTGCCGCGGGCTTCAGGGCGGTGGTGCCGTGCTCGTTCGTCCGGTCCGCAACCAGGTACCGGACCTTGGCGAGCGCCTTCTCGTTGACGCGCACGCCCAGCAGCGCCGCGCCCTGCACGACCTCAGGGGCCTCCGCCTGGGAAGAAGACCCCACAGCGGCCTTGCCCTTGCTCTTGATGGGACTCATCGCGAGAAAGATTGAAAACGGTAACGGCTCCCTGCTGCGACGCTCGGGCTTTATATCCCCTCAAGGAGCAGTTACCAGGGCGTGGTGGGACCCCCCACGACTCACGCCCCAGATCGTGTAAGACCGTTACTCGTCTGAGTGACGCGTGGCTCGGGCCGGCCGGGCACTAAGGGCCCACGACGCTTCGCCTGAGCCCATTTGCTCAATCGTGCCCATCGTGGGCCCAGGGACTACTGTCGGCCCAGTAGGAACTGGGGTATGGAAAGCCTACTCCCCCAGGCCTCACACGTGGGCTGATCAGACGAAACGACTAAGGACCAGGCCTCGCCGCCTGGCGGGACCCTCGAGAGGCAATTCCCCTCGAGGGCCTGAAGAGGAAACGAGGGCCTGAAGGGGTCCCCCACTTCAGGAGTCTCTCCAGAGGCGCCAGCGCGCCTAGAGGGAAGTCAACGAGAATCCCTCCACAGGCCTCCCCAGGCCCGAGGGGAAACGTCGTGGCCAAAGAAGCACGGCGAGACACACATGGCCTCTGCCACGCCCACGTGGTGACGCAAGCACCCCCGTTTCCGTTTTGGTGATAAAGGAGTCAATAAAGTTGCGCCGCCTACGGCAGGACTGCCAGGACCTTCCACTCTGGTGATAAAGCAGGTGGACGGCGCAACCCTCCAAAGAGTACGTCATCAAGGGCTCCACCTCAGAGACTACCCCCCCTGCGGACAGTACAGCGCGGTCGGCCGCCTGTCGGCCACCGTGCCCACCTTTACAAGTGATGGACCGCGTCCATGGACGAACGGACCGCGGTGGACTCCTGCACCTCCACGCCACTGCCGTGTGGGAACCACCCTGAAGGCCAAGCAGAAGAAGAGTGCCAGTGGCGCCTATAAAAGCACCAAGACTACCATTGTAGAAGAGGTCGGCCAATTGCTTGTAACCACGCTTGTAAACCCTAGCTATACCAAGTAGGATAGTCTCTGGCTGGAGGAGGAAGAAGGCCATCGCTTCCCTCCCCAGGCAAGAACTGCCTCAAGGGGGCCCTCGGCAAGCTCTGCAGTACTGTAACCACCATAATTCAAAACAGACAAGCAGGAGTAGCGGTCTTACCTCCCCACGAGGGCCGTGAACCTGGGTACGGGCCGGTGTCTATCTCTGTCGTGGGTGTTCCTTCTTCAGGACCGGCGAGCATCGTCGCTACCTCCCTCGAGGGTCTTGACCTCTGCGTTCAATCCCCTTCACGAACTACACTTCAAGAAGTGACTACACCCGATTCTAGGGAGTCATAACCCGACAAGCTGTATAACCCGTCTGGAAAGTGCTTAAGCTCAGAGTGTCGGTTAGAAGAGTCGCATGATGCTGGGTCTTCTCATCTATCACCTTGATGTCCTCCTTGGAGAAAGGAGACCCGTCACTCTAAGAGGGCCAGCCCCGGGTCAGAAGCTCCGTGTCGACATCCGGATAATGCGCCTTGGTGAGGGCCAAGATGCACATTGCAGCATGCCGAGCTGAAGACCTCCTCCAGTTATCAAGCCTAACCGGCAAGACATTTAGTTCTTGGAGAAACTTGTCCTTAGTCGTGGGCGGCTTCTCCCAGCCGTGACAGGCCATCAACACCTTGCCAGTTCCATAATACAGTTGTTGCACAAGGGTATAGACGGCCTTGAGCTTCTCCTCCGGCTCAAGCTTGCAGATAGGGTTCCAAGACCATAAAACAAGAAAGACAGAAGTATAAGTCGGAAGAACAAGTTACGGCAAACAAGACATAGTCAAAAACAAAGCCGTCTTACCAAAGAGCGAAGCTACCATCTCAGAGAGAAACGTGACAAGCTTTGTATACTTGGCGTTGGAGGCGTTCAGGTCCTCCTGCAACTTGTCACGTTGCTCCGTCCAGCTGGTTTCATGCTCCTTCATCTCTTGATGGAGGAGGGAGTTTTCTTCAGCAACTTCACCGAGCTTCTTTTCAAGCTCGGCGATCTTGTTTTCAAGCCCGACACGGCGGCCGGCTTCCGACTCAAACTCCCCCTTGATAACGTCAAGGGCATGGTCCTGCTGGCGGGTCTGGTCCTCAAACAAGAAACACAAGCAAACGATCACGAAATGGCGAGTAAGAATAAGAAAGCCCAAATTGCTATAAGTTCCAGGTCGCGCAGGATAAGACCCGGCACTTGGGGGCTACTCAATTATGGGCTCAGAAAGTAAGTTCAACAAGAAGACCCAGAATACTGCAAGCAGTTCATTCCGACTCTAGGGGACTACTCAGTTGAAAATAAAAGCAAAAAAGCAAATGAAGACCCGGAATACTACAAGCAGTTCATTCCGACTCTTGGGGACTACTCAACAAGAATTACACTTATCAAGAAAGTCATACTGTAAGTCCCGAGTCATCGCAAGCTGATAACTCGGCACTTGGGGACTAGGAGAGATATATGCACATACCTCAAACTTTTCCTGGAGTTCAGCCAAGACGCTGTCCTCCGCTTGGCGTGACTCCCCCACACGCCTATGAAGCTCCCCAAAGAGAGCTATCAAGTCCACGTCCTTGTAGGACTGGAAGCCGGAGGCCTTGCCGGTTGAAGATTTTGAAGTGGTGGCACCCGGCACGGCTGTCTTGGTGATGAGGGAGTCGACGCGTTTGTCACCCATCGCAGAGCCGGTGATCTCCACATCCGGTAAGCCGGATGTCCGAGGAGAATCCGGGTGCGTCGCCGACTTTGCGGCCCCTCCTTCGGCCCAGAGGGGCGAGGTAACGACCGTCTCATCGACAGTCGGAGGTGACGACAGAGTTGCGTGAGCTCTGCACAGTTGAAAGAAGGTTACAACAGAGACAAAGAAGTAACAAGAAAAGCGAGGGAAAGGAAACTTACCCCTTGTGTACAGCAAAGCCGCCAAAAAGATCATCGCTCGAATCTGAAGACACTGAGAGAGACCGAGACTTAGACCTCTGCTCAATCTCGGCTAAAGGATAAAGAATTGAAGGGCGCTTCTGTGGAGGCTTAACCCGGCGAGGAGTCGGGTTGTGGGAAATACCTTCAAAAAGTGGCTCGTTAGAGTCGGAGGACCGAAGCCGGCGCTTTTGGCGACGAGCTTCCTTTTCATGTCAAACACAAGACACATAGAGTATGTAAACTAGAGAAAATAATGAGAGCAAGACAAGCTAAGGCGTAGTGAAGTTACCTCGGCGGAGTCTGAGCGGAGCCTCCTCTTGGTAGCTGGAGGAGCCGGGTCCGTGGAAGGAAGGATCGTATCTGATATATTGGCTTCATCAATAGGGGGAGACCGGCTTTCCCGAAGGTCGGTGGCCATTAAGTCAAGGGAGAGCCGGGTGATGGAGTTTAACTCACCTTCCTCTCCTCCTTCTTCTATGCCGGCATCGGAGCCGGCTTCTTCAGCTTCATTACTCGACTCATCGGCAGAGTCGGGCGAAGAGAATAAAGCCGCGAAGAGTCGGGTGAAGGTTATTAACTCGGAGAAAGCTTCAACATAAAGGAAAGGACATATGAAACATAAAGTACATGCTTCAGTGGGTTGGCGGCGCTGAAAGGAGGGAGGCCGGTGTTCGCCAAAGAATCTGGGGATTCATTGACGATCCTCCGGATGACCCGGACCTGCGCCTCATCCGATTCCTGGCCTCTGCTGAAGCGCATCGGGTCATCCAGATTCCCAGAGTATTGGCACATAAGGATCGGCCGGATGCTGAGTGGCATGATGCGCCACCCACCCAGCATCGGAGCAAATCTACGCCGTTAGCCTATGGGCAAGAAGGGCGCAAACCCGGCCAACCAGTGGCTTAATGGCCTCCCGATCCGCGGGGGAGGCGAAGGAGTTCATGTTATCATTGAGGCTGAGCCTATCAGCTCGAAAGCTGGGAAGGGCCAGCTCACCCTCGGGAGTGTGTGACTGGCAGTTGAACCATGTCTTCTGCCAGTTCTTCGGGTGTGAGTGAAGGACCACACCCCGAAAGACGAAGTTACGGCGGCGATGGATGGTCATGCCGCCGCAGGAAACAAGAGGCCCCACCGGGTATTCCCGTTGGGGCTTGCAGTAATAGAATTCAAGGAAGAGAGGGAGACTGGGAGCGATGCCGAGATAGGCCTCGCAGAGAACAACAAAATGAGTGATGTTTAGCACCAAGTTCGGTGCTATATCTTGTTGACGGATCTGAAACTAATCTAGAATTTGGCGGAAGAAAAGAGAAGGGAATGTGGTCGGCGAAGAGAACTACCTCGCCGGGTCTGGGCTGCGGCAGGGTTTCTTCTTCGTCTGGAACCCGCCAGTGGGTCTCCGACTTAGGCGGAAGCATGCCGAGCTTGGCAAGCTCTTGAAGCCGGCTTTCTCAAATGTTGGATTTAACCCAGTTGCATCCGGCTTTGCGTTTCAACTTCTCCGTGGCGACTGTGCCGGAAGACCCGGCGTCGGGTGTGCTCTTCACTTTTTTGGGGGCACGCTGGGCAGCAGACTTGACAGGCATTGTGACGATTGAAAGCTGGAGATCTACAAACAGGAAATAACAGAAATGGAAAGTTAGAACAGATCTACGGGATTACAAGAAATAACAGAAAAAGAGGAGGTCAAACGGCAGAGGTGCAGTTCATCGATGAAGAACAAATAGAGAAAAAACAGGAAAAGCATTGAACAGTGAGGGCCGAAATGGATCTGAGTCATGGAAAAAATCAAGATGAATACGCAAAGACGCAAGAATGTGAAGAACACGAAGAATAGGCGTTCATCCGAAGAACACATAGAACATAGAGATTAGAGATGCGGGATTTACTGAGCAAAGGAGAACAAGGAGGATCGAGTCCGTGCGCGGGCACGGGATGCACGAGCGAGTTTCTCGCATAGATCTCACCGGCGAGCAACTCGAGGAGGACGAACGCCGACGGGAAGCTCGGGCGTGGAAAGCTCGAATAGGCGAAGCGGCGCGCTCGAGGAAGAAGACGAAGGCGATGAGCTTGGGGGAGAGTGAGCTGTGAGCTCGCCTTGGCTTCCCTATTTATAGAGCTCCGGAGTTGACCTAGGGGTGAAAATGTAAAAAGGCAAAGATAATGATTATCCTAGGGGACATAATCTGTTAGGTGGAGATATTCCCTGACAAGATCTTTGTTTCCCCGAGGTGGTTATTGTCTCCTCGATTTTCGCGCATGGATTGACATTAAATATGTCGTTGACCGAGAGGATTGATCAAAAGACAAGATAAAGAGTAAAGAAAGGAGAAAGTCAAAGGCTTAGAGAAGTGAAAGCCGGCATGTGGTGGCCGGGTTACAGGCAGTTGACCAAATATCAGGTCGGCTGAGCGGATAACCCGAGAGCCTGCTTGCTTAATAAGTTGTTTATTATTTTTCAGATAACCCGGACAAAAGGACTGACGGCTTCCCCTAGAAACGTGCTCCAAGGCGCAAAGGTGAAGCAAGTCCAGTCTGATGTCCAAGTTCTCCTGGGGGCTACTGTTGGGGGGGATCATAACCCGGTAGGCCCACCGACATAGAAGATAAGCCGGCCTGGCACGGGCCTGGGTCGGATCAAGTATAAAGACATGGGCCGGGTGACACGTAAGCCGGTGTGCGACGTGTGTCTTGGCCCGCAAGCAGGAAGAATCCATAAGGCTGGAGACCAAGTACAAGACGGAGTCCTGCTAAGGAAAGAAGAGGCTTAGAGGACTTAGAGTAGAATCCAGGTACGATAGGAACTCGGACCCGGCCTTGTACCTCTAGCTAGACTCACCGCCTATATAAGGGGGTCTCCTGGTTCCTAGAGATCTAAGTTCCAAGCACAAGTTCAATCGGCACAAGTCATAGGAGAGACACCATTGTAATCTCGAGACCCGGAGGCTAAGGCGCTGAGTCCCGAAATCCTAATCAATAAAGCCGAAGCAGGAAGTAGGTCTTTACCTCAAGACGAAGGGCCGAACCTGGGTAAACCCTTGTTTTCCCACGCCACGCTAGACAAGCTCCTGATGTCGGAAGCCGCCATGCCCTTCATCTCAAGTTTCCACCTGGAAACATCTGTCGTGACAATCCGACAACAACGCGCACGCTCATGCCCACTCCCACACCCACGCCCATGCCACTTCCCTCGCTCGCCTCAAGAAACCAAGGATAGGGGACGTGGCGGCAGCGGTTCGAGCTGGGAGTGGAGCTTCCATCACCACGAGCCATGGAGAGATAAGGGACTGGGCGAAGGTGTCTAGGAGAGGAAGAGGGGATTTGTGAGCGGAATGGGCAAGGAGATGGCTCCTTTTAATGCCATTTGTGGTCTCTGGACGGCGTCGCGGTCTAGAAGGCAGTAATGGCGACCGGACATTAAGTCGGCTCTAGACTGCTCAACTTGGAGCAGGACAGAGTAGGCAAGAGAGACGCTAGGACGACGGAGCAGATGCGCGTCCGGGCCGGCAGTGTAGGCGGAGAGGTAGCTTTTTGCCGGCTAGGGGGGCACGCCATTGAAGGCGCGGCGAGCACAGGCATGGACGAGCACGTACGGCTCCATGCATGCTCTCCGCTGCTGCTGGCCCCATTTGCATGCATGCATGCTCTAAGGTCAAAGGCACGACCCCACTAGCCGACCCCATGAAATTCCAGCCGAGCCGCGCTAGGATGAGCCGCGCCAGGCCGACCCCACCGGTTGAAGTAGGTTGACCAGAAGGAAACGAGCGCTTGGGCGATGTGAGAGCAAACCAGGGCACATAATAGAGAAACAACGCGGGTATGGCACAGAACGATAAAACTCATCGAACCATGGCACATAACCAATTGACCCTAAAAGGTATTGCATTTTAAGCGTTAGGGGTGTTCCTGCAAAAAGTGATAGAAACGTATCTGTGAGTGCTCCTGTGCAAAAAATAGAGAAACAAGGGGCTCCGTGTAAATATGCCACGCAGGGATTTCTCTGGCCTTTTCTCACCAGAGGGCAACCCACACGTGAGGCTGACTAGCGGGACCCAGCGCAACGTTGGCGTGGGCGCGTGTGTGTGTGGTGCTCGGTCGCTGAACGGTGGGCCATTGCTGTCAGTGGAGCGAGAAAAGGGAAAAAGGGGGCATTTTTCTACCGCGCCCGAGGGATTCGAACCCGCAACGGTGAGCCAGGATTAGCGACGGCGATGTTAACTAGTAGAGCTGAGTTAGGTTGCTGTTAAGGTTAGGTTAGATTTAGTTTTAATAGAGAAAAGTGCGGGTTTTTAACTGACGAACTGAAACAACAAGTCTTCACTGACAAAACTGAATGTTCTTCAGTCGATAGCGAGCACAGGCGGCGCAAAACGGATATCGGCGACCGAATCCGGGCGGCGCGGTGGCGTGCGTGAGTGTTGCGCTATTAGCTGAGGAGCGGCGGTTCCGTTTCTGTGCTTAGCTGCGAAGGAGAGGGTCCGAAGCGTCGTGTGCATGCGTGGATTCGTGCGGGGTGTCGTGGTCGTGGCGACGGAAAAAATCACGACGACCCGAGGTGAAAGCGAAGGGGGAAAGGGGCGGAAAGGCTGCGGCTCACCTCGGGGAGGCCGGTGGCGAGAGGAGGGGGCTCGTGGGCGACAGAGATGGAGAGGACGGTGCGGGGAAGCCGAGGCAGAGCCACGGCGGTGTCGGGGAAGAAGAGGTGGCGACGTCGTGTCCGTGTCTCCTGGGCCCGTCCGCGTCGGCGAGGAAGAAGAAGAAGGAGGGGAGCGGCTTCTGGCGCGCGGAGGAGGTCGGGGAAGGCGTCGGTCAGCGGGGACCCGAGCTCGGGTGCTCGGCATCCATGTCGACGGCGGTGCGAAGGGAAGAAGCGCGCGGCGGCGGGGCAGAGGGAATTAGGTGGCCAGGGTTGCGGTGTGGCGCGCTGCGGAATAAAGAGGAGAGGAGAGGAGTGGGGGAAGCGCGTGGGGGCGCTCGGCAGTGTCTCCTCGCCATGGCCACGGTGTAAAGGTGGTCGTACAGGAGGGAGACGATAAGGGATAGGTGGGCTAGGCTAGGATGCTGGGCTGGAGTTGGGTCACTTGGCCCACTTCGGCCAGAGTAGGCTTTTCTCCTCTGTTTTTTCTTCTTTTCTTTTTCTTTTGTTTTTACTCTTTTCTGTTTTTTATTTTTAAAACAAAATAGAAAAGGAAAAGAGATAAAATCTTTTGGCAATTTTTTATAGTTTCAAAATAGACAATTTAACTTATTGGTTTGATTATTTGTAAATATTTTGGAACTTCACTTTTGAATTTTATTTGAAATTGCATTTGAATTTAAATGCGAAATTAGAATTTGAATTTGAATGCAACCATTTAATTTAAATGCAAGACAAAAAGGATGATGCCATAATGATAACCTTTATTACACAACAAGCACAACATTCTAGGAAGGTTTACATTTGGGATGTTACAACACTCCGCCCCTCAAAGGAATCATGCCCCGAGATTCTTCATGGAGCAACGAAGAGGTCGGGATACTCGACACGGAGGTGGTCTTCACGTTCCCATGTAGCTTCCTTGTCAGAATGATGAGACCATTAGACCTTGTAGAACTTGACACTGTTGTTACGGGTGAGACGTTCAACTTCATCAAGAATGCGAATAGGTTGTTCCACATAAGAGAGATCTTCTCGAAGTAAAATTGATCCATGATCAACTGCACATCCTGGATCTTGGAAGCACTTCTTGAGTTGTGACACCTTGAAAACATCGTGCACTTTGGAGAGGTTTGGAGGAATTTCCAGACGGTAAGCCAATTCACCACGCCTTGAAAGAACGTTGAAAGGCCCAACATAATGCGGAGCAAGCTTGCCTTTGATGCCAAAGCGTTGCGTGCCTCTCAGAGGAGTGACACGAAGGTAAGCTTGATCACCAGGTGCATAGACAATGTCCCTGTGCTTGCTATCATAGTAGCTTTTTTGACGAGACTGGGCAATCTTGAGATTGTCATGAATGATGCAAACCTTTTCCTCAGCCTCCTGGATAATGTCAGGGCCAAAGAATTGACGTTCACCATCTTGGGACCAATCCAGAGGAGTTCTGCATTTGCGCCCATAGAGAGCTTCGAAGGGAGCCATGCCTAGACTTGCTTGGAAGTTGTTGTTGTAGGAGAACTCAGCATACGGAAGGGAATCCTCCCATTTCATGCCAAAGGAGATAACACAAGCTCTGAGCATATCCTCCAGAATTTGATTTACCCTTTCAACCTGTCCACTTGTCTGCGGATGGTAAGCGGTGCTGAACAGAAGTTTGGTACCCGAGGCTTTCTGAAAGCTATCGCAAAATAGAGAAGTGAAGATACTTCCATGATATGAGCTTATTGCCAGAGGAGCACCATGTAAAGGAACCAATCTTGTCATATAGAGTTCTGACTAGCTGAGACTGTCTCTTTGACTGGGAAGAAGTGAGCCACTCTGGAGAGACGATCAATGACAACAAAGATTGCATCGTTGCCTTTCTTGGACTTTGGAAACCCAGTAACGAAGTCCATCTCGATCTTGTCCCATTTCCACTCAGGAATTTGCACTGGTTGAAGAAGTCCAGGTGGTCTCTGATGTACTGCCTTGACACGACAGCAAACATCGCACTGAGACTCATAGCGAGCAATTTCACGCTTTATCCTGGTCCACCAATAGATTTTCTTGAGATCCTGGTACATCTTTGTGCTGCCAGGGTGGATAGAAAGCGGAGTATCATGAGCCTCCTTGAGAATCAGCTCTCTTAAGCTGTCAAGCTTGGGCACTACAATGCGTCCTTCAAATAGCAATGCACCCTTGTCATCGAGAGAGAAACTCTTGTACTTATCCTTCCCAATGTTGACTTTGATATTCTTGACACCAGAATCACGCAAATGTGTGGCACGGATTTTATCCTCAAGTGTAGGAGTGGCAACCAAGTTTGCTAGATAACCAGAAGGAACCACTTGAAGATTGAGCTTCTTGAATTCTTCATGAAGAGGAGGTTGGATGTCCTCAACCATTAGGTTATTGCAATATGACTTGTGACTAAGAGCATCAGTCATCACATTAGCTTTTCCTGGAGTGTAAGAGATGGTGAGATCGAAGTCTAAGAGTTTCTCAAGCCACCTTGATTGCCTGAGGTTCAAATCTGGTTGAGTGAAGAGATATTTGAGACTCTTGTGGTCGGTGAAGATCTCATAGTTGTGCCCCAAAAAATAAGGTCTCCAAACCTGGAGGGCATACATGATTGCTGCAAGTTCAAGGTCATGTGTAGGATAGTTGAGCTCATGAGGCTACAACTGACGAGATGCATAAGCCACAACTTTGCGTTCTTGCATGAGGACTGCGCCTAATCCTTGAAGGGAAGCATCACAGAAGATTTGGAAAGGTTTGGAAGTGTCTGGGCCAACTAGAACAAGAGTAGAAGTGAGTTTAGCTTTCAAGAGATTGAAACTCTCATCACACTTTGGAGTCCAAAGAAACTTCCTATCCTTCCTAGTGAGATCGGTGAGAGGCTTAGTGATTTTGGAGAAGTTCTCAACAAATCGACGGAAATAGCTAGCCATGCCAAGTAAGATCTTGACTTGCTTCACCGTTGTAGGAGGCAACCATTCAACAATGGCCTTCACTTTTTCTGGATCAACAGAAATGCCTTCAGAAGAGATGACATGACCAAGGTAGAATACTTTTGGAAGCCAGAATTCACACTTGGAGAACTTGGCGTAGAGACGATGTTCTCGGAGTTTCAACAAGATAAGGCGTAGATGTTCTCCGTGTTCTTCCTTGGTTTTGGAATAGATAAGAATGTCATCGAGATAGACTACCACAAACTTGTCGAGGTATTCCATTAAAAAGAAGTTCTTATAGAGAAAGTCATCGGAGCATTTGTGAGACCGAAGGACATGGCAGTGTACTCATAGAGACCTTAACGAGTGGTGAAAGCTATATTTGGAATGTCTTCTTTGCGGATCTTGATTTGGTGGTAACCTGACCTCAAGTCCAACTTGGAGAAAATGTTAGCACCAGCGAGTTGATCAAGCATGTCATTGATGCGAGGAAGGGGATACTTGTTCTTGATGGTTTTCTTGTTCAGAGGACGGTAGTCAACAACCAGTCGCTCAGTCGTGTCCCTCTTTTTGACAAACAGAGTAGGACAACCCCAAGGAGAAGTACTAGGTTGGATGTGATCTTTACTTTCCAACTCTTCTAGCTATCTCTTAAGTTCAGCCAGCTCTTTGGGGCCCATCTTGTAAGGACGTTTGGAGATACGAGCAGTGCCTGGTTCCAGTTTAATAACGAACTCCACGGCTCTGTCAGGTGGCATACCTGGCAATTCTTCAGGAAAGACGTCAGGAAAGTCTCAGACCACCGGTATATCTTCCATAGTAGGAAGAGGATGAACATTGAGAGCGAAAAGCTGAGCTGAAGAGGTTTGGTTTGGAGAATAGACTATCTGTCCAGAAGGATGAGAAAGAGTTACAGTCTTTGTGGAACAGTCTATCTTAGATTTATTGGCCTTCAACCAATCCATGCCGAGAATGACATCAATGTCTGAGTTACCCAGAAGAATTAAGGAAGCAAGGAACAAATGACCTCCAATTTGAATTTGGTTTCGATGGCTTACCTTGGTAGTCTGCATTTGCGTTCCCGGAGAATGGATCACGAGTGGAATAGATAAGGGATATAGAGGTAGCTTCTTTGTTTCAGTGAAGGTTACTGACACACAAGAATGAGATGCTGCAGTATCGAACAATACCTTAGCAAGAAAAGAGTTAATTAGGAGTTTACCCATCCCAACTTCTGGAGCTTCCTCTGCCTCTTTGGCGTTGAGGTGGTTCACCCTTCCACTCCTAGCTGTAGGCCTATTGTTGGGGATTGCACAAACTAAAGCTTGTGTTGGAGAAGAACGAGTTTGTTGCTCATGAAGCTTGTTTTGAGGGAAATGGATAGAGATATGGCCTGGTTCACCGCACTTGAAGCAGGTTTTTGAAGTCATTGGCTTTGGCGGAATTTGAACACTTGGCCTTTTCTGAGCTTGAGAACTTCTTGTAGGAAACATTAAGGAGGGACGACGAGTAGTGAAGTCTAAAGAGCTTGGAAGATAGGTGGGTTGAGTTGGAGATGCATATGGAACCCAAAGCCTACGCTTCTGTGGAGGCATGGTGTTTGCTGAAGAAAAAACACTTTCAAGAGCATGTTTTCGAGCTTCTTCAAACATCTCACGACCAAATTCCTCCCGAAGAGCTGTGTTGATGAGCTCTTCAAAGGTAACGCACTTGAACAAGGTGAGTGCATACTTCAGATTTGAGCTTAGACCTCTGCGATATTTTGCTTGCTTCTGGGCATCAGTTGATACCTCATCTTGAGCATAGCGGGCTGGATGGTTGTACTCAGCTTGATAGTCCAGCACAGACATGCTTCCCTGAGTCAAGTCATAGAATTCTTCTTCCTTTCCATGACCCCATCGGGAATATGGTGGCGTTTGAAAGCCTCCTTGAACTCATCCCAAGTGATAACAACACCTGGTGCTCGTAACTGTTGGAAGTTCTCCCACCAAGACATGGATTTACCGCGGAGAAGATAGGGCACAAAAGGAACATGGTCCTCATAAGACACGTGTGAGACAGCAAGAGCATTGTTCATCTCACGCAGCCAGTCATCAACATCAAGCGGATCAGAGGGAACATCAAACGTGCGTGGGTTGAGCTGGAGGAACTCTTCAATTGTCACACGGCAGTTGCCCTGATCTTCGTTTTGCTGAATGTGACTCAAAACTTGCGTCATCTGAGACAACACTTGCCCTTTTTGCATGGCATTTGAGTATCTTCTTCGCCACTCTCCATCCTGAGGAGGGCACAACGTTAACACCACAATCGGATAAACAAAATCCAATGTAAGTGCTTAAAGGATTACTTCAGATTGCTAGAAAAAACATCATGGAATGAGACATGGCCATCCATCATGGTACGCCATTTTGTTTACTTCCATAAAGGTTTAAAGAGAGGTAAGAACAAAGACTAGCACTTAGAATGAAGAAACACCAATTGAGCTTGACGTAACACCTCTAGAGAGCAGAAACAACTGATTGATTCAAGAATGGAACTGAACGTAACCGAAGAGCTTGATAACTGCCAAAACGAAAAGCACCACCTTGAAGACACCTGCAACTATGGTACTACGGAAACCCAGAACACGTGATGTCCTAATTTGAAATGACAAGTGAGAAGGGAAAAACATCGTAACACTTCGTTACCAGAAGAACAGGGAGGGTGGGTGAGGAAAGGCATAAAAGAACATAATTCCTACTCTCACGTTTAAGATTTTCCTGATAACTACAAAATATTTTTCTAGACTCAAACCACGACCAGTAGAATGGAACCTGAGTGCGTTTAGGCTCTGATACCAACTGTCGGACCCTGGATTCAGACGTCACAGAGATACGTACCGGTTGGGCCACACAACTAGGAGTATACTGGGGTTACCAATCCCAGGAAAATGCAGGCCTGGCTCGGAATGGATCATCGATCGGCAGCTCCTAGCGACCCCAACGTCACGTACGTCTCGCGATTGCGCACGAAGGAAATCCAAAATCCTACCAACTCGTATACTTCAAACATACATACACGGTATACGAATCAGTTTGGAAACAAAATGGAAATCAAAGGATAAACCTAAGACAAAAAGAAAGGAAATAAGTATCCAAAGCTCTCACTGAGCAAATATAGCGAATATCACAAAGCAGAGGACACATGTCCAAACATTACATCATTCAGCGGAAACATGCTGGTCTGAGTACAGACAAGAAGCAAGTAGGCTCAAGGCCAAAACGAAAAGAGAAGGCCCATCCACGCGGTCCACCAGGAATAAGCCCAGGGGAACTCTAATTACTCGTCGTAGATCTCGTCATCGAACTCCACGTAGTAGCCACCCACTTGGTCGTACGGAGAATCCTCAACTACAGAGAAAACCACAGCCCGCGAACGGGTCAATACACCGGATCGCATCGAACAAGCTAGAGCTAACAAGTTACAAAACTGAAAGACTACCAAAGTATGGGGTTAGGTGGACTTAGCGGCAACAGCACTAGCAACCTAATAGAGACACGCTACAACTTCCGTCTAAATTAGAGAGGGATGAAAGAGCGCATAAGTAAAAAACTACAACTAACACCAATCATAACCCATTCTTGGATTAACCCCCTCAACCAAGTATGAGGAAGCAATTCGGGAAAACTCACACATTGAATAGTTTTAGTTACCATTTATTGTGAAAGTAATAATATATTACTAGTCAAGTTAACTAACAATGATTAGGTGTAAGTTGTCTATGATCTTATTAGCCAGCATCATCACCAAGTCGTCCATAACCGTGGACACGGCTTATCGATAAGATTAAACCCTGCAGGGGTGCACTACTATACCCGTACTCGTTCGATCAACCCCAAAAAGCAAGCCAAAAGGTAGGGCATCTCAACACGGCAAATCTCTTCTCTTCAACCCATCCAGGGAACCGTATAATTGTGTGAACGGCTAATCAGGTCAAGTGCCCACGGGATCAACCTTCATAGCGCTCTAAGAACGTGCCAGCCTACATAAGAACGACTACTCCATCATCATGAGATCGTTATGTACCCATATGCATGCATCAAATGGAAAACTCGAACTACTTGCGACGCTCTGAATAAGAAGCAGATTAGATCAAAGCCGCGAGGGGCTCCATAGGGCCTCCCACAAACGGTTAGTGCCCTCAAAATTGGATCTGAGTACAAGAACTGAGTTCCTAGGTCGACACTTTGCAAAATAAAGCACCTCGCAAGGCCTTCTGTTGGTGCCTTATCTTTTAATTATAATTCCCAACAGAAGATAACATTTTATTAAAGTAGACATTCTATCAGTCTAAGTATATGTGACATAGAACAAACAAACTCGCCGAACCAACCTTAAGCATGCACTACGACTCGCAAGGCTAACATATAAGCATACAACAGGTGATGGGATGTGGGGATAAAGCTGTATATGGCTGCATGATAACATGTGATGGGATTGCAATTCAAGACGTAAACTAGGTTAGCATAGATCAAAAGGCAACGATGAAAACCAAACAGCCTGTAACAAGTTAGCAGAAACTTGCCTTGCAGCTCGTGGCCCGACACAAAAGCTGGAACCTCAGTATCGACTGTACCGTCACCAGGCTCGTCGTCGTCTATCCAGAGAAGTGCAAAACATAGACAATAGGAAACATAATCAATACATGGAAATGCGCAAACAATTGATGGTGCATGACATGGCAAGATGCAATACGAGATGCACTTAATCCAAATTAAACGGGAATGCAATTCCGACAATTAATATTTAGGTTCAAGTTATTTATCCATCAAATTAAATGTTCGTTAGCATGGCAAGACATGGCATAGATGAGTTAATCAAATTAAATGGAATAGGGAATTATATTATTACCCGACACATTCCATATTTAATTAGTTAGTTGCTTCTGTTAATTTAAACTAAGAAATAAAATTAAATGATGCAAAATGGCATAAGAATGATATATTAATGTTCATTGCATTTTTCTGATAATAAAACTTATTAAGATTATTGAAATTGGAGCTATAGATTAAAAGTTATTAACATATTAAGTTTTTGGACTAAACTTCAAAGTGCAGGGACCTGTTGGTGATTGAAAAACGTTCTGGTCAGGGTTTAAGCACTAAAACAGGAAGTACAGGGGTCTTTGTGTAATCACCCCACCGTCTCTGGTTTCTAGAACTTTTCTCACCGCAGGGAACCTAACCCGTGTGACTGACTGTGGACCCAACGCCATAGTGGCGCTGACTGGACGCAAGGACGCTGCGCTGGCACCCACTATCGCTGATAGGTGGGGCCGCTCTGTCAGTGGAAGCACAAAACTGAAGAAGGTGTGGCCTTTATTAATCTCAGTCAGGAATTGAACTCGCGCACGCGTGGACGAGCGATCGGGTTGGCGCTGCTAGCCAGTGGGGTGAGTGCGTGCTGTTGTCAGTAAGCGCAAAGAATGGGTTTTGAACACTAACGCAACCGTGAACACTGTCGAAACTGAAACTGCATTAGCTACTGACGGAACTGAAAAACTGAAACTGAACGTCGCGGCGGAGCAAAATTGGCCGACACTGACCACGAATCGGGCGGCGCTGGGCGTGCGGATGCGTGCGTGGGTGTGGTGTGTTGGCGAAGCCGAGAGATTGCTCGGAGGCGGGGAAGAAGGCTGGGCGTCTCGGGTCCGTGCTCCGTTTCCTGTGCGCGCGACACGGCCATACGGAGGGTCTCCGGAGCACGCGGAATTCCGGCGAACGGAGCAGTAAACAAAGGAAAAAAAAAGGAGGAATCGAAGAGGCTCACCGTGAGGGTCCTGATGGCGAGAGGGGAAGGGTCGGGGACGACGAGGTGGAGCGAATGGTTCCGGAGAAGAAGCTCGGAGCGGTGGACGGCGTCGGGGAAGAAGGCCTCGTAGCGGTTCCCGGGTTCTTCTCTGTTGCGTCGAAGAAGGAGGAGGAAGAAGCTCGGCTTCTGGGCTCCTCTGTTGGTCCTCGACGGCACCGGAGCTGCGGGGGACGGTGAGGCTTATCGGTGGGCGGCGCTATGGGGAGCTAGGGTTAGGGTTCTGTGGGGGCGCGGCGGCTGCTTAAGGAGAGGAGGGAGGAGGTGGAGGCGCGGTGGGGGCGGCATGGCAGAGAGCGATGGCCATGGCCTCGGTGGAAAGCTTCTATGTACGGAGGTAGAAGACAAATAGGAGTGGGGGCTGTTGCTGAATTGGGCCGGACTTGGGCCAGGTTTGGCACACTTCGGCCAGACCTCTTTTTTCTTCTTCTTTTTTTTATTCTTTTTATGTTTGTGTTTTAAAACAAAATAGAAAAGAAAAAGAGATATAAACTTTTAGCCAAATTTTAATAGTTTCAAAATATACAATTTGACACATTAGTTTGAAAACTTGCAAAAGATTTGAACATCACATTTGAATTATTTGGATTGCATTTAAATTTAAAAGTGTGATTTAAATTTAAATGCAACAATTTAATTAATTAAGGAGACAAAAAGAAATGATGCTATTATGTATTTATTTATTACACAACAAACACAACATTCTAACATGGCATTACATTTGGGATGTTACAACACTCCCCCCCTCAAAGGAATCACGTCCCGAGATTCTTCATGGAGCAACGAAGAGGTCGGGATACTCGGCACGGAGGTGGTCTTCACGATCCCATGTAGCTTCCTTGCCAGAATGATGAGACCATTGGACCTTGTAGAACTTGACACTGTTGTTACGGGTGCAACGTTCAGCTTCATCAAGAATGCGAATAGGTTGTTCCACATAAGAGAGATCTTCTCTAAGTTCAATTGATCCAAGATCAACTGCACGTCCTGGATCTTGGAAGCACTTCTTGAGTTGTTACACGTGGAAGACATCGTGCACTTTGGAGAGGTTTGGAGGAAGTTCCAGACGGTAAGCCAATTCACCACGCCTTGAAAGAACGTTGAAAGGCCCAACATAATGCGGAGCGAGCTTTCCTTTGATGCCAAAGCGTTGCGTGCCTCTCAGTGGAGTGATACGAAGGTAAGCTTGATCACCAGGTGCATAGACAATGTCCCTGTGTTTGCTATCATAGTACCTTTTTTGACGAAACTGGGCAATCTTTAGATTGTCACGAATGATGTGAACCTTTTCTTCAGCCTCCTAGATTATGTCCGGGCCAAAGAATTGATGTTCACCAGCTTGAGACCAATTCAGAGGAGTTCTGCATTTGCGCCCATAAAGAGCTTCGAAGGGAGCCATGCCTACTTGCTTGGAAGCTGTTGTTGCAGGAGAACTCAGCATACGGAAGGCAATCGTCCCATTTCATGTCAAAGGAAATAACAACAGCTCTGAGCATATCCTCCAGAATTTGATTCACCCTTTCAACATGTCCACTTGTCTGCGGATGGTAAGCGGTGCTGAACAGAAGTTTGGTACCCAAGGCTTTCTGAAAGCTATCGCAAAATCGAGAAGTGAAGATACTTCCACGATCTGAGCTTATTGCCAGAGGAACACCATGTAAAGGAACCAATCTTGTCATATAGAGTTCTGATAACTGACTAGCTGAGACTGTCTCTTTGACTGGGAAGAAGTGAGCCACTCTGGAGAGATGATCAATGACAACAAAGATTGCATCGTTGCATTTCTTGGACTTTGGAAACCCAGTAACGAAGTCCATCTCGATCTTGTCCCGTTTCCCCTCAGGAATTTGCACTGGTTAAAGAAGTCCATGTGGTCTCGGATGTACTGCCTTGACACAACAGCAAACATCGCACTGAGACACATAGCGAGCAATTTCACGCTTAATCCTGGCCCCCCAATAGATTTGCTTGAGATCATGGTACAAATTTGTGCTGCCAAGGTGGATAGAAAGCGGAGTATCATGAGCCTCCTTGAGAATCAGCTCTCTTAAGCTGTCAAGCTTAGGCACTACAATGCGTCCTTCAAAGAGCAAGGTACCCTTGTCATCGAGAGAGAAACTCTTGTACTTATCCTTGCCATTGTTGACTTTGATATTCTTGACACAAGAATCACGCAAATGTGCGGCACGGATTTTATCCTCAAGTGTAGGAGTGGCAACCAAGTTTGCAAGATAACCAGAAGGAACCACTTGAAGATTGAGCTTCTTGAATTCTTCGTGAGGAGGAGGTTGGATGTCCTCAACCATTAGGTTGTTGCAATAGGACTTGCGACTAAGAGCATCAGCCATCACATTAGCTTTGCCTGGACTGTAAGAGATGGTGAGATCAAAGTCTAAGAGTTTCTCAAGCCACCTTGATTGCCAGAGGTTCAAATCTGGTTGAGTGAAGAGATATTTGAGACACATGTGGTCGGTGAAGATCTCACAGTTGTGTCCCAATAAATAAGGTCTCCAAACCTTGAGGGCATACATGACAGCTGCAAGTTTAAGGTCATGAGTAGGATAGTTGACGTGAGGCCCCAAAATGGGTACTATGTAGATTTAAGCGAACCCGCCGAAATCCACCAGACATAATATGCACGCCAAAACATGCGCATTATGTGTGTGGAATTGTGATAACATTACAACAATTCTGATACATCCACAACAACAACAAATGATATAAATACACCAACGACTCGAACGAGTCAAGATACAAAAGATACAATACAAAGATACAAATGACAGCGAAAGAAAAATAGTATCCGACTACGGATAAGAAGCAATTTGGACTAAGAGTCCTGAAGATAAGCGATGGCGCCATATCCCTGCCGAGCCAAGCCGGTGGGATTCCCAAGATAACGTCGTCAGACTTCAAACATGTTAATTGCAAATAAAGCACAACCCAAAAGAGGGTCAGGGCACTCCCTGGCAAGCAAAACCAACCTGCCTACTTTCTACACCATCTCCCAGAATATGGGGTAGGTGGACTTAGCGGCAGCAGCACTAGCAACCTAATAGAGACACGCTACAGCTTCCGTCTAATTAGAGAGGAATAAGAGATCACATAAGTAACCAACTACAACTAACACCAATAGTAACCCATTCTCAGATTAACCCCCTCAACCAAGTATGAGGAAGCAATTCGGGAAACTCACACATTGAACAATTTTAGTTACCATTTATTGTGAAAGTAATTCTAAATTACTAGTCAAGTTAATTAACATCAATTAGGTGCAAGTTGTCTAGATCTTGTTAGCCAGCATCATCACTAAGTCGTCCATAAACGTGCACATGGCTCATCGATAATATTATACCCTGCAGGGCTGCACTACTGTATCCATACTCGCATGATCAACCTAGTAAAAAACAGTAGGTCCTCTCAACACGACTCATTCCTTCACTACAACAAGTCCAAGTGCCACACATATGAGTTGTTACCCGTCTCAGGAGTCCGGCCGAATCTCAACCGCGGACTCATTAGTTTGCGACTACACCGCCATGTGACTCAAACCACAGTAGGAACTGTCCGCTTCGCGTCGTACCGCCCCTGTATGACCCCGATATCACATAACCTCTCATCAATCATCATCATCATCCACATGCATATGAGCAAATGGAAAACCCAAACTACTTGCGGCACATGGACAAGCTGAAATCCGTTCAAAGTCGAGGGGGGCTCCATTGGGCCACCCACAAGTGGTTAGTGCGCTCAGAATTGGATCCGAGGACAAAATCTCAGTTCCTAGGTCGACACTTAGCAGAACAAAGCACCTCGCAAGGCCTTCCGCCGGTGCCTTATCTTTTAATTATAATGCCCCACATATGACAGCATTTTATTAAGGTAGAACAATCTACCATACTAAGCATATGAAATAAAAGACCGACAAACGACTCGCACAACCAACTCTAAGCATGCGCTACGACTCGCAAGGCCAACAGATAAACATGCAACGGTAATAGGATGTGGGGATAATGCGGTATGGCTGCAGGATAAACATGTGATGGGATCGCGATAAAGAATCGAATACTAGGGTAGTAGAGATCAACAACAAGAATGAAAGACAATGTATAGGTAAACAAGCAACCTTTGCTTGATAGGAATCCCGCATGGAAGAAGATCTTGTCGTTGCTCACACATCTCAACGTCTTATCCGCGAAGAAGCAACAAACACTGGAAAGCGTAAAAGATGCATATTATAACTACGGCAAAAGATCCAGCATGATCATACAAGAATGATGAATGACATGGCAAGATGCATTACGAGATGCACTAAATCCAAATTAAGCGGGAATGCAATCCCGACAATTAATATTTGGGTTCAAGTTATTTATCTAATCAACAATATTAAATGTTGGTTAACATGGTAGCACATGGCATGGGTGATGTAATCAAATTAAATGGAATAGGGCAATAATTAAATAAATGCCCAACACATTCCATATTTATTATTTAGGTGCAATTATCAAACTACACTAAGCAATTAAAATAAAATATGCAAAATGGCATAAGAATGTCATATTAATGTTTTTGCATTTTTATGATAAATAAATATATAATGGTTATTTAATTTGGAGTTATAGAATTAAAGTTATTAACATTTTAAGTTTTTGGACTAAACTGCAAACTGCAGGGACCTGTTCGTGATGGAAAAGAATTCAGGAAGGGCTTAGGGGAGAAAACAAGGAGCACATGGGACTCGGGATAAAATTACAACGTCTCTGTCTCCGGGAGTCTGATAGATGGGACCCACCTGTCAGCGGGAGAAAATAAAACAAAAATGTGGGCATTTTTATTCAACATGCCCAAGATTCGAACTCGCATCGAGACGCGCACGAAACGGTGCTGCTGGACAATGGGCCGGTCGAGTTTTAGTGATAGACTACGTTACAGATTTTCTTTAAGGTGTAAAACATACAAGGTTTCTCCTGACGAAACTGAATCCGAAAGTTCAGTATTTCAGATCAGGAAGCTGGAGACGATCTGCACTCCGGCGACCGCAGCGGAGATTGGCGGGGCGTGCAAGTGTGCAGGCGCTGCGGTGTGTGTAGAGGCTTGTGGTGCGTGGCCAAGAAAGTGAGGAGCGACTCGAGCATCAACTCGCACGGGAGGTCGTATCCATGGCGGACCCGGACGGAAACATGAAGGACTCTCATGCAATCGACGTCTATAACACGAGTTGGGGGGGGGGGGTTAAGAGAGGGGGAAACGAACGTGGTTCTCACATGGAGGGTGCCGGAGTAGTCGATCGAGCTCGACATAGTGCAAAGGTGGAAAATTTCGGCGGCGAGGCTCGCCGGCCGTGGCTGAGGCGGAGAAGAACTCGTCGCATATACGAGCTCCCGGCTCGATTGCTTCGGGGGGGGAGGGAGGTGACGACGCGGCGGAGCTTCGGAGATTGAGGGAGCTCCCTCGCCGGCACCGGAGTGGCTGCTCGACTATGAGGTGGATTCTGGTGGTTTAATGGTGGAAGAAACAAAGTGGAGTGAGGTGGAGAGAAAGAGAGAGAGAGAGAAGGGGCGGCGGCGGATGGGGAAGAAGGGGAGAAGGGGCTAGGGTTTGGAGGAGGGGCGGCTAAAAAGGAGAGGGGCAGCAGGTGGAAGCACAAGGTCGTGGGGGCCATGGCGCTTTCTCCTCTGTTCTGTCGTACGCAAAGAAGAAGAAGAGAAGTGGGCTCGGACTGGAAGGGGAATGGGCCAGATGGAGGTTTCGGCCCAGCTAAGAGTTTTTCTTCCTCTGTTTTATTTGTTTCCTTTTTATTCTTTTCTGTTTTGTATTTTTTGAAGAAAAATAGAAAAGAGAAGATATGGAAACTTTGGGCAAAAATATTTATAGTTTCAAAATATGCAATTTGATTCACTAGATTGAATATTTGAAAAAGATTTGAAATAACACATTTAAATTTATTTAATTGCATTTAAATTTAAAAGTGTGTGATTTAAATTTAAATGCAACAATATAAATAAATGAGGTGACAAATGCAATGACATGTTGATGCAAAAGAAAAACACACAAAATCTAATTTGGGAAAACCCGGGGCGTTACAATCGACACCACTAACAAGGGATCGCGTCCCGCGATCCACGCCGAGACCACCCGAAGAGAGGGGAAACTAACGAGTCTTCATGCTCCGAGATGACCTTCTCGACACCACTAACAAGTGATTGTTGCTCCACCTTGAAGTTCTTGACACCACTAACAAGAAGTTCTAACTCCACCTTCAAGTTTTCGACACCACTAACAAGAAGAGTTGATCATGTCGATCACGATTCCCGAAAATCGAATCTAAAAGGATAGAAGGCAAGAGAACGTCCACCCACAAGTAGGAACCTAAACTTTGAAAGTTGGATAAGAGAAGAGACTCCAAAACAAATAAGATAAGAGGAGAAAAAGAATCGAGGTAAGGAATAAACAAGAATCCTATTGAGATCTTTTCAAAATAATTTTAGTCAAATAGTGTAGACACTCGGGGCGTTATAATTGATGCAAAAGAAAAACACACAAAATGTAATTTGGGAAAACCCGGGGCGTTATAGTTGAGCTCATGAGGCTGCAACTTTTACGAGATGCATCAGCCACAACTTTGCGCTGTTGCATGAGGACTACGCCTAGTCCTTGAAGAGATGCATCACAGAAGATTTGGAAAGGTTTGAAAGTGTCTGGGCCAACTAGAACATGAGTAGAAGCGAGTTTAGCTTTCAAGAGATTGAAACTCTCATCACACTTTGGAGTCCAAAGGAACTTTCTATCCTTCCATGTAACATCCCTATATTTTGGAATGTTAAAAATCACTAAAATTTAAAACTTTTGAAAACATTTATGTATTTTTGCTTTGAAAAGAAAATTTAAGCATTGCATTCATGCATACATGCATCTCATCATTCATCATCTGATTAAATCACAAAAGGTTTAAATTAAAAATCCATTATATTTCATATTACTTTAAAAATATTTAGATTCTATTATTCTACTATTATGCCAAATAAAGGTGAATGATTTCAGCAAAATAAGTTTAAATTAATTAAATTCAAACATATTTGAATGTGGGTAATTTCATAAATTTTATTTAACTCCAAATAAATTATTTAATCCCTAATTTCAAAGTTAACCTAAAATTGGTAAAATTGTATTTTATGAATATTTCAAAATAATTATTTTTCAAAAAGTTTCAAAACATGCCCACTAATGGTTTAAAGCATAGATATGAATTTTACAATTTTTTAGAAATTAATTTGACATCATTTGGACAATTAAATCAAAAGATATGAATTAAAAGAAAAATCAGAAAAGAAAAAGAAAAATGATGACGTCAGCGTGACGTCATCGTCTTCAATCTCCGGCCGGAGACCACGCCCGAAAACGGCCGATGTTACCTCGCTTAAATTCGCGCGATTAAGACACTGATTCACCGCACCTCCGAGCTCCTTTTAATCCCCTCCTCCTCAGCGTCATTTCCCCTCTCCTCCCCCTTCATTTCACGCCGCCAGGCCGCCGTACGGGCTCGCCAGAGTTCATCTCCTCCGCCGCCGTATTCTTTCCGTCCTTCTGCCCCTTCGTTTCACGCTGCCAGGCCGCCGTACGGGCTCGCCGGAGTTCATCTCCTCCGCCGCCGTATTCCTTCCGTCCCCGGCGAGATAACCCACCCCGAGCACCGAGACCACCTCCATCCTTTCCGCCTTGCCCGTGTGCACCCCCTCGACCCATCCTCGCCTCTCCTCCACGAACAAATCGCGCGGGGCAAGCACGCCGAAGCTCGCCGGAGTTACCGTAGCTCCGCCCACGCCTCCATGCCGCTCCAGGATGAACGAGAAGGCGATGCCGCCTCCATCGTCTTCCTCGCGATGAGCCGCACCCGAGGCCGTCATCCGCGCGTCCGGAGGAGCACCAGAGCCACCGGACCGTCCTTGCAGAGCGCAGCGCCGCCGTCGTTTTCGTCTCCGGCGACCAAAAGCGCCGCCCGGTGAGCCTCTCCTCCTGCGCCGTCCGATCTTGATCCTACGGCCGAGATTAGATCCTTTAACTTAACCGGTACAGACGAATCAGAAGATGCCACGTCGAAGCCTCATCAGCGCTTAGTCAGCGTCCACTCAGCGCTGACGTGGAAATTGAATTTTCCGATTTAATTTAATTGTCACTTTTGCAGAAAAGCCCCTGCATGTTCAAACCTTCATAACTTTTTAACCACTTATCCAAATTAGATAATTTTTTTATTTTTGGAAAGCCCTTGACATTTAACCACTTCAAATTTGACTTAGTATAAATATTCAAATTTCAAATGGATGATTTGAGTATATTTGTAATAACTTTAAATCTATAAATCCAAAAATTGCAAATAAAATTGTTCTAGAAACTTTAGAATATTTGTAACTTGATGCCTCTGTTATAAAATATTGTTGGGTATTATTTTCATGATTTAATAGTTGTACGTTTTAATTTGAATAGTTTGACTATTTTTGACATAACTATTAATAGAAACATTAATTTTGATTAAATCAAATTGCTATAAATTTAATTAAATGCCCTCTGTCTATTAACACAATTTATAAAATTTTGTTATAAAAGTTTAATCACATAAAACTTTAATATTATATTTATTCCTTTTATGATGTTTTGCAAAAATAGAAATTAATTAAATTGCATTTATAGCCTAATGCATACTTTATAAAATATCACAAATTTTGTATGATGTTTATTATGATTAAAAAGAGCATTGCATGCATAACATATTTTATTATATAGTTATTCTACTCATAGGAAAACTCCTCCATTATTTTCTCTAAGTTAGGAATATTTTCAACTTAGCATTTTTGGTTAAGTGCTATGCACTTAGACACTTAGGATTTTCAACATGGAGCTAGAAGACCAATGAAGGACTTAGTCAAAACAAGACTCCAGAATAATCACCAACAAGTAGAAGCACTTAGAAGAAAAATCAAGAGGAAGTCCAAGAAGACCAAACCCCTCTATTCTATAAGTTTTTCTTTCTCTTTTTCTTTCTTCTCTCTAAGACATGGTGATCAAGACATCACTAAGGAGAATACTACAAGTCTGGAGATGAAGCCTAGAAGATAACCTACATCATTTTCTTCTATCTTTCCTAATCTTGACTTAAAACAATTTTTGATCTCGTTATTGCCATCTTGAAGTTTGTTGGATCCTAGCGGCATAGTGAGATGAAGCGGCCTGGAGACTAACCTTACATGTCCACGTACATGAGACCTGTTCCACAAACTTAAGTGGCTGGTCGGGTGTCTGTCTCTCTCACTATAGTGAATATCCAATTTACAAAGAGTTGATAATAATGGTCGATCACCTTGAAGAATAGACTTAGTATTTTCTCTAAATATTTTGCACATCATGCATAACATATTTTTGTATTGATACTTGTTAGTATGTTTATGTGTGTTTTGTTTGATGTGTTAGAAATCTCGGAGGGAAACGACAACAGTTGCAGTTTTTGTTACTATTCTTCTTGTTGCCAAGGCAAGTGGCATACCTCATAAACTTCCCAATACTTTTCTATGCATGAGTAGAGTATTTTTCTATAAGCATGTGTAGGATAGTATTGCTATGCAAGACATGTTTAGAATTCCCTATTCCTTTGTGTCTAGGTAGCTATGAAATGACTTATTAGATTTTGATGCTATGCAATTGATGAAAGGTTTTATAAAATGTTAAGTGGCTACTCAGGACCATGTCTATGAGGGTTTTCACCTGAGATAGTCTTTACTATACTTAGGATCATAGTATGTGGGGGTTTTTGTGAGGAGCCCTCTGACAACCAGCCAGAGATGCCCACGTTATGTAAACAGATCACGATCCCAATGACCAGTGCATCGCATCACATAACCAATATGGTATACAAAGTTACATCATACAACTCGAGTAGAATAAGACTTACATAAATACTGGTCACATAACCAAGTCTGCAAACATCGTCGCACCTGACGAAAATGAAATAAGGTACAGCGGAAGATTTCGACTAGCTTCGGCCCTCGTCACGTCTTGACGCATTCCCACAGAGCAGTTGAGCGGGACACTCGGTTGGCGTAGTCGTTGGCGTACTCCTCCTTCTTGTCGTACATCTCTTCATTTCAACCTGGACGTTTGAATATCCAGGGACACAGCCATATGAGTATATTTACGTACTCGCAAGACCACCTCTAAGGCTTAAGTTTTCATGATAATGCAAGAAAACACTTTTCGAAAACTGGGATAGCTGCTATATACGACTATAGGGCTTAGTTTTCGAATACCATGATTTTAGACATAGAGAATACGACATCTCTGTATCTTTGTTGA
This sequence comes from Poa annua, assembly GCA_026929855.1. NCBI lineage: Eukaryota > Viridiplantae > Streptophyta > Magnoliopsida > Poales > Poaceae > Poa > Poa annua. The sequence continues at coordinate 48,415,005 of CM049428.1, forward strand.
AGAAAAACATTTAGAAATAGAATTCTCTTCTCTTACATATAGCAAGGACATATCTAGGTTCAAAACTTTCTTTTGTAAAACCTTTTAAAAGCACTAGGATGGGGATACCCCTTTTTCCTTCCTTGAGATCGGACTGATTGTCTCCCCGAGACCAGTCATCCTCACCCAAATTCCGTACCTCCCAGGTACCTCTTTGATGTCTCTTTGTTTCCTCCGAAAACATTTCTCTTTTAAAACCAAATTGCCCATACGCCTAGATCAGTGGCCTTTCCAACCGTCCATGACCGAGGACTCGGCTATTCGAATAGATTTACACTCTGCAGAGGTTGCACACTTTACCCACACCAATCGGTCCTTCCGCCGTGTCTGCCACGGCCCGTCATACGACAGCATGCGGGGGTCCGGATAATACGATCAAAGCTTTCCACTATGACCACCCTAGTATCGGGGCCTCCCGGTAGGTTTGTTCTCCCCGGCACCGTGTGCTCCACTAGACCCCTGGTATTTCCTCGGGACGCCACACCGCCACGTTAGGAGACCTGTCGTAACCGTCCGGCTGTTGATCCGCAGCAGTGTATTGTCTCTTCCGGACGACAACCCGACTTCGAGGGCCCAACCCTTATAGAAAGTATGAGAGCCCCAACACTTAAAGAGACAAGCTTCCGGCTAAGCCCTACCCATTTCAGGTAGTGTGGTTGCACGGGTTAATTGCTCGAGCGGCTGCTAGGGCAGTACTTTGTTTTTCTCAAAAACAACCTCCAATCCTCCGACTACTCCTAGCAGCTCGGGTTTTCGCAAACATCTCCGATTGCTCCCAGCAACTCGGGTTTTAATAAAACACTTGCTCTCCGATTGCTCCCAGCAACTCGGGTTTTCCTCCATAAAACAGGTTTATCAAATAGGTCCCCATCCTATAGTTTTAAGATAAGTAGATGAAAGTAGTCTACTAGAAATCTTAATCTTTTTGATGGTGCCTTCAACAACAAGGCTCATCAGGTAAAACTCTGTCTGTAATACCTACAGTATTCTAGCAGATAACTTTGGCCAAACAATATTTTGCAAAATAGTTTTTGGGTGGCAAGGTACCACAAAAGAAGTGAAACATGCATCATTTTATTTTGAAAACAAAACAATGCTTGATAAAATAGTAGGATTCATTATAATGGTGAGGTGGCTTGCCTGGTTCAGCAATATGTCCTTGGTCTTGAACTTGATGCTCCTCAGGTTCATTCCTCACTTCTAGTTCCTTCCCGATCGTATCTAACGTTTTAAACAGGAAAATGAAGCACACTCAGAATACAAGACAAAGCTACAAGGACATACTAAACATCAAGCATTGCACAAGACACTAAGCTAACAATCAAGAGCAAACAACTCCTTTAGCTAAACAAAAACAAACAACAAAGTCCATAGAGCTAAGACAAACAAAAGATTCTCCTAAGAAAATATACACAACAACCCTGAGTATTAAAAGGGTAGTTCTACAGAACACTAAAACAACACATCACTTAGGGTTATTATATCATTTACCAAGAGTTGTTATAATAGCTGCAGGAAACACTTCAGACAAAAGTGTCTTAGTAGTTCAGGAAATACTTCAGACAAAAGTATCTTAATAGTTCTGGAAATACTTCAGACAAAAGTATCTTAATAGTTCTGGAAATACTTCAGACAAAAGTATCTTAATACACAAGCAAGTGTTAACATTAACACTAGCATTGAGCACACTCACATGCAAACATGTTACTAGCTCAAGAAACACCTACTATCAAGTAACTAGGCGACAAACAATAGTAACATCACTGTCCAAACAAGTTTATGACTAAGAGCTAAAAAGGTGCATTAAGCCTATTTGATAAGACACTGCAATTAATACCACTTCAACAATTAAACCAAACAATCACACAGTAAACAAGTATTGACAGCAAATTTTGAAGAGAACAAACCATACAACAATCACTACAAAGCACAAATAATTACTGTAGCATTTAACACCAAACAATCAGTCACATGCATAACACACAAATGAAACTAGTGCAACTCCTAGGAAACAAGATGAAACTCAAAAGTGAAGGGACTAGCAATGCTATCAGGAAATTTATTAAGGCTATTAAAGGATAACCTAAGTTTCCGGACTTATGAGTTACTAAGAAGATCAACACATAACAATTCAAGTAAAACAGGGAATTAACTTATTACATTTATTGGATAAATAAGATGATGTTTAAAGAGATAAAACATAACACACAAACATACCCACAAGCAAAGCATATAAATACAGTTGATGTTATTATTAGGTTACAACATGAATAATGCTAAAAATAAGTAAACAATGCATCACATCTATAAAAGTGTTTTAACCAAATTATTATGGTTGAGTTAAGGTTCTAGATTTCAAATGTTGATAGTAATATTTCCATAATTCACCTTTGCTAAGAACATATGATTAAAAACTAATACTGTTATTAGCCAAATGATGTTGTTTTGGGAGGTGAATCATAACTCCTAAGATAATGCTCAGAACATTAAATCCTTCAACCACAGTACTCCTAGTAACTATAGGAAACTATGAAAATTAGTTTTGCATTCAAAGCTATCATTAAACAGAAACTAAAAATCATGCAAATGCTACTGGTCTCAAAACCATAATGAATATAGTTTCAGATTTAGGAATCTCCTGTATGCAAGGTTAATTTCTATGGATGGGTATTTCCTTAAGCTTTCTGTAGAAATAGGATTCGCTTAATTTGGACACTACTAGCTCCATATATTTCAGTTTTAGTGGAACACACACATTTTACCATTAATAGTGTGTAGCACAATATATGATTTATTTTTAGACAAATCAAACTTTGCATGATAAACAAAATGCATAAGTACCACACAAAAATACTCCTACACCATTTTAATAAACATATAAAGCAAAAATAAGTAAAACTAGATACATGCAAATAACAAAAATTAACAATACCCATTTTAAAGTATAATAACCTACTGTTTTAGAAACTAATCTACCAAGAGCAAAATATAAGAGGTAAAATTCTACCAAGCTAGTATATGATAGCTAATACTAATATCTACCACATGCAATTAGGTTTACTCCAAAAGGTATTTTTAATATTGAACTAAAAATACACAAAAAGCTACTGTTGTTAATTTTAAACTTAATAGAACTTTATTTAGACACAACTCCTGCATGCAAGGCTTATAGATCTAGGTAGGTATTCTCCTAGGCTTTCCAGAGAACTAAAATTTGCAGGATTTGGATTTATAAAACTCAAGTTATTAAGTAAATGGTGCAAAATCTACTTTTTACAAGATTGCACATAACACACACATATAAATATATTTTTGAGAAAGGCCAGTGCCACATGGTCAGGAAAACACAGTGCAATCCAACAAAATTTATTTCAAATATTTTCCATGCATAAATGTTCCACAAATGAATTAAAACTGGGCTCCCAAATCACTGGAAAATAAACAGAGAATAAATAGCTTAAAAGGAAAAGATTAGAAGGGCCGGATCTCGAGCGGGCTTCTCTGAGCGAGATGGGCCGGCCCAGTGCGCATCGCGCGCTCGCGAGGCGCCAAGCTACCGCCGGATCAGAACTGGACGGCAGAGATTAGACGCGCGGCGGTTCAAACTGAACCGCAGATGCAGAGATCGACGGCCCGAGGCCGTCTTCTACCTCGCGACGGGGAACAGGCGGGCTGAAACCCTAGAGGAGGTGCCGAGCATGCGGGGCTCACCCAGGGGACTCGAAGGGCGAGGTGGAGGGATGGAGGTGGACGTGGAGGTTGAGGGGCGTCCGGGGATGGGCTCCAACCTCGTCGACGAGAACCAGAGCCACGGGGACGGCAAGGGTGCCCGCGGCGGGCACGGCAAGGTCGCCGCGAGTCCAGAGCTCCTGCAGGCAAAACAAGGTGTCTCAGAGGCAGACCGAGGAGAGAAGAGTGAGGCTATGCAAAGGGAGAGAGAAAAAGATGTTCGGAGCCGCCGGCATTCGAGCTCGAAAATGACGGGTCCAAGCGAGGTTCACGGCAGTTCTTGGCCGTTCTAGAGCAAAGCCTCGTTCGGGAGTGCACAGAATGCTGGAGGAGGTTGGTGGGAGGTGGAATGGCAAGGTTGGAGCACGGGAGCGGGGCTGGGGCTTCTCATCCGAGCGGGTGCTCGGTTCACGGTGGTCGTTGAGCACGAATGAGGATGGAGAGAGCACTAGAGCTCGATTGGGTGGAATGTGTGGTGTCCTTGGCGTGTCCTGAGAGGATATGGAGTGCACGGGAAAGGATTTAGGGCAAGGGCGCAGCTTGTCCTCCCGGACACGGGCGACGTGGCCGGCGCGGGATGGTGAGAAAAGGGCGGCGCTCGGGACAGCCAGAAAGGACAAGGGGACGAGCTGGGGCCTCGCCAGAGCACTCAAGAAGGGGTGGCGGAGGTGCAGGCGTGAGGAGAGGTCAAGAGGTGTTCGAGGGCATGGGCTGGTTGGAGAGGGAGGCGAGTTCACTGTTTTGCTGTCTCCTGCCTGCAAAGTGCTCGACAGAAGGTCCAAGAGAAAAAGGACAAATAATTTGCGGTTAGGGTTTGGACCATGCCGCGGGTAAGAATTTTTCCAGAGGTGTGGAGGTGCAAGGAACATTCTAAACCACCAGATGGGCAATGGGAGAGGGTTGGTTTAGGTGAATAAAGTTTTGGGATGCTTACCTTAAGTAACTAAGCATGGATGGATCAGTCCACTCGTTGGATAAGATAATTTAAAACAAAATGACTAGGTTAGAGGGTATAGGTTTAGTATTTAGTTTAAAAGTTTTGGTCAAAGGAGTTTAATAACAACTATATACAAAAATGGCAAGTTGCTATGTTATAAAAGAGATATGGTCATCTTAAGATTATGCACTCAGATCCATTAATAATTAAAGACCAAAAGATTTCGTAAATTATCAAGAGGGATAAAAGTGGGAAGTAGGGATGGTGAGGATAAATTCAGGTGAGATGCATTTCCATTTTTTTAATGAATAAACACTAATTGGCTTGCTCTAGAAAAGCTATAAATTAACAGGAGTGAAGATAGATCTTCTACCATTTTGAAATAGAAATTTAGGAAACACCAAAAAACCTTTAAAAAAAAGGTAACACCTTCCATTCATGCAAGACAAACAAATCAAACACTTATATCCCCATTTAAACCATAACATTAAATGTGAACCTATTAAACACCACATTAACTCTCATAAAATAACAAACCCATGGGAAACAATTTAAGCACATAACATATAGGTCAACCACACATACAAATAGATGAACACCCACACAATTGGATAACTAACCATACTTTTAATAGAAATCAAAAATATTTGTGAGGAGATGATCAATAGGGTAATTTTATTCGGAAAAGAATTAAACAAACATTCTTGGAATTGATTTTCCAAGAGAAATAGAAATGGGGTTCTTAAAGAGAGTTGCTAATTTTAGCTACATATAAAACTCAAAATATATTAGGACTTATTATATAGTCATTTATAGTCTTGCGAACATATAGTTTTGTTGGAATACTATTAGTCTCTCAAATGATATATATATATAGTTTGGGTGGTTGCTAAAATCAAAACATCAGGGTAAAAATAGAGTTTATTAAAAAGAGAATGGGAAAAGATGTGTGGAATATTTCACTTGTTAAAACATTGACCTCAAAGGTCATATAATAACTTGTTTTGAGTTTTATATGATTGTTATTTAGAAGTCATCAACACAAACCCAAAACACAATTCGACAAACAGAGCATACAAGGGAAAGCACATCCATTAACAAGACATTTCAAAAAAAGTTTTTGTTCCCTCAGAAATTTGGGTCTTTATTTATTAAGTTTTTGTTGCTTCCAAAATTTGGGGTGTTACAGTTTTCACCTGGGAGTGCACATCACTAAGTAAATGAATCATCTGGGTGGATTGTTTGTTTGGTTTATGTTGAGTGGCTACAGGACCATGTCCATGAGGGTTTTCACCTTAGATAGTTTCTACTATACTTAGGATCATGAACGTGTGGGTTCTCACCTGAGAGTACACTTGTGGAAGGCCACCTAGGAACAACGGGATGTGAGGAATAAATGGAGAAGATTGTGAAGGATGCAAGGAGAAGTATTCCAAGTAAAGACTACAGCTGATCAAGGAACATGGAGGAATCCCAACATTCTAATTTCTTAATAAATTTTTGATAAGTGAACAAAAGTGGGCTACTCAGGACCATGTTCATGGGGGTTTTCACCTAATATAGTTTCTACTATACTTAGGACCATTGAATGTGGGGGTTTTCACCTGAGAGTGCACCTAAGGACGAGATATCTTTTGGTCCACAGGAACTTGCCAGTGTTGCCAACTATGATGTTAACACTGTTTTATAAAGTGATAGGATAAAATTGGCTTTACGCAAAATAGCCTTGAACTCCACCAGCCAAATATGCATACAGATTTTAGAGTTATTCCCATTGAGTGTCCACCATAGTGTCACTTGCCAGACTCCATTTTTTAATGGAATCTGACTCACTTTGTTGTAAATTATTATTTGTTGCAGAAATTTCTGACGAAGAGTAAGTACTACGTTTGGGTTTCGAGTCTGCACCAACATGTTTTCACCTGTGGCGTATCATGAAGATGGGGGGGGGGGGGCTCATTGAAGATTTATTTCCGCTGCTTTATTGTTTGAGCTAGCTTTAAGCTATGCAAAGTTGTATCGAACTATTTATTTTACCAAGTCTGGATTATTCGTGTAATATTGATACAATGTTGTGATATTCATCGTAAACTGTGTGTGCAAATAAACGATCCAGGGGTTTGCACTATACACAGGTACCTACCATATTTTTAAGTGCAGGTACGTTACATTCCAAGTAAGATCAGTCAGAGGCTTTGCGATTTTGGAGAAGTTCTCAACAAATCGACGATAATAGCCAGCCATGCCAAGGAAGCTCTTGACTTGTTTCACCGTTGTAGGAGGCAACCATTCAACAATGGCCTTCACTTTTTCTGGATCAACAGAAATGCCTTCAGCAGAGATGACATGCCCAAGGTAGAATACTTTAGGAAGCCAAAATTCACACTTGGAGAACTTGGCGTAGAGACGATGTTCTCGGAGTTTCAACAAGATAAGGCGTATATGTTCTCCGTGTTCTTCCTTGGTTTTGGAATAGATAAGAATGTCATCAAGATAGACTACAACGAACTTGTCGAGGTATTCCATGAAAACGAAGTTCATGAGACGTGAGAAAGTCGCCAAAGCATTTGTGAGACCGAATGACATGACAGTGTACTCATAGAGGCCACAACGAGTGGTGAAAGCCGTCTTTGGAACGTCTTCTTTGCGGATCTTGATCTGGTGATAACCTGACCTCAAGTCCAACTTGGAGAAAACCTTAGCACCAACGAGTTGATCGAATAGATCGTTGATACGAGGAAGGGGATACTTGTTCTTGATGGTTTTCTTGTTAAGAGGACGGTAGTCAACAACCAGTCGCTCAGTCGTGTCCCTCTTTTTGACAAACATAGTAGGACAACCCCAATGAGAAGTATTAGGTTGGATGTGACCTTTACTTTCCAACTCTTCTAGCTGTCTCTTAAGTTTAGCCAGTTCTTTGGGACCCATCTTGTAAGGACATTTTGAGATAGGAGCAGTGTCTGGTTCTAGTTCAATGACGAACTCCACGACTCTGTCAGGTGGCATACCTGGCAATTCTTCAGGAAAGACGTCAGGAATGTCTCGGACCACCGGTATATCTTCCATAGCAGGGAGGAGGATGAACATTGAGAGCGAAAAGCTGAGCTGAAGAGGTTTGATTTGAAGAATAGACTATCTGTCCAGAAGGATGAGAAAGAGTTACAGTCTTTGTGGAGCAGTCTATCTTAGCTTTATTGGACTTCAACCAATCCATGCCGAGAATGACATCAATGTCTGAGTTACCCAGAAGAATTAAGGAAGCAATGAACAAATGACCTCCAATTTGAATTTGGTTTCCATGTCTTACCCCTGGAAGTCTGCATTTGCATTCCCAGAGAATGGATCACGAGTGGAATAGATAACGGATCTAGAGGTAGCTTCGTTGTTTCAGCAAAGATTACTGACACACAAGAATGAGATGCTCCAATATCGAACAATACCTTAGCAGAAAAAGAGTTAACTAGGAGTTTACCCATCATAACTTATGGGGCTTCCTCTACCTCTTTGGCGTTGAGGTTGTTCACCCTTCGACTCCTAGCTGCAGGCCTATTGTTGGGGATTGCACAAATTAAAGCTTGTGTCGGAGAAGAACGAGTTTGTTGCTTATGAAGCTTGTTTTGAGGACAATGGATGGAGATATGGCCTGGATCACCGCACTTGAAACAGGTTTCTGAAGGACGAGCACTCATTGGGTTTGGCGGAATTTGAACACTTGGTCTTTTCTGAGCTTGAGAACCTCTGTAGGAAACATTATGGAGGGAGGGCGAGGAGTGAACCCTATAGAGCTTGGAAGATAGGTGGGTTGAGTTGGAGATGCATATGGAACCCAAAGCCTACGCTTCTGTGGAGGCATGGTGTTTGTTGAAGAAGAAGCACCTTCAAGAGCATGTTTTCGAGATTCTCCAAACATCTCACGACCAAATTCCTCCTGGAGAGCTGTGTTGACGAGTTGTTCAAAGGTAACGCACTTGAACATGGAGAGTGCATACTTCAGATTTGGGTTTAGACCTCTGCGAAATTTGGCTTGCTTCTGGGCATCAGTTGATTCCTCATCTTGAGCATAGCGGGCCAGACGGTTGAACTCAGCTTGATAGTCCAACACGGAAATGCTACCCTGAGTCAAGTCATAGAATTCTTCACGCTTCCTTTCCATGACCCCATCGGTAATATGGTGGCGTTTGAAAGCTTCCTTGAACTCACCCCAAGTAGTAACAACACCTGGTGCTCCTATATCTTGGAAGTTCTCCCACCAAGACATGGATTTACCGTGGAGAAGATAAGACACAAAAGGAACACGGTCCTCATTAGACACGTGTGAGACAGCAAGAACATTTTTCATCGCACACAGCCAGTCATCATTATCAAGTGGCTCAGAGGGAACATCAAACGTGCGTGGGTTGAGCTGGAGAAACTCTACGATTATCACACGGCAGGTGCCCTGGTCTTGGTTTTGCTGAATGTGACTCAAAACTTGCGTCATCTGAGACAACACTTGCCTCATATAGGATGGCATTTGTGTATCTTCTTCGCCACTCTCCATCCTGAGGAGGACACAACGTTAACACCACAATCGGATAAACAAAATCCAATGTAAGTGCTTAAAGGATTACTTCAGATTGCTAGAAAAGACAACATGGAACGAGACATGGCCATCCATCATGGTACATCATTTTGTTTACTTCCATTAAGGTTTAAAGAGAGTAAGAACGAAGACTAGCACTAGAACGAAGAAACACCAATTGAGCTTGACGTAACACCACCAAAGAGAAGAAATAACTGATTGATTCAAGAATGAAACTGAACGTAGCCGAAGAGGTTGATAACTGCTAAAACGAAAAGCACCACCTTGAAGACACCTGCAACTATGGTACTACGAAAAACCCAGAACACGTGATGTCCTAATTTGAAATTTTAGGTGAGAAGGGAAAAACATCATAACACTTCCTTACCAGAAGAACAGGGAGGGTGGGTGGGGAAAGGAATAAAAGAACATAATTCCTACTCTCACGTTTAAGATTTTCCTGATAACTACAAAATATTTTTCTAGACTCAAACAACGACCAGTAGAAGGGAACCTGAGGGCGTTTAGGCTCTGATACCAACTGTCAGACCCTGGATTCAAACGTCACAAAGAAGACGTACCGGTTGGGCCACGCAACTAGGAGCATACTGGGTTTACCAATCCCAGAAAAAAGCAAGCAGACTCGGAATGGAGCATCGGCCTCCAGCTCCTAGCGATCCCAACGTCACGTACGTCTCGCGATTGCAAACGAAACAAATCCAAAATCCTACCAGTTCGTGTACTTCAAACATACATACATTGTATACGAACTGGTTTGGAATAAGAATGGAAATCAAAAGATAAACCTAAGACACAAAGAAAGGAAATAAATATCCAAAGCTCTCACTGAGCAAATATAGCAAATATCACCAAGCAGAGGACACATGTCCCAACATTACATCATTCAGCGGAAACATGCCGGTCTGAGTACAGACAAGAAGCAAATAGGCACAAGTCCGAAACGAAAAGAGAAGGCCCATCCACGCGGTCCACAAGGTAGAAGCCCAGGGGAACTCTAACTACTTGTCGTAGATCTCGTCGTCGAACTCCACGTAGTAGCCACCCACCTGGTCGTACGGAGAATCCTCAACTGCAGAGAAAACCACAGCTCACGAACGGGTCAATACACCGGAGCGTATTGAACAAGCTAGAGATAACAAGTTACAAAACTGAAAAACTCCCAAAGTATGCGGGTAGGTGGACTTAGCGGCAGTGGCACTAGCAACCTAATAGAGACAGGCTACAACTTCCGTCTAATTAGAGAGGGATAAGAGAGCGCATAAGTAAACAACTACAACTAACATCAATCATAACCCATTCTCGGATTAACCCCCTCAACCAAGTATGAGGAAGCAATCTGGGAAAACTCACATATTGAACAATTTTAGTTACAAGTTATTGTGAAAGTAATTCTATATTACTAGTCAAGTTAATTAACAATGATTAGGTGTAAGTTGTCTATGATCTTATTATAACCAGCATCATCACCAAGTCGTCCATAACCATGGACACGGCTCATCGATAAGATTATACCCTGCAGGGGTGCACTACTTTACCCATGCTCGTTCGATCAACCCCAAAGAGCAAGCCAGATGGTAGGGCATCTCAAGACGGTAAAACTCTTCTCTACAACCCATCCAGGGAACCGCATGATTGTGTGCATGGCTAATCAGGTCAAGTGCCCGCGGGATCAACCTTCATAGCACTCTAAGAACGTGCCACCCTATATGAGAATCGACTACTCCATCATCATGAAATCGTTATGTAACCATATGCATGCATCAAATGGAAAACTCGAACTACTTGCGGCGCCCTGGATAAGAAGCGGATTAGATCGAAGCCGCGGGGGGCTCCATAGGGCCTCCCACAAGTGGTTAGTGAAGGGATCGTGTGCAGAAAACAAAAAATTTCCTAGCAACGATATCCTTAAACTAGCCAAGATCTATTCTATGCAGATATAGTAGTACGAACGGATATCGGAATACGTACCCTTGTAGACCGAAAGCGGGGATTACGTTCCCGCACAAACGTTGTCGATGCATACCGACAAAGCCGACCTCAAGGTCGTGTAGAGGAAGCAGGCCTCCGAGTACCGCTAGCGCAGCACCTCGCAGGGAGTCGCACACGTACGGTGGAGACGACGCCTCCGAAGCTCCAGTCCAGGACGAGCAGCGGAAGACTTGGACCGGAACACCAGCAGCGCGGCAGCGGGCTATGGTGGAGGAGATCCCCGGATCCTCTTGCTCGGCGCGGCTCCAACTTGGGAACCACGAGATCGAGAGAGAAATCGGGAATTAATTGGTGAATTAAAAGGCTGGGGGTGCCCCTTCTTATATAGGCTCCCAAGGGGAGCCTACCTTGCCAGCCAGGCAATGTGGGACTAATCCCACATGCCTGGTGCGGCTCCAGAGGGTGCGCCGGCCCCCCTAGTGGGCCCTTGGCCCACTTGGGGCAGCCCCTCCTGGCCCCCACCGAATTCCCCTAGGGAATTTTCCCCTCTTGGGCCTTCTTTCGTCCGGAAGGCCCATTTAGGGAAATCTGCCTTAATAAATTCTAAAATAAATATATAAAATCATATTTGCATATTAATAACACTAATTAATATCAAACATAATATATATAATATTTCCTAGCTCCGAAAACTCTTTCGACGCTGCCCGATCTCCATCGGACCTCTCCCGGGATGTTCCCGGTGATCTCCTTCCTTTCCGGTTGTCTTGTCGAAACCCCTTAAGTGTGTTACCATAGCGGTTCGATATAATATCAGGTATGATCAAGACTCCTCAATGATCAACGACTAATCCGTAGGCCTGGAGCCCATGAATCAATCCCTGAGATATAACGAATGACTTTCATCTATCAAACCTGAACGTGAAGTCTTAGACCTTTTGCCATAGCGATACTTAGCACGTCCGAGCGTCGCTCCATAGATATCTCCATACCTAATCCCGACCTCGTTACCGACGACGCTATCTTCTACTCGTTCATGATCTCATGTCTCCGTGACCTAGTCACATGCTTGCAAGCTCATTAGACATGATCTCACCAAGTGGGCCGGAGAGTATCTATCCTGCTATGCGGACTGGCAAATCCCGCTCTTGACCCCTCGTCTCAATACTCCTTTCCAATACCCAAAAGTATCACCGTTATTGTCATACTAAATAAGATACGACGTTTGGTGCAATCAAAGTATCTTCGGGGAATATCAATAAGAGTTGATCTCACGGTCAAAGGTGTAACGACTATGTTCTCCAAATCTGGGTATGTCCATCACATCACTCTCCAGCGATATGACTCTCATTGCCGACCGGCGCCATGCCCCATGACCGGGAAACCTCGATCATCAATCGCGCAACGAAACTAGTCTTAGTAGAGGCTACTAGGGACCTGGTTGTTTACGTATCACACCCGCATTAATGTTTCCGCTTAATACGGTTCCAGCATGACACAAAAACCTATTATGAACAAACGAGATATGATAAAGAATACACTTTATTAATTGCCTCTAGGGCATATCTCCTTCAGTTAGTGCGCTCAAAATTGGATCCGCGGACAAGAACTGAGTTCCTAGGTCGACACTTAGCAGAACAAAGCACCTCGCAAGGCCTTCCGCTGGTTCCTTATCATTTAGGTATAATTCCCAACAGAAGATAACATTTTATAAAGAGGACATTCTTTCATCCTAAGTATATGTGACATAGAACAGACAGACTCACATAACCAACCTTAAGCATGCACTACGACTCGTAAGGCTAACAGATAAACATACAACATGTGATGGGATGTGGGGATAAAGCTGTATATGGCTGCAAGATAACATGTGATGGGATCGCAATTCAAGAATCGTAAACTTGGCTAGCATAGATCAAAAGGCAAGGATGAAAACCAAACAACCTGTAACAAGTTAGCAGAAGCTTGCCTGGCAGCTCGTGGCCCGACACAAAAGCGGGAACCTTAGTATCGTAGGTACCGTCAGCAGGCACATCGTCGTCTACACAGAGAAGAGCAAAACATAGAAAATAGGAAACATAATCAATAAATGGAAATGCGCAAACAATTGATGGTGCATGACATGGCAAGATGCAATACGAGATGCACTTAATCCAAATTAAGCGGGAATGCAATCCCGTCAATTAATATTTAGGTTCAAGTAATTATCTACACATCAAATTAAATGTTCGTTAGCATGGCAAGACATGGCATACATGATTTAATCAAATTAAATGGAATAGGGCATTATATATTTATTACCCCACACATTCCTTATTTAATTATTTAGTCATTTGTTAATTTAAACTAAGCAATAAAATTAAATGATGCAAAATGGTAAAAGAATGGTATATAAATGTTCATTGCATTTTTCGTATAATAAAACATATAAAAATTATTTAAATTGGAGTTATAAATTAAAAGTTATTAACATATTAAGTTTCTGGACTAATGCAAAGTGCAGGGACCTGTTGGTGATTGAAAAACATTCTAGTGATGGTTTAAGCACTAAAACAGGAAGTGCAGCGGGCTCTTTGTAATTACCCCAACGTCTCTGGTTTCTGGAACTTTTTTCACTGTAGGGAACCTAACCTGTGTGACTGACTCTGGACCCAACGCCATAGTGGCGCTGACTGGACGCGGGGACACTGCGCTGCCGCCCACTGTCGCTGATAGGTGGGGCCGCTCTGTCAGTGTCTGCGCAAAACTGAAAAAGGTGTGGCTTTTATTCATCTCAGCCAGTAATCGAACTCGCGCGCGCGCGGACGTGCGATCGGGCACCGCGGCTAGCCAGTGGGGTGTGTGCTGTTGTTGCCAGTAAGCGCAAAGAATGGGTTTTGAACACTAACGCAACCCTGAACACTGTCGAAACTGAAACTGCACTAGCTACTGACGGAACTGAAAAACTGAAACCGAACGTCGCGGCGGAGCAAAATCGGCCGGCGTCGACCACGAATCGGGCGGCGTTAAGCGTGCGGTTGCGTGCGTGGGTGTGTGGTGTGTTGGCGAAGCCGAGAGAGTTCTCGGAGGCGAGGAAGAAGGCTGGGAGTCTTGTAAGAACCCCTCTGACTACCCGTTAGAGATGCCCACGTTATGTAAACAGATCACGATCCCAATGATCAGTGCATCGCGATCAAATAACCAACATGGTATACAAAGTTACATCATACAACTCGAGTAGAACAAGACTTACATAAATAATGGTCTCATGACCAAGCCTGCAAACATCATCGCACTTGACGAATTATTAACTAAGGCACAACGGAAGATTCGGCTAGCGTCAGCCCTCGTCATGTCATGACGCATTCCCACAGATCAGTTGAGCGGGACACTCAGTTGGCGTAGTCGTCGGTGTACTCCTCCTTCTTGTCGTACATCACCTCATTGTAACCTGAACGCTTGAATATCCAGGGACACAGCCATATGAGTACATTTACGTACTCGCAAGACCACCTCTAAGGCTTAAGTTTTCATGATAATGCAAGAAAACACTTTTCGAAAATTGGGATAGCTGCTATATACGACTATAGGGCTTAGTTTTCGAACACCATGCTTTTAGGCATAGAGAATACGACATCTCTATATCTTGGTTGAAGAAAACATTTAGAGAAAGAATTCTCTTCTCTTAGATATAACAAGTACATATCCAAGTTCAAAAACTTCCTTTTGTAAAACCTTTAAAAGCACTAGGATGGGGATACCCCTTTTTCCTTCCTTGAGTTCGGACTGATTGTCTCCCCGAGACCAATCATCTTCACTCAAATTCCGTACCTCCCAGGAACCTCCTTGTTTTACCGAAAACACTTTTCTTGAAATTAACTTCTTTCTCTAAGGCGCCCAGTGTGGCCTTTCCAACCGTCCATGACCGTGGACGCAGCTATTCGAATAGATTTACACTCTGGAGAGGTTGCACACTTTACCCACACCTATCGGTCATTCCGCTGTGTCTGCCACGGCCCGTCATACGACAGCATGCGGGGGTCCGGATAACACGATCAAAACTTTCCACTATGTCCACCCCAGTATGGGGGCCTCCCGGTAGGTTTGTTCTCCTTGGCACCGTTTGCTCCACTAGACCTCTTGGTCTTTCCTCTGGACGTCACACCGCCACGGTAGGAGACCCGCCGTAATCATCCGGTTGCTGGTCCTCGGCATTGTATTGTCTCTTCTAGACGACAACCCGGCTCCGAGGGCCCAGCCCTCATAGAAAGCTTGAGAGCCCCAATACTAAAACAGATAAGCTTCCGGTTAAGTCCTACCGATGACAGGTAGTGTGGTTGCACGGGTTAATTTTTCAGGCGGCAGCAGGGACTTCGAAATGAAACCTCCATCTCCGACTGCTCCCAACAGCTCGGGTTTTCGCAACATCTCCGAATGCTCTCAGCATCTCGGGTTTTCATAAAATCATTTCTTTCTCGCTGATTGCTCCCAGCAACTCAGGTTTTCCTCCGTAAAACAGTTTTATCAAATAGGTTCCCATCCTATATTTTGGAGGTAAAGAAATAAGAATATACTACTAGATAAGTTAATCTTCTTGATGGAGCCTTCAACAACATGGCTCATCAAGTGAAAACTTATTTTGTAATGCCTATAGTATTCTAGTAGATAACTTTGGCCAAACAATACTTGGTAAAATAGTTTTCGGGTGCCAGGGTGAAACAAAAGAAGTGAAACATGCATCATTTTATTTTAAAGACAAAACAATGCTTGATAAAATAGTAGGATTAATTATAGTGGTGAGGTGGGATTGCCTGGCTTAGCAATATGTCCTTGGTCTTGATCTTGATGTTCCTCCGGCTCACTCCTCACTTCCAGTTCCTTCTTGATCGTATCTAACATCGTAAACAGGAAGAGGAACAACACTCAGAATACAAGACAATGTCACAAGGACATAACAAACAGCAAGCATCGCACAAAACATTAAGCTAACAATCAAAAGCAAACAACTACTTGAACTAAACAACAACAATAAAGTCCATAGACCTAAGACAAACAATAGATTCTCCTACGAAAATATACACAACCACCATGAGTATTAAAAAGGTAGTTCTACAGAACACTAAAACAACACATCACTTAGGGTTATTATATCATTTAACAAGAGTTGTTATATTAGTTTCCCCCATTTCCAAACTATATTTTGTTGCAAATAGACATGATCTATAATGATATCTCAAAGTAAACATTAGTCCATAGAGATTGTCATTCAATTACCAAAACCACACATGAGGGAAAATGCTCTTTCCATCTCCCCCATTTTGGTAATTGATGACAATCTCTTTTGAGAGGGTTTATAATATCTTGAAGCTATCAAATATCTTGAAGTTGGATTTTGAAAAAGCTTTTGACAAGGTTAAATATTCGGCAATTCTGCTCATGCTGAAACATTTAGGGTTTGGAGACCTTTGGCTGAGATGGATATCTAAAATCCTGCATTCTGCTTCCACCTCAGTACTCTTAAATGGTATACCTGGGAAAAAAAATTGGTGTAAAAGAGGAGTTAGACAAGGTGATCCTTTGTCTCCTTTGTTGTTTGTGACTACTGCTGAGCTTCTTCAATTTGTCATTAACGCTGCTTGGCAATCTGGAGTGATTGATTTGCCCCTGTCTTGTTCCTTTGGGTTAGATTATCCCATAATTCAATATGCAGATGATACTCTGCTTATTATGCCTGCATGTGTTGAACAACTGAGAAGGTTGAAAGTTATCCTGGATAAATTTTCATTATCTACTGGATTAAAGATCAATTTCAATAAATCCTCTATGGTACCCATGAATGTTGACCATGATAAAAGTGTTGAGCTGGCTATGGTCCTGGGGTGTAAAATTGAAGTCTTACCTTTTACTTACCTTGGTTTGCCCCTGGGGACTACTAGACCAAAGATGGAAGACCTTATTGGAATTATTCATAGGATTGACAGAAGGCTGGTTGGAATTGGTGATACACTATCCTATGATGGTCGACTGGTGGTGATTAAATCCATCATTTCTGCTATTCCCAATTTTGCTATGTGCACATTGAAACTGCCTTTGGGTTTTCTGGACTATATTGAGGGATCTACCAGGGGTTTCTTCTGGAGGGGCAAAGATATTAATAAAAAAGGTAAATGCTTGGTCAAATGGGATAATGTATGCAAGCCAAAGAGATTGGGTGGATTGGGCATCCTAAACCTCGGAACCCAAAATATTGCCCTACTCATGAAGTACATTTTTAAGTTCATGAATAAGGATGATTTGCCATGGGTTAAGCTTATATGGAAAGCACATTATGAGAATGATAGAATACCTCAAAACACTGGACCTGTAGGTTCTTTTTGGTGGAAGGATTGTCTAAAGTTATTTGATAGCTTCCTGGAATTGGCTGCATGTGTCCCAGGTGATGGTGGCACTGTAAGACTTTGGATGGATAAGTGGTCTGACGAGCTTCTTAGGCACAAACTACCTCACCTTTGCTCCTTTACGAAGTCACAATCCATTTCCATTAAACAGGCACTTGCTGTATTTTCTGATGAAGAGTCATTGGATTTGTTTCATACCCCACTTTCAGTACCTGCTGTTCATCAATTTGCCCAGTTCAACAATTTGCTGACAGGACATATGGGTACTTCTACTGCTGATAGGTGGATTATGTCATCCAGCAATAAAAGTTACTCGAGTAAGAGGGTTTACGATACCTTAATGGAAAATAATCCTGCACCATCCCCTTTCCAGTGGATCTGGAAATCCAGTGTTCTCCCAAAACATAAGATATTTTTTTGGTTACTTTTGCAAGACAGATTGAACACAAGAGACCTCCTAGCCAGAAAGCAGTTTCAGATTCAGGACTATAACTGTGTTCTATGCTCACAGGGAATGTCCGAAGAGTTTATCCATTTATTTTTTGAATGTGACTTCAGCTTGAATTTTTGGTGGAAACTTTATCTTGAATGGGATACGGATCTGGACCTCTTCTCCATGTTGATTCAAGCCAAGAAAACTTATAAGCTAATATGCTATAAGGAAATCCTCATTATTGGTTGCTGGAGTATTTGGACCCATCGAAACAGATGTATTTTTGACTCTCAGCCCATTTGTCTTGAGGCTTGTTTCCAGGACTTTATCTGTTCTTTTAGTTTGATTTTGCATAGAGCTAAACCTTCCTTAAAGGAAGGGATGACCCAATGGTTAGACACTTTATGAACTTTTCCATGTAATATGTACAGCTGTCAATGAGAAAATAGAAAATTAAACAGTAGGGATTTTTCCCTACTGTTTTGCGCATCAAAAAAAATACTTCAGACAAAAGTATATTAATTGTTTAGGAAATACTTAAAACAAAAGTATCTTTTAATCTAGGAGATATTCCAATCAAAAGTGTGTTATCACACAAGCAAGTTGTAACATCCCAACATTTTATAATGTTCAAAAATCACTAAAATTTAAAACTTTTTCTTTATTAAAATAAAATATTAAATGCATAAGAGAACCAACTATGAAAGAGTTTAATGTTTCAAATACCACAGTTTAAACATGTTATTATTTAATGTATTTCAAAACCTTAATAGGTAATGTGAAAAATATTTTACAAAATACAATCTATTTTATTCTAAGTAGATAGATTACTTATAAGTAATTGGCTTTAACCACTTAGCATTAACTATAAATAAATTAAATTAATAAACTATTGAAAACAATGTCTATTTGCCAAAAGATTACTATTCATTTAACTAAGTTCAAAAAATATAGTTTGGAAATTATAAGCCTATAGTTTATAACCTTAAAACTTCATAAATTAAAACTAATGAATTACCCAATTAAACATTCCTTTTGCTTACATGATTTTCATCCATTTTTAAAGCATGAACTGATTAATATATTCTATATAAGGAAAGAATTAAAATCTTTTCCAAAGTTGTCTATGAAGATTTCCAATGATTCATCTTAATATAAAATATAGTGGTGCACAAAATAAATTAAATTAAAAATGATTGCATTACATTTTCTCTTTTTCATTGCAAATAGTTGTAATACGATAATCTATTAAAGATAAAATTTATTTAATACTTGAATATGAGTTTAAATAAAATAAATTCAAACATTTTGAAAATTGATATTTCATAGAATTTATTTAACCAAAAAAATAAAATTAATTAAACCCTAGTTATAAATTAAACATAAAGTGTCAATTTTACATTTAATCAATATTTCGAAATTATTATTTTTGAAAAGTGTTCAAAACATTCCTACAACTGGTTTAACACAAAGATAATAATTGTACAAATTTTTAGAAATTTGTTTGATCTCATTTGGAGTTATAAAACAAAAGTTATTAAGAAAATAGAAAATCAGAAAAGGAAAAAGAAAAATCCCTAACAGTGGGACCCACCTGTCAGGGGAGGTCGTCTTCCTCCTCTATCCAAAAATCGCGCCCCGATTCCGCCTCCGATCCCTTTCCATAATCCGAGCTCGATTCACGGGATATGTTTCCGTGGAGCATCCCTATAAGTAGCCCTGCTCCCCCTCTCTCGTTCCCCCTCAAAAACCCTCGCCCGAGCGCCCTAGGGTGCCCACAAATCGCCGCCGCCGTGCCGCCAACGCCGCCGCCGTTTTTCTTCGGTTCCGGTGAGCTAACGCAGACCCCGAGCTCTCTCTCTTGCCCCATCTTCTTCCTTATGTCCATGCGCATCATTGTAATATTTTTGTGTAAATTTTAACGCGCCCGGACGAGTTGCCCGTGCTTGACCGAAGCCGCCGCCGCCCCGCGAACTCCGGCGAGGGATAGAACGAGCACCGGAGCGCCTCGCCACCCACCACCACCTCCATCATCTTTGTCGAGCCGCGTAGCACTCGGGGCGACCGTCCGCGCTTCCAGGGGAGTCCCGCAACCTCGCCGTCGTCCACGCCCGAGACAACGCCGTTGTTCCTCTTCGTCTCCGGTGACCTCCCCGCGCCGCTCCGGTGAGCCCCTCTCCTGAACCGTCCGATCTGCAATCTACGGTGTAGATTAGAAGTTTTAATCCGATCGGTACGGTTGGATGTGATCCGTTAGATCTAGATCGTGTGGACCAGATCCAATGACTTATCCACGTCAGCTGCCGCGTCAGCAACACAGTCAGCGCACAGTCAGCGCCAGCGTGGAATTTCGTTTTCAAATTAAATAAAAAATGGCAGTTTTGCAGAAAAGCCCCTGTCTATTCAAACTATCATATCTTTTTCTCTGTTTATCCAAATTCAAATATTTTTATATATTTGGAAAGCCCTTGACATGTAGATTAATTTGGATCTGCAAAAATTCAAATTTTACTTAGTTGAAAATATTCAAATTCCAAATGGTGAATTGAGTATTTTTGCCATAACTTTAAATCTGTAAATTCAAAAATTGTAAATAAAATTGTTTTAGAGACTTTGGAATATTTATAATGTGATGACACTGCTATGAAATATTGTTGAGTAATATTTGAATGAATTCATAGTTATATAGTTAAGTTGAATAGTTTGAGTATTTTTCCACATAACAATTAATAGAAATATTATTTTTGATTAAATCAAATTGCTATAAATTTAATTAAATGCCCCCTGTCTACTAACACTAATTACAAAATTTTGCTATAAAAATTTAATTATAGAAAACTTTAATATTATAATTATTCCTTTTATTATATTTTCCAAAAATAGAAATTAATTAAATTGCATTTATAGCCTAATACATGCTTTATAAATATCACAAATTTTGTATGATATTTCTTTGGATTTAAAAGTCCATTACATGCATAACTTATTTTCACATATAGATATAATTTTTCCCATAAGAAAACTCCTTCCCCATTTTCTCTAAGTTAGAAATATTTTCAACTTAGCATTTTGGTAAAGTGATACACTTAGACTCTTAGGATTTTCAACATGGAGCTAGAAGACCAATGAAGGACTTAGCCAAAACAAGACTTCAGAAGTATCTCCAAGGAGTAGAAGCACTTAGAAGAAAGATCAAGAAGAAGTTCATGAAGACCAACCAGAAATATTTTCTAAGTCTTGTCCCTCTTTCTTTCTTTCTCCCTCCTTCTTTGAGACTTCATGAAGATTAAGTAAATCCAAGACCAGCCTAGGTGATACAAAAATCATCAAGTCTGAAGATTCATCAAGACTACCAAGAGTTCAATCAAGACATCATCCAGAAGAAAGTTACAAGTCTGGAGATGAAGCCTGGAGGACAACTACATCTTTCTTTCTATATTTTCCCTCTTTCCTAATCTTATCTTTCACTTTAGACATAAACGATTTTTGATCATGTTATTACCATCTTGAAGTTTATTGGATCCTAGCGGCATAGTGAGATGAAGCGGCCTGGAAACTAACCTTACATGTCCACATACATGAGACCTGTTCCACAATTTAAGTGGCTGGCCGGGTGTCTGTCTCTCTCACTATAGTGAATATCCAATTTAGCAAGAGTTGTTAATAATTGTTGATCACCTTGAACAATAGAGTTAGTATTTTCTCTAAGTAATTATGCACATCATGACTAAGTCATTGAGTGCTTATTCAAGATGATTTATAACAAAGTATTTTGTCCAACCTATGACTTTAGTTCTTAGTCATTTTGACCAACCTAATTGCCTTGCATTAACTTAAAAGAATTTCATGGCATGACATGCATCTCTAGTCCTTAGAAATAATTTGCATATCATGCATAACATGTTTTCCTTAGAAGTGTTATGAAACTTATTTGTTAACTACGTATGTGCATGTATGATTGATGATTGTTGTTTGTTGATTGTTGTATTGTTGTTTGCTTATATTGTTTAGATTGAACGGAGAGCAAACGTTCGTTGTTGAATAGAGTTTGTGAACAACGACAACATTCAAAGGCAAGTGGCACACCTCATAAAATTCCTATTATTTTCTATATGCATTACTTAGTGTATTTTTATATGCATGTGTAGGATAGTACTGCTATGCTAAACGTGTGTAGAATTCCCTTACTCCTGTGTCTAGGTTCCTATATCATACTTGGTAGATATATTGATGCTATGCAATTGATGAAAAGTTTTACAAAACGATAAGTGACTACTCAAGGCTATGCTCATGGTTGTCGTCGCCTAGGATGAATGTCTATTCTACTTAGGGCCGTGAGCATGGTGATTTTCACCTGAGAGTGCACATCCACTAAATTAATAAACCTCCTGGGTGGATTGGTTGTATGGTGGCGAAGTTGAGTGGCTACTCGGGTCCATGTCTATGGTTCCTGGAGTATGTGCACTTGTGGATGGCCACCCAGGGAACAGAGGAATCTGAAGAACTCCGAGTGACGATTGCTTCCCGTGCATCCTTTTGACAATGGGCTCTGTCTAGAATAATTAAGTTGTGAGGGTGCAACCTGTCAGCTTGACAAGCAGATGTAGGGGGGTGATAGGTGGAACGGGTCTTGCTAGTATGGTTGTTTTCTTCTTCTGAAAGTTCTTGTCTCAATTCTCTCCTTTCCTTAATACACTCCGCGTGTATAGGATTCTCGGGCTAATTGAGTCTAAAGGTGAAAGTGCACAACCTCTGCAGAGTGTAAAACTAAGTACTTAGCCGTGTCCCCGGTACGAACAATTTGAGCAGCTGATCACGGACGTCAACGGAGGATTCCACCATTCCAACTTCAGAAATAAAACTTGATGGCTGAACAAGGGAAGATGAGATTTATGGTTTTCATGCCATACTTCTCTTGATTTGAAGAAAGTGTTTTCCAAAAAGATAGGAAAAATTGGCTTTATGCAAAATAGCCTTGAACTCCACCAGCCAAATATGCATATAGGCTATAGAGTTATTCCATTAAGTGTCCACCATAGTGTCACTTGCCAGACTCCATTTTTAATGGAATCTGACCCACGTTGTTGCAATATTTTTCTTATTGCAGATTATTCAGATGACGAGTGAGGTTTCGTTTATAGGTTTCAAGTCTACAACCAACATGTTTTCTCCTGTGGCAGCATGAAAGTGATAGAGACTCACTGCTATTGTATTTCCGCTGTGTACTTTTTCAGTGCTAGCTTTATGCTATGCAACTTGTATCGAATATTTTGTAATTCTAGATCATCGATGTAATAAAATTGACGCTTTGTTGTGATATTACATCGTAAACTGTGTGTGCAAATGAATCGATCCAGGGATTTGCACTATACACAGGTATCTGCGTTATTTAAAGTGCAGGTACGCTACACAAGTGTTAACATTAACAATAGCACACTCTCACGTGGACATGTTAATATTTCTAAGATACATTCTAGTAAGCAATCAATCAACCAACAAAGGCTAACCCTAATGTTCACCCAAGTATTTGATTAAGAGCTAAAAAGGTGCACTAGACTATTTAATAAGACACGACAACTGAGACCACTTCAACAAATAAACCAAACAGTCACGCAGTAAACAGGTGTTGACAGCACTCTTGAAGTAATTCCACCATACCACAATCATTACAAAGCACAAACAATTATTGTATAGTATTTAACACCAATTACAACCACATGCATAACACCCAAATAAAATTAGTGCAACACCCGGGAAACAAGATGAACTATGTTAAACTAACTAGTGAGTGACATAACAATATTTTTAGGAAACTTATTAGGGTTATGCAAGGTTATCACCACTGCTCACACAAGTTGTTGATTTAAACTTAAAAGGTGTAGTTGGCTGATTTAACAAAACACCACAAAGAAGCGTGTTGACAACAATCTAAAGTAAACAAGCAAACAACAAGCATTTCAAAACATCACCACTTACTGGATAAAAACATAACACACAAACATACCCCTAAGCAAAGCATATAAACACAATTGATGTTATTATTAGGGTACAATGTGAATAATGCTAAACATCAGTAAGCAATGCACCACACATTAACAAAGTGGTTTTAAGACAAGTTATTATGGTTGAGTTAAGTTTCTGGACTTCAAAAGTTGATTAGTAATATTTCTACAATTCACATTTGCTAAGAACAGATGATTAAAAGGCTAATACTTCTATTAGCCAAATGTTGCTGTTTTTGGGGATAGATCATAACTCCTAAGATAAAGTTCATAAATTAAAATCCTTGTACCTCAGTATACTTAGTAACTATAGGAAGCTTGGAAAATTGGATTTGCATACAAAGCTATTACTAAACACATAAGAACTCTACAAAAGTTACTCCTAAGCTGTTTTCATAAACATATATAACACAAAACATTAAAATCAAACACATGCAATTAACATAAAATAAAACTATTAGTTTTCAATTGTAATAACACCCTGTTTTGGAAAATAGTTCACCAAGAGCAAAATATAAGCTAGAAAATTCTACACAACTAGGAAATGATAGTTGCTACCCAAATCTAATACAACCAATTAGATTTACTCCAAAAAGTACTTTTAATAATGAACTAAAAATCATCAAAATGCTACTGTTGTTAAACTTAAACTTAATAGAACTTTAATTAAACCAATCTCCTGCATGCAAGACTTATAGATCAAGGTAGGTATGTTTCTGAGCTTTACATAGAAATAAAGTTTGCATGATTTGGATATTCAGACCACTCACAATTAAATAAAAGGTGGAAAAGATACTTTTACAAGATTAGATATAGCATGCACATACAACCACTTTTTGGTAAAGGCCAGTGCCAGATGGTTAAGAAAACTCATATGCATGCAACAAATTTGAATCACTCAATTTGCATGCATAGATCAACCACAATCAAATTAAAGCCACAAGGTAATTTGACAGGAAATATAACAGGAGATTAATCCACAGGAAAAATAAAAGGAAAACAGGCCGGATCTGGCCACGGGCCGAGCGGGCGAGCTGGGCCGGCCCAGTGCGCTGCGCGCGCTCGCGAGGGGATAAGTGGCCGCCGGATCCAGAGCAGACGGCCAAGATTAGAAGGGATAGGGTTCAAACTGAACCGGACCTCGTCCATCTTCTTCCTCCAGACGAACATGCCGGAGCAGAAAACCTAGAAGAAGGGGGTGTGGACGAGCAACTCACCCAGGGGTCCTCAGGGCGACGAGGAGGGGCAGAGGGTGGTGCGGAGAGGCAGGGCAGCCGAGGGGAGGTCAGGGATCAGGCAGGGAGGCTCCAAAAGACTGCGGCGTCGAGCGTGTCCGCGTCGGGCACGGCGCGGCTCCGGCGGCTTCCCTGCACCAAAATGCACGAGGAGACGTCTCAGAGGTTGCCAAGAGAGAGGGGAGTACGATGGAGCAACAATGGAGAGAAGAGGGGGTCGGTAGCAGCGGCGCTCTTCCTCGGAAGCTCACGGCCCGAACATGGAGTTCATCACGCGCTCTAGGGAAGTAGGGGCCAAGAGGGCTTGTGCTCTTGCCACGGGTGGGGGAGTGAAGTCCAGGGAAGTGAATGGACAAGGTGTGAGAGGGAATGGGGTTCTTAGGACACTTATTGGTGCGGGTGGACGGCTCGTGATTTTCGGACAGAGAGAGAGAAAGAGAGGGCATCGAGCAGGGATTAGCGAGGGAGGGCGGTGGAGGAGCGTCTTCGGACACTGCAGCACGGCTTGGAGGCTAGCGGGTTCTACGGAGCTGACGGAGGGAGGTGAGTAGGGTGGAGATCATCTCCTGCTCGCCAGGTGTTCGACAAAAGGTCCAGACCGAAAAAGAAAAGAGAGGGGACGGTCTAGGGTTTGCCAGGGGCAAGGGAAATATGTCTAGAAGGTGAGTGGTGATCCATGCCACGTCCAAGACCAGACTTGGGGAGGAGAGGAGTGAAGGCTATGGGCTGGAATTATTTTAGAAATTTTTAGACTATGTCACAAAGCTAAGATGGATTAGTCAATCGTTTAGCCTAAAAATTATAAAACAAGATGACATGGTTAGAGGGGATATAGGTTCAGCATTTAGGGTTAAGAGTTTAAGAAAAAGGGTCATTCAACAACTAGATACAAAAATGGCAAGTTACTATCTTGTAACATTACATATGGTCACATTATAATGTAGCACTCAAAACAATCAAGAAATAGTGATAAAACATTTTTGTAAAATATAAAGAATGATACAGATGGATGGTAGATGTGTTGAAGATTAAACTAGTTGAGTTGCATTTCCATTTTAAGCAAAATAGACCCTAATTGTCAAGCTCTATAAATGCTAAAAATTAATAAGAGGGAAGATTGATTTTCTATCTATATAAAATATAGATTTTGTAAACATCAAACACAAAACCATTTTACAAGAGGTAATACATCCCACTCAGTCAAGACAAACAAATCAAACATTTTAGATACCCAAATAAATGATGTGCAATAAATGTTGCTAAAATCCATCACCACATGAACACTCATAAAATAACACATTCAGTGCAAACAAATTAAGCACATATCAAATAGATAAAACACACATACAATTGGATAAACAACCACACCTTAAGATAAAATCAAATTATTTGGAAGGTGGTGATTAACACAATAAAGACAAGATTTTTGGAGAATGAAGGTTAAACCACTTCCTAATAATAGTTTTACCAAGAGATATTAAATTAAGAGTTTTGAGATAAGAGTTACAAATACTTGCAAAATATTGAACTCAAAATATATTAGGGCTTATGATATGGTCCTTTATATTTTTGCAAAGATATGACTTTTGGAGATACTTTATTTTCTCAATTAAATGGTCTTTGGGTAATTGCTGAAATCAAGACATTCATGATAAATATAGTTTGTTAAGAATAAGATAGGAGAAGATATATGTACTATTTCACTTGTTAAAACATTGACCTCAG
This sequence comes from Poa annua, assembly GCA_026929855.1. Taxonomy (NCBI): domain Eukaryota; kingdom Viridiplantae; phylum Streptophyta; class Magnoliopsida; order Poales; family Poaceae; genus Poa; species Poa annua. Next base: position 48,441,993 of record CM049428.1, read on the forward strand.
AGGTCATATTATAACTTGTTTGAGTTTTAGATGGTTGTTATTTAAAAGTCATCAACACAAACATGAAAACACAACTTGACAAACAAAGCATACAAGGGAAATCACATCCATTAACAAGACATTTAAAAAAAATTGTTCCCTCGGAATTTTGGGTCTTTATTATATAAGTTTTTCTTGGGTCCAAAATTTAGGGTGTTAGAAGTCTCGGGTCCGTGCTCAGTTTCCTACGCGCGTGACACGGCCGTGCGGAGGGTCTCCGGAGCCGGCGTAATTCCGGCGAATGGAGCAGTAAATGAAGGGGAAAAAGGAGGAATCAAAGCGGCTCACCGTGAGAGTCCTGATGGCGAGAGGGGAAGGGTCGGGGACGACGAGATGGAGCGAACGGTGCCAGAGAAGAAGCTCGGAGCGGCGGACGGTGTCGGGGAAGAAGCCTTGTAGCGGTTCTCGGGTTCTGCTCCGTGGCGTCGAAGAAGGAGGAGGAAGAGGCGTGGCTCCTAGGCTCCTCGGCTGGTCCTCGACGGCACCGGAGCTGCGGGGGATGGTGAGGCTTATCGGTGGTGGAGGAATTCCGAGAGGAAACGAGGGGAAAAGTATAAGCGGGCGACGACGCTGTGGGGAGCTAGGGTTAGGGTTCTGTGGGGGCGCGGCGGCTGCTTAAGGAGAGGAGGGAGCAGGTGGAGGCGCGGTGGTGGCGGCATGGCAGAGAGCGATGGCCATGGCCTCGCTGGAAAGCTTCTTTGTACGGAGGTAGAACACAAATAGGAGTGGGGGTTGTGGGCTGGGCTGGGCCGGAGTTGGGCCAGGTTTAGCCCACTTCGTCCAAACCTCTTTTTTCTTCTATTTTTTATTTTTGTTTTTGTTTTATTCTTTTTCTGTTTGCGTTTTAAAACAAAATAGAAAAGAAAAAGAGATAGAAACTTTAAGCCAATTTTTAATAGTTTCAAAATATACAATTTGACACATAGTTTGAAAACTTGCAAAAGATTTGAACATCACATTTGAAATATTTGGATTGCATTTGAATTTAAAAGTGTGATTTAAATTTAAATACAATAATTTAATTAATAAAGTAGACAAAAAGAAATGATGTCATGATGTATTTCTTTATTCCACAACAAACACAACAATCTAACAGGGCATTACATTTGGGATGTTGTAGGTTCCCTCTTTGCACCTTGAGGAGACCTCTTGTCATATTGAACCTTTTTCCCTTGATGGATTCTCCCAAAAGACTTGAGCCGCAAGGGCTAGATGCTCGTTGTAGGCGCACTTGAGGGATTCATTAAACATCGAGGAGGGACTTCGCAAGTCACCATCATATTCATCTTCAACAGTGGCCTTCAAAGCATGATTCACTCCCTTTTGCACTCCGAGAGCTCTTGCTGTAGCGTCTTACTCCTGACGGTAACACCTACTCCTACTCCTAAGCCATCGTGTTGCCACAAAAAAGCTTCATCCATGATACTAAGAACTAGAACCGCCACGGAGCATTGTTTCGATACACTATTAAGAGTTCTAGCGTTCCGCTATTTCCAAAGAGACCAACACGTCAGCATGACAAGGGCGTCGAACTTCTTCCTGTCCTTGCTGGCAATGCACCTCCGAGCCCGATCCCACCAGCCCTCAAGCAGGTCCTCCTGGGTGCGAGTCGCTACTCGAAACCCTAGCCTCTGAAAGAGCAGCCACCATGCTTCCCTAGCATAGACATGCTGCATTAGCACATGCTCGATCATATCCTCATCTTGAAGACATGTGAAGCAAGCCGAGGTTTTCTCCTACAGTCCATGTCGCTTGCGTTGATCTGAGGTCCAAATCCTGTGATGCAATGCAAGCTAGACGAAGATTCGCCACTTCAAAGGGGCTTGATTCTTCCAGGTGCAAGCGATTCGTGGCAACCTTGAAAGTGTTCATGTCTTGCATCACCTCATTAGATTTCATGAGATGGTAATAGTGCCTCCCTTACAAGCTCTCAAATCAATGGGCTCGAATGACATGAGGGAGCTCACATATTTCCTTTTGATCCATGCATCATCAATATGGGTAGTGATACGTCCATTTTGCATCACTATTTATATCATAATTTACTTTTATTCATTGATATATTTAATATTTGGAAATGATACTTATGTTATTTCATCTATTTTGCATGATTGATGATCATTGGAGGATGGAACTCCGGAGTCTGAATTCTGTTGGAAAAAGCGTCACCGAGATACAATATTTGCAAAGCTGAGAAGACCAAACGGAGAAACTGGAAAATCATATTTTGCCAGATCACGGAGGAGGCCAAAAGGGGAGCCTGAGGTGGGGCCCAGGGGGCCCACACCAGGACATGCTGCGACAAGGAGTCTAGCCGCGCGAGCAGGTGGTGGGGCCACCCTGCCCCACCTCTGGCCGTGCCCCTTCGCATACTTGAAGCCCCCGAAAACCTAATACCCGTACGATGTTAAGAATTCCTCTCTTCAGCCACCACAAGGCGGAAAACACCAGAGAGAAGAAAGCTCTCCGGCAGGCAGAAATCTGCCGAGGAAATCCCTTCCCAGAGGAGGGAAATGGTGGCCATCGTCACCGTCATCGAGCTGCACTTCATCTGGATCATTATCACCATCATCTCCACCGCCGTCACCGTCATCTCCACCGCTCCACTCTGTTCCTGCTGTAACATCTAGGGCTGAATCTTGTGTGTTTGATAGGGGAAACTCTCCCGGTGTTAATTACTATTGGTATTGATGCTATTGGGTGGAACCGTTGGATTAAGGTTAATGTTCATATTTTTACCCATCATTATATCATCTATGATCATGATCCAAATGATGTGTTGTGATTAGTTCGTTTAGTTCTTGAGGACATGGGTGAAGTCTAGATGTTCGTGTTATTGTTCTAGTGGTGTCATGTGAACGTCGACTACATGACACTTCACCTTTATGGGCCTAGGGGAATGCATTGTGTATTTAAATATTAATTGTGGGATTGTCGGAGTGACAGAAACCTACCTCCCCCCCCCCCCCCCCCCCGTTAGTATCTAGATGCATGAGGGATGGTCGAAACTCAAAGTTTAAGGTTCTGGTTAGATTTATCTTAATTTCTTTCTTGTATTTGTGGATGCCTGCAAGGGTTATAATCACAAGTATGAATTAGTCCTAGGAAGGGTGGTGCATTAGCATAGGTTCACCCACACAACACTTATCGAAACACTAAAGATTACTCATCTATATGAAGCGAAAGCACTAGACATAAATCTCGTGTGTCCTCAAGAACGCTTGGTCATCGTAAGTAAAAAACTAGCTTGTCCTTTGCTCTAGAAAGGATTGGGCCAATCACCGCAATTATTATTCTTGCACTTTATTTAATCACACTTTATTTATCTGTTATATCAAAAACTCTTATAAACTTGTTTGCTAGTATTTACAGTGAAATCCTCATCAAAACTGCTTGTCAGCACCTTCTGCTCCTCGTCGGGTTCGACACTCTTATTTATCGAAAGTACTATGATACACCCCCTATACTTGTGGGTCACCAAGAATATTTTCTGGCGCCGTTGCCGGGGAGTGAAGCGCTATTGGTAAGTGAATTGGTGAGGAAAACCTTAGATGTAAGTGCTGTTTTTATTTTTGTCTCCTATTTTGCTTAATTATGGAGAAACAAACTATTGCTTTCCTGTTTGGAAAGGCTTCTAGCACTGCTGAGGTAGAAAATGAGGCACAACCTGAAGAAATAATGCCATTTAAAGTACATATGAAAATTATTGATCGTGTTATGGATAACCACTATTAAGAGGATGGAACAGTCCACCCCGTTGATCATTTACTTTTTGTACATGAATTATGCGAGTTGTTCAAGTCTGTAGGTATTACAATGGACAAAGTCAGGAAGAAATTATTCTCCATATCACTTACTAGGAGAGCTTTGTATTGGTATAAATTGTTGAAGAATAGGAGTTCTCTTGGATGGGAGGAAATTGTACCTCTCTTTTATTCTAAATTTTATCCTCAAAGTGAGATTCATCAAGATCAGAATTCTATATATAATTTCTGGCCTCACGACGGAGAAAGTATTGCCAAGCGTGGGGGAGATTGAAGGCATTAATGCTCAAATGCCCCATTCATGAGCTTCCTGGTAATATTATTATTGATAGCTTCTATGCAAGACGCTCCTTAGAAGATAAAACATTATTGGATACTTCTTGTGCTGGATCATTCACGCGTAACAAAGAAGAGTTTCAATGGGATCTTTTTTATCGTATTGAAGAGAATACTGAAGCATGGGAGAATGACAAAGGTAGGGAGTCAGGTATAAAATATGACTTCGAATGCATAAAAACTTTCATGAATACTGATGCATTTTGAGATATTAATAATGCTTATGGTCTAGACTCTCAAGTTATTGCAAATTATTATAAACCCTTTGCTGCTTATTTTGGTTTGCCCAAGGAGGGCTTTAAGAAGTATCATGAACCTTATAAAGATAAACTATTACTCCTATAGCTAAAAGCATTGAAGTTAATATTATTGATAATATTATTCCCGAGCTCTATATTTAAAAGGTTCCTTTTTCATGTTAAAGTGACTGAACATTCTATTATGGCTAGTGTTGTTAACAAAAGTGCAAAAAAGCTATAGAACCTAATGAACAAATTGAGATTGAACCTCATGTGGTTATAGTTAAGGATCTTGTTACTAAAAATGCTGGAGATGAAAATATTATTTTATGTGAGCATGCTTGTAATGTTGTTTCTCATCCTAAAAGTTCAAGGAAACCTAGTGTCCCTATGTTATCTATTAAAATTGTTGATCATTTCTATTATGGTTTATGTGATATTGGTGCAAGTTCAAGTGCTATTCCTTACGAGCTTTATAGAGAAATTATGCATGAGATTGGTCCTCGTGAACTTGAAGAACTTGATGTGGTTATTTAACTTGCTATTAGAGAAACTATGTAACATCCCAATATTTTTGAATGTTTAAAATCACTAAAATTTAAAACTTTTGTTTTGATTAAAATAAATATTAAAATGCATAAGAAAACCAACTACAAAAGACTTCAAGCATATTGAAAAAGTTTAATATCTTTAATATCTCAATTTATCATTATTTTCAAAAGTTGTTCAGGTTAAACATTTTATTATCCATTATATTTCCTAAAGCTCAATATATTATTTGACAAATTATTTACCAAATGTCAAACCATATTCATGTAATACAAAGTTTCTTTTTAAGTATTTGATTTCAACCACTTAGCCATAGCTATTCATAAATTAAAATAATGTTTACAAGTATCCTTTTAAAATATTTAAAACATGATCTATTTGTCAAATGGTTTTCATTATTTTACCTGAGTTCAAAACATAGTTTTGGAAATTACAAGTCTATAGTTGATAACTTTAAAACTTCATAGAATTTAATTAATGAATTATCTTGTAAAATCCCAATTTTGCAAAAAATTAAAACTTTGCATTCATGCATCATTCATCATTTAGGCATAACAATTTATTACATAAGTACAAAATTTATTTGCAATTAAGAGTTTAAATAATTTATAATTCCATAAAGATTTGTTCAAACTTCTTTAATATTTATAATTTTCACAATTTATCTAATGGGCAAGAATAATACTAAAAAGTTCTAAATTAAATAACCTCTCCAAAACATATTTTTATGAATTGTTCTGAAATGTTTTGAATAGGTTTGAAAATCATTTCGCAAATCGGATTTGAAAACACTTTTAATTTCTATTTTAAAAAGAAATGGTTTTCGGGCCGGCCCGGGCGCTATCTGCCGCGCGCACGTGAGCTAGCAGCCCATCAGCCCGCTCCGGCGCGCGCCTCTCTCTTCTCTCTCGCTGACAGGTGGGCCCCACCTATCAGTCTTCTTCAATCTCCATCCGGAGATCGCGCCGGAGATGGAGTCCGCGACCGAGCCGTTTCCGAGCCGTTTTACGCCGCGATTAGCTCCCGTGCTCCCTCCTATTTAATCACCTCGAAGCCGCCTCCGAAATCCCCCCCCCCCCCCAAACCTTACCACTCCGCCGTCGGGCTGCTCGAAATCGAGACCGACGCTGCCGCCATTGCCGCCGGGCTTTTTGCACGATTTTGGTAAAATCGAGCACATCGAGCGCCCCCGCTTTCTTCCCCTCACTTCCCCATCTCCTTGCGTGCACGTTGAGCCCCTCGCGTGTTTTATTTCACAGCCGAGCGCCGAATCCATCCTCGACCCGAGACCGCCGCCGCCGTCCACGACTCCGACGAGGAAAGGAGAAGAACACCGACGCCGCCGCCGCGCCATCGACCTCCCCTCCTCCTCCGCTTCATTTTGGTAAGAACCGCTCCTCCCGGGGCTTTGTATAACGCCGGGAACACCGAAGCCGACGCGCCGCTGCCGCGGGCGCCATCGCCGGCGAGCGCTCCGGCGACCCGCGCGCCGCTCAGTTCAGTCGTGCGTTATAAGCCGTTGGATCTAGATCCAACGGATCTATATCGGAACGTTTCCGCGGGTCCGATTTTATTTAAATCGGATGGTGCGCGCCCGCGATCCGCGCGAACCGTTTTCATCCAATAGGATCGCGCCACGTAGCCCCATTTTATTTCCTTTTCGCAGGAATTTTATAAATAAAACAGAAAACATGCAAAACTTAGAAAAATCATAACTTTTGATCTATAAGTTCAAATTTGATAAATTTTATATCCACGGATAGCCCTGCTAATGTAGATTATTTCTACATCATTTTTTTTTCCTTTTGAGAAATTACAATTCATGAAATTATCCGAGGAGTAATTCGGCTATTAAATCCATAACTTAAATAATAAAAATGTTTCTCAAATAAACTTAATTGTTTTAGAGTTAGGTTATTGCCCTCTGTTCAGTAATATTAATATGAGTCTTATTTGAAAACTTTCATAAAACAATAAAAGTTGTAGTTATAGAATTCAAGTTTTGTTATACTGTTTCTATTAATTAATTGATAAGTAAAATAATAAACTCCTAGAATTGCATCTCATGAATTTAATAACAGAAGATATAAATAATTGATAAGAGTGTCTAGTTATACTCATGGCATATCATGCATGCATACATCTTTATGTTTGGTATTCTGTGATATTGTGTGGGTATTTTTTTTTTTATGTATTGCTTGTGCTAGATTGTGAAGAAGAGAAAGGACTTGCGTGTGATTGCTATTCTTGTTGTGCTTGCTCCTCCTGCTACCAAGGCAAGTGACTTCATAAAACACCTACTATTTTATTCTATTGCATTCCTAGTGTTTTAAGCAGTATTTGCAAAAGTAGTATGCATGATAGGTTTTTGGGAGATTGTAGTATGCTATGCAAACCTGTTAGGTTACCCCTTAGAAATTCCAGTTAGACCCCTATTATAATTTAGTGGAAGTACCTGCTGCAAAAATGATTATTTTAAGGTTGATGTGATAAATGAAAATTTCCACTAAATTAATTTAACGCCTGGGTGGATTGGGTCGATCGAGGAGGTTTCAAGTTGAGTGGCTTCTCAGGGCCAAGTTTCATGGTTGTCGTCGCCCAAGATAGTTTCCACTTACTTGGGGCCATGATATGCGGTGTTAACCTGAGTTGCTCACTTATGGTAGGCCACCCAGGGCTATGAGATTTAAGTTTACACTGAGTCTAGGTGCTTATCGTGCAACCATTGGTCAATATGGGCTCTGTCTTGATGGAGTAAGTTGATGTGGACCTGGGTCAAGAGATTGATGGTGGTAGAGTTGATAAGATGGTGGTAATCTCTTAGTATGATCATGGGAAAGCAACTTCTGAAAAGTCTCGTCTTGATCTTCTCCTTTTCCTTCTCACTAAAGGAGTGTAGAGGATAGTTTGGGTTGATTAAGTCTAATGGTGAAAGTGCACACCCTCTCGAGAGTTAAAACCTAAGATCTTAGCCGTGTCCATGGCATCGGACAATTTGAGTAACTACACAAGGTTGTGTTCTGAAAATCTCTTCATCCCAATTTCTTAATAAAACTTTGTTGGGTGAACATGGGTAGGAGACATGGACTTGTCTCGAGATGTCTCTGAAAGAGAAGATATTGATTTGAGAAAAAGGTTTATCTAAAGTAGGAGAAAACTTGCTTTACGCAATAGCCTTGAGCTCCACCAGCCAAATAAGCATATAGATATAGCTTAGTAGAATATTAGAAATCAAAGTCACTTGCCACCACAATTCAATTGTGCTGACCCTTTATAGCTGGGCTGCAACTAAAACTTGCAGAATGTCCGAATGAGGAGTAAGGGGGTCGTCTTCGAGCTACAACCAACATGATCTGCCAGTGGCTTCATGGAGATGCTGTAGCTCCATGCTATCTTTTGTTTTGCGTTTGAACTCTGAAATAAAGTGTGAACTATTTATTCAGCTAGCGTTTCCAGCTATGCAAAATTGTAAGGATTATTTGTTTTTGGATCACTCATCTCGTATTGTAATAGATTATGACATCGTACTGTGATATTACATCTTATTGGAAATTACGAGACTTATGATCCAAGTCTTCCGCACTATTCATAAGTGCCATTGCTATCTTAAGCAAGGGCACTACAGATGGTATCAGAGCACGAATGTTGCCTGTAGGCTCGAAACCCCTAGGATTGGATACAAACCCTAAAGTAAATATTTTTAAAATCAATAAAATTCGAAATATAAAAATTATTCAGACTTCTTTTCTTATAATATTTTCCTTACCTTCTACATTCTTAAATTTTTTTTTCATCTCATTAATTCTTACCCCTTCAAAAAATTTGTAGATGAAGAACTTCACTCGAGAGATAACCCCGCAGAAAGGAGACCAGTACTACTTTAGTGACCAGCTCCTTAATATTTCCAAAACCTTGAGGTTGATGCCGCCAGTCTTCAGGGGCAAAGAAATTATGTTCGAAGATTATCCTGAAGGTCGCTGGAAGATCGAGGCAGAAGTTCTCCCACGTCTTGATCCCCCTGGATCACAGTCGATCCGTTTCCGATCTGGATACCCCAACTGGAAGAATGGAGTGGAGATGGCGATGCTGGAGACCTTGTCCCGTATCATTGAGCAGTTCTATGACGAGATCAAGCCCAACTCCATCTTTCGTCACTTTGCCAGGAGGGATAGCATTGGACAACCCGTTCAACCCTCACTTAGGGGTATGAATGAGAAGCATCATGGAGACCTTGGAGCTCATTGCCATAACTTGGATATACTTCTGGGACAAGAGATTTTCTACAGGGAAGATTTAAGGCGCGTTCACCGTCACGTTAAAGAAAGCTTAGAGGAAGAGAAGGATATTCTTCGTGTAGAAAATCAGCTGCTAACTAAGGAGAACAAGGAGCTTGAAATCAAGATTGATCTGCAAGACGATAGGATTGCGCAGAAGGATGCCCACATTTTGGCATTGCAGGCGCAGTGTGCTCATTTGTGTGAACAACTAAGCCAATTGGAACTTCAGGCAAAGAAGAACCATCCCCCTGACGTCCCAGAGCCCCTAGTGATAACCTATCCCGATAAAGACATTCCCAAGGAAGCCACGGGTGGCAAGAAGCGCAAGTGTGGGAACACCCGCAATCACATAAGGAGTTTCAAATTTTGATTAGAGAGACCACCAGTTATCCTTACCTTACGAGTAATTCTCCTCATCTCAGCGAAGTTGTATTGACCTACCAATTTGTGGTGAGGCAGTACCTTGAAACCATGTCCTAGCTTGGTATTCAAATTTCGAATTTATAAAATACTTGGAGTGTGTCTATTGGTTGATGTTTGATGTGTTTCTGTGTTGTGTGTTGTTGTGCATGGGTATATTTTCCTCTGTAGTCTCTTTCTATCTATACTTACCTATGCTCACACCATACAGATGCCTCCACGTCGTAATCCTGACAACAACAATGCCAACGAAATGATGCAACAAATGATGGCAGCACAAACATAGTTGATGACCATGATGCCTCAGTTCACGGCGAACACGAACAATCCACCACCACCACCGCCGCCACCCCCACCCCCACCCCAAGTTGATCGCCTTGCTAGATTCTTGAGGCTCAGACCCAACAAATTCTCCACAGCTACAGAACCTATCGTAGACGATGATTGGCTACGTTCTGTGTACAAGGATCTAGTTACTTGCGAGTGTACTGAAATGGAGAAAATAAGGTTCACTTGTCATCTACTGGAGGGGCCAGCGGCACAGTGGTGGGAAACATATCAGATCACTCACCCACTTGAAGGACTTACTTGGGAAGCCTTTAAAGAAGGGCTCCGTAATGCTCACATCTCAACTGGGATCATGAATCTGAAAAGGGATGAGTTTTCGTACCCTGAGACAGGGAAATCGTGCGCTGAGGGAGTACATGGAGGACTTCAATTCCCTCTCACGCTATGCCCTAGAGGATGTAGACACCGATGCAAAGAGGAAGTATAAGTTTCTGAATGGACTCAATGGTGAGCTGAAAATACCATTGTCTGTGGCTTATGCTCCCAATTACCAGGATCTTCTTGATCAGGCCATTACTCTGGACAGCAACATCAAGAAGGAGGAGAATAGGAAAAGGAAGTTCAGCGCCAATAAGTACAACACTAATCTGATGCAGAAGAAACCTTTCGTCCAAGAAAACAGCGGAAGCCACAGCAGTCACAAGAGTGGAAATGGCCACAACCATAACGGTCAAATCCATAAAGTAGGAAATTCTGAATACAGAGGAAATGGGCAGGGTGGTAATGGACACAATCACCCATTCAATGGGAACCACAGTGGAAAAGAGCAACACCTCCACAACAATGAACCGAAACGGGATATTAGTCAAGTGACTTGCTACAAGTGCGGGAACAAGGGACACTACTCCACACACTGTCCCGAGAAGAAGAAGGCACCGGAAGCTTCGAAGCCAAATCCGTTCCAGAAGGCACAAGTGAATCATCTTGATGTAGAAGAAGTGCAGAATGAACCAGATGCAGTGATCGGTACGTTCCTACTACATACCTTCCCAGCATTAGTCTTGTTCGATACAGGGGCATCTCACTCATTCATCTCAAGGGCATTTATTAATAAACACAAACTGTCTACTACAAGCCTGCTAAATCCGGTTAGGGTGAGTTCCCCAGGGGGGGGAATGCTTGCACAAACCGATTGTCAAAACTTGAGGTTAGAAATTGGTAAACACTCGTTTCCGGTAAACCTGGTAATATTAGAGACCCAAGGTCTGGATGTTATACTCGGTATGGATTGGTTGGCCAAGTTTGAAGGAGTATTGGATTGTGCGAATAGATCCATTACACTCAACACTCCCGAGAAGAAGAAGATTAGATACAAATCCAAATTTGAACTTAAGAAGGTTAAGCTAAATTCTCTTAAGGGGGTTAGCCTGGGAGACGTTCGTGTGGTAAGAGATTACCCTGATGTTTTCCCCGAAGAACTACCGGGAATGCGACCCGATAGAGATGTTGAATTTCTTATAGATTTGGTTCCTGGAACGGGACCCATAGCTAAGAGACCATACCCAATGGCCGTAGCTGAATTGAAAGAACTCAAGAAGCAGTTAGAGGAGCAACTGCAGAAAGGATTCATCCACCCAAGTTCTTCACCTTGGGGAGCACCCATTCTGTTTGTAGAGAAAAAGGATAGTACTCAAAGGCTAGTCACGGATTATCGAGCAATCAACGAGGTGACAATCAAGAACAAGTACCCGCTACAAAAAATTAATGAGCTTTTCGACCAGCTAGAGGGTGCTTCTGTATTCTCTAATATCGATTTGCGATCAGGATACTTTCAAATGTAAGTAAGAGAACTAGATATCCCAAAGACTGCCTTCACTACCAGATATGGATTATATGAGTACACCATAATGCCGTTTGGTTTAACCAATACACCGGCATACTTCATGAACATGATGAACAAAGTGTTTATGGACTTTCTAAATAAGTTTGTTGTGGTGTTCATTGATGACATCCTGATTTACTCCAAAAGTCAAGAGGAACATGAGGAACACTTACACCTGATATTACAGAGACTTAGAGAGCATAAACTGTATGCCAAGTTCAGCAAGTGTGAATTCTGGCTAGAAGAAGTGGGTTTTCTAGGACACGTTATATCAAAGAATGGAATAGCAGTAGACCCAGAAAAGGTGTCGGCAGTAACTAAGTGGGAGGTACCCAAGAATGTAGCAGACATTCGTAGTTTCCTTGGACTGGCAGGATATTATAGAAGGTTTATTGAGAACTTCTCCAAACTTGCCAAACCACTGACCTCACTACTGAAGAAGGAAGTCAAATTTAAGTGGACTGAAGAATGTGAAATAAGTTTCCAAGAGCTAAAGAAACGGCTGGTGTCTGCACCTGTTTTATGTTTGCCAGATATAGAAAAGGAATTTCAAGTGTATTGTGATGCCTCGCATAATGGACTGGGAAGTGTCTTGATGCAAGAAGGGAAAGTGGTCTCCTATGCTTCTAGACAACTAAAGAAACATGAAGTCAACTATCCCACCCACGATCTGGAGCTAGCATCGGTAGTGCATGCTCTAAAGACGTGGAGACCATACTTGTTGGGAAAGCGTTGTGAGGTATTCACATATCATAACAGTCTGAAATATATTTTCACCCAGAAGGAATTGAATATGAGGCAAAGAAGATGGCTGGAACTTATTAAGGACTATGATATGAGTTTACAATACCACCCAGGAAAAGCTAATGTGGTGGCAGACGCTTTGAGTCGTAAGGTCCATGTAAATGGACTGACAGCGGGAGAATTGCCCGAGGATTTAAGTAAGGCATTTAAGGACCTCAGATTAGAGGTAGTACCCGAAGGATTCCTCGCAACACTGGACGTACAACCTTTGTTGAATTCGGGAAGCTCAGAAGGGAGACAAAGTAATGGATGAAATCAAGGTCAACCTGAGCGAAGGAAAGGCCAAAGGTTTTCGGGAAGATGAACAAGGCACCTTGTGGTTTGAGAAACGCATCTACGTGCCGCAAGATGATGATCTTAGAAAATTGATTCTGCAAGAAGCGCATAACTCGCCTTATTCCATACACCCGGGAAACACCAAGATGTACATGGATGTAAAGGAAAGGTTTTTGTGGAATAACCTGAAGAGAGACATCGCAGAATATATAGCTAAGTGCGATGTATGTAGCCGAGTAAAGGCGGAACATCAGAAGCCAGCAGGATTGTTCCAACCTTTACCTATACCGGATTGGAAATGGGCACAGATAGGAATGGATTTCATTACTGGGTTACCGCGTACCAGACCGGGATATGATTCGATTTGGGTAATAGTGGATCGATTGACAAAGGTGGCCCATTTTGTGCCAGTAAAGACTACCTACTCAAGTGCTAAGTTGGCAGAGATTTACATGAGGAGGATAGTGTGTTTGCATGGTATTCCCCAGAGGATTGTGTATGACAGAGGTACCCAGTTTACCTCGCATTTCTGGAAACAACTACATGAATCGTTGGGTACGAGATTAGAGTTCACTACAGCATTTCATCCCCAAACGGATTTTTTTGAAACTTTTATGACAGTAGGGATTGCCCCTACTGCCTCCACCACAGCTTTATATTGAAAAGAATAGAGGAATGTTACATAATTACAATAGAAGGTGGCTGAGAAGCCAACCTAGAGGAAATCTTAAGCTCAACAAGGTCTATAAATTATTAGAGAGATGAAGACAGACGGAAAGAGTAAACCAAATTCTGGAAGATATGCTGAGGGCATGTGCCTTGGACTACAAGTCTAGTTGGGATGATAATTTGCCGTACGCGGAATTTTCCTATAACAACAGCTACCAAGCGAGCATAGAGATGTCGCCGTTTGAGGCGCTTTATGGTAGGAAATGCACCACACCACTACTTTGGAGCGGTGTTGGAGAGCGAAGTTTATTCGGACCTGATATAATCCAGGAAGCTGAAGAGAAGGTTCGAATAATCAAGGACAGATTGAAGATCGCGCAGTCCAGACAGAAAAGCTATGCAGATTCAAAAAGGAGAGAAATCACATATGAGATAGGTGACATGGCTTATTTAAGAGTGTCACCAATGCGTGGTGTGAAGACGTTCGGGATCAAGGGTAAACTTGCACCTCGATTCATCGGCCCCTTTAAGATTCTTTCCCGCAAGGGAGAAGTGGCGTATGAGCTAGAATTGCCGGAAGTTCTGTCAGCAGTTCACAATGTTTTCCATGTGAGCCAATTGAAGAAGTGTCACCCAGAGATGACAGAAACCGCGCTACGGGATACAGTGCCACTAGAAGAAGTTCAGTTGGAAACTGACCTGACATATGAAGAGAAGCCAATCAAAATCTTGGAGATGGCAGAAAGGGTCAAATTATGTAAGGTCCAGTGGAACCACCATACCGAAGAAGAAGCAACTTGGGAACGGGAGGATGATCTTCGAGAAGAACACCCACATCTTTTTGCAGGCCAAACCGAATCTCGAGGATGAGATTCATCTTAAGGGGGTTAGGTTTGTAACATCCCAATTTTGCAAAAATTTAAAACTTTACATTCATTTATCATTCATCATTTAGGCATAACAATTTATTACATAAGTACAAAATTTATTTGCAATTAAGAGTTTAAATAATTTATAATTCCATAAAGAGTTTGTTCAAACTTCTTTAATATTTATAATTTTCACAATTTATCTAATGGGCAAGAATAATACTAAAAAGTTCTAAATTAAATAACCTCTCCAAAACATATTTTATGAATTTTTCTGAAATGTTTTGAATAGGTTTGAAAATCATTTCGTAAATCGGATTTGAAAACACTTTTAATTTCTATTTTAAAAAGAAATGGTTTTCGGGCCGGCCCGGGCGCTATCTGCCGCGCGCGCGTGAGCTAGCAGCCCATCAGCCCGCTCCGGCGCGCGCCTCTCTCTTCTCTCTCGCTGGCAGGTGGGCCCCACCTGTCAGCCTTCTTCAACCTCCATCCGGAGATCGCGCCGGAGATGGAGTCCGCGACCGAGCCGTTTTCCGCCGCGATTAGCTCCCGTGCTCCCTCCTATTTAATCACCTCGAAGCCGCCTCCGAAATCCCCCCCCCACCCCCCAAACCCTACCACTCCGCCGGCGGGCTGCTTGAAATCGAGACCGCCGCCATTGCCGCCGGTCTTTTTGCACGATTTTGGTAAAATCGAGCACCTCGAGCGCCCCCGCTTTCTTCCCCTCACTTCCCCATCCTGCGCACACGTTGAGCCCCCTCGCGTGTTTTATTTCGCAGCCTAGCGCCGTATCCATCCTCGACCCGAGACCGCCGCCGCCGTCCACGACTCCGACGAGGAAAGGAGAAGAACATCGACGCCGCCGCCGCGCCATCGACCTCGCCTCCTCCTCCGCTTCATTTTGGTAAGAACCTCTCCTCCCGGGGCTTCGAATAACGCCGGGAACGCCGAAGCCGACGCACCGCCGCCACGGGCGCCATCGCCGGCGAGCGCTGCGGCGACCCGCGCGCCGCTCGGTTCAGCCGTGCGTTATAAGCCGTGGATCTAGATCCAACGGATCGAGATCGGAACGTTTCCGTGCGTCCGATTTTATTTAGATCGGACGGTGCGCGCCCGCGATCCGCGTGAACCGTTTTCGTCCAATAGGATCGCGCCACGTAGCCCCATTTTATTTCCTTTTCGCAGTAATTTTATAAATAAAACAGAAAACATGCAAAACTTAGAAAATTCATAACTTTTGATTTATAAGTTCAAATTTGATAAATTTTATATCCACGGATAGCCCTGCTAATGTAGATTATTTCTACATCATTTGTTTTTCCTTTTGATAAATTACAATTCATGAAATTATCCGAGGAGTAATTCGGCTATTAAATCCATAACTTAAATAATAAAAATGTTTGTCAAATAAACTTACTTGTTTTAGAGTTACGTTATTGCCCTATGTTCAGGAGAATTAATATGAGTCTTATTTGAAAATTTCATAAAACAATAAAAGTTGAAGTTATAGAATTCAAGTTTTGTTATACTGTTTCTATTAATTAATTGATAAGTAAAATAATAAACTCCTAGAATTGCATCTCATGAATTTAATAACAGAAGATATAAATAATTGATAAGAGTGTCTAGTTATACTCATGGCATATCATGCATGCATACATCTTTATGTTTGGTATTGTGTGATATTGTGTGGGTATTTATTTTTATGTATTGCTTGTGCTAGATAGTGAAGAAGAGAAAGGACTTGCGTGTGATTGCTATTCTCGGTGTGCTTGCTCCTCCTTCTACCAAGGCAAGTGACTTCATAAAACACCTACTATTTTATTCTATTGCATTCCTAGTGTTTTAAGCAGTATTTGCAAAAGTAGTATGCATGATAGGTTTTTGGGAGATTGTAGTATGGTATGCAAACCTATTAGGTTACCCCTTAGAAATTCCAGTTAGACCCCTATTATAATTTAGTGGAAGTACCTACTGCAAAAATGATTATTTTATGGTTGATGTGATAAATGAAAATTTCCACTAAATTAATTTAACGTCTGGGTGGATTGGGTCGATCGAGGAGGTTTCAAGTTGAGTGGCTTCTCACGGCCAAGTTTCATGGTTGTCTTCGCCCAAGATAGTTCCCACTTACTTGGGGCCATGATATGCATGTTAACCTTAGTTGCTCACTTGTGATAGGCCACCCAGGGCTATGAGATTTAAGTTTACACTGGGTCTAGTTGCTTATCGTGCAACCATTGGTCAATATGGGCTCTGTCTTGATGGAGTAAGTTGATGTGGACCTGGGTCAAGAGATTGATGGTGGTAGAGTTGATAGGATGGTGGTAATCTCTTAGTATGATCATGGGAAAGCAACTTCTGAAAAGTCTCGTCTTGATCTTCTCCTTTTCCTTCTCACTAAAGGAGTGTAGAGGATAGTTTGGGTTGATTAAGTCTAATGGTGAAAGTGCACACCCTCTCGAGAGTTAAAACCTAAGATCTTAGCCGTGTCCCCGGCATCGGACAATTTGAGTAACTACACAAGGTTGTGTTCTGAAAATCTCTTCATCCCAATTTCTTAATAAAACTTTGTTGGGTGAACATGGGTAGGAGACATGGACTTGTCTCGAGATGTCTCTGAAAGAGAAGATATTGATTTGAGAAAATTGTTTATCAAAAGTAGGAGAAAACTTGCTTTACGCAATAGCCTTGAGCTCCACCAGCCAAATAAGCATATAGATATAGCTTAGTAGAATATTAGAAATCAAAGTCACTTGCCACCACAATTCAATTGTGTTGACCCTTTATAGCTAGGCTGCAACAAAAACTTGCAGAATGTCCGAATGAGGAGTAAGGGGGTCGTCTTCGAGCTACAACCAACATGATCTGCCAGTGGCTTCATGGAGATGTTGTAGCTCTATGATATCTTTTGTTTTGCGTTTGAACTCTGAAATAAAGTGTGAACTATTTATTCCGCTAGCGTTTCCAGCTATGCAAAATTGTTAGGATTATTTGTTTTTGGATCATTCTTCTCGTATTGTAATAGATTATGACATCGTACTGTGATATTACATCTTATTGGAAATTGCGAGACTTATGATCCAAGTCTTCCGCACTATTCATAAGTGCCATTGCTATCTTAAGCAAGGGCACTACATATCTAAATAGACATTAATTAACTTAAATGATTTTCATTTATTTCCAAAACAAAAAATGAATTTTCATGAATATAATCAATATAAGAAATGAAATAAATCTAGAATCTTTTCAAAAGGTATTCTATGAAGTTTTCAAATGAATTAGCATAATATAAAACTTAGTGGTGCACAAAATATCTTGAATTAAAAATGAATCCATTATGTTCCCCATTTCTTTAAAATTATTTATATGTTGTTATTCTACTATTATAAAGATGAATGGTTACAGCAAATGAGTTTAAATAACTTAAATTTAAACTTATTTGAATATGGGTATATCATAAAATTTCTTTAGCCAAAATGAAATTTAATTAAGCTATAGTTTAAAATTGACACTAAGTGTCAAATTTGTATGAAACCAATATTTTAAAATTATTATTTTTAAAAAGTTTTCAAAACATGCCCACTAATGTCTTAAAACATAGATATGAATTTTACAAACTTATAGAAATTTGTTCGACTTCATTTGGAGTCTTAAATCAAAAGTTACAAAAGAAATAGAAAAACAGAAAAGAAAAGGAAAAATCCCTGACAGGCGGGACCCACCCGTCAGGGGGGGTCGTCTTCAATCTCTCGCCGGAATTTCCTCCGAGATCAACTCCGATCCGCTTCCAAAATATGGGCGAAATAAACGCGATTTGTTCCCTCCTCTCCCCATATAAACCCCGCGAAACCCCCTCTCGATTTCCCCAAGAAACCTAGCTCGAGCGCCCCCAGGCTGCCCACAAACGTCGCCGCCGTTCGTCCATTGCCGCCGGCAAGTTATACAAACTCCGGTCGCCCTCGTCGACCTCGTTCCATCTCGATTTTAGGGCGTCACAAAGGAAGCGTGGTGGGCCCATAACCCACATGTCCCAGGATCGAAACCTGGCTCTGATACCACTTTGTGACGCCCTAAAATCGGTACTATGTAGATTTAAGCGATCCCGCCGAAATCCGCATAATAACGATTTTAGGTCGCCCACTAGACATAATGTGCACGTCGAAACATGCGCATTATGTGGGTGGAATGGTGATAACATTACAACAGTTCTGATACATCCACAAATACAACAGAAGATATAATACAACAACGACTCGAACGAGTCAAGATACAAAAGATACAATACAAAGATACAAATGACAGCGGAAGCAAAATAGTATCCGTCTAAGAATAAGATGCAAATTGGACAAAGAGTTCTGAAGATAAGCGATGGCGCCATATCCCTGCCCAGCCAAACCGGAGGGATTCCCAAGCTAACGTCGTCAGACTTCAAACCTATTGACTGCACATAAAGCATAACCCAATAGAGGGTCAGGGCACTCCCTGGCAAGCAAAACCGGCTTGCCTACTTTCTACACCATCTCCCAAAATATAGGGGAGGTGGACTTAGCGGTAGCAGCACTAGCAACCTAGATAGACACGCTACAACTTCCGTCTAATCAGAGAGGGATAAGAGAGCGCATAAGTAAACATCTACAACTAACACCAATCATAACCCATTCTCGAATTAACCCCCTCAACCAAATATGAGGAAGCAATTCGGGAAACTCACACGTTGAACAGTTTTAGTTACCATTTATTGTGAAAGTAATTCTATATTACTAGTCAAATTAATTAATAATGATTAGGTGTAAGTTGTCTAGATCTTGTTAGCCAGCATCATCACCAAAGTCGTCCATAACCGTGGACACGGCTCATCGATAAGATTATACCCTGCAGGGGTGCACTACTGTACCCATACTCGTATGATCAACCCAAGCAAGCATCAGGGCCTCCCAACACGACTCATTCCTTCACTACAGCAAGTCCAAGTGCCACCCATATGAGTTGTTACCCGCGTCAAGAGTCCGGCCGAATCTCAATTGCGGACTCATTAGTTTGTGCCTGCGCGCCATGCGGCTCAAACCACAGTAGGAATTGTCCGCTTCGCACGCACCACCCCTATATGACCCCCCGTATCAAGCAACCTCTCATCAATCATCATCATCATGCACATGGATATGAGCAAATGGAAAACCCGAACTAGTTGCGGCACATGGACAAGTTGTAGATCCGTTCAAAATCGAGGGGGGCTCCATAGGGCCTCCCACAAGTGGTTAGTGCGCTCAAAATTGGATCCGAGGACAAAATCTCAATTCCTAGGTCGACACTGAGCAGAACAAAGCACCTCGCAAGGCCTTCCGCCTGGTGCCTTATCTTTTAATTATAATACCCCAATATAAGACAAAATTTTATTAAGGTAGAATAATCTATCAAACTAAGCAGATGAAACATAAGACCAACAGACGACTCGCACAAATAATTCTAAGCATGTGCTACGACTCGCAAGGCCAACAGATAAACATGCAACGGGTATTAGGTTGTGGGGATAAAGTTGTAAGGGCTGCAGGATAAACATGTGATGGGATCGCAGTTCAAGAATCGATAACTAGGGTAGCAGAGATCAACGGCAGGAATGAAAGACAATGTATAGGTAAACAAGCAAACTTTGCTTGCCTGGAATCCCCCATGGAAGCAGATCTTGTCGTAGCTCACACTTCTCAACGCCGTATCCGCGAAGAAGCAACAAACACTGGAAAGCGTAAAAGATGCATTTTACAACTATGGTAAAAAGATCAATCATGATCATATGAGAATGATGCACGGCATGGCGAGATGCAATTTGAGATGCACTTAACTCAAATTAAGCGGAACCGGGGTTCCGAAAATTAATACTTAGGTGCAAGTTATTTATCTACTCAACAAATTAAATGTTCATTAACATGGCAAGACATGACAAAGATGATCTAGTCAAATTAATTGGAATGGGGCAATACATATAGTGATTTGGCCCACACATTCCATATTTATTATTTAGGTGATTTGCTACACCCGCAAACCCAAGAGATGCAACAAATGCAATTATGATGCGATATGCACAAGATAGATGGCATTTAATAAAATAGGTTTTAGGGTTAGGGTTTGGGTCCGTACGTCGGATCGGGTGAACTAGGGTTCGAAACCGACGTCTTCGGTCCGTAGAGAAAGTAGTCGTCGTCGTGGAAGTAGTAGTCGCGGAACCGGGGCATCGTCGTTTGGCGGTGTCGTGGAAGTGGGCGGGGAAGTAGTCGTACTCGGCCATCACCGTTGACGGGCGCGGGCACGTAGGAGCATGGCAACGGACACCGGAATGGAAAGCGCACGGGCGGGCACCGCAACACGGACACGGACAATTACGGCGACGCGACACCGGAGGGAGCACACGCACGCGCATGTAGAAACACCTCGAAGGGTGGACAACTCGGACAAAAGTGGCGACGAAGTTCTTGCGGCCATTGTGTCGAACACCTGGCGGGGGGCGAACGAGAGGAGGCCATCAGACGTAGAAACCGGCGCATGGAAGGAGGCCGGCGCGGGCTGCAAGCACGCGCATGACGGCAGGCGCGCACGCGGGCGGCGTGGAGCGTGCGGTGGAGCAGCGGCGCGAGGAGCACGGCGGAGAGGGGCGCGCGCTAGCGGCACGGGCAGCGGCCGGAGCTCGGGCCGGCCGGAGCGGGTGCGGAGGGCGACGGGGGCAGGGCGCTGCGGAGCACGGGAGCTCGGGAGGACAAGCTCGGGCGCGGCGGCGGCGGACCCTGCGTGCGGCGGCTGGCGGTGTGGAACGGCGGCGCGGCTCGGCCGGAGCAGGGGCGACGGCGGCGGGGCGTGGCAGCCGGCGGCGAGGCGTTGCAGCCGGCGGCGAGGCGGCGCGGGGCTGGCGCGGGCGCGGCGCGCGGGCAGCCGGAGGGCGCGCGGCCGGGGAGCGCAGGGGCGGCGTGTGAGGCGCGGCGGTCGGGGGCGACGGCGCGGCGGCGGCAGGGCCGACGACCGGCGGGAGGAGCACGGGCTCGGCCGAGCTCGGGCTGGTTGGTGCGCTCGGGCAGTTCCTCCCGTGCGGGAAGGAGAGGAGAAAGAAGAAGAAAGGAAGGAAAAGAAGAAAGAAAGGAAGAAAAGAAGAAAGGAAAAGAAAAGAAAAAGGAAGGGGAAGAAAGAAAAAGAAGGGGTGAAAGACTATTTTTAAGAAAACCAAGAAAAGGAGGAGGGTGGCTGCAAATTTGCAGGGGGTGGGAAACAAGTTTCTAGGGGAAAACCCTAGGGTTTGGTTAGATGGGCTTGGGCTTTTATTTGTCTCCTTTTTATTCTTTTCGGTTTTATATTTTTAAATCAAAATCGAAAAGGAATTTGAATACGAAACCTTTTCAAAATAGTTTTTGTTTTGAATAGACAATTTAACAAACTAGTTTTTAACATTTGCAAAAGATTTGAAATATCACAATTTTTAATTAATTTGAAATGCATTTGAATTTAATTGTGGGAAAATTAATTTAAATGCAACAAATTAAATTAATGAGATGCAATGCGATGCCATGTCGATGCAAAAAGAAAACTCACAAAATAAAAAGGGGATAAACTCCGGGGCGTTACATCTCCCTCCACTCAAAGTAGCTCCGCCAGGACGTCGCTGTCGCTCGCCGGAGTCATCTGGCCGCCGCCGCGCGTTTCTTCGTTACCGGGCGAGGTGATCTCCCCCTCATGTTCGAGGTCGTCCCCCACCAGTCCCCCGCGTCGTTGCTCACCTATTTCCGCAGCCGTTCATCGAGAACGAACCCGACAGGAGCTTTGTCGGCGTGAGGAACACTCCGGCCGCGCGCCGCCGCCGTTTGGAGAGGCAATCTACGCCGCCACCGTACCCATCGTCTCCGCCGTCGCACGCCTCATCTCGCCGTCGCCTCCGCGCGTCCGGGGTATCACAGGGCGTGGGATTCGTCCACGCGCGAGCCGTCGCGCCGCCATCGTCTTCAACTCCGGTCACCGGCGCCGCCAGGTATTTGTCCACGCTTTCAGATCCGTCTGATCTAAAACATGTGGCCCAGATTAGATCTTATTTCCGAATCGGTACGGTTAGATCTGGACCATCCGATCTAGATCTGACGATCCAGATCAAACGGAGCCGAGCCGAGTCGCAACTCAGACTAAACCGAGCCTAGCCGAGCCCAGCCAATCACAGTCCGCCACGTGGCCACCCTTTTTCTATTTTATTCCGGAATTGAATCTAATTGTCTGTTTTGCAGAAAACTCCCTACCACTTAGATTTATCATAACTTTTTAACCCTTGATCCAAACTAGAAAAAATTTATATCGAATTAAAGCCCTTGACAAGTAGAATCTGCTTGAACTTTTAAATTTCAAATTTGACTACTATAAATAGATTCAATTTTCAAATTAGGAGTTTAAGCATTGTTTACTTAATTTTAAATTCATAAGTCCAAAATTTGGAAATAAAATATTTTTGGAAAGCTTAAGATATGAAGAATAGTGATCCACTATTATAATTAAAGTTTGAATAATTTAAAAATCAGAAAGTTATTTTGTAACTTTGGCATAGTGTAAATATTTATCTATATATTTAAATTATTTCATTTGCACAAACATCATAAATATTTTTCCTTGTTCAGAGAAACTCAAATCCATGTTTATTAAATAATTTCATAACATTAATATGTAAGTGGTGTTCAAAAACCTTTTAAATGATATTAGTACATTTATAGGTGTTTATAAATGTTAATGTTTATTTAGATGCTAATAAAAATCTTATTTATAACTTTATGCTAGTGCAAATAACTAGGTTATTTATTTCAAACTATGAACATTTAACTTGGGAAATTAAAATGTTTACATATGATAAAAATTAAGAAATCCTTGAATGTAAACTATGTTGAAACCATCATGACCTTTCTTTTATGTAAACTTTTAAAGACCAATTCATTAGGACCCTTTGATACCCCTTTCAATCCTTTCAAATTGAAAATGTCCAATTTGACTTCAGACCATACCCGGGACCAAAATGACAATACCCTAAACGCAATCACATTTCTTTTTGCATATTGCAATCACATTAATTATTTTTGCATACTGAATTATGTGACACCCTTGACCAAATCCACTTATAAGCCTTAATTACGCTTGTTTGATTATTTGAATGTTATATGCTTGTTGGATTGCTTGTTTATTGGATGCACTTTACTGTATAGTTTGAAACGGGGAGCAACGTTTGACTTGGACAAGAGTGTGTGAGAAACGACAAATTTCCAAAGGCAAGTGACTTCATAAAATACCCACTATTTTTATTCTATTGCATTACTAGTAATTTCAAGTAATATTTTCTAGTAGTATGCATGACAGGTTTTTAATTAGAATTATAACATGACATGCAAACCTTAGTATATCCCTTAGACTATCATATTAGTTACCTATTCTAATTTAGTGGAAGTAATTGCTGCAAACATGATTGTTTTCTAGTAGATGTGATAAGTAAAAATTCCGCTAAATTAATTTACCGCTTGGGTGGATTGGTTCGATTGAGGAGGTTTCAAGTTGAGTGGCTACTCAGGGGCCAGTTCTGCGGTGGCCTGAGTTTGCTCACTTGTGGAAGGCCACCCAGGGCTATGAGATTTAAGTTTACACTGAGTATAGTTGTTTATCATGCAACCATTGGTCAATATGGGCTCTGTCTTGATGGAGTAAGTTGATGTGGACCTGGGTCAAGAGATTGATGGTGGTAGGGGTGATAGGACGGTGGTAATCTCTTAGTATCAACATGGGAAAGCAACTTCTGAAAAGTCTCGTCTTGATCTTCTCCTTTTCCTTTTAACTAAATGAATGTAGAGGATAGTTTGGGTTGATTGGGTCTAATGGTGAAAGTGCACACACTCTCGAGAGTTAGAACCTAAGATCTTAGCCGTGTCCCCGGCATCGGACAATTTGAGTGACTTCACAAGGCTATCTTCTGAAAATCTCTTCATTCCAATTTCTTAATAAAACTTTGATGGGTGAACATGGGTAGAAGACACGGATTCGTCCGAGATGTCTCATAAAGGGAAGTTATTGTTTCAAAAGGTGTTTAGCAAAAGTAGGAGAAAACTTGCTTTGCGCAATAGCCTTGAGCTCCACCAGCCAAATAAGCATATAGATATAGCTTAGTAGAATATTAGTAATTAAAGTCACTTGCCACCACAATTCAATTGTGCTGACCCTTTATAGCTGGGCTGCAACTAAACCTTGCAGATTGTTCGGATGAGGAGTAAGGGGGTTTTCTTCGAGCTGCAACCAACATGATTGCCAGTGGCTTCATGGAGATGATGTAGCTCCATGTTATCCTCAGTTTTGCGTATGAACTCTGAAATAATTTGTGCACTATTTATTTATTTACCTATCGTTACAGCTATGCAAAGTTGTAAGGAATATTGTTTTTGCATCATTCGTTCTCGGTTGTAATAATTTTGACATTGTACTGTGATATTATATCTTATTGGAGAATGCGAGACTTATTTGATCCAAGTCTTTCGCATTATTCATACGCACCATTGCTCTCTTGAGCAAGGGTGCTACAGCAAGTAGAACTATCAAATAGAGAAATGAAATCTATCTTGCAAAAGACTGTTAATAGAACAAGGAAGAATTGGGCTAGTAAATTAAATGATGCATTGTGGGCTTATAGAACTTCTTATAAAATCCCATGGGTATGTCTTCTTATAAAATGGTTTATGGAAAAGCTTGTCACTTGCCTTTAGAATAAGAACAGAAAGCTTATTGGGCAGTGAGAGAACTAAATAGAGATTTTAAACTTGCTGGTGAGAAAAGATTACTTAATTTGAGTTCTCTAGATGAATGGAGAAGTAAATCTTATGAAAATGCTAAACTCTTTAAAGAGAAAGTTAAGAGATGGCATGATAGGAGAATCCTTAAGAGAGAGTTTCATGTTGGTGAGAAAGTTCTATTGTATTGGTCTCGTCTTAGATTCTTTGCAGGAAAATTACTCTCCAAGTGGGAAGGACCATATGTCATTGTGGAGGTGTTTCGTTCGGGTGCGATAAAAATTGCTTCGCTCAAGGATGACTCTACACAAGTGGTAAATGGACAAAGACTCAAGCATTATATTTCTAGAGATTCTTATAATGAAGATGTTGATATTATTCAAGCAATTACTCCGGAAGATTTCATTAAAGAAAATATTTCTGAGTCTGTAGAACCTGATTTCAAAAAGGTACAGTTTTGGAAAGAAAAAGTTCGCGAATTTAATTTTGAGCTATGTATTTTTTATTTTTGGAAAATATGGAAAAATACGAGACGAAAACGAACATGACACAAAGTCTGAGGCGCCCACACTAGGTGGTAGCACGGGCCCCTTCCAGGCCGCGCGAGCACCTGATGGGGCAGCCTATGAGCTCCTCTCCTACTCGGGTTCGCCCTGTTGCCTTCCTTTTATTTCGTAAATTTTTGCTATATATTCACCCAGAGCCCCTGAGGTCCATATATCGTGTTTTCAACGTGTTCCTTGTTTCGAGCTTTTTCAGCCAGATTTTAGCCTTCGGTCTAGAGCCATCATGTCTTCATCCGAGCCCTCCAAGGACAGTTTCTTTGTGATTGTCGTCAACCCGTACCTGAACGAGTTGAAGATGGATCCCGAAGAGTTGTCGCTCAAGCAAGGGAAGGTACAAGTTGAAGATGTCCAGGGTCCGCAAGGAGAAGGAAGCATGGAGGATAGGATGAAGAGTTTGGAGCAAGAAGTTTTTAAGTTCAAGAAGATGGCAGAGCGTGAGGCGGACATTGTTCATTGGATCGTCTCTAAACTTATGACCAGGCATAAAGAGGAGACTTCTGTCAGACCCTGAATTCAGGCTACACAAACAAAACGTATCGGTTGGGCCACACAACCAGGAGCATATTGGGTAATAGCAACCCAGGAAACAGGCAGGCCTGGCTTGGAATGGATCATCGGACGACAGCTCCTGGCGACCCCAACGACACATACGTCCCAAGATTGTAAATGCAAGAACCCGAAATCCTACCAACTCGTATACTTCAAATCATACAGACATGGTATACGAGTCGGTTTTTAAAAGAGTGGAAGATCACAGGATAAACCTAAGACACAAAGAAAGGAAATAATTACCGAATGTCACCAAGCAGAGGACACATGTCCCAACATTACATCAGGCAGCGGAAAACAAGCCGGTCTGAGTACAGACAAGAAGAAAAGGGCTCAAGGCCGAAACGGAAAGAGAAGGCCCATCCACGCGGTCCACCAGGAAGAAGCCCAGGGGAACTCTAACTACTCGTCGTAGATCTCGTCGTCGAACTCTACATAGTAGCCACCCACCTTGTCGTACGGAGAACCCTCAACTCAAGAGAAAAGCACAGCCCGCGAACGGGTCAATACACCAGAGCGTATCGAACAAGCTTAAGCTAACAAGTTATAAAACTGAAAGAATCCCAAAGTATGGGGGTAGGTGGACTTAGCGGCAGCAGCACTAACAACCTAATAGAGACACGCTACAACTTTCGTCGAAATAGATAAGGATAAGAGAGCGCTAAAGATAACCATGCACAACTAACACCAATCATAACACATTCTCGGATTAACCCCTTCAACCAAGTATGAGGAAGCAATTCGGGAAACTCACACATTGAACAGTTTTAGTTACCAATTATTGTGTAAGTAATTCTATATTTACTAGTCAAATTAATTAACAATGATTAGATGTAAGTTGTCTAGATCTTGTTAGCCAGCATCATCACCAAGTCGTCCATAACCGTGGACACGGCTCATCGATAAGATTATACCCTGCAGGGGTGCACTACTAGACCTGTACTAGTTCGATCAACCCCAAAAGCAAAGCCAAAAGGTGGGGCATCTCAACACGGCATATCTCTTCTCTACAACCCATCCAGGGAAATGCATGATTGTGTGCACGGCTAATCAGGTCAAGTATCCGCGGGATCGACCTTCATAGAACTCTAAGAACGTCTCACCCTATATGTGAATCGACTACTCCATCATCATGAGATCGCTATGTAACCATGTGCATGCATCAAATGGAAAGCCCGACCTACTTGCGGTGCCCTGGATAAGAAGCGGATTAGATCAAAGCCGCGGGGGCCTCCATAGGGCCTCCCACAAGCGGTTAGTGCGCTAAAAATTTGATCCGAGGACAATAACTGAGTTCCTAGGTCGACACTTAGCAGAACAAAGCACCTCGCAAGGCCTTCTGCCGGTGCCTTATCTTTTAATTATAATTCCCAACAGAAGATAACATTTTATTAAAGTAGACTATCTATCATGCTAAGTATAAGTGACATAGGACAAACAGACTCGCATAAACAACCTTAAGCATGCACTACGACTCGCAAGGCTAAGAGATAAACATATAACAGGTTATGGGATGTGGGGATAAAGATGTATGGGCTGCAAGATAAACATATGATGGGATCGCAATTCGAGAATCGTAAATTAGGATAGCATAGATCCAAAAGGCAAGGATGAAAACCAAACAGTCGTGTAACAGGTTATGTAACATCCCAACATTTTATAATGTTTGAAAATCACTAAAATTTACAACTTTTGTTTTGATTAAAATAAAATATTAAATGCATAAGAAAACCAACTATAAAAGACTTCAAGCATGTTGAAAAGATTTAATATTTCAAATATCTTAGTTATCATTATTTTCAAAAGTTGTTTCAAGTTAAACATTTTATTATCCATTCTATTTCTTAAAATCTCAATATGTAATATGACAAATAATTTACAAACCATGTTCACGAAATAAAAAGTTCTTTATAAGTATTTTTTTTCAACCCCTTAGCCATATCTATTCATAAATTCAAGACTATTTTAAATGGTATAATTGCCAAATAGTTTTCACTCTTTACCTGAATTCAAAACAGAGTTTTTGGAAGTTACAAGTCTATAGTTTATAACCTTAAAACTTCATAGATTTTATAATTAATTAACTCTCCAAATAAGCATTGCATTAACTTAAATTACTTTCATTAATAATGATGAATATATTCTATATAGGAAATGAATTAAATCTAAAATCTTTTCCAAAGTTGTTTTATGATGTTTTCAAATGATTTATCTTAATATAAATTATAATGGTGCACAAAATATTTTAAATTAAAAATGAATACATTATATTTCCCTTTTCAATTTCAAATAGTTATGTGATGTTATTTAATATTATACTAAAGCCAAAATGTTTTAATATTGGAAAATGAGTTTAAATAGCTTACTTTCAAACCTATATAAGTGTTGTATAATTATAAATTTTATTTGGCTAAGATGAAATTTAATTAGTCTTTTATTTAAAAGTGGGCATCAAGTATCAAATTAGTATTAAACCAATATTACAAAATTATCCTGATGGCTCCCACCCCCCCCCCCCCCCCCCGATCTCTGGCGGCTCCCATGGCGACTCCAATGGCAATCTCGGTGCCCACCTCATCTAGGTCCCTCCATGGCGGCTGGAAGAGAGAGGATGGATCCATTCAATGATCCCTCCTCCATTGCCCATCTCCTGGACTTCTCCATTGGTCACCAATTCAGATCTAAGGTTCGCCATCTCTTTGCCTCCTCGGTTAGCCCTGTCTCCTCCTATCGACGTTTTTATCTTGTGGTTTCCTTTGGTCGTGCTGCCTTCCGTTTGGATGAATTGAATGTTAGTCTGGCCCTCTCGGCGGTGTTGGGGGTAGCCTATGATGAGATTGGTACGTCTCTCCTTGCGGGGAGATGTTCAAATTTGCAGTCAGCTCTAAAGATGTGGGTTTCTTGATATGTAATTTGAGATCTATTGATTGCAAAATGTTCAAATGCTATTTTCATCTCTGGGGTCATGGAGGGCCTAACTGGATGAGGGAAGAACAAATCTGGATAAATAAAAGGAATGCAGAATGGTCGATGGTGAAAGCACATCGATCACGTCCCCATGCAAACCCTAGACAGCCATCTGTCCCGCATATTTTCCAACGTCTCCGGCTTCACCTAGGAACCAATTTGCCTAGCCCATCTGTTCTTACGGGTGCCAATGCAATCCCAGTTGGTATCCGAGATGCATCTGATTCAAATCCCTCTGTTACTTTGGAGAATCATAGTGTTCATCATGATCCGGTTTCACCGGCGCTTGAGCGGGATTTCAGCAAGATTGAATCTTGTCAAAATCTGAGATTACAATGGAGGCCCATTATTCGGCCTGTGCAAGTTTCCCATGTGGCCCATTTAGAAGCCCAACAACCTCAGACTCCATCTGCTGCTAATCTGACTCAATCCACTAAGGAGGTTTCCTGCTGTTCCAGATGTCTCAGTCCGTTTCATGTTAAGATTGATTGTTCTAATCAGATTCGTTGCAGAGTTTGCTCAAGATATGTTCACATTGCCCGTAATTGCTTTGGTCGTTTTAACCATAAGAGAATCTTCTGGAGAGTTGTTACTAAGGATGTCCTTATATTGAATGAAGAAATACCAAACGATAGAGCTCTCGCTGCACCTTCCCTTGTTTCCCCTGTTTTCCCCTGCAACCCTTGCACAGGCGCCTCCGCCAGCCTACCGCCGTCGACCTCGCCTGACATTGGAGCTATGGCGAACTACCCTGTCGACCATGTTCCTCACCTGCCTCCTGGAGCGGGTTATGAACCTTTTAGTCCTGTCCGACCGTAGAGAGGCTATGTGGTCATCAGCGGCGCTACTCCTGAGATATGCGATGACTGGGCGATCATCCTCCTCGAACCAGAGCCCTCATGGGAACATTTTGAAGGTACTTCTGCTCTGATCACTGCTCATATGGTGCAACGAGGTTATGATATTCGCCAAGTCAGTCGTTGTGCTATGGGTGCTGCGATGATTAGATTTGATGGGGTTATTGACAGAGACAGTGCTATTAGAAACAGTCCCTATTTTATTGGTGATACTGTGATGCGTGTCGTTGAGCAAGATAGAGGACGTAACTACAGAGCTGCCACTTTTACTCATGATGTTTGGCTTATGTTGCTGAATTTTCCTCCTGAATGTTGGAGCCTTAGCACCATAGTTTCCACCTTTGCTCCATATGGACGTTTCTTGATTTGGAATAGAGATGATACAAACAAGGCTCGGATCCTTGTGAAAATCAGGACTTTTGACATTCATAAAATTCCTGGAAGCATTGTTGTTATCCGGAACTTTAGTGAGGAAGGCAATGGGGGTTCTTGGTCTTGTCCTTGTATAATTCTGAACAGACGCATGCTTGGGGTGGTGTCTGGTGATGAAGATCCTCTCCCTCCTGAGGGACAGAACCCACACCCAGTTCCTATTGTGATTGATGGGTTTGCAATGTGGCAGGAAGAAGAAGCTCCAGCTGCACCACTAATCAATCCAGTTAATGAGGAGGACCCTGTCTTAGTTACTCCCCCTCAAAGTCCTGCCCCTGATGTACACATTATTCTCCCAGCTCTGGAAGAACATGTACTTGTAGTACCTGATCAGGCACCTGTGATAGAACCACCTGTTGATGTTGTGGAGGATCCAGCTGATGAGCCAGTGGTTGACCCATTTATTGCCCCAGATGCTCCACCTCCTGTTCAGCCTTTATTTGTGGAGGTGTTCCCCCCAGGCCGTACTCAACCTGCTCAATCTCTAGGCAACACAAGCAACATCTCTTCTGAAAATTCTGCTGCGGTTGGGAATGTTGCAGTTCAACTTCCAGCTACACATAATGTTGCAGTTCAGAGCTATCTACTTGCTGATAAACAACTGGTTCCATCTGTGGCATTGTAATGTACCTGCACCTAAAATATGGCAGATACCTGTGTATAGTGCAAATCCCTGGATCGATTCGTTTGCACACACAGTTACGATGTAATATCACAAAAAAGTATCAATTTATTACAACGCTGATCCAGACTTAGAAAATATTCATTACAAATTTGCATAGCATAAAGCTAGCAGTGAACAGAGTAAACAATGGAAAATTTATTCTTCATGGAGTCCCCAAACATCATCATGTGCCACATGCAAGCATGTTGGTTGAAGACTCGAAACCCTTAGTAAAAACTTTCACTCATCATCAGGACAGTCTGCAATAAGATATATATTGCAACAACGTGGGTCAGAACCACTAAAATGGAACTGGCAAGTGACACTATGGTGGACACTTAGAGGAATAACTCTATGACCTATATGCTTATTTGGCTGGTGGAGCTCAAGGCTATTTTGCAGAAAGCAAGTTTTTCCCTAACTTTTTTAAAAACACTTTTCTTCTATTCGAGACATCCGTGGCATGAAATCCACTGTCTCATTCTACCCTTGTTCACCCATCAAGTTTTAATTTATAAGTTGGAATGGTGGAATCCTCCGTTGACATCCTCGTTCAGCTCCTCAATTGTCCGTTTCCGGGGACACGGCTAAGTACTTAGATTTTACACTCTGCAGAGGTTGTGCACGTTCACCATTGTACCCATTCAACCCAAATTACCCTTTACACACCATTTGTGATAAGGAAAGGAAAGAATGAGACGAGATCTTTCAGAAGCATTTTCCCTCCCACTCTGGCCTGACACGCTCCACCTACAAATCCTCTACCACCACCTGTCAGGCCGGGGAGAGTCCACGCAGCTTAGTTGATTAAGCCAGAGCCCATATTGGCAATGGCTGCACGAGAAGCAATCTTCACTTGGAGTTCTTCAGGGTGGCCTTCCACAAGTGAATATTCCACAGGTAAATCCCCTGGGAACAACACTCAACTCATACAGCCAAGCAACCAATTTCCACCCAGGTGTTTGATTAAAACTTAGTAGACTTTATCTTTTTCATCAAAATAGTTTTGCATAGCATCACTATTCTACTAAGTATTTTCATAGGAACCTAGACACAGGAATAAAGAGGTCTAACATGGCTTGCATAGCAATACTATCCTACACATGCTTATAGAAAATAATCTACTCATGCATAGAAAAATAATAGGACTTTTATGGGGGTGTGCCACTTGCCTTGGCAACCGGGAGTGCAGCAGTTACAGTTGCAAAGATTCTCGTTTCCCTCCGAATAGTCTAATAAAGAAATAAAGAGCCACACATAAACACACAAGCAAAGGTTCATACAAAAAAATATGCTATGCATGAGATGGGATGCAACAATTTATTTCCAACGTCAAGAAACAATTAAATGTATCTCTTTGGATTTTCATGATATATGCATGAACCAAATTTTTAATTTGTTTCTATTATTTAATCATAAATAAGGGGTGATGACAAGGACTTTAGTTTACTTAAATAAAATTTCAAAATCAAAATTTGTAAAAATGACATTTGGGCAGAGGGCATCTAAACAAGTTGTTAGCAATTTGATTTATTCAAAAATAATTTTTCTAAACAAAGTTATGTCAAAAACACTTAAACTACTATCAAAAATATTTGAAAATTTTGAATGTGTCAAAACAGAAAAATAATGAAGCCAAAGTGTTCTACTGGTTCCAAGGATCTCAAATATATAAAAATATTTAAATTTGGTTAAACAGATAAAAAGTAGTGATAATAACAGTATGCAGGGTGTTTTCTGCAAAACTGCCAAATTAAATAAAACGGGAAAATAATTTACACGTCAGCGCTGACTGTGCGCTGACTGGGCATGCTGACGTGTTTAAGTGATTTGATCTGGGCCATCAGATCTGGATCTGGCGGTCCAGATCAATCGCACCGTTTCGCTTATAAAGATCTAATCCTAACCGTAGGATCGAGATCGTACGGCCTACACGCGTTGACCAAAAAATGGCGGCGCTAGGTCACCGGAGGACCTCGCCGGAGCAGCGCGCGCGGCGGCGACACGCACGGCATCGCACGTTCTCGACGTTCTACTGCGTTCCGAGACGAGTGGGTCATACCTACGGGTAGAGTGCGTCGAGGCGACGTCGTTGGCGAAGTGGTGGGGGTCGTAGCTCCTCCGGCCTCCTCTGGTTGCTCGCCGGAGTTGCGCACGGCGGAGGTTCTCGTCGGTGAGCACGGACACGGAGTTTGGCTGCGTAAGAAAACACGAGACCTTGTCACCAAGGTGCGCAATGACAAAGGGAAACGATTGGGAGTGAAGAGAGGGCTCGAGGAGGTCGCAGCTCACCGGAGTTCGTTGAACTTGCCGTCGGCAACGGCGGAGCTCCGGGGATGCTCGTGGGCGGCCTGGTGGCTCTCGGGGTATGGGGCTTGGGGCAAAAAGTAGAGGGGGTCGAGGGGGTTCTTATAGGGGCAACGGCGAGTTAATTGGGTGAGTAAATCGCCGGGAATCATTGAATTGATTCGGCCGTTTCTCGGCTAGATCGTGGGCGTGATTTGGGGAAGAAGAGGTTGCCGGGACGGGGATGACAGGTGGGACCCACCTGTAAGTGACACGGAGAGAGAGGGAGATGGCGCTGGGCTGCTGGCGGGCTGGATTGCGACGCGCGCGCGGTAGTTAGCAGTGGGCTTCGGCCCACTGGTTGGCCCGACTATATTTTTTTTTCTTTCCTTTTCGGTTTTTAATTCTTTTGTGTATAAAACAATTTCAAAACTACATTAAAACTTCTCAGAAAAATTCATAAAAATATAATTTGAAAAGCTTATGAAAAATAGATCCTTTTGACATTATTTTTGTCTAAAGTAAAAATAGAATAAAAAGGAACATTATTATAAATTCAAATAACAATTTTAAGGACATAAAGTCAATTAAAACATATTTAAATAATTAAATTCAAATTCTATGTGATTCATATGACAAGTTTAATGATGATGATGCATGGATGCAAAGTTCTAAATTTTTCTGAAAATTGGGATATTACAAACCTAACCCCCTTAAGATGAATCTCGCCCTCGAGATTCGGATTGGCTAGCAAATAGGTGAGGGTGGTCTTCTTTAAGGTCATCTTCTCTTTCCCATGTCGATTCATCTTCTGAATGGTGATTCCACTGCACTTTACAGAATTTGATGGTCTTGGTTCGGGTGACACGCTCTACGGTCTCCAAAATCTATATGGGTTTTTCTTCATAAGTGAGATCACTTTCTAGTTGTACTTCCTCTAGTGGCACCGTATCTCTTAGCAGTGTTTCTGCCATTTCCGGGTGACATTTCTTCAGCTGGCTGACATGAAACACACTGTGAACCGCGGAAAGTGCTTCCGGGTGTTCCAATTCATAGGCGACCTCTCCTTTGCGGGATAATACCTTGAAGGGTCCAGTAAATCTAGGTGCCAACTTTCCTTTGATTCCAAATCTTTTAACTCCCCGCATAGGTGAAACTCGGAGATAGACTCGATCACCCACTTCATACGTGACTTCTCTCCTTTTGGAGTCCGCATAACTTTTCTGTCTGGATTGTGCTATCTTTAAACGGTCCTTAATCAACCTGACTTTTTCCTCAGCCTCCTTGATTATGTCTGGTCCGAACAAACTACGTTCTCCTACGCCACTCCACAATAGTGGGGTAGTGCACTTTCTTCCATACAGGGCTTCAAATGGCGACATCTCTATGCTCGCTTGATAGCTGTTGTTGTAAGAGAACTCGGCATATGGAAGATTATCATCCCAGCTTGACTTATAATCTAGAGCGCATGCTCTCAGCATATCTTCTAGGATCTGATTTACTCTTTCTGTCTGTCCATCCGTCTGCGGATGAAACGCTGTGCTGAACTCTAATCTAGTTCCTAGAGACTCATGTAATTGATTCCAGAAATGGGAAGTAAACTGAGTACCCCTATCCGACAAAATTTTCTTGGGAACACCATGTAGACACACAATCCTCTTCATGTAGATGTCAGCTAGTTTGGCATTAGTGTATGTAGTCTTCACGGGTATAAAGTGAGATACTTTCGTCAGACGATCGACTATAACCCATAAAGAATCATACCCTGATTTAGTCCTGGGCAGACCCGTGATAAAATCCATACCAATATGTTCCCATTTCCAATCTGGTACTGGTAAGGGTTGTAGCAACCCTGCTGGTTTTTGGTGTTCTGCTTTCACACGACTGCAGACGTCACACTTTGCAATGTATTCAGCAATATCACGCTTCAAGTTGATCCACCAATACCTCTCCTTTACATCCCTATACATCTTGGTGTTACCCGGATGTATGGAATAAGGTGAGTCATGAGCTTCTTGAAGTATTAACTTCCTGAGATCGGCATTGTCAGGAACACAAATGCGTTCTTTATACCACACGGTTCCTTCTTCATCTTCTCTAAAATCTCTGGCCTTACCTTCGCTTAGGTTCTTCTTGATTTCTTTTACTGCTTTATCCTCTAAATGAGCTGTCTTGATTTTGTTAAATAGAAGAGGTTGAACTTCTAAGGATGCTATGAATCCTTCAGGTACCACCTCTAATCGAAGGTCCTTAAATCCTTTACAAAGATCTTCAGGCAATTCTCCTGCCGTGAGTCCGTTTACATAAGTCTTACGGCTCAAGGCATCAGCCACTACGTTGGCTTTCCCTGGGTGGTACTGTAGACTTAAATCATAGTTTTTGATCAATTCTAACCATCTCCTTTGTCGCATGTTTAATTCTTTCTGGGTAAAGAAGTACTTGAGGCTTTTATGATCCGTAAAAACTTCACATCTCTTTCCCCATAAATATGGCCTCCATATCTTTAGCGCATGCACCACAGAAGCTAACTCTAGATAATGAGTGGGGCAGTTTACTTCATGATTTTTGAGTTGTCTTGAGGCGTAAGACACTACTTTGCCTTCTTGCATCAATACGCTTCCTAGGCCGCGATATGAAGCGTCGCAATAAACCCGGAAGTCTTCCTCTAGATCTGGTAAGCATAATACTGGTGCCGACACCAAGCGCTTCTTTAATTCCTGAAAACTGGTCTCACAAGCTTCCGTCCACTCAAATTTCTTTCCCTTCTTCAGTAGTTCAGTCAAGGCCTTGGCAATCTTGGAGAAGTTTTCAATGAATCTCCGGTAGTACCCTGCCAGTCCTAGAAAACTGCGGATTTCTCCCACATTTTTGGGCGATTCCCAATTTGTCACAGCAGCAACTTATTCAGGGTCCATTGCTATCCCATCTTTAGACACCAGGTGTCCTAGAAATCCTACTTGTTTTAACCAAAATTCACACTTGTTGAACTTAGCATATAATTTATGCTCTCGGAGCCTTTGCAACACCAGACGTAAATGTTCTTTGTGTTCTTTGTGACTTTTGGAGTAGACTAAGATGTCATTGATGAAGACAACAACAAACTTGTCCAAAAAATCCATAAACACCTTATTCATCATATTCATGAAATAGGTTGGAGCATTGGTTAACCCAAAAGGCATTACTGTGTACTCATACGAACCATATCTTGTAACGAAAGCAGTCTTGGGTATATCCATCTCTCTGACTTTCATCTGAAAGTACCCTGATCTGAGATTGATCTTGGAGAAGACGACAACCCCTTCTAGTTGATAGAACAGTTCATTGATTTTGGGTAGCGGAAACTTGTTCTTGATTGTATGCTCATTTATGTCACGGTAATCGGTGACTAATCTCTGAGTACTATCCTTCTTCTTGACAAAAAGGATCGGGCCTCCCCGGGGTGATGAACTTGGACGGATAAAGCCTTTCTGCATAAACTCTTCCAGTTGTTTCTTGAGTTCTTTCAGTTCATCAGTTGCCATTGGGTAGGGCCTTTTAGCAATTGGTCCTGTTCCCGGCTTTAGTTCTATGAGAAACTCTACATCTCTATCGGGTGGCATTCCTGGTAGTTCTTCCGGAAACACATCAGGGTATTCCTTAACTATAAGGACCTCACCGAGACTAACCCCCTTAAGAGAATTAAGCCTAACCTTCTTTAGTTCAAACTTTGATCTAAAGTTGATCTTCGAGCCTTCTGGAGTGGTGAGAGTGATGGTTCTATTTGCGCAGTCTATGATTCCTGCATAGCGGGACATCCAATCCATCCCTATGATAACATCCAGGCCTTGTGTTTCCAGGATGATCAAGTCCGTAGGAAACTGATGCTTTCCAATCTTCAGACTCAACTGTCTACACCCAGAGGTTACTAGCATCTCTCCGCCCGGAGAGCTTACTCTAATGGGGCTTCCTATATTTTCCACTACTAACCCATGTTTGTTTACAAAAGCTCTTGAAATGAAAGAATGCGATGCTCCAGTATCAACTAAAACTAATGTTGGGCATGAATTGAGCAAGAACGTACCAATGACAGCATCAGGTTCATCGTACACTTCTTCCACATTGATGTGGTTCACCTGTCCTTTCTGGAAGGGATTGGGCTTGGCAGCTTCTGCGGCCTTCTTTTCGGGGCAGTCAGTGGTGTAGTGACCCTTGTTATTGCACTTGAAGCATAGTACTTGGCTGATATCTTTCTTATATTCGGGGTTTGGGCGATGTTGTCCATTGTTGTGGCCAGCATTTCTATTTCCCTTGTGATTCCCATTGTTTCCCTTGAAACCACCACTATGGTTGTGACCATGATGTTTGTGGTTGCTTCCTCCACTAGGATAGTGCCCAGGTTTATGACCCTGGTTTGCATCTTGAGGGAAAGGTCTCTTGAAAGAAGTCTCAGAATGATGTTTGTGAACATTCAACTTTCTCTTCCTATTTTCAGCCTTCTTGATGTTATCCTCCAGTATGATAGCCTGATCTAGGAGAGTCTGATAATTTGGGGCATATGCCACTGTCAAAGGGATCTTCAGCTCGTCACTCAGCCCATTTAGGAATTTTGCCTTCCTCTTTGCCTCGGTGTTAATGTCTTCAGAGGCATAACGAGAAAGGGCATGGAAATCAGCCATGTACTCCTTAAGGCTCCTGTTTCCTTGTCTCAGGTTTCTGAATTCTTCCTGCTTCAAGTTCATAATGCCCAAGGAGATATGAGCATTACGAAAACCTTCCTTGAAATTTTCCCAAGTCATGGTTTCTAGTGGGTGGGTGATTTGATAAGTTTCCCACCACTGGATTGCTGGTCCTTCCAACAGATGAGTGGTGAACCTCACCTTCTCAGCGTCAGTACATTCACAAGTCACTAGATCCCTGTCCACGGAACGCAGCCAGTCATCTGCCACAATTGGTTCAGTTGCAGTGGAGAACTTGTTTGGTCGGAGCCTCAGAAATCTGGTAAGTCTATCCACATGGGGGGGTGGTGTCGGAGGCGGGTTGTGGTTGTTGTTATTGTTGTTGGTTGCCGCAATGAACTGGGTCATCATAGTCATTAGCTGAGCTTGAGCGGCCATCAACTGTTGTATAGCATCATTGTTGTTGTTATCAGGCGTACGACGGGGAGGCATCTGTGATTTTTGTATAGGTGAGTTTTTAGACGGAAAGGTCTAAGGAGAAAGATTACCCCAACAAACAAACAACCTATAAGAACAAACAAACATCACACAACTCAAAACTCTAGATTAAAAAGACATGAAAGTTTTGGAAAATAAAATCGCGAGGTTCCGTGGAATACAATGGAAGGTACTGCCTTATCACAAGTTGAGAGGTCAATACAAGAACGATGAGGTGTAAATAAATGGTAGTCTCGCTAACGAACTACTCGACCATGTCATCTTCTTCTTCTTCAATTTCCTGAATCTCGATTCCTTCATTGTCGAGTACTTCCCTTAATTCCTTCACTTCTTTCTCCAGGGCAGAGTTCTTCTCTTGCAGCTCCCATTTCTCGGTACGAAGACACTTGATCAAGTCACTATCAGCTTCGAACTCGACTTCATTGCTCTCGAGTTCTGCCTTCTGTTCTCTGATAGTCTTGTTTTTCTCTTGAACCCTTTTCTCCTGTCTCTTGTATTTCTCCTCTTGTGAAGCAAACTTTTCTTCTTGGGCCTTAGTCACTTCCTCTTGAGCTTTCATCTTTTCCTCGTTCTCCTTGAGTAAGGCACACAACTCATCGTTCTTCAGGAGTTCAGTGCGTCTATCCTCATAAAGTTCTGTGACGAGGACCTCCAACTCCTGGAAATACTGACTAAGGGGCTTTGCTTTGCCTCTATCTCCAACATCAAAGAGGTATGGTTCTCCCTCCTCGTTTCTCCTTCCAAAGAAAATGGAGTAGTGGCCCCTCAACTCTGTGATATAGCGTCCACAGAGACGTCCAATCAGGTCCTGCATGACAAGATTGAGTCCTTTATCTTTGGAGTCACTAACCATTTTGATTTCCAACGGGGGCTCTTCTCCACGTCTTGGCTGAGTTGCTTTTATCCCCCAACAGCCCCCCTTGTTAAACTTCTTCAGGATGAAGCCCTTAACTTGAGGTAGCGGTAAACCTATCTTCTCGCCGATGTCGAGAAGGTAGCAGCCAAAACGGGTGTCCTCGAAGTCCTCCGCAGTGGTGAAGTGGAAGCTCTTCATCCTTTAGGAAGAAAGAAAAGAATTTAAAACAAGAAATGTATAAGGTAAGGAAGTACTAGTCATATGTGTATTCTTAAATTAGAGTCAAAACTAAGTCAAATCTCAATGTGATCAACAAATATAAACAACTCTTTGTAAATTGGATATTCACTATAGTGAGAGAGACGGACACCCGGCCAGCCACTTAATTGTGGAACAGGTCTCATGTACGCGGACATGTAAGGTTTGTTTCCAGGCCGCTTCATCTCACTATGCCGCTAGGATCCAAAATACTTTCCAATCCTAAGGGCTTGAACCTACAGGAAACACAGTGCTCTGATACCATCTGTAATGTACCTGCACCTAAAATATGGCAGATACCTGTGTATAGTGCAAATCCCTGGATCGATTCGTTTGCACACACAGTTACGATGTAATATCACAACAAAGTATCAATTTATTACAACGCTGATCCAGACTTAGAAAATATTCATTACAAATTTGCATAGCATAAAGCTAGCAGTGAACAGAGTAAACAACGGAAAATTTATTCTTCATGGAGTCCCCAAACATCATCATGTGCCACAGGCGAGCATGTTCGTTGAAGACTCGAAACCCTTAGTAAAAACTTTCACTCATCATCAGGACAGTCTGCAATAAGATATATATTGCAACAACGTGGGTCAGAACCATTAAAATGGAACTGGCAAGTGACACTATGGTGGACACTTAGAGGAATAACTCTATGACCTATATGGTTATTTGGCTGGTGGAGCTCAAGGCTATTTTGCAGAAAGCAAGTTTTTCCCTTACTTTTTTAAAAACACTTTTCTTCTATTCGAAACATCCGTGGCATGAAATCCACTGTCTCATTCTACCCTTGTTCACCCATCAAGTTTTAATTTATAAGTTGGAATGGTGGAATCCTCCGTTGACATCCTCGTTCAGCTGCTCAATTGTCCGTTTCCGGGGACACGGCTAAGTACTTAGATTTTACACTCTGCAGAGGTTGTGCGCGTTCACCATTCTACCCATTCAACCCAAATTACCCTTTACACACCATTTGTGATAAGGAAAGGAAAGAATGAGACGAGATCTTTCAGAAGCATTTTCCCTCCCACTTTGGCCTGACGCGCTCCACCTACAAATCCTCTACCACCACCTGTCAGGCCGGGGAGAGTCCACGCATCTTAGTTGATCAAGCCAGAGCCCATATTGGCAATGGCTGCACGAGAAGCAATCTTCACTTGGAGTTCTTCAGATTCCTTTGCTCCTGGGTGGCCTTCCACAAGTGAATATTCCACAGGTAAATCCCCTGGGAACAACACTCAACTCATACAGCCAAGCAACCAATTTCCACCCAGGTGTTTGATTAAAACTTAGTAGACTTTATCTTTTTCATCAAAATAGTTTTGCATAGCATCACTATTCTACTAAGTATTTTCATAGGAACCTAGACACAGGAATAAAGAGGTCTAACATGGCTTGCATAGCAATACTATCCTACACATGCTTATAGAAAATAATCTACTCATGCATAGAAAAATAATAGGACTTTTATGGGGGTGTGCCACTTGCCTTGGCAACCGGGAGTGTAGTAGTTACAGTTGCAAAGATTCTTGTTTCCCTCCGAATAGTCTAATAAA
Source organism: Poa annua (assembly GCA_026929855.1). Taxonomy (NCBI): domain Eukaryota; kingdom Viridiplantae; phylum Streptophyta; class Magnoliopsida; order Poales; family Poaceae; genus Poa; species Poa annua. Next base: position 48,483,333 of record CM049428.1, read on the forward strand.
GAAATAAAGAGCCACACATAAACACACAAGCAAAGGTTCATACAAAAAAAAATGCTATGCATGAGATGGGATGCAACAATTTATTTCCAACGTCAAGAAACAATTAAATGTATCTCTTTGGATTTTCATGATATATGCATGAATAAATTTTTAATTTGTTTCTATTATTTAATCATAAATAACGGGTAATGACAAGGACTTTAGTTTACTTAAATAAAATTTCAAAATCAAAATTTGTAAAAATGACATTTGGGCAGAGGGCATCTAAACAAGTTGTTAGCAATTTGATTTATTCAAAAATAATTTTTCTAACCAAAGTTATGTCAAAAACACTTACTACTATCAAAAATATTTGAAAATTTTGAATGTGTCAAAACAGAAAACTAATGAAGCCAAAGTGTTCTACTGGTTCCAAGGATCTCAAATATATAAAAATATTTTAAATTTGGTTAAACAGATAAAAAGTAGTGATAAAAAGCAGGGTGTTTTCTGCAAAACTGCCAAATTAAATAAAACGGGAAAATAATTTACACGTCAGCGCTGACTGGGCGCTGACTGGGCATGCTGACGTGTTTAAGTGATTTGATCTGGGCCGTCAGATCTGGATCTGGCGGTCCAGATCAATCATACTGTTTCGCTTATAAAGATCTAATCCTAACCGTAGGATCGAGATCGTACGGCCTACACGCGTTGACCAAAAACTGGCGGCGCTAGGTCACCGGAGGACCTCGCCGGAGCAGCGCGCGCGGCGGCGACACGCACGGTATCGCACGTTCTCGACGTTCTACTGCGTTCCGAGACGAGTGGGTCATACCTACGGGTAGAGGGCGTCGAGGCGATGTCGTTGGCGAAGTGGTGGGGGTCGTAGCTCCTCCTGCCTCCTCTGGTAGCTCGCCGGAGTTGCGCACGGCGGTGGTTCTCGTTGGTGAGCACGGACGCGGAGTTTGGCTGCGTAAGAAAACACGAGACCTTGTCACCAAGGTGCGCAATGACAAAGTGAAACGATTGGGAGTGAAGAGAGGGCTCGAGGAGGTCGCAGATCACCGGAGTTCATTGAACTTGCCGTCGGCAACGGCGGAGCTCAGGGGATGCTCGTGGGCGGCCTGGTGGCTCTCGGGGTACGGGGCTTGGGGCAAAAAGGAGAGGGGGTCGAGGGGGTTCTTATAGGGGCAACGGCGAGTTAATTGGGTGAGTAAATCGCCGGGAATCAACGAATTGATTCGGCCGTTTCTTGGCTAGGTCGTGGGCGTGATTTGGGGAAGAAGAGGTCGCCGGGACGGGGATGACAGGTGGGACCCACCTGTCAGTGACACGGAGAGAGAGGGAGATGGCGCTGGGCTGCTGGCGGGCTGGATTGCGACGCGCGCGCGGTAGTTAGCAGTGGGCTTCGGCCCACTGGCTGGCCCGACTATATATTTTTTTTCTTTCCTTTTCTGTTTTTAATTCTTTTGTGTATAAAACAATTTCAAAACTATATTAAAACTTCTTAGAAAAATTCATAAAAATATAATTTGAAAAGCTTATGAAAAATAGATCCTTTTGACATTATTTTTGTCTAAAGTAAAAATAGAATAAAAAGGAACATTATTATAAATTCAAATAACAATTTTCAGGACATAAAGTCAATTAAAACATATTTAAATAATTAAATTCAAATTCTATGTGATTCATATGACAAGTTTAATGATGATGATGCATGGATGCAAAGTTTTAAATTTTTCTGAAAATTGGGATGTTACAGGCATCTTCTGCTCACACTCATGCTTCCAGGAAGAGAAAAGGGAAAACTATTATGTCGGTTGAACAGGTCAGAAGAAGCAATAGAATTGCCAAGCTCAAGGATGGTTTTAAGGATATTCCTGTTAACTCTGTCAATAAGGATCATGAAGATGATGAGGATGAGGAGCATGAACAGGACAGGGGAGCTCTATTTGCTCATGTCAGGGATTTATATGCACCTGCTCCACCTTTTCTGCCTATAGAGACCATCTAGGCTATGGCCACTGGACCTTGTCAGATGCATCCTGAGGATGTATCAGATGACAACTTGAACTATGACAGTACTAATGATAGTGTTTAATAAGCTAGGCAAAGAGGGAAGCAACAAGATATTTTGCATCTATCACTATCATATCTATTATGTACTCTTTGTTTGTAATAAGTTGGTACTCTGTTTTTCATTTTCGTCCTATCAGTGTGGACTGTATTTGGCTGTGTGTGAACCTGGCTCCATGCTCTTTTGCTGTCAGTATGTGATATTGGTGCTAGCTGATGTTGTCAGCTTTTCTCAGAAGTTTGTGTCTGTTAATTATGTGCGATGCTATCAGTTTGTGTTAATTCTGACTATATCTTGTGTTTACATCATACAATTTGGATTATTTGTGGCAGTTGACTGTGGGTTTTTCATATGTGTTTTGATGATCGTTAACCTGCAACTGCCTCTGTTAGTCTCTGGGCTCTTTAATATTGCTCAGCAAAATATCTTCGATTTGGTTATCAATGAGTAGACAATGGAATATTTTGGACTGGAATCTGAGAGGAATTAACTCACAGGCCAGATGGGATGAAATTAGACAAAACATTGACGAATCAAATTGCAATATTATCTGTTTTCAGGAAACTAAAAAAGAACACGTTGACATCCAGTATGTCAGGAACTTTTGCCCGAGACGTTTCAATAAATTTGTGTTTTCCCCTTCCGTGGGGAGTTCAGGAGGTATAATCACTATTTGGAATGGCAATCTCTTTGATGGTACTGAGATCTCCTCATCTAAATTTCATGTGACAGTACAACTGATCTGCAAGGTTTCTGGTCAGGTTTGGTATCTTACTAATGTTTATGGGCCAACCTATCCAGTTGAGAGAGCTCATTTTCTTAATTGGCTGATGAGCATTGACGCTACTCCTATGCATCTGTGGATGATACTTGGGGATTTTAATCTGATTAGGTGTCCAGAGAATAGAAACAGGCCGGGAGGTGATGTCAATAATATGCTTGCTTTTAACATATTTATTGGTCATCATGATCTAGTGGAAATCCCACTTAAGGTTAGATCTTTCACCTGGAGTAACATGCAAGCTGCTCCTCTGCTTGAAAAGTTAGATTGGATTTTTACCTCTGCCAACTGGACTTCTTTATTCCCTAATACCCTTGCTAGTCCTCTAGCTAAGCTTTCATCAGATCATGTCCCTCTTAAGGTGCAGGTTAGCATCCATGTCCCAAAAGCACAGGTATTCAGATTTGAAGAATTCTGGCTTGGGATGCAAGGATTTGCACAAATCATATCTAATAATTGGCATCATCTGGGGAAGTATAAAAATGCGGCACAAGATATTACAGCGAGACTAAAGTCGTTAAGATATGGACTGAAACAGTGGAGCAAAAGCTTATCCCAGTTAAGTAAGATTGTCCACTCATGCAATTTTGTACTTGCTCTTTTGGATGGTCTAGAGGATCAAAGGCTTCTATCTATTATAGAATCAAATTTTAGAAGGCTACTTAAAGTTCACTTGACCAAACTGCTGGAGGCCAAGAGGATCTATTGGCGTAGTAGGGCTAAAATCAGATGGGCTAAACTAGGAGGAGAACACTAGTTTTTTCCATACATTTGCCACCAAAAGCTTCAGATGTAATTACATTGCCATATTAAACACAGAGGATGATCGTTTGGTTGGTGATCATGTGGATAAAGCTGCAGTAATTTGGCAATCTTTTAAAAAGAGAATTGGTTGTTCTGATAGCCCAGTTATGTTATTTGATCTCAGTAACCTTATTGTGCCCAATACCAATATTGATTTTGCTAGCAGATATTGTGAAGTGTATGCCAACAGATAAATCACCTGGTCCTGATGGTTTTAATGGGGCTTTCTTGAAGAACTGCTGGGACCAAGTTAAGGAGCAATTCTATCAGTTGTGTTTCAGTTTCTTTGCAGGGGATTTGGATATCTAAAGCATTAATACAACATACATTACTCTCATCCCTAAGAAAAGTGATCCAGACTATGTTAATGACTACAGACCTATTTCTCTGGTCAGTATCACTTTGAAATTATTGACAAAGTTGCTGGCAAACAGAATGCAAAAGGTGATTATCCAAGCTCTGCACAAGAATCAGTATGGCTTCATCAAAAGTAGAACCATTCAGGACTGTCTTGCGTGGGCTTTTGAGTACATTCATCTTTGTCATAAGTCTAAGAGGGAGATCATAATCTTGAAATTGGATTTTGAAAAAGCTTTTGACAAGGTTGAATATTCTGCAATTCTTTTAATGCTAAAGCACTTAGGTTTTGGAGACCTTTGGCTGAATTGGATATCAAAGATCCTTCATACAACTTCTACCTCAATACTCTTGAATGGAATACCTGGTAAGAAAATCTGGTGCAAGAGAGGAGTAAGACAAGGTGATCCTTTGTCCCCCTTGTTGTTTGTCTCTACTGCTGAACTTCTACAATTTGTCATTAATGCTGCTTGGCAAAATGGAGAGATTGATTTGCCCCTTGATTGTTCCTATGGATTAGATTACCCAATAATACAATATGTTGATGACACATTGCTTATAGTACGAGCATGTTCTGATCAACTGAGAAGGCTCAAATTAATCCTGGATAAATTTTCTTTATCTACTGGTTTAATGATCAATTTCAGCAAATCCTCCTTGGTACCTATCAATGTTGATCAGGTTAAAAGTACTGAGTTGGCTCTGATACTAGGGTGTAAAGTTGAGGTTCTACCTTTTACTTACCTTGGATTGCCTTTGGGAACTACTAAACCAAAAATGGAAGATCTGATTGGGATTATACACAGAATTGATAGAAGATTGGTTGGTATTGCTGATACACTATCTTATAATGGTAGACTGATTGTGATTAAGTCCATCATTTCGGCTATACCCAATTTTGCCATGTGTACACTGAAATTGCCACTGGGCTTCCTTGATTACATTGAGGGATCAACCAGGGGTTTCTTTTGGAGAGGGAAGGATATTCATAAAAAAGGAAAATGCTTAGTCAAATGGGACAATGTCTGTAAACCAAAGAGAGTTGGTGGCTTGGGTATATTGAATCTTAGAAACCAAAATATTGCCCTACTCATGAAGTACTTATTCAAGTTCATGAATAAGGCTGATTTGCCATGGGTTCAACTTGTATGGCACGCATACTATGGAAATGACAAAATACCACAAAATTCTGGGCATGTGGGTTCTTTTTGGTGGAAAGACTGTCTAAAGTTGATGGATAACTTCCTGGAGCTGGCGGCTTGTATTCCAGGTGATGGTGGAACAGTTAGGCTTTGGATGGACAAGTGGTCTGATGAGCTTCTTAGGCACAAATTGCCTCACTTATGCTCTTTTGCGAAGTCACAATCCATTTCCCTGAAACAGGCTCTTGCTGTCTTCTATGATGAAGAATCACTAGACCTGTTTCATACTCCTCTTTCAGTCCCTGTTGTGCATCAATTTGCTCAGTTCAATAGTTTATTGAGAGGACAAACGGATGTTACTGTGGCTGATAAGTGGGTATTGGCAAGTAACAACAAAAATTACTCGAGTAAGAGAGTTTATGACAACCTGATGCCAAAAACCCCTGCACCATCCCCTTTTCAGTGGATTTGGAAATCATGTGTCCTTCCAAAACACAAGATCTTTTTCTGGCTGTTTTTGCAAGACAGATTGAACACGAGAGATCTTCTAGCCAGAAAACATTTCCAGATTGAAGACTAAATTGCGTCCAATGTTCTCAAGGGATGACTGAGGAGCTTGTCCATTTATTCTTTGAGTGCGACTTCAGCAGGAACTTCTGGTGGAAATTAAATCTTGAATGGGATACTGATATGGACCTCCTTACCATGCTGATGGAAGCTATGAAAACTTACAGATTGATTTGCTATAAGGAAATTCTTATTGTTGGTTGCTGGAGTATCTGGAACCATAGAAACAGATGTATTTTTGATTCTCAGCCTATTTGTCTTGAGGCATGTTTCCAGGACTTTCTTTGTTCTTTTAGGTTGACTATGCACAGAGCCAAACCTTCCCTTAAGGAGGGGATGACCCAATGGGTGGACACTTTATGAACTTTTCCATGTATCTGTACGGTTGTTAATGAGAAAATTGAAAATTAAGCAGTAGGGATTTTTCCCTACTGTTTTGCGCCTCAAAAAAAAATATTACAAAATTATTAATTTTAACAAGTTTTCAAAACTTGCCCACTAATGATTTAAAGCCTAGATATGAATATTTCAAATTTATAGAAATTTCTTTGACCTCATTTGGACAATTATATCAAAAGATATTAATAAAATGGAAAATTAGAAAAGAAAAAGGGCGGATGACGTCAGTGTGACGTCATCGTCTTCAACCTCCCGTCAATCTCGCCCGACGGTTTTAGCCGAATCAATCCCACGCAAATCTCGTGATTCGGTAGATTAATTGACGCCGTGCCTAGCCCTTTATAATCCCCAACCCCTCCTCTACGTTTCCCCTAAAAAACCCTAGCCAAGCACGCCCCCAGGCTGCCGGACGAGCTCACTGGAGTTCACCTCCTCCACCGCATGTTTCTTCGTCCTCCGGCGAGTTGAGCCACCCCCTTAGCCCGAGATCGTGCTCAACCTCCTTCCCACTTCAGTGCGCACCGCGCAGACCCCTCCACTAGGTCCAACCGTCTCGGAAATCGCGAGTTGGTGCTCGCCCGAGGTGGCCGGAGCCGCCGCCACACTCGCCCGCGCCTCCAAGCAGCTCCGAGAGGCAAATCCATTCGCCGCCGGCCCCTTCGAGTTCGCCGCGTCGCGCCGCACGTCGTCGTCGCCTTCCCGAGCCTGGAGAACCACCGGAGCTCTGCCCCCGTCGACCACCGGAGCGCAGCGCTGCCGTCTCCTCCATCTTCGACCGTCCCGCGCCGCCACTGTATGGTCAAAGCCTCCCCGCCGTCCGATTTAATTTCCACAGCCACGAGTATATCCATGCGCGAATGGGTACCTCCAGATCTGGACCGTCAGATCAGATCCAACGGCCCAGATCCATCCACTTATCCACGTCAGCGTCGAGTCAGCATGCACAGTCAGTGCCACGTCAAATCCAGTCAGTGTCCACGTCAGAAAATATTATTTCTATTTAATTCATTTTGGCAGTTTTGCAGAAAAGTCCCTGCCACTTAGATTTATCATAACTTTTTAACCCTTGACCCAAATTGGACAAACTTTATGTCAAATTAAAGCCCTTGACAAGTAGACTCTGCTGGAACTTTAAATTTCAAATTTGACATATTCTAAATAGATTCAATTTTCAAATTAGCAGTTTGAGAATTTTTGACTTAGTTTTAAATTTATAAGTCCAAAATTGGCAAATAAAATATTTTTAGAAAGATTAAGATTATAACAATAAGGATCCAGTATTTTAATTAAAGTTTGAATAATTTAAAATTAATTTAAAAATCAGAAACTTATTTTGGTTAACTTTGGCATAGTGTAAATATTTATTAATATATTTAAATTATTTCCTTTGCACAAATGTCATAAATAATTGTCCTTGTTCAGAGAAATTCAAATCCATGTTTATCAAATTATTTTCATAACATTAATATGTAAGTGGTGTTTAAAAACCTTTTAAATGATGTTAGAACTTTTATAGGTGTTTATAATTGTTAATGATTAACTAGGTGTACAAATTTGATTTTTAAACTTCATGCCAATTTAAATAACTAGAATTATTAATTTATTGATATGAACATTTAAGTTTGGATTTAAAATGACTTGTTATGTTACTTTAATAGAATTTGAAATTTAAATTATGTTTAAACCTTTTCCGAAGTTAATGTGTGATCATTTTGAACAAGTTTAACACAAAGTCTCATTAAATCAATTATGAAACATAGACTTGTGTAATTGTATTTAAATATGTTGGATAACTTAAAATTTGCAAACATTGCTTTTAAATTGTTTTCAAACCATCTCGCCATTCATTTGTGTAAACTGTTTCAATCAAGACCATCCCTGACCAAATAGGCAAACCCTTAACTCAATCACATTAATTTGTTTTGCATATTGAATTATGTGACACCCTTTACCAAATCCATTGCTAAGCCCCTTTATATGTTTGTTTGATTTTTGAATGTTATGTGTTTGTTGAATTGCTTGTTTATTGGATTCTTTTTACTGTATAGATTGAACGGAGTGCAACGTTCATTGTGACAAAGAGTGTGTGAGAAACGACAACATTCATCAGGCAAGTGACTTCATGAAATACTCACTATTTTATTCTATTGCATTACTAGTATTTTTAAGTAGTATTTGCAAGTAGTATGCATGATAGGTTTTTGTGAGAATTGTAGTATGCTATGCAAACCTATTAGTTTACCCTTAATTCCTGTTAGACACCTATTATAATTTAGTGGAAGTAAATGCTACGAAAATGATTGTTTTATGGTAGATGTGATAAGTGAAAATTCCACTAATTAATTTACCGCCTAGGTGGATTGGTTCGATCGAGGAGGTTTCAAGTTGAGTGGCTACTCAGGGGCCAGTTCTGCGGTGGCCTGAGTTTGCTCACTTGTGGAAGGCCACCCAGGGCTATGAGATTTAAGTTTACACTGAGTTTAGTTGCTTATCGTGCAACCATTGGTCAATATGGGCTCTGTCTTGACGGAGTAAGTTGATGTGGACCTGGGTCAAGAGATTGATGGTGGTAGGGGTGATAGGATGGTGGTAATCTCTTAGTATGATCATGGGAAATGAACTTCTGAAAAGTCTCGTCTTGATCTTCTCCTTTTCCTTCTCACTAAATGAGTGTAGAGGATAGTTTGGGTTGATTGAGTCTAATGGTGAAAGTGCACACACTCTCGAGAGTTAAAACCTAAGATCTTAGCCGTGTCCCCGACATCAGACAATTTGAGTGACTACACGAGGTTGTCTTCTGAAAATCTCTTCATTCCAATTTCATAATAAAACTTGAGATGGGTGAACAAGGGTTGGGGGTTCACTGATGTCTATCAGTGGTACTCATTAATTATAGTTTAGCAAAGGCGTTCACTGATGTCTATCGGTGGAACTCTTTGCGAAGATGAAAATGTCTTTACAAATATAGGACAAAATTGGCTTTACGCAAATCAGCCTTGAACTCTGACAGCCAAATATGCATGTAGTTTTAGTCTTGCCATTTATATCCACCATAGTATCACTTGCCACCACAATTCAATTGTGCTGACCCTTTATAGCTGGGCTGCAACTAAACCTTGCAGAATCGACAGACGACGAGTGAGCATTCGTAGGATTTCGAGTCTACTACCAACATGCTTCGCCTGTGGCACATGAAGATGATGAGGCTCATTGTATGTATTGTTTTCCGCTGCTACTCTTTAAATTTTGCTAGCCTTTTAAGGTTATGCAAGTTGTAAGAGATATTTGTAACACTGGATCATGTGATTTAATAAAGTATTTGACACTTTTGCACGATATACATCTTAAAATATAGTGCTAGAATTTGATCCAGGGACTAGCACATTAACACAGGGACTTCCACCTTATAATAAATGGTGAGGTCACTACAGGTTAGCAGAAGCTTACCTGGCAGCTCGTGGCCCGGCACAAAAGCTGGAATCTCAAGGATGAAAGTATCGGCAGCAGACACGTCGTCGTCTACCCAGAGAAGAGCAAACACAGACAAATATGAAAACATAATCAATAAAGGAAATGCGCAAAAAATTGATGTTGCAATATGGTATGAGATGATTAGGTCATATTAAAGCGGGGATGAAATTCCGACAATTAATTATGGTGCAAATTATTTGTGTAACCAACAAATTAAATGTTGTTTAACATATATAGCATGGCATGGTGATCTAATCAATCTAAATGGAATAGGAAATAATTAAATATTTGCCCAACACATTCCATATTTGTTATTTAAGTGCAAATTATTTATCTACACATCAAATTAAATGTTTATTAGCATGGCAAGACATGGTGTAGATGATAAGATCAAATTAAATGGAATTAGGTCATTATATATTTATTACCCCGCACATTCCATATTTAATTATTTAGTTGTATTTGTTAATTTTAACTAAGCAATAAAATTAAATGATGCAAAATGGCATATGAATGACATATTAATGTTCCTTGCATTTTTCTGATATTAAAACATATAAAGATTATTTTATTTGGAGTTGTAGAAATAAAGTTATTGCATTTTTAGTTCTAGGGTTGTTTCTGTAATTAACCAGGGACCTGTTCGTGATAGCAAGAATTCTTGTGATGGCTAAAGGTTGAAACTCAGAGAACATGGGAGCTCTGGGTAAAATCCTAGCGCATCTGTCTCTGACGTGCGGGACCCACTATCAGTGAGAGGAAAAATAAAAGGGGTGCCATTTATTTTTTTCCACGGGCACGGGGGGTTCGAACTCGGGATCTCGCACGCACGGATCGGACGGCGCGGCTAGCCACTCGGGCTGTGAAGTGTTCGTGTTAGGAATAACGCGTTTTGGTTTTTGTACTGCAACTGCAAAGAAAGCCTCTGACGAAACTAAAGATGTTTCGTTCTGACGAAACTGAACATGGAGGATAGTGAGCACGGCGGGGAAAACGTTCGTCGTCGGCGACCAATAATTCTGTTCTTTATCCGACTAGTTTTTTCTTTGCGTTACTGCCCTCATAGGATACTTAGCAAAAGCTCATCAAGTTCCATTTCAAGGGAGGACGACGTACCATGATACTTACGCCTGATTCCAGACCCAATCCTCTTCCCAGTGCCCTTCTCCTCAAATAAACCAGGGGCGGCGCCACTGCGTGCATGGGGGTGCGAGGTGCGGGAGCGCACGGGGGCTTCGTTTTAGTGCCTAGGAGCAGAGGGGAGGCACAGAGCACTCGGGTTAGTGCTCGCCGTGGCGCGGCCGTGCGCGATGCCGAGGTTGGCAATGCCGCCGAGTGGTGCTACGGCAGGGAATCAAAGGGGGAAAGGGGACGGGGAGTGGCGGCTCACTGTGAGGGGTTGGTGGCGAAGCGAGGGAGCGCGGGGTGGTCGGACTCGACCGAACTGTGCCGGAGACGGACGGCGGCCGTGCGTACGGCGTCGGGGACGGAGCGTTCGCGCGGAGACGTGCGTGGCTCCCGGGTCCTCTGGCGCAGCGTCGAGGATGGAGAAGGTCGTGGGTACGCCGTTGGCGCGAGGAGGAGGAAAGGGGGCGACCGAAGGTTCGACGCGGCGACGATGTCGCTCCGGTGGTCTCGGTGGTTTACAGAGAGGAAAACGAGGCGCGGCGCTGCGAGAGGGGCTAGGCTTAGGGTTTGGGCTGGCGGCGCAGAGGATAAGAAGGGGAGGGAGAGGGAAGTGGGGCAGCGCGGTGGGGTGCGCCTGGCAGGGAGCCAGCGCTATGGCGTCCTCCTATCGAGCTGGAAAGGGGACTCGGTACGGAGGAGGGAGAAGAGGCCGTGGTGGGCCGGAGTTGGGCCTCTTAGCCCACTTCGGCCAGAGAGAGTCCTTCTCTGCCTTTTTTTTTGTTTTTGGCTTTTTCTTTTAATCTTTTCTGATTTTGTATTTTTAAAACAAAACAGAAAATAAACATGATAAAAACTTTGGAAAAAATTTAATTAGTTTCAAAATAGCCAAATTAATTTATTGGTAAGATTATTTTGTCAAGATTTGAAACTTCATTTGAATTAATTTGAAATTGCATTTGAAATAGAAATATGGAATTTGAATTTGAAAGAAATTTATTTAAATAAAAGCAAACACACATGGAATGATGACATGATGATCCACTTCATTACACAACAAGCATACAATTTAGGAAAGTCTACATTTGGGATGTTACAACACTCCCCCCTCAAAGGAATCACGCCCCGAGATTCTTCATGGAGCAACGAAGAGGTCGGGATATTCGGCACGGAGGTGGTCTTCACGTTCCCATGTAGCTTCCTTGTCAGAATGATGAGACCATTGAACCTTGTATAACTTGACACTGTTGTTACGGGTGCGACGTTCAGCTTCATCAAGAATGCCAATAGGTTGTTCCACATAAGAAAGATCTTCTCGAAGTTCAATCGATCCATGATCAATTGCATGTCCTGGATCTTGGAAGCACTTCTTGAGTTGTGACACGTGGAAGACATCGTGCACTTTGGAGAGGTTTGGAGGTAGTTCCAGACGGTATGCCAAATCACCACGCCTTGAAAGAACATTGAAAGGCCCAACATAACGTGGAGTGAGCTTGCCTTTGATGCCAAAGCGTTGCGTGCCTCTCAGAGGAGTGACACGAAGGTAAGCTTGATCACTAGGTGCATAGACCATGTCCCTGTGCTTGCTATCATAATATCTTTTCTGTCGAGACTGGGCAATCTTCAGATTGTCACGAATGATGCAAACCTTTTCTTCAGCCTCCTGGATAATGTATGTGCCAAAGAATTAAGGTTCACCAGCTTGAGACCAATTCAGAGGAGTTCTACATTTGCGACCATATAGAGCTTCGAAGGGAGCCATGCCTAGACTTGCTTGGAAGCTGTTGTTGTAGGGGAACTCATCATACGGAAGGCAATCCTCCCATTTCATGCCAAAGGAGATAACACAACCTCTGAGCATATCCTCCAGAATTTGATTCACTCTTTCGACCTGTCCACTTGTCTGCGGATGGTAAGATGTGCTGAACAGAAGTTCGGTACCCAAGGCTTTCTTAAAGCTATCCCAAAATCGAGAAGTGAAGATACTTCCACGATCTGAGTTTATTGCCAAAGGAACACCATGTAGAGGAACTAGTCTTGTCATATAGAGTTCTGCCAACTGACTAGCTGATACTGTCTCTTTGACTTGGAAGAAGTGAGCTACTTTCGAGAGACGATCAATGACAACAAAGATTGCATCGTTGCCCTTCTTGGACTTTGGAAACCCAGTAATGAAGTCCATCTCGATTTTGTCACATTTCCACTCAGGAATTTGCAGTGGTTGTAGAAGTCCAGGTGGTCTCTGATGAACTGCCTTGACACGACAGCAAACAGCACACTGAGACACATAGCGAGCAATTTCCTTCTTCATCCTGGTCCACCAATAGATTGACTTGAGATCCTGGTACATCTTTGTGCTGCCAGGGTGGATAGAAAGCGGAGTATCATGAGCCTCCTTGAGAATGAGCTCTCTTAAGCTGTCAAGCTTAGGCACTACAATGCGTTCTTCAAAGAGCAAGGTACCCTTGTCATCGAGAGAGAAACTCTTGTACTTATCCTTGCCAATGTTGTCTTTGATATTCTTGACACCAGAATCACGCAACTGTGCGGCATGGATTTTATCCTCAAGTGTAGGAGTGGCAATCAAGTTTGCAAGATAACCAGAAGGAACCACTTGGAGATTGGGCTTCTTGAACTCTTAATGAAGAGGAGGTTGGATGTCCTCAACCATGAGGTTGTTGCAATAGGACTTGCGACTAAGAGCATCATCATTACATTAGCTTTGCCTGGAGTGTAAGAGATGGTAAGATCGTAATCTGAGAGCTTCTCAAGCCACCTTGTTTACGTGAGGTTCAAATCTGGTTGAATGAAGAGATATTTGAGACTCTTGTGATCGGTGAAGATCTCACAGCTGTGCCCCAACAAATAAGGTCTCCAAGCCTTTAGGGCATATGTGATTGCTGCAAGTTCAAGATCATGTGTAGGATAGTTGAGCTCATGAGGCTGCAACTGACGAGAATCATAAGCCACAACTTTGCGTTCTTGCATGAGGACTGCGCCTAGTCCTTGAAGAGATGCATCGCAGAAGATTTGGAAAGTGTAGCGTACCTGCACTTTAAATAAGGCAGATACCTGTGCATAGTGCAAATCCCTGGATCGATTCGTTTGCACACACAGTTTACGATGTAATATCACAACGAAGTATCAATTTTATTACATCGATGATCCAGACTTACAAAATATTCATTACAAGTTGCATAGCATAAAGCTAGCTTTGAAATAGTACACAGCGGAAATACAATAGCAGTGAGTCTCTATCACTTTCATGCTGCCACAGGCGAAAACATGTTGGCTGTAGACTCGAAACCTATAAACGAAACCTCACTCGTCATCTGAACAATCTGCAATAAGAAAAATAATGCAACAGTGTGGGTCAGATTCCATTAAAAATGGAGTCTGGCAAGTGACACTATGGTGGACACTTAAAGGAATAACTCTATAGCCTATATGCATATTTGGCTGGTGGAGTTCAAGGCTATTTTGCATAAAGCCAATTTTTCCTATCTCTTTGGAAAACTCTTTCTTCAAATCAAGACAAGTATGGCATGAAAACCATAATCTCATCTTCCCTTGTTCACCCATCAAGCTTTATTTCTGAAGTTGGAATGGTGGAATCCTCCGTTTGACGTCTGTGATCAGCTGCTCAAATTGTCCGTACCGGGGACACGGCTAAGTACTTATTTTTACACTCTGCAGAGGTTATGCACGTTCACCATTGTACCCATTCAACCCAAATTATCCTTTACACACCATTTGTGATAAGGAAAGGAGAAGAATGAGACGAGATCTTTCAGATGCATTTTCCCTCCCACCTGCCTTGACCCGTTCCACCTAACACCCCCTACATCAACTTGTCAAGTCGGAGAGTCCATGCAACATAATTGATCAAGCCAGAGCCCATATGGCAATGGTTGCACTTGAAGCAATCGTCACTCGGAGTTCTTCAGATTCCTTTGTTCCTGGGTGGCCGTTCACAAGTGCACGTACTCCAGGAACCATAGACATGGGCCTGAGTAGCCACTCAACTTCGCCATCATACAACCTTTTACAACCCAGGTGTTTCATTCTTAACTTAGTAGAATTTATATTTTCACAAAACATCATTTGCCATAGCATCAATAATTCTACTAAGTATTGCATAGGAACCTAGACACAGGAATAAGGAATTCTACACAGGTTTAGCATAGCCATTCTATCCTACACATGCATATAAAAATACACCAAGTAATGCATATAGAAATAATAGGAAGTTTATGAGGTGTGCCACTTGCCTTTGAATGTTGTCGTTGTTCACAAACTCTTTTCAATGATACTCGGAACTCCCCGTTCTGTCTAAACAATATAAACAAACAACAATACAACAATCATAAAACAAAACAACACAACACATACAAGCATACATAATGAACAAACAAGTTTCATAACTTCTAAGGAAAACATGTCATGCATGATATGCAAATTATTTCTAAGGACTAGAGATGCATGTCATGCCATGAAATTCTTTTAAGTTAATTCAAGGCAATTAGGTTGGTCAAAATGACTAAGGACTAAAGTCATAGGTTGACAAAATACTTTGTTATAAATCATCTTGAATAAGCACTCAATGACTTAGTCATGATGTGCATAACTACTTAGAGAAAATACTAACTCTATTCTTCAAGGTGATCAACAATTATTAACAACTCTTGGTAAATTGGATATTCACTATAGTGAGAGAGGCAGACACCCGGCCAGCCACTTAAATTGTGGAACAGGTCTCATGTACGTGGACATGTAAGGTTAGTTTCGAGGCTGCTTCATCTCACTATGCCGCTAGGATCCAACAAACTTCAAGATGGTAATAACATGATCAATAATCGTTTATGTCTAAAGTGAAAAGATAAGATTAGGAAAGAGGGAAAAGATAGTAAGAATGATGTAGTTGGTCTTCCAGGCTTCATCTTCAGACTTGTAATATTCTCATTGGTGATGTCTTGATTGAATTCTTGGTAGACTTGAATAATCTTCAGACTTGATGATGTTTGTATCACCTAGGCTGGTCTTGGATTTAACTTAGTCTTCAAGAGGTCTAAGAGAAGAAAGGAGAAATTAAAGAGAGAGGGAGCAAGACTTAGAAAATATATTTGGTTGGTCTTCATGAACTTCCTCTTGATTTTTCTTCTAAGTGCTTCTACTTCTTGGAGATTCTTCTGGAGTCTTGTTTTGGCTAAGTCCTTCATTGGTCTTCTAACTCCATGTTGAAAATCCTAAGTGTCTAAGTGTATCACTTTACCAAAATGCTAAGTTGAAAATATTTCTAACTTAGAGAAAATGGGGAAGGAGTTTTCTTATGGGAAATATAACTACAAAATAAAATATGATATGCATGAAATGCAATTTTTAATCACATGAACAATTATGCTAATGCAATTTAATTAATTTCTATTTTCACAAAATATAATAAAGGAATAAATATAAGATTAAAGTTTTATGTGATTTAAATTTTTATAAGAAAATTTTATTATTAGTATTAATAGACAGAGGGGATTTAAATAAATTTATAACAATTTGATTTACTCAAAAATAATGTTTATATCAAAAGTTATGCCAAATTAACTGAAACATCATATTATAAATTTGAATAAATCTAAATTTCGCAAGGCTGGAAAATAACAGAACTAGCACAATCTATAGGTCATGGGCTTTTTAAAGATATTTTATTTACAAATTTTGACCTTACAGAATTAAAACTATAATTTAAATAATATTTTACATGTTTCTGTAAATAACAAGTTAGTGCGCGACTAAAATACAAGTTTTTATTATACCACTATTTTTTACACGTTCATACGATTCCATAGACTACAAAAACATCAAAAACGGAGTTACGGTTGATTTATTATGAATTTTGGAAGTTATATTTAGTCAGAAAAACGGAACGTTTTTCTAAGCTGCTACCCTTCATCAAGGGATATGTACGCAACAAGATAGAAGGAAGCACAACAGCAGCTCACCGGCGAAAGAAGATGATGGCGGCGGTGGATCGGCCGGGCAACCGCGGGCGGACGCGGACGGTCGGCGTGCTGTGGTCGTCGGCGACGGTGTGGACGGCGACGACGTTTCGGAATCCAGGACGCGAGGGAGACAACGGCGACGCGCGGCTGGACACAGCGGAGAGGAAGACGGTGTCGGAGTTGAGTGGCGCTTTCCGGAGCTGTGTGGAGTGGCGACGACGACGATGACCTTCGGGTCGAGTTCGGACTCCACGATTTGGCTGTGGAAATGAAGCAAGGAGGGTGTTTAAAGGAGGGCACGGACGTGGGAAGGAGGAAGGACCAAGAATCGGCGGCGGGGACTCACTCTGCTTGCCCGAATCAAAAAAATACGGTGGCGGTCGAGCGAAACTCCGGCGAAGAAATTCGTCGGCCTTGGGGCGTATTGGAGAGGGCTTTTGGGGGGGGGGGTGGAGGAGGAGGTCGAGGGCTTTATATAGAATCCGACGGGGATTGATTTGCTGCAGTAATTTGCCCGCAATCAACCGGACATTAATTTCGAACAAAAACGTCCATGTTTAATGGCGGCCGAAATTAGAGCAATTTAGGGCATTTAAGAAAGGGCTTTTATGGGGGAATAAAAGAGGAGAATAAGGGCTTTAATTACAAACAAACAATGCGTCATTTGGGGTTCTAAATCACCGGAAATCATGCGAGACATTTCATCCCGTGCGTTTCGGTCCGTGCTGGCTATTCTGGAGGTTGAAGACGACGCTGACGTCATCATGACGTCAGCATTTTTTTCTTTTTCTTTTTCTGATTTTTCTTATTTCTTTCATAACTTTTGATTTAAGACTCCAAATCAAGTCAAATAAATTTCTAAAAATTTGTAAAAATAATATATTTGTGTTAAACCAGTTGTGGGCATGTTTTGAACACTTTTCAAAAAACAAAATTTTGAATTACTGATTAATTACAAATTTGCCACTTAATGTCAAATTTGAAAACATGGCTTAAATAATTTCGTTTTTGGCTAAATAAAATTTATAAAAATACAAAACTTGTATAAGTTTAAAATTAAGTTAATTAAACTCATTTTCCAACATTAAATCATTTTTGGCTTTAGTACAACGTTAAATAACATAACACCACTATTCGCAATGAAAACGGGAATATAATTAATTTATTTTTAATTCAAAATATTTTGTGCACCAATAAGTTTTATATTATGATAAATCATTTGAAAACCTTATAATAACTTTGGAAAAGATTTTAGATTTAATTCATTTCTTATTTAGAACATATTATTCATTTCATGCTTTGAAAATAAATGAAAATCATTTAAGCTAATGAAATGTTTATTTGGGTTGTTAAGTAATTATAGAATCTATGAGGTTTCAAAGTTATATGCTATAGACTTGTAATATCCAAACTATGTTTTGAACTCGGGTAAATGAATAATAATCTTTTGGCAAATAGAAAATGTTTTCAATAGTTTAAAATATCACTTGTAATTAATATTTTAATTTATTTATAGCTAAGGCTAAGTGTGAAATCAATTACTTATAAGTATACTATTTACTTAAAATAAAATGGTTTGTACTTCATAAAACATTTGTAAAATT
This sequence comes from Poa annua, assembly GCA_026929855.1. Taxonomy (NCBI): domain Eukaryota; kingdom Viridiplantae; phylum Streptophyta; class Magnoliopsida; order Poales; family Poaceae; genus Poa; species Poa annua. Next base: position 48,501,632 of record CM049428.1, read on the forward strand.
ACATATTAAGGTTTTTGAAATACAATGGATAATGTAATGTTTAATTGGAAATAACTTTTGAAAATAATGACACATTGGGAATTTTGAAATAATAGACTTTTTAAAATTGGTTGAAGTCTTTTATAGTTAGTTTTCTTATGCATTTTAATATTTTATTTTAATCAAAATAAAAGTTTTAAATTTTAGTGATTTTTGAACATTCCTAAATGTTGGGATGTTACAGAAAGGTTTGAAAGTGTCTAGGCCAACTAGAATAGGAGTAGAAGTGAGTTTAGCTTTCAAGAGATTGAACCTCTCATCACACTTTGGAGTCCAAAGAAACTTTCTATCCTTCCTAGTAAGATCGGTGAGAGGCTTAACGATTTTCGAGAAGTTCTCAACAAATCGACGGCAATAGCTAGCCATGCCAAGGAAACTCCTGACTTGTTTCACCATTTTAGGAGGCAACCATTCAAAATGGCCTTCACTTTTTCTGGATCAACAGAAATGCCTGACATGACCAAGGTAGGATACTTTAGGAAGCCAGAATTCACACTTGGAGAACTTGGCGTAGAGACGGTGTTCTCGGAGTTTCAACAAGATGAGACGTAGATGTTCTCCGTGTTCTTCTTCGGTCTTGGAATAGATAAGAATGTCATCGAGATAGACTACCACGAACTTATCCAGGTATTCCATGAAAACGAAGTTCATGAGACGTGACAAAGTCGCCGTAACATTTGTGAGACCGAAGGACATGACAGTGTATTATAGAGTCCATAATGAGTGGTGAAAGCTGTCTTTGAAATGTCTTCTTTGCGGATCTTGATCTGGTGATAACCTGACCTCAAGTCCAACTTGGAGAAAACTTTGGCGCCTGCCAGTTGATCAAACAGGTCATTGATGCGAGGAAGGGGATACTTGTTCTTGATGGTTTTCTTGTTCAGAGGACAGTAGTCAACAACCAGTCGCTCAGTCGTGTCCCTCTTTTTGACAAACAGAGTAGGACAACCCCAAGGAGAAGTACTAGGTTGGATGTGACCATTATTTTCCAACTCTTCTAGTTGTCTCTTAAGTTCAGCCAGTTCTTTGGGGCCCATCTTGTAAGGACGTTTGGAGATAGGAGCAGTGCATGGTTCTAGTTCAATAACGAACTCCACGGCTCTGTCAGGTGGCATACCTGGCAATTCTTCAGGAAAGACGTCAGGAAAATCTCGGACCACCAGTATATCTTCCATAGAAGGGAGAGGATGAACATTGAGAGCGAAAAGCTGAGCTGAAGAGGTTTGATTTGGAGAATAGACTATCTGTCCAGAAGGATGAGAAAGAGTTACAGTCTTTGTGGAACAGTCTATCTTAGCTTTGTTGTCCTTCAACCAATCCATGCCTAGAATGACATCAATGTCTGAGTTACCCAGAAGAATTAAGGAAGGAAGGAACAAATGACCTCCAATCTGAATTTGGTTTCCAAGGCTTACCCTGGAAGTCTGCATTTGCGTTCCCGGAGAATGGATCACGAGTGGAATAGATAAGGAATCTAGAGGCATCTACGTTGTTTCAGCGAAGGTTACTGACACACAAGAATGAGATGCTCCAGTATCGAACAATACCTTAGCAGGAAAAGAGTTAACTAGGAGTTTGCCCATCACAACTTCGGGAGCTTCCTCTGCATCTTTGGCGTTGAGGTGGTTCACCCTTCCACTCCTAGCTACAGGCATATTGCTGGGGAAAGCACAAACTAAAGCTTGTGTTGGAGAAGAACGAGCTTGTTGCTTATGAAGCTTGTTTTGGGGACAATGGATAGAGATATGGTCTGGATCACCGCACTTGAAGCAGGTTTTTGAAGTCATTGGCTTTGGCGGAATTTGAACACTTTGCCTTTTTTGAGCTTGAGAACCTCTTGTAGGAAACATTAGAGAGGTAGGACGAGGAGTGAACCCTAAAGAACTTGGAAGATAGGTGGGTTGAGTTGGAGATGCATATGGAACCCAAAGCCTACGCTTCTATTGAGGCATGGTGTTTGCTGAAGAAGAAGCACCTTCAAGAGCATGTTTTCGAGATTCTTCAAACATCTCACGACCAAATTCCTACCGGAGAGTTGTGTTCACGAGCTCTTCAAAGTTAACGCACTTGAACAAGGTGAGTACATACTTCAGATTTGGGCTTAGACCTCTGCGAAATTTGGCTTGCTTCTGGGCATCAGTTGATACCTCATCTTGAGCATAGCGAGCCAGACGGTTGAACTCAGCTTGATAGTCCAGCACAAACATGCTTTCCTGAGTGAAGTCATAGAATTCATCACGCTTTCTTTCCATGACCCCATTGGGAATATGGTGGCGTTTGAAAGCCTCCTTGAACTCATCCCAAGTGGTAACAACACCTGGTGCTCGTGACTGTTGGAAGTTCTCCCACCAAGACATGATTTTCTACGGAGAAGATAGGACACAAAAGGAACACGGTCCTCATCGGACACATGAGAAACAGGCAGAGCATTGTTCATCTCACGCAGCCAGTCAACAACCTCGAGTGGCTCAGAGGGAACATCAAACGTGCGTGGGTTGATCTGGAGAAACTCTATGATTGTCACACGGCAGTTGCCCTGGTATTGGTTATGCTGAATGTGACTCAACACTTGCGTCATATGATACAACACTTGCCTCATTTCGGATGGCATTTGAGTATCTTCTTTGCTACTCTCCATCCTGCGGAGGACACAACGTTAACACCATAATCGGATAACAAAATCCAATGTAAGTGCTTAAAGGATTACTTCAGATTGCTAGAAAAGACAACAAAGAACAAGACATGGCCATCCATCATGGTACACCATTTTGTTTCCTTCCACAAAGGTTTAAAGAGAGGTAAGAACGAAGACTAGCACTAGAACGAAGAAACACCAATTGAGCTTGACGTAACTCCACCAAATAGGAGAAACAACTGATTTATTCAAGAATGAAACTGAACGTAGCTGAAGAGGTTGATAAACTACTGAAGCGAAAAGCACCACCTTGAAGACACCTGCAAGTATGGTACGACGGAAAACCCAGAACACGTGATGTCCTAATTTGAAATTACAGATGAGAAGGGAAAAAACATCGTAACACTTCCTTACCAGAAGAACAAGGAGGGTGGGTGGGGAAATAAGTAAAAGAACAGAATTCATATTCTCACGTTTAAGATTTTTCCTGATAGCTACAAAATATTTTTCTAGACTCAAGCAACGACCAGTAGAAGGGAACCTGAGGGCGTTTAGGCTCTGATACCAACTGTCAGACCCTGAATTCAGGCTACACAAACAAAACGTATCGGTTGGGCCACAAAACCAGGAGCATACTGGGTAATACCAACCCAGGAAACAGGCAGGCCTGGCTCGGAATGGATCATCGGCCGACAGCTCCTGGCGACCCCAACGACACATATGTCCCAAGATTGTGCACGCAAGAACCCGAAATCCTACCAACTCGTATACTTCAAATCATACACACATTGTATACGAGTCGGTTTTTAACAGAGTGGAAGATCACAGGATAAACCGAAGACACAAAGAAAGGAAATAAATATCCAACGCTCTCACTGAGCAAATATATCGAATGTCACCAAGCAGAGGACACATGTCCCAACATTACATCATGCAGCGAGAAACAAGCCGGTCTGAGTAAAGACAAGAAGCAAAGGGCTCAAGGACGAAACGGAAAGAGAAGGCCCATCCACGCGGTCCACCAGGAAGAAGCCCAGGGGAACTCTAACTACTCGTCGTAGATCTCGTCATCGAACTCCACGTAGTAGCCACCCACCTGGTCGTACGGAGAATCATCAACTGCAGAGAAAACCACAGCCCGTGAACGGGTCAATACACCGGAGCGTATCGAACAAGGTTAAGCTAACAAGTTACAAAACTGAAAGACTCCCAAAGTATGGGGGTAGGTGGACTTAGCGGCGGAAGCACTAGCAACCTAATAGAGACATGCTACAACTTTCGTCTAAATAGATAAGGATAAGAGAGCGCTAAAGATAACCATCTACAACTAACACCAATCATAACCCATTCTCGGATTAACCCCCTCAACAAAGTATGAGGAAGCGATTCGGGAAACTCACACATTGAACAGTTTTAGTTACCAATTATTGTGTAAGTAATTCTTTATTTACTAGTCAAATTAATTAAAAATGATTAGGTGTAAGTTGTCTAGATCATGTTAGCCAGCATCATCACCAAGTCGTCCATAACCGTGGACACGGCTCATCGATAAGATTATACCCTGCATGGGTGCACTACTGGACCCGTACTCGTTCAATCAACCCCAAAACCAAAGCCAAAAGGTGGGGCATCTCAACACGGCAAATCTCTTTTCTACAACCCATCCAGGGAACCGCATGATTTTGTGCATGGCTAATCAGGTCAAGTACCCGCGGGATCGACCTTCATAGAACTCTAAGAACGTGCCACCCTATATGAGAGTCGACTACTCCATCATCATGAGATTGTTATGTAATCATGTGCATGCATCAAATGGAAAGACCGAACTACTTGCAGCGCCCTGGATAAGAAGCAGATTAGATCGAAGCCGCGGGGGGCTCCATAGGGCCTCCCACAAGCGGTTAGTGCGCAATTGGATCCGAGGACAAGAACTGAGTTCCTAGGTCGACACTTACCAGAACAAAGCACCTCGCAAGGCCTTCCGCCGGTGCCTTATTTTTTAATTATAATTCCCAACAGAATATAACATTTTATTAAAGTAGACAATCTATCATGCTAAGTATAAGTGACATAGGACAAATAGACTCACAGAACCAACCTTAAGCATGCACTACGACTCGCAAGGCTAACAGATAAACATACAACATGTTATGGGATGTGGGGATAAAGCTGTATGGGATGCAGGATAAACATATGATGGGATCGCAATTCAAGAATCGTAACCTAGGATAGCATAGATCAAAAGAAGGATGAAAACCAAAAGTCGTGTAACAGGTTAGCAGAAGCTTGCCTGGCAGCTCATGGCCCGGCACAAAAGCTGGAATCTCAAGGATGAAAGTATCGGCAGCAGACACGTCATCGTCTACCAAGAGAAGAGCAAACACAGACAAATATGAAAACATAATCAATAAAGGAAATGCGCAAACAATTAATGTTGCAATATGGTATGAGATGATTAGGTCATATTAAAGCAGGGATGAAATCCCGACGATTAATTATGGTGCAAATTATTTGTGTAACCAACAAATTAAATGTTGTTTAACATATATATAGCATGGCATGGTGATCTAATCAATCTAAATGGAATAGGGAATAATTAAATATTTGCCCAACACATTCCATATTTATTATTCAAGTGCAAATTATTTATCTACACATCAAATTAAATGTTTATTAGCATGGCAAGACATGGTGTAGATGATAAGATCAAATTAAATGGAATTAGGTCATTATCTATTTATTACCCCGCACATTCCATATTTAATTATTTAGTTGTATTTGTTAATTTTAACTAAGCAATAAAATTAAATGATGCAAAATGGCATATGAATGACATATTAATGTTCCTTGCATTTTCTGATATTAAAACATATACAAATTATTTTATTTGGACTTGTAGAAATAAAGTTATTGCATTTTTAGTTCTAGGGTAGTTTCTGTAATTAACCAGGGACCTGTTCATGATAGCCAGAATTCTTGTGAGGGCTAAAGGTTGAAACTCAATGAACAGGGGGGCTCTGGGTAAAATTCTTGCGTTTTGGTTTTTGTACTGCAACTGCAAAGAAAGCCTCTGACGAAACTGAAGCTGTTTCGTTCTGACGAAACTGAACATGGAGGATAGTGAGCACGGCAGGGAAAACGTTCGTCGCCGGCGACCACACAGGGGCGGAGCCGCTGTGTGCATGGGGGTGCGAGGTGCGGGAGCGCACGAGGAATTTGTTTTAGTGCCTAGGAGCAGAGGGGAGGCACGGAGCACTCGGGTTGGTGCTCGCCGTGGCGCGGCCGTGCGCGATGCCGAGGTTGGCAACGCCGGCGAGTGGTGCTACGGCACGGAATCGGAGGGGGGAAAGGGGACGGAGAGTGGCGGCTCACCGTGAGGGGCTTGGTGGCAAGGCGAGGGAGCGCGGGGTGGTCGGACTCGACCAAACGGTGCCGGAAACGAACGGCGGCCGTGCGGACGGCGTCGGGGACAAAGCGTTCGTGCGGAGACGTGCGTGGCTCCCGGGTCCTCCGGCGCGGCATCGAGGATGGATAAGGTTGTGGGTACGCCGTTGGCGCGAGGAGGAGGAAAGGGGTCGACCGGAGGGACGGCGCGGCGACGATGCCGCTCCGGTGGTCTTGGTGGATTACAGAGAGGAAAACGAGGGGCGGCACTGCGAGAAGGGCTAGGGTTAGGTTTTGGGCTGGCGGCGCAGAGGATAAGAAGGGGAGGGAAAGGGAAGTGGGGCAGCGCGGTGGGGCGCGCCTGGCAGGGAGCCAGCGCCATGGCGTCCTCCTATCGAGCTGGAAAGGGGACTCGGTACGGAGGAGGGAGAAGAGGCCGTGGTGGGCCGGAGTTGGGCCTCTTAGCCCACTTCGGCCAGAGAGAGTCCTTCTCTGCCTTTTTTTTTGTTTTTGGCTTTTTCTTTTAATCTTTTCTGATTTTGTATTTTTAAAACAAAACAGAAAATAAACATGATAAAAACTTTGGAACAAATTTAATTAGTTTCAAAATAGCCAAATTAATTTATTGGTAAGATTATTTTTTCAAGATTTGGAACTTCATTTGAATTAATTTGAAATTGTATTTGAAATACAAATATGCAATTTGAATTTGAAAGCAATTTATTTAAATAAAAGGAAACACACATGGAATGATGACATGATGATCCACTTCATTACACAACAAGCATACAATTTAGGAAAGTCTACATTTGGGATGTTACAACTTCGAAGCTCTGGGTGGACATCCTCTTGCTCCACAAGACTACCAACACTCTTCAGGCGCAACTCTATGATGTTCAGAACAAGAACTGTGAGTATGAAACCAGGTTTAAACGCTTAAGTGTTGCTGCGAGTTTCATGACTCTCGAGACCCAGTCCTCATTTGTTGATGGAGAGCCTTTTCCTTGGAAGCTTGATCAAGAGGACATTTCACATACACCACCGAAGGATTAATTCATCATCGGTATTGGCATCTCCGTTAGCTTGTTCCAAGCTTGGGGGGAGTGCCGCGGTATCACCATTATCTTTCATCTTTTACCTTTTAGTAGTGTCATATCATGAGAAGGGAAGTTATCTTATATGATGGTTTGCAATGTGGAAGTATCTCTCTTTTAGTTGGTTATCTATGTATCCCTTAGTGTGAGTTGCCATTATGGAATATTAATGAGAAGTGTTATCATTTATTTTCTGCACACTTTATTTTAGTTTGCAACTTTTATCATGTCTGATTGATCTTGTCATTAGTACTACTAATCACTTTGGGAACATATAGTACATCTTTTGGCTTTGGCAAACTAAGCATTGGTCAGTAGCTAAAATACTTTTAGACTTAAGTGGAAAAAGGAATTACATGTAGAATATAGCATTCATTGATCTTTCTCACTTGTAGATGATAAACTTAGTAATCACAACTTAAAATTGTGTGTGCCTTCAAGTAAGAATTGCATGATTGTCTTTACTACATGTATGTTTGTTTGTATCCATTAACTCTTATGCTTGCTACCCAACCTTGCTAGCCAAAGACCTGTATCGAGAGGGAATGCTTCTCATACATCCAAACCTTGAACCAAAACCCTTGCCATTTGTGTTCACCATATCTATCTACTATGTGGTATTTTGCACCACTCCAAGTAAATACTTCTGTGCTATCTTTATTCAAAATTATCCCTAATTTATGTCAATGTTCACTAGCTCATGAGGAAATAATAGTTGGATTTGTTATCTTCCATACTAATTAAGTAACCCATGACTTGCTTGCTATATTTGCTCGTCATTAATTTTGCAAAGGGGTGGTCACGCCACTATAATATCAACGGCTGAGTTTATCAAAAATATAGGCACTCCTCCATGGTTTGAGATTGATTTGTGGGCACCCGAGGATTCGGCTAGCCACGGTTATGTTAAAAGGGTGGGGAGGAGTGTCAAGGCTGTGAAAGTAAAGAAAGCAAAAAAAAGGAAGATGAATATCATAAAGGCTTGTTTTAAAATAAAAATTCCGAACCATTCCTAACTTTCTTAGTATGGAAAATGACAAGAACCATATTACCATTCGATGACAAGCACCGCTCAAAACTCATTTTTTATGCTCTGTATGTGATTTCGAAGACCAATAAAACCAAAAGCTCTAGCACAGGCTTGTATCTCTGCTTCCCTCTGCGAAGGGCCTATCTTTTACTTTATGTTGAGTCAGTAAACCTATCTCCTTCTATCTTAAGCAAGCATTTGAGTTGATTGGGATTCAACCATTTATACATTAGTATTGTTGATCATGTCTTTTATTCTTTCTTGCTTAGCTCATTGTTGGCATCTAATGAATTTGATTTTTGGAGTTATCAACTAATAAAGAGGACTGTTTTATAAACTAAGCTCAATATGTTCATTATTCTCTGACGAAGGACTAAGTTTGCCAACACCAACTAAGGTTTTCTCTATGTACCTTATTGTGATTCTCCTCTACTCGTGACAAGTTGATTTATATGAATGGAGTTGATATCTAAGATGACTTGTGCATTTATACATGTGATGCTTCTTGTTCGTATATTTTATATCGACACTTCACTCCATAAACATGTGGTCATGTTTAACGAGTTCAGCTTTTGCTTAGGGACAAGCGAGGTCTAGGCTTGGGGGGGTTGATACGGCCATTTTGCATCACTATTTTACATCATAATATACTGCTATTCATTGATATATTTCGTATTTGGAGATTAAACTTATGTTATTTCATATATTTTGCAGGATTGATGATCATTGGAGGACGGAACTCCGAAGTATGAATTCTGCTGGAAAAAACGTCATCGAGATACATATTTGCGAAGCTCAGAAGATCAAACGAAACACCTGGGAATTATTTTCTCACCAGATCACGAAGGAGACCAAAAGGGTAGCCTGAGGTGGGGCCCAGGGGGCCCACACTATGCCCAGGCGCGGCTCCCAAGGCTGTCGCGCGGGCACCAGGTGGGGCCGCCCTGGCCCACCTCTGGCCGTGCCCTTTCGCGGACTTCATCCCCGCGAAAACCTAAGACCCGTACGGTGTCCAGAATTTCTCTTCGCCGCCACCACGAGGCGGAGAAGACAAAGGGAGAAAAGCTCTCCGGCAGGTTGCGTTGCTGCCGGGAAATCCCCTCCCGGAGGGGGGAAATCGTCGCCATGATGTTAATAACGGGATCACGTCATTAGGAGAATGATAGGATGAACACACACCCAAATTAAGTATAGCAATATGATCAAGTCATTAAGTTTATATTGTTGTACTGAGCATACAAAGTAACCCTAATCCTTAGACCATGAGATCATGTCAATCACTAACACCGAAAGAATGCTTTGATGACATCAAACATCACACCGTAATAGGGTGACTATAAGGGTGGCGTTGGGTATTCCAAAAGTATTAGTTGAGGCTCATGGATCAAGAAGTGGGATTTGTCCATCCATATGACAGAGAGATATACTTAGAGCCCTCTCGGTGATATCACATCGACACCGATTGCAAGCACGTGACTAGGTGACAAGGATGTCATATCACAAAACGAGTAAAGAGTACTTGTCGAGAACGAGATCGAACTAACTAGGTATAGATGATACCAATGATCGGATCTCGGACAAGTAAAATATTGCGAAACAAAAGTAATTGGTTATGACGTTTTTGGTTCACACGATCACAAGATTCATCGTCGAATATGTAGGAGTCATTACGGATCTCCAGATCCCGCTATTGACTATTGATTGGAGAGGTGTCTCGATCATGTATACATTATTCACGAACGGTAGGGTGACATACTTAAGGTTTGTCGACGCTTTTGGGTAGACACGGAATTTTGGAGAAAAGTTTGGATAGGACCGAAATTGTTTCGAGTAATATTGAAATAGTTCAATGGGTTAACTGTCAATGGTTGCCAATTGTTGTTAATGGAATTAACAAATGAACCAAGTAAGTAAGTGTTAATGTTTGTTAATAACAAATATTAAAAAGAAATGAAATTGTTTTATCTAATAAAGAAAAACCCTTGGAATTTTGAGTGGGAATTAATGAGAGAATAAGTGGCTTGAGTGGCGACTCCACTCACATGATGAGGGGAGAGGTGGAGGCACTCTAAAATTCGTGGCTGCCTCCCCCTCCTATATAAAGAGGGGTATGACCTCCCTCTCCCTACACACTTACCTCTCTCTGTCGCTCCTCCCGCTGCTCCACCTTCGAGCCATTCGCTTGGCGAAGACATGGCCGATTAGTTTCTCCACCACACCACGCCATCGTGCTGATGGAGTTTTCGGTTGTTCTACTACTTCCGAGCCCCGCTGGATCGAGGGAACGAAGGTCGTCATCAAGTCGTACGTGCGACTGAGTACGGAGGCGCTGCCAGTTGCATCACACATCTTCACGATCTTGAGATCGGCGAGTGAACGGCTTCATCATCCACGAGAATTATTCTCAAAACGCTTACGGTCTTCGAGGGTGATTTTCTCTTGTAATATGTTCCACTCGTTACGAGCATCTCCTAGACTAGATCTTGTCTTGTTGGTTTGTTCGCACTGTAGGATATTTTTTGTTTTCTATGCTACGAACCCATTAGTGGTATTAGAGCCGTGTCTATGCGTAGATGTTTTGTACGGGTATTACACATATGTGTATGTGGGCGATGATGATCATGTTATTCCTTCCTTTGTATATTTTGTATCTTATTGGCATAGTGGGATGAAACGGCCCGGACTAACCTTACATGTCCACACACATGAGACTTATTCGACGACTAACATTCAACTTGTTTTGCATAAGTGGCTTTGCGGGTGTCTGTCTCTCCCACTATAGTTAAGATATAAAATAGAATGAGTTGCTAATAATTTCTTCATCACCGTTGTGGTTTCATGTTCGTAGGTAAGAATGGTTCTATCTTTGAAAGCCCTAAACCACGTAAAATATGCAAACATAAATTAGAGGACATCTAACTTGTTTTTGCAGGGCATGTGGTGTGATATGGTTAAAGTTATAAATTTGATGTACGAGATGATACCTTTTGTAAATTATGACAAACCGACAAGAGCCAAATGGTTGTCTTTTAATTTTATGGCATGCGTGCTAAATATCATATCCATATGATATGCTGTAAATTTGGAAGACAATCAAGAAGGAGGCGCCATGGACCTTGGTGCCATGCCGGTGGAATGATGGAGATCATGCCAAGATGCACAAGATGGAGATCGAGATTAAGAAGGACCATATCATATCACATTATCCATGCATGTGATGTTAATCCTTTTATGCATCTTATTTTTCTTAGATCTTTGCTTAGATCGCGACGGTAGCATTATAAGATGATCCCTCTCACAATTAATATCAAGATAATAATGTGTTGTTTCTTAGTATGCACCGTTAAGAAAGTTCGTCGTTTCGAAGCACCACGTGATGATCGGGTGTGATAGACTCAACGTTCGCATACAACGGGTTTAAGCCAGATTTACACACGCAAATACTACGGTTTTACTTGGTGAGCCTAGCATGTACAGACATGGTCTCGGAACATGTAACCGAAAGGTAAAGCATGAGTCATATAGATGATATGATGAACATGTCGATGTTCGCCTGACAAGGTTATACCAAACGGGTACCCTTTCGTGTGGGTACCTGGTGCACGTAATGACTAAAGACCAATTGTCAATAGACTGAAGAAGCCCAACAAGCGAAGCTCAAGTCGAAGACTTCTACCACAGATAGCATAGTCGGTAGTACTTTCCATAAATGTAGTCCTAGTCGGTTACGACCCGAGACCTGTACCCCTATATAAAGGACAGGTGGGTGGCCGATCAAGGACACCCCCAACCAGAATCGCCAAACCCTAGCAAGATCGACATCTTGCTAGACTTCTGTACTCGCCGTATATACACAATCAATAACAGACAGGCTGGAGTAAGAGTTTTACCTCACTCGAGGGCCCCGAACCTGGATAATTCCCGCTTGTCAGCCGACGAATCTACCAACACTACGCGTTCTCTACCTCATAACTCTTACCCTAGGCTAGCAACCATGGGTATTGATGTGGACATCCCTCGTCAATTGGCGCCGTCTGTGGGAATAGGCAGTGTTGGATCTGCGGATTTTTTGGTCCAAATTTCAAACGGAAACTCGTCGAATTCTTCAAAGAGATGCACATCAACAACAGCAGATCACATCCAGCGCGTAGGCGATCACTCGCCAAAGGCAGCATCACCGGCCAGGATCAAGGCATACTCACCCGAAGCTCAGGAGATCTACTCCTATCTCAATTCAGGTTTTGATCTAACCATTGGGGAACATAACTTTTTTGTTGATCAGTTTGGTGTGCAGGATCTAGCCGAACAGATCGCACCTAAGCCACTCCAGGAGAAATCAACTGAGATCGCATCTTCGGCAGACAAGGAGGATACCTCATCATAGCTCGATCTGATTCCGCCACCAAAATCCCCAACCGATTCGATGTTATCAGTGGAGTTCAACAAATTCATGGCAGAAGAGTTCCCTGAAGAGGAAGGACCGTCGACTACCTCAGTCGACGATATGATCATATCGATGGCTTCGGCTGGAAGCACTGGAGCTGCAACATCACAGATCCATCCGATCTCATCCATAGCAGGGTCCATGTCCACACAAGAATTCAGCGAGTTCATAATGCAAAACGAAATAGTAGAGGTGCAATCAACCCTCCATATCAACCAATGGAAGCAACTTCACCAATTGGGCACTTAACCTGAGGATTCTCCTCACAGCTTGTCAAAAGCTCTATGTGCTTGATGCACCGCTAGGTGCCCCAACCGCTGATGATGCTCCCGATGATGTGAAAAATGTTTCCCTGACTCAGAAGGAGGACCACAGTGTAGTTCACTACGGCATTTTGTATGGTTTAAAGCCGGAGCTGCGAAAACGTTTCGAGAACATCACCGCTTTTGATACAATGGGAGAATTGAAAATGATTTTCGATACCCATGCTGCCGTAGAGAGTTATGATGCTTCAGAAAATTTATTTAGCTGCATGATGGAAGAAAACAGCTCCGTTAGCGAGCACGTACTCAAAATGTCTGGGTACGCCAATAAGCTCATAGCCTTGGGTATATCGATCCCCAATGAGCATGTAATTCATTGTGTTGTCCAATCACTCCCACCAAGTTACAAGAACTTTGTGATGAACTACAATATGCAAGGCATGAAGAAGACTCTCCCCGAGCTTTGTCAATTCTCAAAACTGCTGAAGTGGAGATCAAAAAGGAGCATCAAGTGTTGATGATCAATAAATCCAATAGTTTCAAGAAAGGCAAGCCAAAGGGTAATTTCAAGAAGGGCGACAAAATTGTTGCCGCACCTGAGAAAATGATCAAGGCTGGCCCTAAGCCTGACACTGAGTGCTTTTACTGCAAGGGCACTGGGCACTGGAAGCGTAATTGCCCCAAATATCTGGCGGATAAGAAGGCTAACAAAGTGAACAAATGTATATGTGATATACACGTTACTGATGTGTACCTTACTAGTACTCGCAGTAGGGCATGGGTATTTGATATTGCTTCGGTTGCTACCATATGTAACTCAAAACAGGAACTACAGAATAGGCGACAACTAGCAAAGGATGAGGTGACGATGCGCGTCGGCAATTGATCAAAGGTTGATGTGATTGTTGTTAGGACGCTACCTCTTAGTCTACCATCAGGATTAGTGATGAACCTAAATAATTGTTATTTGGTGCCTGCGTTGAGCATGAACATTATATCTAGATCTTGTTTGATGCAAAACGGTTATTCATTTAAGTGTGAGAACAATGGATGTTCGATTTATATGAATGATATCTTTTATGGTTATGCACCTATGAACAATGGTTTATTTCTTTTGAATCTTGATAGTAATGATACACACATTCATAATATGAATGCCAAAAGAATCAAGTTGAATGATGACATTTCTGCATACATGTGGCATTGCCGCTTAGGTCAGATTGGTGTTAAGCGCATGAAGAAGCTCCATTTTGATGGGCTCCTAGAATCACTTGATTATGAATCATTTGAGACATGTGAAACATGCCTTATGGGCAAGATGACCCCGTTTTCCGGCACGATGGAACGGGCGACAGATTTATTGGAAATCATACATACCGATCATCAAGCCGTACATGTGACTGAGTACGGAGGCGCTGCCCGTTGCAGCGCACATCTTCACGATCTTGAGATCGGCGAGTGAACGACTACATGATCCACAAGAATTATTCTTGAAACGCTTACGGTCTTCGAGGGTGAGTTTCTCTTGGAATATGTTCCACTCATCACGAGCATCTCCTAGACTAGATCTTGGCTTGTAGGTTTGTTCGCATCGTAGGAAACTTTTTGTTTTCTATGCTACGAACCCATTAAGATCATGAGAGTGAAACTTTTATGGAACAAAGGAATGAACTTGAGGACATATTCCTTCGTCAACATATTCTTAAACATTATTTATAATTGGAAGACTTGGGTAAAACACTTCCACCTAAATAGGATCCTATCTTTGATTTAAAACCTTTGCCTGATAATCTTAAGTATGCTCATCTTGATGATAAGAAAATATATCTTGTTATTATTAGTGCTAACCTTTCAGGTATAGAGGAAGAAAGATTATTGGAAGTATTGAAGAAACACCGTGGAGCTATGGGTTATAATTTGGATGATTTAAAAGGAATTTCCCCTACTATATGTCAACATTCTATTAATATGGAACCCGATGCAAAGCCAGTTGTTGAACATCAACGCCGTTTAATACCTAAGATGAAGGAAGTGGTAAGAAATGAGGTATTAAAACTTCTTGATGCTGGTATTATTTATCCTATTGCTGATAGTAGAGGGGTTAGTCCTGTGCACTGTGTCCCTAAGAAAGGTGGAATTACTGTTGTGCATGTGTCCATAATGATGAGCTCATTCCTCAAAGAATAGTTGTTGGTTATAGAATGAGCATTGATTTTAGATAGGTTATATAGTTACTAAGAAAGATCATTATCCATTACCCTTTTTGATCAAATGTTGGAGAGATTAGCCAATAAAACTCATTTTTTCTTTCTTGATGGTTTCTCTCAAATAGCTGTTAAAACTCAAGATTAAGAGAAAACCACATTTACTTGTCCTTATGCTACTTATGCTTATAGACGTGTGCCTTTTGACTTATGTAATGCTCCTGCTACTTTTTAAAGGTACATGTCTGCTATCTTTCATGGTTTTTGTGAGGAAATTTATGAGGTGTTCATGAACGATTTCTTTGTCTATGGTACTTCTTTTGATAATTTCTTGCACAATCTTGATAAAGTTTTGCAGAGATGTGAAGAAACTAATCTTGTTTTTTAATTGGGAGAAATGCCACTTTATGGTTAATGAAGTGATTGTTCTTGGACATAAAATTTCTGAAAGAGGTATTGTAGTTTAGAGCTAAAGTTGAGGCAATTGAGAAAAAGTCTTTTCCGAGAGATCTTAAATGTATTTGTAGTATGCTTGGTCATGCTGGATTCTATAGAAGGTTCATCAAAGATTTTACTAAGATATCAAAGCCTCTTACTAATCGCTTGCAAAAAGATGTACCATTTGTTTTTTATGATGATTGTTGTAACGCCCCGGGTTTTCCCAATTTACGAATTGTTTGTTTTTCTTTTTGCATCATCATATCATCATACATGTTGTCACATTGCATGTTTTCCTAAATAACTAACAGTGTTATTTTTGTGTTGATTCCTCTGAACTCCCCATTGCACAATTTCTGCGATCAGAAAACGAATTTTAGGCAAAACCTTATTTTGTTTCTCAAATAATAAATCCTTCTCCCTTTCTTTCACTTTTTTCTGGGTTTCCAAATTCCAGAAATTCCTAAGAGGGCCGAAACCCACTTCCAGCCCAACCCCTTTTGGGCCTAGCCCACCTTCTTCCCCATCGCTTTCTTCTCCCTACTAGCACAGGAGAAGCGTGACCATGGTGCCCCCACCATGTGCCCTCCACCTGCTCCCTTTCCCCCACCTTAAAGAAAGCCGCGGCCCCTTCTCCCAAACCCTAGACGCCTCTCCTCCTCCCCCCGGCGCTGCAGCCGCCATCTCTTCCCCCTCCGTTTCTCTATTGTTCTTCCCCATCGCCACCGAGGAAAACCTCGCCGCTGCGCTGCTTGTAGGGTGTCGCCGAAGCACCGTAGAGAACCCCTGGAGTTTCCCTTAGTCGTCCAGTTCGTACACGCGCGAGGAATCGAGCCAGGAACGCCAAGGAAGCCGCCGGCGTCATCTGCTTCCCCGACGGCCGGAGTCCGTCTCCGACGGAATTCGCTGCCCACGGTCCTCCTCGAGCTCGATCGACTACCCGCCACCCTCACCGTGAGCCTCTCGTCCAATTCCCTCTCTCCCCCCTTCGAAATGCTGTCGGATTCGTCGATTTCATCCACGCCTCCTCCGGTTCCTGTCCGCCCCTTGCCGACATCGAAGCGACATGAAGTTCTGCTTCCCTAGCACGTGGCCGCCCCTCTGTGGCTCCTCGTTGCAGCACCATCCGACACCCAGTTCCCTCCCCTGCATCCTCTACCCACGAGACACACAAGGAGACCAGCAGCGATCGCTGCAGTTCATGGTCGTCGCCGTTCTTCCGTTCGATCGTCATTCTGTTCGT
This sequence comes from Poa annua, assembly GCA_026929855.1. Lineage (NCBI taxonomy): Eukaryota > Viridiplantae > Streptophyta > Magnoliopsida > Poales > Poaceae > Poa > Poa annua. The sequence continues at coordinate 48,518,406 of CM049428.1, forward strand.
GCAAGATTACTAGCTTAGATGCCTTCGTTTCCGAACGCAATCACAAGTCTCAGCTTAGTCCAGTGGCTGCGCTTATGATGCCTATTGTTGCCCATCGTGAGATTAAATACCAGCGACGTAGTCTTCGTTTTTCCTAATTTTTCTCTGTTCCGGCATCGCGCCCACGTTTGACTTATGTTGTATTCATCGCGTCCAAACCAAACACCAACAGAGCAGTAGCCTAAAGGGGGTGTTTGTTTGAGTTTTTGGCTTTGGCTTTTGGAAGTCAAAAAACACCTAAATAGGTGCTTTTTGGCTTTTGAATTTTGGAAGCCATAAGATTTGGAATTTGAATTTTGGCTTCCAAAAGTTAAAAGCCAAAAAGCATCTAAATAGGTGCTTTTTGGCTTTCAAAAGCCAAAGCCAAAAGCCCAAACAAACACCCAGTTCGAATCCCATCAGAGCATAATCTTTTTTATAAAATGTGTATTCTTATATATTCTATATCTATTATTATATAACTTCAAATAATACAAACTTTGTAGAAAGAATCTAGTGTAAGGCGCCGCCGCGCATGTCGCCGCTGTAACAGAGCGCTAGAAGATAAGATCGTGCAGGACCCACTCGGCAGCCACTCATCCGGTGTGATCTCTTTTACTAAAATGTATATTCTTATATATTCCATATCTATTATTATATAACTTCAAGTAATATAAATTTTGTAGGAAGAATCTACTGTAAGGCGCCGTCGCGCATTTCGCCGCTGTAACATAGCGCTAGAGGATATGATCGTGCAGGATCCACTCGGCAGCCATTCATCCGGTGTGCAGTTTGAATTCTATGAGTCGTGCGTGGCGATTGGATTCAGTTTTTTTTTTGCCCAAAACGCGTTCCCCTCTTTTCTCTCCTGCGAGTCTGTCGGCGATTTCGCCGCCCGCCGCCGCTGCGGTTGTAATCCGCGTTTCTTCGCCGTCCCAGCGCCGCGCCGCGCGCTTCTCCGTCCGCGGGTGAGTCCTCGCCGCCCTATTTCCATCTTCTCTGTGCTATTTGGGGTGGCAATTTACTGTCAGGTCTGGGGCGTTGGAGCGCATGTCACCGGACCTCACCGTCCCAGCGAGGGCGGTGTGGAGGAGGGGAAAGGAGCTGCTGTCTCGCCTCCATTTCCCCGGAGAAATAGCTCGTAGGCGAGATGCAGGACCGGCGGTGGCAAGGATGAACACCATGACATTCCTAGGGCCGGGGGTGGCGGGGGCTGCGGTGGCCGAGATCAGGAGCAGGACGAATAGGAGGAGGTGGGGGGTGCAGGTGCAGTGGCGCCATGGAGCGCATATCGCCGGGGTGGCCTCCCCGCCTCCAGCGCCCCCGCCATGAGATCGACCCTGACACCCCCTACGCGGAGCTCTCGATGGGCACGCATCCGGCCGCGCGCTCAGCCACCCTCCCTGGCGGCGATCCCCTCGGCGGCTGGCTCGCGCTAAACCCCGACGCCCTCGGTCGCGCCGTCGCCGACCGCTAGGACGGCGACCTCCCGTTCATGTTCAAGGTACCCCCACACATCCATCAGCGCTCTCCGCTCGCTCGTCTTCCACTCTTCCTTCGCGATTTGGTCGCAAATGTCCGGGTCTAGCGCGAGGGGGCGGCTGTCGTCGACATCCAGCGGCGGGGACTCTGAGCCGAGGTCCGGCGGGAGCAGGACGACGTCCTTGTCTTCTACCCGGGAGTGGAAGGCGTCGCCGAGGCCTGGTAGGGACGTGGCAGCGTCGGAGGAGAATAATCCCCCTGCCGTCTCTCAGCGTGCCGGCAGGAGCTGCGCCTAGGAGGAAGAAGGCTGTCTCTCACACTGATCATAAGCTTGCTGCCATGCTTGAGAGAGAGGCTGGATCGGCTTCTCCAAGTTACACTTCAGGTCTCAAGAGGAGGTGCGTGTGGGTCACGGCTAACACTGGTGCGTCTTTTTTTCCTTGCTTGCATTTTCTTGAGCCACTACTCCGTTGAACTTATCAACCTGCAATTCGCCTAATGCAGCCGTTTTTAGTACTGCAGTAGTGGTTTTGTAGTAAGAAGAAATGGCTTCTGGTCAGATCTGAAATTCAGATTAGAAGGTCTATTTTCCTTGAGTTCAGTATGCTAGATCCTAAATGACGCGAACCGGGAGCAGAACATTACTGTTCATTTATGGTTGAAGCATTTTCAGACCTCTCTGATATTCAGGACAAATGTTACGAAGATATGTTATTTCTGTGTGTTAGATACTTTAATCGCAATTACTAAGATATCCTATGATTCAGATTGTTACCGACAAAATACCATATTCCTGTTTACCCCTTTCTCTGATTACACGCGGGCATGGGAAGCCACACCAACGTACTTCCCTGCGTTTTTCTTTTCCTTTCTCCCATTTACATCTTAATACTTATCTCAAGGTATGTACTTATGTATGTATCATTTAGCACTTTAGTTTCACATATAGACATGGTTCGGCTCAGTTGAATGTATGTATGTATTCCATGCAGGATGATATGTTGAGTTTATCAAAAGAACAAAGGGATGATAGTTCTACTTATTCAGGCCTTGACCTTGGAGGGTGCTTCCACAATCCTCTGTGTGAGCACACGGTGCACAACATGACGGCAGCGATCCTGAATGAATTCCAATTCGTGCGAGCTAGAGAAGGCATTGGAGTTTCAAACACAATTGTGAGGGAGTAGCTTTCAGTTTTTTGTATGAAGCTTATCCTGGCCCCCGACGCTTGGTATTGGTGAGGTAAGAAATTGTGTACTCTGGCCGCCCATGGGACGACGATGACAGTGGGAGAGCTTCTTTGGAGACCAGCAAGACGAGGAAGAGCCAGTCGAGCCGTCCGGGAGGCCACAACCCACCGCCTCGTTGGAGTCGCCCACGGGGCAGCTACGCGGGTCGGATGTGCTGCTGGCGCTGCAGCGGGCGAATGCTGCGAAGATGGAGGCTAAGAAGAAGACAAGGAGAAACGCTGGTGCGTGACCAACGGCGCGGCAGCAGGAGAAAGGAGTCGGCAACGGCGGCGATGCCAAGCCGGTGGATGTGGTGGGAGAGGTGAAGCCGGTAGAGATAAGGCGCGAGTGGTCGCCGAGGATACGCGAGTTGGACCTCAGGGTGCAGCAGCTACTCCACAAGCACCACCAATAAAAATCACGACTGATAATCCTTTGTTAAATTTCCATGGTGCTCAGTGAGCAATCCGTTCTTGTATTTGTCTGATTCTGATCTGAATTTTCACCTGGAACTGGTCATTTTAACTGACAATCTAACAGAGCCGACAACCAGCTAAAGTTACTCGGACTGAAACACTCTTGTAACTTCAAATTTTCCTGATTTTTGTGGATGTTTCAGCTTCAATTCATACTGTTTCATCTGATGCATAGAGTGAATAAACGGCTGCGCGCTTGGCATTGTATATCAGTTAACATTCTGGCATTCGGTGGTGTGTTCTGTCCGACCCTGATTACTTCGTTGTGTTGCTCGAACATGGGGGATCTTGTTCGGCAAAGAAGATTTAGTTTCAGTTTGTAAACCAGGGGAATGGGGGCATCAACTTGATGTGTTATTGATCTTAAAAGAACTAGGAAAATACCCTAAAGGTGATTCCACAATTTCAGTATTATATAGGGACAATTGGTTATGTGCCATGGTTCGATGAGTTTTATCGGTTTGTGCCATGCCCGCGCTGTTTCTGTTGCTCTCATATCGCCCAAACGCTCGTTTTTCTCTGGTCAAGCTACTTTAACCGGTGGAGTCGGCCTCGTGTGGCTCGGCCGGAATTTCGTGGGGTCGGCTAGTGGGGTCGTGCCTTTGACCTTAGAGCATGCATGCATGCAAGTGGGGCCAGCAGCGGCGGAGAGCATGCATGAAGCCATACGTGCGCGTTCATGCCTGTGCTCGCCGCGCCTTCAACGGCGTGCCCCTGGCCGGCAAAAAGCTACCTCTCCGCCTATACTGTCGGCCCGGACGCGCATCTGCTCCGCCGTCCTCGCGTCTCTCTTGCTTACTCTGTCCTGCTACAAGCTGAGCAGTCTGGAGCTGACTTAATGTCCGGCCGCCATTACTGCTTTCTAGACCACGACGCCGTCCAGAGACCGCAGATGACATTAAAAGGAGCCATCTCCTTACCCGTTGTGCTCACAAATCTCCTCTTCCTCTCCTAGACACCTTCGCCCAGTCCATGGCTCGTGGGGATGGAAGCTCCACTCCCAGCTCGAACCGCCGCCGCCACATCCCTATCATTGGTTTCTTGAGGCGAGCGAGGGAAGCGGCATGGGGAGTGGGTGTGGGCGTGCGCGTACTCCTCCAAGATCGAGCAGGAGGCGAGCGAGGGAAGCAACATGGGATGGGGAGTCTCCAAGTCCAAGTCCAAGGGGCAGGGGCAGGGCCATTGCGCCCGATCCCATTCCCTTCATCGATCTGTTCGACGAGGACGACAAGGACGACCAGCGTATGCACTGGACCATGGCCTGGAACGAGGAGGTCACGGAGGTGCTGGACCCGTATTTGGCCTGGCCGTGACCGACCAGAAAGCCATGGACCTTGCCAAGTATTCCGCCGCCGAGCAGCAACGGCTCAAGATCTACTCGGTGAGCCAGGGGAAGAAGGAGGACATGTGGTCGGCGTCGAACAGCAACACCTCAGAAGATGTGGATGCCAAGGACAAGGGCAAGGGAAAGGGCAAGGCCGAGACGGTGGAGGTTTCCGATGACGAGTACGAGTGGTAGTCCATTTTAGTTATTAGTTGCTTTATAAAGGGCAATGCCCTGTGCTTGACGTTGCCAATTGTGTGTGTAAATTCACTTCAATTTGACAATTTTCAGCCAGTCCACTGTTTTTGGCTTAGAAATGAGGGCGTTTAGCGTACCTTTGGAGCTCATTTGAAACACATTTTTCAGCGAGTTCACCATTTTTGCTTAGAAATGAGGCCGTTCACCCTACCTTTAGATCTCATTTGAAACACATTTTTGCGGCGACTCCACCATTTTTTGTTTAGAAATGAGGTCGTTCATCCTACCTTTGGAGCTCATTTGTAACACATTTTTGCGGCTACTCGACCATTTTTTGCTTAGAAATGAGGCTGTTCATCCTACCTTTGGAGCTCATTTCAAACACATTTTTGCGGTGACTCGACCATTTTTGGTTTAGAAATGAGTCTGCTACCTTTGGATCTCATTTGAAACATATTTTTACGGCGACTCCACCATTTTTTGCATAGAAATGAGGCCGTTTACCCTACCTTTGGAGTTTATTTGAAACACATTTTTCAGCGAGTCCAATCTCATTTGAAAATTTATATAGATTCAAGCTAGATTTGATCAAGCTCATCGCTATCCCCATTTGGTTTGCCAAAATACCCATTTGGTTATGACGGGTAACAGGAAAAATCCGCATTTGGTGCGCCAAAATAGCCATTTGGTCTCACTGAGGCCCGTTGGGTCCACTCGTCAGCGGGTGTACAACACTTGTCCTACGCGCGCGTCCAATCATATCGCAGAACGAGCTTCTCGCCGATCGTCTGCAGATTCCCTCAGGAGGAAATTGGACGGGTGCATATTCCTTCTAGAGGAAATCGGATGGCTGCAGTTTGATCGACATTTGAAATGAGATTCAAATATTCAAACAAATGTCAAAAAAAGGAAAATCCTACACATATAGTCGTATTATGTCATATACTAACGACTCAAGTTGGAAAACATGGTCTACGTACTTCAAAAGAACAAGGGCATGGAGATCATGTGATATTGCATAACTCAAACAATGAGGTCTAAGGTTGGAGAGAAGTGGTTTTTGAATTGCAACATGAAATGTTCAAAATCCTCACAAAAGATTCGTTTCGGAGTGACTAAGAAAGACCCATCCTCACAAAAACTTAGGTTTGACCGAATTTGAAATAACCATATTAACTTTAAAAATTATGGAAAAAAATGAAAAACCGACGCACATAGTCTTAATATGTCATATACTAAGGACTCATGTTGAAAAACATAATCTACATACATTCAAATGTGAAGGGCGAGGATCTCATGTGATATTGCATACCTCAAATGTGCAAATGAGAATTGCAACATGGTAATTTCAAAATAGTTACGAAAGTATCATTTAGGAGTGACTAAGAATTGTCTAGGCCCAGTTTGAGCACAAATTTTACACAAATGTTCGCCTGTTCGTGCCCAGAGCACGTCGGGCACGCTCTGAGCGCGTCTAGATTGTGCACTTAAGGTGTTCGACAAAAGTACAATAACAAATATTCGAACGATTCAAATTGATAAACAAGATCTACACACGTTCAGATCGTGTAACTACACAGAGCGTGCATTTTGGGTGCAAGTTCACGTCCAGTTCGTGTCTAGATTGCGCTTGTTGTGCTGACACCGATACGTGTCCAGTTCATGTCCGGATATTTGCACGTAAAGAAAATTAATCGCGTCATTTCTAACAACAAATGCTTCTGATACGTGTAGATGTCTCACAACGTCTCGTCTCCAACTGCAGTAAATTTGACCAGAACGACGACGCACATCAACTGTTCGACAGTTGTTCTCGACCCGTATAGGGGTACCAGATGACGTGGTAAACATTTACAGGCATGTCACTTCGACTACACGTGAAGCGCGCTCACACGATGTCATCATTGCGAATAAAATCCCAAAGCGCATTGTGTTGTCATGTTTACACTGCCGTTGGCAAGAAAACCAAGAGATGCGCCTGTTCAGTGCCCAAGCGCTGTTATCGATTTACATGCCTGCGGCAGTGAATTCATCACGAGCAGTTATTCCTTCACTAATTAAAACCCCAATGCGCATTCGCATTGCCGTTCACTCGCTCTTCTCTCTTCTCTGTGAAAAACCCCCAACCACCACTTCTCTCCAACTACAATGTCGTCGGACGACGAGCCTTGGTGGCAGAACCCAGCCATCCCGAGCGACTCTGACGGGGAGGGCAACCCGATTGAGTGGTGGGAGGAGGGCCACGGCCACGGGAACGGCGGCGGCTCTGGCATCGACGATGACGGCAAGGGGTCCGACACCGACCAGAGCGGCGGCGACGGCGAGGGGTCCGACCCCTACTCCAGCGACGATGACGACGATCACCACGGGTCCGAGCAGGAGGACTCAGACCCGGAGTTGAACAAGGGCGTCGAGGAGGAGAAGGAAGACGACAACGACGACGACGAGGACAAGGAAATGGAGGAAGAGGAGGTCGAGGAGGAGGAGGAGGAGGAGGAAGATGAGGAGGAGGCAGACGAGGTGGAGGAGGAGGACGACGACTCCTCCTGCAACGACGGACTGCCGCCTAAGAGGCAGCGCGTGTAGGAGCCGCGCCCGGCGATCGTCGTAGTAGCAGTAGCAGTGCATTAGTTGCACTGCTACTGATTAGTAGTAGCAGTGCTGTATGCACTGCTAATCTTTTATAGTTGTTAATATAATCCTAATATAATCATATTCAAGTTATAAATCGAGTTTAAATTTGTAGTAGCAGTTTCAATTCGAGTTATAAATCGAGTTTCAGTTTTCAAATTGAGTTATGAATCCTATTATAAATCGAGTTTCAATTAGTAGTAGCAGTTTCACTAAACAATGACGTACCAATAAACAAATTTATCAGTTACGTTAATGTTAATCCAGTTAATTCAGTATTAATTCCGTTAATTCAGTTAATTCGGTGTTAATTGGGATGGAGATACCCAACCTGGGCGTGAGACTCGTCCCTTCCTGTCCCCACTTGAGCGGTCCCACTTGGAGGAGGATGACGTACTACTCCATTCAGCTCGAGCCGCGCCAGGACGAGCCGAGCCGCGCCAGTCCGACCCCACCAGTCAGGCCAAGTGCGGGTCAAATGAGGTTGACCAGAGAGAAACGATCGTTTGGCTGATATGCGAGCAAACCAGGGCACAAGTCATAGAAACAGCGCGGGTATGGCACAGACCGATAGAACTCGGTTAGGTATAACACAGAACGAGTTATCCCTATTTTATACTCCTTTGTAGGTATGATGACCTAGTGGTAAATTGTAGGCTCTTCACAGCCCTGAGTCTTAAAATCGTGAGAAAATGAATCTAGCATGGAAATCATGGAAAACTTCCATCGAGGTTGTGGCATTCTACAATCCCACGATGGGTTCTTAGATTGGGGGTAGTAAGTGGTTAAGTGTGGTGATAGATGGACAAAAATCGTCCGGTTGTTGTCGCATTCAGCACTTTTCGTAAAGCAAGTAAATTCTAATTTGTTATGTATGAATATCAGTTGCCAGTTTAGTCTAAATAAGGATCCGAACTTATGACAAAAATTGCTGATCGGGATTACTTTTAGAGTAAACATTCCAAAATCTAAACAGTGATGATCCAGTATGAACACCTTTGACGCGGCTCGTCCAATACGCATTTTCATGTAAACACCGCATTGATCACTAATAGTCAGCACTCAGCAGATACAAGATCCTTAATTCGAGTAACTCAATTAAAATGATGTTTCCATGTAAAAATGCTCTTGGTAAAGATGGCCGTAAAAGCAAGTTCTATGGTTTTGCTTTGGTTATTCGAATCCTGACGAGCTCTAGAGTTCAGAACTTCACAATTTAGATAGAGAAAAGTTACATTGAGGAAGCATAGGAGGGGGCCCGGTCAGCAATCTGGTGACCGCGAGTGGAGCGTTCAGCCATTGTGGCGGCCACGGAAATGCTTCCACCGACCCGCAGCACAAGCGCGCAACCCATCGGCGGCCCACATGCTCCCAAAGCCCACTCGACCGACACTGATTGTGTAAGAATTCTTCTCAGACATGAATTGTGCTAAACCGCTCTGATACCTGCTCCTACCCGGATTTTACTTCACCACGCGGCCATGGGGTGCTAGCATAAAAATCATGGCCGAATTTCTCTTCAAGATGGACACTCTCGTCAACCTAAGGTACGGTACAATTTTTTTTACTCCAACCCGCAGAACCCCTAACAGTCATTGGATTGAGCTGATTTTATTATATAAAGATATAGTTTTCCTGCCCGTAGTAACGCACGAGCATTTTACTAGTGTAGTGTAAGGCGCCATCGCGCATGTCGCCGCTGTAATAGAGCGCTAGAGGATAAGATCGTGCAGTACCCACTCGGCAGCCACTCATCCGGTGTGATCTCTTTTGCTAAAATGTGTACTCTTTTATATTCTATATCTATTATTATATAACTTCAAATAATACAAACTTTTTAAGAAGAATCTAATGTAAGACGCCGACGCGCATGTCGCCGCTGTAACAAAGCGCTAGAGGATAAGATCGTGCATGACCCACTCGACAGGCACTCATCCGGTGTGATCTCTTTTGCTAAAATGTGTATTCTTATACATTATATATCTATTATTATATCTCTCCACAAGACCACCAAGGCCCTGAGGAGATACTTCGCTACAAAGCAACTGCTGCAGGGCGCCTCTGCAGCGGCCGTAGAGTGACGTACGCGTCTGCGGACGGTGACGCGGGCGCCGCAGTTGCCATTCTGGTGATTAAAGGTTTCAACAAAACTGCGCCGCCCGAGCCGGACTACGAAGCTTTCCTCTTTGGTGACGCGGGCACAACGCTGCAACAACAACGTCATCGTGGGCTCTGGCACGACCTCTGCGGCGCCTGCTGGCCGTCCTGCGCGGACGGTGGTTTGCCGGCCACTACGGCTGGCTTTTGGACGGATGGACCAAGTCCATGGACAATTCAGCTGCGTTGCACCCTCCTCCTTCGTGTCACTGCCATGTTGGAACCCATCCTCTGCATAAAGTGTAGAGATGAGGCCCGAGGCGCCTATAAAAGGAGTGGGAGCACCTCTATAGCAAGGGATCGATCTTTGAAGCTCTGGAGCACTAGCCTAGAGCATAGGATAGACAACCGGCTTGAGGAGGAAGAAGGTCATAACTTCCCTCTTCGAGCTCCGCACTGCCAAAAGAGATCCCTCGGCAAGCTCATTGTACTGTAATCATCTGCAGTGCAATACAGACAAGCATGAGTAGCAGTATTACCTCCTCTTGAGTGCCGTGACCCTGGGTACCGGGCTGGTGTCCTTCTCTGTCGTGTTGCTCCTCTTCAGGCTCAACGAGCACCGTTGCCGTGCCTCTCGAGGGTTGCTTGACCCCCGCGTTCAGTCCCCCTTCAAACACTCCCTGGAGAATGTGACTATCCCTGTTCCGTGGGAGTCACTCTCCGACATTTGGCGCGCCAGGTAGGGGGACTGAGGCGTGTCTACAACCTTCGAGCCGCTTCCGCGACATGACGGACACCCGTGCGGCTCACGCCAACAAGCACACACCTGGAGGGACTCACACTGCGCCCGACGCCACGACCACTCATGCTCATCGGGGCCGCCCCCACAGGGAGGAGCGTACCAGCACCGGCCCACACGTGGAGGAGCCTGAGAGCGAGGCCGAGCGCGACGGTGAGGAGCTCTCCGAGTACCCTGATGACGCTGAGTCCTCGCACCCGTCGTGGCGCCAGAGCGCGTCCTCCTAAGGCCAGTGGCTGAAACTCACACATTATCCAGAGGCAAGAACTCCTTCGCTACAGGCCTAATCCGGAGGCCCACGACTAGTGGCTGGACCACCTCAACCACCTCGTCGGCATCGCCACGACGCGCCCCGCTCCGTCGCGGTCGATAGTGCACCACTCTCTCGCGGGAACGGTTGCGCCTGGCGCGCCTCTGCCTTCTTCAGGACCAGCTCCGGCTGCGACGCAGAGATCCGCCTGTTAGACCCTGAATTCAGGCTACACAAACAAAACGTATCGGTTGGGCCACACAACCAGTAGCATACTGGGTAATACACACCCAGGAAACAGGCAAGCCTGGCTCGGAATGGATCATCGGCCGACAACTCCTGGCGACCCCAACGTCACATACGTCTCAAGATTGTGCACGCAAGAACCCAAAATCCTACCAACTCGTATACTTCAAATCATACACACATGGTATACGAGTCATTTTTAACAGAGTGGAAAATCACAGGATAAACCTAAGACACAAAGAAAGGAAATAAATATCGAACGCGCTCACTGAGCAAATATATCGAATGTCACCAAGCAGAAGACACATGTTCCAACATTACATCATGCAGCGGAAAACAAGCCGGTCTGAGTACAGACAAGAAGCAAAGGGCACAAGGCCGAAACGAAAAGAGAAGCCCCATCCACACGGTCCACCAGGAAGAAGCCCAAGGGAACTCTAACTACTCATCGTAGATCTCGTCGTCAAACTCCACGTAGTAGCCACCCACCTGGTCGTACGGAGAATCCTCAACTGCAGAAAAAACCACAGCCCGCGAACGGGGCAATACACCGGAGCGTATCGAACAAGATTAAGCTAACAAGTTACAAAACTGAAAGACTCCCAAACTATGGCGTTAGGTGGACTTAGCGGCAGCAGCTCTAGCAAACTAAATAGACACACTACAAGTTCCGTCCATTTAGAGGAGATAAGAAAGCACATAAGTAGCCAACTACAACTAACACCAATCATAACCCATTCTCGAATTAACCCCCTCAACCAAGTATGAGGAAGCAATTTGGGAAACTCACACATTATCAGTTTTAGTTACCATTTATTGTGAAAGTAATTCTATATTACTAGTCAAGTTAATCAACAACGATTAGATGTAAGTTGTCTAGATCTTGTTAGCCAGCATCATCACCAAGTCGTTCATAACCGTGGACACGGCTCATCGATAAGATTATACCCTGCAGGGGTGCACTACTGTACCCATACTCGCATGATCAACCCAGTCAAAAACATTAGGGCCTCTCAACATGACTCATTCCTTCACTACAGCAAGTCCAAGTGCCACTCATATGAGTTGTTACCCGCGTCAGGAGTCCGACCGAATCTCAATCGCGGACCATTAGTTTGCGACTACGCCGCCATACGGATCAAACCACTTAAGGAACTGTCCGCTTCGCGTCGTACCGCCCCTGTATGACCCCCCATATCAAGTAACCTCTCATCGATCATAATCATGCACATGCATATGAGAAAATGGAAAACCTGAACAACTTGCGGCACATGGACGAGCTGAGGATCCGTTCAAAGTCGAGGGGGGCTCCATTGGGCCACCCACAAGTGGTTAGTGCACTTAAAATTGGATCCGAGGACAAAATCTCATATCCAGGTCGACACCTAGCAGAACAAAGCACCTCGCAAGGCCTTCTTTTAATTATAATACCCCAACATAAGACAACAGTTTATTAAAATAGAACAATCTATCATACTAAGCATAAGAGATAAAAGAACCGACGGACGACTCGCACAACCAAATCTAGGCATGTACTACGACTCGCAAAGGCCAACAGATAAACATGCAAGAGGTTATAGGTTGTCGGGATAAAGCTGTATAGGCTGCAGGATTAACATGTGATGGGATCGCGGTTCAAGAAACGTATACTAGGGTAGCAGAGATCAACGACAAGTATGAAAACCAAACAATCGTGTAACAGGTTAGCAGAAGCTTGCCTGGCAGCTCGTGGCCCGGCACAAAAGCTGGAACCTCAGTATCGTAGGTACTCGCAGCAGGCACGTCGTCGTCTACCCAGAGAAAGACAAACACAGAAAATAGGAAACAATATACAATACATGGAATGAGCAAACAATTGATGTGACAAATGGCATGCGATGATTAGGTCACATTAAAGCGGGGATGAAATCCCGGTAATTAATCATGCTGCAAATTAATTATCTACACAACAAATTAAATGTTTATTAGCATGGCAAAACATGGCGTAGATGGTATTAGCAAATTAAATGGAATTAGGGCATTATATTTATTACCCCACACATTCCATATTTAATTATTTAGTTGCATTTATTAAATTAAACTAAGAATTTAAAATAAATGATGCAAAATGACATAAGAATGTTATATTAATGTTCATTGCATTTTTCTGATATTAAAACATATAAAAATTATTTAATTTGGAGTTATAGATTAAAATTTATTGCATATTTAGTGTTAAGGGTGTTCCTACAAAAAGTCAGGGACTTATCCGTGATAGAAACGTGACAGGGGAGGTCCTCTATGCAAACAGGAAACTCCAGGGGGCTCAGTGGAAAACTACAACGCCCTAGACTTTCTCACCGCGCGGCGTTCTACACTGGGAGGCTGGCAGGTGGGTCCGTCAGCCACGCTGGCGCTAACCTCGCACGGGCTGGGCGCTGCGGGCGCCCCGGTCACTGACCGGTGGGCCCGCCCTGTCAGCGGCGCATAAAAAAGCTGGGCTTTTAATCCAACACGCCCGAGAGGAGATTCGAACTCGCGAGCGCGGGCGAGCGGACGCGCATCGCTGATAGCCAGGAGTTTAGTTTAGTGCTAGTGTTAGAATTTGACTAGGATAGTTTTTAAACAGCCAAAACTCTATTTCTCCACTCTAACAAAACTGACGGGAAAAATTGGCAGCAGAGGCACGGCGGCGACAGTTCTACGCCGGCGACCAAAACGTGGCGGCGCTGGGCTGTTCGCGGGCGTGCGCGAGTGCCGATCGAGTGTAGGTGTCGTTTTTTGCTCTCGAGTCAGAGAAAGGCGCAAGTTTTCCTCGCGTTCGTGCTCATCGTTCTCGGTGCCGTGCATGTCCGTGCGTGCTCACCGGTGCCGACGAAATTGCGCCGCTAGGGGAAAGAATCGAAGGGGAGAAGGAGCGGGGACGGACGCGTCTGACCGAGGGAGATTGCTGGCGAGAGGTGGAGGTGCGGGAACACCGGAGAAGAGGGGTTGTTGCCGGGGAAGAAGACACGGGCGCGCGGCAACGCTGGGGACGGAGCGGATGGAGCTCGACGGAGGCGCTCCCGACCCCTGCGCTCGGCGTCGAGGAAGAAGAAGAGGTGGCCGCTGCTGCGGGCGTGACGGGGAGGTCCGGGGCGCTCGGTCGGCGAGGCTCCGAGCTTGGACTCCTCTCTGTCATGGCGTCGTCTAGAGCGAGGAAGGGCTTGCGGCGGCGGGGGGGTGAGAGGAAACATGGGCTAGGGTTAGGGCTTCGTGGGGGATAAATAGGAGAGGGGAGAGGCAGTGGGGTAGCAGGTGGGGGCGAGGTGCAGGGGCTCACAGCCATGGCCACCGACGTGGAAAGGTGCTCCTCTTCTCTATGTCCGTACTGAGGAGGGAGAAGAGGCCAGGTGGGCTGGGCTGGCTCGCTTCTGGACTGAGGTGGACCGACATCCGGCCCAGCTCGGACAGGTGAGGCCTTCTTCTCTAATTTTTCTTTCTTTTTCTTTTTCTTTTGTTTTAATCTTTTCTGTTTTTGTATTTTTAAAACAAAATAGAAAAGAAACTTCATAAAAACTTTTGAACAATTTTAATAGTTTCAAAATAGTCAATTAAATTACTGGTTTGATTATTTGTAAATATTTTGAAACTTCATTTGAATTTATTTGAAAAAGCATTTCAATTTAAATATGAAACTTAAATTTGGAAATTGAATTGAAGCAATATATTTGATTAAATGCAAACACACATGCAAATGATGACATGATGATACACTTTAATACACACAAGCACAACATTTTAGGAATGTTACATTTGGGATGTTTCAACACTCCCCCCTCGAAGGAATCACGCCCCGAGATTCTTCATGGAGCAACGAAGGGTTCGGGATACTCGGCACGGAGGTGGTCTTCACGTTCCCATGTAGCTTCCTTGTCAGAATGATGAGACCATTGAACCTTGTAGAACTTAACACTGTTGTTACGGGTGCGACGTTCAGCTTCGTCAAGAATGTGAATCGGTTGTTCCACATAAGAGAGATCTTCTCGAAGTTCAATTGATCCATGATCAACTGCACGTCATGGATCTTGAGTTGTGACACGTGGAAGACATCGTGCACTTTGCAGAGGTTCGGAGGAAGTTCCAGACGGTAAGCCAATTCACCACGCCTTGAAAGAACGTTGAAAGGCCCAACATAATACGGAGCGAGCTTGCCTTTGATGCCAAAGCGTTGTGTGCCTCTCAGAGGAGTGACACGAAGGTAAGCTTGATCACCAGGTGCATAGACCATGTCCCTGTGCTTGCTATCATAATAGCTCTTCTGACGAGACTGGGTAATCTTCAGATTGTCACGAATGACGCGAACCTTTTCTTCAGCCTCCTGGATAATGTCAGAGCCAAAGAATTGACGTTCACCAGCTTGAGACCAATTCAGAGGAGTTCTGCATTTGCGGCCATAGAGAGCTTCAAAGGGAGCCATGCCTAGACTTGCTTGGAAGCTGTTGTTGTAGGAGAACTCAGCATACGCAAGGCAATCCTCCCATTTCATGCCAAAGGAGATAACACAAGCTCTGAGCATATCCTCGAGAATTTGATTCACACTTTCAACCTGTCCACTTGTCTGTGGATGGTAAGCGGTGCTGAACAGAAGTTTGGTACCCAAGGCTTTCTGAAAGCTATCCCAAAATCGAGAAGTGAAGATACTTCCACGATATGAGCTGATTGCCAAAGGAACACTATGTAAAGGAACCAGTCTTGTCATATAGAGTTCTGCCAACTGACTAGCAGATACTGTCTCTTTGACTGGGAAGAAGTGAGCCACTTTGGAGAGACGATTAATGACAACAAAGATTGCATCGTTGCCCTTCTTGGACTTTGGAAACCCAGTAACGAAGTCCATCCCGATCTTGTCCCATTTCCACTCAGGAATTTGTAGTGGTTGAAGAAGTCCAGGTGGTCTCTGATGAACTGCCTTGACACGACAACAAACATCACACTGAGACACATAGTGAGCAATTTCACGCTTCATCCTGGTCCACCTATAGATTGACTTGAGATCCTGGTACATCTTTGTGTAGCCCGGGTGGATAGAAAGCGGAGTATCATGAGCCTCCTTTAGAATGAGCTCTCTTAAGCTATCAAGCTTGGGCACTACAATTCTTCCATCAAAGAGCAAGGTACCCTTGTCATCGAGAGAGAAACTCTTGTACTTATCCTTGCCGATATTGGCTGTGATAATCTTGACACCAGAATCGCGCAAATGTGCCGCACGGATCTTATCCTCAAGTGTAGGAGTGGCAACCAAGCTTGCAAGATAACCAGAAGGAACCATTTGAAGATTGAGCTTCTTGAATTCTTCGTGAAGAGGAGGTTGGATGTCCTCAACCATGAGGTTGTTGCAATAGGACTTGGGACTAAGAGCATCAGCCATTACATTACCTGGAGTGTAAGAGATGGTGAGATCGTAATCTAAGAGTTTCTCAAGCCACCTTGTTTGCCTGAGTTTTAAATCTGGTTGAGCGAAGAGATATTTGAGACTCTTATGGTCGGTGAAGATCTCACAGCTGTACCCCAACAAATAAGGTCTCCAAGCCTTGAGGGCATACATGATTGCTGCAAGTTCAAGATCATGTGTAGGATAGTTGAGCTCATGAGGCTGCAACTGACGAGATGCATAAGCCACAACTTTGCGTTCTTGCATTAGGGCTGCGCCTAGTCTTTGAAGAGATGCATCGCAGAAGATTTGGAAAGGTTTGGAAGTGTCTGGGCCAACTAGAATAGGAGTAGAAGTGAGTTTAGCTTTCAAGAGATTGAAGCTCTCATCACACTTTGGAGTCCAAATAAACTTTCTATCCTTCCTAGTAAGATCGGTGAGAGGCTTAGCGATTTTGGAGAAGTTCTCAACAAATCGACGGCAATAGCTAGCCATGCCAAGGATGCTCTTGACTTGTTTCACCGTTGTAGGAGGCAACCATTCAACAATGGCCTTCACTTTTTCTGGATCAACAAAAATGCCTTCAGAAGAGATGACGTGACCAAGGTAGGATACTTTAGGAAGCCAGAATTCACACTTGGAGAACTTGGCGTAGAGACGATGTTCTCGGAGTTTCAACAAGATAAGGCGTAGATGTTCTCCGTGTTCTTCCTCAGATTTGTAATAGATCATCGAGATAGACTACCATGAACTTATCGAGGTATTCCATGAAAACGAAGTTCATGAGACGTGAGAAAGTCGCCGGAGCATTTGTGAGACCGAAGGACATGACAGTGTACTCATAGAGACCATAACGAGTGGCGAAAGCTGTCTTTGGAATTTCTTCTTTGCGGATCTTGATCTGGTGATAACCTGACCTGAAGTCCAACTTAGAGAAAACCTTAGCACCAGCGACTTGATCAAACAGGTCATCGAAGGGGATACTTGTTCTTGATGATTTTCTTGTTTAGAGGACGGTAGTCAACAACCAGTCGCTCAGTCGTGTCCCTCTTTTTGACAAACAGAGTAGGACAACCCCAAGGAGAAGTACTAGGTTGGATGTGACCTTTACTTTCCAACTCTTCTAGCTGTCTCTTAAGCTCAGCCAGTTCTTTGGGGCCCATCTTGAAAGGACGTTTGGAGATAGGAGCAGTGCCAGGTTCTAGTTAAATAACAAACTCCACGGCTCTGTCAGTGGCATACCTGGCAATTCTTCAGGAAAGGCGTCAGGAAAGTCTCGGACCACCGAAATAGCTTCTATGGAAGGAAGAGGATCTACATTGAGAGTGAAAAGCTGAGCTGAAGAGGTATGGTTTAGCGAATAGACTATTTGTCCAGAAGGATGAGAAAGAGTTACAGTCTTTGTGGAACAGTCTATCTTAGCTTGATTGGCCTTCAACCAATCCATGCCAAGAATGACATCAATATCTGAATTGTCGAGAATTATTGGAGATGCCAAGAAGATGTGGCCTCCAATTTGGATTTCATTGCGTGGCTTATCTTGGAAGAAGTCATCTGAACGCCGGGGGAAGTGACAGTGAGATTTCTCAAGAGGGGTTCGTGAGGTAAACTATGAGTTACAGCAAACTTAGTTGAAACGAAAGAATGAGATGCTCCTGTATCGAACAACACCCTAGAAGAGATAGAGTTGACTGGTATTGTACCAAGAACAACTTCTGGAGCTTCTTCTACTTCCTCAGCCCTGATGTGGGTTACCCGCGCAGCACGTGCCGGAGGCCTGTTGTTGGGGACGAAAGGCCTAGTCGGGGCCGGTGCGTGGACCATCGCCTGAGTTGGAGTAGGGCGAGGTGGTGGTAGAGGAAGACGGGTATCCGAGAAATTGTTGGAGTAGTGGCCCGGTTGTCCGCACTTGTAGCAGGTCACGTTGGGGCGAGCGCCCGTTGGCCTTGGCGGTCCTCCGAAACCCCTCGTAGCAAGAGCCGGGTTTGGTGGGCGAGGCGCGAGTCCTGGCGGTCCTGGCACGTAGGTAGCTCGTGCGAAGGCGCTGTTAGGCACCCAGATCCGACGCTTCTGAGTAGGAGCAGCGACGATTGAGGATAAAGAAGAGTTGCTCTCACAAGAGTGCTTGCGCGACTCCTCGAAGATCTTGCGCCCATGCTCCTCATTGAGCGCGATGTTGACGAGGTCCTCGAAGTTATCAGCCTTGACGAGGTTCAGCTTGTACTTGAGAGCGGGGTTGAAACCCTTGCGGAACTTGGCCATCTTCTTGGCCTCAGTGTTCACCTCATCTCCAGCATAACGAGCAAGGAGATTGAACTCGCCATTGTACTCCATCGCGTCCATCTTGCCTTGCGTCAGCGAGTTAAACTGCTCGCGCATCCTCTCCATGAGACCTTCTGGGATGTGGTGGCGCAGGAAGGCTGTCTTGAAATCTCGCCAAGTGGTGACCACCCCGGGAGCTCTCATTGCCTGGAAGTTCTCCCACCATGAGGCAGACTTGCCACTAAGCAGGTAGGACACGTAAGGCACCTTGTCTTGCTCAACCACGTGGGCGATAGCAAGGGTCCTTTCCATCTCGCAAAGCCAATCATCAGCTTCCAGCGGCTCAGTGGGGGAAGCAAAGTTCCTTGGGCCCATACTGAGGAAGTCCTTGACGGTCACACGTGCATTGCCTTCATTGCGATGCCCGTGGTTGTTCTGGTAGGCTTGGTGCTCAGCCATTTGAGCCAGAACTTGGGTCATCTGCCCAAGCAACGAATTGATCGGTGGTGGCTCATTGCCCTCCGCATTGCGGTTGTTCCTGGTGTTCGTCATCCTGAAGACATTAGATATTAGAACAACAACAAGATACGTAAAGCCAGGGAAAAACTTGGAAAGTAGAATTCTTGCTCAGAAAACTGTAGCAACTGTAGGATAACAAGGATAAGCTTCTCATAGCAAAGGATCACAACAAGACACTTAGTTAGCCATCAGTACAACCACCAAGGTTTCAGTACTACAAGGATAGCTACTAGTACAAAGTTAACCATCCGTACAACCAACACAGTTTCAGTACAAAAGGACAACTAGTACAACAAGGAAGAGATACATCACGAAGACTAGCTCGCACTTCCCTCGGAAGACGAAAGTCCGCACCCCTCTCCGGTGAGGCGATGGGTGTGACGGCGGTCAACGTACACGTGGTACTCCGGCACAACACGGCATATCTCGCAGGAGTAGGCCTCTGGCGTCTGTATCCCGTACAGCAGTGGTCCAACGTGGTCTGAACAAGTAGTGATCAGTGGCCCACGCTCTGGAGTGTATCCGCCCACATCAGACAGGCGACTCAGTGGTGGAAGCTGGAACCTCGGGAAAGCGTCCGGTGTGACCTTCCCCCTGTCGTACTGACCAAGGTGAGAGAGTGCCCGCTGCAGCTGCTCACGGACTGCTGCTAACTCCAAGCGTAGAGCTCCAGCAACTGAGTCTGAAGACTGGCCAAACTGAGCGGTCCTGTCAAGAACATTAGTCTCGTACTGAGAGTCTGTGTAGGTGAAGTATGGAACGTAGCAGAATAGAGGGTAGTTGAAGCAATAGTAGTCCCTGCGCAGAGCCACAGCTGCATCATAAGCTGCCAAGTGTACTGCCATGTCCATACTGGAAGCTGCAGTCTCGTGCTTGTGCACAGTAACACCATCATCTCCCCTGATCCGAACGATAGCTCCGTAGGAGGTCTGTCCAAAATCTCTCGGGATCTCGAACACCTGGTACTCCGGGAGATAGCGGAAACCTACATAGTCAGCCATGCCTCTGAGAAGCTTCGGGTAACCGGTAGTCCGCTCACACTGGGTCATACGCACCACCTGATAGTGCGCCATCTACATAGAAGTTTGAAGTAGAAGTTAGCCGCCGGAAACAAAAGGATTGATTGCACAGAGATTGTATAATGACAAAGAGATGGTTCAATTGAAAGGTAGAACAACAACTGATTGATTCAAGATTGAAACTGAACATCGCCGAAGAAGTTGATAACTACCAAAACGAAAAAACAACCTTCAAACACCTGCAACTATGGTACTACGGAAACCCAGAACACGTGATGTCCTATTTTAAATTAGAGACGAGAAGGGAAAAACATCGTAACACTTCCTTACCAGAAGAACAGGGACGGTGGGTGGGGAAAGAAGTAAAAGAACAGAATTCCGACACTCACGTTTAAGATTTTCCTGATAACAACAAAATATTTTTCTAGACTCAAACAACGAACAGTAGAAGGGAACCTGAGCAACGGAAGCGTGGTGGGCCCATAACCCACAAGTCCCAGGATCGATACCTGGCTCTGATACCAATTGTCAGACCCTGAATTCAGGCTACACAAACAAAACTTATCGGTTGGGC
Source organism: Poa annua (assembly GCA_026929855.1). Taxonomy (NCBI): domain Eukaryota; kingdom Viridiplantae; phylum Streptophyta; class Magnoliopsida; order Poales; family Poaceae; genus Poa; species Poa annua. The sequence continues at coordinate 48,538,922 of CM049428.1, forward strand.
CACAAAACCAGGAGCATATCGGGTAATACCAACCCAGGAAACAGGTAGGCCTAGCTCGGAATGGATCATCGGCCGACAGCCCCTGGCGACCCCATACGTCTTAAGATTGTGCACGCAAAAACCCAAAATCCTACCAACTCGTATACTTCAAATCATACACACATTGTATACGAGTCGGTTTTTAAGAAAGTGGATAATCACAGGATAAACCTAAGACACAAAGAAAGGAAATAAATATCGAACGCTCTCACTGAGCAAATATATCGAATGTCACCAAGCAGAGGACACATGTCCAATATTACATCATGCAGCGGAAAACAAGTCGGTTTGAGTACAGACAAGAAGCAAAGGGCACAAGGCCGAAACGAAAAGAGAAGCCCCATCCACGCGGTCCACCAGGAAGAAGCCGAGGGGAACTCTAACTACTCGTCGTAGATCTCGTCGTCGAACTCCACGTAGTAGCCACCAAACTGGTCGTACAGAGAATCCTGAACTGCAGAGAAAACCACAGCCCGCGTATAAAACAAGATTAATCTAACAAGTTACAAAACTGAAAGACTCCCAAAGTAGGGGGCTAGGTGGACTTAGCGGCAGCAGCACTAGCAACCTAAAGAGACACACTACAAGTTCCGTCTATTTAGAGGGAGATAAGAAAGCGCATAAGTAGCCAACTACAACTAACACCAATCATAACCCATTTTCGAATTAACCCCCTCAACCAAGTATGAGGAAGCAATTTGGGAAACTCACACATTATCAGTTTTAGTTACCATTTATTGTGAAAGTAATTCTTTATTACTAGTCAAGTTAATCAACAATGATTAGGTGTAAGTTGTCTAGATCTTGTTAGCCAGCATCATCACGAAGTCGTTCATAACCGTGGACACGGCTCATCGATAAGATTATACCCTGCAGGGGTGCACTACTGTACCCATACTCGCATGATCAACCTAGTCAAAAACATTAGGGCCTCTCAACACGACTCATTCCTTCACTACATCAAGTCCAAGTGCCACCCATATGAGTTGTTACCCGCGTCAGGAGTCCGGCCGAATCTCAATCGCGGACTCATTAGTTTGCGACTACGCCGCCATGCGGCTCAAACCACAATAGGAACTGTCCGCTTCGCGTCGTACCGCCCCTATATGACCCCCCATATCAAGTAACCTCTCATCGATCATCATCATGCACATGCATATGAGCAAATGGAAAACCCGAACTACTTGCGGCACATGGAGGAGCTGAGGATCCGTTCAAAGTCGAGGGGGGCTCCATTGGGCCACCCACAAGTGGTTAGTGCGCTCAAAATTGGGTCCGAGGACAAAATCTCAGTTCCTAGGTCGACACCTAGTAGAACAAAGCACCTCGAAAGGCCTTCTGCCTTGTGCCTTATCTTTTAATTATAATACCCCAACATAAGACATCAGTTTATTAAAGTAGAACAATCTAACTACTAAGCATAAGAGATAAAAGAACAGACGGACGACTCGCACAACCAAATCTAGGCATGCACTACGACTCGCAAAGGCCAAGAGATAAACATGCAAGGGGCTATAGGTTGTGGGGATAAAGCTACATAGGCTGCAGGATAAACATGTGATGGTATCGCGGTTCAAGAAACGTATACTAGGGTAGCAGAGATCAACGGCAAGTATGAAAACCAAACAATCGTGTAACAGGTTAGCAGAACCTTGCCTGGCATCTCGTGGCCCGGCTTAAAAGCTGGAACCTCGGTATAGTAGGTACTCGCAGCAGGCACGTCGTCGTCTACCCAGAGAAAAGCCAAACACAGACAACAGGAAATAATAATCAATACATGGAATGCGCAAACAATTGATGTGACAAATGGCATGCGATGATTAGGTCACATTAAAGCGGGGATGAAATCCCGTTAATTAATTATGGTGCAAATTATTTATCTACACATCAAATTAAATGTTTATTAGCATGGCAAGACATGGCATAGATGGTATGCGCAAATTAAATGGAATTAGGGCATTATATATTTATTACCCCACACATTCCATATTTAATTACTTAGTTGCATTTGTTAAATTAAAGTAAGTATTTAAAATAAATGATGCAACATGACATAAGAATGTTATATTAATGTTCATTGCATTTTTTTGATATTAAAACATATAAAGATTATTTTATTTGGAGTTATAGATTAAAAATTATTGCATATTTAGTGTAAGGGGTGTTCCTGCAAAAAGTCAGGGACTTATCTGTGATAAAACGTGATAGGGGAGGTCCTCTATGCAAACAAGAAACTCCAGGGGGCTTGGTGAAAAAATACAGTACCCTGGACTTTCTCACCGCGCGGCGTTCTACACTAGGAGGCTGGCAGGTGGGTCCGTCAGCCACGCTGGCGCTGACCTCGCACGGGCTGGGCGCTGCGGGCGCCACGGTCACTGACCGGTCGGCCTGCCCTGTCAGCGGCGCATAAAAAAGCTGGGCTTTTAATCCAACACGCCTGAGAGGAGACTCGAACTCGCGAGCGCGGGCGAGCGGACAAGCATCGCTGATAGCCAGGAGTCCGGTTTAGTGCTAGTGTTAGAATTAGACTAGGATAGTTTTTAAACAGCCAAAACTCTGTTTCTCCACTCTGACGAAACTGACCGGCAAAATCGGCAGCAGAGGCACGGCGGCGACAGTTCTACGCCGGCGAACAAAACGTGGCGGCGCTGGGCTGTTCGCGGGCGTGCGCGAGTGCCGATCGAGTGTAGGTTTCGTTTTTTGCTCTCAGGTCGGAGAAAGGCGCAAGTTTTCCTCGTGTTCGTGCTCGTCGTTCTCAGTGCCGTGTGTGCCCGTTCGTGCTCGCCGGTGCCGATGAAATTGCGCCGCTCTGGGAAAGAATCTGAGGGGAGAAGGAGAGGGGACGGACGCGTCTCACCGAGGGAGGTTGCTGGCGAGAGGCGGAGGTGCGGGGACGCCGAAGAAGAGGGGTTGTTGACAGGGAAGAAGACACGGGCGCGCGGCGTCGTCGGGGAGGGAGCGGATGGAGCTCGACGGAGGCGCTCCCGGCCCCTGCGCTCGGTGTCGAGGACGAAGAAATGGTGGCCGCTTCTGCGGGCGCGACGGGGAGGTCCGGGGCGCTCGGTCAGCAGGGATCCGAGCTTGGACTCCTCTCTTTCATGGCGTCGGCTAGAGCGAGGAAGGGCTTGCGGCGGCGGGGGGCGAGAGGAAACATGGGTTAGGGTTAGGGCTTCGTGGGGGATAAATAGGAGAGGGGAGAGGCAGTGGGGTAGCAGGTGGGGGCGAGGTGCAGGGGCTCACAACCATGGCCACCGACGTGGAAAGGTGCTCCTCTTCTCTGTGTCCGTACATAGGAGGGAGAAGAGGCCAGGTGGGCTTGGCTGGCTCGCTGCTGGACTGAGGTGGGCCAGCATCCGACCTAGCTCGGACAGGTGAGGCCTTCTCCTCTAATTTTTTTCTTTTCTTTTTCTTTTGTTTTAATCTTTTCTGTTTTTGTATTTTAAAAACAAAATAGAAAAGAAACTTGATAAAAACTTTTGAACAATTTTAATAGTTTCAAAATAGTCAAATTAAATTACTGGTTTGATTATTTGTAAATATTTTGAAACTTCATTTGAATTTATTTGAAAAAGCATTTGAATTTAAATATGAAACTTAAATTTGGAAATTGAATTTGAAGCAATATATTTGATTAAATGCAAACACACATGGAAATGATGACATGATGATACACTTTAATACACACAAGCTCAACATTTTAGGAATGTTACATTTGGGATGTTACACCGCCTCCCACGCATGCTCGCCGCGCTACTGCCAAATCATGCAGCGCACCCCGCCCGACGCGCACGTTGGCATGGAGTGCTAGAGGGACCGCCAGTACCGTCTCGTGGAGAAGATTGGCCAGGCGGGCCAGCAGAAACCGCGGGGCTCTCCAGAACGGGATCATCACGTACGCCCCGGGCTGCATGGCGTTCACCCGTGCACTGCGCCGTGTGGTCTGGCCACAGAAGTTCAGGCCGGCCCTCCCCAAGGGCTACAACTGGTCCAGCAACCCCATCGAGTTCCTACAGCTCTACACCACCTCCATACAAGCTACAGGAGGAGATGACAAGGTCATGGACAACTAGTTCTCCCATGCGCAGCGGGACTCCGCGCTGTCGTGGTTCCTGAACCCGCCTGAGGACTCCGTAAGCTCATGGGGAGCTCTGCAAGCAGTTCGTTGCCAACTTCAAGGGCACGTATGAGCGTGCGCTCACCCACAACGACCTTCACGTTGTGGTTCATAAGAAGGATGAGACCCTCCACAAGTACATCCAGCGCTTCAGCCAAGTGCGCTACAAGATCCCCAACATCCCTGACACTTAGGTCATCGCCGCCTTCAGAGAGGGCGTCATGAACCGCAGGATCCTCGAGAAGCTGGGTATCCACGACAAGCTCACCTCTGTGGTGAAGCTGTTCGACCTAGTTGACAAGTGGGCCAAGGCTGAAGAGGGACTCCTCTTCGTCAAGATGAGCTCGCGAGGAGAAGACCCTGCTAAGGGGTCAAAGAGCCACAAGAAGAAGGAGGAGCCCAAGCGCAAGGCCACCACAGTCCTCACGGCAGAGACAGTCGCCAAGGGCTCACACGAAGACTCGCCAAAGCCTGGCGAGAAGAAGGAGGACAATCATCCATTTTGCGTCTACCGGCACCGCCACTCTACAGAGTCCTGCTTTGACCTCAAGAGGCTAAGCAAGGAGCACGAGCAGGCAGAGGCCAGCGGAAGCCGCGGCAGAGGCTGTGGCTACCGCGGAGGCGAACGCAAGGGCGGCTACCAGAGGCCACAAGGCACTGAAGCCAACGCCGCCGAGAAGAACAATAACCTCACTGACGAGGAAGATGGAGGCTACCAAGCCCGAGAGGGGCTATGGCTTGCATCCTCGGCGGGGCGCAGGCGCCCAAGTCGAACAACCAGTTCAAGCAGTTCGCCTCCAAGCTCAACGCCGCGCTGCCTAGCGTCGAGGTCTCCAAGCCCCTCAAGTGGTCTCAGTACACCATCGCCTTCGACGCCCAGGACCACCCCAAGTCCACCAAGACTGTTGGAACCCTCCCCCTGGTCTGCTCCCCCACCATCAACAATATCGTTGTCTCTAAGACGCTCGACGATGGAGGTGCAGGCCTGAATGTCATCTCTGTCGAGACCTTCGAGACGCTTCAAGTGCCCTACGAGTGGCTCATGCCCTCCAGACCATTCACGGGGGTCACCAGTGGCTCAATTGAGCCTCTGGGGCAAGTCCGGCTCGCCGTCACCTTCGGCACGCAAAAGAACTACCGCACCGAGCTCATCGACTTCGATGTCACGCACATTGGCTTGCCGTACAACGCCATCCTCGTCCACCCTACCCTCGTGAAGTTCATGGCCGTCACGCATCATGCCTACAACATGGTCAAGATTCCCAGCAGCGCGGGCACCATCGCCATCCACGGTCATATCATGGACGCCACGCGCGCTGTCGAGACCGCCTACAAGGCGGCCGCCATGGCGTTTCCGGCTGAAGAGGACATTGAGCCTCTCGAGAGGCCCAAGAAGAAGAAGCAACTGTTCTCTCAGGATCCAGCTTCCACGAAGAAGGTGTCCCTGAGCTCCAGTGGCTCGGGGGCTGAGGGCTCGGGGACTAGCGTCACCACTGGCGTTGCTCTGCCTCCCAAATAGGAAGGCGCGCTCGTAGCCTTCCTCCGGGCAAACTCTGACATGTTCGCATGGAGTCCGTCAGACATGTCCGGTGTACCGAGAGAGGTGATCGAGCACCACTTAGTCGTGTGTCCAAATGTGCGCCCCGTCAAGCAGAAAGCACGAAAGCAGGCCCCCGAGAAGCAAGCGGTCATCATCAACGAATTAGAGAAGCTCAAAGCAGCAAATGTCGTACGCGAAGTTGCGCAACCCACTTGTCTCTCCAACGCCGTTGTCGTACCAAAGCCTGCCTGAGGAAGCCGTCTCTGTATCGACTACACCAATGTCAACAAAGCCTGCCCCAAGGACCCATACCCCATGCCAAGGATCGACCAGATCGTGGACTCCAGCGCAGGTTGCGACCTCCTCTGTTTCCTAGACGCCTTCTCTAGTTATGATCAGATCAAGATGTCTAAAGAGGACGAGGAGAAGACAACATTCCACACCCCTTGTGGTGTGTATTGCTATGCATGCCATTCGGCCTGAAGAACGCTGGCGCCACCTTATAGAGGCTCATGAGGATAGCTCTAGGGGAGCAAATGGGCAGAAAATCAGAGGCTTATGTCGACGACATTGTCGTCAAGTCCCGAGAGGGAGACACTCTCTTGAGGGATCTTGAGGAAACCTTCGCCAGCCTGCGAAAAGTGAACATCAAACTAAAAGCCGCCAAGTGCGTCTTTGGAGTACCTTCAGTCAAACTTCTCGGATTCCTCGTGTCCCACCGCGGCATACTGGCAAACCCTGACAAGATCAAGGCTATAGAGGAAATTCAGCCTCCTCGACGGCTCAAGGACATGCAGCGCCTAGCAGGCTGTATGGCCAGCTTGGGCCGCTTCATCTCCAAGTTCAGCGAGAGAGCCCTGCCGTTTTTCAAGATCATGAAGAGATCTGGCACCTTCAAGTGGACGCCTAAAGCGGAAAAAGCCTTGGATGACTTGAAGAGGTACTTGGCCAGCCCACTAGTCATGGTAGCCCCAAGGACAAGTGAACATCTGAAGCTGTATCTCTCAGCCACCCCTCATACCGCAAGCGTCGTCCTAGTGGTTGAAAGAGAAGAGCCGGTCCAACCCAAGAAGAATGCAACCTCTCCAAGTCCAAAGCCGCTTGATAAATATCTTGCCAAAGGGACAGACTCCACATAACCACCGCCAGCCCAAAGCCTCAAGCCGAGTCTGTCCCAAGCACCCTTGCCGAGAGACCTCCACAAGTTGATCTTGTCAAGGGCCCTAGAGAGCCTCCACAAGCTGATCTCGACAAGGGACCTGAAGATCCTCCACAGGCCGAGCTCGATAGAGGCCCTGAAGAGCCTCCGCAGACAGCCAATGTTGCGCCTAAGCTTACAACCCTTGTCGAGCACCCCGTCTACTTTGTCAGTATAGTACTACGGGACACTCGGGAATGGTACCCAATGCAGCAGAAGCTCCTCATTGCGTTCCTCATCGCCTCCAGCAAGCTACGACACTACTTGTAGGGCCATTCCATCACGGTGGTCACCTACTTTCCCCTGGAGAAGATCCTTCGCAACCCTAATGCTACAGATCGTGTCGCGGGATGGAACATAGAGCTGCAGCCATTCAATTTGCGCTTTGATACCACAAGAGTAATCAAGGGAAGAGCAATGGCAGACTTTGTCGCCGAATGGACTAACCCAACCCCTGAAGAGCCTCGAGGAGAAGAGACAGAGCTCTCTGGAGACAAGATGCCCAGCCACTAGACCATGCAATTCGATAGAGTGTTCGCCTGCCGCAATGGTGGGGCTGGCGACGTCTTGACCTCGCTCAAGGGCGAAAAGCTCTACTATGATGTCCAGCTGTGCTTCGCAATCGACAAGATCTCCAACAACATTGCTGCATACGAGGGCCTTCTCGCCCACCTAAGGGCCGCCATTGCTCTAGGAGTCAAGCACCTACTCGTGAAAGGCGACTCCCAGCTACTTGTAAACTTCTCCAACAAAAGCTACACGCCTAAAGATGATCACATGGCCGCATACCTTGAAGAGGTCCGCAAGCTTGAGAAGCACTTCAGGGGCATGTAACTCATGCACATCCCGAGGAAAGAAAACTAAAAGGCTGACAACATCGCCAAGCGTGCATGAAGAAGGTAAGCTCAGCAGGCAAGCGTCTTTGAAGAGAGACTCGTCAAGGCATCCATAAAGCAGCCTCAAGAGGCCACAACCGCAAGCATAGACGAAGTACACCCAGCACCTCCTGCAGCTAGGGCTCCCGATTGCGGTCCTCTCACAGGGGGGCGTTTGTTGCTCACGACAGCACATCAAGAAACATGCTGGATTGACGAGCTCAAAGATTATCTCGCCAAGGGAATCCTCCCTGAGGAAGACGTAGAAGCAGAGCGAATCGCTCGACATGCGAAAGCCTACTACATCCTCGAGGGAGATTTCTACCACAAGCGCCCGAATGGGATTGCGCTCAAATGCATCCCTCCTGAAGAAGGCAGAAGGCTGATAAAGGACATTCACAGCGGGGAGTCCGGCCACCACTCGTGCGCATGCACCCTCGCAGGCAAAGTCTTCAGGAGCGGTTTCTACTGGCCGCAAGCGCTTCAGGATGCAGTCGACATCGTCCAAGTTTGCGAGCCCTGCCAGTTACACGCAAAGCAAATCCATCAGTCGGCATTGGGGTTGCAGACCATCCCGATCTCCTAGCCGTTCGCGGTCTGGGGGCTGGACATTTTGGGACCGTTCCCGAAGTCGCAAGGGGGCAATCGCTACCTCTTCGTGGCCATCGACAAGTTCACCAAATGGACCGAGGTCGAAGCGACGCGCATCATCCCCGTTGGGGCAGCGGTGAAATTCATCAGAGGCCTGGTCTGCCGCTTCGGAGTGCCTAATCGCATCATCACTGACAACGGCTCGCAATTTACCAGCGGCATCTTCAGGGCCTACTGCGAAAAAGTTGGCACCAAGCCAATTTAAGCCGAGCGAGCAAATGCAGAAGTCCTCAAGGGCTTAAAGACTAGGACCTTGATCATACTCAAGGGCCACTGCAAGGGCTGGATCAATGAGCTCCCATCGGTGCTCTGGTCCATCCGCACAACTCCGCCAAAGTCCACGGGAGAAACACCGTTCGCCCTCGTCTATGGAGCCGAAGCAGTCCTCCCCATAGAGATTAAGAATGGATACCACGGGTCCTTGCCTTCAATGAGGACGAGCAAGAGGATCTCCACAACGGCGACATGCTGATTCTCAAGGGGCTACGCCACCGTGCCACCCTCAGGGCGGCAAAATACCAGCAGGACCTACGACGCTACTACAACCGTCATGTGGGCTCGCGCACCCTGTAGGCAGGCGATCTCTTCCTCAAGCGAATCCTCTCCAGAGAAGGCCTCCACAAGCTGTCACCAATGTGGGAAGGTCCATACAGGGTCACTCACATCACCAGGCCTGGCGCGTCTCGCCTCGAGACTCTAGACGGCATCCCCGTCAAGAACCCTTGGAACATCATGCATCTACACAAGTTCTACCCGTGATCATTTTCACGCCCGTGATCATTGTCACGTCAGACATTTGGCTATATAGGAAGCTTACGGCTCTACCTCCATGCATTTTTTGTCTCTAGAGGGAAGCTCACGGCTTCACCTCCAAGCTTCACAAAAGCTTCTCTTGAGGGTTATCCCTCCGAGCTCTCCTTGTAACGAGCCATCGCAGGCCGTAGAGAGTCTCAGCCACTGATGGGTGGTCCCCATGGCTCGACATGGAAAGTACGTTACCTTGGCAACCCCAAGTATAATGAGCCATTTCGTTCCCAAGTGAACTATGCGCTACGGCGCCGCCTTGTAATATTTTGGTGGTGAGTTTTACTTCCGCATTATTGTTTTTCAATGTGCACTTATATGCTTCCCATGCGCACCTTGCGAGAGGGGGCTGAGTATGGTTCCAGTGCCTCAAAAGACACACCAGCAGCACTGCAAAAACCAAGGGATCCGAGCTCTGGCTAAAGGGCAAGCTCCCACAAACCCGCCATCTCTCCAAAGGACCTTGGTACTTACACTCCCCGGGAGGAACACCTGAGGAAACCTATAAGCGCACATGAGTTCTTACTACCATGCACTAGCGTTTGGGTTTGCCTTCCTAACATCCGTAGGGAACAAGTGTCCCTCCAAGCCCGAGGAAGCAAAATGATCAACCCCTGAAGAGGAGGGCCCCGCCAGGGAAAATCTCCACGGAGCAAAAAGTCTCGAGAAGCTAAGTCCTGCACTCACGCCTCGAGAGCCTTTTTCTCTCTCACAAGCACACGTCGTCCCTCGAGCGTATCGTTTTCCCTTACACTTCATGGACTGCTTGCACGTCAAAGGGGGGCTCTTGAGCAACGCGCCTCAAGAGCTCTTACATCTCCAAGCCTTAAACTCCCCCCGGCCTTGTCGAGTCATTGCTCTGGCATACCACAGTGGCGGAGTCATAGCGCAAAGGGACGGCTCCTAACAACGTAGAGCGATTAAAGGCCTGAAATTAACATAACATGCCTCTCAAGGGGCACACGTGCCAATTTAAAGTACTTAAAGAGTATATATTACAGACCATAATTCAAAGTGCCTAAACAAAATGTCTTGTGAATAAAAGCGCTACAAGCGCATGACAGATAATGGGCACGCTTCAGGCGGAAGCCTCGCCATCGCCCTTCTTGTCAGAGCCCTCCTCTCCAGCGCCCGCGGAGCCAGCCTCTTCGCCATCATCGGTTGTCGCCTCAGCACGCTTGAAGCGGATGCAGAAGTCGTCGACTTCTGCATCCGCAGGGAACAAGTGTCCCTCCAAGCCAGAGGAGGCAAAATGATAAACCCCTGCAGAGGAGCGCCCCGCAAAGGAAAATCTCCACAGAGCCAAAAGTCTCGAGAAGCTAAGTCCTCACTCACACCTCGAGAGCCTTTTTCTCTCTCGCAAGCACACGTCGTCCCTCGAGCGTATCGTTTTCCCTTACACTTCATGGGCTGCTTGCACCTCAAAGGGGGGCTCTTGACCATCGCGCCTCGAGAGCTCTTTCCTCTCCAAGCCTTAAACTCCCCCCGGCCTTGTCAAGTCAGTGCTCAGGCATACCGCAGTGGCGGAGTCATAGCGCTAAGAGACGGGTCCTAACGACGCAGAGCAAACAAAGGCATGAAATTAAGATAAAAGGGCTCCCGAGGGGCACACGTGCCAATTTAAAGTACTTAAAGAGTATATATTACAGACCATAATTCAAAGTGTACAAACAAAAAGTCTTCTGAATAAAAGCGCTACAAGCTCATGACAGATAATGGGCACGCTTCAGGCGGAGGCCTCGCCATCGCCCTCCTCGTCAGAGCCCTCCTCTCCAGCGCCCGCGGAGCCAGCCTCCTCGTTATCATCGGCTATCACCTCAGCACGCTTGAAACGGATGCAGAAGTCGTCGACTTGGCCACGGATGGAGTTGGAGATCTGCCACCCTTCTTCGCCCACGAGAGGCTCGGTCACCGACGAGAAGTCGAAGCCAGGCGTGAGGCGCTCGAGGTTGGAAAAGACGCAGTCAACGACCACGGCCAGGAGCTGGCGGCTATCCTTCTCAATGAACTCGTGGAGCTCCGCGGCAGGGCCCTCAAGCACTGTGAAGAGCTGATCGAAGTAGACCAGGTACATGGCAGGGTCAGCGTGGGCTTGAGCGGAGCGCTGTGGCGCCTCTGCGGCGAAGCTTGAGGGCGAGCTCGCTGCCCCGAGTCACTAAGGACTCGAACATGCGCTCCCGCTGCTGCGTCAGCACCAGCCCCGCTTGGGTGCCCTCAGCAGCCTCCACCGCACACTCCACGGCAGGACCCACCTGCTTGTTCATCTCCTCCATGTCCGTGGTGAGAGAGTTGAGGTCCTGTGTGGCGAGCTCGCGGGCTTCCTCGGCGATGCGGCGGCCTTCTGAAGCGTGTTTCGCTCGGTTCTCTAGCTGGGAGTTGGCCTTCTCCAGCGCGTGAATCATGTTGGTGTCCTCGTCGCGCTTGCTCTTGAAGCGGCTCTCTTGCTTCTCGACCTTGTCGCGGTAGTCCTGGGCGATAGCCGCGAGGTACTTCTTCTCCCGGGCTTGTAAGTCCGCCTCCGCCTCGTCTTTCTTCTTGGCGAACGCAACCTTGAAGCGCTCCATGATCTTCTGTTGGGAGGCAACCTCTTGGTTGTGCTTGTCGTGGGCTTCGGCTAAGTTCCCCTCCCGTGCCTCGAGTTCGTCGCGCTTCGCCGCGGGCTCCTTTTCCACCTGCAGCCTCTGCTCGTCGCGCAGGCGCACCTCCTTCTCAGTGGCGCACAACAGCTGCTCCCGGGCGTCCAGGCCCTTGCGGACCTCCTCCAGAGAGGCTCGCTCGGCCTAGGAAGCAGAGCAGAGCTGGGCCTCGAGAGGGACGAGCTCGCGGTGCTTCTCTGTCAGTGAGCCTTCCATGGCCTCCCGCTCCGCCCTTGCCTCGGCCAAGAGCTCCGCGGCCGCGTCGCGCTTAGCTTGAAGAGGCGTGAGGGTCTCGTCTGCCTCGCGCACGTCCCTGTCGCGCACCTTCTTGGCAAAGCGCAGCGCGTCCTTTTGCTCCGCCTGCAGGGCCAGGTCGCTCTGTCGGCGAGCCTCCACAGCCGCGTGGAAGGACGCCCAGGCCTCCGCAAGCTCGCCCTACCGATGGGCGATCTACGCATCGTCGAGGGCGAGGTGGGCCTCCAGCCCCTCCAGCGACTCCCGCACCAGGCGGAAGGTGACGTCGTGGCGTCCTCTGCCTGTAACACCCCTCCCTAGCACAACTTGCCAGCGAGGCGGTCGTCCCGTGCGCCAGCCCAAGATATCTGGCCGCACATAGCGACAGTGTAACATATATGATATCATTACACAACAGGCACATAAGTGATACAAAAGGGTTTACAAGGCCATCGAGGCACGACAAAATATCGAGCCAAGCATGGCACATGTCAGAGTTTAACTGGCAGCGGAAGAAGAATTGAGGCAACGGCTTGGAGCGACTCCATTCCACAGGCATCTAGCTGGGCTACGGATTCCTAGCACGCACGCTCTTGCTCCATCTCCTTGCTAAGGTACAAGATGAATCCTCGCCGATATCTGGCCACATTAAGTCCCGTGAGTACATTAATTATGCAATCAGCAAGAGGTAGTCCCTTGCTACAAAAAATCCAACAATCATAAAACAAACAATCATGCGACAAGTTATTTGTTAATTAACATTCTAGAACATGGCAGAATCTATGTGAAGCATGGCATGAAAAATGGTAGCATGGCATAGCAAACTGTAACATCCCAACATTTTATAATATTCAAAAATCACTAAAATTTAAAACTTTTGTTTTTATTAAAATAAAATATTAAATGCATAAGGAAACCAACTATGAAAGACTTCAAACTTGAGTTTAATATTTCAAATGTCACAGTTTAAACATTTTATTATCCACTGTATTTCAAAAACCTTAAAATGTAATTTGACAAATATTATACAAACTACAATCCATTTTATTTTAAGTAAATAGTTTACTTATACGAAATTGATTTCAACCACTTAGTCATATCTATTCATAAATTCACAAATTATTTAAAAATGGTGTTAGTTGCCAAATGGTTTTCATTCTCTCAACTAAGTTCAAAACATGGTGTTAAAATTTCAATTCTGTAATTTACAACTATAAACTTCATATATTTTAAATTAATGAATTAGCCAAATAAACATTTCATTTGCTTAAATGAATTTCATTTATTTTCAAAGCATGAAATGATTAATATCTTCTGAATAAGAATAGAATTAAAACAAAAATCTTTTCCAAAGTTGTTATGAAGTTTTCAAATGAATTATCATAACATAAAATATAATGGTGCACAAATTATTTTCAATTAAAAATGAATACCTTATATTTCACATTTCCTAAACATTATTTATATTTAGTTCTTTAATATTATGCCAAAATAAAGATGAATGATTTCAGCAAAATAAGTTTAAATAAATTAAATTCAAACATATTGGAATGTGGGTATTTTACAAATTTTATTTAGCCTAAAGAAAGTTTAATTAAGATAGAAATTCAAATTTGACCTTAAGTGTCAAATTTGTATTTAATTAATATTTCAAAATATTATTTTCAAAAATATTCAAAACATGCCCACAACTGGTTTAACACAAAGATAATAATATTACAAATTTTTAGAAATTTATTTGACATCATTTGGAGTTATAAATCAAAAGATATAAATAAAATAGAAAAATCAGAAAAGAAAAAGAAAATACCTGTGACGTCATGCTGACGTCAGCCGATCTTCTTCAACCTCCAGCCGAGATTTCCGCCGGCGATCTCTTTCCAAAATCGAGCGAGATTGTCGCGGATTTGTTTTCCCCCTTCGGCCTATATAAACCCCACGACTCCGTCTTCCTTTTGCCCCAAACCCTAGCATCTAACACGCCGCCAGGCCGTCCAATTTCATCGCCGGAGTAGCCATTGCCGCCGCCGCGTTTTTCTTCAACTCCCGGTGAGTTAAGCCCCTCCTTGCGACCGAGACCCTCCCCTCTTCTACCCCGCTCCCGTACGCGTCCCCTGAGGCCTTCGGGCGGTCTTCTCCTGCAGAAATTTGCGGAGGACAAGCACGACGGAAATCACACCGACGCCCCGCACGGATTCGCCACCAAGGTCGTCGTAGGAAGGAGCGTCGCGCTACACCGACGCGACCCTCGTCTCCACCGCATCAGTACGCGCATTTTCGAGGTCTTCGCGCGTCCGGGGAAGCTCTAGGACGGCTGGAGCATCCACGCCCGAGCCGCCGGCGCTGTCGTCCTCTCCAACTCCGTCGAGCTGCGCCGCCCGAATAGGTCAACGCCTCTCCGCCGTCCGATTTGCGATCTATGGCTAAGATTAGATCTTTTTAATTCGAATCGGTATCTGTTGTGATCCGTTGGATCTGGATCTGACGATCCAGATCGCTCCACTTATCCACGTCAGCGCACCCAGTCAACAGATATGGCATTTTTGCAGAAAAGACCCTGCAGATTCAAACCTTCATAACTTTTTAACCACTTATCCAAATTTAACAAACTTTATATATTTGGAAAGCTCTTGACATGTAGAATATTATGGATCTGCCGAAATTCAAATTTGACTTAGTTTAAAATATTCAAATTTTAAATGGTGAATTTGAGTATTTTTGTCATAACTTTTAATCTGTAAATTCAAAAATTACAAATAAAATTGTTTTAGAAACTTTAGAATATTTGTAAATTAATGCCACTGCTATAAAATATTTTTGAGTAATTTTTGAATGAATTCATAGTTATATATTTAATTTGAATAGTTGAGTATTTTCAATATAACTATTAATAAAAATATTAATTTTGATTAAAGTAAATTGCTATAAATTTAATTAAAATGCCTCCTGCCTATTAACATTATTTATTAAATTATATTATAAAAATTTAATCATAGAAAACTTTAATCTTATAATTATTCCTTTTATGATATTTTCCAAAAATACAAATTAATTAAATTTCATTTATAAATTCATGCATATTTATAAAGAAATCACAAAAGTCATTTTGATGCTTTCTTGTGACTAAAAAATTGCATTTCATGCATAACCTATTTGATTATATAATTATATTTCCCATAGGAAAACCTCTTCATTAGTTTTCTCTAAGTTAGAAATAATTTCAACTTAGCATTTTGTGAAGTGCTACACTTAGACACTTAGTAAGTTTCAAGATGGAGCTAGAAGGCCATTGAAGGACTTAGCCAAAACAAGACTTCAGAAGTATCTTCAGGGAGAAGAAGCACTTAGAAGAAAATCTAGAAGAAGTTCATGAAGGACTTAGAAGAAAACGGACTCTGGAAGCATCCCAAAGATGTCAAGCACTTGGAAGAAAAGTGAGAAGAAGTTCAAGAAGGCCAACCCCCTTTTATTCTCTAAGTCTTTCTCTCTGTCTTTTCTTCTCCTCTGAGACTTCATGAAGACTAAGTAAATCCAAGACCAGCCTCGAGGATACAAGAATCATCAAGTCTGAAGATTCATCAAGACTACCAAGAGCTCAATCAAGACATCATCCAGAAGAAAGTTACAAGTCTGGAGATGAAGCCTGGAGGACAACTACATCTTTCTTTCTATCTTTTCCCTCTTTTCTAATCTTGTCTTTCACATTTGACTTAAACAAATTTTGATCATGATGTTATCATCTTGAAGTTGTTGGATCCTAGTGGCATAGTGGGATGAAGCGGCCTGGAAACAAACCTTACATGTCCACGTACATGAGACCTGTTCCACAATTTAAGTGGCTGGCCGGGTGTCTGTCTCTCTCACTATAGTGAATGTCCAATTTACAAAGAGTTGATAATAATTGTTGATCACCTTGAAAAAATGACTTAGTATTTGCTCTAAATATTTCTACACATCAAGACTAATCCATTAGAGGCCTTATTCAAGTTGATATAAAACAAAATATTTTACTCAACTTATGACCTTAGCCTTAGTCCTTTTTGGACCACCCTATCTGCCTTGCATTAACTTAAAAGATTTTCATGGCATGAAAAAGCATTTCTAGCCCTTAGGAATATTTGGCACATCATGCATAAACATAATTTCCTTAGAAAGTTTTATTAAACTTATTTGTTCATCTAGTATGTGTTTGTATGCATTGTGGAGTTGTGCTTGCTGTTGATTGTTGTATTGTTGCTTGTCTATATTGTTAGATTGAACGGAGAGTCCCGAGTATCGTTGAAAAGAGTTGTGAGCAACGACAACATTCAAAGGCAAGTGGCACACCTCATAAATTTCCTATTATTTCTATATGCATTACTTAGTGTATTTTTATATGCATGTGTAGGATAGTATTGCTATGCTAAACCTGTGTAGAATTCCTTATTCCCGTGTCTAGGTTCCTATGCAATACTTACTAGAATTATTGATGCAATGAAAATGTTGTTTTGTGAAAATCTAAATGCTACTAAGTTAAGAATGAAACACCTGGGTGGTAAGTGGTTGTATGGTTTATGTTGAGTGGCTACTCAGGTCCATGTCTATGGTTCCTGGAGTATGTACACTTGTGAATGGCCACCCAGGAACAGAGGAATCTGAAGAACTCCGAGTGACGATTGCTTCCAGTGCAGCCATTGCCATATGGGCTCTGGCTTGATCAATTATGTTGTGCGGACTCTCTCTGGCTTGACAAGAAGATGTAGGGGGGTGTTAGGTGGAACGGGTCAAGCCAGAGTGGGAGGGAAAATGCTTCTGAAAGATCTCGTCTCATTTTTCTCCTTTCCTATTCACAAATGGTGTGTAAAGGATAGTCTGGGTTGAATGGGTACAATGGTGAACGTGCACAACCTCTGCAGAGTGTAAAACTAAGTACTTAGCCGTGTCCCCGGTACGGACAATTTGAGCAGCTGATCACGGACGTCAACGGAGGATTCCACCATTCCAACTTCAGAAATAAAACTTGATGGGTGAACAAGGGAAGATGAGATTTATGGTTTTCATGCCATACTCGTCTTGATTTCAAGAAAAGTGTTTTCAAAAGAGTAGGAAAAATTGGCTTTATGCAAATTAGCCTTGAACTCCACCAGCCAAATATGCATATAGGCTTTAGAGTTATTCCATTAAGTGTCCACCATAGGGTCACTTGCCAAACTCCATTTTTAATGGAATCTGACCCACGTTGTTGCAATATTTTTCTTATTGCAGATTGATCAGATGACGAGTGAGGTTTCGTTTAAAGGTTTCAGGTCTACAACCAACATGTTTTCGCCTGTGGCAGCATGAAAGTTATAGAGACTCGTATTTCCGCTGTGTACTTTTTCAATGCTAGCTTTATGCTATGCAACTTGTATCACATATTTTGTAATTCTGGATCATCGATGTAATAAAATTGACGCTTTGTTGTGATATTACATCGTAAACTGTGTGTGCAAATGAATCGATTCAGGGATTTGCACTATACACAGGTATCTGCCTTATTTAAAGAGCAGGTACGCTACACAAACAAACATGATATGAACAATCAATGGGTGTCACAATCAAGCATGACATAAGTTCATAATATAGCATGGAATATGTTAGAAAATAAAATGCATAGTTCATACGGGTAAGTTCATTATTTCGTGCACTCCGGCCCCTCGCCAACTCTGGCACATCACTTAGACTCCATGAGTCCCACAACCTGTTTCAAGAACCTGTTTCAGCAACCTGTTTCAAGTTCATTTGCAAACGTTTTCCCCGTGACAGGACTGACTCTAAGTGTGACTCGACCCAAACTTGTCCCGTGACCTTGGGACTAGGCTAGAATCTAGATTGACACTCTCGAGAGCTTGCACCAATACACACGCTGGAGTGTACAAAAATCCCACCGGTACCAAAGTACTAAACCATTTCTGGCAGCAAGTATAACTCCACACTCCCCAACGGTCACAAAACCAACACGCCCCCTGTATAGTCACCGACATGCCCTACGGGCCTTGTCTTAGGCTGAACAAAAATTCCAGCACGTCCCCAACCTATGAGCGACGCCGAGCTCCGGAACCATCACAAGACTAACCCCGACCACACAGGTAACCGACTAGACTCGCCAAGGGGTGACATCAAAGGGGAACCCTGATAATGCTACTAACCTAGGTCCTCCCATACAGACGACGCGTGACTGAGCAATAATGTTTGGTTAATGGAACCGATGACTCAATCTAGTCGAGGGAAGTGATTAAGTTCTTAGTCAAGTTCATCAAGATTTTCCCAAAAGATGTTTCCACAACAATGAATGCAAAACCAAAGTTTTCAGATGCATCAACAAAACAATGCCAGGACGATAACAAGCTAAGTTCTACATGATCATCACAATATATATATCACTTATCAAACATATATCAAGGACAAGATATATATATATATATATATAACATAACAAGAAGTAAACAAAGTCAAGTTAAACCGACTGGACATTCGGGGCGGGTGTGCCGGAATTTCCTCTTGTCGTCTTTAGTAGGTTGTAAATATCCACCATTCCATTGACGGTGGCGGTACCCTCAGTCCAATGTCTCAAGAATGGTGGGGTTAGCACATAATAAATAACATAATGTAAATAAGTTAACGAGTTAAATAACTCAGCGAGTTATATGATTCAAGCACAAACAACAAACAAGCACGTATAAATATAACAGTACATAGACAAATATAAACCCACAACATAGCAACAAGCAACTAAACAAACAAACATTGCGGGAAGGATCATAGCAAGGGGTTAGCTTTCCTTAGAAGACGGGTTCTAAATCTCCAGAAAGTCTCGGCGTCGTCGTGCGTCGGAAACTTGAAAAACAACTAAACTGCGAAACGGAAAACAACATGTTTGAAAACGACAGTGAAATACAATGTTTTTAAAGAAAGCAAAACTGGCACCACCGTGTAGATCTCATCGAGGTGCAGATTAAGAAATTTGAATCACAAATAACGGAGCTACGCTTCAAAAGATACGGGGTTTGAAAATTTGTCTAGCAGAGGAAACGAAAAAATCGACGCGCGGTAAAAAAAACAGACGGTCGCGTCGGCCGCGCGACATGGGCCGGAGGTGGGCCGTCGGGCAACGCACGCGCGCGCTGCGCCATCACGGGCAGGCCACAGGTGGGCCGCTGGGTAACTCGCCGGCTGGGCCAGAAAAGGGTTCAGAACGGGAAAACGAAACAGCGTTCGGAAAAACGGATCGAAGGTCGTCTTCAACCTCCTGACCACGTACTGGACGGGCAGGGGGCTGGTCGGGGACGACCGAGGAGCACACAGTGAGGGCAGCCGGAGGCGAGGATGGGTCTGGGGAGACTCCTTATGGTCGGCATGGGCGAGGCCGTGCGAGGACATGGCCTCCCGCGAGCTCGTCCAAGCTCCGACAATGGTGGACTTTTTGGTGGAGATTTTTCCTGCTTTTGTGCACCGAGCAAGAGATCCAGAGGGAGGGTAGCAAGTGTAGAATGGCTAGGGTTTGGTTCGGGACTGGTTGGGGTGTTTTATATAGAGGGAGAAGAGGCGAGTTAGGTGGTGGCCATTGATGAGCTTGAGGTCATGGATGCCTTTTTCTCTCTCTACAGGGAGGAGATAGGAACGAGGGGAGGTGTGGCTGTGGTGCTGGGTGAACAAAGGAGCATGTGGTTTCACTGGTGAAAGAGGGTTAGGACGGAGTTTAGTGCTAAGTCGGATTTGGGCAATGTCAAAATGTACGCCCCGAACGTCCTGGTAGAGCACGAGCGACATCGACAATTTCCCGGAGACTCGGAGCACCAAACGCAAGAGGAAGGTACTTACAGGTGGCTAAGGAGAGGGCCTACACCATAGAACTCGTCTCAAGATCTAACGACACATTTGATAAAACAATTTTTTTCGAAAACGACACGCACATAACTTGTTCGACAGAAAGGTAGGCAGGCTTTCTCAAGTCAGAAAAATCTCAAATAAATCTCAATGGATATATTGGTTATATGGAGATTGTCTATGGAGTTTTGGATCATTTGGTGGTGTGGAGAAAGGTTTCGTAAGTATACGCTAAGCCGCGTACCGACATCGGTGCTTGGCTTACAAAGGAAGTAGGTCAAGACTTGCTCAAATAGATTTGGGTTTAACTGAAGAAGTGTAGGAAATGCAAAAACATGCATCACCCCAAAATATGAGAATTTTTCAAGACTTATAAGTTGGCCGAAGAATTTAGGATCGGTACCGACATTCAACAGTCTACGTCGGAAATGGAAATTTGCTACCCGGTTAAGAAAGGTTTTTGAGTCGGTCGTCTAGAAATGGGTAGGCGAGTCCTCCGGTATTCAACGGGACAGAAAAAGGCTAAGTCGAACCGTCTCGAAAGATTTTTGAAAACATTTATTAGAATTAGAAAAGTTTTTCGGCGTCAAAATAAATTTAAAATCTGGTCTAAATTTTTGGGGCGTTACAAAAACTTCCCCCAAAAAAAGAATCTCGTCCTCGAGATTGAGGAGGTTTTATAAGACAATTTTTAAACCACCAAATACGCTCAAGTCAAACTTTTCTTCGAAAATAATAAAATTTTGTATCAAAATATTTACACTCGAAACATTTTTATTAAAATCGGTATCGCTCAAACCCGCAGCTAATGCATTAAAACCGACAGGGGCTCAAACAATCAATCAATATTGGATCTAGGTACATGTTTACAAAAATTAAATCTAAGGTTTCAATCATCAACACAACAGTAAAATCAAACAAGATCTACAAGCAAACTATCAAGCAACAACCAATGATTTATCATAGGCAAATATGTACTACGATTTTGAAAAAAATAAGAATGTTAGGAATACCAAAATTTTATTCCAAGTTTAGTATCACTATATTTAGAAAAGTGGTATATTATTTTCATACATACTCGGGTTTTTAAAATAATCTTGGTTTTATTTTTAGAAAAATATGTGTGCCACCAATAATTGGCCCGCAACAACTATGAGATAGGGCTATCTCCAAATATTTTCAGAATTATGGCATACTCATTTGAACTATACCCGATAAAATTAGAACAAAAGTTTTACCGGGCAATTAAACAATAACTAAAAGCAGAAAACAACTTGATTCACACAAGCCACACAGGAAACAAAACAAGCAACCGTTCTCACCTATCAAAACACAAGCGCCACTCAGCCTAACTAAACACGGGTTCTACTACGCTTTACTGTCTCTTGCAGCTGGTGGTGCGCGACCGAGCCGAAGGGTGGTGTCCACATCTCCATCTTCTGTGGGGTGGGGAATCACAAGAACGATCTCGCATACTATACCCATGTTTTGAAGGAATTGGTGAACTTGGGTCGTTGGATCTGTCACGAGAACAGTAAGACTGGGTTCTACCATGTCCTCGAGAACGAGGGACCCTGACTCTGAGCTTGCACACGGGTGAGGGAGTTAACACGAATAAGGTTGCGCCTAGTGGTCAGGAGTTCCTCCATCAAAGAATTGCCGATTATCGACATCGCAGCAGCGTAGGTGAATAGACTGCGTACGGTAGGATCAGCTTCTCCATGGAGTGGAGTTGAAGTAGTCTCCGCACCCTCATGAAATCTAGATGGGAAAACTACAAAGATCGACTTTTCGCCATTGCTGGTTCCCAATGGCGCACACGGGCGAGGGCTTCCCAAGCTGCTGCATGAATGGCTTGAAGGAGAGTAGGCATGTACCTACCGTGGATCAAGTGGGGCTGATTTGTGCCTGAAGGGCACTGGCTGACATGTACATCTGCTCGAAACTCGCCGCCAGAAAACGGAACTGAGCTCCGAAACAAGACATACCGAGGACGGACAGGGTTGCCAAGAAGGTCACAGACGGCGTTCACAAGAATTTGTGGAAAGCCGAGTTGATCTTCGGTGGTGGTTTCTAGGACAACCATGGGGGTCACCGTCGGTTTACTCGGGGCTTTGGGTCTAGGGTGATACATGAGGGCGAAATTTCTGAGCGGGTTCTACTCGAGAGAGCTGAGTTGCTAAGGGTAGTAGGCAAGGGTGGGGATAAATGGCCGCTAGAAATGGGTTTCTCATAGACTGGGTTGTGTCGATTCCTTCTAACGGAAGAAATCGGCTGGCCTCATTAAGCTAAGGGGACCAATCATACGGCACCTTACCTTGGAACGACAACAACCTTGCCGGCGGGGACGGGTTAAATACGACGGGCTCGTTGTTGGGTAAAGTAAGGCGGGCTTTCCATGCTAGGGTAGTCTACAGCCAGATTGGGCTCTGATACAACTCTGTAACACCCCTCCCTGGCACAACTTGCCAGCGAGGCGGTCGTCCCGTGCACCAGCCCAAGATATCTGGCTGCACGTCGTGACAGTGTAAGATATATGATATAATTACACAACATGCACATAAGTGTTACAAAAGGGTTTACAAGGCCATCGATGCACGACAAAATATCAAGCCAAGCATGGCACAGGTCAGAGTTTAACTGGCAGCGGAAAAAGAATTGAGGCAACGGCTTGGAGCGACTCCATTCCACAGGCATCTAGCTGGGCTACGGATTTCTAGCACGTACACTCTTGCTCCATCTCCTTGCTAAGGTAGAAGATGAATCCTCGCCGATATCTGACCACATTGAGGCCCGTGAGTACATTAATTATGCACTCAACAAGAGGTAGTCCCTTGCTATAAACAATTCAACAATCATGCAACAAACAATCGTGCAACAAGTTATTTGTTAATTAACAGTCTAGAACATGGCAGGATCTACGTGAAGCATGGCATGAAAAATAGTAGCATGGCATAGCAAACAAACAAGACATGAACAATCAATGGGTGTCACAATCAAGCATGGCATAAGTTCATAATATAGCATGGCATATGTTCAGAAAATAAAATGCATAGTTCATATGGATAATTTCACGATTCCGGGCACTCCGGCACTCGCCAACTCTGGCGCATCACTTACCGCGTGACAAGACTGACTCTAAGTGTGACTCGACCCAAACTTGTCCCGTGACCTTGGGACTAGGCTAGAATCTAGATTGACACTCTCGAGAGGTTGCAACAATACACACGATGGAGTTGATGGAGTGTACAGAAATCCCGCCGGTACCAAAGTACTAAACCATTCCTGGTAGCAAGTATAACTCCACACTCCCGAACGGTCCACAAAACCAAGACGCCCCCTGTATAGTCACCGACATGCCCTACGGGACTTGTCTTAGGCTGACCTAAAATTCCGGCACGTCCCCAACATGTGAGCAACGCCGAGCTGTGGAACCATCACAAGACTAGCCCGGACACATAGGTAACCGACTAGACTCGCCAAGGGGTGACATCAAAGGGGAATCCCGATAATGCTATTAAGTCCGCCCATACAGACGACGGGTGACTGAGCAATAATGTTTGGTGCATGGCACCGCTAACTCAATCTAGACGAGGGAAGTGATTAAGTTCTTAGTCGAGTTCATCAAGATTTTCCCAAAAGATGTTTCCACAACAATGAATGCAAAACCAAAGTTTTCAGATGCAGCAACAAAACAATGTCAGAACGATAACAAGCTAAGTTTTACATGATCATCACAATAAATATATCACATATCAAACATATATCAAGGACAAGATATATATATAACATAACATGAAGTAAACAAAGTCAAGTTAAACCGACCGGGCATTCGCGGCGGGTGTGCCGGAATTTCCTCATGTCGTCTTTAGTTGGTTGTTAATATCCACCATTTCATTGACGGCGACGATACTCCCAGTTCAATGTCTCAAGAATGGTGAGGTTAGCACATAATAAATAACATAATGTAAATAAGTTAACGAGTTAAATAAGTCAACGAGTTATATCAGTCAAGCACAAACAACAAACAAGCACGTATAAATATAACAGTACACCGACAAATATAAACACACAACATAGAAACAAGCAACTAAACAAGTACGGGTCATAGCAAGGGGTTATCTTGCCTTAGAAGACCGGTTCTAAATGCTCCGGAAAGTGTCGGCGTCGTCCTGCGTCGGAAACTCGAAAAACAACAAAACCGCAAAACGGAAAACAACGTGTTTAAAAACGACAGTGAAATAAAATATTTTCAAAGAAAGGAAAACTGGCACCACCGTGTAGATCTAGTCGAGGTGAAGATTTAGAAATTTGAATCACAGAAAACGGAGCTACGCTTCAAAAGATACGGGGGTTTGAAAATCTATCCAGGAGAGAAAACGAAAAATCGACGCGCGTTTAAAAAAACAGACGGTCGTGTCGCCACGCACATGGGCCGCAGTTGGGCCGTCAGGCGCCACACGCGCGGGCGCTGCGCTTGCACGGGCAGGCCGCAGGTGGGCCGCTGGGCAGCTCGCCGGCTGGGCCAGAAAACGGTTCAGAACGGGAAAACGAAACAGCGTACGGAAAAACGGATCGAAGGTCGTCTTCAACCTCCTGACCACGTACTAGACGGACAGGGGGCTGGCCGGGGATGACTGAGGAGCACGCCGTGAGGGAAGCCGGAGGCGGGGATGGGTCTGGGGAGACTCCTTATGCTCGGCACGGGCGAGGACATAGCCTCCCGCGAGCTCGTCCAAGCTCCGGCCAAGGTGGCCAAGGAGGACTTTTTGGTGGAGATTTTTTCCTTCTCTTGTGCATCGAGCAAGAGATCCAAAGGGAGGGGAACAAGTGTAGAATGGCTAGGGTTTGGTTCGGGGCTGGTTGGGGTGGTTTATATAGAGGGAGGAGAGTTAGGTGGTAGCCATTGATGACCTTGTGGTCATGGATGACGTTTTCTCTCTCTACAGGGAGGAGATAGAAACGAGGGGAGGTGTGGCTGTGGTGCTGGGTGAACAAAGGAGCACGTGGTGTCACTGGTGAAGGAGGGTTAGGCCGGAGTTTAGTGCTAAGTGGGAATTGGGCAATGTCAAAATGTGCGCCCCGAACGTCCCGGTAGAACGCGAGTGACATCGACAATTTACCGGAGACTCGGAGCACCAAACACAAAGAGGAAGGTATACGGGTGGCTAAGGAGAGGGCCTACAGAACTCGTCTCAAGCTCTAACAATACATTTGATAAAACAATTTTTTTCGAATACAACACGCACATAAGCTGTTCGACAGAAAGGAAGGAAAGCTTCCTCAAGTCAGAAAAATCTCAAATCAATCTCACAGGATATATTCGTTATATGGAGATTGTCTATGGATTTTGTGATAATTTAATGGTGTGGAGAAAGGTTTCTCAAGTATACACTAAGCCGCATACCGACATTGGTGCTTGGCTTACAAAGGAAGTAGGTCAAGACTATCTCAAATGGATTTGATTTCAACTGAAGAAGAGTAGGAAATGCAAAAACACGCATCACCGCAAAATTTGAGAATTTTCCGAGACTTCTAAGTTGGCCAAAGAATTTAGGATCGAGAACGTCGGAAATGGAAATTTGCTACCCGTTAAGAAAGGTTTTTGAGTCGGTCGTCTAGAAATGGGTAGGCGAGTCCTCCGGTATTCAACGGGACAGAAAAAGGCTAAGTCGAATCGTCTCGAAAGATTTATGAAAACATTTATTAGAATTAGAAAAGTTTTTTCATCATCAAAATAAATTTAAAATCTGATCTAAATTTTCGGGGCGTTACAAACCCCCCCCCCCCAAAAGAATTTCGTCCTCGAGATTGAGGAGGTTTTATAAGACAATTTTTAAACCACCGAATACGCTCAATTTAAAACTTTTCTACGAAAATAACAAAATTTTGTATCAAAATATTTACACTCAAAACATTTTTATTAAAATCGGTATCGCTCAAACGGGATATTTTTACCACACCCAATGCATTAAAACCGACAGGGGCTCACACAAGCAATCAATATTGGATCTTGTTACATGTTTACATAAATTAAATCTAAGGTTTCAATCATCAACACAACACAGTAAAATCATGATTTTGAAAAAAATAAGAATGTTAGAAATACCAAAATTTTATTCCAAGTTTAGTATCATTTTATTTAGAAAAAAGTGGTATATTCTTTTCATACATACCCGGGTTTTGAAAATAACATAGTTTTATTTTTAGAAAAATTTTTGTGCCACCAATAATTGGCTCGCACAGACTGTGAGATAGGGCTATCTCCAAATATTTTCAGAAGTATGGCATAATCATTTCAACCATACCCGATAAAATTAGAACAAAAGTTTTACCGGGCAATTAAAGAATAACTAAAAGCAGACAACAACTTGATTCACACAAGCCACACAGGAAACAAAACAAGCAACCGTTCTCACCTATCAAAACACAAGCGCCACTCAGCCTAACTAAACGCAGGTTCTACTACGCTTGACGGTCTCTTGCAGCTGATGGAGCGCGACCGAGCCGAAGGGTTGTGTCTACATCTCCATCTTCTGCGGGGTGGGGAATCACAAGAACGATCTCACGTACTGTACCCCTGTCATGAAGGAATTGATGAACTTGGGTCGTTGGATCTGTCACGGGAATAGTAAGACTGGGTTCTACCATGTCCTCCGAGAACGGGGGACCCTGACTCTGAGCTTGCACGCGGGTGAGGGAGTTAACACGAATAAGGTTGCGCCTAGTGGTCAGGAGTTCCTCCACAAAAGAATTGCCGAGTATCGACATCGCAACAGCGTAGGTGAATAGACTGCGTACGGCGGGATCAGCTTCTCCATGGAGTCGAGTTGAAGTAGTCTCTGCACCCTCATGAGATCTAGATGGGAAAAACTGGAAAGCTCGACTTTTCACAATTGCTGGTTCCCAATGGCGCAGACGGGCGAGGGCTTCCCAAGCTGCTGCATGGATGACTTGAAGAAGAGTAGGCATGTACTACCGTGGATCAAGTGGGGCTGATTTGTGCCTGAAGGGCACTGATTGACATGTAGATCTGCTCGAAACTCGCCGCCAGAAAACGGAAGTGAGCTCCAAAACACGACATACCGAGGACGGGCAGGGTTGCCAAGAAGGTTATAGACGGCGCTCACAAGAATTTGTGGAAAGATGAGTTGATCTTCGGGGTGGTTTCTAGGACAACCATCGGGGTCACCGTTGGTCTACTCGGGGCTTTGGGTCTAGGGTGATACATGAGGGCGAAATTTCTGAGTGGGTTCTACTCGAGAGAGCTGAGTTGCTAAGGGTAGCAGGCAAGGGTGGGGATAATGGCCGCTAGAAATGGGTTTCTTATAGACTGGGTTGTGTCGATTCCTTCTAATGGAAGAAATCGGCTGGCCTCATTAAGGTAAGGGGACCAATCATACTACACCTTACTGTGGACCGACAGCAGCCATGCCGGTTAGGCGGGGACGGGTTAAATACCCCGGGCTCATTGTCGGGTAAAGTAAGGCGGGCTTTCCATGCTAGGGTAGTCTACAGCCAGCTTGGGCTCTGATACCACTCTGTAACACCCCTCCCTGGCACAACTTGCCAGCGAGGCGGTCGTCCCGTGCGCTAGCCCAAGATATCTGGCCGTACGTCGGGACGGTTTAACATATGTGATATCATTACACAACAGGCACATAAGTGCTACAAAAGGGTTTACAAGGCCATCGAGGCACGACAAAATATCGAGCCAAGCATCGCACAGGTAAGAGTTTAACTGGCATCGGAAAAATAATTGAGGCCACAACTTGGAGCGACTCCATTCGACAGGCATCTGGCTGGGCTTCGGATTCCTAGCACGCACGCTCTTGCTCCATCTCCTTGCTAAGGTAGAAGATGAATCCTCGCCGATATCTGCCCACATTGAGGCCCGTGAGTACATTAATTATGTACTCAGCAAGAGGTAGTCCCTTGCTACAAACAATCCAACAATCATGCAACAAACAATCATGCGACAAGTTATTTGTTAATTAACAGTCCAGAACATGGCAGAATCTATGTGAAGCATGGCATGAAAAATGGTAGCATGGCATAGCAAACAAACATGACATGAACAATCAATGGGTGTCACAATCAAGCATGGCATAAGTTCATAATATAGCAGGGCATATGTTCAGAAAATAAAATGCATAGTTCATATGGGTAAGTTCACGATTCCGTGCACTCCGGCCCCTCGGCAACTCTGGCACATCACTTAGACTCCATGAGTCTCACAACCTGTTTCAACAACCTGTTTCAGCAACCTGTTTCAAGTTCATTTGCAATCGTTTTCCCCATGACAAGACTAACTCTAAGTGCGATTCGACTCAAACTTGTCCCGTGACCTTGGGACTAGACTAGAATCTAGATTGACACTCTCGAGAGGTTGCAACAATATACACGCTAGAGTGTACAGAAATCCCGTCGCTACCCAAGTACTAAACCATTCCTTGCAGCAAGTATAACTCCACACTCCCCAATGGTCCACAAAACCAAGACGCCCCCTGTATAGTCACCGACATGCCCTACGGGCCTTGTCTTAGGCTGAACTTTAATTCCGGCATGTCCCCAACTTATGAGCGACGACGAGCTCCGGAACCATCACAAGACTAGCCCCGACCACACAGGTAACCGACTAGACTCGCCAAGGGGTGACATCAAAGGGGAATCCCGATAATGCAACTAAGCTAGATCCACCCATACAGACGACGCGCGACTAAGCAATAATGTTTGGTGAATGGCACCGCTGACTCAATCTAGTCAAGGGAAGTGATTAAGTTCTTAGTCAAGTTCATCAAGATTGTCCCAAAAGATGTTTCCACAACAATTAATGCAAAACCAAAGTTTTCGATGCATCAACAAAACAATGTCAGGACGATAACAAGCTAAGTTCTACATGATCATCACAATATATATATATATATATATATCACATATCAAACATATATCAAGGACAATATAGATAGATATATAACATAACAGAAAGTAAACAAAGTCAAGTTAAACCGACCGGGCATTCGCGGCGGGTGTGCCGGAATTTCCTCGTGTCATCTTTAGTTGGTTGTTAATATCCACCATTCCATTGACGGCTGTGGTACCCCCAGTCCAATGTCTCAAGAATGGTGGGTTTGCACATAATAAATAACACAATGTAAATAAGTTAACGAGTTAAATAAGTCAGCGAGTTATATCAGTCAAGCACAAGCAACAAACAAGCACGTATAAATATAACAGTACACATGCAAATATAAACACACAACATGGCAACAGGCAACTAAACAAACATATATTACGGTATGGGTCATAGCAAGGGGTTAGCTTGCCTTAGAATACAGGTTCTAAATGCTCCGGAAAGTCTCAGCGTCATCGTGCGTCGGAAACTCGAAAAACATCTAAACCACGAAACGGAAAACAACGTGTTTCAAAACGAAAGTGCAATAAAATGCTTTCAAAGAAAGCAAAACTGGCGCCACCGTGAAGATCTCGTCGAGGTAAAGATTTAGAAATTTAATAAAAGAAAACGGAGCAACGCTTCAAAAGATACGGGGGTTTGAAAATCTTTCCAGCAGAGAAAACGAAAAATCGTTGCGCGTTAAAAAAAATAGATGGTTGCGTCGGCCGCGCGACATGGGCCGCAGGTGGGCCGTCAGGCGCCGCACGCGTGCGCGCTGCGCCAGCACGGGAAGGCCGTAGCTGGGCCGCTGGGAAGCTCGCCGGCTGGGCCAGAAAACGGTTTGGAAAAGGAAAACGAAACAGCATTTAGAAAAACGGATCAAAGGTCGTCTTCAACCTCCTGACCACGGACTGGACGGGCAGAGGGCTTGCCGGGGACGACCGAGGAGCACGCCGTAAGGGCAGCCGGAGGTGGATATGGGTCAGGGGAGACTCCTTATGGTCAGCACGGGCGAGGCCGGGCGAGAACATGGCCTCCCGCGAGCTCGTCCAAGCTCCGGCCATGGTGGCTAAGGTGGCCTTTTTGGTGGAAATTTTTCCTTCTCTTGTGCACCGAGCAAGATATCCATAAGGAGGGGAGCAAGTGTAGAATGGCTAGGGTTTGGTTCGGGGCTGGTTGGGGTGGTTTGTATAGAGGGAGGAGAGGAGAGTTAGGCGGTGGCCATTGATGACCTTGAGGTCATGGATGACGTTTTCTCTCTCTATAGGGAGGAGATAGGAACGAGGGGAGGTGTGGCTGTGGTGTTGGGTGAACGAAGGAGCATGTGGTGTCACTGGTGAAGGAGGGTTAGGCTAGAGTTTAGTGCTAAGTGGGATTTGGGCAATGTCGAAATGTGTGCCCCGAACGTCCCGGTAGAACGCGAGCGACATCAACAATTTCCCGGAGACTCGGAGCACCAAATGCAAAGAGGAAGGTACCTACGGGTGGCTAAGGAGAGGGCCAACGCCACAGAACTTGTATCAAGCTCTAACAACACATTTCATAAAACAAAGTTTTTTGAAAACGACACAAACATAAGCTGTTCGACAGAAAGGTAGGCATGCTTTCTCAAGTCAGAAAAATCTCAAATAAATCTCACAGGGTATATTGGTTATATGGAGATTGTCTATGGAGTTTGGGATCATTTGGTGGTGTGGAGAAAGGTTTTGCAAGTATACGCTAAGCCGCGTACCGACATTGGTGCTTGGCTTACAAAGTAAGTAGGTCAAGACTTGTTCAAATGGATTTGGGTTCAACTGAAAAAGTGTAGAAAATGCAAAAAACATGCATCACCCCAAAATATGAGAATTTTACGAGACTTCTAAGTTGGCCGAATAATTTAGGATCGGGACCGACATTCAACAGTCTACGTCGGAAATGGAAATTTGCTACCCGGTTAATAAAGGTTTGTGAGTCGGTCGTCTAGAAATGGGTAGGTGAGACCTCCGGTATTTAACGGGACAAAAAAAGGCTAAGACAAGGCGGAGTTGGCGTGCGAGGCGGTGTCTATGCGCGAGGCGGAGTCGGTGCGTGAGGAGGCGTAGGCACCCTCTCCTCTTGCTCTTCAGAGCCTCCCCCTCGAGAGGCGGAGCTTTCGCCTCCGCCTGAGGCATCTCCTCAGTAGGGCCTGTGGTGTCCGCCTCCACAGGCCTCGTGGCCTCTTCAGCCGCGGCCCTGTGCAAGTCGGCCGCCTTGTGAAGCCTGCGACGCTTCGCAGGCACCAGATCGCTGACAAGCAGCAAGAAAGATCATCAGAAAAGACTGGGTAAGGAGAGACGAAGAAATAAGTGATCAAGATCAAAGTCTAGATGCTTACCCTGCTTGATGGGCATGGGTGTCCACCCACGCCAAGCCTGGCGAGCGCCACGATGGCTTGGCCTTGGCGCCAGATCCCTCGGGAGGCGCCTCGGCCTTCGTCTTGAGGGGGACGTCTGATGGCCTCACCACAGGCCTGTCGACGACAGCCTTGGACCGGGGCTCTCGCCCCCGCGCCGCGGCCACCTCGTACTCCTCCTCCACAAGGCGCAAAGGCGCCACCCTGAAGGACTCGTCATCGCTTGATGAGACCTCATAAACTTCCTCGTCAGGGGGGCCCGGCCCTTGACAAGGTCTCCTCTCCGGTGGAGGGGTTTGCCGTGGCCTCTTCATAGTCTGGCCCGGCTCCCGAAGCGGAGAACGACTCCGTGGCCCTAGCTCCTGCGCCACCGGCGCAGCCACCACCTTCTCCTCCCCCACCAAATTTGTCGGGGTGAAGTCAGGCATCCCCTCCAAGATGTCCAGGCGCTCGCTCATGGAAAGCTGGTGTATAGGACGCACCGGTGCCGCGATCTTCTCTGGCACCTCCGGTTTGATGAAGAGGATGCCCAGGACGGTGTCGACAATCTCCTAGCGGTTGTCGCAAGGATGGAGCCGCATCGGGTCCGAGAGGCCCGATTACATCCACATTGGCTTTTTGTGAGCTTGAAGCGGAGCGATGCGGCTGCCCAAATCGATCGCGCCTCCTCGCCGACGTCCGCTACTGAGCGCCGCCTCGCCGCCATCCGCTGCCGAGCGCCGCCGTCCGTCAACGCCGCCACTGCCGAGCTCGCCGTCCCCGCTTCCTCTATTCATCTCCCTCAACGCCGCGCTGTCGAGCTCGTCGTCCCCGTCCCCGCCAAGCTCGTAGTCGTCGTCGCAGCCGGTGAGAATTCCTCTCCCCTCACTTATTGGTGTTAGGGTTAGGGTTAGTGTTAGTGTTAGGTTTTGTTTAAATTGTTAGGGTTAGTGTTAGTTGATTTAGTGATGTTGTTTAGTTGAATTAGGAATTTAACTGATTTGGTAATTTAGTTGAATTATGAATTTAGTTGATTTAGGAATTTAGTTGATTTAGGACTAAGTTGAATTTAGTTGATTTAGGAATTTAGTGTCTTAGCAAATTGTTAGAATGTTTTATAGTAGTGTCTTAATATGTCGCAATTTGTTTTAGGACTTAGTAGTTGAATTTAGAATTTAGCACTATGTTGGAATTTTATACAATGTCTTTGAATTTTACAATGTTTTATACAACGTCTTGGAATTTTACAATGTTTTATACAATATAAAGATTCTTAGTTTCGAGATGGACAGGACTATGGATGTCTGGGACTGGGCTCCGCCGGGTTGGCACTGGAAGGTGCTACCTTCCGGTGTGCGCAGATTGGTGAGGAATGAGGGAACCATCGTCGACCCGGAGCTTCTTTAGTGGCGGTCACGTAGGCCCCGACGGGTAAAGAGGGCGCCGACCCCCGAGGAGTTGGTACGTCGTCGTGTCAGGGTGAAGGACGAGCACGTCCGTCGGTACATGGGTCGCGTTGGATGTCCATCCATCCAACACTTGGCAGCATCTTCAGGGATCTCACATTAGTTATGATCTTGTTTGGGTTCCTTCACTTTGGGATTTCACCGCACGCGGCATGTTTCCGGCGGTTCGACGTCCATTTTGATTAGCGTGATGTATTGTGGATGCGATATATATTATTATGACTTGTAACTAATCGATTTTATTGCTACTTCTACTTTCAATGTCCCTCTTTGTTGTTATTGCTACTACTTTTAATCTTTATTTAATCCTTCTTCTTTATAGTTGAAGTTATGGACCACAATGGTACCGGTAGAGATGCTCATGAAGATGCATTGTTGAACACAATAGGGGAAAGCCGACCAGAAGATGTAGAGAACTTTGTAGATGACGGCTCACAATATCTGAATGATGATGGGTATGCTTGTTGGAAGATTTGTTACAAGGAGACAACCCGCAAACAAGTATTGATGTCGATACTAGCGCTGGGCCCTTAACCTGCAAGTCATCCGATGTAAATATTTAAGTCTTTGATAAATATATATGTATATATCACTAGTTAGACCTTCACACATTGAGGATATAGTTAACAAAATGTTAAAAAATTAGTTTATTAAATTGTCATTTTAAAACCAAAATATTTTGTATAAGATTCGTGTTCAAATTCATTTTTGATTTTGTTCTAAAAATATAAAACGAAAAAGAATAACGTGAGAGAAATAAAAGCCCAAGCCCATCTAACCCCAAACCCTAGGTTTTGTCCCCTGAAATTTTTTTCCCACCCCCTGGAATTTTTGCAGCCACCCCCTCCCCTTTCTCTCTTTTTCTTTTTCCCTTTTTTCCTTTTTATCCTTTTTCTTTTCTCTTCTTTCCTTTTCTTTCTTCTGTTCTTTCCTTCCTTTCCTCTCCTTTTCTCTCCTTCTTCCCCGCTCGACCCGCACGGGAGAAAGCCTTCCGGCCCGAGCTCCCCGCCCCGTCGCCCCAGCCTCCGGCGCGTCGCACCCGGCCGCCTCCCCGCGCGCTCCCAGCGCCAGCGCCGCCGCGCCGCTCCCCACGCCCGCGCCGCCGCGCGCCCCCTCGCCTCCGCCTCTCCCCGCCGTGCGCGCCGCCCCGCCCCCGCCTCCGCGCGCACCCTGCATCTCCGCCCCGCGCCGGCCGCCGCCGCCGCGCACCTCTGGCAGCCCTTGCTCCCTCCTCCGGCCGGCGCCGTGCCCTCCTGCGCGCCGCCCCGCACTCCTCTGCGCTGCGTCCCGCCGGCCGTCGCCTCGCTGCCGCACCGCATCCCCACGCCGCCGTCGGCCGTCGCCTCCGACCGCCGCAGCGCCGCCGCGCACCACCACCAGCGTGTGCCGCCTCCGCCTCCCGCGCCACGCAGCCGCGCTGCCGCTCGCCGCCTTGCGTCGCCGCTTTCCCGCCGTGCGCGCGCCGCGCTCCACTTCGGCCACGCGCGTCCGCGCCGCCGACGCACACGCAGCGCCTCCACCCGCGTCGGTCGCCGCCACCGTACATATCCGCGCCGCGTTTCTCCGTCCGGTGGTGTCCTCGCGTCCGCCGCTCGCAAGGTGCTCGGTGGAATTTCCGCACGACCCCGACGTCACTTTTGTTGCCCGTTTTGTCCACCCTTCGAGGTGCTGCCCGCGCGCGTGCGTGTGCTCCCTCCGGTGTCGCGTCGCCGTTACTCCCCGTGTCCGTGTCGCGGCGCCTGCCCGTGCGCGCTTTCTTTCTGGTGTCCGATTGCCGCGCTCCTACGTGCCACAACTACCCCGACCATTTCCACGACACCGACAAACGACTATGCCCCGGTTCCGCTACGACTACTTCCCCGACGTCGACTACTTCCTCTACGGACCGAAGACGTCGGTTTCGAACCCTAGTTCACCCGATCCAACGTGCGAAACCCAAACCCTAACCCTATGCCTATTTTTATTAAATATCATCTATCTTGTGCGTTTCGCATCATAATTACATGTGTTGCATCTCTTGGGTTTGGTGGTGTAGCAAATCACCTAAATAATAATTATGGAATGTGTGGGGTAATAAATATATAATGCCATATTCCATTTTATTTAATTAGATCACCCATGCCATGTGTTGCCATGCTAACCAACATTTAATATTGCTGGTAAATAAATAACTTGCACCTAAATATTAATTGTCAGAATCCCGGTTCCTATTAATTTGGATTAAGTGCATCTCGCATTGCATCTTGCCATGTCATTCGTCTGTCGCATGAGCATGCCGGATCTTTTTCCGTAGTTGTAAAATGCATCTTTTACGCTTTCCAGTGTTTGTTGCTTCTTCGCGGATACGACGTTGAGATGTGTGAGCAACGACAAGATCTGCTTCCATGCGGGATTCCAGGCAAGCAATGTTTTGCTTGTTTACCTATACATTGTCTTTCATTCCTGCCGTTGATCTCTGCTACCCTAGTTATAGATTCTTGAACTGCGATCCCATCACATGTTTATCCTGCAACCCATACAGCTTTATCCCCACAACCTAATACCCGTTGCATGTTTATATGTTGGCCTTGCGAGTCGTAGCGCATGCTTAGAGTTGATTGTGCGAGTCATCTGTTGGCCTTATGTTTCATCTGCTTAGTATGATAGATTGTTCTACTTTAATAAAATGATATCTTGTATTGGGGTTTTATAATTAAATGATAAGGCACGAGGCGGAAGGCCTTGCGAGGTGCTTTGTTCTGCTCAGTGTCGACCTAGGAACTGAGATTTTGTCCTCGGATCCAATTTTGAGCGCATTAACCACTTGTGTGAGGCCCTATGGAGCCCCCCTCGACTTTGAACGGATCTTCAACTTGTCCATGTGCCGCCACTAGTTCGGGTTTTCTATTTGCGCATATGCATGTGCACGATGATGATGATTGATGAGAGGTTACTTGATACGGGGGGTCATATAGGGGTGGTGCGCGCGAAGCGGACAATTCCTACTGTGGTTTGAGCCGCATGGCGCGCAGACACAAACTAATGAGTCCGCAATTGAGATTCGGCCGGACTCTTGACGCGGGTAAAAACTCATATGGGTGGCACTTGGACTTGCTGTAGTGAAGGAATAAGTCGTGTTGAGAAGCCCTGATGCTTGCTTGGGTTGATCATGCGAGTATGGGTACAGTAGTGCACCCCTGCAGGGTATAATCTTATCGATGAGCCGTGTCCACGGTTATGGACGACTTTGGTGATGATGCTGGCTAACAAGATCTAGACAACTTGCACCTAATTAATGTTAATTAATTTGACAAGTAATATAGAATGACTTTCACCATAAATGGTAACTAAAATTGTTCAATGTGTGAGTTTCCCGAATTGCTTCCTCATTTTTGGTTGAGGGGGTTAATTCGAGAATGGGTTATGTTTGGTGTTAGTGGTAGATGTTCATCTTATGCGCTCTCTTATCCCTCTCTGATTAGACGGAAGTTGTAGCGTGTCTCTCTAGGTTGCTGGTGCTGCTGCCGCTAAGTCCACCTCCCCTATATTTTGGGAGATGGTGTAGAAAGTAGGCAAGTCGGTTTTGCTTGCCAGGGAGTGCCCTGACCCTCTTTTGGGCTGTGCTTTATGTGCAGTTAACAGGTTTGAAGTCTGACGACGTTAGCTTGGGAATCCCTCCGGCTTGGCTGGGCAGGGATATGGCGCCATCGCTTATCTTCAGGACTCTTAATCCAATTTGCATCTTATCCGTAGTCGGATACTATTTTGCTTCCGCTGTCATTTGAATCTTTGTATTGTATCATTTGTATCTTGACTCGTTCGAGTCGTTGTTGTAATTTATCTTCTGTTGTATTTGTGGATGTATCGGAACTGTTGTAATGTTATCACAATTCCACCCACATAATGCGCATGTTTTGGCATGCACATTATGTCTGGTGGGCGACCTAAAATCGTTATTATGCGGATTTTGGCGGGAGCGCTTAAATCTACATAGTACCGATTTTAGGGCGTCACAACCTCCAAATCGAACAAATGTTCAACTTCATCAAGGGGCCTGACCAAAAATTGGGACGATAATATGCACCTGAGGATTGATGTAGTCAATGCCGATGGGATCCCTTTGGAGCCAAAAAAGAGCGTGACAACATTTACAAATCAAGAAGGAGTTCTTGTTCGAGATATGATCCCCATCACCTGTCGAGAATGGAATAAGCTAGCAAGAGCAGACAATATAAATTATGTCTTTGACGAATTAATAAAATCTATTTGGGAGAAGCTGATATCACATTTCACTCTGCCGAAGATGGACACCCAGGAGCAAACAAATGCCATGATGGACAAAGTGAAGGCGTGGATCCTTAAGAAGATGGCCACACAAATCTGTAACCACAAGAAAAGATTGTGGGTGATTTATGTGAAGGGCGGGAGGATTACTCCTGAGTTCAAGGGAATTCAATAGAGGTTACGTGCTCAATGGGATGATTTTAAGACTTACAAGGATTCGGAAGAAGCTAAAGAACGGTCGAAAAAGAATGCGGATAATGCTGCTCTGAAGAAATATCATCATAATCTGGGGACATGTGGCTACAAGAGTGCTAGGCCTAAGTGGGACAAACCTAAGGCTGAAATTAAGGCAAAAGGGCTATCTCCAGGTACAGAGAAAGTGCCCGAAAGAGCAGGAAATTTCCTAATGGCGCATGACATGACGTTGGATATGGAAACATGGGAGTTGATTCTTCGTTATCCGACGAAGAGAGCAGCGTTGACCCTCCTCAAGGATATTGAAACATTAGTAGCCGAGGTGGAGGCAGGAACTTTTGTTCCTGATAGAGATAACAATGAACTGCCGAAGGCACTCAAAAAGCCTGAGCATGGAGGACGTGTACGAGGATATGGAGGTGTTACTTGGAAGATAGGGTTTCATGAGAACATAAACACGTATAGAAGCCGAGCAAGAGCATAGAAGAGGACGGAGCAGCAGGCGGCAGACCGGCTGAAGAATGTGGAAGCAAAGAACGAGAAACTCTTTGTGATGTATTCTCAGATGCAGGAGCAAATATCAAGCCGTCCAGAGGGAGAACACATGTACATAGATCTCGCACCCGACTGCTGGAGAAGCAACATGGCTTCCGCGACGTTGCATGACAACGTTGATGATGCACATGTTGATGTGCCACCGATGGAGCGCTACCCCGTGAACAATATCGAAGAGAAGACTTATTGTGACCTACACCAGCCAATGAAGAATATATCCATGAAAGTGGCCCTCGACTTTGCTATGAAAGTTGATCCTGCAGCGCGTTGGTGTAACATCCCAATATTTTGGAATGTTTAAAAATCACTAAAATATTTAAAACATGATCTATTTGCCAAATGGTTTGATTCTTTTAACTAAGTTCAAAACAT
Source organism: Poa annua (assembly GCA_026929855.1). NCBI lineage: Eukaryota > Viridiplantae > Streptophyta > Magnoliopsida > Poales > Poaceae > Poa > Poa annua. The sequence goes on from CM049428.1 coordinate 48,576,958, forward strand.
AGTTTTGGAAATTACAAGTCTATAGTTTATAACTTTAAAACTTCATAGATTTAAATTAATGAATTATCTTAATATAAAATATAATGGTACATAAAATAAAATTGAATTAAAATTGAATCCATTATATTTCCTCTTACTTTAAAAATATTTATATTCTATTATTCTACTATTATGCCAAAATAAAGATGAATGATTACAACAAAATGAGTTTAAATAACTTAAACCCAAACATATTTGAATGTGGGTATATTATAAATTTTATTTGGCCAAAATGAAATTTAATTAGGCTTTAATTTAAAATTTGACATTAAGTATCAAATTAATATTAAACCAATATTTCAAAAGTTAAGGAGCAATTCTATCAGTTGTGTTTTAGTTTCTTTGCAGGTGATTTGGATATCTCCAGCATCAATACAGCCTTCATCACTCTAATTCCTAAGAAAGTTGATCCAGAATATGTTAATGATTATAGACCTATCTCTCTGGTCAGTATCACTTTGAAGTTATTGACCAAGCTGCTGGCTAATAGGATGCAGAAGGTTATTATCCAAGCATTGCACAAGAATCAGTATGGATTCATCAAAAGCAGAACCATTCAGGACTGTCTTGCCTGGGCATTTGAATACATTCACCTATGTCACAAGTCTAAGAGAGAGATCATTATCTTGAAATTGGATTTTGAAAAAGCTTTTGACAAGGTTGAATACTCTGCAATACTATTAATGCTTAAGCATTTAGGGTTTGGAGACCTTTGGTTGAATTGGATATTCAAGATCCTTTACACTGCTTCCACCTCAGTACTTTTGAATGGTATACCTGGCAAGAAAATTTGGTGCAAAAGAGGAGTTAGGCAAGGTGATCCTTTGTCTCCTTTGTCGTTTGTGACTACTGTAGAGCTTCTACAATTCGTCATTAATGCTGCTTGGCAATCTGGAGAGATTGGTTTGCCCCTTGATTGTTCTTATGGATTAGATTATCCTATAATACAATATGCTGATAAAACATTGCTAATTATGCCAGCATGTGCTGAACAACTGAGAAGGTTGAAAGTTATCCTGGATAAATTTTCTTTATCTACTGGATTAAAGATCAATTTCAGCAAATCCTCCATGGTACCTATCAATGTTGATCAAGATAAAAGTACTGAGCTGGCTCTGATTCTGGGGTGTAAAATTGAGGTCCTACCTTTTACTTACCTTGGTTTGCCTTTGGGAACTACTAGACCAAAGATGGAAGATCTTATTGGAATTATTCATAGGATTGACAGAAATTTAGTTGGCATTGCTGATACACTATCCTATGATGGACGATTGGTTGTGATTAAATCCATCATTTCTGCTATACCCAATTTTGCTGTGCACTTTGAAACTGCCATTGGGTTTCCTAGATTACATTGAGGGATCCACCAGGGGTTTCTTTTGGAGAGGGAAAGATATTCATAAAAAAGGTAAATGCTTGGTCAAATGGGACAATGTATGTAAGCCAAAGAGAGTGGGTGGATTGGGCATTCTGAACCTCAGAACCCAAAATATTGCCTTACTCATGAAATACATTTTTAAGTCATGAATAAGGAAGATTTGCCATGGGTCCAGCTTGTATGGCAAGCATATTATGGGAATGATAGAATACCACAAAACACTGGCCCTGTAGGTTCTTTCTGGTGGAAAGATTGTTTAAAGCTGCTTGATAACTTCCTGGAGTTGGCTGCTTGTGTCCCAGGTGAAGGTGGAACTGTAAGACTTTGGATGGATAAGTGGTCTGATGAGCTTCTTTGGCACCAATTGCCTCACCTATGCTCCTTTGCGAAGTCACAATCCATTTCCCTTAAACAGGCTTTTGCTGTCTTTTCTGATGAAGATTCATTGGATTTGTTTCACACCCCACTTTCAGTCCTTGCTGTTCATCAATTTGCCCAGTTCAATAATTTGCTGACAGGACAAATGGATATTTCTTCTTCTGATAGGTGGGTTCTGTCAAGCAGCAACAAAAGTTATTCGAGTAAGAGGGTTTATGAGACCTTAATGCCAAAAAATCCTGCACCATCCCCTTTTCAATGGATCTGGAAATCTTGTGTTCTCCCAAAACATAAGATCTTCTTTTGGCTTTTATTGCAAGACAGATTGAACACAAGAGACCTCCTAGCCAGAAAGCATTATCAGATTGAGGACTACAATTGTGTCCTATGCTCTCAGGGGATGACTGAAGAGTTTATCCATTTATTCTTTGAATGCGACTTCAGCAGGAACTTTTGGTGGAAATTATATCTTGAATGGGATACGGATCTAGACCTCTTGTCCATGCTGATTATAGCAAAGAAAACTTACAGGCTGATTTGCTATAAGGAAATTCTCATTGTTGGTTGCTGGAGTATTTGGACCCATAGGAACAGATGTATTTTTGATTCTCAGCCTATTTGTCTTGAGTCATGTTTCCAGGACTTTATTTGTTCTTTTAGATTGATTATGCATAGAGCTAAACCTTCCCTTAAGGAGGGGATGACCCAATGGGTGGACACTTTATGAACTTTTCCTTGTATTTGTACAGCTGTCAATGAGAAAATAGAAAATTAAACAGTAGGGATTTTTCCCTACTGTTTTGCGCCTCAAAAAAAATATTTCAAAAAAATATTTTTAAAAAGTTTCAAAACATGCCCAATAATGTTTTAAAGCATAGATATGAATTTTAGCAATTTATAGAAATTTGTTTCACCATTTGGAGTCCTAAATCAAAAGTTATAAAGAAAATAGAAAAACAGAAAAGAAAAAGTAAATTCCCTGACAGGTGGGACCCACCTGTCAGGGGGTCGTCTTCAACCTCTGTCCTCAAATCTCGCCCGAAATCAACTCCGGATTCCTTTCCAAATTCGAGCGAAATCAACGCAAATTGGTTCCCTCTCTTGCCCCTACTTAATCCCCACACACTCCTCTCTCTTTTCCCCTAAATACCCTAACGAAGCACGCCTCCAGCCTGCGACAAACCCTCGCCGGAGTTCGTCCGAGCCGCCGGCCCTCTTTCCCTTTTCCGGCGAGATAACCACCCTCCACGAGCACCTAGAGCCCCCCTCATCCTTCCCGCGCCGTGCGCACCCCCTCGACCCATCCTCGCCTCTCCTTCACGTCCAAATCGTGCGGGGCAAGCACCTTCGAAACTCGCCGCCCTCCCAGCGCCTCCAGCCGCACGCCCCGGCGACTCCCAGACGCGCGCGGGTTCGGCGTCACCACCATCGACTCCGCCGCCCTCCGCTGAACGTCTTCGGATTCTTTAGGAGGCCGGGGAGCCCCGCAGCGTCGCCATCGTCCCCGACCGAGGCAGCCGCCGCCATCCACGCCGGCGAAATCACGCCGCCACTCTCAAGTCAGTGCCCAGTGACCGTCCGATCTTCTATCAACGCCCGAGATTAGATCTACTAGCACGAACCCGTACGATCAGATCTGGACCGTCAGATCTAGATCTGACGATCCAGATCTATTTGACTTATCCACGTCAGCTTCCAGTCAGATCCCAGTCAGCGCCCAGTCAGCAGCCACGTTAGAAATTGTTTTCCTATTTAAATTAAATTGGCAGTTTTACAAAAAAACCCCTGCTTATTAAAATTGTTATCACTTTTGATTCACACATCCAAATTAGATAAATTTTATATATTTAGAAAGCCCTTGACTTGTAGAATATTTTAGATCTGTTAGATTTCAAATTTGACTTAGTTTAAAATATTCAAATTTCAAATGGTGGATTTGAGTATTTTTGTCATAACTTTAAATCTATAAATCCAAAAATTGCAAATAAACTTTTGAATATTTGGAATATGATGCCTCTATATAAAATATTTTTGAGTAGTATTTGAATGATTTCATAGTTATATATTTAAATTGAATCGTTTGAAATATTTTGACATAACTCTTGAAAGAAAAATCATTTTTGAGTAAATCCAATTGCTATAAATTTAATTAAATCCCCTCTGTCTATTAACACCATTTCTAAAATTTTGTTATAAAAATTTAATCACAAAAAACTTTAATCTTATAATTATTCCTTTATTTATATTTTGCAAAAATATAAATTAATTAAATTGCATTTATAGCCTCATGCATATTTTATAAATATCACAAAAAAATTAGTATGATGTTTCTTATGATTAAAAAGTGCATTGCATGCATAACATATTTTCATATATAGATATACTCCTCAGAGGAAAACTCCTCCATTATTTTTCTCTAAGTTAGGATTATTTTCAACTTAGTATTTTGGTAAAGTGCTATGCACTTAGACACTTAGGATTTTCAACATGGAGTTAGAGGACTAATGAAGGACTTATCCAAGAAAAGAAGACTACAGAAGTATCTTCAAGGAGTAGAAGCACTTAGAAGAAAAGCGAGAAGGAGTTCATGAAGACCAACCAGAAATATTTTCTAAGACTTGCTTCCTCTCTCTCTTTTCTCCCTTCTTCTCTTAGCCCTTATGATAAATAAGTTATATTCAAGACCAACCTGGAGGCTATCACCACCATCAAGTCTTCAAAGCCATCAAGTCTACAAAATTGAAATGAAGTCATCACATCAAGAAGAAAAGGAAGCAAGGAGAAGATTCTACATTCTTGTTTCTATCTTTTCCATCTTTCCTAATCTTGTTTTCAATTTAGACATAAACAATTTTTGATCATGTTATTACCATCTTTGAAGTTTGTTGAATCCTAGCGGCATAGTGAGATGAAGCGGCCTGAAGACAAACTTTACATGTCCACGTACATGAGACTGAAGGAGATATGCCCTAGAGGCAATTAATAAAGTGTATTCTTTATCATATCTCGTTTGTTCATAATAGGTTTTTGTGTCATGCTAGAACCGTTTTAAGCGGAAACATTAATACGGGTGTGATACGTAAACAACCAGGTCCCTAGTAGCCTCTACTAAGACTAGTTTCGTTGCGCGATTGATGATCAAGGTTTCCCGGTCATGGGGCATGGCGCCGGTCGGCAATGGGAGTCATATCGTTGCAGAACGATGTGATTGACATACCCAGATTTGGAGGACGTAGTCGTTACGCCTTTGACCGTGAGATCAACTCTTATTTATATTCCTGGAAGATACTTTGATCGCACCAAACGTCATATCTTATATCGTATGACAATAACGGTGATACTTTTGGGTATCGGAAAGGAGTAGTTGAGACGAGGGGTCAAGAGCGGGATTTGCCAGTCCGTATAGCAGGATAGATACTCTCGGGCCCACTCGGTGAGATCATGTCTAAAGAGCTTGCAAGCATGTGACTGGGTCACAGAGACATGAGATCATGGACGAGTAGAAGATAGCTTTGTCAGTAACGAGGTCGAGATTAGGTATGGAGATATCTATGGAACGACGCTCAGACATGCTAAGTATCGCTATGGCAAAAGGTTTAAGACTTTGCGTTCAGGTTTGATAGATGAAAGTCATTCGTTATATCACAGGGATTAATTCATGGGGTCCAGGCCTACGAGTTGGTCGTTGATCATAGAGGAGTCTTGGTCATACCTGTTATTATATCAAACCGCTAGGGTAACACACTTAAGGGGTTTGACAAGACAACCGGAAAGGAAAGAGATCACCGGGAGCGTCCCGGGAGGGATCCGATGGAGATCGGGCAGCGTCGAAAGAGTTTTTGGAGCTTGGAAAAATTATATATATTATGTTTGATATTAATTAGTGTAATTAATATGAAAATATGATTTTATATATTTATTTTCGAATTTATTTAGGCTGATTTCCCTAAATGGGCCTTCTGGTCGAAAGAAGGCCCAAGAGGGGGGGAATCCCCTTGGGGATTCGGTGGGGGCCAGGAGGGGCCGACCAAGTGGGCCAAGGGTCCACTCGGGGGCCACCGCACCCTCCATAGCCGCACCAGGCATGTGGGGGTTAGTCCCACATTGCCTGGTTAGCAAGTTGGCTCCCCCCTGGGAGCCTATATAAGAAGGGGCACCCCTGGCCTTTTAATTTACCAATTAATTCCCAATTTCTCTCTCGATCTCGTGGTTCCCCTGTCAGAGCCGCGCCGATCTGAGGAGGGGGATCTCTTCCACCATAGCCCGCTGCCGCGCTGCTGGAGTTCCGGTCCAAGTCTTCCGCTGCTCGTCCTGGACTGGAGCTTCGGAGGCCATCGTCTCCACCGTACATGTGTGACGCCCTACGAGGTGCTGCGCTAGCGGTACTCGGAGGTCTGCTTCCTCTACACGACCTTGAGGTCGGCTTCGTCGGTCTTCATCGACAACGTTTGTGCGGGAACGTAATCCCCGCTTTCGGTCTACAGGGGTACGTATTCCGATCTTCGTTCGTACTACTATATCTGCATAGAATAGATCTTGGCATGCTTTTAGGATATCGTTGGTAGGAATTTTTTTTGTTTTCTGCACACGATCCCCTTCAGTGGTATCAGAGCCGGTCTATCGTCGATATAGTTGTACGCTGTTAGAACCCGTGTTCTGCACGGGGGCATCGTTCCTGTTATTTGCTACCCTCTAGCGTGCACTTGTGTATTCCAGCGGCATTGAGTTGATGAAGCGGCCCGAACCGATTTTACGCGTACGCTTACGCGAGACTGGTTCCACTACTGACATACGGCTTGTACCGTATATGTGGCTGGCGGGTGTCAGTTTCTTTCTCTTTAGTTTGTCTCGCATTTTCAATGGAGGGCCCGAAAGGGATGCTTAAATATGCAATTATTGGATCGTTGTTGTGGTCATAAGGTTCGTAGGTATGAAGCGGTTCTATTTACGAAAGCCCCAAGCCACGTAAAATATGCAAAAGATAAAGTAGAAGCGTCTAACTTTATTTTGCAGGGGCTATGTGATATGGTCAAGGTAGGTTTATTAAAAATGTTTATAAACTGCGGGCGCCAAGAACACCATGGCGCAATGGACTATATCACATTGCATTACATTTGATGTTTTGTGTGCATCTTATATTGTGTGATTGTGTGTATAGTATACATTAGTTACACGGCGGTAGCTATATAAGATGATCCCTTCAAAATACCACTAGTGTTCTCCCTCCAACGCGCACCACAACGAAAGTTCTACATTATGAGGCAAGCCGTGATGATCGGGTGTCAGACATCTCGTCGTTCGCATACAGTGGGTTTAAGCCATGTTGCACAAGCGTCAGCGTGGAGGTCATTGGTGGCGAGCCTAGCATATTCAGAGATATGGCCTCGGAACAGGAAGACCGAAAGGTCGAGCACGAGTCACAAAATTGGTGTGGCGGACGTTTTTGTCTACTCTTGAAGTTGTGCCGCCGGTTCTGATGATGAGGGGTGGTGCAATGGATAGGGGTCGTGTAATCGCTTAAACGACCAGGAGGGATGTTCGTTTGAGTGGGAGTTATGTTAGTTATTTTCTGAAATACTATAAGTCAAAATTATTATGAACAAAGTCTTATGTTGTTGCAAATTCCATTGTAGATGTCTCGCCCCTCGTTTAACCTAGGTCTGTTCCTTGAGAAAGAAAAGCTTAAGACCAATGGGTCAAACTTCATGGCCTGCTTCTGCAACCTGAGGGTCCTCCTCACTCCCCATAGGGTGGCCTACGTCATTGAGGCCGCCATAGGTGACCCTCCCGCAGATGATGCCTCTGAGGATGAGAAGAAGGTCTTCCAGACCCGATCGGAGGATTCTGTCTTTGTCCAGAGTGGCATGCTCTACGCCATGGAAGCTGACATGCAGAAGCGCTTCGAGAAGATGAGCGCCTTCGAGATTATTTCTGATCTGAAGGCTGTCTTCGCGCCGCAGGCTAAGGCTGAGAGATATGAGGCTTCTGAGCTTTTCTTCTCGGCCAAGATGGAAGAGCATAGTAGTGTGAGCGAGCATGTAGTCAAGATGTCTAGCTACGTTCAACGCCTGAATGCTCTGGAATGCAAGATTCGCGATCAGCTGGCGATTGACAGGGTGTTGCAATCGTTGCCCCTAGCTACAAAGGCTTCGTCATGAACTACAACATGGAGGGCATGGCTAAGTCCCTGGGTGAAGTGTTCATGATGCTCAAAACTGCTGAGGTAGAGATTAAGAAGGAGCACACGCTGTTGATGGTCAACAAGGCCGTTGATTTCAAGAAATCCGGTGGCAATGGAAAGCAAAGCTGGAAGTCCAGGAAGGAAGGCAAGTTGAATGCCAAGCCCAAGACTAACAGATCTGGTCCCAGATCTAGCATGGAGTGTTTCTACTGCAAGGGGAAGGGTTACTGGAAGCGCAACTGCCCCAAGTACCTGGAGGATAGGAAGTCTGGCAAGACGGTCGACAAAGAGCAAGGTATATTTGATATACATGTTATAGATGTGTACCTTACATCCGCCCGGAGGCATGGTTCGCATGTATCGAGGGATCCGAAATCCAACGAGTCCAAAAGTCCATCGGAGTGGAGTTGCTTCATGCGCTTTACACCAATATGACCAAGACGGCAATGCCACAAATACATGGCGGTATCGTCACTACACTTAATCCGTTTGGCTTCTATGTTATGGATGTGAGTACTACGATCGAGATTCAACAAGAATAAACCGTTATTCTCGGGAGCATCAACATAAAAGATATCATTCATATATAGCACAATTGCTTGACACTGATTTAAATGAATAACCGTCTTGTAACGGGCAAGACCCACTTATAATGTTTACACTCAAGGATGGCACAAAATAACACTTATTTAAAACCAAAACTAATCCCGATGGTAGATGCAGAGGGAGCGTGCCGACAGCCACCACGTCGACTCTCGATCTGTTGCCGACGCGCATCGTCACCTCATCCTTCGCCAGCCGCCGTCTATTCCGTAACTCCTCCTGAGAGTTACATATATGAGCAACAGAACCAGTATCAAATACGCAAAATGACCAAGACACCGTTCAAAGGTTTCGTTGAACGGGCGTCGGATTTGTTGGGGATCATACATACAGATGTGTATGGACCGATGAGCGTTTCGACACGCAATGGTTATCGTTACTTTGTCACCTTCACTGATGACTTGAGTAGATACGGTTATATCTACTTGATGAAACACAAGTCTGAGACTTTTGAAAAGTTCAAAGAATTCCAAAGTGAAGTTGAGAATCAGCTTAATAGGAAAATCAAGCACCTCCGATCCGATCGCGGTGGCGAGTTCTTGAGTTTTGAGTTTGGCACACATCCGAAGAGTTGTGGCATAGTACCCCAACTTACGCCAGCCGGAACACCGCAGCGTAACGGCGTGTCTGAGCAACGTAATCGTACTCTACTGGATAGTGTTCGATCTATGATGTCTCTTACCGATTTGCCAGTGTCCTTCTGGGGTTATGCGTTAGAAACAACCGCATTCATTTTAAATAGGGCTCCGTCCAAATCCGTTGAAACGACACCGTATGAATTCTGGTATGGCCAAAATCCTAAGTTACCGTTTCTGAAGGTCTGGGGTTGTGAGGCGTTAAGAAACTACAGCCCGACAAACTCGAACCGAAGTCGGAGAAAGTCGTCTTTGTAGGATATCCGTGGGAAACCGTTGGGTACACCTTCTACAACCAAAATGAGGGCAAAACTTTTGTCGCGAAGACCGGTACCTTTCTAGAGAAGGAATTTCTCGCGAAAGGAGTAAGTGGGAGGAAGGTAGACCTCGATGAAATCGTTGATCCTGAACTCGAGATTCTGAGTGGCGCAACGGAAGCAATTCCGGAAACGTCCTCCGTGGAAGGAGTGGGAGATACTGTCGAGGAAGGTATTCTACCTCGTAGGTCTGGTAGATCTCGGATCGCACCAGAATGGTATGGCAACATGGTTTGCACCGTCATGTTAGTTGAACAAGACAAACCTACGACTACAAGGAGGCAATGGCGAGTCTAGAGTCCGAGAAATGGCTTGAAGCCATGAAATCCGAAATAGGATCCATGTATGATAACAAAGTGTGGACTTTGATGGATATTCCCGAAGGGCGTAAGGCCGTCCAGAATAAATGGATCTTTAAGAAGAAGACTGATGCTGATGGTAATGTGACCGTCTATAAAGCTCGGCTTGTCGCAAAGGGTTTCCGACAAGTTCATGGAATTGACTACGATGAAACTTTTTCACCGGTAGCAATGCTTAAGTCTATTCGGATTTTGTTAGCAGTAGCTGCCTATTATGATTATGAAATCTGGCAGATGGACGTCAAAACAGCCTTCCTAAATGGAAACATTGAGGAAGAGTTGTACATGGTACAACCGGAAGGTTTTGTCGATCCAGGAAATGCTAACAAGGTGTGCAAGCTTCAGCGATCCATCTATGGATTGAAGCAGGCATCTCGGAGCTGGAATCTTCGTTTTGATGAAGTAATCAAAGGTTTTGGATTTATCCAAAATTTGGAAGAGACCTGCATTTACAAGAAAATGAGTGGGAGCTCAGTTGTGTTCTTAGCACTGTATGTAGACGACATATTGCTGATTGGGAATGATGTGGAACTTCTGAATAGCGTGAAGGAATATTTAAACAGTAAATTTTCCATGAAGGACTTAGGAGAAGCTGCTTATGTTTTAGGCATAAAAATCTATAGTGATAGATCAAGGCGCCTATTAGCACTGAGTCAGAGTACTTATCTTGATAAAATACTGAAGCGTTTCGGTATGGAGAAGGCAAAGAAGGGTTCTCTGCCGGTTATCAAGAATAAGATATTGCGGAAGGCACATTGTCCGGTAACGGAACTGGATAAGGCCGATATGACCAAGCATCCTTATGCTTCAGCCATAGGATCGATCATGTATGCAATGTTGAGTACTAGACCGGATGTGGCATTAGCTCTAAGTTTGACAAGCCGGTTCCAGAGTAATCCTGGAATGCCAGATTGGATAGCTGTTAAGAGCATTCTTAAGTATCTCAATAAGACAAAGGAAATGTTCCTTGTGTATGGTGGCTGCGATGAAGAACTTGGCGTAACGGGTTACGTAGATGCAAGTTTCTGCTTAGACCCCGATGACTCTAAGTCATAGACAGGTTACGTGTTCAAGGTGAATGGAGGCGCCGTGTGCTGGAGAAGTGGGAAGCAACCCATAGTCGCACAATCTACAATGGAGTCGGAGTATATCGCTGCTTGCGAAGCCGCGAATGAAGCTGTATGGCTGAGGAAGTTCGTCATCGAACTTGGAGTGTTCCCGAGCGTGCAAGACCCCGTGATCCTCTTCTGCGACAATACGGGTGCCATTGCGAACGCCAAGGAGCCAAGGTCTCACTCCACCGCCAAACACATTCTCCGACGCTTCCCTGTGATACGTCAATACGTACAAGGAGGCGATGTGAAGATTTGCAAAGTGCATACGGATCTGAATGTGGCAGATCCGCTGACGAAGCCTCTCCCGCTTGATAAGCATGAAAAGCACCAGTTAGCTATGGGTGTTAAGCTTTTACCAAGTTGTAATCTAGATTAACTTGTACTCTAGTGCAAGTGGGAGACTGAAGGAGATATGCCCTAGAGGCAATTAATAAAGTGTATTCTTTATCATATCTCGTTTGTTCATAATAGGTTTTTGTGTCATGCTAGAACCGTATTAAGAGGAAACATTAATACGGGTGTGATACGTAAACAACCAGGTCCCTAGTAGCCTCTACTAAGACTAGTTTCGTTGCGCGATTGATGATCGAGGTTTCCCGGTCATGGGGCATGGCGCCGGTCGGCAATTGGAGTCATATCGTTGGAGAACGATGTGATGGACATACCCAGATTTGGAGGACGTAGTCGTTACGCCTTTGACCGTGAGATCAACTCTTATTGTTATTCCTGAAAGATTCTTTGATCACACCAAACGTCGTATCTTATATAGTATGACAATAACGGTGATACTTTTGGGTATCGGAAAGGAGTAGTTGAGACGAGGGGTCAAGAGAGGGATTTGCCAGTCCGCATAGCAAGATAGATACTCTCGGGCCCACTCGGTGAGATCATGTCTAAAGAGCTTGCAAGCATGTGACTGGGTCACAGAGACATGAGATCATGGACGAGTAGAAGATAGCATTGTCGGTAACGAGGTCGAGATTAGGTATGGAGATATCTATGGAACGACGCTCAGACATGCTAAGTATCGCTATGGCAAAAGGTTTAAGACTTTGCGTTCAAGTTTGATAGATGAAAGTCATTCGTTATATCACAGGGATTAATTCATGGGGTCCAGGCCTACGAGTTAGTCGTTGATCATAGAGGAGTCTTGGTCATACCTGTAATTATATCGAACCGCTAGGGTAACACACTTAAGGGGTTTCGACAAGACAACCGGAAAGGAAAGAGATCACCGGGAGCGTCCTGGGAGGGATCCGATGGAGACCGGGCAGCGCCGAAAGAGTTTTCGGAGCTAGGAAAAATTATATATATTATGTTTGATATTAATTAGTGTAATTAATATGCAAATATGATTTTATATATTTATTTTCGAATTTATTTAGGCTGATTTCCCTAAATGGGCCTTCTGGTCGAAAGAAGGCCCAAGAGGGGGGGGGGGGGGGAATCCCCTTGGGGATTCGGTGGGGGCCAGGAGGGGCCGACCCAAGTGGGCCAAGGGCCCACTCGGTGGCCGGCGCACCCTCCATAGCCGCACCAGGCATGTGGGGGTTAGTCCCACATTGCCTGGTTAGCAAGTTGGCTCCCCCCTGGGAGCCTATATAAGAAGGGGCACCCCTGGCCTTTTAATTTACCAATTAATTCCCAATTTCTCTCTCGATCTCGTGGTTCCCTTGTCGGAGCCGCGCCGAGCTGAGGAGGGGGATCTCTTCCACCATAGCCCGCTGTCGCGATGCTGGTGTTCCGGTCCAAGTCTTCCGCTGCTCGTCCTGGACTGGAGCTTCGGAGGCCGTCGTCTCCATCGTACGTGTGTGACGCCCTGCGAGGTGCTGCGCTAGCGGTACTCGGAGGTCTGCTTCCTCTACACGACCTCGAGGTCGGCTTCGTCGGTCTTCATCGACAACGTTTGTGCGCGAACGTAATCCCCGCTTTCGGTCTACAAGGGTACGTATTCCGATCTCCGTTCGTACTACTATATCTGCATAGAATAGATCTTGGCATGCTTTTAGGATATCGTTGGTAGGAATTTTTTTGTTTTCTGCACACGATCCCCTTCAGAGACCTGTCCCACAACATAAGTGGTTGGTCGGGTGTCTGTCTCTCTCACTATAGTGAATATCCAATTTACCAAGAGTTGTTAATAATTGTTGATCACTTGAAGAATAGACTTAGTATTTCTCTCTAAGTACTTATGCACATCATGACTAAGCCATTAGAGTGCTCATTCAAGATGATTTATAACAAAGTTATTTTGTCCAACCTATGACCTAGTCCTTAGCCATTTTTGACTGACATATTTGCCTTGCATTAACTTAAAATATTTTCATGGCATGAAATGCATCTTTAGTCCTTAGAAATATTTTGCACATCATGCATGACATATTTTCCTTAGAAGTTTAAGAAACTTATTTATTCATTTTGTATGTGTTGTTGTGTTTTATGTTGATTTTTGTATTGTGGTTTGTCTATATTGCTTAGATTGAACGGAGAGCCCGAGTTACGTTGAAAAGAGTTTGTGAGCAAAGACATCTTCCAAAGGCAAGTGGCACATTCATAAACCTCCTACTATTTTCTATATGCATTACTTAGTGTATTTTTATATAAGAATGTGTAGGATAGTATTGCTATGATAGACCTGTGTAGAAATTCCTTACTCCCGTGTCTAGGTTCCTATGCAATACTTAGTAGGATTATTGATGCTATGCAATCGATAAAAAGTTTTACAAAATGTTAAGTGACTACTACTCAGGGCTGTGCTCATGGTTGTCTTCGCCTAATGTAGTGTCTACTATACTTAGGGCCGTGAGCATGGTGGTTTTTCACCTGAGAGTACACATCCACTAAGTTAATCAAACACCTGGGTGGAAAGTGGTTTTATGGTTTATGTTGAGTGGTTTCCTAGGGAATTTACCTGTGGAATTACACTTGTGGATGGCCACCCAGAAACAAAGGGATCTGAAGAACTCCGAGTGAAGATTGCTTCCAGTGCAGCCATTGCGAATGGGCTCTGGCTTGATCAATTAAGTTGCGTGGACTCACCCCGGCTTGACAAGCAGATGTAGAGGGTGTTAGGTGGAACGGGTCAAGCCAGAGTGGGAGGGAAAATGCTTCTGAAAGATCTCGTCTCATTCTTCTCCTTTTCGTTATCACTACAAGAGTGTAAAGGATAGTTTGGGCTGAATGGGTACAATGGTGAACATGCACAACCTCTGCAGAGTGTAAAACTAAGTACTTAGCCGTGTCCCCGGTACGGACAATTTGAGCAGCTGATCACAGACGTCAACGGAGGATTCCACCATTCCAACTTCAAAATTAAAACTTAATGGGTGAACAATGGTAGAATGAGACTGTGGATTTCATGCCACGAATGTCTCGAATACAAGAAAAGTGTTTTCCAAAGAGTTAGGAAAAATTGGCTTTATGCAAAATAGCCTTGAACTCCACCAGCCAAATAAGCATATAAGTTATTAGAGTTATTCCGCTAAGTGTCCACCATAGTGTCACTTGCCAGACTCCATTTTTAATGGAATCTGACCCACGTTGTTGCAATATTTTTCTTATTGCAGATTGATCAGATGACGAGTGAGGTATCGTTTAAAGGTTTTGAGTCCGCAACCAACATGTTTTCGCCAGTGGCAACATGAAGATGATGGAGACTCACTGCTATTGTATTTCCGCTGTTTACTCTTTCCGTACTAGCTTTATGCTATGCAAGTTGTAAAAGAACATTTTCCGAGTCTGGATCATCGATGTAATAAAATTGATACTTTGTTGTGATATTACATCCTAAACTGTGTGTGCAAACGAATCGAACCAGGGATTTGCACTATGCACAGGTACCTTGCCATATTTTATGTGTGAAAATAAGAACTTTTCAAACATCATTCTTGTAACTATCTTAACTATTCCCTTTCTTAGTACATTCTCTTCTTGTTTGTAGATGACCGCCCTCATTGAATCACTCAAGAAAGGACTAGTGATGACCATGACCTTTGAATGTGAGACGGAGTTTCAAAGAGCACTTAAGGATAACATAAAAAGCTTGGGTTTTGAAGGAGAGGCAGTATGAAGGAGATAGGAACCCCTTCATAGTATACAAAGGTTTTCCTTTCATGGATGAAGGCCAAGAGTAATGGTGGGTGCAAGTCCATCTAAACAGGAGCAAAGAATATGACCACAAGACTGAGGGTGACTGCATGTTCACCAACCCAATACTTCACACATCATTCTTTGATTCAGCAAGAAATGCAGCATGGAGAGCCATCGACTACCTGGCAGAAAGACTTCGTTTTAGACTTCACAACACCCAGAAGCATCTCGAAGAACTCAAGGAAGTAGAAGAAGTGAAGGGGTTACGGTGCAGAAAACAATAATTTTTCTAGCGTACGAAACCCTAACTAGCAAGGATCTATCTATCTAGTACATGCGATAACGGTGGTGGAACGGGTTACATTACCTCCATGTAGACCGATAGCGGGGATTACGCTCCCGCACAAGCGTTGACGATGAAGTCGTACGTAGCCGACCTCGAGGTCGCGGAGAACTTGCCGCGATGATGAAGTCGATGACGCCGGGGTGTCGACGATGATCTGCGTCAACGGGCGTCGGGCGGAAGAAGGCGGGCCGCCGGCACCAAGGGGGGGGGGGGGGGGTGCGCCGGCGGCAGAGAGGGGGGCGGCGCGGCGGCTGCAGGGGCGAGACGACGTCGCCCAGGCTCCTCAAAAAGAGTTACCTCCGAGCACTCACAAACATACGGATCTTAGCGACAACCCCCGGTCATTCAGATCCAGATGAAATCGCAGGGGTAGATTTTATCTAGAACCCCGCAGGGCAACGGTGCCCGGCGGTATAGCTTAGGTGGAGAGAGGGGGCAAAACGGGCGGAGAAACAGCTCGGCCGGCCTGCAATACAATTAATTGTATTTTCCAATGAATTAATCCAATTAATATGCCTTGCTATATAAAGGGGGAGGGGGTGTGCAAACTCCCTGGCTCCCCCATGTGGGACTAAAGGAGGAGAGGGAGGGGGTTCGGCCGAACCCCCCATGGGCTTGTCCCACTCCTAGTCCAACTCGGACTAGGGGGCCCAAGCCCCCCCCCCCTTCCTTGGGTGGAGCGGCTCCCCCTCTTGGGCCCTCTCAAGGCCCATGTAGGTGGGAGCCCCCTTTTTCCTTTAATTAATATTAAATTAATATAAAAATCACATTAATTCATAATTAATATATTTATATATAATTCAATATCCCGTGACTCCGAAACAATTTCGGAACCACCTGAACAACTTTCGGACATCCCTGTAACCACTCCAGACCTTCCCGGAACTCCTTCCGGACCACCGGAACTCTTTCCGGATCATTTCTCTCCCTCCAACAAAAACCTATATTATTCCAGAACCTATCTCCTGGTGTCGCTAAGACCTTAAGTTTGTTACGCTACGGTTCGAGAACACTCCAGACATGGTTGAGACACTCCGCTCACCAATGACCGTCAGGGATACCTGGATGTATATGACGGCCCCTGTGCATTCTACGAATATCGTCGTTGAACCATAAACATGATATTCATTCCCTTTGTTTCTGCGATACTACCTTGTCCGAGATATGATCGTAGACACACCGATGTCTTTGTTGTATCTCGTTACCGACAAAGGTTATTAACTCGTCTGTGACATTATATCTCCATGACCTAGTCATAAGCTGCGCAGCTATATAGATGTAATCTCACCGAGTGGGCCCAGAGTATCTTTCCATTACAAGAATGAACAAATCCCACTCTTGATCCTTACGTCTGGATGCTCTTTCGGAGTACCCAAGATGGACACCGTTATTGTCATGCTATATAAGACACAACGTTTGATGCTCTCAAAGCACCCCTACGAAGCATCAATAAGTACGGTCTCACGGTCTAAGGAACAAGCTATCATATTCTTATCTATTGCAAATGACAAACATTGTAATACAATCTTATTGCAATACTTTGCGTATGTACATCATCTTATTCAACTAACAAGATGACCCCACTGTCAACCGACGTCATTGTCCTTGATCGGGAATCTCGATCAACTGTTGCCCAATGGACTAGCTCATATAGAGGCTCGCTAGGGACCTGGTTATCTATGTATCACACGTGTATCAATAATTCCGATTAATACAGTTATAGCATAATACACAAACCTATTATAAACTTATGAGATAACGCAATAAATACTACTTATTTATTTGCCTCTAGGGCATATCTCCTTCAGTCTCCCACTTGCACTAGAGTACAAATAAACTAGCTGCATTCTACTTTATCAAAGTCCCTTATCAAATAAGAATCATTTGATAATGCTTGCTAGTGGAAGAGTGTTACTCTGACAATCTGCACAATCCATGATTGTACATACTTTTGCGATTCATTGATATCATCTTGCTTGATATCACCATGTTATTCTAATAACATATATGCAAATACCGTAACTAAGTGAGACTTCTGTTTCCCAGCGCTTACTCTGATTTATACCAACCAGATAACTGCCATGAAAAACACACTCAGTCATAGAGAGCTCCTTGTAACAATTACAAACTCGCGATATCTACATACTCTCACACCATTGTAGAAAACTCGACATTCCAATGTCAATCCATTAACTAACGCACTTCTACTTCCAGTAAATTCCAAATTTACTTTTACAACTGTTCTTTTCTTAAGAACATCGGTTATATTTTATCGAGCAGATAATATGGTTTCTGTATGATGTCTAATATTACATAATAGACCAACACGTCATACAACCGTTACTACCTTGTATCATTACTCTTAATGATCAATTGGATTTCAAAGGACCATCCTTTTGACTCTATTCTGACTCCTCAGATATAATCCCAAACAACTCGATTAACTATTTAAAATTCCCGTTCTATTCCAAATAGACACTAACTTTCAAATAGTTTCACAACTTCATCCTTCTCATCTATTCTACTGGTACAATTTCACAATGTGTCATTTACACAAGATGAATTCGACTCCTACTCAAAACATGTTTCCACATATTTGAGAACACGAGCTCCCACTCAAAAACATGTTATCCACATATTTGAGTTCCTAAGCTCCCACTAAAAAATATGTTCTTCACATATTTCACCTGAGTGAACTAACTATGACTCCCACTTAAATCGACATTTTGGTCAAACCAAAATCATTGATCTACTATCAATTCAAATTTAATACAAACTATAGTATTACATTAATACAAATCCTTCAGACTTCAAGCATGTCTACATAAATGCAGTCAACAAATTTGATCTTGTCCAAGACAAATTTCTTGACAAGACATGCCTCCACGTCTTTCTTATAGTCACATTTCTCATATAACACTTTATATGATGATTAAACAATCTTATTCCTCTAATAAGAATTGCAGCAACAATTACTCTTTTAATCCTTTCAATGTAACTTGGATTTCCAGGCTGAAAAAGCCTTTGTTCATATTCTGATATTTTCTCAACTTTCTTTGTATTCATAAAGTGCACCTTGATCTGTTAACAAGATCTGAAACATTTAATACTGTGCTGTGACCTGACAGCAATATTAAATATAACAACACCTTATTTAGGAGCCTTTTTCATGAAAATTTTATGATCTTTATAAAGAGGATTGCAAGCAGAAAACAATTTTCTAGTCTCCCTCACTCTTAATCACCGAATTTTCATTTGTAGACATATACTCTTTGGAACACCTTCCAACATAGGTCTGACACTTTATTTCAAGCTTCTAATTCCAATCCATAAACCATAATTCGAAAAATCATCTTTTCCTCGGAATTACATAGACAACAAACTGAGTTTTGTTTCTATTTGGTTTTTTGAATACACTCCCATTCAGTGCGAGTAACCTACAAAGAACTATTCATGTATATTCCGAATTATCGTATAATCATATACATGTCGACACTACTGTCGATCCTACGAACTTTCGTCGAGAAAAATATCTAATTTCTAAAGTGGACATTGACTATAATGTTTCGAACATATTAGGAGTTTCTAAGACTGATTCTCACAGACCACACTTTATTTAAAATAGAGCATGATTATAATTCCCCACATATCACCATATATGACATTATAATTTCGTGAAACATATTTCCACCAGCCTTTTATGTTGAACCCTCAATTAAAAAAATATTGTCCTTTGATCGAATCTTGTGAATATAACATTCACCATTCTTTCCTCTGAAAAACCCCATTTGATCTCTTATCAAATTAATTTCAGACTTATGATTTGTCGGGCAAATATTCCTATTTACCAAAATCATAGAAGAATTTGGATCAAGCAATAAACACCATTAATTAATCATTAAAAATGACACTCAATTAATTTCCTCTGGTATTGCAACTTCAATACTTGTTTTCAAGCTTTAATCAACTCGGCACTCGAAATACTTAAATGGACCAAAAACATCCATTACTTCTTTCATTGCTTTCATGACTAAACTCGACGGTGTTTGTTCTAGTAATAGAACTCTTATTCATAGGACACGCTATTTTATCATTTCTACAATTATGAATACTTATCATACAATCAATGTAACTGAGATGTGGAACCTTTATTCATAATATAAAACAACTGACTTGTTCCATAACATAAAACAACTGAACTTGTCTTATTAAATGAATAACTTTGTCTTGCAACAATCAAGACACACACTCGCTCACTATTACAAAAGATCTTATCAAAAACTATTAATGATAACTATGATAACTTGAGGACGTGAACACCAAATGGCCATCAACTCCTTGATCACCAGCTTCAGCGCCAGGTCACATCAAACTGCGCCGCATATATGTGATAATTAGGACCTGTTTCACAAACAGAACAAGTATCAAATACTTCATCATATATCAAGAGGCGAATTCATAATTCTGTATATATCAAATATATACCTGTAGCATCGAAGATCTCTCCTTCGATGGAATCAACTTTCAGAGATTTGAATTCAGACACAAACTTGTAGAAGTTCATATCATTGTCCTACAAAATGTACTTGCGCATGTTTCTCATAGCTAGGAGGTAGAGATATCAGGACATTCCGAATGGCACAAGAATCTGCCATCCAGTAATCGAAGACCATCGTCAGCTGGAAGTAGATGTCATACAATCTTTCAAATGTGTCTTGAGACAGGTATGCTCCGCCATGTGAATGGTCTGGAACACTCTAAGCTGCCTAAATTGCTCACGCTTTAATTCATCCCCGAAGTGTGTCTTTATCGCATCAATCAGGACGCTTGGCTCCTTGCGTCGAAATAACTCTTTAAACTCAGGTGCCAGGCATACGGTCATGGTGATCTCCCCTTCAATGAATATGTCTCGACGCCTACGGAAATAATCTTCCTCCTCCTCGCTAGCAGAATCTCCTGGTCCTTCTCCTAACGGTTCATCGAGAACATATAGAATGTTGTTGTGTTCGAGAATGTTTCTAAAACCCTTGTACCATCTGACGAAGTTGGACCCGTTGGTTTCTAAGGTAGCATCCGGGCTCTTGAGGAAGTAACCGAAGTATAGTTGCGTAGTCTACATATGTGATCGCAAAAGAGGTAAGGTAAAGTGTATAACATGTAGGTGAGTTTTAGTTTTATAATCACATTATCTAAAACACACCACACCAAGATTATTATCCCTAAAATAATAATGGTGATTACACGACCCTCATCCACCACACCACCCCCGATCATCACGGCCGTCAGCATAGCTTCAAAGGTGGACATAAAATGTCGATCACAACAACTCTGTGACTCGTGCTCGATCTTTCGATCTTCCCGTGTTCCGAGGCCATATTTATGGATATGCTAGGCTCGCCAATCAAACCTCGAAGACCCTGCGCGTGCAACATGGCTTACACGCACTGTATGCGAACGACGAGATGTGTGACACCCGATCATCACGGCCTGCCTCATAACGTAGAACTTTCTTGGTGGTGCGCAATGAGGGAGAACAAAATTTTGGTATTTGTTAGGGATCATCCTATTTATGATGCTACCGTTGTATATCTAGCATATAAGCAATCAATAGGATGCACACACAACAACACACAATAATGATGCAATGAAGTGCGATGTGACATGGTCGATGCGCCTGGACCTTCATGGCGCCATGTGCCTGGCCCCCGGCGCCCCGGCATGGCTCCGAGTCTACAGAGCCCTCCATTGCCTCCGACAGTACGAGTAATATCAAAACTTACCGTAACCATGTCAGATAAAATAACGCCTCTGCAAAAGAAAGTTAGATGCCTCTAGCTTTATTTAGTTTTGCAAGTTTTACGTGGCATATAGGCTTATTCGTAAGAGAATCGCCTCCCTACCTACGAATTTTGTACCACAACGTCGATCGTATAATTGCATGTTTAAGCATCCCTTTCGGGCCCTCCATTGAAAATGCTTTGCCGACTAGAGCGAGAGAGACAGACACCCGCCAGCCACAGATGCGGTGCAAGCCGTATGTCAGTAGTGGAACCAGTCTCGCGTAAGCGTACGCGTAAAGTCGGTCCTGGCCGCTTCATCAACTCAATACCGAAGGCATCGCAAGTGCACGCTAGAGGGTAGCAAATATAAGAAAGACGCCCTCATTCAACATGAGTTCTAACCGTACCAGCAGTACTACGCATAGATCGGCTCTGATACCACTGAAGGGGTTATGGTGTAGAAAACAATAATTTTTCTAGCGTACGAAACCCTAACTAGCCAGGATCTATCTATCTAGTACATGCGATAACGGTGGCGGAACGGGTTACATTACCTCCACGTAGACCGATAGCGGGGATTACGCTCCCGCACAAGCGTTGACGATGAAGTCGTACGTAGCCAACCTCGAGGTCGCGGAGAACTTGCCGCGATGATGAAGTCGATGACGCCGGGGTGTCGACGATGATTTGCGTCGACGGGCGTCGGGCGGAAGAAGGCGGGGAGCCGGCAACAAGGGGGGGGGGGGGGGGTGCGCCGGCGGCAGAGAGGGGGGCGGCGCGGCGGCTGCAGGGGCGAGACGACGTCGCCCAGGCTCCTCAAAAAGAGTTACCTCCGAGCACTCACAAACATACGGATCTTAGCGACAACCCCCGGTCATTCAGATCCAGATGAAATCGCAGGGGTAGATTTTATCTAGAACCCCGCAGGGCAACGGTGCCCGGCGGTATAGCTTAGGTGGAGAGAGGGGGCAAAACGGGCGGAGAAACAGCTCGGCCGGCCTGCAATACAATTAATTGTATTTTCCAATGAATTAATCCAATTAATATGCCTTGCTATATAAAGGGGGAGGGGGTGTGCAAACTCCCTGGCTCCCCCATGTGGGACTAAAGGAGGAGAGGGAGGGGGGGGGGTGGGGTTTCGGCCGAACCCCCCATGGGCTTGTCCCACTCCTAGTCCAACTCGGAATAGGGGGCCCAAGCCCCCCCCCCCTTCCTTGGGTGGTGCGGCTCCCCCTCTTGGGCCCTCTCAGGGCCCATGTAGGTGGGAGCCCCCTTTTTCCTTTATTTAATTAATATAAAAATCCCATTAATTCATAATTAATATATTTATATATAATTCAATATCCCGTGACTCCGAAACAATTTCGGAACCACCCGAACAACTTTCGGACATCCCTGTAACCATTCCAGACCTTCCCGGAACTCCTTCCGGACCACCGGAACTCTTTCCGGATCATTTCTCTCCCTTCAACAAAAACCTATATTATTCCAGAACCTATCTCCTGGTGTCGCTACGACCTTAAGTTTGTTACGCTACGGTTCGAGAACACTCCAGACATGGTTGAGACACTCCGCTCACCAATGACCGTCAGGGATACCTGGATGTATATGACGGCCCCTTTGCATTCTACGAAAATTGTCGTTGAACCATAAACATGATATTCATTCCCTTTGTTTCTGCGATACTACCTTGTCAGAGATATGATCGTAGACACACCGATGTCTTTGTTGTATCTCGTTACCGACAAAGGTTATTAACTCGTCTGTGACATTATATCTCCATGACCTAGTCATAAGCTGCGCAGCTATATAGATGTAATCTCACCGAGTGGGCCCAGAGTATCTTTCCATTACAAGAATGAACAAATCCCACTCTTGATCCTTACGTCTCGATGCTCTTTCGGAGTACCCAAGATGGACACCGTTATTGTCATGCTATATAAGACACAACGTTTGATGCTCTCAAAGCACCCCTACGAAGCATCAATAAGTACGGTCTCACGGTCTAAGGAACAAGCTATCATATTCTTATCTATTGCAAATGACAAACATCGTAATACGATCTTATTGCAATACTTTGCGTATGTACATCATCTTATTCAACTAACAAGATGACCCCACTGTCAACCGACGTCATTGTCCTTGATCGGGAATCTCGATCAACTATTGCCCAATGGACTAGCTCATATAGAGGCTCGCTAGGGACCTGGTTATCTATGTATCACACGTGTATCAATAATTCTGATTAATACAGTTATAGCACAATACACAAACCTATTATAAACTTATGAGATAACGCAATAAATACTACTTATTTATTTGCCTCTAGGGCATATCTCCTACAAGAAGAACTCGAGGCACTCAAGAAAACGATAGATTAGACCACCTACCCATTAGAATAACGAGACCGAATGACGTATTGACCTATCAAATTGTGGTATGGCAGTACTGTCACTCTAGTATTTCCATGACATTGGTGTTTTTCGTTTGATTAACGATTAGTTCGGTTTTTCAAAAGAAGTTTGAAATTTTGTTACGTATGTGTTCGCTTGTGTTTGAACCATGTTGATTGATTTTGTTAGAGATTGGTTGCCTTGTTCTGATTTATTGAATTAGGATTCCTCCATAGTACCTATAACTCAACTCAATTGCTTTCTAAACCAAACAGATGCCTCACCCCAATACCAACACCAATGATATCCACACAACAATGCCACTACTGTTAGAGACCCATTGTCAGTTGTGGAAATTGGTAAACCAACATATGATCAATGACCACATACCATTGTATTATAATACTAGTACACTTTACATCAAAAAAGTAAGCAAGATTAAACAAAGTTTCTAGACTGACCACAAAAATTACTTTTAAGGGTGGTAGCCCACCCAGTTAATTCAAACCCAGTTGCTTAAACCCAGAGATCCCAAACCATCTTTCTTCTAGCCTCCCCAATCAGAATAAGCATCCCCTTCCAGTTTTCAAGTTTCCATGTCAGAAATTACATTTCTCAAAACCTCTCGAGCTATCAGAATCACTTCAAGCATTTGCTTTTTTTTCTAGCCTCTCCGAATCTCGGGGACGAGATTCCTTTTAAGGGTGGTAGTCTATAACATCCCAATATTTTGGAATGTTTAAAAATCACTAAAATTTAAAACTATGTTTTTATTACATTAAAATATTAAAATGCATAAGAAAACCAACTATAAAATAATTCAAACATATTGAAAAAGTTTAATATTTCGAATATCTCAATTTATCATTATTTTCAAAAGTTGTTTCAAGTTAAAGATTTTGTTATCCATTGTATTTCTTAAAACCACAATATGTAATTTGACAAATGTTTTACAAAATTTCTAACCATTTCCTTGTAATAAAAAGTTTCTTTATAAGTAATTGATTTCAACCACTTAGCCATAGCTATTCATAAATTAAAATAATATTTACAAGTGTTCTTTGAAACTATTTAAAACATGATCTATTTGCCAAATGGTTTTCATTCTTTTAACTAAGTTCAAAACATAGTTTTAGAAATTACAAGTCTATAGTTTATAACATTAAAACTTCATAGATTTAAATTAATGAAATATCTTAATATAAAATATAATGGTGCACAAAATAAAATTGAACTAAAATTGAATCCATTATATTTCCTATTACTTTAAAAATATTTATATTCTATTATTCTACTATTATGCCAAAATAAAGATGAATGATTACAGCAAAATGAGTTTAAATAACTTAAACCCAAACATATTTGAATGTGGGTATATTATAAATTTTATTTGGCCAAAATGAAATTTAATTAGGCTTGAATTTAAAATTTGACATTAAGTATCAAGTTAGTATTAAACCAACATTTAAAAAAACTTAATTTTTAAAAGTTTCAAAACATGCCCACTAATGTTTTTAAGCATAGATATGAATTTTACAAATTTATAGAAATTTTTTTCACTTCATTTGGTGTCCTAAATCAAAAGTTATAAAGAAAATAGAAAAACAGAAAAGAAAAAGAAAATCCCTGACAGGCATAACCCACCAGTCAGGGGGTCGTCTTCAACCTCTGTCCTCAAATCCCGCCCGAAATAAACTCCGGATTCCTTTCCAAATTCGAGTAAAATCAACACAAATTGGTTCCCTCTCTTGCCCTACTTAATCCCCACGCACTCCTCTCTATTTTCCCCTAAAAACCCTAACGAAGCACGCCTCGAGGCTGCCACAAACCCTTGCCGGAGTTTGTCCAAGCTGCCGGCCCCTTCCCCTTTTCCGGCGAGATAACCACCCTCTACGTGCACGTAGAGCCCCCCTTCCTTCCCGCGCCATGCGCACCCCCTCGACCCGTCCTCACCTCTCCTCCACGTCCAAATCGCGCGGGGCAAGCACCTTCGAAACTCGCCGCCGTCCGAGCGCCTCCGGCCGCACGCCCCGGCCACTCCCAGATGCGCGCGGGTTCGGCGTCACCACCATAGACTCCGCCGCCCTCCGCTGAACGTCGTCGGCACCTTCAGGAGGCCGGGGGGAGCCCCACAGCGTCGCCGACGTCCCTGACCGAGGCCGCCACCACCTTCTTCCTCCACGCCGGCGAAATCGTGCCGCCACTCTCAGGTCAGTTCCCCGTGACCGTCCGGTCTTCTATCAACGCCCGAGATTAGATCTGCTAGAACGAACATGTACGATCAGACCTGGACCGTCAGATCCAGATCTGACGATCCATATCTGTTTGACTTATCGACGTCAGCGCCCAGTCAGATCCCAATCAGCGCCCAGTCAGTAGCCATGTCAGAAATTGTTTTCCTATTTAAATTAAATTAGCAGTTTTACATAAACACCCATGCTTATTAAAATTATTATAACTTTTTCCTCACACATCCAAATTAGATAAATTTTATATATTTGGAAAGCCCTTGACTTGTAGAATATTTTAGACCTGTTACATTTTAAATTTGACGTAGTTTATAATATACAATTTTCAAATGGTGGATTGGACTATTTTTGTCATACCTTTAAATCTATAAATCCAAAAATTGCCAATAAAATTGTTTTAGAAACTTTGGAATATTTGTAATATGTTGTCTCTGTTACTAAATATTTTTTAGTAGTATTTGAATGATTTCATAGTTATATTTTTAAATTGAATAGTTTGAAACATTTTGACATAACTCTTGATAGAAAAATCATTTTTGAGTAAATCCAATTGCTATAAATTTAAGTAAATCCCCTCTGTCTATTAACACCATTTATAAAATTTTGTTATAAAACTTTAATCATAGAAAACATTAATCTTATAATTATTCCTTTATAAATTAATTGAATTGCATTTAGAGCCTCATGCATATTTTATAAATATCACAAACAAAAAAATTAGTATGATGTTTCTTATGATTAAAAAGTGCATTGCATGCATAATATATTTTCTCATATTGATATACTCCTCAAAGGAAAACTCCTCCATTATTTTTCTCTAAGTTAGGATTATTTTCAACTTAGTATTTTGGTAAAGTGCTATGCACTTAGACACTTAGGATTTTGAAGATGGAGCTAGAAGACCAATGAAGGACTTAGCCAAGAAAAGAAGACTACAAAAGTATCTTCAAGGAGTAGAAGCACTTAGAAGAAAAGCGAGAAGGAGTTCATGAAGACCAACCAGAAATATTTTCTAAGACTTTCTTCCTCTCTCTCTTTTCTCCCTTCTTCTCTTAGCCCTTATGATGACTAAGTTATATTCAAGACCAACCTGGAGGCTATCAACACCATCTAGTCTTCAAAGCCATCAAATCTACAAATTGCAATGAAGTCATCACATCAAGAAGAAAAGGAAGCAAGGAGAAGATTCCACATTCTTCTTTCTATCTTTTCCCTCTTTCCTAATCTTGTTTTTCACTTTAGACATAAACAGTTTTTGATCATGTTATTACCATCTTTGAAGTTTGTTGGATCCTAGCGGCATAGTGAGTTGAAGTGGCCTGGAGACAAACTTTACATGTCCACGTACATGAGACCTGTCCCACAATATAAGTGGTTGGCCGGGTGTCTGTCTCTCTCACTATAGTGAATATCCAATTTACAAAGAGTTGTTAATAATTGTTGATCACTTGAAGAATAGACTTAGTATTTCTCTCTAAGTATGTATGCACATCATGACTAAGCCATTAGAGTGCTCCTTCAGGATGATTTATAACAAAGTTATTTTGTCCAACCTATGACCTAGTCCTTAGCCATTTTTTACTGACATATTTGCCTTGCATTAAATTAAAAGATTTTCATGGCATGAAATGCATCTTTAGTCCTTAGAAATATTTTGCACATCATGCATGACATATTTTCCTTAGAAGTTTAAGAAACTTGTTTGTTCATTTTGTATGTGTTGTTTCTTATGTTGATTGTTGTATTTTGGTTTGTCTATATTACTTAGATTGAACGGAGAGCCCGAGTTACGTTGAAAAGAGTTTGTGAGCAAAGACATCTTCCAAAGGCAAGTGGCACATTCATAAACCTCGTACTATTTTCTATAGGCATTACTTAGTGTATTTTTATATAAGAATGTGTAGGATAGTATTGCTATGATAGGCATGTGTTGAAATTCCTTACTCCTGTGTCCAGGTTCCTATGCAATACTTAGTAGGATTATCGATGCTGTGCAATCGATAAAAAGTTTTACAAAATGTTAAGTGACTACTACTCAGGGTTGTGCTCATGGTTGTCTTCGCCTAATGTAGTGTCTACTATACTTAGGGCCGTGAGCATGGTGGTTTTTCACCTGAGAGTACACATCCACTAAGTTAATCAAACACCTGGGTGGAAAGTGGTTGTATGGTTTATGTTGAGTGGTTTCCCAGGGGATTTACCTGTGGAATTACACTTGTGGATGGCCACCCAGGAACAAAGGGATCTGAAGAACTCCGAGTGAAGATTGCTTCCAGTTAAGCCATTGTGAATGGGCTCTGGCTTGATCAATTAAGTTGCGTGGACTCGCCCCGGCTTGACAAGCAGATGTAGAGGGTGTTAGGTGGAACGGGTCAAGACAAAGTGGGAGGAAAAATGCTTCTGAAAGATCTCGTCTCTTTCTTCTCCTTTTCCTTATCACTATTAGTGTGTAAAGGATAGTTTGGGTTGAATGGGTACAATGGTGAACGTGCACAAACTCTGCAGAGTGTAAAACTAAGTACTTAGCCGTGTCCCCGGTACGGACAATTTGAGCAGCTGATCACAGACGTCAACGGAGGATTCCACCATTCCAACTTCAAAATGAAAACTTCATGGGTGAACAAGGGTAGAATGAAACAATGGATTTCATGCCACGAATGTCTCGAATAGAAGAAAAGTGTTTTCCAAAGAGTTAGAAAAATTTGGCTTTATGCAAAATAGCCTTGAACTCCACCAGCCAAATAAGCATATAGGTTAATAGAGTTATTCCACTAAGAATCCACCATAGTGTCACTTGCCAGACTCCACTTTTAATGGAATCTGACCCATGTTGTTGCAATATTTTTCTTATTGCAGATTGATCAGATGACGAGTGAGGTTTTGTTTAAAGGTTTTGAGTCCGCGACCAACATGTTTTCGACAGTGGCAACATGAAGATGATGGAGACTCACTGCTATTGTATTTCCGCTGTTTACTCTTTTTGTGCTAGCTTTATGCTATGCAAGTTGTAAATGAACATTTTCCAAGTCTGGATCATCGATGTAATAAAATTGATACTTTGTTGTGATATTACATCGTAAACTGTGTGTGCAAACGAATCGATCCAGGGATTTGCACTATACACATGTACCTTCCCATATTTTAAGTGCAGGTACACTACGATTGGCATGGCCGCGAGATTCCAGCTGGGTATGCTCGTGTCGGGGTGGAAGAAATTGTCGGGTTGTGACTCCCACGGAACAGGGGTGGTCACTCCCTGAAGAGAAGTTCGTGAAGGGGATTGAACACGGAGGTCAAGACCCTCGACAGGCACGACGGTGCTCGCCAGGCCTGGAGAGGAACACCCACGACAGAGATGGACACCAGCTCGGACCCGGGTTCACGGCTCTCAGGGGGAGGTAAAACTGCTACTCCTGCTTGTCTGTATTGCGCTATGGAGGATTACAGTACAACTGAGCTAGACGAAGACCCCCTTGAGGTGATTCGTGCCTGGGAGGGAAGTAATGGTCTTCTTCCTCCTCCAGCCAAAGGCTAATCTACTTGGCTCAACTAGGGTTTACGAGTCTTCTCGAAGCAATTGGCCGACCTTCTCTACGGTGAAGGTCTTGCTCCTTTTATAGGCGCCGCAGGCACCTTCTTTGCGCTTGGCGTACGGAGTGGGCTCCCACACGACATCGGCGTGGAAGAGTTGGAGTCCACCACTGTCGGATCGTTCCTGGACGCGGTCCATCGTCGATAAAGTTGGGCACGGTGGCCGACAGGCTGCAGACCGCGCAGAACGGCTCACAGGGGTTGAGTCTCTGAAGTGGAGACCACGATGACAATCTTCTTGGAGGGTTGCGCCGTCCAACTGCTTTATCACCAGAGAGGAAGGTCCTGGCTGTCCCGGAGCAGGCGGCGCAACTTTATTGACTCCTTTGTCACCAAAACGACAAAGGGAGCGCCTGGATCACTCTGCGGATACGGCAGAGGCGATGTGCGCCGTGCCGTACTTCCTTGGCCGCGAAGCTTCCCCGCAGGACTGAGTGGGGCATGTGGAGGGATTTTTGTTGACTTCCCGACAGGCGCATATCGCCTCGGGAGGGTCTCTTGAAGCGTAGGTCCTCTTCAGGCCTTCACTTCCCCTTCAGGCCCTCAAGAGGATTTTCCTCTCGAGGGTCTCTCCAAGCGGTGGCTTGGTCCTTAGTCGTTTCGTCTGATCAGCCCGCGAGCGAGGCCTGGGGAGAGTGGGCTCTACATACCCAAGTCTCCACTGGACCGACAGAAATTCTATCCGGATGTGAGACATTGGAGATTGACTTCGCTGGCCCTAAAGGGGAGTCGACCCTGGAAGAAGTCTTGCATGGAATTGTTTTATGAAAAAAGAAATACATCATATTTCCAGGCTCGAATCAAAGGACTGGCTCCCTCACCTCCACGTCGATCAACGCGGCCTGATGCTCCATCACGTCCACGTTGATCATCGCCGCCTAAGGCTCCCTCACCTCCACGTCGATCATCGCCACCTGATACATCTCCAACGTATCCATAATTTCTTATGTTTCATGCTATGTTATATCATGTTGTTACATATTTTATATGCATTTTATATAGTTTTATGCATTTTCTGAGACTAACCTATTAACAAGATGCCATAGTGCCAGTTCCCTGTTTTCTGCTATTTTTTGGTTTCAGAAAAGTACTTAAAGAAATATCCGCCAAATTGGAATAAAATCAACCAGGAATTATTTTTGGAATATTTGCATCGCGAAGAACCGAAGATGAGACGAAGAAGGGCCGCGAGGGGCCCACATCGCCTGGTGGCGTGGCAACAACAGGAGCTGTGACGAGAGGTCATCTGGCGCCCTCGGGCGCCCACCGACCTAGGTCTTTCGCCTACAAATACCCCCTTGACCTAAAAACAGAGAACAGTTAATCACTTTTTCCTCCACGGGTCCCGAGCCGTCAACGTCGTCAACACCTCTTCGGGAGAGATCGGAACTGCTCCCCGGCACCCTGCCGGGAGGGGGAATCGTCCCCAGAGGCTTCTATGTCGCCATGACTGCTTCCAAACTGATGCGTGAGTAGTCTACCTTGGACTAAAAGTCCATAGCAGTAGCTAGATGGTTGTCTTCTCCTCTTGTGCTATCATGTTTAGATCTTGTGTTTGCTGGGATCCGATGAATATTGAGTACTAAAGTTATTGCTTCATAATATATCATGTGTGTGCTATTTAATGATCTTGCATGCTCTTCGCTACTTGTGTGTGCTCTTTCCAAGTAGATGCTCGTAACTCCAAGAGGGGGTATTTACGCTTGATAGTAGGTTCATGTCTCTATTAAATCTAGGGCAGTGACAAAAAACTCTAAGGTTGTATATGTACTGTTGCTAATAGGGATAAAACAGTAGATGTTACTTACTTTACACACAGTGCTTAAGGCGATAATCTGTTGCATGCAACTTAATACTAAAAGGAGTGCGGACGCTAACCGGAAGGTGGATTATTAGTCATAGATGCGGTTGGAACGGTCTATGTATATTGTTGTAATGCCCGAATGAATTTCACACTAGACACCATATCATTAGTATATGCATTGGGTTGATCATTATTATTCTATCCATTGCCTAGCTGTAATTTGTTTACCACGCATGGATGAATGTTAGTATTATTTATGGAGACACCACTAGTGAACTGTGGATCCTGGTCCTTCTCATTAATCTGATAAAACCACAACTGCAAACCTGTTACTTTCTGCAAACATACACCTTTCTTCCACACATACGTTTAATCCTTTTATTACAGCAAGCCGGTGAGATTGACACCCTCACCGTTGAGTTGGGGCAAAATACTTTGATTGTGTTGTGTGCAGATTCCACGTCAACTACGTCAAGCTTTTTTCTGGCGCCGTTGATACCTCGAGTGAATTCTTCATCTCCTACTGTTTCGATAACCTTGGTTTCATACTGAGGGAAATTTGTTGCTGCACTACTTCATACCTTCCTCTTGGAGTCCCCCAACAACACACCCACTGTGTGCATCAAGCTATTTTCTTGCCGCCGTTACCGGGGAGATAAAGATTCACTACGAGGGGAGTTTTCGCACTTCCAATCTTTTTATTTTGTTATTGTCTTGCTTTGTTTATTCTTATTACTGTCTTGTTTGCTCAATATCAGAAATACAAAAAAATTAGTTACTTGCATTACTTTTGTTATTTCGGTTTTGTCTTTTATTTTCAGTTTTGTTGTTTTGCTTATTTCGGTTTAGTCATTATTTTTCCTTGTTTTGTTATTTCGGTTTGTACTAAATTTGCGGAAAATGGGTAGTCCTGAAGTTGAAGTTCGTTCGTTTAAACAACAAGGAGGAGAAAGTTTAAAAGATGCTTGGTATAGGATAAATGATGCTAATCAAAAATGCACTAAGAAACACTCCACTTCAATCCTCCTTAGGAATTTTTATGTTGGTATCTCTTGTTGGTATAGGTATGTTCTTGACACTCTTACGGGGGGTAATTTTCTTGGTACACCTACTTTTGAAGCCTGTAATTTAATTGAAAGTTTGGTAGGATCACCACCCCTTTCTAAAGAAGTTAAAACTGAGATCACTCTGGAGGATATTATTAAAAGGTTGGATTCTATGGAGAAAACTTTTCTTGATAATGCTAGCAAGGGTAATGAGTCAATGAATGATATTAATGGAAGAATCACTACTTTAGAAACTAGCAACACCCTTGATACTCATAATCATAGAATTGATGAGTTAGAAGATGTTATGGAAACTTTTAGGTTCAACATTTGCTTCTATTAAAATTAAGAAAGATAAAGCTTTTGTAGGAAGGGAGCAAAAGTTCATTTTTATTCCCAAACCCAAACCTCCCAATATGCCTAAAAGTGATGGTTTACATAATAGGACGTACTCGTGGATATCAAAAACACCTATTACAACCAACAATGTTTTGGAGGAAGTTGTTGATGTTGATGCTTCATCTCTTGATAATACTTGAGTTTTACTTTGTGCCTAGCTCAAAGGCGTTAAACAAAAGCGCTTATGGGAGACAACCCACTTTTATTTCATGTCATTTTACTTTATTTTGCTTGTGTCAAGTACTTGTCCTACCTCTGTAGCAAGTCCTTTGTATATTAATTTTATTGCAATGTTGTGTCAAGTTAAGCCTCTAGTCGAAAGTTGATGTTATGCGCTCTTGCCTACTCGGGACTAAGCTTGGGGATGTTGATACGTCTCCAACGTATCTATAATTTCTTATGTTCCATGCTATAATATTTCATGTTATTACATGTTTTATATGCATTTTATATAGTTTTATGCATTTTCTGGGACAAACCTATTAACAAGATGCCAAAGTGTCAGTTCCCTGTTTTCTGCTGTTTTTGGTTTTAAAAAAGTACTTAAGGAAATATTGTCGGAATTCGAAATAAAAGATCCTGGAATTATTTTTGGAAAGGAACGTTCCAGAGCACCGATGATAAGACAGAGAAGAGCCACGAGGCGGCCACACCACCCCGTGGCGCGGCTCTCTACCTGGCCGCACTGGAAGGTGATGTGAGCCCCTCGGGCGCCCACCGACATCGCCCTTTCGCCCATTAATACCTCCTGACCTAATCAGCGGACGTACGATGTTCATTGTTTCCTCCACGGGTCCAGAGCGCCACCGCCATCGAAGACAAGATTCGGGGGACAAAAGTCTCTGTTCCGGCACCCTGCCTAGACGGGGAATTGCTCCGGAAGCCATCTCCATCGACTCGACCGCCATCTCCATCGCCGTTGCTGACTCCTATGATGAGGAGTGAGTAGTTCTCCCTCGGGGCTGCGGGATTTACGTTAGCCATGTGGTCTATCTCTCCCTCCCATGATGTGATCTTTTATGTGATCATGATCTTTGTAATCTAGTTGAATATATGATGCTACTCTTTATCTATTATGCACTCTAGAGGCTACTTTAATATGAACTGTTGGTGTGTCGACGTTATTCACGTGTGTAACGGTGACAGTGTGTGCCGTGTGTGATTCCATTTATGACACTGTTGGTGTTAGTTTACTCTGACTTTGAGGGTGCTCTTGTAGCCCTACACAATGAATGGTGTTTGTTATCCAACATGAGAGTGTTTGAGAGTAGTGTTTATTTATTTAACTTTGATATCATTGTTGAGAATGTCCACCGGTGTAAGTAGTATCCCTAGGCCTTGTTTCTAAGCATTACAACACTGTTTCCAACAAGTTCTGCTACATGTTTGTTTGCTGCCATTTTTATTACATATTGCAATTACTACTTATAATCATCCATATTACTTGTATTTCACTATCTCTTCGCATAACTAGTGCACCTATACATCTGACAAGTGTATTGGGTGTGTTGTGGACACAAGAGACTTCTCGTATCTTAATTGCAGGGTTGATCGAGAGGAATATCTTGACCTCTACCTCCCTGAGTTCGATATACCTTGGGTGATCCACTTAAGGGAAACTTGCTGATGTTCTACAAACCTCTGCTCTTGGAGGCCCAACACTGTCTACAAGAATATAAGCGTGCGTAGACATCAGTACGTTCAACATTAATATATATTCAGAGTTTTACTTTGATAATAACAATTTATATATTCATATCGACCTTCTATTTGATACAAAATGTGGCTTCACGGTCGCAACTCCCAGCAAAGAAACGCATAAGAGAAATTCAAGAGGAAATTGTTGGTTTTTTGCTTGACGAGGTCATAGCCCTAATGGGAGAATACCATGAAAAAGTCTAGTCAAAGTGATATAGGAGGTCATACCGACCTTCTATTTGATATAGAATGTAATTCTCGTGTTCGGAAGACACTCGTATGTATATATGATCGAATATATATATGTTCGTACGACTCATGTGTATATATGATCGAATGTATATATATGTTCGGAAGACACTCGTTATATTATGTATGCTTGTATGCTTAATTTAGACTCGTCATATAATATATGCATCGATGTGTGTAATTGTACCGTACGAATAATATCTTAAATCATAAATAAAACAAAAAAAGAAAACAAAATAAAAAAACTAAAACCAAAAACCTCTCGAACTTTTAGTCGCCTGAGCAGCTCGCCTACGAGCCCACGTGGATGCTATTTGTCCCGGTTGCAGACTAGGCCGCGACTAAAGGGGTTGGTCTTTAGTCCCGATTCCGCAGTCCTGGTTTTTAAATCGGGACAAAGGCCCTTACAAACCGGGACTGTTAGGCTGTTTTCTACTAGTGATAAGTCGTGTTGAGAGACCCTAATGTTTTTGATTGGGTTGCTCAAACGAGTATGGGTACAGTAGTGTATCCCTGCAGGGTATAATATTATCGATGAGCCGCGTCCGCGGTTAGGGACAACTTGGTGTGTTGCCGACTAATGAGATCTAGAAAACTTGCACCTAATTAATGTTAATTAATTTGACTAGTAATACAAATTTATTTTCATAATAAATGGTAACTAAAACTGTTCAATGTGTGAGTTTCTCGAATTGCTTCCTCATACTTAGTTGAGGAGTTTAATCCGATAATGGGTTATGATTAGGTGTTAGTTGTAGTTGCTTACTTATGCGCTCTCTTATCCCTGACCCATCTTTGGGCTGTGCTTTTATGTGCAGTCAAAATGTTTAAAGTCTGACGACGTTAGCTTGGGAATCCCTCCGGCTTGGGCTGGGCAGGGATATGGCGCCATCGCTTATCTTCAGAAATCTTAGTCCAACTTGCATCTTATCCGAAGTCGGATACTATTTTGCTTCCGCTGTCATTTGTATCTTTGTATTGTATCATTTGTATCTTGACTCGTTCGAGTCGTTGTTGTATATTATCTTATGTTGTTGTTGTGGATCTTTTGGAACTGTTGTAATGTTACCAGAATTCCACACACATAGTGCGCATGTTTCAGCGTGCACATTATGTCTGGTGGGCGACCTAAAATCGTTATTATGCGGATTTCGGTGGGATCGCTTAAATCTACATAGTATCGATTTTGGGGCGTCACAATTTGTCAGGAAGCTTTTGAGACTCTTAAGAAAGCTTTAATAAGTGATCCTATTGTTCAACCACCTGATTGAAATTTACCATTTAAAATTATGTGTGATGCTAGTGATTTTGCTCTTAGTGTTGTTCTTGGACAAAGAATAGCTAAGAAGTTAAATGTTATTCATTATGATGGTACGACTCTTGACTCTGTTCAAAATAATTATTCTACAACTGAAAAATAATTTCTAGATGTTGTCTTTGCTTGTGATAAATTTAGACAATACATTGTTGATTCTAAAGTTATTATTCATACTGATCATGCTGCAATTAGATACCTTATGGAAAAGAAAGATGCAAAACCTAGGCTTATTAGATGGGTATTATTTTTGCAAGAATTCGATTTGCATATTGTGGATACGAAATGTGCTGAAAATCTTGTTGCTGATAATTTGTCTAGATTGGAAAACATTGCATATGATCCTTTACCTGTTAACAATTGGCTTCAATAAGGGTGAGTTCACGAGATAGTCCTTGGTATGCAAATTATGCTAACTTTATTGTTTCGAAGTATTTGCCTTCAACCTTTTCAGCTCAACAAAGGAGGAAATTCTTTTATGACTTGAGGCATTATCTTTGGGATGACCCACACTTATATAAAGACGGAGTTGATTGTATTATGCGAAGACGTGTTCCGTAGTATGAACAAAAAGAGATATTGAGAAATTCCGTAGTAGTGCTTATGGAGGACATCACTCTGGAGATAGAACCGCACAAAAGGTTCTACAATCAGGTTTTTATTGGCATACTCTTTTTAAAGATGCAAGGAAGTTTATTTTATCTTGTGATGAATGTCAAAGAGTTGGTAATATCTCTAGACGTAATAAAATGCCTATGAATTATTCTCTTGTTATTAAACCATTTGATTGTTGGGGATTTGACTTTATGGGTCCTTTCCCATCTTCAGAAGGTAATACTCATATACTTGTTGTTGTTGATTATGTTACTAAATGGGAATAAGATATACATACTAAAAGTGCTGATGGTGAGACATCATTAAAAATGCTTCAAGATATTATTTTCCGTAGGTTGTTCCTAGATATCTTATGACTGATTGAGGTTCTCATTTTATTTATGGTGGCTTTAGAAAATTTCTTGCAAAATATGGTCTTAATCATAGAATTGCTTCAGCTTATCATCCCGAAACTAGTGGGCAAGTAGAATTATCAAATAGAGAAATTAAATCTATCTATCAAAAGACTGTTAAGAAAACGAGGAAGAACTGGGCTAGTAAATTAAATGATGCATTATGGGCTATAAAACTGCTTATAAAAATCCCATGGGTATGTCTCCTTATAAAATGGTTTGTGCAAAAGCTTGTCACTTGCCTTTAGAATTAGAACACAAAGCTTATTAGGCAGTGAGAGAAATTAAGAAATGGCACGATAGAGATTTTAAACTTGTTGGTGAGAAGAGATTACTTGATTTGAGTTCTTTAGATGAATGTGAAGGGGATCGTATGTATAAAACAATAAATTTTCTAACAACGATAACCTTAAACTAGCCAGGATCTATACTATGCAGATATATTAATACGGAGGAGATCGATATACATACCCATGTAGACATAAACGCGGGGATTACGCTCCGGCACAAGCGTTGTCGATGAAGCCGACGAAGACGACCTCGAGGTTGTGTAGAGGAAGAAGACCTCCGAGGACCACTAGCGTGGCACCTCGCAGGGATCCACACACGTACAGTGAAGACGATGACCTCAGGGCTCCGATCCAGGGACGAGCAGCGGAAGACTTCAATCGGAAGACCAGCAACATGGCGGTGTGTGTATGCTGGAGAGAACTTCACCTTCGTGCAACTCCAATGGAGGAATCACATTTCAAGGAGAAGAAGAGATTGGTGTGATTCAATGGCCATGGGAGCACCTCTATGTATAGGTGGAGGGAGGCTACAAGCCTTGCTGGCTTGGCGGTGTGGGACTAAACCCCACACCAGCCCACCCCCCACATGGTGTGCCAGCCCTAGGTAGGCCCCAATTGGCCCACCTAGGGCAGCCCTCCTTCTCAATTCGCACCTAGGGGGAAGTTTCCCCCCTATGGGCCTTTCTTCCAAAAGTTAGGCCCATTTAGAATTGGGGCTGCCAATAAATCCGAAAATCATTAAATAAAATGTATTTAACTATTAATTACACTAATTAATATTAAACACACATTATCTAATTTATTCCGGCTCCAAAAACTATTTCGTCGCCCTCCGATCTCCATCGGATCTTTGTCGGGACGCTCCCGGTGCTCTCTGTTAATTTGTCTGCTTCTTCTGATCTATTAAACTTGTCGACTTCCCTTAACTGTGTTACCCTAGTGCTTTGAGATCTTCCCAGACATGATCGAGACACGCTCTCTGATCAATGACTAATTCGTGGACCTTGGATACCCAGAATTAAACTTGTGAGATAACGAATAAATTTGTTGTTCGAACCTAGACGTCGAGTCTTATACCTTTTGCCATGGCGATACTTAGTGTGTCTGAGACTCGTCCACATATATCATGATACCTAGCTGGGTCTCGTTACCGGCAACACTATCTTCTATTTGTCGATGATATTATGTCCCTATGACCTAGTCACATGCTTGCAAGCTCATTTGACATAATCTCACCGAGTGGGCCCTAGAGTATCTATCCTGCAATGCGGACTGGCAAATCCCGCTCTCGATCCCTCGTCTCAACATACTTCCTTCCGATACCCGAGAGGGACACCTTTATTGTCACACTGTTTAAAATATGGCGTTTGATGCAATCAAAGTATCTTTCAGGAATAGCAATAAGAGTTGATCTCACGGTCAAAGGCGTAATGACTACGTCCTACAAATATTAGGTATGTCAATCACGTCATTCTCCCAATGACATGACTCCATTATCAACTGACATTAATGTCACATGATCGGTGTAACATCCCAACATTTTATAATGTTCAAAAATCACTAAAATTTAAAACTTTTGTTTTTGATTAAAATAAAATATTTATATGCAAAAAAAAAACCAACTAAGAAAGACTTCAAACTTATTGAAAGAGTTTAATAATTCAAATGTCACAGTTTCATTTTAATATTTCAAAAACCTTAATATGTAAATACTTCAAACCATTTCATTTTAATAAAATAGTTTCCTTATAAGAAACAAATTTCAACCACTTAGCCATATCTATTCATAAATTCAAAACTATTTAAAATGATATAATTGCCAAATGATTTCCATTCATCTAACTAATTTCAAGTTATAGCATTGGAAATTATAAGTTTATAATTCATTACTTTAAAACTTCATAGATTATACAATTAATGAATTATAAAAATAATCATTTCATTAGCTTAAATGATTTTCATGTATTTGCAAAACATTAAATGATTTTCCTGAATATATTCAGTATAAACAATGAATTAAAATTAGAATATTTCCAAAGGTATTTTTATATAGTTTTCAAATGAATTATCTTAATTTAAAAAATATTGGTGCACCAATTAATTTGAATTAAAAATGAATACATTACATTTTCTCTTTTCATTACAAATAGTTGTAATATGTCATTTAATAATCTATTAAAGGTAAAATTTATGTAATATTGGAATATGAGTTTAAATAACTTAAATTCAAACATATTTGAATGTGGGTATATCATAGAATTTATTTTAGCCAAAATAAAATTTATTAAACCCTAGTTTTAAATTTAACATAAAGTGTCAAATTTATATTTAATCAATCTTCCAAAATTATTAATTTTGAAAAGTATTCAAAAACATACACACAAATGTTTTAAAGCAAAGATATGATTTTTACAAAATTAAAGAAACTAATTTGAGGTTATTTGGATTCATAATTTAGAAGTTATAAAAAATCCAGAAAACAGAAAAGGAAAAGAACAAAAAAAAAGAGAGAGAAAGATTAACTGGGCAGAAGCCCATCAGCTCTTCCTCACGCGCGCAGACAGCAGCAAGCCCAACATCAGCCCAGCCCGGCTCCCTCTCCCACTCCCGCTGACGTGTGGGGCCCACACGTCAGCATCTCCTTCAACCTCGCACCGAAGATCACGCGCCTGACAGTTTCGGGCAAGATTTCCTCGTCGTGATTCCGCGCAATTAAGGGGTTTAATGAGCACCCTGAACCTGCCCTATAAATCCACTAGCTCTCCTCTCTATTTCCCCTCTCCTTCTTCTCCAATCCGCACCGTCAGGCCGAAGAATTTCATCGCCGTCGCCCGCCATTGCCGCCGGCGAATTTCTCTGTTTCCGGTGAGCCTCTACAACCCCGAGCCCTCCCTGCTTTTCTTTTCGCATTATTTTCTTCTTGTGCATCTCGGTGACACCTTGGTTTTATCTTTCCATCCCTGGAGCGAGCAGTTCGTCCGTGAACGAAGACGACCGCCGCCGGTTGCTACTCCGACGAGGAGTTACCGAAGAACGCAGACGCGACGAGGTCTCCGAGTACGCCATCGACACCGCCTCGCCATCCTACTCGCTCCAGTATGGTTTGCTCGTCCCGAGACCCCCTAGAGCGTGTAGAACGTGAAGTCCAAGCCGTCGCCACCGCGCGCCGGTGACCTAGCGCCACCACCGGTGAGCTCCCCTCTCGGTTTCACTCCTGGCCGTTAGATCCGATTTAGACGATCGTGATTAGATTACTTAATCAAATCGGTATGGTTGCGTTAGATCCATCGGATCTGGATCTGACGGCCCAGATCCAGTCACTTATCCACGTCGGATCCCATTCAGCAGCCCAGTCAGCGCACAGTCAGCGCCCAGTCAGCGCTGACGTGTAAAATCATTTTCTCGATTTATTTAATTTGGCAGTTTTACAAAAAGGACCCTGCAAATTAAATCTGTCATAACTTTTTAACCACTTATCCAAATTTAACAAACTTTATATTTTTGGAAAGCCCTCGACATGTAGAATATTTTAGATCTGCCAAAATTCAAATTTGACTAAGTTTAAAATATTCAAATTTCAAATGGAAGATTTGAGTATATTTGTCATAACTTTAAATCTATAATTCCAAAAATTGCAAATAAAATTGTTTTAGAAACTTTGGAATATTTTTAAATTGATGCCAATGCTATAAAATATTTTTGAGTAATATTTGAATGAATTCATAGTTATATATTTAATTTGAATAGTTTGTGTATTTTCAACATAACTATTAATAAAAATATTATTTTGATTAAAGTAAATTGCTATAAATTTAATTAAATGCCCCCTGTCTATTAACACTACTTATAAATTTTTTTTATAAAAATTTAATCATAGAAAACTTTAATCTTATAATTATTCCCTTTTATTATGTTTTCCAAAAATAGAAATTAATTAAATTGCATTTATAAATTCATGCATATTTATATAAATATCACAAAAAATAGTATTATGTTTCTTGTGATTTAAATTTCATTTCATGCATAGCATATTTTATTTTGTAGTTACATTTCCCATAAGAAAACTCCTCCCCCATTTTCTCTAAGTTAGAAATATTTTCAAACTTAGTATTTTGGTAAAAGTTTTATAACATATTCACTTAGAATTTTCAACATGGAGCTAGAAGACCAATGAAGGGCTTAGCCAAAACAAGACTCCAGAAGAATCTCCAAGAAGTAGAAGCACTTAGAAGAAAAATCAAGAAGAAGTTCATGAGAAAGTTACAAGTATGGAGAAGATTCCTAGAAGACTAACTACAACCTTCTTTCTACCTTTTCCCTCTTTCCTAATCTTATCTTTCACTTTAGACATAAACGATTTTATATCATGTTATTACCATCTTGAAGTTTGTTGGATCCTAGCGGCATAGTGAGATGAAGCGGCCTGGAAACTAACCTTACATGTCCACGTACATGAGACCTGTTCCACAATTTAAGTGGCTGGCCGGGTGTCTGTCTCTCTCACTTTAGTGAATATCCAATTTACAAAGAGTTGATAGTAATTGTTGATCACCTTATAAAACTTAGTGTTTTATCCAAGTATTTATGCACATCATGGCTAAGCCATTTGAGTGCTATTTAAGATAATTTATAACAAAGTTATTTTGTCCAACTTCTGACCTTAATCCATAGTCATTTCTGACCAATCTAATTGCCTTGCATTAACTTAAAAGAATTTCATGGCATGACATGCATTTCTAGTCCTTAGAAATAATTTGCATATCATACATGACATGTTTTCCTTAGAAGTTTTATGAAACTTATTTGTTCACTATGTATGTGCATGTATGTTTGATGATTGTTGTTTGTTGATTGTGGTATTGTTGTTCGCTTATATTGTTTAGATTCAATGGAGAGCAAACGTTCGTTGTTGAAAAGAGTTTTTGAACAACGACAACATTCAAAGGCAAGTGGCACACCCCCATAAAAGTCCTATTATTTTTCTATGCATGAGTAGATTATTTTTCTATAAGCATGTGTAGGATAGTATTGCTATGCAAGCCATGTTTAGACTTCCTTATTCCTGTGTCTAGGTTCCTATGAAAATACTTAGTAGAATTGTAATGCTATGCACAACTATTTTTGATGAAATGTTAAATTCTACTAAGTTATAATCAAACCCCTGGGTGGAATTGGTTGCTTGGCTGTATGAGTTGAGTGTTGTCCCCAGGGGATGTACCTGTGGGATATTCACTTGTGGATGGCCACCCAGGAACAAAGGGATATGAAGAACTCCGAGTGAAGATTGCTTCTCGTGCAGCCATTGCCAATATGGGCTCTGGCTTGATCAACTAAGCTGCGTGGACTCGCCCCGGCCTGACAGGTGGAGGTAGTGGTTTGTAGGTGGAGCGCGTCAGGCCTGAGTGGGAGGGGAAATGCTTCTGAAAGATCTCGTCTCATTCTTCTCCTTTCCTTATCACAAATGGTGTGTAAAGGGTAATTTGGGTTGAATGGGTACAATGGTGAACGTGCACAACCTCTGCAGAGTTAAAATCTAAGTACTTAGCCGTGTCCCCGGAAACGGACAATTGAGCAGCTGAACGAGGACGTCAACGGAGGATTCCATCATTCCAACTTCAGAAATTAAACTTGATGGGTGAACAAGGGAAGATGAGATTTAAGGTTTTCATGCCATACTTGTCTTAATTTGAAGAAAGTGTTTTCCAAAGAGATAGGAAAAATTGGCTTTATGCAAAATAGCCTTGAACTCCACCAGCCAAATATGCATATAGGTTATAGAGTTATTCCATTAAGTTTCCACCATAGTGTCACTTGCCAGACTCCATTTTTAATGGAATCTGACCCACGTTGTTGCAATATTTTTCTTATTGCAGATTGTTCATATGACGAGTGAGGTTTCGTTTATAGGTTTCGAGTCTACAACCAACATGTTTTCGCCTGTGGCAGCATGAAAGTGATAGAGACTCACTGCTATTGTATTTCGCTGTGTACTTTTTCAATACTAGCTTTATGCTATGCAACTTGTATAGAATATTTTGTAAGTCTGGATCATCGATGTAATAAAGATGATACTTTGTTGTGATATTACATCGTAAACTGTGTGTGCAAACGAATCGATCCAGGGA
Source organism: Poa annua (assembly GCA_026929855.1). Taxonomy (NCBI): domain Eukaryota; kingdom Viridiplantae; phylum Streptophyta; class Magnoliopsida; order Poales; family Poaceae; genus Poa; species Poa annua. The sequence continues at coordinate 48,620,344 of CM049428.1, forward strand.
TTTGCACTATACACAGGTATCTGCCATATTTAAAGTGCAGGTACGCTACAATCGGGAAACCTCGATCATTAATTGCCCAATGAACTAGTTAGTTAGAGGCTACTAGGGACCTGGTGTAACACCCCGGCCCACCCCTGGACCGAGCCTATCGCGCCTGGCAGCTCTCTAGGATCTCTAGGATCTCTAGGCTGGCCCCGTAGATCAACACTAGTCTTTTCTGCGCACTTTGTCCTCACTCATGCGCACCAGGGAAGGACTTCCCGGTCGGTCACCCATCCTTGGAGTACTCCAGGCCAAGCACGCTTAACCTCGTAGTTCTTTCCAGATGAGCTTCCGGAAAAGAAGTTGCAACTTGTTGATATGAGTATTCTATCAATCCTATTAAGCCCTGAGCCAGGATCTCACATCTGAGCCAGGATCTCACACCTGGTTGTTTATCTACCATACATGTATTAATGTTTCCACTTAATAGAGTTATATCATGGTATAAAACATATAATGAACAATTGAGATATCACGAATAAACTGTCTCTAGGGCATATCTCCTTCAGAATGGAGAAGTGAAGCCTATGAAAATGCTAAACTCTTTAAAGAAAAAGTTAAGAAATGGCCCGATAAAAGAATTCTTAAGAGAGAGTTTCATGTTGGTGAGAAATTTCTATTGTATAGCTCTCATCTTAGATTCTTGCATGAAAATTACTCTCCAAGTGGGACGGACCATATGTCATTGTAGAGGTGTTTCGCTCTGGTGCGATAAAAATTGCCTCACTTAAAGATGACTCTACACAAGTGGTAAATGGACAAAGACTCTAGCATTATATTTCTGGAGATTCTTATAATGAAGATGTTGATGTTATTCAAGCAATTACTCTAGAAGATTTCATTAAAGAAAATATTTCTGAGTCTGCAGAACCTGATTTCAAAAAGGTGTAGTTTCGGTAAGAAAAAGTTCGCAAATTTAATTTTGAGCTATGGAATATTTATTTTTGGAAAATATAGATAAATACAAGACCAAAACGAGCACGAGACGGTGACCGAGGCACCGTCGCCAGGTGCAGGCGCGGGCTCCCACCTAGCCGCGCCTGCATGTGGTGAGGGCACTCCGGAGTCCGTCTCCTACTCGATTTCGCCATGTTGCCTTCCTTTTATTGCATAAATTTTTGCTATATAATCCCCCGGATCCCCCGAGGTCTGTGTATCGTGTTTTCGACGTGTTCTTGTTTTGAGTTGTTTTCTTCCAGAATTTTGTCCCAGTTTTAGAGGCATCATGGTCTCCGCCAATGGCAAGGGAAAGAAGACTTTGGAGGATGGACTCCAAGGCCCCAAGCTAGAGGAAGAAACCAAGAGCGAAGACGAAGAGGAGTAGGGAGAGGACAAGCGTCATCACCCTCACGCAACCGTTGCGAGCAATTGAGTGGTGGAGAACCCCTCCAACCGCAAGATGAGCGCACGGATGAGCACCGAAGGGAGAATTCCACGTCATCTTCTAGCTCCAAGGACATCTTCATCAAGCACCAAGTACCCTTTCCACTACTTAATCCATCTGGATCACATTGAAAAGATGCCTAAGGTGATGCGGCCAAACCCTTAGAATATAGATCGTTCTAACAATGCAGGGAAAAGGAGCTCCACGCCCGATGAGGAGTGGGGAAACAACTCCAGGAGATGGGATTCAAAGTCTGATATATTCATGAGCCGTATTGAGCACAACACATAGATGATTTGTATCCTGATAACCCACAAGTATAGGGGATCGCAACAGTCTTCGTGGGAAGTAAAACCCAAATTTATTGATTCGACACAAGGGGAGGTAAAGAATACTTATAAGTCTTAACAGTCGAGTTGTCAATTCAGCTGCACATGGAAAAGCACTAGTAACAGGGGTGATGTGAAAGCAGCAGTTGTATGAGAGCAGTAGTAACAGTAACATAGAGACAAGCACCAGAGAATAGTTATTTGCGTGGAGTTGACTTTAGAGCAATGTATGACAGAAGGACCAGGGTTCCCAGCTATCTACACTAGTGGTAACTCTCAAAGAACAAGTGTCGGGTGAACAAATTACAGTTGGGCAATTGACAATATTGAAATAACATTAAGTAAGAATATCCAGATTATTAATAAAGTAGGCATGTCTTCCATATATAGTCGTGCATGCTCGCAATGAGAAACTTGCATAACATCTTTTGTCCTGCCAGCCCGTTTGCAGCAAGGCCTCTAGGGAAACTACTGACAATTAAGGTACTCATTTTAATAAAGTACCGGAGCAAAGCATTAACACTTGATAAAAACATGTGATCCTCACATCTTAGCCATTCCCTCCGGTTATCCCAATTGCTGTCACTTTGGGTCGATCGGTTCCGGACAATGACATGTGCATACAACTTGTAGATACAATCTAAGCAATAAATATAGAGCTTACATCTAAGATCATGCCACTCGTGCACTAGTGACAAGCATTAAACACAACAAGATTGCAGCAATAATAACTTCACAAACTTATATAGATAGACTGATCATAATGTAACAATTCATCGGATCCCAACAAACACAACACGGATTACATCGTATGGATCTCAATCATCTAAGGCAGCTAAGCCTGATCACAATTTCGTTCCAAACCGATCTGTAACACCCCAATTCTCTTAGCTTTAGCATTGTGGTGTTATTCTAAAAAAATTCACCTCTTGCTGAAATTTTTGTCTGTAAAAATTTGAGTAAGGATTAATTTGGTTTGCACATCTTATGCTGTGTGTGCTCCACTAGTGTTCCCTGACATTGAAAACACTAAAGTCACATAGCACCAAAATAAAGTATCCACTATTATGATCTTCATGGTTGTTAAAACTTAGCCAAACCAGGAGCTATTATTAAGCAAACCCTAAATGGTTTTTGACATGCCTTTGAAACATTTCCATCTAGGTCACATATACTTCCATACCCTGTTCTAAATTATCACACAAGAGCTTGTTTGCATATGTATCTCACTAACTTTTGTGGTCATCAAATTAACATGACCATTTGAGATATTCTTTTATTTATCACCAAAAGATTTCTTTTCTTTGAAAGCCAAGTGAGATAGTTGACTTGGGATTTTGTAAGTTCAGTACCTTCTCTTAATTTAGGTAAGTTTGGGGTGTAGACCCATTTTACTTTTGTGGGTCATATTTGAATAATTCAAACTTAGATTTTCAAATTCATTTGAGCATTTCACTCAAAGCTTTCACCTTCTATTTCTCTCTCACTCTTTTCTACCTCACCTGCTGGAAGAGGAGAACAGCACCCCCTCCTGGTCCCACATGTCATGGACTAGGGTGAATCTCTCCTCTCTCTTCTCTCTTTTCTTTTCTTTCTCACCCAATCCGAGCCCCTCTCCTCTCTTCTCACTGGCCAGGCAGTCCCCTTCGGACCAACATCCTCTCTGCCCCTCTCCACCGCCCCAGAGGACCAACCAGAACTCCCCTCCCCTTCCCCAAACCGCCCCTGCCCGAGGGAACCCGAGAAACCCGCCCCTGGTTTTGGAGCTGCCCCCATCTCGCCCTCTCCTCTTAAAACCCTACCCGAGGTTCCCCCACACCTCCTCTGCTCACCCATACCACCCTCACCCAAAACCACGCCCTCTCTCGAGCTCTGGAAGAGGAAATCGCCGTCGGAGACCGAGCTCTTCCCACGGCATTCATCGCCGATCCCCTTCACCTTTCTCTGCCATTCTTGGCCCCTCGAGCGCGCCTCGTCGAGATCTAACTCCCCCTGCCCTCCTTTTCTCTTCTAGGTGTCCGTAGCCGCCGCGCTCGTCCTCGACCCGAGAAGCTCGCCGCCGCCGTCGCCATGGTTTCCGACGTTGCATGCAAGCGTTGAGGGCACCGTCGAGCTCGCCATCGTCCCCTCCGTCGATCTCCACCCTTCCCCTGGCCCAGCGCGGTCTCTGGTAAGCGCCATCGCCACCCTCTCCCTCCCCCTCGTCTGGTTCGTCCGCGCTGCGTCGCGAGGAGGACGACGACCGTGAGCCGTTGATCACAAGATCTACGGCCAGGTTTGAACCTCCCCGTGCGCGCGAAGCCGTGCACGTTTGGGCCGGCCCAGCTCCGTCCGCGCGCGATTTCGCGCTGCTCGGCATGGCCGCTGGGCCGATCTGGCCCAGATCTGGCCCGTTCAGCCTGTTTCCCTTTTTATTCTTTTTCCAGTAAATCTAGAGTTTAGCTTTAAATCGTTTGTGGTAAATCTAGAGTGGCTAAAATGATGAGATAAATTTTGTGACATGCATGCACGTTTTCTTAACCATCTGGCATGGGACTTGTTCCAAAATGTGTTTCCTGTTGAGTGTTAAAATAGATCTAGTAAAAAGTATCTATCACACCATTTATTTAATAACTTGGGTTATGTAAATCCAAATCATGCAATCTTGGATCTGTTGGAAAGCTTGTATTAATGCCTATCTAGATTGGTAAATCTTGCATGCAGGAGATTACTCTAGCAAAAGTTATATTTACTCTAAGAATAACATCAGTATTTGTTTGGTGCTTTTTAACTCTTCAATAAAAACACTTTTTGAGGCAAATCCAATTGGAAGTAGTAGATATGTGTTGGAGGTATCACATACTACAAATGTGGATTTTTCCAGTAACTTGATATTTCTTAGTGAATAAATCCCCTGACAACAGGGAAATAATCTCTTAAAATGCATTTCTGAAATTTCAGAGATTATGACATGCATAGTTTTAATTGGTGGAGCCACCTCTGTACACTGTTAAATGTTGAGGTTATTTTTTTGGGATAGCCACAAGTTTTATCTAACTCACCCCACTGGTTTGACACCAAAATAATTCTTATTATTTTCTGCACATAAATAATGATCAGAAGTATACTTTATTTTAAAACTGGGATAACTTGAGCTAGGAGTATCCAAATTTGATGAATAAAATCTCCACTTAAAGAGGAAACTCATATCTCACCAGAAAGGTTAATTATGCATTCAGGAGATCTATAAAACTGAACCTATCTTATGTTTAAGTTTGACATCAGTAGCTCTTATCTGATTTTTTAATTCTTGTTTGGTGATGAGTTTTCATGCATAGCTAATTTTCAGAGTTCCCCATGATTGTTAGGAATAGTGTGTTAGAAGGGTTTTATTTTAGCAGCAATACTTTAGGAATTATTCTTTAACCATGTAAACAACCCCTAATAAATATTGGATGCATTAGTTGTGTTTTCTGCTTGTTGTTTGTTGTTACATTTTAAATTGTTATCAACTCGCATTTTAGGACTTACGCTAGTCTCGTCTGTTTTTCATGTTACGGTAGAATCGTAACCCGAGGAAGAGCAGTACGAGGTAGCTGAACACGACTACGTTGAAGAACAAGACCAGGGACAGTACCTTGAGCAAGGCAAGCCCACCTCACCACTATAATGAAATCTTATTATTTTATCAAGCATGTTTTGTTTTCAAAATAAAATAATGCATGTTTTACTTCTTTTGTGGCGCTTTGCCACCCGAAAACGATTTTTACCAAATATTGTTTGACCAAAGTTACCTACTAGAATAGCTGTAGGTATTACAAGAAGAGTTTTACTTTGTCATTGAAGGCTCTATAAAGAAGATTAAGTTTTCAAATAGTATATTCTGCTACCTTACCACAAAACTATATGATGGGGATCCATTTGATAAAAATGTTTCGAGGAAGAAAACCCGAGTTGCTGGGAGCAATCGGCGAGCAAGTGTGTTATTAAAACCCGAGTTGCTGGGAGCAAGCGGGATGTTTGCGAAAACCCGAGCTGCTGGGAGTAGTCGGAGGATTGGTAGTTGTTTTTGAAAAACAAAGTACTGCCCTAGCAGCCGCTCGAACAATTAACCCGTGCAACCACACTACCTGACATGGGTAGGGCTTTGCCGGAAGCTTGTCTGTTTTAGTGTTGGGGCTCTCATACTTTCTATGAGGGCTGGACCCTCGAAGCCGGGTTGTCGTCCGGAAGAGACAATACACTGTTGAGGACCAACAGCCGGACGATTACGGCAGGTCTCCTGACGTGGCGGTGTGGCGTCCCGAGGAAAGACCAAGAGGTCTAGTGGAGCACACGGTGCCGAGGAGAACAAACCTACCGGGAGGCCCCGATACTACGGTGGTCATAGTGGAAAGTTTTGATCGTGTTATCCGGACCCCCGCATACTGTCGTATGATGGGCCGTAGCAGACACGGCGGAATAACCGATAGGTGTGGGTAAAGTGTGCAACCTCTGCAGAGTGTAAATCTATTCGAATAGCCGCGTCCGCGGTCATGGACGGTTGGAAAGGCCACTGATCTAGGCGTATGGGCATTCTAGTTTTAAAACAAAAAGGGAAGTGTTTCTCGAAGGAAATTAAGGAGGAAACAAGGTGGTACCTGGGAGGTACGGAATTTGGGTGAAGATAGTTGATCTCGGGGAGACATCCTGTCCGATCTCAAGTCAGGAGAAAGGGTTACCCCTATCCTATTGTTTGATAAACTTTTATAAAACGAAAGTTTTGAACTTGGATATGTCCTTGCTATAACTAAGAGAAGAGAATTCTATCTCTAAATGTTTTCTTCAACAAGGATATAGAGATGTCGTATTCTCTATGTCTAAAATCATGGTATTCGAAAACTGAGCCCTATAGTAGTATATATATAGTAGCTATCCCAGTTTTCCCAAAGTGTTTTCTTGCACTATCATAAGAATTTAAGCCTAGAGGTGGTCTTGCGAGTACGTAATTGTACTCATGTGGCTCTGTCCCTGGATATTCAAATGTCCAGATTGCAATGAGGAGGCCTTCATCGAGGAGGAGGTGTTCGACGACGACTTCGCCACTTAGCTGTCACCGGTCAACTGCACTTGTGGGAATCTGCGCTCGGAGATGTTAAGAGCCGTCTCTACCCACGAGCTTCCGCTATCTTAGTTAATTCCGTCCTGCGTGACGAGGTTTGTTGACTTTGGTCGTATGACCGTCTATGTGTTGTAAGACTTTTATTCGTACGACTTGAATGATGTAACTCTTTGATACCTATGTTGGTTATGTGATTGCGATGCACTGATCATTGGGATCGTGATCTCTTACATAACGTGGGCATCTCGGACTTGTCCGAGGGGTCCCTACACGATCGAACCATGAAACCACACCGCACCGAACCGTGTCAGTGGTTTCCGTCGGGTTAAGCGGTTTACAGTTTGAAACCGTGATAAAAAATGCTTACGCTGGTTTGAGACAGGTTGGAACTGGGTCAAACCATCCAAACCGCGTCATCATTTGCAAGCCAACTCACGCACGGAGGAGGCAGAGGCAAGGGTGCTGCTGGCCGGCGTCTAGCGGTAGGAACCAGGCAAGCGAGGAGGAGGAGGCCGGGGTGGAGAGCGGTGGCCAATGCCCGCTAGCGAGTGGTTCCTAGGCTGCTTGGCGGCTAACCGGTGATGATCTGTGGAGGCGGATGGCCTCGGCGAGCAGTGCGCAGGCAGGCGACGGTCGGTCGATGGTGGCGTGCGGCGGCAGAATGGTCCCGGCCTGCGGGCAAGCGACTCACAGGCAGCTGGCCGGTGGTGGCGTGCGGTGTTGGTCGCGGGCGAGATATGCGAAGGCAGCCCGGCTGGTGGTGCCGTGCGGTGGAGGTTGGTCGCGGGCGAGAGGCGCACAGGCTGCCGGCACGCATGAAGCTTCCTACCCCGCGCTCGTGGAGGTGGAACAACTGCTGGAGCTGGCCCTGTAGGATGTTGTGTGGTGGTGGTGCTGCCTTCGACCTCGCCGCCCAACACGCAGACGCCGGCGACACGCCCGAGGTCTCCTGCGATGAGCAACATACATCACATGAGGCGGTCGACACCGGCCAGTGCGCAGCTCGCGGCGGCCTCCACGAACCAGACACCCTCGCCGGTGAAGTCCACCACGAGCTCGCCGTGGCGACGCTGTCGTCAATCACGGAGCTACTACATGACGGCTTCCTCCGGCCTCAAGCTACTACCTGGCGGCTTCCTCCGCCTGGCCGACGTGCCACGCGAGCGCGCAGTGCTCGTCACACTTCATGGCGGGGCGCATGCGGAGCTGCTCCGTGAGCACCCGACGCCTTGACTCCCTGCGGTGTCGTCGTCCTGTCATTGTCTAGACCGGCTCCCTGCGGCTCCATGAGCAACCGAAATACCAAACCGCACCAGACCGGTATATGGCTTCGTACGTGAACGGTGTAAACCACACCAATCCAATGAAACCGTGCCACAACAGTTTGGTTTGAGGAACCGTCGTAAACCGGCTGAAACCGCGAATGCACAGGCTTAAAGGCAGCTCATGAGAACATTGTATTTAAGTACATGGGAGAGAGAGTACCAACTAGCTACAGCCAAGAACCCGTAGTCCATGGGGGAACTACTCACAGTCCATCATGGAGTCGAAGTGGATGCAGTGGAGTCGTTGGAGATGGCTACGGGGGTCAATCCCCGTCCCGGCATGGTGCCGGAACAGGAACTTCTGACCCTCGAAACTTGTAGGCGATGGCGGCGGTGCTTGGGACCCGTGAGAAAAAAGTGATTAACTGTCTCGAGGTTTTAGGTCAGGGAGGTATTTATGGTCGAAAGACCTAGGTCGGTGGGCGCGTGAGGGCGCCACATCACCTCCCGACGCGGCTCCCCTTCCTACCGCGAGCAGGTGGTGTGGGCCCCTCGCGGCCCATCTTCGTCTCGTCTTCGGTTCCTCGTGACGCAAATATTCCAAAAATAATTTCAGGTTGATTTATTTCCAATTTGGCGGATATTTCCTTAAGTGATTTTCTGAAACCAAAAACAGCAGAAAACAGGGAACTGGCACTCTGGCATCTTGTTAATAGGTCAGTCCCAGAAAATGCATAAAACTATATAAAATGCACATAAAACATGAAATAACATGGTATAACATAGCATGGAACATACGGAATTTTAGATACGTTGGAGACGTATCAACATCCCCAAGATTAGTTCTACTCGTCCCGAGTAGGCAAGAACGATAAAAAAGAATAGCTTCTGAAGTGACATGCTTTCACATAATCTTGGTCATAAAATTTTGTAAGGCTCATGTTATGAATGAAATGACTCAAGGCAAATGATCTATAATTTTCTAACAAACAGACAAGGAGTAAACAACTACATCATATAAGTAGAACTCTTCAGGAATAGTACTTTCAAAGAAGCATTAATAAGATTTGCATAAGAGTTAACTCATAAAGCAATATGGTCTAAATAAAAGAGTATTGAAGCAACACAAAGGAAGATATAAGTTTCAGCATTGGCTTTCAACTTTGAACATGTATATCATATAGATAGTTGTCAACACAAAGAAATATAACAAGTGCAATAAGTAAGCATATAAGAATTGTTGTACACAGTTGACATAAGAGTTTGCTTCGGGGATAGAGAGAAGTAGGTAAACTGAACTGGCTCTGATCCTGGGGTGTAAAATTGAGGTCCTACCTTTTACTTACCTTGGTTTGCCTCTAGGGACTACTAGACCAAAGATGGAAGACCTTATTGGAATTATTCATAGGATTGACAGAAGACTAGTTGGCATTGCTGATACACTATCTTATGATGGTCGACTGGTGGTGATTAAATCCATCATTTCTGCTATTCCCAATTTTGCTATGTGCACTTTGAAACTGCCTTTGGGTTTCCTAGACTATATTGAGGGATCTACCAGGGGTTTCTTTTGGAGAGGCAAAGATATTCATAAAAAAGGTAAATGCTTGGTCAAATGGGATCATGTATGCAAGCCAAAGAGAGTGGGTGGATTGGGCATCCTAAACCTCAGAACCCAAAATATTGCCTTACTCATGAAGTACATTTTTAAGTTCATGAATAAGGATGATTTGCCATGGGTTAAGCTTATATGGCAAGCACATTATGGGAATGATAGAATACCACAAAACACTGGCCCTGTTGGTTCTTTTTGGTGGAAGGATTGTCTAAAGTTACTTGATAACTTCCTGGAGTTGGCTGCTTGTGTCCCAGGTGATGGTGGAACTGTAAGACTTTGGATGGATAAGTGGTCTGATGAGCTCCTTAGGCACAAACTGCCTCACCTTTGCTCCTTTGCGAAGTCACAATCCATTTCCCTTAAACAGGCACTTGCTGTATTTTCTGATGAAGAGTCATTGGATTTGTTTCATACCCCACTTTCAGTCCCTGCTGTTCATCAATTTGCCCAGTTCAACAGTTTGCTGACAGGACACATGGATATTTCTACTGTTGATAGGTGGGTTATGTCATCCAGCAATAAAAGTTATTCGAGTAAGAGGGTTTATGAGACCTTAATGTCAAATAATCCTGCACCATCCCCTTTCGAGTGGATCTGGAAATCTTGTGTTCTCCCAAAACATAAGATATTCTTTTGGTTACTATTGCAAGACAGATTGAACACAAGAGACCTCCTAGCCAGAAAGCAGTTTCAGATTGAGGACTATAACTGTGTCCTATGCTCTCAGGGGATGTCTGAAGAGTTTATCCACTTATTCTTTGAATGTGACTTCAGCAGGAACTTTTGGTGGAAACTATATCTTGAATGGGATACGGATCTGGACCTCTTCTCCATGTTGATTCAAGCCAAGAAAACTTATAAGCTAATATGCTATAAGGAAATTCTCATTATTGGTTGCTGGAGTATTTGGACCCATAGAAACAGATGTATTTTTGACTCTCAGCCCATTTGTCTTGAGGCTTGTTTCCAGGACTTTATATGTTCTTTTAGTTTGATTTTGCATAGAGCTAATCCTTCCTTAAAGGAAGGGATGACCCAATGGGTGGACACTTTATGAACTTTTCCTTGTAATCTGTACAGCTGTTAATGTGAAAATAGAAAATTAAACAGTAGGGATTTTTCCCTACTGTTTTGCGCCTCAAAAAAAAAACTGACTCAACATAAAGTAAAAGATAGGCCCTTCGCAGAGGGAAGCAAGGATACAAACATGTGCTAGAGCTTCTTAGTTTTATAGGTTTTTGAAATCATATAGAGAGCATAAAAGTAAGTTTTGAGTGGTGTTTGTCATTGTCAACGAATCGTAATGGGCACTCTACCCCCCTTGTCAATCAGACTTTCAAGAGCGGCTCCCATCAAGGATGTTATTTCTACCCAAGGGCAGATCATCCCTCTTTTCTCTTTTGTTTACACAACTAGTTTAGAACTAGTATCATTGCTTGAATGATTAGATCAAGGCAAAAATGTGAGGAGAATGCAGCGGTTAAAGTTGTAATTAATTGGTACTGGGCACCCCATTTGGCAGCTCTTTTTGCAAAATTAATGGATAAGCGGTGTATATGCCACTAGTCCGGTTGGGGAAAGTCTGTCTAAAAGTAAACGACAAGGTTGATATCCGTAACACCACATACTTCCTCATGAGCTAATAAACATTGACACAAATAAGGGATAATACGTTTTGAATAAACGATAGCACACGAACTATTTGCTTGGAATGACAGGAAATACCATGTAGTTGGTAGGTATGGTGGACACAAATGGCATAGGTTTTGGCTCAAGGTTTTAGATGCACGAGAAGTATTCCTCTCAGGACAAGGCTTTGGCTAGCAAGGTTGTTTGAAGCAAACACAAGTATAAACTATGACAACAAGACATATATACAAAACATATTGCAAGCATTATAAAACTCTACATTGTCTCCCTTGTTGCTCAAACACTTTAAGTAGAAAATATCTAGACCTTAGAGATACCAAACATGCAAACCAAATTTCAACAAGTTTTACGGTAGTTCTCCACTAATAGGTTTTAACTTCATGATGCAAAAGCTTAAACATGATCTACTTGAGAGCTCAAAACAATTGCCAAGCATCACAAAAAATTAAACACAATGATCTACAAGGACATGTATATCTTTTCTTTATACCATCTACCACATTAGCATTTCCGTTTCCAACCAAACACCCATGAACTCTCCAAGTAATAAAAAACGAGATATGAGAGTATAATATATGAGAACTAACAGCTCTAAACAAGAGGTGCATGAAAAACAAGAGCTGAAAGTATTGTGGTAGCTAGAGAAGAATACTCAACAAATATAAGTGAAGAATAGGAGTATTCATAAGAAAAAGCAGAGCGTGTCTCTCTCTCTCAAACAAGAATGCTAGGATACAATTTATTCAGAGAATAAAAATAACAAAAGCAGAAATAAAAACAAACATACGCTCCAAGTCAAGCACATAAGATGTGACGAAATTAAAATCTAGTTTCACTAGAGATGACCTGATAAGTTGTTGATGAAGAAGGGGATGCCTTGGGCATCCCCAAGCTTTGACGCTTGAGTCTTCTTCAAATATGCTTGGGTGACCCACCGGGGCATCCCCAAGCTTAGGCTCTTTCATCTTCTTGATCACATCATAGCATCCTTCTCTTTTGATCCTTGAAAACTTCCTTCACACCAAACTTCTCATAAACTTCATTAGAGGGGTTAGTATTCAAAAACATTAATCCACTTTGGTACTGTTGTGACACAATTCAAGAACTCAATGAAACATTAGCTACAACCCTCCATGATAGAGAACCTTGCTTAAAGTCCACAAGAGACGATGCAAAAAAAAATAGACACAAAATCTGCCATAACATAACAGCCAGTAAAGATGAATTTGTTTGAGACACTAAACTTGCTCAGATAAAAAAACTCAAAACTGATGAAAGTTGCATACATATCTGAGGATCACGAACATAAAATCCAAGATCATTTCAATGTTTCTGTAATTAGTTACGAATTTAACGGTGATCAGCAGAAAAACTGTTCCTTCGCAGAAATCCAAATCTAGTATCAACTTCCTACTACAGACTTTACTTGGCACAACTATGCAATAAAATAAATATACAAAGAAGTTTTTACAGAGGTAAACATTCTCCTTGACTCAAATAAGAAAAATAACAGAAATAAAACATGGGTTGTCTCCCACAAGCGCTTTTCTTTAATGCCTTTTAGCTAGGCTTGATGGTTTTAATGATGCTCTCATGAGAATAGAAAATGAACCAAAAGGAGCATCAAGAAGGAAATACAAATCACATTTAAGTCTAATCCACTTCCTATGCATAGGAATCTTGTATGCAAATAAATTCATAAAGAACAATGTGACAAGCATAGGAAGATAAAGGAGGAACAACTTCAAAACTTTTAGCATATAGAGAGGTGTTTTAGTTCCATGAAAAAAAATCTACAACCATATTTTCCTGTCTCATAATAATTTTCAGTAGCATCATGAATAAACTCAACAACATAAGCATCACATAAAGCATGGCTTTCATGATCTACAAACACACAATTTTTTATCTAGCTCCATAATAGTGCGATAAAAACTTTCAAACCCACTTGTAACAATTTTATAACAAGATGATTGATCATTCTCAAGGTATATGGGACTCTTAGATAAAGTCAAGACCTCTGCAATCCCATTTTCATTAGTAGTACAATTAATATTATCTAGTAACATAGGACCATCATCTAGAGCTTTATCATAAACATTTTCTAAGCAAACTTCTTTAGTACCATGCATTTCAAAATTAGGCATAAATAAAGGATTTTTCATAAGATTTATCAAAATAGCATGGATTATCATATATAACAGTATCATAATTATTTTCACAACTTTTCCTCGTAGGGGATATTTCAAGAGAATCCACAGGTACATAAAATTCATCCTCCTTTGGTAAGCATGGGTGACAATCAAATAGTGTAAGGGATGAAGAGTTACTCTCATTAGAAGGTAGGCATGGGTAGCTACTCTATTATTCCTCCTTTTGTTCTTCACTCTGCTCCTCTTTTTCATCTAATGAGCTTCCGGGTTCAGCAATTTCCTCTTCCACATGTTCCTGCAAATTGTGGATACATTCTTGTGCATTACTCAGTCTCTCTTTATAATCAATGATATAAGGATTATTGCTGAAATATTCTATGCAATAATCAAGGATAGAAGAGACATAATCTTTAAAAACTTTACAAGCAATACAAGTTTCATAATTTTTTGACACGAAGGATTCTATTTCCTAAACTCCCATAAATAGAACAAATTGTTCTACTTCTTCAAATCCAAGGTCAATATAGTTGTTCCAATGATAGTTCATAATTAAAACTTCTATACTAAAGCCACATTGGAATTTCATATGTTTAGTATCATGTTTAGAGCAACAATTTATATCATGGCATTTAAGCAAAACTTTAGCAATTGTATTCAACTTAACAAACACGCCTCTCATGACTTTCCCCTTAGATGACTCTCTATAATTCACATATAATTCATTAAGTTCTTCCATAGTAAAAAAATTTAATTTTCGTTTTTTCAATTTTTTATTATTTTTCGGTTATACAAGAAAAAATAGAAATAATAAACTAAACAAAAGTAAACTAAACTGAAATAAACTAAGCACAAATAAACTAAGCACAAATAAACTAGACAAGAAAATAAAATACAATAAAATAAAAACAGAGAGAGAGGTAGAGTGTACTCCCTAGGTGAACTTATGAGTAGAGCTATGCCTCCCCGGCAACGGCGCCAGAAAATAGTCTTGATAACCCACAAGTATAGGGGATCGCAACATTCTTTGAGAAAGTAAAACCCAAATTTATTGATTCAACACAAGGAGAGGTAAAGAATACTTATAAGTCTTAACAGCCGAGTTGTCAATTCAGCTGCACCTGGAACAACACTAGTAACAGGGGTGATGTGAAATCAGCAGTTGTATGAGAGCAGTAGTAACAGTAACACAGAGACAATAACACCAGAGAATAGTTGTTTGCGTGGAGTTGACTTTAGAGCAATGCTGATGACAGAAGGACAGGGGTTCCCAGCTATCTACACTAGTGGTAACTCTTAAACAACAAGTGTCAGTTGAAGAAATTACAGTTGGGCAATTGACAGTATTGAAATAACATTAAGTAAGAATATCCAGATTATTAATTAAGTAGGCATGTTTTCCATATATAGTCGTGCATGCTTGCAATGAGAAACTTGCATAACATCTTTTGTCTTGCCAGCCCGTTTGCAGCAGGGCCTCTAGGGAAACTACTGGCAATTAAGGTACTCCTTTTAATCAAGTACCGGAGCAAAGCATTAACACTTGGTGAAAACATGTGATCCTCACATCATAGCAATTCTCTCATGTTATCTCAATTGCTGTCACTTGGGGGCCATCGATTCCGGACAATGACATGTGCATACAACTTGTAGATACAATCTAAGCAATAAATATAGAGCTTGCATCTAAGATCATGCCACTCGTGCACTAGTGATAAGCATTAAACACAACAAGATTGCAGCAATAATAACTTCACAAACTTAAATAGATAGATTGATCATAATGTAACAATTCATCGGATCCCAACAAACACAACACGGATTACATCGTATGGATCTCAATGATGTAAGGCAGCTCATGAGAACATTGGATTGAATTACATGGGAGAGTGAGAGTACCTACTAGCTACAGCCAAGAACCCGTAGTCCATGGGGGAACTACTCACAAACCATCATGGAGTCAAAGTGGAGGCGGTGGAGTCGATGGAGTTGGCTCCGGGGGTCAATCCCCGTCCCGGCAGGGTGCTGAAACAGGAACTTCTGACCCCTGAAACTTGTCGGCGATGGCGGCGGCGCTCGGGACCCGTGGAGGAAAAAGTGATTAATTGTCTCGAGTTTTTTGGTCAGTGAGGTATTTATGGGCGAAAGATCTAGGTCGATGGGCACCTGAGGGCGCCACATCACCTCCCGGCGCGGCTCCCCTTCCTGCCACCCGAGCAGGTGGTTTGGGCCCCTCGCGGCCCATCTTCGTCTCATCTTCGGTTCCTCGTGACGCAAATATTCCAAAAATAATTCCAGGTTGATTTATTTCCAATTTGGCGGATATTTCCTTAAGTTATTTTCTGAAACCAAAAATAGCAGAAAACAAGGAACTGGCACTGTGGCATCTTGTTAATAGGTTAGTCCCAGAAAATGCATAAAACTATATAAATTGCATATAAAACATGTAATAACATGGTATAACATAGCATGGAACATAAGAAATTATAGATACGTTGGAGACGTATCAACATCCCCAATCTTAGTTCTACTCGTCCCGAGTAGGCAAGAACGATAAAATAAAAAAAAATCTAAAGTGACATGCTTTAACACAATCTTGATCACGTAATAATGTAAGGCATGTAAACTAAGATCAAATGAATAAGGGCTGTAGTTTATATTGATATCAAATGAGTAATAAATAAACAAGTAGGCAAAGCAAAGAAAAGCTTTCAATGATATATAACTATATAGCAATCAACTGTGCAAAGTAGATATTAGAGATGATTTAAGCTTCAAGAACAACAATATAATCATCTAATGCTTCCAACAAACATGACAACTTTATGAGAGGATCAAGTCAAGCAATATCAATATGCACGTAGAAGATCAACTCTTTATTTGTTCAAAAAAACAAGCAAGCGTTCAACGTTGGTTCCTGGCACCATGATGTTTTGGGTAGAGAATGTTAACGGGGGTTTGGAAGGCCAACGGAAGAAAGTCTCACAAAGCCGCAAGTGATCATTAGACGAGATGAAGTCTTATAATCGAAGCTATGTAAGGAGTAGTGATTGCCACACAACAGATGCACAATGAGCTATAAGTATATGAAAGATCTCCAAAGGAACTAGTGGGGGTGCATCCAAGTTGCTTGCTCACGAAGACCTAGAGCACTTTTGAGGAGGCTCATAATTGGAATATACAAGCCAAGTTATATAGTGTAAAGTTCCCCGCATAGTTATGCAACTAAGACATGAAAACTCTCTCATATGGAGTACAAGTGCTAAACATGAGCACAAATGATGATCATAAATGATATGGTGCTATAACATGAGCACAAGTGATGTCTATAAATGATATGGTGCTATAACATGAGCACAAGTAATGATATGGTGCTATAACATGAGCACAAGTGTGTGATAAAGAATAGTAATGCTGCCCTCTTATTTATTTTTTTTCTTTCTTTCTTTCTTTTTTTCTTTTTCTCATTTTTTATGTTTCTCTTTTCGATGGACTCCATGGATCTTTTCACTTTTAGGGGCAAGCATCCTATTATTATATATGATATATGCCAACACACTAATGATTATATGACAACATACTGTTGATACAAGTAACTAATATGAATATGACATAATATGCATATGACAACGGTGCCTCTGCCAGTGTAGCAGGTTATGCAATGATCTAGCATAACATGGGTAAAACCACACATCAGGTTTATAGAATCACGCAAAGAAATATATAAGTAATGAATGACAACAAGTCATGTAATGTAAGATGGATGTTGCATGGCAATATATCTCGAAACAGTTATGTAAATGCTGTAGCAGGTAGGTATGGTGGATGTTTTGAGGAAGATATTTGGCTTATGTGTAGGAGAACAAGATGAAGATCTCCCACGAGTTTGGATGTACCCACGAAAAATGCACCAACTCTCAATGTGAAAAAGGGCAATGCAAAGTACCAAAAAGGCTAGCAATATGGTGGTGGAAGTGCCCTCAAAACCGCAGTTTTAGAACTCACAAATAAAAAGATTCCAAATAAAAATATGATCATACAAGGCATAATGAAAATTACTCCTAAGGGTGCTGTGGCAAATGAACAAGTCACTGTTTGGGACCCGACCGTAGCGCATAACATAAAGTCATTACGGCTGCCTTAGGCAAAATGAAGTCATATACCATTATGCAATCAACTGGATATTTAAGTGACGCACAACTTCAAGTTTTTCTAGACCAACCATTAATCATTTCACTATACTATACCATCATGTTTACCATTAAGAAAATTAATATCTCAAAACAACATCAACGATTCAAGTGACATAATTTAATGATCTACAAAATTATGTATCATTTAGTAATACCATCAACCACATTTAGCATTTTCTGTTCACAACCAAACACCAATCAACTTATTTAAAAGATAAACTCTCCAAGTAATTAAACAATGAGATTTGAGAGTATTTACTAATAAAGTGTTACATCCCAACATTTAGGAATGTGCAAAAATCACTAAAATTTAAAACTTTTGTTTTGATTAAAATAAAATATTAAAATGCATAACAAAACTAACTATCAAAGACTTCAACCAATTTGAAAAAGTCTATTATTTCAAAATTCCCAATGTGTCATTATTTTCAAAAGTTATTTCCAATTAAACATTACATTATCCATTGTATTTCAAAAACCTTAATATGTAATTTGACAAATGTTTTATGAAGTACAAACCATTTTATTTTAAGTAAATAGTATACTTATAAGTAATTGATTTCAACACGTAGCCTTAGCTATAAATAAATTAAAATAATTATTACAAGTGTTATTTTAAACTATTGAAAACATTGTCTATTTGCCAAAAGATTATTATTCATTTACCTGAGTTCAAAACATAATTTGGATATTACAAGTCTATAGTTTATAACTTAAAACCTCATAGATTTTATAATTACTTAACAACCCAAATAAACATTTCATTAGCTTAAATGATTTTCATTTATTTTCAAAACATAAAATGACTTTCATGAATATATTTTCTATATAAGAAATGAATTAAAACTCAAATCTTTTCCAAAGTTGTCATGAAATTACAATTGAGTTATCTTAATATAAAAATTAATGGTGCACAAAATATTTTGAATTAAAAAAAATGAATACATTATATTTCCCTTTTCATTTCAAATAAATGTGTGATGTTATTTAATATTGTACTAAAGCCAAAAATGATTTAATGTTGGAAAATGAGTTTAAATAACTTAATTTCAAACTAATATAAGTGTTGTATTTTTATAAATTTTATTTAGCCAAAAACGAAATTATTTAAGTCATGTTTTCAAATTTGACATTAAGTGGCAAATTTGTAATTAATCAATAATTCAAAATTTTGATTTTTGAAAATTGTTTAAAACATGCCCACAACTGGTTTAACACAAAGATATTATTTTTACAAATTTTTAGAAATTTATTTGACTTGATTTGTAGTCTTAAATCAAAAGTTATGAAAGAAATAAGAAAAATCAGAAAAAGAAAAAGAAAAATTGCTGACGTCATGATGACGTCAGCGTCGTCTTCAACCTCCAGAACAGCCAGCACGGGCCGAAACACACGGGTTGAAATGTCTCGCATAATTCCCGGTGATTTAGAGGACCAAATGACGCACCGTTTGTTTCTAATTAAAGCACTTGATCTCCTCTTTCATTCCCCCATAAAACCCCTCTCTTAAACGCCCTAAATTGCTCTAATTTCGTCCGCCATTAAACATGGACGTTTTTGGTCAAAATTAATGTCCGATTGATTGCGGGAAAATTACTGCACCAAATCAAGCACCGTCGGATTCTATATAAAGCGCTCGACCTCCTCCTCCATTTCCCCCCAAAAGCCCTCTCCAATACGCACAAAGGCCGACGAATTTCTTCACCGGAGTTTCGCTCGACCGCCACCATATTTCTTTGATTCCGGCAAGCAGAGTGAGTCCCCGCCGCCGATTCTTGGTCCTTCCTCTTTACCACGTCCGTGCCCTCCTTTAAACACCCTCCTTGCTTCATTTCCACAGCCAAATCATGGAGGCCGAACTCGACCCGAAGGTCATCGTCGCCGTCGGCACTCCGTCTGCCTCTCCACGCAGCTCCGGGAATCGCCGCTCTACTGCGACACCGTCTTCCGCTCGCCGTGTCCATACGCGTGTCGCCGTCGTCTCCCTCGCGTCCGGGAGCATCCGAAACATCTTCGCCGTCCAGACCCGTCGCCGACGACCACAGCACGCCGACCGTCCGCGTTCGTCCGCGTCCGCCCGGCTGATCCACCGCCGCCGTGATCTCCTCTCGCCGGTGAGCTGCTGCTATGCTTCCTTCTATCTTGTTACGTACATATCAATTGATGAAGGGTAGCAGCCATTAGAAAAACGTCATAGGTCACCTATTCAATATTTTCGTTTTTCTGACTAGACATAACTTCCAAAATTCATATTAAATCAACCGTAACTCCGTTTTTGATGTTTTTGTAGTCTATGGAATTGTATGAACATGTAGAAAATAGTGGTATAATAAAAACTTGTATTCTAGTCGTGCACTAACTTGGTATTTACAGAAACATGTAAAACATTATTTTAATTATTGTTTTAATTTCGTAAGGTCAAAATTTGTAAATAAAATATCTTTAAAAAGCCCATGACCTATAGACTGTGCTAATTCTGTTGTTTTCCAACCTTGAGAAATTTAGATTTATTCAAATTCAAAATATTATGTTTGAGTAAATTTGACATAACTTTTGATATAAACATTATTTTTGAGTAAATCAAATTGCTATAAATTAATTTAAATCCCCTCTGTCTATTAATACTAATTATAAAATTTTCTTATATAAATTTAAATCTCATAAAACTTTAATCATATATTTATTCCTTTATTATATTTTGTGAAAATAGAAACTAATTAAATTGCATTAGCATAATTGTTCATGTGATAAAAAATTGCATTTCATGCATATCATATTTTATTTTGTAGTTATACTTCCCATAAGAAAACTCCTTCCCATTTTCTCTAAGTTAGAAATATTTTCAACTTAGCATTTTGGTAAAGTGATACACTTAGACACTTAGGATTTTCAACATGGAGCTAGAAGACCAATGAAGGACTTAGACAAAACAAGACTCCAGAAGGATCTCCAAGAAGTAGAAGCACTTAGAAGAAAAATCAAGAGCAAGTTCATGAAGACCAACCAGAAATATTTTCTAAGTCTTGCTCCCTCTCTCTTTCATTTCTCCTTTCTTCTCTTAGACCTCTTGAAGACTAAGTTAAATCCAAGACCAGCCTAGGTGATACAAAAATCATAAAGTCTGAAGATTATTCAAGTCTACCAAGAATTCAATCAAGACATCACCAAGGAGAATATTACAAGTCTGGAGATGAAGCCTAGAAGACCAACTACATCTTTCTTCTATCTTTTCCCTCTTTCCTAATCTTATCTTTCACTTTAGACATAAATGGTTTTTGATCATGTTATTACCATCTTGAAGTTTGTTGGATCCTAGCGGCATAGTGAGATGAAGCGGCCTGGAAACTAACCTTACATGTCCACGTACATGAGACTTGTTCCACAATTTAAGTGGCTGGCCGGGTGTCCGTATCTCTCACTATAGTGAATATCCAATTTACCAAGAGTTGTTAATAATTGTTGATCACCTTGAAGAATAGAGTTAGTATTTCCTCTAAGTAGTTATGCACATCATGACTAAGTCAATGAGTGCTTATTCAAGATGATTTATAACAAAGTATTTTGTCCAACTTATGACTTTAGTCCTTAGTCATTTTGACCAACCTAATTGCCTTGCATTAACTTAAAAGAATTTCATGGCATGACATGCATCTCTAGTCCTTAGAAATAATTTGCATATCATGCATGACATGTTTTCTTAGAAGTTATGAAACTTGTTTGTTCATTATGTATGCTTGTATGTGGTGTGTTGTTTTGTTTTATGATTGTTGTATAGTTGTTTGTTTATATTGTTTAGACTGAACGGAGAGTTCCGAGTATCGTTGAAAGGAGTTTGTGAACAACCACAACATTCAAGGGCAAGTGGCACACCTCATAAACTTCCTATTATTTCTATATGCATTACTTAGTGTATTTTTATATGCATGTGTAGGATAGTATTGCTATGCTAAACCTGTGTAGAATTCCCTTACTCCTGTGTCTAGGTTCCTATATCATACTTAGCAGAAATATTGATGCTATGCAAATGATGTTTTGTGAAAATCTAAATTCTACTAAGTTAAGAATGAAACACCTGGGTGGTAAAAGGTTGTATGGGGGCGAAGTTGAGTGGCTACTCAGGCCCATGTCTATGGTTCCTAGAGTACGTGCACTTGTGAACGGCCACCCAGGAACAGAGGAATTTGAAGAACTCCGAGTGACGATTCCTTCCAGTGCAGCCATTGCCATATGGGCTCTGGCTTGATCAACTATGTTGCGTGGACTCTCTCCGACTTGACAAGCAGATGTAGGGGGTGTTAGGTGGAACGGGTCAAGGCAGGTGGGAGGGAAAATGCTTCTGAAAGATCTCGTCTCATTCTTCTCCTTTCCTTATCACAAATGGTGTGTAAATGATAATTTGGGTTGAATGGGTACAATGGTTAACGTGCTCAACCTCTGCAGAGTGTAAAACTAAGTACTTAGCCGTGTCCCCGGTACGGACAATTTGAGAAGCTGATCACGGACGTCAAACGGAGGATTATACCATTCCAACTTCAGAAATAAAACTTGATGGGTGAACAAGGGAAGACGAGATTATGGTTTTCATGCCATACTTGTCTTGATTTGAAGAAAGAGTTTTCCAAAGAGATAGGAAAAATTGGCTTTATGCAAAATAGCCTTGAACTCCACCAGCCAAATATGCATATAGGCTATAGAGTTATTCCTTTAAGTGTCCACCATAGTGTCACTTGCCAGACTCCATTTTTAATGGAATCTGACCCACGTTGTTGCAATATTTTTCTTATTGCAGATTGTTCAGATGACGAGTGAGGTTTCGTTTATAGGTTTCGAGTCTACAACCAACATGTTTTCGCCTGTGGCAGCATGAAAGTGATAGAGACTCACTGCTATTGTATTTCCGCTGTGTACTATTTCAAAACTAGCTTTATGCTATGCAACTTGTAATGAATATTTTGTAAGTCTGGATCATCGATGTAATAAAATTGATACTTTGTTGTGATATTACATCGTAAACTGTGTGTGCAAACGAATCGATACAGGGATTTGCACAATACACAGGTATCTGCCTTATTTAAAGTGCAGGTACGCTACAGATGGTATCAGAGCACTGTGTTGCCTGTAGGTTTGAAACCCTAGGTTTGTATAGAAATAGGATTTTACCATAGGATTGAAAATCTATTTTATTCACTTTTCTAAAAACAAAACTTTTCATTTTATCTTCCTCATTCTCTCATCTACTATCAACCTTCTGAAAACATCTTATCTTTTTCTAGATGACCATGTTCTTGTAGTCTAAGTCTGATTCTACTGCTTCATATTGAAAAGTTTCAATTCAACATGCAGTTCTACATGCATAGAAGACCATTGAAGAAACAGGATTCGACCAACACTTCTAAGATATCCAAGAAAGTTGAACAAGAACTTGAAGCGCTCACGAAGGAGGTAGATTTTACCACCACCTAAATAGAATGACGATATCGTGTTAGTGTATTGATCATATCAACTTGGCTATATGACAATACTAGATTGTTTTTTGTTGTGAACCTTGTTGCTTGATGTTTGTTAGATGTTTATTGATTATGTTATAGATTGGTTGCCTTGTTTTGTTTTATTGAACTAGGATTCCTCCATAGTACGAATAATTCAACTCATTGCTTTCTAAACCAAACAGATGTCTCACCCCAATACCAACACCAATGTTTTGCATACAACTATGCAACTACTATTAGAGAACCATAGTCAGCTGTGGAAGTTGATTAATGACCAACTGCCTAAGATTGATCAAAACCATAGTGATTTTGAAGAGAACCTCATGACCAAACTAAAGGCATGCAAAACTTGTGGAGAGATAGGACATACGTCCAAAGATTGTTCTGATGAGTGGCCCCATGGTCATACAGACGTCCAGTTAAAGGATGCCACACAAGACGGGTTACTTGCTTCCTGTGTGAAGGAACAAACCATGTCCCAATTCAATGTCAACTTTATCCGTTGGTGCAACAAGCTATCCAGCAAACCAAGGAAGGAATGCGACAGTCTCTCATGAAGATCCTGGAGGAACAAAGACAAAAGGGTGAATCCAAGAAAGATCTTAGTCACATAAGATGCTACAAGTGCAAAGATAAGGGACACTATGCCAGTGGCTGCCCTGAGTGGAAGAAGGATAAATCTCTTCAAGGACCGAGTGGAAAACGTGAATGCTAAAACTTTTCGTATCCACCACAGGCCATTGTATTTTGAATACTTGTACGCTCTACATCAGAGAAATAAACAAGATTAAACAAAGTTCCTAGACTGACCACAAAAATTTCTTTTAAGGGTGGTAGACACCCATATAATTCTAACCCAGCTGCCTGAAACCCAGAGATCCCAAACCCTCTTTCTTTGGAGCCTCCCCAATAAGAAAATTCATCCCCTGCTAGTTTCCAGTTTCGATGTCAGAAATTTCATTCCTCAAAATATCCCGAGTTATCAGAATCATTCAAGCAATTGCTTTGTCTTCCTAGCCTCTCCGAATCTCGGGGACGAGATTCCTTTTAAGGGTGGTAGTCTGTTACATCCCAACATTTAGGAATGTGCAAAAATCACTAAAATTTAAAACTTTTGTTTTGATTAAAATAAAATATTAAAATGTATAAAAAAACTAACTATAAAAGACTTCAACCAATTTGAAAAAGTCTATTATTTCAAAATTCCCAATGTGTCATTATTTTCAAAAGTTATTTCCAATTAAACATTACATTATCCATTGTATTTCAAAAACCTTAATATGTAGTTTGACAAATGTTTTATGAAGTACAAACCATTTTATTTTAAGTAAATAGTATACTTATAAGCAATTGATTTCAACACGTAGCCTTAGCTATAAATAAATTAAAATAATTATTACAAGTGTTATTTTAAACTATTGAAAACATTGTCTATTTACCAAAAGATTATTATTCAATTACCTGAGTTCAAAACATAATTTGGATATTACAAGTCTATAGTTTATAACTTAAAACCTCATAGATTTTATAATTACTTAACAACCCAAATAAACATTTCATTAGCTTAAATGATTTTCATTTATTTTCAAAACATAAAATGACTTTCATGAATATATTTTCTATATAAGAAATGAAGTAACACTAAAATCTTTTCCAAAGTTAACATGAAATTTCAGTTGACTTATCTTAATATAAAAATTAATGGTGCACAAAATATTTTGAATTAAAAAAAATGAATACATTATATTTCCCTTTTCATTTCAAATAAATGTGTGATGTTATTTAATATTGTACTAAAGCCAAAAATAATTTAATGTTTGAAAATGAGTTTAAATAAATTAATTTCAAACTAATATAAGTGTTGTATTTTTATAAATTTTATTTAGCCAAAAACGAAATTATTTAAGCCATGTTTTCAAATTTGACATTAAGTGGCAAATTTGTAATTAATCAATAATTCAAAATTTTGATTTTTGAAAAGTGTTTAAAATATTCCCACAACTGGTTTAACACAAAGATATTATTTTTAAAAAAATTTAGAAATTTATTTGACTTGATTTGGAGTCTTAAATCAAAAGTTATGAAAGAAATAAGAAAAATCAGAAAAAGAAAAAGAAAAATTGCTGACGTCATGATGACGTCAGCGTCGTCTTCAACCTCCAGAACAGCCAGCACGGGCCGAAACACACGGGATGAAATGTCTCGCATGATTCCCGGTGATTTAGAGGACCAAATGACGCACCGTTTGTTTCTAATTAAAGCCCTTGATCTCCTCTTTCATTCCCCCATAAAATCACTCTCTTAAACGCACTAAATTGCTCTAATATCGTCCACCATTAAACATGGACGTTTTTGGTCAAAATTAATGTCCGATTGATTGCGGGCAAATTACTGCACCAAATCAAGCACCGTCGGATTCTATATAAAGCCCTCGACCTCCTCCTCCATTTCCCCCCAAAAGCCCTGTCCAATACGCACCAAGGCCGACGAATTTGTTCACCGGAGTTTCGCTCGACCGCCACCGTATTTCTTTGATTTCGGCAAGCAGAGTGAATCCCCGCCGCCGATTCTTGGTCCTTCCTCTTTACCACGTCCGTGCCCTCCTTTAAACACCCTCTTTGCTTCATTTCCACAGCCAAATCGTGGAGGCCGAACTCGACCCGAAGGTCATCGTCGCCGTCGGCACTCCGTCTGCCTCTCCACGCAGCTCCGGGAATCGCCGCTCTACTGCGACACCTTCTTCCGCTCGCCGTGTCCATACGCGCGTCGCCGTCGTCTCCCTCGCGTCCGGGAGCATCCGAAACATCTTCGCCGTCCACACCCGTCGCCGACGACCACAGCACGCCGACCGTCCGCGTTCGTCCGCGTCCGCCCGGCCGATCCACCGCCACCGTGATCTCCTCTCGCCGGTGAGCTGCTGCTATGCTTCCTTCTATCTTGTAACGCTACATATCAATTGATGAAGGGTAGCAGCCTTTAGAAAAACGTCATAGGTCACCTATTCAATATTTTCGTTTTTCTGACTAGACATAACTTCCAAAATTCATATTAAATCAACCGTAACTCCGTTTTTGATGTTTTTGTAGTCTATGAAATCGTATGAACATGTAGAAAATAGTGGTGTAATAAAAATTTGTATTTTAGTCGTGCACTAACTTGGTATTTACAGAAACATGTAAAACATTATTTTAATTATAGTTTTAATTCCGTAAGGTCAAAATTTGTAAATAAAATATCTTTGAAAAGCCCATGACCTATAGACTGTGCTAGTTCTGTTGTTTTCCAGCCTTGAGAAATTTAGATTTATTCAAATTCAAAATATGATGTTTAAGTAAATTTGACATAACTTTTGATATAAACATTATTTTTGAGTAAATCAAATTGCTATAAATTTATTTAAATCCCCTCTGTCTATTAATACTAATTATAAAATTTTCTTATAAAAATTTAAATCACATAAAACTTTAATCTTATATTTATTCCTTTATTATATTTTGTGAAAATAGAAACTAATTAAATTGCATTAGCATAATTGTTCATGTGATAAAAAATTGCATTTCATGCATATCATATTTTATTTTGTAGTTATACTTCCCATAAGAAAACTCCTTCCCCATTTTCTCTAAGTTAGAAATATTTTCAACTTAGTATTTTCAACATGGAGCTAGAAGACCAATGAAGGACTTAGCCAAAACAAGACTCCAGAAGAATCTCCAAGAAGTAGAAGCACTTAGAAGAAAAATCAAGAGCAAGTTCATGAAGACCAACCAGAAATATTTTCTAAGTCTTGCTCCCTCTCTCTTTCATTTCTCCTTTCTTCTCTTAGACCTCTTGAAGACTAAGTTAAATCCAAGACCAGCCTAGGTGATACAAAAATCATCAAGTCTGAAGATTATTCAAGTTTACCAAGAATTCAATCAAGACATCACCAAGGAGAATATTACAAGTTTGGAGATGAAGCCTGGAAGACCAACTACATCTTTCTTCTATCTTTTCCCTCTTTCCTAATCTTATCTTTCACTTTAGACATAAATGATTTTTGATCATGTTATTACCATCTTGAAGTTTGTTGGATCCTAGCGGCATAGTGAGATGAAGCGGCCTGGAAACTAACCTTACATGTCCACGTACATGAGACTTGTTCCACAATTTAAGTGGCTGGCCGGGTGTCTGTCTCTCTCACTATAGTGAATATCCAATTTACCAAGTGTTGTTAATAATTGTTGATCACCTTGAAGAATAGAGTTAGTATTTCCTCTAAGTAGTTATGCACATCATGACTAAGTCAATGAGTGCTTATTCAAGATGATTTATAACAAAGTATTTTGTCCAACTTATGACTTTAGTCCTTAGTCATTTTGACCAACCTAATTGCCTTGCATTAACTTAAAAGAATTTCATGGCATGACATGCATCTCTAGTCCTTAGAAATAATTTGCATATCATGCATGACATGTTTTCTTAGAAGTTATGAAACTTGTTTGTTCATTATGTATGCTTGTATGTGTTGTGTTGTTTTGTTTTATGATTGTTGTATAGTTGTTTGTTTATATTGTTTAGACTGAACGGAGAGTTCCGAGTATCGTTGAAAAGAGTTTGTGAACAACGCAACATTCAAGGGCAAGTGGCACACCTCATAAACTTCCTATTATTTCTATATGCATTACTTAGTGTATTTTTATATGCATGTGTAGGATAGTATTGCTATGCTAAACTTGTGTAGAATTCCCTTACTCCTGTGTCTAGGTTCCTATATCATACTTAGCAGAAATATTGATGCTATGCAAATGATGTTTTGTGAAAATCTAAATTCTACTAAGTTAAGAATGAAACACCTGGGTGGTAAAAGGTTGTATGGTGGCGAAGTTGAGTGGCTACTCAGGGCCATGTCTATGGTTCCTGGAGTACGTGCACTTGTGAACGGCCACCCAGGATTAGAGGAATCTGAAGAACTCCGAGTGACGATTGCTTCCAGTGCAGCCATTGCCATATGGGCTCTGGCTTGATCAATTATGTTGCGTGGACTCTCTCCGACTTGACAAGCAGATGTAGGGGGTGTTAGGTGGAACGGGTCAAGGCAGGTGGGATGGAAAATGCTTCTGAAAGATCTCGTCTCATTCTTCTCCTTTCCTTATCACAAATGGTGTGTAAAGGATAATTTGGGTTGAATGGGTACAATGGTGAACGTGCACAACCTCTGCAGAGTGTAAAACTAAGTACTTAGCCGTGTCCCCGGTACGGACAATTTGAGCAGCTGATCACGGACGTCAAACGGAGGATTATACCATTCCAACTTCAGAAATAAAACTTTATGGGTGAACAAGGGAAGACGAGATTATGGTTTTCATGCCATACTTGTCTTGATTTGAAGAAAGAGTTTTCCAAAGAGATAGGAAAAATTGGCTTTATGCAAAATAGCCTTGCACTCCACCAGCCAAATATGCATATAGGCTATAGAGTTATTCCTTTAAGTGTCCACCATAGTGTCACTTGCCAGACTCCATTTTTATGGAATCTGACCCACGTTGTTGCAATATTTTTCTTATTGCAAATTGTTCAGATGACGAGTGAGGTTTCGTTTATAGGTTTCGAGTCTACAACCAACATGTTTTCGCCTGTGGCAGCATGAAAGTGATATAGACTTACTGCTATTGTATTTCCGTTGTGTACTACTTCAAAGCTAGCTTTATGCTATGCAACTTGTAATGAATATTTTGTAAGTCTGGATCATCGATGTAATAAAATTGATACTTTGTTGTGATATTACATCGTAAACTGTGTGTGCAAACGAATCGATCCAGCGATTTGCACTATACACAAGTATCTGCCTTATTTAAAGTGCAGGTACGCTACAGATGGTATCAGAGCACTGTGTTGCCTGTAGGTTTGAAACCCTAGGTTTGGATAGAAATAAGATTTTACCATAGGATTGAAAATCTATTTTATTCACTTTTCTAAAAACAAAACTTTTCATTTTATCTTCCTCATTCTCTCATCTACTATCAACCTTCTGAAAACATCTTATCTTTTTCTAGATGACCATGTTCTTGTAGTCTAAGTCTGATTCTACTGCTTCATATAGAAAAGTTTCAATTCAACATGCAGTTCTACATGCATAGAAGACCATTGAAGAAACAGGATTCGACCAACACTTCTAAGATATCCAAGAAAGTTGAACAAGAACTTGAAGCGCTCACGAAGGAGGTAGATTTTACCACCACCTAAATAGAATGACGATATCGTGTTAGTGTATTGATCATATCAACTTGGCTATATGACAATACTAGATTGTTTTTTGTTGTGAACCTTGTTGCTTGATGTTTGTTAGATGTTTATTGATTATGTTATAGATTGGTTGCCTTGTTTTGTTTTATTGAACTAGGATTCCTCCATAGTACAAATAATTCAACTCATTGCTTTCTAAACCAAACAGATGTCTCACCCCAATACCAACACCAATGTTTTGCATACAACTATGAAACTACTATTCGAGAACCAGAGTCAGCTGTGGAAGTTGATCAATGACCAACTGCCTAAGATTGATCAAAACCATAGTGATTTTGAAGAGAACCTCATGACCAAACTAAAGGCATGCAAAACTTGTGGAGAGATAGGACATACGTCCAAAGATTGTTCTGATGAGTGGCCCTGTCGGGGGGCTGCCCCCCGGGTAGGGGCAGATCCCGGAATAATTCAGCAATGAGCCAACAGTACTTGACCTTTGGTGAGAGCAAGGGACACCTCCTGGTGTGCTGAAGGGGCAACTTGACCCTTGAGCGCTGGTAGAGTGCAATGTGCCTGCTGGCAGGCGCAAGGGTCAGCTCTAGCAGCTATAAATAGACACCCCGAGCCTTCACAATAGCAGCAAAAGCATCAGCGGATGGTTCCTCTAAGAACTAGCTTCTCGAAGATGTCTTTGCTGGTAGGCTAAGACATCTTCGGGAGGCTAGGCCTAGAGATACTCACCCATGGACGAACTCGGACGCCTCCGGAAAGGATCTCGGATCTTGGGCTCCGAGTAGACTCCCGGAGGGAGGTGTATTCGGTTTTGCCGGATAGATAATCCGGGTAAGTGCTAACCGGAACGTCTATCTCGGTCTTGATCTTGTGCAGGAAAGACTTACGAGGGCGAGCATGGAGATAACCGGCACGAGCGAACCCGGTAGGACGTCAACGGTCTGTAACAGGCTTTCCCGTCTGTTGCGGGGGGAAGTACCATTCCGCCTGACACGGAAGTATGGTCACCTCCAGCCTGACACGGAAGCATGGTCACCTCCCGCCTGACACGGGAGCGCGTCAGGCGGTACGACAACGGTACGACAAGACACGACGTGCCTAGCCCGGCAATCCGGAAAAGGCTATCCGGGATGGGCAAAGACATGTCCTGTCTCTGACAGGGGGACAATGATGTTCCAGAACGGCGCCTGCAGTCCTTGCCGGGATGATGACGAAGGGGCTACGCCGGATAGCGCGGAGAGTAGGTCGCACTAGCCGGTGACGCCATGCCGGTTAGGCCTGTCCGGTGGGGCCAAGCCGGATTAGGGTTTCCGGCCTTCCTGGCCGGAACTCTATAAAAGGCGCCATAACTGCTCCTGTGAAAGAGAGACCAACTTGGGAGCCAAAGCTATAGTTGCATTTTACTCCTAGAGCATTTACTTCCTCCTACCTTGAGTTCATCTAGTTCTTCTTGTTCTTCACTTGGAGAGATCTACGAGCAAGTTGTAGCCGTTGTGCCACCATTATATAGAGAGGAAAGGCAGGAGTAGGGGTGTTACCTCCTCACGAGGGCCCTGAACCTGGGTACATCGTCTGTGTGTTGAGTGCCTTCGTGCATTTGTTCTTGTTTATTAGATCTTCCCTCTATCGTGCTGCTCCCGTTTCTAGTTCTTGGGAGATCTCGGTTACACCGGGATCCTCCCCGTGTGGGTTATTCAGCTCGCTATCCCTCCCCGGATCCACCAACGTCCATCGGCCCCACACATTAGCCATCCTATGGCATCTGCCGTGACACCACCACGACAGTTGGCGCACACCGTGGGGCTGACAGAGGCGTTGGCTGGTGTACACATCCGGACGGGCTCCCCCATTCATTTCGATGTCCGGGTTCTCTCTGGCCTTGTCGTAAGGCTGGGTGAGATGGACTTCGTCTGCGACAACGCCGGATGCTTCCAGAACAGACCCTTTCCGGTGAACGGATGCCTCATTGACTTTGGTGGTTTCACCACCTACGTCGCCACCGAAGTTATCTGTAGCTACCCGGACGTAGTCCTGGAAGCTGAGGATCCTCCCATGCTCTGCGCTACTCGGGGTCTGCGTGCCAGTCGCCCCCCGAGTTCCGTCGCGGTGATGATGGTCGGAGCAACCGAGGAGGAGTACCAAGACGCTGACGGCGATGCCGGGAGCGGCCACGTCCGTTTGGCCAAACCTCCTCAGGAAAGAGGTGCGGCCCGAGATGACGATCCACAACCATCCCAGCCACGACGTCGCCCGGATCCCCTCTCGGGTCTGGTGGCCAAGTTGGCTGTCCCTGTAACTGCTGAGGCAGACACCCAGGCCACCTCGGCTGATTTGGAGGAGCAGCGGAGGTTTCTACTCGCGGAAGCACAGGAAATTGCCGAGATTCGTCGCGAACTCAATGCCAGTCTCCGGGAGTACAATGCAGCTCACGGATTCCTTAAGATAGACTCCCGGGACAAGCGCATCGCAGATCTGCACAAGAAAGGAAGAATGGTGAATGATGAGCTGGCAGGTGGAGCCGCCACCAGTCACATGGGAAGCCTGATCTCAGCGGGGAAGCCGGTGTACAGCTCACCGGCGAAAACCCTTAGGGCTGCCGAAGCCGCCATGGCCGAGTTGGTAGGGTTATCCGGTGAGGCTCTACGCAAACAACAGGAGCGGGTGAACGAGTTGGTGATCGAGGCCAACCGTCAGAATCAGACCTTCAAGAAGAAGAACCCCGGGGCAGGATCCCAAGTGCACTCAGCTAGACCCAATAGCCAGAGATCGGACGGTGAGGCCTCTTCCCCGCATCCGAGCAGAAGCAAGAGCAAGAGCAAGAGCCGGAGTCGGAGTCGAGGTTCCGGGAAGAACAAGCAGTTACAGGCTTATGATCCGGCCTTCGCCGGCATCCAGCAAGCCGGGCAGCGTAATTCGGCGCAGGCGGGAAGTACCCGTGAAGGTGGCAACCTGGGTGTAGGAAACAATAACCCGGCTAGCCGTGGTAATCCACCCCGGGACCCTCCTCATGTTCAGGGAAACCCACGAAGGGAGGTCGTCTCAGTCCCGCAGTAGGCTGTGATCCCGGCGCAACACCGGTTCAACGATGGCAACTCAAGACTACAGCAGCTCGGATACCAGCCCGACGAGAACCCTTTGGGATCTCGGATAGGAACCAGACAGCTGAATCCGGCAGATGCCAGATTCCGGCTCGACCAAATTCACCAATCCGAGCTAGTGGAAGAGCAAGGGCCTCCGGGAGCTGCCTGCTTTGGACCCCGGATCATGCGGGAACCACCTGTCCGGAATTTTCAGCTCAACAGGGGTGCCAAGACCTATGACGGCAGCAAGAAGCCAGAGGACTGGCTAACCGACTATGTAACTGCAGTAAGCATAGCCGGTGGAAACAGACGATGGGCGGTACGATACGTACCGCAGATGCTGGAAGGACCTGCCCGGATCTGGTTGAACAACTTGAGAACTGGCAGCATAGACTGCTGGTTAGACTTCTAGGAGGCATTTATCAGCAACATCACCAGCACGTACAAAAGGCCAAACAGGCCTCAGCAGCTCGCCATCTGTAGGCAAAGGAGTAACGAGACTGACCGGGAATATCTTACCCGGTGGAGCAATATTCGCAATTCTTGTGAAGGAGTGGTAGAGGCACAGGCCATCTCCTGGTTTGCACAAGGATGCCGGCATGGCTCAATGCTGTGGCAGAAGTTGCAAAGAAAGATGCCGGCGACCTTGGCAGAGACCATGCGCATCGCCGATACCTACACGCTTGGAGATCCCATGCAACCCCTGGTGGATGTCGGTGACTCCAACAGGAGGAATGCGGGACCTCAGCGTTCGGGACCGAGCAGGAGCCATGATCGCCAGGATTTTGGCCAGAAAAGGAATCAGCCCGAGTACCACCATGCCGCACAGCACGTCGCAGCAGTGACCCGGGAGCAGGAGGATGCCGGCAACAGCCAGCGTCAAAAGACAAGTGGCCCGGCTTGGGGTCAAAGTCAGGAGGTGCAAAAAACCTGGGTGGAACAAAAGAAGCCCCTGACATATGAGGAGATGTTGAACAAGCCATGCTGCAACCATACTCTGGAGGCCAATAAGCCCGCAAACCACCCTACTCGGCAGTGCAGCTGGTATCAGCGCACATTGTAGGAAGGCAGCTCGGGAGCTGTTCGGCCGAGTGCTTCGGCGTCTCGGCCCAACATTCCGAGACCCCCTCCTCCGACATCGGGGGCCAACGCGATCCGGATCAATCAGCCTCAGCGAGGACCCCCACCTCGGCCAGTGAATATGGTGCACACCCGGAACAACAACGGTGCAGGCCCCAGTAACCAAGCCGGACAGCAGCAGGGCAACTACCGGGAGGCACATCAAAGCTATGTGGTCTTCGTGACCGAGCCTACTGACCGGAGAAGTGTGCGGCAGCGTGCCCTGGAGGTGAATGTCGTGATCCCGGCGGTGCCCAAGTTCTTGCACTGGTCCGAGATGGAGATCACATGGAGCAGGAAGGATAATCCCAGGGTTATGCCTAAGCCGGGGGCGTATGCCTTGGTGGTGGACCCAACTTTTGTTGGACCAAACCTCAATGTCCGCTTCAGCCGAGTTCTGATCGACAATGGCAGTGCCATTAACATCATGTACAAGGACACGATGCTGAAGCTGGGGGTGTCCATGAACACCTTGTTTCCTACCGAGACGACCTTCCACGGCATTGTGCCCGGAGTCTCTTGCTCGCCCATGGCAAAAATCTGGGTTGAAGTGCTATTCGGAACCCGCGAGAACTGCCGAACCGAAAGTTTGGAATTCGAGGTCGTGGACCTCGAAAGCCCATATCACGCACTGATCGGCAGGCCGGCCCTAGCCAAGTTCATGATCTCAACTCACATGGGCTACCTGAAGATGAAGATGCCGGGACCTAACGGCGTAATCACCATCTCGGGAGACCACAAGCGCTCCATGGAGTGTGCCTCGGCGGGGTCATGCTTAGCTGAGTCTCTGGTGATTGCGGAAGAAAAGAAGAGGATCCAGCAGGTGGTGGCAATGGCCAAGACCTCCCAACTCGGAATGCCCGGGATGATGAACCCGGAGCAGAGCAACCTGGACAGCAAATAGGAAGGCGAGCTCGTCGACTTCCTCCGTGAGAATCGGGATGCTTTTGCGTGGTCGAGTGACGATCTGCAAGGTGTCCCGAGGAAGTTGGCTGAGCACTCTCTGTTTGTTAGACCGGATGCGAAGCCGGTGAAGCAACCAACTAGGCGCCTCTCGGATGAAAGAAGAGCTGCCGTCATGGAGCATCTGGCTATAATGCTGGCTGCCGGATTCATAATAGAAGTGCTGCACCCGGATTGGATATCGAATCCGGTCCTGGTAGAGAAGAAGAAGGATGATCCCCTCCTGCTTAAGGTGTGGCGCATGTGCATCGACTTCACCAACCTCAACAAAGCATGCCCGAAGGACCCCTTTCCACTGCCCCGGATAGATCAAGTAATAGATTCCACTGCCGGGAGTGAACTTTTGACTTTTTTAGATGCCTATTCTGGTTTTCACCAGATACCTTTGAATCCGGATGATCAATTGAAAACTGCTTTTATTACCCCTTATGGGGCTTATTGCTATCGTGTCATGACTTTCGGTTTGAGAAATGCTGGTGCTACATACCAGAGGTGCATGCAGAAATGTTTGCATGACCAGATAGGCCGGAATGCCGAGGTCCATGTCGATGACATAGTCATAAAGACAAAAGAGAAAGCCTCACTGATAGATGATCTGAGGGAGACATTTAAGAACTTAAGAAGATTCCGGATGAAATTGAACCCGGATAAGTGTACATTTGGTGTTCCGGCGGGGAAATTACTCGGTTTCCTCATCTCAAGCCGCGGAATCGAGGTCAACCCGGGTAAAATTCGTGCTATCGAGAGCATGAATTTGCCTGTGCGTCTCAAAGATGTACAGAAGTTCACTGGTTGTCTTGCATCCCTAAGTCGGTTTGTGAGTCGACTTGGGGAGAAGGCCTTGCCCCTGTACCAATTGATGAAGAAAAGCAAAACATTTGTTTGGACCCCGCAGGCTGACGCGGCGTTCAATGATTTGAAGAAGATGCTCTCAACAGCACCCGTGTTGGCATCCCCATTACCCAAGGAACCTATGCTGCTATATATCGCTGCAACCAACCAGGTAGTCAGTTGGCAATGGTGGTAGAGAGGGAAGAAGGGGGCAAGCTGATACAAAGGCCGGTGTATTACCTCAGTGAGGTGATCTCGGAATCCAAGCAAAACTATCCGCACTACCAGAAGATGACGTATGGAGTATACATGGCGGTGACCAAGCTCAAGCATTACTTTCAAGAGCACCCGATCACAGTAGTGTGCGAAGCTCCTCTGGCCGAGATCATCGGTTGCAAGGACGCTAGCGGCCGGGTAGCCAAGTGAGCCATCCAGTTGTCTCCATACGCTCCGGCGTATGAGAGACGAGATGCCATCAAGTCGCAGGCGCTGCCGGAATTTTTGGTAGACTGGGCCGAGATGCAGTATGAACCTCCAATGCCGGATTACAATTTCTAGAGGATGCATTTCGATGGCTCCAAGGCTAAGATCGGGTTGGGTGCCGGAGTGGTCCTCACTTCACCAAAGCAGGATGTGCTGAAGTATGTTCTGCAAATCCATTTCCGGGCATCTAACAACGTCGC
This sequence comes from Poa annua, assembly GCA_026929855.1. Taxonomy (NCBI): domain Eukaryota; kingdom Viridiplantae; phylum Streptophyta; class Magnoliopsida; order Poales; family Poaceae; genus Poa; species Poa annua. The sequence goes on from CM049428.1 coordinate 48,656,457, forward strand.
GGAATATGAGGCCTTGTTCATGGACTGAATGTCGCCAAGGAGATCGGCATCCGCCGGATAGAATGTTTTGGTGATTCCGATCTCGTAGTGCAGCAGGTGTCGGGGAATTGGGATGCGCTTGATGCAAACATGGCCTTATACAGGTTTCATGTGCAGAAAATATCCGGATTTTTCGAAGGATGCGAGTTCAAGCACATACCCAGAGGAGAAAACGAGGCAGCGGATGTCTTGTCCAAGCTAGGGTCATCTCGGGATGCCTCCCACCCGGGATAGCTCTGGAGCATTTGAGGAAGCCATCTATTCAACCCTCACCCGAGTTGGATTCTATCTTCATCCCCAAGGAGCCTGGTTCAGATGCCATACCCATGGAAGTAGATGTCAGGAGCATCACATCGAACCCGGGGACTGCGCCACAGTGCTCAGAGAGGCAGAGAAATATGATGATGGAGGTGATGTCGGCAGAGCCAATGGACATAGACGCTCCCGTGTTCCCGGTTCGACCTGTCCCGGAATGGGCACAGCCCATTATGACTTACATCTTGGAAGGAACCCTCCCGGAGAATGAAGTGGAAGCCCGGCAGATAATGCGAAGGTCAAAAGCATACACCTTCATCAATCAAGAGTTGTACAAGAGGAGTGTCACTGAGGTACTCCAGAGGTGTGTAGAACCGGCAGAAGGACAAGAGATGCTCCTGGAAATACATCAGGGGGAGTGTGGACATCATGCATCATCCCGGGCCTTGGTGGCGAAAGTGTTCCGACATGGGTTCTACTGGCCCACTGCGTTACAGCAAGCAGAAGACATTGTCCGGAAGTGTGGAGGATGCCAGAGGTTTGCTCACCGGATACATATGCCGGCGTCAGCACTGAAGACAATCCCTATCACTTGGCCATTTGCAGTATGGTGTTTGGATATGGTCGGGCAGTTCAAACCGACAAGAGGCAATATGACGCACACACTGGTCATGGTGGATAAATTCACCAAGTGGATAGAGGTCAAGCCAATCCGGAAGTGTGATGGACACACCGCTGTGCAATTCCTGAAAGACATCATCTTGAGATACGGATACCCGCACAGCATTATCACGGATAATGGCACCAATTTTGCTGTGGGGGAATTCACTCGATTTTGTGCTGAGAAGGGAATCCGGCTGGATGTAGCATCAGTTGCACACCCGGAAGCGAACGGGCAAGTCGAAAGAGCAAATGCCTTGGTCTTGGCCGGCATCAAAGCTCGCCTGATCGAGCCACTGTTGAGAACTCCGGGATGCTGGATAGATGAGTTCCCGGCGGTTTTGTGGGGTCTCCGGACTACACCGAATAGATCTACCGGGTACACGCCATTTTTTATGGTATACGGTGCTGAGGCAGTACTCCCAACCGACATACAATATGATTCACCGAGAGTGACAATGTTCACTGAGACCGAAGCAAGGGAGGCCCGGGAAAATGATGTTGATTTACTTGAGGAGGCAAGGGAATTGGCACTTTCTCGGTCTGCGATTTACCAGCAAAACCTCCGCCGATATCATAGCCGGAAGGTGCACCCGAGAGTGTTCCGAGAAGGAGATCTCGTGCTAAGGCTCATCCAACGCACGGCTGGAATGCATAAATTGTCACCTCCATGGGAGGGACCTTTTGTGATAAGCAGGGCATTGCACAATGATTCATATTACCTTGTAGATGCACAAGAGGCTAGGAAAGGTGTAATGGACAAATCCGGAGAGGAAACCAAACGTCCATGGAATGTAGCTCTGCTTCGACCCTTTTACTCATAAAGGGCTCAGTGTATGATGTACTTAAATTGTTATGTATTAATGAAAGTAAGGCACCCCGGGAGGAACCCGGGGACTGCCTTGTTGTATGCCCATTTACTTTGTTCAGTGTATTTGTTATTTCATACCGATATCTCGGGAAGGAACCCGGGGACTGCCGAGTACCTATTTTTTTTGTATTTTTTGTATGCCGGGAAAGTTCCGAGTCCGATTATCAAAGTCAGAGTAATGTATGTCATGTGAAATCATCTTGTGACTCGACTGACGCACGCCGAAATGGTAGTCAAGAGCAAAGAGAGTCAAATGTGGGGAACACGAAAATGGTCTCGGGGACTCGGAGCAGGAACTTATCCGGCATACTGATTTTGCTAACCCAGTTAATTTTTATGTCGGGAATTCGGTTAGCCAGAACTCGGATTGTCTTAAGTAATGTATATCGTATATGGATTTTTGTGACTCGACTGTCGAACGCCGAAATGGTAGACAAGAGCAGAAATTACCTAAGTACGGTAAACATGAAAAGCAACTCGGGGACTCGTAACAGAGTAAATCGACATAGCTTGTTCGGATAGATAACTCAGTACGGAACGTAAATGTTAAATAGTGTATGTTACATCTTGCACCCGGCATCCCGGGGATTTAACAAATCTACTCTTAAGTTTTTCCAAGTAGTAGGAGAAGCCGGCTTCTCGGCAACGGCAGCAGCAGGAGCAGCAGTCTCGGGAGCAGATGCGGCAGCAGCAGTGGCTTCAGAACCGGCAGCGGTACTCGGGGCATCTGGGCGCACCTCGGCCTGAGAGGCCTCGGGTGTCGGAGAAGTTGTAGCATCCCGGGGAACCACGGTCTCGGTCGCAGCACCAGAGGCAGCATCATCCTCCTCCGGGATCTCACCATCCACGTCGCAAATCGCGCTGGTGTCTTCGTCATCCTCGTAGTCGGATTCGGAATCGGAAGCAATGACGCTGGCGGTGAAGGCGCGAATGTTGGACCAAGAGGCGATGCGATGCGCCACTTCTTGTCGCCGCTGGACCTTAGCCGGATCGCTGCACCACGGCGAGATGGTGCGCAGGCGCTGGATCACCTCCAAGTCGAGACCTTCGTACCAACTCAGTACTTGGGTCATGACCTGATCGGCACCAGCCCGCGCACCGGAGCGTTTCCAAGCATGGACACGCCTCCCGGCACATCGGAGTGCGCTCGCGAGTTCGCTGACCGAGAGCGTCGCGCTGATACCCGGCCACAGCGCACCATGAACATGGATCGCGGCGCTGAGCAGCTGCGTCCCGATCGACCGGAGAGGCACTATCCGGGCCTTCAGGGCGGTGAGGTGGTCCTCAATGTCCCAAGCATCCGAGACAGGGCCCTTCCCGGCACGCTTCTCTCAAGCGGCAGCAATAGCAAGGGCGGCAGCCTCGCGAGAGTGCTCGAATTCCCCTTTAAAAAGAAGAGTTGTCAAGCGACTAGGTCATAAGAAAAGCAACAACAAAGAAAGAAAGCAACGAAAAAAGGGGATGTCGGTTCACTTACTGTTGAGATCCCGGTCCAGTACAGTTAGCTCGGAGAGCCAAGTATCGGACCGTGACCGGAGAAGAGCCAGCCCGGTCTCGGCGAGATGCGCGCGCTCCTCGGACTGATCCAAGGTCTCCTTTTGTTTCTTCGTCGCCTCCACGAAGCGCGTCTTCATCTCGGTCGCAGCAGCTCTGGCCTTTTCAAGCTCGCCATTGAGCCGCGTGATCTCGGCCTGCACGGTAGCAAGTGCGGCCTTCTGATCCACCGAGATCTTGCGCGCGGCATCTCGCTCCTCCCGGAGGCGCTCCTCGCACTTCTTTGACTGACCGAGGTCAGCAAGAACCCGGTTGAAGATGTTGCCGCGTTTCTTGCTGCACTCCTGAAATCAAGAAAAAGAAGAATGAGTCAATCTTGGAAAAAATATAAGGAACTCGGAAGATTCCGAAATCAGTAAGAAACTACCCGGTTGGGAGGATCTCGGGGACTCGGTGTCCGAGTCCTGAAATTTTCTCTAAGATTGGAGCCTAGTGATCTGCTATTCGGTGGAATCTAGAGCACTAAGCACCAATCTCGGGGACTAGTGGTGATGGAGCAAATTTTGAAACAAGCTACCCGGTTGGGAGGATCTCGGGGACTCGGTGTTCGAGTCCTGAAATTTTCTCTAAGAATGGAGCCAAGTGATCTGCTATTCGGTGGAATCTAGAGCACTAAGCACCAATCTCGGGGACTAGTGGTGATGGAGCAAATTTTGAAACAAGCTACCCGGTTGGGAGGATCTCGGGGACTCGGTGTCCGAGTCCTGAAATTTTCTCTAAGATTGGAGCCTAGTGATCTACTATTCGGTGGAATCTAGAGCACTAAGCACCAATCTCGGGGACTAGTGGGGAAGGAACAAATATTTATTGGAGAAAGAAAGGGAACAAACTTACCTCGGTCACCCGAGTAACATCCAGAGCGGCCACCTGGAGAGCGTGCAGAGCTTGGGCGTTGCGGCTAGGGCCGGCAGCGTGCAAGTCTCCCACGGTCTCGGAGGCGTCAGCAGCAATCCAGGCCTGGTTGTATTCGTCAACAATGTGTATGCCGGAGCCGCCGGGCGCACGAGCAGCAACAAATTCCCGGGATCCTAAAGGCACAAAGGATCTTACGGTTGCTCGCAGCATCCGCAGGGCGGCAGTAGGGATCTCGGCGGGAGGCGGTGGTAACGGTGAAAACTTACCCGTACGTAGGGCCAAGTCTTGGGCCGAGGATGTCGGAGCAGCAGTAGGTTTGGCAGAAGTTGTTTTCTGCCCGGCAACCTTGGCGCGCGATTTAGCGACAGGTTGATCAGCTAGCCGGGAAGAAGCTGCGGGCTGTTTCTCCGGGGCGGCCTTGTTCGCAGCTTGCCGGGAGGGACCGCTTGGCACGAGCTGCCGGGGAGGGCTCAGGATCTCTGCCTCAAGCCCGGGCACCCTGCGCGGACTCTCCGGAAGAAGGATGTCTTCCGAGGTAGTTGTGGCCTGCACGGGGGTCTCATCGACCACCGGACGTGTATCCGGTGTCGCAACAGTAGCCGGTGCGGCACCGGAAGCAGGAGGCTCGCTTCTTCGAGTAGAAGGACGAGGTGGAGAAGAGGCAGCCCGAGGCGGGCTGGGTGTCCGAGATCCAGGAGGAGGGGAGACAAAGGATGACGGGAGGTCGAGTGCGTCCCTGAAAGAAATATCTCAGTAAAAATTTATGGAGAAGACAAGGTCAGGTAGCACAAAGTAAAGAAAATGTACCCGGAATCCACAGTGGGAGGACCCTTCCTCCGGCGTCGAGGCTTCTCGGCCGTTTGTTTGTTCGGCTTACTCCTCTTGGGAGGGTTGCCGGAGTCATCGGCGGCGTCGGTGTCGGAAGCCACACGCTTCCGTCTCTCAGCGCGTTTGGTCGCGGCCGTAGGTTTCGGAACCACTGCTGAAGCCCAATTGAGGGGGAGAGCGTCAATCACATCGAGAATTTGACAGTCAATCTCATCCTCTTCATCCGAAGAAATTGAAATAGCCTCTGAGGTGGAAGGGTTACCCGGGGCGACAGCTTTGACTAGAGGAATGGCGAGATGGTCCTCGCCGTCGGGATCCTTTCTCGGCATCTTAGCCGGTACCGGGATGTTCGGCACGAAATTCCCGTTGGCGTGGATCGCGTCCTCCTCGGCTTGCCTCTCGAATAACTGCGCAAATAAATCACCACATGATAATCATGTCGGTTTCCAGCAGAACCCGGGTGCGAATGCAATTGTGCGAAAGACAGACAGGAGCACCTGTTTCAATGGTTTTTTCCGGGATCCCCACTGACACCCCAAACATACTCATCCGACATCTTCGTCCGAGCAATAGCTCGAACACGTCGGACGACCGCGGGACGATCCAGGGGGAAAATACTGGTCCTGGTGGGATCATAGCTCCCATCCATTTGGCACATCTTGTGCACTCGGGTTTGTAGAGGGCAGACGCGGCGGATAATGAAACAGCGCAAGAGATCGTCGCCGGTCATCTTGTTGGTCAGCACCGCGAGGACGTCGTGCATACACTTGACCTCCTCGGTGTCGGGGAACCGTTTCCAGAGGTTGAACTTGCGGGGAGGACCAATGGCGAACTCCGGCAAGTTTATGAAATCCGGATTCGAGGATCCCGGAGCATCTCCGAGCTCTCCCGGTTCTTCACGTAGAAGAAGCTGCGCTGCCACTTCCGGCATGATTCTAGTCCTTTGACTATAGGGAATCCGGAGTCAGCACGGGGGATGATGGTGGCCGCTCCGCAGTCGACCAAGTCTTTTACTTTCTTATCCGTATTGGGGATGACTTGGCGACGAAGGATGAAGTACCTGGCCCAAAGATCCAGGAATGGCCATACGCCGAGATATGCTTCCGCGTAGGTGGTGAAGACCGAAAGCATCATAATGGCGTTAGCTGGGAGATGATGGGGTTGGAGGCTGTAGGTGTCGAGGAAGTCGCGGAAGAAGGGGCTAGCCGGAAGCCCAAACCCGCGCTCGAAGTGCGTGAGGAATACAACGTATTCCCCGGGTTGGGGTTCCGGTTGAACCTCGTCCTCCGGAAGACGGCTCTCAACTTTTGGAGGAATCCGGTGAGTCCGGTACAGCCAGTCCAGGTCCGCTTGTTTGGTCTCGGATCCATCCCAGCACCCCCGGATACTTTCTTCACCCATGCCGGAGAAGTCCGCAGATGTATCCGGGCTACTCTACAGGCGCAGCGGCAGTTTTTCGGAATTAGTCTACCGGGAGCTAAGATGCCGGATCGCAAACTCCTAAATACAACCGAGTTCCTGGCAAATAAGATCTACCGTGTGCTAGTAAATCAAAACTAAAAGGAGGAAAATAGGCTCGGGCTAAACTCAAATGACGCAAAGTGCGGGCAAAAGGTCTAAGTCCTACAGCGACTGTGCATCCCCGCCGCGCACCCCGTGCGCGCCGCTCGAATCGTGCTCGCCGACAGCGGCACAACTGACGAGGTGTTAACTCGACAAGTCGCAGGGTTGTGCACCCCGGGTTGATTGATGGGGAGAGAGATGAGTGCAAGGTGATCACGACGGATGACAAGCGAGGTTTACCCAGGTTCAGGCTCCCGGAGGATAACACCCTACTCCTGCTTGTCTGGTTATTCATGCGAGTAGCGATTACAATGGCGAGATTACGATCTCGCTAGGGTTTGTCGTGGTGGTTATCAGCGTGTCCTTTGGGACGGGCAACCCTCATGGCTTTATAGGCAGCCAGGTCTCGGGTGGTTGGTATAGATACGGTAGGTTACAAGACCTAACCGAGTTGGACTAGGATACGAGGTACCCCGAGTGGGCCTTCTGCGGGCCTTTCCATCTTGGCGCGGCCCAGGTAGCATCATCGTGGGCTACCCGCAAGGCAGCCCCACGTCAGTAGCCCCCGAGTGCTTGGTCGAAGCGTAGAGTCGGACAAAGGACTCCTTCCTCCTGGACGCGCCGTTGGATTGCTTGATCTTGAGCTTGAAATCGAATTTCTTCAGTCGAACCAGCCACTCCCGATGGGAGTAATCTGTGCAGTCGAATTACTCTGCCTTCATCTTCTTGTGAAGCTTGCTTCTACTCGGCCTGTTTTGGCTTACTTGCGGATGGATTCGGCTGCTCGAGCTTACTGCGTTGCCACTCGAATGGTTTCTTCGGGTGCTCGGAGCATTGGCTGATCCTACCTCGTTGATTTCAGCTTTGAAGCTTACCACTCGAATAACTCTTCCGAGTTTCTTCGGTTGAATTTGGAGCCGTTGGCTTGGTGACATCATTGATGACGATCCGTTGCACGCCTCTGCGCCCGATGGGACGTGACGTGGCGGGCCCCGCTGTCAGAGCTGACCACGGTTCTCAGTTGTCACGTCTCCGAAGTGGGCGCGAAATTTGCGCGGCACGATGACGACGCCTCGGTTCTCGTGCGTAGTGGAGGAAGTTGGCGGTGACGGTTGGTTTCTCCGTGCGATACGTGGACGGCTGGATGTTCCTGCGCGGAGCCCTTGCTCGATGGACGGTTGAGATGCCAATCCTCGAGGCATAAGTACTGTGTCTTGGCGTTTGGGATGTCATCTTCTCCAATCGATTCTTGCCTTCTTTCCTCCTGCGCTCTACCATTTCCGCCGCCATCCCAAGCTCCGAGCAGTCCGTCCACGCACCTTGCGACCTTGGCAATGGGCAAGCCGAAGAGAGCCGCTGGCTCCTCCGCCGCCGCCGACGACGTCAGGGTGATGAAGAAACCCGAAGGCGATTGGCAGAGGTCCTCGACGAAGAAGACCGATGTGGAGCTGCTCCGCGCGCAGGGCCTGCTGCCACTTGCCGACCAAGTCCAGGTACGAGTCCCTGGCAAGGAAGTCTTCCCCACTCCCCGCGATGGGGAACGTGTTTGCTTCGCGGACTTCATTCCGCGAGGCTTCGGGTTCCCCATGCACGATTTCGTGCGCGGTCTCCTGTACGCCTATGGGGTTCAGATCCACGATCTGACCCCCAATGTCGTCTTGAGCATCGCGGGCTTCATCGTGCTCTGCGAGTGCTTCTTGGGTGTCGCGCCCCACTGGGCATTGTGGAAGTCGCTCTTCCTCGTTCGCAAGAACGTGGGGAAGAGTGGGCTGACCTTCCCAGTGGGCGTCTTCGGAATCCAGGTGCGCGGTGACACCGCGTACTTTCATACGAAGAAGTCTGACTCCGTCCAAGGGTGGCGCCGGAGATGGTTCTACGTCCAGTCGAACGACGACGGCCTGGACGCGTTCGACAGCAAGCGTGGTCTGCGGAAGACTGGCGCCTGGGCGCACCCGCTGTCCGTCGTGGAGAAGGAGGCTGTGCGGCCCCTGCTGGGCCTGCTGCACGAGCTGACTCAGACCCTTGGGCGCGATGCGGGTGGCATCTTTCTGATGGCCACCTTCTTCCGTCTTTGGGTGCAGCCGCTCAGCGCCCGGCCTCACCCGATGTGGGCCGCCGAAGGCGTCAGCGCCAAGCCGCTGGAGGATGAGGAGGTGAAAGCCAGCGTCAGGTCCATCACCAACCTCCGAGCCGCGGACACGTGCAACGTCAAGTGCCCAATTTCTCCTTACGGGGCCTCGAACCCCGTTCCTGAGGTAAGTCTTGTCTTGTCTTCTCTGTGCCCTTGTTCGACTTGAGTCTACATTCCTCTTTGATTCGACTTGTGTCTACTTGCTTCAGGGCTGAGATCTTTTCATCAGCTTTCCTCCCCTCCCTGAGAACGGACCCGACGACGAGTCGAGGTTTGTCGAAGAGGATGACGAGGACGAAGAGATTCCCTCCGTGCACTCTCCCCGCGACGAGGTGGAGGAGGAAGATGAGGTGGAGGAACCCGCGAGGAAGAAGCGGAAGCTTCCGAGTCGCGGCGAGTCTGCCACTGCGTCGTCACCCGCCCGGGACGTGGACGTTGCTGAGGAGGAGGTCGTCGTGACGTCTCCGGGTGCTCGGTCTTCGGGTGGCTGGGAGGAACCTCTGAACGTTCCCCCAGTCAGCTCCGCAGCACCACGCTCGTTCGCGCGGATGCCTTCGCCTTCCTTGGAGAGCTACGACGACGCCGGCACCCCCAGGTTAGTTTCTTTGCAATGTGTCCTTCGAGTTGTACTTTGCAGTTTGGACGCTTTGATTCGACTGATGTTCTTGGTTTTGCTGCAGCCATCATTCTGACGACGTTAGCTCCCCCCTGCGGGATGTGGAGCTCACATCCGCCCCTTCGACTGGGTTGGGGACGCCAGTGGTGGTGGAGAAGGTGCATGCTGAGCCTGCCGGTATTGCCTCTTCTATCCGCGTGCCTCCTTCGACTGCGGAAGACCTTGAACTCCTTGACCACGTAAGTCTTGCATGCTTTTTCTTGCGTTCTTGATTTTTCATCGGGTGCGCGATCAGCGCTCCCGATGGGAGTAGCCCCCGAAGATGTGGGTGACTAGTATAGTCGCCCGCAACTTTATTGACATCTCGCTTTTGTTTCAGCCTTACTATCGCCAACAGCTCGACGCGGCCACAGATTATGTTCGCCTGGAGAAGGAGAGGGACCAACTGCGTGCCTCGCTGGACCAGGCTACTGGGCGGGTTGACGAGCTTGAGAAGGATCTTCACGAGTCTCGAGAGCGGGAGCTGGCGCGGGTCGCCAAGGAGAAGACTCAAGTTGGTCGTCTCCTTTCGCTCGCCGGTGTACTTGGGGGTGAGTTTCGGCTTGACGCCTACTGAGTCTTTGTTACTTTTCTTATCCTGACTTTGAATTTTTGCGCAGAGACTTGCGGTGGAGCTCCTCCCGAAGATGCGTCGAGTGACACGGTTGACCTGGCTACCGCTGTTGGCTTCCTCGACCGGGTATGCGCCTACGCTTCGGACGCGCTGAAGAAGTCTTCAGCCGCGCTGCAGAAGTCGACTGGAGCTCTGGCCGTGGTGCACCAGAACATCTTCCCGGGTGACCAGCCGCCGGCGACCGTGGACGCCCTGGCTGCACCGTTTGAGGACGCGACCACCATCGCCGACTTCACGCGGTCGCAGACCGTACGCGGCTCCGAGCTCACCTTCCAGCTCCTATTAGGCCACCAAGTTCCAGGTGACTTCGAGAAGGTCGTCAGCGGTTTTCCTCGCAAACCCGATGGCCGGACCGCGTCGCTGAGTGGCGTGAAGGAGCGCGCCTCGCAGCTGGCTGCGCATCTTGTGGCACTCTTCGAGAGGGCCCTTGCTAAGGCGACTGAGGCGGCAGCTCGGAAGGGCCGTTCCCGGTCGCAGTCCGCGGCCTTAGAGTAGGCATAGTTGTAGGAATGCGGCAGTCGCCGCGATCTGTATTTTGAACTCTATGCTTGTAATGAATATTGCCCTGTCGGGTCTTTTGGTCTTCGATATTGATTTTGCTGGTCTTTAATTCTTCTTAGTTGATCTGTGCTTCGCAGTCGCATGATTATATTGACTCTGCGTATCCCTGGCAGAGTGCTGCGCGCGATGATGCTCCGCCTTCTCCAGTGGCCGTGCCGAGTGGCGCGGCTTCTTCTTCGGGTGCTCGCCGTCGTCGGGCGGCGCCGGCTCCTCCACGCAGTGTAAATGATCAGCGGATAATCACGTATCTGAAGAACAAGGTGGTGGAGCTTGAGGCGACCCTGAAGAATACGGAGCGGCTGCTGCACCGTTCTCAGTCGCATCCCACGGCGGAGTTCTCGCGACGTGAGGATTTTTTGCTTGGGGAGATCGACCTGATCAGTCGGCAGTTGCAAGGTATGTATCCCTTTATGCGCGCAGATGTTAATCCCGACTGGGAGGCCGAGCGGGCTCGCGTTGAGGAGCGAGTCACCCGAGAGGCGTCCGGCGACTCCTACGAAGCTCGACAGTTCTGGGTGAACCAGTCGAGGGGGCGCGTCCTTGCCACCATGCTTGATCGTACTTGGTGCGCTGCTTTTCTTCTGGAGAACTGCCGGAGGACACTTTGGCACATCAACCGTGTGTACTTCCCGCACAATGCGCAGCCGAACGGGTTGTCTGCCTTGCTGGAGAGGTTCCACGATGGTGAAGGGCTGAAGGAGGTTGTCGACGCCCAACTTGTGGCTGGTGCGAACGCGGCGCTGGCATACGTCCGGATGCACCGGCCACATCTTCCGCTTGAGAGGGTGCTTGAGGGCCTGCCGGGTGACGACGACTTTGATGAGACCTTAGCGGCTGCGCGCCGGATTATCCGACAGGTTCAGGACCTGAGCGAGCGCCTTGTAGGTCCCCTTGATGCGCCGAAGGCTGAACCTGCAGTTTAGAGTAGCTGTCGTCTGATGTACAGGGTTAGCTATAGAGGGCAAATGTGCCTGTGTAAGTAAGATTTAACAGATTAAAGTACTTTTGAGTTATGAGAGCTGATCTGTTTACTCGAAAGTGAAAATGCCAGAGTTGATTTGCGACCTGTATGGCGCAGTCGCCTAGTATGCTAGGCAACGGCCTAGGTTTTTTCGAGTGTAACCTGTATGCCGCAGTCTCTGATTTTAACAGGTGGAGACTTAGGATTTTTGTGACTTGACCTGTATGGCGCAGCCCCCGAGTCGCTCGAGTGGTGGCCTAGGATTTTGGCTAAGACCTGTCTGGCGCAGCCCCCGAGTAGGTCGAGTGGCGGCCTAGGATTACAAGTGTTACCTGTTTGGCGCAGCCCCCGAGTATGTCGGGTGGTGACCTAGGATTTGGAACTTGACCTGTGCAGCGCAGCCCCCGAGTGGGTTCGAGTGGCGGCTGAGGATTTTTCTGAGAAGGCCTGTTTGGCGTAGCCCCCGAGTATGTCGAGTGGTAGCCTAGGGTTACAAGTGTGACCTGTGTGGCGCAGCCCCCGTGTGTGTCGGGTGGCGACTTAGGATTTTGAACTTGACCTGTATGGTGCAGCCCCCGAGTCGGTCGGGTGACGGCCTAGGATTTTTTGACTTTATGCTTGTATGGCGCAGCTCCCGGGTAAGTTGGGTAGCTGCCTAAGCTTTTATTTCAACCTGTGTGGCGCAGCCCCCGGGCGGTTCGGGTGGCGACCTAGGATTTTGGACATGCTTGTATGGCGCAGCCCCCGAGTGGTTCGGGTAGCGGCCTAAGCTTTTATTTCAACTTGTGTGGCGCAGCCCCCGAGTGGTTCGAGTGGCGGCCTAGGATTTTTGAGCTTCTTCTGAGTGACAGGTAAAGGAGACAGAATTTCTTCAAATCACTTTATTGATTCTTGCGAACAGGCCGCCTCGTTAAAACCCTTCCAGTCCCCTCAGGTACCCTGGTAAGGGAAAGAGTGCGTCTGAAACCTGCCGCGCTGATTTTCTTGTACAATGGTTGTTTTGAGCTAGGCGTAGAACCGGCGGAGTTGTGCTACGTTCCACGGGTTGCTGCAGTCCGCTCCTGTCTTCGAGTCCTTTAGGCGGTAGGCTCCATTGCCTATTGCTATTGTTACGATGTACGGGCCCTCCCATGGGGAAGCGAGCTTGTGCACCTTCTTTTGCTTGAGTCGGAGAACCAGGTCGCCTGCGGCGAACGCTCTTGGTCGCAGCCTCCGAGTGTGATAATTGCGCAGGTCCTGCTGATACACGGCTGATCGTGCCAGGGCGATGTCGCGCGCTTCATCCAGGGTGTCCCTGCTGTCTTCGAGTGCCTCCTCTGCTTCCGATTCGTCGTAGGCGACTACTCTCGGTGCGTCGAACTTGATGTCGCAGGGGAGGACCGCTTCTGCGCCGTACACCATGAAGAAAGGGGTGTACTGGGTGGATCTATTTGGCGTTGTTCGCAGACTCCAGAGGACCGATGGCAGTTCTTCCACCCATGCGCCTGCTGCGCGTTTTAGGGGCACGCGCAGTCGTTTCTTGATGCCGCTGCAGACGAGGCCATTGGCTTTCTCCACTTGTCTGTGGACTGCGGGTGCGAGACAGACGCGTAGTTGAGTTTGATCCCCTGTTCTGAGCAAAAGTCCTTGAATTCTTCGGCTGTGAAGTTTGAGTCGTTGTCGGTGATGATCCCGTTTGGTACCCCAAATCTGAAGATGATTGACCTGATGAAGTTGACCGCTGTGGATGCGGTCGAACTTGTGATGGGCACGGCTTCGATCCACTTTGTGAACTTATCGACTGCAACCAGGAGGTGAGTGTGACCTCCGGGTGAGGATTTCTTCAGCGGGCCCACCATGTCCAGACCCCATTGGGCAAAGGGCCAGGCTAATGGTATTGTCTTGAGTTCAGATGCTGGGGCGTGCGGCTTGTTGGCGAATTCCTGGCACCCTGTGCATTTCTTCACCAGCTCCTCGGCGTCCTGCATGGCTGCCAGCCAGTAGAATCCGGCGCGTAGCGCCTTGGCCACCAGTGCCCGACTGCTGGCGTGATGCCCGCAGATACCCGCGTGGATGTCGAGTAAGATGGCTTGGCCGTCGACTGGATCTATACACCTTTGCAGGATTCCTGAGATGCTTCTTTTGTAGAGTTCTCCGTTGATGACGGTGAAACTTTTGGAGCGCCTGATGATGCGCTTTGCTTCGACTGGATCTACTGGCAGCTTCTGATGTAATATGTATGCCAGGTACGGTCCTGTCCATGTGGCTTCGACTAGCATGACCTCCATGGGGACCTTGTCTTGGCTTGATGGGTTGGCATCGCCTTTTGTTGTGGTTGTGCTTGCTGTACTCTGAGTCTTGATGGATCTCTGCGTGATGCACTCGAGGAAGACGCCGGGTGGGACTGGCACCCTGTCTGAGCCCATGTTAGCGAGGACGTCGGCTTCCTCGTTGCTTTCACGGCCAATGTGGCGCAACTCGCAGCCGTCGAAGTTCCCTTCCATCTGATTGTAGAGGTCTCTGTAGGCAATCATGTTGTCAGCGACGGCGTCGCAGGACTTCATGGTTTGCTGTACCACCAGGTAGGAGTCGCCGTAGATCATGAGGTGCGTGGCGCCGCAGTTCTTGGCCATCCGCATGCCGTGGATAAGGACCTCGTATTCGGCTTCTTTGTTGGACGGCTTCGGGAAGTCCATCTGTAGGACATACTTGAGCTTGTCGCCTTTGGGGGAGATGAGCACGACTCCTGCCCCGGCTGACTTGAATTTCTTCGAGCCATCAAAGTACATTGTCCATGCGTTGGACAGGTCGGGGACATTTGGTAGCTGGCCTTCTATCCACTCGGTTGTGAATTCGGGGAGAACTTGGGCCTTGATAGACTTCGGGTGAGCATACTTCAGCCCCCATGGTCCTAGTTCGACAACCCACTTGGCGACTCGTCCTGTCGCGCGCTGGTTTGTGAGAATGTCTGCTAGTCCAGAGGAGCTTACCACCGTGATCGGGTGCTCGGAGAAGTAGTGGACGACCTTCCTGGAGGTCATGAAGACTCCGTATGCCAGCTTCTGGTAATGAGGGTAGTTCTGCTTGGACAGGGTGAGTACTTCGATGAGGTAGTAGACGGGCCTCTGCACCGGGTGGCTGTGCCCTTCTTCTTCGCGTTCGACTACGAGCACCGTGCTTACCACCCTGTTCGTTGCTGAGACGTATAGGTACAGCGGCTCATTTTCCAGTGGTGCCACGAGGACTGGAGAAGTTGTCAGTGTTTTCTTGAGATGGTCGAACGCGTCCTGCGCCTCTTGTGTCCACTCGAACTTGTCTGCCTTCTTCATCAGTTGGTAGAAAGGTAAGGCTTTCTCTCCCAACTTACTAATGAACCGGCTGAGAGCTGCGACTCGGCCAGCTAATCGTTGCACCTCCCTGAGCTTGGTTGGTGCTGGCATTGTGAGTATGTTCTGCACCTTCTCGGGGTTTGCTTCGATTCCTCTTGCGGATACAAGGTACCCTAGTAGCTCTCCGGCTGGTACGCCGAACACGCACTTCTCTGGATTGAGCTTGATCTGATATACGTCCAGCGCAGCGAAGACCTTGCGGAGGTCGTCGACTAGGGTATCCTCCTTTCGGGTAGTGACGACAATGTCGTCGACGTAGACTTGGACAATCTGCCCGATTAGCCCCTTGAGGCATGCTTGCATTGTCCGCTGGTAGGTGGCACCTGCGTTCTTTAACCCGAACGGCATCGTCTGGTAGCAAAAGACGCCGTCGGGTGTGATGAAGGCTGTCTTCTCTTCGTCCTCGACTTTCAGCCTGATCTGCTGGTAACCTGAGTAGGCATCCAGAAAAGATAAGCGTTCGCAACCTGCAGTCGAGTCGATGATCTGGTCTATCCGCGGGAGCGGGAAGTGGTCCTTGGGGCAGCATTTGTTGACTGCGGTGAAGTCAACGCACATGCGCAGTTTCTTCGTCTTCTTTTTCTCAACTAGAACCGGGTTGGCGACCCAGTCCGAGTCTTGATCTCTCGGATGAACTTGGCGTGCAGTAATCTGTCGACTTCCATGGTGATCGCGTCTTGTTTGGGTCCTGAGAAGCGTCGCATGGATTGCTTGACTGGTCTTGCGTCCTTGTGGACTTTGAGAGAGTGCTCGGCGAGTTCCCTGGGTATCCCTGGCATGTCAGAGGGTTGCCATGCAAAGATTTTCCAGTTCTCACGTAGGAACTCGACGAGCGCGCCTTCCTATGCAGGGGTCAGACTCGACGAGACCTTGACCGTCTTTCCGCTGTCAGTCGGATGGACTTGGTGGGTGACAGTGTCGTCATTCGAGTTGAACGCTGCGTCTTTTGCAGGCTTCTTGCGAGCCGGGAAGATGGTCTTGTCGTTGTCGGCTGATATGGCCTTGAAGTGCTCTTCGACGCCGAAGAACTCGGAGATCTTGGCGAACTCGCGGTCGCAGCTGTTGGAGAGCCCGAAGTCGCCGCGGACGGTGATTACTCCTTTCGGCCCGGGTAACTTTATCATCAGGTAGGCGTAGTGGGGTACTGCCATGAACCTGGCAAAGCTTGGGCGTCCGAGGATGGCGTGGTATTGTGACTTCCAGTCGACGACCTCAAAGTCTATCGACTCCTTCCTGAAGTGCTCGGGTGTACCGAGGATGACGTCGAGTGTGATTGTTCCCATGGGCGTGATTGCTTGCCCTGGTACTATGCCGTGGAAGGTGGTTTCCGATTCCGACAACTTCTATCTCGACCTGTTCATTCGTCTGAGGGTATCGGCGAATATGATGTTGATGCTGCTGCCTCCGTCCAGGAATACCTTCTTCAGGCTGTAGTCGCCGATCAAGGCCTCAATCACGAGTGTGGCGTGCCCGGGTCGGACTACCTCCGCTGGGTGATCTGCCCTGGAAAATGTGATTGGTGTCTCCGACCCGCGCAGGTAGTCTGGTACCGCGCGCGGGCTGTTGATGGCTTGAAGTACTTGGCGTGTGATGATTTTCTGCCTTCTGTTCGACGGGGGTCCCTTCTGGATCATGTTCAGCTGTCCCCGTGCGGCTGGGTACGTGTCGGCTGCTGCCGACGGACCTTGCTGCTGCTGCTGCGGCTGGGGGAATGCTCCTGCCGCCTGCACTTGATTGTTGTTTGCGGGTGCTGCCTGGATGGCTAGCTGCGGTGCCGCTTGTATGGCCTGCACCGGGGCGATGATTTGCTGCATGGCATGGTAGATCTTTCTTGCTTTGCGGCAATCCTTCAATAGGTGGTTTGAACCCCACTTTCCTGTTGCCGGATTGCGGAACGAGTGATGCTTACAGGGTTGCATCAGTTCCTCTGCTGGGGTCAACAGGCGCTTCCACTCGCGCTTCTGACTTCCATCATTATGGTCGATGCTGCTGCTGCCACGGTTGTACTGACTCGAGCTGAGCTGTCGACTTTGCTCGTATTGTCGACTGTTGTCACGCTTGTCATCACGGGGGGTTTCATAACCCGCCGCTACTAATTCGATTGAATCGTGGGTGTAACGTGCCTTCTTCTTTTGACGTGCTTCGCGCCAGTTGCTTGTTTCGCCTTCCTTTTTGGGAAAAGTTTCGCGGACATAGTCCTCTCCTTCGGCCCACTGGTTGGCTGTCTTCATGAGTTCTATTGTGGCTTTCGGCTGGAGCCTACCGAATTC
Organism: Poa annua; assembly: GCA_026929855.1. Classification (NCBI taxonomy): domain Eukaryota; kingdom Viridiplantae; phylum Streptophyta; class Magnoliopsida; order Poales; family Poaceae; genus Poa; species Poa annua. The sequence goes on from CM049428.1 coordinate 48,673,662, forward strand.
CTCCCGGAGGTCGCGGCGAGCGACGCCATGCATGAAGGCGTCCATCACTCGATCCTCTGATACGGGTTCCATGGTATTGCGGAGGAGTGTCCACCTCTGGATGTAAGAGCGGAGCGACTCATCCTTCCCTTGCTTGCAGGCCTGCAACTCGATGTAGGTCGTCGGCCTGGCGAATGTTCCTGAGAAACTCTTGATGAAGTTGTCCTGGAATTCCTCCCATGTCCGGAAAGAGTCTTTGGGTTGACTGGTGAGCCACCCGCGTGCCGAATCTGTCAGCATGAGCTGGATGTACTGCATTGCTGTAGTCGACGTTCCGCCTTGACAGGTGCAAGCGATGAGGTAGTCCTCGAGCCATAGCTTTGGGTCTTGCTTCCCGTCGTACTTTGGTGTGCCAGCCGTCAACTTGAAGCCTTTAGGCATGCGGGTGTCGCGGATGTTGAAGCTAAAGCATGCTGCGCCGCACGGCTCGAAGTCGCGGTCGGCGTTGTCGTTCGCGTGTGCCACGCTAGCCGAGCGCTCCTTGCGGCTGCGGTCCACCGTCTTCTGTGTCAGGACATCACGGAGGTCCTTGACTGGCTTTCGCTGCGCCGGTGGGATGCCCGATGTCGTTGGTTCATTCGCTCGGTTGTTTGGCCCCTTGGCCGCCAGAGCTTCTTCGATTGCCCTTATGGAGGCAATTTGCTGCTTGTGGAGAAGGGAGCGCGCGTCTCCCTCCGGTGGCTATGTGAGCCGGAGGTATGTCTCGACTGATATCAGGGCGGCATTCGCCGTCTTTGGGACGGGTATCCCGTTTTCATCTTCGGTGACGAAGGACGAGTCGAGGTTGCGGGTGAGCCTTGTTAGATCAGCTTCTGCCATGTGGGGGACACGGGCTCTGGTTCGCCGTGCTCCCTGGTTCACCTCTGTGGAGGATGTGAAGGAGAGGGCGGCTCGCCTGGCACTCGATGCATCCGCGTCCCTTTTGTGCCTGAGAAGTTCGGCTTTTTCGGCGCGAATTTGTTCGCCTTCCTTGCGTAGCAAGTACTGGACCGCTAGGTGATCTTCTCGAGGTGCGTTGGGTGGCGGGAACGTGCCTTCGTCCACATGCTTCATGGCTTGGATCGCCATATCCCGCGTGATGACAAGTTTCGTCTGGTCCGGCATGTCCACCTCCAGTGGGTATGCGGGTTCGTCTTCGTCGTCATGCAGCGCTGTGCCAGCCATGAAGACTTGCTTGGGGTAGGCATGAATTGGAGAGTTGGTGCTGCCGCTGCTGCTTCTGTCGCCCGCTTCTTGCTCGGGGTCGAAAATTGCCGCAACGTGGCGCGCGGCGCACCCGCTGTCACGTCTCTTCGCGATTGTCCATGTGCTCACACTCGCCGGGGCGAGTGCGATTGGCTTGGGGTAGACCTGGGATCTCCACGAAGGCGAGGGCACGCGCGACATGGCTGTCGGACGCGGGCCCCTGGTCGCCCGTGCTGGTGCGACGGTGGATGTGGGTCTTGACTTGGTCGACGCACGACCGAGTTTGGTGTAGCAGACTCGATTCGCGCGGCCGTTGCCGAGATTGTCGATGTAGATGTTCTCTTCGCGAGTGCAGCTGGCGCGAACCCTGCGGGTGTGGCAGATGCGATCTTCGCGGGTTCGGCGGTCGCGATCTCCGCGGGTGCGGCAGATGCGATCCCAGTGGGCTCAGCGGTCGCGATCTCCGCGGGTGCGGCAGATGCGATCTTGGCGGGTTCGGCGGTCGCGATCTCCGCAGGTGCGGCAGATGCGATCCCAGTGGGCTCAGCGGTCGCAATCTCCGCGGGTGCGGCAGATGCGATCTTGGCGGGTTCGGCGGTCGCGATCCCCGCGGGTGCGGCAGATGCGATCCCAGCGGGTTCAGCGGTCGCGATGGTTGGCGATTTTGGTGACGCCGTTGCGCGTAGGGCAGTAGTCGTAGACCTGAGTATGCCACGACTATCGATGCAACAGAATATGGAGCCGAAGGTGATGTGAATACCTTTGTTCAGATCGGCGTACACCGATTGATGAGTTGGCGAGTGGATGACGTACTCAAAGGAGCCGAATCGGATCGACTCCCTGGTGGCGGATGCGTCGATCTTCATTGCGGATGGGGCCGGTGCGACCATGATCCCAGCACTTGTTTGAACTTCCCACAGACGGCGCCAATTGACGAGGTGTTAACTCGACAAGTCCCAGGGTTGTGCACCCCAGGTTGATTGATGGGGAGAGAGATGAGTGCAAGGTGATCACGATGGCTGACAAGCGAGGTTTACCCAGGTTCAGGCTCCCGGAGGATAACACCCTACTCCTGCTTGTCTGGTTATTGATGCGAGTAGCGATTACAATGGCGAGATTACGATCTCGCTAGGGTTTGTCGTGGTGGTTATCAGCGTGTCCTTTGGGACGGGCAACCCTCCTGGCTTTATAGGCAGCCAGGTCTCGGGTGGTTGGTATAGATACGGTAGGTTACAAGACCTAACCGAGTTGGACTAGGATACGAGGTACCCCGAGTGAGCCTTCTGCGGGCCTTTCCATCCTTGGCGCGGCCCAGGTAGCATCATCGTGGGCTACCCGCAAGGCAGCCCCACGTCAACAACCGCGCGTGTGTTAGGGCACGACCGAGCGCAAAGCATCGTTCCCGTAAAGAAGATCATCGGGGCGGAGAGAAGAACTCACCGGAGAAGAGGAGGTCGATGACGCGCAAGAGGAACGGCGGCGTTCGGACTCCGGCGACCAGTGAGAGCGGTGACGTTCGGGCTACGGGCACAGCTGCGGCGGAGCGCTCGAGACGACAGGACGGAGGAGTGAAGGAGAGGAAGAAGAAGAGGTGACCGTTCCGGTCCCCTATTTATGGGGGGATTCCGGAGCGGTTTCCAATTTTCCCGCCCACGATCCCTCCGATCGTGGGTGGGATCCGTTCTGTGCAGCGCGGCGCGTGGCGCTCGCCGGAGCGCCCGATCCGGCCATACCGAGGGCCACACGGCCCCAACGGTTGGGCTTCGGATCGGCTGCGGCTCCCGGCGCGCGAACCCGAGCGACGGCGTGCTCGGTCAGAAGCACTCGAGTGCGATTCTGATCAGACAGGACGTCGGGTGGGACCCAGCTCGCGATCTCAAAATTCAATGTAGAAGCCAACAGTCAGGATTCGTCTTCCGGATGAATCAATCTCGGTATGAGGATCTCGGAAAAAACCGATCTCGGCATCTAGTCGAAGGATAGTAGCATGTGTTCTCAGAAGATAGTTATTATTAAAGCTGATCCGGCACATCATCCGAGGTCGCTGTGCAACACCAGCTTCGGGGACTAGTGTCGGGGGGCTGCCCCCCGGGTAGGGGCAGATCCCGGAATAATTAAGCAATGAGCCAACAGTACTTGAACTTTGGTGAGAGCAAGGGACACCTCCTGTTGTGCTGAAGGGGAAACTTGACCCTTGAGCGCTGGTAGAGTGCAATGTGCCTGCTAGCAGGCGCAAGGGTCAGCTCTAGCGGCTATAAATAGACACCCCCAGCCTTCACAATAGCAGCAAAAGCATCAGCGGATGGTTCCTCTAAGAACTAGCTTCTCAAAGATGTCTTTGCTGGTAGGCTAAGACATCTTCGGGAGGCTAGGCCTAGAGATACTCACCCATGGACGAACTCGGACGCCTCCGGAAAGGATCTCGGATCTTGGGCTCCGAGGAGACTCCCGGAGGGAGATGTATTCGGTTTTGCCGGATAGATAATCCGGGTAAGTGCTAACCGGAACGTCTATCTCGGTCTTGATCTTGTGCAGGAAAGACTTACGAGGGCGAGCATGGAGATAACCGGCACGAGCGAACCCGGTAGGACGTCAACGGTCTGTAACAGGCTTTCCCGTCTGTTGCGGGGGGAAGTACCATTCCGCCTGACACGGAAGTATGGTCACCTCCCGCCTGACACGGAAGCATGGTCACCTCCCGCCTGACACGGGAGCGCGTCAGGCGGTACGACAAGACACGACGTGCCTAGCCCGGCAATCCGGAAAAGGCTATCCGGGATGGGCAAAGACATGTCATGTCTCTGACAGGGGGACAATGATGTTCCAGGACGGCGCCTGCAGTCCTTGCCAGGATGATGACGAAGAAGCTACGCCGGATAGCGCGGAGAGTAGTTCGCACTAGCCGGTGACGCCATGCCGGTAGGCCTGTCCGGTGGGGCCAAGCCGGATTAGGTGTTCCGGCCCTCCTTGCCGGAACTCTATAAAAGGCGCCATAACTGCTCCTGTGAAAGAGAGACCAACTTGGGAGCCAAAGCTATAGTTGCATTTTACTCCTAGAGCATTTACTTCCTCCTATCTTGAGTTCATCTAGTTCTTCTTATTCTTCACTTGGAGAGATCTACGAGCAAGTTGTAGCCCTTGTGCCACCATTGTAGAGAGAGGAAAGGCAGGAGTAGGGGTGTTACCTCCTCACGAGGGCCCTGAACCTGGGTACATCGTCTGTGTGTTGAGTGCCTTCGTGCATTTGATCTTGTTTATTAGATCTTCCCTCTATCGTGCTGCTCTCGTTTCTAGTTCTTGGGAGATCTCGGTTACACCGGGATCCTCCCCGTGTGGGTTATTCAGCTCGCTATCCCTCCCCGGATCCACCAACGTCCATCGGCCCCACACATTAGCCATCCTATGGTATCTGCCGTGACACCACCACGACAGGCCCCATGGTCATACGGACGTCCAGTTAAAGGATGCCACACAAGACGGGTTACTTGCTTCCTGTGTGAAGGAACAAACCATGTCCCAATTCGTGTCAAATTTATCCGTTGGTGCAACAAGCTATCCAGCAAACCAAGGAAGGAATGCGACAGTCTCTCATGAAGATCCTGGAGGAACAAAGACAAAAGGGTGAATCCAAGAAAGATCTTAGTCACATAAGATGCTACAAGTGCAAAGATAAGGGACACTATGCCAGTGGCTGCCCTGAGTGGAAGAAGGATAAATCTCTTCAAGGACCGAGTGGAAAACGTGAATGCTAAAACTTTTCGTATCCACCACAGGCCATTGTATTTTGAATACTTGTACGCTCTACATCAGAGAAATAAACAAGATTAAACAAAATTCCTAGACTGACCACAAAAATTTCTTTTAAGGGTGGTAGCCACCCATATAATTCTAACCCAGCTGCCTGAAACCCAGAGATCCCAAACCATCTTTCTTTGGAGCCTCCCCAATCAGAAAATTCATCCCCTGCTAGTTTCCAGTTTCGATGTCAGAAATTTCATTCCTCAAAATATCCCGAGTTATCAGAATCATTCAAGCAATTGCTTTGTCTTCCTAGCCTCTCCGAATCTCGGGGACGAGATTCCTTTTAAGGGTGGTAGTCTGTTTCATCCCAACATTTAGGAATGTGCAAAAATCACTAAAATTTAAAACTTTTGTTTTGATTAAAATAAAATATTAAAATGCATACCAAAACTAACTATAAAAGACTTCAACCAATTTGAAAAAGTCTATTATTTCAAAATTCCCAATGTGTCATTATTTTCAAAAGTTATTTCCAATTAAACATTACATTATCCATTGTATTTCAAAAACCTTAATATGTAATTTGACAAATGTTTTATGAAGTACAAACCATTTTATTTTAAGTAAATAGTATACTTATAAGTAATTGATTTCAACACGTAGCCTTAGCTATAAATAAATTAAAATAATTATTACAAGTGTTATTTTAAACTATTGAAAACATTGTCTATTTGCCAAAAGATTATTATTCATTTACCTGAGTTCAAAACATAATTTGGATATTACAATACTATAGTTTATAACTTAAAACCTCATAGATTTTATAATTACTTAACAAACCAAATAAACATTTCATTTGTTTTTTTTTTGAAAGGAATGCGGTAGGGGAAGCCCCTACAGCCGATTTTTATTTTTAAATAATAAGAACCCAAATCTGGGTCCATGAGGACTTGAACCTGGGTGGCTGGGTTGTACATCCACTTCCCTAACCAAGTGAGCTAGGCTCACTTCTTAAATAAACATTTTATTAGCTTAAATGATTTTCATTTATTTTCAAAACATAAAATGACTTTCATGAATATATTTTCTATATAAGAAATGAAGTAAAACTAAAATCTTTTCCAAAGTTGTCATGAAATTTCAATTGAGTTATCTTAATATAAAAATTAATGGTGCACAAAATATTTTGAATTAAAAAAAATGAATACATTATATTTCCCTTTTCATTTCAAATAAATATGTGATGTTATTTAAAATTGTACTAAAGCCAAAAATGATTTAATGTTTGAAAATGAGTTTAAATAAATTAATTTCAAACTAATATAAGTGTTGTATTTTTATAAATTTTATTTAGTCAAAAATGAAATTATTTAAGCCATGTTTTCAAATTTGATATTAAGTGGCAAATTTGTAATTAATCAATAATTCAAAATTTTGATTTTTTAAAAGTGTTTAAGACATGCCCACAACTGGTTTAACACAAAGATATTATTTTTACAAATTTTTAGAAATTTATTTGACTTGATTTGGAGTCTTAAATCAAAAGTTATGAAAGAAATAAGAAAAATCAGAAAAAGAAAAAGAAAAATTGCTGACGTCATGATGACGTCAGCGTCGTCTTCAACCTCCAGAACAGCCAGCACGGGCCGAAACACACGGGATGAAATGTCTCGCATGATTCCCGGTGATTTAGAGGACCAAATGACGCACCGTTTGTTTCTAATTAAATCCCTTGATCTCCTCTTTCATTCCCCCATAAAAGCCCTCTCTTAAACGGCCTAAATTGCTCTAATTTCGTCCACCATTAAACATGGACGTTTTTGGTCAAAATTAATGTCCGATTGATTGCGGGCAAATTACTGCAGCAAATCAAGCACCGTCGGATTCTATATAAAGCCCTCGACCTCCTCCTCCATTTCCCCCCAAAAGCCCTCTCCAATACGCACCAAGGCCGACGAATTTGTTCACCGGAGTTTCGCTCGACCGCCACCGTATTTCTTTGATTTCGGCAAGCAGAGTGAGTCCCCGCCGCCGATTCTTGCTCCTTCCTCTTTACCACGTCCGTGCCCTCCTTTAAACACCCTCTTTGCTTCATTTCCACAGCCAAATCGTGGAGGCCGAACTCGACCCGAAGGTCATCGTCGCCGTCGGCACTCCGTCTGCCTCTCCACGCAGCTCCGGGAATCGCCGCTCTACTGCGACACCGTCTTCCGCTCGCCGTGTCCATACGCGCGTCGCCGTCGTCTCCCTCGCGTCCGGGAGCATCCGAAACATCTTCGCCGTCCACACCCGTCGCCGACGACCACAACACGCCGACCGTCCGCGTCCGCCCGGCCGATCCACCGCCGCCGTGATCTCCTCTCGCCGGTGAGCTGCTGCTATGCTTCCTTCTATCTTGTTACGTACATATCAATTGATGAAGGGTAGCAGCCATTAGAAAAACGTCATAGGTCACCTATTCAATATTTTCGTTTTTCTGACTAGACATAACTTCCAAAATTCATATTAAATCAACCGTAACTCCGTTTTTGATGTTTTTTGTAGTCTATGGAATCGTATGAACATGTAGAAAATAGTGGTATAATAAAAACTTTTATTTTAGTCGTGCACTAACTTGGTATTTACAGAAACATGTAAAACATTATTTAATTATAGTTTTAATTCCGTAAGGTCAAAATTTGTAAATAAAATATCTTTGAAAAGCCCATGACCTATAGACTGTGCTAGTTATGTTGTTTTCCAACCTTGAGAAATTTAGATTTATTCAAATTCAAAATATGATGTTTGAGTAAATTTGACATAACTTTTCATATAAACATTATTTTTGACTAAATCAAATTGCTATAAATTTATTTAAATCCCCTCTGTCTATTAATACTAATTATAAAAATTTCTTATAAAAATTAAATCACATAAAACTTTAATCTTATATTTATTCCTTTATTATATTTTGTGAAAATAGAAACTAATTAAAGTGCATTAGCATAATTGTTCATGTGATAAAAAATTGCATTTCATGCATATCATATTTTATTTTGTAGTTATACTTCCCATAAGAAAACTCTTTCCCCATTTTCTCTAAGTTAGAAATATTTTCAACTTAGCATTTTCAACATGTAGCTAGAAGACCAATGAAGGACTTAGCCAAAACAAGACTCCAGAAGAATCTCCAAGAAGTAGAAGCACTTAGAAGAAAAATCAAGAGCAAGTTCATGAAGACCAACCAGAAATATTTTCTAAGTCTTGCTCCCTCTCTCTTTCATTTCTCCTTTCTTCTCTTAGACCTCTTGAAGACTAAGTTAAATCCAAGACCAGCCTAGGTGATACAAAAATCATCAAGTCTGAAGATTATTCAAGTCTACCAAGAATTCAATCAAGACATCACCAAGGAGAATATTACAAGTCTGGAGATGAAGCCTGGAAGACCAACTACATCTTTCTTCTATCTTTTCCCTCTTTCCTAATCTTATCTTTCACTTTAGACATAAATGATTTTTGATCATGTTATTACCATCTTGAAGTTTGTTGGATCCTAGCAGCATAGTGAGATGAAGCGGCCTGGAAACTAACCTTACATGTCCACGTACATGAGACTTGTTCCACAATTTAAGTGGCTGGCCGGGTGTCTGTCTCTGTCACTATAGTGAATATCCAATTTACCAAGAGTTGTTAATAATTGTTGATCACCTTGAAGAATAGAGTTAGTATTATCTCTAAGTAGTTATGCACATCATGACTAAGTCAATGAGTGCTTATTCAAGATGATTTATAACAAAGTATTTTGTCCAACTTATGACTTTAGTCCTTAGTCATTTTGACCACCCTAATTGCCTTGCATTAACTTAAAAGAATTTCATGGCATGACATGCATCTCTAGTCCTAAGAAATAATTTGCATATCATGCATGACATGTTTTCTTAGAGGTTATGAAACTTGTTCGTTCATTATGTATGCTTGTATGTGTTGTGTTGTTTTGTTTTATGATTGTTGTATTGTTGTTTGTTTATATTGTTTAGACTGAACGGAGAGTTCCGAGTATCGTTGAAAAGAGTTTGTGAACAACGACAACATTCAAGGGCAAGTGGCACACCTCATAAACTTCCTATTATTTCTATATGCATTACTTAGTGTATTTTTATATGCATGTGTAGGATAGTATTGCTATGCTAAACCTGTGTAGAATTCCCTTACTCCTGTGTCTAGGTTCCTATATCATACTTAGCAGAAATATTGATGCTATGCAAATGATGTTTTGTGAAAATCTAAATTCTTCTAAGTTAAGAATGAAACACCTGGGTGGTAAAAGGTTGTATGGTGGCGAAGTTGAGTGGCTACTCAGGCCCATGTCTATGGTTCCTGGAGTACGTGCACTTGTGAACGGCCACCCAGGAACAGAGGAATCTGAAGAAATCCGAGTGACGATTGCTTCCAGTGCAGCCATTGCCATATGGGCTCTGCCTTGATCAATTATGTTGCGTGGACTCTCTCCGACTTGATAAGCAGATGTAGGGGGTGTTAGGTGGAACGGGTCAAGGCAGGTGGGAGGGAAAATGCTTCTGAAAGATCTCGTCTCATTCTTCTCATTTCCTTATCACAAATGGTGTGTAAAGGATAATTTGGGTTGAATGGGTACAATGGTGAACGTGCACAACCTCTGCAGAGTGTAAAACTAAGTACTTAGCCGTGTCCCCGGTACGGACAATTTGAGCAGCTGATCACGGACGTCAAACGGAGGATTATACCATTCCAACTTCAGAAATAAAACTTGATGGGTGAACAAGGGAAGACGAGATTATGGTTTTCATGCCATACTTGTCTTGATTTGAAGAAAGAGTTTTCCAAAGAGATAGGAAAAATTGGCTTTATGCAAAATAGCCTTGAACTCCACCAGCCAAATATGCATATAGGCTATAGAGTTATTCCTTTAAGTGTCCACCATAGTGTCACTTGCCAGACTCCATTTTAATGGAATCTGGCCCATGTTGTTGCAATATTTTTCTTATTGCAGATTGTTCAGATGACGAGTGAGGTTTCGTTTATAGGTTTCGAGTCTACAACCAACATGTTTTCGCCTGTGGCAGCATGAAAGTGATAGAGACTCACTGCTATTGTATTTCCGCTGTGTACTATTTCAAAGCTAGCTTTATGCTATGCAACTTGTAATGAATATTTTGTAAGTCTGGATCATCGATGTAATAAAATTGATACTTTGTTGTGATATTACATCGTAAACTGTGTGTGCAAACGAATCGATCCAGGGATTTGCACTATACACAGGTATCTGCCTTATTTAAAGTGCAGGTACGCTACAGATGGTATCAGAGCACTGTGTTGCCTGTAGGTTTGAAACCCTAGGTTTGGATAGAAATAGGATTTTACCATAGGATTGAAAATCTATTTTATTCACTTTTCTAAAAACAAAACTTTTCATTTATCTTCCTCATTCTCTCATCTACTATCAACCTTCTGAAAACATCTTATCTTTTTCTAGATGACCATGTTCTTGTAGTCTAAGTCTGATTCTACTGCTTCATATAGAAAAGTTTCAATTCAACATGCAGTTCTACATGCATAGAAGACCATTGAAGAAACAGGATTCGACCAACACTTCTAAGATATCCAAGAAAGTTGAACAAGAACTTGAAGCGATCACGAAGGAGGTAGATTTTACCACCACCTAAATAGAATGACGATATCGTGTTAGTGTATTGATCATATCAACTCGGCTATATGACAATACTAGATTGTTTTTTGTTGTGAACCTTGTTGCTTGATGTTTGTTAGATGTTGATTGATTATGTTATAGATTGGTTGCCTTGTTTTGTTTTATTGAACTAGGATTCCTCCATAGTACAAATAATTCAACTCATTGCTTTCTAAACCAAACAGATGTCTCACCCCAATACCAACACCAATGTTTTGCTTACAACTATGCAACTACTATTAGAGAACCAGAGTCAGCTGTGGAAGTTGATCAATGACCAACTGCCTAAGATTGATCAAAACCATAGTGATTTCGAAGAGAACCTCATGACCAAACTAAAGGCATGCAAAACTTGTGGAGAGATAGGACATACGTCCAAAGATTGTTCTGATGAGTGGCCCCATGGTCATACAGACGTCCAGTTAAAGGATGCCACACAAGACGGGTTACTTGCTTCCTCTGTGAAGGAACAAACCATGTCCCAATTCAGTGTCAACTTTATCCGTTGGTGCAACAAGCTATCCAGCAAACCAAGGAAGGAATGCGACAGTCTCTCATGAAGATCCTGGAGGAACAAAGACAAAAGGGTGAATCCAAGAAAGATCTTAGTCACATAAGATGCTACAAGTGCAAAGATAAGGGACACTATGCCAGTGGCTGCCCTGAGTGGAAGAAGGATAAATCTCTTCAAGGACCGAGTCGAAAACGTGAATGCTAAAACTTTTCGTATCCACCACAGGCCATTGTATTTTGAATACTTGTACGCTCTACATCAGAGAAATAAACAAGATTAAACAAAGTTCCTAGACTGACCACAAAAATTTCTTTTAAGGGTGGTAGCCACCCATATAATTCTAACCCAGCTGCCTGAAACCGAGAGATCCCAAACCATCTTTCTTTGGAGCCTCGCCAATCAGAAAATTCATCCCCTGCTAGTTTCCAGTTTCGATGTCAGAAATTTCATTCCTCAAAGTATCCCGAGTTATCAGAATCATTCAAGCAATTGCTTTGTCTTCCTAGCCTCTCTGAATCTCGGGGACGAGATTCCTTTTAAGGGTGGTAGTCTGTTACATCCCAACATTTAGGAATGTGCAAAAATCACTAAAATTTAAAACTTTTGTTTTGATTAAAATAAAATATTAAAATGCATAACAAAACCTACTATAAAAGACTTCAACCAATTTGAAAAAGTCTATTATTTCAAAATTCCCAATGTGTCATTATTTTCAAAAGTTATTTCCAATTAAACATTACATTATCCATTGTATTTCAAAAACCTTAATGTGTAATTTGACAAATGTTTTATGAAGTACAAACCATTTTATTTTAAGTAAATAGTATACTTATAAGTAATTGATTTCAACACGTAGCCTTAGCTATAAATAAATTAAAATAATTATTACAAGTGTTATTTTAAACTATTTAAAACATTGTATATTTGCCAAAAGATTATTATTCATTTACCTGAGTTCAAAACATAATTTGGATATTACAAGTCTATAGTTTATAACTTAAAACCTCATAGATTTTATAATTACTTAACAACCCAAATAAACATTTCATTAGCTTAAATGATTTTCATTTATTTTCAAAACATAAAATGACTTTCATGAATATATTTTCTATATAAGAAATGCAGTAAAACTAAAATATTTTCCAAAGTTGTCATGAAATTTAAATTGAGTTATCTTAATATAAAAATTAATGGTGCACAAAATATTTTGAATTAAAAAAAATGAATACATTATATTTCCCTTTTCATTTCAAATAAATGTGTGATGTTATTTAATATTGTACTAAAGCCAAAAATGATTTAATGTTTGAAAATGAGTTTAAATAAATTAATTTCAAACTAATATAAGTGTTGTATTTTTATAAATTTTATTTAGCCAAAAACGAAATTATTTAAGCCATGTTTTCAAATTTGACATTAAGTGGCAAATTTGTAATTAATCAATAATTCAAAATTTTCATTTTTGAAAAGTGTTTACAACATGCACACAACTGGTTTAACATAAAGATATTATTTTTAATAATTTTTAGAAATTTATTTGACTTGATTTGGAGTCTTAAATCAAAAGTTATGAAACAAATAAGAAAAATCAGAAAAAGAAAAAGAAAAATTGCTAACGTCATGATGACGTCAGCGTCGTCTTCAACCTCCAGAACAGCCAGCACGGGCCGAAACACACGGGATGAAATGTCTCGCATGATTCCCGGTGATTTAGAGGACCAAATGACGCACCGTTTGTTTCTAATTAAAGCCCTTGATCTCCTCTTTCATTCCCCCATAAAAGCCCTCTCTTAAACGCCCTAAATTGCTCTAATTTCGTCCACCATTAAACATGGACGTTTTTGGTCAAAATTAATGTCCGATTGATTGCGGGCAAATTACTGCAGCAAATCAAGCACCGTCGGATTCTATATAAAGCCCTCGACCTCCTCCTCCATTTCCCCCCAAAAGCCCTCTCCAATACGCACCAAGGCCGACGAATTTGTTCACCGGAGTTTCGCTCGACCGCCACCGTATTTCTTTGATTCCGGCAAGCAGAGTGAGTCCCCGCCGCCGATTCTTGCTCCTTCCTCTTTACCACGTCCGTGCCCTCCTTTAAACACCCTCTTTGCTTCATTTCCACAGCCAAATCGTGGAGGCCGAACTCGACCCGAAGGTCATCGTCGCCGTCGGCACTCCGTCTGCCTCTCCACGCAGCTCCGGGAATCGCCGCTCTACTGCGACACCGTCTTCCGCTCGCCGTGTCCATACGCGCGTCGCCGTCATCTCCCTCGCGTCCGGGAGCATCCGAAACATCTTCGCCGTCCACACCCGTCGCCGACGACCACAGCACGCCGACCGTCCGCGTTCGTCCGCGTCCGCCCGGCCGATCCACCGCCGCCGTGATCTCCTCTCGCCGGTGAGCTGCTGCTATGCTTCCTTCTATCTTGTTACGTACATATCAATTGATGAAGGGTAGCATCCATTAGAAAAACGTCATAGGTCACCTATTCAATATTTTCGTTTTTCTGACTAGACATAGCTTCCAAAATTCATATTAAATCAACCGTAACTCCGTTTTTGATGTTTTTGTAGTCTTTGGAATCGTATGAACATGTAGAAAATAGTGGTGTAATAAAAACTTGTATTTTAGTCGTGCACTAACTTGGTATTTACAGAAACATGTAAAACATTATTTTAATTATAGTTTTAATTCCGTAAGGTCAAAATTTGTAAATAAAATATCTTTGAAAAGCCCATGACCTATAGACTGTGCTAGTTCTGTTGTTTTCCAACCTTGAGAAATTTAGATTTATTCAAATTCAAAATATGATGTTTGAGTAAATTTGACATAACTTTTGATATAAATATGACATGTTTAATTTCAAAGAATTTAGCTTTAGATGCAGGTGGAGCAATAGGTGTGCATATAAAATCATTATTTTTGGTCCTAGTAAAGTCACACAACTTAGTATTCTCAGCAGTACTCATTTTAGCAAATTAATTAACAAACTAACAAAAAGCAACAAAATTGAAAATTAAAAACTAAACCGAAATAAGAAAAGTAATGCAAGTAACAATTTTTTTTGTATTTTTTATATTAAGAAAAAAAGAAAGTAATAAAAATAAACTAAGCAAGACAATAACAAAATCAAAAGATTGGAACTGCGAAAACTCCCGTCGTAGAAGAATGCTCAAATCCCCGGCAACGGCGCCAGAAAAGAGCTTGATGCACACGGTGGGTGTGTTGTTGGGAGACCCCAAGAGGAAGGTTTGAAGTATTCAGCAGAAATTTTCCCTCAGTTATGAAACCAAGGTTTATCGATCCAGTAGGAAATGAGGATTCACTCGAGGTTGTTGGCAGCGCCGTTTACGATTACCAACGTGTAGCCTGCACACAAACAATCAAGATACTTTGTCTCAACTTAAAAGTGAGGTTGTAAATCTCACCGGCTTGCTGTAACAAAGGATTAAACATATGTGTGGAAGAAAGATGTTTTATTTGCAGAAAGTAACATGTACAGTTGTGGTTTTATCATATTAAAGAGAAGGACTGGGGTCCACAGTTCACTAGTGGTGTCTCTCCATAAATAATAATATCATTTATGAGGGCAACAAAATTACAGTTGGACAATTGATAGAATAATGATGAGCAAACCAATGCATATACTAACGTTATGATGTCTAGTGTGAGATTCATTCAGGCATTACAACAATATACATAGACCAATCCAACCGTATCTATGACTATGAATCCACCTTCCGGTTAGCATCTACACCCCTATTAGAATTAAGTTGCATGCAACAGATTATAGCCTTAAGCACTGTGTAAAGTAAGCAAGTAACATCATCCACTACTGTTTTATCCCTAGTAGCAACAATACATCTACAACCTAAGAGCTAGTTGTCACCACCCCGGATTAAATAGAGACATGAACCTACTATCGAGCATAAATACCCCCTCTTGGAGTCACAAACATCTACTTGGCCAGAGCATACACATGTAACGGAGAGCATGCAAGATCAATAAATAGCACACACATGATATATTATGAAGCAATAACTTTAGTACTCAATATTCATCGGATCCCAGCAAACACAACATGAGGAATTACATAACGGTGATCTCGATCATGGTAGGCAGGTCACAAGATCTAAACATGATAGCACAAGAGGAGAAGACAACCATCTAGCTACTGCTATGGACCCGTCGTCCAAGCGTAGACTACTCACGCATCAGTCCGGAGGCGGTCATGGCGACGTAGAGGCCTCCGGGGACAATTCCCCCTCCCGGCAGGGTGCCAGGGAGAAGTTCTGATCTCTCCCAAATTGGTGTTGACGACGGAGGTGTCTCGGGACCCTTGGAGGAAAATATGAACACCATGCTAGGGTTTTTGGCCGAAGGGGTATTTGTAGGCGAAAGGGCAAAGGCGGTGGCGCCCCGTGGGGCCCACACCTAGTCCTCGCGCGGCCAGGAACACACAAATCCAGAATCGAAAGGATCCCCGTGGAGGAAAGAGCAAGAGTCACTCGATACCTAGACCACTCATTCATGACACTCGACTCAGGAGGCATACTCTTACCTAAGATAGACAAAGGCGCACTTATATCCATAGGAGCATACCTCCAAGCAGGAAAACCACCAACCGGAGATCCAGTTGAGGAGATGTGCATCCAGTTGATAAAAGCTCTAGAAATCGCGGCGAAAGAACTAACAGATGGGAGAGGGCGAGAACGTAGAAGAAGTCACTCTCTAGGTCATCGCAGGCGTACCCGTCCACTAAGCAGTGCTAGAAAAAGTTCTAGCCGTCGCAGATCAAGAAGCCGCTCGCGTAGCAGATCCAGAAGATCAAACAGTCGATACTCACCTAACAACCAAGGTATAGATCCATGTGGAGCACAATGTTTCAGTCGACGGATCCAAGAGGCGAATTTTCCAAAGAAATTTTGTCTACCCGCCATGCCAAAATTTGATTCCACGCAAGAGCCCTCAGGCTGGCTCGAGAACTACAAGGTGGCAGCCATATGCCAACGAGGAACAACCACAACAACACTGCAATATTTGCAACTGATGCTTGAAGGCACACTTCGTGACTGGCTGAAATCACTACCCGAAGGACCCTACGACTCCTGGGACCACTTCGAAGAGGACTTTATAAAATATTTCGATCCTCTCTGTGAACGACCAAAGACATTCGAGGAGCTGCAGGCATGCAAGCAAAGGGCAGACGAAGCACTTAGGGCATATATAAGAAGGTGGACCTCCATACAAAATTCTATCAGTGCAATATCAGAAGACAGAGCCATGGACGCTTTCACAATGGGAGACTACAGAAAAGACTTCAGGGAGGCACTTGGTCGACAAAAGCCAAAAAACATGGCTGAGCTCATGAAATTGGCGAATGAGTGGGCAGACGGTGAAGATGCAGTCGAAAGCAAAACCCCACACTCACCACAACATCATCGTGACCGGTGGGACAGTCGCAACCACCGAGATAGTCGAAATCGTCGAGACAGGGACGACAAACGAAGAAGTCGCGACTATGATCATGGATGCAAATACAAAGTCAAATTCGTAGAAGCCGGATTCTCGCATGATGATCGCACTCGAGATGATAGAGAACAAGACGATCGGTAGAAAGGACGATACGAAAATCGTCGAGAAACACGAAGCAACAAGTATCGAGATGATCGGCCAGTCGACCGTCGTGACAACAGAGATGATGACCAACGTGGAGGATACAAAAGGCAAGACTGGCAAAGACGCTCGGATACAAGAGTAGATGAGATAGGATAGAAAATCCATGCAGACTGCACTTGTTCAAGGATCCAGCAACTGGAAAATTAACATACATCCATACCATCGATAACTGTCGCGAATTCGAACAGTTGGCAGCCTAATATGCGAAGCCACTCAGAAGAAATACATCCGAGCATATGGTACCTGCGCAACAAGTTGCAGCGCTACCACCTCCTCCATAATACGACTCCAACAATCAGCTCACAGGAGCAGTACGTTGCGTACCATAGGGTTCAGCCAAGCAATACCCTAATCATCAGAGGCAAATGTACATGATTCAAAAGGGACGACCATCCAACAGACAACAAAAACTTCACACTAGAAATGTTAACATGGAGGTCATGGCACGATCAGCCGTACGAGAGTACCTACGCGGGTCCAAAATTGCAACCACGTTCAGTCGAGAAGATCACCCACCATCTTTGTACATGCCAGGTCACTCCGCCCTAGTACTCAAAGCTCAAATCGACAGCTACACCATGACCAAAGTCTTTATGGATGCATGAAGCGGTATTAATATCATCTCCACCGACACACTGCGTCGAATGAATAGGTCAGTCGACAATTTACTTCCATCATCAAATACTTTTCATGGTATAGTTCCAGGCAAGGCTATCGTGCCAAAAGGCACGATACAACTCGATGTCACGTTTGGAGACGCAGCACACTTTCAAACCGAGTCGATGGAATTCGAAGTCGTCGACTGGAGATCGCAATACCATGCCATACTTGTCGGAGAGTGACTCCCACGGAATAGGGATAGTCACATCCTGAAGAGTAGTTTGTGAAGGGGATTGAAAACGGAGGTCAAGACCCTTGAGAGTCACGACGATGGTGCTTGCCGGGCCTGGAGTGGAACACCCACGACAGATATGAACACCAACCCGTACCCAGGTTCACGGCCCATGGGAGGAGGTAAAACCGCTACTCCTGCTTGTCTGTATTGCACTGTGGACGTTACAGTACAACCGAGCTTGCCGAGGGCTCTCTTGAGGCAGTTCGTGCCTGAGGAGGGAAGCAATGGTCTTCTTCCTCCTCCAGCCGAAGGTTATTCTACAAGCTGAGCTAGGGTTTACAAATGTTCTCCTAGCAATTGGCCGACTCCTCTCTACGGTGGAGGTCTTGTTCCTTTTATAGACGCAGCAGGCGTCTTCCTTGCGCTTGGCGTCCAAGGTGGGCTCCCACACGTCAGTGGCGTGAAGGAGTAGGAGTCCATCGCGGCGGATTCCTCCATGGACGCGGTCCACCGGCGATAAAGTTGGGCGCGGTGGCCGACAGGCTGCAGATTGCGCAGAACGGCTCGCAGGGGTTGATGTCTTTGAGTTGGAGCCCACGATGACGATCTTCTTGGAGGGTTGCGTCGTCCAGCTGTTTTATCACCAAAGAGGAAGGTCTTGGCTATCCTGGAGCAGGCGACACAACTTTATTGACTCCTTTATCACCAAAACGGCAAAGGGAGCGCCTGCGTCACTCTGCGGATACCGCAGATGCCATGTGCGCCCTGCCTTAATTCCTTGGCCGCGAAGCTTCCCCGCAGGCCCGAGGGGGACCTGTGGAGGGATTTCGGTTGACTTCCCGACAGTCGCATATCGCCTCGGGAGGGTCTCTTGAAGCGCAGGTCCTTTTCAGGCCTTCGCTTCCTCTTCAGGCCCTCAAGAGGATTTGCCTCTCGAGGGTCTCTCCAAGCGGTGTCTTGGTCCTTAGTCGTTTCGTCTGATCAGCCCGCGAGCAAGGCCCGGGGAGAGTGGGCTCTTCATACCCCAGTCTCCACTGGGCCGACAGTAGCTCCCAGGCCCACGATGGGCGCGAGTGAGCCCATGGGCGCAGGCGGAGCATCGTGGGCCCAAAGTGCCCGGCCGGACTGATCCACGCGGCACTTAGACGAGTAACGGTCGCGCACGATCTGGGGCGTGCATCGTGGGGGGTCCCACCATGCTCCGGTAACTGCTCCTTGAGGGGACATAAAACCCGAGCGCCGGAGCAGGGAGCCATTACTGCTTTCCATCCTTCTCGCAGAAGCCTCCACTATTCTCGAGCTCTTCGCCTCCGCTCTCTAGCGCACTCTGCTCCTTCCGCCTCCAGCGACACCCTGAACTCTGGCGATGAGTCCTGCCAAGAAAAAAGGCAAGGCCGCTGCGGGGTCCTCTTCCCAGGCGAAGGCCGCTGAGGTCGCGCATGGCGCGACACTGCTTGGTGTGCGCGTCAACCACAAAGCACTCGCCAAGGTCCTCATCCTCACCATCTTCGCGTACCTCTGCGAGGCGTACCTGGGCTTGGAGCCCACGGTGGAGCTCTTCCGATGCTTCTACGCACTTCGGAACACGGCGAAGAACGAGCGCTCAGGGTGCGTCTCGTTCCGCATTGTGGATGGCATGGGGAGGATCTACATCCCCATGTCGTGGAGCGACGGAAAGGCCGTCACCTCGGTGACGAAGAAGGTGGACGACTTATGCAAGAAGTGGTTCTTCGTCGGGGTGGAGCATCCCTGCGCCTTCCTCGAGGTCCCCGATGCGGCGCCCTTGAAGAACTCCCACTTCTGGGGCAAGACGCCCTTTGACGACGCGAAGAACGCGAGCCTGATTGGACGCCTGAGCTTCCTCCGCGAGGAGGGCCTCTCGGGGCAGACCATTGTGGCGGACTTCGTGACGCGCCGCATCGCTCCCCTCCAGGCACATTCGGTGCCCATGTGGATGTACTCCAGGCCGAACGACAAGATGCGGCCTCACCGCGAGGACAATGACAAGGACGCCGTCGACAACGTCCTATCTGCGCTCTTCATCAACCCGATGGTGCTGCCGCGGATAAGCTCCCCGTCACGCTCCGGCCTCTCCATCAATACAACATGACTGAACGCATGGCCATTTTGGAGGCGATGCCTCTGTTCAACCCGGCTGGCCAGGCGGGGATGGAGGTGCCCGTGCCGGCGGCGCGGGGCTCAGAGGAAGAGGATTCTCCGTCGGCATCGGAGCCGGGCTAGGTGAGGAGGAGGCCGCGGCAAGGGAGGTGTCCTCTTCGAGGGATGGACCATTTACTGACGAGATTTCGGACATCTCGTCAGGCGATGATGACGCCTTCGTGGTGGCGCCCTCGCGCCTCGTGGAGGAGGAGGATGAGGCGAGGGAGGCCTCCGACGCAGAGGCCACCCCGGGGAGGCGCGAGCCGCGCTCCAAGGCAGCCGTGGGCCGGTCTGGAGCGAGGTCGTCCGATGTCCCCTCAAGTGGAAAGCTGTGGCACCTCCGAAGGGGTCTGGCGCTAGCTCCACGTCCTCCTAGCGCTCGCCAGGCCTAGCGTGGGTCGACACCGGTGCTCCACCGTCCGGGTAAGTGTTTCTGGTACTTGGGCGTTTGACTCCTGCTCTTTTTCGCTTTATCCTCTCTTGAAGGTCTTTTCTTGGTTTTTGCCAGTGATCTTGTGCCTGCGAAGCACCGTAGGCTTCGCAAGGCAGCAGATGTGAAGAGAGCCACGGCTGAGACCGTGGCTGAAGAGGCCACGAGGCCTGTGGAGACGGCCTCCACAGGCCCTACTGAGGAGGTGCCTCAAGGGGAGGCGGCTATGCCTTGGGCGGAGGCTGCAGCGCCTCCAAGCCAATGGTGGTGGAGGCTCCGGAGGAGAGGACTTCCACTCCTCCTTGCGCTCCTACTCCTCCTCGCGCGGTCACGCCACCACGCGAGCCAACCCCGCCGCGCGAGCCAACTCCGGCTCGTGCGTCCACGCCTCCTCATCCCGCGGCAGGGGATGACGCCCAGGCTGGTGCAGGCGTCGAGGGGGCGGCAGGCGCGGCCGAGAACAGAGTGCAGTTTAGCCCCCGAGCGCGCTTGGGGGCCACGCTCTCGGGCCTCGACTCAGGGCCTGGGCCCTCAACAAGCCGAGACCTGGTCCGCTGTGGCTGGGACTGGAGCGCGGGGCACAGCGAGGTCGCCTTTCGCCTCGTGAGGGAGTCCCTGGAGGGCTTGGAGGCGATACTCGCCCTCGAGGACATACAGCTCGCTCAGAAGTGCGAGGAGCTGGCGAGGTCGTGGGCGTCCTTCAACACGGCTGTCGAGGCTCGTCGTCAAGAGGACCTGGTGCTGCAGGCCACGCGCGAGGAGTTTATCTGCTTCGCCAAGGAGATCCGCGAGGGGGCCATCCTCGACGCCTCCGAGCTTCTCGCGCCCCTCCAGGAGGAGCGTGACACCGCTGCCGAGCTCCTGTCCGCGGCGACGGTCGAGTACGAAGCCATGGAGGGCTCGCTGGCGCAAAAGAGACCTTGGAGGAGGACCGCAAGGGCCTTGCCGAGCGCGAGCGGCAGCTGGCCCTCAAGGAGAAGGAGGTGCGGCTCCGCGACGAGCACCGGATTCAGGCGGAGAGCACGCTCGCCACTCAGCGCGGAGAGCTCGAAGCGCGTGAGGGGGCCTGGCCGAGGCGCTTCACGAATATGACGAGAACGTCGCCGCCCAGAAGCGTGCCCTGGAGCGGTTCGAGCAGCGGTACGCCGAGAAGAAGAAAGAGGCGGATGATGCCCTCCTGGAGCGCGAGAAGCAGTACCGGCTGATGAAATCCCAGGAATACCAAGACTTGGCCAAAAAGCAGGAGGACCGCTCCACGAGCAAGTTGATGCTTTCTGCAACCGCTTCAGGCGTGCGGAGAATGCTGCGGGGGACAGCGAGGAGGAGGCCGCCTCTGCCGAGACCGAGGAGGACGCAGTGGAGGAGGTTCAGGATGATGACGATTCCGCCTGAGCTATTTGTCATTGCGCCTGTGTGCGCTTGTATCTGAACAATTTTATGTTTAGACATGGTACAACTTTTGGGCATGTAATATACTTTCATTTGCAATTGGTTTCTAGCTTGCTTGCCCCTCGAGAGGTCCCTTTGGACTTATCTTCATATCTATTTGTTCTCTGCGTCGTTAGGACCCATCTCTTCACGCCATGACTCTGCCACTTCGGAATGCTAGAGCAATGACTCTGCCAGGTGTAACATCCCAATATTTTGAAATGTTTAAAAGTCACAAAAATTTAAAACTTTTGTTTCTGATTTAAAATAAAACATTAATTGCATAAGGAAACCAACTATGAAAGACTACAAACTTAATGAAAGAGTTTAATATTTCAAATATCTCATTGTAACATTATTTTCAAAAGTTGTTCAAGTAAACATTTTATTATCCCTTGTATTTCATTAACCGTAATATGTAATTTGACAAATATTTTACAAACTTCAAACCATTGTATTTAATAAAATAGTTTACTTATAAGTATTTGTTTCCATCACTTAGCCATAGCTATTCATAAACTAAAATAAGATTTATGGTTGTCATTCTTATACCTGAGTGCAAAAACATAGTTTTGGAAATTATAAATCTATAGTGTATATCTTTAAAACTTCCTAGACTTTATAATTAAATAATTTATTTTCCAAATAGGCATTCCATTAACTTAAATTGATTTCATTAATTCTAAAAACATAAAATGATTTTCATGACGTTATTTAATATAAGAAATGAATTAAATCAAAATTCCTTTCCATAATTGCTTTATGGAGTTTTCAAATGTTTGATCATAATATAAAACTTAATGGTGCACAAAACAGTTTGAATTTAAAAATGAATGCATTATACTTCCCTTTCCATTTCAAATAAATGTGTTATACATAAAATATTGTATAAAAACTAAAATTGATATAAAATTGGAATATGAGTTTAATACCAAAAATTCAAACATATTAGAATGTGGATAATTTCATAAATTTTATTAACCCAAAATGAATTTATTAAATTACTAATCTCAAAGTTGACCTAAATGGGCAATTTTGCATTTTATGAATATTTGAAAATATAAATTTTCAAAATTATTCAAGACATGCCCACAACTGGTTTAACCCAAAGATAATAATTTTACAAATTTTTAGAATTTTTTTTGACTTCATTTGGGCACTTAATTCAAAAGTTATGAAATAATAAAATAAAAATCAGAAAAGAAAAAGGAAGGATGACGTCAGCGTGACGTCATCGTCGTCTTCCTCCAGCCGTGATTCACGCCCCCGATTCTTTCCAAAAATCAGGCGAGGTAGATGCGGGATTTGTTTCCTCCCCAGCCCCCATTTAAACCCCGCACCTTCCTCTCTCTTTCCCCCTCAAAACCCTAAGAAACCCTTCCCCGAGGCCGCCGGGAAAAGCTCGCCGGAGCAACGCGAGTCCACCGCCGTTTTTCTCTGCTTTCCTAACGAGGTGAGCACGAACGAGTCCGAGACCCCCTCCTTCCTTTTTCCCTTGTCCTTGCGCACCTCTGTGACCCCTTGGTCGATTTATTTTCGCAGTCGTTAGAGCGGAACAAGGTCACCGAATGCTCGCCGGCGTTTGAGGAACTCCGGCCGCGCCTCGCCGCTGCCCGAGGAAGCACGAGTTGACGCCGTCGCCACCATCGAGTTCGACGCGCCGCTCCACACCTCGTCGTCGCCACCGGAAGCTCGGGGAAGCACCAGAGCAACCGTGCCGTCCACGACCGAGCCGCCGGCGCCGTCTTCGCCCCCAACTCTGGTGAGTTCCGCCGCCCGTTTCTGGTCAACGCTCTCGGACCGTCCGATCTATCTTCAACGGTTAGGATTAGAACACTTAACACGAATCGGTACGATTTTTTTCTGGCCGTTAGATCTGGATCTGACGATCCAGATCATTTCACTTATCCACGTCAGCGACCCAGTCAGCAGCCACGTCAGGTCCAGTCAGCGCCCAGCCAGCGCACACGTGGATATTAATTTCTTTTAAATAGATTAAATGGCAGTTTTGCAGAAAAGTCCCTGCCACTTAGAATTATCATAACTTTTTAACCCTTGACCCAAATTGGACAAATTTTATATCAAATTGAAGCCCTCGACAAGTAGAATTTGCTGGAATTTTTAAATTTCAAATTTGACTTAGTTTAAAATATTCAAATTTTAAATGGTGAATTGAGTATTTTTGTCATAACTTTAAATCTGTAAAATTCAAAATTTGCAAATAAAATTGTTTTAGAAACTTTATAAAATATGTAATATGTTGCATCTGTTATAAAGTAATTTTGAGAATTATTTTGATGATTAAATGGTTGTGTGTTTATTTTGAATAGTTTGACTATTTTTGACATAACTTTTAATACAAACATTATTTTTGATTTAATTCAATTGCTATGTATTTAATTAAAGGCCCTCTGTCAATTAACACCAATTATAAAATTTTGTTATAAATAATGCTTGAATAATTTAAAATGAATTTAAAAATCATGAGACTGCATTTGATATATTCTAGTACATTATAAAGTTCATTAATTTAAAGATTTATTACTTTACACCAAAGACATAAATAATTGTCCTAGTCTAGAGAAAGCTCAAATTCCTGTTTATTAATATGATACATAACTTTAATAAGTAAGTTTTATTTAAAACCTTTTTAAATGATATTAAATTCATTTACAAGTGTATATTAAATGATATTGGTTAATTAGGTGTCACAAAAAAATGTAAATTAAAACATTTTGCCATTTCAAATAACTCGGTTGTATTTTAATACTATGAACTTTTTCAGTTGGGATTTAAAAATGTTAGATATGATAAATTAAGAAATTCTTGAATATGAATTTGCTTAAATTTAAAATTCTGAAAACATAACCTTAAGTAAAAGAAATTAAATATGGATAGTTGTTGTAAAATCTTGAACCTTGCTTTTAAATTATGATTAAACCATCTTAGGATCTCTTCGTTTAAAGACCATTTCAATTGGATCATGTGAATCTTTCAATCTTTTCAAATTGAAAATGTTCAATTTGACTCTTGACTATACCCTAAATGCAATCACGTAAATTATTTTTGCATATTGAATTTTGTGACACCCTTGACCAAATCCACTTCTAAACCTTATTACGCATGTATGTTCCAATATTGTTTTGTGTTTGTTGAATTGCTTGTTTATTGGATGCCCTTTTACTATATAGTTGAAACGGGGAGCAACTTTTGACTTGGACAAGAGTGTGTGAGAAACGACAACTTTCTTAAGGCAAGTGACTTCATAAAACACCTACTATTTTATTCTAATCGCATATCTAGTGTTTTCAAACAGTATTTGCAAAAGTAGTATGCATGATAGGTTTGGGAGATTGTAGTATGCTATGCAAACCTTTTAGGTTTCCCCTTAGAAATTCCATATTAGAACCCTATTATAATTTAGTGGAAGCATCTGCTGCAAAAATGATTGTTTTATGGTTGTTGTGATAAATGAAAATTTCCACTAAATTAATTTAACGCCTGGGTGGATTGGGTCGATCGAGGAGGTTTCAAGTTGAGTGGCTTCTCAGGGCCAAGTGTCATGGTTGTCATCGCCCAGGGTAGTTTCCACTTACCTGGGGCCATGATATGCGGTGTTAACCTGAGTTGCTCACTTGTGGTAGGCCACCCAGGGCTATGAGATTGAAGTTTACACTGAGTATAGTTGCTTATCGTGCAACCATTGGTCAATATGGGCTCTGTCTTGATGGAGTAAGTTGATGTGGACCTGGGTCAAGAGATTGATGGTGGTAGAGTTTATAGGATGGTGGTAATCTCTTAGTATGATCATGGGAAAGCAACTTCTGAAAAGTCTCGTCTTGATCTTCTCCTTTTCCTTCTCACTAAAGGTGTGTAGAGGATAGTTTGGGTTGATTAAGTCTAATGGTGAAAGTGCACACCCTCTCGAGAGTTAAAACCTAAGATCATAGCCGTGTCCCCGGCATCGGACAAATTGAGTAACAACACAAGGCTGTGTTATGAAAATCTCCTCATCTCTAATTTCTTAATAAAACCTTGTTGGATGAACATGGGTAGGAGACATGGACTTGTCTCAAGATTGGTCACTGAAGGAGAAGATTATTGATTTAAGAAAACTGTTTATCAAAAGTAGGAGAAAATTTGCTTTGCGCAACAGCCTTGAGCTCCACCAGCCAAATTAAGCATATAGTATTAGTAAGATAGAGTATTAGAATTTAAAGTCACTTGCCACCACAATTCAATTGTGCTGACCCTTTATAGTTGGGCTGCAACTAAACCTTGCAGAATGTCCAAATGAGGAGTAAAGGGGGGTCGTCTTCGAGCTACAACCAACATGATTTGCCAGTGGCTTCATGGAGAAGATGTAGCTCCATACTACCTTTAGGATTGCGTTTGAACTCTGAAATAAAGTGTGAACTATTTATTCAGCTAGCATTTCCGCTATGCTAAGTTGTAAGGATATTTGTTTTTGGATCATTTGTCTTGTTCTGTAATAAATTATGACATTGTACTGTGATATTACATCTTATTGGAGAATGTGAGACTTATGTGATCCAAGTCTTTACATTATTCATATGTGCCATTGCTTTCATAAGCATGGGCACTACACCAGGCCGGTGGGAGTTTAGGCCTAGGAGAGGTAGGATCCCTGAGTCGCGATGCTCAAGTGCCCCCCTTATACGTACAAGTAGTCCATGAAGTATAAGTGAAAGAGAAGTCGCTTGAGGGGAAAACGTGCGGTTCCGGGAAAAAAACTCTCGAGGCACGGGTGTGAAACTTAGCTTCTCGAGGCTTTTGCACTGTATAGGTTTTTTTGTCTCGCGAGGAGGTCCTCTTGAGGGATTGTTCCCGGATGCCTCCTCAGGCTTGCGGGAGCATTTCTTCCATGTAGATGTTAGAGGGGCGAACCCAAACGCTGGTGCACGGTACAGAGGACTCGTGCGCGCTTATAGGTCCTCTCAGGCGTTCCTCGCGAGGAGAGTAAGTACAAGGTCCTTTGTAGAGATGGTGTGTTTGTGGGAGCTTGCCCTCCAGCCAGAGTTCAGATCCTTGGATTTTGCAGTGCTGCTTGTGTATCATTTGAGGCACTGGCACCGTACTCAGCCCCCGCTCGTGAGGTGCGCATGTGGAGAGATATAAGCGCACATTTCAATGAAGTAATGCGTAAATAAAACTAACCACCAAATATTACATAACTGCGCCGTAGCGCTAAGTTAACTTAGGAACGAAATTTTCTCATTATGCTTTGAGTTGCCAAGTTAATGTTTTGACCATGTCGAGGCATGGGGACCACCCATTAGTGGCAGAGACTCTCAACGGCCTGAGGTGGCTCATTACATGGAGAGCTCGGAGGGTTGACCCTCGAGAGAAGCCTTTGGAGCTTGGAGGTTTAAGCTGTGAGCTTTTAACCCTAGAGACAAAAAATGCTTGGAGGTTGAGCCGTAAGCTGCCTCTTCCGCTAGATGTCTTGACGTGACAATGATCACGGGCGTGACGATGATCACGCGTAGAACTTGCGCAGGTGCATGATGTTCCACGAGTTTTTGACGGGGATGTCGTCTTGAGTCTCGAGACGAGCCGTGCCACGCCTGGCGATGTGGGTGACCCTGTAGGGACCTGCCCACATCGGTGACAGCTTGTGGAGGCCTTCCCTGGAGAGGATTCGCCTCAGGACGAGATCGCCTGCCTCCAAGGTGCGTGAGCGCACGTTGCGGCTGTGGTAGCGTCGTAGGTCCTGCTGGGATTTTGCCGCCTGGAGGGCGGCTCGGCGGCGTAAGCCCTCGAGAAGCAGCAGGTCGTCGTTGTGGAGATCCTCTTGCTCGTCCTTGTTCAAGGCAAGGACCCGTGGGGATCCATGCTTTATTTCTATTGGGAGACTGCTTCTGCTCCATAGACGAGGGCGAACGGTGTTTCCCCTGTAGGCTTTGGTGGCGTTGTTCGGATGGACCAGAGCACCGAAGGGAGCTCACTGATCCAGCCCTTGCCGTGGCCCTTGAGGACGTCAAAGGTCCTGGTCTTTAGGCCCTTTAGGACTTATGCTTTTGCTCGCTCGGCCTGCCCATTGCTCTGTGGATGAGCGACAGAGGCGAAGCAGAGCTTGATGCCCATCTTTTCGCAGTTAGCCTTGAAGATGCCGCTGGTGAATTGCGAGCCATTGTCGGTGATGATGCGATTAGGCACTCCGAAGCGGCAGACCAGGCCTCTGATGAATTTCACCGTCGCGCCTGCTGGAATTGTGCGTGTCGCCTCCACTTTGGGCCACTTGGTGAACTTGTCGATGGCCACAAAGAGGTAGCGATAGCCCCCTTGTGCTGTTGGGAATGGCCCCAAGATGTCCAACCCCCAGACCGCGAACGGCCAGGAGAGCGGAATGGTCTGTAGCCCCAGCGCAGGTTGGTGGATTTGCTTGGAATGGAATTGGCAAGCTTCACATGCTTGAACTATGTCAACTGCATCCTGAAGTGCTTGAGGCCAGTAGAAGCCGCTCCTGAAGATTTTGCCTGCAAGGGTGCGGGCGCACAAGTGGTGGCCGCACTCTCCGCTGTGGATGTCTTTGATCAGCATTTTGCCTACTTCAGGAGGGACACATTTGAGCGCGATGCCGTTTGGGAGCTTGCGGTAGAGGTTTCCTTCGAGGATGTGGTAATTTTTTGCCTGGCTGGCAATTCGCTCCGCTTCAACATCTTCCTCGGGAAGGATCCCTTTGGCGAGGTAGTCTTTGATCTCGTCAATCCATCCTGTTTCTTGATGCGTCGCTGTGAGCAACAGACGTTCCCCTGTAGGGGGCCCGCAATCGGGAGCCCCGACTGTAGGTGGTGGCGGGAGTGCTTCGTCTGTGCTTGAGGCTGTTTTATGGATGCCTTGACGAGTCTTTCTTCAAAGACGCCTGGCAGCTGAGCTTGCCTCTTTGACGCGCGTTTGGCGTTGTCATCGGCCTCTTGATTTTCCTTTCTTTGGATGTGCATGGGCTCCATTCCCCTGAAGTTCTTCTCAAGCCGGCGGACCTCCTCAAGGTATGCGGCCATGTGGTCGTCTTTAGGCTTGTAGATTTTGCTGGAGAAGTTGACGAGCAGCTGGGAGTCGCCCTTTATGGGCAGGTGCTTGATGCCTAGAGCGACCGCGGCACGTAGGCTAGCGAGCAGGCCTTCATACTCAGCAATATTATTGGAGATCTTGTCGATTCCAAAGCACAGCTGGACCGCGTAATAGAGCTTGTCACCCTTTGGTGAGGTCAATACCACGCCGGCCCCACCGTGGCGACAAGCGAAAGCTCCATCGAACTTCATGGTCCAGTGGCTGGGCATTTTGTCTCCAGAGGGCTCTTGCTCTTCTCCTAGAGGCTCTTCAGGTGTTGGGTCAGTCCATTCAGCGATGAAGTCCGCCAGCGCTCTTCCTTTGATTACACTTGTGGTATCGAAGCGCAAATTGAATGGATGTAGCTCTATATTCCATCATGCGACACGATCTATGGCGTTAGGGTTGCGCAGGATCTGCTCCAGGGGAAAAGAGGTGACCACCGTGATGGGGTGCCCCTGGAAGTAGTGTCGTAGCTTTCTTGAGGCAATTAGGAGCGCGACGAGGAGCTTCTGCTGCATTGTGTACCGCTCGCGAGCATCGCGCAGTACTGTGCTGACGAAGTAGACTGGATGCTCGACAAGGGTTGTCGGTTTAGTCTTGGCGCACTCTGTCTGAGGAGGCTCTGCAGGGCCCTCAAGGGGGTTGGCCTGCGGAGGCTCTTTAGGGCCCTCGAGGGGGCTGGCTTGTGGAGGCTCGTCAGGCTCCCTGGCGAGATCATCCTGTAGCGATGGACTCGTGGCAGGCTACGCTTGCGGCTTTGAGCCTGGCGGTGGGTTTGTCGGGTCTGTTCCTTTGTCAAGCTCTTCGTCAGGCGGTTTTGGCTTAGGAGTTGTTGCACTCTTCTTGTGGAGGATTGGCTTCTCTTTCTTTCACCAGGACGGCACTGGCAGTTTCTGGAATGGATGATAGATACAGCTTCAGGTGCTCGCCTTTCCGTGGGGCGACCATGACTGGTGGGCTGGCCAAGTACCTATTCAAATCCTCAAATGTTTTTTCCGCTTCAGGAGTCCACTTGAAAGTGTCGGTTCTCTTCATGATCTTGAAGAATGGCAGAGCTCTTTCACCGAACTTGGAGATGAATCTACCCAAGCTGGCCATGCAGCCTGCTAGGTGTTGCATGTCCTTGAGCCGGCGTAGAGGTTGCATTTCCTCTATGGCCTTGATCTTGTCAGGGTTTGCCTTTATGCCTCTGTGGGACATGAGGAAGCAAAGCAATTTGCCTGAAGGCACTCCGAAGACGGACTTGGCGGGGTTGAGCTTGATGTTCACCTTGCGCAAGCTGGCGAAAGTCTCTTCAAGGTCCCTGCGGAGAGTATTTCCCTCTCGAGATTTGACGACAATGTCATCGACATAAGCCTCGGCATTTATGCCCATTTGCTCGCCAAATGCTATCCTCATTACCCTCTGGAAAGTGGCTCCAGTGTTCTTCAGGCCAAAGGGCATGCAGACATAGCAATATACATCGCAAGGGGTGAGGAAAGTCGTCTTATCCTCGTCTTCCTTAGCCATTTTTATCTTGTGATAACCAGAGAAGGTGCCGAGGAAGCAGAGGAGGTCGCAACCTGCCGTGGAGTCACCAATCTGGTTGATTCTTGGCATGGGATAAGGGTCTTTGGGGCAAGCCTTGTTCACATCAGTGTAGTCGATGCAGAGGCGGCCTCCTCCGGTAGGTCTTGGGACGACCACGCCGTTGGAGAGCCAAGTGCGATGTGCGACTTCGCGGACGACATTTGCCGCTTTTAGCTTCTCGACCTCTTTGACGATGAATACTTACTTCTCGGGGGCTTGTTTTCTTGCTTTTTGCTTGACGAGTCTGAAGGGGATCGTGTGCAGAAAACAAAAAAATTCCTACCAACGATATCCTAAAAGCATGCCAAGATCTATTCTCTGCAGATATAGTAGTACAAACGGAGATCGGAATACATACCCTTGTAAACCGAAAGCGGGATTACGTTCCCGCACAAACGTTGTCGATGAAGACCGACGAAGCCGACCTCAAGGTCGTATAGAGGAAGCAGACCTCCGAGTACCGCTAGCACAGCACCTCGCAGGGCGTCACACACGTACGGTGGAGACGACGGCCTCCGAAGCTCCAGTCCAGGACGAGCAGCGGAAGACTTGGACCAGAACACCAGCAGCGCGGCAGCGGGCTATGGTGGAAGAGATCCCCCTCCTCTGCTCGGCGCGACTCCGACAAGGGAATCACGAGATCGAGAGAGAGATTGGGAATTAATTGGTGAATTAAAAGGCCAGGGGTGCCCCTTCTTATATAGGCTCCCAGAGGGGAGCCAACTTGCTAACCAGGCAATGTGGGACTAACCCCCACATGCCTGGTGCGGCATAGGAGGGTGCGCCGGCCCCCTAGTGGGCCCCTTGGCACACTTGGGTCGGCCCCCCTTGTCCCCCACCGAATCCCCTAGAGGATTTTCCCCTCTTGGGCCTTCTTTCGACCAGAAGGCCCATTTAGGGAAATCAGCCTAAATTAATTCGAAAATAAATATATAAAATCATATTTGCATTTTAATTACACTAATTAATATCAAACATAATATATATAATTTATCCTAGCTCCGAAAACTCTTTCGGCGCTGCCCGATCTCCATTGGACCCCTCCCGGGACGTTCCCGGTGATCTCTTTCCTTTCCGGTTGTCTTGTCGAAACCCCTTAAGTGTGTTACCCTAGCGGTTCGATATAATAACAGGTATGATCAAGACTCCTCTATGATCAACGACTAACTCGTAGGCCTGGACCCCATGAATTAATCCCTGTGATATAACGAATTACTTTCATCTATCAAACCTGAACGCAAAGTCTTAAACCTTTTGCCATAGCGATACTTAGCATGTCCGAGCGTCGTTCCATAGATATCTCCACACCTAATATCGACCTCGTTACCGACAACACTATCTTCTACTCGTCCATGATCTCATGTCTCCGTGACCTAGTCACATGCTTGCAAGCTCATTAGACATGATCTCACCGAGTGGGCCCGAGAGTATCTATCCTGCTACGCGGACTGGCAAATCCCGCTCTTGACGCCTCGTCTCAACTACTCCTTTCCGATACCCAAAAGTATCACCGTTATTGTCATACTATATAAGATACGATGTTTGGTGCGATCAAAGTATCTTCCAGGAATAACAATAAGAGTTGATCTCACGGTCAAAGGCGTAACGTCTACGTCCTCCAAATCTGGGTATGTCCATCACATCGTTCTCCAATGATATGACTCCCATTGCCGACCGGCGCCATGCCCCATGACCGGGAAACCTCGATCATCAATCGCGCAACGAAACTAGTCTTAGTAGAGGCTACTAGGGACCTGGTTGTTTACGTATCACACCCGTATTAATGTTTTCGCTTAATACGGTTCTAGCATGACACAAAAACCTATTATGAACAAACGAGATATGATAAAGAATACACTTTATTAATTGCCTCTAGGGCATATCTCCTTCAGGGTCGTGTGTTTGGACACACGGCAGAGTGGTGCTCGATCACCTCCCTCGGTACACCGGACATATCTGACAGAGTCCAAGCGAACATGTCAGAATTTGTCCGGAGGTAGGCGACGAGCGTTATTTCCTATTTGGGAGGCAGCGCAGCGCCAATGGTGACGCTAGCCCCCGAGCCTTCAGCCCCCAAGCTGCTGGGGCTTAGAGAGACTTTCTTTGTGGCGGCTGGATCCTGGGAGAACAACTTCTTCTTCTTCTTGGGTCTCTCGAGAGGCTCCATGTCCTCGTCTACAGGGAACTCCATGGCGGCTGCCCTGTAGGCTGTCCCGACAGCGCGCGTAGCATCCAGGACATGTCCACGGATGGTGACTGTGTCAGCGCTGCCGGGGATCTTGACCACGTTGTAGGCGTGATGTGTGACGGCCATGAATTTTGCGAGGGCGGGGTAGCCGAGGATGGCGTTGTATAGTTGGCGGATGTGCGCAACATCGAAGTCGATGTGCTCGATGTGGTAGTTTTCCTCGCTGCCGAAGGTGACAGCAAGTCTGACCTGCCCCAGAGGCTCGATCGAGCCGCTGGTGACTCCCGTGAAGGGCCTAGAGGGCATGAGCCGCTCGTAGGGCACTTGAAGCGCTTCGAACGTCTCAATAGAGATGACATTCAGGCCTGCTCCACCATCAATGAGTGTCTTGGAGACGGCGATGTTGTCGATGGTGGGGCTGCAGACCAGCGGGAGGGTTCCAACAGTCTTGGTGGACTTGGGGTGGTCCTGAGCGTCGGAGGCGATGGTGTACTGCGACCAATTGAGGGGCCTGGAGGTCTCGAGGCTGGGGAGGGCGGCACTGAGCTCGCGAGAGAACTGGTTGTTCGACTTGGGCGCCTGTGCCCCACCGAGGATGCAGGCCATGGCGCCTCTTGGAACTTGATAGCCTCCATCTTCCTCGTCTCGGAGGTTGCCCTTCCTCTCCGCAGCGTTGGCTAGATTGCCAGATGGTTTCTGGTAGCCGCTCTTGCGCTCGCTTCCGCGGTGGCCACGGCCTCGATCGCGGCTGCCGCTGCCCTCTGCTTGTTCACGCTCCTTGCTCAGCCTCTTGAGGTCGAAGAAAGTCTCTGTAGAGTGGCCGCGCCTGTTGTGGTACATGCAGAACGGGCGATGGTCGTCCTTTCTCTCTCCAGGCTCGGGAGAGTCCCTGCGGGTGCCCTTTGCGTCAGGCTCTGCCGTGAGGACCGCGGTGGCCTTGCGCTTGCGCTCCTCCTTATTCTTGCTCCTGGACCGTTCAGCGTGTTCGTCCTCTCTCGAACAGGTTAGGATTCGAGTCAGGTTTGAAAAGAGAGTTGAGAAGGGGAAGTTCAAGACTCAGTGTGATCTTGATTCATACGCTGAGTTTTACCGTTGGGTAGATGAGAGCGATGATTCCTATGACTTCATGCCATCTTCCAAGGCCCTGAAGTCAAAAGGGGCATCGTCGTCCAAGAAAAAGAGTGTATCATCGTCAAAGGGCAAGGGTGCTGCATGAAGGGATTGTGTAGTGTTGTGTATCTTCATTAATTTCAGCTAGGTTGTATCGGTGAGCTCTCCCCCTTCCCCTTCCTCCCGGTGAGCTCTCCCCCTTCCCCTTCCTCCTGCACATTAGGTGTTTGTGAAAATGCTAGAGCCATTTTTTTGCCTAAACTGAAAACTAAAAATGCTATGAAGTGCAATCATTTGAATATATATGCTATTGTGTATTTGTTATCATTATGGAGGAGGTGCACTGTTTTTGTGGAGTAGGTGCACTATTATTATCTAAATGCTATGCAAAGTATGTTAAATTTTTGTGGAGGAGGTGCACTGGTTATGGAAGCAAAGGGTGTAGCGGCATTTTTGTTAAGTAAAACGTGATGTACTACCATGTTGAATTTGTGTTATTGCCTCCGTTTTGTATTATTGTGGGCTGATTATGGCTGTTTACGATGTTGTTCAAATAAGACTGCCATTAGGAATTGCATTTGTGCTAAATAGTTTCTTGTCATGTTATTAGTTTTCTTGTCCTCTATGCTTATTTACTTTTAGCCCATGATTAAACAGATGGTTGCACGTTGCATCTTTAGTGAGGTGTGAGTGAACCATGTTGTCTGAACATATATACAATGTTCATTCCACTTTGTTCACTGACGCCGTCTCTAAATTTCATATATGACTGATCAATTCCATATGAGGCCTTGCTTGTTTTTGTTCAGTGATTTTTAATTGCATTTTACTTTTTGTACTATTTACCATCTTGTGATATGCCGATGATTAAAATGTTGTGATACAGATTTCAGCGGTGGGGCAAGTGAGCCTTGTGATATGCATGAGTGCACATATCTCGTGCATCCTACCTGGCTCGCTAGCTCCATCCCTGAAGCATGTCACTTCTAATTATGAGGCCTTGCTTGTTTTTGTTGAGTGTTCTTTAACTTGCATTTTACCATCTTTTGTTATGCCGATGATTAAAATGCTGTGACAACAAGAGATCCCGAGATGGAGTAAGTGTGGCCAGTGTGATGCGACCCATGATGTACAGGAATACATATTTTCTGCACCCCATTTGCTCTCACTTACTCCGTCTCGGACCATTTGTGTGTTTTCAGTCTAAGTATGAGGCAAGATTTTCTTTGGACCGAATTTCATTTCTAAAATTTGTTTCTAAGATGACTACTTTTGGCCGATGATTAGATGGTTCCACGTTATATATTCAGGGAAGTGTGAGTGAACCATGTAGTCTGAACATATACGTAGTGTTCATTCCACGTTGTTCGCTCACACCATCTCTGAAGCAATTCCATATGAGGCCTTGTTTGCTATTTTTCTTGACTGCTTTTTAATTAACTTGCATTTTACCTTCTTTTGATATGCTAATGATTAAACCATTGTGACACCGTGTGATTCAGAGGTGGCGTCTCTAAAACCTGTGATGTGCACAAATACACATTTTCTGCATCTCACTGGATTTTGGAAACGCCATCTCTAAATTTGTGTCCACAATATATGAGCCATACCATCGATGTCGCGAGATTGAACAGTTGGTAGCCAAATATGCGAAGCCACTCAGAAGAAATATATCCGAGCATATGATACATGCGCAACAAGTCGTAGTGCTACCACCTCCTCCATAATACGACTCCAACAATCAGCTCATAGGAGCAGTACGTTACGTACCATAGGGTTCAGCCGAACAATACCCTAATCATCAGAGGCAATTATACATGATTCAAAAAGGACGACCATCCAACCGACAGCAAAAACTTCACACTAATAATGTTAACATGGCGGTCATGGCACCATCATCCGTATCAGAGTACCTACGCGGGTCCGAAACTGCGATCATGTTCAGTCGAGAAGATCACCCACCATCTGTGTACAAGCCAGGTTACTCTGCCCTAGTACTCGAAGCTCAAATCGGCAGCTACACCATGACCAAAGTCTTTATGTATGGAGGAAGCGGCAGTAATATCATCTTCGCCGACACACTGCGTCGAATGAATAGGTCAGCCGACAATTTACTTCCATCATCAGATACTTTTCACGGTGTAGTTCCAGGCAAGGCTATCGTATCAAAAGGCACGATACAACTCGATGTCACGTTTGGAGACACAACACACTTTCAAACCGAGTCGATGGAATTCGAAGTCGTCGACTGGAGATCGCAATACCATGCCATACTGGGACGACCAGCGTATGCTCGATTCATGGCGATACCACATTATGCATACCTTCAACTGAAGATGTCAGGCCCAAAAGGAGTAATATCAATTAACGGAAATTTTCAAACAAAATTTCTGAAACATTTGGAGCAGAACAAACATTGGAGGAGCTCTCGCTTATCAATGACACAACATACATGCCAAATCATAAAATACAGGCTACCAACAAGACATTCAACACCGCAGATGATACACGGACACACCAGGTCCACCCGACTGACCCGTCAAAAACAGTCAAAATATGTTTGCATGGTCGTCGAATTCCTCCGTCACAAAACACCAAGTCTACCTCCCGCATAGGAAAGCACGCTCATCGAATTCCTCCGTGAGAACTGGGATATGTTTGCATGGTGCGCAGCCGACATGCCAGGCATACCCAAGGAATTCGCCGAGCACTCTCTCCAACTCAGTTCAGGAACTAGTCCAGTCAAACAAACGGTACGTCGTGTGTCAGGGATCAAAAGAGAAGCTATACAGAAGCATGTGGACAAGCTACTCAAAGAAAACTTCATCCGAGAATTCAAGAAATCAGAATGGGTGGCTAACCCTGTGATAGTCGAGAAGAAGAAAACAACCAAAACCAGGATGTGCATCGACTTCACAGGACTAAATAAGTGTTCCCCAAAGGATCACTTCCCACTACCTCGCATCGACCAGATCGTCGACTCCACTGCAGGATGCGCTCCAATGTCATTCCTCGATGCATACTCTGGATATCATCAGATAAGAATGAAAGCAGAAGACGAAGAAAAAACAGCCTTCACAACTGCACTCGGAGTATATTGCTACACCACGATGCCTTTCGGCCTAAAAAATGCAGGAGCTACCTATCAGCGAATGATGCAAAATTGTTTGAAAACACTGATTGACAAAAACGTAGAGGTCTACGTCGACGACATAGTGATCAAATCAATGAAAGAGTGCACACTCCTATCATACATACAGGAGACATTCGACAACCTCAGAAGTTATGGCATAAAACTGAACCCAGATAAATGTACTTTCAGTGTCCCAGCTGGAGAACTTTTGGGCTACATGGTCTCAGCCCGAGGAATCGAAGCAAATCCAGAAAAATACAAGGCATACTCACCATGAGAAGGCCTACCAAGCTCTATGAAGTACAACAACTAACATGACGTGTGGTGGCCCTTAGTAGATTCATCAACGAACTAGGCGAAAAAGCACTACACTTTATCGACTGATGAAAAAGGCAGATAAATTCGAGTGGACAGAAGAAGCAGAAGCAGCCTTCATCGTCCTTAGACAGACATTCACTAAGCCGCCCATATTAGAAGCACCAAAAGAAAAGGAGCTACTATACCTCTACGTGGCAGCAACAAACAGGGTGGTGAGCACAGTCCTAGTAGTCGAGTGTACTGAAGAAGGAAGAGCTCAAAGCATGCAAACACCAGTCTACTATATCAGCGAAGTTTTATCTCTGTCCAAACAGAGATATCCACAGTTTCAGAAACTAGCTTATGTCGTGTTTATAACAACAAGGAAGCTAAGACACTACTTCACAGAGCATCCAATAACGGTGATCAGCAAGTTCGCAATCGGAGATATACTCACAAACCCAGATGCAACGGGGCGAGTAGCAAAATGGCTCATCGAATTAGGACCACTCGGAATCATGTACGATCATCCAAAATCCATCCAAGCTCAGGTGCTACCAGCTGACTTCACCACCGCACTAGTGGAAAAATGCTTATAGGTGGATGCCCCTTTGTGGCGCACCAGCAGCCCATGCGGCACAAAAATAGCTTAGTGGCGCACCACACAAGTGCGCCACAAATATCTGTGGCGCACAAAATAAGTATGCGCCACTGAAATCTTGATTTTTGTGGGGCACCAAGTACAATGCGCCACTGAAATATTCATTTTTGTGGCGCACCAAGGACAATGCGCCACAGAAATATGGTGGGCCCCGCCAGACTGGTCTGATTTTGGAAATTTGAGGCATATTCTATGGCGCACAAAAGCAAATGCGCCACATATTGTAGGCATGCTATGGCGCACCCTAAACCATGCGCCACAAAAAGTTAACATTCTATGGCGCATGGAACTGGTGCGCCACAGAATATTAGATTTTTATGGTGCATATGGAACTGGTGCGCCACAGATAGTTTTCCCGACTATTCTCCGCCTTTTCCCACAATTTTCTGCTCTTCTCTTCCTATAAAATCCACCTCCGGTGTGATCTTTGGAATTATAGATTTTTAGTCTAGCTAGGCGGGTAAGGATGGTTTGTGTTGGTCCTTGCAATAAGTGTGCGTATGGCGAGTTCCACAGCCCCGCCGCCTAGTATCTCGCACGTATTTCCCATAATTTGCTTGTTGAGGGTAGGAAAGTGTATCACGATGAACTTATTGAGAGTGAGAGCCATCTCGCTTTGCTTGGAGACAAGCTATGCAGCGCTGGGTATCCATATTGGAGCCCTAACCAAATTCCTGGTGAATTGATTAGGATTCGAGTCAGTTTTGACAAGAAAGTTGAGAAGGGGAAGTTCAAGACTCATACGCTGAGTTTTACCGTTGGGTAGATGAGAGTGATGATTCCTATAACTTCATGCGAACATCCAAGGCCCTGAAGTCAGAAGGGGTGTCGTCTAGGAAGAAGAGTGTATCATCGTCAAAGGGCAAGGGTGCTGCATCAAGGGATTATGTTGTGTTGTGTATCTTCATTAAATTCAGCTATGTTGTATTGTCAATTGAGTTGTGTCGAAATATCTTTGTGAACTGAATATTTGAGTTGAGTTGTGTGTTGTATATATCTTCATAATTTGTCGTGTGTTATATGTGATGTTGGTTTTAGTTGTATACTATTGTATAGTACCAACTTATTTGAAGTTCAACAATTGAACAGGGTTTTTTTATAGGTTAGATTTTTTGCGCATAGCCAGAGAATCTTGTGGCGCATGCATGCCTTTTCTGTGGCGCAGCTAGCCAATGCGCCACATAAAAGCTGTTTCAATAAAACCGCCCAGCCCCCCCGCCCGACCTAACCGAACCATAATCATATCGCGCGCGCCCGCGCCCACGCACCGCCCCCGCTCGCCTCCTCCCACGGACGTGCCACTTCCGCTCGCCCACTGCCACGCCCGACCGCCCTCGCCATCGGCGCCGGCGGGGCTCGTCGCCCCGCGCCCGCGCCGCGTGTCTTGTCGCCCCGCGCCTACGCCGCCACCGACGGCCCCTTCCCCTTCATCCTGGTGAGCTCTCCCCCTTCCCCTTCCCCTTCCCCTTCCCCTTCCTCCCGCACATTAGGTGTTTGTGAAAATGCTAGAGCCATTATTTGGCCTAAACTGAAATCTAAAAATGCCATGAAGTGCAATCATTTGAATATATATGCTATTGGGTATTTGTTATGATTATGGAGGAGGTTTTTTGTGGAGGAGGTGCACTATTTTTATCTAAATGCTATGCAAAGTATGTTAAATTTTTGTGGAGGAGGTGCACTGGTTATGGAAGCAAAGGGTGTAGCGGCATTTTTGTTAATTAAAACGTGATGTACTAGCATGTTGAATTTGTGTTATTGCCTCGTTTTGTATTATTCTGGGCTGATTATGGCTGTTTATGATGTTGTTAAAATAAGACTTCCATTAGGAATTGCATTTGTGCTAAACATTTTCTTGTCCTGTTAGTACTGTTCTTGTCCTCTATGGTTATTTACTTTTGACCGATGATTAAACAGATGGTTGCGCGTTGCATCTTTAGAGAGGCGTGAGTGAACCATGTTGTCTGAACATATATACAATGTTCAGTCCACTTTGTTCACTGACGCCGTCTCTAAATTTCATATGTGACTGATCAATTCCATATGAGGCCTTGCTTGTTTTTGTTCAATGATTTTTAATTGCATTTTACTTTTTATACTATTTACCATCTTGAGATATGCCGATGATTAAAATGTTGTGATACAGGTTTAACGGGTGGGGATAGTGAGCCTTGTGATATGCATGAGTGCACATATCTCGTGCATCCTACCTGGCTCGCTAGCTCCATCCCTGAAGCATGTCACTTCTAATTATGAGGCCTTACTTGTTTTTGTTGAGTGTTCTTTAACTTGCATTTTACCATCTTTTGTTATGTCGATGATTAAAATGTTGTGACAACATGAGATCCCGAGATGGAGTAAGTGAGGCCAGTGTGATGTGACCCATGATGTATAGGAATACATATTTTCTGCATCCCACTGGCTCTCACTTATTCCGTCTCGGACCATTTGTGTGTTTCTAGTCTAAGTATGAGACAAGATTTTCTTTGGTCCGAATTTCATTTCTAAAATTTGTTTCTAAGATGACTACTTTTGGCCGATGATTAGATGGTTCCACGTTACAATCTCTGGGAGGTGTGAGTGAACCATGTTGTCTGAACATATACGTAGTGTTCATTCCACGTTGTTCGCTCACACCATCTCTGAAGCAATTCCATATGAGGCCTTGTTTGTTATTTTTCTTGACTTCTTTTTAATCAACTTGCATTTTACCTTCTTTTTATATGCCAATGATTAAACCATTGTGACACCCTGTGATTCAGAGGTGGCGTCTCTGAAACATGTGATGTGCACAAATACACATTTTCTGCATTTCACTGGATTTCCCAAATGCCATCTCTAAATTTGTGTCCACAATATATGAGGCCTGCGCTTATGTTGATATTATTTCTTTGCATCTTGTTTTGTATAAGTTTTAATTTGTTGTACTAACTGCCTAACCTCCTCTTATGCATGTAGACGATGCCGCCGCGCCGTGGCGGGTCGTCTGACTTCTGTATGTCAAAATCCGTGTGGGCGGATTTCAGAAAACGCTCACGACGTACCCCACGCCGGAGGAGGCAGCGGACGCGTACGACGCGGTCACGTGGCGTTTCTGGCGCCCGCGAAGCGAGCTGAACTTCCCGGACTGTCAAGACATCACGGAGGCGGAGATACTCGCGCCAAGGCCAGCCCTCCTCACCAACGAAGATCATCGCTGCCACTACCAGGTGCAGCGGCGGATCGACACCGCCGAAAAGACGAGGAGCTGATGCGCCAATGGAGGGAGGACTTCCCGGGCAACATTGTTGTCGAGTTGGAGTTTTACAGGAACCGAAGAGAGAAAAGGAGGGCAGACCGTTGCAACCGTCGGGAGGCCGCCGAGAATGCTAACAAGGATGACTGGGACACCGAGGACTCCAGGTGGTCCGACATCTTCTATAACACCATCTCTGACGACGAGAAGTTTTATCGTGCGACTTGTTTTCTAGCTAGTTTAGCATTTATCTTGTTTACGTTCTTACTACTTTGTATAAGACTTGTCTTATTACTATATATTTATGCGATAAGTCTTCTCGGGCTCGAATGAATGTGATATGTCTGTTCTAATTTATGTACTGGTTGAATATATATGTGTCAACTATGTATAAATCCTGTATATATACCGATATTTGTACAGCAGGATTTTTTTCAAAAATTCCTGTTATTTATTCTGTGGCGCATGGTTTATTTTTTTGTGGCACATATAATTCTTTGGCACACTTAAACCAGATGCGCCACTGAAATATTTCGGTGGTGCAGTGGGAAGGATGCGCCACAGAATGCTGAAAATTTCTGTGGTGCACTGAGGGGGTGCGCCACAGAAATATATTTTAGTGGCGAGATAACTGTGGCGCACCCCCCGTTTTCCTGGCTGCGCCACAGAAAGGCTAAAGGGTGCGCCACAAGTAAGTTTTTTTCCACTAGTGCTGAGTGGATTGAATCCCAACTGCCAGGAATACCAGATATATCTAACTCATAGACGATGTATTTCGACGGATCGAAGAAAAACGAAGGAGCAGGACCAGGCGTCGTGCTCATATCGCCAAAAGGGGACAAATTGAAGTATGTCCTCGAAATGGATTTCTCAAAGCCATCCAACAATGAAGTCGAATATGAAGGATTGATACATGACATACGAATGGCCAAAGATTTGGGGTTCACTCGACTGATGATATACGGCGATTCAAACTCAGATATGCAGCAAACAATGAAGGCATGTGATGTCATAGTGGATAACATGATCGCATATCGCGACCTCTATAATACACTAGAGGGAGACTTTGATGGATGCGAGTTACGCCACATCGGACGAGAGAGCAATGAAGAAGCAGACACACTGGAGAACATTGGTTCGACTAAAGCACAAGTTCCACCAGGTGTTTTTCTAGAGCGCATCACACACGGGTCTATCCATAAGCAATGATCAACAGCCAGATCGACTGAGGCCACGAAAGATGATACATGCACCTCGATGGACTCGGCAGTTGAAGTACTCCTAAGTCAAGGTGATCATGTGGCTCCAGACTGGACTAAGACAATACTAGCATTCATGCTTAAG
Source organism: Poa annua (assembly GCA_026929855.1). Taxonomy (NCBI): domain Eukaryota; kingdom Viridiplantae; phylum Streptophyta; class Magnoliopsida; order Poales; family Poaceae; genus Poa; species Poa annua. The sequence goes on from CM049428.1 coordinate 48,715,992, forward strand.
GACGAACTACCAGACGATACAACATAAGCTAGGAGAATAACACGACGTGCCAAAGCATACACCATCATAAAAGGTGTACTTTACAAAAGAAGCATCTCAGGCGTATTACAAAGGTGCGTCGAATTCGAAGATGGCAAAACCATACTACGTGATATTCGTACAGGAACTTGCGGACATCAAGCCGACAGTCGATCGTTGGTAGCTAAGGCTTTCAGAGCAGGATTCTACTGGCATACGACAATCAAAGACGCGGAGGATGTTGGGGATATACCAACTGGGACTATCTGAAGGAGATATGCCCTAGATGCAAATAAATAAGTAGTATTTATTGCATTATCTCATAAGTTTATAATAGGTTTGTGTATTATGCAATAACTGTATTAATCGGAATTATTAATACACGTGTGATACATAGACAACCAGGTCCCTAGTAAGCCTCTATATGAGCTAGTCCATTGGGTAACAGTTGATCGAGATTCCCGATCAAGGACAATGACGTCGGTTGATAGTGGGGTCATCTTGTTAGTTGAATAAGATGATGGACATACGCAAAGTATTGCAATAAGATCGTATTACGATGTTTGTCATTTGCAATAGATAAGAATATGATAGCTTATTCCTTAGACCGTGAGACCGTACTTATTGATGCTTCGTAGGGGTGCTTTGAGAGCATCAACGTTGTGTCTTATATAGCATGACAATAACGGTGTCCATCTTGGGTATTCCGAAAGATCATAAAGACGTAAGGATCAAGAGCGGGATTTGTTCATTCTTGTAATGGAACTCTGGGCCCACTCGGTGAGATTACATGTATATAGTTGCGCAGCTTATGACTAGGTCATGGAGATGTAATATCGTAGACGAGTTAATAACCTTTGTCGTTAACGAGATACAACAAAGACATCGGTATGTCTACGATCATATCTCGGACAAGGTAGTATCGCAGAAACAAAGGGAATGAATATCATATTTATGGTTCAACGACGATATTCGTAGAATGCATAGGGGCCGTCATATACATCCAGGTATCCCTGACGGTTATTGGTGAGCGGAGTGTCTCGACCATGTCAGGAATGTTCTCGAACCGTAGCGTAACAAAGTTAAGGTCTTAACCACACTAGGAGATAGGTTCTGGAATAATATAGGTTTTTGTTGGAGAGAGAGAAATGATCCGGAAAGAGTTCCGGTGGTCCGGAAGGAGTTCGGGAAGGTCTGGAATGGTTCCAGGGATGTCCGAAAGTTGTTCGGGTGGTTCGGAAAATGTTTCGGAGTCACGGGATATTAAATAGTATTTAAATATATAAATTATGAATTACTCATATTTATATTAATTTTATATTAATTAAATAAAGGAAAAAGGGGGGCTCCCACCTAAATGGGCCCTAAGAGGGCCCAAGAGGGGGAGCCGCACCACCAAAGGGGGGTGGGCCCCATGGCTGGTTCGGCCAACCCATGTGGGTGCGCCAGCCCCCTCCTCCTTTGTTTAGTCCCACATGGGGGAGCTAGGGAGTTTGCACACCCCCTCCCCCCTTTATATAGCAAGGCATATTAATTGGATTAATTCATTGGAAAATACAATTAATTGTATAGCAGGGCGGCCGAGTTGCTTCTCCGCCCGTTTTGCCCCCTCTCTACACCTAAGCTATAACGCTGTGCGCCGTTGCCCTGCGCGATTCCAGATAAGATCTACCCCTGCGATTTCAGCTGGATCTGAATGACCGGGGGTTGTCGTTAAGCTCCGTATGTTTGCGAGTGCTCGGAGGTAACTCTTTTGAGGAGCCTGGGCGACGTCGTCTCGCCCCTGCAGCCGCCGCGCCACCTCCCCCTCTGCCACCGGCGCACCCCCCTCCTGCCGCCGGCACCTCGACATCTTCCGCCCGACGCCCGTCGACGCAGGTCATCGTCGACACCCAGTCGTCATCGTCTACGTCATCGCGGCAAGTTCTCCGTGACCTCGAGGTCGGCTACGTACGACTTCATCGTCAACGCTTGTGCGGGAGCGTAATCCCCGCTATCGGTCTACATGGAGATAATGTAACCCGTTCCGCCACCGTTATCATATGTACTAGATGGATAGATCCTGGCTAATTATAGTTTCGTACGCTAGAAAAATTATTGTTTTCTGCACCGTAAACCCTTCGGTATCTCTGACATGGATCAATCCGGCTAGTCCAGGGTGGCCCAAGGGTGGTAAGTCTGATGCCTTCCGGGCGGCCCAGATAGTTGACGTACAAGGAAGTAGTCGAACGGTCCAAGAAATGCGGAAGGCCGAAGCCCACCAAGCCACCAAGCCCAAGACGGAAGGCGGCAACTAAGCCGGCTAGGTCTAGGACTCTGTTTACTTGCCGGACAAGTTCTTACCTTGTATCTTGGGTCTTGGCCGCCTATATAAGCCGGCCACCGGGAAGCCTTTAGGGCACGCTCCAATACGCAACATACACATTGTAACATGCTCACGGCTATTGCCTTATAGTGAATTATAGCAGCATGTACACTAGTAGAAAATAGGCTAACAGTCCCGGTTGGTAAGGGCCTCCAGTCCCGGTTTAGCAACCGGGACTGCGGAATCGGGACTAAACACCCCAACCTATAGTCGCGGTAGGATCTGTAACCGGGACAAAAAGGTATCCACGTGGGTGCGCGGGCGAGCTGCTCGGCAATGACTTTTTCTCCCTGTTTGTATTACAAACTGGGAATAATAAGTTCGAGGGGTTTTAGGTTTTAGCATTTTTATTTTGTTTTTTTTATTTATGATTTAAACTATTGTTTGTAAGCTACATCTACACACATCGATGCATACATTATATGAAGTTTGTAACGAGAATTGATCTCTATATATATTACATACCGAACGAGACTCGTATCAAGTTAAATATGTAACATGTACATAAGTGTCGTCCCAACACGATCATTATTACATCAAAATCATTATTTACGGTTTATATTGTATTCTCTTGTTGGGGCTATGACCTCGTCAAGCAGAAATCCACAAATTTCCTCTTGAATTCCTCTAGAGCGTTGATATGGAGTGAGATGCTCTGGTTGATTCATTTGCTGGATATATCAAGAGAAGATGGTCAATATAAAAACATCAAGAGTTAAATTGTGAATTGATATGTAAATGCTTTACGTACCACCATATCTTTCCGCTCACTAACATACATGCGCATATACTCGGAAACGTAATATCCACACAGACTTGTCGGCGGTGGCTGTCTCTCGCACTTTTAAGTTGACCTTCTCCAGCACGTTTTATGAACCGCTTCCATACCCTGCCCCGGTAAAGAAAATGAATAAAGAATATATTCATAGCTGGAACTTAGGAAATGAAGAAAATAAGTGAATATAGTACCTTTGGAGCATTTGAATAATGTTCCAGTAATCTGTCATTAGAGACAAAACTTATTCCATCAGCTCTTGGCTTCTTCCATTCTCGACAGGTGATCGGGATCATGTCCCTAACAAGAACTTCTGCTTGATTAGTAAATGCAGTCACACTATTTATGGGCTCCAAAGGTTCCCCATCAGCATTGACTATGTCAATAATCATATGTGTCTTCTCATTCCACTTTTTGGCGGGCCCCGTAACTGATCATCTCTACCATCATGGTCCATAGCTTCACTATAAAGAATAAAGATTAAAAACAGTACTAAAAAGAATAAAGAATATATACTAGCAATACTAAACTATAAAGAATAAAGAATAAAGACTAAACTTCACTAAATTTCACTAAGTCCTAAAACATTAAAGCTATACTAGCAATACTAAAACAATATTTAAACTAATGCTATACTAGCAATATAACGCTAAACTATACTATAATATTCATGCTAAAGCTATACTATATACTAAATTGATCTAGCTAATCAACTAAATTCTAACCCATCATCTTATCAACTAATCAACTAAATTTCACTAAGTCCTAAACACTAAATTCCTAAATCAATTTGCTAAGACACAAACCCTAAGTCGACCTAACCAACTAATCAACTAAATCAACTACGGCGAGGGGACCGGCGTGTGCTCACCTGACGTGATTCGGTCGGAAACGTCGTTGGGAGAGCTTCTGGAACAGCGGGGACTACGAAGCTGCTCGACGGTGGCGGCGACGGTGTAAGGCGAGCTCGGCGGCGGTGGCGGACTCCGCGGCAGCAGTGAGGGAGAGAAGCTGGCGCGGCGGTGTTGTAGCGGAAGCGGGCAGTCTGCGTGGCGGCAGCGGACGGCGGCGGGCACAGTGGCGCAGCGGCGCTCGATTTGGGATGCTGGCGGGGTCGCTGAAATTCCTAAGCGCGAGGAATCTCAGTCCTGTTTATATACCGCCTCCCTTTTAGTCCCGGTTCGTGGCTCGAACCGCGACTAAAGGGGGTCATTTAGTCCCGGTTGGAGCCTCCAACCGCGACCCAGCTTGTTTTTCGACTACACGCGCACTGCTACCTCTTTAGACTCGGTTCGTGGCACCAACCACGACTTGAGGTCCTTTAGGGCTTCCAAACCTCGAATATGCAGATTTCCTATCCAAACCGTCGGGTGAACCCTATCTCCTCTTGGCGTTGGCGGGAGGAAAATTTGTGACGCCCGAAAATCGGTACTATTTAGATTTAAGCGATCCCGCCGAAATCCGCATAATAACGATTTTAGGTCGCCCACCAGACATAATGTGCACGCCGAAACATGCACATTATGTAGGTGGAATTGTGATAACATTACAGCAGTTTCCGATACATCCACAAATACAACAGAAGATATAAACACGACTCGAACAAGTCAAGATACAAATGATACAATATAAAGATTCAAATGACAGCGGAAGCAAAATAGTATCCGACTACGGATAAGACGCAAATTGGACTAAGAGTCCTGAAGATAAGCGATGGCGCCATATCCCTGCCCAGCCAAGCCGGAGGGATTCCCAAGCTAACGTCGTCAGACTTCAAACCTGTTAACCGCACATAAAGCACATCCCAAAAGAGGGTCAGGGCACTTCCTGGCGAGCAAAACCGACTTGCATACTTTCTACACCATCTCCCAAAATATGGGGTAGGTGGACTTAGCGGCAGCAGCACTAGCAACCTAAAGAGACACGCTACAACTTCCGTCTAACTAGAGAGGGTTGAGAAAAGGCATAAATAACCATCTACTGCTAACACCAATCATAACCCATTCTCGGATTAACCCCCTCAACCAAGTATGAGGAAACAATTCGGGAAACTCACACATTGAATAGTTTTAGTTACCATTTATTGTGAAAGTAATTCTATATTACTAGTCAGATTAATTAACATTAATTAGATGCAAGTTGTCTAGATCTTGTTAGCCAGCATCATCACCAAAGTCGTCCATAACCGTGGACACGGCTCATCGATAAGATTATACCCTGCAGGGGTGCACTACTGTACCCATACTCGCATGATCAACCCAGTCAAAAACATTAGGGCCTTTCAACCCAACTCTTTTCCTTCACTGCAACAAGTCCAGGAGCCACGGGAGCTATGCTGGTCCCGGCCAAAAGGGTGCGGACTCCCGCAGGACACACCCCTCCGCACCAACAGGCTGCGCCCTATATGCATGTAACAAGGCACACCGCTAAAGTAAAATACTACACTAGTATCGATGCATATGAGACAAATGGAAAACCCGAACTAGGTGCGGCTCCCGGACAAGTCGAAGTTCCAGTCAAAGTGGAGGGGGGCTCCATACAGCCTCCCACAAGTGGTTAGTGCGCTCAAAATTGGATCCGAGGACAAAATCTCAGTTCCTAGGTCGACACTTAGCAGAACAAAGCACCTCACAAGGCCTTCCGCCGGTGCCTTATCTTTTAATTATAATACCCCAATATAATACAACATTTTATTAAGGTAGAATAATCTATCAAGCTAAGCATATGAAATAAAAGACCAACTGACGACTCGCACAACCATATCTAAGCATGCACTACGACTCGCAAGGCTAATACATAAACATACAACAGGTGATGGGATGTGGGGATAAAGCTGTATAGGCTACAGGATAAACATGTGATGGGATCACAAATTCAAGAATCGATTACTAGGGTAGCAGATATCAACGGCAGGAATGAAAGACGATGTATAGGTAAACAAGAAAACTTTGCTTGCCTGGAATCCCGCATGGAAGCAGATCTTGTCGTTGCTCACACATCTCAACGTCTTATCCGTGAAGAAGCAACAAACACTGGAAAGCATAAAAGATGCATTTTACAACTACAGCAAAAGATTCGGCATGATCATACGAGAATGATGCATGGGATGGCAAGATGCAATACAATGCAGGTAATCCAAATTAAGAGGAAAGCAACCCCAGCAACTAATATTTAGATGCAAGTTATTTATTTACCAGCAATATTAAATGTTGGTTAACATGGCAACACATGGCATGGGTGATCTAATTAAATTAAATGGAATAGGGTATTATATATTTATTACCCCACACATTCCATATTCAATTATTTAGTTGCAATTAACAAATTACACTAAGCAATTAAAATAACATATGCAAAATGGCATATTAATATTCATTGCATTTTTTGATATAAAAACATATAAAGATTATTTGATTTGGAATTATAGAATTAAAGTTATTAACAAAACAAGATTATGAGTTTTTCTGTAATTGTCAGGGACCTGTTGGTGATCAAACTTGTGTCGGTGAGGGCTAAGGCACTAAAACTGAGAAGTTAGGGGGCTCGGTGTAAGTTCTGCACAGAGAAAAACCTCTCGGTCTTTTCTCGCCGAAGGGCGACCCACCTTAGAGGCTGCCATGCGGGCCCGGTTGGCCTCGCTGGCGCGGGTGTGCTGTGCGGGCTCCCACGGTCACTGACCAGCGGGGCCCGCCTGTCAGTGGGCGAAACAAATAGAGAAAAAGGGGGGCTTTTATTCCTCTGCCCAGGATTCAAACTCGTGCGCGGGACGAAGTGAGGAGCGGTGGTGCTAGCCACTCGGGTGGAGACTGTGTTGTTGCTGTGATTAGGCACCCTTTTCTTATGAACCAACCCGACGATGTTATCTGAACCAAAAGTTCAGACTTTAGGAAAACGGATGGGACGGCACAGACGACGATCAGCAGCGATCATGGCGTGCTCTAGAGGACGGGGTGCGGACGCTAGTGTGCGGGTAGTGCTGCGGGTGGAGGTTCGTGCGTGTGTGTTCTCCGAGGGTAGAGGAGGCACGGGGGCAGCACCGGGAGCACATCGTGTGGAGCTTCTCGCGGTCATGGCGGAACCGGACCTAGGCGAGGACGAACTTGACTATGTGGGCAGGAAAAGGAGCCAAAGGAGAGGGGAATGGGAGCGTTAGCTCACAGGGAGGGTGCCGGTGTAGGGGATCGGGCGCGAGGAGGGTCGGGACGCCGGAAATTCGCAGCGGAGGACCGCCGGTGTCGAGGATGGCGGGGACGAGGGTGGCGGCGGTAGCGGCTGTCGGCGCGATTCCTTCGCCTGGCACGGCGAGGAGGGCGAGGCAGATCTTCGGGTCCCACAGAGGGCTTCGTCGGCACCGGAGTATCGGGGGTCGGTGAGGTTGCTCCGGTGAGCTTTTGTGGGGAAGGAAGAACAGAGAAGAGAGGGACAGAGGGGATGCGGCGGCGATGCGGAGGGGAGAGGCTAGGGTTTTGGCGCGGGGCGACTTAAGAAGGAGTGGAGGGGAGTAGGTGAGGCGTGGGGACGGGGAGCAGTGGGAGCATGGCCATTGCTGAGGCGGAAAGGGGCGTCCGTCTCTGATCGTACGGAGGAAGGGGAAGGGAGAGTGGGCCGACCCAAGAGGGAGAGGGGAGATGGGCCAGGTGGGCTTCGGCTGTCGGCCTAGTGGGAACTGGGGTATGGAGAGTTCATTCCCCCCAGGCCTCGCACACTGGACAGTCAGACGAAACGACTAAGGACCAGGCATCACCGCCTGGCGGGACCCTCGAGAGGCAACTCCCCTCGAGGGCCTGAAGTGGAAACGTTGGCCTCAAGGGGTCCCTCGCCTCAGGGGACCCTCCCGAGGCGCCAGCTCGCCTCAAGGGAGTCCCGCAGGAATCTCCCCTCAGGCCTTCTCGGGCCTGAAGGGAAACGTTGCGGCCAAGGAAGTACGGTAGGACGCACGTGGCCTCTGCCACGCCCACGCGGTGACGCAAGCACTCCCGTTGCCGTTTTTCTGACAAAGGGGTCAATAAAGCGGCACCGCCTGCTGCGCAACTGCCAGGACCTTCTACTCTGGCGATAAAGCAGGTGGATGGCGCAACCCTCCAACGGAGAACGTCATCGCGGGCTCCACCTCAGAGACTGCCCTCTCTGCGGGCAATACAGCGCGGTCGGCCGCCTGTCGGCCACCGCGCCCACCTTTATCAACAATGGACAACGTCCATGGACAAAAGGACCACGGTGGACTCCTACTCCACCATGCCTCTGTCGTGTGGGAGCCACCTTGAAGGCCAAGCCGAAGGAGAGCGCCAGAGGGGCCTATAAAAGGGACAAGACATCCATCGTAGCAAAGGTCGGCTCTTTGCGTGCTACAACCCTTGTAAACCCTAGCAACACTTGTTAGGATAGCCTCTGGCTGGAGGAGGAAGAAGACCATCGCTTCCCTCCGCAGGAAAGAACTGCCTCAAGGGGGCCTTTGGCAAACTCCATTGTACTGGAATCGCCACCATCTTATACAGACAAGCAGGAGTAGCGGTCTTATCTCCTCACGAGGGTCGTGAACCTGGGTAAAGGCTGGTGTCTATCTTTGTCGTGGGCGTGTCGTCTTCGGGTCCGGCGAGCAACGTCGCAGTGTCCCTCGAGGGTCTTGACCTCCGCGTTCAACCCCCTTCACGAACTACTCTTCAGGAAGTGACTACCCCCGATTCTTGGGAGTCATAACCTGACATTTGGCGCGCCAGGTAGGGGCTTGAGGCGCGTCGACAACCTTCGAGTTCGTCTCGGCGCCATGGTGAACACCCGCGCCGCCCGCATCAACCGACGCGTGCCTGAAGGAGCGCGCGCGTCGCCGGACACCGCGAACACCCGCGCACGGCGGGGACGACCTCGTCACGAAGAGCGCATCCCTTCCGGCCCTCATGCCGAGGCGCCGGAACGTGACTCCGAGCCTCAGGAGGACGCGCAGTCGTCGCACCCGACGCAGCACCCGAGCAGCTCGGGCCCGGGGAGGACAGACCCCGCGCCCCACACCGCGCTGCTCATGGCGCAGGAGCTTCTCCGCTACCAGCCCACCTAAGGCCCACGAGCAGTGGCTCCAACGCCTCAACCACCTCGTCGGCATCGCAACGACGCGCCCTGCTCCGTCGAAGTCCAACCTGCACCCCTCTCTCGCGGGCACGGTCACGACAAACGCGCCTCCGCCACCTCCGGGACCTGCACCGGCTGCGACGCAGAGGGCTGCTTCGCACGCCTCCTCGCCACACGATTTCTTGATCGTGCAGCGCACCGCGCCCGACGCTCGCGTGGAGATGGAGCTCCAGCAAAACCGCCAAAACATGCTCGTGGAGGAGATGGGCCAGGCGGGTCAGCAGAACCACAGTGCGCTGCAGCACGGGGTTGCCACGTACGCCATAGGCTGCATGGCGTTCACCCGTTCTCTACGTCGCGTGGTCTGGCCCCCAAAGTTCAGGCCGGCTCTCCCTAAGGGCTACGACGGCTCCAGCAACCCCATCGAGTTCCTGCAGCTCTACACCACCTCCATCCAAGCTGCGGGTGGAGATGACAAGGTCATGGCCAATTGGTTCTCCCACGGGCTTCGCGATTCTGCGCTGTCGTGGCTCCTGAACCTCCCTGAGGACTCAGTGAACTCCTGGGAGGAGCTCTGCAAGCAGTTCGACTCCAACTTCAAGGGGACATACGAGCGCGCCCTTACCCGCAACGACCTGCGCGCTGTAGTGCAGAAGAAGGATGAGACGCTCCGCAAGTACATCCAGCGCTTCAGCCAAGTGCGCACAAGATCCCGAAAATCCCTGACACCCAAGTCATCGCCGCCTTCCGCGAGTGTGTCACAAACACCAGGATGCTCGAGAAGCTGGGCATCCACGACAAGCTCACCTCTGTGGTAAAGCTGTTCGACTTGGCGGACAAGTGCGCCAAGGCTGAAGAGGGACTCCTCTTCGTCAAGATGTCCTCGAGAGGGGACGATCACGCTGAGGGGTCCAAGAGCCAGAAGAAGAAGGAGGAGCCCAAGCGCAAGGCCACCGCGGTTCTCGCGGCAGAGCCTGACGTGAAGGGCACCCGCAGGGAATCCCCTGAGCATGGAAAGAGAAGAGATGACCACCGCCCTTTCTGCATCTACCACAACACGCACGGCCAGTCTATAGAGTCCTGCTTCAACCTTAAAAGGTTGAGCAAGGAGCGCGAGCAAGCAGAGGGCAGTGGCAGCCGCGGCCGAGGCCGTGGCTACCGCGGGAGCGGACGCAAGGGCGGCTACCAGAAACCATCCGGAAATCAGGCCAACGCCACAGAAAAGAACGGCAGCCTCCCTGACGGGGAAGATGGCGGCTACCAAGCCCCAAGAGGCGCCATTGCCTGCATTCTCTGGGGGGGGGGGGGGGGGGGGCGCAGGCGCCGAAGTCAAAAATCCAGTTCAAGCAGTTTGCCCGCGAGCTCAACGCCGCCCTCCCAAGAACGGAAACCTCCAGGCCCCTCAAGTGGTCGCAATACACCATCGCCTTCGACTATTAGGATCACCCCAAGTCCACCAAGACTGTTGGAACCCTCCCGCTGGTGTACAGCCCCACCATCGACAACGTGGCTGTCTCCAAGACTCTCATCGATTGCGGAGCAAGCCTGAACGTTATCTCCATAGATACGTTCGAAGCGCTTCAAGTGCCCTACGAGCGGCTCATGCCCTCGAGGCCCTTCACGGGGGTCACCAGCAGCTTGATCGAGCCTCTAGGCCAGGTCAGGCTTGCCGTCACCTTCGGGAGAAAGGAAAATTACCACACCGAGCACATCGATTTCGATGTCGCACACATCGGCATGCCGTACAATGCCATCCTCGGCTACCCCGCGCTCACGAAGTTCATGGTCGTCACGCACCATGCCTACAACATGGTCAAGATCCCCGGCAGCGCTGGCACGATCACCATCCATGGGCATGTCCTAGACGCTACGCGCGCCATTGAGACGGCCTATAAGACCGCCGCCATGGCATTCCCCGCAGACGAGGACCTAGAGCTACTCCAGAGACCCAAGAAGAAGAAATAGTTGTTCTCCCAAGGAGGCAGCTGCTACAAAGAAGATCTCTCTGAGCTCCAGCAGCTCGGGGGCTGAAGGCTCGGGGGCTAGCGTCACCATTGGCGCCCCGCTGCCTACCAAATAGGAAAGCGCGCTTGTCGCCTTCCTCCAGGCAAACTCTGACATGTTCGCGTGGACACTGTCAGATATGTCTGGTGTACAGAGCGAGGTGATCGAGCACCACTTGGTCGTGTGCCCAAACGCGCGCCCCGTCAAGCAAAAATCAAGAAAGCAATCCCCCGAGAAGCAAACATTCATCGTCAAGGAGGTCGAGAAGCTCAAAGCGGCAAAAGTCGTTTGTGAAGTCGCACACCCCACTTGGCTCTCCAACGACGTGGTAGTCACAAAGCCCACCGGAGGAGGCTGTCTCTGCATCGACTATATCCCATGCCTAGAATTGACCAGATTGTGGACTCCACGGCAGGCTGCGACCTCCTTTGTTTCCTCGATGCCTTCTCTGGTTATCACCAGATAAAGTTGGCTAAGGAGGACGAGGAGAAGACGGCTTTCCTCACCCCGTGCCATGTGTATTGCTACGTCTGCATGCCTTTCGGCCTAAAAAATGCCGGAGCCACTTTCCAGAGGTTGATGAGGATAGCCCTTGGCGGGCAAATGGGGCGGAACACCGAGGCATATGTCGATGACATCGTCGTGAAATCACGAGAAGGAAATACTCTCCTCGGAGATCTTGAAGAAACTTACGCCAGCCTGCGCAAGGTGAACATCAAGCTCAACCCCGCCAAGTGCGTCTTTGGAGTACCTTCAGGAAAATTGCTTGGGTTCCTCGTGTCTCATCGAGGCATAGAGGCAAACCCAGACAAAATCAAGGCCAAAGAAGACATGCAACCTCCACGCAGGCTCAAGGACATGCAACGCCTAGCAGGCTGCATGGCAACCTTGGGTGGATTCATCTCCAAGTTTGGTGAAAGAGCCCTGTCGTTCTTCAAGATCACGAAAAGAACGGGCACTTTCAAGTGGACCCCTGAAGCTGAAAAAGCATTTGCGGACTTGAAGAAGTATCTAGCCAGCCCACCAGTAATGGTCGCCCCAAGGCCTGGCGAGCACCTGAAGCTGTACTTATCAGCTACTCCGCAAACAGCCAGTGCTCTCCTTGTGGTGAAAAGAGAAGAGTCAGTACTCCACAAGAAGAGTGCAGCCACTCCAAAGAAAAAGCCTCCTGATAAGGAGCTCAACGAAAGGGCAGCCCTCACAAACCCACCGCTAGGCCCAAAGAGAGGCCCGCCCCAAGCCAACCGCTGCAAGGAAATCCTGCCGAGGAGCCTCAGGAAGCCAACCCTCTCGAGGCCCAGGACAAGCCCCTTGAGGGCAACCCCCTCGAGGCCCAGGTCAACCCCCTCGAGGCCAACCCCCTCGAGGGCCAAGCTGGGCCACCTCAGGCAGAAGACGCCAAGGATACAAGAATTACCATCGTCGAGCATCCAGTCTACTTCGTCAGCACAGTACTGTGTGATGCTCGCGAGCGGTATACAATGCAGCAGAAGCTTCTCCTCGCACTCCTCATCGCCTCAAGAAAGCTGCGACAGTACTTCCAGGGGCACCCCATCACAGTGGTCACCTCTTTTCCCCTGGAGCAAATACTGCGCAACCCAAACGCAACAGATCGTGTCGCAGGATGGAACATAGAGCTACAACCATTCAATTTGCGCTTCGATACCACAAGGGTAATCAAAGGAAGAGCGCTGGCTGACTTCGTCGCTGAATGGACTGACCCAACCCCTTAAGAGCCTTTGGGAGAAGAGCAAGAGCCCTCTGGAGCCGCAATGCCCAGCCACTTGACCATGAAGTTCGACGGAGCTTTCGCTTGTCGCCATGGCAGGGCAGGCGTAGTCCTGATCTCACCCAAAGGCGACAAGTTGTATTACGCAGTCCAGCTGTGCTTCGGAATCGACAAGATATCCAACAATATCGCCGAGTATGAAGGCCCGCTTTCCGGCCTACGCGCCGCAATCTCCCTAGGCGTCAAGCACCTACTCATCAAGGGCGACTCCCAGTTGCTCGTCAACTTCTCTAACAAAAGCTACAAGCCTAAGGACGACCACATGGCCGCATACCTTGAAGAGGTCCGTAGACTCGAGAAGCACTTCGGGGGAATGGAGCTCATGCACATCCCAAGAAAGGAAAACCAATAGGCTGATGACATCGCCAAGCGCGCATCAAAGAGGCAAGCTCAGCCGCAAGGTGTCTTTGAAGAAAGGCTCGTCAAGGTATCCATAAAGCAGCCCCAAGAGGCTCTGCCCGCAAGCACAGACGAAGCGCTCCCGCCACCACCTGCAAGCGGGGCTCCAGGCTGCTAGCCCCCTACAGGGGAGCGTCTGTTGCTCACAGCGGTGCACCAAGAAACAGGATGGATCGACGAGATCAAAGATTACCTCCACAAAGGGGTCCTTCCTGAGGAAGACGTTGAAGCGGAGCGAATTGCCTGCCAAGCAAAATCGTACCAAATCCTCGAAGTAATTCTCTATTGCAAGCGCCCAAACGGCATCGCGCTCAAATGCGTCCCTCCTGAAGAAGGCAAACTGCTGATCAAGGACATCCACAGCGGGGAATGCGGCCACCATTCGTGCGCCCGCACCCTTGCAGGCAAAGTCTTCAGGAGCGGCTTCTACTGGCCTCAAGCACTTCAAGATGCAATGGACATCATTCAAGCATGTGAAGCCTGCCAATTCCACGCCAAGCAAATCCACCAACCAGCGCTGGGACTACAGACCTTTCCGCTCTCGTGGCCGTTTGCGGTCTGGGGGCTGGACATCCTGGGACATTTCCCAACGGCGCAAGGTGGATATCGCTACCTCTTCGTGGCCATTGACAAGTTCACAAAGTGGCCTGAAGTTGAGGCGACGCGCAAAATCACAGCATGCGCGGCGGTCAAATTCATCAGAGGCCTGGTTTGCCGCTTCGGAGTGCCTAACCCCATCATCACCGACAATGGCTCACAATTCACCAGTGGCATCTTCAGAGCCTACTGTGAAAAAATGGGCATCAAGCTCTGCTTCGCCTCAGTCGCCCATCCGCAAAGCAACGGACAGACTGAGCGTGCAAACGCAGAGGTCCTCAAAAGCCTAAAGACCTTCAGTAAAGGGTAAAGTGAAAGAGAAAGCTAAAGGCAAATGATCCAGCATCATGAAAACTCACCCTGAAGGGGGGGCGCCAGCGTCGACCCACGCCAAGCCTGGCGAGCGCCATGAGGGGAAGGGCTTGGAAGCATGCCTTGCTGGGGGCACGGGAGAGCCGCACGCCCGAGCTCCTCCCGTCGCTCCCGAGCCGGTGCTCCCGCACCGAGCCAGCCCGGCTGCGCGCCGCCCCCGGGCCGTCGCCCCCCTGCTCCGCGCCGCTCCTCCGCTCGCCTCCCCCCAGCGCCGCCGCGCCACCTTGCGCCTCCACCGCCGCGGCCGCCGCGCCCTCCGGCCGCCCGCACGCCGCGCTCGCGCCTCAGCCCGCTGCTCCTCAGCCCTGCCGCGCTGCGCAGACCCCCACGCGCCCCTTGCTCCGCCCCGCGCCGGCCACCGCCGTCCTCCGCCCTGCTCACGCTCCCCACGCCCGCGCCGGCCCCTGCGTCCGGCCGCCGCACGCGCCCCGCGCTCCTCCACCGTCCGCTGCGCCGCGCCTCCGCTCGCCGCCCGCGCCTCACTGTCGCCGCCTCCTCCGCGCCTAGCGTGCCTCCGCGCACCCCAGCGCCGCCGCGCGCGCCCTCCGTGCTGCCACGCCGCGTTGCGCGCCTCCGCCCGTGCCGGATTCCGTCGCCGTGCGGATCCGCTCCGCGTCGTCGCCTCCCGCAGCGCGTCGTCCCCGCTGTCTACTCTTCTGGCCGCGTGCACGCCGTCTCCGTCCGGTGCCCTCCCCGTGTCCGTCGCACGCCGGGTGTCTGTCAAAATGCATGCAAGACCCCAGCGTCGCTTTGTTGTCCGTGTTTGTCCACCCTTCGTGGTAATGCCTGTGCGTGTGCGTGTCGTCTTCCGGTGCCGCGTTCCCGTGACTGCCCATGTTCGTGTTTTGGCGCCCGCCTGTGCGTGTTTCCTTCCGGTGTCCGTTGTCGCGGCCCCGAAGACCGGATACGACAAGTGCGCCACCGACCCCGATGCTGGTGCTCCGAACAACGACCGACCGAGCACGACTACTTCCATGACGACGACTTCTTCCTCTACAGACAGAAGACGTCGGTTTCAAACCCTAGATCACCCGATCCGACGTACGGACCCAAACCCTAACCCTACACCTATTTTATTAAATGTCATCTATCTTGTGCATATCGCATCATAATTGCATGGTTTGCATCTCTTGGGTTTGCGGGTGTAGCAAATCACCTAAATAATAAATATGGAATGTGTGGGGGTAATAAATATATAATGCACTATTCCATTTAATTTAATTAGATCACCCATGCCATGTGTTGCCATGCTAACCTACATTTAATATTGCTTGTAAATAAATAACTTGCACCTAAATATTAATTGTCGGAATCCCGGTTCCGCTTAATTTGGATTAAGTGCATCTCGTAATGCATCTCGCCATGCCATGCATAATTCTCATATGATCATGCTGGATCTTTTGTCGTAGTTGTAAAATGCATATTTTACGCTTTCCAGTGTTTGTTGCTTCTTCGCGTATACGACGTTGAGATGTGTGAGCAACGACAAGATCTGCTTAAATGCGGGATTCCAGGCAAGCAAAGTTTGCTTGTTTACCTATACATTGTCTTTCATTCCTGCCGTTGATCCCTGCTACCCTGGTTATCGATTCTTGAACTGCGATCCCATCACATGTTTATCCTGCAGCTCATACAGCTTTATCCCCACAACCTAATACCCGTTGCATGTTTATCTGTTGGCCTTGCGAGTCGTAGCGCATGCTTAGAGTTGATTGTGCGAGTCGTCTATTGGTCTTATGTTTCATCTGCTTAGTATGATAGATTGTTCTACTTTAATAAAATGCTATCTTGTATTGGGGTATTATAATTAAAAGATAAGGCACCAGGCGGAAGGCCTTGCGAGGTGCTTTGTTCTGCTCAGTGTTGACCTAGGAACTGAGATTTTGTCCTCGGATCCAATTTTGAGCGCACTAACCACTTGTGGGAGGCCCTATGGAGCCCCCCTCGACTTTGAACGGATCTACAGCTTGTCCATGTGCCGCAAGTAGTTCGGGTTTTCCTTTTGCTCATATGCATGTGCATGATGATGATGATGATCGATGAGAGGTTACTTGATACGGGGGGTCATATAGGGGTGGTGCGCGCGAAGCGGACATTTCCTACTGTGGTTTGAGCCGCATGGCGCGTGGACACAAACTAATGAGTCCGCAATTGAGATTCGGCCGGACTCCTGACGCGGGTAACAACTCATATGGGTGGCACTTGGACTTGCTGTAGTGAAGGAATAAGTCGTGTTGAGAAGCCCTGATGCTTGCTTGGGTTGATCATGCGAGTATGGGTACAGTAGTACACCCCTGCAGGGTATAATCTTATCGATGAGCCATGTCCACGGTTATGGACGACTTTGGTGATGATGCTGGCTAACAAGATCTAGACAACTTGCACCTAATTAATGTTAATTAATATTATTAGTAATATAGAATTATTTTCACAATAAATTATAAATAAAACTGTTCAATGCGTGAGTTTCCCGAATTGCTTCCTCATATTTGGTTGAGGGGGTTAATTCGAGAATGGGTTATTTTTGGTGTTAGTTGTAGTTGTTTACTTTATGCGCTCTCTTATCCCTATCTGATTAGACGGAAGTTGTAGCGTGTCTCTCTAGGTTGCTAGTGCTGCTGCCGCTAAGTCCACCTCCCCTATATTTTTGGAGATGGTGTAGAAAGTAAGCAAGTCGGTTTTGCTTGCCAGGGAGTGCCCTGACCCTCTTTTGGGATGTGCTTTATGTGCAGTCAACTGGTTTGAAGTCTGACGACGTTAGCTTGCGAATCCCTCCGGCTTGGCTGGGCAGGGATATGGCGCCATCACTTATCTTCAGGACTCTTAGTCCAATTTGCATCTTATCCGTAGCCGGATACTATTTTTCTTCCGCTGTCATTTGTATCTTTGTATGGGACCTTTTGTATCTTGACTCGTTCGAGTCGTTGTTGTATTATATATCTTCTGTTGTATTTGTGGATGTATCGGAACTGTTGTAATGTTATCACAATTCCACCCACATAATGCGCATGTTTTGGCGTGCACATTATGTCTGGTGGGCGACCTAAAATCGTTATTATGCGGATTTTGGCGGGAACGCTTAAATCTACATAGTACAGATTTTAGGGCGTCACAAAGTGGTATCAGAGCCTTGGTTTCGATCTCCTTGTTGTTTCGATACGATTGGTTATCGAAGCAGCGGGTCCGCAAAAGCCTGTAGGATAACCTCGCTAACGTTGTTTCTAGAGTGTCGAAAACTATTTGACAAAAAATATTTTTTTAAAAATATCTCAATAGGTTTCTTTTTACTCCTAACGTTTATTCTATTTCTCCTCTTACCTTATTTGTTTTGGAGTCTCTTCTCTTATCCAAATTTCAAAGTTTAGGATCCTACGTGTGGGTGGACGTTCTTTTGCCTTTATCCTATTAGGGTTCGATCTTCGGGAATCTTCATCGACCTGATCAACTCTTTTGTTAGTGGTGTCGACAATTTATGGGTGGAGCAACAATCCCTTGTTAGTGGTGTCGAGAAGTTCTTCATGGAGCCTGAAGACTCGGTAGTTACCCCTCTCTTCTTGTGGTCTCGGCGTGGATCGTGGGACGCGATCCCTTGTTAGTGGTGTCGATTGTAACGCCCCGGGATTTATCCCCTTTTGATTTGTGAGTTTTTATTTTTGCATCGACATAGCATCGCATTGCATCGCATTAATTTAATTGTTGCATTTAAATTTAATTTCCACAATTAAATTCAAATGCTTTTCAAATTAATTAAAAATGTGTTATTTTCAAATCTCTTAAAAATGTTAAAAACTAGTTTATTAAATTGTCTATCCAAAGCTAAAAATATTTTGTATAGTTTTCGTATTTAAATTCCCTGTGTATTTTGTTTTAAAAATATAATTCAGAAATAATTAAACGGGTGAGAAATAAAAGCCCAAGCCCATCTAACCCCAAACCCTAGGGTTTCCCCCTGGAAACTTATTTCCCACCCCCTGCAATTTTGCAGCCACCCTCCTCCTTTTTCTGACTTTTGCAAAATAATCTTCCACCCCCTTTTTTTTTCCTCCTTTCTTTCTCTTCCTTTTTCTTTTCTTTTTTCCTCCTTTCCTTCCTTTCTCTTCTACCCGCACCCGCACGGGAGAGCCGCACGCCCGAGCTCCTCCCGTCGCTCCCGAGCCGGTGCTCCCGCACCGAGCCAGCCCGGCTGCGCGCCGCCCCCGGGCCGTCGCCCCCCTGCTCCGCGCCGCTCCTCCGCTCGCCTCCCCCCAGCGCCGCCGCGCCAACTTGCGCCTCCACCGCCGCGGCCGCCGCGCCCTCCGGCCGCCCGCGCCCCAGCCCGCTGCTCCTCAGCCCTGCCGCGCTGCGCCGATCCCCGCGCGCCCCTTGCTCCGCCCCGCGCCGGCCTCCGCCGCCCTCCGCCCTGCTCGCGCTCCCCACGCCCGCGCCGGCCCTTGCGCCTCTGGCCGCCGCACGCGCCCCGCGCTCCTCCTCCGGCCGCTGCGCCGCGCCTCCGCTCGCCGCCTGCGCGTCCGCTCGCCGCCTGCGCCGCCGCGCGCGCCCTCCTTGCTGCCGCGCCGCGTTGCGCGCCTCCGCTTGCGCCGGATTCCGTCGCCGTGCGCATCCGCTTCGCGCCGTTGCCTCCCGCAGCGCGTCGTCCCCGCTGTCTGCTCTTCCGGCCGCGTGCACGCCGTCTCCGTCCAGTGCCCTCCCCGTGTCCGCCGCACGCCGGGTGTCCGACAAAATACCTGCAAGACCCAGGCGTCGCTTTGTAGTCCGTGTTTGTCCACCCTTCGTGGTGTTGCCCGTGCGCGTGCGAGTCGTCTTCCGGTGCCGCGTTCCTCTGACTGCCCATGTTCGTGTTTCGGCGCCCGCCCGTGCGCGTTTCCTTCCGGTGTCCGTTGTCGTGGCCCCGAAGACCGGATACGACAAGTGCGCCACCGACCTCGATGCTGGTGTTCCGAACAACGACCGACCGAGTACGACTACTTCCCCGGCCACTTCCACGACACCGGCAAACGACGATGCCCCGGTTCAGCGACGACTACTTCCATGACGACGACTACTTCCTCTATAGACCGAAGACGTCGGTTTCGAACCCTAGATCACCCGATCCGACGTACGGACCCAAACCCAAACCCTACACCTATTTTATTAAATGTCATCTATCTTGTGCATATCGCATCATAATTGCATGGTTTGCATCTCTTGGGTTTGCGGGCGTAGCAAATCACCTAAATAATAAATATGGAATGTGTGGGGTAATAAATATATAATGCCATATTCCATTTAATTTAATTAGATCTCCCATGCCATGTGTTGCCATGCTAACCAACATTTAATATTGCTTGTAAATAAATAACTTGCACCTAAATATTAATTGTCGGAATCCCGGTTCCGCTTAATTTGGATTAAGTGCATCTCGTAATGCATCTCGCCATGTCATGCATCATTCTCATATGATCATGCTGGATCTTTTGTCGTAGTTGTAAAATGCATATTTTACGCTTTCCACTGTTTGTTGCTTCTTCGCGGATACGACGTTGAGATGTGTGAGCAACGACAAGATCTGCTTCCATGCGGGATTCCAGGCAAGCAAAGTTTGCTTGTTTACCTATACATTGTCTTTCATTCCTGCCGTTGATCTCTGCTACCCTAGTTATCGATTCTTGAACTGCGATCCCATCACATGTTTATCCTGCAGCCCATACAGCTTTATCCCCACAACCTAATACTCGTTGCATGTTTATCTGTTGGCCTTGCGAGTCGTAGCGCATGCTTAGAGTTGATTGTGCGAGTCGTCTGTTGGTCTTATGTTTCATCTGCTTAGTATGATAGATTGTTCTACTTTAATAAAATGCTATCTTGTATTGGGGTATTATAATTAAAAGATAAGGCACCAGGCGGAAGGCCTTGCGAGGTGCTTTGTTCTACTCAGTGTCGACCTAGGAACTGAGATTTTGTCCTCGGATCCAATTTTGAGCGCACTAACCACTTGCGGGAGGCCCTATGGAGCCCCACTCGACTTTGAACGGATCTACAGCTTTTCCATGTGCCGCAAGTAGTTCGGGTTTTCCTTTTCCTCATATGCATGTGCATGATGATGATGATGATGATCGATGAGAGGTTACTTGATACGGGGGGTCATATGGGGGTGGTGCGCGCGAAGCGGACAGTTCCTACTGTGGTTTGAGCCGCATGGCGCGTGGACACAAACTAATGAGTCCGCAATTGAGATTCGTCCAGACTCCTCACGCGGGTAACAACTCATATGGGTGGCACTTGGACTTGCTATAGTGAAGGAATAAGTTGTGTTGAGAAGCCCTGATGCTTGCTTGGGTTGATCATGCGAGTATGGGTACAGTAGTGCACCCCTGCAGGGTATAATCTTATCGATGAGCCGTGTCCACGGTTATGGACGACTTTGGTGATGATGCTGGCTAACAAGATCTAGACAACTTGCACCTAATTAATGTTAATTAATTTGATTAGTAATATAGAATTATTTTCAAAATAAATTATAAATTAAACTGTTCAATGCGTGAGTTTCCCGAATTGCTTCCTCATATTTGGTTGAGGGGGTTAATTCGAGAATGGGTTATTTTTTGTGTTAGTTGTAGTTGTTTACTTTATGCGCTCTCTTATCCCTATCTGATTAGACGGAAGTTGTAGCGTGTCTCTCTAGGTTGCTAGTGCTGCTGCCGCTAAGTCCACCTCCCCTCTATTTTGGGAGATGGTGAAGAAAGTAAGCAAGTCGGTTTTGCTTGCCAGGGAGTGCCCTGACCCTCTTTAGGGATGTGCTTTATGTGCAGTCAACAGGTTTGAAGTCTGGCGACGTTAGCTTGGGAATCCCTCCGGCTTGGCTGGGCAGGGATATGGCGCCATCGCTTATCTTCAGGACTCTTAGTCCAATTTGCATCTTATCCATAGCCGGATACTATTTTGCTTCCGCTGTCATTTGTATCTTTGTATTGTATCATTTGTATCTTGACTCATTCGAGTCGTTGTTGTATTATATATCTTCTGTTGTATTTGTGGATGTATCGGAACTGTTGTAATGTTATCACAATTCCACCCACATAATGCGCATGTTTTGGCGTGCACATTATGTCTAGTGGGCGACCTAAAATCATTATTATGCGGATTTTGGCGGGAACGCTTAAATCTACATAGTACCGATTTTAGGGCGTCACAAGGATCCAACAAACTTCAAGATGGCAATAATATGATCAAAATTGTTTAAGTCCAAAGAGAAAGACAAGATTAGTAAAGAGGGGAAAAAATAGAAAGAAGGATGTAGAATCTTCTCCTTGCTTCCTTTTCTTCTTGATGTGATGGATTTATTGCAGTTTTGTAAACTTGATGGCTTTGAAAACTTGACGGTGTGGATAGCCTCAAGGATGTCTTGAATATAACTTAGTCATCAAGAGGTCTAAGAGAAGAAGGGACAAACGAAAAAGAGAGAGAGGAAGCAAGACTTAGAAAATATTGCTGGTTGGTCTTCATGAACTTCTTCTTGATTTTCTTCTAAATGCTTCTACTCCTTGAAGATACTTCTGAAGTCTTGTTTTGACTAAGTCCTTCATTGGTCTTCTAGCTCCATGTTGCAAATTACTAAGTTTCTAAGTGTAGCACTTTACAAAAATGCTAAGTTTGAAAATAATCCTAACTTAGAGAAAATAAGTGAGAAGTTTTCCTATGAGAAGTATAACTATATGAGAAAATATGTTATGCATGAAATGCACTTTTTAAACATAAGAAACATTATACTAATTTTTTTGTGATAATTATAAAGAATGCATTAGGCTATAAATGCAATTTAATTAATTTCTATTTTTACATAATATAAATAAAGGAATAAATATAAAATTAAAGTTTTATGTGATTAAATTTTTATAACAAAATTTTATAAATAGTGTTAATAGACAGGGAGCATTTAATTCAATTTATAGCAATTTGATTTAATCAAAAATAATATTTCTATTAATAGTTATGTTGAAAATACTCAAACTATTCAAATTAAATATATAACTATGAATTTATTCAAATATTACTCAAAAATATTTTATAACAGTGGCATCAATTTACAAATATTCTAAAGTTTCTAAAACAATTTTATTTGTAATTTTTGGACTTATAGATTTAAAGTTATGACAAATATACTCAAATCTTTCATTTGAAATTTGAATATTTTAAACTTAGTCAAATTTGAATTTTGGCAGATCAAAAATATTCTACCTGTCGAGTGCTTTACAAAAATATAAAGTTCGTTAAATTTGGATAAATTGTTAGAAAGTTATGACAGATCTAAATGGCAGGGGCTTTTCTGTAAAACTGCCAATTAAAATTTAATTAAGAAAATCATTTTCCACGTGGCAGCTGACTGGACGCTGACGAGGGACGACGTGGCGCTGACTGTGCGTGCTGACTGGATCCTACATGGATAAGTGAGTAGATCTGGGCCGTCAGATCTGGATCTGGCGGTCCAGATCAAATCCTACCGATTCGTTACTGCGATCTAATCCTGCCCACAGATTGAAGATTGGACGACTCTGGGAGAAGATGCTCACCGGGCGGCGCGGATGGTCGGCGGAGAGGGCGACGACGGCGGCGCTGCGGTGCTCCCGCGGACGCGCGGATGAAGCCCTCGGGTGCGGCTCGTCGTGAGGAAGACGATGGAGGCGGCGTCGCCTTATCGTTCGTCCAGGAGCGGCGTGGAGGCGCGGGCGGAGCTACGGTAACGCCGACGAGCTTTGTCCGTGCTCGGATTGGGCGTTCGGCTGCGGAAAAAGGAAGGAGGAGGGGTCAGGGACAAGCGCAAGGACAAGGGGAGGAGGATGGGGGAGGTCTAGGAATCGGGGGAGGCTCACCTCGCCGGGGAACAAGGAAAAACGGCGGCGGGTACCGAGGAGCTCCGGCGAGCTTTTCCGGCAGCCTGGGGGCACGGTTTTGAGTGGGATGAGAGGGGAATCCGAGCGGAGGAGGATGGGGTTAAAAGGGGTCAAGGGGGCGTTGATTTCTCCCTTTAACCGCTCGAATTGAAGAGGAATGAATCCGGCCGTTTCGGGCGAGGTCGGGGGCGGGATTTGGGGCGAGGTTGAAGACGGTGACGTCAGCATGATGTCATCGGTTTTCTTTTTCTTTTCTGATTTTTCTTTTAATTCATATCTTTTGATTTAATTGTCCAAATGATGTCAAACAAATTTCTAAAATTTTGTAAAATTATTATCTTTGTGTTAAACCAGTAGTGGGCATGTTTTGAACATTTTTGAAAAATAATATTTTGAAATATTGCTTAAATTCAAATTTAACAATTTATATTAAATTTAAAACTAGGGTTTAATTAATTTTATTTTTGGCTAAAATAAATTCTATGAAATACCCACATTCAAAATGTTTGAAATTAAGTTATTTAAACTTATTTTGCTGAAATCATTCATCTTTATTTTGGCATAATATTAAAGTAATAGAATATAAATATTTTTAAAGTAATAGAAATTATAATGGATTCCAGTTTTAATTCAATTTTATTTTGCACCACTATGCTAAGATAAATCATTTGAAAACTTCATAACAACTTTGGAAAAGATTTTAGATTTAATTCATTTCCTTATATAGAATATATATTCATGAAAATCCTTTTATGTTTTGAAAATAAATGAAATCATTTAAGCTAAAGAAATGTTTATTTGGATAATTCATTTATTATAAAATCTATTAAGTTATTAAAATTTTAAACTATAGACTTGAAATTTCCAAAACTATGTTTTGAACTTAGGTAAAATAATGAAAACCATTTGGCAAATAGATCATGTTTTAAATAGTTTCAAAGAACTCTTGCAAATATTATTTTAATTTATGAATAGCTATGGCTAAGTGGTTGAATTCAAATACTTATAAAGAAACTAATTTATTACAATAAAATGGTTTGAAGTTTGTAAAACATTTGTCAAATTAGCTGTTGAGGTTTTAAGAGATACAATGGATAATAAAATGTTTAACTTGAAACAGATTTTGAAAAATAATGTTAAACTAAGATATTTGAAATATTAAACTCTTTTAATAAGTTTGAAGTCTTTCATAGTTGGTTTTCTTATGCATTTAATGTTTCATTTTAATCAAAAACAAAAATTTTAAATTTTAGTGATTTTTAAACATTCCAAAATGTTGGGATCTTACACAATTCCTGTGGAGGTCGACCGTTGACGGAATTGTAATTCTGTAGCATCGAAGCATCCGCACGTCATTCTCGATTGCCACACCGTAAAAGTTGACAGTCTTGTCACCTAAGAAATCGATGAGGAGCTTTGGCACCTGATCATCCCTGAATGTGGAAAATAAGAGTCTCGGTGGCCACTGAGAGTTGAATGACGGCGGCGCACTGCTTCTGCTCCTCTGAAAGATCCTTCTGGCGATGACCCGGTAGTGCGTCGGTGAATTCACAGTCGAGTCCAACCCCCTTGATCGGTGTGGCGTCAAGATACTCCTTCTTCACGTGTTGGATCCACCACTTCACGCGTGATGCACGAAGGGTGACCCATACCTTGAAGTGCATGTCTTCCTTGGAGAAGAAGAAGAACCGAGCCGTCGTGATGTGTCCTAGTGACTCCATTGCAATGGGAGGGAGCAAGGATAGAGAGGGAGATTTTGTGTGTGATTAGGCATATGGATAACTGTAGCTTTATAGCCAGCTGGCGAAGAAGGCCGGCTGCCAGCAAGGGAGGCCGGCAGGCGGCAGCGCTGCATGAAGCGATTAATTTCGTGTATGTATCAACGCGCGATCAAAACGCAGTCAAATCCTGTCCATTTTCCAAAACGCGCTCAAAACGCGATCGGGAGGTGTACAATTTGAACATTTAGTCCCGGTTTCAGACACGAACCGCGACTAAAACCTTTAGTCGATGTTCGTATAACAAATTGGGACTAAATGTTCTGTTGGAACCGGGACTGTAGGTTTTTGAGCTTGAGATTCCATCCTAACCGTTGGAACCGGGACTGAAGGTAGCATTAGTCCGGGTTCCAGGCATAACCGGGACTGGAGGTTCTCACGGTTCAAAACCGAAGGGATGTTTTCTACTAGTGGTAGGGTCTCGCCACCGCTGCGAGATCTGAAGCTGGTTAACCTCGCTGTGTCCAGTTCTGACCTCGACGACTCCAGCCTTCTTCCCCACATCCATCCATAGGCTAGAGGACCTCCGTCTCCTATCAGTTATGTCGATACTACGACAGTTGGCGCCCCCGTGGGTCATAAGGTTTCTGGCATCACGTTCCAGGCGGGAACACTTGGCGGCGTCGGCAAGGAGATCGCCGTCGGCCCCATCACAAAATGCGGCGGCTACTGCTACGTCAAGTTAGATGAGTCCTGGCTCCCGGCGGACACCAACTCAGATAGGAGGGATCGACGTCTTCATCGGGTACACGCCGGAGGCGTACGGCCTACCGCATTTCTACACGCCCACCCACCAACCCTTCGACCAAGCAGTCGACCGGCAAGATAGATCTGAATCTGCCTTCACTCAGGAGTCGGCTGGATCTGATTTCCACTTTGTCGGAGTTGCCGGACTGGGATCAGACTCCCAGCTGGAAAACAACGATCTTTAATCAATCCTTCCTGTTCTCCAGAAGGACGCGATATCAGATGCCGGATCTAGATCTATCGTTCAAGTCAACGTAGATTCTGACTCCGATGATGATGCTAGTCTCTTCGAAGAGAGAGTCAAAAGCTGCTTTTCCATTGCGAATCATGTTCCTTCAGAGAACACAATGGATATGGACATGCCTGACAAGCTGGCTATGATGTTTGTTATCGGCAACGAGACACCACCAATCGCTTCTGATCCGCAAGATATGCCGGAGGAGATTGCCGGCAACACAAGTGTCGGTCAAATCGTTGACGGTTCCGACAAGGTGTAGACGAAAAAGAAGATTGGTCTCGAAAAAGGCGGCAGCAGCAAGCCTACGGACTTGCTCTCCGTCATCAAGGAGGTTGACAAAATCATGAACACTCCGGTGACCAAAGATACCCCACTCGAACAAGTGGAAGAGCTAAGGCGAAACATGATTTTGCACTCTGATTTCCTGCACAAAAGAGAGGAGCACGTTGAGAGACTTGCGAAGAGGATCAAGAAGGAGTAGGAAAAAATGTCGGTAAAGACTAACAAAAGCTCTTTGAAGATAAAAAGAGGTCAAGAAAGCACCGCCGTGATAAAGAGCCGCCAATCTATGCGCTCACATCACCTCAACATTTGGCTTTTGACTGGTGCACGACACCACAACGTATGGACAAAAGGGGCAATGCTATTTTTTGCACCCCGATCCTTAATGCCGCTGCTGCGCTCGATACCTTCGATGACAAGGCTTACACAGCGGAAGAAAAGGTGGACAACGCAAGACACTTCATGATCAAGGCCCTAGAACAATAAGCGTGCACCGACACTGCCAAAGCCAAGGCGGGACAAACACTCGCGCATAGGAAGAAGAGGCGACCTGCCACCTCTAGCTCAGCTCAGACGCGGCGATGGTGGTAGCCGGAACAATGGCCAGCCGGCAAGAAAAGATGACGGTAACGACCCTCCCAGGAGCGGTCAAAGCCGGTCTCCGCCACTCAACACCGGCAAAAAGATAAGGGAGGCGGTAGACGAGCCCAGGCGCAACAGAAGCCGGGCAGCACGGGACGAGCTGAACGCCTACACCGCCTACAAGACATGGCAAGAGGAAAAGAGACGCTACACTCTGGTCCAATGTGCTTTGGTGATGCCATCCGTAGAGAGCCGTTTCCAAAGGACATGACCTTAGTGTCTAAAAATTGTCCTAGGTACAACGACCTTGTTAAGCCGGACTCTTGGCTAGCCGACTTTGCCATGGCCATAGAGATTGCCGGAGGAAGCAATAACATTGCTGTCCGCTACCTACCTCTTTTGTTGGAAGGCACGACAAGAGCTTGGATCGACAACCTTTCAGAAAAGTCTATCCAAAGTTGGTACGACATGAAAAAAGGTGTTCTTCCAGCACTTCCAAGGAACATACAAGCGTCCAAACACCTATACGGATTTGCAACGCTGTGTTCAGAAGCCGGACGAAACCATGACAGACTTTGTCAGCTGATAGATCTCAGGGAAGGCCAACTGACATGGTGTTTCGGACGCTCAAGCTATCCATGCCTTTTACACGGGCCTGCAGAAGAAGTCTTTACTCCGTCATAGACTCGTCCACGAGCAAGTTACAGACCTTGGCGTAATGCTGAACCTCGCTACCCAGTACGTGGCAGTAGAAGATGATGCCCGTGACGATAATCTGGATGTCAGCATCGTGCCAAGACGGAACAACATTCGCAAGCAAGCAAGGGAAGAAAAAGGCGGGCCATCTAACGAGGTTGCCATCGCGTTCCGAGGAAACGCCGGCAAAAAGAAGTGGAAAAACAAGAACTGCGACGCCGGCTCAGGCCCTAAGGCGGCATGCATCACTTAAGAGCAGGCAAAAATTCTGCCATGCCCCATCCACGCCTCACTTGGCAATGTCAACCATATGATTAGCGAGTGTCGCTTCATGGACGACTTCAAAAAGGACCCCACTGTTCCCTGGAAATCAAAGAAGTCAAAGAAGTACGACAAGAAAGACAACAATGACGACGAGGCTGACGACTCAATGTCAATCTCAAGCGATGACGACGCCTCTGCCAAGAAAAAGAAGCCGTACCCGAAGGTCAAAGAGTCACACGTATGCTTTGTCGACACACCTTCGGCCAAGGCAGACAAGGCGGAGATGCACGAACTCAACGCAACAATGCCAGACGTCCCTCAGTATTTGAACTGGTCCGAGGCGACAATCACTTGGGATCTGTCCGACTACCCTGATTATGTCCCCCACCCAGGCAAATATGCCATTAAGGGCGATCCCATTGTCGACAACTTCAGGCTCACAAAAGTACTCATGGATGGCGGCAGCAGACTCAACATCCTGTACTATGACACACTTTGCCGCATGAATTTGTCTGAGGATCAGCTTGACCATAACAACCTCACTTTTCATGGCATAGTGCCCTGCAGACAAGCAAAGTCAATGGGAAGCATTAGGCTGAAGGTAACTCTTGGACCAGAAGAGAACTATCGCTCAGAGTTCCTTCCGTTTGAAGTTGTCTCCTTCAAAAGTGCCTATCAGGCTATCTTTGGACGACCGGCTTTCGCCAAGTACATGGCAAGGCCGTGCTATATCTACAACAAGCTTAAAATGTCGGGGGAACATGGAACCATTACGGTTTCCAGCAACTTCAAGAAAGCTAAGGAGTGTGAGTGTGGCATGGCCGCCTTTGCGGAAGCCACCACCCACAAAGAAGAGCTCGCACAACTTAAGGCGGACCCAGACAACTCCATGCCCAAGCCAAAAGTGGATGTCAATAAAACCTTTGAGGCTTCAGAAGACACCAAGAAGGCGGATCTCACACCAGGCGTATAATCCAAGAAATTCATCATCGGAACCAACTTGGAAGGCAAATAGAAAGGCGCGCTCGTCGAGTTCCTCCATGAGAATCGAGACATCTTTGCATGGTCGCCATCCGACATGCCTGGTGTACCGAGGGAACTTGCTGAGCACTCGCTCAATATTATCACGGGATCCAAGCCAGTGAAGCAAGCAACAAGGCGCTTTGATGATGAGAGACACAAGTTATAGGGAAGGAGATAAATAGGATGAGGGACGCTAATTTCTTTGAAGAAATTGTACACACCGATTGGGTGGCAAATCCTGTACTTGTTCCAATGAAGAATAAAGAGTTGAGGATGTGTATCGACTATATCAGTGTTAACAAGTGCTGCCCAAAGGACCCCTTTGCGCTGCCTAAAGGAGTTACTTTGTTTTCTGGACGCCTACTCAGGGTACCACCAAATCAGAATGAGAGTGTCAGATCAACTGAATACATCTTTCACCACTCCTTACAGGACGTTCTGCTACATATCGATGCCTTTTGGCCTGAAGAATGCAGCGGCAACCTACCAGCAACGTATGCAAAATTGCCTGCATGAACAGAGCGGCCGCAATGTTCACGCCTATGTTGACGACATTGCGGTGATGTCAAAAAAGAAGGCGGATCTCCTAGAGGAATTGGAAAAAAATTCAGAATCTCCGGAAATACCACATGAAGCTCAATCCCGCCAAGTGCGTTTTCGTTGTTCCAGCCGGCAAACTGCTTGGCTTTATCGTCTTTAAACGAGGGATCGAAGTCAATCTGGAGAAGATCAAGGCTATAGAAAACATATCCAATCCAACTTGTCTGAAGGACGTGCAACGCTTAGCCAGTTTGGCAGCGGCAGTCAGTCGTTTCATAAGCCGACTTAGAGAAAAGGCCATGCCCCTCTACCGGCTACTGAAGAAATCCGACAACTTTGAGTGGACAGCAGAAGGAGATGCCGCCTTTCAACAACTTAAGGAGGCACTCATATCCACTCCATTATTGGTAGCACCTAGATCGCATGAACCAATGCTGCTCTACATCGCGGCAACTGGCGCAGTTGTCAGCGTTGTCCTGGCTGTGGAAAGAAAGGAAAGCGAAGCCGCGACGTCTGAGCTACGTCCGGTCTACTTCATCAAGGAAGTCTTCTCGGCCTCCAAGCAGAGGTATCCACATTGCCAGAAGCTGGCTTATGGCGTGTTCTTCACCGCCAGAAAGTTAGGCACTATTTCCAAGAGCACACACTGACAGTAGTCAGCAGGGCCTCGTTGGGAGACATAATTAACAACGCAGAGGCAACATGCCGAGTCGCCAAGTGGGGCATCGAGCTTGCTGCCTTCGATATAGTCTACAAACGGTGGACAACCATCAAGACTCAAGCACTTGCTGAATTTGTTACCGTCTGGATAGAGGCCATGGAGGAAACAATACTTCACGAGTCAGAATATTGGGTCATGCACTTTGACGGATCAAAGATGCTCAAAGGCTCGGGGGCTCGGGTTGTTTTGCGCAAGCCAAAAGGCGATAAGCTCAGCTACGTGTTGTAGATTCATTTCACAGCAACCAACAACGTAGCAGAATACGTAGCTTTGCTTCAAGGGCTACATGTGGCAAACGATCTCGGCGTCAAAAGAATCCTCTGCTATGGTGACTCCGACTTAGCCACACAACAAGTAAGCGGCACATGGGATGCGAAAAGCGCAACAATGGCGGCGTACAGAGCCAAGGTTGACGAATTCGCCAAAAACTTCATGGTCTACGAAGTCCGGCATGTTCCAAGAGCTGAAAACGAGGCGGCAGACATCCTCGCGAGACTCGGGTCAGAACGCAAAAAGGTGCCAAAGGTCATTTTCCTGGAACATCTGCACAAGCCGTCCATTAAGGGCGGCGACTTGTTGGACCCCGATGCAGAAGAACCGGTAGAGGTGGAAAGTCTTGCCGTCTACCTGGTTCAGCCAGATTGGACTGTTCCCTATCTCGACTTTTTAGTCGACCAGAAGTTGCTGGAAGACGATGAGGTGTTGAAAAGATCACAAGGAGAGCAAAAGTATTCACAATCATCAAAGGCGAGCTATACAAGCGAAGCACGTGCGGTATCTACCAGCGATGCATATTGCCGGAAGAAGGCCGGGAAATCCTGAAGGATATACATATTGGCACCTGCGGACATCACGCCTCTGCCAGGTCCATTGTGTCCAATGCTTTCCCCCAAGGTTTATACTTGCTAACCGCCAAAGAAGACGCTGAGCACATCATGAAAACATGCAAAGGCTGCCAATTGTACGCCCGCCAACCTCACTTGCCGGCACAAGAGCTTAGGACAATCCCAATCACCTGGCCGTTCGTGGTCTGTAGCTTAGACATGGTTGGTCCCTTCGAGAAGGCAGAAGGTGGATACACCCACCTATTGGTCCTCGTCGACAAGTTCACTAAATGGGTCGAAGCCAAGCCGATCAGTAAACTTGACGCACTCACAACTACCAATTTCCTCTGGGAATAATCTCTCCGTTCAAAGTTCCACACAACATTATCACAGATAATGGAAGCAACTTGTCTCAAGGCGACATCAAAGAATACTGCAATGATCTAGGCATCCGGCTCCATTTGGCATCCGTATCACACCCTCGATCAAACGGACAAGTAGAGGATACAAACGGCCTTGTCCTCTCCGGACTTAAGCCTCGTCTCGAAGCTCCGTTACACAAGGCAACCGGCAATTAGGCATATGAGTTATAGTCCGTACTCTAGAGTTTGCGCACAACGCCAAACAGATTTACCGGCTATGGTCCTTTCATCTTAGTGTATGGCGCAGAGGCGGTGCTACCCACCGACATGAAATACGATTCCCCACGAGTTCAAGCCTACATCGAGCAAGGCGTAGAAGATGCCAGACAGGATAGCCTAGACTTGTTGGTTGAAGAAAGAGACGTTGGTCTCCATCGCTCCGCCTTGTATCCGCAACAATACTTCCGCTATCATAGCCGGAGAGTGCGGAAGCGAAGCTTCAGAACAGGTGACCTTGTTCTCCGCCTAATTCAAGACAGAAAAGGCTTGCATAAGTTATCCCCGCCATGGGAAGGACCATTTATAGTCACAAAGGCGTTGCTCAATGGTTCCTACTACCTGTCCGGCATCCGAGACGCAGAAGACAAGAAAAGGCGCAAAAAGCAGGGAGGAAGGAGAGGAACCAAGAGAAAACAAGGCATCGTCGACCCGTTCTAGCAAACAAGGCAGCCTTGGAACATTGAGCAACTACATCCTTTCTACACTTAGCAATTTGTGATTGTAATAAGTTATATATGATTACGAAATAAAAATCTATGTTTCCTCATCTGTGTTGAGAAGCATACCATCTTTCGTCTTTTCTTGCAATCATATACCCTTATGTATCTAATTTATCTAATTTCTAGCTCCGTGCAAAGGTTCAAACTGGTAGGTACTTGCAGCTTTCGAGCCAAATCAAAGCAAAAATCAACTTTTTGCGCCGCCTAAGTCCTTTACTTTTGATTACTTATATGTGGTTCGCCTAGTACTATGTCTTTGGCGCCAACATGTTGGCTTTGGT
The DNA here is from genome assembly GCA_026929855.1 of Poa annua. Lineage (NCBI taxonomy): Eukaryota > Viridiplantae > Streptophyta > Magnoliopsida > Poales > Poaceae > Poa > Poa annua. The sequence goes on from CM049428.1 coordinate 48,748,358, forward strand.
TTCTGATTCTAAACATATGGTACTAGCCCTGGTTGTTTTAGCTAAAGTTACCAGCTGAGGTTTGCCAACATACAAAAATCCAAGCATATAAGTCAAGAGAAAATTAAGGCGGGCCACATAAACAACAAGACTACTTAAGTAGCAAAATAGAGTTAGCTGGCTCCCGCCTAGCATTACATCTCCAAAAGTTATTTATAGATAATACAAGTTGAGATTAAATGTTTTTCAGGGGCAGGAGAAGGCTGGCCGCCAAGAAGCACTCAAGGATGGCGCCGACAACTAAGGCATTGGCTTGGGAGCTGGCAACATCAGGCATGGGGGCTGGCAACTCCAGCCCCAGAGCTATCGCTCCCCTCCGCATCTGGCGTGGCAGCAACTTCGACATCCTCCACGGAGCGCGGCACGGGATAGCGCTTGTAGAAGACCGTCGTATCCACCATGTCGGCAACGAGTGTGGCATAGCCGGCAACGCTGTTCAGCACAACTGCCAGCCGTACCTCGCTGTCGACTTCATAAGTAGACGACATGCCCTCGGTGACGACGTCGATCTCCGCCTCGGGGTATTGGGCCATGAATAAGCCTAGTGCAGTCATTGCACCACCCTGCGCCGCGGACTTCAACGAGCTCTTGTGTAGCTTCGTTGCTTGATCCAACATGTTGGGCACGTCGCTGAAGTCCGTGGGCTCCTAGCTGGCCGAGGAGATGAAGAACTTGGCGCAAACCGCTTGGACGCCGCCAATGTCTCGGTGATCAGCTCACCTAGACGCGCAAGGCGATCTTGGCGGGGGCTGACAACCTTGTCATAGCCTAAGCCGGCAGCAACTACATCGAATAAGTCGTTACAATTAGCCAAACTTGCAAAGGCATTGTGACGACAACATGAAGATTGAGGAAAGCTTACCAAGGACCGAGTCATGGAAGGCCGACAACTCAAGTACATGAGTTGGTAGCACGTCCTCCGCGGTTTTGGCGCGAGAAGTCTGCTTGGATATCTTAGTCGTTTTCTCTGCCTCCTCCAACTTCTTGCGTAGGCTATCCAGCTCGCCAGTCAGCTGGCTAGTCTCCTGCGCAAACTTCAGTTGTTGGTCCTCCATAGCCTTCTGGTGCTCCTCCTTGACCGCAGAGTTGGCGGCCGCCAAGTCAGAGGCTTCATTCATAATAGCTTGCATGTCAGTAGACGCCTTCAAAATATCTTGGGCGTGATCTAGCAGTTCTACAATATGAATAAGTCGACTAAATAATTGGCGGAAGCAAAGATAACATGGCAGACGGAAAAAAATCAATGCTTTTACCTTCATCTTTTTTGCGGGCCGCCTCCAAATTGGCAATCCGCGCATCGTTGGTATCGTTGTCTTTCTTCAAGACACGATAACGCATGTTCATTTCTGCCTTTGAAGAGATGAGCTCGACGTTGGCGGTGAGGACGACCTGCGAAAATAGCCAGCAATATACACCACAACGTCAAAACCACTCAGCCGGCAATAACTTCATTGCCACCTAACTGCTCGGGGGGGGGGGGGGGGGGATGACTGTGTATATGCTACCGTTGCTAAAATAACAACTTACCGCAATATCACCCTCCAGATCGGCGAAGGTCATGGCGGCAAAGTCGGCAAAGGACATGGTTGCCTCCTTAGCATCCTTCAAAGACGCCCAAGGGTCCCTAACCTTGCCGCCTTCCGAAGCTGGGGCTGCCCTTGGCGGTCCACCGGCAACCTCCTCCACCAACTCCTCCTTGGCGACGCGCGATTGGCCGGCATCATTGGCCGTAGTTTCAGCCGAACGAGAAGGAAAGCTGGCAGCACGGCCAGAAGAGGAGTTTCTTGGCGGGGGACTTGAAGTCGGAGGCCGGGGCTCAGGCCGCCTATGAGTGTCGCTCATAAACCGGCCGACCTGGGGCTGTGGAGTTGGCGTCACGGTAGCAGGAGAAGTGCCAAGGGGCCGTTTTCCCCTGGCCACCAGGGACTTGGACGGCAACTTGGAGGTCACGACCTGATCCCTGGCGACAAGATAAAGTTAGCCAGATGAACATCAGCAACGAGAGAGGACCGACAAGCAAATAAGGCGGAGACATTTACCTTCAGGGGATCTTAATCCCCACGTTCTCGTCGTCGTCGACGAGCACAGGCCCAGTTGCCGGTGCAGTTTGTTTGATCCTCTCAGCTTTGGCCGTAGAGGAAGGAGTGCCGGACGCCTTGTGCTTCTTGGTTTTCCCGGCTCCCGGTTCATAAAAGGCAGGAGCCAGGTTGTTCTCCCCTAAAGCAGAGAGCTGCATAAACCAAAAGTGCAAGTGTTAAGGAAAACTAAAACAAGCCAACAAAGCCGTCAAAGAAGGGCAAAGGTAAAATGCCTACCTCAAGGGGAGGGTTGTCGTGGGTGTGCATTGGCACACCATCGACCGCCTTCACAAGCCCTGTTTTGACAAGGCTACAAAGTCAGGCCGCCAATTCGGCAGCTGGTAACCCCTCCTCGCTTACGTGAAGAGAAGTTGTGGCAGTAGGCAAATACTGACACATCTTGTGTAGGCTATACCGCAGGGGCAGTATTTGTCGGCTCAGCCAGAAGATGACGGTATCCACCCCGTCCAGCAACGAGGCTTCCATCGTCTTGGTGAGGAACTCGATCCGCCTTTGAATAAGGCGGAGCTCCTCCGTCAACTTTGGGACAGCCTCGTCCCAACACAACTTGGGCATAGGCGGCGCGTTGACAAAGGCGGGGACACCGAACTCGCGCCCCGCCGCTGCCATGTCTTGGCAGTAGACGAGGGTGGAGGTCCAACCTTTGACAGACTCAATTTATGGTATCTTGGGATACCATTGACGTCCTTGGCAGCAGTTGCAAGTGACACCGTCGCAGGTTGCCAGACCTCCATCCGGCACTGTTTGGCGCCGGCAACGAAAGCAATATCTGAATAAGTCTAAACTAGGCCTAACACCTAGATAGCCGTCAAATAGAACTGTGAAGCCGACTAAAACCAAAATGTTGTTGGGTGCGATATTGTGGGGCTGGAGCCCATAGTGATCTAACACCTCGCTAAAAAAGGCGGAAGGCGGCAGCGCCATTCCCCTGACTAAGTGGGAGGTTAGGATTACCCGTACGCCTGCTTTCGGAGCCGGGACGATGTCCCCAAAGGCGGACTGCCAGCTACAGTCTTCCCAGGTCGGCAAATACCTGGCCTCCTCCAACTACCTGAGGATATCGTTGTCCACCATGGAGGGAAGCCAGTAGCCCGACCCAAGGTCCGCAGGCTCCTTCTCTTCGTCGACGGCCGCGCCACCGGCCACCGCCGGCGTGGTCGAAGACGAGGGCGCCGAGGTCGCCGCCGCGTGAGCGTGCGTGGTGGGAGCAGATGAGAGGGAAGCAGCACCGGACATGACGCCCGTAAGGCCCGCCGAAGAACACGAGACCGCGCTGCCCGTCGCCGCCGTAATCGAGGCGAGCTGGGCCTTAGTATCCTTCGCCGCCACGGTCGAAGAGGTTTTTGGGTCAGAGGCCATCGTCGTGCCTTAGGTCGCCGGAGTTGGGATGGTCGCCGGAGGTTTCTTTCTTGGGGTAGCGGAGAGCTCGACAGTGCAAGAGGTGAGAGTGTGAGAAAAGGAAGTGCGGAGGAGGAAGATGAGCGAATCGCCTCCCTACTTATAGGTCGGGCGTTGCGATACGTGCAACAATCCGGGCGATCATCCGAACGCCGGCGAAGCGGCACAGGATCACACAATCTCCACGACTCCTCTTTTCCCGCGATCTGCAATCATGACACGATTTCGTGCCGTTTGGTTTCAAACTGTCGTGGACCAAATGATGTCATCTGTCAACTATAAGTTTGACTAGCCGCCAAAGATCAGGCTTTCGTAAAAAGATATTTGGCAAGTTAAGCTAAGCCGTCTTTCCATGTCGGATAAAGGCGGACGTGTGCCAGAGTTCTTTTCGGTACACGATCCCCGTCATGTTCAGAAAGGTTCAATTCCTACAGCCGCCAACATTGAAGAATGAAGATCAAGAAGAAGCCGGCGCCTGGAGAACTTCAACCTTTCTGGGTGCTAATGTTGGGGATATACCAACTGGGGGTATATTTGACATGGATCAATCCGGCTTGTCCAGGGTGGCCCAAGGATGGTAAGGCTGATGCCTTCTGGGAAGCCCAGATAGCTGAAGTACAAGGAAGTAGGTAGACGGTCCAAGGAAGGCGGAAGGCCGAAGCCCACCAAGCCACCTAGCCTAAGACGGAAGGCGGCAACTAAGCCGGCTAGGTCTAGGACTCTGTTTACTTGCCGGACAAGTACTTACCTTGTATCCTGGGGCTTGGCCGCCTATATAAGCCGGCCACCGTGAAGCCTATAGGGAACGCTCCAATACGCAACATACACATTGTAACCTGTTCACGGCTATTGCCTTATAGTGAATTATAACAGAACGTAGGGTCTCACCACCGCTGCAAGATCTGAAGCTAGGTAACCTCGCTGTGTCCAATCCCGACCTTGACGACTCCAGCGTTCTTCCCCACATTCATCCATAGGCTAGAGGACCCACGTCTCCTATCAGTTATGCTGATACTACGACAGAGGATATCGTCAAAAGATGCATAGGGTGCCAAAAATTTGCAACCAAACCTCATGTGCCAGCATCAGCACTCAAAACCATATCATTGACATGGCCGTTCGCCCAATGGGGGCTTGACATGGTGGGACCACTCAAAAAATCATCGCCTGGAGGACATACCCACTTGCTAGTGGCGGTCGATAAATTTATGGGATCGAAGAAATTCCAATAACAAACTCAACGGCGACAACGGCGGTCAAATTCATAAAATCCATAGTATATCGCTTTGGCGTCCCAAACAACATCATCACGGATAATGGCACAAATTTCACAGCAGAAGAGTTCCAAACTTTTTGTAAAGAGTGGGATATCATGCTCAATTACGCGTCAGTAGCACACCCGCAATCCAACAGACAAGTCGAAAAAGCCAACGGCCTCGTCTGTACAAGTTTCAAGAAAAGATTATTGGTTCCACTCAAGAGGGCCGCAGGTGCCTGGGTCGAAGATCTCCCGGCGGTGCTTTGGGGCCTCCGTACAACTCCAAACGCATCGACTCAGTTCACCCCATTCTTTCTGGTTTATGGAGCAGAGGCGGTCCTGCCACCGGAGATCAAGTTTAATGCACCAAGAGTTGAGGCATACAACGAGGATGAAGCAAACGAGCCACAAGAAGATGCAATGGACCTACTCGACGAAGCACGTGACACGGCCTTAGCCCGCACAGCTGTCTACCAGCAAGATCTCAGAAACTATCACAGTCAACGTCTTCGCCCTAGAACGTTCATGATGGGAGACTTAGTACTGCGATTGAAGCAGAAGAAAGTGCACAAACTCGCGTCACCATGCGAAGGCCCATTCATCATCACCGAAGTCATCGAAGGAGGCACCTATCGATTGAAGCACGCCCAGACGGGAGAGTTATCACATAACCCATGGAATGTAGCACACCTACGTCGTTTCTATGCATAGGTCTCTCGACAAGTCATTGTAAAAGAAAGTACAACATGTCAAAACGGCTAGTGGATTTCAGACGCGCTCTTTTCCGTACCAGGGCACCTAAGGGGACTGGAAAGTTTTTAGTGAGGCGGTCTACTGGTCAAATATCTTCAATAAAGATGGTTTACTTCACAAATACTACCTTATATATACGCTATATAATCACAAACCCACTCGAACTACTCGGGGGCTGGGGCTTGCTGAACATAAGTAAACGTACAAACCCACTCGAACGACTCGGGGGCTGGGTCTTGCTGAACATAAGTAAACACACAAACCCACTCGAAGGACTCGGGGGCTGGGTCTATTCGAACATAAGCGAACATGCAAACCCATCCAAACGACTCGGGGGCTGGAGATCAGCTCAAAGGGTGAACGAAAAGCCAAAGACACAGAAACCCACAAACAGAAGACGAGCAAAAATATAAGCACCACAAAAATTGTTGTCATGTTACAAAGACCACCATACGGTCAGAAAAGACTGCCAATCACAATGTGTGGATCCTATTTTATCACCAGGGAGTTGGCGTGCAGCGGACGTTGCAGCCAGTCAACGCTCCATGGTACAAATGCTGGCCTTGGCAAGACGAGCCACAGAGTCTGCAACACCTCTGAGGGCCAAGGGTTTCCCATCTGATTTCTTTGGATAGTCCGACAACGCAGCCTCATAGTCAGCCTCCACACCATTCGCCAAAAGAAGCTTCAAGGTGGCCTCCAATCCACGCACTATCAAGTCGCGCGTCCACTCCTTCAGAAAATCAAGGTGGTTGTCGAGCCAGGACCCAACACATCGGAAAATCCTTTGGCAGTCGCAGGGACATCAGTCCACGGCAGTGCCTCAGCAAAAACCGCACCAAGTGTTCGCAGAGATAAATCCAAGGAACACTTGGTGCGCCCGAGATCCTTATCCAATTCCGCAATGGCGCGCTCGAGGGACAAAATACCACTCACGTCACCAGCAGGAACGCACGGAGAAGAGCCTAGAAAAAGCAAACAAGGAAGTGGTCATAGGAATAAAAAGAAAAGACAAACAAACACTCAAAGGATATGAAACTACCATACCTGACATAGCATGTACAAGGCCAAGTAGTTGCTTAGCATACTCCTCTTCTCGACAGGCGGAAGAGCGGCGGGTCTTCTCCGACACCTCCTCCGCGTGCAGTCGCTGATCTTGGAACTGTTGTTCCAGAACAGCCAGTCGCCCTTCCAAGGCGATTTTATCTTCTATAGCCATATGACACAGAAATCGCAAAAGCTCAAATGCTTAGACCAATAATACGCAACAAACAGAAATACTTACGATTGATTCGTTCCAGATCAGAACGAAGGGCAACTAGTTCCTCCTCTGCTTGCACAAATGCTCGGACGACGGCAACACGACCACTTACAAAAGGCTACACAGACGAAAACGACGCAGGTTAACCCAAAAAGCAAGCCACATGAAAGGAACAAACTCGCAAAATAACACTTACATGGTCAACCCAGGAAGGAAAAGATGGAGGTGACAAATCAGCAACCGAGGCAGAAGCAAATCCTACATTTTCCCCTCCTCATGAGGAGAGTTGCGAATTTGCCTCACAAAAGAACTGCCCTACCATCAGCAAATCGTGCATAATGAAGACAAGAACAAAAAAAAGAAACATGAAGAACAATTAACATACTTATCTACATCGCTAGCAGCCGCAACCACTAGCGGCTGAAGGCTTGGAGACAGAGCAGTGGCAGTAGTATCGACATTCTTAACACGACGCAGGCGACGACGTTTTACTGCAGGCTCAGTCGGAGTTTCTTCCAATTCCTGGTGGAATGATGTCATACCCTCCTGGGAAGCAGAAATGCCATTTGAAGAAAGAGGAGCGTGGGCTGTCTCCAAATCTACGACTGGAATCGTCTCCACAGACGCTCCATGCTCAGGAAGGGGAGGCAGAGATGACACAGTTGAATGTCCCTGCTCATATCAGATGACAACTACGTAAAATACATACCTTCATATACGGTAGAAAAGCTATATTCAAGAAACAAAACACAACAGAAGTGCAAAAAATACCTCGGGAAGCGGAGTCCCAAGGCTATCGGGAACTATGGTGAAATCAAAAGAAGCAATATCAATAGGAGGGATACTGGTAATATACTTGACATGATCATACAGCTCAACCTTGCTCATGCCAGTGACATCGACAACCCTCATATCGCCATAGAGGATGTACCCGCTGCCGCAAAGGCCAAACTCGGCACTTCACGAATGTACTTATGAACTGTACCGCTGTGACAACCTTCAGCAGTTCCTTGACTCTAACCATAAGAGAGGCAGCCTCTTTCTCCTCTTCAATCGACAAAACATGTTGCCACGCCATCGTCTCCACACGAGATATACTAGTCGAGAATAATGGCCTTATGTCCTGATCGACTGATACGTAAAACCACTTTTTCCTCCATTTCTGAGCAGGGTCTACCGCCCTCAAGTCAAAATACTGACAATTCTCACGCACTTCGATACAAAAACCTCCAGTCAGAAAAGGACGGCCATCATAATGCATAAAACACACTCGGAAGATGGATTTCCAGAGAGCCCAGGTGGGGTAAACTCCTAATAAGCCCTCGCATAAAACCATAAAACAGGCAATATGCAAAATACCCTCCGGGGGTAAGATCATGCATCTGGACTCCATAAGCATAAAACAGGCCCCGCACAAAATTGTGTAGCGGAAGACCAAAACAACATGGAAGAAAATCCGCGAAACACACCCGCTCACCGGGAAAGAGGCTTGGGGAGTACCTCTTTGTTGACAGGAGCACGAGTGGCAAGTGTATCCGTTGGGGAAAGTATTCCAGCTTGCCGAGACGCTGCTAGCTTCTCCTCAGTAACGATGGATTTCACCCAATCCCAAGTTGCCTTCTTCATACCAGCAACGGGAGTAGCGGTGGAAACCCTAGCATTTAGCTCCTCCTTCTTCAACTGACCAGCTGTGGGCAAAGAAAGGTCAGTGGCAGTGGAGATATTTCTCTTGGGCGCCATGGCAAAAAACAGGAAGCAAGAGCAAGAACAAGTGTGCGCTCAAGGAGGAAGAAGGATGCGAGGAAAAGCAAATGGCAGGATAAAATAACTCACCAGAGAAACCCGTATTTACCATAAAAAAAATCTCATCACAGCTGTCCGAGCAAAACTACCATGACATGTGGCGCAATCGGAGGGCAACCGTCGCGGGACACGCCGCCCACTACGCGCGCAAACCAAGGAAACCATCATCCCGCCTGCGAAAATCTTGCCATGTCAGGTCAAATCATCATTGAAACGGCATCTGTTGCGGTCAAAGGGATGGGCCTACCATGTCACGTCCCGTCAAAATGTTATTCACACGCCTAGGATGTCACGCATGACATCATTTGCCTAGCAGATGAACCAAGCGTGTAAAACAAGAGTCTATGTTAGTTCCAACTGGACAAAAGCAGAATATACAAATCAAAAGTCTTACGACTAAAGGAAACATCGAACCATGCACACAAAAATGGTCGAGTGGAAACTCCCATTGGGGCCTACTCCCATCGGGAGCACTGTCGTGCACCCGATAGAATCAAAAAACAAAAGCATAAAGGCAATTAGTCGATAAACAAGACTAAAGCCTCACTCAAAAGCACAAAATCATAAAGATTCCCAAGTAAGAATCAGTCTACGATGTCTCGGATGCTGCATACATAAAGTGAAAAGGTAAGACCCATCGATCAGTCGAATAGGGCCGAGGACCACTCCACCAGTGTTAAATCCTTGAATTTTCCATATCAACAGATGCGATGGAAATCCCGGCGGACGCGCTAGGTAGCTAAATTGAAACTGCAGAACGATATCAGTAAGTCCATCGACTGGCCTGAGGTGAGTCTGTCCAGTATGTTCCAGGCTCGAGCCCAAGGACTCGAAAACTGATTGAAGACTAGTAAGGTTTTGCCCAATTGAAATTAACTGCTCTCGACTCATCGAATAAATCCAGGCCTACTCAGTCAAAATCCTTTGGCATAATTCATAGTCGAAAGACAAAACGCAAAGATATCTTATCAAAAGCATAAACATGAGACGTGCACTATGAAGTGAGTCCATGACTGATTCTTCGAATTAGCCAAGCACTCGGGGGCTAATGACGAGGTTATACCAAACCGGTACCCTTCATGTGGGTGCCTGGTGCACGTAATGACTAAATCCCAATTGTCAATAGACTGAAGAAGCCCAACAAGCGAAGCCCAAGTTGAAGATTGTTCCATAGATAGACATTGTCGATTATACTTTCCATGTCTGTAATCCTAGTCAGTTACTGCCTGAGACCTGTACCACTATATAAAAGACAGGAGGGTGGCTGATCAAGGACACGCCCAATCAGAACCAACAAACCCTAGCAAGATCGACATCTTGCTATACCCTTGTACACGCCACATATTCGCAATCAATAACAGACAGACACGAAGTAGGGGTGTTACCTCAGTCGAGGGCCCTGAACCTAGCTAATTCCCGCTTGTCAGCCGACGAATCTACCAACACTACGCGTTCTCTACCTTATAACTCTCACCCTAGGCTAGCAACCATGGGTATTGATGGGGACACCCCTCATCACCCTTGGTGTGTGATACGTCCATTTTGCATCACTATTTTATATCATAATTTACTGCTATTCATTGATATATTTCATATTTGGAGATGATACTTATGTTATTTCATCTATTTTTCACGATTGATGATCATTAGAGGATGGAACTCCGGAGTCTGAATTCTGCTGGAAAAAGCGTCATCGAGATACAATATTTGCAGAGCTTAGAAGATAAAAAGAAATACCTGGGAATTATTTTCTCACCAGATCGCGAAGGAGGCCAAAAGGGGAGCTTGAGGTGGGGCCCACACCATGCCCAGGCGCTGCCAGCCCTAGAGCCGCACGAGCACCAGGTGGGGCCACCCTGGCCCACCTCTGGCCGTGCCATTTCGCGTACTTCACCCTCCCGAAAACCTAAGACCCGTACGGTGTCCAGAATTCCTCTTCGCCGCCACCCTGAGGCGGAGAAGACAGAGAGAGAAAAGCTCCCAGGCAGGCTGCGTTGCCGCCGAGGAAATCGTCACCATCGTCAAGCTGCACTCCATCACCATCGCCAACACCACCAACTCCACTGCCGACGCCGTCATCTCCATCGGTCCACTCTGTTCCCGTTGTAACATCTAGGGCTAAACCTTGTGTATTTGATAAGGGAAACTCTCCCGGTGTTGATTACTCTTGTTATTGATGCTATTGAGTGAAACCGTTGAATTAGGGTTTATATTCAGATTGTTATCCATCATTATATCATCACTGATCATGTACCATATGATGTGTTGTGAGTAGTTTGTTTAGTTCTCGAGAACATGGGAGAAGTCTAGATGTTGGTAGTGAGGAATGTTGAGTAATATTTAATGTTTTGATATTTAAGTTGTGGTGCCATTCTTTTAGTGGTGTCATGTGAACGTCGACTACATGACACTTCACCTTTATGGGCCTAGGGGAATGCATCGTGTACTCGGTTATTAATTGTGGGGTTGCCGGAGTGACAGAAACCTAAACCCCCGTTGATATTCCGATGCACGAGGGATAGCAGAATCTCAGAGTTTAAGGCTATGGGTTAGATTTATCTTAATTACTTTCTTGTATTTGCGGATGCTTGCAAGGGGTATAATCATCAGTATGTATTAGTCCTAGCAAGGGCGGTGTATTAGCATAGGTTCACCCACACGACACTTATCCAAACACTAAAGATTAATCATCAATATGAAGCGAAAGCACTAGACAGAATTCCCGTGTGTCCTCAAGAACGTTTGGTCATCATAAGTAAAAAAACGGTTTGTCCTTTGCTCTCAAAAGGATTGGGCCACTCGCTGTAATTGTAATTGCCACGCTTTACTTACTCGCACTTTATTTATCTGTTATATCAAAGTCTACTGAAACATGGTCTGCTAGTGTTTACAGTGAAAACCTCATCAAAACCACTTGTCAACACCTTCTGCTCCTCGTTGGGTTCGACACCCTTATTTATCGAAAGTACTGCGATACACCCCCTATACGTGTGGGTCATCAAGACTATTTTATGGTGCCGTTGCCGCGGACTGAAGCGCTATTGGTGAGTTAAATTGGTAAGGAAAACTTTAACTGTAAGTGTTGTTTTTATTTCTGACTCCTTATTTGCTTAATAATGGAGAGAGGAAATGTTGCTTTCCTGTTTGGGAAGTCTTCTACCGCTGCTGAGGTAGAACATGAGGCGCAACCTGATGATATTGTGCCATTTAAAATACCTATGAAAATTATTGATCGTGTTATGAATAATCGCTATGTTGGGGATGGAAGTATCCACCCCGGTGATCATTTACTGTATTTACATGAATTATGCTAGTTGTTCAACTGTGCAGGTATTACAATGGACGAAGTCAGGAAAAAATTATTCTCCATATCACTTGGTGGGAGATCTGCGCATTGGTATAAATTGCTGAAGAACAGGGATTCTCTTGGATGGGAAGAAATTGTACCTCTCTTTTATTCTAAATTTTATCCTCCAAGTGAAATTCACCAAGATCTGAATTCTATATATAATTTCTGGCCTCATGATGGAGAAAGTATTGCCGAGACATGGGGAAGATTGAAGGCATTAATGCTCAAATGCCCCATTCATGAGCTTACTAGTAATATTATTGTTGATAACTTCTATGCAAGACTCTCTTTTGAAGATAAAACATTATTGGATACTTCTTGTGCTGGATCATTCACTCGTAATAAGGAGTTTAAAAGGGATCTTCTTGATCGTATTGAAGTAAATACTGAAGCATGGGAGAACAACATAGGTAGGGAGTCAGGTATAAAATATGACTTTGAATGCATTAAGACTATCATGAATACTGATACATTTCGAAATATTAGTAATGCTTATGGTCTTGACTCTCAAGTTGTTGCAAATTACTATAAATTCTTTGCTGTCTATTTTGGTTTTTCCAAGAAGGGGTTTGAAAAATATCATCAACCTTATAAAGATATATCTATTGTGCCTTTAGCTAAAAGCATTGAAGTTAATATTGTTGATGACATCATTCCTAAGCCATGTATTGATAAAATTCCTTTTCCTGTTAAAGTGAAAGAACATTCTATTATGGCTAGTGTGGTTAATAAAAGTAATAAGAAAGCTAGGAACCTGATGAACAAATTAAAGTTGAACCTTCTGTGGCTATAGTTAAAGAACTTGTTTCTGAAAATGTGGGAGAATAGTATATTATCTTTTGTGATGATCCTTCTAATGTTGTCTCTCATCCTGCAAAGCCAAGAAAGGCTAGTGTTCATGTGTTATCTGTTAAAATTGGTGATCATTGCTATTATGGTGTATGTGATATTGGTGCAACTTCAAGTGCTATTCTTTATGATCTTTATATAGAGATTATGCATGAGATTAGTCCTAGTTAAATTGAAGAGATTGACGTGGTTATTCAACTTGCTAATAGAGAAACTATCTCTCCCATCGGTATTGTTAGAGATGTTGAAGTTCTATGTGGTAAGACTAAATATCCCGTTGATTTCCTCGTACTTGGTTCTGTTGCTAGTAAGACTTGTCCTATCATTTTTGGTAGACCTTTTCTAAATACCTGTGGTGCTGTTATAGATTGTAAGAAAGAGAAATTCCTTACTAAATTTGCTGGTGATTCATATGAATTCAATTTTTCAAAATTTGCTAAAACTCCTTATGAAACCGAATTGCCTAATGAGAATTTTAGAGTAGAACAACTTTCTTCTATTGCTCTTGCGCCTGGTAATTATATTCAGCAATTTATGGAAGATCATGAGAGTGAAGATTTTATGGAACAAAGGAATGAACTTGAGGACATATTCCTTCGTGAATCTATTCTTAAAATAATTTAAAACTGGAAGACTTGGGTAAAACACTTCCACCTAAAGAGGATCATGTCTTTGATTTAAAACCTTTGCGTGATAATCTTAAGTATGCTCATCGAGATGTAAGAAAATATATCCTGTTATTATTAGTGCTAACCTTTCAATTAAAGAAGAAGAAAGATTGCTGGAAATATTAAAGAAACACCGTGGAGCTATGGGTTATACTTTGGATGATTGAAAGGGATTTTGTGATGACCCATCATACCACTGCATGGTGTAGTATGCTATAGTCGTTGACAAAGACCCAATGGATCACCGTCCACCAGTGTTACATCATCAGAGTGGTACAACAGAAACATCGCAGGTCCAAGGCATGACTATAGATTACAAACAGAAGATCCAAACCAATGGATCTTTAGAACCTCCTCGAAACAATGAGGCAAGGCCCTACTAAAATAAGATCAAATGAAAAATCTCGGAGGAACTAACCTATACTAAGCCTACTGCTAATACGGCTAGGCTTGCGATTGCGCTATAGCAACGCCTACAGATATAGGTTCTATGACTAGAAATCTATCCTGTAACATACTATGCCTTCACTTGTCCTCCATCTTCTCTGGATTGCTTCAACTCATTGTAGTTGCCTTTTTTGGGATCTTGAGTTTATCCGCCATCGGAGTCTTCATAGCCTAAAGTGTTGCCTTCTTGTGGTTCTTCATGTCTAGCAGGGGTTTAGGAGGCAAGGGTGAGTAACAGCGTTACCCAGCAAGTTCATTATGCAAGGTGGGTAGTTTGATGCATAAATACAGCCACAGACAATGGATTGTCCTAGGCTAATGCAAGTTTTTGAAATCATTTCTTCAAAAGGTTGCTTTTATTCTGAAGACTATGCTCATCAGGAGTCAGAGGGCTAGGGCTTTCAGGAGTCTCCTTTCCTGCTGCGTTCGTCGTTCCGTCCTGGAACGTGGAGTAACATGTCACATTCATACAGTCTGCAGAGGTGCGCTGCTTTACACATAAGAGATCAAGACCTTGTTGCACAACCGGGCGAATCTTTCCCGTCCACACTTCCTTGGTGTGGGGCCCAGTCAGCAATCCAAGCCAATCACTGCGCCTTTCCACCATCCCCGCACACCCCCCATTACTCCAGTTGCAAGCTAGTGGGCACTGTCTCATGCTAAAACTTGCTGACCAGTGGGCACCGTCCCAAGCTAGTCCCGAAGCCAACCTTCAATAGATGCTAGAAGCCACAACCCGAAGGTGAGATTATTATCCGAGCCATCTCAAGCTCATGAGCGGACTTACCACCGCCTGGCTTGTACTATGCATCCATTAGTGTACGAGAGGAAAAGGGTACATCTGACTTCTCCATCCCATTCCAAATCTTATGGTTGCGTGTAATATTCGGCGCAAGAATCACTGGCGACTTTTGTAGTTAAGTCCTAGGTGATACTTTCCCGTGTAAATGGAACCTCCACCACAACATTCTTACCGTGGTTCCAACTGCCAACCATATGAGATTACCACCTCACTGGTGGATAACCATAGTCATGTTATTATAAAATAAGTGTTATGTCCTTTTTGTGTGATATGCAATATTAGCATTTGGAAAATAGTTTCTTAACAAAACTTCAAGAGGACATGAATAAAAGGGATGAACTTACCTTTTTGACTGCAAGATTATGCAGCCAAGGTCTTCGATATAATATAACTTCGAGAAATCTGAAAACGACATCATTGGTCCGGTAAGGACTACTGTTTAAAGAAACAGCATGATTAATGCATAAGTATGAGATGCATCGCAAAGTACCCCGTATCTCACTCTCGGAGATTGTGTGTTGTTTGAGTTGGGTGTTTTCTTTTAGAGTTGTTTTGTCTTCAAGATTACTTCACAAGCAAGGTGAGTTGTTTAACATTAATGTTCATGTATCATGTTAAGCATAAGAGTAAAGTAAAACCACATATAAACACGCAATGGTTGCTTTAGGTTGTGTTCATCTTATGTTGGTAGAAAACATGTATTAACTTTAATTAAGTAGAGAGCTAGTGTTATATTTCTTGATGGCAAAAAGAATAACTTTTGAAGAACATAAATAATGTCTAACATTATTGATATCATATGACATGGTTCAGAGAGAGCCTATAACATTATTCTTCTTTGTGTGTTTTACCCAAGAC
This sequence comes from Poa annua, assembly GCA_026929855.1. Taxonomy (NCBI): domain Eukaryota; kingdom Viridiplantae; phylum Streptophyta; class Magnoliopsida; order Poales; family Poaceae; genus Poa; species Poa annua. Next base: position 48,763,942 of record CM049428.1, read on the forward strand.
TTTGCGTTATGACATTATACTAGTTTTAATCATACACTTACTAACTCTAAACTTAGCTTGTTTCATACGAATGAGTGTTCTGTTTTCGGAGTACAACAAGTTACATCCTAGTGTAATGAACTTTTAATTTGTTTCCTACTTAATTTTACTTAACCAATTATAAGTAAACATAAGTTGAGTAACACATGGAGTAGATGCATATTTATACATAATGGAACTTAGTAGTTAAAATGGTATTTACTTTAAATGGTTGCCAAATAGTAGTAGAACAACTTTTGTAAGATCATAACTTCATTTTCAAAATTAGGAAAAATAATTCTTATTATTTATTATTTTAAAATAGAATATCATTTTGAAATAGATTTATTGAAATAAAATAATTCATATTGTAAAAAAAACACATTACTATAGTTAAAGTTATGCATGTGAGACAATTTCAATGAAGTTTGAAATGCATCCAAAATAGCATTTCAAATAACTTCATATTTAAAAGATTATTTGGTTTGCATTTCAAACTTATTATGTTTCAGTTTTATTCAAACACACATAATAATGATACAACAATATAGATTTTATTTTTCTGATCATTTTGGTATAAACATTATATATTTTTAATTTAAAATGAATTAGTTATAAATTTACAAAGTTTAATCAATTTCAATCGATTTCTGAAATTATTAAATTAAGTTGGGCCCACATGTCAGTGTTTTATTATTTACGGAAACTATTTACTTAAAATAATAAATGTCTGACAGGGTGGTCCCACATGTCATAGTCAGAATTATTCCAGTAAAATAAAAAAATGATTTAAATGGATTTGCTGACGTCACGTGACGTCAGCACTAGGGTTCATCTCCAATCCGCACACGAATTGGATGATTTGGTGGAAACTGGGAAAAATGGTTTCCTGATTGAGCTAGAGTGCGATAAGGCGAATCATTGAGTGTCGGCGCTTGGACCATATGGTCACCTGAGCGCCGGCGGCGAGTACAAACGCGGCGGCGTCGCTCGGCTCCCGGTGAAATCGGATGCACGTATGAATTGGGACGAACGGATGTCATGGGAATGATGGTAGGCTCACCCTGAGTGCGATGGTAGTCTCGGAGAAGCAAGGCGATGTCGGACGGCGCCGGGATAGTCTTCGGAGGATGGCGGCCGGAGTTGGAGAAGACGACGCGATTCTCGGCCTCCCGGGCTCCCCTGGATGCGTAGCCTGCGGAGGAGGAAGAGGGAGGCCCGGGTAAGCTCCTTGTGCTCACCGTTTGGTCCGGGACGGCCCGACGAGGAAGAAATCGTACGCGGCGGCAGATGGCCGGAGTTGATGAAGAGGCTTCGCATCCGCGATTCCGGCCATCTCCGCAAGCGTGGATGCGCTGGGAGGGAGCTCCAATCACGTAGATGCTCCAAGGTTTCTCACAAGAATTGGGAGGGGTCGTAGCCAGCGGCAATCGCTGGCACACGGCGGCGGCCCGCTAAAGCTAGGGTTAGGAACAGGGAGGAAAAAAGACAGAGAGACGCACGAGTGAGATAGTGAGGAGGATGGGGACGGCATCCCGGTCCTTATCCGTGCGGGGAAGGCGAGTTGAGGCCGCACGCAAGGTAGGAGGCGCGGACACGGCTTCGGCGGCCTTCTGGCCGGAGGAAGAAGAAAGAGGATTTAAACATTTTTGCAGAAAACCCCCTGGATGTTTCAGAAACTATAGGAACAGTGTACAGAGGCCCCTGGTTCATGTATTTTTGGATCTGTTCTTGAGTAAAAAGTTTACAGAGGAGTCCAGGGACCTTTAGGATTTCCTTATATGTTTATATAAACTTTGTATTAGTATTAATTTCTACATTGAAACTCTTTTGGCATGTACAATGGTATTAGGCACATTTGGATTTACTTCTTGTGTGAAAATATGTGGTTTTATTTCTGTCTTTTTATTGTGTGATAAAGTGATAATGGAAATATTTTCTATACCCTAAATTACATGTGGTGTTTTGATAGAATTAAATTCTAAATTTGATGTAAGGTTTACTCAATACATAGATAGATTCAATTTGGTAATTTGAATGTCTGGTATAATTTTGAGTTATTTTAACCTATGAAATTAGTTTGGACATAGTTGGTTTATTTGTTGACTTGTGAACTTTTAAATTACCACCACCTACTTGTGGAGATTTGATATGCTTAAAGTATAGATGTATTTGATGTACTGAATTGTTTGGCCTTTAGTTAATCTGCATATGGTACTCAATTGTTTTGTGCATACAGAAGTGAGTTGTTAACAAGGTTTCGAAGCTTGTTCTCACACTTCTTATTTATAACACAAACATCTGAATATCACACTATTTCTAGAGACGTGAATAAGGATGATAATGACATGAGAGTTTCCAATTCTTCATGATAGATTGGCATAACACTTCTATGCCCATCTAAGGAATGCTTCTCTAAGTCTTCTTGTTGCATTTCCTCCTTTTTGGTCATCTTGTCTTGTGGATGCCTTTGAGAAGATTGGGAGATACGAAAATATGATGTCTAGATAAAGTAAGAAGATCTAGGTTAATGTTTAGGTAGTTCAGCTTGGTCTTCAAAACTATCTTGATTCATGTGTGCTAGATATGTCTAATACAATTGATAAGAATAGATGCTTAGAGAATACTAAGAATAGTTAAAAGGGTTAATCGTTTTTGTAACATCCCAACATTTTATAATGTTCAAAAATCACTAAAATTTAAACTTTTGTTTTGATTAAAATAAAACATTAAAATCATAATAAAACTAACCATAAAAGACTTCATAGCAATTTCTAAATTGATTATTAATTTAAATATCTCAAATAATTATTAATTTCAAAAGTTGTTTCAAGTTAGATATTTTATTATCAATTGTATTTCTTAAAGCCTCAATATGAAATTTGACAAATGTTTTACAAACTTTCAAACCAATTTCATATAATAAAAAGTTTTCTTTTAAGTATTTGATTGCAACCACTTAGCCATAGCTATTCATAAATTAAAATAATATCTACAAATATTCGTTTAAACTATTTAAAACATGATCTATTTGCCAAATGGTTTTCATTCTTTTAACTAAGTTCAAAACATAGTTTGGAGATTACAAGTCTATAGTTTATAACCTTAAAACTTCATAGGTTTTATAATTAATTAATTATCCAAATAAACATTTCATTAGCTTAAATGATTTTCATTTATTTTCAAAACATAAAATGGTTTTCATGAATATATTTTCTATATAAGAAATGAATTAAATATAAAATATTTTCCAAAGTTGTTATAAGGTTTTCAAATGAATTATCGTAATACAAAACATTATGGTACACAAAATATTGTGAATTAAAATTTAATTTATTATTTTTTCCCTTTTCATTTCAAATAGTTATTTAATAATCTACTAAAGCCAAAAATGATTTAATATTGGAATATGTGTTTAAATAACTTAAATTCAAACATATTGAATGTGGGTAATTTGATAAATTTTATTAACCCAAAATGAATTTATTAAAATTACTAATTTCAAAGTTGACCTAAATGGGAAATTTTGCATTTTATGAATATTTCAAAATATTAATTTTCAAAATTATTCAAAACATGCCCACAACTGGTTTAAAACAAAGATATTAACTTTACATATTTTTAGAAATTTATTTGACTTCATTTGGACATGTAAATCAAAAGATATGAATAAATTAGAAAATCAGAAAAACGTCTTCTTCCTCTGGCGAAAATCACGGCCGAGATTCCTTCCACGATTTCTTTCCAAAATCCGTCGCATTCTTCACAAATTGGTTTCCCTCTCCTGCCCCTACTTAAACCCCGCACTCTCCTCTTCCATTTGCCCCAAACCCTAGCCTCTAAGACGCCCCCAGGCTGCCGCGAGAGCTCGCCGGAATTCTTCAAACCGCGGCCGCATTTTCTTCGATCTCCGGCGAGGTGAGGAAGAACCCGAGACCGAGACCCCTCGAACCCTTTTCCCCTCGATCTTGCGCATCTTCCTAACCCCTCCCCGTCTCTCCTATGCAGCTAATTCGATCGGAGGGTGCTCACCGGAGCTCGTCGGCGCCCAAGCAACCTCGGCCGCTCCTCCACGCCACCTCCAGGACGATCGAGACGACGCAGACGCCACCAATCTCTCCGCCGTGAAGCGCCGCGTCCGGGGAGACCATCCACGCATCCGAGGAACCACCACCGCGACGACGCCGTCCACACCCGAGAGCCTCGTCGTCGTCTTCTTCTCCTCCGGCGAGATCCCGCCGCCCAGGTTTGGTCATCGATCTCCTGACCGTTTGATCTAAAATCCATGGCTGTCATTAAATCACTTAAAATGAATCGGTACGCTGACTCAGCGCGTACAGTCAATGCCTCGTCAGCGCCGGGTCATCGACACGTCAGCGCCAGCGCGGAAACGGTTTTTCTTAAATAAAATAAAATGGTAGTTTTACAGAAAAGCCCCTGCCACTTAGAATTGTTATTTTTATTCACACATCCAAATTTGATAAATTTTATATTTTTGCAAAACCCTTGACATGTAGAATATTTTACATCTGCCAAAATTCAAATTTGACTTAGTTTAAAATATTCAAATTTCAAATGGACGATTTGAGTATATTTGGCACAACTTTATATCTATAAATCAAAAAATTGCAAATAAAATTGTTTTAGAAACTTTAGAATATTTGTAACTTGATGCCTCTGTTATAAATTATTTTTGAGTATTATTTTCATGATTTGATAGTTATATATTTAATTTGAATAGTTTGACTATTTTTGACATAACTATTAATAGAAACTTTATTTATGATTAAATCCAATTGCAATAAATTTAATTAAATGCCCTCTGTCTATTAACACTATTTATAAAATTTTGTTATAAAAATTTAATCTTTGAAAACTTTAATCTTATATTTATTACTTTTATTATATGTTGCAAAAATAGAAATTAATTAAATTGCAATTATAACTTTATGCATACTTTATAAATATCACAAAAATTAGTATGATGTTTATGGTAATTAAAAATTTCATTTCATGCATAGCATATTTTATTTTATAGTTATACTCCTTATAGGAAAACTCCTCCCTCATTTTCTCTAAGTTAAGATTATTTTCAAACTTAGTATTTTGGTAAAAGTGATATGCACTAGACACTTAGGATTTTCAACATGGTGCTAGAAGGCCAATGAAGGACTTAGCCAAAACAAGACTTCAGAAGTATCTTGAAGGAGTAGAAGCACTTAGAAGAAAATCAAGAAGAAGCTCATGAAGACCAACCAGAAATATTTTCTAAGTCTTAGTTCCTCTCTCTCCATTCTCCCTTCTCCTCTTAGACCCTCTGGATGACTAAGTTATATTCAAGGCCAACCTGAAGGTTATCAACACCATCAAGTCTTCAAAGCCATCAAGTGTACAATATTACAATGAAGTCATCGCATCAAGAAGAGGAGGAAGCAAGCAGAAGATTCTACATTCACTCTTTCTATCTTTTCCCTCTTACCTACCCTTGTCTTTCACTTTAGACTTACACAAATTTTGATCCTGTTATTATCATCTTTGAAGTTTGTTGGATCCTAGCGGCATAGTGAGATGAAGCGTCCTGGAGACTAACCTTACATGTCCACGTACATGAGACCTGTTCCGCAACTTAAGTGGCTGGCCGGGTGTCTGTCTCTCTCACTATAGTGAATATCCAATTTACAAAGAGTTGTTAATAATTGTTGATCATCCTGAAAAATAGACTTAGTATTTTCTCTAAGTAGTTATGCACATCATGACTAAGTCATTAGAGTGCTTATTCAAGATAAATTATAACAAAGTTATTTTATCCAACTTGACCTTAGTCCTTAGTCATTTTGACCAACACATTTCCTTGCATTAACTTAAAAGATTTTCATGGCATGACATGCATCTCTAGTCCTTAGAAATAATTTGCATATCATGTATAACATGTTTTCCTTGGAAGTTTAAGAAACTTGTTTGTATGTGTTGTGTTGTTTTGTTTTATGATTGTTGTATTGTTGTTTGTTTATATTGTTTAGACTGAACGGAGAGACCCGAGTTCGTTGAAAATAGTTTGTGAGTAAAGACTTCATTCAAAGGCAAGTGGCACACCTCATAAACTTCATACTATTTTCTATATGCATTACTTAGTGTATTTTTATATAAGCATGTGTAGGATAGTATTGCTATGCTAAACCTGTGTAGAATCACTTACTTCTGTGTCTAGGTTCCTATGCAATACTTAGTAGAATTATTGATGCTATGCAAATGTTGTTTTGTGAAAATCTAAATTCTACTAAGTTAATAAAGAACCTCCTGGGTGGATTGGTTGTATGCGGAGTCGAAGTTGAGTGGCTACTCAGGACCATTTCTATGGTGTATACTTTAGTATGTGCACCTGTGGATGGCCACCCAGGGAACAGAGGAATCTGAAGAACTCCGAGTGACGATTGCTTCCAGTGTAGCCATTGCCAATGGGCTTTAGCTTGATCAATTATGTTGCATGGACTTTCTCTTTCTTGACAAGCAGATGTAGAGGGTGTTAGGTGGAACGGGTCAAGCCAGAGTGGGAGGGAAAATGCTTCTGAAAGATCTTGTCTCATTCTTCTCTTTTTCCTTATCACTATAAGTGTGTAAATGATAGTTTGGGTTGAATGGGAACAATGGTGAACGTGCACAACCTCTGCAGAGTGTAAAACTAGGTACTTAGCCGTGTCCCCGGTACAGACAATTTGAGCAGCTGATCACGGACGTCAACGGAGGATTCCATCATTCCAACTTCAAAATTTAAAACTTGATGGGTGAACAAGGGTAGAATGAGACAGTGGTTTTCATGCCACGAATGTCTCAAATAGAAGAAAATTATTTTCCAAAGAGTTAGGAAAAATTGGCTTTATACAAAATAGCCTTGAACTCCACCAGCCAAATAAGCATATAGGTTATTAGATTTATTCCATTAAGTGTCCACCATAGTGTCATTTGCCAGACTCCATTTTTAATGGAATCTGACCCACGTTATTGCAATTTTTTTCTTATTTCAGATTGATTGTAACATCCTAGGATTTTTCAAATTTTGAAAAATCAAAAAAATTAATTTTTTTTGAAAACTATTTGTATGTCGATTTGAAAACAAAATTCATGCATGCATTCATCATTTTCTTGCATTGTTTAGATTTGAAATTACAATGGTTGAAATACTATTTCCAGTTGAAAATCTATCTGCGAAAATATTAAAAACAAAATAATGATTATGCTATTTATCTTATTTTACTTTAATATTTTGATTGTAATTATTAGAAATAATTATTTTCATATGTTCACAATTGTGGTACCAAATTTTATTTAGGCATAAATAAATTGATTAAATTTCTATTTTCAAATTTGACAAAAGTGTTAAATTTGCATTAAATTAAATATTCAAAATTAATATTTTTAAAAAGTGGTCAAAACATGTCCACAAATATTTTAAAAGAAAGATATGATTTTTAGAAATTTTTAGAAATTAATTTCACTTAATTCGGAATTCTAAAACAAAAGATATGAAAGAAATAAGAAAAAAAAAGAAAAAAAAACAAATCAGGCCCAGCCGGCCGGCCCAAGATTGAGCCGAACCGAACCGTGACCTGCTATTCGTTTTTCCAACCACCTTTCATTCAAATACGTTTATCTCGAGAAATATAACTCCAAATCCGGATCCGCTTGATCCTACGCGTTCACAACTCCGAGCCCTATCTATTCCACCATCCCTCCGCCTATATAAACCCCTGTAGCCGCCGGTATCTCTTTTACTCTTTTCGTTCCACCAAAACCCTAATCAGCGAAATAATATTTCGTTCGTTTGACGAACAAACCCATCTCCAATCACGACGGGGCCTTAATCATTGTTGTAGATCTCGTCGATACATTTCCATCCCAATAAGGCTCAACTCTTTTCATCAAGCGTGGAGGAAGAATTTCGAATCGTCATCCATCAGATCTGAAGTCGTATTTCTCAGATCTCTTCGCGCTCGTTGTGCCAAATCGAAATTTCTTCGGTGAAAAGGTAGATCTACTCTATATCTACAAATTTCCTGTTGACAACTTTTTATTTTAACGTACGTAATTTTCTGTATAATACAGATCGTGTTTGATATTGTTCAAATAACCAAACGATATCAAAAGTTTGGGACAACAATACGAAAGTTGTTCCCCTGATCAAGACCTTTCTTTTGCCCCAAGTCTCACCTCTTTTGGTTCAGCGAGCTGAGAGATATTCGCGTTTAAAGTTTCGGATCAGACAGGTATTTTGCGATTTGTGACCAATCTTTTCATCCACTTATGTTATAATTCTGATAATTAGAAAGAGCACGTAATTCTCTACAACTTTCGTTATGAGTGTTTTTCCATCCAAGCAACTTTATTTTTGGTCAAATTCGTAGTCAAATCCCAGTCAGCCTGGCACGTCAGCAAGTCAATTCCCACGTCAGCAGTCAAAGTCAACAGTCAACCGAAGACCGACAGTTTTGCAGAAAAATCCTACATTTCAAATCTATCACTACTTTTTATTGGTTTGGTCATATTTTACAAATAAAATATTTTTGGAAAGCTTATGACACGTAGAAACTTTTGGCATCATTACTTTTATGTTTTGTCAAATTAAAATTTGTTGAAATTCAAAAGTGGCATTAATGGTAATTTGAACATAACTTCAAATTTGAAATTTAAAATTTATCAAACTCTTTTGCTATAAATTTGAATGTCTAAGTATTGGCAGTAGTATTTTTCTTATAATTTGGTAGAATAATTTTTCTATGATTTTGTAAATAATATTGATTTAATACTTTAAATGATATTTTAATGAATAAAAAACTTATTAAAAATATATTAAAATTAATTTTCATCATCTATTCGAATTATAAAGTACTTAGTCATATTATGACCACTTTGGTATTAAAAGGTACTTAGAAATATTTTGCCTCTTTAAACAAAATAAATTCTTCCTTAGAAAATATTTGATAACTATTTTTCGACAACACTCTTCCTTAGAAAAATTTCAACATCTTAAAGATGCTAAATATTTTCCATAGAAAATTTTAGCATCTAGAAAACTTAGTTGTTTTATTTTGTTAAGTGTTGTCCTTAAAAATAAATTGCATTGCATGCATGACATATTTATTGTATAGTTATTGTTTTTCTCTAAGTTACTATTTTTCAACATAGTGTTTTGGTAAAGTGCTATGCACTTAGACACTTGAGATTCTTAACATGAAGACTAGAAGGCCAATGAAGACTTAGCCAAGAAAAACAAAACTCCCAAGGCATCTCCAAGAAGCAAAAAAAACACTAAGAAGAAAATCAAGAGGAACTGCAAGAAGACCATCCCCCTTTATTTCTCTAAGTCTTTCTCTCTTTTCTTTTCTTCTCTCTTAGACCTCGTGGTGGCTAAGGTATATCCAAGACCAGCCCGGGTGATATACAAATCATCAAGTCTGAAGACCCATCAAGTCTACATGATTCAATGAAGACATCGGAGAAAGTTACAAGTCTGGAGATGAAGCCTAGAAGAAAAACTACATCTTTTCTTTATCTTTTTCCGCCATCCTATTTTTCTTTCACTTTGGGCATAAACCAAGTCCTTAGTGATTATGACCAAGTCCTTAGAGTGCAAATTGAAGATGAAGAAAACTACAAAGGAGTTGAAGATTTCAAGACCAAGCATGTGAAGACTTGCAGCAGCATTACAACTTATTCAAGTTGATTTATAGCAAAGTTATTCTGTCCAACCTATGACCTTGGTCCTTAGTAATTTTGACTAACACACTTTCCCTGCATTAACTTAGAATAATTTCATGGCATGACATGCATCTCTAGTCCTTAAGAATATTTATCAGATCATGCATGTCATATTTTTCTAAGTGTTGCATTTATGCTTGTATGTTTATTTGGGGCTTGTTTGACTTGTTAGAAAATTCGAAGAGAAACGAAGGCTTTTGCAACTGTTACTCCTGTTCTCCCTGTTGCCAAGGCAAGTGGCACACCCTCATAAACTTCCTAAGTATTTTCTATGCATTACTTAGTGTATTTCTTATATGCATGTGTTGGATAGTATTGCTATGCTAAAACTACTATATCCCTTACACTAGTTGTGTCTAGAATCCTATTGGTAACTTGGTAGAAATATTGATGCTATGCAAAAGTTTTTTTATGAAAATTAATTTCTACTAAGTTAAGAATGAAACTCCTGGGTGGAATTGGTTTTGAATGGTTTATGTTAAGTGTTGTCTCTTAGGGGTGACCTCTAAGGGATGGTCACTTGTGGACGGCCACCCAGGGAACAAAAGGATCTGAAGAACTCCAAGTGAAGATTGCTTCAAGTGCAACCATTAGTCAATGGGCTCTGGCTAGATGGATTAAGTTGTGTGGACTCGCCCCGGCCTGACAGGTGGTGGTAGAGGTTTTGTAGGTGGAGCGCGTCAGGCCGTTATGGGGTGGGAAGATGCTTCTGAAAAGTCTCGTCTCAACTCTCTCCTTTTCCTTAGCACAAATGGTGTGCTTGAGGATAGTTTGGGTTTGTTGGGTCTAATGGTGAAAGTGCACAACCTCTGCAGAGTGTAAAACTAAGTACTTAGCCGTATCCTCGGTTACGGACAATTTTGAGCAGTTGATCAAGGACGTCAACGGAGGATCCTATCATTCCAATTTCTAAGTTAAAAGTTGATGGGTGAACAAGGGGAGATGAGATTATCGTTTTTATGCCATACTCGTGTTGATTTCAAGAAAAGTGTTTTCAAAAGAGTAGGAAAATTGGCTTTATGCAAATTAGCCTTGAACTCCACCAGCCAAATATGCATATAGGTTATATAGTTATTTCATTAAGTGTCCACCATAGTGTCACTTGCCAGACTCCATTTTTAATGGAATCTGACCCACTCTATTGCAAAATTTTATTTGTTACAGGTTATTTAGATGACGAGTGAGGTTTTCGTTAAGGTATTTCGAGTCTGCAACCAACATGTTTTTCGCCTGTGGCAACATGAAGATGGAGACTTACTGCTATTGTATTTCCACTGTGTATTCTTTCCAATGCTAGCCTTATGCTATGCAAATTGTAATGAATATTTTCAAGTCTGGATCATCGATGTAATAAATTTGATACTTTGTTGTGATATTACATCGTAAACTGTGTGTGCAAACGAATCGATCCAGGGGTTTGCACTATACATAGGTACCTGCCATATTTTAAGTGCAGGTACGTTACAGATGGTATCAGAGCACTGTGTTTCCTGTAGGTTCGAAACCTCTAAGTCTGGATAGAAATTGGATTTGGCCATAGGATTGAAAATCTATTTCTATTCAGTTATCTAAAAACAAAACTTTTCATTTTATCCTCTCTTATACTCTTGTCTAATATCAAACTTCTGAAAATATCTTATCTTTTTCTAGTTGACCATGTTCGTAATGTCTGAGTTCGATACTTCATATGCAATTCCACAAGTCATCATGAAGAACTACCTGCATGGAAGGACACTGAAGAATCCAGATTCATAGCTCAAACACTTAGAAGATTTTTGAAGAAAGAAGAAATTGAAGCACTCAACAAGAAGATAGACAAGAGACCACCATTTAATTAGAACAACGACACCGTGATAGTGTATGGATCATGCCAACTTAGTGTGGTCTGACAATACTAGATTGCTTGTTTGTGTTGAAACTTGTTGCTCGATGTTTGTTAGATATTGTTTGTGAGATGTTTTGCCTCGGTTTTTGAGTTTGGGGTAGAAATTTTCCCTAGTATCCTTCTATCTTTTACTCATCTATGCTAAACCCAAACACATGTCTCGCCCAAGCACCAACGATGAGATGACAATTGTAATTCAACTATTAGAATCTCAGAGTCAGTTGATGCAACTCATGGTAGAAAATCAAGTCCACAATCACAACAGAGAGTTACCTCAGGGAATGCAACAACTGTTGGATAACCAGACCCACATTGTGCAGATGATGCGTCACAACATGACCAACAGTAATATAAACCCACCCCAGATGGACATTGGTAACAAGGATGTCAAAGGAAGTAGTGTGACAAAACCTCAAGCATGTAAAACGTGTGGAGAAATAGGACACACATCCAAGGAATGTCATGATGAGTGGCCCCATGGTGTCTCCAACCATCCAACCAACGGATGCCCCACAACCATGGTTACTTGCTTTTTGTGTGAAGCAACAAATCACGTCCTGACTAAATGTCAACTCTATCCCATGGTGCAAGAAGTCCGTCAGCAAGTCAAAAAGGGAATGCAACAGAAACTCAGGAAATGTGTGGAAGTACAAGAACACAAGGAGGAACGCAAAAGAGATACTAGCCATATAACATATGTTACCTGTAGAGAACATGAACATCATTGCAAAGAGAAGATTGGTCAGGATACTGAACAGAATCATTATCAAAATGAGATTGTGGATCAAACTAAGGTGAAAAATGAAATAAGAGTAAGGTCACTTCCGAAGACATCCAAACGTAACTCCAAGTGCTGCTATAAATGTGAGGCACATCACTTAGCTCGAAATTGCCCCATCAAGCGAGACAGGACTTCGTCCATTGGGATAAAATATGATGAACAAGATTTAGAACAATTTTTAGCCTTGGAAGCACCAAAGAAGAAGCGGAGCTTAAACGAGATCATTTGCTACAAGTGCAAGAGCAATGGACATTACGCCAACGAGTGTCGAGCAAAGAAGAAGGCCGAAGAAGCTGCCAAGTCAAATCCTTTTGATAAAGGATATGTGAACCATATCACTGTGGAAGAAGTGAACGGTACATTTTGAATCAAGTTTCATATCCAAGTTTTCACTACCAACAAAGATTCCTTTTAAGGGTGGTAGCCCACCCAGATATCCAGTCACAACCTTTTGCTAGCCTTCTCGAATCTCGAGGACGAGATTCCTTTTAAGGGTGGTAGTCTGTAACATCCTAGGATTTTTCAAATTTTGAAAAATCAGAAAAATTAAAAACTTTTTGAAAACTATTTGTATGTCGATTTGAAAACAAAATTCATGCATGCATTCATCATTTTCTTGCATTGTTTAGATTTGAAATTACAATGGTTGAAATACTATTTCCAGTTGAAAATCTATCTGCGAAAATATTAAAAACAAAATAATGATTATGCTATTTATCTTATTTTACTTTAATATTTAGATTGTAATTATTAGAAATAATTATTTTCATATGTTCACAATTGTGGTACCAAATTTTATTTAGGCATAAATAAATTGATTAAATTTCTATTTTCAAATTTGACAAAAGTGTCAAATTTGCATTAAATCAAATATTCAAAATAAATATTTTTAAAAAGTGGTCAAAACATGTCCACTAATATTTTAAAAGAAAGATATGATTTTTAGAAATTTTTAGAAATTAATTTCACTTAATTCGGAGTTCTAAAACAAAAGATATAAAACAAATAAGAAAAAAAAGAAAAAAAAAACAAATCAGGCCCAGCCGGCCGGCGCAAGATTGACCCGAACCGAACTGTGACATGCTATCCTATCCAACTCGAATTCTGAAATTCGTTTTTCCAACCACCTTTCATTCAAACACGTTTATCTCGAGAAATATAACTCCAAATCCGGATCCGCTTGATCCTACGCGTTCACAACTCCGAGTCCTATCTATTCCACCATCCCTCCGCCTATATAAACCCCTGTAGCCGCCGGTATCTCTTTTACTCTTTTCGTTCCACCGAAACCCTAATCAGCGAAATAGTATTTCGTTCGTTTGACGAACAAAACCATCTCCAATCGCGACGGGGCATAAATCGTTGTTGTAGATCTCGTCGATACCTTTCCATCCCAATAAGGCTCAACTCTTTTGATCAAGCATGGAGGAAGAATTTCGAATCGTCATCCATCAGATCTGAAGTCGTATTTCTCAGATCTCTTCGCGCTCGTTGTGCCAAATCGAAATTCCTTCAGTGAAAAGGTAGATCTACTCTATATATACAAATTTCCTGTTGACAACTTTTTATTTTAACGTACGTAATTTTCTGTATAATACAGATCATGTTTGATATTGTTCAAATAACCAAACCATCTCAAAAGTTTGGGACAACAATACGAAAGTTGTTCCCCTATTCAAGACCTTTCTTTTGCCCCAAGCCTCACCTCTTTTGGTTCAGCGAGCTGAGAGATATTCGCGTTTAAAGTTTTGGATCAGACAGGTATTTTGCGATTTGTGACCAATCTTTTCATCCACTTATGTTATAATTCTGACAATTAGAAAGAGCACGTAATTCTCTACAACTTTCGTTAAGAGTGTTTTTCCATCCGAGCAACTTTATTTTTGGTCAAATTCGTAGTCAAATCCCAGTCAGCCTGCCACGTCAGCAAGTCAATTATCACGTCAGCAGTCAAAGTCAACAGTCAACCGAAGACCGGCAGTTTTGCAGAAAAATCCTACATTTTAAATCTATCACTACTTTTTATTGGTTTGGTCAAATTTTACAAATTAAATATTTTTGGAAAGCTTATGACACGTAGAAACTTTTGGCATCATTACTTTTATGTTTTGTCAAATTAAAATTTGTTGAAATTCAAAAGTGGCATTAATGGTAATTTGAACATAACTTCAAATTTGAAATTTAAAATTTATCAAACTCTTTTGCTATAAATTTGAATGTCTAAGTATTGGCAGTAGTATTTTTCTACTAATTTGGTAGAATAATTTTTCTATGATTTTGTAAATAATATTGATTTAATACTTTAAATGATATATTAATGAATAAAAAACTTATTAAAAATATATTAAAATTAATTTTCATCATCTATTCGAATTATAAAGTACTTAGTCATATTATGACCACTTTGGTATTAAAAGGTACTTAGAAATATTTTGCCTCTTTAAACAAAATAAATTCTTCCTTAGAAAATATTTGATAACTATTTTTCGACAACACTCTTCCTTAGAAAAATTTCAACATCTTAAAGATGCTAAATCTTTTCCTTAGAAAATTTTAGCATCTAGAAATCTTAGTTGTTTTATTTTGTTAAGTGTTGTCCTTAGAAATAAATTGCATTGCATGCATGACATATTTATTGTATAGTTATTGTTTTTCTCTAAGTTACTATTTTTCAACATAGTGTTTTGGTAAAGTGTTATCCACTTAGACACTTGAGATTCTTAACATGAAGACTAGAAGGCCAATGAAGACTTAGCCAAGAAAAACAAAACTCCGAAGGCATCTCCAAGAAGCAAAAAAAAACACTAAGAAGAAAATCAAGAGGAACTGCAAGAAGACCATCCCCCTTTATTTCTCTAAGTCTTTCTCTCTTTTCTTTTCTTCTCTCTTAGACCTCGTGGTGGCTAAGGTATATCCAAGACCAGCCCGGGTGATATACAAATCATCAAGTCTGAAGAACCATCAAGTCTACATGATTCAATGAAGACATCGGAGAAAGTTACAAGTCTGGAGATGAAGCCTAGAAGAAAAACTACATCTTTTCTTTATCTTTTTCCGCCATCCTATTTTTCTTTCACATTGGGCATAAACCAAGTCCTTAGTGATTATGACCAAGTCCTTAGAGTGCAAATTGAAGATGAAGAAAACTACAAAGGAGTTGAAGATTTCAAGACCAAGCATGTGAAGACTTGCAGCAGCATTACAACTTATTCAAGTTGATTTATAGCAAAGTTATTCTGTCCAACCTATGACCTTGGTCCTTAGTAATTTTGACTAACACACTTGCCCTGCATTAACTTAGAATAATTTCATGGCATGACATGCATCTCTAGTCCTTAAGAATATTTATCAGATCATGCATGTCATATTTTTATAAGTGTTGCATTTATGCTTGTATGTTTATTTGGGGCTTGTTTGACTTGTTAGAAAATTCGGAGAGAAACGAAGGCTTTTGCAACTGTTACTCATGTTCTCCCTGTTGCCAAGGCAAGTGGCACACCCTCATAAACTTCCTAAGTATTTTTCTATGCATTACTTAGTGTATTTCTTATATGCATGTGTTGGATAGTATTGCTATGCTAAAACTACTATATCCCTTACACTAGTTGTGTCTAGAATCCTATTGGTAACTTGGTAGAAATATTGATGCTATGCAAAAGTTGTTTTATGAAAATTAATTTCTACTAAGTTAAGAATGAAACTCCTGGGTGGAATTGGTTTTGAATGGTTTATTTTAAGTGTTGTCTCTTAGGGGTGACCTCTAAGGGATGGTCACTTGTGGACGGCCACCCAGGGAACAAAAGGATCTGAAGAACTCCAAGTGAAGATTGCTTCTAGTGCAACCATTAGTCAATGGGCTCTGGCTAGATGGATTAAGTTGTGTGGACTCGCCCCGGCCTGACAGGTGGTGGTAGAGGTTTTGTAGGTGGAGCGCGTCAGGCCGTTATGGGGTGGGAAGATGCTTCTGAAAAGTCTCGTCTCAACTCTCTCCTTTTCCTTAGCACAAATGGTGTGCTTGAGGATAGTTTGGGTTTGTTGGGTCTAATGGTGAAAGTGCACAACCTCTGCAGAGTGTAAAACTAAGTACTTAGCCGTGTCCTCCGTTATGGACAATTTTGAGCAGTTGATCAAGGACGTCAACGGAGGATCCTATCATTCCAATTTCTAAGTTAAAAGTTGATGGGTGAACAAGGGGAGATGAGATTATGGTTTTTATGCCATACTCGTCTTGATTTCAAGAAAAGTGTTTTCAAAAGAGTAGGAAAATTGGCTTTATGCAAATTAGCCTTGAACTCCACCAGCCAAATATGCATATAGGTTATATAGTTATTCCATTAAGTGTCCACCATAGTTTCACTTGCTAGACTCCATTTTTAATGGAATCTGACCCACTCTGTTGCAAAATTTTATTTGTTACAGGTTATTTAGATGACGAGTGAGGTTTTCGTTAAGGGATTTCGAGTCTGCAACCAACATGTTTTTCTCCTGTGGCAACATGAAGATGGAGACTTACTGCTATTGTATTTCCGCTGTGTATTCTTTCCAATGCTAGCCTTATGCTATGCAAATTGTAATGAATATTTTCAAGTCTGGATCATCGATGTAATAAATTTGATACTTTGTTGTGATATTACATCGTAAACTGTGTGTGCAAACAAATCGATCCAGGGGTTTGCACTATACACAGGTACCTGCCATATTTTAAGTGCAGGTACGTTACAAGATGACGAGTGAGGTTTCGTTTAAAAGTTTCGAGTCTACAACCAACATGTTTTCGCTTGTGGCAACATGATGATGATGGAGACTCACTGCTATTGTATTTCCGCTGTTTACTCTTTCAAAGCTAGCTTTATGCTATGCAACTTGTATTGAATATTTTGTAAGTCTGGATCATCGATGTAATAAAATTGATACTTTGTTGTGATATTACATCGTAAACTATGTGCGCAAACGAATCGATCTAGGGATTTGCACGATACACAGGTATCTGCCTTATTTAAAGTGCAGGTACGCTACAATTATCTAGTAGAGTAATAATTTGGTAAAACAAGTTTTATTTCATTTGGAGTAACATTTTATCGTATATCTCTCTAACCCCAAAATAAGGTTTAAGCCAAGATCTTCACAAAGTTTACAACGCTTAAGTTGATGATCTAGTTATATCCCACCAACTCAAGTGAAACTTCAATCACTCATGGTTCTGAAAGTGAATGCGCAAAAATTCTTCGTATTTTCTGATGCATGAATGCAATGCACACTCATGTGTCATCTATATTTATGGACTCTAAATCCTGGGATGTTACAGTCTCCCCTCCTTAAACTAATTTCGTCCTCGAAGTTCATACTATCTTACGTTTTGGATTGTTGATCTGTCTTGTATATAAGTTGTTAGTTCTCGAACTTCATGTTGATCCTTTATGGAGATAATTGGTGTATCCCCAAATCCATATATTTCCTTGAATCCTCTTTTGACTTAGTAGTTGCAATATGTCCATTCCATTTAATATGTGATTCCTTTTTGGAAGGTTCCATCCATGAGTTTATCTTCTTGAAAAACTCCTTGAATTGGGGCTTCATCTCATTCTCGTTAGTCCTATTGGTAGTTCTAACTAAACTCCTTGCCTAACTAACTAGCCTACTATTTGGAAGGTACTTAGGGTTTAGGAAGTGTTACAAAGGCACACCTTTACTTCTTCTTCAACCAACATTTGTAATGGCACTTTACCTAATCCACCCTAATATGAATGGTCATGATGATTCACTTCCTAAAGCTTACTAGATAGGGTTTTCTTTTTGTCCTGTCATCTGGAATCTTTATAACAAACTCATCCTAGTGGTGCAAAGTGATCCCTATTACTAGTTGATTTTTCCAACACCGCTTCTCTTGTCATTCTCTGGGTTGGAACCAAGGAATGACCCTTTATTGACAAAAGCGGTTCAACAACTTGGGTTTTGTCAATCTCTACTCAAGTCTACTCCTTACTTCACTTCAGAAGGAACCTCAACTCCTGAATTGAGATTACCACAAGGGTTCTATCTTTGTCTGGATTACAGCAAACCTTATAAAAATAAGGCCCAACTGCTCCAAATCTAGGGTTCCTTCTCATCTTTTACTCCAATTGATCATATTTCAGTACTTATCTTCCCTATATCTCAATACTTTTACTCCAATAACCACTCCCCTCCATAGAGTGTTGTAATGGTGAACGGCAGTTGACCACCTAGAGGGGGGGGGGTGTGAATAGGTGGTGACCAATTTTTATCTCTTTTTCAGTTTTTAGGCTAGCGGAAAGTAAATTGTCTAGATGTGCAACTAGATGATACAAGTGACAAACTACAAGGAAACTAGGCAAGTACAGGAAATAAAGATGCGGTAAAGGAGAGTGGAACGAAACAACCGTAGGAACTCGAAGACCAAGATTTTATCCCGAGTTCCACCACATAGGTGTACGTCTCGTTGGAGAGGTGTGAGCTACCACAAAGGTTTGCTCAACGCCACAAAGGCCTCTCCCTATTCTCCTGTGAATTCGACCACAAAGGTGCGAATCCACACTTCCACTAAGGACTCCTTTAATGGCGGAGAAAGTCACGTACAAATTCGTGAGGCACACACCCACAACTGAATTGGGGGCTCTCACAACAACCACAACATGTCACTTCCACAAAGGAATCCACAAAGGATCAAATTACACAAGGTTGAACCTAGCTATCCACAAAGGAAACCTAGATTCGTTGCCCCTGAAGAAATAGAGGGGGAAAGTCAAATCGCTTCGGTGGAGATGTAGATCGGTGGCTTCTCCCTCAGATCCCCAAGTATCAACGGATTTGAGTGGCTAGATTGGGAGATCCGGGAGAAACGAGCTTCAGCACCAATGGAGGAGAGAGAAAATCTGGAAGCTTAGGAAGCTGGAGGTAGGTGGAGGGGTATTTATACCCCTCCTCAAAATCTGCCCGTTGCACAGCCGCCAGCCCGGAAATCTCCGGGTTGAGGACCGGAGATCTCCGGTCCCCGGAAATTTCCGGTGCAATTTCCGGTTGAGCAAGAAACTGGATCAGTACTGGTTGGGCTTCTTGACTTGGTCGAAATTCCTCTGACACTCGGAGATCTCCGGATTGGGGCTCGGAAATCTCAGAGCGCCGGAAATCTCCGGGAGGATTTCCGACTAAAATTGTTTTGGAGTCAGTACGCAATTTGAGTTCTGGACTTTGTCGAAATTCTTCTGTCACTCGGAGATCTCTGGACTGGGGCTCGGAAATCTCCGAGCGCCGGAAATCTCCGTGATGATTTCCGGCTCAGCTTGAGTTGGAGTCAGTATGCATTTGAATTCAGACTTAGTGATAATTAAGGATGGCTCGGAAATCTCCGGTCTGTGGACCGGAAATTTCCGGGCCCCGGAAATCTCCTGACTGAATTCCTGAACAAATACCAGGTGTAATTGAAATGATATTTAGGCAATCTAAGTATTCCTCTTTGACAGTCAACCTGTAAAATAGCCTGCATGCTTCATCACAAACATTAGAATACTTTTTGTGTTGTCATTAGTCACCAAAACTTGGGAGTACATAGAATGCACTTTCAATCTCCCCCTTTTTGACGAATGATGACAACACAAAAAAAGGAGTGGATTTGCAAAATATAGACGAAGCTCCCCCTAAGTGAGTGCACTATTTAAGAATGTCTTTGGAATACAAAGTGCACATTCCTTAGGATCAACACTCCTCCTAGATTTTACAAAGCACACACAAACACAATAGAAGCAACAAACTTAGATAAATAGTTATTACAATAGAGAATTTAACAGTACTCATGTCTCACACACATGACGAACAAAACACAGTCACGAAAAAAGAGAGCACTGAAGGAAGCAAAGCAAAAAGAAAGAAGTGCTCTTAGCCCATGCAAATCCCGAGAGTCCTAGAGATACTTCTCCCCCTTTGGCATCAAGATACCAAAAAGGGAGGAGGTTCCACTAACGTCCCATGACTCAAGAGTCGGAACCCGCGTCCTGATCATCGTCCTCTTCCTCCTCCGTGTCAGCATTCTCAAGATCGCTGTCTTCTGGCACAGCATCATCCCAATCAAATGTGAGACCATCTGCATTCCAATCCTTGAAGGGAACCCGAGGCTTCAAAGGTTGCTTCAGAGCAGGCATCTTCATGTGAGCCATCATTGCTTCTTGGCGCTGCATAATGCGATGGTTCTGAGATTAGATGGAGTAGTTCTCACTGTGAATGCAACAGTTCATGTTCATGATTTTCTCAATTGCTTGAACTACCCAGGGGCGACTTTTCTTGGCAGCTTTCTTGATGTTGGGATTGGAGGGAACCCGAGATGGACCACCAAAAATGTCATCCTCATTGATATCATGCATGGTGGCTTGTTGTTGAACCAAATGAGCATATTTCTGGACAAGCAGGGCTGGCTTGTGAGGCTGAGTGGCAAAAGCTGCATCAAAATCATCACCGTCTTGCTCAGACAGCTTGTAGAGGCTCTTGATGAGCAACATTATATAAGGAGCATATGGAGGAACTTTCCTCTCAAAGACTGCTAGTGACATCTCCTGGAAAATAAAGTCCATGACATCCACCTTATAGATCTCCTGCTGAACTGCATACTCCCCAAGATAGGCATCATGAGCTTTGGCCATCAAGTTTACTAGAGCCCCGGCAATATTATCTGCATTGCCGGCAATGGGAGCAATGGTCCAACGGAACATGCGCAGCAGGATATCATAAGTGGGTAGGAGGCCATTCTGAGAGCCAATCCTCCCTCCAGGCTGGTATAGATCAGTCATGACGTGTTTGTTGTAGGACACGCCATGGACATGCATGCGGGCACCAGCTGCAGTAGAAAGACCACGGAAAGGACATCCAAGAATCTGAGCAAACTCTCTGAAGGAAGAAGTCAAGCGCTGCCTGCCAGACATCCAAGTCATCCCAATATCCTATTAGGAGTCAAACACCACAGTCGCATAGAACTGATGGATAAGAGAGACACTGTAGTTGCACTCAGTTCTCATCAATGGCTCCAAACCCAAAAGACCACACACCTTCACAGCACCACCAAAATAATCTGCCTTCTTCATTAATTTGTCAAAGTCAATCCACTTCATGGGGCAGATTGGCTTGTCAATGGAGAACTTCTGATAGACTTCCCTGTAGATCCATGTCATCTCAGTGCAAAAGTAAGTGGGATCATCAGACTCCACATCATAGGATAGGTCACTTCGCCACTTGCGAAAACTTCCTTTGTTGAAGTCTTCAAGACGGAGCTCGGTCTTCTTCTTCTTATTAGCACCAATAGGTTTCCTGAGGATGGCTGAGGACTCAGTTTGTGAGTTGTCTTCACTGGAGGACCCACTGGGAGGGCGTGAGTGAACTGGTTTGGCTCTTCCGCGAGTAGCCATTTGCTTGTAGCGGCCACGAGGGTTGGAACCTGCAGGTACACAACATAGAGTGGATGGAAAGCATATGGGGTAAGCACTCATGTCCAAGATTGAAGAAAGGAACATACTAGAAAAGTTTTGACAAACACAGTTTCTGGATTGAGCTGTTTTGATTCTGAGCAGGCCGGAGATTTCCGGGTCTGACTCGGAGATCTCCGGGGTCCGGAGATTTCCGAGTGAGGACCGGAAATATCCGGTCTACACGAAATTTTGACAGATCTGAACAAAATCTATGGATGAAAAACAGATCTGTGCATGTGGAAGGTAGAGCATGCCTAGGGGAGCAATTCTACCAAAGGAAACAACCAACAACCTCCTAAATCTGCTAGGTTAAACGAAAACAAGTTTTGTCCTAGATTTGAAATAAGAGGAGTTACCGGAGGACATTGCGAAAAGCGTGCGGATGGAAACGAAGCACTTGACGAGGAGAAGCAGATCCCGGAAGCACGCAAGAAACACGCGAACGATCCACCCGCAGCGAGGAAAGGAAAAATTGGAGATTTTCGGAGGAGAGAGAGGATTAGGGCATGGGGTGGATGAACTGGCCGAACCGGCCGGTCCACCCGTGCCCTTATATAGACAGGAAAATTTGAACCGGAAATTTCCGGACTGAGGCTCGGAAATTTCCGGGTGCCGGAGATTTCCGGGGCTATTTCCGGATAGGACTTAGCCCTGGAAAACGTTTGGCACACTCGGAGATTTCCGGACATCGGACCGGAGATTTCCGGACCCCGGAGATTTCCGGCTCTAATTCCGATTCAGCTTTGCCTGAGGTCAGTGCCGAAATTGAAAAGGACTTAGGTGCCAAAAATCGCAGGGGCCGGAGATTTCCAAGTCTCAGCTCGGAAATTTCCGGACGCCGGAAATTTCCGGGACTATTTCCGGTCAAGAATCAACGCAGGTCAGTGCTCATTTTTGAATGGACTTAGTCTCGAAATTTTCTGGTGGCCCGGAGATTTCCATTCAAACCCAAAAACTCCAGGAACAAGATACCAAAAAGGGACATGAGTGGGGAAAAGCATGTTTACAGGATAGTGAAAGGCTTAGGATAGATACTCAAACTGAAAAGAAGACACACTCAAGTTGCAAAAACCATAAAACACAAGAGAAGACCAACAAGAGTGTGTTTTCCCAAAAGAACCAAAGACAATGCAAGTGAGAATAAAATAATAAAACCAAATGGAATCCAAAGAGAAAGAGAGTTGGTGGCCGAGGCCACCGTGTATGAGTTGTAGCATGGTACCGCGAAGATATATCTTGGGTCCATAACTACATCTCAACATTGAAGCTCACAAATTAGATTCAATTTGAAGTTTTAGCAATGATATGTCACTATATGCATAATAGGGGGAGGAAGAGTCCAATGTATTAGGAAAACACTCCCCCTAAGTCCATGCGTACCTCTAGGTCTTATAAAACCTTAAACGTTGGAGTGTGTGTACGGAGCTCAAGCCAAGGCCCGAGAATCTATGATATTGAGCTCATTCCTCAAGTAGCAAAAGCGGGCTTCATCAAGGGGTTTCGTGAAGATATCCGCCAATTGATCCCTTGTACCAACATATGATAGATCAGTATCTCCTCGTGCCACGTGATCGCGGATGAAGTGATGACGAATCTCAATGTGCTTGGTCCTTGAATGTTGCACCGGATTGGATGCAATTGTAACATCCCAACATTTTATAATGTTCAAAAATCACTAAAAATTTAAAACTTTTCTTTTTATTAAAATAAAATATTAAATGCATGAGGAAACCAACTATAAAAGACTTCAAAAGTTTAATATTTCAATTGTCACAGTTTAAACATTTTATTATTCACTGTATTTCAAAAACCTTAAACTACAATTTGATAAATATTTTACAAACTACAATTCATTTTATTTTAAATAAATTAGTTCTTTATAAGCATTTGAATTAAACCACTTAATTACAAGATTATTCAAAAGGTTATATAATTACTAAATGGTTTTCATTCCTTTAACTAGGTTCAAATTATAGTTTGGAAATTATAAGCCTATAGTGTATAACTTTAAAACTTCATAGAATTTAAATTAATGAATTAGCCAAATAAACATTTCAATTGCTTAAAGGAATTTCATCTATTTTTCAAAGCATGAAATGATTAATAGATTCTAAATAAGAATAAAATTAAAAAGAAAAACCTTCTCCAAAATTGTTTATGAAGTTCAAGTGATTATCTTAAAATAAAACTTAATATTACTTTTGAAAGAGGATTCAAGCATGGCACTCATGCATTAATGCATAAAACACCATTTCATCTTGTGGCTTAAATTAAATAAGAGTTTGAAATTTAATGTTTAATGATATATTGTTTTGGAAATTATTCCATAAAACTTGTTAAATAGTATCCTTCAAAATATCCCAATTTATTTATTTTTAGTTTGGGCAAGAATACTACCAAAAAGTTCTAAATTAAATTAGCATTCCAAAACATATTTTTATGAATTTTTCTGAAAAGGTTTGGTTAAGTTTAAAAATCAATTTTGAATTAAAAGTTTAAAAACAGAAAATGATTAGACAAAAAAAAAGAAGAAGAAGAGAAACGGCCGAAGCCCATTTCTTCTCTACCGCGCGCGCGCGCTGCTTCGGCCCAACAGCAGCCCATCTCCTCTCCTCTCTCGCTGACGGCCTGGCCCCACTTGTCATCATCCTCTTCATCGTGTAGGACACGAACACGAACACCTACCGAACCCTAGCGATTTTCGGATCAAAATCAGTGGAGATAATCGCGAGGAATCGTTCCCTACGCCCCCATATAAACCCCCCCCCCCCCCTTCTACCGCCTCCCCCGAACACCAAAACCCTTGGAAATAGCCCCCAGGCCGCTCAGAAAAAGCTCGCCGCCGTCCACCATTACCGCCGCCAATTTTTCTCGATCTCCGGTGAGTACCGAACCCCTCAAACCCTCCCGCGACTTCCTTTCGACTCACAGTGATCACGCGCACGTCCCTGACACTTTCCTTGCTATCCTATTGCACCTGATCGTCGAGTACGTGCGCAACCGAAGCAAGCCGCCGCCGATTCCATCTCCGGTGAGCTCTAGGAGGAGGAAGGAGGCACGTCGAGGACCCCAGCCGCGCCAACAGCTCCGCCGCGACCTCCCCTTCGTTGCGGTATGTCCCGTTCGTGCTCGCACCACGTAGATAGCCGGAAACGTGTTTGCCGACGAGGGCGCCGCCGCGGGCACGGGATCTCCGGCGTACTCCGGCCGGCCGCGCTACGCCCTTTTGATCCGAGCGGTTAGAAATAGATCGGACAGGCGAGATTAGATCTCCCGTACCGCTTCGTCCATCAGATCTGGTGCGTTAGATTCAAATTAGATCGTATGGTCCACGTACGCGATCCGCGCGAAACGGTACCGGCCAATCAGCGAGCGCCGCGTGGCGATTTTATTTTCTATTTTCGGCAGAGAATTTGTTTTAAAAACAGAAAATAACACAAACTTGCAAAAATCATAACTTTTCAACCACAACTCCAAATTTAATAAATTTTACATATTTGGAAAGCTCTGGATGTCTAGAATAATTTGGATCAGACAAAATTCAAATTTGACTTAGTATAAAATATTCAAATTTCAAATGGTGAATTTGAGTATATTTGTAATAACTTTAAATCTATAAATCCAAAAATTGCAAATAAATATGTTTTAGAAACATTGGCATATTTGTAAACTAATGCCACTGCTATAAAATATTTCTGAGTAATGTTTGAATGATTTTCATGGTTGTGTGTTTAATTTGAATAGTTTGACTATTTCTGAAATAACTTTTAATAGAAACATTAATTTTGATTAAATCCAATTGCAATAGATTTAATTAAATGCTCTCTGTCTATTAACACTAATTATAAAATCTTGCTATAAAAATTTAATCATAGGAAACTTTAATCTTATAATTATTCCTTTTATTATATTTTCCAAAACTAGAAAATTTATTTAAATAGCATTTATAAATTCCTGCATATTTATATAGAAATCACAAAAGTTATTTTTATGTTTCTTGTGGTTTAATATTTCATTTCATTCATAGCATATCTTATATTGTAGATATAATTCTCAAAGGAAAACCCCTCTTCAATAGATTTCTCTAAGTTAGGATTATTTTCAAACTTAGTATTTTGTGAAAAGTGCTATGCACTAGACACTTAGTAGTTTTCAAGATGGAGCTAGAAGACCATTGAAGGACTTAGCCAAAAACAAAACTTCAAAAGTATCTTCAAGGAGGAAACACTTAGAAGAAAATCAAGAAGAAGTTCATGAAGGACTTAGAAGAAAACAGACTCTGGAAGCATCCTCAAGATGTCAAGCACTTAGAAGAAAAGTGAGAAGAAGTTCAAGAAGGCCAACCCCCTTTCTATTCTCTAAGCCTTTCTCTCTGTCTTTCCTTCATCTGAGACTTCATGAAGACTAAGTAAATCCAAGACCAGCCTCGAGGATTCAAGAATCACCAAGTCTGAAGATCAAAACTTCAATCAAGACATCATCCAGAAGAAAGTTACAAGTCTGGAGATGAAGTCTGAAGGACAACTACATCGTGCTTTCTATCTTTCCCTCTTTCCTAATCTTGTCTTCTAGACTTAAACAAAATTTGATCATGATGATTATCATCTTGAAGTTGTTGGATCCTAGCAGCATAGTGGGATGAAGCGGCCTGGAAACAAACCTTACATGTCCACGTACATGAGACCTGTTCCACAATTTAAGTGGCTGGCCGGGTGTCTGTCTCTCTCACTATAGTGAATGTCCAATTTACAAAGAGTTGATAATAATTGTTGATCATCTTGAACAAATGACTTAGCATTTTTCTCTAAGTATTTCGCACATCATGGCTAAGCCATTTGAGTTCTTGTTTCAAGAAGTTATAAAACAAAGTATGAGTATCCAACTTAAGACTTTAGTCCTTAGTCCTTTTGGACCAACACATTTGCCTTGCATTAACTTAAAAGAATTTCATGGCATGAAAAAGTATTTCTAGCCTTAGGAATATTTTGCACATCATGCATAAACATGTTTTCCTTAGAAAGTTTTATAAAACTTACTCATTCATTTAGTATGTGTTTGTATGCATTGTGAGTTTTGCTTGCTGTTGATTGTTGTATTGTTGTTTGCTTATATTGTTTAGATTAAACGGAGAGCAAACGTTCGTTGTTGAAAAGAGTTTGTGAACAACGACAACATTCAAAGGCAAGTGGCACACCTCATAAACTTCCTATTTTTATGCATTACTTAGTGTATTTTTAAATGCATGTGTTGCTATGCTAAACCTGTGTAAAATCCCTTATACCTGTGTCTAGGTACCTATGCAATACTTAGTAGAATTATTGATGCTATGCAAATGTTGTTTTGTGAAAATCTAAATTCTACTAAGTTAAGAATGAAACACCTGGGTGGTAATTGGTCGGATGGTTTATGTTGAGTGGCTACTCAGGTCCATTTCTATGGCGAGTATGTACACTTGAGAACGGCCACCCAGGAACAGAGGAATCTGAAGGAACTCCAAAAGACGATTGCTTCCAGTGCAGCCTTTTGACAATGGGCTCTGTCTAGAATAATTAAGTTGTGAGGGTGCAACCTGTCAGCTTGACAAGCAGATGTAGAGGGATGATAGGTGGAACGGGTCTTGCTAGTATGGTTGCATTCTTCTTCTGAAAGTTCTTGTCTCAATTCTCTCCTTTCCTTAATACACTCCGCGTGTATAAGATTTCTCGGACAAATTGAGTCTAAAGGTGAAAGTGCACAACCTCTGCAGAGTGTAAAACTAAGTACTTAGCCGTGTCCCCGGTTACGGACAATTTTGAGCAGCTGATCAAGGACGTCAACGGAGGATTCCATCATTCCAACTTCAAAAGTAAAACTTGATGGGTGAACAAGGGAAGATGAGATTTATGGTTTTCATGCCATACTCGTCGAGATTTCAAGAAAAGTGTTTTCAAAAGAATAGGAAAATTGGCTTTATGCAAATTAGCCTTGAGCTCCACCAGCCAAATATTCATATAGGCTTTAGAGTTATTCCATAAGTGTCCACCATAGTGTCACTTACCAGACTCCATTTTTAATGGAATCTGACCCACGTTGTTGCAATATTTTTCTTATTGCAGATTTATCAGAAGACGAGTGAGGTTTCGTAAAGGTTTCGAGTCTACAACCAACATGTTTTCGCCTATGGCAGCATGAAAGTTATAGAGGCTCAATGCTATTGTAATTCCGCTGTGTATTTTTCAAAGCTAGCTTTATGCTATGCAATTTGTAAAGAATATTTTGTAATTCTGGATCATCGATGTAATAAAATTGACCTTTGTTGTGATATTACATCGTAAACTGTGTGTGCAAATGAAACTATCCAGGGATTTGCACTATACACAGGTATCTGCCTTATTTTGAGAGCAGGTACGCTACAGCAATTTTGATGGCACTCTCATTGTCACATAAAAGCGGCAGTTTGTCCAAGAGGACACCGTAATCCTTTAAAGTTTGCCGCATCCAAAGAAGTTGAGTACATCCGCTTGCGGCAGCAACATACTCGGCCTCCGCCGTGGATAATGAGATACAATTTTGTTTCTTCGAGGACCAACTCACCAAAGATCTTCCAAGAAATTGACACGTTCCGGATGTGGACTTCCTATCATCAATGTCGCCCGCCCAATCGGAGTCCGTATATCCACAAAGAGACAATGTGCCATCTTTGGGATACCACAACCCAAAGCAAGGGGTATGAACCAAATATCTGAAGATTCTCTTTACGGCCATCAAATGACTTTCCTTAGGCGCGGCTTGATAACGAGCACACACTCCCACGCTTAAAACGATATCGGGCCTAGAGGCACACAAATAAAGAAGAGACCCAATCATAGAACGATACTCCTTTTGGTCTACCTCTTTACCGTCGGGGTTGAGTTGGAGGTGGAACTTGGTTTGCATAGGAGTCGTCACACCGTTAAGTCCAAGCAATTTGAATTTCTTGATCATCTCTTGAATATACTTGGCTTGACAAATGAAAGTCCCTTCCCTCAATTGCTTTATCTCAAAGCCAAGAAAGAACTTGAGTTCACCCATCATGGACATCTCGAACTTGTCGGTCATTAGCTTGGAAAACTCATCATTGAACACACGGTTAGTAGAACCGAAGATAATGTCATCGACATATAGTTGACAAATGAAGAGTTCACCATTTACCTTTTTAGTGAAAAGAGTGGGATCGATTACCCCAACCTCAAATCCACGGTCTACCAAGAACTCTCTCAAGTGCTCGTACCATGCACGGGGGGCTTGTTTAAGGCCATAAAGAGCTTTGTCCAAGACATAGACGTGGTGAGGATGGTTGGGGTTTTCAAAACCTGGGGGTTGTTTAACATAAACAAGTTCTTGCAATGGACCATTAAGAAAAGCAGATTTTACATCCATTTGTTGCAATTTGAAACCATGGTGAGAAGCAAAAGCGATGAGAATACGTATCGATTCGAGTCTTGCGACCGGCGCGAAAGTTTCTCCAAAATCGATGCCTTCGACTTGAGAGAATCCTTGAGCCACCAACCGCGCCTTGTTCCTCACAACGATACCATGTTCATCTTGCTTGTTCTTGAAGATCCACTTAGTGCCGATAACGTTGCGGCAATCTTTAGGCTTCTCAACTAGACGCCACACTTTGTTGCGCTCGAAGTTGTTAAGTTCTTCATGCATAGCCCCTAGCCAATCGGGATCTTCAAGAGCATCAAAGACTTTCTTGGGCTCGACCATAGAAATGTGTGCTTGATGCTCACTAAAGTGAGCTAATTGACTTCGTGTGGAGACCCTTGCTCGAATATCACCAATGACCTTGTCGAGAGATAATGCTCTAAGTTCCAAAGACTTTGCAAAGCGAGCTTGACGACGAGTTTCAATTGCCGCCCTTGTGGTGGGGACAATTTCTTGACCATCTTGATCCTTTGGATCCTCATCTTGACCTTCTTGTGGGCCTTGATCATCATGAGAAGTCTTTTCATGAGGTGGAGAAGGATGATCTTGCCCTTGAGTAGAACTTGGAGAAGTGGAGTTGGCTTCGATAATCTTGGTGGAGGAGGCATGATCCTTTTGTTGATGAAGATCTTGTTGAGATTCATCATGAGCTTCATCTTGAGAAGAAATAGCATGCCCTTGTTGAGGAGGATCTTGAGATTGTTCTTGAGGGGAATCATCATTTTCTATGGGTGAGCCACCTTGTGGTTCTTGTGATGGTGAGGTTTCCTTGATGGGAGAACTTGAATCATCTTGAACAACTTCTTTATGGACTTCAATTGGGCGTAGAAAGCCCACCCCCATCTTCTTAATAGCATCAAAAGGTTGTTCATCACCTACATCACAAACACCAACTTGCTCCACTTGGGAGCCATTATTTTCATCGAATTCCACACTACAAGACTCTATGATAATCCGGGAGGATTTATCAAAGACTCTATAAGTGTGGGACTCGCTACCATAACCGACAAAGATCCCCTCAAGAGACTTAGAGTGAACTTACCCAACCGGACAACCTTGACGAGATAATAGCACTTACATCCAAACACTCGGAAGTAGCCAATGTTGGGTTTATTGCCGGTGAGGATCTCATATGGAGTCTTCTTCAAACCTTTGCGGAAGTAGAGGCGATTAGATGAGTGACACGCGGTGGAAATAGCCTCCGCCCAAAAGTTGATGGGAGACTTGAACTCCGCCAACATAGATCTCGCCATATCGATGAGAGTTCGGTTCTTTCTTTCGGCAACGCCATTTTGTTGAGGAGTGTAAGCAGCGGAATATTGATGACGAATGCCTTCTTCACTAAGAAAGTCGTTAAGAGTGTAGTTCTTGAATTCCGACCCATTGTCACTACGTATAACCAAAATGGGAAGGTCATATTGGCGTTGAACTTCCTTTGAGAAGTCGATGAAGACTTGTTGAGTTTCATCCTTGGTCTTGAAGAAATAGACCCAAGTATATCTTGAATAGTCATCAACAATCACGAGGCAATATTTCTTGCCACCAAGACTTATCTCCGGAATTGGTCCAAATAGATCAACATGAAGGAGTTCCAAAATCCGGGATGACGATATGATGGTCTTGCTTGGATGAGGAATGTCATGCATCTTGCCTTCCACACAAGCTCTACAAATTCGATCCCTTGAAAAGGAAACATGATCTTTTAGTCCAAGAATGTGGCCACCCTTGTGAAGACTTTGCAAAGTACGCATGTTTACGTGAGCTAGTCGGCGATGCCAAAGCCAACCCACGTCGGCTTTTCCGAAGAGACACATGGCTTGAGAAGTGGTGGCTCCGGAGAAGTCCACCACATAGAGCTCATGCTCCACGTGTCCCACGAAAGCCACTCTTAGCGACTTGCTCCACAAGAGGACCACAATGTCCTTATCAAAGAAGGGAGAGATCCCCATCTTTGTTAAGGCACGAACCGATAACAAATTATAGCCAAGAGATTCAACAAGCATGACATTGACAAGAGAAATGTCGGGGGCAACTACCACTTTGCCAAACCCGGTTACCTTAGACCTTGATAAGTCACCAAAAGTTACGGTTACTTGATCTTCATTAGGTTTCAACTCCGTAACAAGTTCTTTGCTCCCCGTCATATGACTTGTACATCCACTATCAATTATCCATTTTGAACCACCGGGAGCAAGATCCTACAAGAGATTAATTCTTGCATTTAGCAACCCATTGCTTCACAATGGGTGCTTTATGGTTAGCGACAAGAGATTTAGGAACCCAAATAGCATATGAAATAAAACCATAGTAGGGTCCAATGTAACGAGCACAAACATTCCCATAATAATCGACATATAAAGCATAGTTAGGGTTGTTGTCCCCGGCGTGATCTTTACGAGTAGGTTTGCCCCTTGTGACATTCCTACTCGCAAGACCTTTCTTGGATTGAATGGAGTCGGCCTTCTTGGCTTGAATGGGTTTGATGCTCTTGGGAGTGCACTTCTTGGCATTCATCTTGATGGGAGGCACATATCCAAGACCTTCCTTTCCTTGTCGAGTGTGAGGCTCCACGATGGGAGTCTCAACAACTTGCCTTTAAGAAGGATGATCTTGGATGTGGCGGCCTTAGTCATCTCACTCTTCAACCTACTATTCTCCTTCACAAGATTAGCATTATCACAAGAACACTTAGAGGTAGAGATGCTAAGAGAATCAAGGTTAGTTAGCCGAGTTTGAAGTTGGGCATACGACTCTTTTAGAAGAGCATGTTCACTCTCCAAAGCTTTGTGAGCTATGACGAGCTTTTCCATGTCCTCAATGAGTCAAACATGCCCAACCGCAAATTCGGCTTTACCTTGTTGAGCCATCTTGAATTTAGCAAAGTACATATCACGATCCTTAATGAGCTTAGCATGTGAGGAGTTATGAGTTTTCTCAATAGTTTCAAGTTGCTCCTCAAGACGAGCATGAGACTCTTCAATATCCTCAAGAGAGGAGTTCAAATAAGATAGAGAAATAGCGTCTTCTCTTTCTATCTTACCCTTCTCTTCATTGAGATGCTCTAGCTCACCAATTCGAACCATGAGGGCACCAACATGTTTCTTGCTATCACCTTGCAAGTTAGTGATAAAGGAGTCGAACGCCACAAGCTCTTGCTTGATTTGAGAGCTAGAGGCATCATCAAGCTCATTCATTTCATTCATGAGAGAGGAGGAGGATGAAGGTACCTCTGATGCCTTTGCCATAAGACACTTTGAGCTCTTGGTGATGGGGTTCTCATTAGGCGATGTGAATAGAGACGATGAAGAGCTTGTCGTAGTTGAAGGAGTTCTTGTCGTTGATGGAGAGATGATAGTTGTCGAGGTAGTGGCAAGGGCCGCCACTTCATTTGGGGTTTCTTCCTCCGACTCTTCATCATCGGTGGGATACTCCTCTTGAGTCAACAACATGATGCGAGGCTTCTTGTTAAAAGGCCTCTTCTTTCCATAGGCCTTCTTGGGAGGCATCTTGGTTTTGTCCTTGAGCACTAAACGTCCACCATGCTCTTCTCTTTTCTCATAAGGGCACTCGGCAACGAAATGGAACTTGTCTTGACAATTGTAACATGTCCTTGACTTGGAGGGTGAGACCCTATCGGCTTGAGGTGCATTCTTGTCAAATCGCATCTTGCCTCTTGAGGGATTGTTCCAAAAGGTGCGAGCTGCAAGAGCAAGATGGTCATTGTAAGCAATCTTGAGTGCTTCCTCGGACATGGTGGCAAAGCTTCCAAGATCATCATCATCGTTTTCTTCCTCAACGGTAGCCTTCAAAGTAAGGTTGGTTGTGCCTCTTTGCATTCCAAGAGCCCTTGCCCTTGCATCTTGAGCATTCTTCGTGGCCACCTTGTATGCGGCCATCTCTTGCATAACCTCATTAGATGTCATGAGATGATAGTCGTGTCTTCCTTGAAGACTCTTGACGTCGGTAGGCTCACAAGCCATCATAGAGCTAACATACTTCCTTTTGATCCAAGCATCATCAATATGAGAGGCACCCACTTCTCGAAAGCTTGTGGCATCAAGTTGAGCCTCCACCACTTCTCTTCTTGTTAGGTTGGTCGGATCATGCGGCTTGTATCCAACTTGAATGATGCGCCACAACTCGATTGAAGAGCTGCAAACATGAGACATCATCATGTATTGCCATTGAGAAAAGGTGTAATCTTTAAGCAATGGGGGATCACCCCTATGAGAAACTTGCGGGTGAGGAATAATGGGATCGGGGGTATGGTATTGGGA
Source organism: Poa annua (assembly GCA_026929855.1). Classification (NCBI taxonomy): domain Eukaryota; kingdom Viridiplantae; phylum Streptophyta; class Magnoliopsida; order Poales; family Poaceae; genus Poa; species Poa annua. The sequence continues at coordinate 48,797,572 of CM049428.1, forward strand.
TGGGGGAGGAGTGGCGTTGTAGCCTTTAGGCACTTCATCATTGGATGATGGAGTGTTTTGATGGGTTGAGGAACTACTAGCATCACCCTTCCCATCCAAAGGCAATTGCTTTCCCTTTATCAATTCGGGGTCCACATCAAGAGTAACGCCCGGAAGCACCGGAGGCTTTGAGGGCAATGCAAGAGAGGTTTCTTTAGATGTCTTGAGAGACTCAAGCATATCATGAAACTTCTTGAACTCGGTTTGTATAGACGATGTCAACTTTGTTTCCAAAGAGTTGATATCGTCCATAGTGGCACCTTTCTCTTGCATTGCCGTCAAAGTCACGGCGTCCGTTTCGGAACCCTCTTTTGGGTCAACTTGCATTGTTCAAGGTTGGTCTCAAGCGGTGAAGCTTTTAAGAGACAACCTCGCTCTGATACCAATTGAACGGCAGTTGACCACCTAGAGGGGGGGGGGGGTGAATAGGTGGTGACCAATTTTTATCTCTTTTTCAGTTTTTAGGCTAGCGGAAAGTAAATTGTCTAGATGTGCAACTAGATGATACAAGTGACAAACTACAAGGAAACTAGGCAAGTACAGGAAATAAAGATGCGGTAAAGGAGAGTGGAACGAAACAAACGTAGGAACTCGAAGACCAAGATTTTATCCCGAGTTCCACCACATAGGTGTACGTCTCGTTGGAGAGGTGTGAGCTACCACAAAGGTTTGCTCAACGCCACAAAAGCCTCACCCTATTCTCCTGTGAATTCGACCACAAAGGTGTCGTGGTATCGGCATATTGATAGAAGACGGGGGTCCTCTAGCCTACGTATGGATTGTGGGGAAGAAGGTTGGAGTCGTCGAGGTCGAGATTGAACACGGCGAGTTTACCCAGCTTCGGATCCCACAGCGGTGGCGAGATCCTACGTGCTGCTATAATTCACTATGAGGCAATAGCCGTGAACAGGTTACAATGAGTATGATGCCTATGAGATTGTCTCTGCCCTAAAGGCTCCCTGGTGGCCGGCTTATATAGGCGGCCAGACCCCAGGGTACAAGGTAAGTACTTGTCCGGCAAGTAAACAGAGTCCTAGACCTAGCCGGCTTAGTTACCGCCTTCCGTCTTGGGCTCGGTGGCTTGGTGGGCTTAGGCCTTCCGCCTTCCTTGGACCGTCCGCCTACTTCCTTGCACGTCAGCTATCTGGGCCGCCCGGCAGGCCTTGGCCTTACCACCCTTGGGCCACCCTGGACTAGCCGGATTGATCCATGCTGGTTATACCCCTAGTTGATATATCCCCAACATTAGCCCCCAGAAAGGTTGAAGTTCTCCAGGCGCCGGCTTCTTCTTGATTCTTCATCTGCCAAAGTTGGCGGCTGCAGGAGTTGAACCATTCTGAAAATCAATGAGGCACGCGTGCCTTGATGTTGACACGTGGCCGCCTTTATCCATCATGGGAAAAGACGGCTACTCGGCAATCTTTGCCGAGCATTCTTCTTGACGGTTACCGCCTAGCCGGCTTCACGACAGTTTGAAAACAGACTAAGCGGGAATCTCGCCACGATCACAAATTGCGGGAAAAGAGGAGGCGTGGAGATCGTGCAATCATGGGCTGCAACGGATGTTGGACACGTGTCCGACTAAAAACGCTGTTGCACAGGGAGCAACGCCTGGCCCTATAAATAGGTAGCCAAACGGTCCATTTCTTTACCCTGCCTTTTGCTCTCCTCGCGCCCTTGCCTCTTCCGCTTCTTCGTTCCCAGCCTCCGAACGAGCTCCGGCGAACTTCTCTCCTCCGGCGACCTTTTCTGACGGCGATGTCCACCGGTCCAGCTCACTCGACGGCGTCGAGCGGTCCGGCGACCGAAGCCGCGCTCGCAGCGTCGATGGGCGGCGCCATTACTCGCCCCGCTCCGGCGGCGACGGCGGGCAATGTCTCCGTCGTCCCCCCTCGGGCTTCTGCCACGCGCGTCCCGGCGGCGGGCCTTTTCTCTCCTCCACCAAATACCGCGGCGACGGCGGCGACGAGGAAGAAGAAGCGCCGGACCTCGGGTCCCGCTATTGGCTGGCTTCCATTGTCGACGAGGACGCCCTCCAAGATTTGGAGGCAGTCGGCTACCTCCCCACTCGGGAGGATTGCCGGTGGAGGGCCGCCTTGGGAGACATCATTCCGGCCCCGGAAGCCGGAGAACGGGTAATCCTTACCTCCCATCTGGTCAGGGGAATGGCTCTTCCGCCTTCTACCTTCTTTAGTGAGGTCTTAGATCACTATGGGCTCCAGCCCCATAATATCGCACCCAATAGTATATTAGTCTTAGCCGGCTTCACAGCTCTTTTCGAAGGCTATCTAGGTGTTAGGCCTAGTTTAGACTTCTTTAGATACTGTTTCCGTTGCCGGCGACAGACGGTGCCGAACGGTGGGCTGGCAACCTGCGGCAGTGTCACCTTCAACTGCCGCCAGGGCCGCCAATGGTATCCTAAGATACCATACCTCGAGTCCGTCAAGGGCTGGACCTCCACCTTCTTCTACTGCCAAGACATGGCAGCGCCGGGCCGTCAAGTCGGCATCCCGGCATTCGTCAACGCGCCACCCATGCCTCGCCCATGCTGGGACGAGGCGGTGCCCAAGTTGACGGAGGAACTCCGCCTTATTCAAAGGCGGATCGAGTTCCTCACGAGGACGATGGCTCCCCCCCCAGCTGGATGGGGTCGACACCGTCATTTGCTGGCTCGGCCGGCAAATCCTCCCCCTGCGGTACAGCCCGCACAAGATGTGTCAGTATTCGCCTACTGACACAGCCTCTCTTCGCGTGAGCGAAGAGATATTGCCGGTCGCCGACCTGGCATTCCGGCTCCGCAGCCTCGTCAAGGCGGGGTCGGTGAAGGCGGCCGAGGGCGTGCCCATGCACACCCACGACAATCCTCCCCTCGAGGTAAATATTTTCTTGCCTTGCCCCTTGTTTGACAGCTTTGCCGGCTAAGGTTGAGTTCCTTTAACATATCTTCTTTTTCAGCTCTCCGAGTTGAAGGAGGATGATCTGGCTCCCGACTTCTACGAGTCGGAAGCCGGGAAGACGAAGAAGCGCAAAGCATCCGGCACTGCTTCCTCCACGGCGAACGCCGAGAGGAAGAAACGGATTGCATCGGCTACCGAGCCGACTCTCGCCAACATTGGCGAGAATGCGGGGATTAACATCCCCCGAAGGTACTCAACTTTGCCTTTTCCAGATGGCGAACTTCTTGAATATTGGCTGACTTATTGTGCTTGCTTTGTATTTTGACAGGGAAAGGGTCGCAACCTCCCGGTTGCCAACCAGGCTCCTTGGCAAAGGAAAGCGGCCGCAAGGCGGCTCGCCGGCCACCGTGCCGCCAACTCCCCCGCCCCAAGCCGGCAGCTTCATGGCTGACGCTCGGCGCCAACCTCCAGCCCCGGCTTCGGGTGCTCCACAAAGATCCCCTCCACCGATCGCGCGCCGACAACTCCTCTATTACTGGCTGAGGCTACGGCCGATGATGCCGCTCAATCGCGCGCCGCCAATGAAGGGTTGCTGGAGACGACTGCCGCCGGGTCTCGGAGGGCAGCTCCGACTGCGGGAGGCGGCAAAGTCAGAGACCCTTGGTCTACCTTTAAGGAGGCCAAGGAGTCAACCTTGGCTTTTGCCGCCTTTGCCTCGCAGGCCTTCGACGACTTGGAGGGCGACCTATCTGTAAGTTTCTCCGGCATATACATAGTCTTTCCCCCCGAGCACTTAGATGGCTTAGTCAAAAGAAACTTTGACTGCCGGCTTAGTGGTTTTTCGACAATATGTCATATGCTTTTGGTTTTTGTTACAGGGCCTTGTGTCCGCCAACGTCGAGCTTGTCTCCTTGCGACTCGAGATAAACCGGCGCCATCGCGACCTGAAGAAAGAATGCGAGGCCAAGGACAAGCGGATCGCCGAGCTGGAGGCGGCCCGCAAAAAAGATGAAGGTAGAGTTGATCCCTTTCTCCAACTATGCTTTTGACTTATGTTTCCGTCAATCATTTAGCTTAGCGAATCCATATTTGTAGAACTGCTAGACCACGCCCAGGATATCCTGAAGGCGTCCACTGATATGCAAGCTCTTATGAATGAAGCTTCAGACTTGGCGGCCGCCAACTTGGAGTTGAAGGCGGCTCATCAGAAGGAGATGGAGGCCCAGCAACTCAAGTTTGCGCAGGAATCCAGCCAGCTCACTGGTGAGCTGGAAAACATGCGCAACAAGTTGGCGGAGGCAGAGAAGATGGCTGCGGAAGAGATATCCAAGCAGACTTCTCGCGCCCAAACTGCAGAAGACGCGCTGGCAACTCATATGATTGAGTTGTCGCCGTTCCATAACTCGGTCCTTGGTAATTTCTCGCTTCTTTTTTGATACTGCCATGTTGTTTTTAGCCTGAGCCAAACTTATGGCTTTATTTTTGATGTAGTTCCCGCCGGTTTAGGCGATGACAAGGTTGTCAGCCCCCGCCAGGATCGCCTTGCGCGTCTGGGCGAGCTGATCGCCGAGACTTTGGCGGCGTCCAAGCGGTTTGCCGCCAAGTTCTTCACTTCCTCTGGCAGCCAGGAGCCGACCGAGTTCAGCGACGTGCCCGCCATCCTGGAGCAGGCGACTAAACTTCACAAGAGCTCGCTGAAGTCGGCGACGCGGGGTGGAGCCAAGACTGCCCTTGGGTTGTTCATGGCGCACTACCCCGAGGCGGAGATTGAAGCCGTCACCGAAGGCATGCCGTCAACGTACGAAGACGATAGCGAGGTCGAGCCGGCCGCTATTCTGGACAGCGTTGCCGGCTACGCCACGCGAGTTGCCGACATGGTGGACACTTCCATCTTCTACCGGCGTCATCCTGTGCCTGGCGGAGAAGGAGCTGGAGCTGCCGGTGCGGCTGAGGCGGAGGGGAGCGATAGTTCTGGGGCTGAAGTTGTCAGCCCCCAAGTCTGATGTAGACGCTTTCCCGAGCCATATCTTTTTCTTGTCCTTGCCTGCCACCAGCCTCATTTTGTCGGCCCCTGAAACAATGCAACATTTGTAATATTTTGTATATACTTTTGCTGTTGCCTTGTTAGGCGGAAACTAGCTGACAAGTTTTTACTTTGTCTTTATTTATATGGCCCGCCTTAATTTTACCCTGACTTATATGCTTGACTTTTTGTATGTTGACGAAACCTCAGCCGGTAACTTTAGCTGAAACAACCAGGGCTAGACCATTTGTTTAGAATCAGAGACCAAAGCCAACATGTTGGTGTCAAAGACATACTACTAGGCGAACCACATATAAGTAATCAGAGGTAAAGGAATTAGGCGGCGCAAAAAGTTTGTTTTTGCTTTAGGTTGGCTCGAAAGCTGCAAGTATCTACCAGTTTGAACCTTTGCACGGAGCTAAGAAATAGGTAACTTAGATACATAGGGGAAATATGATTGCAAGAAAAGACAAAAGATGGCATGCATCTCAACACAGATGAGGAACCATAGACTTTTATTTCATAACCATATTTAACTTATTACAATTATAAATTGCTAAGTGTAGAAAGGACGTAGCTGCTCAATATTCCAAGGCCGTTTTGTTTGCTCGAACGGGTCGTCAATGCCTCTCTTGCGCTTGGTTCCCCTTTTTCCTGCCGCCTTCTTGCGCATCTTCTTTTCGTCTTCGTCGCGGATGTCGGCTAGGTAGTAGGAACCATTGAGCAGCGCCTTTGTGACTATAAATGGTCCTTCCCATGGCGGGGATAGCTTGTGCAAGCCTTTTCTGTCTTGAATTAGGCGGAGAACCAGGTCACCTGTTCTGAAGCTTCGCTTCCGCACTCTCCGGCTATGATAGCGGCGAAGTTGTTGCTGGTACAAGGCGGAGCGATGGAGAGCTATGTATCTTTCTTCGTCTAGCAGGTCTAGGCTATCCTGTCTTGCACCTTCTACGTCTTGCTCGATGTAGGCTTGAACTCTTGGGGAGTCGTATTTCATGTCGGTAGGTAGCACTGCCTCTGCGCCATATACTAAGAAGAAAGGAGTGTAGCCGGCAGATCTGTTTGGCGTTGTGCACAAACTCCACAATACCGACTGTAACTCATCTGCCCAAGCGCCGGCTGCCCTGTGTAATGGAGCTTCAAGACGTGGCTTAAGTCCTGATAAGACTAGGCCGTTTGTACGCTCTACTTGTCCATTGGATTGAGGGTGTGACACGGATGCCAAATCAAGCCGGATGCCTAGATCGCTGCAGTATTCTTCTATGTCGCCTTGGGACAAATTGCTGCCATTATCGGTGATAATGCTGTGTGGAACTCCAAACCGAGAGATAATTCCCCAGAGAAAATTGGTGGCTGTTCGTGCGTCAAGTTTGCTGATCGGTTTGGCCTCGACCCATTTGGTGAACTTGTCGACAGCGACCAACAGGTGAGTGTACCCACCACGCGCCTTTTTGAAGGGACCCACCAAGTCTAAGCCCTAGACCGCGAACGGCCAGGTGATTGGGATTGTCCTTAGCTCCTGTGCCGGCAAGTGAGGTTGACGGGCGTACAACTGGCAGCCTTTGCATGTCTTTACGATGTTCTCGGCGTCTTCTTTGGCGGTGAGCCAGTAGAAACCTTGGCGGAAAGCTTTCGATACAATGGACCTAGCGGAAGCATGATGCCCGCAGGTGCCAATATGTATGTCTTTTAGAATTTCCCGGCCTTCTTCCGGCTGTATGCACCGCTGATAGATGCCGCAAGTGCTTCGCTTGTATAGCTCGCCTTTTATTATCGTGAATGCCTTGGCTCGCCTTATGATCTGCCTTTTTAGTACCTCATCGTCTTCCGGCAACTTTTGGTCGATTAGAAAATCGAGGTATGGGACTGTCCAATCTGGCTGTGTTAAGTAGACAGCGAGACTTGCCGCTTCTACCGGTTCTTCTGAGTCGGCGTCCATCAAATCGGCGCCTTTAATGGATGGCTTGTGCAAGTGCTCCAGGAAGATATCTTTTGGTACCTTTTTGCGTTCTGATCCCAGTCTTGCAAGTGTGTCTGCCGCCTCATTCTCAGCTCTTGGAACATGCCGGACTTCGTAGCCTACGAAGTTTTTTGCAAATTCGTCAACTTTGGCTCTGTAAGCCACCATTGTTGCGCTTTTCGCATCCCATGTTCCGCTTACTTGCTGTGCGACCAAATCCGAGTCGCCGTAACAGAGGATTCTTTTGACGCCTAGGTCGTTTGCCACGTGTAACCCATGAAGCAAAGCTTCGTACTCGGCAACATTGTTGGTTGTTGTGAAGTGGATTTGTAACACGTAGCTAAGTTTGTCGCCTTTAGGTGTACGTAGAACGACTCCAGCCCCCGAGCCTTTGAGCATCTTTGATCCGTCAAAGTGCATGACCCAATATTCTGACTCGGGGAGTGCTGTTTCCTCCATAGCCTCTGTCCAGTCGGCGACAAAGTCTGCAAGTGCTTGAGATTTGATGGCGGTCCGTGGTTTATAGACTATATCAAAAGCGGCAAGTTCGATGCCCCATTTGGTGACTCGACCTGTTGCCTCTGCATTATTGATTATGTCTCCCAACGGAGCCTTGCTGACTACTGTCACTGTGTTCCTGGAAGTAATGCCTAAGCTTTCTGGCGGCGAAGAATACACCATAAGCCAGCTTTTGGTAATGCGGATACCTCTGCTTGGAGGCGGAGAACACTTCACTGATGAAGTAGACCGGTCGCTGCTCACACGCCGCGGCTTCGCTCTCCTTTATTTCCACAGCCAAGACAACGCTGACAACAACTCCTGTTGCCGCGATGTATAGCAGCATTGGTTCCTGTGACCGAGGTGCTGCCAATATCGGAGCGGATGAGAGGGCCTCCTTAAGTTGCTGCAAGGCGGCGTCTGCCTCTGCTGTCCACTCGAAGTTGTCGGATTTCTTCAGTAGCCGGTAGCGGGCATTGCCTTTTCCCCTAGGCGGCTTACGAAACGACTGACGGCCGCCGCCGATCCGGCCAGGCGCTGCACGTCCTTCAGACAAGTAGGTCTGGATATATTTTGGATGGCCTTGATCTTCTCCGGGTTAACCTCAATCCCTCGTTCTGAGACGATGAATCCGAGGAGTTTGCCGGCTGGGACGCCGAAAACGCACTTGGCGGGATTGAGCTTCATTTGATACCTTCGGAGATTCTGAAAAGTTTCTTCCAAGTCCTCTACGGGATCTGCCTTCTTTTTTGACATTACCGCGATGTCGTCTACATAGACGTGAACATTGCGGCCGATCTGTTCGTGCAGGCAATTTTGCATACAGCGCTGGTATGTTGCCCCTGCGTTCTTCAGACCGAAAGGCATTGTAATGTAGCAGAAAGTCCCATACGGAGTTGTGAAAGATGTTTTCAGCTGATCTGACTCTCTCATCTTGATTTGGTGGTATCCTGAGTAGGCGTCCAGAAAACAAAGCAGCTCGGAGCCTGCTGTGGAGTCTACGACTTGGTCAATTCTAGGCAGCGCAAAGGGATCCTTTGGGCAACACTTGTTAACACCGGTATAGTCAATACACATCCTCAGCTCTTTATTCTTCATTGGGAAAAGTACAGGATTTGCCACCCAATCGGTGTGTACAACTTCTTTTATGAAATTGGCGGCCTTCAGCCTATTTATCTCCTTGCCTATAGCCTTGCGTCTCTCATCTCCAAAGCGTCTTGTTGCTTGCTTCACCGGCCTGGATCCTTTTATGACGTTGAGCGAGTGCTCGGCAAGTTCCCTCGGTACACCAGGCATGTCGGAAGGCGACCATGCAAAGATGTCACGATTCTCACGGAGGAACTCGACGAGCGCGCGTTCCTATTTGCTGTCAAGGTTTGAGCCGATGACAACTTGCTTGGACTTGTCACCTGGGATGAGGTCCGCCTTTTTGGTGTCTTCTGAAGCTTCGAAAGTCTTTTTGACATCCATCTTTGGATTTGGCATGGAGTTGTCTGAATCCGCCCCGAGCAGCGCGAGTTCTTCCTTGTGGATGACGGCTTCTGCGAAGGCGGCCATGCCACGCTCGCACTCCTTGGCTTTCTTGAAGTTGCCGGAAATCGTGATGGTTCCGTTTTCCCTCGGCATTTTAAGCTTGCTGTATATGTAGCACGGCCTTGCCATGAACTTGGCGAAAGCCGGTCGTCCGAAGATTGCATGATAGGCGCTTTTGAAGGGGACAACCTCAAACCTAAGGAACTCTAAGCGGTAGTTCTCTTTTGGTCCGAAGGTTACCTTCAGCCTGATGCTCCCCATTGACTTTGCTTGCCTGCCGGGCACTATGCCATGAAATGTGAGGTTGCTGTGATCCAGCTGATCCTCTGACAGGTTCATGCGGCTTAGCGTGTCGTAGTACAGGATGTTGAGGCTGCTGCCGCCATCCATGAGTACCTTTGTGAGTCTGAAGTTGTCGACAATGGGGTCGACGACAAGGGCGTACTTGCCTGGGTGAGGGACGTGATCAGGGTGGTCGGACCGGTCCCAAGTGATTGTTGCCTCCGACCAGTTCAAGTACTGAGGGACGTCCGGCATTGTCGCGTTGAGTTCGCGCATCTCCGCCTTATCCGCCTTAGCCGAAGGCGTGCCGACAAAGCACACCAGAGATTCTTTGACCTTCGGATATGGCTTCTTTTTCTTGGCGGCTGCGTCATCTTCGCTTGAGACAGACATGTCGTCGTCGTCCTCATCCTCCTTGCCGTCTTTCTTGTCGTTCTTCTTTGACTTCTTTGACTTCCAGCCGACTGTGGGATCCTTTTTGAAGTCGTCCATGAAACGACATTCGCCAAACATATGGTTGACCTTGCCCAATGAGGCGTGGATGGGACATGGCAAAAGTTTTGCCTGTTCATAAGTGATTCGCGCCGCCTTAGGCCCTGAGCCGGCTTCGCGACTATCTTTCTTATTCTTCCACTTCTTTTTGCCGGCGTTCCCTTGGAACGCTGCGGCAACCTCATTGGAAGGCCCGGCTTTGTCATCCGCCGCCTGCTTGCGCTTGTTGTTCCGCTTTGGTATGATGTTGACGTCTGGGTCATCGTCCCTGGCATCGTCATCCGCCGCCGCGTATTGGGCGGCTAGGTTGAGCATCTCACCAAGGTCCGTGATTTGCTCGCGGACGAGCCTATGACTGAACAAGGACTTCTTCTGCAGGTCCGTGTAGAAGGCATGGATAGCCTGCGCGTCCGAAACACCATGACTGTTGGCCTTTTCGGATATCCAACGGCTGACAAAATCTGTCATGGTTTCGTCCGGCTTTTGGACACAGCGCTGCAAATCCGTGTAGGTATTTGGACGCTTGTACGTTCCTTGGAAGTGCTGGGAGAAAACCTTTTCCATGTCGTACCAGCTATGGATGGACTTTTCAGGAAGGTTGTCGATCCAAGCTCTTGCCGTGCCTTCCAACATGAGAGGTAAGTAGCGGACGGCAATGTGGTTGCTCCCGCCGGCAATCTCTATGGCCATGGCGTAGTCGGATAGCCACGAGTCCGGCTTAACGAGGCCGTTGTACCGAGAACAGTTTTTTGACACTGATGTCATGTCCTTGGGAAACGGCTCTCTGCGGATGGCGTCACCGAAACACTTTGGTCCAGAGTAGAGCGGCTCCTTTCCTCTTGCTATGTCTTGTAGGCGGTGTCGTGCGTCTTTTGGATCGAGCTGCCGTGCGCCTCTGTTTGCGTCCGGCTCGTCCTGCGCTGCCCGGCTTATGCTGCGCCTGGGCCCTTCTACCTCCTCTCTCCTCTTGCTGCCAGTGCTATGCTGCGGAGACCGGCTGCGGCCTCTCCTTGGAGGGTCGTTGCCGGCATCTTTTCTAGGCGGCTGCCTATTGTTCCGGCTGCCGCCATTGTCGCGTCTTGGCTGAGGTGGAGGTGGTAGGTCTCCTCTGCTTCCCGACCTTGAATTCTCGTCCCGCCTTTGTTTTGGCGGTGGTGCCTTCTTTGGAGGTGGCGTTGCCTTCCTTTTGTCGCCATGGCTACTGGATCCAGACGGGCCTTCGGGGTCGGCGTCTGGTGCAGCTTTGCACTTGCCTGACTTAGACTCTAGGTCTCCCCCGCGGGCATCCGCCATGTGGCCGTAGGAATCAGCGTGAGCTTGTTGTTCTAGGGCCTTGCTTACGAAGTGTCTTGCGTTGGCCAACTTCTCTTCCGCCGTGTAAGTGTTGTCATCCAGGGTATCTAGCGCGGCAGCCGCATTGAGGATAGGGGTGCAGAAGACAACGTCCCCCCTTCTATCCACTCGCTGTGGTGTCGTACGCCAATCGAACCCTAGGTCTTGAGACGCTGTCGTCGCTTGCGTAGGCGGCTCTTTTCCACGGCGGTTTTCTGATGACCTTTTTTCCTCGAAGAGTTGCCAGTTTGTTTTGGCCGACATCCTCTCCTGTTCTTTCTTGATCTTCTTCGCAAGGCTCTCAACGTGCTCCTCTCTTTTTCGTAGGAAGTCAGAGTGCTTAAGCATGTTAAGCCTAAGTTCTTCCACTTCGTCGAGTGGGGTATCTTTGCTCACCGGAGTGTTCATGATCTCGTCTACTTCTTTGATGACGGAGAGCAAATCCGTGGGTTTGCTGCTGCCGCCTTTCTCGAGACCAGCTTTCTTCTTCGCGCGCACCTTGTCGGAACTTTCGATGAGTTGGCCGGCAGTGGTGTCGCCGGCTTCTTCCGCCGGCTTGTTTTGCGCCTCCGAAGTAACTGGGGTTGTTTCATGACCGACAACAACCATCATAGCCAGCTTGTCAGGCATGTCTGTATCCGCTGTACCCTCTGAGGGGGTCGGATTACCACTGGAGAAGCGGGTTTTGATCTTCTCTTCGAAGAGACTAGCATCATCATCGGAGTCAGAGTCTACGTTGACTTGAACGGTAGATCTGGATCCGGCATCTGACATCGCATCCTCCTGTAGAGCAGGGAGGATTGATTCAGGATCGTTGTTTTCCGGCTGGGAGTCGGATCCCAGTCCGACAACTCCGACAAAGTGGAAGTCAGATTCCGCCGACTCCTGGGAGAAGGCGGATTTAGATCCATCTTGCCGGTCGACTGCTTGGTCGAAGGGTTGGTGGGTGGGGTTGTAGAAACGCGGTAGGCCGTACGCCTCTGGCGTGTACCCGATGAAGACGTCGATCCCTCCGATCGGCACGATTTCGCATCCGATAAGGTAGTCGTCCGCCGGGAGCCAGGATTCATCTGAGTTGACGTAGCTATGGCCGCCATACCTTGTGACGCGACCGACGGCGATCTGCTTGCCCATGCCGCCAAGTGTTCCCGCCTGGAACGTGACGCCAGGAACCTTATGCCCCACGGTGGGCGCCAACTGTCGTGGTATCGGCATAATTGATAGAAGACGGGGGTCCTCTAGCCTACGTATGAATTGTGGGGAAGAAGGTTGGAGTCGTCGAGGTCGAGATTGAACACGGTGAGTTTACCCAGCTTCGGATCCCACAGCGGTGGCGGGATCCTACGTGCTGCTATAATTCACTATGAGGCAATAGCCGTGAACAGGTTACAATGAGTATGATGCCTATGAGATTGTCTCTGCCCTAAAGGCTCCCTGGTGGCCGGCTTATATAGGCGCCCAGACCCCAGGGTACAAGGTAAGTACTTGTCCGGCAAGTAAACAGAGTCCTAGACCTAGCCGGCTTAGTTACCGCCTTCCGTCTTGGGCTCGGTGGCTTGGTGGGCTTAGGCCTTCCGCCTTCCTTGGACCGTCCGCCTACTTCCTTGCACGTCAGCTATCTGGGCCGCCCGGCAGGCCTTGGCCTTACCACCCTTGGGCCACCCTGGACTAGCCGGATTGATCCATGCTGGTTATACCCCTAGTTGATATATCCCCAACAAAAGGTGCGAATCCACACTTCCACTAAGGACTCCTTTAAGGGCGGAGAAAGTCCCGTACAAATTCGTGAGGCACACACCCACAACTGAATTGGGGGCTCTCACAACGACCACAACAGGTCACTTCCACAAAGGAATCCACAAAGGATCAAATTACACAAGGTTGAACCTAGCTATCCACAAAGGAACCCTAGATTCGTTGCCCCTCAAGAAATAGAGGGGGAAAGTCAAATCGCTTCGGTGGAGATGTAGATCGGTGGCTTCTCCCTCAGATCCCCAAGTATCAACGGATTTGAGTGGCTAGATTGGGAGATCCGGGAGAAACGAGCTTCAGCACCAATGGAGGAGAGAGAAAATCTGGAAGCTTAGGAAGCTGGAGGTAGGTGGAGGGGTATTTATACCCCTCCTCAAAATCTGCCCGTTGCACAGCCGCCAGCCCGGAAATCTCCGGGTTGAGGACCGGAGATCTCTGGACCCCGGAAATTTCCGGTGCAATTTCTGGTTGAGCAAGAAACTGGATCAGTACTGGTTGGGCTTCTTGACTTGGTCGAAATTCCTCTTACACTCGGAGATCTCCGGATTGGGGCTCGGAAATCTCCGAGCGCCGGAAATCTCCGGGAGGATTTCCGGCTAAAATTGTTTTGGAGTCAGTACGCAATTTGAGTTCTGGACTTTGTCGAAATTCTTCTGTCACTCGGAGATCTCCGGACTGGGGCTCGGAAATCTCTGAGCGCCGGAAATCTCCGTGATGATTTCCGGCTCAGCTTGAGTTGGAGTCAGTACGCATTTGAATTCAGACTTAGTGATAATTAAGGATGGCTCGGAAATCTCCGGTCTGTGGACCGGAAATTTCCGGGCCCCGGAAATCTCCTGACGGAATTCCTGAACAAATACCAGGTGTAATTGAAATGACATTTAGGCAACCTAAGTATTCCTCTTTGACAGTCAACCTGTAAAATAGCCTGCAGGCTTCATCACAAACATTAGAATACTTTTTGTGTAGTCATTAGTCACCAAAACTTGGGAGTACATAGAATGCACTTTCAAATGGTCCCTATACTTTGTATGTACCAAAATTGGTCTTATGGTTGGATATTAGTCTTTATATACCTTTTCATGATCTCACAAAGGAAATATGCGGTGTACCCACACAATTGTGGATTCCGGGGTAAATTCTCCAAACAATCTTCACGCTGGAAGGTCCTTCGTCTCTTCTAATGCCAAAACTTCTAGCGAATTCCGGAATTCAGAATTATACACAACTGTTATGTGCTCTTAGACATGTTAGTCGAGAGTTACTGGGGTACCACTCCCAGGCAGAATTGCACTGCAGGCGTGCCGGGAACACCGGTCACACAAACCCCTCGAAAGACTACCACGCTAATCATAACCAAGAATGCATAACAAAGAATCCTAGAATCTTGTTAAGTTGTCGGACTCGACCTCTAAACTATACAGAAATGCTATGTGTCAGTGGTCATGCTACGTAACCAAGGGTCCCTGGGTTAACCAATCCTAGACCGATGCTCATCGGTAGGCGTGCTCGGAGTGGATCATCGGCACACAACCCCTCAGTTGCGCCATAACATGGGCATAGCCAAAACTGCATAACAAAGAGCCCAGAACTATAACCCTTCATCGTCATGCAAGTCTTCATCTTCATACAAGTCTTCATCCTTGGCCTTTGGAACTCGTCTCTTCCTTACACGAATTCCTATTCTATCTAGATCTATAACATTAAGCCATAGCTTGGTGATGCAACACACATTTGCACATCAAGCGAAGCTTCATGAACAGATCCAGCCACACAAAGAACCAATAAAATCCAAGAAATCCAAATGATATGCATACATGCATAAGTAGCCTATAACATAGCACTTCGAGTATAACATCTCTTGTAGTAAGGCTTGTATAAGGTATTATAGTATGATGCACACATATAGTAGTATATAGGTCTCTACCAATGTATGGTAAGGTATAGGGTTCATACTACTTTTCATCTCACTTATCTACTCTAGTTGACCACTTGCAACAGGATAAACAACGTCAAAGTGATCTAAAGTAGTAGTTATCTACCACTAAATGTGATCTAACTCTCTTACTATGCATGCTACATTGTGTTCCAACTAAATATTAACCTCACACAATCTCTCACGGTTGCTACACAAGTTGGTATTAGCCTGTAATACCTTCTCATTATCCTACTTAAGTTATCTTTATCTCGCATATGTTGATCCTACACACTTTTATTCAAAGTTATTTCCTTAGCAAATTTTCACAATTAACGTTCCTATCATGGTTTAGGAGCTAGACTCACAATGAGAGTTTCTTTTATTAAGCTACTATTATCATACTCGTTATCCTATGACATACTAGTATTGGCTCACTAAGGATGCTACACCATCATGTAAAGAATCACAAGTGAATCTCACGTGATTTGTAGTTGTGATTATACTATCTCAGATGGCTTCTCTTTAACATATACCACCATCAACACATATAGGTTCTACTAAATTGGTCCTACTTCAGTTCATTAAACCCCGGTGGTTATAGGATAAGCTTTATTAGGTCGTACATACTAAGGATGAGATATGTACGTATTTGTTAAAGAATACATACATAACTTATCTATGAACAGATAGGAAATACTTCTTCCAATAAGATGTGAAAGAAGATTTTACTCCATTGTGATAAGATTATTCTCAATTGAATATCCATCGCAACAGTACTAAGAAACTTGGTTTAGATAAGGTGGCTACCTATAGTCACTACCCAACCTACATGTCTCCTTTCGAGAGTTTTAATCCTATGGTCAAAGCGTTTGCTCCGATACCAGCTGTGATGACCCAGCATACCACTGCATGGTGTAGTATGCTATAGTCCTTGACATGGCACCAATGGATCACCGTCCACCAGTGTTACATCATCAGAGTGGTACAACAGAAACATCGCAGGTCCAAGGCATGACTATAGATTACAAACAGAAGATCCAAAACAATAGATCTTTAGAACCTCCTCGAAACAATGAGGCAAGGCCCTACAAAAATAAGATCAAATGAAAAATCTCGGAGGAACTAACCTATACTAAGCCTACTGCTAATACGGCTAGGCTTGCGATTGCGCTATAGCAATGCCTACAGAGATAGGTTCTATGATTAGAAATCTATCCTCTAACATACTATGCCTTCACTTGTCCTCCATCTTCTCTGGATTGCTTCAACTCGTTGTAGTTGCCTTCTTTGGGAACTTGAGTTTATCCGCCATCGGAGTCTTCATAGCCTAAAGTGTTGCCTTCTTGTAGTTCTTCATGTCTAGGAGGGGTTTAGGAGGCAAGGGTGAGTAACAGGGTTACCCAACAAGTTCATTATGCAAGGTGGGAAGTTTGATGCATAAATATAGCCACAGACAATGGATTGTCCTAGGCTAATGCAAGTTTTTGAAATTATTTCTTCAAAAGGTTTCTTTTATTCTGAAGACTATGCTCGTCAGGAGTCACAGGGCCAGGGCTTTGAGGAGCCTCCTTTCCTGCTGCGTTCGTCGTTCCGTCCTGGAACGTGGAGGAACATGTCACATTCATACACTCTGCAGAGGTTCGCTGCTTTACCCATAAGAGATCAAGACCTTGTTGCACAACCGGGCGAATCTTTCCCGTCCACACTTCCTTGGTGTGGGGCCCAGTCAGTAATCCAAGCCAATCACTGCGCCTTTCCACCACCCCTGCACAACCCCCATTACTTCAGTTGCAAGCTAGTGGGCACCGTCCCATGCTAAAACTTGCTGACCAGTGGGCACCGTCCCAAGCTAGTCCCGAAGCCAACCTTCAATAGATGCTAGAAGCCACAACCCGAAGGTGAGATTATTATCGGAGCCATCTCAAGCTCATGAGCGGATTTACCACCGCCTGGCTTGTACTATGCATCCGTTGGTGTACGAGAGAAAAAGGGTACAGCTGACTTCTCCGTCCCATTCCAAATCTTATGGTTGCGCGTAATATTTGGCGCAAGAATCACTGGCGACATTTGTTGTTAAGTCCTAAGTGATACTTTCCCGTCTAAATGGAACCTCCACCACAACATTCTTACCGTGGTTCCAACTGCCAACCATATGAGATTACCACCTCACTGGTGGATAACCATAGTCATGTAGTTATAAAATAAGTTTTCTGTCCTTTTTGTGTGATATGCAATATTAGCATTTGGAAAATAGTTTCTTAACAAATACTTCAAGAGGACATGAATAAAGGGATGAACTTGCCTTTTTGATTGCAAGATTATGCATCCAAGGTGTTCGATATAATATAACTCTGAGAAATCTGAAAACGACATCATAGATGCTCCAAGGTTTCTCACAAGAATTAGGAGGGGTCGTAGCCAGCGGCAATCGCCGATACACGGCGGCAACCCGCTAAAGCTAGGGTTAGGAACAGAGAGGAAAAAAGACAGAGAGACGCGCGAGTGAGATAGTGAGGAGGATGGGGACAGCATCCCGGTCCTTATCCGTGCGGGGAAGGCGAGTTGAGGCCGCACCCGAGGTAGGAGGCGCGGACACGGCTTCGGCATCCTTCTAGCCGGAGGAAGAAGAAAGAGGATTTAAACATTTTTGCAGAAAACCCCCTGGATGTTTCAGATTCTATAGGAACATTGTACAAAGGCCCGTGGTTCATGTTTTTTTTGGATCTGTTCTTGAGTAAAAAGTTTACAGAGGAGTCCAGGGAACTTTAGGATTTCATTATATGTTTATATAAACTTTGTATTAGTATTAATTTGTACATTGAAACTCTTTTGACATGTATAATGGTATTAGGCACATTTGGTTTACTTCTTGTGTAAAAATATGTGGTTGTATTTTTGTCTTTTTATTGTGTGATAAAGTGATAATGGAAATATTTTTCTATACCCTAAATTACATGTGGTGTTTTGATAGCCTTAAATTCTAAATTTGATTTAAGGTTTACTCAATACATAGATAGATTCAATTTGGTAATTTGAATGTCTGGTATAATATTGAGTTATTTTAACCTATGAAATTAGTTTGGACATAGTTGGTTTATTTGTTGACTTGTGAACTTTTAAATTACCACCACCTACTTTTGGAGATTTGATATGCTTAAATTATAGATGTATTTGATGTACTGAAGTGTTTGGCCTTTAGTTAATCTACATATGGTACTCAATTGTTTTGTGCATACAGAAGTGAGTTGTTAACAAGGTTTCGAAGCTTGTTCTCACACTACTTCTATATAACACAAACATCTGAATATCACACTATTTGTAGAGACGCGAATAAGGATGAGTAATGACATATGAGTTTCCAATTCTTCATGATAGATTGGTATAACACTTCTATGCCCATCTAAGGAATGCTTCTCTAAGTCTTCTTGTTGCATTTCCTCCTTTCTGGTCATCTTGTCTTGTGGATGCCTTTGAGCAGATTGGGAGATACGAAAATATGATGTCTAGATAAAGTAAGAAGATCTAGGTTAATGTTTAGGTAGTTCAGCTTGGTCTTGAAAACTATCTCGATTCCTGTGTGCTAGATATGTCTAATACAATTGATAAGAATAGATGCTCAGAGAATACTAAGAATAGTTGGGTTAATCATTATCTCATAGGGTAATAATTTGGTAAAACAAGTTTTATTTCATTTTGAGTAACATTTTATCGTATATCTCTCTAACCCCAAAATAAGGTCTAAGCCAAGATCTTCTCAAAGTTTATAACACTTATGTAACATCCCAAAAATTTCAAAAATTAAAAAAATTTGCATTCATGCATCATTCATCACATTTCAATCACATAAGGATTAAATAAAAATTCAATTATAAATATAAGTAAATTAAAATTCCATAAAGTTGTTTAATTGTACTCCTTTTAAAATTCCTTTATATAAAATTATTTGTTAGACAAGAATGATACTAAAAAGTTGTAAATTTGCTAAGTTTTCCAAAACATATTTTATGAATTTTTCTGAATTAATTTGATTAAGTTTACAAATCATTTTTGAAATCTGTTTTGAAAAACAGAAAAAGTAATGAAAAATAAAAATACTTTTTCGGAATAAAAATGGGTCGTGGCCCGTGGCTATTCACCGCGCGCGCGTAACGCAATGGCCCGCCAGCGGCCAAGTGCTCTCTCTCTCGCTCGCTGTCGCTGACAGGTGGGACCCACATGTCATCTCCCTCGCGGATCGTTTCTTCCCCAAATCACGCCCTCGCCTCCGACCGAAAACGGCCGATTTGATTTCGTTTCAATACGGCGATTTACTACTCCATTTACCCCGCATCCTCTCCCTACTAATAGCCCCCTCCGCTCTCGTCTTATTGCCCCAAACCATTCCTCCCGAGAGCCCCTAGGCTGCCCGCTCGAGCTCTCGCGATTCCACCGTCGCCGTCGGTAAGAACTCCGCCACCCGAGCAACTCGGAACACCTCGGACCTCCTCTCCACCCTCTTTCGATTCCTTTTATCCGTTAGCATCGAATTGACACGGTGGAGCATGTGTTTTCACAGCGAATCCCCGCCTCCGTCCACGACCGAGAAGAACCGCCGCCGCGGGCAACTTCGGCGAGCTCTTCCGGGAAGACGAGGACGCTTCGGTCATCGCCACCGCGCCATCGCCTTCCCCTCGACGTTGCGCATCCCCTGGTGAGCTCCGTTTCCCTCCTAGCACCGTAGAACGCCTCGGGCGAAGAACGCCGGCCATGGCTCCGCCGCGCCCCGCGCGTCTCTGCAAAATAGCCTCCAACCCCACCAAGCCAAATATGCATATAGATTTTAGCCTTGTCATTTTATATCCCCCATTGTCACTTGCCAATACATCATTGTATTGACCTCCTTCGGGGGCTGCATATTCAAATGTATAGGTAATTCTGATGAAGAATAAGATTGGACTCGAGTCTACACCCAACATGTCTGCATGTGGCGCATGCTTAAAGATGTGGCTCATTGCTATTCTCTTTTTGTTGTGAACTCTGAATTTTAGCTAGCCATCATGGCTATGCAACTTGTAATAAAGCTATACTTAGCTATGATTTTGGATCTCGTTGTAGCAATTTAATACTTATGCAATGGTACTTTATATTTTGTACTGTGGTGCTAGCAGTGATCCAAGGACTAGCACATAACACAGGTGTTCTAACTTTAATAAAAGTTGGGGCGCTACAAAATGGTATCAGAGCAAAAGTGTTGCCTGTAGGTTCGAGCCCTTAGGATTGGTTAAGCCCCTTTTTGGTCATAATATTACCATCTTTGAAGTATGTTGGATCCTAGCGGCATAGTGGGATGAAGCGGCCCGGGACAAACTTTACATGTCCGCGTACATGAGACCTGGTCCACAACATTAGTGGCTGGCCGGGTGTCTGTCTCTCTCACTATAGTGAAAATTCCAATTTACCAAGAGTTGTTAATATGTGTTGATCACCTTAAGATTTTGACTTAGTATTTTCTAAATAATGCACACCATGACTAGTACTCCTTTACCTTATGCATTTTGTCTTTCTAACTAAAGGATGACGAGCTTCCACTTCACCACCGCGGAGGACTTCGAGAACACCCGTTTTGGCTGCTACCTCCTCGACATCGGCAAGAAGTTAGGATTACCGCTACCCCAAGTCAAGGGCTTCATCCTGAAGAAGTTTAACAAAGAGGGTTGTTGGGGACTAAAAGCAACTCAGCCTTGACGTGGAGAAGAGCCCCCACTGGAGATCAAAATGGTTAGCGACTACAAAGATAAAGGACTCAATCTAGTCATGCAAGATCTGATTGGGCGCCTCTCCGGACGCTACAGCATAGAATTGAAGGGCCACTACTACATTTTCTTTCGAAGGAGAAACGTGGATGTAGAACCTTACCTTTATGATGTCGGAGAAAGAGGCAAGGCAAAACCCCTTAGTCTTTATTTCCAGGAGTTGGAAATCCTTGTCACATAACTTTATGAGGACATGTGCACTGAGCTTCTGAAGAACGATGAGCTATGTGCCTTACTCAAGGAAAACGAGGAGAAGGCGAAGGCTCGGGAGGGAGTGACTAAAGCACAAGAAGAGAGGTTCGCCGCTCAAGAGGAGAAGTACAGGAGGCAGGAGAAAAGAGTTCAAGAGAAGCACAAGACTATCAAAGAACAGAAGGCAGAACTCGAGAGCAATGAAGTCGAGTTCGAGGCCGATAGTGACTTGATCAAACGGCTTTGTACTGAGAAGAGGGAGCTGCAAGAAAAGAACTCTGCCCTGGAGAAAGAAGTGAAGGAACTCAAGGAGGTAATCGCCAATGAAGGAATCGAGATTCAGGAAATTGAAGAGGAAGAAGATGACATGGCCGAGTAGTTAGTTAGTGAGACTACCATTTATCATACACATCATCGTTATCTTAGTCTTGTATTGACCTACCAACGTGTCGTAAGGCAGTACTTTCCCTTGTATCCTCGGAACCTCGCGAGTTTATTTCCAAACTTTTATATCGTTTTCCTGAAAAGGTTTGATTTGTGTGTTGGTTGTTTTATAAGTTGTTTGTTGTTGATGGATTGCTAGTCTTGTTTGTTTTGTGCATGGGTAGGATTCCTCCTTATAGTTCTATCTATCTTATACTCATCCATGCTAAAACCCCACAGATGCCTCCACGTCGTGATTCCGACAACAACGAGGCTATGCAACAACTGATGGCAGCTCAAGCCCAACTAATGACTATGATGACTCTGTTCATTGCAGCAACCAACAACAACAACAACAATAACAACAACCCGCCACCACCACCACCACCTCCAGTGGACAGACTTGCAAGATTCCTAAGGCTTAAGCCTAATAAGTTTTCCTCTGCTACTTAACCAATAGTGGCGGATGACTGGCTCCGTTCAGTCAACAAGGACTTGGTAACTTGTGAGTGTTCTGAGGCAGAAAAGGTGAGGTTCACTGCACACCTATTGGAAGGACATGCTGCCTTGTGGTGGGAGACCTATCAAGTGACTCATCCCTTGGACGGCATGACTTGGGATGCGTTCAAGGAAGGTTTACGCAATGCTCACATTTCCTCTGGCACAATGAACCTGAAGAAAGAGGAATTTCGTAGCTTGAGGCCAGGAGGTAGAACTCTGAAGGAGTATATGGATGACTTATGTATGTTATCAAGGTATGCACCAGAAGACATCGACACTGATGCTAAGAGGAAGGAAAAATTCCTCAATGGACTTAGGGGAGAGCTGAAGATACCCTTGTCTGTGGCATACGTTCCTGACTACCAAGTTCTGTTGGATCAAGCGATCACTCTAGACAACAACATAAGAAAAGAAGAGAATAGGAAGAGGAAGTTCAGTGCAAGTAAGGTTCATCCTGAAGGGACACACAAGAAACCACACACCTCTGAAGTCAGTAGCCATAAACCCTGGAATTATCCCAACAGTGGTAGTGGCCAAAAACATCATGGTCATAACCACAATGGAGGATACAAAGGAAACAATGGGGGATACAAAGGAAATACTGGTGGATTCAAGGGAAACCATCACCATGGCCATAATCATGGAAATGGTACCCCGTCCTAACTATGAAGGGAAGAAAGACTTGTCTAATGTAACTTGCTTCAAGTGCAAGAAGACAGGACATTATGCAACTGAATGCCTAGACAGGAAGGCTGATGAAAATTCCAAGCCCAATCCTTTCCAGAAGGGACAAGTGAACCACATCAATGTGGAAGAAGTTCATGATGAACCTGATGTTGTGATTGGTAAGTTCTTGCTCAATTCCTTTCCAGCATTAGTCTTATTTGATACTGGAGCATTGCATTCATTCATATCAAGAGCTTTTGTAAACAAACATGGGCTAGCCGAGGAAAGTTTAGGTAAACCTATTAGAGTGAGTTCACCTGGGGGTGAGATGATAGTAAACTCGGGTTGTAGGCTGTTAGATTTAAAGATTGGAAAATATCTTTTTTCCAACAGACTTAGTCATCCTAGAAACCCAAGGTTTGGATGTTATCATTGGAATGGATTGGATGACCCGTTTTGAAGGAATCATAGACTTTGCAAATAGAGCTATCACCCTCACCACCCTAGAGAAACAGAATATTAAATTCAGATCAACTTTTGAACTTAAGAAAGTTAGGCTAAATTCTCTTAAGGGGGTTAGCCTTGGTGATGTGCTAATTGTCTAGGAGTACCCAGATGTTTTCCCAGAAGAACTACCGGGAATGCCACCCGATAGAGATGTGGAGTTTCTCATTGAACAAAAACCGAGTACTAGACAATAGCTAAGAGACCATATCCTATGGCCGTCGATGAACTAAAAGAGCTCAAGGAGCAACTGGAGGACCACATTTAGAAAGGATTTATCCGTCCAAGTTCATCACCATGGGGAGCACCAGTTCTATTTGTTAAAAAGAAAGATCAAACCCAGAGACTAGTCACAGACTACAGGGATATAAATGAACACACCATCAAGAACAAGTACCCGTTACCTAAGATAAATGAACTATTTGATCAACTAGAAGGTGCTTGTGTCTTCTCCAAGATTGATCTTCGATCGGGTTACCTCCAAATGAAAGTTGGAGAAATGGATATACCAAAGACAGCGTTTGTTACGAGATATGGCTCTTATGAGTATACAATAATGCCATCTGGATTAACCAATGCTCCAGCCTATTTCATGAATATGATGAATAAAGTGTTCATGGATTTTCTGGATAAGTTTGTGGTAGTCTTTATCGATGACATTTTAATCTACTCCAAAAGCCACAAAGAGCATGAAGAACATTTACGACTAGTATTGCAGAGACTACGTGAACATAAGTTGTATGCCAAATACAGTAAATGTGAGTTTTGGCTAGAACAAGTCGGATTTCTAGGTCATGTGGTATCCAAAGAGGGTATAGCAGTGGATCCTGAAAAGGTTTCTGCGGTAACCAATTGGGAACCACCAAAGAATGTGGGAGAATTACGTAGTTTTCTGGGTCTAGCGGGATACTACCGAAGATTTATTGAAAACTTCTCCAAGATTGCTAAAGCCTTAACGGAATTGTTGAAAAAGGAGAAGGTTGAGTGGACCGAGGCATGCGAAGCCAGTTTTTAGGAGTTGAAGAAGCGTCTAGTTTCAGCCCCAGTTCTATGCTTACCTGATTTGGAGAAAGAATTCCAAGTGTACTGTGATGCTTCACGTCAAGGCCTGGGAAGTGTACTTATGCAAGAAGGCAGAGTGGCATCTTATGCCTCTAGACAACTCAAGAAACATGAAACAAATTATCCAACTCATGATCTCGAGTTAGCATCAGTAGTACATGCCTTGAAGACATGGAGACCCTATCTGATGGGAAAAAGATGTGAGGTATTCACTGACCACAAAAGTTTGAAGTATATTTTCACTCAGAAAGAATTGAACATGAGGCAGAGAAGATGGTTGGAACTTATCAAAGATTATGATCTAAGTCTTCAATACCATCCTGGAAAGGCTAATGTAGTAGCTGATGCCCTGAGTCGTAAGGTGTATATGAATGGCCTCTCGGCAGGAGAAATACCTGAGGATTTATGCAAGGCATTCAAGGACCTCCGATTGGAAGTGGTACCAGAAGGTTTTGTAGCCTCATTAGTAGTGCAACCAAATTGGATGGACAAGATACGTGAAGCCCAGAAGGGAGACAAGGATACTGAAGAAATCAAAGTCAATCTGAGAGAAGGAAAAGCCAAGGGATTTCATGAAGATGAGAAATGAACCTTGTGGTTTGAAAAACGTGTATGTGTGGCAAATGATCCTGATCTTAGGAAGTTAATTCTGCAAGAAGCACATGAAACACGTTACTCCATTCATCCAGGAAACACCAAGATATATATGGATGTGAAGGAGAGATTCTGGTGTAACAATCTTAAAAGGGAAATAGCAGAATATATCGCAAAGTGTGATGTATGCAGTCGAGTAAAAGCAGAACATCAGAAACCAGCGGGACTTCTACAACCTCTGAAAGTGCCGGACTGGATGTGGGATTCTATTGGAATGGATTTCATCACCGGATTACCAAGGACCAAATCGGGTTATGATTCTATTTGGGTTATTGTTTGTCGTCTAACAAAAATAGCTCACTTTATACCTGTGAAGACCACTTATACAAGTGCTAAGTTAGCCGATATTTACATGAAAAGAATAGTGTGCCTTCATGCTGTTCCCAAGAGTATAGTGTCCGACAGAGGAACCCAGTTTACATCTCATTTCTGGAAACAGTTGCATGAATCACTAGGAACCAGATTGGAATTCAGTACGGTTTTTCACCCGCAAACAGATGGCCAGACTGAAAGAGTCAATCAGATTTTAGAGGATATGTTAAGAGCTTGTGCGCTCGATTACGGGTCTAGCTGGAACGATAATCTACCCTACGCTGAGTTCTCTTACAATAACAGTTACAAAGCCAGCATTGAGATGGCACTGTTTGAAGCCTTATATGGAAAGAAATGCACAACCCCATTGTTGTGGAGTGGTGTAGGAGAACGCAGTTTCTTCGCAACTGATATAATACAGGAAGCTGAAGAGAAGGTCAGACTGATTAAGGATAGATTGAAAATAGCACAGTCACGGCAGAAAAGTTATGCAGATTCCAAGCGTACAGAAGTCACATACGAGGTGGGCGATAGAACCTATCTTAGAGTGTCTCCACTCCGGGGTGTAAAGAGGTTTTGAATCAAAGGAAAACTAGCACCACGATTCATTGGACCATTCAAAATTCTTTCTCACAAAGGTGAAGTAGCATATGAGTTAGAACTACCAGAAATTCTGTTTGCGGTCCATAATGTGTTTCACGTCAATCAATTGAAGAAATGTCACCCCGAGATGATGGGAACCCCATTAAAGGATACCGTACCCCTTGAGGAAGTACAATTGGAGTGTGATCTAACCTATGAAGAAATACCCATCAAAGTATTACAGACAGCAGAAAGAGTCACCCGTAATAAAACCATCAAATTTTGCAAGGTTCATTGGAATCATCACACTGAGGAAGAAGCCACCTGGGAACGAGAAGATGACCTCCGAGAAGACCATCCTCACCTATTTGCTGACCTTTCCGAACCTCGAGGGCGAGCTTCATCTTAAGGGGGTTAGTCTGTAACATCCCAAAAATTTCAAAAATTTAAAACTTTGCATTCATGCATCATTCATCACATTTCGATCACATAAGGATTAAAAAAATTTCAATTATAAATATAAGTAAATTAAAATTCCATAAAGTTGTTTAATTGTACTCCTTTTAAAATTCCTTTACATAAAATTATTTGTTAGACAAGAATGATACTAAAAAGTTGTAAATTTGATAAGCTTTCCAAAACATATTTTTATGAATTTTTCTGAATTAATTTGATTAAGTTTACAAATCATTTTTGAAATCTGTTTTGAAAAACAGAAAAAGGAATGAAAAATAAAAATACTTTTTCGGAATAAAAACGGGTCGTGGCCCGTGGCTATTCACCGCGCGCACGTAACGCAACGGCCCGCCAGCGTCCCAGCGCTCTCTCTCTCGCTCGCTGTCGCTGACAGGTGGGACCCACCTGTCATCTCCCTCGCGGATCGTTTCTTCCCCAAATCACGCCCTCGCCTCCGACCGAAAACGGCCGATTTGATGTCGTTTCAATACGGTGATTTACTACTCCATTTACCCCGCATCCTCTCCCTACTAATAGCCCCCTCCGCTCTCGTACGATTTCCCCAAACCATTCCTCCCGAGAGCCCCTAGGCTGCCCGCTCGAGCTCTCGCGATTCCGCCGTCGCCATCGGTAAGAACTCCGCCGCCCGAGCGACACCAACCACCTCGGACCTCCTCTCCACCCTCTTTCGATTCCTTTTAACCGTGTGCATCGAATTGACACGGTGGCGCATGTGTTTTCGCAGCGAATCCCCGCCTCCGTCCACGACCGAGAAGAACCGCCGCCGCGCGCAACTCCAGCGAGCTCTTCCGGGAAGACGAGGACGCTCCGGTCATCGCCACCGCGCCATCGCCTTTCCCTCGACGTCGCGCATCCCCTGGTGAGCTCTGTTTCCCTCCTAGCACCGTAGAACGCCTCGGGCGAAGAACGCCGGCCATGGCTCCGCCGCGCCCCGTGCGTCTCCGGCAAGTCGCGCCGCCCGCGTTAGGTCAACGCATCCTGGACCGTTTGATCTAGATCGAATGGATCCGTTTTATTTTTATTTTTCGTCTCTGCGATTAATCTGGCGCGTCCGATTTCATTTAGATCTAACGGCTCCCGAGCGCGATCCGCGTCGACGCGGTACGAGCGAATCAGATCGCGCCGCGTGGCCGATTCTTTTTCTATTTCGAATAGAATTTAAAAATTAAAACAGAAAACTATTAAAATTTACAAAATTCATAACTTTCAATCTATAAGTCCAAATTTGATAAACTTTATATCATTGGAAAGCCCTGCTCATGTAGTTTATTTCTATATCATTAGTTTGTCATTTTATTATCTTTAAATTTGCGAAATTCACAGCTTGGCATTTCGGCCATTTAAATTCATAATTTAATTATTAAAAATGTTTTTTATCTAAATCAATTGTTGTGGAATAATAAAACTGTTCTCTGTCCAGAAAGTGCAACATGAGTTTTTAATGAAAGTTTTGTATTTAAATTGATTATAATTGTTCTTTATATTCTTTACTTGTTAAAATAGAAAATAAAATATTGCTCATTGCATTTCATGCATTAAATAAACAAAGAAAATAAAAATTGATAATAAGTTTTTTTGTTATGTTCATAACATATCATGCATGCATACATATTTATGCTTTGGTGTTTTAAGTGTTGCTTGTTGTGTTTTTTTTTTTGTATTGCTTGGTGTTAGATTCTGAAGAGGAGGAAGGACTTGCTTGTGATTTTTATTCTTGCTGTGCTTGTGCCTCCTGTTACCAAGGCAAGTGACACTCATATCATACCCAATATTTTCTATATGCATATGTAGTATATTTTGAGTAGTATGCATGATAGGGATTTTTTGATTTATTTTATAATGCTAAGCTAGTTTATATTTTACAAATATCCTAGTAGTGTGTAGCCACCCTTTTCCTTTGCAGCCATGAAAAGTTTTATTAGTTGCTTAGCTATGCCATAAAAGTTTTACATATCATGTTATAGAAATGTTTCTAAGTGTTAAAATTAAAATGCACATCTCGGTGGAATTGGTTGTTATTGTTTATGTTGAGTGGCTTTTGGGACTATGCTTGTGGTTGTCGTCGCCTGGGATGAATGTCTATTCTACTTAGGGCCATGAGCATGGTGATTGTTACCCAGAAGTGCACTTGTGGACGGCCACCCAGGAACAAAGAGATTACTAAGTCCCTCCAAGTTTAGAAGCTTCCCGTGCAGCCTTTTGACAATGGGATCTGTCTAGAATAATTAAGTTGTGAGGGTGCAACCTATCAGCTTGACAAGCAGATGTAGAGTTGGTAGGTGGAACGGGTCTTGCTAGTATGGTTGCATTCTTCTTCTGAAAGTTCTTGTCTCAATTCTCTCCTTTCCTTAATACACTCCGCGTGTATAGGATGTTTGGGTTAATTGAGTCTAAAGGTGAAAGTGCACAAGCTCTGTAGAGTCGACAATCTGAGTACTTAGCCGTGTCCCCGGAAATGGACTACTTCGAGCAACTGGACAAGGATGGGCGGAAGAATCTCAACATTGTTTTCATAAAGTAAAAATTGACTTAAGAAAAGATTTGTTGGTGCACTTGGATTTTATCCCTTGGTGCCATGTCTTATTAAATAAAAATGTTTTACAAAAGATAGGAGAAAACTTGCTTTCTGCAAAATAGCCTCCAACCCCACCAAGCCAAATACGCATATAGATTTTAGCCTTGTCATTTTATATCCCCCATTGTCACTTGCCAATACATCATTGTATTGACCTCCTTCGGGGACTGCATATTCAAATGTGTAGGTAATTCTGATGAAGAATAAGATTGGACTCGAGTCTACACCCAACATGTCTGCCTGTGGCGCATGCTTAAAGATGTGGCTCATTGCTATTCGCTTTTTGTTGTGAACTCTGAATTTTAGCTAGCCATCATGGCTATGCAACTTGTAATAAAGCTATACTTAGCTATGATTTTGGATTTCGTTGTAGCAATTTAATACTTATGCAATGGTACTTTATATTTTGTACTGTGGTGCTAGCAGTGATCCAGGGACTAGCACATAACACAGGTGTTCCAACTTTAATAAAAGTTGGGGCGCTACAGCTTAAGTTGATGATCTACTTATATTCCACCAACTCAAGTGAAACTTCAATTACTCAGGGTTCTTAAAGTGAATGCGCAAAAATTCTTCGGATTTTCTGATGCATGAATGCAATGCACACTCATGTGTCCTCTATATTTATGGACTCTAAATCCTGGGATGTTACAGATTTCTCCTACTATATGTCAACATTCTATCAATATGGAGCCCGATGCCAAGCCAGTTGTTGAACATCAACGCCGTTTAATACCTAAGATGAAGGAAGTGGTAAGAAATGAGGTATTAAAACTTCTTGATGCTGGTATTATTTATCCTATTGCTGATCGTAGATGGGTTAGTCCTATGCACTGTATCCCTAAGAAAGGTGGAATTACTTTTATACCTAATGATAATGATGAGCTTATTCCTCAAAGAGTAGTTGTGGGTTATAGAATGTGCATTGATTTTAGAAAGGTTAATAAAGTTACTAAGTAATATCATTATCCATTACATTTAATTGATCAAATGTTGGAGAAATTAGGCAATAAAACTCATTTTTGCTTTCTTGATGGTTATTCTGGTTTCTCTCAAATTGCTGTTAAAACTCAAGATCAAGACAAAACCACATTTACATGTCCTTATGGTAATTACGATTATAGACGTGTGCCTTTTGGTTTATGTAATGCTCCCGCTACTTTTCAAAGATGTATGTCTGCTATCTTTCATGGTTTTTGTGAGCAAATTGTGGAGGTGTTCATGGACGATTTCTCCGTCTATGGCACTTCTTTTGATAATTGCTTGCACAATCTTGATAAAGTTTTGCAGAGATGTGAAGAAACTAATCTTGTTCTTAATTGGGAGAAATGCCACTTTATGGTTAATGAAGAGATTGTTCTTGGACATAAAATTTCTGAAAGAGGTATTGAAGTTGATAGAGCTAAAGTTGAGGCAATTGAGAAAATACCTTGCCCTAGATATGTTAAAGGTATTCGTAGTATTCTAGGTTATGCTGGTTTCTATAGAAGGTTTATGAAAGATTTTGCTAAGGTATCAAAGCCTCTTACTAATCTCTAGCAAAAAGATATACCATTTGTTTTTTATGATGATTATAAAGAAGCTTTTCAAACTCTTAAAAAACCTTTAATAACTGCTCCTATTGTTCAACCACCTTATTGGAATTTACCATTTGAAATTATGTGTGATGCTTGTGATTTTGCTGTTGGTGTTGTTCTTGAATAAAGAGTAGATAAGAAGTTAAATGTTATTCATTATGCTAGTAACACTCTTGATGCTGCTCAAAAGAAATTATGCTACAACTGAAAAAGAATTTGTAGTTGTTGTCTTTGCTTGTGATGAATTTAGACAATACATTGTTCATTCTAAAGTTATTATTCATACTGATCATGTTGTAATTAGATACCTTATGGAAAAGAAAGATGCAAAGCCCAGGCAAGAATTCGATTTGCATATTGTTGATAGGAAAGGTGATGAAAATCATGTTACTGATAATTTGTCTAGATTGGAAAACATTGCTTATGATCCTATACCTATTAATGGTAGTTTTCCGAATGAACAATTGGCTGCAATAAGGGTGAGTTCACGAGATAGTCCTTGGTATGCAGATTACGCTAACTTTATTGTTTCGAAGTATTTGCCTCCAACTTTTTCAGCTCAACAAAGAAGAAAATTCTTTTATGACTTGAGGCATTATTTTTGGGATGACCCACACTTATATAAAGACGGAGTTGATGGTATTATGCGAAGATGTATTCCGGAGTATGAATAAAAAGAGATATTCAGAAAGTGCCACAGTAGTGCTTACGGAGGACATCACGCTAGAGATAGAACCGCACAAAAGGTTTTACAATCAGATTTTTATTGGCCTACTCTTTTTAGAGATGGAAGAAAGTTTATTTTATCTTGTGATGAATGTGAACGAGTTGGTAATATCTCTAGACGTGATGAAATGCCTATGAATTATTCTCTTGTTATTGAACTGTTTGATTGTTGGGGATTTGACTTTATGGGTCCTTTCCCTTGTTCAGAAGGAAATATTGTCGGCCCAGTGGGCTCTGGGGGTATGGCGAGAGCCCATTACCCCTCAGGCCTCGCACGCTGGCCAGTCAGATGAAACGGCTAAGGACCATGCGTCACCGCCTGACGGGACCCTTGAGAGGCAACTCCCCTCGAGGGCCTAAAGTGGAAGCGGCGCCCTCAAGGGATCCCTCGCCTGAGGGAACCCTCCCGAGGCGCCGACGCGCCTCGAGGGAGTCCCGCAGGGGACTCCCCTCAGGCCTCCCCGCGCCTGAAGGGAAACGTCGCGTCCAAGGAAGTACGGCAAGACGCACATGGCCCTTGCCATGCCCACGTGGTGACACAAGCACCCCCGTTGCAGTTTTGGTGATAAAGGGGTCAATAAAGCGGCTCCGCCTGCTGCGCAACTGCCAGGACCTTCTACTCTGACGATAAATCAGGTGGACGGCGCAACCCTCCAACAGAGAACGTCATCGCGCGATCCACCTTAGAGACTGCCCTCTCTGCGGGCAGTACAGCGCGGTCGGCCGCCTGTCGGCCACCGCGCCCACCTTTACCACCAATGGACCGCGTCCATGGACGAACGGACTGCGGTGGACTCCAACTCTGCCGTGTGGGAGCCACCTTGAAGGCCAAGCCGAAGGAGAGCGCC
Organism: Poa annua; assembly: GCA_026929855.1. Lineage (NCBI taxonomy): Eukaryota > Viridiplantae > Streptophyta > Magnoliopsida > Poales > Poaceae > Poa > Poa annua. The sequence goes on from CM049428.1 coordinate 48,829,189, forward strand.
AGAGGGGCCTATAAAAGAGGCAAGACATCCATCGTAGCACAGGTCGGCTCTTGGCGTGCTACAACCCTTGTAAACCCTAGCAACTCTTGTTAGGATAGCCTTGAGCCCTAGGAGGAAGAAGATCATCGCTTCCCTCCCAGGCAAGAACTGCCTCAAGGGGGCCTCCGGCGAACTCCACTATACTGTAAACTCCATCATCCAATACAGACAAGCAGGAGTAGCGGTCTTACCTCCTCACGAGGGCCGTGAACCTGGGTTAAGGCTGGTGTCTATCTCTGTCGTGGGTGTGTCGTCTTTGGGTCCGGCGAGCAACGTCGCGGAGCCCCTCGAGGGTCTTGACCTCCATGTTCAACCCCCTTCACGAACTACTCTTCAGGAAGTGACTACCCCCGATTCGTGGGAGTCATAACCCGACATTTGGCACGCCAGGTAGGGGGTTGAGGCGCGTCAACAACCTTCGAGTTCGCCTCCACGCCATGGTGAACACCCGCGCCGCCCGCGTCAACCGGCGCGCGCCGCCGGGCAGTGCGAACACTCGCGCACGGCGGGGACGCCCCCGTCACGAAGAGCGCGTCCCTTCCGGCCCTCAGGCCGAGGCACCGGAATGCGACTCCAAGCATCAGGAGGACGCGCAGTCGTCGCACCCGACGCAGCACCCGAGCGGTTCGGGCCCGGGGAGGACAGACCCTGCGCCCCACACCGCGCTGCTCATGGCGCAGGAGCTTCTCCGCTACCAGCCCACCGCAGAGTCCCACGAGTAGTGGCTCCAACGCCTCAACCACCTCGCCGGCATCGTCACGACGCGCCCTGCTCCGTCGCAGTCCAACCTGCACCCCTCTCTCGCGGGCACTGTCGCGTCAAACGCGCCTCCGCCACCTCCGGGGCATGCACCGGCTGCGGCGCAGAGGGCTGCTTCACACGCGTCCTCGCCGCACGATTGCTTGATCGTGCAGCGCACTGCGCCCGACGCTCGCGTGTGGATGGAGCTCCAGCGAAACCGCCAGAACAGGCTCGTGGAGGAGATCGGCCAAGCCGGTTAGCAGAACCGCAGCGCGCTGCAGCACGGGGTCGCCACGTACGCCTCAGGCTGCATGGCGTTCATCCGTTCTCTGCGTCGCGTGGTCTGGCCCCCAAAGTTCAGGCCGGCTCTCCCCAAGGGCTACGACGGCTCCAGCAACCCCATCGAGTTCCTGCAGCTCTACACCACCTCCATCCAAGCTGCGGGTGGAGATGACAAGGTCATGGCCAATTATTTCACCCACGCGCTTCGCGATTCTGCGCTGTCGTGGCTCCTGAACCTCCCTGAAGACTCCGTGAACTCCTGGGAGGAGCTCTGCAAGCAGTTCGTCTCCAACTTCAAGGGGACATACGAGCGCGCCCTCAACCACAACGACCTGCGCGCTGCAATGCAGAAGAAGGATGAGACGCTCCGCAAGTACATCCAGCGCTTCAGCCAAGTGCGCAACAAGATTCCGAACATCCCCGACACCCAAGTCATCACCGCGTTCCGCAAGGGCGTCACTAACAGCAGGATGCTCAAGAAGCTGGGCATCCACGACAAGCTCACCTATGTGGTAAAGCTGTTCGACCTGGCGGACAAGTGCGCCAAGGCTGAAGAAGGACTCCTCTTCGTCAATATGTCCTCGCGAGGGGACGATCACGCGAGGGGTCCAAGAGCCACAAGAAGAAAGAGGAGCCCAAGCGCAAGGCCACCGCGGTTCTCGCGGCAGAGCCTGGCGCGAAGGGCACCCGCAGGGACTCCCCCGAGCCTGGAGAGAGAACAGATGACCACCGCCCTTTCTTCATCTACCACAACAGGCGCGACCACTCTACAGAGTCCTGCTTCGACCTCAAAAGGTTGAGCAACGAGCGCGAGCAAGCAGAGGGCAGTGGTAGCCGAGGCCGAGGCAGTGGCTACCGAGGAGCGGACGCAAGAGCGGCTACAAAAAACCATCTGGAAATCAGGCCAACGCCACGGAAAAGAACGGCAACCTCCCTGACGAGGAAGATGGCGGCTACCAAGCCCCGAGAGGCGCCATTGTGTAACATCCCAATATTTTGGAATGTTCAAAAATCACTAAAATTTAAAACTTTTGTTTTGATTAAAATAAAATATTAAAATGCATAAGAAAACTAACTATAAAAGACTTCAACCAATTTTGAAAAAGTCTATTATTTCAAAATTCCCAATGTGTCATTATTTTCAAAAGTTATTTCCAATTAAACATTACATTATCCATTGTATTTCAAAAACCTTCATATGTAATTTGACAAATGTTTTATAAATTACAAACCATTTTATTTTAAGTAAATAGTTTACTTATAAGTAATTGATTTCAATCACTTAGCCTTAGCTATAAATAAATTAAAATAATAATTACAAGTGTTATTTTAAACTATTGAAAACATTGTCTATTTGCCAAAAGATTATTATTCATTTACCTGAGTTCAAAACATAGTTTGGATGTTACAAGTCTATAGCATATAACTTTAAAACCTCATAGATTCTATAACTACTTAACAACCCAAATAAACATTTCATTCGCTTAAATGATTTTCATTTATTTTCAAAACATTAAATGACTTTCATGAATATATTTTCTATATAAGAAATGAATTAAATAAAAAATCTTTTCCAAAGTTGTTATAAGGTTTTCAAATGAATTATCATAATATAAAATATAATGGTGCACAAATTATGTTTAATTAAAAATACATTCATTATATTCCCCTTTTCATTGCGAATAGTGGTGTTATGTTATTTAACGTTGTACTAAAGCCAAAAATGATTTAATGTTGGAAAATAAGTTTAAATAACTTAATTTTAAACTTATATAAGTGTTGTATTTTTATAAATTTTATTTAGCCAAAAACGAAATTATTTAAGCCATGTTTTCAAATTTGACATTAAGTGGTAAATTTGTAATTAATCAATAATGCAAAATTTGATTTTTGAAAAGTGTTCAAAATATGCCCACAACTGGTTTAACACAAATATACTATTTTTACAAATTTTTAGAAATTTATTTGACTTGATTTGGAGTCTTAAATCAAAAGTTATGAAAGAAATAAGAAAAATCAGAAAAAGAAAAAGAAAAAAATGCTGACGTCATGATGACGTCATCGTCGTCTTCAAGCTCCAGTACCAGGAAACGCGAAATCAGCTCCCGTGCAAACTTCCCGAATTGATTCCTGTTGATTTAGTGTCCCAAATGACGCACCGTTTGTTTCTAATTAAAGCCCTTGATCTCCTCTTTCATTCCCCCATAAAAGCCCTCTCTTAAATGACCTAAATTGCTCTAATTTCGTCCGCCATTAAATATGGACGTTTTTGGTTGAAATTAATGTCGATTGATTGCGGGCAAATTACTACACCAAATCAAGAACCGTCCGATTCTATATAAAGCCCTCGACCTCCTCCTCCATTCTCCCCCAAAAGCCCTCTCCACTACGCCACTAGGCCGACGAATTTGCTCGCCGGAGTTCTTCACATCCACGGACGATTTCATTGATTCCGGCGAGGTGAGGCGACCTCCGAGCACCGAGACCACCTCCATTCCGTCCTCCTTGCCCGTGCGCACCCCCTCGACCCATCCTCGCCTCTCCTCCACGACCAAAACGCTCGGGGCAAGCACGCCGACGCCCGACGCACTCCGGCCGCTACTCCACGCTGCACCGAGGCGTGCCGCTCAACGTCGAAGCCACCATCCTCTCCATCGCAACGCGCCGCATACGGGGAACCCCTCTACACGTCCGGAGAACCACGGGAACGTCGTCTCCGACCTCCACCCGACGCCGGCGCCGCCGTCTCCCTCAACTCCGGTGAACCGCGCCGCCACCTCCAGACCATCTCGCTGTAAGCCCTTAGATCTTGATCCAGCGGTGTAGATTAGATGACTTGTTTGATACAATAGCATCGCGCCGCGCGACTGTTGTGTTAGCTATTTTCCATTTTCGTTTTTCTGATTAGACATAACTTCCAAAATTCATATTAAATCGACCGTAACTCCGTTTTTGATGTTTTTGTAGTCTATGAAATCGTATGAACATGTAGAAAATAGTGGTATAATAAAAACTTGTATTTTAGTCGTGCACTAACTTGATAATTACAGAAACATGTAAAACATTATTTTAATTATAGTTTTAATTCTGTAAGGTCAAAATTTGTAAATAAAATATCTTTGAAAAGCCCATGACCTATAGATTGTGCTTGTTATGTTATTTTCCAACCTTGAGAAATTTAGATTTATTCAAATTTAAAATATGATATTTAGTAAATTTGACATAACTATTAATAGAAACTTTTTTTTGACTACATCCAATTGCTATAAATTTATTTAAAACCCTTCCATCTATTAACACCATTTATAAGAAAATTGTGCTATAAAAATTAATTCACATAAAACTTTAATGTATATGTTTCCTTTTATTATATTTTCCAAAAATAGAAATTAATTAAATTGTATTTATAGCCTAATGCATGCTTTATAAATATCACAAATTTTGTATGATATTTCTTAGGATTTAAAAGTGCATTGCATGCATAACTTATTTTCACATATAGATATATTTTTCCCATAATAAAACTCCTTCCCCATTTTCTCTAAGTTAGAAATATTTTCAACTTAGCATTTTGGTAAAGTGATACACTTAGACTCTTAGGATTTTCAACATGGAGCTAGAAGACCAATGAAGGACTTAGCCAAAACAAGACTTCAGGAGTATCTCCAAGGAGTAGAAGCACTTAGAAGAAAGATCAAGAAGAAGTTCATGAAGACCAAACAGAAATATTTTCTAAGTCTTGTCCCTCTTTCTTTCTTTCTCCCTCCTCCTCTGAGACTTCATGAAGACTAAGTAAATCCAAGGCCAGCCTAGGTGATACAAAAATCATCGAGTCTGAAGATTCATCAAGACTACCAAGAGTTCAATCAAGATATCATCCAGAAGAAAGTTACAAGTCTGGAGATGAAGCCTGGAGGACAACTACATCTTTCTTTCTATCTTTTCCCTCTTTCCTAATCTTATCTTTCACTTTAGACATAAACGATTTTTGATCATGTTATTACCATTTTGAAGTTTATTGGATCCTAGCGGCATAGTGAGATGAAGCGGCCTGGAAACTAACCTTACATGTCCACGTACATGTGACCTGTTCCACAATTTAAGTGGCTGGTCGGGTGTTTGTCTCTCTCACTATAGTGAATATCCAATTTAACAAGAGTTGTTAATAATTGTTGATCACCTTGAAGAATAGAGTTAGTATTTTCTCTAAGTAGTTATGCACATCATGACTAAGTCATTGAGTGCTTATTCAATATGATTTATAACAAAGTATTTTGTCCAACCTATGACTTTAGTTCTTAGTCATTTTGACCAACCTAATTTCCTTGCATTAACTTAAAAGAATTTCATGGCATGACATGCATCTCTAGTCCTTAGAAATAATTTGCATATCATGCATAACATGTTTTCCTTAGAAGTGTTATGAAACTTATTTGTTAACTACGTATGTGCATGTATGATTGATGATTGTAGTTTGTGGATTATTGTATTGTTGTTTGCTTATATTGTTTAGATTGAACGGAGAGCAAACGTTCGTTGTTGAATAGAGTTTGTGAACAACGACAACATTCAAAGGCAAGTGGCACACCTCATAAACTTCCTATTATTTTCTATATGCATTACTTAGTGTAATTTTATATGCATGAGTAAGATAGTATTGCTATGCTAAACCAACGTAGAATTCCCTTACTCCTGTGTCTAGGTTCCTATATAATACTTAGTAGATGTATTGATGCTATGCAATTGATGAAAAGTTTTACAAAATATTAAGTGACTACTCAGGGCTGTGCTCATGGTTGTCGTCGCCTAGGATGAATGTCTATTCTACTTAGGGCCGTGAGAATGGTGATTTTTACCTGAGAGTGCACATCCACTAAGTTAATGAAACTCCTGGGTGGATTGGTTTTTAATGGTGGCGAAGTTGAGTGGCTACTCCGGTCCATGTCTATGGTTCCTGGAGTACGTGCACTTGTGGATGGCCACCCAGGGAATAGAGGAATCTGAAGAACTCCGAGTGACGATTGCTTCCAGTGCAGCCATTGCCATATGGGCTCTGGCTTGATCAATTATGTTGCGTGGACTCTCTCCGGCTTGACAAGCAGATGTAGGGGGGTGTTAGGTGGAACGGGTCAAGCCAGAGTGGGAGGGAAAATGCTTCTGAAAGATCTCGTCTCATTCTTCTCATTTCCTTATCACAAATGGTGTGTAAAGGATAATTTGGGTTGAATGGGTACAATGGTGAACGTGCACAACCTCTGCAGAGTGTAAAACTAAGTACTTAGCCGTGTCCCCGGTACGGACAATTTGAGCAGCTGATCACGGACGTCAAACGGAGGATTCCATCATTCCAACTTCAGAAATAAAACTTGATGGGTGAACAAGGGAAGACGAGATTATGGTTTTCATGCCATACTTGTCTTGATTTGAAGAAAGAGTTTTCCAAAGAGATAGGAAAAATTGGCTTTATGCAAAATAGCCTTGAACTCCACCAGCCAAATAGACATATAGGTTATAGAGTTATTCCATTAAGTGTCCACCATAGTGTCACTTGCCAGACTCCATTTTTAATGGAATCTGACCCACGTTGTTGCAATATTTTTCTTATTGCAGATTGTTCAGATGACGAGGTAGGTTTCGTTTATAGGTTTCGAGTCTACAACCAACATGTTTTTGCCTGTGGCAACATGAAGTTGTTGGAGACCCACTGCTATTGTATTTCCGCTGTGTACTTTTTCAATGCTAGCTTTATGCTATGCAACTTGTATCAAATATTTTGTAATTCTGGATCATCGATGTAATAAAATTGACGCTTTGTTGTGATATTACATCGTAAACTGTGTGTGCAAATGAATCGATCCAGGGATTTGCACTATACACAGGTATCTGCCTTATTTAAAGTGTAGGTACACTACAGATGGTATCAGAGCACTGTGTTGCCTGTAGGTTCGAAACCCTAGGTTTGGATAGAAATAGGTTTGACCATAGGATTAAAAATCTATTTTTCTTCACTTTTCTAAAAACAAATCTTTTCACTATGTCTTCCTCGTATTCTCATCTACTATCAACCTTCTGAAAATACCTTATCTTATTCTAGATGACCATGTTCTTATAGTCTAAGTCTGATTCTGCTGCTTCATATGGAAAAGCTACGATGCAACATAAAGTTCTACATGCATGAAAGACCACTGAAGAACCAGGATACGACCAACACTTCGAAGATATCAATAAAGGTTGAACAAGAACTTGAAGCACTTGCGAAGGAAGTAGATGTGACCACCACCTAAATAGAATGATGATATCGTGTTAGGGTATTGATCATATCAACTCGGCTATATGACAATACGAGATTGTTTGTTTGTTGTGAACCTTGTTGCTTGATGTTTGTTAGATGTTGATTAATTATGTTATAGATGGGTTGCCTTGTTTTGTTTTATTGAACCAGGATTCCTCCATAGTAAAATTCAACTCATTGCTTTCTAAACAAACCAGATGTCTCACCCAAATACCAACACCAATGTTTTGCATACAACTATGCAACTACTATTTGAGAACCAGAGTCAGCTGTGAAATTTGATCAATGATCAACTGCCAAAGATTGATCAAAACCATAGTGTTTTTGAAGAGGACCTTATGACCAAACCAAAGGTATGCAAAATTTGTGGAGAGATAGGACATACGTCCAAAGAATGTTCTGATGAGTGGCCCCATGGTCATACCAGACATCTAGTTAAAGGATGCCCATAAGTCAGGTTACTTGCTTCCTGTGTGAAGGAACAAATCATGTCCCAATACAGTGTCAACTTTATCCCTTGGTGCAACAAGTTATCCAGCAAACCAAGCAAGGAATGCAACAGTCTCTCATGAAGACCCTGGAGGAACAAGGACAAAAGCTTAAATCCAAGAAAGTTCTTAGCCACATAAGTTGCTACAAGTGCAAAGATAAGGGACATTACGCTGATAAGTGCCCTGAGTGGAAGAAGGATAAATCTCTCCAAGGACCGAGTGGAAAACGTAAAGTACTATAACTTGCCGTATCACCACATACCATTATATTTTAAATAGTAGTACACTCTACATCAGAAAAATAAACAAGATAAAACAAAGCTTCTAGACTGACCACAAAATTTTCTTATAAGGGTGGTAGCCACCCAGTCAAATTAAACCCCGTTGCTTAAATCCAGAGATCCCAAACTGTATTTCTTTCTAACCTTCCAATCAGAAAGATCATCCCCTACTAGTTACCAACTTCCATGTCAGAAAAATTCATTTCTTGAAATCTCTCGAGTTATCAGAACCATTCAAACATTTACTTTCTTTCTAGCTTCTGCAAATCTCGGGGACGAGATTCCTTTTAAGGGTGGTAGTCTGTAACATCCCAATATTTTGGAATGTTCAAAAATCACTAAAATTTAAAACTTTTGTTTTGATTAAAATAAAATATTGAAATGCATAAGAAAACTAACTATAAAAGACTTCAACCAATTTTGAAAAAGTCTATTATTTCAAAATTCCCAATGTGTCATTATTTTCAAAAGTTATTTCCAATTAAACATTACATTATCCATTGTATTTCAAAAACCTTCATATGTAATTTGACAAATGTTTTATAAAGTACAAACCATTTTATTTTAAGTAAATAGTTTACTTATAAGTAATTGATTTCAACCACTTAGCCTTAGCTATAAATAAATTAAAATAATAATTACAAGTGTTATTTTAAACTATTGAAAACATTGTCTATTTGCCAAAAGATTATTATTCATTTACCTGAGTTCAAAACATAGTTTGGATGTTACAAGTCTATAGCATATAACTTTAAAACCTCATAGATTCTATAACTACTTAACAACCCAAATAAACATTTCATTCGCTTAAATGATTTTCATTTATTTTCAAAACATTAAATGAGTTTCATGAATATATTTTCTATATAAGAAATGAATTAAATCAAAAATCTTTTCCAAAGTTGTTATAAGGTTTTCAAATGAATTATCATAATATAAAATATAATGGTGCACAAATTATTTTTAATTAAAAATACATTCATTATATTCCCCTTTTCATTGCGAATAGTGGTGTTATGTTATTTAACGTTGTACTAAAGCCAAAAATGATTTAATGTTGGAAAATAAGTTTAAATAACTTAATTTTAAACTTATATAAGTGTTGAATTTTTATAAATTTTATTTAGCCAAAAACGAAATTATTTAAGCCATGTTTTCAAATTTGACATTAAGTGGCAAATTTGTAATTAATCAATAATGCAAAATTTTGATTTTTGAAAAGTGTTCAAAATATGCCCACAACTGGTTTAACACAAAGATATTATTTTTACAAATTTTTAGAAATTTATTTGACTTGATTTGGAGTCTTAAATCAAAAGTTATGAAAGAAATAAGAAAAATCAGAAAAAGAAAAAGTAAAAAATGCTGACGTCATGATGACGTCAGCGTCGTCTTCAAGCTCCAGTACCAGGAAACGCGAAATCAGCTCCCGTGCAAACTTCCCGAATTGATTCCTGTTGATTTAGAGTCCCAAATGACACACCGTTTGTTTCTAATTAAAGCCCTTGATCTCCTCTTTCATTCCCCCATAAAAGCACTCTCTTAAATGCCCTAAATTGCTCAAATTTCGTCCGCCATTAAATATGGACGTTTTTTGTCGAAATTAATGTCGATTGATTACGGGCAAATTACTACACCAAATCAAGCTCCATCGGATTCTATATAAAGCACTCGACCTCCTCCTCCATTCTCCCCCAAAAGCCCTCTCCAATACGCCACTAGGCCGACGAATTTGCTCGCCGGAGTTCTTCACATCCACGGACGATTTCATTGATTCCGGCGAGGTGAGGCGACCTCCGAGCACCGAGACCATCTCCATTCCGTCCGCCTTGCCCGTGCGCACCCCCTCGACCCATCCTCGCCTCTCCTCCACGACCAAAACGCTTGGGGCAAGCACGCCGAAGCTCGCCGACGCCCGACGCACTCTGGCCGCTCCTCCACGCCGCACCGAGGCGTGCCGCTCAACGTCGAAGCCACCATCCTCTCCGTCGCGACGCGCCGCATACGGGGAATCCCTCTACACGTCCGGAGAACCACGGGAACGTCGTCTCCGACCTCCACCCGACGCCGGCGCCGCCGTCTCCCTCAACTCCGGTGAACCGCGCCGCCACCTCCAGACCATCTCGCTGTAAGCCCTTAGATTTTGATCCAGCGGTGTTGATTAGATGACTTGTTTGATACAATAGCATCGCGCCGCGCGACTGTTGTGTTAGCTATTTTCCATTTTCGTTTTTCTGATTAGACATAACTTCCAAAATTCAAATTAAATCAACCGTAACTCCGTTTTTGATGTTTTTGTAGTCTATGAAATCGTATGAACATGTAGAAAATAGTGGTATAATAAAAACTTGTATTTTAGTCGTGCACTAACTTGATATTTACATAAACATGTAAAACATTATTTTAATTATAGTTTTAATTCTGTAAGGTCAAAATTTGTAAATAAAATATCTTTGAAAAGCCCATGACCTCTAGATTGTGCTAGTTATGTTATTTTCCAACCTTGAGAAATTTAGATTTATTCAAATTTAAAATATGATATTTAGTAAATTTGACATAACTATTAATAGAAACTTTATTTTGACTAAATCCAATTGCTATAAATTTATTTAAAACCCTTCCATCTATTAACACCATTTATAAGAAAATTGTGCTATAAAAAATAATTCACATAAAACTTTAATGTATATGTTTCCTTTTATTAAATTTTCCAAAAATAGAAAATTAATTAAATTGCATTTATAGCCTAATGCATGCTTTATAAATATCACAAATTTTGTATGATATTTCTTAGGATTTAAAAGTGCATTGCATGCATAACTTATTTTCACATATAGATATATGTTTCCCATAAGAAAACTCCTTCCCCATTTTCTCTGAGTTAGAAATATTTTCAACTTAGCATTTTGGTAAAGTGATACACTTAGACTTTTAGGATTTTCAACATGGAGCTAGAAGACCAATGAAGGACTTAGCCAAAACAAGACTTCAGAAGTATCTCCAAGGAGTAGAAGCACTTAGAAGAAGATCAAGAAGAAGTTCATGAAGACCAAACAGAAATATTTTCTAAGTCTTGTCCCTCTTTCTTTCTTTCTCCCTCCTCCTCTAAGACTTCATGAAGACTAAGTAAATCCAAGGCCAGCCTAGGTGATACAAAAATCATCAAGTCTGAAGATTCATCAAGACTACCAAGAGTTCAATCAAGACATCATCCAGAAGAAAGTTACAAGTCTGGAGATGAAGCCTGGAGGACAACTACATCTTTCTTTCTATCTTTTACCTCTTTCCTAATCTTATCTTTCACTTTAGACATAAACGATTTTTGATCATGTTATTACCATCTTGAAGTTTGTTGGATCCTAGCGGCATAGTGAGATGAAGCGGCCTGGAAACTAACCTTACATGTCCACGTACATGAGACCTGTTCCACAATTTAAGTGGCTGGCCGGGTGTCTGTCTCTCTCACTATAGTGAATATCCAATTTAACAAGAGTTGTTAATAATTGTTGATCACCTTGAAGAATAGAGTTAGTATTTTCTCTAAGTAGTTATGGACATCATGACTAAGTCATTGAGTGCTTATTCAAGATGATTTATAACAAAGTATTTTGTCCAACCTATGAGTTTAGTTCTTAGTCATTTTGACCAACCTAATTGCCTTGCATTAACTTAAAAGAATTTCATGGCATGACATGCATCTCTAGTCCTTAGAAATAATTTGCATATCATGCATAACATGTTTTCCTTAGAAGTGTTATGAAACTTATTTGTTAACTACGTATGTGCATGTATGATTGATGATTGTTGTTTGTTGATTGTTGTATTGTTGTTTGCTTATATTGTTTAGATTTAACGGAGAGCAAACGTTCGTTGTTGAATAGAGTTTGTGAACAACGACAACATTCAAAGGCAAGTGGCACACCTCATAAACTTCCTATTATTTTCTATATGCATTACTTAGTGTATTTTTATATGCATGAGTAAGATAGTATTGCTATGCTAAACCAACGTAGAATTCCCTTACTCCTGTGTCTAGGTTCCTATATAATACTTAGTAGATGTATTGATGCTATGCAATTGATGAAAAGTTTTACAAAATGTTAAGTGACTACTCAGGGCTGTGCTCATGGTTGTCGTCGCCTAGGATGAATGTCTATTCTACTTAGGGCCGTGAGCATGGTGATTTTTACCTGAGAGTGCACATCCACTAAGTTAATGAAACTTCTGGGTGGATTGGTTGTTAATGGTGGCGAAGTTGAGTGGCTACTCCGGTCCATGTCTATGGTTCCTGGAGTACGTGCACTTGTGGATGGCCACCCAGGGAACAGAGGAATCTGAAGAACTCCGAGTGAGGATTGCTTCCAGTGCAGCCATTGCCATATGGGCTCTGACTTGATCAATTATGTTGCGTGGACTCTCTCCGGCTTGACAAGCAGATGTAGGGGGGTGTTAGGTGGAACGGGTCAAGCCAGAGTGGGAGGGAAAATGCTTCTGAAAGATCTCGTCTCATTCTTCTCCTTTCCTTATCACAAATGGTGTGTAAAGGATAATTTGGGTTGAATGGGTACAATGGTGAACGTGCACAACCTCTGCAGAGTGTAAAACTAAGTACTTAGCCGTGTCCCCGGTACGGACAATTTGAGTAGCTGATCACGGACGTCAAACGGAGGATTCCATCATTCCAACTTCAGAAATAAAACTTGATGGGTGAACAAGGGAAGACGAGATTATGGTTTTCATGCCATACTTGTCTTGATTTGAAGAAAGAGTTTTCCAAAGAGATAGGAAAAATTGGCTTTATGCAAAATAGCCTTGAACTCCACCAGCCAAATATGCATATAGGTTATAGAGTTATTCCATTAAGTGTCCACCATAGTGTCACTTGCCAGACTCCATTTTTAATGGAATCTGACCCACGTTGTTACAATATTTTCCTTATTGCAGATTGTTGAGATGACGAGGGAGGTTTCGTTTATAGGTTTCGAGTCTACAACCAACATGTTTTCGCCTGTGGCAACACGAAGTTGTTGGAGACCCACTGCTATTGTATTTCCGCTGTGTACTTTTTCAATGCTAGCTTTATGCTATGCAACTTGTATCAAATATTTTGTAATTCTGGATCATCGATGTAATAAAATTGACGCTTTGTTGTGATATTACATCGTAAACTGTGTGTGCAAATGAATCGATCTAGTGATTTGCACTACACACAGGTATCTGCCTTATTTAAAGTGCAGGTACACTACACATTGCCTGTATCCTCGGGGGGCGCATGCGCCGAAGTCGAACAACCAGTTCAATCAGTTCGCCCGCGAGCTCAACGCCGCCCTCCCAAGCACGAAAACCTCCAGGCCCCTCATGTGGTCGCAGTACACCATCTCGTTTGACGCCCAGGATCACCCCAAATCCACCAAGACTGTTGGAACCCTCCCACTGGTCTGTAACCCCACCATCGACAAGTGGCTGTCTCAAAGACTCTCATCGATGGAGGAGCAGGCCTGAACGTTATCTCCATAGATACGTTCGAAGCGCTTCAAGTGCCCTACGAGCGGCTCATGCCCTCGAGGCCCTTCACGGGGGTCACCAGCGGCTCGATCGAGCCTCTAGGGCAGGTCAGGCTTGCCGTCACCTTCGGGAGCAAGGGAAATTACCGCACTGAGCACATCGATTTCGATGTCGCACACATCGGCCTGCCGTACAATGCCATCCTCGGCTACCCCGCGCTCGCGAAGTTCATGGCCGTCACGCACCATGCCTACAACATGGTCAAGATCCCCGGCAACGCTGGCACGATCACCATCTGTGGGCATGTTCTGGACGCTACGCGCGCCGTTGAGACGGCCTACAAGACCGCCGCCATGGCTTTCCCCGCAGAGGAGAACCTAGAGCCTCTCGAGAGACCCAAGAAGAAGAAGCAGTTGTTCTCCCAGGAGGCAGCTGCTACAAAGAAGATCTCTCTCAGCTCCAGCAGCTCGGGGGCTGAAGGCTCGGGGGCTAGCGTCACCATTGGCACCGCGATGCCTCCCAAATAGGAAAGCGCGCTCGTCGCCTTCCTCCAGGCAAACTCTGACATGTTCGCGTGGACACCGTCAGATATGTCTGGCGTACCGAGGGAGGTGATCGAGCACCACTTGGCCGTGTGCCCAAATGCGCGCCCCGTCAAGCAAAAAGCAAGAAAGCAAGCCCCCGAGAAGCAAGCATTCATCGTCAAGGAGGTCGAGAAGCTCAAAGCGGCCTAAGTCGTCCGCGAAGTCGCGCACCCCACTTGGCTTTCCAACGGCGTGGTAGTCCCAAAGCCCGCCGGAGGAGGCCGTCTCTGCATCGACTACACTGATGTAAACAAGGCCTGTCCCGAACACCCATATCCCATGCCCAGAATTGACCAGATTGTGGACTCCACGACAGGTTGCGACCTCCTCTGTTTCCTCGATGCCTTCTCTGGTTATTACCAGATAAAGATGGCTAAGGAGGAAGAGGAGAAGACGGCTTTCCTCACACCGTGCGGTATGTATTGCTACGTCTGCATGCCTTTCAGCCTAAAAAATGCCGGAGCCACTTTCCAGAAGTTAATGAGGATAGCCCTTGGCGGGCAAATGGGGCGGAACGCCGAGGCATATGTCAATGACATCATCGTGAAATCACGAGAAGGAAATACTCTCCTTGGAGATCTTGAAGAAACTTTTGCCAGCCTGCGCAAGGTGAACATCAAGCTCAACCCCGCCATGTGCGTCTTTGGAGTACCTTAAGGAAAATTGCTTGGGTTCCTCGTGTCTCATCGAGGCATACAGGCAAACCCAGACAAAATTAAGGCCATAGAAGACATGCAACCTCCACGCAGGCTCAAGGACATGCAACGCCTAGCAGGCTGCATGGCCAGCTTGGGGTGATTCATCTCCAAGTTCGGTGAAAGAGCCCTGCCGTTCTTCAAGATCATGAAAAGAACGGGCACTTTCAAGTGGACCCCTGAAGCTGAAAAAGCATTTGAGGACTTGAAGAAGTATCTAGCCAGCCCACCAGTAATGGTCGCCCCAAGGCCTGACGAGCACATGAAGCTGTACTTATCGGCTACTCCGCAAACAGCCAGTGCTGTCCTTGTGGTGGAAAGAGAAGAGCCAGTACTCCACAAGAAGAGTGCAACCACTCCAAAGAAAAAGCCTCCTGATAAGGAGCTCGACGAAAGGGCAGCCCTCACAAAACCACCGCCAGCCCCAAAGCCCAAAGAGAGGCCTGCCACAACCCAACCGCTGCAAGGAAATCTGGTCGAGGAGCCTCAGGAAGCAAACACCCTTGAGGCCAACCCCCTCGAGGCAAAACCCCTCGAGGTCGAGGCCAACCCCCTCGAGGCCAACCCCCTTGAGGCAAACACCCTCGAGGCCCAGGCCAAACCCCTCGAGGGACAAGCTGAGCCACCTCGGGCAAAAGACGCCGAGGCTACAGGAACTACCATCGTCGAGCATCCAGTCTACTTTGTCAGCACAGTACAATGCAGCAGAAGCTTCTCCTCGCACTCCTCATCGCCTCAAGAAAGTTGCGACACTACTTCCAGGGGCACCCCGTCACAGTGGTCACCTCTTTTCCCCTAGAGCAAATACTGCAACCCAAACGCCATAGATCGTGTCGCACGATGGAATATAGAGCTACAACCATTCAATTTGCGCTTCGATACCATAAGGGTAATCAAGGGAAGAGCGCTGGCTGACTTTGTCGCCGAATGGACTGACCCAACCCCTGAAGAGCCTTGGAAAGAAGAGCAAGAGCCCTCTGGAGCCGCAATGCCCAGCCTCTGGACCATGAAGTTCAATGGAGCTTTCGCTTGTCGCCGCGGCGGGGCAAGCGTAGTCCTGATCTCCCCCAAAGGCGACAAGTTGTATTACGCAGTCCAACTATGCTTCGGAATCGACAAGATATCAAACAATATCGCCGAGTATGAAGGCTTGCTTGCCGGCCTACATGCCGCAATCGCCCTAGGCGTCAAGCATCTACTCATCAATGGCGAATCGCAGTTGCTCGTCAAATTCTCTAACAAGAGCTACAAGCCTAAGGACGACCACATGGCGGCATACTTTGAAGTGGTCCGTAGGCTCGAGAAGCACTTCAGGGGAATGGAGCACATGCACATCCCAAGAAAGGAAAACCAAGAGGCTGATGACATCGCCAAGCGCGCATCAAAGAGGCAAGCTCAGCCGCAAGGTGTCTTTGAAGAAACGCTCGTCAAGGCATCCATAAAGAAACCCCAAGAGGCCCTGCCCGCAAGCACAGACGAAGCGCTCCCGCCACCACCTGCAAGCGGGGCTCCAGGCTGCCGGCCCCCTACAGGGGAGCGTCTGTTGCTCACAGCGGTACACCAAGAAACAGGATGGATCGACGTGATCAAAGATTACCTCCACAAAGGGGTCCTTCCCGAGGAAGACGTTCAAGCGGAGCGAATTGCCCGCCAAGCAAAATCGTACCAAATACTCGAAGGAATTCTCTATCGCAAGCGCCCAAACGGTGTCGCGCTCAAATGCGTCCCTCCTGAAGAAGGCAAACTGCTGATTAAGGACATCCACAGCGGGGAATGCGGCCACCATTCGTGCGCCCGCACCCTCGCAGGCAAATTCTTCAGGAGCGGCTTCTACTGGCCTCAAGCACTTCAAGATGCAATTGACATCATTCAAGCATGTGAAGCCTGCCAATTCCACGCCAAACAAATCCACCAATCAGCGCTGGGACTACAGACCATTCCGCTCTCGTGGACGTTTGCGGTCTGGGGGCTGGACATCCTGGGACATTTCCAAATGGCGCAAGGTGGATATCGCTACCTCTTCGTGGCCATTGACATGTTGACAAAATGGCCTGAAGTGGAGGTGACGCGCACAATCACAGCAAGCGCGGCGGTAAAATTCATCAGAGGCCTGGTCTGCCGCTTCGGAGTGCCTAACCGCATCATCACCGACAATGGCTTACAATTCACTAGTGGCATCTTCAGAGCCTACTGTGAAAGAATGGGCATCAAGCTATGCTTCGCCTCAGTCGCCCATCCGCAAAGCAACGGACAGGCTGAGCGGGCAAACGCAGAGGTCCTCAAAGGCCTAAAGACCAGGACCTTCGATATCCTCAAGGGCCACAACAAGGGCTGGATCAACGAGCTCCCCTCGGTGCTCTGGTCCATCCGTACCACGCCACCCAATCCCACCGGGGAAACACCGTTCGCCCTCGTCTATGGAGCCGAAGCAGTCCTCCCCACAGAGATAAAACATGGATCCCCACGGGTCCTTGCCTTTCCCGAGGACCAGCAAGAGGACCTCCACAACGACGACCAGCTGCTCCTTGAAAGGTTGCGACGCCACGCCGCCATACGGGCGGCCAAATACCAGCAGGACCTGAGACACTACCACAGCCGTAACGTGTGCTCGCGCACACTGGAGGCAGGCGATCTCATCCTCAGGCGAGTCCTCTCCAGGGAAGGCCTCCACAAGCTGTCCCCGATGTGGGAAGGCCCCTACAGGGTCACCCACATCGCCAGGCCTGGCGCGGCTCGCCTCGAGACGCAAGACGGCGTCCCCGTCAAGAATCCATGGAACATCATGCACCTACGCAAGTTCTACCCGTGATCATTTTCACGGCAAGACATTTAGCGAAAGAGGCAGCCCACGGCTCAACCTCCAAGCACCTTTTGTCTCTACAGGTTAAAAGCTCAAGGCTTAAACCTCAAAAATCTTTGTATCCACAAGGAACAAATTAAAACCGTGATCATTGTCACACCCGTGATCATTGTCACGTCGAGACTTCTAGCGGAAGAGGCAGCCTACGGCTCAACCTCCAAGCATTGTTGTCTCTAAGAGGTTAAAAGCTCACGTCTTAAACCTCCAAAGCATTTTTGTCTCCTAAAGGAACAAACGCAAAACATGATCATTGTCACGCCCATGATCATTGTCACGTCGATACTTCTAGCGGAAGAGGTAGCCTACAGCTCAACCTCCAAGCATTTTTGTCTCTAAGAGGTTAAAAGCTCACGTCTTAAACCTCCCAAGCATTTTTTGTCTCCTAAGGGAACAAATGCAACCGTGATCATTGTTACACCTATGATCATTGTCACGTCGAGACTTCTAGCGGAAGAGGCAGCCTACGGCTCAACCTCCAAGCATTTTTGTCTCTAGAGGTTAAAAGCTCACGGCTTAAATCTCACAAGCATTTTTGTCTCCTAATGGAACAAATGCAACCGTGATCATTGTCACGCCCGTGATCATTGTCACGTCGAGACTTCTAGCGGAAGAGGCAGCCTACGGCTCAACCTCCAAGCATCTTTGTCTCTAGAGGTTAAAAGCTCACGGCTTAAACCTCCAAGCTCCAGAGGCTTCCCTCGAGGGAAAACCCTCTGAGCTCTCCATCTAACGAGCCACCTCAGACCGTTGAGAGTCTCTGCCACTAAAGGGTGGTCCCCATGCCTCGACATGGTCAAAACATTAACTTGGCAACCCCAAGCATAATGACTCAATTTCGTTCTCAAGTGAACTTAGCGCCTAGGCGCCGATTTAAAATAAATTCCGTGAGTTTTATTTTCGCATTACTCTGTTGAAGTGTGCGCTTATATCTCTCCACACGCGTACCTCGCGAGCGGGGGCTGAGTATGGTGCCGGTGCCTCAAATGACACACCAGCAACACTGCAAAATCCAAGAGTCCGAGCTCTGGCTGGAGGGCAAGATCCCACAAACACGCCCTCTCTAACAGAGGACCTTGGCACTTACTCTCCTCGCAAGGAACGCCTGAGGGGACCGATAAGCGCGCACGAGTCCCGTGAACCGTGTTCCAGCGTTTGGGTTCGCCCCTCTAATATCTGCAGGAAGAAATCCCCCACAAGCCTGAAGGGGCACCCGGGAGCGACCCCTCAAGTGGGCAACCTCGCCGGAAGAAAAGCCTCCGCTAGGCGAAAACCTCGAGAAGCTAAGTCTCGCGCCCATGCCTTAAGAGCGTTTCCTCTCCCTAGCGCACGTTTGCCCCTCAAGCGACTTCGCTTTCCCTTACGCGTCATGGACTACTCGCACGTCTAAGGGGGACACTTGAGCATCGCGACTCAGGGCTCTTACCTCTCCTAGGCCTAAACTCCCCCCGGCCTTGCGGAGTCATTGCTCCTGCATACCGAAGTGGCGGAGTCATGGCACGAGGAGATGGGACCTACCGACGCAGAGAACAAATAGACATGAAGATGAGTCCAAAGAGACCACACGGGGGGCAAACAAGCTCGAATTAAACAACAATAACCGGGGGGCAAACAAGCTTGAATTAAACAGCAATAAAAAGTATATTACATGCCAAAATGTCTTAAGAAGTCTAAACACACAGTTGTTTCAGATACAAGCGCACGCAGGCGCAGCAAGAAGAGGCTCAGGGGGAAGCAGCACCGCCTTGGACCTCCTCCGCGGCACCCTCCTCAGCCTTGGCAGAGCAGGCCTACTCCTCGCTGTCCTCAGCCGCAGCCTGAAGCGGTTGCAGAAGGCATCAACTTGCTCACGGAGGGAGCTGGAGACCCGCTGCGCATCCTCGCCCTGAGCAGCTTCTGTCACGAAGGAGAAGTCGAAGCCTGGCGTGAGGAGCTTGAGGGTGGTGAAGATGCGGTCGACGACCACCCCCAGGAGCTGCCGACTCTCGTCCTCGATCATCTCGCGAAGCTCAGCGACGGAACCCTCGAGCGCCTCGAAGAGCTGGTCAAAGTAGACCAGGTACATGGCAGCGTCGCCACGGCCTCGGACGTCAGTGTGAGGCGACTCCGCGCCGAGCTGCGTGGCACGCTCGTTGCCACGAGCGACCAGCGCCTCGAACATACGCTCACACTGCTTCGAGAGTGCGCGAGACGCCTGGGCAGAGTCCAAGGCCTCCGCCGCCCGCTCCATCGCCGGGGCCACCTGCTCCTCCACATCCTTGGCCAAGGAGTTGAGGTTGTGGACTGCCTCAGTGCGAGCCTCCTCCACTCGGCGACGGCCATCCTTGGCGCGCTTGAGGCGATCCTCCAGCTTGGAGTTGGCCCTCTCGAGCTCGGCGATCCGCCGAGCATCCGCGTCGTGCTTGACCTTGAAACGGTCCTCCTGCGTCTGGGCCAGGTCGCGGTACTTCTGAGAGGTGGACTTGCGGAACTGCTTCTCGCGCTCCTCGAGGGCGTCGCCGGCCTCCTTCTTCTTCTCGGCGAAACGCCGCTCGAAGCGCTCGTAAGCTAGCTTCTGGGCAGCGACGTTTTCGTCGTACTTCAAGGTCGCCTTGGCCAAGTCTCCTTCGCGCTCCTCAAGGGCCTCGCATTGGGCGACCAGGTCCTTCTCCGCCTGAAGGCGCTCCTCCTCCCACTGCTGCAGCTCCTTCTCCTTGAGGGCCAGCTGCCGCTCACGCTCGGCAAAGCCCTTGCGGTCGTCCTCCAGAGCGACCTGCGCGGCCTGATGGGCGGAGAGCAGCTGGGTCTCCAGCTGGCCCAACTCGCGGCGCTTCTGCGCCAGCGAGCCCTCCATCGCCTCGCGCTCTGCCTTGGCATGGCGCAGGAGCTCCGCTGTGGCGTCATGTTCCGCTTGGAGGGGCTCGAGGAGCTCTGCGGCGTCGCGGATGGCCCCCTCATGGACCTCCTTGGCAAAGCGGCTGGCCTCCTCACGCGCGGCTTGCAGCGCCGCATCCTCCAGCCGGCGCACTTCGACCGCCGCGTGGAAGGATGTCCACGACTTCGTCAGCTCCTCCTGCTGCCGAGCAAGCCATATGTCCCCGAGGGCGAGGTGCGCCTCCAAGCCCTCCAAGGATTCCCTCACGAGGATGAAGGCGACCTCGCGGCGCACCGCGCTCCAGTCCCAGCCGCGGGGACCAGCTCCTGTCTCGAGGAGGGCCCGGCGCCGGCGGCAAGCCTCGCAGGCCCGACCTCCGAGAAAGTCCGGGGGCTAGCCTGGGCCTCGCTCGTGCCCGCGCCGGCATCCTCCTCTGGCCCTGCAGCTGCAGGGCGTTCCTCGGTCACAGCTTGACGAGGAGGCGAGGAAGCATCTCCCCCTGCAGGTCCGCCCGTGCCTGCTGCTGCCTCGCGCGCTTCCCCTGCAGGCTGCACGGGAGCAGTGGCCGCAGGAGGTGGGGTAGGCGCGCGCGGAGGCGTCAACACGCGCGGCGGTGTCGGTTCGCGCGGTGGAGTAGCCTCACACGGAGGCGTAGCCGCGCGAGGAGGAGTAGGAGCTCGAGACGGCACGGAAGCTGTCTCCTCCGAGCCTTCCACCACCAGAGGCTCGGAGGGCGGTGCAGGTGTCTCTGGGCGTGCCACCTGAGGCCCTGCTGCCCCCGCCTGGGACACAACCGCCTCCGCTTGAGGCGCCCCCTCAAGGGGCCCCGTGGAGGCCGACTCCACAGGCCTCGCGCCCTCTTCAGCCACGACCCCGGTCGTGGCGCTCTTCACGTCAGCCGCCTTGCGGAGCCGGCGGCGCTTCGCAGGCACTAGATCACTGACAAGAATCCAAGAAAGACCTTCAGTAAAGGGCAAAGTGAAGGAGAAAGTTAAAAAGCAAACGATCCAACATCAGGAAAAATCACCCTAAAGGGGGTGCGCCAGCATCGACCCACGCCATGCCTGGCGAGCGCCATGAGGGGAAGGGCTTGGAAGCAGGCCTTGCTGGGGGCGCTTCAGCTTTCCTTTTGGAAGGAACGTCAGACGGCCTCGCCCCCGAGCGGTCCACAACGGCTTTGGTGCGGGGCCCGCGCCTTCTTGGAGAAGCCTCCGCGTCAGAGGCTTCCTCTTCCTCAGCCTCCTCCTCCACGAGGCGCGAGGGCGCCACCACAAAGGCGTCTTCATCGCCTGACGAGATATCACAAATCTCGTCATTAAATGGCCCGGCCCGTGAGGAGGAAACCTCCCCTGCAGCGGCCTCCTCCTCACCTGGGCCAGCTCCTGAGGCCGAAGGAGAATCGGCACCCTCCGCTCCCCGCGTGGCCGGCATCGGCACCTCGAAGTCCGCCTGGCCTGTCGGGACAAACGGAGGCATCCCCTCCAGGAGGTCCAAACGCTCCGTCAGGTTGTATTGGTGAAGGGGCCGGAACGCCGCGGGGAGCTCATCCACGGCAAGCACCGATGGATTGACGAAGAGCGCGGAGAGGATGTTGTCGATGGTGTCCTTGTCATTGTCCTCGACGTGGAGCCGCATCTTATCGCTCGGCCCCGAGTACTTCCACATGGGGACCGAGTGTGCCTGGAAGGGCGTGATGCGGCTCGTCACGAAGTCTGCCACAACCATCTGCCCCGTGAGGCCCTCCTCGCGGAGGAAGCTCAGGCGCCCCATCAAGCTCACATTCCTAGCACCGTCGAAGGTGGCCTTGCCCCAGTTGGAGATCTTCAACGGGGGCTCGTCGGGGACCTCGAGGAAGGCGCAGGGACGCTCCACCCCAACAAAAAACCACTTCTGACGGAAGTCGTCTACCTTCTTCGTAACGGAAGTGATGGCCTTGCCCTCGCTCCAAGACATGGGGATGTAGACGCTCCCCATGCCGTCGACGATGTGGAACGAGACGCACCCGGAGCGCTCGTTCTTCACCGTGTTCCGGAGCGCGTAGAAGCACCGGAACAACCCCACCGTGGGCTCCAGGCCCAGATACGCCTCACAGAGGTATGCAAAGACGGCGAGGATGAGGACGGAGTTGGGGTGCAGGTGCAGCAGCTGCACCTGGTAGAATGCCAGTACCGCCTCCAGGAACGGTGAGAAGGGTGGCACCAGTCCCGCAGCAAGACAATGCTGGAAGATCGGGAAGAACCCGCGCGGACGCTTCCCGTGCGCCACAGGCTTCAGGGTAGTGGTGCCGTGCTCGTTCGTCCGGTCCGCCACCAGGTACCGGACCTTGTCGAGCGCTTTCTCGTTGACGCGCACGCCCAACAGTGCCGCGCCCACAACGGTCTCAGGGGCCTCCGCCTGGGAGGAAGACCCCGCGGCGTCCTTGCCTTTGCTCTTGTGTGGGCTCATCGTCGGGGGCGCGGAAGGTTGAAGGAGGCGGAGAAGAGAGAGTCGCAAGGGAGAAAGGAG
Source organism: Poa annua (assembly GCA_026929855.1). Lineage (NCBI taxonomy): Eukaryota > Viridiplantae > Streptophyta > Magnoliopsida > Poales > Poaceae > Poa > Poa annua. The sequence continues at coordinate 48,852,315 of CM049428.1, forward strand.
GCGGCGAGCTCTGGGAAGCAGAAACTTCTGCGAGAAGAATTGGAAACAGTAACGGCTCCCTGTGGCCTCGCTCGGGATTTATGTCACCTCGAGGAGCAGTTACCGGGACGTGGGAGGACCCCCCACGACTCGCGCCCCAGATCGTGCGAAGCCGTTATTCGTCCAAGCGCCGCGTGGCTCGGGCCGGCTGGGCACTAAGGGCCCACGACGCTTCGCTTGAGCCCATGGGCTCAACCGTGCCCATCATGGGCCCGGGGGCTACTATCGGCCCAGTGGGCTCTGGGGTATGGCGAGAGCCCATTCCCCCTCAGGCCTCGCACGCTGGCCAGTCAGACGAAACGGCTAAGGACCAAGCGTCACCGCCTGACGGGACCCTCGAGAGGCAACTCCCCTCGAGGGCCTAAAGTGGAAGCGGCGCGCTCAAGGGGTCCCTCGCCTCAGGGGACCCTCCCGAGTCGCCGACGCGCCTCGAGGGAGTCCCGCAGGGGTCTCCCCTCAGGCCTCCCCGCGCCTGAAGGGAAACGTCGCAGCCAAGGAAGTACAGCAAGATGCACATGGCCCCTGCCACGACCACGTGGTGACACAAGCACCCCCGTTGCCGTTTTGGTGATAAAGGGGTCAATAAAGCGGCTCCGCCTGCTGCGCAACTGCCAGGACCTTCTACTCTGACGATAAAGCAGGTGGACGGCCCAACCCTCCAACGGAGAACGTCATCGCGGGCTCCACCTTAGAGACTGCCCTCTTTGCAGGCAGTACAGCACGGTCGGCCGCCTGTCGGCCACCGCGCCCACCTTTACCACCAATGGACCGCGTGTAACACCCCAATTTTCTCAGTATTAGTAATTGTGGTGTTACCCTAGATTTTTAGCCTTAGCAAAAACCTTTTTGTGTGTAGAATTTTGAGGCATGAGATATTTTGTTTGCAAACATAATTCTTGATTGAGTTCCACTAGTCTTCCTGGTTAATAGAAACCCTAAAACCTCAACAACCAAAATAAAATATCAACTATTAGGATCTTCATGGTTGTTAAAACTTAGCCAAACTAGGAGCTATTATTAAGCAAACCATAAATGGTTTTTGACATGCATCTGAAACATTTTGGTCTAAGGAATCCATAGTTTCACACCCTGTTCCAAATTCTCTCAAAAGAACTTGTTTGCACATAAATATCACTAGCTTTTGTAGCCATCAAATTAACATGACCATTTCAGTTATTCTTTTCCTTCTCACTAAAAGTTTTCTTTTCCTTGTGAGTCAAATGAGGTGTTTGACTTGGGCATTTATAAATTCAGTAAATTCTCCTAATTTTGGTGTTAATAACTTGTGTTTTATAAATCCAAATCATGCAAGCTTGGATCTGTTGGAAAGCTTGTAAAAATGTCTATCTAGATTTGTAAATTTTGCATGCAGGAGATTACTTTAGCAAAAGTTGTTTCTAGTCTAAAAATAACATCAGTAGATGTTTGGTGATTTTTAATTCTTAAATGAAAACACTTTTTGAGGTAAATCCACTTGGAAGTGCTAAATATGAGTTGGAGTTATCATGTGCATCAAAGGTAGATTTTTCCTGTAAATATTTATTATTTATTGGGCAAATCTCTGAAAAACAGAGAGACATTCCGTTAAAATGCATTTCTGTAATTTCAGAAATTATTGCATGTCTAGTTTTGTTTGGTTGAGCCACCTTTGCCCCTAGATTAATGTTGGGGGTATTTTTGTGAGATATCCACATGTTTTATCTAACTTACCCCATTGGTTTGGCACAAAAATAATCCATAATATTTTCTGTACTTAAATAATAGTCAGAAGTTTATGTTATCTTAAAACAAGGATAACTTGAGCTTGGAGTAGCCAAATTTGATGAACAAAATCTCCACTTAAAGAGAAAACTCATATCTCAGAAGAAAGGTTAATTGTGCATACAGGAGATCTATAAAACTGAGTCTATCTTCTGTTTGAGTTTGACATCAGTAGCTCTTATCTGATTTTTAATTATTATTTCGTGATAGATTTTCATGCTCAGATAATTTTCAGAGATCCATATAGTGGTTAGGAGTAGTATGGTAGAAGGGTTTAATTTTAGGAGCAGTACCTAAGGAGTTATGCCTTTTTCATGTAAACAGCCCTTGATGAGTATTTAAATGCATCAGTTGTATTTTCTGTTTGTGATGCTTGTTGTTGTTCTGTTTGTGATGCTTGTTGTTGGTTATTATACTTTAGATTGTTATCAACTCGCATTTTAGGATTTACACTAGCTTCGCTTGTTTTTTTTTTCATGTTACGGTAGAACCGCAAACCGAAGAAGAGCAGTACGAGGTAGCTGAGCACAACTACGAAGAAGAACAGGACCAGGGGCAGTACTCTGAGCAAGGCAAGCCCACCTCACCACTGTAATGAATCCTACTATTTTATCAAGCATTGTTTTGTTTTCAAAATAAAATGATGCATGTTTCACTTCTTTTGTGGTACCTTGCCACCCAAAAACTATTTTACAAAATATTGTTTGGCCAAAGTTATCTGCTAGAATACTGTAGGTATTACAAACAGAGTTTTACCTGATGAGCCTTGTTGTTGAAGGCTTCATAAAAAATATTAAGATTTCTAGTAGACTACTTTCATCTACTTATCTCAAAACTATAGGATGGGGACCTATTTGATAAAACTGTTTTACGGAGGAAAACCCGAGTTGCTGGGAGCAATCGGAGAGCAAGTGTTTTATTAAAACCCGAGTTGCTGGGAGCAATCGGAGATGTTTGCAAAAAACCATGCTGCTGGAATAGTCGGAGGATTGGAGGTTGTTTTTGAGAAAAACAAAGTACTGCCCTAGCAGCCGCTCGAACAATTAACCCGTGCAACCACACTACCTGACATGGGTAGGGCTTAGCCGGAAGCTTGTCTGTTTTAGTGTTGGGGCTCTCATACTTTCTATAAGGGCTAGGCCCTCGAAGCCGGGTTGTCGTCCGGAAGAGACAATACACTGTTGAGGACCAACAGCCGGACGATTACGGCGGGTCTCCTGACGTGGTGGTGTGGCGTCCCGAGGAAAGACCAAGAGGTCTAGTGGAGCACACGGTGCCGAGGAGAACAAACCTACCGGGAGGCCCCGATTCTAGGGTGGTCATAGTGGAAAGCTTTGATCGTGTTATCCGGACCCCCGCATGCAGTCATATGACGGGCCGTGGCAGACACGGCGGAATAACCGATAGGTGTGGGTAAAGTGTGCAACCTCTGCAGAGTGTAAATCTATTCGAATAGCCGCGTCCGCGGTCATGGACGGTTGGAAAGGCCACTGATCTAGGCGTATGGGCATTTTGGTTCTTGAAAAGAGGAAAGAAAAGTTTTTCTGGGGGAAAACAAGAAGGCACAAGTTGGTACCTGGGAGGTACGGAATTTGGGTGAAGATGGTTGATCTCGGGAAGACAATCAATCCGATCCCAAGTCAGGAAAAAGGGTTACCCCTATCCTAGTGTTTTGATAAACTTTTACAGAGGAAAGTTTTCCAGTACTTAGATATATCCTTGCTATATCTAAGAGAAGAGAATTCTATCTCTAAATGTTTTCTTCAACAAAGATATAGAGATGTCGTATTCTCTATGCTTGAAATCATTGTATTCGAAAATAAGCCCTATAGTCGTATATAGGAGCCATCCTAGTTTTCAAAAATGCTTTACTTGCATATCCTTGAAAAACTATAAAAACCTAGAGGTGGTCTTGCGAGTACGTAATTGTACTCATATGGCTTTGTCCCTGGATATTCAAATGTCCAGATTGTAATGAGGAGGCCTACGTCGAGGAGGAGGTGTATGACGACGACTACGCCACTTAGCTGTCACCGGTCAACTGCACTTGTGGGATCAACGCTCGGAGATGTCAAGAGCCGTCGCTAGCCACGAGCTTCCGCTATCTTAGTTAATTCCGTCCTGCGTGACGAGGTTTGTTGACTTTGGTCGTATGACCGCCTATGTGGTGTAATACTTTTATTCGTACGACTTGAATGATGTAACTCTTTGATACCTATGTTGGTTATGTGATTGCGATGCACTGATCATTGGGATCGTGATCTTTTACATAACGTGGGCATCTCGAACTTGTTTCAAGGGGTCCTTACACCGCGTCCATGGACGAATGGACCGCGGTGGACTCCAACTCCACGGTGCCTCTGCCGTGTGGGAGCCACCTTGAAGGCCAAGCCGAAGGAGAGCGCCAGAGGGGCCTATAAAAGAGGCAAGACATCCATCGTAGCACGGGTCGGCCCTTGGCGTGCAACAACCGTTGTAAACCTTAGCAACTCTTGTTAGGATAGCCTTGAGCCCGAGGAGGAAGAAGATCATCGCTTCCCTCCCTAGGCAAGAACTGCCTCAATGGGGCCTCCGGCGAACTCCACTGTACTGTAAAATCCATCATCTAATACAGTCAAGCAGGAGTAGCGGTCTTACCTCCTCACGAGGGTCGTGAACCTGGGTAAAGGTTGGTGTCTATCTCTGTCGTGGGCGTGTCGTCTTCGGGTCCGGCGAGCAACGTCGCGGAGCCCTTCGAGGGTCTTGACCTCCATGTTCAACCCCCTTCACGAACTACTCTTGAGGAAGTGACTACCCCCGATTCGTGGGAGTCATAACCTGACAAATACTCATATACTTGTTGCTGTTGATTATGTTACTAAATGGGTAGAAGCTATACCTACTAAAAGTGTTGATGGTGAAACATCATTAAAAATGATTCAAGATATTATTTTCCCTTGGTTTTGTGTTCCTAGATATCTTATGACTGATGGAGGTTCTCATTTTATTCATGGTGGCTTTAGAAAAGTTCTTGCTAAATATGGTGTTAATCATTGAATTGCTTCAGCTTATCATCCTCAAACTAGTGGACAAGTAGAATTATAAAATAGACAAATTAAATCTATCTTCCAAAAGACTGTTAATAGAACGAGGAATAATTGGGCTAGTAAATTAAATTATGCATTGTGGGCTTATAGAACTGCTTATAAAAATCCCATGGGTATGTCTCCTTATAAAATGGTTTATGGAAAAGCTTGTCACTTGCCTTTAGAATTAGAACACAAAGCTTATTGGGCAGTGAGAGAACTAAGTAGAGATTTTAAACTTGCTGGTGAGAAAATATTACTTAATTTGGGTTTTCTAGATGAATGGAGAAGTGAAGCTTATGAAAATGCTAAACTCTTTAAAGAAAATTTAAGAGATGGCATGATAGGAGAATCCTTAAGAGAGAGTTTCATGTTGGTGAGAAAGTTCTATTGTATAGCTCTCGTCTTAGATTCTTTGCAGAAAAATTACTCTCCAAGTGGGGAGGACCATATGTCATTGTGGATGTGTTTCGTTCGGGTGCGATAAAAATTGCTTCGCTCAAGGATGACTCCACACAAGTGGTAAATGGACAAAGACTCAAGCATTATATTTCTGGAGATTCTTATAATGAAGATGTTGATATTATTCAAGCAATTACTTCGTAAGATTATATATTAAGGAAAATATTTCTGAGTCTGCAGAACCTGATTTCGAAAAGGTACAGTTTCAGTAAGAAATAGTTCACGAATTTAATTTTGACCTATGTAATATTTATTTTGGAAAATATGGAAACATATGAGACGAAAACGAGCCGGACACGAATTCTGAGGCGCCCACACCACGTGGTGGCGCGGGCCCTTGCTGGCCGCGCGAGCACCAGGTGGGGGAGCCTCGGAGCTCCTCTCCTACTCGGTTTCGCCTTGTTGCCTTCCTTTTGTTTCGTAAATTTTTGCTATATATTCACCGGAGCCCCTGATGTCCGTATATCGTGTTTTTTACGCGTTTTTGTTTCGAGCTATTTCTGTCCACATGTCGTCCTAGGGATCTTGCTCCGAATAATACGCACTTTGTCGCCAACGCGAACTCCTTCAAGATCTTGATCAAGGGTCTTTTGTTGGATGGGTGGGAGATGAGAAGGTGAAGGCTAGGCACAAGGACATGGACGACAACGTCATGGAGGAAGTAAAGAAGATGGAGTCGGCCAAGAAAGATAGCGCAAGGATGGGGACTTGCAAGCCCACCTTTGTGGGCTCAATTAACGTCCAATGTGCTTTTTATCATAACATGTAGGGAGCAATACCACTTGCTCCGGATTTTAGCTCTTTTCCAGATGCAACAGAAGCTCTCCGAGACACGGATCAGTTTTGCGAGCAGTACCACGTCGTGAGGAGGGAAGTGGATATACTTCAAGAGGAGAACAACAGGCTTCGCAATATGTTGGAGCGTTACCTTACCCCACTTCAAATCGTCCCTTCATCACCACCGAAGGAGTAATTCATCATCGGTATTTGCATCTCCCTTAGCTTGTCCTAGCTTGGGGGGGGGGGCGATATTACCATTATCTTTCATCTTTTACCTTCTTAGTAGTGTCATATCATGAGTAGGGAAGTTATCTTATATGGTGTGAGTTTCCGTTATGGAATATTAATGAGAAGTGTTATCATTTATTTTCTACACACTTTATTTTAGTTTGCAACTTTAATCATGTATGATTGATCTTGTTAACAGTATTGGTAATCACTTTGGGAACATATAGTAAATATTTATGCTTTGGCCAACTTAGCATTGGTCAGTAGCTACAATACTTTGAGACTTAAGAGGAAAAAGAATTACATGTAGAATATAGCATCCATTGATCTTTCTCACTTGTAGATGATAAGCTTAGTATTCACAACTTAAAATTGTGTGTGCCTTCAAGTAAGAATTGCATGATTGTCTTTACTACATGTACGTTTGTTTGTATCCATCAACTCTTATGCTTGCTACCCAACCTTGCTACCCAAAGCCCTGTATCGAGAGGGAACACTTCTCGTACATCCAAATGTTGAACCCAAACCCTTGCCATTTGTGTCCACCATATCTACCTACTATGTGGTATTTTGCGCCACTCCAAGTAAATACTTTTGTGCTATCTTTATTCAAATTATCCCTGATTTGTGTCAATGTTCACTAGCTCCTAAGGAAATATTAGTTGGGTTTGTTATCTTCCATACTCATTAAGTAACCCTTCACTTGCATGCTTCATCTGCTCGTCATTAACTTTGCAAAGGGGTGGTCAGACCACTATAATGTCAAAGGTTGAGTTTTTCAAAAATATAGGCACTCCCCCATGGTTTGAGATTGATTGGTGGCACCCGAAGATTCAGCTAGCCATGGTTATGTTAGAAAGGTGGGGAGTAGTGTCATGGATGTGAAACTAAACAGAAAAATAAGATGAATATCATAAATGCTTGTTTTTATAAAATAATCGGAACCACCTCTGACTTGCTTAGTATGGAAGATGACAAGAACTCTATTACCATTCGTTGACAACGACAAACACCGCTCTACTCTTACTTTTAAGCTCTTTATGTGATTTCGAAAACCTATAAAAACGAAAAGCTCTAGCACATGCATGTATCTCTGCTTCCCTCTGCGAAGGGCCTATCTTTTACTTTGTGTTGAGTCAGTAAACCTATCTCCTTCTAACTTAAGCAAACATTTGAGTTGATTGTGATTCAACCATTTATACATTAGTATTGTTGATCATGTCTTTTATTCTTTCTTGCTTAGAACATTGTTGGCACCTAATGAATTTTATTTTGGGAGTTATCAACTAATAAAGAGGGCTGTTTTATAAACTAAGCTCAATATGTTAATTGTTTTCTGACCAAGGACTAAGTTTGCCAACACCAACTAAGGTTTTCTCTATGTACCTTATTGTGATTCTCCTCTACTTGTTATAAGTTGATTTATATGAACAATGTTGTTATCTAAGATGACTTGTGCATTTATACATGTGATGCTTCTTGTCCGTATATTTTATATCGACACTTCACTCCATAAACCTGTGGTCATGTTTACCGAGTTCAGCTTTCGCTTGGGGACAAGCTAGGTCTAAGCTTGCAGGGAGTTGATACGTCCATTTTGCATCACTATTTTATATCATAATTTACTGCTATTCATTGATTTATTTCATATTTGGAGATGATACTTATGTTATTTCATCTATTTTGCATGATTGATGATCATTGGAGGATGGAACTCCGGAGTCTGAATTATGCTGGAAAAAGCGTCATCGAGATACAATATTTGCGAAGCTCAGAAGATCAAAAGAAACACCTGGTAATTATTTTATCACCAGATCATGAAGGAGGCCAAAACGGGACCCTGAGGTGGGGCCCAAGGGGCCCACACCATGCCCAGGCGCGGCCAGCCCTGGAGCCGCGCGAGCACTAGGTGGGGCCGCCCTGGCCCACCTCTGGTCGTGATCTTTCGCGTACTTCATCCTCCCGAAAACCTAAGACCCGTACGGTGTCCAGAATTCCTCTTCGCCACCACCACGAGGCGGAGAAGACAGAGAGATAAAAGCTCTCTTGAAGGCTGCATTGCCGCCGGGGAAATCCCCTCCCGGAGGGGGGAAATCGTCGCCATCGTCACGGTCATCGAGCTGCACTGCATCACCATCGCCAACACCACCATCTCCACCGCCGACGCCGTAATTGATGCACATGGTGGGTGTGTTGTTGGGAGACCCCAAGAGGAAGGTGTGAAGTAGTGCAGCAGCAAGTTTCCCTTAGTATGAAACCATGCTTATCAGACCAGTAGGAGACGGGAATTCCCCCGAGGTATCAACGGCGCCAGAAAAGAGCTTGACGTAGTTGACGTGGAGCCTGCACACAAACAATCAAGATACTTTGCCCCAGTCTCACCGGCTTGCTGTAACAAACAGTTAAACGTATGTGTGGAAGAAAGATGTTTGTTTGCAGAAAGTAACATGTTTGTAGTTGTGGTTTTATCAGATTAAAGAGAAGGACCGGGGTCCACAATCCACTAGTGGTGTCTCTCCATAAATAATAGTAACATTCATTCATGCGGGCAAACAAATTACAGCTGGTTAATTGATAAAATAATTATGAGCAAACCAATGCATATACTAACGTTATGATGTTTAGTGTGAAATTCATTCGGGCATTACAACAATATACATAGACCATTCCAACCGCATCTATGACTAATAATCCACCATTCAGTTAGCGTCCGCACCCCTTTCAGTATTAAGTTGCATGCAACAAATTATCGCCTTAAGCACTTTGTGTAAAGTAAGTAAGTAACATCATCCTTAGATAAAGTATGATTGTTTTATCCCTAGTAGCAACGGTACAAATACAACCTTAGAGCTTTCTGTCACTGCCCCAGATTTAATAGAGACAAGGACCTACTATCGAGCATAAATACCCCCTCTTGGAGGTACAAGCATCTTATTGGCCAAAACACACACGAGTAACGGAGAGCATGCAAGATCATTAAATAACACACACATGATATATTATGAAGCAATAACTTTGGTACTCAATATTCATCGTGTAACATCCCAAATTTCTCAAAAAAAAAAATTAAAACTTTGCATTCGTGCATCATGCATCATAAAAGTATGGCATTGAGAACACATAAGGGTAATTTGAATTTTAATTATAAGGTTAAATAAAATTGTTTTCATTAAAGAGGTCCATTTGAACTCCTTATACAAATCTGTATTTTATTATTTTATTTAATTAGCAAAAGGATATCAAAAAGTTATAAATTAAATTAGCTTTTCAAAACATATTTTTATGAATTTTTCTGAAAAGTTTTGACTAAGTTTTAAAATCAAATTTGAATTAAAAATTTGAAATCAGAAAATGTTTTGGTTAAAAAAAAGGGAGAGGAGAACGGCCCGACCCAATCTGGGCCGAAGCCCACTCGTTCTCTCCCGTGCGCGCAGCGCAGGCGAAGCGCTGCGGCCCAACAGCAGCCCACCTCCCTCCTTCAGTCGCTGACAGCCGGGGCCCACACGTCATCCCCCTCCCCAACTCGTGACGAACACGAACACGATTCCACCGAAACCCAGATTTTTGCGGATCGAAATCCGTTGGGAAAATCGCGAGGAAATCGCTCCCCTACGCCCCCATATAAACCCCCCCCCACCTCCCCCTCTGCCGCCTCCTCCCGAACCCCAAAACCCTAGAGGATAGCCTCCAGGCCGCTCAGAAACTGCCCGCCGCCGTCCGCCATTGCCGCCGCCAAAATCCTCGATCTCCGGTGAGTGCAGAGCTCCTCGAGTTCTCCCACGACTCTCTTTCGACTCCTAGTTAGCGCGCGCACGTCCTTGACATCTCCCCTGCTATTCTTCTGCTCCAGATCGCCGCATCCGTGATCGACCGAAGCAAACCGCCGCCGTCTCCATCTCCGGCGAGCTCTAGGAGGAGAAGGGAAGCACACCGAAGACCCCCGTCGCGCCAACAGCTCCGCCTCGACCTCCTCTTCGTTGCGGTACGTTCCGTTCTTGCTCGCACGTCGTAGATCGCCGGAAACGCGTATGCCGACGATGGCGCCGCCGCGGGCACGGGATCGCCGGCGAACCGCGCCGCTCGTCCGCCCCCTTCTGATCCTGGCCGTCGGATCTAGATCCAATGGATCTAGATCGGGTGGATCTGGAGCGTGCGATTTAAATTAGATCGGACGGTTCGCGTACGCGATCCGCGCTGAACCGGTATCGGCCAATCAGCGAGCGCCGCGTGGCATATTGATTTTCTATTTTCGCAGAGAAATTGTTTTAAAAACAGAAAACAACACAAACTTACAAAATTCATAACTTTTGTTCTGTTCATCCAAATTTGATGAATTTTATATCCACGTGAAGCTCTGCTCGTGTAGTTTAATATGGTTTCATTAGTTTATCCTTTTAGTGTATATTAAATTGCGGAATTTAATTGTTTAGCTTTCGGATGATTAAATCTATAATTTAATTAATAAAATTTCTTTCCAAATAAATCCAATTGTTTTAGAGATTTATTAATGCACTCTGTCCAGAGAGTGCAATCTGAGATTTATTTGAAATTCTCATAATTAAGGAAATTGGTTTTAGAACTTAAAACTACTATTATGCTCAATAATTTAAATGATTAAATAAAATAGTAAAATATGGATCATTGTAATTCATGCATGAATAACAGAGAAATTCAAATAGTAATTATTGGGTCTTGTTAAGTCCATTGCATATTAAGCATGCATACATATTTTTGTATTGATATTTTAAGTGTTATGCTTGTGTGTTTATTTAGTTTTATTGTTTGTCTCTAGATTGTGAAGAGGAGGAAGGTCCTTGTGATTGTTATTCTTGCTGTGCTTGTTCCCTTTGCTACCAAGGCAAGTGACATTCATAATTCATCCTATGTTTTCTATATGCATTATTAGTAGATTTTTGAGTAGTATGCATGATAGGGAAATTGGAACTATTTTATAATGCCAAGTTAGTTTACACTCTGAAAATATCCTAGTAGTGTGTAGCTATCCCTCCCCATGCAGCCATCAAAAGTTTTATTACGTGCTTAGCTATGCTATAAAGGAATTTACTTATCATGTTATAGAATTATTGCTATGGGTTAAAATCTTGAATGCACTTCTGGGTGGAATTGGTTGTTTGGTTTATGTTGAGTGGATTTTGGGACCATGCTTGTGGTTGTCTTTGCCTAGGATGAATTTCTATTCTACTTAGGGCCATGAGTATGGTGGTTGTCACCCAGAAGTACACTTGTGGACGGCCACCCAGGAACAAAGAGATTACTAAGTCCCTCCAAGTTTAGAAGCTTTCCGTGCAGCCTTCTGACAATGGGCTCTGTCTAGAACTACTAAGTTGTGAGAGTGCAACCTGTCAGCTTGACAGGCAGATGTAGAGTTGATAGGTGGAACGGGTCTTGCTAGTATGGTTGCATTATTCTTCTGAAAGTTCTTGTCTCAAATCTCTCCTTTCCATAATACACTCCGCGTGTATAGGATTTCTCGGACAAATTGAGTCTTAAGGTGAAAGTGCACAACCTCTGCAGAGTCGACAAACTGAGTACTCAGCCGTGTCCCCGGTGATGGACAACTTCGAGCAACTGGACAAGGATGGACGGAAGAATCTCAACATGGTTTTCGTAAAGTAAAATTTTACTAAGGAAAGAATTATTGGTGCACTTGGGCTTCATCCCTTGGTGCCAAGTCTTTGAGATACAAAAGTGTTTTACAAAAGATAGGAGAAAACTGGCTTTCTGCAAAATAACCTACAAACTCCACCAAGCCAAATATGCATATAGAATTAGACTTGTCATAATTTTTCCACCATAGTCACTTGCCAATACTTCATTGTATTGACCTCCTACGGGGGCTGCATATTCAAATGTGCAGGTAATTCTGATGAGGAGTAAGTTTGGACTCGATTCTACACCCAACATGTCTGCTTGTGGCGTATGCTAGAAGAGGAGGCCCATTGCTTTTATTTTCGTTGTGAACTCTAAATATTTTAGCTAGTCTTCAAGACTATGCATTTTGTAATAAAGCTATACTTGGCTATTTTTGGATCTAGATGTAGTATTTTGATACTTATGCAATGATACTATATATTTTGTACTGTGGTGCTGGCAGTGATCCAGGGACTAGCACATAACACAGATGTTCTATCTTTATTTAAAAGATGGGGCGCTACAAAATGGTATCAGAGCAAAAGTGTTGCCTGTAGGTTCGAGCCCTTAGGATTGGTTAAGCCTCTTTTGATCATAATATTACCATCTTTGAAGTATGTTGGATCCTAGCGGCATAGTGGGATGAAGCGGCCCGGGACTAACCTTACATGTCCGCGTACATGAGACCTGTTCCACAATTATAAGTGGCTGGCCGGGTGTCTGTCTCTCTCACTATAGTGAATATCCGACTTACAAAAGGGTTGATAATAGTGTTGATCACCTGTTAGAAAAGAACTTCTTTTTCTCTAAGTACTTAAGTACACCACAATTAGTATATCTTACCTTTGTCTTGTTTTAATAAACTCTACCTTTATCACTTAAGGATGTCGTTCTTCATGTATCAAACCGCGGAGGACTTCAAGGACATGCGCTTTGGAAGATATCTTCTCGAGTTGGTAGAACTGTTGGCACTTCCAACACCCATCATCAAGGCAAGCCAGCTGAAGCACTTCAACAAAGAAGACTTATGGGGAATTCGCCTTTACCAACAAGGGCGCCAGACTGAACCCAAGACCGAAGACATCCAGTACAAGTCGATTAGTGACTCCCTGGAGAAAGGGCTGAATCTCGTCACGCAGGAGCTAATAGGACGTCTCTGCTTACAATACCAAGAAGAGTTAAAAGACCACTACTTTGCTCACCTTGGCCAACGTGACGAACATGGGATTCCTTACTGTGTTAGTGAGGAAGACAAAAACAAACCAGAAGCTTTGTACCCATATCTCCAAGACTTAGAACTTCACCTCTGGCAACTAGAAGAGGATAGACGCAATGAGCTGTTGAAGAATGATGAAATAATGGCACAAGTCAAGGAGACTCAAAAGAAGATTGAAGCCCAAGAAAAGGTGGCCAACGCTCAAGAGGAGAAGTTCCGAGCTCAAGAGAAGAAGTTCCAAAGTCAAGAAAAGAGAATTAGAGACAAGAACAAGGAGATCAGGACCTTGAAGGATGAAATTCTGAGCAACGACGTCGAGTTCGAAGCTGATCGAGATTTGATCGAGACTCTACGCCGTGAGAAGAGAATGCTACAAGAGAAGATTGAAGTCCTGGAGAAGGAATCAATTGAGACTCTGCACCGTGAGACGACAATATTACAGGAGAAGAATGAGGCCTTGGAGAAGGAGGTGAATGACTACAAGGAGATCCTTACGAAGGAAGGCATCACCATCGAGGAAGTGGAAGAAGATGAAGGAGACGTCATGGACGAAGTTTAGACTTAGTAGTTGGACCACCATGTTCTCCCTCGTTTAGTTCGTCGTTCTTTTTAAAACATTGATCTCCAACTTGTGGTGTGACAATGATAAAATTGTTTGGTTTGCAGACTCTGTTGTTTTATTAAATCAATTTAGACTACTTGTTTTGTTTTGCTAAGTAGACTTTTCCTTTTAAGTTGTCTTATGAGTGTTGATTGTGTTGACTTGGTTGCTTTGTGCATGGGTAGGATTTTTCTTCTCTTAGTTCTGTCTATCTTTCACTCATCTATGCTGAAAAACCCTACAGATGCCTCCTCGTCGTGATACCAGCAACGACGACGTCATGCAACAACTGATGGCCGCTCAAGCTCAATTGATGAATATGATGACTCGGTTCATTGCAGCAACCAACAACAATAACAACAACAACCCGCCACCTCCACCCCCACCCCTAGTGGACAGACTTGCTAGATTCCTAAGGCTTAGGCCTAATAAGTTCTCCTCTGCTACTGAACCAATAGTGGCGGATGACTGGCTCCGTTCAGTCAACAAGGACTTAGTAACTTGTGAATGTTCTGAGGCAGAAAAAGTGAGGTTCACTGCACACCTGTTGGAAGGACCCGCAGCATTGTGGTGGGAAAATTATCAAGTGACTCATCCTTTGGATGGCATGACTTGGGATGCGTTCAAGGAAGGCTTCCGGAATGCTCACATCTCCTCAGGTATAATGAACCTGAAGAAAGACGAATTTCGCAGCTTGAGGCAAGGAGGTAGAACTCTGAAGGAGTATATGGATGACTTCTGTATGCTATCAAGGTATGCACCAGAGGACATCGATACTGATGCAAAGAGGAAGGAAAAGTTCCTCAATGGACTTAAGGGAGAACTGAAGATACCTTTGTCTGTGGCATATACTCCAAACTATCAAGCTCTGCTGGATCAAGCTATCACCTTGGACAACAACATAAGAAAGGAAGATAATAGGAAGAGGAAGTTCAGTGCAAGTAAGGTTCATTCTGAAGGGACATATAAGAAACACACCTCTGAAGTCAGTAGCCATAAACCATGGAATCACTCCAACACTGGTAGTGGCCAAAAACATCATGGTCATAACCACAATGGAGGGAACAAAGGAAGCAATGGAGGATACAATGGAAATAATGGTGGATCCAGGGGAAACCATCATCATGGCCATAATCATGGGAATGGTAATCACCGTCCTAACCATGAAGGGAAGAAAGACTTGTCTCATGTGACCTGCTACAAGTGCAAGAAGACAGGACATTATGCAACTGTTTGCCCAGAGAAGAAAGCTGATGAAAATTCCAAGCCCAATCCTTTCCAGAAAGGACAAGTGAACCACATCAATGTGGAAGAGGTTCATGATGAACCTGATGCTGTGATTGGTACGTTCTTGCTCAACTCCTTTCCAGCATTAGTTTTATTTGATACTGGAGCATCTCATTCATTCATATCAAGAGCTTTTGTTAACAAACATGGGTTAGCTGAGGAAAGTCTAGGAAAACCTATTAGGGTAAGTTCACCTGGAGGAGAGATTCTAGTAAATTCCGGGTGTAGGCAGTTCGACTTGCAAATTGGAAAACACACCTTCCCAACAGACTTATTCATCCTAGAAACTCAAGGTTTGGATGTTATCATCGGAATGGATTGGATGACTCGTTTTGAAGGAATCATAGATTGTGCAAATAGAGCAATTACCCTCACCACCCCAGAGAAAAGGAAGATTAAGTTCCGATCAACTTTCAAACTTAAGAAGGTTAGGCTAAATTCTCTTAAGGGGGTTAGCCTTGGTGATGTGCTTATCGTCAAGGAATACCCAGATGTTTTTTCGGAGGAACTACCGGGAATGCCACCCGATAGAGATGTAGAGTTTCTCATCGAACTTAAGCCGGGAACAGGGCCAATAGCAAAAAGACCTTATCCTATGGCCGTCGATGAATTGAAAGAGCTCAAGAAGCAATTAGAGGAACATATCCAGAAAGGATTCATTCGTCCAAGTTCATCGCCATGGGGAGCACCAGTCTTATTTGTTAAAAAGAAGGATCAAACCCAGAGGCTAGTCACGGATTACAGAGATATAAACGAGCAAACTATCAAAAACAAGTACCCGTTACCCAAGATAAATGAACTATTTGATCAACTGGAAGGTGCTTGTGTTTTCTCAAAGATCGATCTTCGATCGGGGTACCTCCAAATGAAAGTTAGAGAAATGGATATACCCAAAACTGCATTTGTTACGAGATATGGCTCTTATGAGTACACAGTAATGCCTTTTGGATTAACCAATGCACCAGCCTATTTCATGAATATGATGAATAAAGTGTTCATGGATTTTCTGGATAAGTTTGTGGTCGTGTTCATAGATGATATTCTAATCTACTCCAAGAGTCACCAAGAACATGAAGAGCACTTGCGTCAGGTATTGCAGAGACTACGTGAACATAAGTTGTATGCCAAGTAAAGCAAGTGTGAGTTTTGGTTAGAACAAGTCGGATTTTTAGGCTATGTGGTGTCCAAGGAAGGTATAGCAGTGGATCCTGAAAAGGTTTCAGCTGTAACTAATTGGGAACCGCCGAAAAATGTTGGTGAATTACGAAGTTTTCTAGGCCTAGCAGGATACTACCGACGATTCATTGAAAATTTCTCCAAGATTGCCAAGGCCTTGACAGAATTATTAAAGAAGGAGAAGAAATTTGAGTGGACAGAGGCATGCGAAGCCAGTTTTCAAGAGTTGAAGAAACGTCTGGTTTCAGCCCCAGTTCTATGTTTACCTGATTTGGAGAAGGAATTCCAAGTATACTGTGATGCTTCACGCTAAGGTTTGGGAAGTGTGTTGATGCAGGAAGGCAGAGTGGCATCTTATGCCTCTAGACAACTCAAGAAACATGAAGAAAATTATCCAACTCATGATCTTGAGTTAGCATCAGTAGTGCATGCCCTGAAAACTTGGAGACCCTATCTAATGGGAAAAAGGTGTGAGGTATTCACGGACCACAAAAGTTTGAAGTACATATTTACACAGAAAGAATTGAATATGCGACAAAGAAGATGGTTGGAACTTATTAAAGATTATGATCTAAGTCTTCTAAACCATCCGGGCAAAGCTAATGTGGTAGCAGATGCTCTGAGTCGTAAGGTGTATGTGAATGGCCTTACAGTCGGAGAATTACCCAAGGATTTATGCAAGGCATTCAAGGGCCTCAGATTGGAAGTAGTACCTGAAGGGTTTGTAACCTCATTAGTTGTACTGCCCACATTGATGGACAAGATACGTGAAGCTCAGAAAGGAGACAAGGAAATAGAAGAGATCAAAGTCAATTTAAGAGCTGGAAAAGCTAAAGGATTTCATGAGGATGAGCAGGGGATTTTGTGGTTTGAAAAACGTGTATGTGTGGCCAATGACCCTGACCTTAGGAAGTTAATTCTGCAAGAAGCTCATGAAACACCTTATTCAATTCATCCGGGAAATACAAAGATGTATATGGATGTGAAAGAGAGATTTTGGTGGAATAATCTGAAGAGAGAAATAGCAGAATACATCGCTAAGTGTGATGTATGTAGTCGGGTAAAGGCAGAACATCAGAAACCAGCAGGACTCTTACAACCTTTGAAAGTACCGGATTGGAAGTGGGATTCCATTGGGATGGACTTCATCACTGGATTACCAAGGACCAGATCGGGTTATGATTCTATTTGGGTTATTGTTTGTCGTCTAACCAAAATAGCTCACTTCATACCCGTGAAGACCACTTATACTAGTGCAAAGCTAGCTGATATTTACATGAAGAGAATTGTGTGCCTTCACGGCGTTCCTAAGAGTATCGTGTCTGATAGAGGGACCCAGTTCACTTCTCATTTTTGGAAGCAGTTGCACGAATCCTTGGGAACCAGATTGGAATTCAGTACGGCTTTCCACCCGCAAACAGATGGTCAGACTGAAAGAGTGAATCAGATTTTAGAAGATATGTTAAGAGCTTGTGCGCTCGACTATGGATCTAGTTGGGATGATAATTTGCCATACGCGGAGTTCTCCTACAACAATAGTTACCAAGTCAGCATTGAGATGGCACCGTTTGAGGCCTTATATGGAAAGAAATGCACAACCCCGTTGTTGTGGAGTGGTGTAGGAGAACGGAGTTTCTTTGGGCCTGATATAATACAGGATGCTGAAGAGAAAGTCAGGTTGATTAAGGACAGATTGAAAATAGCACAGTCACGTCAGAAAAGCTATGCAGATTCCAAGCGTAGAGAAGTCACCTATGAAGTGGGTGATAGAACCTATTTAAGAGTATCACCACTTCGGGGTGTGAAAAGGTTTGGAATCAAAGGAAAGTTAGCACCTCGATTCATTGGACCATTCAAAATTCTTTTCCGCAAAGGTGAAGTGGCATATGAGTTAGAACTACCTGAAATACTGTCTGTTGTTCATAATGTGTTCCATGTCAGTCAGTTGAAGAAATGTCATCCCGAGATGATGGGAGTTCCTTTAAAGGATATTGTACCCCTCGAGGAGGTGCAGTTGGAAAGTGACCTGACATACGAAGAGAAGCCCATCAAGATATTACAGACAGCAGAAAGAGTCACTCGTACCAAAACCATCAAGTTTTGCAAGGTCCAGTGGAATCATCACACCGAAGACGAAGCCACCTGGGAACGAGAGGATGACCTCCGAGAAGACCACCCACACCTATTTGCTGACCTTTCTGAAGCTCGAGGGCGAGCTTCTTCTTAAGGGGGTTAGTCTGTAACATCCCAAATTTCTCAAAAAAAAAAATTTAAAACTTTGCATTCATGCATCATAAAAGTATGGCATTGAGAACACATAAGGGTAATTTGAATTTTAATTATAAGGTTAAATAAAATTGTTTTCATTAAAGAGGTCCATTTGAACTCCTTATACAAATCTGTATTTTATTATTTTATTTAATTAGCAAAAGGATATCAAAAAGTTATAAATTAAATTAGCTTTTCAAAACATATTTTTATGAATTTTTCTGAAAAGTTTTGACTAAGTTTTAAAATCAAATTTGAATTAAAAATTTGAAATCAGAAAATGTTTTGGTTAAAAAAAAAGGGAGAGGAGAACGGCCCGACCCAATCTGGGCCGAAGCCCACTCGTTCTCTCCCGTGCGCGCAGCGCAGGCGAAGCGCAGCGGCCCAACAGCAGCCCACCTCCCTCCTTCAGTCGCTGACAGCCGGGGCCCACACGTCATCCCCCTCCCCAACTCGTGACGAACACGAACACGATTCCACCGAAACCCAGATTTTTGCGGATCGAAATCCGTTGGGAAAATCGCGAGGAAATCGCTCCCCTACGCCCCCATATAACCCCCCCCCCCCTCTTCCGCCTCCTCCCGAACCCCAAAACCCTAGAGGATAGCCTCCAGGCCGCTCAGAAACTGCCCGCCGCCGTCCGCCATTGCCGCCGCCAAAATCCTCGATCTCCGGTGAGTGCAGAGCTCCTCGAGTTCTCCCACGACTCTCTTTCGACTCCTAGTTAGCGCGCGCACGTCCTTGACATCTCCCCTGCTATTCTTCTGCTCCAGATCGCCGCATCCGTGATCGACCGAAGCAAACCGCCGCCGTCTCCATCTCCGGCGAGCTCTAGGAGGAGAAGGGAAGCACACCGAAGACCCCCGTCGCGCCAACAGCTCCGCCTCGACCTCCTCTTCGTTGCGGTACGTTCCGTTCTTGCTCGCACGTCGTAGATCGCCGGAAACGCGTATGCCTACGATGGCGCCGCCGCGGGCACGGGATCACCGGCGAACCGCGCCGCTCGTCCGCCCCTTTCTGATCCTGGCCGTCGGATCTAGATCCAATGGATCTAGATCGGGTGGATATGGAGCGTGTGATTTAAATTAGATCGGACGGTTCGCGTACGCGATCCGCGCCGAACCGGTATCGGCCAATCAGCGAGCGCCGCGTGGCATATTGATTTTCTATTTTCGCAGAGAAATTGTTTTAAAAACAGAAAACAACACAAACTTACAAAATTCATAACTTTTGTTCTGTTCATCCAAAATTCTCATAATTAAGGAAATTGATTTTAGAACTTAAAACTAATATTATGCTCAATAATTTAAATGATTAAATAAAATAGTAAAATATGGATCATTGTAATTCATGCATGAATAACAGAGAAATTAAAATAGTAATTATTGGGTCTTGTTAAGTCCATTGCATATTAAGCATGTTTTTGTATTGATATTTTAAGTGTTATGCTTGTGTGTTTATTTAGTTTTATTGTTTGTCTCTAGATTGTGAAGAGGAGGAAGGTCCTTGTGATTGTTATTCTTGCTGTGCTTGTTCCCTTTGCTACCAAGGCAAGTGACATTCATAATCCATCCTATGTTTTCTATATGCATTATTAGTAGATTTTTGAGTAGTATGCATGATAGGGAAATTGGAACTATTTTATAATGCCAAGTTAGTTTACACTCTGAAAATATCCTAGTAGTGTGTAGCTATCCCTCCCCATGCAGCCAACAAAAGTTTTATTAGGTGCTTAGCTATGCTATAAAGGAATTTACTTATCATGTTATAGAATTATTGCTAAGGGTTAAAATCTTGAATGCACTTCTGGGTGGAATTGGTTGTTTGGTTTATGTTGAGTGGCTTTTGGGACCATGCTTGTGGTTGTCTTTGCCTAGGATGAATTTTTATTCTACTTAGGGCCATGAGTATGGTGGTTGTCACCCAGAAGTACACTTGTGGACGGCCACCCAGGAACAAAGAGATTACTAAGTCCCTCCAAGTTTAGAAGCTTTCCGTGCAGCCTTCTGACAATGGGCTCTGTCTAGAACTACTAAGTTGTGAGAGTGCAACCTGTCAGCTTGACAAGCAGATTTAGAGTTGATAGGTGGAACGGGTCTTGCTAGTATGGTTGCATTCTTCTTCTGAAAGTTCTTGTCTCAATTCTCTCCTTTCCATAATACACTCCGCGTGTATAGGATTTCTCGGACAAATTGAGTCTTAAGGTGAAAGTGCACAACCTCTGCAGAGTCGACAAACTGAGTACTCAGCCGTGTCCCCGGTGATGGACAACTTCGAGCAACTGGACAAGGATGGACGGAAGAATCTCAACATGGTTTTCGTAAAGTAAAATTTGACTAAGGAAAGAATTATTGGTGCACTTGGGCTTCATCCCTTGGTGCCAAGTCTTTGAGATACAAAAGTGTTTTACAAAAGATAGGAGAAAACTGGCTTTCTGCAAAATAGCCTTCAAACTCCACCAAGCCAAATATGCATATAGAATTAGACTTGTCATAATTTTTCCACCATAGTCACTTGCCAATACTTCATTGTATTGACCTCCTACGGGGGCTGCATATTCAAATGTGCAGGTAATTCTGATGAGGAGTAAGTTTGGACTCGATTCTACACCCAACATGTCTGCTTGTGGCGTATGCTAGAAGAGGAGGCCCATTGCTTTTATTTTCGTTGTGAACTCTGAATATTTTAGCTAGTCTTCAAGACTATGCACTTTGTAATAAAGCTATACTTGGCTATTTTTGGATCTCGATGTAGTATTTTGATACTTATGCAATGATACTATATATTTTGTACGGTGGTGCTGGCAGTGATCCAGGGACTAGCACATAACACAGATGTTCCATCTTTATTTAAAAGATGGGGCGCTACACATCGGATCCCATCAAACACAACATGAGGAATTACATAAAGGTGATCTTAATCATGATAGGAAGCTCACAAGATCTAAACATGATAGCACAAGAGGAGAAGACTACCATCTAGCTATTGTTATGGACCCATAGTCCAACGGTAGACTACCTCACGCATCAGTCCGGAGGCGTCTGGCGACGTAGAGGCCTCCAGGGACGGTTTCCCCTCCCGGCAGGGTGCGGGAGCAGTTCTGATCTCTCTCGAATTGGTGTTGACGACGGCGGCTTGGGACCCGTGGAGGAAATAGTGAACACCGTGCGATTTTTAGGTTTTTGGGGGGTACTTATAGGCGAAAGGGCGAGGTCGGTGGAGGCCCGAGGGCATGTCATCTGGTGCTCGCGCGGGCCCCATCCTGGTCGTGCCAGCACCTGGTGACAGCGCCTCGGTGCCCCACTTCGCGTCATCTTCGGTCTTCTGGAACGTTCATAATCCAAAAATAATTCTAGGATGTTTTTCGTCCTATTTCGAGAATATTTCCTTAAGTACTTTTCTAAAACTAAAAACAATAGAAAACAGGGAACTCGCACTTTGGCATCTTGTTAATAGGTTAGTCCCAAAAAATGCATAAAACAATATAAATGCATATAGAACATGTAATAACATGGTATAATATAACATGGAACATAAGAAATTATAGATACGTTGGAGACGTATCAACATCCCCGAGCTTAGTTCTACTCGTCCCGAGTAGGCAAGAACGATAAAAGAAGAATAATTTATGAAGTGACATGCTTTAACATAATCTTGATCACGTAATAATGTAAGGCATGTAAACTGAGATCAAATGAATAAGGGTTGTAGTGTATACTGATATCAAATGAGTAATGAATAAACAAGTATGTAAAGCAAGCAAAGCTTTCAATGATATAGTACTAGATAGCAATCAACTGTGCAAACTAGATATTAAAGATGAATTATGCTTCAAGCACAGCAATATAATCATCTAATGCTTCCAACAAACATGATAACTTAATGAAAGGATCAAGTCAAGCAATATTAATATGCACGTAGAAAATCAATACTTTACTTGTTCAAAAGAAACAAGCAAGCGTTCAACGTTGGTTCCTGGCACGAGGAGGTTTTGGCTAAGAGAATGTTAACGTAGGTTTGGAAGGCCAACGGAAGAAAGGCTCACAAAGTTACAAGTGATCATTAGACAACATAAGGTCTTACAATCGAAGCTATGCAAGGAGTAGTTATTGCCACACAGCGGATGCACATAGAGTTATAAGTATATGAAAGCTCTCCAATGGAACTACTGGGGGTGCATCCAACTTGCTTGCTCACGAAGACCTAGAGCACTTTTGAGGAGGCTCATCATTGGAATATACAAGGCAAGTTCTGTAGTGTAAAGTTCCCCACATAGTTATGCAACTAAGACATGAAAACTCTCTCATATGGACACAAGTGTGTGATAAAGAATAGTAATGCTGCCCCCTTTTTTATTTTATTAATCTTTTTTCTCTTTTTTCTGTTTTTTCTGTTTCTCTTTTCGATGGGCTCCATGGCTCTTTTCACTTTTAGGCGCAAGAATCCAAATATGATGTATTATATATGACAACACACTAATGATTATATGACAACATACTGATAAAACAAGCAACTAATATAAATGTGACATAACATACATATGGCAACGGTGCCTCTGCCAGCGTAGCAGGTTATGAAATGATCTAGCGTAACATGGGTAAAACCACACATCAGGTTTATAGGATCACACAAAGCAATATATAAGTAATGAATGACAACAAGTCATGTAATGTAAGATGGATGTTGCATGGCAATATATCTCGGAACAATTTTGGAAATGTTGTAGTAGGTAGGTATGTGTCGGGTTATGACTCCCAAGAATCGGGGGTAGTCACTTTCTGAAGAGTAGTTCGTAAAGGGGGTTGAACACGGAGGTCAAAACCCTCGAGGGACGCCGCGACGTTGCTCGCCAGACCCGAAGACGACAC
The DNA here is from genome assembly GCA_026929855.1 of Poa annua. Lineage (NCBI taxonomy): Eukaryota > Viridiplantae > Streptophyta > Magnoliopsida > Poales > Poaceae > Poa > Poa annua. The sequence goes on from CM049428.1 coordinate 48,875,718, forward strand.
GCTCATGATAGAGACAGACACCAGCCTTTATCCAGGTTCACGGCCCTCGTGAGGAGGTAAGACCGCTACTCCTGCTTGTCTGTATTAGATGATGGAGGTTACAGTACAGTGGAGTTTGCCGGAGGTCCCCTTGAGGCAGTTCTTGCCTGGGGAGGGAAGCGATGGTCTTCTTCCTCCTCCAGCCAATGGCTATCCTAACAAGAGTTGCTAGGGTTTACAAGGGTTGTAGCACACAAAGAGCCGACCCGTGCTACGATGGATGTCTTGTCCCTTTTATAGGCCCCTCTGGCGCTCTCCTTCGGCTTGGCCTTCAAGGTGGCTCCCACACGGCAGAGGCGCGGTGGAGTTGGAGTCCACCGCGGTCCGTTCGTCCATGGACGCGGTCCGTCGTTGATAAAGGTGGGCGCGGTAGCCGACAGGCGGCCGACCGCGCTGTACAGCCCGCAGAGAGCGCAGTCTCTGAGGTGGAGCCCGCGATGACGTTCTCCGTTGGAGGGTTGCGCCGTCCACCTGCATTATCGCCAGAGTAGAAGGTCCTGGCAGTTGCGCAGCAGGCGGAGCCGCTTTATGGACCCCTTTATCACCAAAACGGCAACGGGGGAGCTTGCATCGCCACGTGGGCGTGGCAGAGGTCACGTGCGTCCTGCCGTACTTCCTTGGGCGCGATGTTTCCCGTCAGGCCTGAGGATGCCTGAGGGGGGTTCCCGTTGGATTCCCATGAGGCGCGCTGGCGCCTCGGGAGGGTCCCATGAAGCGAGGGATCCCCTGTGGCCCTCGTTTCCTCAGGCCCACGAGGGGAATTACCTCTAGAGGGTCCCGCCAGGCGGTGATGCCTGGTCCTTAGCCGTTTCGTCTGACTAGCCAGTGTGCGAGGCCTGGGGGAATGGGCTCTCCATACCCCAGTTCCAACTGGGCCGACAGTAGCCCCCGGGCCCAAGATGGGCACGGTTGAGCCCATGGGCTCAGGCGAAGCGTCGTGGGCCCTTAGTGCCCAGCCGGCCCGAGCCACGCGGCACCTGGACGAATAACGGTCTCGCACGATCCGGGGCACGAGTCGTGGGGGGTCCCACCACGCCCCGGTAACTGCTCCTCGAGGTGACATAAAGCCCGAGCGAGGCCACAGGGAGCTGTTACCGTTTCCAATTCTTCTCGCAGAAGTTTCCGCTTCCCAGAGCTCTCCGCCTCCGCTCTCTCCTGCGATTCTCTCTTCTCCGTCTCCTTCAATCTTCCACGCCCTCGTTGATGGGCCCACTCAAGAGCAAGGACAAGGCCGCCGCAGGGTCTTCCTCCTAGGTGGAGGCCCCTGAGACCGTTGTGGGCGCGGCGCTGCTTGGCGTGCGCGTTGACGAGAAGGTGCTCGCCAAGGTCCGGTACCTGGTGGCAGACCGGACGAATGAGCATGGCGCCACCACCCTGAAGCCCGCGGCGCACGGGAAGCTCCCGCGCGGGTTCTTCCCGATCTTCCAGCATTGCCTCGCTGCGGGACTGGTGCCGCCCTTCTCGCCGTTCCTGGAGGCGGTGCTGGCGTTCTACTAGGTGCAGCTGCTGCACCTGCACCCCAACTCCGTTCTCATCCTCGCCGTCTTCGCCTACCTCTTCGAGGCGTACCTGGGCCTGGAGCCCACGGTGGGGCTGTTCCGGTGCTTTTACGCGCTCCGGAACACGGCGAAGAACGAGCGCTCTGGGTGCGTCTCGTTCCGCATCGTCGACGGCATGGGGAGCGTCTACATCCCCATGTCTTGGAGCGAGGGCAAGGCCATCACTTCAGTGACGAAGAAGGTAGACGACTTCCGTCAGAAGAGGTTTTTTGTTGGGGTGGAGCGTCCCTGCGCCTTCCTCGAGGTCCCCGACGAGCCCCCGGTGAAGAAATCCCATTGGGGCAAGGCCACCTTCGACGGCGCCAGGAACGTGAGCTTGATGGGGCGCCCAAGCTTCCTCCGCGAGGAGAGCCTCAGGGGGCAGATGGTTTTGGCGGACTTCGTGACGCGCCGCATCGCGCCCCTCCAGGCACACTCGGTCCCCATGTGGACGTACTCAGGGCCGAGCGATAAGATGCGTCTCCACGTCGAGGACAACGACAAGGACACCATCGACAACATCCACTCCACGCTCTTCGTTAATCCGTCGGTGCCTGCCGTGGATGAGCTCCCCGCGGCGCTCCGGCCCCTTCACCAATACAACCTAACGGAGCGCTTGGACCTCCTGGAGGGGATGCCTCCGTTCGTCCCGACAGGCCAGACGGACTTCGAGGTGCCGACGCCGGCCACGCGGGGAGCGGAGGGGGCCGATTCTCCCTCGGCCTCAGGAGCTGGCCCAGGTGAGGAGGAGGATGCGACAGGGGGAGGAAAGCCGGGCCATTTACTGACAAGATTTTTGATATCTCGTCAGGCGATGAAGACGGCTTCGTGGTGGTGCCCTCGCGCCTCGTGGAGGAGGAGGCTGAGGAGGAGGAGGCCTCTCCGGGAGGACGCGAGCCCCGCACCAAAGCCGCCGTGGACCGCTCGGGGGCGAGGCCGTCTGACGTTCCTTCCAAAAGGAAAGCTGAAGCGCCCCCAGCAAGGCCCGCTTCCAAGCCCTTCCCCTCATGGCGCTCGTCAGGCTTGGCGTGGGTCGACGCTGGCGCCCCCCCTTCAGGGTGAGTTTTCCTGATGCTGGATCATTTGCCTTTAGCTTTCTCTTTCACTTTACCCTTTATTGAAGGTCTTTTCTTGGGATCTTGTCAGTGATCTTGTGCCTGCGAAGCGCCGCCGGCTTCGCAAGGCGGCTGATGTAAAGAGCGCCACGGCAGGGGCCATGGCTGAAGAGGCCGCGAGGCCTGTCAAGACGGCCTCCACGGGCCCCCTTGAGGGGGCGCCTCAAGCGGAGGCGGATGCGCCCCAGGCGGGGGCGGCAGGGCCTCAGGTGGAGGAGGGTGCGGCACGCCCAGAGGCACCTGCACCGCCCCTCGAGCCTCTGGGGGTGGAAGGCTCGGAGGAGAATACTTCTGCGCCGCCTCGCGCTCCTACTCCTCCTCGCGCGGCTACGCCTCCGCGCGAGGCCACTCCACCGCGCGAACCAACGCCACCGCGCGTGTTGACGCCTCCGCGCACGCCTACCCCGCCGCCTGCGGCCACAGCTCCCGTCCAGCCTGCAAGGGAAGCGCGCGAGGCAGCAGCAGACACAGGCGGACCTGCTGGGGGAGATGCTTCCTCGCCTCCCCGTCAAGGTGTGACCGAGGAACGCCCTGCAACTCCAGGGCCGGAAGAGGATGCCGGAGCGGGCGCAAGCGAAGCCCAGGCTAGCCCCAAAGCTTTCGCCGAGGCCGGGCCCGCGAGACTCGACGCCGGGGCCGGGCCCTCCTCGAGCCAGGAGCTGGTCCTCCGCGGCTGGGACTGGAGCGCGGGGCGCCGCGAGGTCGCCTTTGGCCTCGTGAGGGAATCCTTGGAGGGCTTGGAGGCGCACCTTGCCCTCGGGGACATATGGCTCGCTCGGCAGCAGGAGGAGCTGGCGAGGTCGTGGGCATCCTTCCATCCGGCGGTCGAGGCGTGCCGGCTGGAGGATGCGGCGCTGCAGGCCGCGCGTGAGGAGGCCACCCGCTTTGCCAAGGAGATCCACGAGGGGGCCATCCGCGATGCCGCAGAGCTCCTCGAGCCCCTCCAAGCGGAACGTGACGCCGCAGAGGAGCTCCTGCGCCAGGCCAAGGCGGAGCGCGAGGCGATGGAGGGCTCGTTGGCGCTGAAGCGCCGCGAGTTGGGCCAGCTGGAGACCCAGCTGCTCTCCGCCCATCAGGCCGCGCAGGTCGCCCTGGAGGATGACCGCAAGGGCTTTGCCGAGCGCGAGCGACAGCTGGCCCTCAAGGAGAAAGAGCTGCGGCAGCGCGAGGAGCAATGCCTTCAAGCGGAGAAAGACTTAGCCGCCCAGCGCGGAGTCCTCGAGGAGCGCGAAGGAGACCTGGCCAAGGCGGTCTCAAAGTACGATGAGAACGTCGCTGCCCAGAAGCTTGCTTACGAGCGCTTCGAGCGACGTTTCGCCTAGAAGAAGAAGGAGGACGCCCTCGCGGAGCGCCAGAAGCAGTTCCACAAGTCCACCTCTTAGAAGTACCGCAACCTGGCCCAGAAGCAGGAGGACCACTTCAAGGCCAAGCGCGCCACGGATGCTCAGCGGATAACCGAGCTCGAGAGGGCCAACTCCAAGCTGGAGGCTCGCCTCAAGCGCGCCAAGGATGGCTGTCGCCGAGCGGAGGAGGCTCACACCGAGGCAGTCCACAACCTGCACTCCTTGGCCAAGGATGTGGAGGAGCAGCTGGCCCCGGCGATGGAGCGGGCGGCGGAGGCCTCGGACTCTGCCCAGGCGGCTCGCGCACTTTAGAAGCAGCGTGAGCGAATGTTCGAGGCGCTGGTCGCTCGTGGCAACGAGCTTGCCGCGCAGCTCGGCGCGGACGCGCCGCATACTGACGTCTGGGGCCGTGGCGACGCTGCCATGTACCTGGTCTACTTCGACTAGCTCTTCGAGGCGCTCGAGGGTCCCGTCGCCGAGTTTAGCGAGATGATCGAGGACGAGAGCCGGCAGCTCCTGGGGGTGGTTGTTGACCACATCTTCACCAACCTCAGGCTCCTCACGCTAGGCTTCGACCTCTCCTCCGTGACAGAGGCTGCTCAAGGCGAGGACGCGTAGCGGGTCTCCGGTACCCTCCGCGAGCAAGTTGACGCCTTCTGCAGCCGCTTCAGGCGCGTGGAGGCTGTGGCTGAGGATAGCGAGGAGGAGGCTTGCTCTGCCGAGGTTGAAGAGGGTGTCGCGGAGGAGGTCCAAGGCGGCGCTGCTTCCCCCTGAGCCTCTTCTTATTGCGCCTGGGAGCGCTTGTATCTGAAACAATCGTGTGTTTAGATTTCTTAAGACCTTTTGGCCTGTAATATACTCCTTATTGTTGTTTAATTCGAGCTTGTTTGCCCCCCGTGAGGTCTCTTTGGACTCATCTTCATGTCTATTTGTTCTCTGCGTCGGTAGGTCCCATCTCTTCGCGGCATGACTCTGCCACTTCGGTATGCAAGAGCAATTACTCCGCAAGGCCGGGGGAGTTTAGGCCTAGGAGAGGTAAGAGCCCTGAGTCGCGATGCTCAAGTGCCCCCCTTAGATCTGCGAGTAGTCCATGAAGCGTAAGGGAAAGCGAAGTCGCTTGAGGGGCAAACGTGCGCTAGGGGGAGAAAACGCTCTTAAGGCGTGGGTGCGAGACTCAGCTTCTCGAGGTTTTCGCCTTGCAGAGGCTTTTTGCCTGGCGAGGTTGCCCACTTGAGGGGTCGCTCCCGGATGCCTCTTCAGGCTCGTGGGGGGATTTTTTCCTGCAGATGTTAGAGGGGCGAACCCAAACACTGGAACACGGTTCAAGGGGCTCGCGCGCGCTTATAGGTCCCCTCGGGCGTTCCTTGCGAGGAGAGTAAGTACCAAGGTCCTCTGTAGAGATGGCGTGTTTGTGGGATCTTGCCTTCCAGCCAGAGCTCGGACTCTTGGATTTTGCAGTGTTGCTGGTGTGTCATTTGAGGCACTGGCACCGTACTCAGCCCCCGCTCGCGCCGAGGCGAAAATAAAACTCACCAAATACGTTACAAAGCGGCGCCGAGGCGCTAAGTTCACTTGGGAACGAAATTGAGCCATTATGCTTGGGGTTGCCAAGATAATGTTTTGACCATGTCGAGGCATGGGGACCACCCATTAGTGGCAGAGACTCTCAACGGCCTAAGGTGGCTCGTTAAATGGAGAGCTCGGAGGGTTTCCCCTCGAGAGAAGCCTTTGGAGCTTGGAGGTTTAAGCAGTGAGATTTTAACCTCTAGAGACAAAGATGCTTAGAGGTTGAGCGGTAGGCTGCCTCTTCCGCTAGGAGTCTTGACGTAACAATGATCACGGGTGTGACAATGATCACGGTTGCATTTGTTCCCTTAGGAGACAAAAATGCTTGGGAGGTTTAAGCCGTGAGATTTTAACCTCTAGAGATAAAAATGCTTGGAGGTTGAGCCGTAGGCTGCCTCTTCCGCTAGAAGTCTCGACGTGACAATGATCACGGGCGGGACAATGATCACGGTTGCATTTGTTCCCTTAGGAGACAAAAATGCTTGGGAGGTTTAAGTCGTGAGCTTTTAACCTCTAGAGACAAAAATGCTTGGAGGTTGAGCCGTAGGCTATCTCTTCCGCTAGAAGTCTCGACGTGACAATGATCACGGGCGTGACAATGATCACGGTTGCGTTTGTTCCCTTAGGAGACAAAAAATTCTTTGGAGGTTTAAGCTGTGAGCTTTTAACCTCTAGAGACAAAAATGCTTGGAGGTTGAGCCGTAGGCTGCCTCTTCCGCTAGAAGTCTCGACGTGACAATGATCACGGGCGTGACAATGATCACGTTTTTAACTTGTTCCTTGTGGATACAAAGATTTGTGAGGTTTAAGCCTTGAGCTTTTAACCTTCAGGGACAAAAAGTGCTTGGAGGTTGACCCGTGGACTGCCTCTTTCGCTAAATGCCTTGATGCGACAATGATCACGGGTAGAACTTGCTAGGTGCATGATGTTCCATGGATTCTTGACGGGGATGCCGTCTTGCGTCTCGAGGCGAGCCGCGCCAGGCCTGGCGATGTGGGTGACCCTTTAGGGGCCTTCCCACATCGGGGACAACCTGTGGACGCCTTCCCTGGAGAGGATTCGCCTGAGGACGAGATCGCCTGCCTCCAGGGTGCGCGAGCGCACGTTGCGGCTGTGGTAGCCTCTCAGGTCCTGCTGGTATTTGGCCGCCCGGAGGGCGGCGCGGCGTCGTAGCCCTTCAAGGAGCAGCAGGTTGTCGTTGTGGAGGTCCTCTTGCTGGTCCTCGTTAAAGGCAAGGACCCGTGGGGATCCATGCTTTATCTCTATGGGGAGGACTGATTCGGCTCCATAGACGAGGGCGAACGGTGTTTCCCCGGTGGGCTTGGGTGGCGTGGTACAGATAGATCAGAGCATCGAGGGGAGCTCGTTGATCCAGCCCTTGCCGTGGCCCTTGAGGATATCGAAGGTCCTGGTCTTTAGGCCTTTGAGGACCTCTGCGTTTGCGCGCTCAGCCTGTCCGTTACTTTGCGGATGGGCGACTGAGGCGAAGCAGAGCTTGATGCCCATTCTTTCACAGTCGGCTCTGAAGATGCCACTGGTGAATTTTGAGCCATTCTCGGTGATGATGCGGTTAGGCACTCCGAAGCGGCAGACCAGGCCTCTGATGAATTTCACGGCCGCGCCTGCTGTGATTGTGCGCGTCGCCTCCACTTCAGGCCATTTTGTGAACTTGTCAATGGCCACGAAGAGGTAGCGATATCCACCTTGCGCCGCTGGGAAATGTCCCAGGATGTCCAGCCCCCAGACCGCAAACGGCCAGGAGAGCGGAATGGTCTGTAGTCCCAGCGTCGGTTGGTGGATTTGCTTGGCGTTGAATTGGGAGGCTTCACATGCTTGAATGATGTCCATTGCATCTTGAACTGCTTGAGTCCAGTAGAAAACGCTCCTGAAGACTTTGCCTGCGAGGGTGCGGGCGCACGAATGGTGGCCGCATTCCCCGCTGTGGATGTCCTTGATCAGCAGTTTGCCTTCTTCAGGAGGGACGCATTTGAGCGCGATGCCGTTTGGACGCTTGCGATAGAGAATTCCTTCGAGGATTTGGTACGATTTTGCTTGGCGGGCAATTCGCTCCGCTTCAACGTCTTTCTCGGAAGGAGCCCTTTGTGGAGGTAATCTTTGATCTCATCGATCCATCCTGTTTCTTGGTGCACCGCCGTGAGCAACACACTCTAACATCCTAGAATTTTTCAAATTCTGAAAAATCAGAAAAATTAAAAACTTTTTGAAAAATATATGTATGTCGATTTGAAAACAAAATTCATGCATGCATTCATCATTTTGTTGCATTATTTATATTTGAAATTACAATGGCTGAAATATTATTTCCACTTCAAAATCTATTTGAGAAAATATTAAAAAAACAAAATAGCGATTATGATATTTATCTTATTTTTACTCTAATGATTGGATTGTATTTATTGGAAATAATAATTTTTATATGTTTACAATTATGGTAACAAATTTTATTTAACCACAAATAAATTCATTAAAAGCAATATTTTCAAATTTGACAAAAGTGTTAAATTTGCAGTTAATCAAATATTAAAAATTAATATTTTTAAAAAGTTTTTAAAATATGTCCACAAATGTTTTAAAATGAAGATATGATTTTTAGAAAAAATTTAGAAATTAATTTCACTTAATTCGGAATTCTAAAACAAAATATATAATGGAAATTAGAAATAAGAAGAAAAAAAACGAATCGGGCCGGCCCAATCCAGCCCGAACCGAGTCGTACCGAAACCTAATTTTAAAAATTCGTGTTTTCAACCACCTTTCATTTAAACACGTTTATCTCGAGAAATATAACTCCAAATCCGGATCCGCTTGATCCTACGCATTGACAACTTCGAGGCTTATTTATTCCACCATCTCTCCGCCTATATAAACCCCTGTAGCCGCCGGCATCTCTTTTTCACTTTTCGTTCCACCGAAACCCTAATCAGCGAAATCATATTTCATTGATTTGACCACCTAAATGATCTCGAATTGCGACGGAGTCTTAACCATTGTTTTAGATCTCGTCGATACCTTTTCATCCCAATAAGTCTCAACTTTTTTTATCAAGCGTGGAGGAAGAATTTCGAATCGTCATCCATCAGATCTGAAATCTTATTTCTCAGATCTCTTCGTGCTCGTTGCGCCAAATCGAAATTCCTCCGGCGAAAAGGTAGATCTGCTCTATATCTCAACTTTCCTGTTGACAACTTTTTATTTTAACGTACGTAATTTTTTGTATAACACAGATCATGTTTGATGTTATTCGAGGAATCAAACCATCTCAAAACTTTGGGATCATAAGACGAAAGTTGTTCTCCTGATCGAGACCTTTCTTTTGCCACAAGATTCATCTTATTTGGTTCAGCGAGCTGAGAGATATTCGCGGCTGAAGTTTTGGACCAGAAAGATATTTTGTGATTTTTGACTAATCTATTCATCCACTTATGTTATAATTGTGATAATTAGAAAGAGCACGTAATTCTCTAAAACTTTCGTTAAGAGTGTTTTTCCATCCGAACAACTTTATTTTTGGTCAAATTCGTTGTCAAATCCTAGTCAGCCTCACATGAGCGAGTCAATTCCCACGTCAGCGGTCAGAGTCAACAGTCAACCGAATACCGGTAGTTTTGCAGAAAAATACTAGATTTTAGATCTATCACTACTTTTTATTGGTTTGGTCAAATTTTACAAATAAAATATTTTTGGAAAGCTTATGACACGTAGAAACTTTTGGCATAGTTAATTTTATGTTTTGCCGAATTTTTGTGTTTATTTTCAAAAGTGGCTTTATTAGTATTTTGAAAATAATTTCAATTTTAAAATTGATTTTTTATCAAACTCTTTTCATATAAATTTGTATCTCTAAGTATTGGCAGTTGTATTTTTCTACTAATTTTTGTAGAATAATTTTCTATGATTTTATAATTAATATTGATTAAATACTTTTAAGTGTTGTTTTAATGATTTAAATTGATTAAAAATTTAGTAAAAAATATTTACATCATCTATTCGAGTTATAAAGTACTTAGTCATATTATGACCACTTTGGTATTAAAAGTTACTTAGAAATATTTTGCTCTTTAAACAAAATAAATTATTTTTTAGAAAATATTTGATAACTATTTTTCGACAACACTCTTCCTTAGAAAAATTTCGACATCTTAAAGATGCTAAATCTTTTCCTTAGAAAATTTTAGCATCTAGAAAACTTAGTTGTTTTATTTTGTTAAGTGTTGTCCTTAGAAATAAATTGCATTGCATGCATGGCATATCTATTGTATAGTTATACTCCTTATAGGAAAAACTTCTTCCTCATTTTCCCTAAGTTAGGATTATTTTCAACCTAGTGTTTTGGTAAAGTGCTATGCCCTTAGACACTTGAGATTCTCAGCATGAAGACTAGAAGGCCAATGAAGACTTAGCCAAGAAAAACAAAACTCCGAAGGCATCTCCAAGAAGCAAAAACACTTACAAGAAAATCAAGAGGAACTGCAAGAAGACCATCCCCCTTTATTTCTCTAAGTCTTTCTCTCTTCTTCTGTTTCTCTTAGACTTCATGGTGGCTAAGTTATATCCAAGACAACTCTGAAGAATCAGCAATACTGAAGAATCATCAAGTCTGAAAAACCAAAGTCTACAAAAGTTTAATGAAGACATCACACCAAGGAGAAAGTTACGAGGAAGCCTAGAAGAAAAATTACAGCTTTTTTTAATCATTTTCCGCCTTCCTATTATTTCACTTTGGACATAAACCAAGTCCTAAGTGATTATGACCAAGTCCTTAGAGTGCTAATTGAAGATGAAGAAAACTACAAGGGAGTTGACGATTTCAAGACCAAGCATGTGAAGACTTGCAGCAGCATTACAACTTATTTAAGTTGATTTATAGCCAAGTTATTTTGTCCAACCTATGAGCTTGGTCCTTAGTAATTTTGACTAACACACTTGCCCTGCATTAACTAAGAATAATTTCATGGCATGACGTGCATCTCTAGTCCTTAAGAATATTTTTCATATCATGCATGTCATATTTTTCTAAGTGTTGCATTTATGCTTGTATGTTTATTTGTGGCTTGTTGACTTGTTAGAAATTTCGGAGAGAAACGAAGGCTTTTGCAACTGATACTCCTGCTCTCTCCCTGTTGCCAAGGCAAGTGGCACACCCTCAAAACTTCCTAAGTATTTTCTATGCATTACTTAGTGTATTTCTTATATGCATGTGTTGGATAGTATTGCTATGCTAAAACTACTATATCCCTTACACTAGTGGTGTCCAGAATCCTATGGGTAACTTGGTAGAAATATTGATGCTATGCAAAAGTTGTTTTATGAAAAGTTAATTTCTACTAAGTTAAGAATGAAACTCCTGGGTGGAATTGGTTGTATGTGGTTTTTGTTGAGTGTTGTCTCTTAGGGGTGACCTCTAAGGGATGGTCACTTGTGGACGGCCACCCAGTGAACATCAGGATCTGAAGAAACTCCAAGTGAAGATTGTTTCCAGTGCAGCCATTAGTCAATGGGCTCTGGCTAGATGGATTAAGTTGCGTGGACTCGCCCCGGCCTGACAGGTGGTGGTAGAGGTTTTGTAGGTGGAGCGCGTTAGGCCGTTATGGGGAGGGAAAATGCTTCTGAAAAGTCTCGTCTCAACTCTCTCCTTTTCCTTAGCACAAATGGTGTGCTTGAGGATAGTTTGGGTTTGTTGGGTCTAATGGTGAAAGTGCACAACCTCTGCAGAGTGTAAAACTAAGTACTTAGCCGTGTCCCCGGTTACGGACAATTTTGAGCAGTTGATCAAGGACGTCAACGGAGGATCCTATCATTCCAATTTCTAAGTTAAAATTTGATGGGTGAACAAGGGAAGATGAGATTATGGTTTTCATGCCATACTTGTCTTGAATTTAAGAGAAGTGTTTTCAAAAGAGTAGGAAAAATTAGCTTTATGCAAATTAGCCTTGAACTCCACCAGCCAAATATGCATATAGGTTATAGAGTTATTCCATTAAGTGTCCACCATAGTGTCACTTGCCAGACTCCATTTTTAATGGAATCTGACCCACTCTGTTGCAAAATTTTATTTGTTACAGGTTTTTCAGATGACGAGTGAGGTTTTCGTTAAGGGATTTCGAGTCTGCAACAAACATGTTTTCGCCTGTGGCAACATGAAGATGGAGACTCATTGATGTCTTATTTCCGCTGTTTACTCTTTCAAAGCTAGCTTTATGCTATGCAATTTGTAAAGAATATTTTGTAAGTCTGGATCATCGATGTAATAAAATTGATACTTTGTTGTGATATTACATCGTAAACTGTGTGTGCAAACAAATTGATCCAGGGATTTGCACTATACACAGGTACCTGTCATATTTTAAGTGCAGGTACGTTACACAGACGCTCCCCTGTAGGGGGCCCGCGGCCTGGAGCCCCGCTTGCAGGTAGTGGTGGGAGCGCTTCGTCTGTGCTTGTGGGCAGGGCCTCTTGGGGCTGCTTTATGGATGCCTTGACGAGTCTTTCTTCAATGACACCTGGCGGCTGAGCTTGCCTCTTTGATGCGCGCTTGGCGATGTTATCAGCCTCTTGGTTTTACTTTCTTGGGATGTGCATGAGCTCCATTCCCCTCAAGTGCTTCTCAAGCCTACGGACCTCTTCAAGGTATGCGGCCATGTGGTCGTCCTTAGGCTTGTAGCTTTTGTTAGAGAAGTTGACGAGCAACTGGGAGTCGCCCTTGATGAGTATATGCTTGACGCCTAGGGCGATTGCGGCGCGTAGGCCGGCAAGCAGGCCTTCATACTCGGCGATATTTTTGGATATCTTGTCGATTCTGAAGCACGGCTGGACTGCGTAATACAACTTGTCGCCTTTGGGTGAGATCAGGACTACGCCTGCCCCACCGTGGCGACAAGCGAAAGCTCCGTCGAACTTCATGGTCAAGTGGCTGGGCATTGCGGCTCCAGAGGGCTCTTGCTCTTCTCCCAAAGGCTCTTCACGGGTTGGGTCAGTCCATTCGGCGACGAAGTCAGCCAGCGCTCTTCCTTTGATTACCCTTGTGGTATCGAAGCGCAAATTGAATGGCTGTTTTTCTATGTTCCATCCTGCGACACGATCTATTGCGTTTGGGTTGCGCAGTATTTGCTCCAGGGGAAAATATGTGACCACTGTGATGGGGTGCCCCTGGAAGTAGTGTCGTAGTTTTCTTGAGGCGATGAGGAGTGCGAGGAGAAGCTTCTGCTGCATTGTATACCGCTCGCGAGCATCACGCAGTACTGTGCTGACGAAGTAGACTGGATGCTCGATGATGGTAGTTCCTGTAGCATCGGCGTCTTTTGCCTGAGGTGGCTCAGCTTGGCCCTCGAGGTGGTTGGCCTCGAGGGGGTTGGCCTCGAGGGGGTTGGCCTCGAGGTGGTTGACCTAGGCCTCGAGGGGGTTTGCCTTGAGGAGCTTGTCCTGGGCCTCGAGGGGGTTGGCTTCCTGAGGCTCCTTGGCAGGATTTCCTTGCAGCGGTTGGCTTGGGGCGGGCCTCTCTTGGGGCTTTGGGCCTGGCGGTGGGTTTGTGAGGGCTGCCCTTTCGTCGAGCTCCTTATCAGTAGGCATTTTCTTTGGAGTGGCTGCACTCTTCTTGTGGAGTACTGGCTCTTCTCTTTCCACCACAAGGACAGCACTGGTTGTTTGCGGAGTAGCTGATAAGTACAGCTTCAGGTGCTCGCCAGGCCTTGGGGCGACCATTACTGGTGGGCTGGCAAGATACTTCTTGAAGTCCTCAAATGCTTTTTCAGCTTCAGGGGTCCACTTGAAAGTGCCCGTTCTTTTCATGATCTTGAAAAACGGCAGGGCTCTTTCACCGAACTTGGAGATGAATCGACCCAAGCTGGCCATACAGCCTGCTAGGCGTTGCATGTCCTTGAGCCCGCGTGGAGGTTGCATGTCTTCTATGGCCTTGATTTTGTCTGGGTTTGCCTCTATGCCTCGATGAGACACGAGGAATCCAAGCAATTTGCCTGAAGGTACTCCAAAGACGCACTTGGCGGGGTTGAGCTTGATGTTCACCTTGTGCAGGCTGGCAAAGGTTTCTTCAAGATCTCCGAGGAAAGTATTTCCTTCTCGTGATTTCACGATGATGTCATCGACATATGCCTCGGTGTTCCGCCCCATTTGGCCACCTAGGGCTATCCTCACCAACCTCTGGAAAGTGGCTCCGGCATTTTTTAGGACGAAAGGCATGCAGACGTAGCAATACACACCGCACGGGGTGAGGAAAGCCGTTTTCTCCTCGTCCTCCTTAGCCATCTTTATCTGGTGATAACCAGAGAAGGCATCGAGGAAACAGAGGAGGTCGCAGCCTGCCGTGGAGTCCACAATCTGGTCAATTCTGGGCTTGGGATACGGGTCTTTGGGGCAGGCCTTGTTTACATCAGTGTAGTCGATGCAGAGACGGCCTCCTCCGGCGGGCTTTGGGACTACCACACCGTTGAAGAGCCAAGTGGGGTGCGCGACTTCGCGAACGACTTTTGCCGCTTTGAGCTTCTCGACCTCCTTGACGATGAATGATTGCTTCTCGGGGGCTTGCTTTCTTTCTTTTTGCTTGACGGGGCGCGCGTTTGGGCACACAGCCAAGTGGTGCGCGATCACCTCCCTCGGTACACCAGACATATATGACGGTGTCCAGGCAAACATGTCAGAGTTTGCCTGGAGGAAGGCGACGAGCGCGCTTTCCTATTTTAAAGGCAGCGCAGCGCCAATGGCGACACTAGCCCCCGAGCCTTCAGCCCCGAGCTGCTGGAGCTCAAAGAGATCTTCTTTGTAGCAGCTGCCTCCTGGGAGAACAACTGCTTCTTCTTCTTGGGTCTCTCGATAGGCTCTAGGTCCTCTTCTGCGGGGAATGCCATGGTGGCGGCCTTGTAGGCCGTCTCAACGGCGCGCGTAACGTCTAGAACATGCCAGCGCTGCCGGGGATCTTGACCATGTTGTAGGCATGGTGCGTGACGGCCATGAACTTCGCGAGCGCGGGCTAGCCGAGGATGGCATTCTATGGCAGGCCGATTTGTGCGACATCGAAATCGATGTGCTCGGTGCGGTAATTTTCCTTGCTCCCGAAGGTGACGGCAAGCCTGACCTGGCCTAGAGGCTCGATCAAGCCGCTGGTGACCCCCGTGAAGGGCCTCGAGGGCATGAGCCGCCCGTAGGGCACTTGGAGCGCTTCGAACGTATCTATGGAGATAACGTTCAGGCCTGCTCCGCCATCGATGATAGTCTTGGAGACAGCTACGTTGTCGATGGTGGGGCTGCAGACCATCGGGAGGGTTCCAAAAGTCTTGGTGGACTTTGGGTGGTCCATAGCGTCGAAGGCGATGGTGTACTACGACCACTTGAGGGGCTTGGAGGTTTCCGTGCTTGGGAGGGCGGCGTTGAGCTCGTAGGCGAACTGCTTGAACTGGTTGTTCGACTTTGGCGCATGCCCCCCCCCCCCCCCCCCCGAGGATGCAGGCAATGGCGCCTCTCGGGGCTTGGTAGCCGCCATCTTCTTCGTCAGGGAGGTTGACGTTCTTTTCTGTGGCGTTGGCCTGATTTTCAGATTGTTTCTGGTAGCCGCTCTTCCGTCCGCTCCCGCGGTAGCCACGGCCTCGGCCGCGGCAACCACTGCCCTCTGCTTGCTCGCTCTCCTTGCTCAACCTTTTAAGGTCGAAGCAGGACTCTGTAGAGTGGCCGCGCGTGTTGTGGTAGATGCAGAAAGGGCGGTGGTCATCTCTTCTCTCTCCAGGGTCGGGGGAGTCGCTGCGGGTGCCCTTCGCGTCAGGCTCTGCCGCGAGAACAGCGGTAGCCTTGCGCTTGGGCTCCTCCTTCTTCTTCTGGCTCTTGGAACCCTCAACGTGATCGGCCCCTCTCGAGGACATCTTGACGAAGAGGAGTCCCTCTTCAGCCTTGGCGCACTTGTCCGCCAGGACGAACAGCTTTACCACAGGGTGAGCTTGTCGTGGATGCCCAGCTTCTCGAGCATCCTGCTGTTAGTGACGCCCTCGCGGAACGCGGCGATGACTTGGGTGTCGGGGATGTTCAGAATCTTGTTGCGCACTTGGCTGAAGCGCTGGATGTACTTGCAGAGCGTCTCATCCTTCTTCTGCACTACAGCGTGCAGGTCGTTGTGGGTGAGGGTGTGCTCGTATGTCCCCTTGAAGTTGAAGACGAACTGCTTGCAGAGCTCCTCCCAGGAGCTCACGGAGTCCTCAGGGAGGTTCAGGAGCCACGACAGCGCAGAATCGCGAAGCGCGTGGGAGAACCAATTGGCCATGACCTTGTCATCTCCACCCACAGCTTGGATGGAGGTGGTGTAGAGCTGCAGGAACTCGATGGGGTTGTTGGAGCCGTCGTAGCCCTTAGGGAGAGCAGGCTTGAACTTTGGGGGCCAGACCACGCGACACAGAGAACGGGTGAACGCCATGCAGCCTGAGGCATACGTGGCGACCCCGTGCTGCAGCGCGCTGCGGTTCTGCTGACCCGCCTGGCCTATCTCCTCCACGAGCCTGTTCTGACGGTTTCGCTGGAGCTACATCCCCACGCGAGCGTCGGCGCGGTGCGTTGCACGATCAAGAAATCGTGCGGCGAGGACGCGTGCGAAGCAGCCCTCTACGCCGCAGCCGGTGCAGGTCCCGGAAGTGGCGGAGGCGCGTTTGTCGCGACCGTGCCCGCGAGAGAGGGGTGCAGGTTGGACTGCGATGGAGCAGGGCTCGTCGTGGCGATGCCGACGAGGTGGTTGAGGCGTTGGTGCCACTTCTCGTGGGCCTCAGCGGTGGGCGGGTTGCGGAGAAGCTTCTGCGCCATGAGCAGCGCAGTGTGGGGTGAAGGGTCTGTCCTCCCCGGGCACGAGCCGCTCGCGTGCTGCGTCGGGTGCGACGACTGCGCGTCCTCCTGATGCTTGGAGTCGCGTTCCGGTGCCTCGGCATGAGGGCCGGAAGGGACGCGCTCTTCGTGACGGGGTCGTCCCCGCCGTGCGCGGGTGTTCACGGTGCCCGGCGGCGCGCGCGCTCCTTCAGGCGTGCGTCGGTTGATGCGGGCGACGCGTGCGGCGCGGGTGTTCACCATGGCGCGGAGACGAACTCGAAGGTTGTTGACGCGCCTCAACCCCCTACCTGGCGCGCCAAAATGTCGGGTTATGACTCCCAAGAATCGGGGGTAGTCACTTCCTGAAGAGCAGTTCGTAAAGGGGGTTGAACACGGAGGTCAAAACCCTCGAGGGACGTCGCGACGTTGCTCGCCGGACCCAAAGACGACACCGTCACGACAGAGACAGACACCAGCCTTTATCTAGGTTCACGGCCCTCGTGAGGTGGTAAGACCGCTACTCCTGCTTGTCCGTATTAGATGATGGAGGTTACAGTACATTGGAGTTTGATGGATGTCCCCTTGAGGCAGTTCTTTCCTGGGGAGGGAAGCGATGGTCTTCTTCCTCCTCCAGCCAAAGGCTATCCTAACAAGAGTTGATATGGTTTACAAGGGTTGTAGCACGCAAAGAGCCGACCCGTGCTACGATGGATGCCTTGTCCCTTTTATAGGCCCCTCTGGCGCTCTCCTTCGGCTTGGCCTTCAAGGTGGCTCCCACACGGCAGAGGCGCGGTGGAGTTGGAGTCCACCATGGTCCGTTCATCCATGGACGCAGTCCATCATTGATAAAGGTGGGCGCGGTGGCCGACAGGCGGCCGACCGCGCTGTACTGCCCGCAGAGAGTGCAGTCTCTGAGGTGGAGCCCGCGATGACATTCTCTGTTGGAGGGTTGCACCGTCCACCTGTTTTATCGCCAGAGTAGAAGGTCCTGGCAGTTGCGCAGCAGGCGGAGCCGCTTTATTGACCCCTTTATCACCAAAACGGCAACGGGGGAGCTTGCGTCACCACGTGAGCGTGGCAGAGGTCACGTGCGTCCTGCCGTACTTCCATGGGCGCGACGTTTCCCTTCAGGCCTGAGGAGGCCTGAGGGGGGTTCCTATTGGATTCCCTTGAGGCACGCTGGCGCCTCGGGAGGGTCCCTTGAAGAGAGGGATCCCCTGTGGCCCTCGTTTCCTCTTCAGGCCCTCGAGGGGGATTACCTCTCGAGGGTCCCGCCAGGCGGTGATGCCTGGTCCTTAGTTGTTTCGTCTGACTGGCTAGTGTGCGAGGCCTGGGGGAATGGGCTCTCCATACCCCAGTTCCCACTGGGCCGACAGTATGGTGGATGTTTTGAGGAAGATATTTGGCTTATGTGTAGGATAACAAGATGAAGATCTCCCACGAGTTTGGATGTACCCGCGAAATATGCACCAACTCTCAATGTGAGAAAGGGCAATGCAAAGTACCGAAGAGACTAGCAATATGGTGGTGGAAGTGGCATGAAAACCGCAGTTTTAGAACTCACAAGTAAAAAGATTCCAAATAAAAATATGATCATACAAGGCATAATGAAAATTACTCCTAGAGGGATCGTGGCGAATGACAAAATCACCGTTGGCTTCCCCGACCGTAGCGCATAACATAAAGTCATTACGGTTGCCTTAGGCAAACAGAAGTCATAAACCATTATGCAATCAACTGGAAATTTAAGTGTGTCACAGCTTCAAGTTTTTCTATACCAACCATTAATCGTTCCACTTTACTAAACCATCATGTTTACCATTAAGCAAATTAATATCTCAAAACAACATCAATGATTCAAGTGACACAATTTAATGATCTACAAGATTATATATCATTTAATTATACCATCTATCACATTTAGCTTTTTCTGTTCTGAACCCAACACCAATCAACTTATTTAAAAGGTAAACTCTCCAAGTAATTAAACAATGAGATATGAGAGAAATATAATAAAGCTAACAGCTCTAGCAAGAGATGCATGAAAACAAGAGCTAGAAAGCAAACAATAGAATGAAAAGAATAATGAACGAATATAAGTGAAGAATACGAGTATTCATAACATAAAGCGGAGCATGTCTCTCTCCCACACAAAATAATGATAGGATCCATTTTATTCAGAGAATGAAAATAAAAAAAATAAAAACAAACAGACGCTTCAAGAATAGCACATAAGATGTGATGGAATTAAAATATAGTTTCACTAGAGAGGACCTGATAGTTTGTCGATGAAGAAGGGGATGCCTTCTTTGACGCTTGAGTCTTCTTGAATTATATTGGGGGTGAACCACCGGGGCATCCCCAAGCTTTGGCGTTACTATCCTCTTGATCACATTATATCATCCTTCTCTCTTGATACTTGAAAACTTCCTCCACACCAAACTTAGAGTAACTTCATTAGAGGGTTAGTGCATAAAAAATTATGATATTCTGTAGGAACACAATTTATACCATTTCTACTGGACATTAGCTACAGCCACTGATACTTCATAGGATAAAAAGATCCAATCAAAATAGGAAAAGAGGCATTGCAAAATAAATGGCAAAATCTGTCAAAAACAGAACAGTTCGTAAATACGATTTTTTTCGAGGCACTTAACTTGCTCAGATCAGAAAACTCAAAACCAATGAAAGTTGCGTATACATCTGAGGATGACTCACAAAAAAGGGAAGAATTTATGACGATTCTGTGAAGAGTTATGAATTTAACGGTGAATAGAAGAAAATTGTTTATGCGCAGGAATCCAAATTTAGCATCAACTTTCAACTAGAGGCTTAACTTGACACAACATTGTAATAAAATAAATATAAAAAGGAATTTCTACAGAGGTAGGACAAATCCTTGATTCAAATAAAATAAAATAACAGGAAATAAAAGTGGGTTGTCTCCCATAAGCGCTTTTGTTTAGTGTCAATTGGTTGTGTGCCATGGTTCGATGAGTTTTATCGGTATGTGCCATACCTGCGCTGTTTCTCTGGTATGTGCCCTGGTTTGCTCTCACATCGCCCAAACGCTCGTTTCCCTCTTGTAAACCTACTTTAACCGGTGGGGTCGGCCTGGCGCGGCTCGGCCGGAATTTCGTGGGGTCGGCTAGTGGGGGCGTGCCTTTGACCTTAGAGCATGCATGCATGCAAGTGGGGCCAGCGGCGGCGGAGAGCATGCATGGAGCCGTACGTGCGTGTCCATGCCTGTGCTCGCCGCGCCTTCAATGGCGTGTCCCCCTGGCCGACAAAAAGCTACCTCTCTGCCTACACTACCGGCCCGGACGCGCATCTGCTGCGCCGTCCTCGCGTCTCTCTTGCCTAGTCTGTCTTGCTCCAAGCTGAGCAGTCTGGAGCCGACTTAATGTCCGGTCACCATTACTGCCTTCTAGACCGCGACGCCATCCAAAGATCGCAGATGGCATTAAAAGGAGCCAACTCCTTGCCCGTTGCGCTCACAAATCCCCTCTTCCTCTCCTAGACACCTTCGCCCAGTCACTTATCTCTCCATGGCTCATGGTGATGGAAGCTCCACTTCCAGCTCGAACCGCCGCCGCTGCCACGTCCCCTATCCTTGGTTTCTTGAGGCGAGCGCGGGAAGCGGCATGGGGAGTGGGCGTGGGCGTGCGCGTACTCCTCCAAGCTCGAGCAGGTGGCTAGCGAGGGAAGCAGCATGGGACGGGTAGTGTCCAAGTCCAAGGGGCAGGGGCAGGGCCATTGCACCCGATCCCATTCCCTTCATCGATATGTCCGACGAGGACGACAAGGACGACCAGGGTATGCACTGGACCATGGCCTGGAATGAGGAGGTCATGGAGGTGCTTGACCCGGGTTTGGCCTCGGCCATGGCCGACCAGAAAGCCATGGACCTTGCCAAGCATTCCGCCGCCGAGAAGCAACGGCTCAAGATCTACTCGGAGAGCCAGGGGAAGAAGGAGGACATGTGGTCGTTGTCAAACAGCAACGCCTCAAAAGATGTGGATGCCAAGGGCAAGGGAAAGGCCGAGACGGTGGAAGTTTCCGATGATGAGGACGAGTGGTAGTACATTTTAGTTATTAGTTGCTTTATTAAGGGCAATGGCCTTGTGCTTGACGTTTCCAATTGTGTGTGTAAATTCACTTCAGTTTGACAATTTTTAGCCGGTCCACTGTTTTTGGCTTAGAAATGAGGATGTTTACCCTACCTTTGGAGCTCATGTGAAACACATTTTTTCAGCAAGTCCACCATTTTTGCTTAGAAATGAGGCCGTTTACCCTACCTTTGGAGCTCATTTGAAACACATTTCTCAGCGAGTCCACCATTTTTGCTTAGAAATGAGGCCGTTTACCCTACCTTTGGAACTCATTTGAAACACATTTTTACGGCGACTCCACCATTTTTTTCTTAGAAATGAGGTCGTTCACCCTACCTTTGGAGCTCATTTGAAACACATTTTTGCGGCGACTTGACCATTTTTTGCTTAGAAATGAGGCCGTTTAGCCTACCTTTGGAGCTCATTTGAAACACATTTTTGCGGTGACTCGACCATTTTTGGCTTTGAAATGAGGCCATTTACCCTACCTTTGGAACTCATTTGAAACACATTTTTACGGCGAATCCACCATTTTTTGCTTAGAAATGAGGCCGTTTACCCCACCTTTGGAGCTCATTTGAAACACATTTTTCAGCGAGTCCAAGCTCATTTGAAAATTTATATGGATTCAAGCTAGATTTGAGCAAGCCCATCGCTATCCCCATTTTGTTTACCAAAATATCCATTTGGTTACGCGGGTAACAGCCAAAATCCGCATTTGGTGCGCCAAAATACCCATTTGGTCTCCCTGAGGCAAATGGGGGTGGTCGAGCCAAAAAACCCCGTTGGGTCAACTCGTTAGCGGGTGTATAGTCCTTGTCCTACGCGCGCGTCCAATCAGATCACAGAACGAGCTTCTCGCGGATCGCCTGCAGATTCCCTCTGGAGGAAATCAGACGGCTGCATATTCCTTCTAGAGGAAATCACACGGCTGCAGTTTGATCGACATTTGAAATGAGTTTCAAATATTCAAAAAAATGTCAAAAAAAGGAAAATCCTGCGCATATAGTCGTATTATATCATATATTAACGACTCAAGTTGGAAAACACGGTCTACATACATTCAAAAGGAGAAGGGAATGAAGATCATGTGATATTGCATAACTCAAACAATGAAGTCTAAGGTTAGAGAGAAGTGGTTTTTGAATTGCACCATGAAATTTTCAAAAACCTCACAAAAGATTCGTTTTGGAGTGACTAAGAAGGACCCATGCTTAGTTTTTCATTTTGATGTTTTAAACTTGTTTAAATGTTGGTCAGACTTAGGTTTGACCAAATTTGAAATAAGCATAATAAATTTAAAAATTATCAAAAAATGAAAAACCGACGCACATAGTCTTAATATGTCATATACTAACGACTCATGTTGAAAAACATGGTCTACATACATTCAAATGAGAAGGGCGAGGATCTCATGTGATATCGCATACCTCAAATGTGCAAATAAGAATTGCAACATGAAAATTTAAAAATACTCAGAAAAGTATCATTTAGGAGTGACTAAGATTGGTCTAGGCCCAGTTTGCGCACTTTTACAGTAATGTTCGCCTGTTCACGCCGGACACGCTCTGAGCGCGTCCAGAGTGCGCACTTAAGGTGTTCGACAGAAGTACAATAACAAATATTCAAACGATTCAAGTTGATAAACAAGGTCTACACACGTTCTAATCACATAACTACACAGAGCGCGCATTGTGGGTACAAGTTCACGTCCAGTTCGTGTCTAGATTGCGCTTGCTGTGTTGACACGGATGCACCGATACGTGTCTAGTTCGTGTCCGGATATTTTCACGCAAAAAAAAAAATTAATCGCGTCAGTTCTACCAACAAATGCTTCTTATACGTGTAGATGTCGCACTACATCTCATCTCCAACTGCAGTAAATTTGACCAGAACGACGACGCGCATCAACTGTTCGATAGTTGTACTCGACACGTATAGGGGCTCCAGATGACGTTGTACAGACATGTCACTTCGACTAGATGTGAAGCTCTGTCACATGATGTCATCATTGCGAATAAAATCCCAATGTGCATTGTGTTGTCAAGAAAACCAAGAGATGCGCCTGTTCAGTGCCCAAGCGCGGTTATCGATATACACGCCGGCGGTAGTGGATTCATTACGAGCAGTTATCCCTTCACTAATAAAAACCCCAATGTGCATTGGCATTGCCATTCAACGCTCTTCTCTCTTCTCTATGAAAAACCCCAACCACCACTTCTCTCCAACAACAATGTCGTCGGACGACGAACCTTGGTGGCAGAACCCAGCCATCCCGAGCAACTCCGACGGGGAGGGCAACCCGATTGAGCGGTTGGAGGAGGGCCACGGGAACGGCGGCGGCTCCAGCACCGACAACGACGGCGAGGGTCCGACGCCGACCAGAGCGGCGGCGATGGCGAGGGGTCCGACCCCGACTCCAGCGACGACAACGACGATCGCCACGGGTCCGAGGAGGAGGACTCAGACCCGGAGTTGAACAAGGGCGACGAGGAGGAGAAGGACGACGACGGCAACGAGGAACAGGACATGGAGGAGGATGAGGTCGAGGAGGAGGTAGAGGAGGAGGACGACTCCTCCGACGATAACAGACCGCCGCCCAAGAGGCAGCGCGCGTAGGAGCCGTGCCCGGCGATTGTCGAAGAAGCAGTAGCAGTGCATTAGTTGCACTGCTACTGATTAGTAGTAGTATTAGGCCGCCGCCGGCGTAGTAGCAGTGCTGCATGCACTGCTAATCTTTTGTAATTGTTAATATAATCCTAATATAATCGAGTTTAAATTAGTAGTAGAAGTTTCAATTTGATTTATAAATCGAGTTTCAGTTTTCAAATCGAGTTATGAATCCCATTATAAATCGAGTTTCAATTAGTAGTACTCCCTCCGATCCATAAAAAATGACGCTCATCTAGTACAAAGTTTGTACTAGCTTAGAACAAAATAAGCGACACTTCTTTATGGATTGGAGGGAGTAGCAGTTTCACTAAACAATGACGTACCAATCAACAAATTATCAGTTACGTTAATGTTAATCCAGTTAATTCAGTGTTAATTCAGTTAATTCGGTGTTAATTGGGGGCGGAGATACCCAACCTGGGCGTCAGACTCGTCCCTTCCTGTCGCCACTTGAGCGGTCCCACTTGGAGGAGGATGACGTACTACTTCAGTCAGCCTGAGCCGAGCCGCGCCAGCCCGACCCCACCAGTCAGGCCAAGTGCGGGTCAAAGGAGGTTGACCAGAGGGAAACGAGCGTTTGGGCGATATGCGAGCAAACCAGGGCACAGACCAGAGAAACAGCGCGTGTATGGCACAGACCGATAGAATTCAGCTAGGTATGGCACATAACCAATTAACCCTTTTGTTTAACGCCTTTGAGCTAGGCACAAAGAGCAAAACTCAAGTATTATCAAAGAGATGAAGCATCAACACCATAGTTTGAACGAACAATAAAATCAAAAGGTAGCTTCATTCTTTTCCTAGGGAAGTGTTCCATTTCTTTTTTGAGTAGGAATTGGTACTTGATGGTACCTTCTTTCATATCAATAATAGCACCCACAGTTCTAAGAAAAGGCCTTCCCAACAAAATTGGACAAGATGGATTGCATTCAATATCCAAGACAATAAAATCAACGGGGACCGGGTTATTATTAACCATAATACGAATATCATTGATCCTCCCCAAAGGTTTCTTCAAAGCAGTACAGCAAGAAAAAACATCCAAATAGCAATGTTCCAATGGTAGCAAATCAAACATATGATAGAGCTTTTTAGGCATAACAGAATACTTGCACCAAGGTCATACAAAGCATTGCAATCAAATTTATCTACTTTCATTTTATTGATGGGCTCCGAACCATCCTTTAACTTCTAGGGATAGAAGCTTCAAGTCTTAATTTATCTCCCCTAGCTTTAATGAGAGCATTTGTAATATGAATAGTAAAAGCCAAATTAAGAGAGCTAGCATTAGGACTTGTGGCTAACTTTTGCAAGAACTTAATAACTTCAGAGATATTACAATTGTCAAAATAAAAATTATTATCATCAAAGCAAACCGAACCACTTTCTCCCATGCTCTTAAAAATTTTAGCACTTTTACCAACACTAGTTTCAGCAGTTTTAGGCAATTTTAAATTTTTCGAGGAAGTAGAGGAGACATTTCCAACACCAACTATGTTACCATTGATAATAGGAGGCTTACTAGCATGTGAAACCTATTTTCAGAGGTAGTAATAGTAGAAACTTTAACAATATTAGCCTCTTCTCTAGTTATTTTTCTCTTTCTCATCTAGCACGTATTGAGCCATCATCCTAACATTTTCATCAATTTGAACTTGGATGGCATTAATTTTAGCAAAGGGATTACTATCTTTAGTTTCAGTAGGCATAACTTTAGATTTTAAAAGATCAACATCAAGGACAAGATTATCAACTTTAGATGCAGGAATATCATTTTTCCGAAGCTTTTCCTCAACAGATTTATTAAACAGAGTCTGTGTAGTGATAAAATCTTTTAACATGGTTTCAAGTTCAGAGGTGGTAGTCCTATTATTTTTATAAGAATTACCATAAGAATTACAATTATTAGGAGGATAGGGCTTATAGTTGTTATTACCATAGTTGTTCATATAGGCATTGTTATTGAAATTGTTGTTTTTAATAAAGTTTACATCAACATGCTCTTCTTGTGCAACTAAAGAAGCTAAAGGAACATTATTTGGATACACATGTGATTTACCACTTGCAACCATAGACATAATAATATAATGTAGCACCCCAACTTTAATTAAAGTTGGAACACCTGTGTTATGTGCTAGTCCCTGGATCACTGCCAGCACCACAGTACAAAATATAAAGTATCATTGCATAAGTATTAAATTGCTACAACGAGATCCAAAAATAATAGTCAATATGGCTTTATTACAAATTGCATACCCATGAAGGCTAGCTAAAGTTCAAAGTTCACAGCGAAAGCAAAATAACATTGAGCCTCATCTTCAAGCATGCGCCTTAGGCAGTCATGTTGGGTGAAGACTCGAGCCAATCATTCAGCATCTGAATTTCCTGCACATTGGAATATGCAGCCCCCGAAGGAGGTCAATACAATGATGTATTGGCAAGTGACTATGGTGGATAAATATACTGGCAAGTCTAACATCTATATGCATATTTGGCTTGGTGGGGTTGAAGGCTATTTGCAGAAAGCAAGTTTTCTCCTATCATTTTGTAAAACACTTTTATTTCTCGAAGACTTGGCACAGAGGGACAAAGCCCAAGTGCACCCAAGATTCTTTCCTTAGTCAAATTTTACTTTATGAAAACAGTGTTGAGATTCTTCTGCCCATCCTTGTCCAGTTGCTCGAAGAAGTCCATTTCCGGGGACACGGCTGAGATCTCAGATTGTCGACTCTGCAGAGGTTGTGCACTTTCACCTTTAGACTCAATTTGTCCGAGAAATCCTATACACGCGGAGTGTATTATGGAAAGGAGAGAATTGAGACAGGAACTTTCAGAAGAAGAATGCAACCATACTAGCAAGACCCGTTCCACCTATCAACTCTACATCTGCTTGTCAAGCCGACAGGTTGCACTCCCCAACTTAATCATTCTAGACAGAGCCCATTGTCAAAAGGTTGCACGGGAAGCTTCTAAACTTGGAGGGACTTGGTAATCTCTTCGTTCCTGGGCGGCCATCGACAAGTGTACTTCTGGGTAACAACCACCATACTCATGGCCCTAAGTAGAATAGACATTCATCCTAGGCGAAGACAACCACAAGCATAGTCCCAAAAGCCACTCAACATAAACCATATCAACCAATTCCACCCAGATGTGTATTTTAGAAATTTTAATACTTAGAAACATTTCCATAACATGGCAACATTTTTATAGCATGGCTAAGCAACTAATAAAATCTTTTCATGGCTGCTTAGGGAAAAGGGTGGCTACACACTACTGGGATATTTGTAAAATACCAACTAACATAGCATTATAAAATAAATCAAAATCCCTATCATGCACACTTCTCAAAACATACTACTTATGCATATAGAAAATATGGGATATTGTATGAATGTCACTTGCCTTGGTAACAGGAGGAACAAGCACAGCAAGAATAACAATCACAAGCAAGTCCTTCCTCTTCTTCACAATCTAGCACAAACAATGAATAACATAAATAACAACACCATATCATCACAACACTAAACAAAATCATGTATGCATGAATGATATGCTATGATGATCAGACACACTTATTAATAATTCTTATTTTCTGTCATTAATAAATGAAATATAATGTTTAGGTATTTCTTATTTTATTTATTCATTAAATAATTTCAAATAATATAGTAAAACTTTGATTTCTATAATTACAACTTTTATTGTTTTTATGACATCTTCAATTTGGACATTTATTAATATTGCTGGACAGAGGGAAATTATACAATCTTAAAACAATTACATTTATTTCTAAATAATTTTTATTATTTAAGTTATTATTTTAATGGTCGAAATACTCCTCTGATAATTATTCAATTTATAATTTGTCAAAGGGAAAAACAAATGATGTAGAATTAAACTACATGAGCAGAGCTTTCCAATGACATAAAGTTTATTAAATTTGGACTTACAGATCAAAAGTTATGAATTTTGCAAGTTTTATCTATTTTCTGTTTTATTTAAAAAAAATCCTGCGAAAAATAAATTAAATGGGCTACGTGGCGCAATCTGATTGGTCGGTACCGCTTCGGCGCGGATCGGCTGCGAGAGCCGTCCGATCTAAATTAAAATGGACGCGCGAGATCTATTCGATCTAGATCCATTGGATCTAGATCTAACGGTCCACGATTCGTTGACCAAAAACGGGCGGCGCGGTCACCGGAGACGCGCGGCGTCGTGGGGAGGGCGATGGCGCGGTAGGGATGATCAGAGCGTCCTCGTCTTCCCGGAAGAGCTCGCCGGAGTTGCGCACAGCGTCGGTTTCTCTCGGTCGTGGACGGAGGCAGGGTTTTGCTGCAAAAACACACGCTCCACCATGTCAACAAGATGCGCACGGCTCACAGGGAGCGAAGGGAGGTGGAAAGGAGGTCCGAGGTGGCCGGGGTTGCTCGGGCGGCGGAGTTCTTACCGACGGCGATGGCGGGGTTGCGCGAGCTCGTGCGGGCAGCCTATGGGCTCTCGGGAGGTGAGGTTTGGGGCAATCGGACGGGCACGGAGAGGGGTATTAGTAGGGGGAGGAGGCGAGGTAAGGGGAGCAGTAAATCGCTCGTAATCGTGCGAATCAAATCCGCCGTTTCCTGTCGGGGTCGGGGGCGTGATTTGGGGAAGAACGTTTTCGCGGGGGTGATGACAGGTGGGTCCCACCTGTCAGCGACTGCGAGCGAGCGCGCGGGGTGCTGGGCCGCTGGCGGGCTGCTCGTCTACGCGTGCGCGGCAGATAGCTACGGGCCACGGCCCACTCGACTCAGAAATTCGATTATTTTTATTTTAAATCCTTTTCTGTTTTTAAATACTGATTTCAAATATGATTTTTAAACTTATTCAAAACATTTCAGAAAAATTCATAAAAATATGTTTTGGAAAGGTTGTTAAAAATGGAACTTTTTAACATTATTCTTGCCCATATATAAATTGGTAAAATTTTATTTATTAAAGGAGTTTTAAATAAACACTTTATGGAATTTGTAGATTATTTATATTTAAAATTTGAAGTTTTATTTAATATTTTTGTGATGTATTCTTATGCTCAATGATGCATGATGCTTGAATGCAAATTTTTAAATTTTTGCAAAATTTGGGATGTTACAGACTAACCCCCTTAAGAGGAAGCTCGCCCTCGAGCTTCGGAAGGATCAGCAAATAGGTGTGGATGGTATTCTCGGAGGTCGTCCTCTCGTTCCCAGGTGGCTTCTTCCTCAGTGTGATGGTTCCATTGGACTTTACAGAACTTGATGGTTTTGGTACGGGTGACTCTTTCTGCGGTCTGCAATATTTTGATGGGTTTCTCCTCGTAGGTCAAGTCACTTTCCAATTGTACTTCTTCGAGGGGTACAGTATCCTTTAAAGGAACTCCCATCATTTCGGGGTGACATTTCTTCAGTTGACTGACATGGAACACATTATGAACCGCAGATAGAGCTTCTGGTAGTTCTAACTCATATGCCACCTCACCCTTACGAGACAGAATCTTAAAAGGTCCAATAAACCGAGGTGATAATTTTCCTTTAATTCCAAACCTCTTCACACCCCTGAGTGGCGACACTCTAAGATAGGTTCTATCACCCACCTCGTAGGCGATTTCCCTACGTTTAGAATCCGCATAGCTTTTCTGGCGGGACTGTGCTACCTTCAATCTATCTTTAATTAATCTGACTTTCTCTTCAGCCTCTTGGATTATATCAGGTCCAAAGAAACTTCGTTCTCCTACACCACTCCACAACAATGGGGTTGTGCATTTCTTCCCATATAAGGCCTCAAATGGTGCCATCTCGATGCTAGCTTGATAACTGTTATTGTAAGAGAACTCGGCATAGGGTAGGTTGTCATCCCAACTAGACCCATAATCGAGCGCACATGCTCTTAACATATCTTCTAGAATCTGGTTTACTCTTTCGGTCTGACCATCCGTTTGCGGATGAAATGCTGTACTGAACTCCAATCTAGTTCCCAGTGACTCATGCAACTGCTTCCAAAAATGGGAAGTGAACTGGGTCCCTCTATCGGACACGATACTCTTGGGGACGCCGTGTAAGCACACAATCCTCTTCATGTAAATATCAGCTAGCTTTGCGATGGTATAGGTGGTCTTCACGGGTATAAAGTGAGCTATTTTGGTTAAGCGACAAACAATAACCCAAATAGAATCATACCCTGATCTGGTCCTTGGTAACCCGGTGATGAAATCCATCCCAATAGAATCCCACTTCCAGTCCGGTACCTTCAAAGGTTGCAAAAGTCCTGCTGGTTTCTGATGCTCAGCCTTTACTCGACTGCATACATCGCATTTAACTATATATTCTGCTATTTCTCTTTTCAGATTATTCCACAAAAATCTCCCCTTCACATCCATATACATTTTGGTATTTCCTGGATGAATGGAGTAAGGTGTTTCATGGGCTTCTTGCAGAATTAACTTCCTAAGATCAGGATCATTTGCCACACATACACGTTTTTCAAACCACAAGGTTCCTTGCTCATCTTCATGAAACCCCTTGGCTTTTCCTGCTCTCAAATTGGCTTTGATTTCTTCAATATCCTTGTCTCCCTTCTGAGCTTCACGTATATTGTCCATCAAATTTGGTTGTACTACCAACGAAGCTACAAAACCATCTGGTACCACTTCCAATCGGAGGTCCTTGAATGCCTTGCATAAATCCTCAGGTATTTCTCCTGCCGTGAGGCCATTCAAGTAAACCTTACGACTCAGGGCATCAGCTACTACATTAGCCTTTCCAGGATGATATTGAAGACTTAGGTCATAATCCTTGATAAGTTCTAACCATCTTCTCTGCCTCATGTTCAATTCTTTCTGTGTGAAAATATACTTCAAACTTTTGTGGTCAGTGAACACTTCACATCTTTTTCCCATTAGGTAGGGTCTCCAAGTTTGTAGGGCATGTACTACTGAGGCTAACTCGAGATCATGAGTGGGATAATTTGTTTCATGCTTCTTGAGCTGTCTAGAGGCATAAGACGCCACTCTGCCTTCTTGCATCAGCACACTTCCCAGACCTTGGCGTGAAGCATCACAGTAAACTTGGAATTCTTTCTCTAAATCAGGTAAACACATAACTGGGGCTGAAACTAATCTTTTCTTTAGTTCCTGAAAACTGGCTTCGCACGCGTCAGTCCATTCAAATTTCTTCTCCTTCTTTAACAATTCTGTCAGTGCCTTGGCGATTTTGGAAAAGTTTTCTATAAACCTTCGGTAGTATCCTGCTAGACCAAGAAAACTTCGTAATTCTCCAACATTCTTTGGTGGTTCCCAATTGGTTACAGCTGAGACCTTTTCAGGGTCCACTGCTATACCCTCCTTGGACACTATGTGTCCTAGAAATGCGACTAGTTCCAACCAAAATTCACACTTGCTGAATTTGGCATATAACTTATGTTCACGTAGTCTCTGCAATACTAGGCGCAAATGCTCTTCATGATCTTTGTGACTCTCGGAGTAGATCAGAATGTCATCTATGAACACTACCACAAACTTGTCCAGAAAATCCATGAACACTTTATTCAGCATATTCATGAAATAAGCTGGAGCATTGGTTAAACCAAATGGCATTACGGTATACTCATAAGAGCCATATCTTTTAACAAACGCTGTTTTTGGTATATCCATCTCTCTAACTTTCATTTGGAGATATCCTGATCGAAGATCAATCTTGGAGAACACACATGCACCTTTCAATTGATCAAATAATTCATTTATCTTGGGTAACGGATACTTGTTCTTGATGGTGTGTTCATTTATATCTCTGTAGTCCGTGACTAATCTCTGGGTTTGATCTTTCTTTTTGACAAAAAGGATTGGCGCTCCCCAGGGCGAAGAACTTGGACGGATAAATCCTTTCAGAAGGTGTTCCTCCGGTTGCTTCTTGAGTTCTTTCAGTTCATCGACGGCCATTGGGTAAGGTCTCTTGGCTATTGGTCCGGTACCCGATTTTAGTTCAATGAGAAATTCCACATCTCTATCAGGTGGCATTCCCGGTAATTCTTCTGGGAATACATCTGGGTACTCTTGGACAATCATCACATCACCAAGGCTAACCCCCTTAAGAGAATTTAGCCTAACTTTCTTAAGTTCGAAAGTTGATCTGAATTTAATCTTTTGTTTTTCAGGGGTGGTGAGGGTGATATCTCTGTTTGCACAGTCTATGATTCCTTCAAAACGGGTCATCCAATCCATTCCGATAATAACATCCAAACCTTGGGTTTCTAGGATGACTAAGTCTGCTGGAAAAAGGTATTTTCCAATTCTTAATTCTAACTGTCTACAGCCTGAATTTACTATCATCTCACCCCCAGGTGAACTCACTCTAATAGGTTTTCCTAAGCTTTCCTCGGCTAGCCCATGTTTGTTTACAAAAGCTCTTGATATGAATGAATGCGATGCTCCAGTATCAAATAAGACCAATGCTGGAAAAGAATTTAGCAGGAACTTACCAATCACAGCGTCAGGTTCATCATGAACTTCTTCCACGTTGAGGTGATTTACTTGTCCCTTCTGGAAAGGATTGGGCTTGGAATTTTCATCGGCCTTTCTCTCTGGGCAATCAGTAGCATAGTGTCCCGTCTTCTTGCACTTGAAGCAAGTCACATTAGACAGGTCTTTCTTCCCTTCAGTGTTAGGACGAGGATTTCCATTTCCATGATTATGGCCATGGTGATGGTTTCCCTTGAACCCACCATTATTTCCTTTATACCTCCATTGTGGTTATGACCATGATACTTTTGGCCACTACCATTGTTGGAGTATTTCCAGGGTTTATGGCCAGTGACTTCTGAGGTGTGTGGTTTCTTGTGAGCCACTTCAGTGTTACCCTTACTTGCACCAAACTTCCTCTTCCTATTCTCTTCCTTTCTGATGTTATTGTCCAGGGTGATTGCCTGATCTAGCAGAATCTGATAGTTAGGAGCATATGCCACAGACAGAGGTATCTTTAGTTCTCCCCGAAGTCCATTTAGGAATTTGTCCTTCCTTTTTGCATCAGTGTCGATGTCTTCTGGTGCGTACCTTGATAGCGTACAGAAGTCATCTATATACTCCTTCAGAGTTCTACCTCCCTGTCTCAAGCTACGAAACTCCTCCTTCTTCAGGTTCATTATGCCAGAGGAGATGTGAGCATTGCGGAAACCATCCTTGAACGCATCCCAAGTCATGCCATCCAAGGGGTGGGTCACTTGATAGGTCTCCCACCACATGGCAGCAGGTCCTCCCAATAGGTGAGCAGTGAACCTCACCTTTTCTGCCTCAGAACACTCACAGGTTACTAAGTCCTTGTTGACGGAACGGAGCCAGTCATCCGCCACTATGGGTTCAGTAGCAGAGGAGAACTTATTAGGTCTAAGCCTGAGAAATCTTGCAAGTCTGTCCACCGGAGGTGGGGGTGGTGGTGGATGGTTGTTATTGTTGTTGTTGTTGTTGTTGTTGTTGTTGTTGTTGTTGTTGGTTGCTGCAATGAACTGGGTCATCATGGTCATCAGTTGGGCTTGAGCTGCCATCAGCTGTTGCATAGTTTCGTTATTGTCGGGATCACGACGCGGAGGCATCTGTGGGGGTTTTGCATGGATGAGTAAAAGATAGATAGATCTATAAGGAGGAACCTTACTCATGCACAAACAATCCAGTCAAGCAAACCATCAATCAACACACCACTCATAAAACAATCAGCAAACAATTCAAAACCTTTGGTTTAAGGAATACGATATAAAAATTTGAAAAATAAACTCGCGAGGTTCGGAGGATACAAGGGAAGGTACTGCCTTACCACAAGTTGGTAGGTCAATACAAGATCAAGACAAAGTGGTGTATGATAAATGGTAGTCTCACTAACTAACTACTCGACCATATCCTCTTCCTCCTCTTCAATTTCCTGTATCTCAATTCCTTCATTGGCGAGTACATCCTTGAGCTCCTTTACTTCTTTCTCCAGGGCAAGATTCTTTTCTTGCAGCTCTCTCTTCTCAGTACGAAGCCTTTTTATCAAGTCACTATCAGCCTCGAACTCGACTTCATTGGTCTCGAGTTCTGCCTTTTGTTCCCTGATGATCTTGTTCTTCTCTTGAACTCTTTTCTCTTGTCTCCTGTACTTCTCCTCTTGTGCAGCGAATCTCTCTTCCTGTGCCTTAGTCACTTCCTCCTGAACCTTCACCTTCTCTTCGTTCTCCTTAAGTAAGGCACATAAATCATCGTTCTTCAGGAGCTCGGTGCGTCGATCTTCATATAGTTCGGTGACAAGGATTTCCAGATCCTGGAAACAAAGGCTAAGGGGTTTTGCCTTGCCTCTTTCTCCGACATCATACAGGTAAGGTTCTCCATCTTCGTTTCTTCTTCCAAAGAAAATGGAGTAGTGGCCCCTCAACTCTAGGCTGTAGCGTCCGCAGAGGCGCCCAATCAAATCTTGCATGACTAGATTGAGCCCTTTGTATTTGGAGTCACTAACCATTTTGATCTCCAGTGGGGGCTCCTCTCCACGTCCTGGTTGTGTTGCTTTTATTCCCCAGCAACCCTCTTTGTTAAACTTCTTCAGAATGAAGCCCTTTATTTGGGGTAGTGGTAACCCTATCTTCTCGCCGATGTCGAGGAGGTAACAGCCAAAACGGGTGTTCTCGAAGTCCTCCGCAGTGGTGAAGTGAAAGCTCGTCATTCTTTAAGTAGGAAAGAAGGGAAATTAGAACAAGAATTGCATAAGATAAGGAAGTACTAGTTATGGAGTGTATTATTACTTTAGGGAGAATACTAAGTCAAAATCGTAAGGTGATCAACAGATATTAACAACTCTTCGTAAATTGGATTTTTCACTATAGTGAGAGAGACAGACACCCGGCCAGCCACTTATATTGTGGAACAAGTCTCATGTACGTGGACATGTAAAGTTTGTCCCGGGCCGCTTCATCCCACCATGCCGTTAGAATCCAACATACTTCAAAGATGGTAACATTATGACCAAAAAGGGCTTAACCAATCCTAGGGGCCCGAACCTACAGGCAACACTTTGCTCTGATACCATTTTGTAGCACCCCAACTTTTATTAAAGTTGGAACACCTGTGTTATGTGCTAGTCCCTGGATCACTGCCAGCACCACAGTACAAAATATAAAGTATCATTGCATAAGTATTAAATTGCTACAACGAGATCCAAAAATAATAGTCAATATGGCTTTATTACAAATTGCATACCCATGAAGGCTAGCTAAAGTTCAAAGTTCACAGCGAAAGCAAAATAACATTGAGCCTCATCTTCAAGCATGCGCCTTAGGCAGTCATGTTGGGTGTAGACTCGAGCCAATCATTCAGCATCTGAATTTCCTGCACATTGGAATATGCAGCCCCCGAAGGAGGTCAATACAATGATGTATTGGCAAGTGACTATGGTGGATAAATATACTGGCAAGTCTAACATCTATATGCATATTTGGCTTGGTGGGGTTGAAGGCTATTTGCAGAAAGCAAGTTTTCTCCTATCATTTTGTAAAACACTTTTATTTCTCGAAGACTTGGCACAGAGGGACAAAGCCCAAGTGCACCCAAGATTCTTTCCTTAGTCAAATTTTACTTTATGAAAACAGTGTTGAGATTCTTCTGCCCATCCTTGTCCAGTTGCTCGAAGTAGTCCATTTCCGGGGACACGGCTGAGATCTCAGATTGTCGACTCTGCAGAGGTTGTGCACTTTCACCTTTAGACTCAATTTGTCCGAGAAATCCTATACACGCGGAGTGTATTATGGAAAGGAGAGAATTGAGACAGGAACTTTCAGAAGAAGAATGCAACCATACTAGCAAGACCCGTTCCACCTATCAACTCTACATCTGCTTGTCAAGCCGACAGGTTGCACTCCCCAACTTAATCATTCTAGACAGAGCCCATTGTCAAAAGGTTGCACGGGAAGCTTCTAAACTTGGAGGGACTTGGTAATCTCTTCGTTCCTGGGTGGCCATCGACAAGTGTACTTCTGGGTAACAACCACCATACTCATGGCCCTAAGTAGAATAGACATTCATCCTAGGCGAAGACAACCACAAGCATAGTCCCAAAGGCCACTCAACATAAACCATATCAACTAATTCCACCCAGATGTGTATTTTAGAAATTTTAATACTTAGAAACATTTCCATAACATGGCAACATTTTTATAGCATGGCTAAGCAACTAATAAAATCTTTTCATGGCTGCTTAGGGAAAAGGGTGGCTACACACTACTGGGATATTTGTAAAATACCAACTAACATAGCATTATAAAATAAATCAAAATCCCTATCATGCACACTTCTCAAAACATACTACTTATGCATATAGAAAATATGGGATATTGTATGAATGTCACTTGCCTTGGTAACAGGAGGAACAAGCACAGCAAGAATAACAATCACAAGCAAGTCCTTCCTCTTCTTCACAATCTAGCACAAACAATGAATAACATAAATAACAACACCATATCATCACAACACTAAACAAAATCATGTATGCATGAATGATATGCTATGATGATCAGACACACTTATTAATAATTCTTATTTTCTGTCATTAATAAATGAAATATAATGTTTAGGTATTTCTTATTTTATTTATTCATTAAATAATTTGAAATAATATAGTAAAACTTTGATTTCTATAATTACAACTTTTATTGTTTTTATGACATCTTCAATTTGGACATTTATTAATATTGCTGGACAGAGGGAAATTATACAATCTTAAAACAATTACATTTATTTCTAAATAATTTTTATTATTTAAGTTATTATTTTAATGGTCGAAATACTCCTCTGATAATTATTCAATTTATAATTTGTCAAAGGGAAAAACAAATGATGTAGAATTAGACTACATGAGCAGAGCTTTCCAATGACATAAAGTTTATTAAATTTGGACTTACAGATCAAAAGTTATGAATTTTGCAAGTTTTATCTATTTTCTGTTTTATTTATAAAATTTCCTGCGAAAAAGAAATTAAATGGGCTACGTGGCGCAATCTGATTGGTCGGTACCGCTTCGGCGCGGATCGGCTGCGAGAGCCGTCCGATCTAAATTAAAATGGACGCGCGAGATCTAATCGATCTAGATCCATTGGATCTAGATCTAACGGTCCACGATTCGTTGACCAAAAACGGGCGGCGCGGTCACCGGAGACGCGCGGCGTCGTGGGGAGGGCGATGGCGCGGTAGGGATGACCGGAGCGTCCTCGTCTTCCCGGAAGAGCTCGCCGGAGTTGCGCACGGCGTCGGTTTCTCTCGGTCGTGGACGGAGGCGGGGTTTTGCTGCAAAAACACACGCTCCACCATGTCAACAAGATGCGCACGGCTCACAGGGAGCGAAGGGAGGTGGAAAGGAGGTCCGAGGTGGCCAGGGTTGCTCGGGCGGCGGAGTTCTTACCGACGGCGACGGCGGGGTTGCGCGAGCTCGTGCGGGCAGCCTATGGGCTCTCGGGAGGTGAGGTTTGGGGCAATTGGACGAGCACGGAGAGGGGTATTAGTAGGGGGAGGAGGCGAGGTAAGGGGAGCAGTAAATCGCTCGTAATCGTGCGAATCAAATCCGCCGTTTCCTGTCGGGGTCGGGGGCGTGATTTGGGGAAGAACGTTTCCGCGGGGGTGATGACAGGTGGGTCCCACCTGTCAGCGACTGCGAGCGAGCGCGCGGGGTGCTGGGCCGCTGGCGGGCTGCTCGTCTACGCGCGCGCGGCAGATAGCTACGGGCCACGGCCCACTCGACTCAGAAATTCGATTATTTTTATTTTAAATCCTTTTCTGTTTTTAAATACTGATTTCAAATATGATTTTTAAACTTATTCAAAACATTTCAGAAAAATTCATAAAAATATGTTTTGGAAAGGTTGTTAAAAATGGAACTTTTTAACATTATTCTTGCCCATATATAAATTGGTAAAATTTTATTTATTAAAGGAGTTTTAAATAAACACTTTATGAAATTTGTAGATTATTTATATTTAAAATTTGAAGTTTTATTTAATATTTTTGTGATGTATTCTTATGCTCAATGATGCATGATGCTTGAATGCAAATTTTTAATTTTTTGCAAAATTTGGGATGTTACATATAAATCTTTTCACACAAGTAGGAGGTTTCTTCAACAGAATTTACCTTCTTACCTTGAGGTGTCCTCTCCGTATGTCATTCAGAATAATTCACCATCATATCATACAAGAGTTTTGTTGCAGCCCCCAAAGTGATGGACATAAAGGTACCTCCAGCAGCTGAATCCAATAAGTTTCTTGAAGAAAAATTCAGTCCTGCATAAAATGTTTGGATGATCATCCAAGCAGTCAGTCCATGGGTTGGGCAATTCTTTATCAAAGATTTCATTCTTTCCGAAGATTGAGCAACATGTTCATTATCTAGTTGTTTAAAATTTATGATGCTACTTCTTAGAGAAATAATCTTAGCAGGAGGATAGTATTTTCCTATAAAAGCATCTTTGCATTTTATCCATGAATTAATACTATTCGTAGGCAATGAAAGCAACCATTCCTTAGCTCTTCCTCTCAATGAGAAAGGAAATAATTTCAGTTTTATGATATCACCATCAATATCTTTATATTTTTGCATTTCACATAAGTCCACAAAGTTATTTAGATGAGCAGCAACATCATCGGAACTAACACCAGAGAATAGCTCTCTCATAACAAGGTTCAGTAAAGCATTCGAAGAACTAAGCTTTAGATGCAGGTGGAGCAATAGGTGTGCATATAAAATCATTATTGTTGGTTCTTGTAAAGTCACACAACTTAGTATTTTCAGCAGACCTCATTTCAGCAAACTAAATGACAAACTGAAATAAAAATATTAAAGAAGTAATGCTAAAACCAAAATAAACAAAAGCAACAAAACTGAAAATAAATGACAAAACCGAAATAAAGAAAGTAATGCAAGTAACTAATTTTTTTGTATTTTTGCTATTAAGCAAACAAGACAGTAATAAAAATAAACTAAGCAAGACAATAACAAAATAAAAGGATGGAAGTGCGAAAACTCTCCTCCTAGAAGAATGCTTATCTCCCCGGAAATGGCGCTAGAAAATGCTTGATGCACACGGTGGGTGTGTTGTTGGCAGACCACAAGAGGAAGGTGTGAAGTAGTGCAGCAACAAGTTTCCCTCAGTATGAAACCAATGTTATCGAACCAGTAGGAGATGAGAATTCCCCCGAGGTATCAACGGCGTCAGAAAAGAGCTGGACGTAGTTGACGTGGATCCTGCACACAAACAATCAAGATACTTTGCCCCAACTTAACAGTGAGGTTGTCAATCTTACCGGCTTGATGTAACAAAGGGTTAAACGTATGTGTGGAAGAAAGATGTTTGTTTGCAAAAAGTAACAGGTTTGCAGTTGTGGTTTTATCAGATTAAACAGAAGGACCAGGGTCCACAGTTCACTAGTAGTGTCTCTGCATAAATAATAGTAACATTCATTCATGCGGGTAAACAAATTACAGCTGGACAATTGATAGAATAATGATGAGCAAACCAATACATATACTAACGTTATGATGTCTAGTGTGAGATTCATTCAGGCATTACAACAATATACATAGACCGTTCCAACTGCATCTATGACTAATAATCCACCTTCCGGTTAGCGTATGCACCCCTTTTAGTATTAAGTTGCATGTAACAGATTATCGCCTTAAGCACTTTGTGTAACGTAAGTAAGTAACATCATCCTTAGATAAAGTACTATTGTTTTATTCCTAGTAGCAACGAAACATCTACAACCTTAGAGCTTTTTGTCACTGCCCCATATTTAATAGAGACAAGGACCTACTATCGAGCATAAATCCCCCTCTTGGAATTAAAAGCATCTACTTGGCCAAAGCACACACGAGTAATGGAGAGCATGCAAGATCATTAAATAGCACACACTTGATACATTATGAAGCAATAACTTTAGTACTCAATATTCATCGGATCCCAGCAAACACAACATGAGGAATCACATAACGGTGATCTTGATCATGAAAGGCAACTCACAAGATCTAAACATGATAGCACAAGAGGAGAAGACAACCATCTAGCTACTTTTATGGACCCGTAGTCCAAGGGTAGACTACTCACGCATCAGTCCGGAGGCGGTCATGGCGACGTAGAGGCCTCCGGGGACGATTCCCCCTCCCGGCAGGGTGCCGGGGAGCATTTCTGATCTCTCCCGAATTGGTGTTAAAGACGATGGCGGCTCGGGACCCGTGGAGGAAATAATGAACACCGTGTGATTTTTAGATTTGGGGGGGTGGTACTTATAGGCGAAAGGGCGAGGTCGGTGGAGGCCCGAAGACATGTCACCTGGTGCTCGTGCGGGCCCCATCCTGGTCGCGCCAGCACCTGGTGACAGCGCCTCGGTGCCACACTTCGCGTCATCTTCGGTCTTCTGGAACGTTCATAATCCAAAAATAATTCCAGGATGTTTTTTGTCCAATTCCGAGAATATTTCCTTAAGTACTTTTCTGAAACCAAAAACAGCAGAAAACAGGGAATTGGCACTTTGGCATCTTGTTGATAGGCTAGTCCCAAAAAATGCATAAAACTATATAAAATGCATATAAAACATGTAATAACATTGTCTAATATAGCATGGAACATAAGAAATTATAAATACGTTGGGGACGTATCAGTCATCTCCA
Source organism: Poa annua (assembly GCA_026929855.1). Classification (NCBI taxonomy): domain Eukaryota; kingdom Viridiplantae; phylum Streptophyta; class Magnoliopsida; order Poales; family Poaceae; genus Poa; species Poa annua. The sequence goes on from CM049428.1 coordinate 48,915,592, forward strand.
TCGGTCCACTATGTTCCCACTGTAACATCTAGGGCTAAACCTTGTTTTGATAGGGGAAACTCTCCCGGTGTTGATTACTCTTGTTATTGATGCTATTGAGTGAAACCGTTGAATTAGGGTTTATGTTCAGATTGTTATCCATTTTTATATCATCACTGATCATGTACCATATGATGTGTTGTGAGTAGTTTGTTGAGTTCTCGAGAACATGGGAGAAGTCTAGATGTTGGTAGTGAGGAATGTTGAGTAATATTTAATGATTTGATATTTAAGTTGTGGTACCATTCTTCTAGTGGTGTCATGTGAACGTCGACTACATGACACTTCACCTTTATGGGCCTAGGGGAATGCATCGTGTACTCGGTTATTAATTGTGGGGTTGCCGGAGTGACAGAAACCTAAACCCCCGTTGATATTCCTATGCACGAGGGATAGCAGAATCTCAGAGTGTAAGGCTATGGTTAGATTTATCTTAATTACTTTCTTGTAATTGCAGATTCTTGCAAGGGGTATAATCATAAGTATGTATTAGTCCTAGGAAGGGCGGTGCATTAGCATAGGTTCACCCACACGACACTCATCCAAACACTAAAGATTAATCATCAATATGAAGCGAAAGCACTAGACAGAATTCCCGTGTGTCCTCAAGAACGTTTGGTCATCATAAGTAAACAAACCGGCTTGTCCTTTGCTCTCAAAAGGATTGGGCCACTCGCTGCAATTATTATTGACGCACTCTATTTACTCGCACTTTATTTATCTATTATATCAAAGTCTACTGAAAACTTGTCTGCTAGTTTTTATATTGAAATCCTCATCAAAACCACTTGTCAACACCTTCTGCTCCTCGTTGGGTTCGACAATCTTATTTATCGAAAGAACTACGATACATCCCCTATACTTGTGGGTAATGAGAACAAATTTATATTTCTTCTTTTATCGTTCTTGCCTACTCCGGACGAGTAGAACTAAGCTTGGGGATGTTGATACGTCTCCAACGTATCTATAATTTCTTATGTTCCACGCTATATTATAAAAAAAAATTACATGTTTTATATGAATTTTATATAGTTTTATGCATTTTCTGGGACTAACCTATTAACAAGATGCCACAATGTCAGTTCCCTGTTTTCTGTTGTTCTTGGTTCTAGAAAAGTACTTAAGGAAAAATTCTTGGAATTGGACGATTTCTTTCCTAAAGTATGTTTTTCATCATGAACGTTCCAGAGCACCGAAGAGGAGACGAAGACGGAGCCCGAGGGGCCCACACCTGGTCCAGGCGCGGCAAGCCCTGGGGCCGCGCCGACACGTGGTGTGGGGCCCCTGGCGCTCCACCGCCTTCGCCCTTTCTCCTACATATACCCCCTAGACCAAAAACCCTAGCACGGTGTTCATATTTTCGTCCACAGGTCCCGAGCCGCCGCCGTCGTCAACACCAATTCGGGAGGGATCGGAACTTCTCCCCGGCACCCTGCCAGGAGGCGGAATCGTCACCAGAGGCATCTACGTCGCCATGACCGCCTCCGGTCTGATGCGTGAGTAGTCTACCCTTGGACTACAGGTCCATAACAGTAGCCAGATGCTTTACTTCTCCTCTTGTGCTATCATGTTTAGATTTTGTGAGCTGCCTATCATGATCAAGATCACCGTTATGTTATACTTCATGTTGTGGTTGCTGGGATCCGAGGATTATTGAGTACTAAAGTTATTGCTTCATAGTATATCATGTGTGTGCTATTTAATGATCTTGCATGCTCTCCGTTACTAGTAGATGCTCTGGCCAAGTAGATGCTTGTGACTCCAAGAAGGGTATTTATACTCGATAGTAGGTTCATGTCTCTATTTAATCTGGGGTGGTGACAGCTTGCTCTAAGGTTGTAGATGTAATGTTGCTACTAGGGATAAAACAGTAGTATTTTGTCTAAGGATGATGTTACTTACTTACTTTACACACAATGCTTAAGACGATAATCTGTTGCATGCAACTTAATACTGAAAGGGGTGCGGACGCTAACCGGAAGGTGGATTATTATTCATAGATGCGGTTGGAACGGTCTATGTATATTGTTGTAATGACCGAATGAATCTCACACTAGACATCATAACGTTAGTATATGCATTGGTTTGCTCATCATTATTCTATCAATTGCCCAGATATAATTTTTTTACCCGCATGAATGTTATTATAATTTATGGAGAGACACCACTAGTGAACTGTGGACCCCGGTCCTTCTCTTTAATCTGATAAAATCACAAATGCAAACCTGACAACTTTTGCAAACAAACATTTTTCTTCCACACATACGTTTAATCGTTTGTTACAGCAAGCCGGTGGGATTGACACCCTCATCGCTGAATTGGGACAAAATACTTTGATTGTGTTGTGTGCAGTCCCCACGTCAACTACACGCCACCAAGAACTTCTGGCGCCATTGACACCTCGAGGGAACTCTCATTTCTTACTGGTTCGATAACCTAGGTTTCATAACTGAGGGAAATCTTGTTGCTACACTACTTCACACCTTCCTCTTGGGGTTTCCCAATGAAACATCCTGGAAATTTTCAAATTTTGAAAAATCCGAAAATTTAAAACTTTTGAAAACCTATTAAGTATTTTACTTTGAAAAGAAAATTCAAGCATTGCATTCATGCATCAACACCATTTCATCATGTTGCTTAAATTAAATAAGAGTTGAATTTTAATATTTATTTATATGTTTGTTTTGGAAATTATTCCATAAACATGTTATTTGTACCTTTTTATAATATTCCATTTTTTTAGTTATGTTTGTGCAATAATTGTAGTGTACCTGCACTTAAAATATGGCAGATACATGTGTATAGTGCAAATCCCTGGATCGATTCGTTTGCACACACAGTTACGATGTAATATCACAACAAAGTATCAATTTATTACAACGCTGATCCAGACTTAGAAAATACTCATTACAAATTTGCATAGCATAAAGCTAGCAGTGAACAGAGTAAACAACGGAAAATTATTCTTCATGGAGTCCCCAATCATCATCATGTGCCACAGGCGAGCATGTTGGTTGAAGACTCGAAACCCTTAGTAAAATTCTCACTCATCCTCAGAACAGTCTGCAATAAGATATATATTGCAACAACGTGGGTCAGAACCATTAAAATGGAACTGGCAAGTGACACTATGGTGGACACTTAGAGGAATAACTCTATGACCTATATGCTTATTGGGCTGGTGGAGCTCAAGGCTATTTTGCAGAAAGCAAGTTTTTCCCTAACTTTTTGAAACAACTTTACCTCGTTGAGACAAATATGGTATGAAAGCCATAGTCTCATTCTACCCTTGTTCACCCATCAAGTTTTTAATTTAAAAATTGGAATGGTGGAATCCTCTGTTGACGTCCTCGTTCAGCTGCTCAATTGTTTGTTTCCGGGGACACGGCTAAGTACTTAGATTTTAACTCTACAGAGGTTGTGCACGTTCACCATTGTACCCATTCAACCCAAATTATCCTTTATACACCATTTGTGATAAGGAAAGGAGAAGAATGAGACGAGATCTTTCAGAAGCATTTTCCCTCCCACTCTGGCCTGACGCGCTCCACCTATAAACCACTACCTCCACCTGTCAGGCCGGGGCGAGTCCATGCAGCTTAGTTGATCAAGCCAGAGCCCATATTGGCAATGGCTGCACGAGAAGCAATCTTCACTCGGAGTTCTTCAGATCCCTTTGTTCCTGGGTGGCCATCCACAAGTGAATATCCCACAGGTACATCCCCTAGGGACAACACTCAACTCATATAGCCAAGCAACCAATTCCACCCAGGTGTTTGATTATAACTTAGTAGAATTTAAAATTTCATCAAAAATAGTTTAGCATAGCATCACAATTCTACTAAGTATTTTCCTAGGAACCTAGACACAGGAATAAGGAAGTCTAAACATGGCTTGCATAGTAATACTATCCTACACATGCTTATAGAAAAATAATCTACTCATGCATAGAAAAATAATAGGACTTTTATGGGGGTGTGCCACTTGCCTTTGAATGATGTCTTTGCTCACAAACTCTTTTCAACGAACTCGGGTCTCTCCGTTCAGTCTAAACAATACAAACAAACAACAATACAACAATCAAAACAACACAACACATACAAACAAGTTTCTTCAACTTCTAAGGAAAACATGTCATGCATGATATGCAAATTATTTCTAAGGACTAGAGATGCATGTCATGCCATGAAATTATTTTAAGTTAATGCAAGGTAATTAGGTTGGTCAAAATACTTTGTTATAAATCATCTTGAATAAGCACTCAATGACTTAGTCATGATGTGCATATCTACTTAGATAATATACTAACTCTATTCTTCAAGGTGATCAACAATTATTAACAACTCTTGGTAAATTGGATATTCACTATAGTGAGAGAGACAGACACCCGGCCAGCCACTTAATTTGTGGAATAGGTCTCATGTACGTGGACATGTAAGGTTAGTTTCCAGGCCGCTTCATCTCACTATGCCGCTAGGATCCAACAAACTTCAAGATGGTAATAACATGATCAAAAATCGTTTATGTCTAAAGTGAAAGATAAGCTTAGGAAAGAGGGAAAAGATAGTAGGAATGATGTAGTTGGTCTTCCAGGCTTCATCTCCAGACTTGTAACATTCTCCTTTGTGACTTGATAAATCTTCAGACTTGGTGGTTCTTGTATCCTCGAGGCTGGTCTTGGATTTAACTTAGTTACCATGAAGTCTAACAGAAGAAGGAGGGAGAAAAGAAAGAAAGAGGGAGCAAGACTTAGAAACTATTTCTAGTTGGTCTTCATGAACTTCTTCTTGATCTTTCTTCTAAGTGTTTCTACTCCTTGGAGATACTTCTGAAGTCTTGTTTTGGCTAAGTCCTTCATTGGTCTTCTAGCTCCATGTTGAAAATTACTAAGTGTCTAAGTGTAGCACTTTACCAAAATGCTAAGTTTGAAAATAATCCTAACTTAGAGAAAATAATGGAGGAGTTTTCCTATGGGGAGACTATCTATATAAAAAAATAAGTTATGCATGAAATAAACTTTTAATCACAAGAAAGTATCAAAATAACTTTTGTGATTTCTTTATAAATATGCATGAATTTATAAATGCAATTTAATTAATTTCTATTTTTGGAAAATATAATAAAAGGAATAATTATAAGATTAAGTTTTCTATGATTAAATTTTTATAATTAAATTTTATAAAGAGTGTTAATAGACAGGGAGCATTTAATCATATTTAGCAATTTGATTTAATCAAAAATAATATTTCTATTAATAGTTATGTTGAAAATGCTCAAACTATTCAAATTAAATATATAACTATGAATTCATTCAAATATTACTCAAAATTATTTTATAGCAGTGGCATCAATTAACAAATATTCTAAAGTTTCTAAAACAATTTTATTTGCAATTTTTGGAATTATAGATTTAAAGTTATGACAAATATACTCAAATCTTCCATTTGAAATTTGAATATTTTAAACTTAATAAAATTTAAATTTTGTAGATCCAAAATATTCTACATGTCAACAGCTTTCCAAATATATAAAAATATTTGAATTTGGATAAGTGGTTAAAAAGTTATGACAGATCTAAGTTGCTGGGTCTTTTCTGTAAAACAGCCAAATTAAATAAATCGAGAAAATGATTTTACACGTCAGCGCTGACTGGGCGCTGACTGTGCGCTGACTGGGCTGCTGACTGGGATCCGACATGGATAAGTGACTGGATCTGGGCCGTTAGATCTGGATCTGGCGGTCCAGATATGTCCGTATCGGTTCAGTTAAATGATTTAATCATGGCCGCTTGATTTAGATCGGACGGATCTGGGAGGTTTGACTAAAAACGAGCGGCGCCGGTGGCCGGAGTTACTCCGGTGACCTCAATCCGCGGCGGCGACGCGGTGGCAACGGCCGTTCCCGGTGTTCTACTGGGTTCCGAGACGAATGGGTCATACCTACGGGTAGAGGGCGTCAAGGCGAGGTCGTTGGCGCGGCAGTGAGCTTCAGCGCGCCCCCTTTCTCCTCCTTTTTCTCGCCGGTGACGAGGACGACGGCGGTGGTCTTCGGGTCGCGCACCGTTTGCTCGATCTGCTGCAAAAAAAATTGCCGCGCCACGTCAAGTAGGTGCGCAATAACAAGGGGAAGCGAGGGGGAAACACGGGAGAGCTCGAGGTAGTCTCGGCTCACCGGAAACAGAGGAACTCGCCGGCGGCAATGGCGGACTCCGGCGGTCAAATCCTTCGGCCTGGCGACGGATTGGGCAAGGGTTTCTTGGGGGGAAGAGAGAGGAGCTCGCGGGCTACTTATAGGACTGAGAGGCGCGTTGATTAGTGGAAGGAATCACGCGAATTGATGGGAGGAATCGCCGGCGGTTTCGGGCGTGAATTTCGGCTGGAGGTTGAAGAAGGAGGTCTGACAGGTGGGGCCCGCGTGTCAGGTATTTTTCTTTTTCTTTTCTGTTTTTTCTATTTTATTCATAACTTTTGATTTATAACTCCAAATGAAGTCAAATCAATTTCTAAGAATTTGTAAAATTAATATCTATGCTTTAAAACATTAGTGGGTATGTTTTGAAAACTTTCTAAAATTAATAATTTTGAAATATTGGTTTAATACAAATTTGACACTTAAAGTCAAATTTGGAATTATATTTTAATTAAATTTTCTTTTTGCTAAATAAAATTTGTAAAATACCCATATTCAAATATGTTTTGATTTCAAGTTATTTAAACTCATTTTCAAATACTAAATTCATTTTTGGCTCTATTATAATATTAAATAGTATAACACAACTATATGAAAATGAAAAGGAAAAAAATAATGTATTCATTTTTAATTCAAAATAATTTGTGCACCATTCTATTTTATTAAGATAATTCATTTGAAACTTTATATCAACTTTGGAAGATGTTCAAGATTTAATTCATTTCTTATATATAAAATATATTCATGAAAGTCATTTTATGTTTTGGAAATAAATGAAAATCATTTAATCTAATGAAATGTTTATTTGGATATTCCATTAAATATATGAAGTTATTAAAGTTATAAAATATAGACTTGTAATATCCAAACTATGTTTTGAAGTCAGGTAAATGAATCATAATCTTTTGGAAATTAGACAATGTTTTCAATAGTTTAAAAATAACTCTTGTAATTATTATTTTAATTTTATGAATTGCTATTGCTAAGTGGTTGAATTCAAATGCTTATAAAGAAACCTTTATTTCATGAATATGGTTCGAAAGTTTGTGAAACATTTGTCATATTAGATATTGAGGTTTTAATAATTTCAATGGATAATAAATTGTTTAACTTGAAACAACTTTTGAAAAGTGAGATATTTGAATTATTAAACTCTTTCAATAAGTTTGAAGTCTTTCTTAGTTGGTTTTCTTATGCATTTAAATGTTTTATTTTAATCAAAAACAAAAGTTTTAAATTTTAGTGATTTTTGAACATTATAAAATGTTGGTATGTTACAATAATACTACTAAAAAGTTCTAAATTAAACAGGCTTTCCAAAACATATTTTTATGAATTTTTCTGAAAAGTTTTGGTTAAGTTTTAAAATCAAATTTGATTTAAAAGTTTGAAAACAGAGAAATGATTTGTCAAAAAAAAATAGAACAGGTCGCTTCCCCGAGCTAACTGGGACGAAGCCCATTTTCTATCTCTCGTGCGCGAGCGACACTTAGCAGCCCAGTAGCGGCCCGTCTTCTTCCTCCTCTCACTGACGCTGGGCCCCGCATGTCATCTCCCAACCGTATCTTCTTCAACCTGTCGAACGAGATTTTTCGGCGAGGAGTTCGTCCCGATTACGGACTCGAATCCGAGCCGAGTTTCGCAAGGGATCCCCCCGGTGCCCCTATATAAACCCCAGCCCCGGCCGCGTCTCCCTCCCCCCCCCCCCCCCCAAAAAAACCCTAAATTCTAGCGCCTACAGGTTGTTCTGTTTTGAGCTCGAAGCTCTGCTATCACCGACGCCGTCCTCTTCGGATTCCGGCGAGTACAGACCGCCTCGGGCCATATCTCCACATTCTTTCTCCTTATTTTCTCCTGGCGCATCTCCCTGATTATTTTTGCCACTTCTTGTGCTCCAGATCGACGCCCGCTTCATCGACCTCCGCCGTCCGCCGGGGGACCAACTCCGACGACCGATACGGGAAGAAGAAGACTGCCTCCGTCCGCCGCGACCTCTTCCTCGACCACGACTTGACCTTCTGAACACTGTGGTATGACCAGCGCCTCCCTTTCCTCTCTCATTTTTCGTGCGCGTGAAGGCCGGCGATGGCGCCGCCGCGGGATTGAGGTTGTCGGAGACCTCCGGCCGGTAGCGCCGCTAGGTTTGGACCGGGTAGATCTGGACCGTTAGATCGCAATCTAACGCCTTCGTTTTAATGTTCCTTCCGAACCGATACCGTCCAATCAGAGGAAGCCACGTGGATGCCCCGTCAGCGCCTCGTCAGCGTACAGTCAGCGCCACCGTGGATTCGATTTTCTTAAATAGATTAAAACTGGCAGTTTTGCAAAAAAGCCCCTGAATTTTAGCTCTATTATAACTTTTATTGGCTTGGCCAAAAATTGCAAACTTTATATTTTTGGAAAGCCCTCGACATGTATAATATTTTAGCACTATTAGTTTCCTGTTTTGAGTTTGTTTAAATTATTTAAATTTCAAATTAAGAGTTTGAGTAAATTTGACTTAGATATAAATCCATAAGTCCAAAAACTTTAAATAAAATTATTTTAAAACCTTAGAGTATGTGTTATATGATTCCACTGTTAGAAAATATTTTTCAGTATTATTTGGACTATTTCAAAATCGTAATTTTAAATTTAATAAAGTTTGAGTAATTTTGACATAACTTTTTATAGAAATATTTTTTTGAGTAAATCCAATTACTATAAATTTGAATGACTAAGTATTGATAGTATGAATTTTCTACTAATTTTTGTAGAATAATTTTCTGTGTATTTTGTACATAATATTGATTTAATACTTTTAAATGATATTTTAATGAATAAAACAATTACCTAAAAATATATTAAAATTAATTTCATCATCTATTCGAAATTATAAAGTATTTAGGCATATTATGACCACTTTCGTCACAAAAAGTATTTAGAAATATTTTGCCTTCTCAAACAAAGTAAATTTCTCCCTTGGAAAATATTGGATAAATATTTGACAATACTTTCCCTTAGAAAAAATTCAACACATTAAAAATGCTAAATCTTTTCCTTAGAGAAATTTAGCATCTACAAAAGTTAGTTGTTTTATTTTGATAAGTGTGGTCCTTAGAAATAAATTGCATTGCATGCATAGCATATTGTATTGTATAGTTATACTCCTCTTAGGAAAACTTCTTCCTTATTTTCTCTAAGTTAGGTTTATTTTGAGCATAGTGTTTTGGTAAAGTGCTACAATATGAAGACTAGAAGGCCAACGAAGACTTAGAAGAAAACAGACTCCAGAAGCAGCTCCAAGAAGTAGAAGCACTTAGAAGAAAATCAAGAGGAACTGCAAGAAGACCATCCCCCTTTATTTCTCTAAGTCTTTCTCTCTTTTCTTTTCTTCTCTCTTAGACCTTGTGGTGGCTAAGATATATCCCAAACTAGCCCTGGGGATATACAAATCATCAAGTCTGAAGAACCATCAAGTCTACATGATTCAATGAAGACATCACCAAGGAGAAAGTTACATGTCTGGAGATGAAGCCTGGGAGATCAACTATATATTCTCTGTATCTTTTTCCGTCTCCCTATTCTTCTTCCACTTTGGACATTAACCAAGTCCTTAGTGATTTTGACCAAGTACTTGGAGCGCTAATTGAAGATGAAGGAAACTACAAAGGAGTTGAAGAATTCAAGATCAAACATGATGAAGACTAGGAGCAATCTTACAACTTAGTCAAGTTGACTTATAGCAATTGATTTTATGACCTTGGTCCTTAGTCATATTTGGCTAACACACTTGCCTTGCATTAACTTAGAATAATTTCTTAGCATGGCATGCATCTCTAGTTCTTAGAAATATTTTGCACATCATGCATAACATATTTTTGTATTGTTATTTTGTTTGTATTTTTATTTGGTCTCTTTTGATGTGTTAGAAGTTTCGGAGGGAAACGACAACTGTTGCAGCTGTTGTTGCTATTTTTCTTGTTGCCAAGGCAAGTGGCACACCCTTATAAATTTCCTAAGTATTTTTCTATGCATGACTTAGTGTGTTTCTTATATGCATGTGTTGGATAGTATTGCTATGCTGAAACTACTATATCCCTTACACTAGTTGTGTCTAGAATCCTATGGGTAACTTGGTAGAAATATTGATGCTATGCAAAAGTTGTTATGTGAAAAGTTAATTTCTACTAAGTTAAAGAAACTTCTGGGTGGATGTGGCAAGAGGATGGAGGTTAGAGTTGAGTGGCTGCTTAGGCTCATTTAGGTGGGTGCACCTGGCTAAGACCCAGGCTCATTTGGATGACTGAACCTGAGTACGTACACTTGAGGATGGCCACCCAGGAATAAAGGGACCAAAGTTTTCTCCAAGTGAAGATGTTTCCAGTGCAGCCACATGGTATAATGGCGCTGCCTTGACTTTTCCCCAAAGGTCTCGTCTCAGGCTTCTCCTTTCCTTTTCACTACATGAGGGTCAAGGACAGAAGGGTTGTTTGAGTCTCGTGGTGAAAGTGCACAACCTCTGCAGAGTGTAAAACTAAGTACTAAGCCGTGTCCCCAGTTACGGACAATCTGAGCAGCTGATCAAGGATTCAACGGAGGCTCCCAACATTCCAATTTCTAAGTTAAAAGTTGATGGGTGAACAAGGGAAGATGAGATTATGGTTTTCATGTCATACTTGTCTTGATTTGAGGAAAGTGTTTTCAAAAGAGTAGGCAAAATTGGCTTTATGCAAATTAGCCTTGAACTCCACCAGCCAAATATGCATATAGGCTATAGAGTTATTCCATTAAGTGTCCACCATAGTGTCACTTGCCAGACTCCATTTCTAATGGAATCTGACCCACTCTGTTGCAAATTATTATCTGTTGCAGATATTTCTGACGAAGAGTAAGGGCTACGTTTGGGTTTCGAGTCTGCACCAACATGTTTTTCGCCTGTGGCGTATCATGAAGTTGGAGGCTCATTGAAGATTTATTTCCGCTGCTTTATTGTTTTGAGCTAGCTTTAAGCTATGCAAAAATGTATCGAACTATTTATTTTACCAAGTCTGGATTATTCGTGTAATATTGATACAATGTTGTGATATTCACCGTAAATTGTGTGTGCAAATGAATCGATCCAGGGGTTTGCACTATACACAGGTACCTGCCATATTTTTAAGTGCAGGTACGTTACAGATGGTATCAGAGCACTGTGTTGCATGTAGGTTCAAAACCCCTAAGTTTGGATAGAAATAGGTTTGACCATAGGATTGAAAATCTATTTCTATTCAGTTTGCTAAAACAAAACTTTACTAATTTTCCCTCTTGTAACTATCTTATCTATTTGCTTTTTAAATACCTTATCTTCTTTTTAGATGACCAACCTCTTAGAATCACTCAAGAAGGGACCAGTGATGACCATGACCCTACAATATGAGACTGTTTTTCCAAGAGCACTTAAGGATACCATGAAGAGCTTGGGCTATGAAGGAGAAGCAGTATACAAAGGATTTCCTTTCATGGGTGAAGGTCAAGAGTACTGGTGGGTGCAACTCCATCTATACAAAAGCAAAGAAGATGACCACAAGACCAAGGACTACTGCATGTTCACCAACCCAATACTTTACACATCATTATTTGACTCAGCAAGAAGTGCAGCATGCGAAGCCATCGAGAACCTTGGAAGAAGACTTCGATTTAGGCTTCATAACACCCAAAAGTATCTTGATGAACTCAAGGAAATAGAAGAGGAACTTGATGCACTCAGGAAGGAGATAGACTAGACCACCTATCTATTAGAGTAATGAGATCCTAATGATGTATTGACCTATCAAATTGTGGTATGGCAGTATCATCGTATGTGTTCTCCATAATATCGGTGTACTTCGTTCGAAAACGATTAGTTAGGCCTTTCAAAAACAAGTTTGGAAATTTAATGATTGTGGTTGTTTGTGCAATTGCTTGTATGGGTGGGAATATTTCTCCTAGATCTTTCTATCTTTTACTCATCTATGCTAAAACCCACAGATGCCTCCCCGACGTGCTCCTGGGAACAACAACAACAATGATGATGCTATGCAACAGTTGATTGCCGCCCAAGCCCAGTTCATGACTATGACGACTCAGTTAATTGTAGCAAGCCACAACAACAATAATAAGAACAACAACAACAATCCTCCACCGCCACCACCTCCCCAAATGGACAGGCTTACCAGATTTCTAAGGCTTAGGCCAAACAAGTTCTCAACCTCAACTGAGCCAATGGTGGCTGATGACTGGCTGCGTTCTGTGCAAAAGGATTTGGTGACAACTGAATGTGATGATGCTGAGAAAGTCAAGTTCACCGCACATCTACTTGAAGGACCTGCTGGCCAATGGTGGGAAACTTATCAGATTACTCACCCATTGGACACCTTGACTTGGGAGGAATTCAAGGAAGGATTTCGTAATGCTCATGTCTCCACGGGGATTATGAATCTGAAACATGAGGAGTTTCGCAATCTGTGTCAGGGTAACAGAAGTCTTAAGGAGTACATGGATGACTTTCATGCCTTGTCTCGATATGCTCCTGAGGACATTGATACAGATGCAAGGAGGAAGGCAAAATTTCTCAAGGGACTATGTGATGAGCTGAAGATACCTCTGACTGTTGCTTATGCTCCAAACTATCGGATACTTCTTGATCAAGCAATCATCCTTGAAGATAGTATGAAGAAAGCTGAAAATAGGAAGAGGGAGATGAACAAGCACTCCTCTGAACCCTCATTCAAGAAACATTTTGTTCATGATGGGAACCATGGTCACAAACTTGGAAAACACCATAGTGGAGGAACCAACCACAAGCATCATGAACACAATGGTGGATTCAAGGGAAACGGACACAATGCTCCTAACCACAATCACCGTCCAAATGTGGAACCCAAGAAAAACATCAATCATATCACATGTTATAACTGCAAGAAGCAAGGACACTACTCCACTGACTGCCCAGAAAAGAAAGGGGCCGAAGCCGCTGTCAAGCCGAATCCTTTTGATAAAGGATATGTGAACCACATCACCGTGGAGGAAGTGAACGGTACATTTTAAATCAAGTTTTCATATTGAAGTTTCAATACCAACAAAGATTCCTTTTAAGGGTGGTAGCCCACCCAGTTAAACCAGGCACAACCATTTGCTAGCCTTCTCGAATCTCGAGGACGAGATTCCTTTTAAGGGTGGTAGTCTGTAACATCCTGGAAATTTTCAAATTTTGAAAAATCAGAAAAATTTAAAACTTTTGAAGACCTATTAAGTATTTTACTTTGAAAAGAAAATTCAAGCATTGCATTCATGCACTCATGCATTCATGCATCAACACCATTTCATCATGTTGCTTAAATTAAATAAGAGTTGAATTTTAATATTTATTTATATGTTTGTTTTGGAAATTATTCCATAAACATGTTATTTGTACCTTTTATAATATTCCATTTTTTTAGTTATATTTGTGCAATAATACTACTAAAAAGTTCTAAATTAAACAAGCTTTCCAAAACATATTTTTATGAATTTTTCTGAAAATTTTTGGTTAAGTTTTAAAATCGAATTTGATTTAAAAGTTTGAAAACAGAGAAATGATTTGTCAAAAAAAATAGAACATGCCGCTTCCCCGAGCTAACTGGGCCGAAGCCCATTTTCTATCTCTCGTGTGCGAGCGGCACTTAGTAGCCCAGCAGCGGCCCGTCTTCTTCCTCCTCTCACTGACGCCGGGCCCCGCATGTCATCTCCCAACCGTATCTTCTTCTACCTCTCGAACGAGATTTTTCGGCGAGGAGTTCGTCTCGATTACGGACTCGAATCCGAGCCGTGTTTCGCAAGGGATCCCCCCCCTCCCGGTGCCCCTATATAAACCCCAGCCCCGGCTGCGTCTCCCCCACCCCCCTGTAGGGACCCCTCGGACAAGTCCGGGATGCCCATGTTATGTAAGAGATCATGATCCCAATGATCAGTGCATCGCAATCACATAGCCAACAAAGGTATCAAAGAGTTACATCATTCAAGTCGTACGAATAAAAGTCTTACAACACAAAGACGGTCATACGACCAAAGTCAACAAACCTCGTCACGCAGGACGGAATTAACTAAGATAGCGGAAGCTCGTGGCTAGCGACGGCTCTTCACATCTCCGAGCGCAGATTCCCACAGTGCAGTTGACCGGTGACAACTAAGTGGCGAAGTCGTCGTCGTACACCTCCTCCTCGATGTAGGTCTCCTCATTGCAATCTAGACATTTGAATATCCAGGGACATAGCCACATGAGTACAATTACGTACTCGCAAGACCACCTTTAGTTTTAAATTCTCATGATAGTGCAATAAAAACACTTTTGGAAAACTGGGATGGCTGCTATATATACGACTTATAGGGCTCAGTTTTCGAATACCATGATTTTAGACACAGAGAATACGACATCTCTATATCTTTGTTGAGGAAACATTTAGAGATAGAATTCTCTTCTCTTAGATATAGCAAGGACATATCCAAGTTCAAAACTTTCGTTTATAAAAGTTTATCAAACACTAGGATAGGGGTAACCCTTTCTCCTGCCTTGAGATCAGACTGGATGTCTCCCCGAGATCAACCATCTTCACCCAAATTCCGTACCTCCCAGGTACCTCTTTGATGTCTCTTTGTTTTCTCCGGAAACATTTCTCTTTTTAAACCAAATTGCCCATACGCCTAGATCAGTGGCCTTTCCAACCGTCCATAACCGCGGACGCGGCTATTCGAATAGATTTACACTCTGCAGAGGTTGCACACTTTACCCACACCTATCGGTTATTCCGCCGTGTCTGCCACGGCCCGTCATACGACAGCATGCGGGGGTCCGGATAACACGATCAAAACTTTCCACTATGACCACCCTAGTATCGGGGCCTCCCGGTAGGTTTGTTCTCCTCGGCACCGTGTGCTCCACCAGACCTCATGGTCTTTCCTCGGGACACCACACCGCCACGTCAGGAGACCTGCCGTAATCGTCCGGCTGTTGGTCCTCAACAGTGTATTGTCTCTTCCGGACGACAACCCGGCTTCGAGGGCCCAGCCCTCATAGAGAGTGTGAGAGCCCCAACACTAAAACAGACAAGCTTCCGGCTAAGCCCTACCCATGTCAGGTAGTGTGGTTGCACGGGTTAATTGTTCGAGCGGCTGCTAGGGCAGTACTTTGTTTTTCAAAAACAACTTCCACACTTCCGACTACTCCCAGCAGCTCGGGTTTTCCTCCATAAAACATTTTTGTTCAAGTGGGTCCCCATCCTATAGTTTTGAGGTAAGATAACAGAATATACTATCTGAAAACTTAATCTTCTTTATAGAGCCTTCAGTGACAAGACTCAACAAGTAAACCTCTTCTTGTAATACTTACAACTATTCTAGTAGGTAACTTAGGTCAAACAATATTTGGGAAAAATAGTTTTCGGGTGGCAAGGCGCCACAAAAGAAGTAAAACATGCATTATTTTGAAAACAAAACATGCTTGATAAAATAATAAGATTTCATCAAAGTGGTGAGGTGGGCTTGCCTTGCTCAAGATACTGTCCCTGGTCTTGCTCTTCGGCGAAATCGTGCTCAGCTACCTCGTACTGCTCTTCCTCGGGTTGCGGTTCTACCGTAACATGAAAAACAGACGAGACTAGAATGCGAGTTGATAACAATCTAAAGTATAACAACAAACATCAAGCATCACAAGCAGAAAACACAACTAATGCATCCAATATTTATTAGGGGTTGTTTACATGTTTTAAGCATAATTCTTAAGGTAATGCTCCTAAAATTAAACCCTTCTGTCACATTACTCCTAACAATCATGGGGAACTCTGGAAATTAGCTGTGCATGAAAAGTCATCATCAAACAATAATTAAAAATCAGATAAGGGCTGCTGATGTCAAACTCAAACAGAGGATAGGTTCAGTTTTATAAATCTTCTGAATGCATAATTAACCTTTCTGGTGAGATATGAGTTTTCTCTTTAAGTGAAGATTTTATTCATCAAATTTGGATGTTCCTAGCTCAAGTTATCCCAGTTTTAAAATAAAATATACTTCTGACCATTATTTATGTGCAGAAAATGATAAGAGTTATTTTGGTGCCAAACCAGTGGGGTGAGTTAGATAAAAACTGTGGATACCCCACAAAAATATTCCCAACATTTATCTAGGGACAGAGGTGGCCCCACCAATTAAAACTAGACATGTCATAATCTCTGAAATTTCAGAAATGCAATTTAAGAGATTATTTCACTGTTGTTCAGGGATTTATTCACTAAGAATTATCAAGTTACTGGAAAAATCCAAATTTGTAGTATGTGATACCTCCAACACATATCTAACACTTCCAACTGGATTTACCTCAAAAAGTGTTTTTATTGAAGAGTTAAAAATCAACAAACACCTACTGATGTTATACTTAGAGTAAATATAACTTTTGCTGGAATAATATCCTGCATACAAGATTTACCAATCTAGGTAGACATTTTTACAAGCTTTCCAACAGATCCAAGATTGCATGATTTTGATTTACAGAACCCAAGTTATTAAACAAATGGTGTAATAGATACTTTTTACTAGATCTATTTTAACACTCAACAGGAAACACATTTTGGACCAAATCTAATGCCACATGGTTAAGAAAACGTGCATGCATGTTACAAAATTTATCCCATCATTTTAGCCACTCCAGATTTACCACAAATGATTTAAAGCTAAACTCTAGATTTACTGGAAAATTAACAGGAAAAGAATAAAAGGGGAACATGCCGAACGGGCCAGATCTGGGCCAGATCGGCCCAGAGGCCACGCAGAACGGCGCGAAATCGCGCGGGGACGGAGCTGGGCCGGCCCAAACGCGCGCGGCTGCGCGCGCACGGGGAGGTTCAAACCTGGCCGTAGATCTCGTGATCTACGGTCCACGGTCGTCGTCCTCCTCGCGACGCAGCGCGGACGAACCAGACGAGGGGGAGGGAGAGGGTGGCGCTGGCGCTCACCAGAGACCACGCTGGGCCAGGGGAAGGGTGGAGATCGACTGAGGGGGTGATGGCGAGCTCGAAGGTTCCTTCAGCTCACGCATGCAACGTCGGAATCCATGGTGACGGCGGCGGCGAGCTTCTCGGGTCGAGGACGAGCGCGGCGGCCACGGACACCTAGAAGAGAAAAGGAGGGCAGGGGGAGTTAGATCTCGACGAGGCGCGCTCGAGGGGCCAAGAATGTCAGAGAAAGGTGAAGAGGATCGACGATGAATGTCGTGGGAAGAGCTCGGTCTCCGACGGCGATTTCCTCTTCCAGAGCTCGAGAGAGGGCGTGGCTTTGGGTGAGGGTGGTATGGGTGAGCAGAGGAGGAGTGGGGGAACCTCGGGTAGGGTTTTAAGAGGAGAGGGCGAGCTGGGGGCAGCTCCAAAACCAGGGGCGGGTTTCTCGGGTTCCCTCGGGCAGCGGCGGTTTGGGGGAGGGGAGGGGAGTTCTGGTTGGTCCTCTGGGGCGGTGGAGAGGGGCAGAGAGGATGTTGGTCGGGAGGGGACTGGCTGGCCAGTGAGAAGTGAGGAGAGGGGCTCGGATTGGGTGAGAAAGAAGAGAAAAGAGAGAAGAGAGGAGAGATTCACCCTAGTCCATGACATGTGGGACCAGGAGGGGGTGTTGTTCTCCTCTTCCAGCAGGTGGAGCAGAAAAGAGTGGGAGAGAAATAGAAGGTGAAAGCTTTGAGTGAAAAGCTCAAATGAATTTGAAAATCTAAGTTTGAATTATTCAAATATGACCCACAAAAGTAAAATGGGTCTACACCCCAAACTTTCCTAAATTAAGAGAAGGTACTGAACTTACAAAAGCCCAAGTCAATTATCTCATTTGGCTTTCAAAGAAAAGAAATCTTTTGATGATAAATAAAAGAATATCTCAAATGGTCATGTTAATTTGATGACCACAAAAGGTAGTGAGATACATATGCAAACAAGCTCTTGTGTGATAATTTAGAATAGGGCATGGAAGTATATGTGACCTAGATGGAAATGTTTCAAAGGCATGCCAAAAACCAGTTAGGGTTTGCTTAATAAAAGCTCCTGGTTTGGCTAAGTTTTAACAACCATGAAGATCATAATAGTGGATATTTTATTTTGGTGCTAGGAGACTTTAGTGTTTTCAATGTCAGGGAACACTAGTGGAGCACACATAGCATAAGATGTGCAAACAAAATAAATCCTTACTCAAATTTCTACACACAAAAGTTTCAGCAAGAGGTGAAAAATTTAGAATAACACCACAATGCTAAAGCTAAGAGAATTGGGGTGTTACAGACCTTCCCCCCCTTAGGAGAATCTCGTCCCCGAGATTCCAGATTTGAAGAAGAGAGAAAACCAGGGAATTCATGCTCCAAATACTCTTCACGCTCCCAGGTGGCTTCTTCCTCCGAATGGTTGCTCCATTGGACCTTCAGGAATCTGATCTTCCGTCTCCGTGTCAGACGAACGTCTTCAGCGAGAACACGAAGTGGTCGTTCCCGATAGGTGAGATCATGATTGAGGTCAATGGTGTTATGATCTATCTCCTGATATGAGTGAGTATCCCCAGGAACTTGCAGACACTTCCGGAGCAGAGATACATGAAATACATCATGGAATCCGGACAGATGGGGTGGCAGGTTTAGCTGATATGACACTTCTCCTCTTCGACCACTTACTCTAAAGGGACCTATATATCTCGGAGCCAACTTTCCCTTCACATGGAAACGCTGCATTCCCTTGAGTGGAGTAACGCGTAGGTATACCATATCACCAGTCTTGAAAGTAAGCTCCCGCCTCCTAGAATCGGCGTAACTCTTCTGCCGGGACTGGGCGGCCTTAAGACGGTCACGAATGAGTTGAACTTGCTCTTCGGCTTCCCTCAGGGTATCAACTCCAAAAAATTTGCTGTCTCCTGTTTGCGACCAATTCAAGGGTGTACGGCACCTACGCCCGTACAAAGCCTCGAATGGTGCCATCTTCAGACTGGCTTGATAGCTGTTGTTGTAGGAAAATTCGGCGAACGGCAGGCAATCCTCCCATTTGGCCCCATAAGCTAACACACAAGATCTAAGCATGTCCTCTAAGACCTGGTTGGTTCTCTCTGTTTGTCCTCCTGTCTGAGGGTGATAAGCAGTACTGAAAAAGAGTTTGGTTCCGAGCTCTTCCTGAAGCTTAGTCCAAAATCGAGAAGTGAATTGGGTTCCTCGGTCTGATACAATAGTCTTAGGTATTCCATGAAGGCTGACGATACGGGACATGTATAGCGCTGCGAGCTGATCCGATCGATGGGTGGTCCGCACTGGCAAAAAGTGTGCTACCTTGGTAAGCCTGTCCACGATAACCCAAATAGCGTCATGCCCACGATTGGATCGGGGTAATCCAGTAATGAAGTCCATGCCAATCTCATCCCATTTCCACTCGGGCAACTTGAGAGGTTGAAGTAATCCAGCGGGTCGCTGATGCTCTGCTTTGACCCTTTGGCAGATATCGCAATTTTGGACGAAGAGTGCAATCTCGCGCTTCATGCCATGCCACCAGAAATTCTGCTTCAAATCCTGGTACATCTTGGTTCCACCGGGGTGGATAGAATACAAAGTTTCGTGAGCCTCCTTCATAATTAATTGCTTCAAAGCAGGGTCTGACGGTACGCATATGCGCTCCTTATACCAAAGAATGCCTCAGCGTCGATGGTGAACCCAAGGACTTCCTCTTTGTCCAATCTTCTTTTGATGCCCTCAATGCTTTCATGGCCCCTCTGTGCTCGCTTGATTTGCTCCCATAAGGTGGGTTGCAATAGGAGTTGATCGACTGCCCCATGGCTGACCACCTCTATACCCATCTTATCCAGCTCTTCCCAGAGTTCTGGCCGTCTAACCTTGATCAGGGAGTTGAATGAACATGGCTGACGACTAAGGGCATCAGCTACCACGTTAGCTTTTCCAGGGTGGTAATGGATGTCCAAATCGTAATCCTTGATGAGCTCTATCCATCTTCGTTGCCTCATGTTCAAGTCCCTCTAGGTGAAGATGTACTTCAGGCTCTTGTGATCGGTGTAAATTTCGCAACGGTTGCCCATCAGAAAGTGCCGCCATGTCTTGAGTGCATGGACCACTGCAACAAGCTCTAGGTCATGGGTTGGGTAATTCTGCTCATGCTTGCGGAGTTGTCGCGATGAGTAGGAAATTACCTTGCCCTCTTGCATAAGAACACAACCAAGTCCGAGTTTGGAGGCATCGCAATAAACCACAAAGTCTTTGGTCACATCTGGCATGGTTAAGATAGGTGCGGTGGTAAGGCGCTTTTTCAGTTCCTGGAAGCTGGCTTCACATTTGTCGGACCAAATGAACTTCTGATCCTTCTTCAATAGTTGGGTAAGGGGCTTTGCAATGCTTGAGAATCCCTCAACAAACTTGCGGTAATACCCGGCTAATCCAAGAATGGACCTTACTTCGGTTTGGTTGGTGGGGGTCGGGAATTCAAAAATGGACTTGATGTGGGTAGGGTCTACGGATATCCCTCCGGATGAAATAACGTGGCCGAGAAAGCCTACTTCTTTCAACCAAAACTGGCACTTACTGAACTTAGCATACAACTGGTGTTCTCGTAGGGTACCGAGAACCAACCTCAGATGCTCCTCATGCTCCTCTTCAGACTTGGAATAAATCAAGATGTCGTCAATAAAGACAACCACAAATTTATCCAAGTAATCCATGAACACCTTGTTCATGAGATTCATGAAATAGGCTGGAGCATTGGTCAGGCCAAAAGACATCACTGTGTACTCGAATAATCCGTAACGAGTGACAAAGGCTGTTTTAGGGATATCAGATTCTCTGACTTTCAATTGATGATAACCGGTGCGGAGATCGATCTTGGAGAAGACTCGAGCTCCGTTGAGTTGATCAAACAGATCTTCAATCTTGGGTAGGGGGTATTTGTTTTTAATAGTCACATCATTTAACTTACGGTAATCCACACACAAACGGGTGGTGCCGTCTCTCTTATCCACGAAGATGATGGGTGACCCCTAGGGTGACGCACTAGGGCGTATCATACCCTTCCTAAGTAGGTCATCCAACTGTTTCTTTAGTTCTTCCAATTCTTCAGGATTCATCGGGTATGGTTTTTGAGCGATAGGCCCAGTACCGGGTACCAGCTCAATAATGAACTCAATATCCCTATCAGGTGGCATTCCGGGCAATTCTTCGGGAAAAACATCGGGATAGTCACAAACTACCGGTACCTCTTCCAAAATGGCTCCAGCTACACTTTTATGACAATGACTTGAGGTGGAGTGGTAGGTTGAGAAGTGGGTAATCTCTTCTCCTTCCGGGGTGGTTAGTGTGACAGATTTGTTAGTGCAATCTATTTTCCCTCGATTTACTGCCATCCAGTCCATCCCTAAAACCACTTCTATCCCTTGCTTTCCTAATACCACCAAATCCGCATGGAATCGTGCCCCTTGAATTTCCACAGGAGCCTCCTTGCAAGATACAATGGCTTTAGTAGTGGCCCCCGAAATTTGCACACTCATAGGACGATTCAGCAAAGTTGGAACCATACCACTTTTCCTAACAAAAGGTTCCGTAACGAAAGAATGGGAAGCTCCTAAATCAAACAGAACTGATACAGGAACTGAGTTGACAGGGAACGTACCCATAACCAGATCTGGTGCCTCTTGAGCTTCTTCTGCACTGATGTGATTCAGGTGACCTCGGGTTGCAGGGGCTGCTTTCTTGGGATACGGGTTCTTGCCTCCAGGTGGACGGGGTGGACCTTGGTTCATCTTTGTCGCATTGGGTCGACCACCAGCGGGCTGTCTAGTGGGGCAATCCCGCGAGAAATGTCCAGGCTGTCCACAAGTGAAACATCCTCCTGTGGGCTTCGGAGCAGGCGGCCTGTTAAAGTTGAGGCCGGGGTTGGAACCACTTCCCGGACGAGGTGCAGGCGGGCGATGAGAGTAGCTGGGTTTTGGTGCAAAGGTTGGAGGCCTTGGTGATGGATAAGAAGGTCTCGGTGGAGGTGAAGGGCGCGGACGGGGATAACTTCCTGTTGGGCTGCTGCTGCTACTGCCTTGCTGCATCAGTTGGCGATGCTTGCGGTTGTCAAACGAAGCCTTGCGTTTGTGTTCCATCATAATGGCTGCATCTGCCAATGATACCAAGTCGGTGAAAGGCATCACCACCAGAATGCACTGCATTTCATCATGAAGTCCATTCATGAACCTCTCTTTCTTCTTGTCCTCTGTATCGGTATCGGTGGGCGCATACCTTGCTAGAGAAGTAAACTTCTCCAAGTACTCACCCACCGACATCCCGCCTTGCTTGAGCTGCAAGAACTTCTCTCGCATGATGCTGACGAGTCCAGAGGGCACATAACGCTTCAAGAACTTGGTCTTGAATGCTGGCCAAGCCACAACTTCCTCCGGTGGCAACAGAGCACGAATGGCCTCCCACCATGCTCGGGCAGAACCAGAGAGGTAGTGAGTGGCGTAGACCACCTTCTCGTTGTCACCCACTTGGGCGACCCTCAAGTTGTTCTCTATGGTACGGATCCAGTCATCGGCATCCAATGGCACTTCACTCTTGGAGAAAACTGGAGGATTTGTGTTCTGAAAGTCACGAAGCTTTGAGCGGGGTTCTTCATTCCCTTGGCCACCATTCTGATTGACTGCAATTTGAGCAAGATGCTGCAGGGTGGCAAGATTGGCGCTTCTCTCGGTGCGAGCCGCCTCGCGCTCCTCCATGAGAAGACGGAGCACCTGAGCCATAGATGGCTCGCGTGGTGGGGGTGGGGGTGGATCCCTTGCCATTCTGATTTTCAGAAATAAACACACATTATCAATCTACTAAGAAACTTTTTAAAGCAAGTTTTTGAAAAAAAGGGTTCATCAAGCATACACAAAACATACAAGTTTCAGCAAGACAATATTCCTAAAAAGACATGATTCCAACTCATAGCAAGGTTCCAAAAGCATCACAAAGTGCACAACCACAAAACATTGACTGACATAGTTCTTACATCATCCAGACACACACACGCTAACTAGACCACACAATCGCATATACTTATCGCGATGGTTCGGTCCTAACCCAAAAGGTACTGCGCAACCAACTACTCCACGTCCACGGTAGCGTCATTGTCAAAGGGTGGCTCGTCGGGGTCCTCGTCCTCAGACATCACAGCTCCCGAGTCCTCAGCATCCTCGCCTCGAAGGTCGACATCATCCGGCTCGCTCACGGGCTCCATATATACGTCCTCGGTAGGGTCCTCATCCTCAGGCAGAAGATCATCATTCTCCTTGCTCAGAGCCTCCACCTTACTCTCCAACTCGCTGATCCGCTCGTCTCGGGCATCAACGGTCGACCTGAGCATGTCAACCATCCGGTCAAGCTGAAACCTGTAGAAACGAGTAGTCTGGAGGCGTGCGAAGGTGGAACGGCGCTCCTTGCGCTCTATCTTGAGCTCTGCCTGGGACTCCGCTAAACGCTACTCCGAGGCCTTGAGCTTTAGCTCCAGGGTCTTCAGCTGGTCCTGAGAGGCCTCGAGTTGCGTCTCCAAGTCCTCCATCCTCAGCTCAGCTGCCGAGATCCGCACCTCAGCTCCGTCATGATTAAGACGGTGAAGGTCACTCTCGTACCGACTAATGACCAGCTGGGACTGGGTGTACTCGACGAGGAGTCCCAGCTCGGCCAAGTGGTTACCGATAATGGGGTGGGGACACGGCGGCACATGGTTACTCTGCTCGTCCAAGCCAGAGTAAAACTCAAAGCGGGTGCCGCCCAGCTCGGAACTATGAGCACACACCAAGCGGGCGAGAGCTCTCTGCAGCACGGTGACGAATGCTCCCATCTGAGTAGATGCAAGGGCATCCTCAACCAGCTCCTCGGCGAAGGGTGGCACCAATGGCCCTCGAAGGATGCACCTCACAGCCCAGGACAGCTCATCTCCCACCATGGGCAGACAGCGCCCAATCAGCAGCTCTGGTAGCGGACGCCTCAGGTGCTGGGTCAACTGGAGTAGGTCTGCCTGGAACAGACGTGAAACTCCGGTATCTGGCACAGCTCCCAACTGAATCGATGACGAGAACTGTCCGCTCATCTACACAAAAATTTAAATGGAGGTTTAATTAGTGAACGATGTATCCAATTTTTAAACAGGTAAAATCATAAGATTTAATGCAGGTATAAAATTAATCAGTGAATAATATCAGAGGGGAGTGAGGAGTAGCAGTAGATTCTGCATATTTTAAGTATTTTCCTCCTAGCTATTTAGGAAAGAAGCATTTTTGCGTGACGTCGACGCCCATCCTAGCTAGAGTCTCCTAAGGTCAACGATGGCTCTGATACCAAGTCTGTAGGGACCCCTCGGACAAGTCCGGGATGCCCACGTTATGTAAGAGATCACGATCCCAATGATCAGTGCATCACAATCACATAACCAACATAGGTATCAAAGAGTTACATCATTCAAGTCGTACGAATAAAAGTCTTACAACACAAAGACGATCATACGACCAAAGTCAACAAACCTTAGGACGGAATTAACTAAGATAGCGGAAGCTCGTGGCTAGCGACGGCTCTTCACATCTCCGAGCACAGATTCCCACAGTGCAGTTGACCGGTGACAACTAAGTGGTGAAGTCGTCGTCGTACACCTCCTCCTCGATGTAGGTCTCCTCATTGCAATCTGGACATTTGAATATCCAGGGACATAGCCACATGGGTACAATTACGTACTCGCAAGACCACCTTTAGTTTTAAATTCTCATGATAGTGCAATAAAAACACTTTTGGAAAACTGGGATGGCTGCTATATATACGACTTATAGGGCTCAGTTTTCGAATACCATGATTTTAGACATAGAGAATACGACATCTCTATATCTTTGTTGAAGAAACATTTAGAGATAGAATTCTCTTCTCTTAGATATAGCAAGGACATATCCAAGTTCAAAACTTTCGTTTATAAAAGTTTATAAAACACTAGGATAGGGGTAACCCTTTCTCCTGCCTTGAGATCAGACTGGATGTCTCCCCGAGATCAACCATCTTCACCCAAATTCCTTACCTCCCAGGTACCTCTTTGATGTCTCTTTGTTTTCTCCGGAAATATTTCTCTTTTTAAACCAAATTGCCCATACGCCTAGATCAGTGGCCTTTCCAACCGTCCATAACCGCGGACGCGGCTATTCGAATAGATTTACACTCTGCAGAGGTTGCACACTTTACCCACACCTATCGGTTATTCCGCCGTGTCTGCCACGGCCCGTCATACGACAGCAAGCGGGGGTCCGGATAACACGATCAAAAATTTCCACTATGACCACCCTAGTGTCGGGGCCTCCCGGTAGGTTTGTTCTCCTCGGCACCGTGTGCTCCACCAGACCTCATGGTCTTTCCTCGGGACACCACACCGCCACGTCAGGAGACCTGTCGTAATCGTCCGGCTGTTGGTCCTCAACAGTGTATTGTCTCTTACGGACGACAACCCGGCTTCAAGGGCCCAGCCCTCATAGAGAGTGTGAGAGCCCCAACACTAAAACAGACAAGCTTCCGGCTAAGCCCTACCCATGTCAGGTAGTATGGTTGCACGGGTTAATTGTTCGAGCGGCTGCTAGGGCAGTACTTTGTTTTTCAAAAACAACTTCCACACTTCCGACTACTCCCAGCAGCTCGGGTTTTCCTCCATAAAACATTTTTGTTCAAGTGGGTCCCCATCCTATAGTTTTGAGGTAAGATAACAGAATATACTATCTGAAAACTTAATCTTCTTTATAGAGCCATCAATGACAAGACTCAACAAGTAAACCTCTTCTTGTAATACTTACAACTATTCTAGTAGGTAACTTAGGTCAAACAATATTTGGGAAAAATAGTTTTCGGGTGGCAAGGCGCCACAAAAGAAGTAAAACATGCATTATTTTGAAAACAAAACATGCTTGATAAAATAATAAGATTTCATCAAAGTGGTGAGGTGGGCTTGCCTTGCTCAAGATACTGTCCCTGGTCTTGCTCTTCGGCAAAATCGTGCTCGGCTACCTCGTACTGCTCTTCCTCGGGTTGCGGTTCTACCGTAACATGAAAAACAGACGAGACTAGCGTAAGTCCTAAAATGCGAGTTGATAACAATATAAAGTATAACAACAAACATCAAGCATCACAAGCAGAAAACACAACTAATGCATCCAATATTTATTAGGGGCTGTTTACATGTTTTAAGCATAATTCTTAAGGTACTGCTCCTAAAATTAAACCCTTCTGTCACATTACTCCTAACAATCATGGGGAACTCTGGAAATTAGTTGTGCATGAAAACTCATCACCAAACAATAATTAAAAATCAGATAAGGGCTGCTGATGTGAAACTCAAACAGAGGATAGGTTCAGTTTTATAAATCTCCTGAATGCATAATTAACCTTTCTGGTGAGATATGAGTTTTCTCTTTAAGTGAAGATTTTATTCATCAAATTTGGATATTCCTAGCTCAAGTTATCCCGACGAGGCGCGCTCGAGGGGCCAAGAATGGCAGAGAAAGGTGAAGAGGATCGACGATGAATGCCGTGGGAAGAGCTCGGTCTCTGACGGCGATTTCCTCTTCCAGAGCTCGAAACAGGGCGTGGCTTTGGGTGAGGGTGGTATGGGTGAGAAGACGAGGAGTGGGGGAACCTCGGGTAGGGTTTTAAGAGGAGAGGGCGAGCTGGGGGCAGCTCCAAAACTAGGGGCGGGTTTCTCGGGTTCCCTCGGGCAGGGGCGGTTTGGGAGAGGGGAGGGGAGTTCTGGTTGGTCCTCTGGGGCGGTGGAGAGGGGCAGAGAGGATGTTGGTCGGGAGGGGACTGGCTGGCCAGTGAGAAGTGAGGAGAGGGGCTCGGATTGGGTGAGAAAGAAGAGAAAAGAGAGAAGAGAGAGGAGAGATTCACCCTAGTCCATGACATGTGGGACCAGGAGGGGGTGCTGTTCTCCTCTTCCAGCAGGTGGAGTAGAAAAGAGTGGGAGAGAAATAGAAGGTGAAAGCTTTGAGTGAAAAGCTCAAATGAATTTGAAAATCTAAGTTTGAATTATTCAAATATGACCCACAAAAGTAAAATGGGTCTACACCCCAAACTTTCCTAAATTAAGAGAAGGTACTGAACTTACAAAAGCCCAAGTCAACTATCTCATTTGGCTTTCAAAGAAAAGAAATCTTTTGATGATAAATAAAGGAATACCTCAAATGGTCATGTTAATTTGATGACCACAAAAGCTAGTGAGATACATATGCAAACAAGCTCTTGTGTGATAATTTAGAACAGGGCATGGAAGTATATGTGACCTAGATGGAAATGTTTCAAAGGCATGCCAAAAACCAGTTAGGGTTTGCTTAATAAAAGCTCCTGGTTTGGCTAACTTTTAACAACCATGAAGATCATAATAGTGGATATTTTATTTTGGTGCTAGGAGACTTTAGTGTTTTCAATGTCAGGGAACACTAGTGGAGCACACATAGCATAAGATGTGCAAACAAAATAAATCCTTACTCAAATTTCTACACACAAAAGTTTCAGCAAGAGGTGAAAATTTTAGAATAACACCACAATGCTAAAGCTAAGAGAATTGGGGTGTTACACCCCCCTCCCCCCAAACCCTAAATTCTAGCGCCTCCAGGTTGTTCTGTTTCGAGCTCGAAGCTCTGCTATCACCGACGTCGTCCTCTTCGGATTCCGGCGAGTACAGACCGCCTCGGGCCATATCTCTGCATTCTTTCTCCTTATTTTCTCCTGGCGCACCTCCCTGATTATTTTTGCCACTTCTTGTGCTCCAGATCGACGCCCGCTTCATCGACCTCCGCCGCCCGCCGCGGGACCAACTCCGACGAACGATACGGGAAGAAGAAGACCGCCTCCATCCGTTGTGACCTCTTCCTCGACCACGACTTGACCTTCTGAACCCTGTGGTATGACCAGCGCCTCCCTTTCCTCTCTCATTCGTCGTGCGCGTGAAGGCCGGCGATGGCGCCGCCACGGGATTGAGGTCGCGGGAGACCTCCGGCCGGTAGCGCCGCTAGGTTTGGACCGGGTAGATCTGGACCGTTAGATCGCAATCTAACGCCTTCGTTTTAATGTTCCTTCCGAACCGGTACCGTCCAATCAGAGGAAGCCACGTGGATGCCCCGTCAGCGCCTCGTCAGCGTACAGTCAGCGCCACCGTGGATTCGATTTTCTTAAATAGATTAAAACTGGCAGTTTTGCAAAAAAGCCCATGTATCTTAGTTCTATTATAGATTTTTATTGGCTTGGCCAAAAATTGCAAACTTTATATTTTTGGAAAGCCCTCGACATGTAGAATATTTTAGCACTATTAGTTTTCTGTTTTGAGTTTGTTTAAATTATTTAAATTTTAAATTAAGAGTTTGAGTAAATTTGACTTAGATGTAAATCCATAAGTCCAAAAAATTTAAATACAATTATTTTAAAACCATAGAGTATGTGTTATATGATTCCACTGTTAGAAAATATTTTTCAGTATTATTTGGACTATTTCAAAATCGTAATTTTAAATTTAATAAAGTTTGAGTAATTTTGACATAACTTTTTATAGAAATATTTTTTTGAGTAAATCCAATTACTATAAATTTGAATGACTAAGTATTGATAGTATGAATGTTCTACTAATTTTTGTAGAATAATTTTCTGCGTATTTTGTACATAATATTGATTTAATACTTTTAAATGATATTTTAATGAATAAAACAATTACCTAAAAATATATTAAAATTAATTTCATCATCTATTCGAAATTATAAAGTATTTAGGCATATTATGACCACTTTGGTCACAAAAAGTATTTAGAAATATTTTGCCTTCTCAAACAAAGTAAATTTCTCCCTTGGAAAATATTGGATAAATATTTGACAATACTTTCCCTTAGAAAAAATTCAACACTTTAAAAATGCTAAATCTTTTCCTTAGAGAAATTTAGCATCTACAAAAGTTAGTTGTTTTATTTTGATAAGTGTGGTCCTTAGAAATAAATTGCATTGCATGCATAGCATATTGTATTGTATAGTTATACTCCTCTTAGGAAAACTTCTTCCTTATTTTCTCTAAGTTAGGGTTATTTTGAGCATAGTGTTTTGGTAAAGTGCTACAATATGAAGACTAGAAGGCCAACGAAGACTTAGAAGAAAACAGACTCCATAAGCAGCTCCAAGAAGTAGAAGCACTTAGAAGAAAATCAAGAGGAACTGCAAGAAGACCATCCCCCTTTATTTCTCTAAGTCTTTCTCTCTTTTCTTTTCTTCTCTCTTAGACCTTGTGGTGGCTAAGATATATCACAAGATCAGCCCTCGGGATATACAAATCATCAAGTCTGAAGAACCATCAAGTCTACATGATTCAATGAAGACATCACCAAGGAGAAAGTTACATGTCTGGAGATGAAGCCTGGGAGATCAACTATATCTTCTCTGTATCTTTTTCCGTCTCCCTATTCTTCTTCCACTTTGGACATTAACCAAGTCCTTAGTGATTTTGACCAAGTACTTGGAGCGCTAATTGAAGATGAAGGAAACTACAAAGGAGTTGAAGAATTCAAGATCAAACATGATGAAGACTAGGAGCAATCTTACAACTTAGTCAAGTCGACTTATAGCAATTGATTTTATGACCTTGGTCCTTAGTCATATTTGGCTAACACACTTGCCTTGCATTAACTTAGAATAATTTCTTAGCATGGCATGCATCTCTAGTTCTTAGAAATATTTTGCACATCATGCATAACATATTTTTGTATTGTTATTTTGTTTGTATTTTTATTTGGTCTCTTTTGATGTGTTAGAAGTTTCGGAGGGAAACGACAACTGTTGCAGCTGTTGTTGCTATTTTTCTTGTTGCCAAGGCAAGTGGCACACCCTTATAAATTTCCTAAGTATTTTTCTATGCATGACTTAGTGTGTTTCTTATATGCATGTGTTGGATAGTATTGCTATGCTGAAACTACTATATCCCTTACACTAGTTGTGTCTAGAATCCTATGGGTAACTTGGTAGAAATATTGATGCTATGCAAAAGTTGTTATGTGAAAAGTTAATTTCTACTAAGTTAAAGAAACTTCTGGGTGGATGTGGCAAGAGGATGGAGGTTAGAGTTGAGTGGCTGCTTAGGCTCATTTAGGTGGGTGCACCTGGCTAAGACCCAGGCTCATTTGGATGACTGAACCTGAGTACGTACACTTGAGGATGGCCACCCAGGAATAAAGGGACCAAAGTTTTCTCCAAGTGAAGATGTTTCCAGTGCAGCCACATGGTATAATGGCGCTGCCTTGACTTTTCCCCAAAGGTCTCGTCTCAGGCTTCTCCTTTCCTTTTCACTACATGAGGGTCAAGGACAGAAGGGTTGTTTGAGTCTCGTGGTGAAAGTGCACAACCTCTGCAGAGTGTAAAACTAAGTACTAAGCCGTGTCCCCAGTTACGGACAATCTGAGCAGCTGATCAAGGATTCAACGGAGGCTCCCAACATTCCAATTTCTAAGTTAAAAGTTGATGGGTGAACAAGGGAAGATGAGATTATGGTTTTCATGTCATACTTGTCTTGATTTGAGGAAAGTGTTTTCAAAAGAGTAGGCAAAATTGGCTTTATGCAAATTAGCCTTGAACTCCACCAGCCAAATATGCATATAGGCTATAGAGTTATTCCATTAAGTGTCCACCATAGTGTCACTTGCCAGACTCCATTTCTAATGGAATCTGACCCACTCTGTTGCAAATTATTATCTGTTGCAGATATTTCTAACGAAGAGTAAGGGCTACGTTTGGGTTTCGAGTCTGCACCAACATGTTTTTCTCCTGTGGCGTATCATGAAGTTGGAGGCTCATCGAAGATTTATTTCCGCTGCTTTATTGTTTTGAGCTAGCTTTAAGCTATGCAAAAATGTATCAAACTATTTATTTTACCAAGTCTGGATTATTCGTGTAATATTCATACAATGTTGTGATATTCATCGTAAACTGTGTGTGCAAATGAATCGATCCAGGGGTTTGCACTATACACAAGTACCTGCCATATTTTTAAGTGCAGGTATGTTACACCCAACCACACACCTGTGAGCATCAGCCCCTCGCTGCAATTATAATTGTCGCGCTCTATTTACTCACACTTTGTTTATATGTCATATCAAAAACTACTAAAAACTTGTCTGCTAGTGTTTACAGTGGAATGCTCATCAAAACCGCTTGTCAGCACCTTCTGCTCCTTGTTGGGTTTGACACTCTTATTTATTGAAAGTACTGTGATACACCCCCTATACTTGTGGGTCATCAGCGAGTTGTCGTTATGGAATATTAATGAGAAGTTTTATCATTTACTTTCTGCACACCTTATTTTAGTATGCAATTACTGTCATATTTGATTGATCTTGTCATTAGTATTGGTATCACTTTGGGAACATATAGTAACTCGTTTGGTTTTGGCAATTCTAGCATTGGTCAGTAGCTACAATACTTTGAGACTTGAGTGGAAAAAGAATGGCATGTAGATATAGTTTCAATGATCTTTCTCACTTGTAGATGATAAGCTTAATATTCGCAATTTAAAATTTCTTGTGCCTCTAAGTTACAATTGCATGATTGTAGGTTTGTTCTCCTCGGCACCGTGTGCTCCACTAGACCTCTTGGTCTTTCCTCGGGACGCCCCACCGCCACGTCAGAAGACCCGCCGTAATCGTCCGGCTGCTGGTCCTCAATAGTGT
Source organism: Poa annua (assembly GCA_026929855.1). NCBI lineage: Eukaryota > Viridiplantae > Streptophyta > Magnoliopsida > Poales > Poaceae > Poa > Poa annua. The sequence goes on from CM049428.1 coordinate 48,947,535, forward strand.
ATTGTCTCTTCCGGACGACAACCCGGCTTCGAGGGCCCAGCCCTCATAGAAAGTATGAGAGCCCCAATACTAAAACAGACAAGCTTCCGGCTAAGCCCTACCCATGTCAGGTAGTGTGGTTGCACGGGTTAATTGTTCGGGCGGCAGCTAGAGTCATACTTTGTTTTTCGAAAACATCTTCACCTCCGACTGTTCCCAACTGCTCGGGTTTTCGTAAACACCTCCGATTGCTCCCAGCAACTCAGATTTTAATAAAACACTTGTTCGCCGATTGCTCCCAGCAACTCGGGTTTTCCTGCGTAAAACAGTTTTATCAAAATAGGTTCCCATCCTATAGTTTTGAGGTAAGTAGATGAAGGTAGACTACTAGAAAACTTAATCTTTTTTTATGGAGCCTTCAACAACAAGGCTCATCAATTAAAACTCTTTTTGGTAACACCTAGAGTATTTCCAGTAGATAGCTTTGGCCAAACAATATTTTTTAAAAATAGTTTTTGGGTGGCAAGGTACCACAAACAAAAGTGAAACATGCATTATTTTATTTTGAAGACAAAACAATGCTTGATAAAATAGTAGGATTCATTATAGTGGTGAGGTGGCTTGCCTGGCTCAGTCATATGTCCTTGGTCTTGATCTTGATGTTCCCCAGGTTCACTCCTTACTTCCAGTTTCCTTCCCGATCGCATCTAACGTCGTAAACAGGAAAACGAACAACACTCAGAGTACACGACAAAACCACAAGGACATAACAAACAGCAAGCATTGCACAAGACACTAGGCTACAAACATAAGCAAGCATTTCACTTAATTAAACAGTAACAAGCAACCAATCCATATAGCTACGACAAACAACAAACATACCTATGTGAAAATATACACAACACCTCTAATTGTAAAAAAGGTAATTTTAACAGAACACTAGAGCAACTCTTCACTTAGGGTTATTATATCATTTAACAAAGGATGCTATTCTAGGCCTATCGGGGGGCTGCCCTCGGGGTAGGGCAGACCCCGGTCCAGATCAGCAGCATGGCTACAGGAGCTGACCTTTGGGGGTAAGCAAGGGTTGTCATGTGGTGCGCCGAAGGGGTAACTTGGACTTTCGAGGGTGATCAGGACCAAAGTGTCTCCTGGAGGCCGCAAGAGTCATCGGTGGAAACTATAAATAGACCCCCATACCCCTAGGGAAGCATGAGCACCAGCGGAGGGTTCCTCTAAGAACTAGCTTCTCGAAGATGTCTATGGTGAGAACCGAAGACATCTTCGGGAGGCTAGGCCTAGAGATACTCCCCCTAAGTCGCTATCCGGATCAGGGATGGAACTCGGCCACGACCGGAAGGGCCCTCCGGCTTCTCGGTATGTCGGAGTCCTCCGGTGAGATCCCGGGTAGAAGAGAACCCGGGTAGTTAGGGTGGACGTCCCGTCTAGATATTAACCGACTTACCTATCTCGGTCCCGGCACGTTATCTTTGTTGTGCAGGAAGGACGTGCCAAGCTACCAAAGGAGAAGACCGACATGGGGGCATGTCGGCCGGGAGTCAGAGGTCTGGTGCAGGCTTTCCGCCTGACACGGGGAAAATCCTATCCCTCCTGGCACGGAAGTATGGTCACCTCCCACCTGACACGGGAGCGTGTCAGCCGGTACTATTACGCTACGACAAGATCGGACATGCCTAGCCCGGCAATCCGGAAAAGGCTACTAGGCATGGGCGAAGACATGTCTTGTCTCTGACAAGGGGACAATGATGATCCAAGACGGCGCCTGCAGTCCTTGCCGGAATGATGACGGCAGGGCTATACCGGATAGCACGGCGGCTAGGTCGCACTAGCCGGTGTTAACATAACCGTTAGCCCTGTCCGGTGGGACCGTGCCGGATTAGGGTTTCCGGGCCTCCCGGCCGAAACTATATATAAGGCGCCATAACTCCTCCCGTGGAGGGACGACCAACTTGGAGCCAAAACTATAGTCTCATTTACTCTCAGGGCATTTACTTCCTTCCCTTCTCGAATTCATCCAGTTCATCACAAAAACAGCTCAAGGAGCATGTTGTAGATCTTGTGACACACTTATATTGATAGGAAAGGCAGGAGTAGGGGTGTTACCTCCTCACGAGGGCCCCGAACCTGGGTACATCGTGTGTGTGCCATTGCCTTCGTGCATTTTTTTGAGTTTTGTAGATCTTTGAGTGTGTTCTTCGGTGATCTTGTGTGTTTCGGCATCTCCTACCGTGTGAGTTCCTTAGCTCGCTAGCCCTCCCCGGATCCACCAGCGTCCATCGACCCCACACATCAGCCATCCCATGGCATCTGTCGCGATACCACCACGACAGTTGGCGGTGGCTAACTCGGTAATCGAGAGCTTCCCTGTAACACCAGGCCAGAGGGCACCATGCGCGTGAACTGCCGCGCTAAAGAGACCGGTCCGGATCGTCCGGAGAGGGACTATCCGGGCCTTCAGGGCGACGAGGTGGTCATCAATGTCCCATGAATCCGAGACAGGACCCTTCCCGGCCTTCCTCTCCCGGGCGGCAACGATCACGATGGTAGCGGCCTCTCGGGAGTGCTCAAAGTGCCCTTGAGAAAGAAGAACTGTCACACGGACAAGCCATGAGGCAATGTAATCAAAAGAGGAAGACGATAAAAGAGTGCTCGTGACACTTACTGTTCATGTCCTGGTTAAGGCCGGTGAGCTCGGTGAGCCTAGCGTCTTGCATCTACCGAAGAAGGGCCACCTCGATCTCGGCAGCATGCGCGCGCTCCTCGGATTGGTCCAATGTCTCCTCCTGCTTCTTGGTAGCGTCCACAAAACGCGTCTTCAAATCACAGCAGTGGACTTGGCCTTCTCCAGCTCGGCACTCAGCCGCGCGATCTCGGACTTTGCATCGATTAAAGCAGACTTTTGGTCCGCCGAGATCTGGCGCGCTGTGTCGTGCTCCTCCCGGAGTCACTCCTCCAACCTCTTGGATTGACCGAAGTCGGCAAGAAGTCGGTGGAAGATACTGCTGCGTTTTTTGCGGCAGTCCTGTAGCAGTGTTTATCCGATGTCAATCTCGGGGACTTCAAGGGAGCAAGAGATAACAGGAAAATTCTTTAAGATCCACACTTATGAACCGACTACTCGCTAGAGTCTTGGTACACAAGAGAGGATCTCGGGGACTGGGAATTGAAAGTTTATTTTTCAAAGATTTGAGCCTAGTGATCTGCTACTCGGTGGAGTCTAGAGCACTAAGCACCAATCTCGGGGACTAGGGATGATGGAAGATAGAAAGATTACATCAACAACCCGGGTAACGTCCAGAACGGCCACCTGGAGGGCATGCAGGGCTTGCGTGTTGCGGCTCGGGCCAGCAGCGTGTAAGTCTCCCGCAACCTCGAAGGCGTCAGTAGCAATCCAGGCCAAGTTGTAGTCGTCAACCGCGTGTAAGCCGGTGACGGTGGACACGCTCGCCGCTGCAACCTCCTGAGATCCTGAGGACACAAATGTGCTTACGGATGCTCGTAGGGCCTGTAAAGCTGCCGTGGGGATGTCGGCAGGAGGTGGTGGTAGCCCGGAATACTTACCCGAGACAGAGGAACCTTTGGTCAGAACAAAGTCCTGAGATGAAGACTTCGGAGGAACTTTAGGTTTGGCGGGGACACTCTTCTGGCCAGAGGACTGGCTGTGCTGCTTCCCGGGTTGGGGATCTGGTTGTCGCGTAGGCTGGGCGGTAGGCTGCTTCGGCGGCGATGTTTTCCGAGGAGCTAGCTGGGTTGGAGCTCGCGGCACACCTGCTGCGGAGGACTCGGCGCATCCGCCTCAGGATGCGGAGACGCTGCTCGGCGTGGCGTATCCAGAAGAGCAGTATCTTCGGTGGCCGCAGTTGGCCGGGCAGGGATCTCGATCAACAGAGGTTGACCACCCGAGGTACCCATGCCGGTAGCGGCGCGAGGAATGGGAACGTTGGCCGTGGAGTGGCCAGAGTCAGGCTGACCGCCATCCTGCACTCCACGCCGTGGAGGTGAAGGGTCAGCCCGGGTTGGGCTAGGAGACCTGGAACCCGGGAGACGGGAACCTGCGGACTGTGGAACATCAAGCGCCGCACTGCAATTAAAAAGCATGTTAGAAGGGACCTCGCGGAAGACCGATATAGAACAACTCAATGGAAGAATATCATACCCGGAGGACATGGTGGGAGGACCTCTCCTCCGCCGAGGAGGCTTATCACCCGGGTGCTTGGTGGTCCTCGTCTTCTTGGCAGCGGCACCCGAGCCACCGGCATGTGCAGTCTCGGACACCGCACGCTTGCGGTTCTCGGCACGCTTCATTGCGACCGCAGGTCCCGGAACCACTGGCAGCGCGTATCGGAGAGGACGAATGTCAATTACATCAAGTATTTGACAATCATCGTCATCATCTTCCTCATATTCGATTTGGATAGCCTCTTGCGCAGAAGGCTTACCCGGGGCGGCCGCATGGGCAAGGGGAATCGAGAGGTGATCCTCGCCATCAAGGTCCTCCTCCGACATCCTTTCGGGCACCGGAAAGTTGGCGGCAAACTCGTTCCCGTCGTGCATCCGGTTCTCTTTGATTTGCCGCTCAAACAGCTGCAATAAAGAAGCGAAGTCAACAAGGGGAAACATTATCGATAAATTTCGGTAGCCGATATAGAGAGGATGTCAGTGAAGGCCTGTGTGCACACCTCCTCCAGCGGTTTCCTCCGGGTGGCCGGGACCAGTCCCCACGACCAGTTCCCCGGCATCTTTGTCCGAGAAATAGCTCGGACGCGGCGGTAAATCGCAGATTTGTCCAAAGGAAAGATGCTTGTCCGAGTTGGGTCATACAGCCCACTCATGAAGCAAATCTTGTGTACCCAGGTTTGAAGAGGGCAAACCCGGCGGCTTATGAACGTGCGGAGGAGATCATCACCCGTCATATCCTCCGTGAGAACGGACATGACGTGCATGCTCTCGGCCTCTTCAGAATCCGAGGGTTGGCTCCAAAGCTCGAAGTCGCGTGGAGGGCCCATGACGAACTCGAGGAGGTTGAGGAAGTCCGGAGCGGAGGAACTCGGCGCATCTCCCGAAGCGACCGGATTCCGCACGTAGAAGAAACTACGTTGCCATTTCCAACAAGACTCCAACCCTTGGATCTTGGGGAATCCGGAGTCGGCGCGAGGGATAATGGTAGCGGCCCTGCAGTCGACCAAGTCCTTCACCTTCTGGTCGGGGTTGGGGATGACTTGTCGGCGGAGAAAAAAATATTTGGCCCACAGGTCCACGAAGGGACAAACGCCGAGATACCCCTCAGCATAGGAGGCGAAGCAGGAAAGTGTCATGATGGCATTGGCAGGAAGGTGGTGTGGTTGGAGGTCGTAGGTGTCAAGGAAGTCGCGGAAGAATGGACTACCCGGGAGCCCGAACCCGCGCTCTAAATGTGTGAGAAATACTACACGTTCACCGGGTTGGGGTTCCTGAAGGGGATCGTGTGCAGAAAACAATAATTTTCCTACCGACGATATCCTTAAACTAGCCAAGATCTATTCTATGCAGATATAGTAGTACGAACGGAGATCGGAATACGTACCCTTGTAGACCGAAAGCGGGGATTACGTTCCCGCACAAACGTTGTCGATGAAGACCGACGTAGCCGACCTCAAGGTCGTGTAGAGGAAGCAGGCCTCCGAGTACCGCTAGCACAGCACCTCGCAGGGAGTCGCACACGTACGGTGGAGACGGCGCCTCCGAAGCTCCAGTCCAGGACGAGCAGCGGAAGACTTGGACCGGAACACCAGCAGCGCGGCAGCGGGCTATGGTGGAGGAGATCCCCGACTCCTCTTGCTCGGCGCGGCTCCAACTTGGGAACCACGAGATCGAGAGAGAAATCAGGAATTAATTGGTGAATTAAAAGGCTGGGGGTGCCCCTTCTTATATAGGCTCCCAAGGGGAGCCAACCTTGCCAGCCAGGCAATGTGGGACTATCCCCACATAGCCTGGTTCGGCCAAGGGGGTGCGCCGGCCCCTTGGTGGGCCCCTTGTGGCCCACCTAGGCCGGCCCCTAGGCTCCCACCGAATTCCCCAAGGGGGTTCCCCCCCTCTTGGGCCTTCTTTCGTCCGGAAGGCCCATTTAGGGAAATCTGCCTTAATAAATTCGAAAATAAATATATAAAATCATATTTGCATATTAATAACACTAATTAATATCAAACATAATATATATAATATTTCCTAGCTCCGAAAACTCTTTCGGCGCTGCCCGATCTCCATCGGACCTCTCCCGGGACATTCCCGGTGATCTCCTTCCTTTCCGGTTGTCTTGTCGAAACCCCTTAAGTGTATTACCCTAGCGGTTCGATATTATATCAGGTATGATCAAGACTCCTCAATGATCAACGACTAATCCGTAGGCCTGGACCCCATGAATTAATCCCTGAGATATAACGAATGACTTTCATCTATCAAACCTGAACGTGAAGTCTTAGACCTTTTGCCATGGCGATACTTAGCACGTCCGAGCGTCGCTCCATAGATATCTCCATACCTAATCCCGACCTCGTTACCGACGATGCTATCTTCTACTCGTTCATGATCTCATGTCTCCGTGACCTAGTCACATGCTTGCAAGCTCATTAGACATGATCTCACCGAGTGGGCCCGAGAGTATCTATCCTGCTACGCGGACTGGCAAATCCCACTCTTGACCCCTCGTCTTAATACTCCTTTCCAATACCCAAAAGTATCACCGTTATTGTCATACTAAATAAGATACGACGTTTGGTGCAATCAAAGTATCTTCGGGGAATATCAATAAGAGTTGATCTCACGGTCAAAGGTGTAACGACTATGTTCTCCAAATCTGGGTATGTCCATCACATCACTCTCCAGCGATATGACTCTCATTGCCGACCGGCGCCATGCCCCATGACCGGGAAACCTCGATCATCAATCGCGCAACGAAACTAGCATGACACAAAAACCTATTATGAACAAACGAGATATGATAAAGAATACACTTTATTAATTGCCTCTAGGGCAAATCTCCTTCAGTCTCCCACTTGCACTAGAGTACAATTTAATCTAGATTACAACTTGGTAAAAGCCTAACACCCATAGCTAACTGGTGTTGTTCATGCTTATCATGCGGAAGAGGCTTCGTCAGCGGATCTGCCACATTCAGATCCGTATGCACTTTGCAAATCTTCACATCGCCTTCTTGTACGTACTGACGTATCACGTGGAAGCGTCGGAGAATGTGTTTGGCGGTGGAGTGAGACCTTGGCTCCTTGGCGTTCGCAATGGCACCCGTATTGTCGCAGAAGAGGACCACGGGGTCTTGCACGCTCGGGAACACTCCAAGTTCGATGACGAACTTCCTCAGCCACACAGCTTCATTCGCGGCCTCGCAGGCAGCAATGTACTCCGACTCCATTGTAGATTGTGCGACTATGGGTTGCTTCCCACTTCTCCAGCACACGGCGCCTCCATTCACCTTGAATACGTAACCTGTCTGTGACTTACGGTCATCGGGGTCTGAGCAGAAACTTGCATCTACGTAACCCGTTACGCCAAGTTCCTCATCGCAGCCACCATACACAAGGAACATTTCCTTTGTCTTATTGAGATACTTAAGGATGCTCTTAACAGCTATCCAATGCGGCATTCCAGGATTACTCTGGAACCGGCTTGTCAAACTTAGAGCTAATGCCACATCTGGTCTAGTACTCAACATTGCATACATGATCGATCCTATGGCTGAAGCATAAGGATGTTTCGTCATTTCGGCCTTACCCAGTTCCGTTACCGGACACTGCGCCTTACGCAATATCTTATTCTTGATAACCGGCAGAGAACCCTTCTTTGCCTTCTCCATATGAAAACGCTTCAATATTTTATCAAGATAAGTACTCTGACTTAATGCTAATAGGCGTCTTGATCTATCACGGTAGATTTTTATGCCTAAAACATACGCAGCTTCTCCTAAGTCCTTCATGGAAAACTTACTGTTTAAATATTCCTTCACGCTATTCAGAAGTTCCACATCATTCCCTATTAGCAATATGTCGTCAACATACAGTGCTAAGAACACAACCGAGCTCCCACTCATTTTCTTGTAAATACAGGTCTCTTCCACGTTCTGGATAAATCCAAAACCTTTGATTACCTCATCAAAGCGAAGATTCCAGCTCCGAGATGCCTGCTTCAATCCATAGATGGATCGCTGAAGCTTGCACACCTTGTTAGCACTTCCTGGATCGACAAAACCTTCCGGCTGTACCATGTACAACTCTTCCTCAATGTTTCCATTCAGGAAGGCCGTTTTGACGTCCATCTGCCAGATTTCATAATCATAGTAGGCAGCTACCGCTAACAAAATCCGAATAGACTTAAGCATCGCTACCGGTGAAAAAGTTTCATCGTAGTCAATTCCATGAACTTGTCGGAAACCCTTCGCGACAAGCCGAGCTTTATAGACGGTCACATTACCATCAGCATCAGTCTTCTTCTTAAAGATCCACTTATTCTCGACGGCCTTGCGCCCTTCGGGAATATCCACCAAGGTCCACACTTGGTTATCATACATGGATCCTATTTCGGATTTCATGGCTTCAAGCCATTTCTCGGACTCTAGACTCTCCATCGCCTCCTTGTAGTTCGTAGGTTCGTCTTGCTCGACTAGCATGACGGTGCAAACCATATTGCCATACCACTCTGGTGCGATCCGAGATCTACCAGACCTACGAGGTAGAACATCTTCCTCGACAGTTTCTCCCACTCCTTCCACGGAGGACGTTTCCGGAATTGCTTCCGTTGCGCCACTCGGAATCTCGAGTTCAGGATCAACGATTTCATCGAGGTCTACCTTCCTCCCACTTACTCCTTTCGCGAGAAACTCTTTCTCTAGAAAGGTACCGGTCTTCGCGACAAAAGTTTTGCCCTCAGCTTGGTTGTAGAAGGTGTACCCAACGGTTTCCCGCGGATATCCTACAAAGACGACTTTCTCCGACTTCGGCTCGAGTTCGTCGGGCTGTAGTTTCTTAACGTACGCCTCACAACCCCAAACCTTCAGAAACGATAACTTAGGCTTGTGGCCATACCATAATTCATACGGTGTCGTTTCAACGGACTTGGACGGAGCCCTATTTAAAATGAATGCGGCTGTTTCTAACGCATAACCCCAGAAGGACACTGGCAGATCGGTAGGAGACATCATAGATCGGACACTATCCAGTAGAGTACGATTACGTCGCTCGGACACACCGTTACGCTGCGGAGTTCCGGCGGGCGTAAGTTGGGGCACAATGCCACAACTCTTCAGATGTGTGCCAAACTCAAAACTCAAGTACTCTCCACCGCGATCGGACCGGAGATGCTTGATTTTTCTATTAAGCTGATTCTCAACTTCACTCTGGAAATCTTTGAACTTTTCAAACGTTTCAGACTTGTGTTTCATCAAATAGATATAACCGTATCTACTCAAGTCATCAGTGAAGGTGACGAAGTAACGATAACCATTGCGTGTCGAAACGCTCATTGGTCCACATACGTCTGTATGTATGATCCCCAACAAATCCGACGCCCGTTCAACGAAACCTTTGAACGGTGTCCTGGTCATTTTGCCCATGAGGCATGGTTCACATGTATCGAGGGATCCGAAATCCAACGAGTCCAAGAGTCCATCGGAGTGGAGTCGCTTCATGCGCTTTATACCAATATGACCAAGACGGCAATGCCACAAAAACATGGTGGTATCGTCACTACACTTAATTCGTTTGGCCTCTATGTTATGGATGTGAGTACTACGATCGAGATTCAACAAGAATAAACCATTACTCTCGGGAGCATCAACATAAAAGATATCATTCATATAAATAGCACAATTGCTTGACACTGATTTAAATGAATAACCGTCTTGTAACAGGCAAGACCCACTTATAATGTTTACACTCAAGGATGGCACAAAATAACATTTATTTAAAACCAAAACTAATCCCGATGGTAGATGCAGAGGGAGCGTGCCGACAGCCACCACGTCGACTCTCGATCCGTTGCCGACGCGCATCGTCACCTCATCCTTCGCCAGCCGCCTTCTATTCCGTAACTCCTCCTGAGAGTTACATATATGAGCAACAGAACCAGTATCAAATACCCACGTATTACTCCGGGCGGATGTAAGGTACACATCTATAACATGTATATCAAATATACCTTGCTCTTTGTCGACCGTCTTGCCAGACTTCCTATCCTCCAGATACTTGGGGCAGTTGCGCTTCCAGTGACCCTTCCCCTTGCAGTAGAAACACTCCACGCTAGCTCTGGGACCAGACCTGTTAGTCCTGGACTTGGCAGCCAACTTTGCCTCCCTCCGGGACTTCCAGCTCTGCTTTCCCTTGCCACCGGACTTCTTGAAATCAACAGTCTTGTTGACCATCAACAGCGTGTGCTCCTTCTTAATCTCTACCTCAGCAGTCTTGAGCATCACGAACACTTCACCCAGGGACTTAGCCATGCCCTGCATGTTGTAGTTCATGACGAAGCCTTTGTAGCTTGGTGGCAATGATTGCAACACCCTGTCAATCGCCAGCTCATCGGGAATCTTGCACTCCAGAGCATTCAGGCGTTGAACGTAGCCAGACATCTTGACTACATGCTCGCTCACACTGCTATGCTCTTCCATCTTGGCTGAGAAGAAAAGCTCAGAAACCTCATATCTCTCAGCCTTAGCCTGCGGCGCGAAGACAGCCTTAAGATCCGAAATGATCTCAAAGGCGCTCATCTTCTCAAAGCGCTTCTGCAGGTCGGCTTCCATGGCGTAGAGCATGCCACTCTGGACAAAGGCAGAATCCTCCGATCGGGTCTGGAAGACCTTCTTCTCATCCTCAGAGGCATCATCTGCAGGAGGGTCACCTATGGCGGCCTCAATGACGTAGGCCACCCTATGGGGAGTGAGGAGGATCCTCAGGTTGCGGAACCAGGCCATGAAGTTTGACCCATTGGTCTTAAGCTTTTCTTTCTCAAGGAACAGACCTAGGTTAAACGAGGGGCGAGACATCTACAGTGGAATTTGCAACAACATAAGACTTTGTTCATAATAATTTTGAGTTATAGTATTTTAGAAAATAACTGACATAACTCCCACTCAAACGAACATCCCTCCTGGTCGTTTAAGCGATTACACGACCCCCATCCATTGCACCACCCCTCATCATCAAAGCCGGCGGCACAACTTCAGGAGTAGACAAAATCGTCCGCCACACCAATTTTGTGACTCGTGCTCGGCCTTTCGGCCTTCCTGTTCCGAGGCCATACCTCTGAGTATGCTAGGCTCGCCACCAAAGACCTCCACGCTGACGCTTGTGCAACATGGCTTACACCCACCGTATGCGAACGAAGATATGTATGACACCCGATCATCACGGCCTGCCTCATAACGTAGAACTTTGTTGGTGGTGCGCGTTGGAGGGAGAACACTAGTGGTATTTTGAAGGGATCATCTTATTCAGCTACCGCCGTGTAACACACACAATCACACAAAATAAGATGCACACAAAACATCAAATGTAATGCAATGTGATATAGTCCATCGCGCCATGGTCTTCTTGGCGCCCGCAGTTTATAAACAATTTAATAAACCTACCTTGACCATATCACATTGCCCCCGCAAAATAAAGTTAGACGCCTCTACTTTGTCTTTTGCATATTTTACGTGGCTTGGGGCTTTCGTAAATAGAACCGCTTCATACCTACGAATCTTATGACCACAACAACGATCCAATAATTGCATGTTTAAGCATCCCTTTCGGGCCCTCCATTGAAAATGCGAAGACCAACTAAAGAGAGAGAAACTGTCACCCGCCAGCCACAGATACGGTACAAGCCGTATGTCAGTAGTGGAACCAGTCTCGCGTAAGCGTACGCGTAAAGTCGGTCCGGGCCGCTTCATCAACTCAATGCCGCTGGAATACACAAGTGCACGCTAGAGGGTAGCAAATAACAGGAACGGTGCCCCCGTGCAGAGCACGGGTTCTAACAGCGTACAGCTATATCTTACGATAGATCGGCTCAGATACCACTGAAGGGGATCGTGTGCAGAAAACAATAATTTTCCTACCGACGATATCCTTAAACTAGCCAAGATCTATTCTATGCAGATATAGTAGTACGAACGGAGATCGGAATACGTACCCTTGTAGACCGAAAGCGGGGATTACGTTCCCGCACAAACGTTGTCGATGAAGACCGACGTAGCCGACCTCAAGGTCGTGTAGAGGAAGCAGGCCTCCGAGTACCGCTAGCGCAGCACCTCGCAGGGAGTCGCACACGTACGGTGGAGACGACGCCTCCGAAGCTCCAGTCCAGGACGAGCAGCGGAAGACTTGGACCGGAACACCAGCAGCGCGGCAGCGGGCTATGGTGGAGGAGATCCCCAACTCCTCTTGCTCGGCGCGGCTCCAACTTGGGAACCACGAGATCGAGAGAGAAATCAGGAATTAATTGGTGAATTAAAAGGCTGGGGGTGCCCCTTCTTATATAGGCTCCCAAGGGGAGCCAACCTTGCCAGCCAGGCAATGTGGGACTATCCCCACATAGCCTGGTTCGGCCAAGGGGGTGCGTCGGCCCCTTGGTGGGCCCCTTGTGGCCCACCTAGGCCGGCCCCTAGGCTCCCACCGAATTCCCCAAGGGGGTTCGCCTCCTCTTGGGCCTTCTTTCGTCCGGAAGGCCCATTTAGGAAAATCTGCCTTAATAAATTCGAAAATAAATATATAAAATCATATTTGCATATTAATAACACTAATTAATATCAAACATAATATATATAATATTTCCTAGCTCCGAAAACTCTTTCGGCGCTGCCCGATCTCCATCGGACCTCTCCCGGGACATTCCCGGTGATCTCCTTCCTTTCCGGTTGTCTTGTCGAAACCCCTTAAGTGTGTTACCCTAGCGGTTCGATATAATATCAGGTATGATCAAGACTCCTCAATGATCAACGACTAATCCGTAGGCCTGGACCCCATGAATTAATCCCTGAGATATAACGAATGACTTTCATCTATCAAACCTGAACGTGAAGTCTTAGACCTTTTGCCATGGCGATACTTAGCACGTCCGAGCGTCGCTCCATAGATATCTCCATACCTAATCCCGACCTCGTTACCGACGACGCTATCTTCTACTCGTTCATGATCTCATGTCTCCGTGACCTAGTCACATGCTTGCAAGCTCATTAGACATGATCTCACCGAGTGGGCCCGAGAGTATCTATCCTGCTACGCGGACTGGCAAATCCCGCTCTTGACCCCTCGTCTTAATACTCCTTTCCAATACCCAAAAGTATCACCGTTATTGTCATACTAAATAAGATACGACGTTTGGTGCAATCAAAGTATCTTCGGGGAATATCAATAAGAGTTGATCTCACGGTCAAAGGTGTAACGACTATGTTCTCCAAATCTGGGTATGTCCATCACATCACTCTCCAGCGATATGACTCTCATTGCCGACCGGCGCCATGCCCCATGACCGGGAAACCTCGATCATCAATCGCGCAACGAAACTAGTCTTAGTAGAGGCTACTAGGGACCTTGTTGTTTACGTATCACACCCGCATTAATGTTTCCGCTTAATACGGTTCTAGCATGACACAAAAACCTATTATGAACAAACGAGATATGATAAAGAATACACTTTATTAATTGCCTCTAGGGCAAATCTCCTTCAGTTCCGGCTCGACTTCGCCGGTCGGAAGTCGGCTTTCCACTTGAGGTGGAATCCGGTGCGTCCGGTATAACCAGTCGAGATCTCCTTGATGGGTCTCGGATCCGTCCCAACATCCTCTAACACTCTCGTCGCCCATCCCGGCGGGTCCGGAGGACATGTCAGAGCTAGTCTGCAGGCGAAAGGTCTGGTTAGTTGGGTTAGCATGTCGGTAATGGAAGAACCCGGGCCAGAAACTGCTACCGAGGACCGACATCCTAGCAAATGGATATACCGTAGCAGAGTAAATGAAGTTAAATAGAAGCTAAAATCATGGTTCTAGGCCGTGCTAGAGGCACTGGGCGCAGACAGCGATTTTGCACGCAAGGGCGTAGCAAAAATGGTCAGCGTTACGGCGCGGCTACGGCAGAGCATCCTCACTGCACGGTGAAAGAGATCTACCGGGCAAAACCGACGGTCGCCTCGTGATGGTTCGTGAAGAACTGGCGTAAGCACGAACCATCGCCGCAATCGAGAGATCTACCAGAGGGAATGGAAGAACTCACCGGAGCGGAGGGAGGTACCGACGCCCGGGAATGTCGCGGACCGACGGCGGAGACGGAGGGCTCCGGTGGCGGGCTCCGGCGGCGGTGCTACGGTCTCGGGCGCGGCGCGACGACGGTGGCGGGAAGTTCGGGACAAATGCGGGAAGAAGAGGAGACGGTGCCTCCGCATCCTTATTTATGGGGGGCTCCGGAGCGGTTTCCGAATTTCCTGCCCACGATCTCCCAAATCGTGGGTGGGATCAGAATGTGCAGTTCCCGACACGTGGCATCACCCGGAGCTGTCCCCTGGGCCACACCAAAGGCCAGACAACCCCAACGGTTGGCATGCGGATCTGGTGCGGACCCCGGCGCGCGAACCCGAGCGACACAGCCTTAAGTCAAAAACACTCGAGTGCTTCTCTGACTTGACAAGACCCCGGGTGGGACCACCGTGCAGACGTGGCTTGTCCGGCACGAGAAGCGGAATGCATATCGTCATTCCGACATCCGGGAAGAAACCTAGAGATGCTAAGTCTCATTCCTCGGAGTAGGTTACCCTGGCCGGAGGGATCTCGGGAGAGGGATGTCGGTGTAGAGCATCCCGGTTGTAGGTGCAAAAGTAGTTTTCAGATTCGTGGTTGATTTTCTTCTTGAACCTGGTGCCGCATTTCGTCTTAAGTCGCTGCACAGCACCAGCTTCGGAGACTAGTGTCGGGGGGCTGCCCTCAGGGTAGGGCAGCCGGTCCAGATCAACAGCATGGCTACAGGAGCTGACCTTTGGGAGAAAGCAAGGGTTGTCATGTGGTGCGCCAAAGGGGCAACTTGGCCTTTCGAGGGTGATCAGGACCAAAGTGTCTCCTGGAGGCCGCAAGAGTCATCGGTGCAAACTATAAATAGACCCCCAGACCCCCAGGGAAGCATGAGCACCAGTGGAGGGTTCCTCTAAGAACTAGCTTCTCGAAGATGTCTTTGGTGTGAACCAAAGACATCTTCGGGAGGCTAGGCCTAGAGATACTCCCCCTAAGTCGCTATCCGGGTCAGGGATGGAACTCGGCCACGACCGGAAGGGCCCTCCGGCTTCTCGGTATGTCGGAGTCCTCCGGTGAGATCCCGGGTAGAAGAGAACCCGGGTAGTTAGGGTGGACGTCCCGGGTAGATATTAACCGACTTACCTATCTCGGTCCCGGCACGTTATCTTTGTTGTGCAGGAAGGACGTGCCAAGCTACCAAAGGAGAAGACCGACATGGGGGCATGTCGGCCGGGAGTCAGAGGTCTGGTGCAGGCTTTCCGCCTGACACGGGGGAAATCCTATCCCTCCTGGCACGGAAGTATGGTCACCTCCCGCCTGACACGGGAGCGTGTCAGCCGGTACGATGACGCTATGATAAGATCGGACATGCCTAGCCCGGCAATCCGGAAAAGGCTACTAGGCATGGGCGTAGACATGTCTTGTCTCTGACAAGGGGACAATGATGATCCAGGACGGCGCCTGCAGTCCTTGCCGGAATGATGACGGCAGGGCTATACCGGGTAGCACGGCGGCTAGGTCGCACTAGCCGGTGTCAACATAACCGTTAGCCATGTCCGGTGGGACCGTGCCGGATTAGGGTTTCTGGGCCTCCCGGCCGAAACTCTATATAAGGCGCCATAACTCCTCCCGTGGAGGGACGACCAACTTGGAGCCAAAACTATAGTCTCATTTACTCTCAGGGCATTTACTCCCTTCCCTTCTCTAGTTCATCTAGTTCATCACCAAAACAGCTCAAGGAGCATGTTGTAGATCTTGTGACACACTTCTATTGAGAGGAAATGAAGGAGTAGGGGTGTTACCTCCTCACGAGGGCCCCGAACCTGGGTACATCGTGTGTGTGCCATTACCTTCCTGCATTTGTTTGAGTTTTGTAGATCTTTGAGTGTGTTCTTCGGTGTTCTTGTGTGTTTCGGCATCTCCTACCGTGTGAGTTCCTTAGCTCGCTAGCCCTCCCCGGATCCACCAGCGCCCATCGGCCACACACATCAGCCATCCCATAGCATCTGTCGTGATACCACCACGATAGTTGGCGGTGGCCAACTCGGTAATCGAGAGCTTCCCGGTAACACCAGGCTAGAGGGCACCATGCGCGTGAACTGCCGCGCTAAAGAGACCGGTGCCGATCCTCCGGAGAGGGACTGTCCGGGCCTTCAGGGTGACGAGGTGGTCATCAAGGTCCCATGAATCCGAGACAGGACCCTTCCCGGCCCTCTTCTCCCTAGCGGCAACGATCGCGATGGTAGCGGCCTCTCGGGAGTGCTCAAAGTGCCCTTGAGAAAGAAGAACTGTCACACGGACAAGCCATGAGGCAATGTAATCAAAAGAGGAAGACGATAAAAGAGTGCTCGGGACACTTACTGTTCATGTCCCGGTTAAGGCCGGTGAGCTCAGTGAGCCTAGCGTCTTGCATCGACCGTAGAAGGGCCACCTCGGTCTCGGCAGCATGCGCGCGCTCCTCGGATTGGTCCAATGTCTCCTTCTGCTTCTTGGTAGCGTCCACAAAACGCGTCTTCAAATCCGCAGCAGTGGACTTGGCCTTCTCCAGCTCGGCACTCAGCCGCGCGATCTCGGACTGTGCTTCGATTAAAGCAGACTTTTGGTCCGCCGAGATCTGGCGCGCTGTGTCGCGCTCCTCCCGGAGTCGCTCCTCCAACCTCTTGGATTGACCGAAGTCGGCAAGAAGTCGGTGGAAGATGCTGCTGCTTTTTTTGCTGCAGTCCTGTAGCAGTGTTTATTCGATGTCAATCTCGGGGACTTCAAGGGAGCAAGAGATAACAGGAAAATTCTTCAAGATCCACACTTATGAACCGACTACTCGCTAGAGTTTTGGTACACAAGAGAGGATCTCGGGGACTGGGAATTGAAAGTTTATTTTGCAAAGATTTGAGCCTAGTGATCTGCTACTCGGTGGAGTCTAGAGCACTAAGCACCAATCTCGGGGACTAGGGATGATGGAAGATAGAAAGCTTACATCAACAACCCGGGTAACGTCCAGAAAACCACCTGGAGGGCATGTAGGGCTTGCACGCTGCGGCTCGGGCCAGCAGCGTGTAAGTCTCCCGCAACCTCGGAGGCGTCAGCAGCAATCCAGGCCAAGTTGGAGTCGTCAACCGCGCGTAAGCCGGTGACGGGGGACACGCTCGCCGTTGCAACCTCCTGAGATCCTGAGGACACAAATGTGCTTACGGACGCTCGCAGGGCCTGCAAAGCTGTCGTGGGGATGTCGGCAGGACGTGGTGGTAGCCCGGAATACTTACCCGAGATAGAGGAACCTTTGGTCAGAACCAAGTCCTGAGATGAAGACTTCGGAGGAACGTTAGGTTTGGCGGGGACACTCTTCTGGCCAGAGGCCTGGCTGCGCTGCTTCCCGGGTTGGGGATCTGGTTGTCGCGTAGGCTGGGCGGTAGGCTGTTTCGGCGGCGGTGTTTTCCGAGGAGCTAGCTGGGTTGGAGCTCGCGGCACAACCTGCTGCGGCGGACTCGGCGCATCCGCCTCAAGATGCGGAGACGCTGCTCGGCGTGGCATATCCGGAAGAGCGGTATCTTCGGTGCCGTAGTTGGCCGGGCCGGGATCTCGGTCTACACAGGCTGACCACCCGAGGTACCCATGCCGGTAGCGGCGCGAGGAATGGTAACATCAGACGTGGAGTGGCCATAGTCAGGCTGACCGGCATCCTGCACTCCGCGCCGTGGTGGTGAAGGGGCAGCCCGGTTTGGGCTAGGAGACCTGGAACCCTGGAGATGGGAACCTGCGGACTGCGGAACATCAAGCGCCGCACTGCAATCAAGAAGCATGTTAGAAGGGACCTCGGGGAAGACGGAGATAGAACAACTCAATGGAAGAATATCATACCCGGAGGACACGGTGGGAGGACCTCTCCTCCGGCGAGGAGGCTTATCACCTGGGTGCTTGGTGGTCCTCGTCTTCTTGGCAGCGGCACCCAAACCACTGGCATGTGCAGTCTCGGACACCGCACGCTTGCGGTTCTCGGCACGCTTCATTGCGACCGCAGGTCCCGGAACCACTGGCAGCGCGTATCGGAGAGGACGAATGTCAATTACATCAAGTATTTGACAATCATCGTCATCATCTTCCTCATATTCGATTTGGATAGCCTCTTGCGCAGAAGGCTTACCCGGGGCGGCCGCACGGGCAAGGGGAATCGAGAGGTGATCATCGCCATCAAGGTCCTCCTCCGACATCCTTTCGGGCACCGGAAAGTTGGCGGCAAACTCGTTCCCGTCGTGCATCCGGTTCTCTTTGATTTGCCGCTCAAACAGCTGCAATAAAGAAGCGAAGTCAACAAGGGGAAACATTATCGATAAATTTCGGTAGCCGATATAGAGAGGATGTCAGTGAAGGCCTGTGTGCACACCTCCTCCAGCGGTTTCCTCCGGGTGGCCGGGACCAGTCCCCACGACCAGTTCCCCGGCATCTTTGTCCGAGAAATAGCTCGGACGCGGCGGTAAATCGCAGATTTGTCCAAAGGAAAGATGCTTGTCCGAGTTGGGTCATACAGCCCACTCATGAAGCAAATCTTGTGTACCCGGGTTTGAAGAGGGCAAACCCGGCGGCTTATGAACGTGCGGAGGAGATCATCACCCGTCATATCCTCCGTGAGAATGGACAAGACGTCGTGCATGCTCTCGACCTCCTTGGAATCCGGGAGTTGGCTCCAAAGCTCGAAGTCGCGTGGAGGGCCCATGACGAACTCGGGGAGGTTGAGGAAGTCCGGAGCGGAGGAGCTCGGCGCATCTCCCGAAGCGACCGGATTCCGCACGTAGAAGAAACTACGTTGCAATTTCCGACAAGACTCCAACCCTTGGATCTTGGGGAATCCGGAGTCGGCGCGAGGGATAATTGTAGCGGCCCCGCAGTCGACCAAGTCCTTCACCTTCTGGTCGGGGTTGGGGATGGCTTGTCGGCGGAGAAGAAAATATTTGTCCCACAGGTCCACGAAGGGCCAAACGCCGAGATACCCCTCAGCATAGGAGGCGAAGCAGGAAGGTGGTGTGGTTGGAGGTCGTAGGTGTCGAGGAAGTCGCGGAAGAATGGACTAGCCGGGAGCCCGAACCCGCGCTCAAAATGTGTGAGAAATACTACACGTTCACCGGGTTGAGGTTCCGGCTCGACTTCGCTGGTCGGAAGTCGGCTTTCCACTTGAGGTGGAATCCGGTGCGTCCGGTATAACCAGTCGAGATCTACTTGATGGGTCTCGGATCCGTCCCAACATCCTCTAACACTCTCGTCGCCCATCTCGGCGGGTCCGGAGGACATGTCAGAGCTAGTCTGCAGGCGGAAGGTCTGGTTAGTCGGGTTAGCATGTCGGTAATGGAAGAACCCGGGCTAGAAACTGCTACCGAGGACCGGCATCCTAGCAAATGGATCTACCGTAGCAGAGTAAATGAAGTTAAATAAAAGCTAAAATCATGGTTCTAGGCCGTGCTAGAGGCACTGGGCACAGACAGCGATATTGCACGCAAGGGCGTAGCAAAAACGGTCAGCGTTACGGCGCGGCTTCGGCAGAGCATCCTCACTGCACTGCTAAAGAGATCTACCAGGCAAAACCGACGGTCGCCTCGCGATGGTTCGTGAAGAACTGGCGTAAGCACGAACCATCGCCGCAATCGAGAGATCTACCAGAGGGAATGGAAGAACTCACCGGAGCGGAGGGATGTACCGACGCCCGGGAATGTCGCGGACCGATGGCGGAGACGGAGGGCTCCGGTGGCGGGCTCCGGCGGCGGTGCTCAGGGCTCGGGCGCGGCGCGACGACGGCGGCAGGAAGTTTGGGACAAATGCGGGAAGAAGAGGAGACGGTGCCTCCGCACCCCTATTTATGTGTTGCTCCATAGCGGTTTCCGAATTTCCCGCCCACGATCTCCCAAATCGTGGGTGGGATCAGAATGTGTCATACCCGACACGTGGCATCACCCGGAGCTGTCCCCTGGGCCACACCAAAGGCCACACAACCCCAACGGTTAGCATGCGGATATGGTGCGGATCCCGGCGTGCGAACCATAGCGACACGCCCTTAAGTCAAAACACTCGAGTGCTTCTCTGACTTGACAAGACCCCGGGTGGGACCACCGTGCAGACGTGGCTTGTCCGGCACGAGAAGCGGAATGCATATCGTCATTCCGACATCCGGGTAGAAACCCATAGATGCTAAGTCTCATTCCCCGGAGTAGGTTACCCTGGCCGGAGGGATCTCGGGAGAGGGATGTCGGTGTAGAGCATCCCGGTCGCAGGTGCAAAGGTTGTTTTCGGATTCGTGGTTGATTTTCTTCTTGAACCTGGTGCCGCACTTCGTCTTAAGTCGCTGCACAGCACCATCTTCGAGGACTAGTGTCAGGGGGGCTGCCCTCGGGGTAGGGCAGACCCCGGTCCAGATCAGCAGCATAGCTACAGGAGCTGACCTTTGGGGGTAAGCAAGGGTTGTCCTATGGTGCGTCGAACGGGCAACTTGGCCTTTCGAGGGTGATCAGGACCAAAGTGTCTCCTGGAGGCCGCAAGAGTCATCGGTGGAAACTATAAATAGACCCCAAAACCCCCAGGGCAGCATGAGCACCAGCGGAGGGTTCCTCTAAGAACTAGCTTCTCGAAGATGTCTTTGGTGAGAACCTAAGACATCTTCGGGAGGCTAGGCCTACAGATACTCCCCCTAAGTCGCTATCCGGATCAGGGATGGAACTCGGCCACGACCGGAAGGGCCCTCCGGCTTCTCGGTATGTCGGAGTCCTCCGGTGAGATCCCGGGTAGAAGAGAACCCGGGTAGTCAGGGTGGACGTCCCGGGTAGATATTAACCGACTTTCCTATCTCGGTCCCGGCACGTTATGTTTGTTGTGCAGGAAGGACGTGCCGAGCTTCCAAAGGAGAAGACCGACATGGGGGCATGTCGGCCGGGAGTCAGAGGTCTGGTGCAGGCTTTCCGCCTAACACGGGGGAAATCCTATCCCTCCTGGCACGGAACTATGGTCACCTCCCGCCTGACACGGGAGCGTGTCAGCCGGTACGATGACGCTACGACAAGATCGGACATGCCTAGCCCGGCAATCCGGAAAAGGCTACTAGGCATGGGCGAAGACATGTCTTGTCTCTGACTAGGGGACAAAGATGATCCAGGACGGCGCCTGCAGTCCTTGCTGGAATGATGACGGCAGGGCTATAACGGGTAGCGCGGCGGCTAGGTCGCACTAG
This sequence comes from Poa annua, assembly GCA_026929855.1. NCBI lineage: Eukaryota > Viridiplantae > Streptophyta > Magnoliopsida > Poales > Poaceae > Poa > Poa annua. The sequence continues at coordinate 48,968,984 of CM049428.1, forward strand.
CCGGTGTCAACATAACCGTTAGCCCTGTCCGGTGGGACCGTGCCGGATTAGGGTTTCCGGGCCTCCCGGCCGAAACTCTATATAAGGCGCCATAACTCCTCCCGTGGAGGGACGACCAACTTGGAGCCAAAACTATAGTCTCATTTACTCTTAGGGCATTTACTTCCTTCCCTTCTCTAGTTCATCCAGTTCTTCACCAAATCAGCTCAAGGAGCATGTTGTAGATCTTGTGTCCTCTGGACCATGAGCCCATCATCCATAGACACTTTGCTCTGCTTGCAGCCGAAACCCCCATGGGTATACTCTTCCCAAGAATTGTCAATTGAAGGGCCAAGATGCGGGAAGCATTTGTATATCAGTGGTAAATCGAATCAACTTCCAAGTTGTTGGAACTTTTCCGGTCCTGAGTTGCCTCTGTATGGGAATGATTGGTTCATGGGCTATATTTTTAGTGACTTGGTTGTACACAAGATCTGGGATCCAGGTGTTACGTACAATCAGGCAGTACACCTGTTGCTTTTCCAAGACGGTGTTGCTTGCTGTTGGATGCTTGTTTACTAGAGGCATACCACTATGAAACAACTGGTATCACAACTGGAATTTCACAAGTTTAGATCAGTTTGCAAGAGAATTTACACTGCTAGGGACCTTGGAATCCTTGTTGGCATTTTTCATGTGCATTCAGTTAGTACCTCAGGAGTTCTATTTCCATGGTCACCTTGGCTGCCACTTGTGCTAGAAGTTTCACCCTATCACATGAAATGGGGATTCATGATGTGTTCTGATAAAGTGCGAGGTGAGCAGTTTGTTTGCAACGGCAGAAAGTCAGTGGAGGTTATACTTTGGATGCATAACTTGGTCATTGTCGAGCTTCCTTACTACACTCCTGTGCTTCAAATGTTGATTGATTGTCAGATGATCACAATATCCAAGTACAAAAGGGAAGAGCAGCAGAACTGTAGTGGCCTGTACTGGATAGCTCACATGTCTGTTTTGATTTCTCCTGACGTCTTGGATGCACATGAGCTATGGGATCCTGGCGGGTTCTTGTCGACCATGGGTGTTGAACACAAGACAAATCATCCTGGACATTCATGGAGGCTGCACATGATATATGCTCAAGGATACAGATCGTTAGGCATGAATGAATCGCCAGCACCTTGGGATCCAGGTATAGTAGCAATCTTTTAGACGGCTGTTCCAGTTTGGGCCAAGGCCAGGCGTCCTTCATACCGAAGTGGAAACTGCAATCTGTTGCAACCTACGGACTCCATTGCTTGGGGTCAAGCAATGTTTTGCGAGGGCGGTAGTGTAACACCCGACATATTAGCTGAGCACTTGGATGATGGGCCGCTGACTCGGGGCCGGCCCAACACATTGAGCCTCGAGAGGAAAAGGATAAATAGACAGGAGGTTACGGAAAAAGGGATCGAAGAACAGAGGTGTCTCCCGGCTTCTCCTCCTATGCTCCCTGTCTCTCCCCTACTGCTACTGATCCTCTCCCTCGTGCTTGCTGATCCCTCACCTTTGATTCCCTTGTATCCCATGGTCTGGTTGTAACCACATACAATCATTATCCTGTAATCTATAACAATTTCGGGTTTAAGATCTAGTCGTTTCTCACGTCTGTGGCTTGGGACGTGACAGAGAAGGAGATGCTAGCACACGCTTCTTTCATGCCAAGGCCTCTGCGAGACGCAGAAAAAGCTTCATCCATCGGATAGAGTACAAATGATATGGTGCACACCACTCAAGAGGCAAAAGAGGATGCTTTCTATGACTACTTCCAGGATTTGCTCGGGACGACGAGGATGCGTACGCATACAATCAACCTTGTCGAGCTGGGTAAGCTTCATCCATCGGATAGAGTACAAATGATATGGTGCACACCACTCAAGAGGCAAAAGAGGATGCTTTCTATGACTACTTCCAGGATTTGCTCGGGACGACGAGGATGCGTACGCATACAATCAACCTTGTCGAGCTGGGTATCTCTCCACTACCACTAGCGGACCAGGATGCTTCGATCTCGGCTGAGGAGGTGCGGGCGGCTGTCTTCGACATGCCGAGCGACAAGGCGCCGGGAACGGATGGGTTCACATCCTTTTTCTTCAAGAAGTGCTGGCAGATCATTTCAAGAGATGTGATGCGGGCTATCACGGCATTACAGAGCTGCAACACGAGACACCTGCATGTTCTGAATTCAGCCCACATGATTCTGCTGCCTAAGACACCTGACTCTGTACAACCTAAGGACTACCGGCCAATCAGCCTTGTGCACTTCTTCGGGAAGATGTTCACCAAGATCTTAGCGCTCCGGCTTCGTCCCAGGATGCCCGAGCTAGTTAACCCCTGCCAGAGCGCCTTCATCAAAGGTCGGGCCATCCATGACAACTTTGTGTTCGTGCGTGCGCAAGCCAGACTCTTCCGTCAGCACAAGGTGCCCGCTGTGCTGCTGAAATTGGACCTGCAGAAGGCTTTTGACTCGCTGTCGTGGGAATTCCTGTTCGAGGTTCTGAAGGCCAAAGGATTCGGGCAGCTGTGGCGTGACTGGATTGCTTGTCTATTCGTCTCCACATCAACGCAAATCCTAGTCAACGGGCAACTGACGACGCGCCTGATCCACCGTCGTGGGCTTCGCCAGGGCGACCCCTTGTCGCCGCTGCTTTTCGATCTTGCCACTGACATCCTCGCTGAGTTGTTCGCGTTCGCGGACAGGAGAGATGTGTTGCACACTAACAGGCTGCTGAACTGCAAGAACAGGGTTGCCATGTACACGGACGACATCGTCGTCTTCGCAGAGCCTAAGATCGAGGAGATGGGCCACATCAAGAAAATCTTGCAATGTTTCGGCGATGCGTCAGGCCTTCTCACGAACTACTCCAAGTGCGCACTCATCCCGATCCAGTGCGCCAACATCGACGTCACGGTGCTCGCAGCATGCCTACAATGCCCGCTGCAGCAATTCCCTTGCCAATACCTAGGTCTGCCTTTGTCCGACCGTAGACTGCGCAAAGGAGACCTCCAGCCAGCGATCGACAAACTCTGGAAAGGTTAAGGGCTGGAACAAAGGTAACTTCACAATCGATGCGCGGCTGCTACTTGTCAAGCATGTCCTCTCCGCCATGAACATCTACCAGCTGTTGGTGATTGATCCCCCCAAGTGGCTGATCAAGGCCGTGCGGCGTGGCTTCCTCTGGTGCAATGACGAGCTCGCGACAGGGGGCCACTGCCTCGTGCGATGGCAATTCATCTGCAGACCAACTGAGCTTGGCGGCCTCGGAATCGCTGACCTCGACCGCAAAGCCACGGCCCTGCGCATGCGCTGGATCTGGCAGTCGTGGACTGATCCTCTCAAGACCTGGGCTGACCTACCGCTGGGCATAGATGCTCGTGCCAAGGATCTGTTCAATGCGGCGGCAATTTTCCACCTTGGTAACGGGCGCAAGACCTCGTTCTGGCATGATCCATGGCTCGGTGGGCGCGCGTTCGTCAAGCTGCTGCCGGACCTGTTCAACAGTTGCACCCTCCGCAATGCCACGGTGAAGCTCGCCCTGACCGGTGATAAGTGGATCCGCCACTTCAAACCGGACCTCACGGTGGCCGCGCTACGGCAATTCCTGCAACTGCATGCGCTCGTGCAAGGGGTGCAGCTAGAGGATGACAGGCCAGATACGGTGACTTGGCGTTTGACCTCCAATGGCGTCTACTCGGCCACTTCGGCGTACCCGTTGCAACTTCAACGCGCTCATCTGGGAGAGTGACGCCCCTCTAAAGTGCCGCATATTCTCATGGGTTGCGGTGCTCGGCAAGTGCAACACCGCTGACAATTTACAAAAAAAGGGCTGGCCTCACAACGCCGCATGCACGCTTTGCCTCGATGATCCGGATACGCCACTACACTTGCTGGCAACCTGCCCGGTGATAATCAGACTCTGGATGAAGGTCCTCACCACGGCGCGCTTGCCGCTGTCGCTTGCACCACTTACGAGCTCTACAAGCCTTGAGGGATGGCTGTCCTCAACCTACCAGGCACAACCCTCGGGAACGCGGAAGGCTTGGACGTCGTTTGTCCACCTAACCTGGTGGTCGATTTGGAAAGAACGAAACGCCAGAATTTTCCAAAACCTAACTTCACCGCTGGGCATTGTTCACGACAAGTTGCTGGAGGAGGCAAGGCTCTGGAAAGAAGCTGGCAAAACAGGGGCGGTTGATCTGATTTGCAGACTTCGCGAACCTGACTGAGTGCCTCACGTTGTGGCGCCGTAGCTATAGCCGTAGTTGTTGTTTCTGCCCTAACCTTCTTTATTGTTTCTTCCTTGTTTTTCCTTTTTTTCTGGTTTTTCTTGTGTGCTCCTTGTACCCCTACCCTTTTATAAATGAGAAGCAGGCCAGGCTGCCTTTTCAGTCAAAAAAGATAATGCAACAAAGGAGGCATCACTGGAGATTGAAGATGCATGACGAACCACGTAGACAACCCTAGAGTAGGTAAGCTATCAAAAATAAAAATATATTATGCTCACAAAGTGTTATATCTATTCCTGATTTGGTTCAAATTATCTTGCAAAAGGGGTTCTGTTCCATGATCATTGTTAGGATTAGTTTATTTAAGATCATTTTCTTTGATTATCGTAGTCCTTCAAGTAAATGGATTTTTCCCGCTTTTAAGGTCAGTCAGTTAGTGTTCTTTGATGTGATGAATTGCTTGGTTATGTGACTCTCAGACTGAAAGGAGTTCTCGCTGTTGATCCACTATGATCATCATGTGTCTCAAGTAGGCTGTTTTTCTCCCAGTGATAGTGTAGTAGCTTGATTGAATGCCACTCCTTTGTGTGCTCGTCAATATAAATCGCAATCAGACGTATCAATTGGCTTTGGCTTTGGCTTTGGCTTTGGTAAAAAACTATAACTGTCTGTTGGGGGTTTGATCTCAAATCATTTGCCCTCATTCTCTGTCCAACTAACACTATGTCTTATCGTCTTATAATCCATTCACCTAGCATTAGTTACCAATTGGGTACGTGTCTCCTATTTTTGGATCTTGCATATAAGCTCTACTAATTTGTCTACTTCGAGTCGATTTGTTAAGTTGCTATCTTTAGCTGGTAGCTTCATATCAGTTTTATAAGGAAAATAATGTCCATGTCAATATTCTATCATTTCCTGAAGTTGTTATCTAGAAAAGGAGAACATGAAGAATTGGTCCCTACCCTATTGACAATGGTAACACAAGGTTCTTTTATTATCGTCTAACTTCATAGTGTTTTTCATTTGTGTAGGTGATCAAAGTTGCTTCTACCAAAAGATGAACTGACACTTCAAGGATATAGGGATTTCAAAATATAGGGATTCAACTATCAACACTATCTTCAGTTTATTTTTCCACTGGTCGATGTCGGCTTTACATGTACTGTTAGCTTACCGAAAGGCATATGATTTACGCTTGTGTTAGTATTAGTCTTACCACTTCAGAGCCCTGGAAGCAAGATCCGGAGAATGCCAACAGCAACGAAGCTCTCAAGTAATCATTCTAATCTACTTGCTCTTGCACATCATCTTCATACAAACGTGTGTCAGGCTGTGTTGTCTAGGCACAATGTTTCTTGGAGGAGTGAAAGATGTATGTGATAAACACTGACATCAAGCTCATGAGAGGCGAAACAAGCAGTGGCAGGGGCTTCCACATATTTTCAACCTGACTTGGGAAGAAGAGAACGTCGGAGCAGAAAAATGGTAAGGAAACCACTTACATGTTTTCTATAAATTTCTTGACTCCCTTGTTTCATTTGGAGGCTAATTTTTTGTCTACTCTCAACATAGAAATGCGTGCAGGCACACCCGCAAGATCCACTGATGTCCAGTACAAACAAATCAAATCCAACCTGCAATGAAGGCAAAAGAAATGTTGTGCCAAATGGGAAAGAAAATGAAAAACACAGGACAAAAATATAGGATAAATACGAGGGAAAAGACATAATCAGGGGATTTGTACATCAAGTGAAGATTCATTTGCTTCTTCAGTTACACATCACAACTCATAGGATAAAAATGGCGGCTTATACATACCTTAATTTGGTGTAACCTGCCTTCGCTCATGCCAATGTTGTGTTTATGGTTGCCGTACAGAATGAAATCAACAAATAGTCCTTAACTTATAGACTCTATTCATGTACCTTATTTTTCTATTCAAATATAATACTATTTTCACTTACTACCGCAGATGAAGCAATCTGGAGATGCCTTACAAAATAATTATTCTGACGATGAAAAAAAAAGGAAAATGAAGGGCTAATGGAACAAGCTACAAGGAACCTTCTACGTACAGTTCCTTTTGCAAAATTAACTGCAAGTTATTTGAAAATATTTAATCTGATGCACATAGCATAACATTGCTTATAAATGTGCCCCCTGAAACTTATCCTCAAATTATTAGTTTCTAATTCTAAATTGTATACTATTTTTTCTTGTTTATAAAATATTTCTCATTTCCTACCTTTTTATATTACCAATAAACGGGCGCGGCAACACGTGCCTACATGATCTAGTCATAATATAAAATCAGACAATCAGAACGTCGTGTCATCCTTTTCGGACGACCTAAACCTGGGTAAAACCGTGGTGTGCTGATGGGCTGCGCAAATATGACAAAATTTGGAGATTTGAAAATATATATTTCGCTATTCTCATATCGTTGTCATTTTTTTATGACTCAAACTGCAAGTATCTTGCATTGAGATTTACAATCTTGTTAGAAATATCATTGACAACATGCATAAATGTTTTTCAGATTTTTTAAAACTTTTGTTTTTGATTTTTAAAAATAGTGAGATCATTGGAGGTCAGGAGCACTAAATGTCCACTCATGCGTGAGCTACTACTTCGTAACCCTTGCGTAGGACTAATCGGATGCAATATCTTGCTTTTATAAATACCCCTTCGTAGAATATAAGGTGTATTTAATTTTGTTAAATCCAGACTCGTAATAAGATACTGTCTATGTGATACAAAATCATAATCAAGTTGGTTAAAATAGGCGTCACATTTTTAGACGGATGGGATAGTTAACAGGAGGATGTGGCAGTGCAGGAGAGGTGGAGTGATATGTGATATAGAATTTGTAAACAGGTACCTCGGGCATCAAGAACACACAACGATGACCTGGTGCATAAAACAGTATGTAACACGAGACACAGAATGAAAAAAAATATACGTGGTCCCCATCAAGAGATGTCCAATATATACCAGCGATATTCTCCTACTACTATGTCATACATTGTTTAAAGGTCGATCATGTCTATGGTCCCTATCAAGAACTCACTAGGGAGAATGAAGGTAGTCATTCGAACTCCCCAATGTCCTTTTGTCCAGCAAGGATCCTTGAGATCTGGAGGCCCCTGCTAAAGGCTTGGTTGAAGAGCAGCCTTGTCTGGAACTCTGAGACGAAGGGAAACCACGACAAGAAGCCGATGGGAAGGAAGAGGACGAGACCCATGATGTTGTCGTATGCCCTCCCAAGCTCCATGATGGAGTCCCACAGAGTAGTCTTCTTAATCAGTGGAGAGCATGCTTGCCCGATCTGCAAAGAAGAAATTTTGAACGTCACTTTCTTCTCATGCACAGGTAGGAAAGCACAAAATTAGGTAAATAGAGGTTTTACTCACCAGAAGAATGCACCAACCAGTTGGTAAGAACCCAAGGATACAAGCGAAGACATCAGAAACTGTGAGGGTACATACAACAAATAGGACCGCCAACACACAAACAAAGCCAAGGAATAGAAGACCCTTCAGAATGCGGAACATTAGCTGCAGGTCTGTCCCAAATTTCTGCCGCCCTATTGAAACCATCTGAAGAGAACGTAAAGCATCCAAATGATTAAACTTTTAAGCATCAGAATTGCACTGAAAAATGAAAGGCCAAAACCTTACCTTCAAAACAACTAGAACCGTCAGCATAACCAGCCATGACAATCCATACACCTACAAAGTCCAAAGGAAATGGAAATTGTTACAATACATTGCAACTCCATGACATGCAAATGAAGATCATATGTAGAGAAAGTACCAGAATACTTGTGCTGCGGCGTGCTATGTTCAAATGGTACACAATACCATACTGGTAGATCAAGAAACGAAGAGAGAGGAGGATTTCCAATAAAAGAGCACGGATGCTGGTCTTCCTGAGGTGATCCTGCTCACTCATCCACCAAGCCTCCCAACTTTGATCCACGGACATACCGATACCCCCTCGGTTTCCCATCCATTTCCTCCAATCTGTCCAGTCATCAACCGTCTTCTGCCACTCAAAGCATGAAGGGTTAAAGATAAATGGTGCAAACAGCCAAGATGCAACCAGGAACCAGATGGAGAAGGTGACAAATAGATACAAACGCGAGCTGCGATATGCCTTCCCATAGGCTAGATACACAACCAGAAGTATTAACAACTCTAGTCCTTTAACAAAATGGCTTCGGGAGTACATGCGATAATTTTCAGCAAACTTGGCGTGGTACACAACAAAACCACGTCCCGTGGGTCTGTATTTAGCGCCACCATGGAGTATCGTTCGCCCATAGTAGTGTGTTTTGGTACCAAGCTGGAATGTGAAGAACACAGAGGCCAACTGAAGCTGCATGATAATAAACTCTCCTAATGCTGTGCGGAATCCCTTCTCTAAGCCAATTTCCATGACCATAGGAAGGACAAGCAGCAAACCAAGCTGGAAAACAGATTGTGAAGCCAGTGCATTTTCAAGAGTCTTCATGTTGTCCTGAATGCGTGGATCCTGAAAAATAGACTTTTCCAGACCACTCATGACAAGATATAACCTCCCGTACAGAAATACATAGACTGTAAGCACAGTAACCTGAAAGAAGGAACTATGGAGGTCAATATCCTGAAAAGGCATTATTTGGATAAAATGTTTTGCCTAGATACCTTCAGTTAATGTATTCTTACCATGCTACTGAAATAAAAGCCAACTGTAGTGAAGTAGAAAGATAACATTCTATAGAAGTCAAATCTACGTCCAAGACGATAGATGTCACGACTCAATGTTTGTTCACCATTGCCATTGGCGACCTTAGCTTCAAAGCTTGAAATTTGGTTCATTCCCACATCACGTCCTTTACCAACTTGCATGTACTCATGATGTGTGATATTTCCTTCTCTCATTGTCGAGTTAAAACCTAAAACCATTGATTTCAGCAATGAATTTCAGGCAAGGGATGACTGCAACGTGTTGGTACGAGCTGCAAGCTTACCTGAAAAGATATCTTCACTCAAATTTATAGTCTTGGAAGCTTTACTTATGCCACCCCTAGTAATATGGAAGAGTCTATCAAAAATATCAGGATGTCCGTAGTGGAACCTAACCCTGTAGTACATTAAACGAGTTAGAAACACAAAAATTCGCACGGTCAAAAGCAAATGTACATCTAGCATACAAACATGAGAAAGGACATAATTATTTTATAACATGACAGTTTTTTGTGATACTTACTTCCATATCATAATGTTATTGGTTACCTTTGTACAGAGTACAACTGTCCAGCATGGTTTGACATGTTTCTGTACCAATTTTTCAATTTTCTTGAACTGTTCTCTTAAAAAAAAAATCTAAATGGGGAATCCCCGGCCTCTGCATCGATTGATGCATATAGCTACTTTTACCAACTTCCTAAACTGTTATACTCCGTAATAGTCTAGTTGACAAGATCTAGTGACTTATTGTTAGGAATTACAGTTTAGTAGTATCTCTGGCCAAATATGAATCTAACTTTATGAAAACATGGTTTTATTATAAACTTTCAGCAAATACAATGTACCCGAGTAGTTGTCGTACCCCGAACACACTTCGTTGGATTCAGCTTGATGCGATATCGCTTGAGTGCGGCGAAGGTCTCGTGTACGTCGTCTAGAAGCGGGGCATACTTTTTGGTCTTGATGACGATGTCATCAACATAGAATTGCACATTCCTGCCGATCTGATCCTTTAGAAAGGCTTGCATCATGCGCTGGTAGATGGCACCAGCGATCTTGAGCCCGAATGACATTGTTAGAAGACACCATACGGTGTGAGTCTTTTCTTCGTCCTCGACCTTCATCCTGATCTGGTTAGCAGCTTGCAGCCGGCGGTGGAGTCGACATTTGGTATCAGAGCCTCGTTCATCGAGGATCTGTGCACGATGGTCGGCAGCAACGACAGAGGGGATGCAAGGGCAGATGAGGATGGTGGAGCTCGCCGCAGCAGGACGCCAGGGCACGGTACCGGCACGACACGACAGCCGGGGCGCAGCAGGTCTCGACGCAATGGCAACGGCACCGAGGTCGTCATCCATAAGCATGTGGTGCACGGCAGCGGCTGCGGCACGATCATCTACCCTATGCTCACCGCCACCAACTACATCGAGTGGTCGTTGATCATGAGGATCAATCTAAGCGCTCAAGGTCTCTGGGAGGCCATGTCGGGCATGGGCGTGCCCGGCAACCGTGACGATATGACGAGCAGTCCCACCGGAGATGATTCCGGTTCTCGCCGTCAAGGATCCGCGAAGGAGGCCTGGGAAGCCGTTAGGCTGATGCGCATGGGGGTGAACCGCGTTCGCGAGGCGACCGCGCAGCGCCTCCGCAGGGAATTCGAGCAGATCGCTTTCAAGGAGGGTGAGACCCTCGATGCCTTCGGCCTGCGGATCACCGCACTCGTCAACAACCTACGCTTGCTCGGGGACACCGTCGATGAGGTCAAGGTGGTCCAGAAGATCCTCAGGGAGGTGCCGGGCAAGTACACTCAGATCGCGTGTTCCATTGAGACACTGCTCAATCTCCATTGAGACACTGCTCAATCTGAACGATATATAATTCGAGGAACTGATCGGGCGACTGAGATCTTCAGTCGAGCGATGCTCGGTCACCGCAACGGACAACGCACTCACGGAGCAGGAGTGGCTGGCCCGAGGCAAGCAACACAAGCAAGGGCAAGGCTCTGGCCTGCACGACGGAAAGGGCAAACAGAAGGGCAAACCACAGGGACGTACCCGTGACAACGGTCGTTGTGACTCCGGCGGCAAACGCGACATGTCACAGGTTAAATGCTATAACTGCAACAAGTATGCTGGCCACTTCTCCAGGGATTGCACGGAGCCGCGTCACGAACGGAAGAACCAGCAGACCAATCTGGCCACGGTAGAAGAGGAAGAACCGGCTCAGCATCTCGCCAGGACATGCACAATCCGCGACGACGGCGATGGGCCTGCGCTCATGATGGCGACGGGGTGTCTGTCGACAAAGGACAGACGCTGCAGATGGCGAGCACCGACTTCATCGAACACTGGCCTCACCGAGCACGTGGAGCTGGTCGAGGAGCATGTACATCTCACCAAGGAGGCACAACGCGACGACACCTGGTTCCTTGACACAGGCGCCAGCAACCATATGACGGGCTATGCGTCTGTCTTCGCCGAGCTGGAGACCGGCGTCTCGAGCACGGTGAAGTTCGGCGATGGCTCCGTCATCGAGATCAAGGGATGGTGTACGATCCTGTTTCACTTGCCAGAACGGCGAGCACCGGGCACGGATGTCTACTACATACTGCGCCTCCGCAGCAACATCCTCAGCCTCGGTCAGCTGGACGAGAATGGCTGCGACGTCCACATCCACGGCGGTCTCCTTCGACTCCGAGATCACCACAACTGCCTGCTGGACCGAGTGCCACGGGCACGGAACAGGCTGTATGTGGTCACGGAGTAGGCGATGTCGGGGCGCGTGTGCACCAAGTACCGTAGACTGCCGACGACGCTGCGGTACATCTGTCGCCGGCGCGGTGCTCACCTTGCTGAGTTTGAACCGCGGCTCCATAGGCACTTGGCACGGGTTGCAGCCGACCATGCCGCGAGCTGCGTCGCGGAGGCGAAGCTTTGCCTCTGTGTGCCACGGTTGCTGCTGCATGCTTGGGAGCCTGTGCTGGATAAGCACGGCTCCTACCATGCCTAACCCGAGTATCTGCTGGCGATGAAGCATTGCCCGAGGATCGCCTTCAGGTGGTTGTGTGGTCATCAGGTACGTAGTAGCCGAAGACGAGCAGCCACCGACGTCTTGGGTACTGTGTTGCCTTTGTGTCCATTGTCATGAAGGATGACTCTAGGCTGCAGTTGTTTGATGTTTTGCGTCTCGAATTCTCAAGTACGCAAGGCAACCGAGACAAGGTTCGCCGGTATTCGTGCGGCCTGAAGAAGAAATAGATTGCGCAACCCATCGCTTGCTCGATTCGTCGGCCCGCTTCTTTCGTTTGGCGAGTGCCATGTTTTCCTTCAGCATCTGATTGCGCGGCTGCCGAAGAAATATATGATACACCATCAGGTCTTCACGCGTCGAGTCCTCCGTCATTGGGACTTTGTCGTGCACTTGTTGCCTGTGCTTTCGCCATGGCAGCCTTGGAGATGTGGACTGTTGTCCGCTCGGTGGTGTTTCCATTGGCGCCAACTTCCCCTGGAACCACCATGTAGACCACCATGTAGACCTGGGAGTCATCAGACGGGTTCGACGGGTTGGGTGTTTGCTTCTGTGGCAGCTATCCCGATCAGATAGATTGTCTCCGTTGTGTTCGCCATGGTAGGTGTCAAAGTGGCTGAAGTATGTAGACTCAGGGGTTGGCTCCACCTCGCCCGAGGAGTCGACGATACCGCAAAGAATCTGCCGACGTTGCTGATGACGACACGGGTGGCACCGCCAAGGGACTAGTCAAGTACGTTGGCAAAGTGTTCCCCACTGGTTGGTGTGGAAACGCATATCTCGCAAGGTTAGATCTACGCGGGATGCGGCTGGAAGTTGCAGGATGAAACAGAGGGAACCGAAGTATGTTGGTTTCCCCAAAGCCGGCGAGTCGTATACTGCCGAGATCGGAGCCGCTGAAACCGCTCCACCACCCGAACTTCCCACAAATAGTGCCAATTGACGTGGGGCTACCATGGCAAATCTCATTGTCGAGGTACCTAGGGTTTCATGTAAGGGGAGAAGCATGGCGCTGGTAAAAACTACGGCTAACAAGAAAAAAGTTTAACCAGGTTTGGCCACTCGTGGTGAGTTAAAGACCTACTCCTTGCTGCAATGGCGATGAGTATGAGATGATCTCGCTAGAGTTCACGATGTCCTACCCGACGACCCCTCCCAGCCTTTATAAAGGAGGCTTGGTCTCAGGTGTCCGTGACCGAGTAGGTTACAAGGTCGGTGGAAACGTAGAGTTTCCTTAACTTGCACCATACTCTAGGAGGTGGCACGACCCATAGATTCCTTGGTGAGCTTCAATCTTACTCTCTGAGTAAACCGCACCGGGTATACTCATGGTGGGGCATACCCTTCGGTATGCCCACATCAATGCAATTATTGGTTAGAGCAATCGTACATTTCAGCCCGGAAGTGCCTGGAACTTGAAATTTTACGGTCTTAGCTATTAATAGTAAGCCAATAATTGTTAGATTTCTTCTTTTGTCAAACATAAGCTAGCACTGTAAATTTTAAAATCATACTTACGATCTCCTAATTTCATAAAATATTCAAAGGTATTGCCTTCTTTGTAGAACTATCCTTGACAGATTAGGAACTCATTGTAGAACATTTACATAAATTGATCTAGTTTATAAATGTTTTAGTATGTAAGGATTTTTTTAGCACAAATTCCCATAAGATAAATCTGAATTGATTTCCAAATACTGAGTAATGCTAGACATTAAATTATAACTGGAGCTGATAGCCAACTTAAAACGATTCCTATTCTGACTACAAGCATTGGATTAATAACTTCTATATGAAAATGAAAATAAGGTTACATACTTGAGAGGATTGGCCAGAACTCGCTGTCCAATCGTAACAAAGCTCGTCTCTTGATTGGACATAAACCAAGCAAGTGATGAAACACTAGAATAGAAAATAAAAAGGTAAAAATTAGCATGCATATCATGAAAAAGATGAAATTTGACAGAACTTAATAGGTGGACATACCTTCCAGTAAAAATATGCTCTCGAAGACCTAATATTGTGGGTTTGCTCTTTCCATAATTTTCACTCCCGAACTCCTCCAGCACATTCCTCATTTTAAATGCCTCTTCTAGGTAATTATCCTACAAGCAAAGGGGCAACAGTTACCAATATGTATTAGGACCACTTAGGACCTTTAGGTTAGTCCCAACTGGTTCCACGTGGTTTCCCCAGGCATATATTGACTAGCTCGTTCACAATGTAGATTATTGTTGTTTCTCTTTACTGCTAACATCATATTGTTATTACCTGCAACAAACATAGCATTGTTATTAAAACCAAAGGCATTAGGCTCAAGATCTAGGTGTCACGGTTTAACCGTTTAAGAGATGACAATGTATGCCAGCATCTGAACATGATTTTTGGTGTTTTTGGGCCGGCAAATGAACACAGTTTAGTAATCGCGAGACTTCTTTGAGATGTGTTCGGATAATGTCGACAAAAGTGCACTTTGCTGAATCAAATGTTGCCACAACAAGTAATGATGGTGAACGCATCCAAGTGGTGCGGCCAAGGACTTTTAGGAGTGAACCAAGTCACACCTGCGGCCCACATAAGCCTATTGTTGGCCTGGTTGGCCTTCTTCAACAACTTCTAGGATAGACTGGTTGACGCAGGGAATACAATGTGAAAATGAAAATTGTACCTGATTCATATCAATGGCCTGGAGTGCTTCTCCCCTGGTGAAAATTATGGCATGATTTTGATTTTCAGGTTTTCCCTCTCCAACATCTGTGGGTTTTCCAGGAAGCTTGATGCGGTAAATTTCCTAAATCAAGTTTACAGCACAAAAAATGTCACTGAATTTAAGATGCACATGCAAAAGCCAAAATATGGTGAGATGTTGCTTTATATAAGTTTTCTGACTGCATACAAGAAATGAATTTGTACAAAATGATGTGAAACTGCTAACAAGTGTCACCCACCACCAGATTTTTTGAAACAAAATATATAAAAATGATTATCTAAAAAGTGAACAAAACGATATAATGAAAATGAAGTTAAGTGACATATTTATGTTCAGTAAGTACCTCGTCATACTTTTCACCTACTCCTTTGACAAGAACAGAATAATAAGTCTTCTCTGTTGTTCCATTTTTTGTGGGAGCTTCTACCTCATCAATATAAGCAATCCGTAATGACGGGTACCTGTGCACTTCAAATATCAGATGGATTTGAGTAACCTATTTAAGAGATCTTTTTGAAAAATTGAATGCACTAGGTTTTACGTTATCATGAGATTAAGGATGTTCAGATAGCAAGCTTTATCTTTGAGATCCTTGGATATTTTTTGCATGCCATACACTTGGCAAGAAACAACATAGGTGAATTTGATATCAGCAATGGCCACTGCCTTATCTAGAATCTGCACACCCTCTTGATAGGATTCTGTTGTTCTCTGGCGATCTAGTTGAGCTGCAAAATACGGAGTGGAGTTACAAATATATGCAGATCTACAAAGAGTGCAAATAAAAGTAAAGAAGACCCAATTTGTCTAACCAATATCAATTTTATCTTGAATACATTGAATCTCAAGTGCCCTCCTGTAGTACATCATCCCTCTCACTAGCATAGTAAAAACAAGGGAGTTAGACAACAAGTTAGATAAAGTTCATGCAGTACAAAGGAGTTAGTAACTTTACCAGTTCTGGTGAGTGTTTGTCCCCTATAAGATGCCCAGGGAGAGATCTCATCCATCCTTAATTTAAGGGAATCCTCATCCTTTGGTTTAAATTTTATCCGCTCAAGACAATTCTTCCATTCATCTATTAGCATGGAGTAGTTCATGATGAACATTTATGGACAAGAAAAGATAATCAAGATAAACGACTGTTAGATAAATGAATGCATGAGTACCTGGATATATTTTCCGTAAATAGAACAGAATGGATATGCCGTCCTCATTTTTCTTATGAAGATCTTCGCTCGAAAAGAGTACCTCTTCTTTGAAGTATGGAGTTAGAACACTGATGTGAAAAAATACATGCTCTTAATCAGGTATTATCTTGAGCAACAAATAATTGGTTTGATCATATCATAAAAATTAAACAAAATTAACAGAGAAAGCGGTAGTTGTTTTCACCAACAGTTCAAAAGTGAATTGACTCGTTGCCAAGAAAAAAAGGATTTTATGAAAGAAAAACGTGGCAGGCCAGTGATTTAGCATCTAACCTGAAGGACATCATGCTGCGGACCTGTGGAGCCCTTGGCATTCTCATAAATAGCGAGTTTGCAAAGAAAGTGATCCTACGCCGAGCTTCCAAATTTGTTGGCACATAAATTGCAGATTCTTTCGTTGTCAGCAACAATTGAAGCCTAATACACTGTCAATACAGAATTCCATTCTCTCTCAAAAAAAACACAGAATTCAAATAGATAATGAGGACACTGCTGCTTGTACTACTGAAATAAGTTGCTAAAAAGGATAAATTACCTTCTCCCTCCAAGCTTCATCCTTTATTGAGTCCAGATTGAGATTCGCAAAGAGTTGATTGTTTCTGTTTTCATCCTTCAAAATACTAGGATTTGCAAAAAACGTTGGTTGTTAAAAGTTATTCCTGAACGTGCAAATTTCAGCAATCAGCATAGATCTTACCCTTGTCCATTCTTCATAATATCTTGTGTGATGATTTCCATTGTATCTTGTAATAGATTGGCAATTTGTGTTTTTATTGTGTCATGTTCCTCTTGCTCAGTTTTCTGTAAATCAATTAATCAGAATGGAAATATAGTATGAAAAAAATACATTGTTACGAAATCACAAGAACGTAGGTTATCAGTACCAATAGTAGAGTTAGAAGCTTATCAAACTTTGCACTTAGTTGAGGAAGTTCATCCAATCGGAATTCTTTCACAAGTGACTGACGACGTATGCTATCATCAAGACTCTCACGTATTCGATCAAGAACTCTGTACCCGTGAAGCAAGTCATTAGTCATTGAATTATTTAGCCACATGATCATATGATAAGTTAATTTTCCTAGAACAAACATGATGTGACTTACTTCTTATCACTTGATTCTTCTGTAAGGCTGTATAAAATATTTAACAAAGTCTCATAGCATTCTACTACGGCATACAATGTGTATGGATCTTGCTTTATCCTCTTTCGCAGTTCTTCATCTTTTTTCTTGACACTCTTTGCTATGTCAAGTGCCATTGGAATCTGGAACATCATAATGATGAGCAATACGGTAATCTCAAGCAGAAAATCGGGTGGTTAAACTAATTGATAGTTAAAAAGAGATTACCTTGCTAGCAAGAAGGAAAGGAGGCCACTGAAAAACGCTAGTATCCCCCACAGATGATGGAACGATCAATAAATCTCTCTCCCTAGAAGAAAACACAAAGCAGTCTTAGAAGCATGTCAACACAAACAGTAGAAAGATCAACACCAACAACAAACCTGTTACTTATTAAGTCTTCCTCTCGCAAAGAGTTGATAAATGCATTCCATATGTCAGAGAACTTATCAGTGTCCTCCTGGTGAAAAGGGTTTACACAAGTATTAGAAATACAATAAAGCAACTATCGTGCCTGTGTGTCAGAAAAAAAATTCAACAAGCTCAGAATTTTTTTACCTCATACTCACGTCTCTTTGATTGACTACCATTTCTAGGTACAAGATTTTTACCAAAAGCTGTTGGGATTGCATTGAATCTTGATCTTAACATCCCAAGGGTTCGAATCTGTGGGAAGGTAAGCATTGTGCAAACTTTACTAGCAGTAGCTAAACAATCAACACTCCAACTGTAAAAATAGACATGCTACCAACCTCACCCAGGCGGCTAAAGGCACCATTTACTCCACCACAGATTGTGGAAAAAATAGCATACCATATTTGTGTATCCATGAAGTATACCTATAGAAGAAAAATAAAATAAGAATTTTGCTATGTATGCCTGCCTTCCACCTCCACGGACACAAAAAATACATGAATTAATATGTACCATGACAATTGGTGCCCATATAGTAAACACAACACCTAAATTATGCTGCACTGTAAAAAATAGTACCCATCAGTGCTTGAAACCTTATCGAAATAATCAGAAGGGACACTACAGTAGTACATCATAATCTTACAGTATGGAAAGAACTCATGCCACACGTAAGTCCCCCGTCCCAAAAACATAATTATCTTGGTAGGTCCAACTAGAGGAGCAATCTGGTAATAGTGATCACAACACAAAATAATGTCAATACACTTTGGATTTGAAGCTGCATATGAGAAAAATGGTTATACATGACAAATAATAAAGGGGATATATGCGGCAGGGTAATCTGAAATACTGTTCGTGTTTATTTATTGGGGTGGCATGGGGTAGGACTTTTGTAGCAAATTTTTTGTTTGCAATATATAAACACAATTGTCAATGATTAGTTGGGGGTGCTGTCACGAGCTAGATTGCGTAGGGGATAGTCGTGAGAGGTGGGAGGCCTGGGGCGAACTCGTTTAGGTTTGGGCGCCGTGATGCCCTAGGGATAGATCGTATCTGGAGGAAGACCTCCCCTTTTCTCTGTTTATTTCTTTGATACCTAATTACACAGTACGACCTAGCTTTATATAGGAGCCGGCCAACTAGAGATAGAAACCTTATCCAACAAGGACTCCTGATTCTAAACGACTATTACTTGGAAATAAAGAAAGGAAACAGATCCTATATTAGACGGTTCAGATACAGCCTCATTACTTGCTCTGTATGACATCACTTCCCCCTTCGACAAGCAGCTCGTCCTCGAGCTTGAAAGAAGAATAGTCTGCCATAGAAGACCCGGCCATTCAGGAACCATAGCTTGTTTCCAGCAAATCAGGCGTCTCTTCTTCGGAAGCATCCACACAACAAGCATAAAGGCACTTGCAATGATGGCCAGGGCTGTACTTGTCGTCACAGTTGTAGCAAAGGCCCTTGGCACGCTGCTCGTCCATCTCGACTGGTGATAGCCGCATGAGTGGCCGCTTGTTTGGCAATGCCACTGTAGCCTTTGGCGGAGCCACAAGTTCCGGAGTGGATGGCCTAACACTTCCACAAGAGTTTCCCCTCGGAATGAGAGTGGAATCACTGTCTTCTGGTGTGTTACGCTCCTCGTACGCCCGTGCATGATCCATGGCATCCTCCAGCGATGTCGGGTACATGAGCTTGACATCTGTGTGGATTGACTTATGGAGACCAGCCACAAACAGCTCTACTTGATGCGCCTCTGTAAGTCCTTCACATCTGCAGACGAGGGTTAAGAACTTCTCCTCGTAGTCGTCAACAGAACCTATTTGACCCAGGTTCTTGATCGTGGCCAGCTCGGTGTTCCGGATTTTAGGCCCGAAACGCCGGTTCAGCAAAGAGCTGAACTCATCCCAGGGCGGTGCGCCGTGCACCAGCTTAAGACGGCGGTACCATAGTGATGCTCGACCGGCCAGATGATAGGATGCGAGCCACACCTTGCCACTTTCCAGCGTGTCTTGCCCATCAAAGAATTGCTCAACACCAGTGAGCCATGGCAGAGCATCTTCTGATCCATCAAAGATGGGAAATTCCAGCTTGTGAAATTTGGGTTTCCACTCGCCCTGTGCTCGCTGGACCAGAGGGGAAACTGAGGTGGGGGCTCTGCTTTGCCTGAGCGGGATCCTCCTTGTTGAAGAGTGGACTGGAGCTGCTCTTCTCCAGGCATGCAATGGCACCCTGGGTGGCTGCAGCCTGCTCCTTGAGGTCTGCAATGGCAACCTGGTTGGCTGCTGATTGCTCCTTGAGATCTGTAATGTCCGCCTCCATCTTGTGGAGGAAGGTGTTTTGTAGGTCATCCACGATCTCCTTCCGTGCAGCAGCGAGCTTCTGGTCGAGCAGCTTTGAGATGTCTGCGAGGGAAGCCATGGTTGTTGGTGGTGGGGAAGATCCAAGGATCGGTGTCTCTGATACCAAGTTGTCACGAGCTAGATTGCGTAGGGGATAGTCGTGAGAGGTGGGAGGCCTGGGGCGAACAGGTTTAGGTTTGGGCGCCGTGATGCCCTAGGGATAGATCGTATCTGGAGGAAGATGTCCCCTTTTCTCTGTTTATTTCTTTGATACCTAATTACACAGTACGACCTAGCTTTATATAGGAGCCGGCCAACTAGAGATAGAAACCTTATCCAACTAGGACTCCTGATTCTAAGCGACTATTACTTGGAAATAAAGAAAGGAAACAGATCCTATATTAGACGGTTCAGATACAGCCTTATTGCTTGCTCTGTATGACAGGTGCCTTATCTTAATTTACCTTTTCAATGGGTTAGCCAATGCCTAATCCAGGATAAGATGTGGATAAAGTAAGTTCGCTAGGAAACCTATCTGTAAAATATCTAAGTTGTGGTAACTCCAAACCAAACTGGAACCTTCGGTTTTCAAGCTAACTTTGCCTCTGATGGTGGGGCGGTTGTACTGATTATTCTCCAAACAATGTTCCTCCAGTGCTAGCACAGACAAATATGGAGGAATAATCCTGTAACATCCTGGCCCAAGGCTTAAAAAAGATTGATAGATTAACCATACAAAAAAAATGCATCTTGTTTTCCGGAGCCTCATCTCATACAAACATCTCAGCTAAGAGTGCTTGGATAGGAACAAATATTGGGATGGATGACCTCCTACAAGTCTCCCAGGGTGAACACTAGTTAGAAATAACTGCACTGAAAAGACTTGGGTCGGTGGCCAGTCTAGGGCCTAGAGAGCAGCCAGGAGTAACTACTGTCAGTCCGCGATTGGCTAGGGTGTTACAAGTGGTTTCGGATTTTTTTCAAGAAAACGCAAAAAGCTTTTGCGTTTCTTTTCATTGAATAGAGAGAAAGGGTTCAGTACAATGACCTCCTAGGAGGCAGGTACAGGAATGACAAGATAAATTAATGAACATCCAAGGTCGTGGGCAAAATCGCTCTAAGTCCTAGCGCTCCTGCTCTGGACCAGAGCGACGCCTCTTCTTTCACGTTGTCGAGGGTGCGTGAGGTGGAGGGGGCGGCGTTGTTGAATACGCAATCGTTCCTCTGTTTCCACACCATCCAGGGGATCAGCAGGGAGGCGAAGCCCTTTTGCTGGGGTTTAGGTATTGCTGGTTTGGCGAGCCGCCACCAGTCATCCAGTTTCTCCAGCGGCTCGGGAGGGCGGTACGTCATGCGTAGCCAGGCGAGCGTCTCGTACCAGACCTGACGGGCGAAGACGCACCCTGTCAGCAGGTGTGACATGGTCTCCATCTCCTGATCACATAGCAGGCACCTAGGATGGTGTTGGAGGCCTCGGCTTTGCCGTCGCGCGGCAGTCCAGCAGCGATCCTTGTTCGCTAACCAGTGGAAGAATTTGACTTTGGGAGGTGCTCAGGTCTTCCAAATAAGCTTCCAGGCGCTGCACGTGGTGGCGCCGAGGAAGGTGGCCTTGTAGCAGGAGCTTGTCGTGTAGATGCCATTGGAGGTCCATTTCCAAACCGTGGTGTCCGGCTCGTCCGAAGGTGGAATTGCTCAAGCTTTCTCCAGAGTAGCAAGTATTGGCCGATCTCATGGATGCCGATCGTGCCCTGGATGTCTCCGGCCCAGGTGTGGTGCAGCAGTCCATCATCGACCGTCCTCCGCTTTCGGCGGCGTTTGGGGATGCTGGCGTAAAGGTGCGGGGCGAATTCACGGACCGCCTGTCCATCAATCCATCGGTCCTCCCAGAACTTGGTCGATCTTCCGTCGCCAACCGACACGGTGGTAGAGGCAAAGAACATGGCACGTTCTTGCGGGTAGGATTGGATGTCCGGCCCGCGCCAAGCCCTTCTTTCACCAACCTTGTCGAACCAAAGCCACCTGAGCCTAAGGGACAGACCAGCGCGCTCCATGTTCTGAATCCCGAGACCGCCGAGTGAGAGTGGCTTGCACACCTGAATCCAGTTGACATGGCAATTCCCGCCGTTAGCCTCAGCGCGTGCCGCCCACAGGAACCCGCGGTAGATTTTCTCAATCTGCTTGAGAACCTTCTTGTCAGGGGCATACGCGAGTAGCTGATGGATCGGTATCGCGCAGAGCACCGATTTCACGAGGGCGAGGCGTCCGGGTTTGGGCATCATATGCGCCTTCCATCTCGGCAGTCTGGCTGCCACGCTAGCGACCAACGGCTGCAGCTGGGCGCTTGTTGGACGACGGATTGTGAGGGGGATTCCCAGGTAAGTCAGGGGTAACTCCACGATAGGGCAGCCCAGGTTCGTTGTGACCACATCGGCGTCGTGCTCGCTCCTGTTCAGCAGGGCCACCGCGCTCTTGTTGTAATTCACCCAAAGGCCGGAAACGCGGCCAAAGATCTGCAGTAGCTCCTTAATGGCTGTGGTGTCGCTGCGGGTTGGGTGGCAGAAGAGGATCACATCATCCGCATAAAGCGAGATCACCGGAACTTAGCGCTGTGGGTGTAGTTGCCGCAGGATGCCTAGCGTGGCCGCACGGCGTATCAGGCGGCCCAGCACGTCCACAGCCAGGACGAATAGCTGTGGGGACAGAGGGTCCCCCTGCCGCAGCCCGCGGCGATGCCAAATTGGCGGCCCCGGCCGGGTGCTCGCTGAGCTGAGCAGGATTGCCAGCCAGTCTAAGAACCTGGATTGGGAAGGAAATTGAGGTGAGAACTCGTAGTTGGATTGCTTGCTTGCAATCTTGACTTGAGGGAGCACACAGGATCACGAGGAAGCTTACTAGATGGAAATACTTAGTGGAAAAATATCTAATATTGATAAGGGCTATAATTGCTGCAACTTTTGGGTGTTCTCTTTCTAAGTATAATTTGGCAAAATTGAGTGTGCATGTACATATGCTTGACAAAATTGAGTATGCATGCCCATAAGCTAGCTTTGTCCTTGATACCTCATCTTATATCATTTTGCCATGTGATGCTTGAAACTCTTCAGAATCTGTAGTGATTTTGTTGTCTGTTTCAATACAAATGTACGACGCAGGCACATTTACACATTGTAGGCTGGTAAAGGTGTATTTTGGCAAGGTTAAGCCAACTTTTCGGAATGACCGATGATTCTAGGGAGAACATGTCCGAGTCATGGATCAGCCTCCACCACCTGCAAGCCTAGCCAGTAAGACTAATACAGATTTGTGGGCCGCTAGCATACAAGAACGTGTTTAAGCAAAAAAATTCTCCTTCATACTCATGAGGCCATGAGTAGAATCAAACAATGTTGATGGTATTTGCGGATTTGCAACCTTGAAAATCCTTTCTCAGCATTGTAGTGACTAGTCTCAGAATGCAGAGATCTGAGGCTAAATATCACTGACATGTGCTGTCTGGGTCCACTTGTCAGTGACTCAAAGACGGGGCAAACTATGAAAGTGCAAGTAGAGTGGGCATATGATCAAATCTCTTATACAATGTTGATTCTTTAACCAACTAATCCACCCAAAAGTTTAAGCTATTATATAAAGATGGAGAATTCATCCATACCTTGATAAATATCAAGTCGGTAGCTAATGTAATCATATAAGGAAATAGCTGCTCACCTGGTCTACAAAAGCGCCATGACAAAAAAACTGACTCCTCCTTTTATTGCTAAATAGATGAAGTATAATTAATTTTTGATTAAGTATGTAAATGTAGTTTTATGCCAAATCCTACCATTTCCATCTAATTAATTTTAGTCATTGTCAATCAACTAGTGGTCAAAGATAAAGAGATTGACGGCTGACTTTCTAAAACGACATCTATTTTTGAATTTGGTGGAGTATAGATGTAAGTAATTACCGTCTAGCACAAATGTTGGGTTTCATATCTAGCCTACCTCAACTTGCTTCGGACAAAAGGCTTAGTTCTTGTTATTCTACAGTCTAGTGCAAATCAAACCATAACTGTTGGATTAGTTTGAGCCAATACAAACCAATAAAACATAAACCCATTTACGCAACCAGTAATAAATCCAGCGATACTTAAAATCGTAAATGTTATTATAGTGTCTAGATTATACCAACCTCAACATAATAACTGAAGGCAAGTTTGCATATGAGCAATAGAATCCAGAATGTCGTGTACCTATTTTATGAAGAAAAAATTAGTGTTAGGAAAATATGGTAAAACAGAGAGTTACTTGGAACAAATGAACAAGTTTAAGAGACTTACTTGAGGAGTGAACATGTGTCCTCATACATGCCTCGTGCAACATATAATTTTGGCTGAGAAGTAAACAACATGTGAGAAACGACAAATACAGTTAATTCTAAGAGTCATGTAGATAGATCTCAAATATACCTGTGTCCACCACAAAAGGAATCTAACAATTCGAGAATTCGAGCGTTCCAATGCCCTTCGAACTGGTAGAAATATAAAAAACAGGGCACTAAAAATGTTCGGCAACATGTAAAGAGCAACTGCAAAATTAAAAATTGATTGACTTTGGAAATTTCCAATCCAGTTGCTGAAGAACTTGACCAGGCCTGTGGGGTTTTGAATAGAACTTGAGTACGTCACTGGAAGAATTATCAACCAGCCAATAGCTACAACAAATTTCAGAACATGTCGTATCCTCTGCGAGCACACGAGGCTCCTCCAAGCCTTCCAGTTAAGAATTATCTCAAGTGTGGCTGAAATTGTTTAAGCGGACAGTTTAGATACTGTAGAACATTTGAATGAAGAACAAACAAAGTAATTTTTAAAATTCTGTTGAGATCCCAGAAGGAAATTAAGGAAGGACTGCTTAAAAAACAGGAATATAAAAACTAAAATAAGCCTACAAGATTCAAGAAGTTCCTGAGTCCTAAAGTACATCCGCACCTTGAAGGAAGTTTAGAAATGCAGCTGTTATGAATATTGTCATAACATTTCTGAAAACAGCTGGGTCGAATATAGCAGAAAGTGATCCAGAAGGGCTCCATGCAATAATTATCATGGCCTAGGAGAAAAAGAAACACATGATATGAAAAGAACAATTCCATCTTTTAAACAAATGATTAAGTTCATACCTGGAGAGCTAATATGAAAAAAGCCCACATTCGATCAAAACTTCTGAAGAGATGAAAAAATGTACGAACTTCGACAAAATTTGTTTTGGACATCCTCCGTCTGCTAATTGAACGGTCAGGTCGCTGCATAGTGCAAACACCGGAAGTTAGTTTGATTATGCTAACAAAGATATTTTTTAATGAATTTCTTTCAGAAATACGCATATGAACCAAAGGCGTGCAAATACAGTACATGTATAATTACATGGGTGGAGGGTGTGGCGGGGCAAGAGGGGTGCAGATGAGATCAAGGCTTATAGGCTCGGAAACAGGCTATTTATCCTAAGTTGGTTATTTTCTTTGCTCTGAAGTCAAGTAGATTGTTTAGGTTGATTTGGTTAGACTGAGTTCGTTGGGAAATGCACCTTTTGATTCCATGAAGAAATAAACAAAAACAAAGATTCATGCCTTTTGATTCCATCAAGAAATAAACATAAATATAGATTCATATATTCGTTTCCACTAACCATATATCTATTTTGTTGTCGTTATGGCACCGCCCAAACCTAAGGGAGCGCAGGCAGGCACTCGCCTCTCACACTATTGACCTTATCCAATTCATAGCCTTGATAAAATAAAACATGTTTTCTCGTTTTTTTTTCTTTGGACAGTTCTCATTTCTTTTCCACCATTGAACTAAAATAGTTTCATTTAGCGGACAGTAATGTATTTGTGCAGATCATTTTTTCATGTTTTGTTTACCCGTGGAGAAATTTGAGACTTTGAAGAACAAATCCATCCAGTTCATCCAGATGTCCCAACTGATGGAGAAGGGTGGATACAATATTTCATCACCCCCCTCATGTCTAGGCTCCAGCAGACCTTAGACGTGGGATCCATCAAGCCCACACCTATGTTTGTTAATGCATTTTTGGTTGGTTCTTGAACTTGACCCTAAACCCTGAACTCGAGACCTTTTGACTCTGATACCATATTGAATTACATGCACCAGCCAGTTCCAGGCTGAGTGAGATGGCATATTGAATAGCATGCACCCAAAATTCCAAACTAATAGAGAAGGGTGGGCAATAAATTTTATGGGCATGTCATGAATCTAAGATTAAAAAAAAATGTTCAAGGTAGATCAGGAAGATGGAGTTAGTAGAGTGTGAGAAAATGCCTCAGGTTTCGGTATAGCTGAATTTCTGAGAACAGGAGGTGAGAAATGTGGTCCTCCTGATGGAGCATAAGAAGGCTCTGAGTCCGAATGGTTTCCGTGTGGAGTTTTACCAAACTCTTTGGAAGCTTATTGAAGGGGATCTTCTGTCACTTTTTTCAGATTTCCATAAGGCTGCACTTCCTCTTTACAGTCTGATTTCCGGGGTTATCCCCCTCCTTCCTAAAGGCCCTGAAACAACTCCAGCAATATAGACCCATTTGTCTACTGAGCGTCAGTTTTAAGATTTTTACAGAAGCAGGAGCAAATCAGGATATCGCAGTGGCTCTTAATGTCATTCAACCAACGCAAACTGCCTTTTTACCTGGTCGTACACTATGGAAGGAGTTGTTATTCATGAAACTATTCACGAATTGCAAACATGATAGATAGTGTAAATTTCTAAACATTTTTCTTTTTGAAAAAGCAAGTGATAAGGTGTGCTGATCCTGTTTGCAACATTCTACTCGTTAAGGCGTTTTCCCGGACTTGAGAGGACATGGGTGGACAATTTTGTCCAGCAGAGTACTGTTGAACGGTGATGCTGGATCTGTCTTCCAAACTGAGGGTGTTTGTTTGGGCTCCTTCCAGCTACTCGAACAGCTAATTTGACAAGGGGGACCGTTATGACCTATTTTGTTTAACATTGTGGCGGATGTGCAGACAAATGCCATCAATAGATCTAAAGAGGATCGGACAATGCAGCAGTCTTATTCCACACTTAGTACACGAAGGGTTTTCCTACAGTACCATGATGACATAATCCTTTTGATGGATGATGATTTGGCTAAGGAGGGCTCAGGAGGGTTAAGGACACCTTCAGAAACAATAGTGGGTTTTAACCTCAATATTTATGTCGCAAAAGTAACTGCTGAACTCTGTCCCCAGTTAAATGTTTGAAGAGCCTCATTAGATAATGGACTCACATTTCTGGAAGGGTCTCATGAGGGTTAAGGAAGCTTTCATTCAATTTGGTTCACTTAAGGTTCATAATGGGGAGGCGGTAAGATTTGGGGTTGACAAATGGCAGGGGGACACACCTTTTCCAGTTATGTACCCAAGATTATTCAACATTCTTGGGCATAAACATGCCAGGGTGGCCGGTTCTAGGGGCGGCAAGTGGAGTTCCGTTGGACACTCACAGGACAGCAGTTAGGAGATTGGGACGCCATTGTCCTCAAGGTGGTGGAGGTGCAGCTAATGCATGAGCTTGACATGTTAAGTGGGATTTACACACCACTGGAGTTTTTTCTGCACACTCCATGTATTTAGGTTTAATGGATATGTGGGTTTGATTTATTAAAGATAAACGTGTACCTTTGGTTTCTCTGTCAAAGAGTCATTCTCGCTAAAGATAATTTGATTAAATGGAAGTGGCAGCGCAACACTCGTTGCAGCTTTTGTCATGAACAAGAAACTAACCAACACTTATTTATTACTGTGGTTCGGCATGTATTGCATGGCCTGTGAACTTAGCTTTTAATATCACCACGTAGCATGTGACATATCAGGGGATAGATAAGTCGTTAAAACCACGTTCGTCAGGGCTGCACTGGTTTTTCCTCCGTTTGGCTATGCAAGAATGATGTTTTTGACAAAAAGAAAGTTAAATCTGTATGCACTTGTTGCTCTCGTGTACCAACTGGCTGCGGCCATGGGCGTTGTTACAGAAGGCGCAGCACAGGTAGCCGATGGAGCTTGGCGCCAAGAAATTGGTGGATTCTCAGGGAGTTTATGTCCAGCTTGGATGGCGTACTAGATAGGCTCCTTAGTATTTTGAGCGGTTGTGTGCCATGTCATAATCTACTTCTGTTGGCTTGTGTAGACGTCTTTTGGAGCTATCAATTTTATGGCCAAGTTTTCGTAACTTGTAAAATTGTAATATCTTCGGTCGTATGCATTTATAATGCAGAGGTTGAGGGTACTAAAAGCTTCCGTTATAAAAAAAAACGTTACAACAAAGCAGAAGTCTTTTCCACAAAGTTTCCGTTATCTGATTTCCACTGTGGAGCTTGCAATCTTTTATGAATCTTGATATTATTCTAAAATCATTAAGTACATACTTTCACATTTCTAGAGAAGCTTACAAGTAACACTGTACAGAAATATATAATGTCTACTTTTAACTAGTAGTGTTGCCAAAAATAAATTTTAACTAGTAGCAGGGGTAGAAATATATTTCCTCGATTCCAAACTATATGTTGCTGTAGCAATTTCAAATTTTGAATGTGGACTACCTAAGAACTGAAATGAGTAAATACGTACGGATCAGGAAAGAGCTAAAATATCTTATATTTAGGAATGGAGGGAGTATTTGATACCAAACAGCATTTGACCGAATAATCTAGATAGTAAAAATGTTCACCACTGATGTTCTTTGCTAGAAAAACTCACTACTCATAATTCTCCAACTGCAAAATCGCTATGCGAAAACCAAAATTCTAATTGTACAACCAAAAAATATTGCTGGTTCCATATCTCCAATTTCATTTATTTGGTCGTCATGTGAATAACTACAACTTCTGACAGTGAACTAATTTAGTCTGTTCGCACCGTACTAAAACATAGTTCAACAAATCAATGATGTATGCTATGATAATGATGCAACCTGAGTGCGGAAACTCGACATTAACCTCATATCCTTATGCAAGATTGCAAACAGTATCTGGTGCACAACGATTATGCAAGGGATTAGTCAGTAACCTCAACGTCATCTTTAGTTTTTGTAGGATCCCCAAAAAAGTCAGAGGCTGGATTCATTGGCCATCCTAGCTGTTTGAAGCACTTATTCGACCTGAAAAAGGTGGAGGATAATAAAAAAAACAGTGACCAGTAATAAATGACCCTTTAGATCATATTGATAGGTAAAGCACAAATGAACTGCTAAGAGTAATTTACCAAAAGTATTCATTCAGGTCATCATAGTTTCTCCACTTTGAGTGGCTCACAGTACCTTTCTTACTCATTGTAGCTTCCTTTCGCATCAAATGGACATTAAATTAGATAACCATAACCAAGAATATTTAGCAAGGAAATGTTATATAAGACATCTGACTGCATACATTGTGAATAACACTGTAGATGGGTTGGATAACCAGCTGTAGAAATGCATCATCACTCCCCTCTCGCCGGAAGGGCGGGTCAAAAGAATCTTCTCTTCTATCAGATATTATGTCATATAAATCCCTTGCCATCTAGATCATGAATTTAGGGTAAATAAGATTGGTCAAGAAGTTAGTGTGTGTTCAAGACATGCCAACGCACGCTAGCCTCGAGATCTGTTTACGAGAAAAATGTGAAACTCTAACAGCAGTTTTGCATGCAGCTCCCATTTCAAAAATATATCTGAAAATTGTAATTTCATAACAAAATATACAAAATGTGATAAGAAAATCGAAGAACAAAAAGGGACACTTAAACTATCTGTCACACCCCTGTTTTCCACATAAGTCTTTCTTTTTCACGTGTGTGATATAGTCTTTAGGAATCAGTTATGCATAACGAGTATAGTCAGAATTATTTGTTCTCAGGACTTTACAGTACCATAACAACGTGACCCTCAGAACAGGATCATAGACTTTTCTCATCACATGATTATATAACCACTGCCATATAAATAGGTCTATGAACTTCACCCCTATGCCACTCATAAGCTTATATAGCTATATATAATGAAAAGATTTGGCATATACTGCTGTGTAGCATTACGCCAGTGCATGTTTGAAAAGCAACTGAACATACAAGATTTTCCATAAAACCGAAAAGAAAGTAGGAGTAGATAAAAAAACTCCATTCAAGAAATATTTCAAAAGCCGAAACTTCAGATGAAAGAACAAGTTTGCTACTTACATGGTGGAATATATAACAAAGGCATTCAGGCATAAATCGAACATTAGAAGCTTCACCCCAGATCAGCAAATACAACCCTATGTAAAGAAGCTCTGGTTGTTGTGTGGAGGCATCAGTCGGAATTCTGCATGAAAATTATTCACAGTTAACGAGGAAAATTTTGAGCTGCGCAACAAAAGTTTATATCACTTACTTGATGTTTGACTCCAAATGCAGATACCGGCACCATGAAATATAATTTTGAAAGACTTTATTCATCAAGTGTGACACTGTATTTCTATGTATCTGCAAGTGATATTACAAGCTCATGAATCAATTTAACATGGACACTCATATGAGCTTAAAACCATTTGTAAAAGGGATCCACGAAATTGACTTGATTCAGCATTATTAAGCAAAATAATGTTTACAGAAAATATTTACCATGTGAGTTTGTCTTCCGCCCTGGTCGACACTACCATTTTCTCTCATATCGACATTAGCAAGCAGCAAAATCAAGTGCTCCTTTTGATTTTCCACGTTACCTTTCTACAACAAATAAAGCCAAACAGAGTATGAAATACTAAACAAATAATCTAATACCTCGGTGTCTAACCACCCAACATAAAACCAACATATAACTTTTTTTACTAGAGTTATCTATATATCCGCAACTCTAGTGATTCCAAAACTCCTAGCATGATTCATGAACGTTTGCAGGCAACTTTTAAATTTGCGATTTCATTACTTTGCGCTAAAAATAATAAAATGTGTAGTATAAGCCCAGTGTATTGTTCATTAGCATAAGATGAGTATTAAGTATCTGCGTTCCATGCCAAACTAGTTATTCAAAGTTTCAAACTACTAAACTACAAGCTGGCCAGAACTGATTTATTAGAAATACATAACTGGATGAAAGTCACCACAATACAAAAGTGATGAAGGAGGAGCTGTTCTCAAAGCTTGACTTGACCAGCTTGCTTAGTCTTTGTGTGTATATCCAGACTATTCAGTTATCTACCTTCCCCATCTATCCCCTTGACACACTGTACGGTCCCGTCTCTCATGTATATATTCTCTTGCAATATAACTTATTTTTTCATGGCCACCTCTACAGTTTTCAGTAAAAAGTAGGAAGCAGAAAACCAGAAATTTCAAGATCATATGTGGCCATACAGATCACATTATAGTTTACAGTAGAATTTAAGTATCTGTTGGTTTCCACCTGAAATCCAAATGTTTGCCAAAGCCAATCGAACAAGTCACGAACAATAGGTCGTTCTGTTTTTTCAGGCACGGAAGTCATATCTGGCCTTGGCGTTGGAAGATCCATCGTCCGAAGAAGGCGCACTGCTGCTTTTATCTGCAATTTTCGTGGCCAAGAAACCTTTCATACGCATGTGTATTACATAAAATAGTCCGGATGAAATTTACAGACCTCAGGTATTTCCATGACAGGTTGTGTGGGACCAGAAATATTAAGGGGTAAAATGTTGTAGTGTGAAAATAAAGCTTTCTCCTTTTCGACCTCTTTAGCATATTGATCAAACTGCAAAAAAAATGTTCCAAGTTGTAATGCTTCGTGTTGCGCAAGGAAGTCATGAAGATGAAACAGCACGTTGCAATTATTTGCAATTGCTGGATGTAGAACCTCGGAGTGAGACTTTTCTGGTGTCACGGTTTTTAGCACGTCATAAAGGACAGATGCAATTTGATAGTATCTCGCCATCTCATCCCTATGTCATAAACAAAAAGGTGAAAATAGCTTAGGGATGGCATATTTTTTTTACAAGAAGAGTGTTAATGCAATGCACACTGAAGCTTACGGTTTTCTCGTGTTCAGGCCCTCCTCCAGATTCTTTCTACAATACTGCTCATAGAACCTCTGAATCTCCTTTGCATCGGTTGATGCAAGTCTGCGCTTTGTCTCTTGTTCATCCTGCCAAATTAAAAACTTCAAACGTGTGGATGCACAATGATTATTTTTGAGTGTTATATGAAGCCTTATTTATATATCCAAGAACCTTATTTCATATTATTATTATTTTCCAAAATGCGAAATTATATGACTAGCTATGCAACAAAGTTTGCAGAAACTAGCATAGGCTAATGGTTTCTGCATGAATCACCGTTCCAAGTTACTAGGAAGCATTAGTTGAATATGGTAGAGGATCATTCAATTCGGGAAGCGTCTAGTTAAATGAGGAACATCAGTTTGTAGTTTGGTCAATAGTTTGAGTTGTGACCACCCGATAGTGAATGTCGGCTGCATTTGTGCCAATGACTTGAGCAGAGTAGCAAATACAAGCGAAGTGAGCCTAGCTCAACTGGTTTGGTTCCTTGTGGTGGAACCAGCCCACCCAGGTTAAAGTCCTAGACTTGGCATGGGTGCTCGCATTTTCCTGAATTTTTCAGTATTTAACCGGCGCTATGCTTTCAGTGCTAGGTGACGTGCCCGTCAACATCGAGGCCCCCGTAGGTGTCTGTACGTGCGTATTTGTGAGCGTCTGCATCTGTACTGTGTATCTCAAAAAAAAAAGTAGCAAATACAAGAACGTAACCATCTAGCCATTCGTACTGTTTTCCTTTAATAATAATGTAGACGAGCATCCAGGTTATGTGCGTTCATACCTTTTCCAGCCTATGCAATAAATAGGTTTTGAACTGCCGAACTCCACGGCCACTTGAGTTTGGATCCATCGTGTGCGCCTTCTCGAACGCAGTGAAACGGCCTTGTTGATTGAACACCCAGGAGCAGGAGCAATATAGCAGAACAAGTCAGGCCAGGTAGAAAAACAGAAGAGCGCAAACGAAGATAGCGATGAAAGCGATTGATGGCCATTCCCAAACAAACCCAAACGAAGCGCAAAACAGAGGAGTATACTGACAGAGGTACGCGACGCGCGGGTTTTCGTCCTCGATCTCGTTGGCGGCGCGGAGAATGGGCACGATGGGCGCGAGGGAGGAGGGCACGAGCTCGCTCTCGATGATATCCCCGGGCTCCTCGCCGGAGAAGCCGTCCGTCCTCATGGTGATTGCCCGCGACATGTTCCGCTGCCCCATGGAGCGCTGCCGCATCGGCCCCGACGGCCCGCCGGCGGCGCCGCCGCCGCCGCTCGACATGGACATGGCGGCTCCCCGATGTGGGCAGCGCGGTGGTTGCGCAGAGGAAAAACGGCGGCGATGGTGGTGGTGGTGAGGAAGGGGAGAGAAGGGAGCGGAGTGGGGCAAGGCATCGCCTTAAGAGCTTAAGAGTGCGATGCTGAGGGGAGAAGAGAGTGTGTGAGTGTGGAGCTCGCTTTTTCGCTTTGTGGCTTTGGCTTTCCGCCGGGGGATTAGCCTCCCTGCAGTGCAGTGCAGAGCTTCCTTTTTCTTTTTGGCGGAGGACGGGGATGGCCGACGAGGGAAGCAAAGAATTGGAGCCGATGCGATGCGAAGGTGAGAGGAAGACGGAGGGCCCGACGGGTGGGCCCGGCTCCTGGCTTTTGGGTTATTCCGTTCCGTTTCGCTTCTTTAATCGGGGCGCGGCCCGGCCCATGCTTTTATTAGACAAATCATATATTCTGATCGTCTTCTCCTCCGGTCTCATGCTTTGCTTCATGTCGCCCTCGGCGTCGTACTGAGTGGAGGATGATAAAGGAACGCACAAGCACGAGGATTTAGCAGCTTGCTTAGTGACTAGGTTGTGGAGGAGAGTGCTTTAGTTTACTTCTTCTGTCACCGCGACAATAAATAAAGATGAACAGGGGGACACGCTGATACTGTGCACTAGATATTTTGAGTGTAATAGTGTACCTACTACCTCCGTTTCATAATATAAGCCTCCTTAACTAGCCAGTTTAACTTACTCCCTCCGATCCATATTAGTGGGTATAGTTTTGTCTAAATTCATATGTATCTAGTTAAGTATTTAGACTAGATATATGTGTATCTAGACAAAGTTGTGCCCAGTAATATGGATCAGAGGGAGTATTAAAAAATATTTTGCTTGTACAATTGAAAGCCCTGCCATTTCTAACGGCATTCAAATGCATTCATACAACTTCACTCTTATACGATGATATCCTATAAATTCATTTGCAACCAGTTACAACTCATGTGCCACACGACTTATAATATGAATATAATGATTAATATGTTGCAACCCATATTTAATTGGAAGGAACTTAGTTGTAACCCATTTGCAACTTAATATCTCGGATACAACACATTTACAACTTAATATTTCGGATACAACACATTCTCAACTCACATATCAGACGAACCGTAATGGAAGTCTATTAACTAGTAAGGCGACTAAGATTTAATTATTTCCCAATTGCCATAGAACTAACAATTCCATGAAATAAACCGTGTTGCCAAATTCAAACCCTACCTTAAATGTACTACTTCCTTCGATCCGAAAAAAAGTGTGAGTTGTACTACATGTGTTGTTTTCTCATCACAACATTTATTATGGATTAGAGGGAGTAGTCAATTATCGTAGTTGATTACCGTTCTATTTGTTCTCGGCATATCTTTTTGTCCTGCTTTGTCAAGTCTGGAACATTTTTGTGTACCATGTTACTTCGTCATGCAGTATAAGTATCAAATTCGTGTGTCCTGTTCCCAAGCCAAAGAGCTTACATACCTACAAAACCTATATTCACTTTGCTATGTGCTATGCTTTAAGCGTTTTTCACTATGTTGGACAAGCCTAACGTGCCGGCCGACCAGCTAGCTAGTTTGGCGAGCGTTGATCGAACCAATTAGGGTGTGTTTGGTAGCCTGGGTGGGTTATCTCAACACATACAAGCTGAGTATAGCCATGCTACCCTCATACAAGTTTGTTTTATTGGTTATGTTTGGTAGATTGAATGAGTTGAGCTGAGCTGGGTTGAGAGTTTGTTTGGTAGCATGTATGGCTACACCCATGCCATACAAATATAAATCACATTTAGGTCCCTGACTGAAAAAAAAAGCAATCAGGTCATGGAGCTTCTCCTCCATGCGCCGCCTCCTGCTCCCCGGAGAAGCAGTCAGGTCACTGGAGCTCCTCCTCCACCACTGACGCCGGCGAGAGGAACCGCCGACGAGCGCCCATCGTCGGCCACGCGTCGCCGCCGTCGCCTGGAGCTCCTCCTCTCCTCCATGCGCGCCGCCTGAGCTTCTCCTCCATGCGCGACGGGAAGTTGTGCGCCGCCGTCGTGCGTCGCCGCCTGCCCCCCGCTGGTCGTCGCGCGGGTGAGGAACAGCAGCGGCCGGCCGCCCTCCTTCTCCTCGCGTCATTAGCCGGCCGAGCTCCGTCTCCTCGTCCTGGACAAGCTCCATGCGCGACCGTCTCCTCCCGCTCCTCAATCGCCATGGAGCAGAGCACGACACCATCCGCGACCGTCTCCTCCCGCTCCTTGTCCTCAGTCGCCTTGCCGGCAGAGTACGGGTCGGCGTAAGCCTCTCAGGCGGCGGCGCGGCGCGATTTGGAGCGGAGGCGCTGGGCGGCCGGGCCGGGCGACGGCAGCGGTGGGAGAGAGAGAGAGGAGAAGCGGGGGCTGCGGGGGGAAATGAGACTGGATTTTGGTCGGGGTGGGAGACGCACCACACGGGTGGGACTCACACGTGGGATTTTCAGTATGGAGCGGGCCTGGCTGAGGAGAGAAGCTCGATTCGAGCTTCTCTCGCGGCGCGGGTCTGGCTGAGAGGCGTTTCTGGGTGAGTTGGGCACGGCTGAAGACATACGAACCGGGCTAACAAACAACAAAAACACTGGGGTGGGAAGGGATTTTCTAAGTGGAGCCGGGCTACCAAACACGCCCTTAGCAAAAGTTTCTTGGTATCAGGAGTGAATAAACTAAGTTGATGGCTTCATGTGTATCTCCAACCAGCTAGCTAGTTTGGCAAGGGTTGATCAAACCAATTAGCCAAAAGTTTCTTGGTATCAGGAGTGAATAAACTAAGTTGATGGCTTCATGTGTATCTCTGTTTGAATAAAGCGTTAAAGACATGAACTTGTTCGAAATGCATGAAATGGTCACACAGATCATAAACAATTTTTTAGTATTCTGAAAGTTGCCTCGCTTGCTCGCATATGGTCACTCCTTCGGATTGCCTATGTTATTTGATGACATATATGATCCAGTATTTGACAGTTCGAAATACTCCAGAGGCTAGTTGTTAGATTTTTTTTGTTAAAGGAACATACCCAAACGTGGATTTTTTTTCACGCAGTATAAGTATCAAATTCGGTAATTTGAACATTTTTCAATTATGTATGCTTGGAAATGTCAGTTGGGTAGTAAACAAAATGTAAACTCGGTGGTAAACGAAATGTAAACTCGGTAATGTGCACACTTATAAAAATTTGTAGGTTTGAATATACTGGAACCGAAAGAAGTTTGCATCTAAAAATTGTTTAGGCTTAGAAAATTATTCAAGTTGGGGCGTTTTTAAATTCAAATTCGGTTTGGAAATAAATTTTAAATTTGTTTAAATCTACACCGTGTAGAAACTTTCAAATATTCTTGTATTTTGCCGTAGGCAATTAGTTTTTTTTGTGGTTTATATTTGAAACAAATCGATTTGAAATTCGGCCAGATTTAAAATGTTTTAAAACCTAAAAATGTTTTGTATTCTTGCCATAAATAATTAGGTTCTTTATTGTGAGCATTTTGATATTTTTTTTGTATTTTTCTGGTGGGTAAATTTGAAGTTATTTATGGTTTATATTTAAAAGAAATAGGTTTGAAATTTGGTCAAATTTAAAATGTTTTGAAACCTAAAAAATGTTTTGTATTCTTGATATAAGTAATTAGGTTTCTTTCTTGTGATCATTTTGATATTTGTTTTGTATTTTTCTGATAGGTAATTTTGAAGTTATTAATAATCCAATTTTAATCATTTTCTGGATTTTTTCTTTTTCGGGTAAATTATGAGACGCTGTCGACAGCGGTGCCCACTCCGACGTGTTGCTGACGTCAGCTAGGGCGGAGCGGCCGCGGCGGCGCCAACAACGCCGACGGCAAATCTCTGCGAGCTGGGCCAAGCTGGGAGGCGCGGCTAGGCGCGGTCGACGCGCGCAGACGCGAGATGCTCGGGAGAGGCGGCGCCGGCGGCGCGCGGACGCGGCCGAAGATGCCGAGCGTGCCGCGGACTATTCCGGCGCAGAGGCGGCGTCCCGACAGCCGATCTTCTGCGATGATGGGGAGGGAGCGACGGTGCACCTCCCGTCCCCTTCGATCTGACCGGGGAGGCGGGGGCCGGCGGCGGTGCACGGCGGCGGCGGCGACCTGGAGGTCGCGGGAGAGAGAGAAGGAGGGGGGAAGTGCGGTGGCCTTTTTGCAGGAAAGTCCGTACATTTTGGTAGAATTGCAAACAGGTCCTTCAACGTGTTAAGTTATGGACCGCGGAGCACGTTTTCGTTCTTTCGGATGCGTTTCTGCAAAATAGGCACGGTGACCGGCGGGACGGGATGGAACCGACTGGCGACCGGGACGCGTGGCGCTTTCTGATTGGAAGATAATCGGAAATGAACAGTAGAGGTCATTTCGGGTCCACGTGGGCTTATTGTGGGCGTCTGTTTCAACCATCCAACGGCCAGAAGAAAGGGGAGGACGTGGAAGTACGCCTAGAGCTCAAAAAGCTCAGCTTTTATATTATATAGATAGATAGATACACAGAACGGTCGGGCTGCAGGTATGCCGCGGCCTACCCAGCATATCCTGTAGGTCCACCACTTCTCGGGAGTTGTTATGTTTTTTAGATGGGGTTCATTTATGGATTCTTTTCGCCGTGGTGATGTGTGTCTCAGCGTTAGGTGTCAACCGAACTCAAAGAGAAAAAGGAGTGGTTTTCAGTTTTGTAGGAATTCTTTTAGAATATATTGTTAATTTTTGTATGTAAGTGATACATCAAGCATGATGCGTGCACAGAAAATAAAGCCTAAATCGGGAGGCAGAATCACAAAACAAATGGGCCGGACAAAGCTACTACGAACAGTACAGAACACAAATCTTGGTGTCAAAAATCTATGGCTATTTAATCGACTGAGATTTGACTAATTTTCATGCGACCGAGAATTAGCAAATTCGTTTTTT
Organism: Poa annua; assembly: GCA_026929855.1. Classification (NCBI taxonomy): domain Eukaryota; kingdom Viridiplantae; phylum Streptophyta; class Magnoliopsida; order Poales; family Poaceae; genus Poa; species Poa annua. The sequence goes on from CM049428.1 coordinate 49,007,048, forward strand.
TATTGATGTGATTGGTTTTTGATTGTTTTGGGAAAAGGATAGGGTTCCCCGGGGGATCGAGAGCTTCCATCCTCCGGATGCGCAGCCGTTGGATGGGATTCATCCTGCGGGCCTCGTTTTTCTCCTCTCCTCCCCTCATCCCGCTCCAGGACACCGCCTGCGCCGCCTTCTTCCACCTCCTCCACTCCCTCGCGCTCTCCTTCGACCCCTCCTCCTCCCTCGCGCTGCCGGCCAACCACAAGCTCGGCGCCGCCCTTTACCGCCTAGCCCGCGCCGCTTCGGCCTCCCGTCCCCCGACGTTGCCGCTCGCACCTTCTACGAGGTCTGTCGCGCCATCGCCGGCCGCCTCGCCGCCCTGCTCGACCTCGCCGCGCTCGACCGCATCTCCCGCGCCGTCCCGGGCTTCTGCGCGCTCTCCCTCCCGAACTACTGTGGCGCGCTCGTCTACGCGCGCTTCGGGGCCGCCGTCGCCGACGAGCAAGCGCGTGCGCGGTTCTACTCCCTGCCACCTACTCCGCCCATGACCTTCTCGACCCTGCCCCATGGTCGGCCGTCCTCCTCCGTATCGAGCTCCACAAACCCCTCGTCGCCTCGTCTTCCCAAGCTCCTGTGAGCTCGTCACCTGCTCCCTGCTCCCCCTCGCGCCCGTCTCTCCCACAAAACTCCTCCGGTGAGCTTGCCGTCATCTCCTCCGGCTTCACCCCGTCCCTCCTCCCATATGCTTCTGTTGCTCGCCGTGGCGGAGAAGCAAGGGACGCCGCGCAGTGTTGCTACCGGGGAGAGGGTCGTGGAGGACTTTTGCAACATGCATTAGGGATTTTGCTGCCATGGCCCGCATGCGGGGCTGCCGTCATGACTTGGTGCTACCGATTTTGCATTATTTGAATATTTTTTTTGATGTCGAGAAGGGTGACTTTGCTCTCATGGGAGCATGGCGTTGCTGCCGACGACCGGAAGTGGTGCTGCCGGAGAAGGACGACTTTGCTGTCATGGGAGCACGATGTTGCTGCCGACGACCGGAAGTGGTGCTGCTGGAGAAGGGCGACTTTTGCTCTCATGGCAGCATGGTGTTGCTGTCGATGACGGGAAGTGGTGCTGCCGAAGAAGGGTCACTTTGCTGTCATGGGAGCACAGGGCGATGCTGCCGATGACGGGAAGCTGTGCTGCCGCAGAAGGGCGACTTTTGCTGTAATATATCAATTTATTTGCTATTATATCTATGTGGTGTTGTTGTTATAATAGTACAATGATTTTGCTACACAAGTCTCAAAGTTAATATTGATACTGTAGCACAATTTTTGCTTCGTCAGGGTTTTCTCCAATGTTGCCAGCAAGGTGTCGTTGGATTTGCTACAATAGCAAACTCAGCTTTTGCTACGAGCAGCAAAAAAAAATCTACGATGCTGCAATATAACAATTTTTTGCTATTATTGATATGTGGTTTTGCTACAATAGATAGATAAATTTGCTACCATGGTGTTGCCGCGACGCTAAGGGCTCATTCAAACTTGCTACAGCAGCAAAACAATTTGCCACAAATGAATTTTTTTGTTACGTAGAAGCATTTTTTGTGCCCAGACTTTTTCTTCAAAAGAAAAAAATTGCTACAACAGCACAATTTTCCCACGTGAGATGCTACAATAGCACAATTTTTTGCTACGTGGGATGCTACAATAGCAAAATAAAATTGCTATTAAACTGTTTTCTCCGTAGAACTTTTTGCTACAATAGCAAAAAAAGTGCTACAACAAAAAAATTGCTACAATATTATTTTGCTACAAATAAAACCTTTGTTTTTCTATATTTAAGCATTTTGCTAAGAGCAGCACAAAAATTTTGCTGCAAATAAACTTTTTTGCTCCATAGAAACATTTTGTGAGTTTTAAAAGGAAATTGGACTTTTGCTAGAATAGTACAAAATTGTTCTCAGAAACAACCCGTTTTTGCTTCATAGAAGCATTTACGTGATTTTTGGTGAAAAATAATTTTTTGCTTCAATAGTACAAATTTTTTATTTCGATCGAACCGTTTTGCTGCATCAGAAGCAAAAGCGGGATCTGGTACGTGTTTTTTGGTGGAAAATAATTTTTTGCTTCAATAGTACAAATTTTTTATTTCGATCGAACCGTTTTGCTGCATCGGAAGCAAAAGCGGGATATGGTACGTGATTTTTTGTGGAAAGTAATTTTTTGTTTCAATAGTGCAATTTTTTTATTTCGATCAAACCGTTTTGCTGCATCGGAAGCAAAACCGGGATCTGGTGGGATTTGGTGAAAATGGAGTGGGACACGTGTGAGCAGGGGGACCCGGAGGATTTTTGCCCTGGATCCCTGGGGGACGCTCAGCGCGATCTTTTGTTGATGGATAGGAACCGAGGCAGATGCACCGTCGCATTTTCAGACAGCAGGGTGGAAGGGGCACGTGGATCGAAGTCGTATCGGGTATGGTTGTCCTGCCGGATATGCCTCACAGGTGAACAGATGAAAGGCGGCGTGGGTGGGCGGGCGTATGAACCATGGCGGTGCTTCTGCTCATATTCAATTCCTAGGGCAGAGAGGAGCCTGGCAATGAGGCTTTAGAGAGATGGGGAGGATAACGGCAAAATGAATTTGAACTGCCTCCCGACTTCTACGTTGGATTGGGAATCGGTTCTAGCAATTTCTGCTTTGACCTGCGGAATATTCCCAGTCACAGACTCACATCTCACATGTAAGTTCCACTTTCAATCTGTTTTATTCGTGCGTTAATCAAAAATAGGAAGTGTAATGAAAATGACAAGTCATGTAATGAATTAACTAAATGATAATTGAAGTGCCAAGAGGCATGTTTTTTGTCTATTCTAGAAATGGTTGATCAATAAAATTTATGATAGATAAAGGGAAACTTGACAAGGCAACACTGATTACACTAGAAACTAATTTGGATGGCATGACACGAGGTTTTCTTTTTCTGGACGTATCTTCAGCTTGGTTTGAACATGTAGCGGGGGGCTTAACTCCTGCAGCTGAAAAGCATATATTATTAGTAAGAAAAGAGCACACACGCACAATGTTTGCAAGGTATAGATCATGTAGGCGCGCGATTGCCGCGCCCGTCTAGATTGTTAGACAAAAATGTTGAACTAGGAGCTGAGTTGAACCATGATGGCCTCTGTTATCTTCCTAGCCTATTTTTAAGACGGAACAATAAGATTTTTGTAAATATATGAAAGAAATGAAATATGGTATTGCACGACCTAAACCTATATAGTTTATCAATTCCATTACTGAAGTTTAGGGACGAAGAGCCTCATTGTGCCTCCTCATGGCAAATTGGTGTGATTTTAGCTGGTAGATCCATTGTCGTCTATAACTTGAATTCATTTCATTAATGTTTCACAAGCCTTTATGAGTTGTTGGAAGATGGACGTTTGCTTGGCATTCACAACAGCATCACCAACAAAAAGCTAATTATGGATAACAAACACGACAAAAAAAATTATGGATAACACAACGTAGGTATAACATAATGCAGTAATTACATCGTGTACCCTGGTATGCCAGTCCAGATAAAACAGAAGCTGCAACATACATTGCAATGCCGAAGCAAGTCATCCAACGTCAACTTACACATGCTTTCTAATGGATCTACAAAAGATCGTGAGAAACAACCATGAGCCATCGTGTTAGAAAAATTAGGATATGCATAGTATTTAGCATTTGCACCGTTGCAATATACAAAAGATAACAGTACATATTAGCGTAGTTGGAGCATTTGCAGGTGCATAAACCTAGTTGAGCTGAACCAAGTTTCAGCAATTCACAAAAGATACATCAATCGAAGATAAATTATAGCAAATTCCTGTAAGCTATCAAACATACAAAACGAGGATTTATGCATCAGTTAACAATGAACAACTTCTACATCTGGTTCTGGAATAGTCGAATGTGTGTGCGTAAACTTTCAGAATTTTGTTATCATGATCAATCAGGACAATTATTTGGATCTTCGGGGAAGGAAATGAATTCTGACCCACCCCACCACGCGTACCTTCTCTGTAACCTCCTCTCTGCTGCAAAATACACAAAACGAAAACCAAGATATTCAAATCTTAAGCCTCAGATACAACAAAATTCATAACTCCTTATATTTACTTGATCAAACATCAGGGACCAAGCAGATTTGTTGTGAGACTCTAATGAACTCAACAGGTTATGATCACGCTCATGACCACACTCCCTTGCTTGTTGAGGAGAAAGGATTGACTGAGTACGATCTCAAACAGTCTCTAGAAGGGCAAACTACTATGGTGACTCCCCACGGTTTTCCCCAAGACCTCTTTAATTTATCTAGTTTTATCAATCCATCCTCAGGTTGTAGAGCTAGTGAAACGAAACGATTTTATTGCTGCCACCACCACTAAACTCTAAACTTGGTATTCACAACTATATTTTGTTTGAATAAAGAAAGAGAAATAATTCAGATTGCCATTTAAAATCCAAAATATTGAATAGATAAAAACCTATTCACTCATAAGTTGACTGGAATACAGTTGTGTGTGCTGTCTGTTCGTTAGCATGTCATAGATTGTCTTATGATTCAGATATCTAAGCAAACTGATTGTACACAACTTCACGCATAACAAAATAGTACTAATCCATAAGTTTTTTCCATCCACTTATGTGCACAACCCTAAAAAGCATAACTGGAAGAAATTAATTATGTTCCTCATGATAGATCATAGCTTGACTAATCTACACATACTCGAAACTGAAATCGTGCTGAATAAAAAAAATCTACAGCCAAGACTGAAGATGTTGATCTATTTTCTCTGCCGGCTCAAATGTCACCGCATAAGATGAGTATGTAAAATAGAGCAAAGGGAGAACATACCATCATGAAGTAAATTATGCGCTATATCAGCCCACAATGTGCATCATCTCTATTTTCCTGCTGCAAAAAAAAGACCAAAGAACTCAAGATTAGTTCAGTCCAATATACTTACACCTACAACCCACTGGCTCCTAAATTATGTGGGTATTGGAGATAAATTAAATTATATGAGTAAATATTATCTAGTTCCTAACCATATATTAAGATGTTGGAGAATAGAGCAAGGGATCTAAGAATATGTATACTTGTGTGCTTAGTGAATGAGTGTAGGAGCAACGGGTAAAGAACACAAAGAGTGTCCATGATGTGATGAGTTTACTATAGGGAGTACCCAATGTCCACATCCACCTGTAATCGAGCAAAACGAAATAAATTAGTTCTAATATGTTATATCCACCTTTATCAAAAGAAGACCATAGAGTTCTTATTTCAACCTATACGTGGAAGAACTGGCTGAACTGAACCTGATTAAAACTACACAAACGTGTCAATGTCAAAGATTTGCAAATCAGACGACTTACCATGGGATAAAACAGAGCCTACTTTGTTTTACGTCTTCAGGGTCGTGTTGACATCCAATGCAGATTATTCTACTACTACTCCTGGACCTCAACTGGATGAGCAGCCAGTGTGTGTGGTCATTGGTCAGAAAACTGCTCGTCCTTGTATTCGCATTGAAAATCCTCAACTAAAACAGGTCAGGACTCAGGATCAACTTTTAGAAACCACATTTGACGATGTAATGTCAGATCAGCAAGCTAACCTGATGGCTGCAATTGCGAATCGTCAATTCCCATCCTGCAATTCTTATCCCAGAACCTACAGCGGTAACAACACACACAATTAGGAAAGAAGCTTGGAGGATGGCTTGCAATGTCTACTCGAGAGGCTGCACAGCTTACCAGTGCTGCCATAGAGAGTTCCTCCAGTCGACCGCCATGCTCGTGCTCGGCTGCTTCTGTGACCGCCATGTCTAGTATCCCACCGTTCGCATTGTTTCCTTCTCCTTCTTCCTCCTTCCGGCCCCTTGCCAGTTGCCACGAAACTTCAGCACCGCCGGCGCCTCTCCCGGCCCGACCCTCCCCAAGACCCCTCGTGTTGGCATGTACGGATGTACCTCCTTCATCTCGCCTCCCAGCTTGAAAGCCGCTGGTGGTGGCGTTCACGGTCAAGCTCCTCCGCTCGAGGTCCGTTGAGTGGTTCGTCGCTGGAGGTCCAGGGTCGGCAGAGGCGGTGGTGCCGGGAGGGTGGCGGCGCACTGTTCCACCGAAACGCTAGACTTCAAGGCATTATTTAGACGCGGTGGGCTTCACTGGGGAGTTTCTGGCCCAGTGAACCAGAGCAGGCCAATTTCTTTTCCGGAGTAGCTTCCCTTAGGATATGCGGCCCACTACGGGACTTACAGCACATCTAACGGCCTAAAACGAGCGGTGAGGGCGATCAGACGGCTGAGAATGTTGAGGGTGCGCGTTGCTGCGCCCGTCCATTATGAATATAGATTTATAAGAAATTAGAATTTTTAAAAATAATTTGAAAAATAGAATGAATTTGAAGGTGCGACTTATGTGCTGCACTTTATTGACATGGTAGCAGTGTACAAATGAGGGCCATTATGGCCCAAGAATTTAGGATCGTGTTATTCAGGAATACTGGATCGAAGCCTCTTACGTAATACTGTCAGCAATATAAAACAAAATATTCAGTGAACTTTCAAATTACCGTTAACACGTAACACGTTGCCGCGCCCGTCGATTTTGGCAATGAAATGGTTGGAATTTCTATAAACTGACATATTTATTAGTGATAGAAGAGGTAAAGTTTAGCTACATTTGCAGATATATCAAATTAAAGAAACATATGTACATGTTGATTTTAGAAATTTAGAAGTATGTACGCAAAAGGAAATTACAAGAAAACGACTGGTCCTAATTTATTTCCGACCTGGCTTTGGTGCTTCAGGATCTCCATCTAGCTAGAGATGCATGAATATATGACTTATATAGATGTACACCTGATTAATGAAGAAACTCTGGCGCCGATAGCCAGAAAACCAAAGGCTGCAGATGGCAAGTAAAGTAAAATCAGCATTACTTAATAGCCGTATCGCACAACCTGCAACACCGTAAAGATCAGTTATTAGCATTACCATAGATTGGTTGCACACCATTAAATCTGCATCAAACATAAAGGATAATATTTTTCTCGATGCTTAAAAGAAATAATGACAAACCTGAGGCATCCACAATACTCTAGGGAAATTGCAATGGACCTTATAAACAAATATCAATGAGAACTTAGAGCTCTCCTGGAAATTAAAAAATAATCAAGTGCCACACAGATTGGTTGTCGTGTATGATCCAAATAACATAAGCTATGAGCTGAAGATGTAGATTTTAGTTTCCAGCACTAACCTACCCACTCTGAGTAGATATTTAATCTCAACACAGCAGCAAAGAATTTCTAAAATAGTTTTCAAATGTTTTTATCTTGTCACTCATAAGGTGAGAAACTTCTTCACAGAAACTGGAGGAGCAGTGTTGAATTAGGACCCCTGTGACACATACAGACAAAGCCAACCAGTGACAAACAAAAAATATATAAAAATCTTAGTCAAAGTGTAACAAAAACAATGAGATAGGGAGATTTGGGCAGAGATATGGCACCTGAATTGACTGCACTGAAGCAGTGAAAGACAATAAAATCATTGGTGGTTCCTTCAGTTTTAAGCCACATGAGTCAAAGAAAAACCAAGAAGACCAAGCTAGCTAAGTGCCCTCTCGATCAACATCCATTGATCCGAGAAACATCCGACTGAAATTGGGTGGCTAGAGCAACAGGTATAGCGCCCTCTCGACCACAGTGTGCATTAGCTGAGCCACTGCTCGTTGCACCACGGTTCCGCAAAACATAAGGATTCTACTTCCTCTATTGTGCGACATACACGCCAAGCAAAACAAAGGGATTGGGGCTTAGTAATTCGATGTCACATTTTGATTTCCTCCCAGATAATAACCTGTAAAAACAAGTATACAAGCGCATATAAGATACAGGTGCGGAGAAAATAGAGACCTAATCAGTTCTCTGCTTTGCTTAATCTGTAGTCTCAGCGATATCGAAAGCGTACATGCCTGGTTTTCTCTAGCCCAAGTGTTGTCACAGGTAAGGAAAAGTAGATCACAGGGTTAACAAACATAAGATTCTAACTGAGCTTTCACTTTATATCTCTCCGAGGGGATATAGGAGCACAACTTACGCTCTATGGTTGTTTTCCATACATCAGTGGGTGATTCAAACCAAGCTCTCACTTTATATCCTACCTCTTCTTTGGGAAAAGCTAGCACAAACTACGTTTCCAGGTTTTTTACCTTACATATCAATATATGCTACATCACGGAACTTACGTCAGGCTAATTTCTGCTCCTTTAGCATCATATGCATCTATATTTAAATATGCAACAATAAGGAACATATTGTAGAGCCTGAACACTCATTATAAGAGGAAAATACAATATTGTGGTACATCTCAAACTCTAAGCATCTAAAGAGCGCCCCAATCTTTTTTATACAGTACCATATACTTTATAAGATAAGAAATACATTCGACAAGCAGCCTCACCTTTCTCTCATGGAAAAACATGGCAGTTCCTAAATCCTTGTGCTGCCTCGGTGGCTTTATTATTGTAATGCCTAATTTAAATCCAAATCGCGAATATAAATCATTTTTTAAACTCACAAGTTAATTGACTACCTGCAAGGGCACAGAGGGGCTCCAATAGTATCCTTGTCGACTTGTCGTCAGCAAAGTCTCTGAAAACAATATTTTCTGCTACAATCAATCATCAAGAAAAGCATGTCGCGAAGCAGGTACATAAATTTCAAATTTACAGTGCTGTGTTAGTTGGCATTTTCAGCAACTGCAAATTCTAGGAGATTATGGGGTGTTTCTGTTTTGGTCTAGCTAAAATCAACGAAAATGGTTGTCCATGGAAATCAGACTAATATGAATATGCCACAAAGAGAATAACATGAGATTGAATAGTGAGACCATAAGGCTGGCGAGGCCATACTCCAGGAGGAGGCGCAACAAAAAGAAATTTCGACATGAATTGACATGTGGATATACCAATATAGTAAATATAAAGCTTAATTACCTGGACACCCAAACCAGTTGTTTAGATCAGAAACAACGTGAAAGGTGTGAAGCCTGAAAACGATTGTGAACTCTGACGTGTTCCTTGCTGCACGCCTGCACTATACATAACATAATTATGTTAATCTTTGCGTGATGGAAGGCTGAGATACTCTATCTATCTTGACATGATCGAAGGGTGAGGTCACCTGATAGCTCTATCTAAATTCACTGCTGCAAAAAATCAAAATACAGATATGTGAGTTAGCATTTGATGAATAGTAAATTAAAATCTTCAGTCGGCCGTGGTGGCTGCAGCTACGCTTTGCCTCGATCTACACTTCATCATCGATGATTTTCCCCTCTCAGTTGTGTGCTAAAAATTCCGCCGGTGTAGGTGCATATGTACAAGATGGGATCTACAAATTGTGTATCGGTTATTACTCACTTGTTGAACGAGGTAGAAGAAATCGAATTCCTCCGCCGAGGAGACGGCCACGAGGGAAGGCAGGAGCAGAACGGAGAGCACAACGATTTTCATCTTCGATTAGCTTTTGATTTTTGCAGCTAGCACCGGATTTCGCTGTGCCGCTGCAGCGCCGGATTTCCCCGTCGCTACAGCCTCCGCTTCGATCTACCGCCGCGCCGCCAAGTCAATACCACTTCGCCGACCAGTTCTGCTAGCCCGACAGATTCAATATCGTGAAGTAGTCGCCGCAGCCTCCGCCTCGACCGCGCCTCCTTCTTCCTCCGCTCCGGCGACCGGCCCGTCCGTCGAGATCGTGAAGTGTAGTCGCCGCAACCCCTCTGTTTTACGGTTTATTCCTAACCGCGTGCGCTCCGGTGCTGAAAGACAGCAATTTCATTCGTTTCTCCTCTCACCTTTTCTCCACGCAAGCTCCCTGATGGACAGAGGCTTGTACATGCATTTATTTTGAGATTCGTTTTTTAAAAACGAAATATCTTGAGAACCGTTTATCCAATTTACGAACCGTTTTCACTTTTGAACTCCTCGCGTCGAGATTTTCAAAACTAAATCACATATTGACAAACTTTTTTTTTGTACTTCGGATTGTGTATGTTTTGTACACCCTAAGTGTAGTCGTACGTACAAACTGAATTTTATAGTTGTATGTACAACTTGCTACGTGTAGTTGTTTGTACAACCCGAATTGCTGTACAACCCGGTGTATATTGTTATACAATCCGGTCTGTGTGTTGTTGTACAACCCGGTTTTTGTTGCTGTACAACGCGGTGTCCGTTGCTGTACAACGCGATATCCGTTGCTGTACAACCTGGTCGGGGTTGATGTACGTACAAACTGATTTGTGTTGATGTACAACCCGGTCTGTATTGTTGTACAGTCCGGTCTGCGTTGCTGTACATCCCATTATGCGTTGATGTACTAATAGTTTGTGTTTTATACAAATTTAATAATAGATCCAGATCTAGATCTGGATTTGAATCTGGATCTGTACATGCACGGGACCGCCTCAATTTGCGTGTCCACGTGGCAACAGCAGCTCACACACAGGATCATGAAATAGACCTTTGCGAAGGCCACCCTTTGCCTAGTCCAACCCCGGTTCGTTGCTCGAGTTGTTTGGTCGTATGACCTAGCTGGGCTTTAGTGGATGTTTATAGGCCCAATTAATCCGGAGCAGCTGCCCTCAGAGACTTTCGGCCCACTGCGGTAACCGGTGAATATCCAACGGCTAAAAGGGATAGTGGAGTGTGATCCGACGGCTGAAAATGCTCAAAACATGAGGTGGCCTGAGAGAGATCGAATTTGGCTCAATTTTAATATCCCTAATAGATGGAAGCCACACAGCTATAAGAAGTGTCAGAACAGATCTCTATGAGTCGCTCTACATGCAAGCCATTACCCTATTCCCTTCAGCCCGCTCATGTTCCTCTTCTCCAACACGGAACTGTAGATGCTCATTGATGCATGTAAAATGCATACATGAAATTTAGATTTTATTACTACATATTTTTACCAATTTGGAACTTATATGATGTTATATTCATGTTTTATAATGATTTCGGGGATTTTCTAAACAATCCCCCTCTTTTGATTCTAACTCCGTTTTCCAGAAAACGTCTTTTTTAGTGTTTTGGACTTTCCGGGAGTTTCAGGACTCCAAAAAGGGCAAGGCCAAAGAGCACTGTTCAGAATTTTCGAGACAAACGCAATAGGCCAAAAAATGAAGACCATAAGCCCAACCAACCATTCCCTGGTCGCGTGAGACCCCTTGTTTTCCCCCTCGTGGCTCTGATGCCGTCCGTTTTCGTCTCCGTGGCTTCGTCTTGACCTAAAACCGGTTATAAAAATAATCCCCCGAGGAGTTTCGCAGGAGGCAGCGGAGAAACACGAAACCAAGAAACAGAGAGTCGGAAGGCTGCCGCCGGAGAAGATTGGAGGGGGAAAACGTCGCCGGATCACCTCCGGAAGGCTCCTCCACCCCCCCCCCCTCCGGAGTCTCCATCAATACCACCGTCAAGACCAGCACCATCTCCATCCCATCTTCGTGATCCACTTCATCCCCCTCATAGTTTGAGATTGTTTGAACCCTAGCTATTGTCTAAGTACTATTCTACATGTTTGTGAATTGCTACTTGTCATTGTTTTGTGGGGAGATTCTATTTTTATATTGTGTTGTATCACTTGTACCATTGAATCATATCATGTATTTGCGTTGTGAGTAGTTCTCTCATGTTCCTAGGGGCATAGGACGAATTGGCAATGATTTATATATGACATGTGTTGGTATTTTGTCTAGTTTTTATATTTTGATGTGATTCTATGAAGGGGATGTGCGAATGTCGACTGCACATCACTTCACCTATATGGGCTCATAGGAGAACACCGTAGTGTAATGGAATGAGGGAGACTTGGGAGGACATGTAAACCTGAGGCAAAGTCATGAAGTTGCATTATGAGGGTTAATATCGGGGACCTTAGAGTTTCAGGCTATGGTGGGACTCTATTTCTTAATAACTCTTGTGTAGTCATTTACTTGGCCATAAGAACCATCATAAGGGGGTTTAGTTTATTTATTTAGTTTTACCTAATTATGGCTCCGTCCAAAAGAAGATTAAAACTTGACAAATGTTTACCTTGTTGTTCTAGAAATATTTATGCCATGAAGTCTATGTTGCCCTTGGAAACGTTTTCCACACATAAGTCGCACACCACTCAAGCTTGTCCTCTTGCTGCATAGAGGATTGGGCTTTCTCTCTTTGCGAGCTTTCACTCATCATATTTTATTTCAGCATTTTATTTCATTGCAAACTCTACACCAAAACACTTGCATCATTTTACTTTGTCTAGTGCATAGATAATAAGAATAGTAACACTCTTATTTGAAAGGATAAAACTTATACCTTCTACTCCTCTTGAGATCAATACTAATACTTACACATCGAAGATTTCAACGATCCCCTATACTTGTGGGTATCACTCATCCAAGTATTGACTCTATATGCTCTCGTCTATTATCTATATTATTTGTGATACGTAAATCTAATTACCATAGTATGTAGTGTGTATATTAGTAATAATATTTGGATGATTATAAAACTTCACCTGGTAGGTCAATTTTTAATAAGGAATTTATCAAATGCTTTAACCAGTTCTTGATAAATTGTTTAATAAGCGTTTTATCATTTGGTTTATATGAGTATTGGTTTATAGGACTATTGGTTTATAGGAGTATGAGTATCATTGCTCGATCCATTGTTTGCTTCAGCTCTTGGTCGAAGTTTGGGTGTCACCTTATTTTCAGTTGGATTATTTGTATTTGAGAGACCAAATCAGTGATATGAACATACTTAATAACTATTGTTTGTTGTACTGAATCTTGTAGCCTTTTCTCTACAGAATGCAACCATGTACAACCATCTTATGCTAGTAGAAAGTGCGCATCAGAAAGCTGATAATAATGTTCTGAAGTTTGTCGATCAACACAAGGTTCATCCCTACTGTGCCAAAGATTATGTGGACTAGGTAACTTAGCGCGGCCATGCCGCGCCCGTGAGGTAAAGAAAATTCCGTCTGGTAAATAAAATTTGAATTAGGTAGTTTGAACATTTTGAAGTTATTAAGTTTGTAAATTTAACCTACCTAGTGAATTTGTTTTTTTTGTGTAAAGTTACACCGTATTGAAACAGTCCAATTTGCTGCGTTGTGCCATTTGTTGCATTGTGTTATAAGTAATTAGGCAACTTTTGTAATCATTTTGATATTTGTTCATATTTTTCTGATGGTTATATTTGAAGATATATTTTTTTGGTAGTTAACCTTTTGCTAATTTTGGCTAAAATTACACCAAATTGAAACTTTAAAATGGTGTTGTAGTGTGGCATAAGTAATTATTTCTGTTGTGGTCATTTTGGTAATTTTTTCATATTTTTTTGATGGTCATATCTAAAGATATTAATTTTCAAATTTTAATTTTTTGTTGTTTTTTGTCTAAATTTAAACCAAATTGAATCTTGTTTTGGTAGTTAACCTTTTGCTAATTTTGTCTAAAATTACACCAAATTGAAACTTTAAAATGGTGTTGCAGTGTGGCATAAGTAATTATTTCTGTTGTGACCATTTTGGTAAATTTTTCATATTTTTTGATGGTCATACTTAAAGATATTAATTTTTTGTTGTTTTTTTCTAAATTAAAACCAAATTGAAACTTTTCAAATGTGTTGCATTGGGTCACAAATAATTAGTTATTTTTTTTGTGATCATTTTGATATTTTTTTCATATTTTTCTGATGCTTATATTTAAAGATATTAAATGAACAAAATTAATCATTTGCTAGTCTTTTTATGGAAAAAATGGAAAAAGAGGTGATACGTGCATTTTATATCATCATATTAGAATGTTACTGGAACTATTATATCAATGTTTTACATGTTTTAGATGATTTTGGGGACTTTCATACAAAGTCCCTATTTTTGGTGTTTAATATCTGGGAGGCAGAAAACCCCCTTTTCTTGTTTTTATTGTTGCAGGAGCTACAAGAACCCAAATGAAAAAAAAGGAAAGTTGCACAACAGTTTTTACATCAGGAGAACCAGAGGGGGCAAAAGATCGAAGAGGGAAGAGCCACGAGGCCCAAAAGAGGGGGGCCCACGCGGCCAGATTCCTTGGCTGCGGGGGGCCCACTAAGTGGAGCCTCGGGCACTGATGCTCACGGGTGTGAGGAGTTGGAAAACCCCAAGAGGAAGGTGTGAAGTAGTGCAGCAGCAAATTTCCGTGAGTGATGAAATCAAGGTTATCGAACCAGTAGGAGATGAAGAACACGTCTGAAGGTCTCCCCTTTGTAATGGCGCCAGAAATTGCTTGGTGGCGTGTATGTAACGCCCCGGGATTTATCCCCTTTTTTTTTGTGTGTTTTCTTTTTGCATCGACATAGCATCGCATTGCATCGCATTAATTTAATTGTTGCATTTAAATTTAATTTCCACAATTAAATTCAAATGCATTTCAAATTAATTAAAATTGTGTTTTTCAAATCTTTTAAAAATGTTAAAAACTAGTTTATTAAATTGTCCATTCAAAACTAAAAATATTTTGTATAGTTTTCGTATTGAAATTCCTCTTCGTTTTGGTTTTAAAAATATCATCAGAAATATTTAAACGGGTGAGAAATAAAGCCCAAAGGCCCATCTAACCAAACCCTAGGGTTTCCCTGGAAAATTATTTCCCACCCCCCTGCAACTTTGCAGCCGCCCCCCTTCACTTCTCCCTTTTTCCTTTTCTCTTTTCCCCCTTCTTTTCCTTTTTTCTTTTTCTTCTTTTCTTCTTCTTTTTTTTTCCTTCTCTTCCTTCTCTTCCCGAGCCCGCAGCGCCCCAGCCGGCCGACTCGCTCCCGAGCTCCGGCCTCCCACGCCGCCGTGCGCGCCTCCCCGCCGCCGCGCCGGCCTCTCCCCGCCGGCCGCCCTCGCCGCCGCCGCACCGGCCGCCCTCGCCCCGAGCGCCTCCTGCAGCCCCCGCACCTCCCGAGCTCACCTCCGCTCGCACCCGCGCCTCATCGCCGCCGGCCCGAGCTCCCTGCGCCTCCAGCCGCCGCCGCGCCCTGGGCCGCCGCCTCTCCCCGACGCCGTGCCGCCCCCAGCCGCACCAGCCCGACGCCTCCTCATCCCGCCACGCGCCCCCGAGCTCCTCCGCCACGCGCCCCGAGCCACCACCGGCCCGGCCACCTCGCCGCCGCGTCCCCTGCTGCATGCGCCGCCTCCGGCCGCCTGCGCCGCCCGCAGCTCGCTCCTGCACGCCGCGCCGCCTCCCCGGCTGCGCACCGAGCCGGCGCCCCACTCCGCGCCGTCGCCCGACGCCGCCAACACGACCTCGCCTCCTTCCTCATCCGCCGCGGACCTCGCCCCGTCGCCGCGTCCCCGACCGCCTCCTTCCCGGCCTCGACACCATCCCCATCCGTCCTTGGCGCACCGCACGTGTTCGATGAAATTCCCACACGAGGCGCCCTCGTGCCGCCGACCCCGGAGTCCATCTTCATGGCCCATCGACGAGGTCTTCCACCGTCTTTCCGTGTCGCCTCAGGTGTGTGGCCGCCTTCGTGCGTGACTTGAAACCGTTGCCGTGGCCCGAAGACTGGATGCGACAAGTGCGCCACCTACCCCGAAGCCGGTGCTCCGAACAACGACCACCCGGGCGACTACCCGCCCACTTCCACGACACCGACTAACGACGATGCCCCGGTTACGCGACGACTACTTCGTCTACGTTCCGAAGACGTCGGTTTCGAACCCTATCTCTCCAGATCCAACGTGCGAACCCAAACCCTAACCCTAAACCTTTTTTTATTAAATGTCATCTATCTTGTGCATATCGCATCATACCTGCATGTGTTGCATCTCTCGGGTTTGGTGGTGTAGGAAATCACCTAATTAATAAATATGGAATGTGTGGGGCAAATCAATATATGTATTGCCCTATTCCATTTAAATTGACTAAATCATCCATGCCATGTGTTGCCATATTAACCAACATTTAATATTGCTGGTAAATAAATAACTTGCACCTTAATATTAATTGCCGGGAATGTTTTCCCGCTTAATTTGGATTAGTTGCTTTTGTATTGCATCTTGCCATGTCATGCATCATTATCACATGATCATGCTGGATCTTTGACGTAGTTATAAAATGCATCTTTTAGGCTTTCCAGTGTTTGTTGCTTCTTCGAGGATACGACGTTGAGATGTGTGAGCAACGACAAGATCTGCTTCCATGCGGGATTCCAGGCAAGCAAAGTTTGCTTGTTTACCTATACATTGTCTTTCATTCCCGCCGTTGATCTCTGCTACCCTAGTTATCGATTCTTGAACTGCGATCCCATCACATGTTTATCCTGCAGCCCATACAGCTTTATCCCCACAACCTAATACCCGTTGCATGTTTATCTGTTGGCCTTGCGAGTCGTAGCGCATGCTTAGAGTTGTTTGTGCGAGTCGTCTGTTGGTCTTATGTTTCATCTGCTTAGTATGATATATTATTCTACCTTAATAAAATGTTGTATTATATTGGAGTATTATAATTAAAAGATAAGGCACCAGGCGGAAGGCCTTGCGAGGTGCTTTGTTCTGCTCAGTGTCAACCTAGGAACTGAGATTTTGTCCTCGGATCCAATTTTGAGCGCACTAACCACTTGTGGGAGGCCCTATGGAGCCCCCCTCGACTTTGAACGGATCTACAGCTTGTCCATGTGCCGCAAGTAGTTCGGGTTTTCCATTTGCTCATATGCATGTGCATGATGATGATGATGATGATGATGAGAGGGTATGTGATACGGGGGGTCATATAGGTGCGGTACGACACGAAGCGGACAGTTCCTACTGTGGTTTGAGCCGCATGGTGGCGTAGTCGCAAACTAATGAGTCCGCAATTGAGATTCGGCCGGACTCCTGACGCGGGTAACAACTCATATGGGTGGCACTTGGACTTGCTGTAGTGAAGGAGTAAGTCGTGTTGAGAAACCCTGATGCTTGCTTGGGTTGATCATGCGAGTATGAGTACAGTAGTGCACCCCTGCAGGGTATAATCTTATCGATGAGGCGTGTCCACGGTTATGGACGACTTTGGTGATGATGCTGGCTAACAAGATCTAGACAACTTGCACCTTATTAAAGTTAATTAATTTGACTAGTAATATAGAATTACTTTCACAATAAATTATAATTAAAACTGTTTAACGTGTGAGTTTCCCGAATTGCTTCCTCATATTTGGTTGAGGGGGTTAATTCAAGAATGGGTTATGTTTTGATGTTAGTTGTAGATGTTTATTTTATGTGCTCTCTTATCCCTCTCTAATTAGACGGAAGTTGTAGTGTGTCTCTTTAGGTTGCTAGTGCTGCTGCCGCTAAGTCCACCTCCCCTATATTTTGGGAGATGGTGTAGAAAGTAGGCAAGTCGGTTTTGCTTGCCAGGGAGTGCCCTGACCCTCTTTTGGGATGTGCTTTATGTGCAGTCAACAGGTTTGAAGTCTGACGACGTTAGCTTGGGAATCCCTCCGGCTTGGCTGGGCAGGGATATGGCGCCATTGCTTATCTTCAGGACTCTTAGTCCAATTTGCATCTTATCCGTAGTCGGATACTATTCTGCTTCCGCTGTCATTTGTATCTTTGTATTGTATATTTGTATCTTGACTCGTTCGAGTCGTTGTTGTATTATTTTATCTCCTGTTGTATTTGTGGATGTATCGGAACTGTTGTAATGTTATCACAATTCCACCCACATAATGCGCATGTTTCGACGTGCACATTATGTCTGGTGGGCGACCTAAAATCGTTATTATGCGGATTTCGGTGGGATCGCTTAAATCTACATAGTACCGATTTTAGGGCGTCACAGTGTAGTTGACGAGGGAGGTGGAACCTGCACAACACAATCAAGAAACTTTGCCCCAACTCAATAGTGAGGTTGTCAATCTCACCGGCTTGCTGTAACAAATGATTAAACGTATGTGTGGAGCATGATGTTTGCAGAGAATGAAAGTAGCAGTTTGCAGTTGGTTGTATTATCAGTTTAAAGAAAAGGACCGGGGTCCACAGTTCACTAGTGGTGCCTCTCCATAATAATAATAATAGCATACATGCGGGTAAACAAATTACAGCTGGGCAATTGACAGAATAAATAGCTGCATAATGATGCATATACTAATGACATGATTTCTAGTGTGAGATTCATTTGGGCATTACAACAATATACATAGACCGTTGCAACCGCATCTATGACTAATAATCCACCTTCGGTTAGCGTCCGCACCCCTTTCAGTATTAAGTTGCAAGCAACAGATTATTGCATTAGGCAAAGTGTGTAATGTAAGTAATAACATTATCCTTCGACAAAGTACTACTGTTTTATCCCTAGTAGCAACAGTACATCTACAATCTTAGAGGTTGATGTCACTCCCCCAGATTTAATAGAGAAATGAACCCACTATCGAGCATAAATACCCCCTCTTGGAGTCACAAGCATCTACTTGGCCAGAGCATCTACTAGCAACGGAGAGCATGCAAGATCATAAACAACACACACCATGATATTGAAGGGGTTACGGTGCAGAAAACAATAATTTTTCTAGCGAACGAAAACCCTAACTAGCCAGGATCTATCTATCTAGTACATGTGATAACGGTGGCGGAACGGGTTACATTACCTCCATGTAGACCGATAGCGGGGATTACGCTCCCGCACAAGCGTTGACGATGAAGTCGTACGTAGCCAACCTCGAGGTCGCGGAGAACTTGCCGCGATGACGAAGACGGGTGTCGACGATGATCTGCGTCGACGGGCGTCGGGCGGAAGAAGGCGGGGCGCCGGCACCAGGGGTGGTGCGCCGGCGGTAGAGGGGGAGGCGGCGCGGCGGCTGCAGGGGGGAGACGACGTCGCCCAGGCTCCTCAAAAGAGTTACCTCCAAGCACTCACAAACATACGGAGCTTAGCGACAACCCCCGGTCATTCAGATCCAGCTGAAATCGCAGACGTAGATCTTATCTGGAATCCCGCAGGGCAACGGTGCCCTGCGGTATAGCTTAGGTGGAGAGAGGGGGCAAAACGGGCGGAGAAACAGCTCGGCCGGCCTGCAATACAATTAATTGTATTTTCTAATGAATTACTCCAATTAATATGCCTTGCTATATAAAGGGGGGAGGGGGTGTGCAAACTCCCTAGCTCCCCCATGTGGGACTAAACAAAGGAGGAGGGGGGTGCACCCCACATGGGCTGGCCGAACCAGCCATGGGGCCCACCCCCCCCTTTGGTGATGCGGCTCCCCCTCTTGGGCCCTCTTAGGGCCCATGTAGGTGGGAGCCCCCTTTTTCCTTTATTTAATTAATATTAAATTAATATAAAATTCCCATTAATTCATAATTAATATATTTATATATAATTCAATATCCCGTGACTCCGAAACAATTTTGGGACCACCCAAACAACTTTCGGACATTTCTGGAACTCTTCCAGATCTTCCCGGAACTCCTTCCGGACCACCAGAACTCTTTCCGGATCATTTCTCTCTCTCCAACAAAAACCTATATTATTCCAGAACCTATCTCCTGGTGTCGCTAAGACCTTAAGTTTGTTACGCTACGGTTCGAGAACACTCCAGACATGGTCGAGACACTCCGCTCACCAATGACCGTCAGGGATACCTGGATGTATATGACGGCCCCTGTGCATTCTACGAATATCGTCGTTGAACCATAAATATGATATTCATTCCCTTTGTCTCTCCGATACTACCTTGTCCGAGATATGATCGTAGACACACCGATGTCTTTGTTGTATCTCGTTACCGACGAAGGTTATTAACTCGTCTGCGATATTACATCTCCATGACCTAATCATAAGCTGCGCAGCTATATAGATGCAATATCACCGAGTGGGCCCAGAGTATCTTTCCATTACAAGAATGGACAAATCCCGCTCTTGATCCTTATGCCTCGATGCTCTTTCGGAGTACCCAAGATGGACACCGTTATTGTCATGCTATATAAGACACAACGTTTGATGCTCTCAAAGCACCCCTACAAAGCATCAATAAGTACGGTCTCACGGTCTAAGGAATAATCTATCATAATCTTATCTATTGCAAATGACAAACATCGTAATACGATCTTATTGCAATACATTGCGCATGTCCATCACCTTATTCAACTAACAAGATGACCCCATTGTCAACCGACGTCATTGTCCTTGATCAGGAATCTCGATCAACTGTTGCCCAATGGACTAGCTCATATAGAGGCTTGCTAGGGACCTGGTTGTCTATGTATCACACGTGTATCAATAATTCCGATTAATATAGTTATAGCATGATACACAAACCTATTATAAACTTATGAGATAATGCAATAAATACTACTTATTTATTTGCCTCTAGGGCATATCTCCTTCAGTCTCCCACTTGCACTAGAGTACAAATAAACTAGCTGCATTTTACTTTATCAGAATCCCTTATCAAAATAAGAATCATTTGATAATGCTTGCTTGTGGAAGAGTGTTACTGCATAATCCATGATTGTACATGCTTTTGCGATTCACTGATATCAACTTGCTTGATATCACCATGTTGTCCAACAACATATATGCAAATACCGTAACTAAGTGAGACTTCTGTTTCCCAGCGCTTACTCTGATTATACTAACCAGATAACTGCCCTGAAAAACACACTCAAGCCATAGAGAGCCCCTTGTAACAATTACAAACTCGCGATATCTACATACTTTCACACCAATGTAGAAAACTTGACATTCTAATGTCAATCCAACAACTAAAACACCTCTACTTCCAGTAAATTCTAAATTTACTTTTATAACTGCTGTTCTTCTAAGAACATCGGTTATATTTCATCGAGCAGATAATATGGTTTCTGTATGATGTCTAATATTACATAATAGACTCACATGTCATACAACCATTACTTTCATGCATCATTACTCTTAATGATCAATTGGATTTCAAAGGACCATCCTTTTGATCAATCAGATATAATCCAAAACAACTCGACGAACTATTTAAAATTCCCGTTCTATTTCAAAATAGACACTAACTTTCAAATAGTTTCACAACTTCATCCTATTCTATTGGTACAATTTCACAATGTGTTAATTACACAAGATGAACTCGGCTCCCACTCAAGTTATGTCTCCACATATTTGAGAACACGAGCTCCCACTCAAAAACGTGTCATCCACATATTTGAGTTCCTGAGCTCCCACTCAAAAATATGCTCTTTACATATTCCACCTGAGTAAACTAACATTGACTCCCACTCAAATCGACATTTTGGTCAAACCAAAATGTAACATCCTGGGATTTGAAAAATCAGAAAAATTTAAAACTTTTAAAAATTACTTTGTATGTTACTTTTGAAAGAGTATTCAAGCATTGCACTCATGCATTCATGCATAAACATCATTTCATCTTGTGGCTTAAATTAAATAAGAGTTTGAAATTTTAAATTTTATTTATATGTTTTGAAAATTATTCCATAAACATGTTATTTGTATCTTTTATAATATTCCAATTTATAATTTTTATTTTGGGAAATAATACTACCAAAAAGTTCTAAATTAAACAAGCTTTCCAAAACATATTTTTATGAATTTTTCTGAAGAGTTTTGGTTAAGTTTAAAAATCAAATTTGAATTAAAAGTTTGAAAATAGAAAATGATTTGTCAAAAAAAGAGAGAGAAGAACAGCCCGAACCAACTGGGCCGAAGCCCATCTCCTTTCTACCGCGCGCGCAGCAAGTCGTGGCCCAGGAGCAGCCCAGCAACAGCCCGCTTTTCCCTCCATCTCACAGACAGCCGGGTCCCACCCCCTGACATCGTATCATCCCCAACCTCTGTTCTTTGTATTTTCTTCACGGGAGAGTTCGATCCGAACTCAATCACCGAGCCGTGTTCCGCACAGATTCTTCCGTCTATAAGTATCCCAACCCCGCCACCGTTCCTCCGCGTAAGAACCCTCGCGACTCCGCCTCCAGGTGCCCGAGATCGATCTCAACTCCGTCGACTTTGCCGCCGCCGTGGTCCCTGTTTTCCGGTGAGAAACGAGCACCCGAGAACCTCTCATTGATCTTAAACTCCTTGCCACATCGCTGCGCACGTCCCTGACAAATTTTCCCTCAATTTTCTGCACGGAGACGAGCAGTTCGTCCGCGACCGAGGTGCATCGTCGTAGCCCTCAACTCCGGTGAGCAACTGGGAGGAGAAGAGGACACTCCAAGGCCTCCGAACACGCCACCGAGACCGCCTCGACCTCGTCTTCATCCGGGTATGATCCCCCTGTCCAAACTCCTCTAGAACGCGTAGAACGAAACTTCCGTTCATGCCCGCCGCCGTGATTCGTGTTTTCCGGCCGAACTCCGGCGGAAGCGCCGCCAGTTTCTGGCTCTTGAATCCTACGCCGCTGGATCTGTAATCAACGCGCGAGATTAAATCACCCTTACCGCTTCGTCCATCAGATCTGGTGCGTTGGATTTAAAGTAGATCGTACGGTCCACGCACGCGATCCGTGCGAAACGGTACCGGCCAATCAGCGAGCGCCGCGTGGCGATTTTATTTTCTATTTCGGCAGAGAATTTGTTTTAAAAACAGAAAATAACACAAACTTGCAAAAATCATAACTTTTTAACCACAACTCCAAATTTAATAATTTTTATATATTTGGAAAGTTCTCGACATGTAGAATATTTTGGATCTGACAAAATTCAAATTTGACATAGTATAAAATATTCAAAATTCAAATGGTGAATTTGAGTATATTTGTAATAACTTTAAATCTAGAAATCCAAAAATTGCAAATAAATATATTTTAGAAACTTTGGAATATTTGTAAATTAATGCCACTGCTATAAAATAATTTTGAGTAATTTTTGAATGATTTCATAGTTGTGTGTTTAATTTGAATAGTTTAACTAATTTTGAAATAACTTTTAATAGAAACATTATTTTGGATTAAATCCAATTGCAATAGATTTAATTAAATGCTCTCTGTCTATTAAAATTAATTATAAAATTTTGTTATAAAAATTTAGTCATAGGAAACTTTAATCTTATAATTATTCCTTTTAGTATATTTTCCAAAATTAGAAATTAATTAAATTGCATTTATAAATTCATGCATATTTATAAATAAAACACAAAAGTTATTTTATGTTTCTTGTGATTTAAGATTTCATTTCATTCATAGCATATTTTATATTGTAAATATAATTCTCAAAGGAAAACCCCTCTTCAATAGTTTTCTCTAAGTTAGGATTATTTTCAAACTTAGTATTTTGTGAAAAGTGCTATGCACTAGACACTTAGTAGTTATCAAGATGGAGCTAGAAGACCATTGAAGGACTTAGCCAAAAACAAAACTTCAGAAGTATCTTCAAGGAGGAAACACTTAGAAGAAAATCAAGAAGAAGTTCATGAAGGACTTAGAAGAAAACAGACTCTGGAAGCATCCCCAAGATGTCAAGCACTTAGAAAAAAAGTGAGAAGAAGTTCAAGAAGGCCAACCCCCTTTCTATTCTCTAAGTCTTTCTCTCTGTCTTTCCTTCTCCCCTGAGATTTCATGAAGACTAAGTAAAACCAAGACCAGCCTCGAGGATACAAGAATCATCAAGTCTGAAGATTCATCAAGACTACCAAGAACTCAATCAAGACCCCATCCAGAAGAAAGTTACAAGTCTGGAGATGAAGCCTGGAGGACAACTACATCTTTCTTTCTATCTTTTCTGTCTTCCTATTCTTCTTCCACTTTGGACATAAACCAAGTCCTTAGTGATTTTGACCTAGGTCCTTAGTCATATTTGACTAACACACTTGCCTTGCATTCACTTAGAATAATTTCTTGGCATGGCATGCATCTCTAGTTTTTAGAAATATTTTGCACATCATGCATAACATGTTTTTGTATGGTTATTTTGTTTGTATGTTTATTTGTGTCTTGTTTGATGTGTTAGAAATTTCGGAGGGAAACGACAACTGTTGTAGCTGCTGTTGCTATTCTTCTTGTTGCCAAGGCAAGTGGCACACCCTCATAAACTTCCTAAGTATTTTCTATGCATTACTTAGTATGTTTATTATATGCATGTGTTGGATAGTATTGCTATGCTGAAACTACTATATCCCTTACACTAGTTGTGTCTAGAATCCTATGGGTAACTTGGTAGAAATATTGATGCTATGCAAAAGTTGTTTTGTGAAAAGTTATTTTCTACTAAGTTAAAGATACTTCTGGGTGGATGTGGCAAGAGGATGGAGGTTAGAGTTGAATGGCTGCTTAGGCTCATTTAGGTGGGTGCACCTGGCTAAGACCCAGGCTCATTTAGATGAGTGAACCTGAGTACGTACACTTGAGGATGGCCGCCCAGGAACAAAGGGACCAACGTTTTCTCCAAGTGAAGATGCTTCCAGTGCAGCCACGTGGTATAATGGCTCTGCCTTGACTTTTCCCCAAAGGTCTCGTCTCAGGCTTCTCCTTTCCTTTTCACTACATGAGGGTCAAGGACAGAAGGGTTGTTTGAGTCTCGTGGTGAAAGTGCACAACCTCTGCAGAGTTAAAACTAAGTACTTAGCCGTGTCCTCGGTTACGGACAATTTTGAGCAGCTGATCAAGGATTCAACGGAGGCTCCCAACATTCCAATTTCCAAGTTAAAAGTTGATGGGTGAACAAGGGAAGATGAGATTATGGTTTTCATGCCATACTTGTCCTGATTTCAAGAAAAGTGTTTTCAAAAGAGTAGGAAAAATTGGCTTTATGCAAATTAGCCTTGAACTCCACCAGCCAAATATGCATGTAGGCTATAGAGTTATTCCATTAAGTGTCCACTATAGTGTCACTTGCCAGACTCCATTTTTAATGGAATCTGACCCACTCTGTTACAAAATTTTATTTGATACAGGTTGTTTAGATGACGAGTGAGGTTTTCGTTAAGGGATTTCGAGTCTGCACCAACATGTTTTCGCCTGTGGCGTATCATGAAGTTGGAGGCTCATAGAAGATTTATTTCCGTTGCTTTATTGTTTTGAGCTAGCTTTAAGCTATGCAAAGATGTATCGAACTACTTATTTTTGTAATTCTGGATCATCGATGTAATAAAATTGATACTTTGTTGTGATATTACATCGTAAACTGTGTGTGCAAACGAATCGATCCAGGGGTTTGCACTATACACAGGTATCTGCCTTATTTAAAGTGCAGGTACATTACACAAAATCATTGATCTATTATCAATTCGAGTTTAATACAAACTACAATATTACATTAATACAAATCCCTCAGACTTCAAGCATGTCTACATAAATGTAGTCAACAAATTTGATCTTGTCCAAGACACATTTCTTGACAAGACATGCTACCGCGTCTTTCTTATAGTCACATTTCTCATATAACACTTTATATGACGATTAAACAATCTTATTCCTCTAATAAGAATTGCAGCAACAATTACTCTCTTAATCCTTTCAAATGTAACTTGGATTTCCAGGCTCAAAAAGCCTTTGTTCGTACTCTGATATTTTCTCAACTTTCTTTGTATTCATATAGTGCACCTTGATCTTTCAACAAGATCTGAAACACTTAATACAGTGATGTGACCTGACAGCAATATTACATATAACAACACTTTATTTAGAAGTTTCTTTCATGAAAATATTATGATCTTTATGAAGAGGATTGCAAGCAGAAAACAATTTTCTAGTCTCCCTCACTCTTAATCACCAAATTTTCATTAGCATACATATACTCTTTGGAACACCTTCCAACATAGGTCTGACACTTTATTTCAAGCTTCTAATTCCAATCCATAAACCATAATTCGAAAAATCATATTTTCCTCGGAATTACATAGACAACAAACTAAGTTTTGTTTCTATTTGGTTTTGGAATACACTCTCATCCAATGTGAGTAATCTACAAAGAATTATTCATGTATATTCCGAATTATCGTATAATCATATACAAGTCGACACTACTGTCGATCCTACGAATTCTCGTTGAGGAAAATATCCATTTTCTAAAGTGGACATCGACTATAATGTCTCGAACATATTAGGAGATTCTAAGACAGATTCTGACAGACCACACTTTATATAAAATAGAGCATGATTATAATTCCCCACATATCACTATATATGACATTATAATATTGTGAAACAAATTTCCACACGTCTTTTGTGTTGAAACCATAATTCAAAAATATTGTCCTTTGATCGAATTTTGTGAATACAATATTTAGTAATCTTTCTTCTGAAAAACCCCATTTGATCTATTATCAAATTAATTTCAGACTCCATAATTTATCGGGCAAATACTCCTATTTACCAAAATCATGGAAGAATTCGGATCATGCAATAACACCATTGATTAATCATTAAAAATGACTCTCAATCAATTTCCTCTAGTATTGCAACTTCAATACTGCATTTCAAACTTAATCAATTTTGGCACTCGAAATACTTAAATGGACCAAAATTATCCATTACTTCTTTCATTGACTTTATGACTAAATTCGATGGTGTTTGTTCTTTGGACACATAATTTTATCATTCCCGCTATTATAAATGTATATCATACGCATAATGTAATTGAGATGTGATGCAAATTACTCATAACATGAAACAACTGCTTTGTTTCATAACATAAAACAACTGATTTGTTCTATATGAATAATTATGTCTTGCAACATTCAAGACACCAAACTAGATCACTCTCTCACTATTACAAAATGTCTTATCAAAAACTATTGATGATAACTTATATGATATCTCGAGGGCGTGAGCACTACTGGCCATGAACTTGCCATCACTCGTGCACTGTCATGTAACCCTTCGCCACATACTTGTGATAATCAGGGACTGTTTCACAAACAGAACAAGTATCAAATACTTTTCATCAAGTATGAGAAGAATACATTTATGTCTTCGTATATCAAATATACCCGCAGCGTCGAAGAACTCTTCTTCGATGGAATCAACTTTTAGAGATTTGAACTTGTTCACAAATGTGAAGAAGCTCACCGTGTCTCTACAGCATATTCACGCACATGCTATTTACAGCTAGGAGGTAAAGCACAATCTCTATTGCACTGGAGTTCGCCATCTAGAAATCGTAGATATTCGTAAGCCTGAAGTAGATGTCACACAACTTCTTCAACTGAGTCTCCAGACAGGTATGCTCCCCATGTGAATGGTCCGGAACTTTCTAAGCTGTCTGAACTGCTCAAGACTCAATTCATCTTTGAAGTGACCTCTGATCGCATCAATCACGACATATGGCTCCATGTGTTGAAACAACTTTCAACTCAGGTGCTAGGCATACGCTCATGACGACCTTCACTTCCATGAAAATATCATGATGCTTACGGAACTCATCATCTTGCTCCTTGTTATCAGAATCATCTGGTCTAACTCCTAACTAATGTTTCAGGACATATAGGATGTTTGTTGTGTTTGGAGAGTGTTTCTAAAACCAATGTACCAGCTGATGAAGTTGGACCCGTCGGCTTCTAAGGTAGAATCCGAGCTCTTGAGGAAGCAACCGAAGTGTAGTTCCGTAGTCTCCAGATGTGATCGCAAAAGAGGTAAGGATAAGTTTATAATATATAGGTGAGTTTTAGTTTTATAATCACATTATCAAAACACACCACACCAAGATTATTATCCCTAAAAATAATAATGGCGATTACACGACCCTCATCCACCACACCACCCCCGATCATCACGGCCGACAGCACAACTTCAAAGGTAGACATAAAATGTCGATCACAACAACTCTATGACTCGTGCTCGATCTTTCGATCTTCCCGTGTTCCGAGTCCATATTTCTGGATATGCTAGGCTCGCCAATCAAACCTCGAAGACCCTGCGCGTGCAACATGGCTTACACCCACTGTATGCGAATGACGAGATGTGTGACACCCGATCATCACGGCCTGCCTCATAACGTAGAACTTTCTTGGTGGTGCGCAATGAGGGAGAACACAATTTTGGTATTTGTTAGGGATCATCCTATTTATGATGCTACCGTTGTATATCTAGCATATAAGCAATCAATAGGATGCACACACAACAGCACACAATAATGATGCAATGAAGTGCGATGTGACATGGTCGATGCGCCTGGACCTTCATGTCGCCATGTGCCTGGCCCCCGGCGCCCCGGCATGGCTCCGAGTCTATAGAGCCCTCCACTGCCTCCGACAGTACGAGTAATATCAAAACTTACCGTAACCATGTCACATAAAATAACGCCTCTGCAAAACAAAATTAGACGCCTCTAGCTTTATTTAGTTTTGCAAGTTTTACGTGGCATATAGGCTTATTCGTAAGAGAATCGCTTCCCTACCTATGAACTTTGTACCACAACGTTGATCGTATAATTGCATGTTTAAGCATCCCTTTCGGGCCCTCCATCGAAAATGCTTTGCCGACTAGAGAGAGAGACAGACACCCGCCAGCCACAGATACGGTGCAAGCCGTATGTCAGTAGTGGAACCAGTCTCGCGTAAGCGTACGCGTACAGTCGGTCCGGGCCGCTTCATCAACTCAATACCGAAGGCATCGCAAGTGCACGCTAGAGGGTAGCAAATATAAGAAAGACGCCCTCATTCAACATGAGTTCTAACCGTACCAGCAGTATTACGCATAGATCGGCTCTGATACCACTGAAGGGGTTACGGTGCAGAAAACAATAATTTTTCTAGCGAACGAAAACCCTAACTAGCCAGGATCTATCTATCTAGTACATATGATAACGGTGGCGGAACGGGTTACATTACCTCCATGTAGACCGATAGCGGGGATTACGCTCCCGCACAAGCGTTGACGATGAAGTCGTACGTAGCCGACCTCGAGGTCGCGGAGAACTTGCCGCGATGACGAATACGATGACGCCGGGGTGTCGACGATGATCTGCGTCGACGGGCGTCGGGCGGAAGAAGGCGGGGCGCCGGCACCAGGGGTGGTGCGCCGGCGGCAGAGAGGGAGGCGGCGCGGCGGCTGCAGGGGGGGAGACGACGTCGCCCAGGCTCCTCACATGGGCTGGCCGAACCAGCCATGGGGCCCACCCCCCTTTGGTGATGCGGCTCCCCCTCTTGGGCCCTCTTAGGGCCCATGTAGGTGGGAGCCCCCTTTTTCCTTTAATTAACTAATATTAAATTAATATAAAAATCCCATTAATTCATAATTAATATATTTATATATAATTCAATATCCCGTGACTCCGAAACAATTTCGGGACCACCCCGAACAACTTTCGGACATTTCTGGAACTCTTCCAGACCTTCCCGGAACTCCTTCCGGACCACCAGAACTCTTTCCGGATCATTTCTTAAGGCCCATGTAGGTGGGAGCCCCATTTTTCCTTTATTTAATTAATATTAAATTAATATAAAAATCCCATTAATTCATAATTAATATATTTATATATAATTCAATATCCCGTGACTCCGAAACAATTTCGGGACCACCCGAACAACTTTCGGACATTTCTGGAACTCTTCCAGACCTTCCCGGAACTCCTTCCGGACCACCAGAACTCTTTCCGGGTCATTTCTCTCTCTTCAACAAAAACCTATATTATTCCAGAACCTATCTCCTGGTGTCGCTAAGACCTTAAGTTTGTTACGCTACGGTTCGAGAACACTCCAGACATGGTCGAGACACTCCGCTCACCAATGACCGTCAGGGATACCTGGATGTATATGACGGCCCCTGTGCATTCTACGAATATCGTCGTTGAACCATAAATATGATATTCATTCCCTTTGTCTCTCCGATACTACCTTGTCCGAGATATGATCGTAGACACACCGATGTCTTTGTTGTATCTCGTTACCGACGAAGGTTATTAACTCGTCTGCGATATTACATCTCCATGACCTAATCATAAGCTGCGCAGCTATATAGATGCAATATCACCGAGTGGGCCCAGAGTATCTTTCCATTACAAGAATGGACAAATCCCGCTCTTGATCCTTACGCCTCGATGCTCTTTCGGAGTACCCAAGATGGACACCGTTATTGTCATGCTATATAAGACACAACGTTTGATGCTCTCAAAGCACCCCTACGAAGCATCAATAAGTACGGTCTCACGGTCTAAGGAATAAGCTATCATAATCTTATCTATTGCAAATGACAAACATCGTAATACGATCTTATTGCAATACTTTGTGTATGTCCATCACCTTATTCAACTAACAAGATGACCCCATTGTCAACCGACGTCATTGTCCTTGATCAGGAATCTCGATCAACTGTTGCCCAATGGACTAGCTCATATAGAGGCTTGCTAGGGACCTGGTTGTCTATGTATCACACGTGTATCAATAATTCCGATTAATACAGTTATAGCATAATACACAAACCTATTATAAACTTATGAGATAATGCAATAAATATTACTTATTTATTTGCCTCTAGGGCATATCTCCTTCAGATATATTATGAAGCAAATGACATAGTATTCAATATCCATCGGATCCCAGCAAACACAACATGTAGCATTACATAAAGATGATCTTGATCATGATAGGCAGCTCACAAGATCTAACCATGATGGCACAATAGGAGAAGACAACCTTCTAGCTACTGCTATGAACCCGTAGTCCAAGGATGAACTACTCACACATCAGTCTGGAGGCGGGCATGGTGATGTAGAGCCCTCCGGTGATGATTCCCCTCTCCGGCAGGGTGCCGGGAAGAGCTTCTCAACCCTCCCGAACTAGGGTTGACGACGGCGGCGGCTCCGTAAGGTTTTGTGGAAAAGTGTTCGGGTATTAAGTCTTGTATTGTCGGGGGGTATTTGTAGGCGAAAGGGCGAAGGCGGTGGAGGCCCGAGGCCACGCCACGTGGTGTTGGCGTGGCGGGGGGGGGGGGGGGGGAGCCGTGCCCCCACCTTGTGACGGCGCCTCGTTGCCCTCCTTCGTTTCCTCTTCGGACTTCTGGAACGTGTCGGAAAAAATAGGAACTTTGGCATAAAAATCGTACAATTCCGAGAATATTTCCTTAAGTGCTTTTCTGAAACCAAAAACAGCAGAAAACAGGGAACTGTCACTGTGGCATCTTGTTAATAGGTTGGTCACAGAAAATGCATAAAACAACACAAAGTGTATATGAAACACGTAGCAATTGGTATAATATGTAACATCCCAACATTTTATAATGTTCAAAAATCACTAAAATTTAAAACTTTTGTTTTTAATTAAAATAAAACATTAAGTGCATAAGAAAACCAACTATAAAAGACTTCAATCATATTAAAAGAGTTTATTAATTTAAATATCTCAATGTATCATTAATTTTCAAAACTTGTTTCAAGTTAAACATTTTATTATTCCATTGTATCTTCTTAAGACTCATTATATGAATTGACAAATGTGTTACAAACTTTCAAACCAGTTTTATTCTAATAAAATAGTTTACTTATAAGTAATTGATTTCAACCATTTAGCCATATCTATTCATAAATTCAAGACTATTAAAATGGTATAATTGCCAAATGGTTTTCACTCTTTTAACTAAGTTCAAAATATAGTTTGGAAATTATAAGCCTATAGTTTATAACTTTAAAACTTCATAAATTAAAATTAACGAATTATCCAAATAAACATTTCATTTGCTTAAATGAACTTAATTATTTTCATAGCATGAAATGATTAATATATTCTAAATAAGAAATTAACTAAAACAAAAATCTTTTCCAAAGTTGTTATGAAGTTTCAATTGAATTATATTGATATAAAATATAATGGTGCACAAATTATTTTGAATTAAAATGAATACATTATTTTCCCTTTTTATTTCCTATAGTAGGTGTTATGTTATTTAGTATTATACTAAAGCCTAAAATGAATTTAGTATTTGAAAATGAGTTTAAATGACTTAAATTCAAACATATTGGAATATGGGTATTTTACAAATTTTATTTAGCCACAAGAAAATGTAATTAAGATATAATTTCAAATTTGACTTTAAGTGTCAAATTTGTATTTAATCAATATTTCAAAAAATTATTTTTTTAAAAGTTCAAAACATGCCCACAACTGGTTTAACACAAAGATAATAATTTTATAAATTTTTAGAAATTTATTTGACTTCATTTGGAGTTATGAATCAAAAGATATAAATAAAATGGAAAATCAGAAAAAGAAAAATAAAAATCGCTGACGTCAGCATCGTCTTCCTCCCGCAGACCACGCCTCGACCGGAAACCGCCGGCGATTGCTCGCATTGATTCGTGCGATTAAGGCTATTAAACCTCTCCCTCTCCTGCCCTATTTGTAGCCCCGACCCTCCTCCACCTTTCCCCTCTGTTTTCCCTCTCCATAACGCCGCAAGGCTGCGAGAATAGCTCGCCGGAGTCCACCGTGTCCGCCGCCGCCATTCCTTCGATTGCCGGCGCCAGGGAAGGTTTCTCCGCCTCTTTTTGGTCTCCTCAGGTTGCCCTGCTCCTGGTGCATCTCGCTAACCCATCCCCGACCTCCCGTTCTCAGAAAAACCGAGCGGACCGAGCTCGACCGAAGTCGCGGGAGGAACCGTGGCTCCACCATCGCCTCCACGCCGCCCCAGGAAGAACGAGTAGGCGTCGTCGCCTCCATCACCTTCCCCGCGACGAGCCGCATCCGTAGCCGTCGTCCTCGCATCCGGGGATCGCCGGAGCGACGAATCGGTCCACGTCACCGCCGTCGTCTCCATCTCCGGCGAGGAGCGCGCCGCCACAGTCAACAGATCTGGCATTTTTGCAGAAAAGCCCCTACTTATTAGAATTGTTATAACTTTTTACTCACACATCCAAATTCAAATATTTTTATATATTTGGAAAGCCCTTGACATGTAGAATATTTTAGATCGGCCAAAATTCAAATTTGACCTAGTTTGAAATATTCAAATTTCAAATGGTGGATTTGAGTATTTTTGGCATAACTTTAAATCTGTAAATTCAAAAATTAGAAATAAAATTGTTTTAGAGACTTTTGGAATATTGTAAATTGATGCCACTGATATAAAATATTTTTGAGTAATATTGGAATGAATTCATAGTTATATATTTAATTTAAATAGTTTGAGTATTTTCAACATAACTATTAATAGAAATATTATTTTTTATTAAATCCAATTGCAATAAATTTAATTAAATGCTCTCTGTCTATTAACACTATTTATAAATTTTTTTTCCTTTTATTATATTTTGCAAAATTAAAAACTAATTGAATTGCAATTATAACTTTATGCATATTTTATAAATATCACAAAAATTAGTATTATCTTTCTTGTGATTTAAGATTGCATTTTATGCATATCATATTTTATTTTGTAGTTATATTTCCCATAAGAAAACTCCTCCCCCATTTTCTCTAAGTTAGGATTATTTTCAAACTTAGTATTTTGGTAAAAGTGCTATGCACTAGACACTTAGTAATTTTCAACATGGAGCTAGAAGACCAATGAAGGACTTAGCCAAAACAAGACTTCAGAAGTATCTTCAAGGAGAAGAAGCACTTAGAAGAAAATCAAGAAGAAGTTCATGAAGACAACCAACAATATTTCTAAGTCTTGCTTCCCCTCTCTTTCATTTCTCCTTTCTTCTCCTAGACCTATTGAAGACTAAGTTAAATCCAAGACCAGCCTAGGTGATACAAAAATCATCAAGTCTGAAGATTATTCAAGTCTACCAAGAATTCAATCAAGACATCACATAGGAGAATATTACAAGTCTGGAGATGAAGCCTGGAAGACCAACTACATCTTTCTTTCTATATTTTCCCTCTTTCCTAATCTTGTCTATCACTTTAGACTTAAACAATTTTTGATCATGATATTATCATCTTAAAGTTTGTTGGATCCTAGTATCCAATTTACGAAGAGTTGTTAATAATTGTTGATCACCTTGAAAAATAGACTTAGTATTTTCTCTAAGTATTTTATGCACATCATGACTAAGTCATTAAAGTGCTTATTCAAGATAAAGTTTTAACAAAGTTATTTTTATCCAACTTGACCTTAGTCCTTAGTCATTTTGACTGACATATTTGCCTTGCATAAACTTAAAAGATTTCCATGGCATGACATGCATCTCTAGTCCTTAGAAATAATTTGCATATCATGCATGACATGTTTTCCTTAGAAGTTTTATAAAAACTTGTTTGTTCACTTTGTAGGTGTTTGTATGCATTGTGTAGTTGTGGTTTATGTTGATTGTTGTATTGTTGCTTGTCTATACTGTTAGATTGAACGGAGAGCTCCGAGTAACGCTGAAAAGAGTTTGTGAGCAACAACAACATTCAAAGGCAAGTGGCACACCTCATAAAATTCCTATTATTTTCTATATGCATTACTTAGTATTTTTATATGCATGAGTAGGATAGTATTGCTATGCTAAACCTGTGTAGAATTCCCTTACTACTGTGTCTAGGTTCCTATATCATACTTAGCAGAAATATTGATGTTATACAATTGGTGAAAAGTTTTACAAATTATTAAGTGGCTACTCAGGGCTGTGCTCATGGTTGTCGTCGCCTAGGATGAATGTCTATTCTACTTAGGGCCGTGAGCATGGTGGTTTTCACCTGAGAGTACACATCCACTAAGTTAATGAATCACCTGGGTGGATTGGTTGAATGGTTTATGTTGAGTGGCTACTCAGGGCTGTGCTTGTGGTGGTCTTCGCCTAAGATAGATTCTACTATACTTGGGGCCATGAGGATGGTGGTTTTTATCTGAGAGGGCACTTGTGGATGGCCACCCAGGGAACAGAGGAATCTGAAGAACTCCGAGTGACGATTGCTTCCCGTGCAACCTTTTGACAATGGGCTCTGTCTAGAATAATTAGGTTGTGAGGGTGCAACCTGTCAGCTTGACAAGCAGATGTAGGGGGGTGATAGGTGGAACGGGTCTTGCTAGTATGGTTGCATTCTTCTTCTGAAAGTTCTTGTCTCAATTCTCTCCTTTCCATAATACACTCCGCGTGTATAGGATTTCTCGGACAAATTGAGTCTAAAGGTGAAAGTGCACAACCTCTGCAGAGTGTAAAACTAAGTACTTAGCCGTGTCCCCGGTACGGACAATTTGAGCAGCTGATCACGGACGTCAAGCGGAGGATTCCATCATTCCAACTTCAGAAATAAAACTTGATGGGTGAACAAGGGAAGATGAGATTTATGGTTTTCATGCCATACTTGTCTTGATTTGAAGAAAGTGTTTTACAAAAAGATAGGAAAAGTTGACTTTATGCAAAATAGCCTTGAACTCCACCAGCCAGATATGCATATAGGCTTTAGAGTTATTCCATTAAGTGTCCACCATAGTGTCACTTGCCAGACTCCATTTTTAATGGAATCTGACCCACGTTGTTGCAAAAAAATTCTTATTGCAGATTTGATCAGATGATGAGTGAGGTTTCGTTTATAGGTTTCGAGTCTACAACCAACATGTTTTCGCCTGTGGCAGCATGAAAGTGATAGAGACTCACTGCTATTGTATTTCCGCTGTGTACTTTTTCAATGCTAGCTTTATGCTATGCAACTTGTATCGAATATTTTGTAATTCTGGATCATCGATGTAATAAAATTTGACGCTTTGTTGTGATATTACATCGTAAACTGTGTGTGCAAATGAATCGATCCAGGGATTTGCACTATACACAGGTATCTGCCTTATTTAAAGTGCAGGTACGCTACATAATATAAGCATGGAACATAAGAAATTATAGATACGTTTGAGACGTATCAAACATCCCCAAGCTTAGTTCTACTCGTCCTCGAGTAGGTAAAACGATAACAAGAATAATTTCTGAAGTGACATGCTTTCAGACAATCTTGATCATATAATAATGTAATGCATGTTAACTGAGATCAAATGAATAAAAGGTGTAGTTTATATTGATATCAAATGAGTAATGAATAAACAAGTAGGAAGAACAAAGCAAAACTTTCAATGAATTAGTACTAGAGAACAATCAACCGTGCAAAGTAGATATTAAAAATGATTTAAGCTTCAAGAACAACAATATAATCATCTACTGAATCGAACACTCATGACAACTTTGTGAAAGGATCAAGTCAAGCAATAACAATATGCACGTAGAAGATCATCTCTCTATTTTTTCACTCAAAAGCAAGCAAGTGTTCAGCGTTGGTTCCTGGCACCAGGATGTTGTGGCTAAAAGAATAATAATGGGGGTTTGGAAGGCCAACGGAAGAAAGTCTCACACATCTGAAAGTGATCATTAGACAAGAGGAAGTCTTATAATCGAAGCTATGCAAGGAGTAGTGATTGCCACACAACGGATGCACATAGAGCTATAAGTGTATGAAATCTCTCCAATGGAACTAGTGGGGGGTGCATCTAACTTGCTTGCTCATGAAGACCTAGAACACTTTTGAGTAGGCTCATCATTGGAATATACAAGCCAAGTTCTATAATGTAAAGTTCCCCACATAGTTATACAAGTAGAACATGAAAACTCTCACATATGGAGTAAAGATGCTAAACATGAGCACAAATGATGACTATGAATATTACAGGTGCTATAACATGAGCACAAGCGTGGATAAAGAGTAGTAATGTTAGCCCCTTTTATTCTTTCTTTCTTTTTTTTATTTTTTTTTATTTTTCTGTTTCTCTTTTCGATGGCCTCCATGGCTCTTTTCACTTTTAGGGGCAAACATTCTAACATGACAACACACTTTTGATACAAGGATCTCATAAGGGATAAAACATGGTGTATGAAACGGTGCCTCTGCCAGTGTAGCAGGATATGCAATGATCTAGCGTAACATGGGTAAAACCACACATCAGCTATATAGAATCATGCAAAGCAATATAAATGATAAATAACAACAAGTCATGTAATGTAAGATGAAAGTTGCATGGCAATATATCTCGGAACAGCTATGGAAATGCTGTAGTAGGTAGGTATGGTGGATGTTTTGAGGAAGATATTTGGCTTATGTGTAGGAGAACATGATGAAGATCTCCCACGAGTTTTGGATGTACCCGCGAAGTATGCACCAACTCTCAATGTGAGAAAGGGCAATGCAAAGTACCGAATAGGCTAGCAAATATGGTGGTGGAAGTGCCACGAAAGCCGCAGCTTTAGAACTCACAAGCAAAAAGATTCCAACTAGAAATATGATTAAAAATCGTCCAATTCCGAGAATATTTCCTTAAGTGGTTTTCTCAAACCAAAAACCGCAGAAAACAGGGAACTGGCACTGTGGCATCTTGTTAATAGGGTAGTCCCAGAAAATGCATAAAACAACACAAAGTGTATATGAAACATGTAGCAATTGGTATAACATAAGCATGGAACATAAGAAATTATAGATACGTTTGAGACATATCAGGCACTTCCTCGCCCGGGGCTTTTTACCACGACCTCCGTCTCCTCCGAAAACGCACGCCCTAATTTTCCCCCAGACGATTCGAGGCCGCGGCAGCGGCGGAACTCCTGATTCCCTCTGAGGGGGGTCAAATCCTGCTGCTCCAGAGCTCCGGAGAAGGGGGAAATCATCGTCACCGTCATCACCTCTCCTCCTTGGCGTGGGAGGAGGCCTCTCCATCATCACCATCACCAAGACCAGTACCATCTCCATCATCATCTTCGTGATCCACTTCGTTCCCCTCGTAGTTTGAGAGTTGATATACCCTAGATACTTGTTTTGTGCTACTATTCATGTTTGTGATTGAGCACTTGTCATTATTTGGTGGTGAAGTTATATTTTCAGATTGTGTTGTACCACTTATGCCACTGAATATGATCATGTTTGCACGTTGTGAGTAGTTCCCGTATGTTCCTGAGGGCATAGGATGAATTGGCAATGATTTATATATGACATGTGTTGGTATTTTGTCTAGTGTTTATTTTTATGTGATTCTATGATGGTGTTGTGCGAACGTCGATTGCACAACACTTCACCTATATGGGCTCATAGGAGAACACCATAGTATAATGAAATGAGGAAGACTTGGGAGGACAAGAAACCTGAGAATGAGTCATGAAGTTAATATTATGGGGTATTAATATCGGGGACCTAAGAGTGTAATGCTATGGTGGGACATTATGTCTTAATAATTCTTGTGCAGTCATTTGCTTGGCCACATGATCCATGATAAGAGGGTTTAGTTTATTTGTTTAGCTTTACCTAAGTTGTGGCTCCGTCCTAAACAAGATTAAAACTTGACAAGATATTCAACGTGTTGTTTAATAAATCTATATGCCTAGTTATATCCATGCCGCCCTCGAGAACATTTTCCAAATATAAGACATACATCACTTAAGCATGTCCTCTTGCCACATAGAGGATTGGGCTTTTCTCCCATTGAGAGCTTTCAACTGCTATTATTTACTTTTTGCACTTTTACTTTATTTGTAACCATACAACCAAAAACCCCGAAAACACTTGCATCTTTCATTGTTTCATCTATCATTCTTACTAACCAATACCTTCAGCTCCTCGTGGGTTCGACAAACTTTTCTATTCGAAAGGTACTGCGATTGATCTCCTGCACTTGGGAGTCATCAAGATACTTTTCTGGCGCCGTTGCCAGGGAGCGTTGTGCTATTGGTAAGAAGTTTGGTAAGAAAGCTTGGAAGCTGAATTTTATCTGCTGCTATTATCTTATTGTTATTATGGCTTTTATGAATCGTCATGATTTGCAAGTTGCTTTATATGAAAGTGCTTATGCCACTCAAAAAGTGGTGGAAACTGCTGTGCCTGAGAGACCTAGATTGGGGTATAAAATTCCCGTTGGTCATGTTAAGAGAGTTATGAAGGATCCATTCTTAGGGGATGGAGCTAAGTCTGCACGGGACCATATTGAACACATTGAAGACATATGTGGGTTATTTAGGTTCACTGATATTTCCGATGATCAGGTAAAAAGGAAGTTGTTATATTTGTCTTTATCTGGTAAGCTCGTATTTGGTACAGGTCTTTGGATGAAGGAGTTAAAGAAGATTGGAATGTGTTGAGGAAGGTTTTCTTTCTTAAATATTTTAATCCTAAAGAAGCTTATGATAACCGCTGCTATATATTTAATTTCTGGCCACATCTGGGAGAGAGTATTACTCAAGCTTGGGGAATATTAAAGGAGCTCCTTCGCAAGAATCCTTGTCATGATCTTACAAGGAAAATTATTTTGACAAACTTTTATGTGAGGCTGCCTAAGCATCTGAAGGAAACTCTGGATAATTCGTCTGGTGGAAGTTTTACAAATAATACTGAAGAAGAAGCATGGAATTTATTGGAGACTATTGCTGAGAACACTGGTCATTGGGATCTTGATAAAGGTAATGAACCCTATCTGGACTATGAATATTCGTGTGTAGAGCACTTCTCTACCTCTACTTTATTTAAAAATCTGAGTGATAATTTTGGTCTTGATCCTTATATTCTGGTAGAAATATCTAAAGGTTTTGTTAAGCATATGTGTCTTCCTGAAACTGGCTTTGAAGTATATGTTGAACCTGTTAAACAATCTATTGTTGTTCCTAAAGTTATTAAACAGGTGGAACCAGTGTCATCTGTGACAATTGAATAGTATGTTGAAC
Organism: Poa annua; assembly: GCA_026929855.1. Taxonomy (NCBI): domain Eukaryota; kingdom Viridiplantae; phylum Streptophyta; class Magnoliopsida; order Poales; family Poaceae; genus Poa; species Poa annua. The sequence continues at coordinate 49,046,624 of CM049428.1, forward strand.
CACCTCCTTATCCAAATAAAATTAAGGAGAACTTGCTTATTGTTGTTACTAACAAGAGTAACAGAAAATGTTTCGAGTCTTATGAACAGGTGGAAGTTAAAAGTCAAATTTCTGTTATCAAACAATTAAATGAAGAAGATGCTACTAAGGTAATCAAAGGCAATTCGGCCAAGGTTGGTAAGCCTATTATATCATGTGCTATTGGGACTTCGTGCTATCATGGGTTATGTGATATTGGATCAAGTATTAGTGTTATTCCATATTCTCTTTATCTTGAAATCAAGCCTAACATTGATCCTATTGTTATGGAAGAGACAGGTATGACAATTCAACTTGCCAATAAAGATTATACTAGTCCTCTTGGAATTGTTAGAGATGTTGAAGTACTTGTTGGGAAGATAAAATATCCTGCTGATTTTATTGTGCTTGGTTGTCCTCAAGATTCATTTTGTCCTGTCATTTTTGGTAGACCTTTCTTACATACGGTTGGTGCTGAAATTAATTTGGTTAAAGAGAAAGTGTTTATTAAGTGTGCTGGAGAAAAACTTGAGTTTAACTTTTCTAAATTTGTTGATAAACATTTAAAGAAAGAACCTTTTCCTAAAGATATGATTGAAACTCTTGCTCATATAGCTGTAGCTTCAACTGATGTTGTAGAACGTTATATGCTTAATCAAGATGAACCATTTAATGATGAAGCAAAGGATGCTCTAGAACAAATATTATGGCAACAACCACCACAATTACAATTGCATATTCCACCTGATAATTTAGGAGTGTTACCACCACCTAAAGGGGATCCTAGTTTTGAGTTAAAACATTTGCCTGAAAATCTTAAGTATGCATATTTGGATGAGAAGAGCATATATCCTGTTATTATTAGTGCTAACATTTTAGCTGAAGAAGAAGAGAAATTACTTGACGTATTGAAAGCTCACCGAGCAGCCATTGGATATTCTCTTGATGATCTAAAAGGTATAAGCCCAGCTCTATGTATGCATAAAATTAATTTGGAGGAAGATGCAAAGCCTGTTGTTGATTTTCAACGCCGTCTTCACCCAAAAATGAAAGAAGTGGTAAGGAAAGAGGTAATAAGACTTATTGAAGCTAGTATTATTTATCCCATAGCTGATAGTAAGTGGGTGAGTCCTGTTCATTGTGTTCCTAAAAAGGGTGGAATGACTGTTGTTCCAAATGATGAAGATGAACTTGTGGCTCAACGTACAGTTGTTGGTTATAGGATGTGTATTGATTTTAGAAAGTTAAATAAAGCAACTCAAAAAGATCATTATCCATGGCCATTTATTGATTAAATGTTAGAAAGGTTATCTAAACACTCTCACTTTTGTTATTTAGATGGTTATTCAGGTTTCTCACAAATTCCTGTTCACAAAGATGATCAAGAAAAGACCACTTTTACTTGCCCATATGGTACATTTGCTTATAGGAGAATGCCATTCGGTTTGTGTAATGCTCCTGCTACTTTTCAAACATGCATGAATGCTATATTTGCTGATTATATTGAAAAGATAATGGAAGTCTTTATGGATGATTTTTCTGTTTATGGAACTTCATTTGATAATTGCTTGTTCAACCTTAACCAAGTTTTGCAGAGATGTGAAGATCAAAACCTAGTCCTTAATTGGGAAAAGTGTCACTTTATGGTTAATGAAGGTATTGTTCTTGGACATCGTATTTCTGGAAGAGGAATATAAGTTGATACAACAAAGATATAAGCTATTGAGAGGTTACCATACCCAAGGGATATCAAAGGTATAAGAAGCTTTCTTGTGCATGCAGGTTTTTATCGTAGGTTTATTAAAGATTTCTCCAAAATATCAAAGCCTCTAACCAAATTGTTTGCAAAAGGATGTTCCTTTCTCTTTTAATGATGATTGTATTGAATCCTTTAATATTTTGAAGAATACTTTAATAAGTGCTCCTATTATTCAACCTCTTGATTGAAATTTACCTTTTGAAATTATGTGTGATGCTAGTGATTATGCAGTTGGGGCTGTTTTGGGCCAAAGAGTTGATAAGAAACTTAATGTTATTCACTATGCTAGTAAGACACTTGATGGTGCCCAAAAAACTATGCCACAATTGAGAAATAATTTTTAGCAGTGATATTTGCATGTGATAAGTTTAGACCTTATATTATTGATTCAAAAGTCATTGTGCATTCTGATCATTCTGCTATTAAATATTGTAATGCCCCGGGTTTTATCCCCTTTTTGTTTTATGAGTTTTTCTTTTTGCATCGACATAGCATCGCATTGCATCGATTTAATTTAATTGTTGCATTTAAATTTAATTCCCACAATTAAATTCAAATGCATTTCAAATTAATTAAAATGTGTTATTTTCAAATCTTTTAAAAATGTTAAAAACTAGTTTATTAAATTGTCTATGTAAAACTAAAAATATTTTGTAAAGGTTTCGTATTCAAATTCCTTCTCGTTTTTGTTTTAAAAATATAAAACAGAAAAGTTTAAAGGGAGAAAAATAAAAGCCCAAGCCCATCTAACACCAAACCCTAGGGTTCCCCCCTGGAAACTTCTTTCCCACCCCCTGCCTTTTTGCAGCCACCCTCCTCTCTTTTCCGGAGTTTGCAAAATAATCCTCCCACCCCTTTCTTGTTTTTTCCCTTCCTTTCTTTTCTTTCCTTTCCTTTTCCCTTCTTTTCTTTTTCTTTCTTTCTCCTTCTCCGCACGGGAGGAACTGCCCGATCCCCATCTTCCTCCTCCCGCAGCGCACCAGACCAGCCCGTGCTCCCCGAGCTTCTTCCGCACCCGTCGCCCCAGCCTCCGCCGCGCCGCGCCGCCGCCGCCTGCGCTCGCCGCGCCGCCCTCGGCCGCTCGCCCCGCCGCGCCTCCACCGGCACCGCGTCGCCGCCCCGCCTCCGGTCGCCTCCTCCGGCCGAGCCGCCAGCGCGCCGCCGCCTCCTTGCGCCTCCGGCCGCGCCGCCGCGCCCGCCGCCGCCTGCGCACGCCGCCACCGCGCACCGCGCCTGCCGCCCCCGTCGCCCCTGCTCCGGCCGCCGTCCCCGCATCCGGCCGCCTCCAGCGCCGCCGCCGCGTCTGCCCATGCCCGCGCACACCGCCGCCCGCACATCTGCATCCGCTCCGCGCCGCGCCTCCGTCCGCCCGCCCGCGCCGCGCGCCCCCGAGCCACCCCCGTGCGCCCGCTCGCTGTCGCGCACGTCTCCGCCTACCGCATGCACGAGCCGTGCGCTCCGCCCCGCGCCGCCGCCCCACACGCGCTCGTCCCCGCGGCCTCCTCTTCACGGTTGCGTGCACACCGCCGCCGCCGCCCGCCAGGTGTTCGACGCAATGCTCGAAAGAACCCCGGCGTCTTTTGTTGTCCGCGTTTGTCCACCCTTCGAGGTGCTGCCCGCCCGTGCGTTTTCCCTCCGGTGTCCGTTGCCGTGCTCCTACGTGCCCGCGCCCGTCGACGGTGATGACCGAGTACAACTACCCCGACCACTTCCACGACACCGACAAACGACGATGCCCCGGTTCTGCGACGCCTACTTCCCCGACGTCGACTACTTCATCTACGTTCCGGAGACGTCAGTTTCGAAACCTACTTCACCCGATCCGACGTACGAACCCAAACCCTAAAACCTATTTGTTATTAAATGTCATCTATCTTGTGCATATCGCATCATACTTGCATGGGTTGCATCTCTTGGGTTTGCTAGTGTAGCAAATCACCTAAATAATTCAATATGGAATGTGTGGGGTAATAAATATATAATGCCCTATTCCATTTAATTTAATTAGATCACCCATGCCATGTGTTACCATGTTAACCAACATTTAATATTGTTGAGTAAATAAATAACTCGCACCTAAATATTATTTCTCGGGGTTGCTTTCCCGCTTAATTTGGATTAATTGCATTGTTTTGCATCTTGCCATGTCATGCATCATTCTCACATGATCATGCTGGATCTTTGCCGTAGTTATAAAATGCATCTTTTACGCTTTCCAGTGTTTGTTGCTTCTTCGCGGATAAGACGTTGAGATGTGTGAGCAACGACAAGATCTGCTTCCATGCGGGATTCCAGGCAAGCAAAGTTTGCTTGTTTACCTATACATTGTCTTTCATTCCTGCCGTTGATCTCTGCTACCCTCGTATTCGATTCTTTATCGCGATCCCATCACATGTTTATCCTGCAGCCCATACAGCTTTATCCCCACATCCTAATACCTGTTGTATGTTTATCTGTTAGCCTTGCGAGTCGTAGCGCATGCTTAGAGTTGTTTGTGCGAGTCGTCTGTATGTCTTATTTATTTCACCTGCTTAGCATGATAGGTTATTCTACCTTAATAAAATGTTGTCTTATATTGGGGTATTATAATTAAAAGATAAGGCACCGGCGGAAGGCCTTGCGAGGTGCTTTGTTCTGCTAAGTGTCGACCTAGGAACTCAGTTCTTGTCCTCGGATCCAATTTTGAGCGCACTAACCGCTTGTGGGAGGCCCTATGGAGCCCCCCGCGGCTTCGATCTAATCCGCTTCTTATCCAGGGCGCCGCAAGTAGTTCGGGCTTTCCATTTGATGCATGCATATGGTTACCTAACGATCTCATGATGATGGAGTAGTCGATTCTCATATAGGGTGGCACGTTCTTAGAGTGCTATGAAGGTCGTATCCCGCGGGCACTGGACCTGATTAGCCGTGCACACAATCATGCGGTTCCCTGGATGGGTCGTAGAGAAGAGATTTGCCGTGTTGAGATGCCCTACCTTCTGGCTTGCTTTTGGGGTTGATCGAACGAGTACGGGTCCAGTAGTGCACCCCTGCAGGGTATAATCTTATCGATGAGTCGTGTCCACGGTTATGGACGACTTGGTGATGATGCTGGCTAACAAGATCATAGACAACTTACACCTAATCATTGTTAATTAACCTGACTAGTAATATAGAATTACTTTCACAATAACTGGTAACTAAAATTGTTCAACGTGTGAGTTTCCCGAATTGCTTCCTCATACTTGGTTGAGGGGGTTAATTCGAGAATGGGTTATGATTGGTGTTAGTACTAGATGTTTATCTTATGCGCTCTCTTATCCCTCTCTGATTAGACGGAAGTTGTAGCATGTCTCTTTACGTTGCTAGTGCTGCTGCCGCTAAGTCCACCTCCCCTATATTTTGGGAGATGGTGTAGAAAGTAGGCAAGTCGGTTTTGCTTGCCAGGGAGTGCCCTGACCCTCTTTTGGGTTGTGCTTTATGTGCAGTTAACAGGTTTGAAGTCTGACGACGTTAGCTTGGGAATCCCTCCGGCTTGGCTGGGCAGGGATATGGCGCCATTGCTTATCTTCAGGACTCTTAGTCCAATTTGCATCTTATCCATAGTCGGATACTATTTTGCTTCCGCTGTCATTTGAATCTTTGTATTGTATCATTTGTATCTTGACTCGTTCGAGTCGTTGTTGTAATTTTATCTTCTGTTGTATTTGTGGATGTATCGGAACTGTTGTAATGTTATCACAATTCCACCCACATAATGCGCATGTTTCGGCGTGCACATTATTCTGGTGGGCGACCTAAAATCGTTATTATGCGGATTTCGGCGGGATCGCTTAAATCTACATAGTACCGATTTTCGGGCGTCACAAATATCTAATGAATAAGAAAGATGCTAAGCCTAGATTAATAAGATGGGTACTTTTGCTGCAAAAATTTGATTTACATAATGTTGATAGGAAAGGGGAAGATAATCAAGTAGTTGATCATCTTTCTAGAATGGAAAATATACCTGATGAGCCTAGTCCTATTAATGATAGTTTTGCTAATGAACAACTTGCAAACATTAATGTTTCTATGGCTAAAGTTGCATCTCCATGGTTTGCTAATTATGCAAATTTTATTGTTGGCAAAGTTTTGCCACCACACTTTACTCTTCAACAAAGAAAGAAATTCTTTTATGACCTTAAACATTATTTTTGGGATGATCCTTTCCTTTATAAGAAGAGTGTAGATGGTATTATTAGACGTTGTGTACCTGATCATGAACAACATGCTATTATAAAAGACTGTCATGATAGTCCTTATGGAGGGCGCCATGCAGGAGATCGCACAGGAGCAAAGGTATTATAATGTTGTTTTTATTGGCCTACTTTATTTAAGGATTGTGCTGAATATGTTAAAACTTGTGATAAATGTCAGAGAGTAGGAAATATTGGTAGGAGAAATGAAATGCCTATGAATTATTCTTTACCACTTGAGCCTTTTGATGTGTGGGGTTTTGACTTTATGGGACCTTTCCCAGCCTCAAAGACAAAGCATACTCACATTTTGGGTGCAGTGGATTATGTTACAAAGTGGGTGGAAGCAATTCCAACCAAAAGTGCAGATCATGCCACAGCAATTAAGATGCCGAAGGACATCATTTTCCCCAGGTTTGGTGTTCCAAGGTTTTTAATTACAGATGGTGGTTCTCATTTCTTGCAGTGTATTCTTAGGAAAACATTAGCAAAATATGATGTTAATCGTAGAGTTGCATCTCCTTATCATCCTCAAACAAGTGGACAAGTTGAATTAAGGAATAGGGAAATTAAACTCATTTTGGAAAAGACATTTGATAGGTCTAGGTCTGATTGGCCACTTAAGATTAATGATGCACTATGGGCTTATCGAACTGCTTATAAAAATCGTATGGGAATGTCTCCTTACAGAATGGTTTATGGAAAAGCTTGTCATTTACCTGTTGAATTAGAACATAAAGCTAGATGGGCGATTAAACAACTTAACTTTGATTTAAAAAATGTTGGAGAGAAGATAATTTTTGATTTAAACCTACTTGATGAGTGGAGAAATGAAGCTTATGAAAGTGCTAGGCTATTTAAGGAGAAAGTTAAAATTTGGCATGACAAGAAAATTAAGAAGAAAGAATTCAAAGTAGATTATCAAATTTTATTATACAATTCTCGTTTCAAGTTTTTTGCAGGAAAGTTAGCTTCAAAATGGCAGGGACCATTGGTGATATAGGAGGTATACCGTTCAGGAGCCATTCGTCTTCACGGTGACATGAAAGGTAAACCTCATGTGGTCAATGGACAACGCCTTAAACACTATATTGCAGGAAAAGCTTCATCGGAATGGTGGAAGAAATGGACTTAAAAACACCGGAGGAGGCAATAGAGAGAAACTCTGCAGTTTTGGAAACCCAGAATCAATAATTGGTAACATTTGTGTTGGGAAGTTTCTCGGAATTGCATAATATTTTACAGAGATCATTTTTTATGAAAATTAGCATATAGGACAAGAAACTTGGAAGGAACGGAGCCCCGAGGGAGGAAAGAGGGGCCCCCACGCGGCTAGATTCCTTGGCCGCGTGGGCCCACTCCTTTTCCCCCTCGGAGTCCCGTTTCGTCTCGTTTTGGACTCCGACGCTTTGTCTTGCCCTAAAAACCATCAATAGATACCCCTTTTCGTCAATCTAATCTCACACCGAGTGTTCTCGAGCGATCTTTGTTTTCTTTGTTTCTATCTGTCAGGGTTTTGGCCATGTCTTCGGGAGACTCTTTCCATTGCTCCTCCATGGACGATGATGATGATGATGAGCTTGAGGGGAACAACCCCACGTCCACGTGGAGGAGGAACAGGAAGAGGAAGGACTACTCGGATGATGATGACGTCAAGCCCGACGTAGAGAAGATGGAGGAGGAAGAAGATTAAGATGGAGAATACAAGCCCTTCATCCACGTCGCGTCCGCACCACCTTCGCTACCTGCTCATATCCCTGTTGCTGTCGTGAGAGTGAACATGTCTCTTCCGAAGAAGAGACAGACCGCTCGCATGAGCACTGGAGGGAAGGCTCCTAGGCACGATCTTGCAAGCAGAAACGTGGTTTCTACTCTTATTGACAGGGAATTTCAGAAGGTTACCTCAGATAACTATCTTGGTGAATGGGACCGCAAGATCCCAAACACAAAGGTACCAAGCCCGGACTGGAAGCCTAGCAAGGAGTCAATGGAGAAGAGTCTCATGGAAAAGCTGGGAAATGCGACAAACCAGTTTGAGCAAGCTTACAATCTTATGAGGAGTGTCATTGGAGAACTTCAAGAAAACTACTATGAAGTCAAGAAAGAGGAGAAATAAAGAGTCTACAAAACCTCAAGCTTGGGGGAGTTCAACCTAGTCTTTATCTTTACTAGTTTATCATATCAATCTAGTCATGGTGTGCTTTGCTTTTTATCATTTAGTTATGAATATATCTTAGGCTTGTGTGAGCTCATTGAGCATTATCATGTAGCCCCTATGGTTTATCAATGAATATTAAAGTATGGTGTCATTCATGGGTCTCTTGTTTGGGAGATTTATGGGTAACACTCATGCAAATGTGCGTGGTATATTTAGAAGTTTCAGTCACATCTTTCCTTGAACTTGGTTAACTTGAGTATGTTGGACACTTGTAGAATTATCTCATCAATAGAATAAGTGAAAGAATAAGTCAATATGACATGAAGTATTAAAGTTTAAAGTGAAGATGTGGTCTTGTAGAATAAATATTTAGGAAGGTTAATGAAAAGAAATATGAAACACTCTTGTTGGACTTTAGTATCTTTTGAGAAAATTAATGATCATGGATGTTTCAATACTTATGCTCTTGAAATGTGAATGAAAAGGTGGGCACCCGAGGATTCGGTTAGCCATGGAAAGTGTTAGACAAAGGTTGTGTTGATCATAAGAACTTGATTGAAATATCCATGACTTAAGTTTGTACTAGTTACTAGAGAGGCAAGGTGATAAGCTGATAAGGATCGTTGTAGCGATCCTAAGATTGTTGCCCGATCTTTCACCGCAAGTCTACCTATAGATAAATCTTCCAACAACGCGATGAACGTCACCTGAAGAAGAGGAACGAATCCAGCAAGCAACGTGATGAAGATCACCACGCCTCAAACCACAGCTCAATAATCCTTGATGAACACAAGAACCCTCGCAGCAATCTATATTAGATAACACGGCAACGCTGTCCTCGAAGGGATGATACATGGTGGAGCACAAGATAGTATTTTGACTAAACGATTGAACTCCCTTAAACCCTAGCCGCTGGCTCCTTTATATAGGAGGTCAAACAACTAGTCGATTTGGACAAACCCAAACCGAAACTAACATGACTCCTAGACCTAGTTGGACTCGACCTGGATACAAACCGACCCATGGCGGGTTCGGTCATAGACCTGGCACGCAGGCCTAGTTAACACTGCCTTAGACTTTTACATATTATCTAATAATGTCCTAGCGTGTCAACGGACCAATATAATGCCGACGATGCCCGCATCATCCTCCCCTTCTTGGAAAGGCGTTGCCCTCAACGCTGGAAGGTCTTCTCCAACGGTGACAGCCAACCTTCGCTGGGATGCCCGTATCAACACGCCTTGCTTGGTGGAGTCCTGAAATTGGGCTGCACCTCCTCCGTCGTGCCCATATCATCCTCCCCCCCCCCTTCAAAAAGTGTTGTCCCCAACGCGTGAGGGTCTGCTCGAAAGGGTGGCGTGATGTCAACAAAATCAGCACGCGTCTTCGCCATCTTCAAGTCTTGCTTGCCTTCTTCGCCACATCCTCCCGCTGGGCCTACTTGACTTGACACAACACTTGGCGCCTCCTTTCTTTGCCATATGAACTTGGACTTCGGCGCCAAAACCTTCTTCTTCTGAACTCTTGATGGAGCTCTTTGCTGCTGAACATGAACCTGCTGAAGACGACCCTGCAAAGTAGTAATGCCCGGGCCACACAGCTGACGAACATGTCCATCCTTGCCTCCATGCACACGCACTGCTGCTCCAACAAAACGTCTCCGAGGTGTTCTTACAAAATTGTGGCTGACTACCCGCGGCACCATATGCACCGGAACACGATCAGCACCACTGTCATCGGTCTGAACACCCAAGTCAACACGAACTGTAAGTGGAACACATGGAAGACATGCTGACATATCCTTCCCTTCATCAATATGAGGCTTGGCTTCAACCGGCTTGTCACTGTCAAGAACAACTGGTTTGTCATCTACAGGCTTGGCTGAAACAATATCATCACTGACGCTCTTTGCATCATGCTCCTCACACTGCACCTTAGCTAGCCCTGGTTGTGGCTTAGCCTTGCGCAACTTCTCCTTACGAACCACCAGCACCACATCGGACTTGATTTGATCATCCGTCATAGGCTTCAATGTCCGATGTTTGCCATCATGCGCAAAAGAATATGTATTTGCTCTCCCAGCATGTATAGCATTACGATCATACTACCATGGACGTCCAAGTAACAGGCCACATACCTCCAATGGCAACACATCACATTCCACCTCATCAACATAGTCACCAACTGTAAACGACACATGGACCTTGTGAGTAATCTTCATCATACCGCAGCTATTAACCCACTCAACATGCCTCGGTGCTGGAATACGCCATGTGGATAAACCCAACGCTTCCACAACCGCCTTGCTAATGCCATTACAGTAGCTACCACTGTCAATCATCAACTTGCATGCTTTGCCCTTGATCATGCACTACGTCTGGAATAAAGTCCAACGCTGTCCTCTATCAACGGTCATGCAAATACCATCATGTACCCACTTCAGTTGCACATTCAGTCCACTCAATGGTACGACCTCCTCTATTGGAAAATCCACCTTGTCCATCTTTGAGGACTTCTCCACAAATCTGGTACGCAAAAATTGTTTCAACTCTCCCCAGCTAGATGTTTTCCATGTGACGCCCTTAACACGCATTTCCTCACGCCACCAACTAGATACGGTTGTATCTATTCGCTGGTACGCAATAACCAATTCTGTAAGTCCACCAAAATATGTACTCCACATGTGACATTTTGAAAAACCATCTTCCATGTGAGACTCCCACGACTGATATTCTGCAAATGTTGTTGCACTATCCAATCTCCAGTTGATTTTTGTCGCATCAAAGTCATACCCAACAATTATACTTTGATAGGTATGTCATCCGCCTTATCAGTCATATGAGCAGCCGTTGACAACATCATTGCCTGAATATCGTCTACGCGGTACTGTAGCTACAGTATCGTTTTTTTTTACTGATCCGAAATTACCTCTCTTTCCTTACCTATTCGAATCCCACAAAATTCGGAAAAATAAATCCGGCATTTCCTTTCCTTTCTTGTCAGCAAACAAATCTTCTATTTCCTTATTTTCGAATCCCACAAAATCCGGATTTTTTTTTAAATCCGAGATTTCTTCCTTCCTTTCCTTTTCGGCCTTTTATTTCTGATCCGAATTTTAAGGAAATATCACGGTGGGTATTTTTTCTTTCCTTGCTATTCCGATCCTAATCAACTTTCTCCTCTCTTTCTTTCAAACTTTCCTTCCTTAATGATCAAAATTATGCTGAGTTTCACGGACGGAGCGCACGTACAAATCTGAATCAAATCCGATCTTCTCCGTCCTTTCCTATTTGCACGTGGAAACACACTTTCCTTTGGCTGTCCTCAACACGGATTTCTTTTTTGGTCTGCTCGATCACCACACCAATACGGCATGCAATCTGGTTGCTCCTTTTTTTTCGCCAAGACGGATCCTGTACGAACCTACCTCGTCGAGATTGGAAAAGAAAAATACTGCAGCTTCGATCTTCAACTCGCCACCAGAATACTTCAGCCGCCTTTGATCGAGTACGAACGATCGCCCTACTCCTCTCGCGAAAACAACTTCTTTCCGCAAGAAACTCCATGAGAATAGAACAAACGGGGAGAACAGAAATTCGTCGCCTAAATGTGCCGCCTTTTCTGCACAAATCAATCCATGACAGCAGATCGATCTTAACAGTACAAACTCGCGGTGATAAACCCAGCGCTCTGATATCACATGATAAGAATCGTTGTAGCGATCCTAAGATTGTTACCCGATCTTTCACCGCAAGTCTACCGATAGATAAATCTTTCAACAACGCGATGAACGTCACCTGAAGAAGAGGAACGAATCTAGCAAGCAACGTGATGAAGATCACCACGCCTCAAACCACAGCTCGATAATCCTTGATGATCACAAGAACCCTCGCAGCAATCTATATTAGATAACACGGCAACGCCGTCCCCGGAGGGATGATACACGGTGGCAATATAAGGCCGACGATGCCCGCATCATAAGCAATATCATATTTATCCTTTCATTTGTCTTCCTCTAACTATTTATCCCATGAGAGTTTATCTTGTCTTTCAATTTCAGCAAAGCATAAAAGAGTATAATACTTGCAAATGAGAGGAAATGCATTGGTAATAGAGTATGAAATGAGAGTTAGTTCAATTGTCCAACATACAATGGTTTTCTATGTTCAAAAGTAAGGGGTGATTGCTAGGGCTTCTACTTATATTGCCCACATGTGTATGAGTTTTAGTTCCATTTATCTTACTTTACAACTGAACATGATGATGATACTATGCCCGTATTTATTTATCAACCATAAGTCCATTGATGCATGTAATGATCTATGTCCTTACTTACTCGAGGACGAGTAAAGGTTTAAGCTTGGGGGAGTTGATACGTGTATTTTATATCATCATTTATACAACTTATATCATCATATTAGAATGTTATTGGAACTATTATATCAATGTTTTACATGTTTTAGATGATTTTGGTTACTTTCATACAAAGTCCCTATTTTTGGTATTTAATATCTGGGAGGCAGAAAACCCCCATTTTATTGTTTTTATTGGTGCAGGAGCTACAGGAACTCAAATGGAAAAAGGAAAGTTGCATAACAGTTTTTGCATCAGGAGAACCAGAGGGGGCAAAAGATCGAAGAGGGAAGAGCCACGAGGCCCAAAATAGGGGGGCCCACGTGGCCAGATTCCTTGGCCGCATGGAGCCCACTAAGTGGAGCCTCGGGCACTTCCTCGCCTGGGGCTTTTTACCACGACCTCCGTCTCCTCCGAAAACGTACGCCCTAATTTTTTCCCAGACGATTCGAGGCCGCGGCAGCGGCGAAACTCCTGATTCCCTCCGAGGGGGTCAGATCCTGCTGCTCCGGAGCTCCGAAGAAGGGGGAAATCATCATCACTGTCATCACCTCTCCTCCTTGTCGTGGGAGGAGGCCTCTCCATCATCACCATCACCAAGACCAACACCATCTCCATCATCATCTCCGTGATCCACTCCGTTCCCCTCGTAGTTTGAGAGTTGCTATACCCTAGATACTTGTTTTGTGCTACTATTCATATTTGTGATTGAGCACGTGTCATTATTTGGTGGTGAAGTTATATTTTCATATTGTGTTGTACCACTTATGCCACTTAATATGATCATTTTTGCACATTGTGAGTAGTTCCCGTATGTTCCTGAGGGCATAGGATGAACTGGCAATGATTTATATATGACATGTGTTGGTATTTTGTCTAGTGTTTATTTTTTTAATGTGATTCTATGATGGTGTTGTGCGAACGTCGACTGCACAACACTTCACTTATATGGGCTCATATGAGAACACCGTAGTATAATCAAAAGAGGAAGACTTGGGAGGATAAGAAACCTGAGAATGAGTCATGAAATTATAATTATGGGGTATTAATATCGGGGACCTTAGAGTGTAATGCTATGGTGGGATATTATGTCTTAATAATTCTTGTGCAGTCATTTGCTTGGCCACATGATCCATCATAAGAGGGTTTAGTTTATTTGTTTTGCTTTACCTTAGTTGTGGCTCCGTCCTAAACAAGATTAAAACTTGACAAGATATTCAACGTGTTGTTTAATAAATCTATATGCATAGTTATATCCATGCCGCCCTCGGGAACGTTTTCTAAATATAAGACACACATCACTTGAGCCTGTCCTCTTGCCACATAGAGGATTGGGCTTTTCTCTCATTGAGAGCTTTCAACTGCTATTATTTACTTTCGGCACTTTTACTTTATTTGCAACCATACAACCAAAAACCCCAAAAACACTTACATCTTACATTGTTTTATCTATCATTCTTACTAACCAATACCTTCAGCTCCTCGTGGATTCGATAACCTTTTCTATTCGAAAGGTACTACAATTGATCTTCTGCACTTGGGAGTCATCAGGAGGCTGACAGGCCGGGCCCGCGCGGACGTCGCGCTGACGTCACCGGCGGCCGGATCTGGCGCCCGTGGCCGCGGCGGTGCTGTCCTCGCCGGCGGCGCATCCGCGCGAGCTGGGGCGCGCAGCTGGGCGCGTTGGAAGCGCCTCGATGCGGTGTGGCCGAAGGTGGCGGCGCCGCCTCCCGTAGGTCGCCGGAGCGCCGGCGGAGACGCGCGGATGCGGCGGCGGGAATCGAGCACGGCGGCGACGTTTCCGGCGGCGGCGACCCCGGGATCATGGAGAGGAAAGGAAGAGAGGGGGAGAACTGCGTTTTTTTACAAAAAAGCATGTGAGGTTTTCTCTATTCACCAATAGGTCCCTGACTATGTTATTTTTTGGACCGCGGGTTGTTGGGTCATTTCCGCAGGGGTTTTTGTGCAAAACAGGCGCGGTGATCGGAGTAACCGGGCGACGTGGCGTGTTGCTATTGGTAGAAAATAGAGAATGAACCGGACGGCGGTGCATGCATTAATAAATGCCGGCAATCAAACAGTTTTGCCGCGCCGGAGAGCAAGTCAGAGACTTGGCATAGTTTCGACCGCGCCGGAGAACAATCTCCAACGCCGGCCATCAAAAAAGGATCGACCGCGCCAGAGAACAAGTCTCCAAGGCCGGCCATCAAAAGAGCGCCTCCCTGGCGCAATGGTTCATGCCGATCACGCGGCGGCCTCCTCCTCGACTTCTTCCTCGTCGTCCTCGTCGGATCCCTCGAGCTCCGCCGCTTCGGCCTCCGTCTTCCTAGCCTGGATGCGCATCCATTCGGACACGAAGTAGGCCTTCTGGTTGGGGCTCATGCCGGTCATGTTCGTGGCCATGAAGATACGCTCCTCCTTCTTCTCTTGGTTCTTGAGCGTGGTCTCCTGCATCTTGAAGTAGAGCTTCCACTTCTCGTCGGAATTGGCTTGTAGCTTCTTCTTCTCGACAGTCGTCGCGGCCACCTCGACAACGTATAGCTTCACCGACCCTTGGATGCTGCTTGTGGCGCCCGAGGCCCCTGGCTTCTTGCCAGCCCTGACGGTCGCCTTGCACGCCTTCACTCCCATCTCGGGACGCTCGGCGGTAGCAACCGGCAGCTTTTTTTCATCTCCCTCGACGGTGCCTTGGTCTTTTATATGGCTCTTCCACTTCGGGCAACCTTTAACCACCTCCCAAACATGCATGAACTTTATGGCTTCTTGCCATCTTGCGTCTTTGAGCTACACAAACAAAGGCCAAGTCAAGTATGCATGTAAACATGATGGGTAACAAGTTCAGATGATCGGCTAACCTTGTCAGCATCGTTCTTGCCATTCTCGTCTCTCATCAAGATTTGCTCATTGCAATGCTGAAACTTGGTAGTGAGAGCCGAGATGACGCCCCAACGGCTCTCAACCGATTTGGCATTGCGGTTAGGCAAATCTTCATGAGGAGGATACGACCTTCTTTCGGTGTAGTCCTTCTGAATGCGTGTCTAGTAGGCCTTCTTCCTTTGGTTGGCGCCCTTCTCGCCGTCCATGCTCACGTTCATCCACGACTCGGCCAACAAGACGTCCTCGGTCACGCACCAAGTCTTGCCTCTATTTCCAGCCATCCGGACGCCATCCTCTTCATCGCCATCCTCTTCTTCATCGACCTCCCCTTCCTCGCCTTGGCCGGCATCCCCTTCCTGGCCCTGGCCGGCATCCACTTCGTCGCTCTGGCCGTATTGTTCTGTCTCGACGTAAGCACTGGCAGCGAAGGTACAACAATTTGCATCCGGCCGCTCGCAATAACTGCGTCCAACAAACAATCGGCCGGGGAACACAATAAATGAGGGGGATCAAGATTATAAATAGCACTCACACGACCGAGTTGGTCGCCGAAGAAAAGGCCGCGGGAAGCAGTCGCGTCTTGGCTCGTCGCAGGTGTCCACCGCAACGCCGGCGATTCGCTGAACACGAGTGCGGCGTTCAGATCGATGGGCGACTCTTTAGGGGAAAACCGCAACACCTGTGACGGTTAGCCAGAGGTGTCGTCAAAGAAGGCCGCGACAAACGGATGCTGGGCTACAGCTGCTTTGGCTCAGGGCGACCAACATCTCGGCGGCGTTGTTGTTCGGCGACAGATCAGCCGACTTGTCCTTCACCTTGACTCATCGTTGTTGCCGAAGCTGGGAAGCGGCGGCGCGGAGCTGGGCCTGGCTCATGGCCGCCAGCAGCGAAAGCTCCTGCGGCTCCCGCTTCATCGACTTCTTATTCGGCTGCGATGACACTGGCGGCTTGCGCCGCTTGGGTTTCGAGTGGTCCACACCCTTGGGCGGCATGGTGGCGGAAGGCGAGGAGCTCGCAGCGCCAGCGCGAGGGTTTGGGAAATGGAGGGAAGATTGAGAATTTTGGCGCCGGGGGCGACAACGTAGAGGAAGGAGAATTGGGCGCACGCGTCGTGTGTATGACGGGCGGGCCATCGCTGTCAGGACCTTGCCCGAGGCGATGTCCGACACCCCCAGGAGGGCCTCCAAGTTTGGAGGCCCTCCTGGGGGTGCCGGACACAAAATCGCTCGGGGCGAGGCTTTGGGGGTGCCGCTGGTGGGCATTTTTCGTGTCCGGTCCCCCAAAGGGCCTTTGGGGGTCCTTTAGAGGGCCCCGGTGGAGATGCTCTTAGTTGGTAATTTTGTGTAACAAGGCGCCTGTATTGTGCATGCATGGTAGAAATCTTGATACTTTCGTAGAACTTCTCTATTACTGTATGATTGAAATCTTTTACCCTTGTTGTGTAGGAAATGTTGTGTTGAAGAAGTTACTTATGGATTTGATTTAGTCAAATTGCAAAAAAATTGATTGTACATAACACGGTCTCTATTTTTTTCTCCTCATTAATGCATTTCGTGGTAAACTTTATACTTATCTGTTCCATGGCGAAAATGTTAATATTTCACAGCTAAAAAATGTTTATTTGGATTTCGAACATGCATCGAATCTTGTTGGATCGTGCGTTATACTGTGTAAATTTACTAATCTACACTACTATTAAAAGAGCAAATATGTGTTGATGCCTTAAATTTAAGTTGTTCCTCTAATCAACGATGCAGATCCTTACTGCAAACAAACAAAAAGGGTTCGCTAAGAAAAAGGCTTTGTCTTTCGATCTTTCTTACCAGCTAGCTATGGAATTTATAGATTACAAAGTTAAGTATTGCCCGAGGGGTTGTAATAAACCTGCTCATGTTTTGGCAGCGATGGGTATAGGGATGGACCAGAATAACCAATCCGTGTGGTTATCGGTTTCCCATATGATGTATCTCAGTGTTGTGGCCGGCGATCTAGCCGTGTCCTAATAGAAAGTGTGCGTTCTTTTTCAAAAAAAAAAAGAGAAAAAGAACAAAATAGAACCTTAGCTCCCTTCCTCGCCGCCAGAATCCCCGACGACCAGCAAATAGTACTCCGGCTAAAGACGAAAATTTCCACACACGCGCAGTCTCCACGTGGGTTGGAAAGAAAAGAACTATCTCACAAATTCACTCTGACGTCTTGTCGTGTCCCGGGGATGGAGCACGACAGATTCAGCGAGGTACGGTGGATTACCACGATTTGAGGGAGAAATCGGGATGAGGAATCAGAAAACAAAGTTGAGGAACAGAGAACGGGAGATGAGAGAGTTCAGACTTCATTCATATTCAACATGTCTTGTTCTCGTTACAACGCTTCCTCCTTATACTGCTCCTTTTTTTTTTGAGAATTTTAATATTTTTTTTGAGAATTACTTATACTGCTCCTACCAAGCGTACAGTGGTGGCACTCGGCCCATCTCATATGCAAGGCCCAGGTAACAAACCATACGGTGACAACCCATAGCTGGGGTGTTACACGTCTCCGGGTCAGGAGCAGCAGCGGGAACAACGCCACGACGCCGCCCGGCTCGTCCGGCGCGGTGGCCGCGTCACGAGTATGGGATGACATCGCATCGACGATCATGTTCTTGGAGGACAGGACGCGCGGGATGATGTGCCTCATGATGAGCAAGACGGACGGGGTGTCCATCCTCAGCAACTACCAGCAGCAGAACATGCAGGTCATGTACAGCCTGCGTCGGCAGAGGATCACCTTCGTCAAGAGCACCTGCGAGTCTGTTTCGTAGATTAGGAATCATAGTTTGTGCTTGCTACTATCGTTCCTGTTTGAGTATCTAATTTCAACTTTGACTGAATTGTTGGTAAAGTCGTGGCTAGAAGACACTACCAAGAGCACCTGCGAGTCTGTTTCGTAGATTAGGAATCATAGTTTGTGCTTGCTACTATCGTTCCTGTTTGATTATCTAATTTCAACTTTGACTGAATTATTGGTAAAGTCGTGGCTAGAAGACACTACCCTTGCTGGATTATCACGAGGAATGGCAGTTCAGATTGCAGCAGTTCAAAAAAAGATTGCAGCAGGTAAAAAGTATGACCTGCTTATTATCACTTGTCCTGTATACTAATGTACGACTATATTTAATTAGCAAGTGTAAATTTATGCTTGACTAATTTGGTTGTTCTTATTCTTTACCTGTAGATAGTTCGGCTTCCTTAGGGTTCTTCACATGGGCTTATGGTTCATAATCTAAAGTACGATGAGAATAAATTGGTAGATGGATAGAGACAATCTTAATCAGATAAAGAAGAGGACAATGAGTTTGAATAGTAATATATTTTAACTAATTTATTATTCTTTGTGTATGTGAATTTTAGGTATAATCGTATGTTATACGTGCACGTCTACTCTATTAAAAGAGCAAACATGTGTTGAGTTGTGTTGATACTTTTAAGTGTAAAACGTTTAATTTGATCAACGTCCTAGATCGCAACTCAACACAAATCATCCAATCTCAAAAGAAAATATTTGTGAAGGGGGCGGGGAACAACCAACGGAAGTTGCTCGGCAGCGAGAGGTTGGACCTCCATGGCTAGCTATTCGCCACGGATGCCACGGCCCTGGGACAACCCCGAGGACAACATCGGCAACGACAACGTTAGCTGAAACCGCGACAGCTCCCCAACCCCCGTCCACTGTGACGGATCCTTCGCCAAGCCTCGGAAGCGCCTCCTCAAGAAGGCCGGAAAGGGCGATAACGGCGGTGGTGTGGCTGCCAACGAGCAGGAGGGCTGGGGCGGAGACGGGCTGGCGGACGAGGGTGTGGATCTGCCCACGCTCGGCACGCCACCCTCCACGCTAGACGCTCCTACGTCTCCATGTCGAGGACCCCCACGGCCCTCCTTTGTCGTATGTGGTGTGCCGAGATACCCTCCACATCGATGTCGATCAGCCATCCCTAGACGGTCATCCCCACCGGTGCGCCGCCTCGCCACTAGCCTTCCATCATTGGCCTATGTGACTCTGCACCGTACCACGTCCACGCCGTTCACTCAAGGCAATCCGCGACCAGCATTGGGACTATAAATGGAAATACCATGTTTCCCTTTTTTATGAAATATGATATATCCTCATTTGTGTATTGTTTATGAACATTAGAGATAATCTTTTTCTCCAGCAATATGCTAAACTGGTGAGATTCTTTCATCTTGCATTACCCTTAACTGGTGGTTTTTATTTTTGGTGCATAATTGAGGAATAGATGTGAGCTAGGAGCATGAACTCCAGTTTACCCGGAGGCATACAGAGTTAGAACTATCTCCTAAGACTTGACGTTCACTTGCCTTGCTTGATATAAATCTTCTTCAGGGGGGGTTATGATTGTTCTCCAAGGTCTAGAGTTCCATGTACACTTTGTGGGTGCATGCTCTGCCGGAACTCAGGCTGCAACTTTTTTTGCACACTCAGAATGTGTTACAGAAGTATGTTCTCTATTTATTTATTTTTAAAAAACACAGTACAAACGCAGACGCTCACATACACGCGCGCACACTCACCATTTTGAACGTACACACGCACACCCTACCCCTATGAGCACCTCCAAAATACTGAGCCAGTGAATCGAGTCTTGAGATTGACGAAGTCACCATGGACACCTCGCTGTCGACGGGAACGTCACCTCCCATTGAAAGAATATTCCGACTAAATGCAACACACTAGGGTTTGAACTCTGGTGGACTGAGGGTACAACCACCCTGCTAACCATCCAACCACAGATTGGTTTGCAGTATGTTCTCTATTTTGTTGCAGCATTAGTTCTACTTTAAGGGATGATACACTCTCATAACAAAAAATAAAAACTAGATGATATGGAAAAAAGATGAAAGTAAAATGTTGATATCATTTTCTTCTCTCAGAGAGGGTTTGTTTTTGGATAAATTCTATTTGATATGTAAAATATGTATGTTCTTAAGCTTCCATGGAGAGTAATGATTCTTTCTCTTAATGGCAGAAACTACCAATAGTGCTCTTGATTGCCAACGGGGTACAGAGTATGATAGCGAGGCGGAACATATGACAATTGGTAGGTAAGTACAAAACGATGCTATGATGAACATCTTGAGCGTAAGCTATAGGAATACAGATGACAGTTCTCATACTACATTTACTGTCTCATTCTGTTGTATGTTGAATCAAATAATAATTTTCTCGATGATGCATTGCGATTTCTTTGTGAAAACCATCGAAAATGTTATTTCAGACATTGTTTATGAACAACTCATTAAGAAAATTCCACATATAAGTGGTTTTGTACTTCATAGTTATGTTTACGATCTTATGATCCCTTATTATAGTTTGGTCTAAAAAAAATTATAATTTTTAATACAAAAAATATAATTTAAATTTATTACGTTAGTCGTGCGTTGCACGTGCACGTTAACTAGTACTTTTACGTAATAAAACTCCCTTTTTTCGAAAAAAAATCAAAACATGTAGGGAGTTCTTATCCCACCCCCGAACATGTCCTTCCAAATCCAATGCCAATACAAATGCAAGTTGTCACAACCAGTACGGTCTCTCTTTACAAACTGCACGCCATGAACTTCCTATAAAGACGGTTGAAACTGAAACTGCGGCTTGCAAGCAACACATCATTCCCGCTTTGCACCCCTCCCATCCTGCCCAGCAAGGATCCTCGAGATCTGTAGACCTCGGCTGAAAGCTTGGTTGAACAGCAGACGCGTCTGGAACTCTGACATGAAGGGGAACCACGAGAGGACGGCGATGGGCAGGAAGATGATGATTCCCATGGTGTACTCGTACATCCTCGCCATCTCTCGGATGGAGTCCCATGGCCCTATCTTACGGAGCACAGCCCCACTCCTCTGCCTGAACTTGGCGCAGCAAGGCCCTCTGCACGCACCATCAGGGCAGCAGGAGCAACACAGCACGCGAAGTGGCTCAATGACTAACCTCCGAAACAGTGGTCCACATAGTTGTGCGATCTACAAGGAGCAACAGAAGGAGACGGTAGCATGAACTTGAGAATGTAAGTAGACATGTCAATACTAGTTAGCATTGCCTATCATCTGGTTAAACTTGTGATGTTATTTCAAAAAGGTTGTGAACTGTGTAGTCTGAAAAACTAAGGTGAATTCATTGCAAAAGAGAAAAGAGATAAGGTAGAAGAACATAGAAATTACTCACCACAAGAATAAACCAGCCAGTTGGGATGAAGGCCAAGATACTGGCCCCAACATCTGACACAGCGAGATCAAAACCAACAAATAACAGGACCATAAGACCGATGAGGACGAGAAAGATAATACCCTTGAGTATACGGAATACTAATTGAAACTTCGTGACAAACTTCTCTCTCCCTAATGAAACAACCTGGAAGAAGAAGCACACACAAGTGTAAATGTGCTATAACATGGGATCCAATGCAATACCAAGTTAATTGGTTACCTTTAGTGAAACCAGAACGATGGCCATAACCAGCCACGATAGTGCATATATCTGCGTGGAAGAACAAAGCATTACTCTATCTGAAATGTTTAAATGGGCATTCTATAGGATAAGGAGTGACTAGTCAGGAAGAGTACCATGAAGCTTTTGTTCTCATGCACTATGTGTAAGTGGTATACTATACCATATTGGTAGATCAGGAGGCGGAGCGACAATATGAACTCCAAGAGCAAGCTGCGTACTGTTCCATTCTTCAGGTGCTCATGTTCACTCACCCACCAAGCCTCCCAACTTTGCTCAGGTGCCAGGCCAATACCTCCTCTATTGTTCATCCACTTCCACCAATCAGTCCAGTCATCAACAGTCTTGTGCCACTCAAAGCATGATGGGTTGAAGACAAAAGGTGCAAACAGCCAACAAAAGACAAGGAACCACATCGAAAATGTGACGTATATGTACAAACTTGAGCTCCTGTAAGAACTCCCGTATGCTAGATAGACAACCAGGAGAATGAGCAGCTCCAATGCTTTCACAAAGTGGCTCCGTGAATACATTCTGTAATTCTCAGCAAACTTTGCATGCCGTACAACAAAACCCCGGCCTGTACCTCTGTATTTTGCACCACCATGAAGTATAGTCCTTCCATAGTAGTGAGTCTTCGTTCCAAGATGAAAAGTGAAAAACATAGAAGCTAACTGAAGTTGCATCATTACAAACTCAGCCAAGGCTTTACCAAACCCTTTCTCCAAGCCAACCTCCATTATCATCGGGAGGATGAGCAACGTCCCAAGTTGGAATACAGATTGAGTGGCAAGTGCATTTTCAAAGGGTTTGATGTTTTTAATCCGTGCATCTTGGAGAATTGACTTTTCTAAACCACTCAAAACCAGATATAACCTCCCATATAAAAATACATACACTGTAAGAACGGCCACCTGAGCATTTAAACCATAAAATAAATGATCATTTATGTGCCTTATGTACTTTGAACGAAACACATAATTTTTTCTATATGTTGGTCATTGCTCAAAAAGACAGCAACAACATGTCAGTTTATATCCATATGAGGTGCGAGCTTTGCACAAACCATCTCAAATAAATGAAAAGCAGAGATAAGACGGCATGCTTGTACGATGCAACATGGTCTTATACTCTTATGTGCAATAAACTTAAGCTCAAGTCAAAATAGTGATTTCAATCTTTATAAAGCAAGTTACAACATTTGCTATTGATTCCATGAGCGAGAGTTTTTGCAAGTATGACTGCTGAGATACTTGGTCTGCTGTTCTGCTCACAAAGTAGAATCGATCTGATTTTCTACCTCCTGGATGTGCATATAAAGTTGAGATGTCCAAGTAAGAGATTCGTACCATGCTATTGAAGTAGAAGCCAACTGTGGTGAAGTACATAGATAACATCCTGAAGAAATCGAATCTGTTTCCTAGTCGATAAACATCACGACATAGTGTTTGTTCACCATTTCCATTTGCCACCTTGGCCTCAAAGTTGGATATTTGGTTCATTCCAACATCACGTCCTTTACCCAACTGTATATATTCATGATGGGTAACATTTCCTCGCCGTAGGGTTGTGTTGAACCCTTAAATTTATCAGAACAACTATTAGCTTACTGGGGAAAAGGAGTAGAAACTGCAAAATGCATATTCTCTGAATATGGTACCTGCAAAGATGTCCTCACTAAGGTTAATAACCTTTGAGGCCTTGCTTATGCCACCCCTCGTGATGTGGAAGATTCTATCGAAAACATCAGGGTGACCATAGTGGAAGCGTACCCTGCATCATAATCTGAAATTAAAAAGAACCTCTAGTGTCCATAGTACAATAATGATTTCCAAAATAAGGTACACCTAGATGATTCTGGTCCTACCTATACTTTTTGTGTTTCCCATATTTACTTTATTCAATTTCACATTCATAAGACTCACTAGAAACCCCATATCAACTACAATTTACCTCCCACTACCCTATCTCATTTATTAAATTGTACCTAGCAGAGCTGGCAAGATCAGAAGCCTGCTATCTACCGGACCTCACTTCTTTGAAACCAGTCGGTTGTCAGGCAGTTTCCCAAATTTACCAAGGTACCGTAAATCAATTAGAACTTGCGAGAAAATTAGAATAACTTTCTAGACTGGTGAATAACTGAATAGGAAATCAGCCTAGCAGCGAGAAAATCAGAATAAGTCTCTAGACTGGTGCAAAAACCATTCTGAATCTGATTTACCGCCCCTTGACAGTTTGACCTAACCGGCAGGTATTAAGTTAAACTCCGAACTGATGGAGAAGATTCGGGAATCCGCATATGCTCCAACACGCCCTCTCATGTGTGGCTCCATAAGGAATAAACGTGGAGAGAGAGAGGACAGGCAACTTTTTTTCTCCAAACTGCAAAAGCCGAGACTTGAACCCAAAACCTCTGCTCTGATACCATATTAAGTTTCATACACCAACCAGTAGAACCCAACATTCGAACTTTTTGACGAAAGCGCAGTTAAGGCTGCACTTTCATTGATAATTTACAACTTCAAAAGCATACATGTCAATCTTTGGCAGCTTTGAAGGGCACGTCAGCCGGATGCAATTGCCTCTTACGATTCGTAATGCAGAACAATTATAGAAAATGACTAGTTAAAATGTGAACTTACTCGTGATTATCAACTCTTAGCAGTGACAGTAATACAACTGTCAGCCATTAAATTCACTTCTCACAGGAACACATATAATTTGACAACTTTTGCTATTATTCCTGTTATTGCTTTACAAGCTATAACAAATTAGCAATGTTTTAAAAACCGTGTACATGAAGCTCTGTTTTTTAGTCGAGCGACTAGTTGCGACTAGCCGGCTCAGGAAGCGTTTAAGACTTCTTTTCTCGTTGAGTTAGTAAACCAAGCAAAAGATAACCCACACCCTATTATCATTGGTGGGGATTTCAACCTGCTACGGTTTCCGTTCGAGAAAAGTAAGGGTCGGTTCGATAACCGTTGGCCTCTTTTATTCAATGCAGTCATTGACAACTTGAATTTAAGAGAGATTACGATGGTGGGAAGACAGTTCACCTGGGCTAATTCCCTCCCTGAACCCACTGAACCCACTTACGAGAAACTAGACCGTGTACTGATGGATTCCGATTGGGAAGCTAGATTCCCATTGGTGCTCTAGAACGTATTGAGGGTTTGTCGGATCATGCTCCCCTTCTATTGACCACTGGAGTGACTAGACCACAATGCAAACCACGCTTCAAGTTTGAGCTTGGTTGGTTACACCGCGAGGGCTTCCATGACATGGTTAAAAGAATCTGGGATTTACCGGTAGCGGGTGATACGCCTATCCAACGGTGGAACAATAAGATACGTGCTTTACGTACTCACCTCGTTGGCTGGGCTCGTCATACTACTGGTCTACTTAAAAAAGAAAAAGTACGACTTTCCTCGATAATCGATGCTCTAGAAGCATTAGCAGAAGTTCGATTACTATCCGCGCAAGAAATTGAGCTAAAGAGCCAATCAAATGCACAGACAGCGAATCTACTGCGCGAGGAGGAGTTAAAATGGTATCAACGTTTTAAAGCTCAATTCATTCTAGAAGGGGACTCGAATACTCGCTATTTCCATAGTATTGCCAATGGCAGACACAAAAAGCGTATTCACCAGGATGAAGGAACGATTGAGGGTCAGGAACAACTAAAGTCGTATATTACAAATTACTATAAAGGCCTGTTCGGTGACCCTGAGGAGGGGAATTTCACCTTGGATGAGTCCCGAACAGAGGATATACACCAGGTTTCAGAGGAGGAAAATAGCCTACTTACTAAAGCCTATTTAGAGGAGGAAGTGAGAAAAGCAGTTCTCCAGATGAAACATAATTCAGCCCCTGGACCTGATGGATTTCCGAGTTCTACCAGAACTTTTGGGATGTTATCAAGGCCGATCTGCTTCAGCTGTTCGCTTGTCTTCACAATGAACAACTAGAGTTGTTTCGTCTCAATTTTGGTGAGATAATATTATTACCTAAGGTTAACGAGGCAGAAAGGATCTAGAAGTTTCGACCTATATGCCTCCTTAACGTTAGTTTTAAAATATTCACCGAAGCGGCTACGATTCGACTGAACACTGTGGCAGATCATGTGGTTCGCCCGTCTCAGGCGGCTTTTATGCAAGGTCACAACATCCTTGATGGAGTCGCGGTCCTACATGAAACTGTCCACGAACTACATAGGAAAAAGTTGAACGGGGTAATCCTGAAAATTGATTTCGAGAAAGCCTATGATAAAGTGAAGTGGTCTTTCATCCAGCAAACTCTCAGGATGAAAGGCTTTTCCTCTGAGTGGCGCGCGTTAATTAATAGCTTTGTTTCCGGAGGAAGTGTAGCCATTAAGGTCAATGATGACACTGGCAGATACTTCCAAACGAAAAAGGACTCCGACAGGGTGACCCGCTATCGCCAATACTATTTAACATAGTGGCGGATATGCTGGCAATCCTGATCGAACGCTCTAAAACTGAGGGTCAGATTGAAGGAGTGATTCCACATCTTGTCGATGGTGGACTATCGATTCTTCAATATGCTGAAGATACAATCCTTTTTATGGAACACGATATCGAAAAAGCTCGTAACCTTAAGTTGATTTTGTCAGCTTTCGAGCAACTTTCGGGTCTCAAGATAAATTTCCATAAAAGCGAATTGTTTTGCTTTGGCGAGGCCAAAGACAACGCCGCCTTGTATGTCGAGCTTTTTGGCTGTGAGCAAGGACAATTTCCTATCAACTATTTGGGTATCCCGATTCATTATCGGAGACTTACAAATGCTGAATGGAAAAGGGTGGAGGAAAGGCTTCAATTACTATTAAATAGATGGAAAGGCAAACTCCTATCTCTGGGTGGAAGATTGGTTCTCATAAACTCGGTACTAACGAACATGGTACTGTATATGATTTCATTCTTCCAACTGCCAAAAGAGGTCTTACAGCGATTGGATTATTTCTGATCTAGATTCTTTTGGCAAGGGGATTGTGAGAAGAAAAAATATCGTCTGACTAAATGGAGTGTGGTTTGCTGCCCTAAAGACCAAGGAGGGCTCGGAGTTCATGACCTTGAGGTCAAGAACAGAGCGCTGCTAGGTAAATGGCTATTCAAACTTCTTTCTGAAGATGGAGTTTGGCAAACCCTCCTTAGGAGAAAATATGTCGGAGATCAAGCTGTTTCCTAGGTTCTTTGGAAACCTGGTGATTCACACTTCTGGGCAGGGCTCACACTTCTTTTTCCCACATGGCTCTTTCTCAATTAGGGATGGATCGGAAATTCGTTTCTGGGAGGATATTTGGCTTGGCCAATCTATCCTCAAAGAACAATATCCGGCTCTATATTCTATTGTTCGAAACAAAAGGGACACGATCGCGAAGGTGTTGGATACTGTCCCACCAAATGTTTCGTTTAGAAGAAGTTTACTTGGAACACGACAAGCATCTTGGAATGCTTTGCTCATCCAATTGGATTCAATCCATTTGTCGGAAGGTCTAGATAAGTTTCAATGGAATCTCATGAAGAACGGCAAATTCTCGGTTGATTCTATGTATAGAGCGCTCATTCTACCCGAATTTCCAGTCGATAGTTCTAACAATAACAAAGTTTGGAAGATGAAGATACCACTAAAAACTAAAGTGTTTACATGGTATTTACGTCGAGGAGAAATTCTCACTAAAGATAACCTTGCCAAACGCAATTGGCACGGAAGTAAAAAGTGTGTCTTTTGTCAACACGACGAGACCATTACGCACTTATTCTTCCGGTGTGAGTTCGCTAGGTCTATATGGTCAGCCGTCCAGATTGGTTCTACCTTACATCCCCCTAGTTCTATTGCTAACATTTTTGGCAACTGGTTGAATGGAGTGGATCCTAGGTTCAAACTATTCATTAGGGTGGGAGCAATTGCTGTTATTTGGTCGCTATGGCTATGTAGAAATGACAAGGTTTTCATGATAAAAATGTTTCTCTTATGCAGGTTATTTACCGGTGCACAGCGACGCTACGAGCAAGGTCTTCCCTATAGCGTGTGGAGCACCGAGACTTATTCTTGGAGGTGGCGTCGAGACTGGAGGCTGCGGCAAGGGAGTTATTTTCTCGGCATGGGTGGCAACATAGACTCCAGATAGACCTACCGGTATCTTAGGCGGATCTACAATTTCTCATTTTGATATGTAATTCGCCTTTCATCTTTTGCTTACAGACTTGTGTGATGGTGAACTAGTGGCTGTGTGCATCTTAGCTATGCAGAGGTCGGGTGTAATGCTTAAACCTTTTAAGTAATAAAAGCCCTTTATCTAAAAAAGTCGATGAGTCGCAAAAATAATATCAACTCAACATCTCGACTCGACTAATTGATCAAGTCAAACGACTCAATCGACTAGTCTCGACTAGTCTAGGTTTTTGAGTCGAACGACTTAAAGTTGCCCCCGCTTGTAATATTTTTTCCATATTGCTTGCCAAACTATTATACATATAATATGATAATTTTATACAATTATACATATAATACGATAATTGCTTGCCAAACAATTTTTTCCATACAATTATACATATAATATGATAATTTTAGAGTACATATAATGCTTGCCAAACTATTTTTTTTCATACAATTATACATATAATATGATAATTTTACAGTACCTATTGCCAAACTACTCATGTCGACTAGTCGACCATGAGTCTTGACTAGTCGTGTCGCTACCCCTGAACGACTCGTCGACTCAAAAACCTTGACATGAAGTAATTCCCTTATAGGGTAGCACATAGTAGCAACTAGTGGTAGTGATATGAACAGCTATAATGTGCAGTTAAACAACAAATTTTGAAGTAAAACATCTGAAATATAAAATCCAACATGACTATGTCATCCAATGAAGACAATGAGAAACTTATCATTTCCTTTTGTACTGAGAATTCAAGCTTGCAACTTGTTTGTATTTTCTCAATTTAACATCACTTTCTCGTAGTAGTATTACTCGTTATCCTGAGCTAGCTTAAGAATTTCCCGGAGAGTGCCCTCCATCAAACTCAAAGGAATCAAACAAGTTCTTTGCTCTCGAGCCATGCCATTTCAACCAACTGTTCATGTCATGAGTCATGGAACAGAAAATGGCCCAAATAGATCGTGTGGATGTATTAACTGTGTAATATCCCCATTGTAATCTCCCGTTCTCTATCAAACAAAAAAAACTGATACTTTCTATATGGTTTATTGTGCCTATGCAGCTATTTAAACTTTGGTTAATATTTAAGAAGTTAAAAGTATTATCAACTGTACCGAGAGGAATCCCATATCAACCAGATTATGCTAATACAAATACAATTACAAATTTTCTTGACATATAGTTGATCAGGCTATGCTTAGTAATCATCAAATTTTGTGCACATAATCTAGTTGCCAAAGCTACCCCTTGCTTACATGAAGGATTCATGTGCAAATTAAACCAATAAATCTTTCACAGAGGCTCAATTGTTTAATATAAAATAAACTGTAGCTAGTAAATCTCACAGCAACCATTGATTTTATGAAAATGTCACAACAAATCTTGACCGTTTAGGAACGAAACTAATAGCTGCTTGTTTAACTAACCAATATAAGTTGCTTGTGCTTGCCAATGGCTGAGTGGAAGAGCAAGAATGCTTCAGTGAAAAAAAAGAGAAACCATAGAAATCCACCAACTCTTGAGGTGATCAAACCATGACTAGATTATATAAACTAGATGAAATGAAAAGGTTAACTGGATTTTAACATTGGAAGGAAACATACTTGAGAGGGTTTGCAAGAACACGCTGTCCAATAGTAACAAAGCTGGTCTCTTGATTAGACATAAACCAGGCAAGTGATGAAACACTACATGTGAAGTGAGAACGCAACGAAAGTTAAGTGGACAGATAAGAAAAGTTACAAGATGATTAGTAAAATAGAAAAACCAACCTTCCTGTAAAGATATGCTCGCGAACACCCAATATTGTGGGTTTAGACTTTCCATGTTTAATAAGGAATTCTTCCAACAGATTTCTCATTTTAAATGCTTCTTCAAGATAGTTATCCTAGACAACAGAAAATGTAAGATTCACTGCTAACTCAGACTTAATACTAAAATACTGATTACTTACCTGGTTCATGTCAATTGCTTGAAGTGCCTCTCCTCTAGTGAAGATTATGGCATGATTTTGATTATTAGGCTTCCCCTCTCCGACTTCTGTTGGTTTACCAGGCAGCTTTATCCGGTAAATTTCCTATAAACAGGTTTAAATTAGATGGTCATGCATCAGTAGTAAGCCCATCCCCCAGCAAACTGATAGCAAGATCAAGCTATATTAGAGTTTTTATCTAAATATTCTTTGCATGCAAAATATTTAGATATGCACATGATGAATCAATAAGGCACTGTACTGTTGACTCCTAAATTGTGAGATTTTTTGTATTGCATATGTTCCAAATAGATGTTGCGAATATCACTAATTAGTAAGTAGCAAATACAATATGTGAATCAAAGGTGAAAACAAACTATAGCCATGGATAGTAAAACATCTACAGAAAAAGGTAGGTATTTAAGTTCATGCAATGTAAATGCACTACCTCGTCGTCACCTTTCACGAGAACAGAGTAATAATGTTTCTCTAGTTTACCAGTTGGTAATGGCTCTTCCTTCTCATCAATGTAAGCAATCCGCAAAGCTGGATACCTGTATGATTTGCATATAGAACTCAATGAAGCTATGGAATATCTGTTTGATAAAATAATGGAGGTTAAGTAAATTACGTCAGCATCAGATTTAAGATGTTTTCGTAGAGACCCCTTTCTCTGGAATCCTTGGATGCCTTGTGCATGCCATAGAGTTGACAGGCAACAACATACGTGAATTTGATATCAGCAACGGCCTTGGACCTTGCAGCTTCGTCTCCACCCAAATCAGCTAAAGTGTAACCAAATAACACATTCATCACAGCATGACCAAGGCTATATTTTCTCAGGTGTGTTCAACTGTTCATTAAAAAAATGAAAAGTGCATGACCAGTGTTCAGAGCCCTATATGGCTAACCTCGATTATTTTTCATGTCCTCGTAGCATTGTAGTTCAAGAGCTCGTCTATAGTACATCATTCCTCTCACTACATAAATCAAGATGCAAACAATAATATAAGCAGAAAGAAAAAAATTGGAAGCTTATAAGAGATTATTCATGTTACCAGTTCTGGCAAGTGTTTGACCCCGGTAAGACGCCCATATACGGATATCATCCATGCATCCCTTTACTGCCTCTTCATTATCTGGATCAACTCCAATGCGTTCTAGAAAGTTCTTCCATTCATCTAGAAATGTGACAAGCATTACTTTAATTTTACTATGAATAAAACAACTGCAACATGTTTCAGAAACGTAAAAATAGAATTGGCAACTCACCTGGATAAATCTTTTGTAGATAAAACAAAATTGAGATACCATCTTCATTTTTTCTGTTCAGTTCATGAGATGAATATAGTACTTCCTCGTTATAATATGGAGTCAAAACACTGAACAATGAATCTTGTTAGAACTTAATTTGTTTCAAAATGAATCTTAGACAGTAAATATATTTAAAAAAAATCACAGCTGTGTGAAAGTTTGTGCCAGATATAAAGATCTAAAACATCAGCATGATTGCTGGAAAACAGTCACACAGTAACTTTGATTGTGTGGACAGAGCAATGACCATTAATCTTAACAAACAATATCAGTGTTGTTTATGTTTGCTTATGTATTTGGATCTTGCTATTAGGATACAATTCAATCTCAAACTTATAATTAAGAAGCCAAATCCAGCAAATGTGTGCATCAAGTGTTGTTGACATATAAGAATAATATAAGTTTAAGTACATAATTGTGTTTCGTTTGTAAGCTTGTTAATATGCTACATGTTAGTATATGGTACTTAAAAATAGTTATGATCTAATCTAATACTCAGTGTATTGTTAAAAAGAGGTTTCATAATATGACTAGAGTACTCAATCGATGACCACAGTAAACTGCAGATTCATAGTGCTTGCGGAATTTTCAACTGCACATGCTACCCTATAGCTATATTTTTTGAAAGATGCCTCACTAAATGGATGTGGGACCTCATTGGTGTATTTTTTAACCACAAATCACAGGGTGCTATATAGCTAAAGGCCCCTAACAATCAATAATTAGAAAAGTACAACAACCATGAAAGTGGACAGTATTTGCAGCTATGGCAGACGATCACGGGCATGATTCTAACTGAAGAACCCGACCAACTGGTCTGGAAGTGGACGGCCTCGGGTACATACTCGGCTCAACTGAGTTACCTCGCCATTTTCCAGGGATCCACGACGTGCCGCGCCTGGAAGATGATCCGGCGACCGTGGGCGCCGTCTAAAATGAAGTTCTTCCACTGGCTAGCACAGCAAGACAGGTGCTGGACAGCTGACAGACTAGCTCGCGGTGGCCCCTTGTGCGACCAAGCTGCCGAAACCATCCACCACATCTTCATCAAGTGCCCCTTCGCACGCCAGGTTTGGCTGGAAACACTTGCCTGGCTCCACCTGCCGATCCAGCCCCAGACCAGGAGCCGTCGCTGCTAGATTGGTCGCTGCATGCCAAGCAGAACGTCCCTAAGCCGCAGAGGAAAGGGCTGGCCTCCATTACCTTGCTAGTCCCCTAGATGATCTGGAAGCAATGCAATGCATCTTTGACGCCGCACAGCCCTCCACGGCTTCTGTTCTGTCCAAGATCAAAGAAGAGGCTACACTTTGGGCTCAAGCCGGCGCAGCCGGGCTACGAGTGCTGCTACCACAAACCTCGGATGTACACTGTGCGATTTACATGACTTGTGTTTGGCCTCTAGGGGATTGTAATCAAACTCTTATCTTTTCAATGAAAAAACACAAAGATCCTTTGCGTTTTCTCGAAAATATTGCTCGCTGAACTGATTGGCAATAGCATGCTACAAAGGACTAAAACTGGCCATCAACAATCTGTGTAACCAGATAATTGTCGATACTCTCATACAAGCTTTTGACCAAGGTGGTGAAGACCGTTCAGACACCAGAGTTATTGCCCGTGATTTCAAGTGCTTGATTCCAGAAAAAAACGTCAAGATAAAGTACAATAGCAAAGAAGCTAATCTTCTAGCTCATGAGATTGCAAAGTATGCCAGTAGAGAGTTGCATAATGGGGTGTTGCACGGCCAAGTTCCAACAAGATAAGTGCTCATGATAATCCTACTGATATGATGACAAAGCAAGTTCCTGTTGCTAAGTTTGAGCTTTGCTGAGACTTAGTTGGTATCACTGTTTAGCCCAAGAGACTATTTGGCGTCGAAAGTGTTTTCTTTGTTGTTTCATGGTGAAGTTTCTTATTCATACTACAAGATGTAATTTGTCTCAAGGTGTAGTGTTGTTTTGTGGTGATCCAAATTCATGAAGATAAAGGCTAACTTCGGACGAGTGAAGCGAGTGCCCATCACTGGTAGGCTTGGTACGGTACGAGTCGTTTCCGGGTCGGACTGCAGCCGACTTAGGGTTATGCCACTATATATATATATATATATATATATATATATATATATAGGGTAAATGGTTTCTACCCTCAAAGGTAACTACCCCACGTCTCATATACCAACTTACGGAAGTATTTGTCATAATTTATCGGTTTGAGTATGTTCGTATACTATATCTAAGATACCCAAAAACAACTTTAATGAAAAAATTGCAAATGGCCTAATATTTTACACTATATACTCGAAATATCGTCATATATGCATATAAAAGAGAAGTATGTAGAAGTTTTCTACATACTACTAAAAAAAGTATCTATAGTACTGAAATAGCATTATATACTCCATACTACATGATACATACCTCATGTTATGATAGATACTCCATACATTGTGTGAAACACACGTGGGGTAGTTACCTTCGAGGGTAGTATGAATATGTCCTATATATATATATATATTATATATATATAAGCCGCCGGTTGGGATAAGTCGAAATTTGTAAATCCCCAGCGTTTGCAACCTCACCTGACCATAGTGAAGATTTGCTAGCTGGCGCACGTGGTTTATACTCTTCCGCTATTGGAAGGGTTTTCCACGTTAAATCCCGTGTCCCCGTTGTGTTGATCTTGCTTTTCTTCATCATTTATTTGCCTATCGTTTATAACATGAACTGGCTATGCGTGAATGTACGAATGTTTTCTCCGGCTAATTAATACACAACACTTTCAAAAAACTGGCTCACAAAACTGTGCATAACTCATCATACGTCCAAAATAACAGTAACACAGAAGATCAAAATACGCACCTAAAGGATATCATATCATGCACTTGAGGTGCTCTCGGCATTTTCATAAAAAGAGAGTTTGCGAAGAAGGTGATCCTTCGGCGAGCATCCAAATTTGTAGGTACGTCCATTGCAGAATCCTTCATAGTTAACAATAAATGCAGCCGGACAAACTGAGACCAAAAGAGTTAGTTCAGTATGAAAAATTAGTAGTATAATTAACTAAACCACAGTGATGGTTGCATACCTGTTCCCTCCAAAAGGCCTCCTTAATCACATTCATATTTAAGTTTGTGAAACTCTGCTTTCTCTCATTCTCATCTTTCAAAATACTGCCGCAGTTTTCCGAACAAGTATCACATCATAATTTGAGTATGGCTAAATTTCTTACAATGCTAGCATAATGAATATAGTTCTTACCCATGACCATCTTTCATAAAATCTCGTGTAATAATTTCCATAAAATCTTGCAATGCATTCACAATTTTTCTCTCTGTACTATCATCAGTATGTTCACTCTTCTGCAATATAAGATAGTGCTCAGAAACAATCAACATTATATGTCAAAAGACACTAAAATAACTTCATTTTTTAATGAAAACATAATCAATCAACAAATTATTACCAGTAGCTGTAATAATTTTGCCAATGTGTTGCTGACTTTGCCAATCTCTGCCATTTCGAAGTCCTCCAGAAGTGTGTTAGTTTGCATACTATTTTGCACTATATTATCGATATCATGGACGATTCTGAAATTATTTGAAGAACATCATGGATTAACCGAGGCCAAATTTGAAAACAAATAAAGAGGATAGTTCTCACTTTTTATCATTATAGTCTTGCAGAAGACTAACAACAATATTTCTCAAGGATTCGTAGCATTCTATAACTGCATTATATCTGTCCTTGTCTAATTTAATTTTTTCAATCAGCTCACGGTCGTCCCCCTCTTTGGAAGTCATGGCCATATGGAGAGCTGTGGGTACCTGGTATATTCAGAAGGACATGAGCATCTCTGCAAAAGCAACAACAAGCATTTGACTATCCATATCTGCATACATATGCCTATGACACACCTTGCTGGCAAGGAGGAAAGGAGGCCACGCAACAACAGGTAAATTATTTGAAGATGATGGAGCAATCAACATGTCCTTCTCTCTGAGAAACAAGGTATGTAAAGTTTAGGAGGCGAATGCCACATTTATTATATAAAAGAAGGTCACAGCTCCAACCTATCACTAATGAAATCTTCCTCTCGTAAGGAGTTGATGAATGAATTCCAAACACAAAAGAAGCTCCTCACATCAAGTGCTCGCTGGAACGTAGGACATCAAAGTCAGGCAAAACCTTGTGTCTTTAGCAATAGGAGGCATGGGTTAACTTCCTAGTATTTAGAGTAAAAAATAACACGGCTGTACGACTTTTCGGAACATACACATGGGCTAACAATGATTACATAAAAAACTCAGAAGAAACTAAAATAATTGCCAGTACAAAACCTCTTTGTGTGTTGCTGCGTGGCATTTCCTAAAAGCATCTGGCATTGATTTGAATCTGACCCTCAACATACCTAGGGTACGTATCTGCATTAAAATCAAAAGGGTAAGATCGGACGAATACTCTTTTTACAAATATGCTTTTTTGGAGCAACAGGCAATCGTTTGGTTCCATTTCACAACTGAACCACCAGAGTTTAACATTATACATGCGTAAGTCCCATAAAAGGGACCAGGACCACAGAGAAATGAAGAAATACAGAAGGATGACTGACCTCACCAACATGACTGAGCGCACCTGAAACGCCCCCAAAGACGGTGGAGAAAATAGCATACCAAATTTGTGTGTCCATAAAGTACACCTAAAAGATGAAGTGGTCGTTGATATCACAAATACTAGCATAAGATCTTTCATTTTTGTTAAATGTATTTACGTACCAAAACAATCGGTGTCCATATAGTAATGACAACGCCGAGGTTGTGTGGCACTACAAAAAAGTTCACAGAAGTACTGTAAGTAGAGTATAGACCCTCTAGAAAAATAAATACGCCAGATATTCCCACAGCAAAAGAAAAATTTCTACTTTGCAAAAAATGACCACTTTTCAGCTTGGAACTCTAAAACGTCCGATTGAAAACCTCGATCTATCGAAACCCTAGCTTTACAACCTTGGGTGGATTTACATGTAGTTTGGGCTGAGTGGATAACATGTGTTTACTACGTCACTGCCATATCATCATACAGATCAGTAAATAGAGAAAACAGAGAGAAAAATACGGCACGGGAGAGTGGTGAGAGCTCAATGTAGTTTTAACCCATACCCTACGTCCCTACCCATTCAGTCAAGACAACCTGAACTGATTTGTTTGATGGGATGGCATCCACATCAGCAGAAACCACTTCAAAAACGACATGAGTTTGCAAAGTGCACAATGAAAAGAATTTGAAGTTACATAGTGAAATAAATAAACGGTTTTAGAATCAATTCCTAAAGTCCATTAGAAAGTAAGAAAAAAATCAATTTTTTAGGCAATTCAGAGAAGTCAAAAGATGCGAAAGAAGACAAAGTTACTCAAATTAGCAAAATATACTACTATAGAAATTAAGAAAATCACAGGTTTGATTTACTCAAGTATAAAAGTACAAAATTTGTCAAATCCTCAATGTTATAGATTTGAATAAGGTTTTATATTTCTACTTTCGATCAAGCAATTTTTAATTTGCTTGACATCCTATATGCATGTTACATTTAGTTTAAGCGGTGTCAGTAACTAATATTATTTCTCTGAAGATAATTCTTGCACTTACTGATACTATTTCGTGCTCTATGTTTTAATTAAATAATTTTAAAACTTTCTGAAGCTCACTACACTATTGGAACTTCTGGTATGATTGATTTCCGTTGCCATGGAGCATAAATGTTGTATCAATAATATGTACAAAATCAGAAAACGTCATTGGTGCAGTACATGGAACTTTTGAACCGATCTTTGTACAAGAGGACCAAAATTTGCATCAACCAAATATAGCTATATCACAACATACTTACAGAAAGGGAAGACTTCATGCCATTCATAATTCCCGACTACTTGATTAAGAATGAACTTCGTTGGTTCAATCATGGGGGATATCTGTAAAATGGAACATGTTGTAAGAAATCAATAAAGTAACATGAATTCTTATCTTTCCACTTTATGCAATCATAACAATAAGAAAACAGAGACCATTCAAAAAACTTATCTCTCATGTGCAAGTATATGCTAAATTTTGCACAACCTACATTATTTTACGACAAATAACCAGGAAATAAAATACAAATTTTGGAGGTATGGATTAGAAAATCCATGATTTCAAATGCGCAGACAAAATTTTCCGTTTTCAACAATCAAATTGGATTAGGTCTATTTTAACGCTTGCGCCCGAAAAAATGTTTAATATCTACATCGAATGATGCCAATGTAGCACTAAAATTAATACATTGATGTAAATCTTTCACCCATAGGAAATGTCAGAACACATAAGCCTAATCCTCGTGTATATATTTGGTATATATCTCAATTTAAATAATTATATCTGACTTATACTAGTTATTATATATTAGTCCTTAATTCCCCGGTACATCACCAAAGACTTCAGAAAGGTACTAATGAAGTGTTTAAGATTTACCTCAACATAGAAACTGAATGCAAGCTTGCAGGTGAGCAACACAACCCAAAAGAAAACATACCTATTGATATATATTGAATTGTCATTTTCAACTGAAAGTAAAAAACAATAATTGGAAAAAATATAAGACACACTTACTTAAAAATGGACAATATGTCTTCATGCATACCACGTGCAACATACAATCTTGGCTGAAAGGCAGCACAACATTATGTAAGCACTAACGATGCTAAGTTTCCGGTAACTCACTTGCTAGAAGTAAGAAAAACTGACCTGAATCCACCACATAAGAAGAATAAATGCTCGTGAATTTGAGCGTTCCATGACATTTTGAAGTTGTGGCAGCAAGAAAAGCAAGGCAGCCAAAATGTTTGGACACATATATATGACAATTGCAACATTATATACTGACTGGTTATACCAATTCTGTGTCCAACTATTCAGGAGTTTACCAGCACCAGATGGATTTTTAATGGAACTAGAATATGTTACTGGAAGAATTATTATCCAAGAAATAGCCACAAAGAATTTTAGTAGGTATCTGAGTATTTGTGTCCATTCCATATTTCCCCATGCTTGGATAGTAAGCATTATATCCAAAGTCACTGCAATATTTGAGCTAAGGAGTTTCAGAAATAGCCTCTCTTTAATGAAGACCATGACATAATAATTCACAGAACAAAGTGCAATTTTCATTGTAATCAATGTAATGAAAGCACTGAGAAGTTACTGCACCTGTTATGAAATTAAGTAGGGCTGCAGTTATAAATACACTTAAAACGCTTCTGAAAACAGTTGCATCAGTAATTCCAGAAAGAGATCCAGAGGAATTCCATGAAATTATTAGCATTGCCTAGAAAATCAAGTCATTTGTGTTATATAGTTTTACAGTTTAAAAGAAATATGGTGTGCTTTAGAAAATCACCTGGAATGCCAGTATAAAAAACATCCACATACAATTAAAACTTCTAAACAGGTGCAGAAATGTGCGGATTTCAACAAAATTTGTTTTGGGCTTTCTTGCTGCAGGAACCTGTAAGAAACCAACAAACAAACAGTATCAAATTTATCCTAGGAAACCGCATAAAAAATGAACATGAATCCCTTCCAATTTTGAAGATTCGAACATGTATGGGATTTCGATACTGGTTCCATTTAGCCTAGGCAACCGCATAAAAATCGCTCGATTTTTATTCGATATGGAACCAGTGCTTCAGTATGAAATGTTTTATATGCTATATCTTTTTATTATCACTTTCAAGAGAAATAAACGATTCAGTGATTAAATAATACTCCCTCCATTCCAAATTAGTTGCCTGCCATGGTTTGGATATGGAACCAGTGCTGCAACAATTAATTTGGAACGGGGGGAGTAATAATAGTCTACTATGGTTTGAGAGGAGGTAGCAAGATTTCTGAACTCAGTTTGAAGTCATATAACTGACTTCCACAATTAATGCACCAACAGTGCTTATAAATTAAGAAATTATAATTTCCCTAGGATAGTATATCTCAAAGATAAAATGGTAACAAAATAACGGATCTTTTTTGTGGCTATATTTTCCTCAGGAGAAAACATAGTTAAGGTGCAGAGAGGAGAGAACTAGGAATGAAGGCTTCAGATTATTAGAGATGTATAGTCTCTTTCTCTATATATCCCGATTGTATAAGGGGTTTCCCGAACTTTACCACAATTTATATGTACTGGCCTTTGGCACCCTGAGAATACAGTTGCTCATTCTCCAACAAAGATATGGATAGTTTTTGTTCCTTAAGGATTTGGTGGTTCCAATAGGGGAGGCATGTGTAGCATCACACCAAAGAGATCTGAAAATGGCTTGTGTGGACAAATACTCTTTTCATCCTATTTTATAAGGCCTGATTATCTTGTCTCAAGTCAGAATCTTTAAATTTTAATGAATTTTGTAGAAAAAGTGTTAACATATACAATACCAAATATCACTACATCTATCATGAAATATGCTTAGCTAGAAAGAAGAGAACGGTGAGAGAGGCGCTGATAGAGCGCCGGTGGATAACAGATATATCGGGAGCCCTTAGCCCGCTTGCCCTCTCGCAGTATATCCACATCTGGACCACACTGCGTAGTGTACACCTTACAGAGCAGCCGGACAATCTTGTCTGGCGCTGGACCTCGGACGGACAGTACTCTTCCAAATCTTGCTACGACGCCTTGTTCAGTGGGGCGACGGTATCAGGTTCTTGGAAGTTGAACTGGAAAACCTGGGCTCCCCCACGGGTGAAGTTCTTCGTCTGGCTGGCATGCTTGGATCGCTGCTGGACGGGGGAAAGGTTGGCGAGACGGGGTCTGCCACATCCGGCGGCCTGTCCACTGTGTGACCAGGTGGCTGAGTCGATAGGGCACATCCTTACGGGTACTCCTTCTCGCGCACGATGTGGCATGAAGTACTATCTTGGATACGA
This sequence comes from Poa annua, assembly GCA_026929855.1. NCBI lineage: Eukaryota > Viridiplantae > Streptophyta > Magnoliopsida > Poales > Poaceae > Poa > Poa annua. Next base: position 49,086,931 of record CM049428.1, read on the forward strand.
TCAACCTCAAGACCGCCTGTTGCTGAGGACGATTTCGCGACCTGGTGGCGTTGGTTCTCAAGGCCACCCTCGTGCGCTGCGCAAGGGCACCTCTTCTGAGATCATGCTATCCGCGTGGTGGATCTAGAAACAACGGAACGCGATCGTCTTCGACAACGCACGCCTCTCTGTTAGCGCTTTGATGGAAACCATCAAGACGGAGGCGCACTCGTGGGTGAGCGCAGGAGCCCAGGGTCTCGCCCTAGTTCTTCCTTAGTCTTGGGTTGAGTTGTACGGTGCTGGGTGGCCTCCTTGTAGGCTTGTAATTAACTCTCTTTTCTATCAATGCAATGAAACGCAATGCTTTTTGCGTTTTCGCAAAAATCATGAAATATGCTTTTCTAGCTGGGCCATGAAGTATGTTTTCATAATGTCTTTATTGGGTGTGCTAAATGTTGAGATTTTTCAATAAACCTGGTCAAAGCTATAGAAGTTTGTCTCAAGGAAAGGTTAATAGGTCTTATAAACCCCTGAATGGCATTAGCCTTTTCACTCACCTAAGTGTGGGAGTAGTGAGCTGCTTCTACTACACATTGTACAGTGTGATCTTACAGAGTATGCTCCATTGCTTTCACAAAAAATTGTTGTACATAGCTTACAAAGAAAGCATCATAAATAGAGCACACAATGTAAATAAATAGTTGTGAACCACTTGTCCTCACCCATTAAACCCTGGATCGGCCACCACTTATAAACATTAAGCTGACAAAACAATATAAACGTATTTCATTCAAGATGAAGCCATAATGTCGTTGACCAAAAATCTCGACAGCAAACACCCAAGTAAGATGGTCTCACTCCGATTTTCAAATAAGCAACTGGCTGAACTCAATCAATTTAATCACAGTTGTTACTTACCGCCTGATGAAAGAAGTCCGCTCTGAGATCCCATGGCCAGCCAAGCTTCATAAAACATTTCTCTGACCTATATAAGGAAGAAAATATTATGGCAGACAGAAGAAGTAAGCAATAACAAATACAAAATGAGATTTACCAAAATTGTTCATTCAAGTCGTCATAATTTCTCCAAGCTGAGTGACCAGCTGTACCACCTTTACTTCTTTGCGATTCCTTCAGGGGGAAGAAAAAAGAAAAATGTAAGAATACATCTCCTGAAAGGATAATCTAGTTGTGTCTCAAATTTCACATACTCACCTTCTGCAGAACCTTGTAGATAGGTTCAATAACAACTTTTAGGAACGATCCCTCTTCTTCAAATCCAGGTGGTGGTTGAAAATAGTTTTCTTCGACCATTTTATTCAACTGCGTTGCCATCTGCCAAATTAATGAACTTCATGAATTGACCATCTTTAGGTATAACAGGGAGGATAAAAGGATGTAAAACTTATGGTGAGCTATACAAGTCCACCTTCATTATTTTATGATGAATAGCCTCGTAAAGTGGTACTATTCAGATAGACAGGCTTATAAATTATAAATGGGTCGTGGTGTGATAATGATGTTCCAGGTAGCTGCTTAGTGATTAAAGTCACTTCTTCACAATCTTGAGGTGATGGAAACATGGAACTGCAGCACATGACATGACCCTTTTTTTCCAAGAGCATGCATAACCGATATGGGCCATGGGGTCTGCCAGTAAATATTGAGTTGTTGCTGTTTGCTTGAACCGAAATTGTACATAGCATAAAGATCTAAGCGATGCAGTTTGATCTTTTAACAGATGTGGTTTTATCTGACTGCTCTATGTTGCTAGGATTGTAAAAAATGCAGATTTGTATTTCATAGTAGAGGTGAATGCTGAAGGAGCTAAAAGCACGCTATTAGTAAAAGTTCGAATACGCGAAAGCTCGAAAAACTCTTTCTGTTTAAGGGAACCTTACATGGTGGAATATGTAGCATAAGCACTCAGGCATAAACCGAACATTTGAAGCCTCGCCCCAGATAAGAAGGTACAATGCAATGTGGAGAAGCAATAGCTGCTGCTTCTTTAGTGCATCAACATAATTGATCCTACGAAACAGAGAAGTGATATTAAAATGACCAAATGATTAAGGGCAATATCATGAAAAACATCTCGAAACCATCATAAAAGATAGGGAATCAACTTGAGGAAAAATGATGCACGACTTACATGATTCTTGAGCTAACATGCAAATAGTGACACCATGATTCATAATTTCCAAATATCTTTTCCCCCAAATCATTCACAGTGTCAGCCTGAAAGTTACCATGCCAGGTCAGTGTCAAGTTCACACCACATAAGTACATAGCAAAAAAGATTCAATTGAACAAAGCATAGATAAGTTCGGAAGATAACATGGCTGAAACAAAACTTATAAGGAGCATATGTCTTACCAAAGGAAGCCCTTCCTGTCCTGAAGACCTTGTGCTAATATTTGCAAGCAGTAAAACCATGTTTTCTCTCTGATTTTCCACATTCGAATTCTACAAAAGTTACCATAAAGAAGTCAAATATGTTTTCCAAGCATAACACCACTGCACCAGTAAGACTGGATATAATAACATTCCATGACCTCATATATAATATGAGAACATAAATGGGCAAGCAACCATTTACCTGAAATCCAAATGCTAGCGAAAGCCAGTCAAGTAAATCCTCGATAGATTTTCCTTCCCTGTGCGTTGAAGACATGTGAGGCTTCGGAAGACCATCTATGTTCCGTATTGCATTGATAGCACTTTTTATCTAGGCCATTTACAGCACAAATATGATCATAACTTGCTGCAGATTTTCATAAAGAGTAGAAATAGTGGGAGCAAATAAAAATATAACTAACCTCCGGGACTTCCAGAACTGCTTCGGGAGAACCAGGAAAAGTCAGGGGGACTATGTTGTACTTGTAACTCCTGAAATGACCAATCTTTTCCTCGACAACTTTAGCACGCTTCCTCACCTAAATATTAAAATATGAGAGATAATGATGAAGAAGCTCACCAAGGGAACAGGTGACCGATAGCGTATAAACCAATAATCTACCACGGAATACCTCAGAATCAACTTTGTTATTTGTAATATCTCTTAACACTTCATAAAGAGCAGATGCCACTTGGTAGTATTTAACCAATTCCTCACTGAGTTTTCAACAATAGAAAGAAGGTGATTAAGCCAGTTTGCCACAAATAAATATATTGTGAGTGCATTATTCCTTACAAGTTTCTTTTTTGGGAAGTTCTGCTTAAATTATCACAGAACTGCTTATAAAATTGTTGAATCTCCTTTGCATCATTGACTAGACATTTTGTGTCATCCTGCCAAACACAGACTAGCGTCAGGTATTCACCACTGATGAAGAGATTACAAACTAGGCAGGTTTCAAAGGGAGAAGAGACGAGGCAAGTCTAGACTTCAGAGTAAAGCAATTTTGCAAGAATGGTCACAAGAGTGGTCATGTATGCTTCCAACATAAGACATGCAGCAAAAGTATTTGTTGGAGTCTAAGTTAGTGTACTAGTAGTACTAGAGTATTTGTTGGAGTCTTATGTTTGTATAGTAGTAGGGTCCTACTAGAATCTAGATTCTTCAAGTGTATGAGTGAAGATGTAAGCCAAAGTAAAGCTATATACATGAGAGTGATGGAGGACCGAGTGCCTCTGCACATCCAGATTTTTCCCCCAAAATCAACAGTATTCACTTTCTTAAATCGAACTGAATGAAAGAATGCAAGGACCTACTCTATCTGATGACTCAGACTCCTATTATAAGCTCCCAGTCTACTCCCATTAGTGAGGCTAAGAAACAGCTAATACAAGTCTATCATAATTATGCATTAGAGAAGACTTCCATCGAGTTAGGCTAAGAAGAAAAGAAAACAAGAGTTGAGCTAATTCTATATTCCTGCTTGGCTAGAACAAGAATAAGCTAATACTATATTCCCTTTTTGTTAATGATGAAAGCCTGATAAGAGAATGCTAAGATTTTTCCACAATGAGGAAAGGGTAGTAGCAACATCACAATTTCAGATACTTGGTTACCTGATCTAGCTTAAGTGACATGTATGTTTTAAACTGCCGAACTCCACGTTGCATGGATGATGGATCCATTCTTTGAACTTTCTTGTAGGCATATTTGCGACCTTGGTACAACACACACGGTAAATCCAATTTCATATCAGAAAAGCATGCATTAGTTGATGTAACAAATTAACAATAGACGAAAAAGGAACTGGGGAAGTGAGACGCTAGATGAACACTGAAACAACCACCCTCTACTACCCTAGCGACAAATTGGTTCATGATGAAACTCAGCACACAATGAAGTAATGAACCATATCAGTTTGGGATTTACGACAACAAACGGAAAAGCTAGCAGGAGTGTTCACAGTGTACCTGTAACAGCCCAACTGTAACTTTCCTTTTTTTGTGTGCAATAAAAATGGTTATCATGGCATCATTCCATATGTGCTTGCATTTATTTAATTTTGTGCATCAAATTCAAATTACAAATTTAAATCCTTATTTTGAATTCAAATGCTTTCAAAATAAAATCATTTGAAGTTTCCAATTATTTATAAATAATCAAATGAGATATTAATATGACTAATTTGAAACTTGTAAAAATTGTTCAAAAGTTCTTTTGTGCCTTTCTCTTAAATTGTTTTACAAATACAAAATATCAGAAAGTTTTATAAAAGAAAAGAAAAACACCAGGAGAAAAAAAATAGAACTGGCCGAGCTGGGCCACCACGGCCCAACTCAACCCAGCTCGGCCTGCTCCCGGCCCACTCCCCTCTCCTCCTTCCTCGTACGGTCAGGAGACGAGCTCCTTTACACGCTGGCTATGGAGCTCGCCCCCACTGCCCTCGAGCCCCCACCGGAGCCCCACTGCCACCTCCGCCTCCCTCTCTCTACTTATTCGACCGGAGCCGAAAACCTAACCCTAATTTTTCTCCTCTCCCCCGCCGCCGCACGCTCTCCTCCGCAACCGCCGTCGCCATGAGACCCGCGCCTCCGAGCTCCCCACCGGCGTGCCAGTGATGTATCCTCCGCCCCCGACGCGCCAGGAGCAGCGCGGCTTCATCCTCTACCGCCTCGACGCGACGAGCACCGCCGAGACCTCCCCTAAGCGCCGCTCCGTCCCCGCTTCTTCCCGACTCCGAAAGCACGGACCGAGCTCCTCTTCGACGCCGTCGTCGTCTTCCTGCCTCCCCGAGCCTCCCACGACCTCCTCTCGGTGAGTCGCCGCCGCCCCTACCCCTTTTCCCCTTCGATTCGTCACGGAACGCCGGAGTTTCTCCTCGCCGGCGAGCACGCCTCAGACCCGCTCGGTGTCGATCACCAACACGAGCCCCACGGCCTCCCCTTCGGTTTCTGAGGACGGGAATGACATCCCCGCACCTCCCGCAGTCACCCCCACGCACCCAGGCAGCGGCGCCGCCCCCGGTTGGTCGCCGCCGGCGCTGTTTTCGCCGCCGCGCCTCGGTTCCTTTTCTGTCCGTCAGTTTCGTCAGAGAACGGTAGATAATCGCTACAACTGTTTAAAACAAATCGTACCCTAATCCTATCACTAATCTACACTAGCCTCACTGGCTAACATCGCCGCGCCCGCTCACCCGCGTCGCGCGTTCGAACCCCGCCGGCGCCAGTGGAAAAAGGGCGCATTTTTTTGCGCTGCGCCGCTGACAGCGCGGCCCCACCTGTCAGCGACAGTGGGAGCCCGCGCAGCGCTCCCTGCCCAGGTCAGCGCCACCGTGGCGTTGGACCCACTCGGTCAGCCTCTCTGGCTAGGGCGCGGCTGGGTGAGAAAAGTCCTGAGACGTTCTGCGCTACAGATTTACACTGAGCCCCCTGCACTTACTGGTTTAGTGCTTTAGCCCCTCCCAGAAACTTTTCCATCACGAACAAGTCCCTACTTTTTGCAGTTTGGTCCAGAAACTTAAAACATTAATAACTTTAGTTTTATAACTCCAAATTAAATAAACTTTATATGTTTTTATATCAGAAAAATGCAATAAACATTAATATCACATTCTTATGTCTTTTTGCATCATTTATTTTAAATGCTTAGTTTAAATTAACAAATGCAATTAATTAATTAAATATGGAGTATGAGGGGTAATATTTATATAATGCCCTAATTCCATTTAATATGCTCATACCCTTTTATACCATATCTTGCCATGCTAATAATTATTTAATTTGAGTTAAAGATAAATAAATTGCATTTAATTCCTAAATGTGGAATGTGTTGGGCAATTAAGTAATTAATGTCTTTCCATTTTAAATTAATTGGATCACCACCTTTGCTATATTAAGTAACATTTAAATTGTTGGCTACACAAATAACTTGCACCCTAATCTTTTGCCGGGATTTCATCCCCGCTTTAATATGACCTAATCATCTCATACCATGTCGCATGATCATTTGTTTGCGCATTTCTCTGTATTGATTATTGTTTCCTATTGTCTGTGTTTGGCTCTCCTTGGGTAGACGACGACGTGTCTGCTGCGAGTACCTACGACACTGAGGTTCCAGCTATCGTGCCAGGCTACGAGCTGCCAGGCAAGCTTTTGCTAACCGGTTACACGATTGTCAGGTTTTCATTCCTGCCTTTTGATCTATGCTATCTTAGTTATCGATTCTTGAATTGCGATCCCATCACATGTTTATCCTGCAGCCTATACAGCTATATCCCCACAACCCATAACCCCTTGCATGTTTATCTGTTGGCCTTTGCGAGTCGTAGTGCATGCTTAGGATTGGTTGAGCGAGTCGTTCCTTTGTCTTTATCTCATATGCTTAGTATGATATTTTGTTCTACTATAATAAACTGCTGTCTTATTTTGGGGTTCCATAATTAAAAGATGAGGCACCAGGCGGAAGGCCTTGCGAGGTGCTTTGTTCTGCTCAGTGTCGACATAGGAACTGAGATTTTGACCTCGGATCCAATTTTTGAGCGCACTAACCACTTGTGGGTGGCCCAATGGAGCCCCCCTCGACTTTGAACGGATCCGCAGCTCGTCCATGTGCCGCAAGTAGTTCGGGTTTTCCATTCGCTCATATGCATGTGCATGATGATGATGTTCGATGAGAGGTTACTGGATACGGGGGGTCATATAGGGGTGGTGCTCACGTAGCGGACAGTTCCTACTGTGGTTTGAGCCGCATGGTGAGCAGACACAAACTAATGAGTCCGCAATTGAGATTCCGCCGGACTCCTGACGCGGGTAACAACTCATATGGGTGGCACTTGGACTTGCTGTAGTGAAGGAATGAGTCGTGTTGAAAGGCCCTAACGGGTTGATCATGCGAGTATGGGTACTGTAGTGCACCCCTGCAGGGTATAATCTTATCGATGAGCCGTGTCCACGGTTATGGATGACTTTGGTGATGATGCTGGCTAACAAGATCTAGACAACTTACACCTAATCATTGTTAATTAATTTGACTAGTAACCATAGAATTACTTACACCCTAAATGGTAACTAAAATTGTTAACGTGTGAGTATTCCCGGATTGCTTCCTCATACTTGGTTGAGGGGGTTAATTCGAGAATGGGTTATGACTGGTGTCAGTTGTAGGTGGCTACTTAAACGCTCTCTTATCCCTCTCTAATTAGACGGAAGTTTTAGCGTGTCTCTTTAGTCTGCTAGTGCTGCTGCCGCTAAGTACACTTACCCCCATATTTTGGGAATCTTACAGTTTTGTAACCTATTAGCTTAATCTTGTTCGATACGCTTCGGTGTATTGACCCGTTCGCGGGCTGTGGTTTTTCTGCAGTTGAGGATCCTTCGCTCGACCAGTTGGGTGGATACTACGTGGAGTTCGACGACAAGAGCTACGACGAGTAGTTAGAGTTCCCCTGGGCTACTTCCTGGTGGACTGCGTGGATGGGCCTTCTTTTCCGTTTCGGCCTTGAGCCCTTTGCTTCTTGTCTGTACTCAGACCGGCTTGTTTCCGCTGCATGATGTAATGTTGGGACATGTGTCCTCTGATTGGTGCCATTTGATATATTTTGCTCAGTGAGAGCTTTTGGATATTATTTTCTTTCTTTGTGTCTTAGGTTTATTCTGTGGTTTCAACTTGTTAAAAATCCGACATATACCATGTGTGTATGGTTGAAGTATACGAGTTGGAAGACTTTTTGGATTCTTGCGTGCACAATCTGGAAACGTATGGGACGTTGGGGTCGCCAAGAACTGTCGGCCGATGATCCATTCCGAGCATGGCCTGATTGTTTTCCTGGGATTGGTAACCCCTGTATGTTCTTGGTTGTGTGGCCCAACCGATACGTTTCGTTTGTGTAGCTTGAATTCAGGGTCTGACAGTTGGTATCAGAGCTTAAACGCCCTCAGGTTCCCTTCTACTGGTCGTTGTTTGAGTCTAGAAAAATATTTTGTAGTTATCAGGAAATCTTAAACGTGAGAGTAGGAATTCTGTTCTTTTACTTCTTTCCCCACCCACCCTCCCTGTTCTTCTGGTAAGGAAGTGTTACGATAATTCCCTTCTCACCTTAATTTTAAAATTTAGGACATCACGTGTTCTGGGTTTTCCGTAGTACCATAGTTGCAGGTGGTTTGTGTCGTTTTGGTGGTTATCAACTTGTTCGGCTATGTTCAGTTTCAGTCTCGAATCAATCAGTTGTTGTTCTACCTTTCTCTGGTTTTCATCTCATTGTCATTGTACAATTCGTTCTGTGCAATCAATCCTTTTTGTTTCCGGAGGCTAACTTCTACTTCAAACTGCTATGTAGATGGCACACTATCAGGTGGTGCGTAAGACCCACTGTGAGCAGACTACCGGTTACCCGAAGCTTTTCAGAAGCATGGTTGACTATGTCGGTTTCAGCTACCTCCCGGAGTACCAGGTGTCCGAGATCCCCAGAGATTACGGACAGACCTTCTACAGAGCTACTGTTTGGATCAGCGGAGATGATGGTGATACTGTGCACAAGCACGTTGCTGAGGCTTCCACTGTGGACATGGCAGTACACTTAGCAGCTTACGATGCAGCTTTGGCTCTGCGCAGGGACTACTACTGCTTCAACAACCATCCGTTCTGCTACGTTCCATACTACCCCTACACGGACTCTCAGTACGAGCTCGAGGTTCTGGACATGACCGCTCAGTTTGGCCAGTCTTCAGACTCAGTTGCTGGGACTCTACGCTTGGAGCTAGCAGCAGTCCGTCAGAAGCTGCACCGGGCACTCTCTCACCTGGGGCAGTATGACAGGAGGAACGTCACACCAGACGCTTTCCCGAGGTTCCAGCTCGCTTTTCCGAGTCGTCTGTCTGCTGTGGGTGGATACACTCCAGAGCGTGGTCCTCTGATCACTACTGATCCAGACCACGTTGGACCACTACTGTACGGGACACAGACGCCAGATGCCTACTCCGTTCAGTTGCGACGCATTGTGCGAGAGTACCGCCTGTACTGCGATCGTCGCTACACCCATCGCAGCCACCTAGTTTCGTCTTCTGAGGGAAGCGAGAGCTAGTCTTCGAGTTGTATCTTTTCCTTGTTGTAGTAGCTATCCTTTGTACCGAAACCGTGTTGGTTGTACGGATGGTTAACTTTGTGCTAGTAGCTGTCCTTGTAGTACTGAAACCTTGGTGGTTGTACTGATGGCTAACTAAGTGTATGGTTATGAACCTTTGTTATGAGAAGCTTATCCTTGTTATCCTACAGTTTGCAACTGTTTTTCTGAGCAAGAATTCGACTTTCCAAGTTTTCCCTGGCTTTGTGTATCTTGTCGCTGTTCTAATATCCAATGTCTCCAGGATGACGAACACCAGGAACAACCGCAATGCGGAAGGCGCACCACAACCGCCTCCAATCACTTAGTTGCTTGGTCAGATGACCCAAGTTCTGGCTCAAATGGCCGAGAACCAAGTCTACCAGAACAACCACGGGCATCGCAATGAAGGCAATGCACGTGTGACCATCAAGGACTTCCTCGGTCTGGGCCCAAGGAACTTCGCTTCCCCCACTGAGCCGCTGGAAGCTGATGATTGGCTTCGCGAGATGGAAAGGACCCTTGCTATCGCCCACGTGGCTGAGCACGACAAGGTGCCTTACGTGTCCTACCTGCTTAGGGGCAAGTCTGCCTCATGGTGGGAAAACTTCCAGGCTATGAGAGCTCCCGGGGTGGTTACCACTTGGGGGGATTTCAGGGCAGCCTTCCTGCGCCACCACATCCCAGTAGGTCTCATGGACAGGATGCGCGAGCAGTTTAACTCGCTGACGCAAGGCAAGATGGACGTGATGGAGTACAATGGCGAGTTCAATCGCCTTGCTCGTTACGCTGGAGATGAGGTGAACACTGAGGTCAAGAAGATGGCCAAGTTCCGCAAGGGTTTCAACCCCGCGCTCAAGTACAAGCTGAACCTCGTCAAGGACGACAACTTCGAGGACCTCGTCAACATCGCGCTCAATGAGGAGCATGGGCGCAAGGTCTTCGAGGAGTCGCGCAAGTACTCTCGTGAGAGCAACTCTTCTTCATCGTCAATCGCCGCCGCTCCTGCTCAGAAGCGTCGGCTCTGGGTGCCTAACAGCGCCTTCGCACGAGCTACATACGTGCCAGGACCTCCAGGACTCGCGCCTCGCCCACCGAACCCAGCTCTAGCTATGAGGGGTTTCGGAGGACCGCCAAGGCCAACAGGCGCTCGCCCCAACGTGACCTGCTACCAGTGCGGGAAACCGGGCCACTACTCCAACAACTGCCCGGAGACCCGTACACTTCCTCCACCACCTCGCGCTGCTCCAACTCAGGCGATGGTCCGCGCACCTGTCCCGACTAGGCCTTTCGTCCCCAACACCAGGCCTCCGGCACGTGCTGCGCGGGTGAACCACATCAGGGCTGAGGAAGCAGAGGAAGCTCCAGAAGTTGTCCTCGGTATACTCCCTGTTAATCATATTCCTGCTAAGGTCTTATTTGACACAGGCGCATCGCATTCATTTGCATCACAAGCTTTTGCACAAATGCATGATCTCTCTTTCGAGTCTATGTCCAATGGTCTTAGTGTCATTTCTCCCGGCATGCAAATGACTTCTTCCAAGATAAGCCACGAAAATGAAATCCAAATTGGAGGCCATATCTTCTTGGCATCTCTAATAATTCTCGACAATTCTGATATTGATGTCATTCTGGGTATGGATTGGTTGAAGGCCAATCAAGCTAAGATAGACTGTTCCACAAAGACTGTAACTCTTTATCATCCTTCTGGACAGATAGTCTATTCTCCAAACCAAACCTCTTCAGCTCAGCTTTTCGCTCTCAATGTTGATCCTCTTCCTTCCATAGAAGCTATTCCGGTGGTTCGAGACTTTCCTGACGTCTTTCCTGAAGAATTACCAGGTATGCCACCTGACAGAGCCGTTGAGTTCGTTATTGAACTATAACCAGGCACTGCTCCTATCTCCAAACGTCCTTACAAGATGGGCCCTAAAGAACTGGCTGAGCTTAAGAGACAGCTAGAGGAGTTGGAAAGGAAAGGTCATATTCAACCTAGTACTTCTCCTTGGGGTTGTCCTACTCTGTTTGTCAAAAAGAGGGACACGACTGAGCGACTGGTTGTTGACTACCGTCCTCTGAACAAGAAAACCATCAAGAACAAGTATCCTCTCCCTCGCATCAACGATCTGTTCGATCAACTGGCTGGTGCTAAGGTTTTCTCCAAGTTGGACTTGAGGTCAGGTTATCACCAGATCAAGATCCGCAAAGAAGACATTCCAAAGACAGCTTTCACCACTCGTTATGGTCTCTATGAATACACTGTCATGTCTTTCGGTCTCACAAATGCTCCGGCGACTTTCTCACGTCTCATGAACTTCGTTTTCATGGAATACCTCGATAAGTTCGTGGTAGTCTATCTCGATGACATTCTTATCTATTCCAAAACCGAGGAAGAACACGGAGAACATCTACGTCTTATCTTGTTGAAACTCCGAGAACACCGTCTCTACGCCAAGTTCTCCAAGTGTGAATTCTGGCTTCCTAAAGTATCCTACCTTGGTCATGTCTTCTCTTCTGAAGGCATTTCTGTTGATCCAGAAAAAGTGAAGGCCATTGTTGAATGGTTGCCTCCTACATCGGTGAAACAAGTCAGGAGTTTCCTTGGCATGGCTAGCTATTGCCGTCGATTTGTTGAGAACTTCTCCAAAATCGCTAAGCCTCTCACCGATCTTACTAGGAAGGATAGAAAGTTTCTTTGGACTCCAAAGTGTGATGAGAGTTTCAATCTCTTGAAAGCTAAACTCACTTCTACTCCTGTTCTAGTTGGCCCAGACACTTCCAAACCTTTCCAAATATTCTGCGATGCATCTCTTCAAGGACTAGGCGCAGTCCTCATGCAAGAACGCAAAGTTGTGGCTTATGCATCTCGCCAGTTGCAGCCTCATGAGCTCAACTATCCTACACATGATCTTGAACTTGCAGCAATCATGTATGCCCTCAAGGCTTGGAGACCTTATTTGTTGGGGCACAGCTGTGAGATCTTCACTGATCACAAGAGTCTCAAATACCTCTTCACTCAACCAGACTTGAACCTCAGGCAAACAAGGTGGCTTGAGAAACTCTCAGATTACGATCTTACCATCTCTTACACTCCAGGCAAAGCTAATGTAATGGCTGATGCTCTCAGTCGCAAGTCCTATTGCAACAACCTCATGGTTGAGGACATCCAACCTCCTATTCATGAAGAATTCAAGAAACTCAATCTTCAAGTGGTTCCCTCTGGTTATCTTGCAAACTTGATTGCCACTCCTACACTTGAGGATAAGATCCGTGCCGCACAGTTGCGTGATTCTGGTGTCAAGAATATCAAAGACAACATTGGCAAGGATAAGTACAAGAGTTTCTCTCTCGATGACAAGGGTACCTTGCTGTTTGAAGAACGCATTGTAGTGCCCAAACTTGACAGCTTAAGAGAACTCATTCTCAAGGAGGCTCATGATACTCCGCTTTCTATTCACCCTGGCAGCACAAAGATGTACCAGGACCTCAAGTCAATCTATTGGTGGAACAGGATGAAGCGTGAAATTGCTCGCTATGTGTCTCATTGTGATGTTTGCTGTCGTGTCAAGGCAGTTCATCAGAGACCACCTGGACTTCTTCAACCACTGCAAATTCCTGAGTGGAAATGGGACAAGATCGAAATGGACTTCGTTACTGGGTTTCCAAAGTCCAAGAAAGGCAACGATGCAATCTTTGTTGTCATTGATCGTCTCTCCAAAGTGGCTCACTTCTTTCCAGTCAAAGAGACAGTATCAGCTAGTCAGTTGGCAGAACTCTATATGACAAGACTGGTTCCTTTACATGGTGTTCCTAAGCTCAGATCGTGGAAGTATCTTCACTTCTCGATTTTGGGATAGCTTTCAGAAAGCCTTGGGTACCAAACTTCTGTTCAGCACAGCTTACCATCCGCAGACAAGTGGACAGGTTGAAAGAGTGAACCAAATTCTGGAGGATATGCTCAGAGCTTGTGTTATCTCCTTTGGCATGAAATGGGAGGATTGCCTTCCGTATGCTGAGTTTTCCTACAACAACAGTTTCCAAGCAAGTCTAGGCATGGCTCCATTTGAAGCTCTCTATGGCCGCAAATGTAGAACTCCTCTCAATTGGTCTCAAGCTGGTGAACGTCCATTCTTTGGGCCGGATATTATCCAGGAGGCTGAAGAAAAGGTTCGCATCATTCGTGACAATCTGAAGATTGCCCAGTCTCGGCAGAAAAGCTATTATGATAGCAAGCACAGTGACATGGTCTATGCACCTGGTGATCAAGCTTACCTTCGTGTCACTCCTCTGAGAGGCACGCAACGCTTTGGCATCAAAGGCAAACTCGCTCCGCGTTATGTTGGGTCTTTCAACGTTCTTTCAAGGCGTGGTGATTTGGCTTACCGTCTGGAACTTCCTCCAAACCTCTCCAAAGTGCACGATGTCTTCCACGTGTCACAACTCAAGAAGTGTTTCCAAGATCCAGGTCGTGCAGTTGATCATGGGTCAATTGAACTTCGAGAAGATCTCTCTTATGTGGAACAACCGATTCGCATTCTTAACAAAGCTGAACGTCGCACCCGTAACAACACTGTCAAGTTCTACAAGGTTCAATGGTCTCATCATTCTGACAAGGAAGCTACATGGGAACGTGAAGACCATCTCCGTGCCGAGTACCCCAACCTCTTTGTTGCTCCATGAAGAATCTCGGGGCGTGATTCCTTTGAGGGGCGGAGTGTTGTAACAGCCCAACTGTAACTTTCCTTTTTTTGTGTGCAATAAAAATGGTTATCATGGCAGCATTCCATATGTGCTTGCATTTATTTAATTTTGTGCATCAAATTCAAATTACAAATTTAAATCCTTATTTTGAATTCAAATGCTTTCAAAATAAAATCATTTGAAGTTTCCAATTATTTATAAATAATCAAATGAGATATTAATATGACTAATTTGAAACTTGTAAAAATTGTTCAAAAGTTCTTTTGTGCCTTTCTCTTAAATTGTTTTACAAATACAAAATATCAGAAAGTTTTATAAAAGAAAAGAAAAACACCAGGAGAAAAAAAATAGAACTGGCCGAGCTGGGCCACCACGGCCCAACTCAACCCAGCTCGGCCTGCTCCCGGCCCACTCCCCTCTCCTCCTTCCTCGTACGGTCAGGAGACGAGCTCCTTTACACGCTGGCTATGGAGCTCGCCCCCACTGCCCTCGAGCCCCCACCGGAGCCCCACTGCCACCTCCGCCTCCCTCTCTCTACTTATTCGACCGGAGCCGAAAACCTAACCCTAATTTTTCTCCTCTCCCCCGCCGCCGCACGCTCTCCTCCGCAACCGCCGTCGCCATGAGACCCGCGCCTCCGAGCTCCCCACCGGCGTGCCAGTGATGTATCCTCCGCCCCCGACGCGCCAGGAGCAGCGCGGCTTCATCCTCTACCGCCTCGACGCGACGAGCACCGCCGAGACCTCCCCTAAGCGCCGCTCCGTCCCCGCTTCTTCCCGACTCCGAAAGCACGGACTGAGCTCCTCTTCGACGCCGTCGTCGTCTTCCTGCCTCCCCGAGCCTCCCACGACCTCCTCTCGGTGAGCCGCCGCCGCCCCTACCCCTTTTCCCCTTCGATTCGTCACGGAACGCCGGAGTTTCTCCTCGCCGGCGAGCACGCCTCGGACCCGCTCGGTGTCGATCACCAACACGAGCCCCACGGCCTCCCCTTCGGTTTCTGAGGACGGGAATGACATCCCCGCACCTCCCGCAGGCACCCCCACGCACCCAGGCAGCGGCGCCGCCCCAGGTTGGTCGCCGCCGGCGCTGTTTTCGCCGCCACGCCTCGGTTCCTTTTCTGTCCGTCAGTTTCGTCAGAGAACGGTAGATAATCGCTACAACTGTTTAAAACAAATCGTACCCTAATCCTATCACTAATCTACACTAGCCTCACTGGCTAACATCGCCGCGCCCGCTCACCCGCGTCGCGCGTTCGAACCCCGCCGGCGCCAGTGGAAAAAGGGCGCATTTTTTTGCGCTGCGCCGCTGACAGCGCGGCCCCAACCTAACTACTCCACTAGTTGCATACTTGCATTGAGTGGCCTTATCTTAAAAGAAAAGATATTTTCCATTCGGTGTAGGTGCAAGGTTTGTTGTGAGTTCAACTAGTGTGGATCAATCAACGGTTTGCATGGAGTGAAATGGGAAAAATTGTCTGCACTCTGAAAGCAGCATACTCAAATGCCAGCACAAATGAAATTGTGCACCAACTGTAACTATTCTGATCGTACTCGAGCATGCATATGAATACCGAAACCCCGATTTCTCACACGGTAATTAGGTACTAGAATAGAACAAACATAGAATAGATGTCAGTGGCGCAGCGTAATCCGCATTGGCTACAGCGCAGAAAAAACCCCGGGGCGGCGGCCTCGGAACAGGTTGGTTTTGGTGGCGATCTGGATGAAGACTGTACGGGCAGAGGGTTCGTCGACCATGACTAGATCGCTTTCGAGCAATGCGAAGGTGGATCTGGTTGCTAAGCCGGGGCGACGGCCAAGGAGCGGGTGGTGTGTGTGTTGTGGCGTTTGATCGACTTGTGTCGTGTGGGCGGCATGTCGCATTGTCCATGCGGTTTTTTGACCCTGATTTTCTCATAATAAGGTGTTGTACAGTTTGTATGTTTTTGGACCGGGTTTCCCTTATAAACTGGGTCAATTCTATTCCATCCATTCGAGCGGTGGATATCGACCACCTTAAACTCAAAAAAAAAAGGCAAACGCTAAGCGTCAGCCGGCTGTAGCCAGGTCTGGCTACAGTCGCCCTCCGCACTGTCCGATCCATTTAAGTGAATTGATCCTGCGCGTCGGATCTATGTAGCAAAAACGTTTCACTTGTAGCACTTTATGTATATGTATGTAACATCGCTATGTAGCAAAAAAAATTAGAAAAATGTTGGGTCGATAAATGTAGCAAGAAGAAGTCAAACACAACATTTTTTGCATCGCATGTAGCACCGTGTGTAGCAAAAATTCAGATGTATAAAATTCTCCAATCATGTAGCAAATAAATGGTGTAGCAATTTAAAGAAGATCATGTAGCCAAAACCAACAACATATCCAACAAATTCCAATTTAGTTGTGGCAGTAGCAAAACGTGAGAATACACATTGAAATCAGTGTAAAAATTTGTTCGTGCTTACATAACAAAAACGAGTATCACGTGTAGCAGAACCATAAATCCCATGTAACATCACAAAAATCACACGAAATGACCTCACTCACAAAACAATATAGGTACACTCATGTAGCAAATACACACGCGGCATGCAACATCGAAAAAATCCCCCAAAAAACTAACCTCCACCGTCGGCCATGAAAGTATCGACATGGCTGATTCGACCTCGCCGGCCATCAAACCGCCACGTCGGAGGTCGGGAAGACTAGATCGAGAGAATCCCCAATAATTTGACAACAAAAGGTCGTCTTCTCCAGGCCGTCCATGGTGACGACGACCTTGCTACGTGAAGGTGCATAGAGGTGATGCATATAGGTCAAGGTGTGGAGCTCGTGACGATGGGCAACAACGGCCGCTGTACTCGGCGCTGGTCGCCGGAGATCAAGTAGGGAGGAGGGCCGAGGACGCGAGCGCTCGCTCGGGTGAGGAGCTCCCCGGCGGCGGCGGCGGCGCATGGCAGCCGCGAGGCAGGGAGCGCGAGGCGGGGCGTGGGCGTGCGACCATCTTTTCCGGCCGGCCGGCGGCGGCGCATGGCGGGCCACGAGGCAGGCAGCGGCGGGCGGAAGGCGCGAGAGAGGCAGGGCATGGGCGTGCGGCCATCTTTTCCGGTCGGCCGACGGCGGCGCGTGGAAAGGTCTGGGAATGGGATGCTGTGCGCCCACGTGGGAATGGGTGAATGGGATGTTGTGCTGTGTCTGCGCGTGAGCAACCCGGCTGTAGCTACAGCCGGGTGTAAGTAAGCATTTTCCAAAAAAAAAAACGACTCAGCAATTTGATAGTGTTAAAAAAAGAAACTCAGCAACACATCAAGCTCCTGGATCAATGAGTTGATCTTTGAAACAGTGCGCGACATGATCTGCGCCATCTACTGTGGGGGGTCGTGACTTACAAAGGAACGCGACCCGCGGGTTGAGCGGCTCGACCTCGTCGGCGGCGCGGATGAATGGCATGACCTTGGGGGCAATGGCGTCGGGCACCCGCTCCCCGGGCTCCGCCACGCCCTCCGGGAGCCTCCGCGACGCCAGCGTCTGCGCCAGAGCGTTCCGCCTCCGCCTCACCTCCATGGCCGCCGCCCCCGTCGACGTCGAAGCCGTCGACATCGCCAGACACGTGATGGCGGGGGAGATGGTGGGCTCGGACACGATTTATACGCCATTGGGGAAGGTGGCGGTGGTAGGGTGCTTGCGGGGATGGACAATGGGTATTCCGATTCGAGTCCCCGCCGCGCCGAGGAGGCAAGGAATATTGTTCGCGGCGTGATGGGTGAGGCGGGAGGACTGGCCGGCGTCAGGAGGGAAGCGCGCGCTTTCGGTCTCTCTCCGGATGAGTTAGGCCTTTCTTTGTAAATCCTTACAAAAAGAGTTCGTTTCTCGTCGTGCTGCTGACAAGTGTCGCATTTTTAAGCGTTTTTAATCTCTACCTTTCCTCCGCGCATGACAAGTGGCAGCTTACTGGTGGTGGACATAGGTGTACATGCATTTTTTTGATTCATATTTTTTAAATGAAATATCTTATACAACCTGTACGTTCAGTTCTGTTATGTACAATCTGATCGGTATGGTTGTACGACCTGATCTGTACAACTTGTTGTGTAGTTGTACAACGTGATTTGTACAACGTCATCTGTGTAGTTGTACGTACAACCATGTTTGTGTAGTTGTACTAGTTAATTTTATTTTTGTATATGGTGTTGTGTGGTGTTTATACATCTTATTTACAACTGGATCTAGATCTGGATCTGGTGCGATCCCGCGTTTTGTATGCCACGTGGCGAGCTGAGAGAGGACGCGCCGGCCAAAAATAGACCTTCGTGAAGGCAACCCTTCCCCTAGTGATACCCCCTTTCTTTGCCTTGCTTTTCTCAGTCTTTTTTTTTTTTGTTTTTTAGGGTCTTGCTGTTGGACAGCGCTGAGCGTCCCGGGGACCCGGGACGAAAATCCTCCTCCTCCCCCAGCTGACATGTGTACCTCTCCCTTCACACCAAATCCTATTGGATCTCGCTTTTGCTTTCGATGCAGCAAAACGGTTTAATCGAAATAAGAATTTTGTACTATTGCAGCAAAAAATTATTTTCCACCGAAAATCACGTACAAATCTCACAAGATCTGTTTTTGCTTCCAATGCAGCAAAACGATTCGATTAAAATAATAATGGTGTACTGTTGCAGCAAAAAATTATTTTCCACAAAAATCACGTAAATGTTTCTATGAATAAAAACTGGTTGTTTCTGATAAAAATTTGTACTATTGCAGCAAAAGTGTAATTTCCTCTCAAATCTCACAAAATGTTTCTACGGAGCAAAAAAAAAATTGCAGCAAAAATTTTGTGCTGCTCGTAGCAAAATGCTTAAATGGAGAAAAACAAAAGTTTTGTTCGTAGCAAAAAAATATTGTAGCAAAATATTTTTTGTAGAACTTTTTTTTTTGCTATTGTAGCAAAAAAATGTACGGAGAAAAAAGTTTAATAGCAATTTTATTTTGCTATTGTAGCATCCCACGTAGCAAAAATTTGTGCTATTGTAGCATCTCACGTGGGAAAATTGTGCTGCTGTAGCAATATTAACTTCGGAGCACGTACCAAAAATTGTGCTATTTTTTATTGAAGCATTCTCAATGGGAAAATTGTGTTTTTTAGAAATTTTTTGATGTAGCATTTTTTTTGCTATTGTAGCATCTCACGTAGCAAAAAATGTGCCGATGTAGCAATATTAAATTCGAAGACTTATGTAGCAAAATCATTATACTATTATAACAATACCAAATAAGTATAATAGCAAAAAATTGTTATATTGCAGCAATGTCGCCTTTTTGCGGCAACACCGCCACGTGCTCCCATGAGAGCAAAGTGACGCTTCTCCGGCAGCACCACTTCCAGTCGTGGGCAGCAGCGTCATGCTCACATGAGAGCAAAAGTTGTCCTTCTCCAGACAGCACCACTTTCAATCGTCGGCAGCATCGTCGTGCTGCCATGAGAGCAAAATACGTCCTTCTTCGACAGCACTACCGCCCTACCATTGGAGCATTGTACAAACATTATGCCGATTTGCATCAAAAGATATATTTTTTGCTTCAAACCATACAAAAAATGGTGCTTTGTAGAAAAAGTCTGATGAGACGACTTCGGTGGGAGCACCGACGTCCTTGGCCGGCAACATGTCGTCTATGGCAGCATGACCCCGCGCCTCTCGTAGCAAGCTGGAAAGCTTCGCCCAACGACGATGGGTGCATCGTCGCCGCCTCCGCAATGGCAGCACCGCCTGCGGGCCATGGCAGCACTCAAAAAATAACAAAAAATGGGATAATCTACTGTAGCACATACTGTATACATAAACAGCAAAAATCATATAAGGATAAACAGAAAAGGATTGTAGCAAAATTATTATATTACATCCAGAGAGCTTTTGGTAGCAAAGTAGCAAAAAAATATAGCAAAATTTAAGATGATTTGCATCCATTGAGGCTTTGGTAGCAAAACAACAAAACAATTGTAGCAAAAACTCCATCCTAGGATGCAAATCCGCATAACGTATGGCACAAAAACTGTAGAAAGGTTGCAGCACATCCTACAATCATGGGCGTTCCACAGGGAATCAAACATTGAAACGGAGACGGGTCCTCTCCCGCGGTCTGTCGATGCAAGCTTGTGGTGGAAGAGCCTGCTCTCGGAGCTGCGCCTAGTTGCAGAAGCAATAGATCATCTCCACAACTTCATTTCTGGCGTGCATGAGACGATGTCGGTGATGCAGCGCCGGCAAGCAGGCACGGACACTAGCCGGCGAGCAGGTGCGTACTCGGAGCCGGTCCATCTCCCGCGGGAGCGTCGCGAGGACAGCCGGAGGAGGTGCGGCGGCGGGCTAGATCGAAGTTGGACGCCGGCGAACAGGTGATGCACACGGTGGTGTTGTTGGGAAACCTCAAGAGGAAAGTATGATGAGTGTAGCAGCAAGTATTTCCTCAGTTATGAAACCAAGGTTATCGAATCAGCAGGAGATGAAGAACACGTCTGAAGGTCTCCCTGGCAATCGTGCCAGAAAACAGCTTGTTGGAAAGGGAGGTGGAACCTGCACAACACAATCAAACTACTTTGCCCCAACGAAAAAATGAGGTTGTCAATCTCACTGGCTTGCTGTATCAAAGGATTAAACGTATGTGTGAAGGATGATGTTTGTAGAGAATGAAAGTAACAGTTTGCAGTTGGTTGTATTATCAGTTTAAAGAAAAAGACCGGGGTCCATAGTTCACTAGTGGTGTCTCTCCATAAAAAATAATAATAACATACAAGTGGATAAATAAATTACAGCTGGGCAATTGACAGAATAAAGAGCTGCATAATGATGCATATACTAATGTTATGATGTCTAGTTTGAGATTCATTTGGGCATTACAACAATATACATAGACCGTTTCAACCGCATCTATGACTAATAATACACCTTCCGGTTAGCGTCCGCACCCCTTTGAGTATTAAGTTGCATTAGGCAAAGTGTGTAATGTAGGTAATAACATTATCCTTAAACAAATTACTATTGTTTTATCCCCAATAGCAACAGTACATCTACAATCTTAGAGGTTGATGTCACTCCCCCAGATTAAATAGAGACATGAACCCAGTATCGAGCCTAAATACCCCCTGTTGGAGTCACAAGCATCTACTTGACCAGAGCATCTACTAGCAACGGAGAGCATGCAAAATCATAAACAACACACAACATGATATATTATGAAGCAAATGACATAGTATTTAATATCCATCGGATCCCAGCAAACACAACATGTAGCATTACATAAATATGATCTTGATGGCAGCTCACAAGATCTAAACATGATGGCACGATAGGAGAAGACAACCATCTAGCTACTGCTATGGACCCGTAGTCCAAGGATGAACTACTCACGCATCAGTCTGGTGATGATTCCCCTCTCCGGCAGGGTGCCGGGAAGAGCTTCTGAACCCTCCCGAATTAGGGTTGACGACGGCGGCGGCTCCGTAATGTTTCGTGGAAAAGTGTTCGGGTATTAGTTCTTGTATTGTCGGGGGGTATTTGTAGGCGAAAGGGCGAAGGTGGTGGAGGCCCGAGGCCACGTCATCAGGTGTTGGCGCGGCAGGGGGGAGCCGCGCCCCCACCTCATGACGGCGCCTCGGTGCCCTCCTTCGTTTCCTCTTCGGACTTCTGGAACGTGTCGGAAAAAATAGGAACTTTGGCATAAAAACCGTCCAATTCTGAGAATATTTCCTTAAGTGGGTTTCTGAAACCAAAAACAGCAGAAAACAGGGAACTCACACTGTGGCATCTTATTAATAGTTTAGTCCCAGAAAATGCATAAAACAACACAAAGTGTATAGAAAACCTGTAGCACTTGGTATAATATAAGCATGGAACATAAAAAATTATAGATACGTTTGAGAGGTATCAGCAGGCACGGATGCGCGCCGGCGAGCAAGCGTGTACTCGGAGCCGGTCGATCTGCGGCGGCGGGCTAGATCGCCTCTACGCATCCTCCAGCGCCGGCGCGGGCCGTCACGTTCTCCTCCGGTGAAGGCTGGGGCAAAGGAGGATGTCCACGGGCGCCCTGGAGAACTGCTCGGTGCCGATTTCTGTTGGAGAGAGAGGAGGAGGAGGGTGTGCCGGGATGTGGGCGGCACCGCGAGGCTCTCCGGAGCGAAGGAGACGGCGGCGGCGGGCGGGCGGAGGCGATTCGCTCCGGCGGTTGGGGGCGCAGGGATCCGTCCCGGCGGCGGAGCGCAGGGATCTCGTGGGTCGTGGCATGGGGAACGAGTGGGTGGTTTGCTTCTGGATGGAGACGCGTACGTGGGTTGACCCGGTCGAGAAGGACGCAAGGCGTGCTGCGGACCGTGCGATTGACGTCGATCGGATGGCGCTCGGTGGGGAGGACGAGTGCGGAGGATCCTCCGGGGGAACAGTATCATTTCCCCTTGCTTTTCTCGGTCTCTTTTCGACTTTACACTTGGCAACTTTAGATCTCCTTAGACAATAAAAATCAGGTACATGTTATTTAGATTCATATCAAATTAAGTGTACACATACACTAAAATGTGTTTAGGTACAATTTTAGATATGTGCATGTGAAAAAGGGGTAAAACATCTTATATTTTGTAACGGAGGGACTGTAGAATAAACCATCCACAGTAGATGCCAGAAAACCACAAGGTAAAACTGGTGTTGTAAAATCATACCTTATGGTTTTGACAAATTTAACTCACTTTATGAAGTAAACTTTAGATAATAGTCTTGATACTCAACATTTAGACAATATTTTCCAAATTATGAACATTTAAATTCCAAACTTGATAGTTTAGGATCCAAAAGTTTGGGTCGTCATAAAACAACTAGTAATTAAATAGATGACCAAAGCATGCACCAAATTTCTCGTGACCACTGTCGCCATTACCTCCATTGCCACCACCACTAGCCGAACCTCCACCTCCCATCCCAGCAGACCCCATTCTTGACTGTAAGATCTCCCCTCTTTTTAATAATCTCCTGATATGTCATCTTCTTCTCGTAAATTTTATTGGGATCCATCATCATCTTGCCTTTATGAACTCACTGATTTTATCTCGCATGTTTTTGGCCTTTGCCTTCCTCAAATTGTCTTCACCCCATTCTCATGTGAATCTTGGCCCAATTTTCACCGATTGAAACTGATAAGGGGTGGCCCGATCTTCTCAGTGAGCCGATGGTGGAATCGATGGATGATGTAGATAACTCGCGGATGCTCTCGAACTCTCCGGCTGTTCCCCCGTTGCCAATGCAACAGCTCTTCAACCCAATGGATATTCGCAACACCACACGCTAGTGCAACGCAGCCGCCGACCATGAAGCGGTTTTGCAATCTACCAATTCCCAGTGGAACGACAGATCACACTCAAACTTTGGTAACAATAACCTCTCGATCGCAACAAAGGAGAGGGGTGAATTCCTGATCGCAGCAAAGAGGAATTCTGATAGATGAATGCTTAGCAATTCGATCTAGGGTTTTGTTTAAACGTGGTCTGCCTCTCTATGGCGCAGCCCTTGGCTATTTAAAGGGGCTGGCCGAAACTAGGACTCAATTCGGATCTGAACCCAAACCTGGTTCGACTCAAACTGATACAAACCGACCCATGGTGGTTCGGCCTAACATGGCACGCAGGCCTCATGTATAACACCTTAGACTAATATCTTCTTACGTTATGTCCTGGTGCGCCACTTGATCCCTCTAACGTGCAAACGAGTGATTTCCTTCAATGCCCTGGTGCGCCGGCCTCCCTCTCCTCCCTCGCGCACTTGCTGATATTGGAAATCAGTGATGGTTCTTCTCATTGTTGTAGCTCGTCTCCTCCTCCCATGCTTGTGTTATCAATAAACCTGATCATACATAGATGCATAGACTTAGGCAGTATAAAGTTCTCATTAACACAAACATCATATTCAATTAAGAGTGAGTTCACCTGTTGCTCAAGTAACTTGGTTCGAGCCCTTGTCATTGGTCCAATCCTCACATCATTAGCTTTGTCTTGTACAGCAACATCATCAATAGGAGAAGATGGTAAAGGACTAGGGATGTCCTCATCATCCTCCCCCCCTTCAAAAGGCGTCGACCTCGACGCGTCAAGGTGTTCTCCAGCAAATGGCGTCAAATCAGCAACATTAAACGTATTGCTCACACCAAACTCAGATGTAGGAAGATCTATCTTGTATGCATTATCATTTATCTTGGCAAGAACCTTGAAAGGACCATCACCACGTGGCAGCAATTTAGACTTGCGCTGAACAGGAAATCTGTCCTTGCGAAAGTGCACCCAAACCATGTCGCCGGGCTGAAAAAGCACCTCATTTCTTTTCTTGTTAACACGATCAGCATTGTACTTTCCTTTCTTCTTGATAGCCTCTTTAGTCTTCTCATGTATCTTCCTCACAAAATCTGCTCGTTTCGATGCATCCATGTTGACACGTTCTTGAATTGGAAGCGGCAGCAAATCAAGCGGTGTAATGGGTTTAAAACCATACACCACCTCAAACGGACACAATTGCGTGGTGGAGTGTACAGCCCTGTTATATGCAAACTCCACATGCGGCAAACACTCTTCCCACACACGCAGATTTTTCTTGATCATTGTCCGCAGCAACGCCGAAAGTGTGCGGTTCACCACCTCCGTTTGGCCATCAGTTTGGGGATGACAAGTTGTACTAAACAGCAGCTTCGTCCCCAGCTTTCCCCAAAGTGTCTTCCAAAAGTAGCTCATGAACTTCACATCACGGTCAGAAACAATCGTCTTCGGTACTCCATGTATGCGCACGATGTCCCTGAAAAACAGATTAGCAATATGCGACGCATCGTCGCTTTTGTGGCAGGCAATAAAATGAGCCATCTTAGAAAAACGATCCACTACCACAAAAATAGAATCATGTCCTCTACTGGTCCTAGGCAATCCTAACACAAAATCCATGCTTATATCTTCCCATGGTGTAGTAGGAGCAGGAAGAGGGGTATACAAACCGTGGGGCTTAAGTTTGGACTTAGCCTTGTTGCACGTAATGCAACGCTTCACAAACCTGTCCACATCCCGCCTCATGCGTGGCCAATAGAAGTGATCCGCCAACATCAACAACGTCTTCTCACGTCCAAAGTGACCCATCAAGCCGCCTCCATGTGATTCCTGCAACAAGAGCAAACGCACGGACGACTCGGGTACACATAACTTGTTAGCTCTAAACAAATATCCATCATGCATATGGTATTTTTCCCACGCCTTCACATCAGAACAGTTAGCAAAGGCAGTGGCAAAATCAGTATCGGAAGCATATAAATCACGCAAACTCTCTAAACCTGGAACTTGAACATCAGGATGTGTCAAAAGCATGTTTTTCCTAGAGAGTGCATCAGCAACAACATTATCTTTGCCCTTCTTATACTTAATAATGTATGGAAAAGATTCAATGAATTCCATCCATTTAGCATGACGTTTATTAAGATTAGTTTGGCACTTTAAAAATTTCAAAGCCTCATGATCAGAATGTATGATAAATTCTTTTGGCCACAAATAATGTTGCCAAACCTCAAGAGCACGAACAAGAGCATACAATTCCTTATCATAAACAGGATAGTTCAATTGTGCACCATTCAATTTTTCAGAAAAATATGCAACCGGCTTTCCCTCTTGCATCAACACACCTCCTATTCCAATGCCACTAGCATCACATTCAATATAAAATTGCTTATTGAAATCAGGAAGCATAAGCAAAGGTGCAGAAATCAAACAACGTTTCAATTCATCAAATGCAACATCTTGGGCAGCGCCCCAAACAAAAGGAACACCTTTCTTAGTAAGATCATTCAAAGCTGCAGCAATAGTACTAAAGTCTCTCACGAAACGTCTATAAAATCCAGCAAGACCAAGAAAGCTTCGTAATTGACTTAGGTTCATGGGAGTAGGCCAATTTTTAATTGCTTCAATTTTAGAGTCATCTACCTCAACCCCATGCCTAGAAACAACAAATCCCAGAAATATTACCCTATCTTTGCAAAACGTGCATTTCTCAAGATTACCATAGAGCTTATTAGCACGCAGCACATGCAAAACTTGGCGAATATGATCAATATGTTCAGTTTCGTTGTGGCTATAAATTAATATGTCATCAAAATACACAACCACAAACTTTCCAATGAAATGCCTCAAAACATGATTCATTAATCTCATGAAAGTACTAGGTGCATTAGTTAAACCAAAAGGCATGACTAACCACTCATATAGACCGAATTTAGTTTTAAAGGCTGTTTTCCACTCATCTCCTTCTTTCATCCTAATTTGATGATAACCACTACGCAAATCAATCTTAGAGAAAATAGCAGCCCCACTTAATTCATCGAGCATGTCATCCAACCGTGGAATAGGGTGACGATAACGAATAGTGATGTTATTAATTGCTCTACAATCTACACACATGCGCCATGTACCATCTTTCTTAGGAACTAAAATAACAGGAACAGCACAAGGACTTAAGCTCACACGAATATACCCTTTGTCCAGAAGTTCTTGTACTTGTCGCTGAATTTCCTTCGTCTCCTCAGGATTGGTACGGTAGGGGGCTCGGTTGGGCAAAGAGGCTCCTGGAATCAAATCAATTTGATGTTCTATGCCTCTCAATGGTGGCAAACCAGCCGGTACCGCGTCGGGGAAAACGTCCTCGAAATCCTGCAACACCTTAGCAACACCAAGAGAGATAGGGGTCATGTCATTAGAAACAAGAATTTCGCCCTTGCACATAAGTACAAGAGGTACTAGAGTAGGATCCTCACGAAACTCGTGTAAATCAGATTTAGTGGCTAACATGACTAGCTTTTTCTCTCCCTCACTTTTCTTTTTACCACTCGAATTTGGCTTGTGGCTCTCACTCACCGAAGGTGGAGTCTCTCTCCTATCTAATCTCTCACGCTCATCCTCACGGTGAACCTCAACTTTTTGACGAGATTGATTGACCACAGCTTGCGGTGTCATAGGCCTCAACATGATCTCCTTTCCTTGCCAATTGAGCTGGTATGTGTTGGCCCTACCATTGTGTCGGACATCTCTATCAAATTGCCATGGCCGACCCAACAATAAATGGCACACCGTCATAGGAACAACATCACACTCCACGGTGTCCTTATAAGGTCCAATCTGAAAGTCCACACGCACCATATGGTTGATCTTCATCTCCCCACTATCACTCAACCACTGAATAAAATAAGGATTAGGATGTG
Organism: Poa annua; assembly: GCA_026929855.1. Lineage (NCBI taxonomy): Eukaryota > Viridiplantae > Streptophyta > Magnoliopsida > Poales > Poaceae > Poa > Poa annua. The sequence continues at coordinate 49,114,346 of CM049428.1, forward strand.
GCAAGTATTTCAGATTCAGTTTTTGACAAAGCTCTTTACTAGCTAAATTGCGGCAACTGCCACCATCAATTATCACTTTGCACGCCTTGCCATTACCAAGTGCAGCCATGGTTTGAAACAGATTGCAGCGCTGCTCCATGGGACTTGGCGTAACGCTCAATGCTCGCTGCGTACAAACAATAGTGGGCAAATGAGCAGCATCAGCATATATAAGACCGCTGTCCTCTTCCTCCACAAGATCAGCCGTATGGTCCACCTCATCACCACTCTCATACTCACCAGTTTCTTCATTGACTAACATAACTTTTCTATTGGGACAATCTCGCTTGAAATGACCCTTGCCGCCGCACGTATGGCAGTTCATATCACGTGTACGGGCTGTAGAATTCGAAGAACCGGTACCACTTGCTGTAGGTGGCGGTGGAGGCTTGTGAGAAGGTGCAGCCGAAATTGGCTTTGTAGGTGCAGCTCCATGAGAACTTGGTGCAACACTAGATTGCACAATACTAGGTGTAGCACGTGAGGAAAAACTGCCCCTTCCAAAGGAAGAACGAGACAAATATTTGGCATCTTCGGCCACTTGTAACTCAACTTCACGTGCTTGATGCAATAAATCCTCTATATCAGCATATTGATAATGACGTACAATTCTCTTGACATGAAAGTTCAAACCTGACAAGAAACGCTGCATGGTTTGTTCAGATTCTTCTCTCACTTTAGCACGCTGCATAATCAACTCCATCTCCTTGTAATATTCATCCACGGAGGAAGTACCTTGCTTCAGATTTTGCAACTTGTCATACAAGGAACGCCTATAGTTACGAGGAACAAAACGATGGTGCATCTCTTCCTTCATCTCTCGCCAAGAACGAATAGGCAAGTCATTAGTTTCACGCCTTGCATTAACAAGACCATGCCACCAAAGCAAAGCATAACCATCAAACTCAGAAGATGCAAGCTTGATCTTTCTATCTTCCGTATAATCATGCAAACGCCATAATTGTTCCATCTTCAACTCCCAATTAATATATTCTTCCACATCAATAGAGCCCTCGAATTTGGGAATGCTGAATTTTGGTTTACCCAACCCGTCATCATCACGAATGGCTGCATGACCAACATTATCAAACAGACGACGAGCACGACCAATAGGTGCCCCACCACGCCCCGGATGTGCAGCACCGCGGCCGTCTCCTCGGCCAACATTAGCAGGAATAGCGTGGCCATTAACTCCCTCATCAGCATCATCATAAGCATCGTCATGTTCGGCCTGAACACTGGCATCGTCTGCTGGCTGTCCATGACGCTGTGTGATTGCCTCCATGGCTCGAGTCATAGCATCCACGGACCGCTGAAGAGTCCCCAATGAACGCTGTACAGTATCAACCTTGGCATCTGTGGCCGCCAAACCAGTGTGCAACCTCTCAGATTCAGCCCCAAACTTACGCGAAAGATGATCACGTAGGGCCTCATATTCCCGCCAATTAACCGAAGCATTATCCTCCTTCTTTTGCTGCACCACACTTGCGGTGTCATCACCTGACGACATGATTAGTGTGCACAAGAATATCGAGATATATATGTGGAAACTCTCAACTCACTCAAAAAAAACAAAAGAATGTGTGGATCTTACCGTTCCAAAGTGAATTAGCAAAGCTTACCAACTTGTAATAGGAGCACGTGCACAGATGTGATGAAGCGAATATTATGGGTATCAAAGTGTCACACAACAAAAACAGGGTATAATGGTGGAGCTTGGTTGGGAGGCCTAACAACACCAACTACAAATCCTATTTGCTGTTCGTGTGAAACTCAAAAACACAGGAAACACACACGTGGAGAATAATGTGGCAAAGCAACTATAGGGATGAGCACAAATATGTAAAGATATGTCCGGAGTATAGCTCGTGTTGCAATGCACGGGAAGGACACTAGCAAGTTGCTCAAATAAACTCAGGCACAAGATTGCTCAACAATGAGTAGTGTCACAAAAGATACTATGCACTTCGGCCTATTTCCTTGCTCTTTTTTTTTTTTTGAATTTTTCAATTTGCTATGGCCAGTACTTGAAGATACACAAGACACACAATAATGAGCAGCCTGGGAGCACAAAACGTTAGCTAGTCCTGTATGGGTAAGCTCCTAACACTGCTGTAGAAAGGCTGTGTCTAAGGTTTCTGCACAAAAGTGGCAAAAAGAAATACTTCCCGAGGTTTTTTGGGAATTCTGAGACGTCGAAAAGGCGTAAACAGACGTAGTAAGTTTGGCTGCCTTCGCTTTTGTCTCCTCTTCAAAACGAGCTAAAAATCGTCCAAATCGGAGTTCGTATGCAAAAGTTATGCCCGGTTGAATTTTCTGCCGGAACCGTATACGACACGAACTCGGAAACGGAACACGGAAGGAAAAACAGCGACGTACGTCGATGGAAACTGCCGATTCTGACCCGAACTCGGAAACAACCGAAACCTCTTCTCTTTTTTTTTTTTGATTTTTTGACAATGACTCCGAATCCAACACAACTAAGTACGGAAAGTAACAACTCCAAACCTAAACAAACTCTACGACACAAACGGAAAAAAAGAAACGCAAAAGATCGACACGAACAACAACTAGAACATGCAATCGGTGCTATCTAGTCTATGGCGATGTCTAAACCCTAATATTTTTGTGTGGCTTTTTCTGTATAGGACGAAAAACAGTAAATCTACGGGATGGACTGGTGGATGCTCACCGAGTAAAACGCTGGAAATCTGATACCAAGATGATAAGGGGTGGCCCGATCTTCTCAGTGAGCCGATGGTGGAATCGATGGATGATGTAGATAACTCGCGGATGCTCTCGAACTCTCCGGCTGTTCCCCCGTTGCCAATGCAACAGCTCTTCAACCCAATGGATATTCGCAACACCACACGCTAGTGCAACGCAGCCGCCGACCACGAAGCGGTTTTGCAATCTACCAATTCCCAGTGGAACGACAGATCACACTCAAACTTTGGTAACAATAACCTCTCGATCGCAACAAAGGAGAGGGGTGAATTCCTGATCGCAGCAAAGAGGAATTCTGATAGATGAATGCTTAGCAATTCGATCTAGGGTTTTGTTTAAACGTGGTCTGCCTCTCTATGGCGCAGCCCTTGGCTATTTAAAGGGGCTGGCCGAAACTAGGACTCAATTCGGATCTGAACCCAAACCTGGTTCGACTCAAACTGATACAAACCGACCCATGGTGGTTCGGCCTAACATGGCACGCAGGCCTCATGTATAACACCTTAGACTAATATCTTCTTACGTTATGTCCTGGTGCGCCACTTGATCCCTCTAACGTGCAAACGAGTGATTTCCTTCAATGCCCTGGTGCGCCGGCCTCCCTCTCCTCCCTCGCGCACTTGCTGATATTGGAAATCAGTGATGGTTCTTCTCATTGTTGTAGCTCGTCTCCTCCTCCCATGCTTGTGTTATCAATAAACCTGATCATACATAGATGCATAGACTTAGGCAGTATAAAGTTCTCATTAACACAAACATCATATTCAATTAAGAGTGAGTTCACCTGTTGCTCAAGTAACTTGGTTCGAGCCCTTGTCATTGGTCCAATCCTCACATCATTAGCTTTGTCTTGTACAGCAACATCATCAATAGGAGAAGATGGTAAAGGACTAGGGATGTCCTCATCAGAAACAACTTGAGATCAGTTAACACGAAGAACACGATGCCAAAACTAATAACGTGAGGGGATAATTAGGAGAGCATGAAAGGGAATGTGTCGATGATTTGTAACTAGCTAACAATTTTTTATGTAGTTCAATGCTTGAGCACAATCAAATAAGTTATCAGACACAATCACGCAAGATCAATGTTTCATCATTCCCAATTTAGATTTCACAGACCTACTCACTCAGCCTATAAAAAAGAAGCAAATGAGACTAAGAAATAATGTAGAGACTGACAATAGAGGATTTCCATTCTTCTGACTATCTGCTACAGAAGTATGATCTCTGTCACTGAGAAGTTCTCCCTAGCCTCTTCTTTCCATCAACAGGTGATTGGGAGCCTAGTTGTCTCTAGTAGCCCTACTCATGCGTGGGTTGGTGTACAAGGGTGGTCGACTAGTGGTTCAGCCCACTTTGTTACTCCTCTTGGAGGAGTGGAGGAGTGTTAAAATGCCCAGGATTTGTCCCCCTATTCAGGTTACTAGACTTGACCTGTCTGGTGTATGTTCGGCTCGAATGTTGTGGGTACTAGCGTGGATGTCCCGGGATGGACATGTTGAAAGAGCATTTTCTGTCTCCTGAGTTTTGGATAGAAATGACAACACGAAAAGGATGTTTAACGGTGTGCCTGAGTATTTCAGATACTACATAACCTTGAAGAACAAAAAGGATGAAGATCATCATGATTGAATGAGAGAACTGGCTGGCAGTTTTTCCTGTTCTGTCAGGCCGGAAGTTCCGGTGCTATGACCGGAAGTTCCGGCCTAAGGGCCGGAACTTCCGGGCCTGCACCGGACATTTCCATCTGGCCAGAAAAACGGCTAAGTCCTTTTAGGATTTATGCTCTGGCAAAGGCGGAACTTTGGCCGAAAGTTTGGCCGGAACTTTCCGGGCGACCGGAAGTTCCGGCCCTCGACCAGAAGTTCCGTTCCAGACAAACGAGAAAATCGGCTAAGTCAGGAATTGCTCGCGCACGGGCAAAGCCGGAACTTTGGCCGGAAGTTTGGCCGGATCTTTCCGGGCGACCGGAAGTTCCGGCCAAACCACCGGAAGTTCCGGTGCTGAACATGCTGGTTTTTCTCTAAGTCTGGAACTGTCTGCGCCCTGGCCAGGCCGGAAGTTCCTCCGGAACTTTGGCCGGAACTTTCCGGGGTGACCGGAAGTTCCGGCCTAAGTGACCGGAAGTTCCGGCCTGCGCAGTGAAAAACGGCTAGTTGTTGGAGGGGACTATAAATACCCCTCCACCTACCTCCAGCCATTTCAGCTCTCACACTCTCTCTCATCATAAATGTGCTGAAGCTCAAATCTTCAAGATCTCCCAACTCCTCCACCCAAACTCGTTGATCTTTGGAGGAGCGAAGGAGAAGGCCCCGATCTACTACTTCACCGAAGCGATTTGTAATCTTCCCCCATTCACTTGGGGATTTTGAGCCTAGGGTTTCCTCAAGGAAAACCTAGGTCTCACCATTGTTGGTAATTGGTGTAAGCTTGACCTGTTGTGGTCTTGACCTTTTGTGGTCATCTTGGGAGCCCCCAATTAAGTTGTGGGTGTGTGCCTCAAGCGTTTGTAAGGGATTCGATCTCCGCCTGAAAAGGGGATCAATAGTGGAAGGTGAACTTGCAACCTTTGTGGTTGAGTTCATCGGAGAAGAAGGTGAGCCTTTGTGGCGTTGCGGCTAACCTGTTGTGGTAGCGGACACCTCTCCAAACGAGACGTACACCCTTGGGTGGAACTCGGGATTACATCTTCGTCTTCGCGTGCTTCACTTGGTTCCCCTTATCTTTACTCCCTTACTTGCTTGTATTGTTCTCTAGTTTATCCTTGTATTGCTTAGCTTGTCATTTAGGTAAATTCACCTTAGTTGCATATCTAGAGAATTTACCTTTGTGTTGAGACTAAATTTGAAAAGACCTAAAATTTGTAATAGCACCTATTCACCCCCCCCCTCTAGGTGCCAGATTCCCGTTCACATGTTAGATTGATCTCTATCCTACTGAGCCCAACGACTCGATGGGCCCTTTGACTCGCGCCCTGAATCCCTGATCGGGGGCACCCAACCCACTTATGGTTGGCGGGCCCCTGTCACGCTGCGCTATATAAAGAGGTGGGGGCCGGCGGAACGGATCACGAGGTTGAATGTTGCCGCACACCCCACCGACACCACCGACCTGATCTAGGTCAGCGTAGTAGTGACGGGAAGCTCCGCCACCGTCACTCCGCCACAACCATCCGTATTCGCCACCTTCCCCGATGTCTTATCCATCGGGCTCCTCGAGCTCGTCGGGACAGAGCCAAGGTACGCCTCTCCCCTCTCCGATCTCACTCTCCCTCTCTGTTTTCTCTCAGTGCTCGAGATGAATACATTGTATGGATTTACTTCTGACAGATTAGAGTCTAACAAAGGTATCAGAGAACGATTAGACCCTAATTTTTTGATGCATGCTCGCGTCTTATTCTCGCGTCTCCTTATATGACTTATGAGTGCATTATATATAGGAAAATGCTATTCTACAACCGACTGATCGCATCAGTCGGTTTGCTCTCGCGCTGTAGACGACTTCCGGCGGCGACTGCGCGACCTCGCGAGGAGATTTGCTGGCCCGCCTGCAAGCCGTTCCTGCCCACAGCTAGCTCCGCCGCGCGAGGAGATTTGCTGGCCGCCTGCGAGCCGCCCCTCCCCTACAGCCTGCTCCGCCTCCACCTCCTTGTTGTGCCCTCGTGGGCGTGCATGCCGACGGTAAGGGCCAGCTCATGCGTGAGCGCCGGCCGCCGCGATCTCCTCTTCCCGATGAGGCTCCGCGCCTCCGCCTGGCTCCTCCACGCCCCCACCCGCGCTCTCCGTCCTCCCGTCCGCCATGCGCCGCCGCCGGAGAGGTGCACCCATCCCCACTCCAGTTTGAGCAGCTCTGCCCTGTGCCCATGTGTTGCAGGATGGAGTTTTCCCATCTCCATGGACGGCTAGAAGGAGAGCTCCGAGGCTCCCCATGGACGGCGAGCTCGTCACACGCCACCGGATCCGAAGAAGACAATGTCGACACGCAAATGGGTCTGGGACTCATGGACGACGAGCTCAAATCGGGCAGCGGCGTCTCCATGGTTGATAGCCAAGGTCAGTTTTGGGGATTTTTTGTCGATGTTTGCATTGGGTGTTGTTGTTGGCTACATGTGCGACTCGTTTTTGTTGTGCAAGCAGAAATAATTGCTACACTGATTTCATTATACATTTTTCACATTTTACTACTGCCACAACTAATTTTGGGATTTGTTGGATGTGTTCTTCGTTTTTTGCTACATGATTGTGTTTAAAGTGCTACACATCGGCAAAGTGCGACACAGATTTGTTTTTGTAACGTTTTGCTACAAGTAAATGAGGATTTGTTACATAGTTTTTGAATTTTGCTACATGATATTGTTAAAAGTGCTACACCATTTTTTGCTACACGATCGTAACTTTTACAGATCTGAGATTTTTGGTTACACATGGTGCTACGTGAGACAAAAAAATGTTGCATTTGACTTTTTTTGGCTACATAGATCGAACGCAACATTTCTAATTTTTTTTGCTACATGTCGATGTTACACATGTATTAAAAATTGTTACACGCGAACCGTTTTTATTACATAGATCGGACACGTGGGAACAATTCATTTAAACAAATCCTACGGTGCGGGAGGCGGCTGTAGCAATCTGGTGCTACAGTCGGCTGACGCTAGTACGACTTCTGATCACATTTTTCTTGATGTCCAAGCTTGTGACTCGCATGTGCCCTTCTTTTTTATACGTCGCCGCAATCATATTCTCTTCTTGGTCGTCAGGATGATATATACCCGCCATTGACATGCGAAGCAGCTAGCAAGCTACTCGGGAGGCGAGACGAGTAGCAAATTGATCTCCCAAGAACAAGGAGCTGCCAGTTAGGAGGTCGATCGGAGCTATGGAAGGGCGGGAGCAAGGCGGGGAGAGAAACGACGAGAACGGAGGAGGGGAGAGTGCTGATCATGGGAGCCACGCGACCACCGCGGCGCCGCGCGTGCCGCTGTACCGAATGTTCGCCTTCGCGGACAGGACGGACGCGGCGCTCATGGCGGTGGGCGCGGCCTCGGCGGTGGCAAATGGCATGGCGCAGCCGCTCATGACCTTCATCTTCGGCGACGTCATCGACGCCTTCGGCTCCGCCGCCGATTCGCCGGACGACGTGCTGCACAGAGTCACCGAGGTGCGCGCTCCGTTCTTCTCGTGCTTCTATTCTACCAACACATAGAAAAAACCGGGCCACAAGTCGATGAACATCTGGCCCATCGTATCGTTTCGGCCCGGAGTAAATAGAATGGTTTTAGTTCCCGTTTCCTCTCGTCACTCCTACTACACTACACGACAATGACACGACCTCCTGACCTCCGCCGCGCCATGGCTCCCCGGCGGCTCGACGTACCCACGCCGGAGCCCAGGAGGGCTCTGCTGGCGGAAGGATGGTTCGAGCCGTCCGTTGCTGGAACACGGTATCCACCCCCCTCCTCCCCCATGGTCAGATTAATTTCGGCAGGGCCGGGTATTGTAGTCAGTGCAGTATATGCAATTTTCCAAGAAGATTCGATGTGTGTGGAGTTTTCTTTTTTGAGGTAAATGTGTGGGGAGTTAGGCATTTTTCGTGCATTCTACATGGAAAGATTTTTAAAATCTGCTGCCGCTTGGTCATTTCCTCGGCATTTCGGTATTGCTTACTATATGTGTTGCCTTTCACTGCAAAGATGCCAACATATGCTGCGGTAATTTGTTCTTGATGAGTTGGTCGAGGGCTTGGGTGTAAATCAGTATCCCCACAAGTTCTTTCCAACATAATGAGAAGTTTATTTTCCTTGCTTGTTCAGATTCTCTTGCTTAACTCTCCGTATGCTATTTTCATAACTGTACGTTTGTTTGCTTCATTTTTCTTACCTCAGCAGTATTCTTTTCTGTATATTATTACTACCATACGAACCAATTTTAGTATTCTTTACGATCACAGCAGAACTTATTTGTACTCGATTCACAACAGCATTCTAGAAATTTAGAAGGAATTGCTAAACGTTGGATCTGATTTAAAGGTACAATATAACTTTATTGTTTATGTACGAGGAGGGATCCCATAATAAACCTATATGGTATAGGGGTTCAAACTTATGAGAGAGTTCTACACAGACTTGTACATTGCATCTAAGTAAGCCACACTCATATGAAGTAGTCTCTTGACAACTGTTCATAAATGATGAGTGTCCAGATAAGAAATTGTGGTGCCAATTTATACAATAATGCATATATGTGCAGTATTATCGTAAAGGCGAGAATTAAACTTATCAATGCTTGTGGCAGGCAAAGTGTAATTTGTCATTTGATTTAATTGTTAAGCAGTTCTTTCTTGTTTTCAGGTGATCATTAACTTTGTTTATCTTGGCATTGGAGCAGGCGTAGTTTCAATGCTTCGTGAGTGCCTTTCATATCCGATAAAATTAAGCTATCTTTCTGGATAAAATTTTCTTGATCTTTTCAATTTACGAATCCGACAAATAATAAATGTGCTCAGAGGTTGCGGTTTGGTGTCTGCTCTTGGTTCTTGTAATGTCTATGTTGTTTTGGATTTTCCGTGTGATGTGAATTTAAGGATACAGGATACTCCCTGCCCTGCTTGTTCCTAAAAAATAAATGTTGCAGAAATGTTGTGCATAGCTATTTTCTTCTAGAAATTGCAAAAGCTTTGTGTCTCGATGTATTTATAGGAATGAAAGATTTCATAATACAAGTTAAGACTGAGGCCATCCAGAGTAATTTTTATGGAACTACTGGAACACTCCTTCGAGTCCTTCCTTGATCGACTAATTTGATATTTTAATAGAGGTATCATGCTGGACAATTACTGGAGAAAGACAGGCAGCACGAATCAGAGCTCTGTATCTTAAGTCAATTCTCAGACAGGACATTGCATTTTTTGACAAGGATATGAGCACTGGGCAAGTTGTTGAGAGGATGTCTGGCGACACATTCCTCATTCAAGATGCTATTGGAGAAAAGGTAGGCTGTTTGAGAACACAAGGAGTGATCTTGTGCCACGCCCTGATGCATTGTTAAATGATATAATCTGATGGCCAATTTGATCAAGATTGTCTATAAATCGGCTCGATCATTCATTGTCACTATATATGCCATTGGAGAAAAGGTAGGCTGTTTGCGAACACAAGGACTGAGCTTGTGCCATGCTGTGGCACATTGTTAGATGTTAGGGTTAAGTAGATAGACGCCACTCCAATTTCCAGCTATTTGAAAAATGCCACTGTAATTTTCATCTTTTAAAAAATGCCATTACAATTCTCTATACATTCTATAAACACCATTATGCCAACTTAGACACACATACTGGACAATATACGCTTGTATTTCTCACGTATACGTATTTCAGCTTAGACGTATACCAAGCTACTATTTCAACTCAAAACGTGAAAAATCACGATTACTTGGCGGCGGAAGGTAGCTAGCTAGCGGAGGGATTAAAAAAACTTTGCCGGACTGCTACGGGGTGATCAACGAACCGTTGGCTGCCCGACCAGCTACTTGTGCAGTGCCCAACCTGCTGGTTTTCTTCTTCTCTTCTTCTATTAATTGGCAACAAAGGAAAGTGAATGTGTGTTGTTAGCCACGACCCGGTTTGTCTGCACCATCCAACAGATCCTGACTTGTAATGATTTGTCATGATCAATAAAGTGCCGTATTCCCTTAAAAAAACAGATCCAGACTTGTTATGCAAGAGTTAATTCTGGCAGAGCCTCCCATGTCTTTTTTGGTCTACCATGTCAACTGGCAGCCGTGACTCCTCAACCTTCTTTTTTTCCTCTCTCTTTGGCTTTGTGAAAAAAATCTGGTGGCGTTACGCTATTTATACGGGCAGGGTCTACTGTGTATACGTATGTCAATACAATTACAAGTGTATATTGTCCAGTATGTGTGTTTAAATGGGCATAATGGCGTTTATAGAATGTATAGAGAATAATCTAAAAAAAATGTATAGAGAATTACAATGGTGTTTTTCAAAAGATGAAAATTGCAGTGGCATTTTTCAAATAGCCGGAAAGTGGCGTCTATCCAATTAACCCATATATAGATGTTATAATCTGATGGCCAGTTTGGCCAAGATTGTGTATAAATTGGCTCTATTATTCAATGTGTCACTATATATGATAGATCGTTGTTACCAAAATATGATAGATCTCTGTTGCCAAAATGGCAAACCTTGCATATTTATTGACGTACAAGATAGCACAATGATTTTACATTGTTTTGTGTGCTAGCCTTACAGTATGCTAAAAAAATAGAAGCTAACAAAGGATTCGTAAAACAACTTTTATCTTAACACATCTTTTAATAACTACATTTCCATGTATTTAACACTTTCCTACACAAATATCCTCTCTTAGGTTGGCATGTGCATACAGCTCTTTTCTACCTTTTTTGGAGGATTCATTATTGCATTTGTTAGAGGATGGCTCCTGGCACTTGTTATGCTCTCAAGCATTCCACCAGTAGCTGTGGCCGGTGCTATTGTGTCAAGGATGATGACAAATCTCTCCAGCAAAATGCAAGCAAAATATGGTGATGCTGGAGATATTGTCGAGCAAACTATTGGGACCATTCGAACAGTAAGTCTTAGTGGATACTTAAGGACTGCTTTGTTTAATAATCTTGGCCATAAGAGGCATCGTTTTTTTCACCAATGTCTTACCAAATTATGCCGCTGTTTGGACGCCAATAGGAATGTTCCATTTTTGGGGTTTATCTAAGACATTTGTGGAGCCAAAGCTAGCCAAAACTCATGTGGCCAATTTGGACGCCAATATTTTGTGAAAGCAATGTTTTGTTGTGCTTGATTTGGAGCTCAAACCATATAGAGAAACCATTTTATATTTGTTATTAGTTCTTGGCAGCTACTTTTCTCTTCTTACTCTGCTTATGCTTTGAAGGTTGTTTCATTTAATGGCGAGAAGAAAGCTATAACAACATACAACAAGTTCATAAGAAAGGCATATGAATCTGCTCGACGAGAAGGTGCTGTCAGTGGCCTTGGAGTAGGGTCAGTAATGGGAATCTTGTTTTGCAGTTATGGGTTAGCAGTTTGGTATGGATCTAAATTGATAATCGACCGAGGATACAATGGTGGCATAGTTATCAATGTTATAATGGCTGTCATGGTCGGCGCAATGTAAGTTTCAGACATTAATCTTTACCAATATAATTTCTGAGTAATAATATAGAGTTTACATACTTAATATTTAGAACTTGTTACCAATGTAGTTGAAGGGTAAAGATTATAGCTAGGTCGGTGAATATGAGGACGTTGGGATCATTATAGGGTAGAGTTTAGAATTTGCATAAACTTTCTTTAGCAGTGAGTCATTTCGTTTTTGAACTTTGAAGGACGGTCATCTATAAGTATCATTATGAAGGACATGCACTGATAAAACCCTTGGTTATTGCAATGAATCCTTCCAAAACTTTGACATCTTATTTAGATAATTTACTCATTTCTCTCTCTAATATTCGCTCTGTTTTAAAGTAATATGGGTGGAATGGACTCGGCGCAAATTCATTATCTCATGCTTGGTGGTCTGGCATCTTCATATTTCGACATACTTTACTAGCGGTTTTCCAACTGTGTTTTCTAGAGCTTCTGGTTTCTGTCTTGAGTTATATCTCATGCGCAGCTCCTTAGGTCAGGCAGCACCATCAATAAGAGCTTTTGCAGAAGGTCAAGGAGCAGCACATAGGATGTTCAAGACAATTGAAAGACAACCAGGAATTGATAATTGAAAGACAACCAGGAATTGATGTATCTGACACCACAGGCATCATGTTGGAAGACATTAAGGGTGATGTTGAGCTGAAAGACGTCTACTTCAGCTATCCTACCAGGCCTGAGCATTTGGTATTTCATGGATTCTCCTTGCAAGTACCAAGTGGCATGACAATGGCCCTAGTTGGAGAGAGTGGCAGCGGAAAGTCAACTGTGGTTAGTTTGGTGGAGAGATTCTATGATCCACAGTCTGGGGAAGTCTTGATCGATGGAGTTGACATTAGAAGAATGAATCTTGGGTGGATAAGGCGAAAAATTGGTCTTGTCAGCCAAGAGCCAGTATTGTTCTCAAGTACGATCAGGGAAAATATTGCCTATGGGAAGGATAATCTTACTCTTGAAGAGATCAAAAGAGCAATCGAGTTTGCAAATGCAGCAAATTTCATTGATAAATTGCCAAATGTACAATATGAAATTAAAATGTCCATAATGTTTTTTTGGTTGCTATCTTACCCATTGTTAATTAGAAGTATATTTTGTGAAACATTGCAGGGTCTTGAGACGATGGTTGGGGAACGTGGTACTCAACTGTCTGGAGGGCAAAAGCAAAGAATAGCAATTGCTAGAGCCATTATAAAAAACCCTAGGATATTGCTCCTTGATGAAGCAACCAGTGCGTTGGATATGGAATCTGAGAGGGTAGTTCAAGAAGCTTTGGATAGGGTAATGTTAGAAAGGACTACAATCATTGTTGCACATCGCTTAAGCACAGTAAAGAATGCTGATGTCATATCCGTCCTACAATATGGGAAGATTGTGGAACAAGGTACGACATGTGAGAACTGAGAACTTCTGTATAGAAAGTACACCTTCTACAATATGGGACTACAATCATTTTTGATGTCCTTCAAAATAGAATTGAGAAGTCGGATGGTGGGCGCCTTGACGCCTAGGCGGACGCCTTGAAAACCATGCCTTCTACACCCTCTGTGTAGTTTAGTCAACGTCTTCTTACTTTATCATTCATTAATGCCATAAAAAAGCTTTTACATCTCTTTACTCGCATGTTTTTCTTTGGGGAAGGAAAAAGAGGTAATTTAATGCCCTTGTGAGGAAAAAGAGATGGGTAATGTGGATATTTCACTCACTCTTAATCATTATGCACGACTCTTGAAGGAAATATGTTTCAAAACAGAGCAAGTAGTTCCCATCTGTGTAAACTATGTTATGTACACAGAACTAGTGCAGGTCCCAGTATAGTGTTTTTTACAGCTACTCTGAAGTAGGTAATTCATTTCACTTCTTTTTTTGCCTTCTGCACACTGCTTAACTAGATAAATTGAAGTGGTCCTGAAATAACTATATATATAGATATCCCTGAACAGTAATCATTAATAAACAGATGGGTGGTGACTGAATTTACTAGTTGGGTGATGATCATAATACCCTTTGGCACTCCAAAAATTCTTATGCACATAACATGCTGCTTGATGTGTGAATTCGGAGCAGGTTCACATGCAGAACTGGTCAAGAAACCTGAAGGTGCTTACTCTCAGCTGATTCATCTGCAAGAGACCCTGCAGGAAGCAGAAGCCCCTAATGTTGACTCTGATGTGATATTGAAAAATGGTCTAGACTCTAGGTCTATCACTAGAAAACCAAGAAGCCAAAGTACCTCATTTAGGAGATCAAGCAGCAAAGGATCCTCTTTGGGGCATAGCGGTAGGCATCCCTTCCCTGCTCTGTTTGGCCTATCTGATCCCATGGAATTCAACAATGGTGAAGACCTAGAGGAGACTGCAGGAAATATATCTAGTAGTCGAAAGAAAGCTCCAATTCGTCGACTTTTCTATCTGAACAAACCAGCGGCTTTTGTTCTTGCTATTGGTTCGATAACTGCTGCCGTGCATGGAACCATTTTACCTGTATATGGCATATTGATTTCAAGCGCAATAAAGACATTCTATGAGCCCCCAGCAGAACTACTGAAGGACTCAAGGTTCTGGGCTATCATGTTTGTCATGCTGGGTGCTTTAGCACTTGTTCTGATTCCAGTAGAGTACTTCATGTTTGGACTAGCAGGTGGGAAGCTTGTGGAGCGCATACGGTCGCTGACATTCCAACGTATCATGCACCAGGAGATCGACTGGTTTGATGAACCTGAACACTCTAGGTATGTGTTTAGTTTTTTCTCATCACGATGTATGTCTTAAATCTTCCTTCTGTCCTAACAATTAGTATATAAACTCTTTATTTTAAGATTAACGACTATTATATTGGTGTCCTAGTTGTGGTTTCCAATGCCAAAAATAGTAACCCATCCAATGGTATTCAACATCCAGAAACCTGAAATAAAACTCATCCCAAGCAGAAATATCTCAAGTACTGCCGCACCATGGGTCGTCGCAAGGAAAACTATACCCAAAGGACACCTCATATGGTTTGAAAACCCTAACTAATACTTTGGCATATATTATTTGCTAATTAGAGCACTTAGAAATTCCTTATAAGACATCTCGGTGTTAAAAACTAACACGAAGAATCATAAATGCTTATTAAGAATGCTTTTACATAAATTATCTGATCAGCAGTCTTGCGGTGTAATAACCCTTTATGAATAATTTGCCGTTAGGAAGAGTAAAAATGTGTTTTAAAGAATTATGTATGTAACATAGATAGCTTAATGGCGGACGCAACGCCCTATTACCCGGCGCTTGCCCGGGCTTCCGGCCGACCGACGTAATGTATTCGTATTGTATTTACTGTTTTCCCAGACTAAAAAATATTATTCTAAACCCCTAAATTTACTGTTTGCCCGGGGTTCCAAATATTCCTAGGTCCGCTACTGAGATATCTTGTGCACTGTTCTTACAGTTTTGATCATTACTAAAATTAATCCGTCAGGCTTTATAAAGAAATGTGATGATTTATACTTGTTAATTAGTGCAATGTTTCTATAGAATTACTTATACAAGTTTCAACATTTGTTCTAGTGGAGCAATAGGTGCAAGGCTATCGACTGATGCTCTGAATGTGAAGCGACTTGTTGGAGACAACTTAGCACTTAATGTCCAGACTGTATCAACCATCATAGTAGGTTTCACCATAGCTATGGTGGCAAACTGGAAGTTGGCATTGATTATCACAGTGGTGGTTCCGTTCGTAGGCTTTCAAGGCTATGCTCAAATGAAGTTCCTAAAAGGTCTCAATAAAAATGCAAAGGTATATAACTTCCATTTTCCTCAAAACCAACAAAATGATTAGTGCTCATACACACGTTTTGTCACATAGATCATCTAATCGTTTGGTGGCATGCAGTTAAAGTATGAGGAAGCAAGTCAAGTAGCAACCGATGCCGTCGGAGGCATCAGAACTGTTGCATCGTTTTGTGCGGAGCAGAAGGTGATGGATGCCTATGAAAAGAAATGTGAATCTCCAACAAGGCAAGGGATGAAGGAAGGAGTTGTAGGTGGCTTGGGATTTGGGTTCTCATTCCTCATGTTTTACCTTACCTATGCTCTCTGCTTATATGTCGGCGCAAAGTTTGTTCATGATGGAAAAGCAACATTTCCTGAAGTATTTCGGGTGCGAGCAAATTCTCATTCATTACTTGCAGCGGTGATCTTTCTACATATTTTTGTTAACTGATTAATTGGTTATCAGGTCTTCTTCGTTCTAGTTTTGGCTACTAGTGGGATCTCACGAACAAGCGCAATAGGAGTGGACAGCACCAAGGCTAATGAATCGGCCATCTCGGTATTCGAAATTCTTGATCGTAAGTCCAAGATAGATTCCAGCAGCGAGGAGGGTTTGGTCGTTGAAAGTGTGAGGGGCAATATTGAGTTCCAGAATGTGTCCTTCTACTACCCCTTACGCCCAAGCGTTCAAATTTTCAACGATCTATCATTGAGCATTCCATCTGGACAGGTTACTTTCTACCTGGACTAATAAGTACTCCCTCCGTTCCAAATTAGATGACTTCCATTTGTCAAAAAGAGCATGTATATGCATGCTCTTTTTGACAAATGGAAGTCATCTAATTTGGAACGGAGGGAGTACATGATTAGTGTTGTTTACACTTTGCTAGCTGGTGCGGAGATAAATTTGACGACACTATCCTTACAGACGGCTGCCCTTGTTGGAGAGAGTGGAAGTGGGAAGTCCACCGCAATCGCACTGCTCGAGAGGTTCTATGACCCGAATTCAGGCAAGATCCTTCTTGACGGTGTGGAGCTTCAAACCCTCAAAGTTAGTTGGCTCCGGCTGCAGATAGGGTTGGTGGCACAAGAGCCAGTGCTGTTCAACGACACCATCCGCGCCAACATAGCCTATGGAAAGCAAGGGGAGGCATCTGAAGAAGAGATAGTCGCTGCTGCGGAAGCATCAAACGCACACCAGTTCATCTCCGGGTTGCCTGACGGGTATGACACTGTCGTCGGTGAGAGAGGGATCCAGCTGTCAGGTGGGCAGAAGCAGCGTGTGGCCATCGCGAGGGCCATCGTGAAAGACCCCAAGGTGCTCCTGCTGGACGAGGCAACGAGTGCTCTGGACACGGAGTCGGAGCGGGTGGTGCAGGTGACGAGGTTCTAACTCGGCAAGTCCCAGGGTTGTACACCCCGGGTTGATTGATGGGGAGAGAGGAGAGTGCAAGGTGATCACGACGGCTGACAAGCGAGGTTTACCCAGGTTCAGGCTCCCGGAGGATAACACCCTACTCCTGCTTGTCTGGTTATTGATGCGAGTAGCGATTACAATGGCGAGATTGCGATCTCGCTAGGGTTTGTGGTTCTGAACCTGTCCTCTAGGACGGGCAACCCTCCTGGCTTTATAGGCAGCCAGGTCTCGGGTGGTTGATACAGATACGGTAGGTTACAAGCCCTAACCGAGTTGGACTAGGATATGAGATACCCCGAGTGGGCCTTCTGCGGGCCTTTCCATCCTTGGCGCGGCCCAGGTAGCCTCATCGTGGGCTACCCGCAAGGTAGCCCCACGTCAGTAGCCCCCGAGTGCTTGATCGAGTCTCAGAGTCGGACAAAGGACTCCTTCCTGGACGCGCCATTGGATTGCTTGATCTTGAGCTTGAACTCGAATTTCTTCAGTCGAACCAGCCGCTCCCGATGGGAGTAATCTTGTGCAGTCGAATTACTTTGACTTCTTCTTGTGAAGCTTGCTTCTATTCAGCCTGCTTTGGCTTACTTGTTGGATGGATTCGGCTGCTTGAGCTTACTGTGTTGCCACTCGAAAGGTTACTTCGGGTGCTCAGATCCCTGGCTGATCTTACCTTGTTGATTTCAGCTGTGAAGCTTACCACTCGAATGAATCTGTCGAGTTTCTTCAGTTGGTTTCGGAGCCGTTGGCTTGTTGACGTCATTGATGACGGTTTTGCTGCACGCCTCTGCGCCCGATGGGACGTGACGCGGTGGGCCCCGCTGTCAGAGCTGACCACGTCCACAGTTGTCACGTCCCCGAAGTGGGCGCGAAATTTGCGCGGTACGATGACGACGCCTCGGTTCTCGTGCGTAGTGGAGGAAGTTGGCGGCGACGATTGGTTTCTCCGTGCGACACGTGGACGGCTGGATGCCCTCGCTCGGAGCCCTTGCGTGATGGACGGTTGAGATGGCGATCCTCGAGGAATAAGTACTGCGCCCTGGCGTTTGGGATGTCATCTTCTCCAATCCATTCTTGCCTTTTCCTCTCCTCTTGCGCTCTGCCATTGCCGCCGCCGTCCCGAGCTCAAAGCAATCTCTCCACGCACCCTGCGACCTGGGCGATGGGCAAGCCGAAGGGCACTGCTGGCTCCTCCGCCGCCGCCGTCGATGACGCCGGGTTGATGAAAAAGCCCGAGGGCGACTGGCAGAGGTCGTCGACAAAGAAGGACGATGTCGAGCTGCTCCGCGCGCAAGGCCTGCTGCCACCTGCGGACGAAGTCCAGGTACGAGTCCCTGGCAAAGAAGCGTTTCCCACTCCCCGCGATGGGGAGCGCGTTTGCTTCGCGGACTTCGTTCCGCGTGGCTTCGGGTTCCCCATGCACGATTTTGTGCGCGGGCTCCTGTACGCCTATGGGGTTCAGATCCATGATCTGACCCCCAATGGCATCCTGAGCATCGCGGGCTTTATCGTGTTATGCGAGTGCTTCCTGGGCGTCGCGCCCCACTGGGGCCTGTGGAAGTCGCTCTTCCTCGTTCGCAAGAACGTGGGGAAGAGTGGGCTGACCTTCCCAGTGGGCGGCTTCGGAATCCAGGTGCGCGGTGATACCGCGTACTTCCAGATGAAGAAGTCTGACTCCGTCCAAGGGTGGCGCCGGAGATGGTTCTACGTCCAGTCGAACGGAGACGGACTGGACGCATTCGACGGCAAGCGCGGACTGCGGAAGACCGGCGCCTGGGCGCACCCGCTGTCTGCCGTGGAGAAGGAGGCTGTGCGGCCCCTGCTGACCCTGCTGCACGAGCTGACCCAGACCCTTGGGCGTGATGCGGGTGGCGTCTTTCTGATGGCCACCTTCTTCCGCCTTCGGGTGCAGCCACTCAGCGCCCGGCCCCACCCGATGTGGGCCGCCGAGGGCGTTAGCGTCGAGCCGCTGGATGACGAGGAGGTGGAGGCTAACGTCAGGTCCATCACCAACCTTCGAGCCGCGGACGCCTGCAACGTCAAGTGCCCCATTGCTCCTTACGGGGCCGCGAAACCCGTTCCTGAGGTGAGTCTGATCTTGCTCTCTTTTTATATTTGTTCGACTGGAGTCTACTTTGCATTTTGATTCGACTTGCGTCTACTTTGCTTTAGGGTCGGGCTCTGTTCATCAGCTATCCTCCTCTCCCCGAGAACGGACCTGACGATGAGTCGAAGTTCGTCGAGGAGGAGGATGAGGATGAAGAAATCCCTTCCGCACACTCTCCTCGCGATGAGGTGGAGGAGGAAGACGAAGCGGAGGAACCCGCGAGGAAGAAGCGGAAGCTTCCGAGTCGCGGCGAGTCTGCCTCCGCGTCGTCGCCTGCCAGGGGTGTGGATGTTGCCGAGGAGACCGTGGCGACGTCCACGGGTGCGCAATCTTCAGGTGGCTGGGAGGAACCTCTCAACGTTCCTCCAGTCAGCTCTGCAGCGCCACGGTCCTTCGCGCGGATGCCTTCGCCTTCTCTGTCGAGCTTCGACGACGCCAGCTCCCCCAGGTTAGTTTCTTTGCAACATGTTCTTCGAGTAGTACTTTGCAGGTTCGTCGTTGAGTTGTCTTGTATTCTTGATTCTGGTGTAGCCACCGCTCTGACAACGTCGGCTCTCCCCTTCGGGACACGGAGCTTACTTCTGGCCCTTCGACCGGGCTGGAGACGCCTGTGGTGGTGGAGAAGGTGCACGTTGAGGCCGCCGGCCTGGCCTCGTCTAGCCGGGCTCCTCCTTCGGCTGTCGAGGACCTTGACCTCCTGGACCACGTAAGTCTTATCTTGTTTTCCTTGTATTTCTGATTTCTCATCGGGTGCGCGATCAGCGCTCCCGATGGGAGTAGCCCCCGAAGGTGTGGGTGACTAGTATAGTCGCCCGCAACTTTATTGATACCTTGCTCTTTTTTATTTTCAGCCATACTATCGCCAGCAGCTTGACGCAGCCGCGGCTTATGTTCGCCTGGAGAAGGAGAGGGACCAACTGCGTTCCTCGCTGGACCAGGCTACTGGCCGGGTGGATGAGCTTGAGAAGGCTCTTCGTGAGTCTCAAGAGCGGGAGTTGGCGCGGGTCGCCCAGGAGAAAACTCAGATCGGTCGTCTCCTTTCACTCGCCGCTGTTCTTGGGGGTGAGTATCGGCTTGACGCTTACTGAGTTTTCGTTCCTTTTCTTGTCCTGACTTTGAATTTTGGCGCAGAGACTTGCGGTGGAGCTCCTCCCGAAGACGCGTCGAGTGACACGGTCGACTTGGCGACCGCGGTTGGCTTCTTCGACCGGGTCTGCGCCTACGCCTCGGATGCCCTGAAGAAGTCTTCCGCCGCGTTGGAGAAGTCGACCGGAGCCCTGGCCGTGGTGCATCAGAGCATCTTCCCGGGCAACCAGCCGCCAGCGACCGTGGACGCTCTGGCTGCACCGTTTGGGGACGCGACCACCATCGCCGACTTCACGCGGTCGCAGACGGTACGCGGCTCCGAGCTCACCTTCCAGCTCCTTTTAGGCCACCAAGTTCCAGGTGACTTCGAGAAGATCGTCAGCGGTTTTCCTCGCAAGCCTGATGGTCGGACCGCGTCGCTGAGTGGCGTGAAGGAGCGCGCCTCGCAGCTGGCTGCGCAGCTTGTGGCACTCTTCGAGAGGGCCCTTGCTAAGGCGACTGAGGCGGCTGCTCGGAAGGGCCGTTCCCGGTCGCAGTCCGCGGCCTTAGAGTAGGCATAGATTTAGGAATGAGGCAGTCGCTGTAGCATGTATTTTGAACTTCGCGTTTGTAATGAATATTGCCCTGTCGGGTCTTTTGCTCTTCAGTGTTGATTTTGCTGACTTTTCTGCCTTCTGAGTTGAACTGTGCTTGGCAGTCGCCTTTCTGTATTGACTCTGCGTATTTCCTGACAGAGTGCCATGCGCGATGATGCTCCACCTTCTCCCTTGGCCGAGCCGAGTGGCGTGGCTTCCTCTTCGGGTGCTCGCCGTCGTCGGGCGGCGCCGGCTCCTCCGCGCAGCGCAAATGACCAGCGGGTAATCACCTATTTGAGGAATAAGGTGGTGGAGCTTGAGGCGACCCTGAAGAATACGGAGCGGCTGTTGCAGCGCTCCCAGTCGCATCCCACGGCGGAGTTCTCACGTCGTGAAGATTTTTTACTTGGAGAGATGGATCTGATCAGTCGGCAGTTGCAGGGTATGTATCATGTTGGCGGCTGCCTTCACCCTTGTTTGTCCTTCTCGTTCTGAATTGCAGTTCGTGTGCGCAGACGTTAATCCCGATTGGGAGGCCGAGCGGACTCGCGTTGAAGAGCGAGTCACTCGAGAGGCGTCCGGCGACTCCTATGAAGCTCGCCAGTTCTGGGTGAACAAGTCAAGGGGGCGCGTCCTTGCCACCATGCTTGATCGTACGTGGCGCGCTGCGGGTCTTCTGGAGAGCTGCCGGAAGACACTTTGGCACGTCAACCGCGTGTACTTCCCACATAATGCGCAGCCGAACGGGTTGCCTGCCTTGCTGGAGAGGTTCCGCGATGGCGAAGGGCTGAAGGAAGTTGTCGACGCTCAGCTTGTGGCTGGTGCAAACGCGGCGCTGGCGTACGTTCGGATGCACCGGCCACATCTTCCGCTTGAGCGGGTGCTTGAAGGCCTGCCAGGTGACGACGACTTCGACGAGACCTTGCCGGCTGCGCGCCGGATTATCCGGCAAGTTCAGGACTTGAGCGAGCGGCTTGTAGGTCCTCTCGATGCGCCAAAGGCTGAACCTGCAGTTTAAAGTAGCTGTCGTCTGATGCACAGGGTTAGCTATAGAGGGCAAATTTGCTTGTATAGATACATTGTAGTAGATTATAGCACTGTTTCGAGTAATGAGAATTGATATGTTTACTCGAAAGTGAGGGTGCCTGATTCGACCTGTGTGGCGCAGCTGCCGAGTGTGCTAAGCAGTGGCCTAGGTTTGCAAGTGTTACCTGTATGCCGCGGTCTCTGATTTTATCAGGTGGCGACTTAGGATTTGTAACTTGACCTGTACGGCGCAGCCCCCGAGTCGTTCAGGTGGTGGCCTAGGATTTTGAATAATTCCTGTCTGGCGCAGTCCCCGGGTAGGTCGAGTGACGGCCTAGGATTACAAGTGTGACCTGTGTGGCGCAGCCCCCGAGCGTGTCGGGTGGTGACCTAGGATTTGGAACTTGACCTGTGCAGCGCAGCCCCCGAGTAGGTTCGAGTGGCGGCCGAGGATTTTTCTGAGTCCTGTTTGGCGTAGCCCCCGAGTAAGTCGAGTGGTAGCCTAGGATTGCAAGTGTGACCTGTGTGGCGCAGCCCCCGTGGGTTGCGGTTGGCGCCTCAGGATTTTGGACTTGACCTGTATGGCGCAGCCCCCGAGTCGGTCGAGTGGCGGCCTAGGATTTTTGATTATGTGCTTGTGTGGCGCAGCCCCCGAGCAGGTTGGGTGGCGGCCTAAGCTTTTATTTCAACCTGTATGGCGCAGCCCCCGAGTAGTTCGGGTGGCGACCTAGGATTTCTGTCGTGCTTGTATGGCGTAGCCCCGAGTGGTTCGGGTAGCAGCCTAAGCTATTATTTCAACCTGTGTGGCCAGCCCCCGAGTGGATCGAGTGGCGGCCTAGGATTTTTGTCGTGCTTGTATGGCGCAGCCCCCGAGTGGTTCAGGTAGCGGCCTAAGCTATTATTTCAACCTGTGTGGCCAGCCCCCGGGTGGATCGAGTGGCGGCCTAGGATTTTTGAGCTTCTTGAGTGACGGGAAGGAGGAGATAGATTTTCTTCAAATCACTTTATTGATTCGTGCGAACAGGCCGCCTCGTTAAAAACCCTCCAGTCCCCTCAGGTACCCTGGTAAGGAAAAGAGTGCGTCTGAAACCTGCCGCGTTGACTTTCTTGTACAATGCTTGCTTTGGACTAGGCGTAGAACCGGCGGAGTTGTGCTACGTTCCACGGGTTGCTGCAGTCCGCTCCTGTCTTCGAGTCCTTTAGGCGGTATGCTCCATTGCCTATTGCTTCTGTTATGATGTACGGGCCCTCCCATGGGGAGGCGAGCTTGTGCACCTTCTTTTGCTTGAGTCGAAGAACCAGGTCGCCTGCCACGAACGCTCTTGGTCGCAGCCTCCGAGTGTGATAGTTACGCAGGTCCTGCTGATACACGGCTGATCGTGCTAGGGCGATGTCGCGTGCCTCGTCCAGGGCGTCTCTGCTGTCTTCGAGTGCCTCCTCTGCTTCTGACTCGTCGTAGGCGACTACTCTTGGTGCGTCAAACTTGATGTCGCAGGGGAGGACCGCTTCTGCGCCGTACACCATGAAGAATGGCGTGTACTGGGTAGATCTATTCGGCGTTGTTCGCAGACTCCAGAGGACTGATGGCAGTTCTTCCACCCATGCGCCCGCTGCGCGTTTTAGGGGTACGCGCAGTCGCTTCTTGATGCCGTTGCAGACTAAGCCATTGGCCTTCTCTACTTGTCCGTTGGACTGCGGGTGCGAGACCGACGCGTAGTTGAGCTTGATCCCCTGCTCTGAGCAGAAGTCTTTGAATTCCTCGGCTGTGAAGTTCGAGCCGTTGTCGGTGATGATCCCATTAGGCACTCCAAACCTGAAGATGATTGTCCTGATGAAGTTGACCGCTGTGGACGCAGTCGAACTTGTGATGGGCACGGCTTCGATCCACTTTGTGAATTTATCGACTGCGACCAGGAGGTGGGTATGACCTCCGGGTGAGGATTTCTTCAGCGGGCCCACCATGTCCAGGCCCCATTGGGCAAAGGGCCAGGCTAGTGGTATTGTTTTGAGCTCTGATGCTGGGGCGTGCGGCTTGTTGGCAAATTCCTGGCACCCTGTGCATTTCTTCACCAGCTCCTCGGCGTCCTGCATGGCCGTGAGCCAATAGAATCCGGCTCGTAGCGCCTTGGCCACCAGCGCCCGGCTGCTTGCGTGATGTCCGCATGTACCCGCGTGAATGTCGAGTAGGATGGCTTGGCCGTCGACTGGATGTATGCACCTTTGCAGGATTCCTGATATGCTTCTTTTGTAGAGTTCCCCGTTGATGACGGTGAAACTTTTGGAGCGTCTGATGATGCGCTTTGCTTCGACTGGGTCAGCTGGCAGCTTCTGATGCAGTATGTATGCCAGGTATGGTCCTGTCCATGTGGCTTCGACTAGCATGACTTCCATGGGGACCTTGTCTTGGCTTGGCGGGTTGACATCGCCTTTTGTGGTTGCAGTGCTTGCTGTACCCTGAGTCTTGATGGATCTTTGTGTGATGCACTCGAGGAAAACGCCGGGTGGGACTGGCACCCTGTCCGAGCCCATGTTAGCTAGGGCGTCGGCTTCCTCGTTGCTTTCACGGCCGACGTGGCGCAGCTCGCAGCCGTCGAAGTTTCCTTCCATCTGATTGTAGAGGTCTCTGTAGGCGATCATGTTGTCAGCGATGGCGTCGCAGGACTTCATGGTTTGCTGTACCACCAGGTAGGAGTCGCCGTAGATCATGAGGTGCGTGGCGCCGCAGTTCTTGGCCATCCGCATGCCGTGGATCAGGGCCTCGTATTCGGCTTCGTTGTTGGACGGCTTCGGGAAATCCATCTGCAAGACATACTTGAGCTTGTCGCCTTTGGGGGAAACGAGCACGACTCCTGCCCCGGCTGACTTGAATTTCTTGGAGCCATCAAAGTACATTGTCCACGCGTTGGACAAGTCGGGGACATTTGGTAGCTGGGCTTCTATCCACTCGGTAGTGAACTCTGGGAGAACTTGGGCCTTGATAGACTTCGGGTGAGCATACTTCAGCCCCCATGGTCCTAGTTCGACAACCCACTTGGCGACTCGTCCTGTCGCGCGCTGGTTTGTGAGGATGTCTGCTAGTCCGGAGGAGCTTACCACCGTGATCGGGTGCTCGGAGAAGTAGTGGACGACCTTTCTAGAGGTCATGAAGACTCCGTATGCCAGCTTCTGGTAATGCGGGTAGTTCTGCTTGGACAAGGTGAGCACCTCGCTAAGGTAGTAGACGGGCCTCTGCACCGGGTGGCTGTGCCCTTCCTCTTCGCGTTCGACTACAAGCACCGTGCTCACCACCCTGTTTGTTGCTGAGACGTACAGGTAGAGCGGCTCGTTTTCCAGTGGTGCCACGAGGACCGGAGAGGTTGTCAGTGTCTTCTTGAGATGGTCGAATGCGTTCTGCGCCTCTTGCGTCCACTCGAACTTGTCTGACTTCTTCATCAGTTGGTAGAAGGGTAAGGCCTTTTCTCCCAACTTACTAACGAACCGGCTAAGAGCTGCGACTCGGCCGGCTAATCGTTGCACCTCCCTGAGCTTCGTTGGTGCTGGCATTGTCAGTATGTTCTGCACCTTCTCGGGATTTGCTTCGATTCCTCTTGCGGATACAAGGTACCCTAGTAGCTCTCCGGCTGGCACGCCGAACACGCACTTCTCTGGGTTGAGTTTGATCTGGTACACGTCCAGTGCGGCGAAGACCTTGCGTAGGTCGTCGACTAGGGTATCCTCCTTCCGGGTAGTGACGACGATATCGTCGACGTAGACTTGGACGATCTGCCCGATTAGCCCCTTGAGGCATGCTTGCATTGTCCGCTGGTACGTGGCACCTGCGTTCTTTAACCCGAACGGCATCGTCTGGTAGCAGAAAACGCCGTCGGGTGTGATGAAAGTTGTCTTCTCTTCGTCCTCGACTTTCAGCCTGATCTGCTGGTAACCTGAGTAGGCGTCCAGAAAAGATAGGCGTTCGCAACCTGCAGTCGAGTCGATGATCTGGTCTATCCGCGGGAGCGGGAAGTGGTCTTTGGGGCAGCATTTGTTGATTGCGGTGAAGTCCACGCACATGCGTAGTTTCTTCGTCTTCTTTTTCTCGACTAGAACAGGGTTAGCGACCCAGTCCGAGTCCTTGATCTCTCGGATGAACTTGGCGTGCAGTAATCTGTCGACTTCCATGGTGATAGCGTCTCGTTTGGGTCCTGAGAAGCGTCGCATGGATTTCTTGACTGGCCTCGCGTCCATGTGGACCTTTAGAGAGTGCTCGGCGAGTTCCCTGGGTATCCCCGGCATGTCAGAAGGTTGCCATGCGAAGATTTTCCAGTTCTCACGTAGGAACTCGACGAGCGCGCTTTCCTATGCGGGTGTCAGGCTTGATGAGACCTTGACTGTCTTTCCGCTGTCAGTCGGATGGACTTGGTGGGTTACGGTGTCGTCGTTCGTGTTGAACGCTGCGTCTTTGGCAGGCTTCTTGCGAGCCGGGAAGATGGTCTTGTCGTTGTCGGCTGATATGGCTTTGAACCGTTCTTCGACGCCGAAGGACTCGGAGATCTTGGCAAACTCGCGGTCACAGCTTTTGGAGAGCCCAAAGTCACCGCGGACGGTGATTACTCCTTTTGGCCCGGGTAGTTTTATCATCAGGTAGGCGTAATGGGGTACCGCCATGAACCTGGCAAAGCTTGGGCGTCCTAGGATGGCGTGGTATTGTGACTTCCAGTCGACGACCTCAAAGTCTATCGACTCCTTCCTGAAGTGCTCGGGTGTTCCGAGGATGACGTCGAGTGTGATGGTTCCCATGGGCGTGATTGGCTGCCCTGGTACTATGCCGTGGAAGGTGGTCTCCGACTCCGGCAATTTCTCTATCGACCTGTTCATTCGCCTGAGGGTGTCGGCGAATATGATGTTGATGCCGCTGCCCCCGTCTAGGAACACCTTCTTCAGGCTGTAGTCGCCGATCAAAGCCTCAATCACGAGTGCGGCGTGCCCTGGTCGGACTACCTCCGCTGGGTGATCTGCCCTGGAAAATGTGATTGGTGTCTCCGACCCGCGCAGGTAGTCTGGTACCGCGCGCGGGCTGTTGATGGCTTGAAGTACTTGGCGTGTGATGATTTTCTGCCTCCTGTTCGACGGGGGTCCCTTCTGGATCATGTTCAACTGTCCCCGTGCGGCTGGGTACGCGTCGGCACCTTGTTGCTGCTGCTGCGGCTGGGGGAACGCTCCCGCCGCCTGCACTTGATTGTTGTTTGCGGGTGCTGCCTGGATGGCTAGCTGCGGTGCCGCTTGTATGGCCTGCACCGGGGCGATGATTTGCTGCATGGCATGGTAGATCTTTCTTGCTTTGCGGCAATCTTTCAACAGGTGGTTTGAACCCCACTTTCCTGTTGCCGGGTTGCGGAACGAGTGATGTTTACAGGGTTGCATCAGTTCCTCTGCCGGGGTTAACGGGCGCTTCCACTCGCGCTTCTGACTTCCGTCGCTGTGGTCGATGCTGCTGCTGCCACGGTTGTACTGACTCGAGCTGGGCTGTCGACTTTGCTCGTGCTGTCTGCCGCCCTCACGCTTGACCTCGCGGGGGGTTTCATAACCCGCCGCTACTAACTCGATTGAGTCGTGCGTGTAACGTGCCTTCCTCTTTTGACGCGACTCGCGCCAGTTGTTTGTTTCGCCTTGCTTTTTGGGAGAAGTTTCGCGGACGTAGTCCTCTCCTTCAGCCCATTGGTTGGCTGTCTTCATTAGCTCTATTGTGGTTTTCGGCTGGAGCCTACCAAATTCCTCCCGGAGGTCGCGGCGAGCAACGCCATGCATGAAAGCGTCCATCACCCTGTCCTCTGATACGGGTTCCATGGTATTGCGGAGGAGTGTCCACCTTTGGATGTAAGATCGGAGCGACTCGTCTTTCCCTTGCTTGCAGGCCTGCAACTCGATGTAGGTCGTTGGTCTGGCGAATGTTCCCGAGAAACTTTTGATGAAGTTGTCCTGGAACTCTTCCCAGGTTCGGAAAGAATCTTTGGGTTGGCTTGTGTGCCACCCGCGTGCAGAGTCTGTCAGCATGAGCTGGATGTACTGCATTGCCGTGGTCGATGTTCCGCCTTGGCAGGTGCAAGCAATAAGGTAGTCCTCGAGCCACAGCTTCGGGTCTTGCTTCCCGTCGTACTTTGGTGTGCCGGCCGTCAACTTGAAGCCTTTAGGCATGCGGGTGTCGCGGATGTTGAAGGAGAAACATGCTGCGCCACACGGCTCGAAGTCGCGGTCGGCGTGGTCGTTTGCGTGTGCCATGCTAGCCGAACGTTCCTTGCGACTGCGGTCCACCGTCTTCTGCGTCAGGACGTCACGGAGGTCCTTGATTGGCTGTTGTTGCGCCGCCGGGATACCCGACGTCGTTGGTTCGTGAGCTCGATTACCTGGCCCCTTGGCCGCTAGAGCTTCTTCGATTGCCCTTATGGAGGCAATTTGTTGTTTGTGGAGGAGGGAGCGCGTGTCACCCTCCGGTGGTTGCGTGAGCCGAAGGTACGTCTCGACTGCTATTAAGGCAGCGTTTGCTGTTTTTGGGACGGGTATCCCGTTTTCATCTTCGGTGACGAAGGAAGAGTCGAGGTTGCGGGTGAGCCTTGTTCGATCAGCTTCTCCCATGTGAAGGATACGGGCTCTGGTTCGACGTGCTCCCTGAGTCACCTCTGTGGAGGATGTGAAGGAGAGAGCAGCTCGCCTGGCACTCGACGCATCCGCGTCCCTCTTGCGCCTGAGAAGTTCGGCCTTTTCGGCGCGAATTCGTTCGCCTTCCTTACGTAGCAAGAACTGGACCGCCAGGTGATCGTCTCGATGTGCGTTGGGTGGCGGGAACGTGCCCTCGTCCACATGCTTCATTGCTTGGATCGCCATATCGCGCGTGATGACAAGCTTCGTCTGGTCCGGCATGTCCACCTCCAGTGGGTATGCGGGTTCGTCTTCGTCGTCATGCGGCGCTGTGCCGGCCATGAAGACCTGCCTGGGGTAGGCATGGATTGGAGAGTTGGTGCTGCCGCTGCTACTTATGTCACCCGCTTCTTGCTCGGGGTCGAAAATTGCTGCAACGTGGCGCGCGGCGCACCCGCTGTCGCGTCTCTTCGCGATTGTCCATGTGCCCGCACTCGACGGGGCGAGTGCGAGTGGCTTGGGGTAGACCTGGGACTTCCAGGAAGATGAGGGCACGCGTGACGTTGATGTCGGACGCGGGCCCCCGGTCGCACGTGCGGGCGCGACGGTGGAGGTGGGTCTTGACATGATTGACCGCGCGATCGAGGTTGGGGTAGTAGACTCGATTCGCGTGGTCGTTGCCGAGATTGTCGACGTAGATGTCCTCTTCGCGGGTACAGCTGGCGCAAACCTTGCGGGTGCGGCAGATGCGATCTTCGTGGGTCCGACGGTTGCGATCTCCGCGGGTGCGGCAGATGCGATCTTCGCGGGTCCAGCGGGCGCGGTGGTCGGCGATTTTGATGATGCCGCCGCGCGTAACGCCGTAGTCGTAGACCTGAGTATGCCACGACTATCGATGCAACAGAATATGGAGCCGAAGGTGATGTGTATACCTTTGTCCAGATCAGCGTACGCCGATTGATGAGCTTTCGAGTGGATGACGTACTCGAAGGAGCCGAATCGGATTGACTCCCTGATGTCGGGTGCGCCGACCTTCATTGCGGATGGAGCCAGCGTGACCATGATCCTAGCACTTGTTTGAACTTCCCACAGACGGCGCCAATTGACGAGGTTCTAACTCGGCAAGTCCCAGGGTTGTACACCCCGGGTTGATTGATGGGGAGAGAGGAGAGTGCAAGGTGATCACGACGGCTGACAAGCGAGGTTTACCCAGGTTCAGGCTCCCGGAGGATAACACCCTACTCCTGCTTGTCTGGTTATTGATGCGAGTAGCGATTACAATGGCGAGATTGCGATCTCGCTAGGGTTTGTGGTTCTGAACCTGTCCTCTAGGACGGGCAACCCTCCTGGCTTTATAGGCAGCCAGGTCTCGGGTGGTTGATACAGATACGGTAGGTTATAAGCCCTAACCGAGTTGGACTAGGATATGAGATACCCCGAGTGGGCCTTCTGCGGGCCTTTCCATCCTTGGCGCGGCCCAGGTAGCCTCATCGTGGGCTACCCGCAAGGTAGCCTCACGTCAGCAGGAGACGCTAGATCGGGTCATGGTTGGGCGGACGACAGTGGTGGTTGCGCATCGCCTGTCGACCGTAAAAGGTGCCGACATTATCAGCGTGGTCAAGAACGGGACGATAGTGGAGAAAGGAAGGCATGAAGAACTGATGCGAATAAAAGATGGAGCCTACGCTTCCCTTGTCAAGCTCACCGCCACTTGAAGATAACCTGCTTAAAGCCTGGGCACATTGCTCATTAATTTAAAATTTGGTTCTCCCTAACAAGTAATGGATATGCAAAGCTTGCCCTAGAAACGGACATGCATTTGTTCAAGTCTGTTTGTGTACAAATGCGCTGGCATATGCTATTCATCTTTCTCTGTCTAACAGTCCATGGCCAGTAATTCAACTTGTTCAGTTTATAGGCTTTAGCCAAATGTGACTGTAGGGATCTTCCTTTCATTTTACCATATGGTTGTTTCCAAACAAACAGATGCAATTAGGCAAACTATAGGACAATAGTATCTGATTGTGGTTTAAGTGATGGTGCTCACGAACATTTCTCGGGAGTGTAATGTAATAATAGTTTTCTTGTCAAATTGTTGTGTAAGAAAATGAGTCAAGACTCTGAACAACCCACTGTAAACTTATTGGGCTGGGTGGAGTTCTGAAATGTTGCTTGCGGTGAGAATGGGTACTTAAGAGCATATCCAGTAGATGATGTAAAATCAGGCACGTACCCAAAAACCTGTTTTTGGTGGAGTGCGTGTCACGCATGGGCACGCCCACGTCGGTCTTTCCAACCTCTCCAGCGAACAAAGGCTGATTTTTTTTTAAATAATACTTTTTTTATTGGAATTTCGGAAAATATTGCGCAGATTTAGAAAATTTTAAAAATAATACGGGGTCGGCCTGGAGGAGGCCGAAAAGGCCGCGTCGGCCCAGAGGAGTCCGACCAGGGCTCGTCGGCCGCATCTACACGCCTGCACGGATCTGGCATGGACCTGGTTGGCTGAGAGGTGGCCGACCAGACCCTGTTGGCCCAAGGAAAGCCGAGGGCTGCATGCAGCCATTTCTAACCCACCTATTTCTCCCGCCACCGATTTTTCCCGCCTTTTTCTCCCGTCACATTTTCCCGCCCATTTCTCCCGCAAGCCGTTCCCGCCTATTTCTCCCGCCAACGTTTCCCGCCCGTTTCTCCCGCCATCGTTTCCCGCATGTTCCTCCCGCCACCATTGTCCTATAAAAACCACTCTAGGCTAAGCGGGGTACTCTCAAAGAGCGCCAGCATGGTGTGTATTGTACCTTGTGAGAAGTGTGTGTCCGGCTTTCATATAGCCGCATCCGAGCATCTAACTAAGATTATCACCTATTTGAATGTAGATGGTAGAGAAGTTCCACTTGAAGAAATTATTGGTAGTGAGAGACATCTCGCTTTGCTAGGGTCGAGGCTATGCCGAGATGGGTTTCCGTATAGGACCACAGAACAAATCCGTGCTGAAATCTTGAGGCTTGCGGATAAGTTCGATAGGCATGTTACCAATGAGCCGATTCATCGAACTCAAGACATACGTGAGAGGTACGGTCGTTCCTTTCTCTGGGTATACTCCAGCGATGATGACGACGATTTCATGCCGTCGTCAAAGGAAAGGGGGGTTGAAGCACTGCGTAAGGGTAAGGAGAAGAAGACAGAAACATCCAGCAAGGGTGCGGGAAAGAAGCCGGAAACATCCATCCCATACTCATTTTGCTTTACTGAACCGACACCGTGGTAGAAAACAAACTTTACTATGTTCGACATAATTGCTCACCTAAAAAATATTATAACGCATCAAATATTAATATCACATCGTACCTAAAATTCTACCAAAACTACTACATAATTAAAATACATGGAATTAATTTTACCAGATTACGTCAACACGAACGTTAAGACTAATCCAAGATTATACACAAAATCTAACCGTAATGCATGAAACTATGGCGACGGTAACTACACACTAGTCTGCATTTATCAACTACCAGTACTACTATACTAACTACAAATCCATCCGGACTAACTACACCCTACCCGCAAACTAAATCCTAATGTACATATAACACAAACCCTAACCCTAATATAGAAAAAATTCTTACCCTTGAAGCGTGACAGCAGCACAACCGCACCAGCCGGAGCAGCGCACGCAGCACCTCGTGCCTCCACCGGAGCACGAACAGAGCACCAACACGAGCACGAAGACCTCCAAATCCGCACCTCCAAACGCCACCAAATCGCCTCCAAACGCCTACCCCATCGTAGATGAGCCACCCCACAGCATTAGGAACACCCTAAAATTACTTTCTTGTGGCTAGATGGAAGAAATCGCGGGGAAAACGGTGCTCATTTTTCGGGTTAGGAAGAACAGGAGAGAGAGAGAGGAGAGGCCGGCGGCGCGAGGAAGAGGAAGCCGCGCGGGTCTTGAAGGCTCCTGGTCGGCCCAGAGGTGGCCGACGAGCTCTTCGGCCGTGACGTGGCCGAAGCCTGGCCACTCGATGCCGATCAGGCACTCGGCCGGCCCGTGACCTCTCTCCCCACCTGGTTGGCCAGCTCTGGGCCGACGAGCCCCGGTCGGCCTCCTCCGGGCCGACGCGGCCTTTTCGGCCTCCTCCAGGCCGAGGCCGTATTATTTTTAAAATTTCCTAAATCTGCGCAATAATTCCCAAAATTCCAATAAAAAAGTATTATTTAAAAAAAAATAGCCGAACAAGGAAGCAGCATCGCCTTTTCTGCTGCTGTCACGCACGGGCAGGGCCACACCAACACGAGTTTCACTTTCGCCGAGGTCAGTTCATCCGCTGCACCTGCTGGAGCTCTTGGCGCCAACCTCGCTGCTCCGCACCTCTACGCCCAGCCGTCCACCAGGCTTCGAGTCATCACCGGTCCTACAGCCAGCGTCGCCGAGCACCATCTCCAGCTCGGTACAGGGCGCACCGGTGAGGGCGGATGCTGGGACTGACCTGCTGGCCTCCATCTTCACCCCAGGCTAGCAGTCCCTCCTCTCGCCGCCCATGTCCTCCCCACCTCGCCGCCCTGTCAACAGGAGGAAGACGATGGCCGGGATCACCATTGTGCGCACCGGCGGTTACTCGCTGCGGCGTGCGAGTGCGCGCATCAAGGCAAGGCGCAGGGCCAAAGCCCGTGGCCAAGGCTGCAGAGACCGCGGTGTCTCGAGGGCTTGGAATCGTGCAAGACGGTGAGGAGGTCACGGACACTAGTAGAGAAAACAGAAATACCCCATTTGTCCGGTCGTATTACAAACCGGGACAAATGGGGCCAAATAGTTGGTCTTAGCCTCCACGCGATTTAAAATCGAATCTTTTGTCCCGGTTCCAACCACGAACCGGGACAAAAGGTCATCGGACCCCATTTGTCCCAGTTCCAGCCACGAACCGGGACAAAAGTTAGGTGCCTATATATTTAAAAAATGTTTTGACACTATTCATTTTGACACTTAAAAAATAGAAAATGATATTTATGAAAATAATTTGAATAATCCCTTCGGCATGATTGTTTACTGTATCAAGATGCACTCATTTGTGGAATACGAGACCTTTTCACAAATAATTTGAAGAATATGAATTAGATTCAAATAATCAGCATAAACTCATTTTACTAGGCGAAATTAGATAGAAATCAAGAAAAAATCTAATACTTGGGGATTATCCATCATATGTGTACTAGTTTGCATGAAAAATAAATATGTGCCATTTTTCATCATATTTTTTGTACTTTGTTCACAAAAAAGTCATTTTTCGCACTTAAAAAAACGGAAAATGATATTTATGAAAATAACATGAAGAATCCCTTCGGCATGATTGTTTCATATACCAATATACACCTATATGTGAAATATGAGATCTGTGTCACAAACTATGTCGTGAAAATGACCATAACTTGATCATTTGGTTTGAAATTTGAAACTTCTAGATGTTTATAGATGATAGACCTTTTTGTGAAGATTTTTTTGCAAATTTTGTCAAAAATCAAGTTTATCATTTTTCACAGCAACTAGTACACATATAAGAAGCCCATGTCGAAGGATTTTATTTTTTGAGATGTTTATCAATTTATTTCATTTTTTCTTAAAAGCAATCAAAACGGTCGCGATGACTATTTGTCGAAAGAGGTAATATTTTATAGAATTATAAGTGTTTATGTGATATAACCACTAGTTGTGTACCTCAAAATAATTTTTCCAAAAATTTCAGGACAAACTATCAAACAGTTGTAGTTCAAATTTGAATTACTTTCGATAAATCAACATAAACTCATTAAACTATGGGAAATTAGTTAGAAATCAAGGAAAAACCTAATACTTGGGGATTATCCATCATATGTGTACTAGTTTCCATGAAAATTAAATGGGTCCCATTTTGCATCATATTTTTGGTACTTTGTTCACCCAAAAAGTCAAAATTTTCACTTAAAAAATGGAAAATAATACTTATGAAATTAATTTTAAGATTTATTTTGGCAAGGTTGTTTCTTATACCAAGATACATCTATTTATGGGATATGAGATATTTATCACAAACTATGCCGTGGAAATGACCATAACTTGGTCATTTGTTTTGAAACTTCTAGATGTTCATACATGATAGACCTTTTTGTGAAGACTTTTTTTTGCACATTTTGTCAAAAATCAAGTTTATCATTTTTCATAGCAATTAGTACACATATAAGGAGCACATGCCAAAGGATATTCTTTTTTGAGGTGTTTATCATTTTATTTTATTTTTTCTTAAAACCGATCAAAACGGTCGCGATGACTATCTATGTTTCTGTAATGCAAAAGATTATTTGGATGTCATATTTGAAATCCTATGATTTTTTTGATCAATTTAGACATTTTATTTGTTGAATTCTGATTTAAGGTTTTAAAGATACGAATTATTCCATACTAAATAAAAAAAAGGCAAAATTAAAGTAATATTTATTTTATCATTATTTATTACAATATTATTATTCTATAGTCATTGTTGTTTATTCAACGTAATTTTTATAATACAAGTAATAAAAAAATATAACATGATGATTGAGTGGTTAATATGATTGATAAGATAGTAATATCAGTAAGTTCTCAGTTCTCTCTTAGTATCTAATTTGAAAGGAACCTAAATGTTAATCGTGCTGGGGTTGGAGTAGTTTGAGGATGGGTGACCGAACGAGAAGTTTGACTTGAGACTAAGTGTGTGGGTTAGTGAGTAATTAAGTGTGTGGCTAAGTGAGAAAAAAAGTAAAACAGAAAAAGAAAAGAAAACAAAACAAAACAAAACAGAAAAAGAAATAAAAGAAAGAGAAAGAAAAATAGAAAACGGAAAATTAAATGGGAATCAAAAACAGAAAATAGGAAAAAAAAAACACTATTGTCCCGGGTCATAATACGAACCGGGACAAAAGATAGCCGGTCAGACGCGCCCTGCCGCGACCACGTGGATTGTCATTTGGCCCCGGACCATGGTGTGCCTGGGACAAAAAGGCACCCCTATTTGTTCTGAACACGTTGTCTCGGGAGCATGCCCGGGACAAATAGCCCACACAGATCGGGACTAGTGGCCTGTTCTGCTCTAGTGGGAGATGGCGATGGCTGAGTTCGCAAAGCGTTTTCACGGCGTTGTGCCTGACTCGGTGCTCGCCGCCATGCGCGGGTGTTGTTCAAGATCAGCACAGCTGAAGACGAGGCTCTACACGCGGCCCTGCTGAGCCATGGTGGTGCTGGAGGTCTTGATCATGATGTCCTGGACGAGGATACGGCTGTTGATGTCTAATTGTTCCAATATCAAGTCGTTCCAGTTTCGAATCATGGAATGTCCGTGGACTTGGCGACCAGGATAAGTGCACCGTGGCTCTTGCAGTCTTGCTGATATATTGCTTCTAAACCTTCCCATATCCTTGTGATCCAAGAAAGTAAGCTGCGGAGCCAGGGGACCGGGGACCAGCAGGAACCACGGCCCTCCTTAAGACTAGTCACAATGGGTAGTATCATATACTAGTATCATACTACATGTTTCTACTTTCACAACGCATGGTAACATATATGTAGTATCATATATTACTGCATTTATTAGATTGTAGACTTATCTTGCATTGAAATCCGTTATGTTACGGTATCCACCTATGATACCAGTATCACCTCTCTCTTCATTAATTGCAGTGACACGTCATCTTTTTATCAACATGGCATCTATGATACCACCTATGATACTCTCATTGTGGCTAGTCTAACCCCTAACATGCACACAATTATCTAGGACCCCGATTAATTCTGCACGAAGCTATGTGTGTCGTTGATATCCATTCCTCAAAAGTAAAAATACATACATCCTGCTCACATAAAATCCCTGTGAGAGAAGAGAATCTTCAGCCAAAGACCCACGAGTCTTCAATTCTGCATGTTGCATGCGCTTCCCTCTCCTCTGACTATTCTTCAATATTGGAAGCACTTAACCGACCCTAATCTTATTTCTTCTCTGGTTTATATCACACATACAGGATCAAATATATTTCAGTTCGATCTATTGATCTATAATAATTATTTGTAACTTCTAAGACATTGTTTATTAACATGCACCGTGAAAAATAATTCAATGGATTGCAAGGACTGGGTTATTTATGAATTCAGTATGATGACGATTTGCAATTAGCTGCAAATTTTTAGTTTACCGAATAGTTGAAAATTTTCAAGTTGCGTGCGTCGTTTGCAATTAACCGCAATTTTTTAGTTTACCAAATAGTTGAAAATTTTCAAGTTGCGTGTGCAAGATTTAATGGGTAATGGTACATATTTCCCGACAATCGCAGAAAAACTTATATAATCGCCTAAATAAAGCAAAAAAAACTATATGTTATGTACATTTTTTTTTGCATTTAGATTTGTGCTCAATGCTCGGCCCCCCTTATGTGTATTTCCTGGCTCCGCCGTTGAGCTGGCTGACACCTCGTCTGCCAAAGCGAGTTCTTTCCTCCCCCTCCCTGCACTCGTTCGTTTGTTGCGACGCCATTGGTTCCTCTGGTGGAATCATCACGGCTTGGCAAAACCTATTCCATTCTTTACCGCCACATTTGTTCCATCGACTTTGTCTGTGTCTCGGACGGTTCCGCCTTCCGCTTCTACAACGTCTACGCGTCATGCTCTCATTCCAACAAAGAGGCCTTCCTCATCCAGCTTCATGCCCACGAGCCCTCTCATTCTACTCCCTCGATCATCTGCGGGGATTTCAACCTCTGCTGATCGGTCGATGACCGGAACAACGACAACCTCAACATCCCGGAAGCAACCCTGTTCAACGACTGCATCCACGATCTGGCCCTTATCAATCTCCCCCTCAGAGACCGTAGCTAGACCTGGACCAACCGTCGTGCCGACCCTACGCTTGTGAGACTGGATAGGTTATTCCTTAACAACGCGGCAAATGCCCCTTTTCCCCCCTCCTCCTCCTCCTCCCTGGCGTCCCTCTCCCGCGACACCTCCAACCATGTTCCGCTCATTGCTATGTTGTCTTCCTATATCCCTCGCTCCACCATCTTCCGTTACAACCGCTCTTGGGGGCTCCACCCCACCTTCCGCGCTTCGATCCCCCACGCTTGGACATCCACATCCAGAACCGACGCTACCGACTATCTCGTCTCTAGGCTCCGACTTTGTAGGACTGCCTACAAAAACTGGACCAAACGCTGCCCTCACTTCCTTCAACGCGAAGGCGATGCTTGCATCGTCATCAACCTCTTCGACTTCATCGAAGAAAATCGATCTCTCTCCCTCCTTGAAAATCGTCTCCGCCTCCTCACCACCGAAGCCCTTCACCTTTCTATCAAAGAAAGATGGGTTTATTGGAAGACTAGGGCAAAAATTAGGTTCGCCTTGGATGGTGATGAAAACACGAGTTACTTCCACGTCTTTAGCCTCCTGCCGTAAAAGACGCGACGCCATCTGAACGGGAATCCGGCACCTAGAGGGGGGGGGGGGGTGAATAGGTGCTATTACAAATTTTAGGTCTTTTCAAATTTGGGCTCAACACAAAGGTAAATTCTCTAGATATGCAACTAGGGTGAATTTACCTAAATGACAATCTAAGCAATAACAAGATAAACAAGCTAACAAGACAAGCAAGTAAGGGAGCAAAGATAAGGGGAACCGAGCGAAGCACGCGGAGACAAAGATGTAATCCCGAGTTCCACCCAAGGGTGTACGTCTCGTTTGGGAGGTGTGCGCTACCACAACAGGTTAGCCGCAACGCCACAAAGGCTCACCTTCTTCTCCGATGAACTCAACCACAAAGGTTGCGAGTCCACCTTCCACTATTGATCCCCTTTTAGGGCGGAGATCGAATCCCTTACAAACGCTTGAGGCACGCACCCACAACTTAATTGGGGGCTCTCAAGAAGACCACAAAAGGTCAAGGCAACACCAAGATTACAACAATGGTGAACTAGGTTTTCCCACCGGAAACCCTAGCCACGAAATCCCCAAGTGAATGGGGAGGAAATGCAAATCCCTTCGGTGAAGATGTA
The DNA here is from genome assembly GCA_026929855.1 of Poa annua. Lineage (NCBI taxonomy): Eukaryota > Viridiplantae > Streptophyta > Magnoliopsida > Poales > Poaceae > Poa > Poa annua. The sequence goes on from CM049428.1 coordinate 49,152,931, forward strand.
GATCCGGGCCTTCTCCTCCAATCCTCCAAAGATCAACGAATTTGGGTGGAGGGATTGGGAGATCTTGTTGATTTGAGCTTTCAAGAATGGTAGGAGAGAGAAAATCTGAGAGCTAGCTGTTCTTGAGTGAGTGAGGGGGTATTTATACCCCCTCTCAAAATCTGGCCGTTGGCTGCTTCGGGGACCCGGAAATTCCGGTATAAGTGACACCGGAAATTCCGAGTCACCCGGAATATCCGGGTCAATGAAATTTCCGAGTTGAATTTCCGGTTGAGATCAGAACCACTTTGACATCTTGAATTAGCCAATTTTCTGAGGGTGACTCGGAAATTCCGAGTCAATGAAATTTCCGAGCTGAATTTCCGGTTGAAGTCAGAACCACTTTCTGAACTTGACTTAGCCAATTTTCTGAGGGTGACTCGGAAATTCCGAGTCAGTGAAATTTCCGAGCTGAATTTCCGGTTGAAGTCAGAACCACTTTCTGAACTTGACTTAGCCAATTTTCTGAGGGTGACTCGGAAATTCCGAGTCAGTGAAATTTCCGAGCTGAATTTCCGGTTGAAGTCAGAACCACTTTCTGAACTTGACTTAGCCAATTTTCTGAGGGTGACTCGGAAATTCCGAGTCAGTGAAATTTCCGAGCTGAATTTCCGATTGAAGTCAGAACCACTTTCTGAACTTGACTTAGCCAATTTTCTGTTATGTATAGAAGACCCGAATTTCCGATCCAGGAAATTTCCGGCTCCAATAATCCGATTCTGGGAAGAATTCCAGAAACTCTTTTTCTCTACATTTTGGCTTTGGGATTTGTGATATGAAACTCACACAAACTGAAATACTTAGCAAATAGGATTAGTACATCATTGGTATTGTTAACTAACACTCAAAGCACTAGGGATTAAGAAATGTTCTTTCAATCTCCCCCTTTTTGGTGTTAGATGACAATACCAAGATTTGCAAAGAAACAAAATGCAATATCATGTTTTTGACAGAAAATGGCTCCCCCTAAATAAGTGCATGTAAGCAACACAATATGACAAACGATAGGAGCAATTTTATAACAACAAACACAAGATATCACATAGGAGAAAAGAGACACAATGTAAGGTTATGGTAGCATTTGAGACTAGATAGATTTTCATACCTTGTGTATATAGGATATGAAGAGAATACCAACACAATAAATTCGAAGTCTCAACCATAGTAGAATGATAGCATAACATTGTCGTCTCAATACACATAGTCATCACACATAGAGAATAAAAGAGTTTAACAAATAACTTCAAACAAATAAATGGACACAAGCGAAAATAAATGGTAAACGCATATGCTTGTGCCCGAACCCTTGCAAATCCCCGAACCCTACTAGAGCAACTTCTCCCCCTTTGGCATCTAAACGCCAAAAAGGAAGAAGAGCGATGCTACGTCCCATGGAGGTCTTCAGTCCGAGGGGGTCTCCTCATCATCATCCTCATCATCATCATCTTCGTCATCCTCATCATCCTCCTCCTCCTCCTCATACTCTGCCTCCTCATCCTCATCTTCCTCCTCATCATCATAGTCATGTACAGTGGTGTATGAGCTGCCGCCAAGGTCATGGTCAATCTGAGTCCACAGAGCCAAGGAACCCTGGTTCCACTGAGCAAAGGTCAGGGGATCAGACAGTTCAGCAGGAGCAGGAGAGCCAGATGCATGGTGAAGGATCAAGTCTTGCTTGTAGGCCAGCTGACGGCGATCCTTGTAGGCAGTGTATTGCTCCTTGCGGATGTCCACATTCATGCATAGGACATTGCGTTGGAACCAATTCAGCTTCTTTACCTTCGCATGAGTGGCTGGGACATGAGTGGGAGCAGCAGCCCTCCTGGCATCACCCATGAAAGATGCACCCTGAGCTGAGGTAGTAGAAGGCCTAGGAGGGGGCTTGACCACTGTCTTCTTCTCATACAGCTTCTTGAAGTCATGCGGCTCCATATCATCATTGCTGAAGTTATAGTCAGGGAACTTGAACTTGATGAGCTTCATGATGTAAGGAGCATAGGGAATAGTGACCTTGGTGGTCATGGCTTCATACATCTCATTGTAGATGTAATCCATAACATCTACACTCCAGTCAGCATCAGAACCAGTGTCCTCCACAATGCGGTTGGCATGAAGGAGCATGTTGCATAGGGGGGTCACCACATTGTCGTTGTTGCCACCACTTGGTGCAATGTTCTCACGCAGGATGCGCACAAGAACATCATAAAGTGGAAGCAAGTCACGAGAATTGCTAGGGGTGGCTCCCTCACCATATAAGTGCCCTGTTTGCTTCTTGTTGAGCTTGTAAGGGTTGTGCATGCGAAAGCCTTGAGGATTGTCACCATCAAACCTGTAGCCCAAAACCTTGGCAAACTCCTCAAAGTTGAACTCACAGAACGATTCCCCAGTCATCCACTTCATAGTCTTCTTCGAGTCACCCTTGATCACTAGGGTGGCAAAGAACTGCATCACAAGCTGGGCATTGTAAGGACAACGGGTGAGCACCAGCCTCTCCAAGCCCATGGTCTTGACTATGAATAGCCTCAACAAATGAGGCTTTCTTCTGCAGAGTTGCAAGATCAAACGGGTGCATGGGTCGAATGGGCTTCGACAGAGAGAGGTAGAGATCCACGAGTATGTGCTCTTGCTCTTGGCACCAATAGCTGCGATCATCTAGAGAGTTGTCCCTTGGCCTAAGGTACCAATCCCCCTGTCTAAGCTGAGAATAATCCACTGAGTTCATCTTGGAGTAGTTCTGACGTTGAGGAATAGGGGCATTCTTCCTTTTCTTGGATGGTGGCTTGCTAGCAACAGCTTTCTTCTGCCTTTGAATTGCAATACCCTTTCCCTTGTTGACTGGGTTCTTGTGGACAGGAGCTCTTGCTATGTTACGTGATGCCCCAGCGGACGGACTCCCACTAGAACCTGTGAATTTGAGCATAGTGGGTAGCATAAGGTAAGTGCACACAAGTCAGGAGATTATACGCACATTAGGTAGGCATTTGATGAATCATATGTAGTTAAACATGAGTTAATCTTAAAACTGCAGTGTTTGACTCGGAAATTCCGGTTCAGACATGACCGGAAATTCCGGGGGACCGGAAATTCCGAGTCAGTCTGAGTCGGAAATTCCGAGTCAGACAGAAACTGTGCAGATCTGAGATTGACTCGGTCTAAAACTAGATCGATCCAACACAATGCAAAACTAATGTATGTAGATGGCAGAGAATAGTGCTAGGAACAATCCCTACCAAGCAATATTGAAACAAATAACTCCACATCAAGATCCAAGTGCAAGCACATAAGGAAGAAGAATAGTGAAGTTACCCTCATCCATTGAGGCCATTGCTTGGAGGAGTGAGTTCCCGGGGCGGAGGAGGAGCAGATCCGGCCGAGAAAGAGGTTCCCCGGCGGTCGGAGTGCTCCGGGGGGACCTTGGAGCAGCAGGGGCGGCGGCTGGAGGAGAGGGAGGTCGGGGGTGGAAGAAGGGCACTAATGAGCCCTTCACCCCGAGCCTGCCCTTATATTTTTGGACAAACCGCCTGACCGGATATTCCGAGTGTAACTTACACCGGAAATTCCGAGTCACCGGATATTCCGGTTCATAAATGAACCGGATATTCCGACCTGCTGAACTAAAATCCCAGTTTTCAAAAGGATGACTTGTGTGCAATAGAGAGAAATGTTTCCAGGGGGAAGTAGGCTTGGGATAGATTTCCAAACTGTCATTGGTACACCATACTCAACTCACAACTACCAAATCGAAACATAAAGCGCCAAGTTGAGTAGGTTTCCCACATGCATGAAAAGGAGGGCAAATAGCAACAATAAGCTCCAAATAAAATTAACTCTTCAAAGAGAAGAGGTCGGTGGCCGAGGCCACCATGTAGGAGTGTATGGCATGTTACCGCGAAGATGTATCTTGGGTACATAACCAATACTCGTCGTTTTAGCTCATTAGTCACAAGAATGAATATAGAGATAAAAGAACACTTGCTATCGGCATAATGGGGGGAGAGATGGTCCAATGTATTAGGACCGCACTCCCCCTATTTCCATGCCTACATCTAAACAAGATAAGATGCAATTACGCCCTAGGTGAGTGTGCAAGCGATCAAGCTAAGGACCTCGAATCAATGATATTTAGCTCATTCCTCAAAAAGAAAAACCTTCCTTCCTCAAGGGGCTTCGTGAAGATATCCGCCAATTGATCCCTTGTGCCCACATATGATAAGTCAATGTCTCCTCGGGCCACATGATCTCTTATGAAATGATGGCGGATCTCAATATGCTTGGTTCTTGAATGTTGCACCGGGTTGTAAGCAATCTTGATGGCACTTTCGTTGTCACATAGAAGAGGCACTTTGTCGCAATCGACTTCGTACTCCTTTATAGTTTGCCTCATCCATAGCAACTGAGTGTAACAACTTGCGGCGGCAACATACTCGGCTTCGGCGGTGGAGAGAGATATACAATTTTGCTTCTTAGAAGACCAACTTACCAAGGACCTCCCAATAAATTGACAAGCGCCGGAGATTGACTTCCTATCATCATGATCTCCCGCCCAATCGGAATCCGTGTACCCTCATAGTGAGAAATTTGCATCCTTGGGGTACCACAATCCAAAGGTTGGGGTATAAGCCAAATATCTAAAGATTCTCTTGACCGCCATATCATGGCTTTCTTTAGAAGCCGCCTGATATCTTGCACACACTCCTACGGCTAGCACTATATCCGGTCTAGATGCACAAAGGTAGAGGAGAGATCCAATCATGGAGTGGTATACCTTTTGATTCACATCCTTACCCTTAGGGTTGAGCTCAAGGTGGCATTTGGTTTGCATTGGGGTAGAGGCACCCTTGAGCTCAAGCAACTCGTACTTCTTGAGCATGTCTTGAATGTACTTTGCTTGGTTGATGAACGTTCCTTCCCTCAATTGTTTGATCTCAAATCCGAGGAAGAACTTCATCTCACCCATCATGGACATCTCAAACCTGTCAGTCATAAGCTTAGAGAATTCTTCGTTAAATGCTTTGTTAGTCGATCCAAATATAATGTCATCCACATATAATTGACAAATGAAAAGCTCTCCATTAACTTTCTTAGTGAAAAGTGTGGGGTCGATTCCCCAACTTGGAATCCACGGTCTACAAGTAGTTCTCTAAGGTGCTCGTACCTCGCTCGTGGGGCTTGTTTAAGGCCATAGAGTGCCTTATCCAACTTGTAGACATGGTTCGGATACTTGAGGTCCTCGAACCCCGGTGGTTGCTTAACATAAACAAGTTCATTTAGTGGACCATTTAGAAAAGCGGATTTGACATCCATTTATTGCAACTTAAAGTTATGATGAGAGGCATAAGCAAGAAGAATACGAATTGACTCAAGTCGAGCCACGGGCGCATAGGTTTCTCCAAAGTCAATGCCTTCAATTTGGGAGTAACCTTGAGCCACCAATCTTGCCTTGTTCCTCACCACCATGCCATGTTCATCTTGCTTGTTCTTGAAAATCCACTTGGTGCCGATAACATTGCGGCAATCTTTGGGTCTTTCCACCAACTTCCACACTTTGTTGCGCTCGAAGTTGTTGAGCTCTTCATGCATAGCATCAAGCCAATCTTTATCTTCAAGAGCTTCAAAGACCTTCTTGGGTTCCACCATGGAAATGTGAGCTTGATGTTCACTAAAGCTTGCAAGTTGTCTTCGGGTAGAGACCTTGCTTCTCACATCACCAAGCACCTTGTCAAGAGATAGAGCTCTTAATTCTTGTGAGGTGCCAACCCTATTCAAGCGGCGGATCTCGATTTCCCTCCGAGTGGTGGGAGGAATCGATTGATCATCTTGATCATTCGTGTCTCCGCCTTGACAGATTTGATGGCCTTGATCAACCATTGGAGTGATGTCCATCGGTGGAGGAGAGGGTTGATCTTGGCCTTGCGAGCTGCCACCGGGAATGTCAGCAGGACCGGATATTCCGGGTTCATGGACCGGAAATTCCGAATCACCGGAATTTCCGACTCCAGTTTGAACCGGATTTTCCGGCCCTCCGGAAATTCCAGGAGCAGCAGGAGAATCTTGTGCTTCTTCTTGGCTAGGCGCATTGGGCACGGTGTTGTCGATGGGTGTTTCTTGTGTTGGGGTGGCCACCACTTGTGAAGAACTTGATCCTTGTTGAGCAACCTCATAATAGAGTTCAACGGGGCGGTGGACTCCCAACCCCATTCTTCGGATAGCATCTTGAGGTTGATCATCACCTACAACTGAAACACCACTTTGCTCCACAAGGGAGCCGTCATTCTCCTCGAACACCACACTACAAGTTTCTATGATTATGCGCGAGGCCTTATCATAGACTCTATAAGTGTGGGATTCGGATCCGTAGCCCACAAATGTCCCTTCAAGAGACTTAGATTCAAACTTGCCTAAACGAACACCTTTGATGAGATAAAAACACTTACAACCAAAAACTCGGAAGTAAGAGATATTGGGCTTGTTCCCGGTGAGCACTTCATAGGGGGGCTTCATGAGTCCTTTGCGGAAGAAGAGTCGGTTGGATGAATGGCACGCGGTGTTGACGGCTTCGGCTCAAAAGTTGTGAGGGGACTTGAACTGGGCCATCATCGACCTTGCCATCTCAATAAGAGTGCGATTCTTTCTTTCGGCTACACCATTTTGTTGGGGAGTATAAGCAGCGGAATATTGATGACGAATCCCTTCTTCACTAAGGAACTCGTTTAAGGTGTAGTTCTTGAACTCGGACCCGTTGTCACTTCTTATCACCAAGATAGGGACATTGTGTTGACGTTGAGCCTCATTGGAGAAGTCGATGATAGTTTGTTGAGTCTCCATCTTCGTCTTGAAGAAGAAAACCCATGTGTATCTTGAATAGTCATCAACAATCACCAAGTAATATTTCTTGCCACCAAGACTAGCTTCCGGAATGGGACCAAAGAGGTCAACATGGAGAAGCTCCAAAACCCTTTTTGAAGAGATGATGGTCTTGCTTGGATGGTAGATGTCATGCATTTTTCCTTCAACACATGCCCTACACATTCGATCCTTCAAGAAAGAAACATGGTCTTTTAGTCCTAGGATATGGCCACCCTTGTGGAGACTTTGCAAAGTCCTCATGTTGACATGGGCTAGTTGGCGATGCCATAGCCAACCCAAGTCCGCCTTTGCGAATAGGCACATTGTATGGGAAGTGGTGACTCCGGAGAAGTCAACCACATAGAGCCCATTCTCAATGTACCCAACGAAAGACACATTGAGAGACTTGCTCCGCAAGAGAATGACCATTTCCTTTTCGAAGACAAGGGTATAACCCAAACAAGTGAAGGAATGGACGGAGATCAAGTTGAAACCTAGGGACTCGACAAGCAAGACATTCACAAGTGTGATGTCCGGTGCCACTACCACCTTGCCGAGCCCTATTACCTTAGACTTTGAATTGTCACCATATGTAACGGTCATTTGATCATCATTGGGCTTCAACTCCGTTACAATCTCCTTGCTTCCGGTCATATGACTAGTGCACCCAGTATCAATTATCCATTTCGATCCTCCGGAAGCAAGGCCCTACACACAATCAATTCTTTGGTTTAGGTACCCATTTTGCAATGGGTGCCTTTTGGTTAGCAACAAGGGTCTTTGGAACCCAAATAGCATATTCAACATAACCATCAAAAGGACCAATGTATCTAGCATAAACATCCCCATAATAATCAACATATAAAGCATAGTTGGGGTTAGATATGCCCGCAAAGTCATCACGAGTGGTAGTGCCCCTTGTGGCATTTCCACTCGCAATGTCATCTTTCTTGGCTTGTGCGGGGTTGACCTTCTTCTTGATCTTCTTCTTCTCCTTAGAAACATAGCCTAGACCTTCCTTACCCTTGTGGGGCACTCGCTCATGAAGAGGAGTAGTGAGCTTCCCTTTGCCTTTATCAAGGGAGGTCTTGGGCTCGGTTGCCATGGAGGGAACAAACAAGATCCTAGCTTTATCCTTGACAACATTTGCATTAGTATTCAAAGGAGTAGAAGTACTAGGTTTCTCAAGAATAGATATCCGAGTTTGGAGTTGATCACGAGACTTGACAAGACGTTCGTGATCACTTGTCAATACCTTGTGAGTATTTTCAAGTGACTCGAGGTCTTTGCAAAGTCTAGCATGAGCAACTACAAGCTCGTACTTTTCATTTTGCACAATTTTACATTTAGCAAAGTAGAGATCACGATCCTTAGTGATCTTAGCAAGTTGCTCCTTGAGGAGAGCATGATCTTCTTGTTCATCTTCGAGAGAGGATTGGAGGGACACCTTAGCGTGTGCATCCTCTCTCTCAATCTCACCTTTTAATTCAAGCTCATCCTCAAGCTCACCTATACGACTCATAATTGAGCCAAAGTGTTTCTTTCCTTCTCCTTGCAAGTTAGTCATGAATTTATCAAACGCAATAATTTCTTCCTTGACTTCTAGGCTCATACCATCATCAACGTCATGGGATATGGAGGTGGAGGACAATTGTACCTCGGATGTCTTTGCCATGAGACATCTTGGATTCTTGATGATGGGGCTCTCGTTTGGTGAGGAGAAGAGTGACGGAGGTGTGGAATAAATGGCTAGTGCGGCCACTTGCGTTGGAGTATCCTCCTTTTCACTATCTTCATCATCGGTGGGATATTGCTCTTGAGTTACCAAGACAATCTTTTGGTTCTTCTTGAAGAAGGGCTTCTTCATGGGCATGGGCCCCTTGCCCTTCGTCTTGGCCACGAGCCTCCCACCATGATCCTCTCTTCTCTCCCATGGGCAATCTGCAACAAAGTGGCTTTTGTCACCACAGTTATAGCAAAGCCTCACCTCGTTGAATGGTTTTCCTCCATTGGATGGGAACTTCTTGTCAATCCTCGCTTTGGCCCTTCCGGGGTTCTTCCAAAACGTTCTTGCCGCAAGACCCATGTGTTGAGTAAGAGTACTTGAGAGGGTCTCACTAGATAGCTCGACTTGATCATCATACTCCTCTTCATCCTCTTCTTCAACGGTGGTCTTCAAGGCAATTGAGGCATGCTTGTGCATCCCTATGGCTCTAGCTCTTGCATCTTGTGCAATCTTGGAGGCCACCTTGTATGCGGTCATCTCTTGCATGACTTCGTTGGATGTCATCTTTGCGAAGTCATGTCTCCCTTGGAGTGTCTTCAAGTCCGTTTCCTCAAAGGGCAAGAGAGGGGTCACAAACTTCCTCTTGATCCAAGCATCATCAATGTAGACCGCCCCGAGGTTCTTGAAGGAGTTGGCAACCAACACCAACCTCCGGTACATGTCCTCGTGGCTTTCTCCATCCAACTTGTAGAACCCTTCCACCTCATTGCATAAGGCATCATACCGGTTCTTCTTCATGCTCTCATTCCCGACGAAGATGTCGGAAAGAGCATTCCAAACTTCTTTGGCGGTGGAGAATTGTTGAATGAGCGCCATGTCCTTCTCTCCAAAGGCCATTTGGAGTTGATGAAGAGCGGTGGCGTTGAGTTGACTATCAACCACCTCTCTTCTAGTCAAGTTGGTTGGATCATGGGGCTTGTATCCTTCTTCAATGATGCGCCATAGCTCAATGGAGGCACTACATAGATGAGACTTCATTAGAAATTGCCATTGAGAGAAATGAGTAGGTTTAATCTTAGGAGGATCACTTCTAAAGTTTACATGAGGGTGAGGGATAGGAGGGTTAGGAGAGTAATTATGGTTGACATTATGAAATTCCTCTCCTTTGGGGGTGTTAGAGGAGCTAGGTGATTCATCCTTTTCCGCCTTCCCGAGGGGAGTACTTAGAGTAACATCTTTGGACCCATCCGAAGATGACTCCTTAGAGTTCTCGACATGCTCCTTAGGAGGAGGAGAGGGAGAAGTAGCCTCGGGCTCCTTAGACTTCAAGAGTGCCATGAGCATCTCATTCATCTTTAGGAGTTGGGCCTCCAAGGACGATCTCATATCAATAAGATTGGCCATGGTTGCCCCTTTGGCTAACGCCTCCTTCTCCGCCTCTAATTTCTCACGGGCGGCCCTCTCGGCATCGGATTCCGTCATCGTTGCACTTAGGCGATTAAGCCCTTAAAAGTGAACCTGGCTCTGATACCAATTGAACGGGAATCCGGCACCTAGAGGGGGGGGGGTGAATAGGTGCTATTACAAATTTTAGGTCTTTTCAAATTTAGTCTCAACACAAAGGTTAATTCTCTAGATATGCAACTACGGTGAATTTACCTAAATGACAATCTAAGCAATAACAAGATAACCAAGCTAACAAGACAAGCAAGTAAGGGAGCAAAGATAAGGGGAACCGAGCGAAGCACGCGGAGACGAAGATGTAATCCCGAGTTCCACCCAAGGGTGTACGTCTCGTTTGGAGAGGTGTGCGCTACCACAACAAGTTAGCCGCAACGCCACAAAGGCTCACCTTCTTCTCCGATGAACTCAACCACAAAGGTTGCGAGTCCACCTTCCACTATTGATCCCCTTTTAGGGCGGAGATCGAATCCCTTACAAACGCTTGAGGCACGCACCCACAACTTAATTGGGGGCTCTCAAGAAGACCACAAAAGGTCAAGGCAACACCAAGATTACAACAATGGTGAACTAGGTTTTCCCACCGGAAACCTTAGCCACGAAATCCCCAAGTGAATGGGGAGGAAATGCAAATCCCTTCGGTGAAGATGTAGATCCGGGCCTTCTCCTCCAATCCTCCAAAGATCAAGGAATTTGGGTGGAGGGATTGGGAGATCTTGTTGATTTGAGCTTTCAAGAATGGTAGGAGAGAGAAAATCTGAGAGCTAGCTGTTCTTGAGTGAGTGAGGGGGTATTTATACCCCCTCTCAAAATCTGGCCGTTGGCTGCTTCGGGGACCCGGAAATTCCGGTATAAGTGACACCGGAAATTCCGAGTCACCCGGAATATCCGGGTCAATGAAATTTCCGAGTTGAATTTCCGGTTGAGATCAGAACCACTTTGACATCTTGACTTAGCCAATTTTCTGAGGGTGACTCGGAAATTCCGAGTCAGTGAAATTTCCGAGCTGAATTTCCGGTTGAAGTCAGAACCACTTTCTGAACTTGACTTAGCCAATTTTCTGAGGGTGACTCGGAAATTCCGAGTCAGTGAAATTTCCGAGCTGAATTTCCGGTTGAAGTCAGAACCACTTTCTGAACTTGACTTAGCCAATTTTCTGAGGGTGACTCGGAAATTCCGAGTCAGTGAAATTTCTGAGCTGAATTTCCGGTTGAAGTCAGAACCACTTTCTGAACTTGACTTAGCCAATTTTATGAGGGTGACTCGGAAATTCCGAGTCAGTGAAATTTCCGAGCTGAATTTCCGATTGAAGTCAGAACCACTTTCTGAACTTAACTTAGCCAATTTTCTGTTATGTATAGAAGACCCGAAATTTCTGATGCAGGAAATTTCCGGTTCCAATAATCTGATTCTGGGAAGAATTCCAAAACTCTTTTTCTCTACATTTTGGCTTTGGGATTTGTGATATGAAACTCACACAAACTGAAATACTTAGCAAATAGGATTATTACATCATTGGTATTGTTAACTAACACTCAAAACACTAGGGATTAAGAAATGTTCTTTCACAATCCCCGTTATCGATCCCGATGACAATACTCTCTCCTCCCACTAGGACAAAGCCGATGCCCTTGAAGGCTACTACACGCATCTTCTCGGTACTGCTGCCCGCTGCACCTGGGACTTCAGTCTCGGCAACCTCTATCCCCACCCCCAACAACCTCCATGCCTCCCTCTCTGCCCCCTTCACATCCAATGAGATCGTCGAAGCCCTCGCGAGGATGAACAAAGGCTCCAACCCTGGGCCTGACGGGTTTGTTGGAATAATCAAACTGTCCGTGCCCTAGTTGAGAACGGATTGATTGTTTCCATGTGAGTATTAGGAGTACTAGTTCTACTAGGTTTGATTTCCTTGTACGAGTCAAGGTGCTGTTGTTTTCTGCTCCTATAAATATAATCCAAAAAGACCTATGAGGCTCATGGGCTGAGGCAAAAACACAAATCGTGTCTGTGCGTGCATATCCGGCGAGTTGAGATACAATAGGTGAAAGCTAGTAATACTTGATTGATCAAGGTGCTTAGCTTATACGTGTGTATCTCGACGGAAGTGCTTGTACGTGCGCATCTTGCTGGTTCGTCGTTCATCGGGTTAGGCTAACAATTGGTATCAGAGCCAAGTTCGACGTCGTCGGGTGAACGCGGATTGCGTTGAGAAGCGACGACCAAGATCATGGCTGCGAGTGGAGGAATCATGTTTGGCCAGGTCCCGATGCTGACGAAGAGCAACTATTCGATTTGGGCGATCAAGATGAAGGCGTTGATGCGCGGAGCAAAAATCTGGGATGCCGTGGAGCCGGAGGATGTCAAGACCATCGATGAGATGATGGATCAGAGAGCATTGTCGGCTATCTATCAAGGGATCCCAGAAGATATGCTCCCGTTGATCGCTGAGAAGGCAACGTCCGCAGAAGCGTGGGAGACGATCAAGACCAATCGTCTTGGAGATGATCGCATCAAGGAAGTGAGGGTGCTGAACGGAAGTTAACCACCTGGGGGGGGGGGTCAATAAGTGGTGACCAATTTTTAATACTTTTTCAGTTTTAGGCTTGCAAAAGTAAATTGACTATATGTGCTACTAGGTGAAACAAGGTGCAAGACAAATGAGAACAATGCAATATGGAAAAACAAGTAACACAATAGAGGAGAGTGGAACGAGACAACCAAGGGAACAAGGAGACACAAATTTTATCCCGAGTTCCACCACATGGGTGTACGTCTCGTTGGAGGGGTGTGAGCAACCACAAGGGTCAGCTCAACGCCACAAAGGCCTCACCCTATTTTCCGATGAATTCGACCACCAAGGTCCGAATCCACCCTTCCACTAAGGACTCCTTTAACGATGGAGAAGGTCCCGTACAAATCTGTGAGGCACACACCCACAACTGAATTGGGGGCTCTCACTGAGACCACAAGAGGTCAGTTCCACAAAGGATCCACAAAGGAGTAAGTAACAACAAGGAATAATCTAGCTATCCATAAAGGAAACCCTAGATTCGTGGCCCCTCAAGATAGGGAGGGGGAAAGTGAAATTCCTTCGGTGGCGATGTAGATCGGGGTCTTCTCCTTCGGATCTCCAACTATCAATGGATTTGGTTGGCTAGATAGGGAGATCCATGGTAAATGAGCTCCAGCAACAATGTGGCGTTTTGGATCTGAGAGAGCTAGTCTGCTGGAGGTAGGTGGAGGGGTATAGTATGGAGGACTAAACAAATGATGCCCAAAAGACCACTTTTCGTTACCTCGCATAGACCAAATCGTCGACTCCACAGCAGGATGTGCGCGCTTATCCTTCTTGGACGCATACTCAGGGTATCACCAGATATAGATGAAAATCGAAGTCGAAGAAAAAACGGCATTCACAACTCCACTCGGAGTCTACTGTTACACCACAATGCCTTTCGGGCTCAAGAACGCAGGAGCCACATACCAACGTATGATGCAGAATTGCTTAAAAGTACAAATCGGGAAAAACGTCGAAGTCTATGTCGATAACATAGTCGTTAAATCAAAAGAAGAAGAAGCGCTACTCGCGGACCTACAGGAAACATTCACAAACCTCAGAAAATACAGCATCAAGCTGAATCCAGACAAGTGCACCTTTGGTGTACCAGCGGGAGAGCTATTGGGATACCTAGTGTCAGCACGAGGAATCAAAGCAAATCCAGAGAAACTTCAAGCTATAATAACCATGCAGAGACCCAAAAAGCTGTACGAGGTACAACAACTAACGGGTCGAGTAGCAGCACTTAGCCGCTTTATCAGCAAGCTAGGGGAAAAAGCTCTACCACTGTACCGACTGATGAAGAAAACAGATAAGTTCGAGTGGACGGACGAGGCGGAAGCAGCCTTCATTGACCTCAAAAGGATACTCACAAAACCCCCAATTTTGGCGGCCCCAAAAGAACGAGAACCAATGTATCTCTACATGGCAGCCACAAATCTAGTGGTAAGCATGGTGCTGGTAGTCGAACGCATGGAGGAAGGTAAAACTCAAGGTATCCAAAGGCCAGTATACTACGTCAGTGAGGTACTGTCCATATCCAAACAAAGGTATCTACACTTTCAAAAACTAGCATATGCCGTCTTCATCACCACAAGGAAGTTTCGACATTACTTCACAGAACATCCGATCACGGTAATCAGCAAGTCAGCAATCGGGGACATACTCACCAATCCAGCGCAACTGGGAGGGTAGCAAAATGGCTCATCGAGCTCGGGCCACTCGGAATCACATACGACCACCCAAAGGCCATCAAAGCACAAGTCTTACTCGACTTCACGACAGAGTGGATAGAATCCCAACTACCGGGAATACCGGATGTTTCCAACTCATGGACAATGTATTTTGATGGATCCAAAAAGAATGAAGGCGCAGGAGCAGGAGTCGTACTCATATCCCCAAAGGGCGACAAACTGAAGTACGTGCTGCAGATGACATTCGAGCTACCATCAAACAATGAGGCAGAATATGAATGGCTGATCCACGGCATGCGGATGGCAAAGGCATTAGGTTGCACTCGACTGATGATATATGGGGAATCCAACCTAGTCGTACAACAAACAATGAAGACATGCGATGCCGTAGCCAAAAACATGATCGCATATCGCGACCTCTACAACGTACTAGGAGGCGACTTCGACGGGTGTGAACTACGACATGTTGTAAGGGAAAGTAATGAAGAAGCTGACATACTCGCCAATATCGGCTCGACTAAAGCACAAGTACCACCAGGAGTGTTCCTAGAGCGAATCGAGCATAGCTCCATCAAAACACAATGACCCCAAACAATGGCGAATAAATCATCCAGCAGCAAAGCGCCAAGTGCAGCAGATCCTCCATTCGAAGTTCTATTATGTCAAGGTGACCAGGTAACACCAGCGTGGACAGAACCTCTCTTAGCATATATGCTCCGCGACGAGCTACCAAAAGACGCAACAGAAGCTCGACGAATCACTCGATGAGCCAAAACATACACTATTATAAACAATGAGCTATACAAGCGTAGCACCTCAGGTATGTTCCAAAGATCTATAGAACTCGAGGATGGCAAAACGATACTCCGCGATATCCATGCAGGAACCTGTGGGCATCACGCAGGCAGTCGATAACTTGTAGCCAAAGCCTTTCGCGCAGGGTTCTACTGGCCCACAACACTCAAGGATGAAGAAGACATAGTCAAAAGATGCATCGGGTGCCAAAAATTTGCCACCAAGCCTCATGCGCCGCCATCAGCACTCAAGACCATACCATTTGCATGGCCGTTTGCCCAGTGGGGATTAGACATGGTCGGGCAACTCGAAAAATCATCACCGGGAGGACACACACATATACTGGTAGCAGTGGACAAGTTCACAAAATGGATTGACGCAGTTCCAATCACAAGCTCGACTGCCGCTAAAGCAATCAATTTCATCAGATCCATCGTCTATCGTTTCGGCGTACCAAACAACATTATCACAGACAATGGCACAAACTTTACAGCCGAGGAGTTCCGCTCCTTCTGTAGAGAACTGAACATCACACTCAATTACGCTTCGGTGGCGCATCCGCAGTCTAACGGATAGGTAGAAAAAGCTAATGGCCTTGCCTGCACAAGCATCAAGAAGAGGTTACTGGTTCCACTCAAAAGGGCAGCAGGCGCTTGGGCCGATGAACTCCCTGCCGTACTCTGGAGTTTACGCACAACACCCAACGCATCAACTCAGTTCACCCCATTTTTTATGGTGTATGGGGCAGAGGCAGTACTGCCACCAGAAGTCAAATTCAATGCACCAAGAGTCGAAGCGTACGAGGAAGACAAAGCAAACGACTCACTCGAAGACTCCGTCGACCTGCTGGAAGAAGCCCGAAATACAGCTCTCGCGCGCACAGCCGTCTATCAACAGGACCTCCGCAACTATCATAGTCGATGATTACGACCCAGAACATTCATGGTGGGCGACTTGGTACTTCGACTAAAGCAGAAGAAAGTGCACAAACTCGCATCGCCATGGGAAGGACCCTTCATCACCACAGAAGTTAACGACGGTGGTGCTTATCGACTAAAGCATGCCCAGTCAGGAGAGTTATCTCATAATCCTTGGAATGTGACGCATCTACGACGCTTCTATGCGTAGATTCCACAAACCAACCGACGTAATCAAGAGCATAATGTCAAAACGACCAACAGGTTTCAGACGCGTTCTTTTCCTTACCAGGGTTTTAGAAGTTTTTTTTAATGAGGCGGGCTGTTGGTCAAACATCCAAAATAAAGATGATATTTTGCCGCAAAAATTTCGTGTACCTTACAGTTACATAACAAACTCAGCCACTCGATCACTCGGGGGCTGAGCCTCGTCCATAAATATCAAAAACTCAGCCACTCGATCACTCGGGGGTTGAGCCTTATTCACAAGCGGCAAAAACTCAGCCACTCGATCACTCAGGGGCTGAGTCTTGGTCTTATAAACATCAAAACCTCAGCCACTCGATCACTCGAGGGCTGAGTCTTATCTACACACGGCAAAAACTCAGCCACTCGAGTGCTCGGGGGCTGGGCCCAGCTCATAACAAGTTAACACACAAACACACAGACAACATACTAGGGGAAGGCAAAGGAGGACAAGAAAATCAAAACTCAAAGGCACATTAAACATGCGAGACGCTATTTTATAAGACATGCTAGTCAAAAGAACAGGGGGTGTCGCTACCCTACTGAGACTTCCGGCCACATGCAGCAACTCTACGCTCCATAGTGCATATAGCAACCTTCGAAAGCCGTTGGGCAGTATCAGCTATGCCCCTAAGTGGTAAAGGCATCCCATCCGGCCTCAACGGGAACTTGGAGAGGACACTTTCATAGTCGATATCCACACCATTGGCCAAAAGGAGCTTGATCGCAGATTCCGACCCGCATACCATCAGATGACGCGCAAAGGACTTCATAATCGAAGAATCCGAACCCAGCAAATCTGCGAAGCCTTGCGCACTCAAAGGAGTCGGAGCTGTTGGAAGTACTTCCCCCAAAACGGTACCAAGGGTCTCCAGGGACATATCCAGTGAGACCTTGGTACATTGGATAGTGGTGTCAAGCTCATTGATCACATGATCAAGTGACAAAACACCACTCGCCACATCATCAGGAGCACCAATTGAAGCACCTTCCAAAAGAAAAAAAGAGGGTTAGAAGATGACAGAAGGTCAGCAGGGAGACTGCAATAAAAATTGGGAACTGCAAACCTTCAAGGACGCGCATAAGGCCGAGCAGCCGCTGAGCACACTCCCCGTCGCAGGTCGCAGCAGAGCTCCGAGCTGCCTCAAGCTCCGTCTCCACACGCGACTGCTCAGCAGCCAATTTCTTTTCCGCGTCATCCAGTTGCTTCACAAGGGCAACATTTTCCTCTGGAGTTACACAAGCATACAGTCGAAGCAACGTTAAAACACATGAGTCAAACTACGAGGATGACAGGAAATAAGGCAAGAACTTACCGCTTAGCTCGTCTAGACGGGAATGGAGTGCCACACGCTCCTCCTCCGACTGCACAAAAGCTATCCCAGCCGCTAACAAGCCACTAACGGCGGGCTGAACAAAAAGAACTTGAGTTACACACAAACGTGCAAGGAAATACATGCCCAGGGAGATACAGAGTAAAGAAACTTACATGCTCAGTCCATAAAGGAGGTACACAAGAAGGCGAGCTCTTAGTCAAAACAGCCACAGGCGGCATGGAAATCTCAGCTGCAAAACTGACATCATACCGTCCACTCGAAGAAGGGAAGCAACAATTTTCCCCGCAGCAGACGAAATACATGCTTGACCAACAACGATACTGGTATTACAAAAAAAAAGGGCACAATAAAGAAGAAAGCAGAAAGAGCAAAGCAAAGCATGTAATGCAAGACAAAGCATACATACCTATGCTCGTCTTCCTCTGAACTAGGGTCGACATCAATACCTAATCCTCCGAAGTCTGGATTGTCTTCAACACCAGGCGAATGAACTTCAGAATCGTCACGACATTTCTTTTCCTCACTCCCGAGTGCGCACTCGACGACTCAACTTTCCGAAGACGGCGACATTTTGCAACGCGCTTGCCGGCGTCATCAAGCTCAGGAAGTGGAGGAAGAGATGTTATAGTCGAATGACCCTGATACAAGGAAGGGGCAATCAAAATCATTCATAAGAAGCAGCAAAATCAAACGATAAAGTCAAAATGTGCGCCAAATACCCGCGGCAGAGGAGTGCCCAAGCTACAAGGAAATACAGTAAAATCAAACGAAGAAACATCGTCTGGCCTGAGGCTGGTAATATATCTCACGTGATAATGAAAGTCGAAACTCGACATCTCTGTATTGGTCATTCGAGTAACTTCAAGTAAACCTTCATATCGCCGCATAGGGTGTGCGCGATGCTGCAAAGGCCATACTCGGCATTTCACAAATGTGCTAATCAGTTGAGCAACTGTCACTGCCTTCAACAGCTCTTGAACCTTGATCATAAGAGGAGCAGCCTCCTCCTTTTCCACATCTGATAGGGTGTGATTCCAGGACTTCGACTTCGAAAGAGGCGTTCCAGTCGAGAACTCAGGAAGGAAAACTTGGTCGACTGAAACATAAAACCATTTGTTTCTCCACCGCGGGGCAAGATCAATTGTCTTCAAATCAAAAAATGGACAGTCGTCCCGTACCATGATACGAAATCCCCCAGTCGAAAGAGCACGACCATCATGCTGATCCAGTTGCACCTGGAAGATGGACTTCCTGAGTGCCCGGCTGGGACAAACGCCCAAAAAGCACTCGCATAAAACCATGAAGCAAGCAATGTGTAAAACACCTTCGGGAGTAAGGTCATGCATCTGAATCCCGCAGGCATATAAAAGACCACGAACAAAATCGTGCAACGGAAATCGAAATACGTGGGGGAGGAACTCTGCAAAACATACCCGTTCACCGGGAAGAGGCTGAGGAATGATTTCCTTGTTGACAGGAGCACGAGCGGCCACTTGATATGCTGAAGAAAGCAGTCCACTTCGACGAAACGTTGTCATCTTCTCCTTGGTGACAGAAGACTTGACCCAATCACTAGACATCTCTCTTAAGGCTGCAGCAGCACTCGCCTCTTTTCTTCGTTTCTCAATCTGGGAAGCGATTGCAGCGGATGGTGCAATCGCAGGAGTCGAAGAAGCATCACTTTTCTTTTTCTTGCCGGTGGCGGCGACGGAGGATGACGTAGCAGCGGAGGTCTTCTTGGGTGCCATGGCAAGAAGATAGGAAGCACGAACAGAGCGCAAAAGCGTAAGGAAGAAGAAGAGGCAAGGGCGCAAGAGGCAAATGGCTAGGTAAAAACAAAAACGGCGGCGAGATCGGTATTTACCGGGCTGGAAAGGCAATCTCAGCCGTTGATGCAAAACAACCACGACACGTGGCATTATCAGAAAGCAACCGTCGCAGGCCACACCGTCCACTACGCACGCAAAACAAGGAGGCCATCATCACGCACACAAAAATCTCGCCACGTCAAGTCAAATCAGAACAGGAACAGACGTCCACCACGGTCAAAAGGAGGGCCCCACAATGACAAATCACGTCAGTACTCTTCGAGCACGCCATGCCTGTCATGCATGACGGTATTCACCTAACAACAAAAGCATAAAAAAGTCACATTCAAAATCCATGTCGACTGGATAAACAGATGTATATCGACTGACGATAATGCAAACTGTCATGACTAGACAAAAAGCAAGCGTTCATAAATTATCCCGACTGCAAAAATGAAGACATCCAGTATACTCCCATCGGGAGCAGGTAAGAGTTTCTTCGACTAAAAACATTTTTTTTTGAGATTATCATTCATTACATGCAATAAAGCACAATCTCGGGTGCTACTCCCATCGGGAGCGCTGTCGATAGCATTGATTCTCCTCGGCCAAAAGTTCAAAAGGATTCCCGAGTAAAGCGTCAGTCAATGATGTTTCAGATGCTGCATACATTAAATGCAAAGGTAAGACCCGCCGATATTTCGAGCAGGGCTGAGGATCGCTCCAGCAGTGTTTCCTTAAAAATTTCCGTGTCAACAGATGCGAAGAAAATCCCGGTGGATGCACTTGGCAGCATAGTTTCGACTGCAGAACGAATCAGTAAGACCACGAATGGCCTGAGTCATCTTCTATCCAGTATGTTCCAGATTCGAGCCCGGGGACTCGAATTTGATTGAAGACTAGTAAGGTTTTGCCTGAATGCGCAGTTAACTGGTCTCGACCTATCGAGTAAATCCAGGCCTACTAAGTCAATAATCCTTTGACACAAAATGCAAAATCATAGTTGAAAGACAATACATCATACACATGAGAGGTGCACTTACGAGTGAGTCCATGACCAATTCTCCGAATTAGCCAAGCACTCGGGGGCTAATGACGAGCTTATACCAAAGGTGTACCCTATCGTGTGGGTACCTGGTGCACGTAATGACTACAACCCAATTGTCAAACAGATCAAAGAAGCCCAAAACGAAGATTGCTTTCCAAGTTATACATAGTCGGTTATAGTTTCCATGTATAAAGTCTTAGTCGGTTACGTACCCGAGACCTAGACCCCCTTTATAAGGGCTAGGAGGGTGGCCGATCAAGGTAGAGAACAATCAGAGCCACCAAACCCTAGCGAGGCAAACTCTCGCTAGATCCTTGTAATCACCGCATATTTACAGAGAAATAACAGACAAGCAGGAAGTAGGGGTGTTACCTCAGTCGAGGGCCCTGAATCTGGGTAAATCCAGCTTGTCAGCCGTCGAGTCTACCAGCATTACGCGTTCTCTACCTCATAACTCTAACCCTAGGCTGGTAACCATGGTTATTGATGGGGCTACACCTCGTCAACCACCTCTCTCCTTGTCAAGTTGCTCGGGTCATGTGGCTTGAATCCAACTTGAATGATTCTCCATAGTTCGATCGAAGAGCTGCACACATGGGATTTCATTAAGAATTGTCATTGCAAAAAGGAATGATCTTTAATTTTAGGGGGATCATTTCTAAGAGTGTTATGAGGATAAGGAATGGGAGGATCGGGAGAGTAATTATTGGGTGGTGGCACATTGCCATATTTGTTAGACTCTCCATCCTTGGATGTGGAAGAATCTTTGGTTTTAGAAGAGTTATCATTATCACCCTTTCCATCCATGCCCTTAGACATTTCGGGATCCGTACCACTCGATTCACTCGGAGGTGTTGGAGGAGATGAGGGCGATGCATTCTTTGGATTCCTTGAATTCATGAGTGCCTCAAGCATGTCATGAATCTTTTGGAATTGAGCTTCCATGGACGATGTCAACTTTGTTTCCAAAGCGTTGATATCGGCCATAGTGGCTCCTTTAGATTGCATCGCTGCCATCGCCTTTGCGGCCTCTTTGGTGTCAACTTCCTTATTCATGGTAAATCTCAAGCGGTAAAGCTTTTAAGAGATAACCTGGCTCTGATACCAATTGAACGGAAGTTAACCACCTAAAGGGGGGGGGGGGGTGAATAGGTGGTGACCAGTTTTTAATACTTTTTCAGTTTTAGTCTTGCAAAAGTAAATTGACTATATGTGCTACTAGGTGAAACAAGGTGCAAGACAAATGAGAACAATGCCATAAGGAAAAACAAGTAACACAATAGAGGAGAGTGGAACGAGACAACCAAGGGAACAAGGAGACGCCGATTTTATCCCGAGTTCCACCACATGGGTGTACGTCTCGTTGGAGAGGTGTGAGCAACCACAAAGGTCAGCTCAACGCCACAAAGGCCTCACCCTATTCTCCGATGAATTCGCCACCAAGGTCCGAATCCACCCTTCCACTAAGGACTCATTTAAGGGCGGAGAAGGTCCCGTACAAATCTGTGAGGCACACACTTACAACTGAATTGGGGGCTCTCACTGAGACCACAAGAGGCCAATTCCACAAAGGATCCACAAAGGAGTAAGTAACAACAAGGAAGAATCTAGCTATCCAGAAAGGAAACCCTAGATTCGTGGCCCCTCAAGATAGGGAGGGGGAAAGTGAAATTCTTTCGGTGGCGATGTAGATCGGGGTCTTCTCCTTCGGATTTCCAACTATCAATGGATTTGGTTGGCTAGATAGGGAGATCCATGGTAAATGAGCTCCAGCAACAATGGGGCGTTTTGGATCTGAGAAAGCTAGTCTGCTGGAGGAAGGTGGAGGGGTATTTATACCCCTCCCCGAGATCTGACTGTTGTGTAGCCACCAGCTCGGAAATTTCCGGGTTAAGTTCGGAAATTTCCGGACTAAAGACCGGAAATTTCAGGACTGGCCACCGGAAATTTCCGGGCTACAGAAATCTCCGCGAGGAGTTCCGACGGATCTTCGACTGAAGGCAGTACGAGTTCAGCTTCTGACTTGGTGATGATCTTGACCGTGCAGCTCAAAAATTTCTGGACTCCCGTCGAAAATTTCTGGGCACCTGAAATTTCCGCCTGAAATTCCGACTGCTAAGCTCTGAGAGGCAGTACCGCTTGACAATCTGGACTTAGTAAAAAATCTTCGGTGACTCGGAAATCTCCAGACAATGGCCGGAAATTTCCGGGCATTTCCGAACGAAAAGTTCTTGAGTCCAGTACTGGTTATTATAAAGTGGTTATCGACTGCCTTTTTATGCTTTCCGGTGTATTTATCCTCGGTGAAAGGAATATGCCCGAGAGGCAATAATAAAGTGGTTGTTATATTATTCCATATTTATGATAAATGTTTATTTCTCATGCTAGAATTGTATTAATCGGAAACATTGATTCATGTGTGACTAATGAACAAATAAGAGTTCCTAGTAAAGCCTCTCTTTTAACTAGCTCGTTGATTAACAGATGATCAAGGTTTCCTGATAATGAACATTGGATGTTGTAAATAACGGGATCACATCATTAGGAGAATGATGTGATGAACACGCACCCAAATTAAGTATAGCAATGCGATCATGTCATTCAGTTTACATTGTTGAACTAACCATACGAAGTAATCCTAATCCTTAGACCATGAGATCATGTCAATCACTAACACCGGAAGAATGCTTCGATGACATCAAACATATCACCGTAACAGGGTGACTATAAAGGTGGCGTTGGGTATTCCGAAAGTATTAGTTGAGGCCCATGGATCAAGAAGTGGTATTTGTCCATCCAGATGACGGAGAGATATACTCTGGGCCCTCTCGGTGATATCACATCGACACCGCTTGCAAGCACGTGACTAGGTCACAAGGATGTCATATCACAGAAGAGTAAAGAGTACTTGTCGGGAACGAGATCAAACTAGGTATAGATGATACCAATGATCGGATTCGGACAAGTAAAATATCGCGAGACAAAAGGAATTGGTTATGATGTTTCTGGTTCACACGATCACAAGATTCATCGTCGAATATGTAGAAGTCATTACGAATCTCCAGATCCCGCTGTTGACTATTGATCGGAGAGGTGTCTCGATCATGTCTACATTATTCACGAGCCGTAGGGTGACACACTTAAGGTTTGTCGACGCTTTTGGGTAGACACGGAATTTCGGAGAAAAGTTTGGACAGCACCGAAATTGTTTCGGGTAATATTGAAATAGTTCAAGGGTTTAATTGTCAATGGTTGCCAATGGTTGTTAATAGAATTAACAAATGAACCAAGGGGATAAGTGTTAATGTTTGTTAATAGAATTAACAAATACTAAAAAGAAATGAAATTGTTTTATTTAATAAAGAAAAACCCTTGTGATTTTTGAGTGGAGTTTTAAAGAGAGTGAGTGGGCATGAGTGGATGCTCCACTCACATGAAGAAGAAGGGGTGGGGGCTCCTTGAGCCGCACCACCCTTCGGCTGCCTCCCTCTCCTATATAAGGAGAGGTAGAGCTCCCTCTTATGGACACACTTGATCCTCTCTCCCTCCTCCCGCTGCTCCACCTCTCGGCCATCAGCTTGGCGAAGCCATGGCCGTTTAGTTCTCCACCACACCACGTCATCGTGCTGTTGGAGTTCCTTGGTGGTTCTACTACTTTCGCTGCCCCGCTGGATCGAGGGAACGGAGGTCGTCATCAAGCCGTACGTGTGACCGAGTACGGAGGCGCCGCCGGTTGCGGCGTACATCTTCACGATCTTGAGATCGGCAAGTGACGTGGGGCTACCTCGCGGGTAGCCCACGGTGAGGCTACCTGGGCCGCGCCAAGGATGGAAAGGCCCGCAGAAGGCCCACTCGGGGTATCTCATATCCTAGTCCAATTCGGTTAGGACTTTAACCTACCGTATCTGTACCAACAACCCGAGACCTGGCCGCCTATAAAGCCAGGAGGGTTGCCCGTCCTAGGAGAGGGGCACGCTCGGAACCACCAAACCCTAGCGAGATCACAATCTCGCCATTGTAATCGTTACTCGCATCAATAACCAGACAAGCAGGAGTAGGGTGTTATCCTCCGGGAGCCTGAACCTGGGTAAACCTCGCTTGTCAGCCGTCGTGATCACCTTGCACTCTCCTATCTCCCCATCAATCAACCCGGGGTGTACAACCCTGGGACTTGCCGAGTTAGAGCCTCGTCAATTGGCGCCGTCTGTGGGAAGGCAAACAAGTGCTAGGATCATGGTCACGCTGGCTCCATCCACAATGAAGATCGGCGCACCCGCCATCAGGGAGTCGATCCGATTCGGCTCCTTCGAGTACGTCATCCACTCGAAAGCTCACCAATCGGTGTACGCGGATCTGGACAAAGGTATACACATCACCTTCGGCTCCATATTCTGTTGCATCGATAGTCGTGGCATACTCAGGTCTACGACTACGGCGTTACGCGCGGCGGCATCGTCAAAATCGTCAACCACCGCGCCCGCTGGACCCGCGAAGATTGCATCTGCCGCGCCCGCGGAGATCGCATCTGCCGAACCCGCGGAGATCGCGACCGCCGAACCTGCGAAGATCGCATCTGCCGCACCCGCAAGGTCTACGCCAGCTGTACCCGCGAAGAGGACATCTACGTCGACAATCTCGGCAGCGACCACGCGAATCGAGTCTACTACCCCAACCTCGATCGCGCGGTCAATCATGTCAAGACCCACCTCCACCATCGCACCCGCACGTGCGACCGGGGGCCCGCGTCCGACATCAACATCACGCGTGCCCTCATCTTCCTGGAAGTCCCAGGTCTACCCCAAGCCACTCGCACTCGCCCCGTCGAGTGCGGGCACATGGACAATCGCGAAGAGACGCGACAGCGGGTGCGCCGCGCGCCACGTTGCAGCAATTTTCGATCCCGAGCAAGAAGCGGGTGACATAAGTAGCAGCGGCAGCACCAACTCTCCAATCCATGCCTACCCCAGGCAGGTCTTCATGGCCGGCACAGCGCCGCATAACGACGACGACGAACCCGCATACCCACTAGAGGTGGACATGCCGGACCAAACGAAGCTTGTCATCACGCGGGATATGGCGATCCAAGCAATGAAGCATGTGGACGAGGGCACGTTCCCGCCACCCAACGCATTTCGAGACGATCACCTGGCAGTCCAGTACTTGCTACGCAAGGAAGGCGAACGAATTCGTGCCGAAAAGGCCGAACTCCTCAGGCGCAAGAGGGACGCGGATGCATCGAGTGCCAGGCGAGCTGCTCTCTCCTTCACATCCTCCACAGAGGTGACTCAGGGAGCACGGCGAACCAGAGCCCGTGTCCCCCACATGGGAGAAGCTGATCGAACAAGGCTCACCCGCAACCTCGACTCTTCCTTCGTCACAGAAGATGAAAACGGGATACCCGTCCCAAAAACAGCAAACGCTGCCTTAATAGCAGTCGAGACGTACCTTCGGCTCACGCAGCCACCGGAGGGTGACACGCGCTCCCTCCTCCACAAACAGCAAATTGCCTCCATAAGGGCAATCGAAGAAGCTCTAGCGGCCAAGGGGCCGGGTAGCCAAGCTCACGAACCAACGACGTCGGGTATCCCGGCGGCACAGCAACAACCAATCAAGGACCTCCGTGACGTCCTGACACAGAAGACGGTGGACCGCAGTCGCAAGGAACGTTCGGCTAGCGCGGCACACGCAAACGACCACGCCGATCGCGACTTCGAGCCGTGCGGCGCAGCATGTTTCTCCTTCAACATCCGCGACACCCGCATGCCTAAAGGCTTCAAGTTGACGGCCGGCACACCAAAGTACGACGGGAAGCAAGACCCGAAGTTATGGCTCGAGGACTACCTTATTGCTTGCACCTGCCAAGGTGGAACATCGACCACGGCAATGCAGTACATCCAGCTCATGCTGACAGACTCTGCACGCGGGTGGCTCACAAGCCAACCCAAAGATTCTTTCCGAACCTGGGAAGAGTTCCAGGACAACTTCATCAAAAGTTTCTCGGGAACATTCGCCAGACCAACGACCTACATCGAGTTGCAGGCCTGCAAGCAAGGGAAAGACGAGTCGCTCCGATCTTACATCCAAAGGTGGACACTCCTCCGCAATACCATGGAACCCGAATCAGAGGACAGGGTAATGGACGCCTTCATGCATGGCGTTGCTCGCCGCGACCTCCGGGAGGAATTTGGTAGGCTACAGCCGAAGACCACAATAGAGTTAATGAAGACAGCCAACCAATGGGCTGAAGGAGAGGACTACGTCCGCGAGACTTCTCCCAAAAAGGAAGGCGAAACAAGCAACTGGCGCGAGTCGCGTCAGAAGAGGAAGGCACGTTACGCGCACGACTCAATCGAGTTAGTAGCGGCGGGTTATGAAACCCCCCGCGAGGTCAAGCGTGAGGGCAGCAGACAGCACGAGCAAAGTCGACAGCCAAGCTCGAGCCAGTACAACCGTGGCAGCAGCAGCATCGACCACAGCGATGGAGGTCAGAAGCGCGAGTGGAAGCGCCCGTTAACCCCGGCAGAGGAACTGATGCAACCCTGTAAACATCACTCGTTCCGCAACCCGATAACAGGAAAGTGGGGTTCAAACCACCTGTTGAAAGATTGCCGCAAAGCAAGGAAGATTTACCATGCCATGCAGCAAATAATCGCCCCAGTGCAGGCCATACAGGCGGCGCCACAGCTAGCCATACAGGCAGCACCCGCAAACAACAATCAACTGCAGGCGGCAGGAGCGTTCCCCCAGCCGCAGCAGCAACAACAGGGTCCGCCGGCAGCAGCCGACGCGTACCCAGCCGCACGAGGGCAGCTGAACATGATCCAGAAGGGACCTCCGTCGAACAGGAGGCAGAAGATCATCACACGCCAAGTACTTCAAGCCATCAACAGCCCGCGCGCGGTACCAGACTACCTGCGCGGGTCGGAGACACCAATCACATTTTCCAGGGCAGATCACCCAACGGAGGTAGTCCAACCAGGGCACGCCGCACTCGTGATTGAGGCTTTGATCGGCGACTACAGCCTGAAGAAGGTGTTCCTAGACGGAGGCAGCGGAATCAACATCATATTCGCCGATACCCTCAGGCGAATGAACAGGTCGACAGAGAAATTGCCGGAATCAGAAACCACCTTCCACGGCATAGTACCAGGGCAACCAATCACACCCATGGGAACCATCACACTCGACGTCATCCTCGGAACACCCGAGCACTTCAGGAAGGAGTCGATAGACTTTGAGGTCGTCGACTGGAAGTCGCAATACCACGCCATCCTCGGGCGCCCAAGCTTTGCCAGGTTCATGGCAGTACCCCACTACGCCTACCTGATGATAAAGTTACCCGGGCCAAAAGGAGTAATCACCGTCCGCGGTGACTTTGGGCTCTCCAACAGCTGCGACCGCGAGTTTGCCAAGATCTCCGAGTCCTTCGGCGTCGAAGAGCGATTCAAAGCCATATCAGCCGACAACGACAAGACCATCTTCCCGGCTCGCAAGAAGCCTGCCAAAGACGCAGCATTCAACACGAATGACGACACTGTCACCCATCAGGTCCATCCGACTGACAGCGGAAAGACAGTCAAGGTCTCATCAAGCCTGACACCCGCGTAGGAAAGCGCGCTCGTCGAGTTCCTACGTGAGAACTGGAAAATCTTCGCATGGCAACCTTCTGACATGCCGGGGATACCCAGGGAACTCGCCGAGCACTCTCTGAAAGTACACAAGGACGCAAGGCCAGTCAAGCAATCCATGCGACGCTTCTCAGGACCCAAACGAGACGCTATAACCATGGAAGTCGACAGATTATTGCACGCCAAGTTCATCCGAGAGATCAAGGACTCGGACTGGGTCGCTAACCCGGTCCTAGTTGAGAAAAAGAAGACGAAGAAACTACGCATGTGCGTGGACTTCACCGCAGTCAACAAATGCTGCCCCAAAGACCACTTCCCGCTCCCGCGGATAGATCAGATCATCGACTCGACTGCAGGATGCGAACGCCTATCTTTTCTGGACGCCTACTCAGGTTACCAGCAGATCAGGCTGAAGGTCGAGGACGAGGAGAAGACAGCTTTCATCACACCCGACGGCGTTTTCTGCTACCAGACGATGCCGTTCGGGTTAAAGAACGCAGGTGCCACGTACCAGCGGACAATGCAAGCATGCCTCAAGGGGCTAATCGGGCAGATCGTCCAAGTCTACGTCGACGATATCGTCGTCACTACCCGGAAGGAAGATACCCTAGTCGACGACCTACGCAAGGTCTTCGCCGCACTAGACGTGTACCAAATCAAACTCAATCCAGAGAAGTGCGTATTCGGCGTGCCAGCCGGAGAGCTACTAGGGTACCTTGTATCCGCAAGGGGAATCGAAGCAAATCCCGAGAAGGTGCAGAACATACTCACAATGCCAGCACCCACAAAACTCAGGGAGGTGCAACGATTAGCCGGCCGAGTCGCAGCCCTCAGCCGGTTCGTTAGTAAGTTGGGAGAAAAGGCCTTACCTTTCTACCAACTGATGAAGAAGTCAGACAAGTTCGAGTGGACGCAAGAGGCGCAGGACACATTCGACCATCTCAAGAAGACACTGACAACCTCCCCGGTCCTCGTGGCACCACTGGAAAACGAGCCGCTCTACCTGTACGTCTCAGCAACAAACAGGGTGGTGAGCACGGTGCTCGTAGTCGAACGCGAAGAAGAAGGGCACAGCCACCCGGTGCAGAGGCCCGTCTTGTCGTGGTGGGGTCACGGCAGATGCCATATGATGGCTAATTTGTGGGGCCGATGGACGTTGGTGGATCCGGGGAGGGATAGTGAGTTGAAGAACTCACACAGGGAGGATCCCGGTAAAACCGGAATCTCCCAAGAACACGAAACAAAAACAAAGTGCAGCGGGGAAGATCTAACAAATACAAACAAAGGCGCGAAGGCTCCAAGCACACACACGATATACCCAGGTTCAGGGCCCTCGTGAGGAGGTAACACCCCTACTCCTGCCTTCCTTCTCTTTATATTGGTGGTACAAGGACTACAACTTGCTACAATATCTACCAAAGGAGGAGGGATCAAGAACTAGATGAACTCAAGGTGAAGAGGAGTAACTGCTCTAAGAGTAAATGCAACTATAGTCTTGGCTCTGAAGTTGGTCTCTGGTCTGTCCTCTGGTTTCTTCCCCCCTCTCCTCTTTCTCTTCCTCTTGTCTCTCGTCTCGTGTGTCTCTTGCCCCGCGCCCGCCTCTCAGGAGCAGTTATGGCGCCTTTTATAGGTTTCCGGCCGGGAGGGCCGGAAACCCTAATCTGGCTCGGCCCCACCGGACAGGTCTAGCCGGGATGTCGTCACCGGCTAGTGCGACCTAGTCGCCGGGCTATCCGGTGTAGCCCCTGTGTCATCATCTTGTTAAGGACGGCAGGCGCCGTCCTGCATCATCATTGTCCCCTTGTCAGAGACAAGACATGTCTTTGCCCATCCCGGCTAGCCTTTTCCGGATTGCCGGACTAGGCATGACAGGTCTTGTCGTACCACGATCGTACCGGCTGACGCGCTCCCGTGCCAGGCGGGTGGTGACCATGCATCCGTGTCAGGCGGGAGGTGACCATGCCTCCGTGCCAGGCGGAATGGTACTTCCCCCCTCGATATACGGGAAAGCCTGCTCTAGACCGTTGACGGTCTACCGGGAACCAGCACGCCGGCTACCTCCTCGCTTGTCACAGGGAGCTCCTGTAAAAGACCAAGATCGACAGGTACATCCCGGTTAGCACGTACCCGGACTACCTATCCGGTAAAGCCGAGTACACCGTCATCCGGGAACCTCCTCGGAGTCCCCTGCCCGGGATCCTTTCCGGAGAGGTCCGAACTCATGCCAGGATGAGTAACTCTAGGCCTAGCCTCCCGAAGATGTCTTAGCCTATTAGCAAAGACATCTTCGAGAAGCTAGTTCTTAGAGAAACCATCCGCTCTTGCCCGTGCCGCAAATGCGAGGGTCGGGGATGTCTATTTATAGGCGCAAGACCTGATCCTCACGGCGGCCATGGGGCTCCTTGGCCTTTCCCTGCGCCCAAACGACCAGTTGCCCTTTCGGCACACCAAGGGATGCCCTTTGCTGTCGCCAAAGGTCAAGCATTGTTGTTATTCATTATAATTTACCGGGATCTGCCCCTACCCGGGGGGGCAGCCCCCCGACACTAGTCCCCGAAGCTGGTGCGGCACAGTGACTCCGGATGATGTGCGGGATCAGCTTTAACAACAAATTTTCTTCCGAGAAGACATGACATCTTGTATATCATGCCTAAACGAGTTCTTTCCGAGATCCTCCCACCGAGATGTCCTTAACCGGGAGGCGAAGCCTGCGACCGAGTAATACCGTCTCAGGAAATCTTGACCATTAAATGCCCGATGAATCCGAGACGGCGAATCTGGGCCCGCCCGACGTCCCGTCAGCGCAGAGGTGCACTCGAGTGCCTCTGCGCACGCACGGCGTCGTTTGGGTTCCCGCGCCAGGGAGCCGCATCCGATCCGGAAACGAACCGTTGGGACCTTGCGGCCCTCGGTGTGGCCGGGTCTAGCGTTCCGAGTAACGCCACGTGGCCCGCTGCACAAAACAGATCCCACCCACGATCGTAGAGATCGTGGGCGGGAAAAATGGAAACCGTTCCGGAATCCTCCCCATAAATAGGGAACCGGAACGGCCTCCTTCTTCTTCTTCGCATTTCCTCATCTCCAGCGTCTCGAGCTCGCCGTCGCCGCTGCGCTTGCTGCCCGCGCGTCGTCTCGCCGGAGCTCGCGCCCCGCCGTCCTTCTCGCACGCCGTCGATCTTCCTGCTCATTGGTGAGTCTTCCCCCTCAACTCCGATGCACTTCTTTGTTAGGATAACTGCCGCACTCCGGCCGTGCCCTTCGCACGAGAACGGTTGCGTCGCCGCCGGTGACCCCATCCGAGCGGCGCGCTCGAAGCGCACGGCGACGGATCACCGTGGCCCTAGGACGTATACTTGTCCCCCACATTGGTGCCTCGTTTTAGTCTAGCGCTAGTCTTTTTCCCTCCGTTTAGTTTTGATTATTTGACCCACGGTAGATCTTGCTTCGCACGAACTCGGTAGCTTTCAGCAGTTTATGCCCCGACATCCTCATTTCGGGTAGTCTAACTCCGACTAACCGCCGCTGCACCTGCAGAACAGCCCGAATACTTCCGCGTACTTCTCCGAGATGGGTGAAGAGCGCGCTCGGGGATGTTGGGACGGATCCGAGACGACGCAGTCGGATATTGATTGGCTGTATCGGACTCACCGGATACCTCCGGAAGTCGAGAGCCGTCTACCGGGAGGGGAGGTTGCGCCGGAACCACAACCCGGGGAATATGTGGTATTCCTATCGCATTTTGAGCGCGGGTTTGGGCTTCCGGCTAGCCCCTTCTTCCGCGACTTCCTCGACACGTACAGCGTGCAACCTCACCACCTTCCCGCCAACGCCATCATGATGCTCTCCGTCTTCATCACTTATGCGGAGGCGTACCTTGGCATATGGCCCTTTGTGGACCTTTGGGCCAAGTACTTTATCCTCCGCCGACAAGCCATCCCCAATCCGGATCAGAAGGTGAAGGACTTGGTCGACTGCGGAGCGGCCACCGTCATCCCTCGCGCGGACTCCGGATTCCCCATCGTCAAGGGATTAGAGTCTTGCCGGAAATGGCAGCGCAGCTTCTTCTACGTGAAGAACCGGGAGTCTTTGGGGGATGGTCCGGGATCCTCGACCCCGGACTTCATTAACCTGCCGGAATTCGTCATGGGTCCTCCGCGCGAATTCGGTCGCTGGAAGCATCTTCCTGTCGGCGAGGAGATCGGATACATGCACGATGTCCTGCAGGTGCTTGCTCAGGATATGACCGGGGACGACCTCTTGCGCTGCTTTATTGTTCGCCGGGTCTGCCCCCTCCAACACCGAGTGCACAAAATGTGTCATATGTCCGGGAACTATGACCCCACCCGGACCAGTATCCATAGGCTAAGCCATTCGGCGATCGTCCGTCGTGCCCGAGCTATTGCTCGGACGGAGATGGAGGAGGATTACGAATGGGGGGTCATAGGGGGATCCCGGAAACGACCGGTTGACCAGGTGCTTATATCAGTCTTTCACGCCTATGCCTTCGTACATGCGCTCACTTGGACACCGACACGCCCTAACTTGTTTGCGCAGTTGTTCGAGCGTCAGCACGAAGAAGACGCCATCCACGTCAACGGGAACTACGCCCCGGATTTCCCGAAACCGGACGTGATGCCGATAGAGGACCTCGACGGTGAGGACCATCTCGCCATCCCATTCGTTAAGGCCCCGGGTAATCCTCCAACCCCAGAGACAGTTTCCATTTCCTCGGATGACGATGAGATTGACTGCGAGATCCTTGACGTTATTGACGCTCTCCCTCTGAATTGGGCCCCAGCCGTGGTTCCGAAACCGTCAGCCGGGACCAGACGTGCCGAGAGCCGGAAGCGTGCGGCTTCCGACACCGATGGGGCTGAAGCCTCCGGCAACCCCCCCAAGAAGGGTAAACTGAGCAAGAAGGCGACCGAGAAGCCTCCTCGGCGCCGGCAGAGGGGTCCTCCCCTTGTGGACTCCGGGTACGTCTTTCTTGCCTCATATTACTTGACTTTGCTTTCTCCACAACCTTTACTAAGATTTTTTCTTTCAGTGACGCGCTCGAGCTCCCGACACCCGCTGTTCCCCCTCCTCCGGGAACTCGTACTCCCAGCCCGGCTCGGGCCTCTCCTTCACCTCTTCGCCCTTCCTCCCGAGGAAACGAATCCACGGCCACCGGTGCCGCACCGGCAAGCACCGCGACCTCGGATGCACCTCCGGTGATCGACGAGACCGCGGTGCCGGCTACGACCACCTCGGGAGAGGTTGTTCTTCCGGATAGCCCGCGTCGGGTTCCCGGACTGGAGACAGAGCTCGCTAGCCCTCGCCGGCAACCTGCGGCGAGTGGGGCCTCTCGTCCGGCCGCGTCGAAGGCCATCCCAGAGAAACAGCCTACCTTCTCCTCCCGGCCGGCCGAACCAATTCCCAAGTCTCGCGGCAAGATTCCTGGGCAGAAAACATCCTCTGCTTCGCCCGCAGCTGCTCCGACATCTTCTTCCCAGGAGTTGGTGCCGCGCCCGGGTAAGTTCTCACCGTTACCACCACCTCCTGCCGAGATCCCTACTGCCGCTTTGCGGATGCTGCGAGCAACGGTCAGCTCTTTTGCATCTTCAGGATCTCGGGACCTTGCTGCTACCCGCGCTACCGGCAGCTCCGGCATCCGGGTTGTTGATGATTTCAACAAGGCCTGGCTTGCCGCCGATGCTTCCGAGATTGCAGGGGACTTGCACGCTGCGGGTCCGAGCCGTAGCGCTCAAGCCCTGCATGCTCTCCAGGTGGCCGCGCTGGACGTCACCCGGATAAGCGAGGTAAATTTTTCTTCTTTTATCCAAAACACATTTGCTCTTTCCACCACCACTAGTCCCCGAGATTGGTGCCTAGTGCTCTAGATTCCACCTAATAGCAGATCACTAGGTTCCAATCTTAGAGAAAAATCCAGGACTTGTATACCGAGTCCCCGAGATCCTCCCAACCGGATAGGTTGGTTAAAAAATTGCTCCACCACCACTAGTCCCCGAGATTGGTGTCTAGTGCTCTAGATTCCACCGAATAGCAGATCACTAGGTTCCAATCTTAGAGAAAAATCCAGGACTTGTATACCGAGTCCCCGAGATCCTCCCAACCGGATAGGTTGGTTAAAAAATTGCTCCACCACCACTAGTCCCCGAGATTGGTGTCTAGTGCTCTAGATTCCACCGAATAGCAGATCACTAGGTTCCAATCTTAGAGAAAAATCCAGGACTTGTATACCGAGTCCCCGAGATCCTCCCAACCGGGTTCTTTACTTCTTTTTCCATACTGATTTTGTCTTCTGTCTTGCTTTCAGGAATGCAGCCACAAGCGCCGCGACATCTTCAACCGGGTTCTCGCGGAACTCGGTCAGTCGAAGAAGTCCGAGGAGCGCTTCCGGGAGGAGCGGGATGCCGCGCGCCAGGTTTCGGTGGATCAGAAGGCCGCCCTTGGTACTGCGCAAGCCGAGATCGCGCGCCTCAACGGCGAGCTCGCCAAGGCCCAGGCTGCCATGTCGGAGATGAAGAAGGGCTTCGTCGAGGCGAGCAAGAAGCAGAAGGAGACCCTGGACCAGTCGGTGGCGCGCGCGGAAAACACCAAGGTCGAGCTGGATCTTCTCCGGTCGCGTTCCGACGCTTGGCTCGCCGAGCTTACCGTGCTGAACCGGGATCTCAACAGTGAGCAATCCGATAACCCTCCTCTTCCGTTATTTCCTTTATTTGCTGTTCCTCTTCTTGTGACTCAGTCGTTTTGACAGCTCTTCTTTTTAAAGGAGAGTTCGAGCACTCCCGCGACGCCGCCGCCAAAGCTGTTGCCGCCGCTCGAGAGAAGCGTGCCGGGAAGGGTCCCATCTCGGACGCCTGGGACATTGAGGATCACCTCACCGCCCTTAAGGCCCGGATAGTACCTCTCCGGTCTATCGGGACGGAGCTCCTTAGTGCGGCGATCCACGTCCATGGCGTCTTGTGGCCGAGCATCCGCGGGAAGCTCTCCATCCCGGAGCTCTCTCGCGCGCTTCTGGGTGCCGGTAGCCGCCTCCATGCTTGGAAGCGCTCCAGCGCTAGAGCTGGTGCGGACCAAGTCTTGACCCAAGTACTCAGCTGGTACGAGGGTCTTGACTTGGCCGCGGTCCTGCGCCTGCGGACGGTGTCGCCTTGGGTCAAAGATCCGGCAAAGATCCAGGAGCGGCGAGAGGTGGCGCATCGCATTGCGAAGTGGGCCAGCATCCATGCCTTCACCGCCAGCATCGTTCCCTCCGAGTCTGAGTCAGATACCGAGGACTCCGAAGAAGATTATGCCGCTTCCGGCGATGGGGAGGAAGAGATCCTGGAGGAAGATGACGTTGCTTCCGGTGCTGCGTCCAAGAAGGTGGCTTCCCGGGATGCAACATCGTCGCCGATGCCCGAGGCCACCGAGACCGAGGTGCATCCCGACGTCCCGAGTGGTGCTGCCGATGCCGAAGGTGAAGCTGCTCCTGCTCCCGAGGTCGGTGCTCCCGAGGTCGTCGCTCCCGATGTTGTTGCTCCGGAAGTCGCTGTCGAGAACTTCCCCCACTGCCTAAAACACTTAGCAGCAAATTCGTTAAATCCCCCAGATGCCGGGTGCAATATGTATCGTACACTTAATTTATTTCTGTTTCACCAGGAGCTATTTACTTGAAGAACTTATGTCAATGTACTCAGCTTTTGGTTCCCGAATTGCTCGTTATGTTTTACCGTACTTAGGTAATTTCTGCTCTTGTCTACCATTTCGGCGTTCGACAGTCGAGTCACAAAACTCCACATACGGCACATACACTACTTAAACAATCCGAGTTCCTATTAACCGAATTCCCGACATAAAAAACAACTAAGTAAAAAATAAGCATGTCGGATAAGTTCCTGTTCCAAGTCCCCGAGACCATTTTCGTGTTCCCCACCTTCCCTCTCTTTGCTCTTGACTACCATTTCGGCGTTCGTCAGTCGAGTCACAAGATGATTTCACATGACATACATTACTTAGACTTTGAGAATCGGTCTCGGAACTTTTCCGGCATGCTCACAACAAAACACAAGACAGCCATCCGGCAGTCCCCGGGTTCCTTCCCGGGGTGTCGATAAAAAACAGTAAATAAATTGGGCAAAAATAACAAAACAATCTCATAACCAGGCAGTCCCCGGGTTCCTCCCGGGGTGCCCCACTTTCCTTAATACTGAAAAAATTGAGATACAACCTATACTGAACCTTTCACGTGTAAAATGGGCGAAGTAGAGCTACATTCCATGGACGCTTGGTTTCCTCACCGGATTTGTCCATTACACCTTTCCTAGCCTCCTGTGCATCTACAAGGTAATAAGAATCATTGTGCAATGCCCTGCTTATCACGAAAGGTCCCTCCCATGGAGGTGACAACTTATGCATTCCGGCCGTGCGTTGGATGAGCCTCAGCACCAGATCTCCCTCCCGGAACACCCTTGGGTGTACTTTCCGGCTATGATATCGGCGAAGATTTTGCTGATAAATTGCCGACCGAGATAGTGCCAATTCTCTTGCCTCTTCGAGTAAATCCACATCATCTTCTCGGGCCTCTTTTGCCTCAGTCTCGGTGAACATTGTCACTCTCGGAGAATCATATTGTATGTCGGTTGGGAGTACTGCCTCAGCTCCGTATACCATGAAGAATGGGGTGTACCCGGTAGATCTGTTCGGAGTGGTCCGGAGACCCCATAACACCGCTGGTAACTCCTCTATCCAGCATCCCGGAGTTCGCAACAATGGTTCGATCAAGCGAGCTTTGATACCAGCCAAGACCAAGGCGTTAGCCCTTTCGACTTGCCCATTTGCTTCCGGATGTGCGACTGATGCTACATCTAGCCGGATTCCCTTCTCAGCACAAAATCGAGCGAATTCCCCCACAGCAAAGTTTGTTCCATTATCTGTGATAATGCTGTGTGGGTATCCGTATCTCAAGATGATGTCTTTCAGGAATTGCACAACGGTGTGTCCATCGCACTTCCGGATTGGCTTGACCTCTATCCACTTGGTAAACTTGTCCACCATTACCAGTATATGTGTCATGTTGCCCTTTGCCGGTTTGAATTGCCCGACCATGTCCAAACACCATACTGCGAATGGCCAAGTGATGGGGATTGTTTTCAGTGCTGACGCCGGCATGTGTATCCGGTGAGCAAATCTCTGACATCCTCCACACTTCCGGACGATATCTTCTGCCTGCTGCAATGCAGTGGGCCAGTAGAACCCATGCCGGAACACTTTTGCCACCAGTGCCCGGGATGATGCATGATGTCCACACTCTCCCTGGTGTATCTCCAGGAGCATCTCTTGTCCTTCTGCCGGTTCCACGCATTTCTGGAGCACTTCGGTGACACTCCTCTTGTACAGCTCTTGGTTGATGACAGTGTATGCCTTTGATCTTCGCATTATCTGACGGGCTTCTACTTCATTCTTCGGGAGGGTTCCTTCCAAGATGTACACCATAATGGGCTGTGCCCAATCCGGGACAGGTCGCACCGGGAACGTTGGAGCGTCTATGTCCATTGGTTCTACCGACATCACCTCTATCATCATCTGTCTTTGCCTCTCTGAACACTGGGAGGCAGTCCCCGGGTTCGATGTTATGCTCCCGACATCTACTTCCATGGGTGCTGCTTCTGAACCAGGTTGCTTGAGGATGAAGATAGAATCCGATTCGGGTGATGGTTGTATAGACGGCTTCCTCAAATGTTCCAGGGCTATTCCGGGTGGAATGGCATCCCGGGATGACCCTAGTTTGGACAAGACATCTGCTGCTTCGTTTTCTCCTCTGGGTACGTGCTTGAACTCGCATCCTTCAAAAAATCCGGAAATTTTCTGCACATGAAACCTGTATAAGGCCATGTTTGCATCAAGAGCATCCCAATTTCCCGACACCTGCTGGACTACGAGGTCGGAGTCACCGAAACACTCTATCCGGCGGATACCGATTTCCTTGGCGACATTCAATCCGTGAACCAAAGCCTCATACTCCGCGACATTATTGGATGCCCGAAAGTGGATCTGCAGCACATACTTCAGTACAGCTTGCTTTGGGGAAGTGAGGACCACTCCGGCACCCAATCCGATCTTAGCTTTTGAGCCATCGAAATGCATCCTCCAGAAATTGTAGTCCGGTATCGGAGGTTCATACTGCATCTCGGCCCAGTCCACCAAAAAGTCCGGCAGCGCCTGCGACTTGATGGCATCTCGTCTCTCGTATGCCGGAGCGTATGGAGACAACTGGATGGCCCATTTGGCTACCCGGCCGCTAGCATCCTTGCAACCGATGATCTCGGCGAGAGGAGCTTCGCACACCACTGTGATCGGGTGTTCCTGAAAATAGTGCTTGAGCTTGGTCACCGCCATGTACACTCCATATGCCATCTTCTGGTAGTGCGGGTAGTTCTGCTTGGATTCCGAGATCACCTCACTGAGGTAATACACCGGTCTCTGTATCAGCTTGCCCCCTTCTTCCCTTTCTACCACCATTGCGACACTGACTACCCGGTTGGTCGCTGCAATATATAACAGCATAGGTTCCTTGGGCAATGGGGATGCCAATACCGGTGCTGCTGAGAGCATTCTTTTCAAATCGTTGAACGCCGCATCCGCCTGCGGGGTCCAAACAAACGTTTTGCTCTTTTTCATCAGCTGGTACAGAGGCAAGGCCTTCTCCCCAAGTCGGCTCACAAACCGACTTAGCGACGCCAGACACCCAGTAAACTTTTGCACATCCTTGAGACGTACAGGCAACTTCATGCTCTCTATAGCACGAATCTTACCCGGGTTGACCTCGATTCCCCGACTTGAGATGAGGAAACCGAGTAACTTCCCGGCTGGAACGCCAAATGTGCATTTATCCGGGTTCAACCTCATCCGGAATCTTCTTAGGTTCTTGAATATTTCCCTCAGATCATCTACTAGCGAGGCCTTCTCTTTTGTTTTTATGACTATGTCATCGACATAGACTTCGGCATTCCGGCCTATCTGGTCATGCAAGCACTTCTGCATGCATCTCTGGTATGTAGCACCAGCATTTCTCAATCCGAAAGTCATAACACGATAGCAATACGCCCCGTAAGGGGTAATAAAAGCGGTTTTTAATTGATCTTCCGGATTCAAAGGTATCTGGTGGAAACCAGAATAAGCATCTAGAAAAGTTAAAAGCTCACTCCCGGCAGTGGAGTCTATCACTTGATCTATCCGGGGCAGCGGAAAGGGGTCTTTCGGGCATGCCTTGTTGAGGTTGGTGAAGTCGATGCACATGCGCCACACCTTAAGCAGGAGGGGATCATCTTTCTTCTTTTCCACCAGGACCGGATTCGAAATCCAATCCGGGTGCAGCACCTCCATGATGAATCCTGCAGCCAGCAGTATAGCCAGGTGCTCCATGACCGCAGCTCTTCTTTCATCCGATAGGCGCCTAGTTGGTTGCTTCACCGGCTTCGCATCCGGTCGAACAAACAGAGAGTGCTCAGCCAACTCCCTCGGGACGCCTTGCAGATCGTCACTCGACCACGCAAAGGCATCCCGATTCTCACGGAGGAAGTCGACGAGCTCGCCTTCCTATTTGCTGTCCAGGTTGCTGCCAATGATAACTTGGCGCTCCGGGTTGCTGGCGTCTACGGACACCTTCTTGGTCTCCTTGGGGGGCTGAAACGACGCACCCTGCTCCGGGTTCACCATCCCGGGCATTCCGAGTTGTGAGGTCTTGGCCATCGCCACCACCTGCTGGATCCTCTTCTTCTCTTCCGCGATCACCAGGGACTCAGCTAAGCATGACCCCGCCGAGGCACACTCCATGGAGCGCTTGTGGCCTCCCGAGATGGTGATCACACCATTGGGTCCCGGCATCTTCATCTTGAGGTAACCCACATGAGTCGATATCATGAACTTGGCGAGGGCTGGTCTGCCGATCAGTGCGTGATACGGGCTTTCGAGGTCCACGACCTCGAATTCCAAGCTCTCGGTTCTGCAGTTATCCCGAGTTCCGAATAGCACCTCTACCCAGATCTTTCCCATGGGTGAGCAAGAGACCCCGGGCACAATGCCATGGAAGGTTGTCTCCGTGGGCAACAGGGTGTTCATGGATACTCCCAGCTTCAACATCGTGTCCTTGTACATGATGTTAATGGCACTACCATTGTCAATCAGAACCCGACTGAAGCGGACGTTGAGATTTGGTCCGATAAAGGTTGGGTCCACCACCAGAGCATACGCTCCGGGCTTGGGCATAACCCGGGGGTGATCCTTCCGGCTCCAGGTGATCTCCATCTCGGACCAATGCAAGAATTTGGGCACTGCCGGGATCACAGCGTTCACCTCCAAGGCACGTTGCCGCACACTCTTTCGGTCAGTGGGCTCGGTCACAAAGACCACATAGCTCTGATGTGCCTCCCGGTAGTTACCCTGCTG
This sequence comes from Poa annua, assembly GCA_026929855.1. Classification (NCBI taxonomy): domain Eukaryota; kingdom Viridiplantae; phylum Streptophyta; class Magnoliopsida; order Poales; family Poaceae; genus Poa; species Poa annua. The sequence goes on from CM049428.1 coordinate 49,193,468, forward strand.
GTGTCCGGCTTGGTTACCGTTGTCGTTCCGGGTATGCACCACATTCACTGGGCGAGGTGGGGGTCCTCTCGGAGGAGGGGGAAGTCGGACATTGTTGGCCCCCGATGTCGGAGGAGGGGGTCTCGGAATATTGGGCCGAGATGCCGCAGCACTTGGCCGAATACCTCCCGAGCTGCCCTCCTGCAACGTGCGCTGATACCAGCTGCACTGCCGAGTAGAATGGTTCGCGGGCTTGTTGGCCTCCAGCGTGTGATAGCAGCATGGCTTATTCAACATCTCTTCATATGTCAGGGGCTTCTTCTGCTCTACCCAAGTCTTTTGCACCTCCTGACTCTGACCCCAGGCCGGGCCACCGGTCTTTTGACGCTGGCTGTTGCCGGCATCCTCCTGGTCCCGGGGGGGCTACCTCCTGCTCCCGGGTTACTGCTGCTACATGTTGCGCTGCATGGTGGTACTCGGGCTGATTCCTCTTGTGACCAAACTCTTGGCGGTCATGGCTCCTGCTCGGTCCGGAACGCTGAGGTCCCGCATTCCTCCTGTTGGAGTCTCCGACATCCACCAGGGGCTGCATGGGATCTCCAAGCGTATAGGTATCGGCGATGCGCATGGTTTCCGCCAAAGTTGTCGGCATCTTTCTTTGCAGCTTCTGCCATAGCATAGAGCCATGCCGGCACCCCTGCGCAAACCAGGAAATGGCCTGTGCTTCCACCACTCCTTCGCAAGAGTTGCGAATATTGCTCCACCGGGTAAGGTACTCCCGGTCAGTTTCATTGCTCCTCTGCCTACAGATGGCGAGCTGCTGAGGTCGGTTGGGCCTCTTGTACGTGCTGGTGAAGTTGCTGATGAAAGCTTCCTCAAAATCTAACCAGCACTCTATGCTACCAGCCCTTAGGTTATTCAACCAGATCCGGGCTGGTCCTTCCAACATCTGTGGTATATAACGTACCGCCCAGCGTCTGTTTCCACCGGCTATGCTTACTGCGGTTACATAGTCGGTTAGCCAATCCTCCGGCTTCTTGCTGCCGTCATAGGTCTTGGCACCCCTGTTGAGCTGAAAGTTCCGAACAGGCGGTTCTCGCATAATCCGAGGTCCAAAGCAAGCAGGTCCCGGAGGTCCTTGCTCTTCCATCAATCCGGATTGGTGAATTCGGTCAAGCCGGAACCTTGCATCTGCCGGGTTTAGCTGTCTTGTTCCTATTCGAGATCCCAAGGGGTTCTCGTCTGGTTGATACTCGAGTTGCTGCATCTCCGAGTTGCCATCGTTGAGCCTATCTTGCACGGGGATCTCGGCTCGACGGGGAGCGGAGAGGATGTTCCTCTGCGGGTTTCCCTGTACATGGGGGGGATTCCGGGGTGGATTACCACGGCCTACCGGGTTATTGTTCCTCACACCCAGGTTATCCTCTCCACGGGTACTTCCCGCCTGTCCTGGGTTATGCTGTCCGGCTTGCCCCGCCTGTTGGATACCGGCAAATGCCGGGTCATAGGTCTGCAGTTGCTTGTTCCTCCCGGAACCTCTACTCCGGCTCCGGCTCTTGCTCTTGCTTTTGCTTCTGCTCGGATGTGGGGACGAGGCCTCCCCATCCGACATCCGGCTATTGGGTCTAGCGGAATGCACCTGTGACCCTGCTCCGGGGTTCTTCTTCTTGAAGGCCTGGTTCTGCCGGTTGGCCTCAACCACCAGCTCGTTGACCCTCTCCTGTTGCTTGCGCAGGGCTTCACCGGATAACCCCACCAACTCTGCCATGGCGGCTTCTGCGGCCCTGAGAGTTTTTGCCGGCGAACTGTACACCGGCTTCCCCGCAGAGATCCGACTTCCGGTGTTGCTAGTGGTGGCTCCACCAGCCAGCTCCTCATTCACCATTCTTCCCTTTTTGCGCAGATCTGCAATGCGCCTCTCCCGGGAGTCTATCTTGGTGAATCCGTGAGCAGCATTGTACTCCCGGAGGCTAACGCTGAGCTCGCGACGGAGCTCGGCGATCTCCTTTGCCTCAGCAAGTAACAACTTCCGCTGCTCTTCTAAGTCTGCCGAAGTGGCCTGGGTATCCGCTCCGGCAGCCACAGGTACAGCTAATTTGGCTACCAGACCCGAGAGGGGATCCGGACGGCGTCGCGACTGTGACGGCTGCGGATCACCATCTCAGGCCGCAGGTTTTTCCTGCGGAGGTTTGGCCAAACGGGGGAGACCGTCGGTATCGCCATCCGCATCCTGGTATTCCTCCTCGGTGGTTCCGACCATCATCACTGCGACGGAATTCGGGGAGCGGTCAGTATGCAGATCCCGAGTTGCGCAGAGCATGGGAGGGTCTTCAGCCTCCAGGACTAGGTCCGGGTAGCTACAGACAACCTCGGTGGCCACATAGGTGGTGAAACCACCGAAGTCAATAAGACATCCGTTCTCCGGGAACGGTTTGTTCCGGAAGCAACCGGCGTTGTCGGCGACGAAGTCCATCTCCCCTAGTCTTACGACCAGACCGGAGAGAACCCGAACGTCGAAACGAACTGGGGAGCCCGTCCGGATGTGTACACCAGCCAACGCCCCTGTGTGCCACACGGTGGGCGCCAACTGTCGTGGTGGGGTCACGGCAGATGCCATAGGATGGCTAATTTGTGGGGCCGATGGACGTTGGTGGATCCGGGGAGGGATAGTGAGTTGAAGAACTCACACAGGGAGGATCCCGGTAAAACCGGAATCTCCCAAGAACACGAAACAAAAACAAAGTGCAGCGGGGAAGATCTAACAAATACAAACAAAGGCGCGAAGGCTCCAAGCACACACACGATATACCCAGGTTCAGGGCCCTCGTGAGGAGGTAACACCCCTACTCCTGCCTTCCTTCTCTTTATATTGGTGGTACAAGGACTACAACTTGCTACAATATCTACCAAAGGAGGAGGGATCAAGAACTAGATGAACTCAAGGTGAAGAGGAGTAACTGCTCTAAGAGTAAATGCAACTATAGTCTTGGCTCTGAAGTTGGTCTCTGGTCTGTCCTCTGGTTTCTTCCCCCCTCTCCTCTTTCTCTTCCTCTTGTCTCTCGTCTCGTGTGTCTCTTGCCCCGCGCCCGCCTCTCAGGAGCAGTTATGGCGCCTTTTATAGGTTTCCGGCCGGGAGGGCCGGAAACCCTAATCTGGCTCGGCCCCACCGGACAGGTCTAGCCGGGATGTCGTCACCGGCTAGTGCGACCTAGTCGCCGGGCTATCCGGTGTAGCCCCTATGTCATCATCTTGTTAAGGACGGCAGGCGCCGTCCTGCATCATCATTGTCCCCTTGTCAGAGACAAGACATGTCTTTGCCCATCCCGGCTAGCCTTTTCCGGATTGCCGGACTAGGCATGACAGGTCTTGTCGTACCACGATCGTACCGGCTGACGCGCTCCCGTGCCAGGCGGGTGGTGACCATGCATCCGTGTCAGGCGGGAGGTGACCATGCCTCCGTGCCAGGCGGAATGGTACTTCCCCCCTCGATATACGGGAAAGCCTGCTCTAGACCGTTGACGGTCTACCGGGAACCAGCACGCCGGCTACCTCCTCGCTTGTCACAGGGAGCTCCTGTAAAAGACCAAGATCGACAGGTACATCCCGGTTAGCACGTACCCGGACTACCTATCCGGTAAAGCCGAGTACACCGTCATCCGGGAACCTCCTCGGAGTCCCCTGCCCGGGATCCTTTCCGGAGAGGTCCGAACTCATGCCAGGATGAGTAACTCTAGGCCTAGCCTCCCGAAGATGTCTTAGCCTATTAGCAAAGACATCTTCGAGAAGCTAGTTCTTAGAGAAACCATCCGCTCTTGCCCGTGCCGCAAATGCGAGGGTCGGGGATGTCTATTTATAGGCGCAAGACCTGATCCTCACGGCGGCCATGGGGCTCCTTGGCCTTTCCCTGCGCCCAAACGACCAGTTGCCCTTTCGGCACACCAAGGGATGCCCTTTGCTGTCGCCAAAGGTCAAGCATTGTTGTTATTCATTATAATTTACCGGGATCTGCCCCTACCCGGGGGGCAGCCCCCCGACACGTCTACTACCTTAGCGAGGTGCTCACCTTGTCCAAGCAGAATTACCCGCATTATCAGAAGCTGGCATACGGAGTCTTCATGACCTCCAGAAAGGTCGTCCACTACTTCTCCGAGCACCCGATCACGGTGGTAAGCTCCTCCGGACTAGCAGACATCCTCACAAATCAGCGCGCGACAGGACGAGTCGCCAAGTGGGTTGTCGAGCTAGGACCTTGGGGGCTGAAGTATGCTCACCCGAAGTCCATCAAGGCCCAAGTTCTCCCAGAGTTCACTACCGAGTGGATAGAAGCCCAGCTACCAAATGTCCCCGACCTGTCCAACGCATGGACAATGTACTTTGATGGCTCGAAGAAATTCAAGTCAGCCGGGGCAGGAGTCGTACTCATCTCCCCCAAAGGCGACAAGCTCAAGTACGTCTTGCAGATGGACTTCCCGAAGCCGTCCAACAATGAAGCCGAGTACGAGGCCCTGATCCACGGCATGCGGATGGCCAAGAACTGCGGCGCTACGCACCTCATGATCTACGGCGACTCCTACCTGGTGGTACAGCAAACCATGAAGTCCTGCGACGCCATCGCTGACAACATGATAGCCTACAGAGACCTCTACAATCAGATGGAAGGAAACTTCGACGGCTGCGAGCTACGCCACATCGGCCGTGAAAGCAACGAGGAAGCCGACGCCCTAGCTAACATGGGCTCGGACAGGGTACCAGTCCCACCCGGCGTCTTCCTCGAGTGCATCACGCAAAGATCCATCAAGACTCAGGGTACAGCCAGCACTGCAACCACAAAAGGCGATGTCAACCCGCCAAGCCAAGACAAGGTCCCCATGGAAGTCATGCTAGTCGAAGCCACATGGACAGGACCATACCTGGCATACATACTGCATCAGAAGCTGCCAGCTAACCCAGTCGAAGCAAAGCGCATCATCAGACGCTCCAAAAGTTTCACCGTCATCAACGGGGAACTCTACAAAAGAAGCATATCAGGAATCCTGCAAAGGTGCATACATCCAGTCGACGGCCAAGCCATCCTACTCGACATTCACGCGGGTACATGCGGACATCACGCAAGCAGCCGAGCACTGGTGGCCAAGGCGCTGCGAGCCGGATTCTATTGGCTCACAGCCATGCAGGACGCTGAGGAGCTGGTGAAGAAATGCACAGGGTGCCAGGAATTCGCCAACAAGCCGCACGCCCCAGCATCAGAGCTCAAAACAATACCACTAGCCTGGCCCTTCGCCCAATGGGGCCTGGACATGGTGGGCCCGCTGAGGAAATCCTCACCAGGAGGTCATACCCACCTCCTGGTCGCAGTCGATAAATTCACAAAGTGGATCGAAGCCGTGCCCATCACAAGTTCGACTGCGTCCACAGCGGTCAACTTCATCAGGTCAATCATCTTCAGGTTCGGAGTACCTAATGGGATCATCACCGACAACGGCTCGAACTTCAGAGCCGAGGAATTCAAAGACTTCTGCTCAGAACAGGGGATCAAGCTCAACTACGCATCTGTCTCGCACCCGCAATCCAACGGACAAGTGGAGAAGGCCAATGGCTTAGTCTGCAACGGCATCAAGAAGCGACTGCACGTACCCCTGAAACGCGCAGCGGGCGCATGGGTGGAAGAACTGCCGTCAGTCCTCTGGAGTCTGCGAACAACGCCGAATAGATCTACCCAGTACACGCCATTCTTCATGGTGTACGGCGCAGAAGCGATCCTCCCCTGCGACATCAAGTTTGACGCACCAAGAGTAGTCGCCTACGACGAGTCAGAAGCAGAGGAAGCACTCGAAGACAGCAGAGACACCTTGGACGAAGCACGCGACATCGCCCTAGCACGATCAGCCGTGTATCAACAGGACCTGCGTAATTATCATACTCGGAGGCTGCGACCAAGAGCGTTCACGGCAGGCGACCTGGTTCTTCGACTCAAGCAAAAGAAGGTGCACAAGCTCGCCTCCCCATGGGAGGGCCCGTACATCGTAACAGAAGCAATAGGCAATGGAGCATACCGCCTAAAGGACTCGAAGACAGGAGCAGACTGCAGCAACCCGTGGAACGTAGCACAACTCCGCCGGTTCTACGCCTAGTTCAAATCAACCATTGTACAAGAAAGGCAACGCGGCAGGTTTCAGACGCACTCTTTTCCTTACCAGGGTACCTGAGGGGACTGGAGGGTTTTTAATGAGGCGGCCTGTTCGCATGAATCAATAAAGTGACTTGAAGAAAAACTGTCTCCTCCTTCCCGTCACTCAAGAAGCTCAAAATCCTAGGCAGCCACTCGATCCACTCGGGGACTGACCGCACAGGTTGAAATAATAGCTTAGGCCGCTACCCGAACCACTCGGGGGCTGCGCCATACAAGCATGCCAAGAATCCTAGGTCGCCACCCGAACCACTCGGGGGCTGCGCCGTACAGGTTGAAATAAAAGCTTAGGCCACCACCCAACTTACTCGGGGGCTGCGCCACACAAGCACAGAATCAAAAATCCTCGGCCGCCACTCGAACCTACTCGGGGGCTGCGCTGCACAGGTCAAGTTCAAAATCCTAGGTCACCACCCGACATACTCGGGGGCTGCGCCACACAGGTCACACTTGCAATCCTAGGCTACCACTCGACTTACTCGGGGGCTACGCCAAACAGGACTCAGAAAAATCCTCGGCCGCCACTCGAACCTACTCGGGGGCTGCGCTGCACAGGTCAAGTTCCAAATCCTAGGTCACCACCCGGCATACTCGGGGGACGCGCCACACAGGTCACACTTGTCATCCTAGGCCGTCACTCGACCTACTCGGGGACTGCGCCAGACAGGAATTAATCAAAATCCTAGGCCACCACCCGAACGACTCGGGGGCTGCGCCGCACAGGTCAAGTTACAAATCCTCAGTCGTCACCTGATAAAACCAGGGACTGCGGCATACAGGTAACACTTGCAAAACCTAGGCCACTGCTTGGCATACTCGGCAGCTGCGCCACACAGGTCGAATCAGGCACCCTCACTTTCGAGTAAACATAGAAATTCTCATTACTCGAAAAAGTGCTGTAACCTGTTACATTATATTTACACAAGAAAATTTGCCCCCTATAGCTAACCCTGTACATCAGACGACAGCTACTTTAAACTGCAGGCTCAGCCTTTGGCGCATCGAGAGGACCTACAAGCCGCTCGCTCAAGTCCTGAACTTGCCGTATAATCCGGTGCGCAGCCGGCAAGGTGTCGTCGAAGTCGTCATCACCTGGCAGGCCTTCAAGCACTCGCTCAAGCGGAAGATGTGGCCGGTGCATCCGAACATACGCCAGCGCCGCGTTTGCACCAGCCACAAGCTGAGCGTCGACTACTTCCTTCAGCCCTTCGCCATCACGGAACCTCTCCAGCAAGGCAGGCAACCCGTTCGGCTGCGCATTATGCGGGAAGTACACGCGGTTGACGTGCCAAAGTGTCGTCCGGCAGCGCTCCAGAAGAGCGGCAGCGCGCCACGTTCGATCAAGCATGGTGGCAAGGACGCGCCCCCTCGACTTGTTCACCCAGAACTGGCGAGCTTCATAGGAGTCGCCGGACGCCTCTCGGGTGACTCGCTCTTCAACGCGAGCCCGCTCGGCCTCCCAATCGGGATTAACATCTGCGCACACAAACTGCAAGTCAGAAGGAGAAGGACTAACAACTGCAACGGTAGCCGCCAACATGACACATACCCTGCAACTGCCGACTGATCAAGTCCATCTCTCCAAGCAAAAAATCTTCACGGCGTGAGAACTCCGCCGTGGGGTGCGACTGGGAGCGCTGCAACGTCAGCTCCGTCTTCTTCAGGGTCGCCTCAAGCTCCACCACCTTGTTCTTCAAGTAGGTGATTACCCGCTGGTCATTCGCGCTGCGCGGAGGAGCCGGCGCTGCCCGACGGCGGCGAGCACCCGAAGAGGACGCCGCGCCACTCGGCTCGGCCAAGGGAGAAGGCGAAGCATCATCGCGCGTGGCACTCTGTCAGGAATACGCAGGGTCAATACAGAAAAGGCGACTGCCAAACACAACTCAACTCAGAAAGAAACACTGACGATCAAAAGACCCGACATGGGCAATATTCATTACAAAACAAGACGTTCAAGATACAGACCGCAGCGACCGCCGCACCCCTACAGCTACGCCTACTCTAAGGCCGCGGACTGCGACCGTGAACGGCCCTTCCGGGCAGCCGCTTCAGTCGCCTTAGCAAGGGCCCTCTCAAAGAGTGCCACAAGCTGCGCAGCCAACTGCGAGGCGCGTTCCTTCACGCCGCTCAGCGACGCGGTCCGACCATCAGGCTTGCGAGGAAAACCGCTGACAATCTTCTCGAAGTCACCTGGAACTTGGTGGCCTAAAAGGAGCTGGAAGGTGAGCTCGGAGCCGCGTACCGTCTGCGACCGCGTGAAGTCGGCGATGGTAGTCGCGTCCCAAAACGGTGCAGCCAAAGCATCCACGGTCGCTGGCGGCTGGTTGCCCGGGAAGATGCTCCGATGCACGACGGCCAGAGCTCCAGTCGACTTCTCCAACGCAGCCGCGGACTCCTTCAGAGCATCCGAGGCGTAGGCGCAAACCCGGTCGAAGAAGCCAACCGCGGTCGCCAGGTCGACGGTGTCACTCGAAGCGTCTTCCCGAGGAACTCCACCGCAAGTCTCTGCGACAAAATTCAAAGTCAGGACGAGAAAAGGAATGAAAAACTCAGTAAGCGAAATGCTGATACTCACCCCCAAGAACAGCGGCGAGTGAAAGGAGACGACCAATCTGAGTCTTCTCCTGGGCGACCCGCGACAGCTCCCGCTCTTGAGGCTCACGAAGAGCCTTCTCGAGCTCATCCACCCGGCCAGTAGCCTGGTCCAGCGAGGAACGCAGTTGGTCCCTCTCCTTCTCCAGGCGAACATAAGCCGCGGCTGCGTCAAGCTGCTGGCGATAGTATGGCTAAAAACAAAAGATGCATGACGTCAATAAAGTTGCGGGCGACTATACTAGTCACCCACACCTTCGGGGGCTACTCCCATCGGGAGCGCTGATCGCGCACCCGATGAGAAAACAGAAGAACAAGGAAAACAAAAGAAGACTTACGTGGTCCAGGAGCTCAAGGTCATCGACAGCCGAAGGAGGAGCCCGGCTAGACGAGGCCATGCCGGTGGCCTCCGCGTGCACCTTCTCCCCCACCACAGGCGTCTCCAGCCCAGTCGAAGGGCCAGAAGTAAGCTCTGTGTCCCGAATGGGGGAGCCGATGCTGTCAGAGCGATGGCTGTAGCAATATCAAGAACACAAAAGTCAACAAAACGGCGAACCCGCAAAGTACTACTCGAAGAATATGTTGCAAATAAACCAACCTGGGGGAGCTGGCGTCGTCGAAGCCCGACAGCGACGGCGAGGGCATTCGCGCGAAGGACCGTGGCGCAGCAGAGGCGACTGGAGGAACGTTGAGAGGTTCCTCCCAGCCACCCGAAGAATGCGCACCCGGGGACGTCGCCACGGCCTCCTCCTCAGCAACACCCGCACCCCTAGCAGGCGACGACGCAGAAGCAGACTCGCCGCGGATCGGAAGCTTCCGCTTCTTCCTCGCGGGTTCCTCCACTTCGTCTTCCTCCTCCAAACCATCGCAGGGAGAGTGTGCGGAGGGGATCTCTTCGTCATCACCCTCATCCTCGATGAACTTCGACTCATCGTCGGGCCCATTCTCAGGGAGGGGAGGATGGCTGATGAACAAATCACGACCCTAAAAGCAAAAGTAGACGCAAGTCGAATCAAAATACAAAGTAGACTCCGGGTCGAACAAGTACAACAAGAAAGAGAGAACAGACTCACCTCAGGAACGGGGTTCGTAGCCCCGTAAGGGGCAATGGGGCACTTGACGTTGCAGGCGTCCGCGACTCGAAGATTGGTGATGGACCTGACGTTGGCCTCCACCTCCTCGTCGTCCAGCGGTTTGTCGCTAACGCCCTCGGCGGCCCACATCGGGTGGGGCCGGGCGCTCAGCGGCTGCACCCGAAGGCGGAAGAAGGTGGCCATCAGAAAGACGCCACCCGCCTCGCGGCCAAGGGTCTCGGTCAGCTCGCGCAGCAGCACCAACAGGGGCCGCACTGCCTCCTTCTCCACGGCAGACAGTGGGTGCGCCCAGGCGCCAGTCTTCCTCAGCCCGCGCCTGCCGTCGAATGCGTCCAGGCCATCTCCGGACGACTGGACGTAAAACCATCGCCGGCGCCACCCTTGGACGGAGTCGGACTTCTTCATCGCAAAGTACGCGGTATCACCGCGCACCTGGATTCCGAAGCCTCCCACTGGGTAGGTCAGCCCACTCTTCCCCACGTTCTTGCGAACGAGGAAGAGCGACTTCCACAGTCCCCAGTGGGGCGCGACCCCCAAGAAGCACTCGCAGAGCACGATGAAGCCCGCGATGCTCAAGACGCCATTGGGGGTCAGATCATGGATCTGAACCCCGTAGGCGTACAGGAGCCCGCGCACAAAATCGTGCATGGGGAACCCGAAGCCACGCGGAACGAAGTCCGCGAAGCAAACGCGCTCCCCATCGCGAGGTGTAGGAAAAGCCTCTTTGCCAGGGAGTCGTACCTGGACTTCGTCCGCAGGTGGCAGCAGACCCTGCGCGCGGAGTACATCGACGTCGGCCTTCTTCGTCATCGACCTTTGCCAGTCGCCCTCGGGCTTCTTCATCAGCCCGGCGGCATCGGCGGCGGTGGCGGAGGAGCCCGCAGTGCCCTTCGGCTTGCCCATTGCTTTGGTCACAGGGCGCGTGGGCAAATCGCTTCAAGCTCGAAACGGCGGCGGCAATGGCAGAGCGCAATAGGAGAGAAAAAGGAAAGAATGGATTGGAGAAGATGACATCCCAAACGCCAGGGCGCAGTACTTACTCCTCGAGGACCGGCATCTCGACCGTCCATCGCGCAAGGGCTCCGAGCGAAGCCATCCAGCCGTCCACGTGTCGCACGGAGAAGCCAATCGTCGCCGCCAACTTCCTCCACTACGCACGAAAACCGAGGCGTCGTCGCCGCGCCGCGCAAATTTCGCGCCCAGTTCGGGGACGTGACAGCTGTGGGCGTGGTCATCTCTGACAGCGGGGCCCACCACGTCATGTCCCATCGGGCGCAGAGGCATGCAGCAAAACCGTCATCAGTGACGTCAGCAAGCCAACGGCTCCGAAACCAACTGAAAAAACTCGACAGATTCATTCGAGTGGTAAGCTTCACAGCTGAAATCAACAAGGTAAGATCAGCCAGTGATCTGAGCACCCGAAGAAACCTTTCGAGTGATCTGTACAGTAAGCTCAGGCAGCCGAACCAATCCAACAAGTAAGCCAAAGCATGCTGAATAGAAGCAAGCTTCACAAGAAGATGTCAAAGTAATTCGACTGCACAAGATTACTCCCATCGGGAGAGGCTGGTTCGACTGAAGAAATTCGAGTTCAGGCTCAAGATCAAGCAATCCAATGGCGCGTCCAGGAAGAAGGAGTCCTTTGTCCGACTCTGAGACTCGATCAAGCACTCGGGGGCTACTGACGTGGGGCTACCTCGCGGGTAGCCCACGGTGAGGCTACCTGGGCCGCGCCAAGGATGGAAAGGCCCGCAGAAGGCCCACTCGGGGTATCTCATATCCTAGTCCAATTCGGTTAGGACTTTAACCTACCGTATCTGTACCAACAACCCGAGACCTGGCTGCCTATAAAGCCAGGAGGGTTGCCCGTCCTAGGAGAGGGGCACGCTCGGAACCACCAAACCCTAGCGAGATCACAATCTCGCCATTGTAATCGTTACTCGCATCAATAACCAGACAAGCAGGAGTAGGGTGTTATCCTCCGGGAGCCTGAACCTGGGTAAACCTCGCTTGTCAGCCGTCGTGATCACCTTGCACTCTCCAATCTCCCCATCAATCAACCCGGGGTGTACAACCCTGGGACTTGCCGAGTTAGAGCCTCGTCAGCAAGTGTTCCACTACATCATCCACGAGAATCCCTCTCGAAACACTTTCGGTCTTCGTGGGTGAGTTCTCTTGGAACATGTTCCACCCATTACGAGCATCTCCTAGATTAGATCTTGGCACGTTGGTTGTTCCCTCCGTAGGAATTTTTTTGTTTTCCATGCTACGAACCCATCAGTGGTATCAGAGCCAACTCTATGCGTAGATGTTTTGTACGGGTAGAACATATATGTGTATGTGGGCGTTGATGATCATGTTATTGCTTCCTTTGTATATTTTGTATCTTAGTGGCATAGTGGGATGAAGCGGCCCGGACTAACCTTACATGTCCATGCACATGAAACTTGTTCCACGACTGACATGCAACTTGTTTTGCATAAGTGGCTTTTTGGGTGTCTGTCTCTCCCACTATAGTTAAGATATAAAATAGAACGGGTTGCTAATAATTTTTCCATCACCGTTGTGGTTTCATGTTCGTAGGTAAGAACGGTTCTATCTTCGAAAGCCCTAAGCCACGTAAAGTATGCAAAAATAAATTAGAGGACGTCTAACTTGTTTTTGCAGGGCATGTGATGTGATATGGTCAAAGTTAAAAATTTGATGTATGAGATGATACCTTTTGTAAATTATGACAAACCGACAGGAGCCAAATGATTGTCTTCTAACTTTATGGCTTGCGTGCTAAATATCATATCCATATGATATGTTGTAAATTTGGAGGACAATCAAGAAGGAGGCGCCATGGACCTTGGTGCCACGCCGGTGGAATGATGGAGATCATGCCAAAATGCACAAGATGGAGATCAAGCGCGAGAAGGACCATATCATATCACATTATCCATGCATGTGATGTTAATCCTTTTGTGCATCTTATTTTGCTTAGATGTTTGTTTAGATTGCGACGGTAGCATTATAAGATGATCCCTCTCATAGTTAATATCAAGATAATAATGTGTTCTTCCTTAGTATGCACCGTTAAGAAAGTTCGTCGTTGTGAAGCACCACGTGATGATCGATTGTGATAGACTCAACGTTCGCATACAACGGGTGTAAGCCAAATTTACACACGCAAATGCTACGGTTCTACTTGGCGAGCCTAGCATGTACAGATATGGTCTCGGAACACGTAACCGAAAGGTAAAGCATGAGTCATATAGATGATATGATGAACATGTCGATGTTCGCCTTTGCAGCTGCACCATCTCTCGTGATGATCGGTTATTGGTGTAGTGAATTTGGTTCGTGTAATCACTAAAACGACTAGAGGGATGTTGTTTTTGAGTGGGAGTTCACGTAATAATTTTGAATTAACTTGAACTTAATTTATCATAATATTAGTCTAAATAGTCTTTGCAAATATGTTGTAGATCATGGCACCACCTGCTTTCAATTTCAATATGTTCATGGAGAAAGAGAAACTAGCAAACAATGGAAGCAACTTCGTCAATTGGGCACTTAACCTGAGGATTCTCCTCACAGCTTGTCAAAAGATCTATGTGCTTGATGCACCGCTAGGTGCCCCGCCCGCTGATGATGAGAAAAATGTTTTCCTGACTCAGAAGGAGGACCACAGTGTAGTTCACTGCGGCATTTTGTATGGTTTAGAGCCGGAGCTGCGAAAACGTTTCGAGAACAATACCGCTTTTGATACAATGGGAGAATTGAAAATGATTTTCGATACCCATGCTGCCGTAGAGAGTTATGACGCTTCAGAAAAGTTCTTTAGCTGCATGATGGAAGAGAACAACTCCGTTAGCGAGCACGTACTCAGTATGTCTGGATACGCCGATAAGCTCATAGCCCTGGGTATATCGATCCCCAATGAGCTAGGAATTCATCGTGTTCTCCAGTCACTCCCACCAAGTTACAAGAACTTTGTGATGAACTACAATATGCAAGGCATGAAGAAGACTCTCCCCGAGCTTATGTCAATGCTCAAAACTCCTGAAGTGGAGATCAAAAAGGAGCATCAAGTGTTGATGATCAATAAAACCACTACTTTCAAGAAAGGCAAGAAAGGCAAGCCAAAGGGTAATTTCAAGAAGGGCGGCAAAACTGTTGCCGCGTCTGAGAAAAAGACCAAGGCTGGCCCTAAGCCTGACACTGAGTGCTTTTACTGCAAGGGTACTGGGCACTGGAAGCGTAATTGCCCCAAATATCTGGCGGATAAGAAGGCCGGCAAAGTGAACAAAGGGGTATGTGATATAAACGTTATTGATGTGTACCTTACTAGTACTCGTAGTAGCGCCTGGGTATTTGATACTGGTTCGGTTGCTAACATATGTAACTCGAAACAGGAACTGCGGAATAGACGACAACTAGCAAAGGATGAGGTGACGATGCGCGTCAGCAATGGATCAAAGGTTGATGTGATTGCTGTCGGTACGCTACCTCTTCGTCTACCATCAGGATTAGTGATGAACCTTAATAATTGTTATTTGGTGCCTGCGTTGAGCATGAACATTATATCTGGATCTTGTTTGATGCAAAACGGTTATTCATTTAAGTCTGAGAACAATGGATGTTCGATTTATATGAATGATATCTTTTATTGTCATGCACCTATGAAGAATGGTTTATTTCTTTTGAATCTTGATAGTAATGATACACACATTCATAATGTGAATGCCAAAAGAATCAAGTTGAATGACGATATTGCTACGTACATGTGGCATTGCCGCTTAGGTCATATTGGTGTTAAGCGCATGAAGAAGCTCCATTCTGATGGGCTCCTAGAATCACTTGATTATGAATCATTTGAGACATGTGAACCATGCCTTATGGGCAAGATGACAAGAACCCCGTTTTCCAGCACGATGGAACGGGCGACGGATTTATTGGAAATCATACATACCGATGTGTGTGGTCCAATGAGTGTGTCAGCGTGCGGTGGATATCGTTATTTTGTTACCTTCACGGATGATTTAAGTAGATATGGGTATATTTACTTAATGAAACACAAGTCTGAGACGTTCGAAAAGTTCAAAGAATTTCAGAGTGAAGTGGAAAACCATCGTAACAGAAAGATCAAATTTCTACGATCCGATCGTGGAGGTGAGTATTTGAGTTTCGAGTTTGGCACACATATGAAAGAATGTGGAATAGTTTCACAACTCACTCCTGCCGGAACACCACAACGTAATGGTGTGTCCGAACGTCATAATCGTACTTTATTGGATATGGTTCGGTCTATGATGTCTCTTACAGATTTGCCACTATCGTTTTGGGGTCATGCACTAGAGACAGCTACATTCACTTTAAATAGGGCTCCATCTAAATCCGTTGAAACGAGACCGTATGAACTATGGTTTGGAAACAAACCTAAGCTATCGTTTCTAAAAGTTTGGGGATGCAATGTTTATGTGAAGAAGCTTCAACCTGATAAACTCGAACCCAAAGCAGAAAAATGCGTCTTCATAGGATACCCTAAAGAAACAATTGGGTACACCTTCTATCACAGATCCGAAGGCAAGGTTTTCGTTTCCAAGAATGGATCCTTTTTGGAGAAGCAGTTTCTCTCAAAAGGTGTGAGTAGTAGGAAGGTAGAACTCGACGAGGTTATTGAACCTTCTCTTCTTGGAATGGCGAGTAGCGCAACGCCGGAAATTGTTCCGGAGTTGACTTCACCAGATGAAGAGGGAACTAATGATAATCAAGATCATGAAACTCCGAAAGAGGATACTACCGTACTTCGCAGGTCAACAAGGACGCGTACAGCTCCTGAACTGTACGGCAACCCCGTCATGAACGTCATGGTAGTTGATAATGATGACCCTGCGACGTATGATGAAGCGATAATGAGCTCAGATTCCAACAAATGGATAGAAGCCATCAAATCCAAAATGTAATCCATGTACGAAAACCAAGTATGGACTTTGGTGGACTTAACCAATGACCACAAGGCCGTTGAGAACAAATGGATTTTCAAGAAGAAAACTGACGTTGATGGTAATGTGACCGTCTATAAAGCTCGACTTGTCGCAAAGGGTTTTCGACAAATTCAAGGAATTGACTACGAGGAGACTTTCTCTCCTGTAGCGATGCTAAAGTCTGTTAGGATTATGTTAGCAATTGTTGCATTTTTCGATTACGAAATCTGGCAAATGGATGTCAAAACAGCGTTCCTTAATGGTCACATTGAGGAAGAGTTGTACATGGTGCAACCCAAAGGTTTTGTCGATCCTAAGGATGCTGACAAGGTATGCAAACTTCAGCGGTCCATTTATGGACTGAAGCAAGCATCCCGAAGTTGGAACCTCCGCTTTGATGAAGTGATCAAAGGGTTTGGATTTGTCCAAACTTATGGAGAAGCTTGTATCTACAAGAAAGTGAGTGGGAGCTCTGTAGCATTTCTAGTACTATATGTGGATGACATATTGTTGATTGGAAATGATATATAATTTTTAAATAGTATAAAAGGTTATTTGAACAATAGTTTTTCAATGAAGGACCTCGGTGAAGCATCATATATATTAGGCATCAAAATCTATAGAGATAGATCAAGACGTTTGATTGGGCTTTCGCAAAGTACATACCTTGACAAGATTCTGAAGAGGTTCAGAATGGACGAAAGTAAGAAAGGGCTCTTACCTATGTTGCAAGGAAAGACACTGAGTAAGACTCAAAGTCCAGCTACATCGAAAGATAGAGAATTGATGAACAAGATCCCCTATGCCTCAGCCATAGGCTCTATCATGTATGCTATGCTATGTACAAGACCGGATGTGGCACATGCTATTAGCTTGACTAGCAAGTACCAATCTGATCCAGGTTTGGAACACTGGATGGCGGTAAAGAATATCCTAAAGTGAAGGAGATATGCCCTAGAGGCAATTAATAAAGTGTATTCTTTATCATATCTCGTTTGTTCATAATAGGTTTTTGTGTCATGCTAGAACCGTATTAAGCGGAAACATTAATGCGGGTGTGATACGTAAACAACCAGGTCCCTAGTAGCCTCTACTAAGACTAGTTTCGTTGCGCGATTGATGATCGAGGTTTCCCGGTCGTGGAGCATGGCGCCGGTCGGCAATGAGAGTCATATCGCTAGAGAACGATGTGATGGACATACCCAGATTTGGAGAACGTCGTCGTTACGCCTTTGACCGTGAGATCAACTCTTATTGTTATTCCTGGAAGATACTTTGATTGCACCAAACGTCGTATCTTATTTAGTATGACAATAACGGTGATACTTTTGGGTATCGGAAAGGAGTAGTTGAGACGAGGGGTCAAGAGCGGGATTTGCCAGTCCGCATAGCAGGATAGATACTCTCGGGCCCACTCGGTGAGATCATGTCTAATGAGCTTGCAAGCATGTGACTAGGTCACGGAGACATGAGATCATGAACGAGTAGAAGATAGCGTCGTCGGTAACGAGGTCGGGATTAGGTATGGAGATATCTATGGAACGACGCTCGGACGTGCTAAGTATCGCTATGGCAAAAGGTTTAAGACTTTACGTTCAGGTTTGATAGATGAAAGTCATTCGTTATATCTCAGGGATTGATTCATGGGGTCCAGGCCTACGAGTTAGTCGTTGATCATTGAGGAGTCTTGATCATACCTGATATTATATCGAACCACTAGGGTAACACACTTAAGGGGTTTCGACAAGACAACCGGAAAGGAAGGAGATCACCGGGAGCTTCCCGGGAGGGGTCCGATGGAGATCGGGCAGCGCCGAAAGAGTTTTCGGAGCTAGGAAAAAATATATATATTATTTTTGATATTAATTAGTGTAATTAATATGCAAATGTGATTTTATATATTTATTTTCGAATTTATTTAGGCTGATTTCCCTAAATGGGCCTTCTGGTCGAAAGAAGGCCCAAGAGGGGGAAATCCTCAAGGGGATTCGGTGGGGGCATGGAGGCCGGCCTAGGTGGGCCAGATGGGGCCCACTAGGGGGCCGGCGCACCCTCCTTGGCCGAACCAGGCTGTGGGATAGTCCCACATTGCCTGGCTGGCAAGGTTGGCTCCCCCCGGGAGCCTATATAAGAAGGGGCACCCCTGGCCTTTTAATTCACCAATTAATTCCCGATTTCTCTCTCGATCTCGTGGTTCCCAAGTTGGAGCCACGCCGAGCTGAGGAAGGGGGGATCTCCTCCACCATAGCCCGCTGCCGCGCTGCTGGTGTTCCAGTCCAAGTCTTCCGCTGCTCGTCCTGGACTGGAGCTTCGGAGGCGTCGTCTCCACCGTACGTGTGCGACTCCCTGCGAGGTGCTGCGCTAGCGGTACTCGGAGGCCTGCTTCCTCTACACGACCTTGAGGTCGGCTTCGTCGGTCTTCATCGACAACGTTTGTGCGGGAACGTAATCCCCGCTTTCGGTCTACAAGGGTACGTATTCCGATCTCCGTTCGTACTACTATATCTGCATAGAATAGATCTTGGCATGCTTTTAGGATATCGTTGGTAGGAATTTTTTTTGTTTTCTGCACACGATCCCCTTCATAAAGTACTTAAGAAGGACTAAGGATATGTTTCTCGTGTATGGCGGTGAAGAAGAGATCGTCGCAAGATGTTACATCGATGCTAGCTTCGACACCGATCCAGATGATTCTAAGTCACAATCTGGGTACGTATTTGTTAGGAATGGAAGAGCAGTAAGCTGGAGGAGTTCCAAGCAACCCGTGGTGGCGGGATCGTCGACAGAAGCAGAATATGTTGATGCCTCGGAGGCAGCGCAGGAAGGAGTTTAGATGAAGGAGTTCATATCCGAACTAGGTGTGGTTCCAAGTGCGTTGGATCCAATGGTTATCTATTGTGACAACAATGGGCCATAGCCAATGCTAAAGAACCAAGGTCTCACAAGAATTCCAAGCATTTCAAACGCCGCTTTCACTCAATCCGTGAGCATGTCAAGGATGGTGATATAAAGATTTGCAAAGTACATACGGATCTGAATGTGGCAAACCCTTTGAATAAACAACTCCCAAGGGCAAAACATGATCAACATCGGAACTCCATGGGTGTTAGGGTCATTACAATGTAATCAAGATTATTGCCTCTAGTGCAAGCGAGAGACTGAAAGGAATATGCCCGAGAGGCAATAATAAAGTGGTTATTATATTATTCTATATTGACAGTCAAAACAACTCCCCCGACCCGCTCCTCGTCGCCGCCTCCAGGCGACAGGGGGCGGAAACCCTAGCCCCGCCGCCGCCCCGCCGGCCTCGTCGTTGCCCTCTCCTCGTCGCCCCCCGAGGCCGCCGGCGGACTAAGGCCGCCCGGCGCCGGTGAAGGGGGCGGCGGGGATTCGCCCCTCGTCCTCTGCCCGGCCGGCCTGGAGGGATGCCGCCGGGAAGACCGCCGCCGCCGCCCACCCTCGTCTCCCTGCCGCCGCCCCTCCCCTCGACCCTCCTTACGTGTGATGTGCGCCGCCGCACCGCCATGGCTGGGGGCGGCCTCTTCCGTCTTGGGATTTTCCGGGCCAGATCTGGACCTCGGATGGGCCTGACAGGCGGCTCCGCCGTTCGTTAACGGTCAGCCCACTGCTGGCCGGTATTGTGCGGTGCTGGGCGGGGCTGGGTGTCCGTGCTCGCCGTGCTTTGTGTCCCGCTGTCCGGCCGTCGATCCCGGCTCCGGGGCTGCTGTCAGCTTGACGGCGCTTGGCCTTGCCCTCCGATGGTTGCAATGGTGGCAACCTCCATTCTCTACCATCTTCCTGCAACGGGGCACCGTTGGGGAGGGCCGGTGCTATGGCTTTGCAGATGGCGGCCATGGTGGTGACGTGTTGCCTATGTGGGGCGCCGTCGTGGTGGGGTGTCGAGCCACCTCTGTCTTGCCATCAGTGTCATGCTGGTGTGATCCATGGTTCTGAAGATGGCGGCCATGGATGCGGTCTTCTCTCCGATGCGAGGTGAGCCGTGGCAGTGGTGGTGGTTGCTTCTACTTGCCGGTTGCTAGGTCCTCGCGTCGGATCCTTGTCGGAATCTTTTGGTGTGTAAGGCGTGGGTGGTCTTCGTGCGTGCTCTAGGCTAGCTCACCCTTCGGGTAATCGAACCCAGGTGGGGTTGGGGTTGCACTCGGTGGTGCTACGCCGTGCGATTACGACGACGACCCCCATGTGCGGTGAGGGCATCTTTGATGCCCTTTAGCTTCAGTCGGTGACACACAGGCGTTGTGGCGTCGTCTCGCCGCGCGCGCCTCTTCGGACATGCCCCCGACACAGGTGGTGTCGGCACGCCGTGTGGCCTCGGGTGAGCGTTGGCTTTCGACTTCGTCGATGATGCAGTGTCGTGGCTGGATCTCTGCTATCATGTCCTTTGGATCCTCCTCGTGGTCGCTGTGCTTGGGTCGTGATGAGCTTCTCATCAGTCAATTGTCTCTAAGATTTTCTCCTGGAGTGACCCTCTCTCTTGTTGTTTGTGCGTGTGTTTTTATTTTATTTCTCCTCGCTTGTATCCCCCTGTAAACTCTGGTTCATTTGAACCTATCTTGTAGAGGCTGCAAAGCCTCATAGGCAACATTTGATTATAAAGTTCAGGCTGGCTCTAAGAGCCCGCCGTAGTCATAGTCAAAAAAAAATATTATTCTATATTTATGATAAATGTTTATTTCTCATGCTAGAATTGTATTAATCGGAAACATTGATACATGTCTGACTAATGAACAAATAAGAGTTCCTAGTAAAGCCTCTCTTTTAACTAGCTCGTTGATTAACAGATGATCAAGGTTTCCTGATCATGAACATTGGATGTTGTAAATAACGGGATCACATCATTAGGAGAATGATGAACACGCACCCAAATTAAGTATAGAAATGCGATCATGTCATTCAGTTTACATTGTTGTACTAAGCATACGAAGTAATCCTAATCCTTAGACCATGAGATCATGTCAATCACTAACACCGGAAGAATGCTTTGATGACATCAAACATCACACCGTAACAGGGTGACTATAAAGGTGGCGTTGGGTATTCCGAAAGTATTAGTTGAGGCTCATGGATCAAGAAGTGGGATTTGTCCATCCAGATGACGGAGAGATATACTCTGGGCCCTCTCGGTGATATCACATCGACACCGCTTGCAAGCACGTGACTAGGTCACAAGGATGTCATATCACGGAACGAGTAAAGAGTACTTGTCGGGAACGAGATCGAACTAGGTATAGATGATACCAATGATCGGATCTCGGACAAGTAAAATATCGCGAGACAAAATGAATTGGTTATGACGTTTCTGGTTCACACGATCACAAGATTCATCGTCGAATATGTAGGAGTCATTACGGATCTCCAGATCCCGCTGTTGACTATTGATCAGAGAGGTGTCTCGATCATGTCTACATTATTCACAAGCCGTAGGGTGACACACTTAAGGTTTGTCGACGCTTTTCGGTAGACATGGAATTTCGGAGAAAAGTTTGGACAGCACTGAAATTGTTTCGGGTAATATTGAAATAGTTCAAGGGGTTAATTGTCAATGGTTGCCAATGGTTGTTAATAGAATTAACAAATGAACCAAGGGGATAAGTTTTAATGTTTGTTAATAGAATTAACAAATATTAAAAAGAAATGAAATTGTTGTATTTAATAAAAAAAAACTTGGGATTTTTGAGTGGAGTTTTAAAGAGAGTGAGTGGGCATGAGTGGATGCTCCACTCACATGAAGAGGAAGGGGTGGGGGCTCCTTGAGCCGCACCACCCTTGGGCTGCCTCCCTCTCCTATATAAGGAGAGGTAGAGCTCACTCTTATGGACACACTTGATCCTCTCTCCCTCCTCCCGCTGCTCCACCTCTCGGCCATCAGCTTGGCGAAGCCATGGCCGTTTAGTTCTCCACCACACCACGCCGTCGTGTTGTTGGAGTTCCTTGGTGGTTCTACTACTTCCGCTGCCCCGCTGGATCGAGGGAACAGAGGTCGTCATCAAGCCGTACGTGTGACCGAGTACGGAGGCACCGCCGGTTGCGGCGTACATCTTCACGATCTTGAGATCGGCAAGTGTTCTACTACATCGTCCACGAGAATCCCTCTCGAAACGCTTTTGGTCTTGGAGGGTGAGTTCTCTTGGAACATGTTCCACCCGTTACGAGCATCTCCTACATTAGATCTTGGCTCGTTGGTTGTTCCCTCCGTAGGAATTTTTTTGTTTTCTATGCTACGAACCCATCAGGGTGGTCTCAAGATCCCCTTTTGGCATGCGCCGTGGTTGGAGGGCCAAAAAGCAAAAAAATATTCCGCCACTTATCTATGGGTCCTCTTCTAAAAAGAAATGGTCCATTGGAGAGGCCTTGCGTGATCATGGATGGGTTGGGAAGGTGCGGCTCACCGATGGTTTTATCGCCGAGCATTTCTCCCAATTTGTGGCCCTTTGGGTCATGCTTTCAAATATTCAACTCCAACCAAATGTGGAGGATGACATAACTTGGAGACTTACGGAAAATGGCCAATACTCGGCGGCCTCAGCCCTATAAGATACAATTTTTGGGATCCATCTCCTCTTGCTTGTATAAGAAGGTTTGGAAGGTTTGGGCCCCTCCTAAGACCAAATTCTTTGCATGTCTTGCCTTGCAAAATAGAGTGTGGACGGCGGATCGTTTGGAGAAAAGAGGGTAGCCGATTTGTGGGTTGTGTCCTTTTTATAAACAAACCATGGAAACGGTCGACCACCTCTTTGTCCATTGCCGACTCACGAGAAGGGTTTGGGAATCTATCATTACTTGGTTGGGTCTTCAAGACATCCAACCTAATGCTTGGACAAGTCTCTCCTTTCAAGATTGGTGGACATCAATGACAAGTGGAGCCTCCTCAAACCGCAAGGCACTCGCTTCCCTCACCTTGCTTACCTATTGGGAAGTTTAGAATGGGCGTAACACAAGGGTTTTTCGAAACAAAAGTGCGCCATTTGAAGTCATCGTAGATAGGATTAAAATTGAGGCTCGCTTGTGGGTTCTTGCGGGTGCCAAGAGTTTGGGCGATTTGATGCCACGAGCGTAAAACCTTTTGTATAATGGTCTCGTTGTTACTTTCTTGTAAACTCCTTCTTAATTAATCGATTTTTACATTAAAGAAAAACCTTGTTTTTACATCACCAAACAGCAAAACGCTGGTCCAAAGATCCCTAAATGGTGATGTAAATTTTTACATCATGCTCTAAAAGTTTGGTTTTGGTGATATCTTCTTAATTTGCTAGTAGAAATCCGTCTTATCCTTTTTAGAGCATCTCTAACAGCTGCTCTATTTTAGCCTCCGTGCGCTAAAAATCGTTTTTTAGGGCACGAGAGGGTAAAAAACAGTCTCCAATAGCTACCCTATGTGGTGCCCTATTTTGGGCTGCCCCAAATTTTGCTCCCTCTGTCCCAAATATGGGGCAAAGAGGACCTCTCCCATACATGCCCTATCCTTTCCCTTTTCAGGCGGGCGCGACCAACCGCCAGGCTGAAATCCTTTCCTCCCCGATCCGCCATTCCGGCCGACCGGCGCCGCCGCAAATTCGACCGCCGCCGACGCAAATTCGGCCGTCGCCGCCGCCAATCCTTCCCCGCCTCCGAATCCGGCGCCGATTCGGGTGAGCCTGCGATGCCCGCCGCCGAATCCAGACGCCTGCTCGAAAATCGCCGCCTCGCTCAGCCCCGGGGTCGACGTGGGCGTGGGCGTGCTGAGCCGGGCGATGGACCAGCGACGACCCGGGCGGCGGCCTCAGCGACGGCCTGCACAGATGGTGCCCGGGCGGCGGCGGTGGCGGACCTGCTTGCTCGGCCTCAGAGACGCACACGGCTGCGGGCGCTGTAGTGGCCAGGGCCAGCGTCCTCAGCGCCGGGGCCGACGAGGCGCGCGGCGTGGATCCCGGCGCGCACGCCTGCTCGCACGTCGCTCTCCCTGGGCTCCGTCTTGCTTGCTCTTGCCCACTGATTGTTGTTCTGCACGGGAATTTGACAGGCACGGGGAGGAATTTGGCTTCTCTGTTCTGCACGATTCAGCTTAGTTCCGCCACAAGCGTGAGAGCAAGCCAGTGCAGCAAAGCCACCGCCAGATGGATCCCACGGCCGGCGAGCTCGAGCGATTGGCGGCTCAGATGGCAAAGGGCGCAGCTGCCGGCGGGATCCAAGCGCTTGGCAGCGGCCAGCGGCCTATTGGTCTTCTTCTTCACGGCGTCGCTGCCGGTGGGGAATTTTGCCGTGTTCGTCAACTCCGGCCACCGGCGACGTTCCGGTGACCATTTGGTCTTAGCACGGCCACCAATAGCTTCTCTCCGTATGCTCTAACTTTTGGTAGCCTCAATTCGGGATTCATAACCCGAATCAGTCGAATTGATCCTTAAATTCGAGTTCGTAGTATAAAATGTGTTCGAATGTTTATGAAATATGTCTAAAATAGGGCATGTGATAGGGCAACTGTTGGAGTGGTAGTTGGAGTGGTAGTAACCTAAAATAGGGCTGCTGGAAAAGTGGAAAACTACTCGGTGCCCTATATGTACTAAAACAAGTGTCATATAAGTGTAAAAGCACCATATAGAATAGGGCAGCCGTTAGAGATGCCCTTAAGCGCTGAGTTGGGTGATCTTTCTTGTGTTTGTCTGAATGTTACTGAATTCTTAGTTTTAGTAGTTTGGAGAAGGAAGAACCGTTTCGCTCCAGGCGATGGAAAAGGCGATCGCGAGATCCCATCTGCGCCCAGCTCCTCCGGCCGCCGCCGGTCCCTGCCTGCTCCGTTGGCCACTCTGGCCACGCGAGGAGGTGGGGACCACGGCGCTTCGACACCGCCCTCTAGTTAGGGTTTGCCTAGTGTTTCCTTGGGGTGTCGTTGGGGTGGTGGGAGCGACGCCCGGGCAAATAAATCTGCCTCAACTCTACTCCCACACCGGCAGCGACCTTCACGGCGACGCCTCAGAGTTGATGGCAACGTGTGTTGTTCGGTCCGTCAGATCGGCAGCTTGGTCTTCTCGCCGTTCTTCAGATCTGGCGAGATCAGTTTCTCGGTGTGTCGCTGGCGTTCGTGGTTATTTACGACGGCGTTGGCGGCCGGGGCGAGGTGGTTCTTCTAGAGCAAAGATGATGGTCCGGAGGTGGTGGATCTGTCGTTCCTCTCCGACTTCGTCGATCGGAGGCGACATATCTTGGTCCAAGACAGCACAGGGACGTCCCCCGGTCGACATGCCACATCGACATGTGCCTTGCTGCGTGCAGCGGGCCTGTTCATCGACTCACAAAGCCTCGTTGCCGATGGTGCTTTCTCGGATCTTGCAATGGTGGAGGCTTGGCGTCTCTTCCGGCGTTCGCCTCCGCGGCGCTGGCTGGGGTTGGGCGGCGGCCGCTTGCTACGGTGGTTGCAGGAAACCCTAGGGATCGTTTTGTACATCTCGATCCTTTAGTTTTTTATCTGCAAATTCAGGATAATCATTTTTATCCCGGTTTGTCTCTTAGTTTTCACATGTGTTGCTTACTGTAACTTGTTCTTCAATTATTGAAATATGTGTTAGCTCTCAAAAAAAAAGTTTTAGTAGTTTGGGGCATGTCAGGTATTGAAACATGCCGAAGTATTGAATCCGTGCCGTTGGTCTAATCGGACGGAACGCCGTGATAAATCAGAACCTCCACGCCGCGGATGGTGTGATACCAAGCCACTGACCGCCCGGCCCCGCTCCGTCGTGCGTCCGCGCCTACGTTACCTCCGCACGCGGCATCCAGAACCAGAAGCTTCTTCTTCCTCTTCCATCCCCCTCCGCCCGCCCGCCACCGACCCGACTACTCCGTCCATATATCCTGCCTTCCGCCCGGACCTCGTGAAGAGGAGAAACAAGGCGTATTCATTCGGGCGGATCAGGGAATCGGAGATGGATTTCGAGTTGCGGAGCGCGAGGGAGAAGCTGGAGCGTGAGCAGCGGGAGCGGATGCAGCGCGCCAAGGCCAAGGCCGACCGCGAGCGCCGGGCCAAGGCCGAGGCCGCGCGCCGCCGCGACGCGCTCGAGGCCTCCAACAGGGACCGCCGCCTCGACGCCGCCCGCGCACAGGAAGAGGTAACAAACAAGGCCCCCTCCCCAGACCCTAACCCTCGTCTCATGTCATCCCGTATGTATGATTTGGTCGGTGATGACTTCTCCAGTGCTCGATCTCGATTAGTACCTCGTATGTCTGGGGAGAAAATCTGATCGCTAAAGCATTCGTTAGGATCATCGTCACCTAATAGACCTTGTGAATCGTGATCCCAAAAGCCATATTGTTGCTACTCCCCGATTTGGGCGCAAACCCCAGAAATGAAAGCCTTGAATTGATCCCAAAACATTAAATCTCCCAAGGGAACAAGACACTGGGATAGCTAATAGCTTTGCATACTCGCACAATCACTTCTAGCCACAACTTCGTTAATTCTTTGTGGGGTTCCCTCGTATGTTTAACTCTTTCATTGTACGATTAGACTACTTGCTGTTCATCATAAGTTCATATTTGTCCTCTTTAGTAACTGGTTGATCACGACAGTTCTTATTATGTACCTCTAACAGGCTGACCAGAAAATGGAAGAGGCGATGCAGCTGGGTAAAGGGATCTCGTTTTCACACATGTTTGAAGCACTGCGGTATGATGGTCCAGGGGATAAGATCAAGCTACCGCCGTCGTCCTTCAAGGAGTTGTCTGATGAAGGAGCGCTGGATAAAGGCCCCATGTACTTCAGGCTGTCCAAGGTTAGGGATGCAGTTCAAGGTACCTCTCAGGATCAAGACACCGAGGAGGCAACCTGCTGCGGCGTTCTTGAATTCACCGCAAGGGAAGGCTCTGCGGAACTCCCACCACATGTTTGGAATAATCTGTTTCGTAGTGACATCCCAGATGTTCCTTTGTTCGACGTGAGATATGCCAGTTTGCCCAAAGGGACATATGCGAAACTGAAGCCAGAAGGAGTCGGGTTCTCAGATCTCCCTAACCATAGAGCTGTCCTTGAAACGGCACTCCGCAATCACGCAACGCTATCCGAAAATGATGTTGTCGTGGTGAATTATGGGCAACTGCAGTATAAGTTGAAGGTTCTTGAGTTGAAGCCTGCATCAAGTGTTTCTGTGCTGGAGACAGATGTTGAAGTTGACATTGAGGGACCAGATTCTGTTTTGGACAATGAAGAGAACCAACATGTGCTTGTGCCGCTTGAGACTGGGAAGGATGAACCTGGAGTTGTGGAAGAAGGAAAGTTTCGGTACTACAAAATTTCTGTTGAAGAAGGTATTGGTGAGAAAGTAGCTTCTGGCCAAGCAAATATTGAGGTTAAGATAGAGGCTGATACAAGCAGCGGTGACACTGATATCTATGTATCAAGACATCCTTTAGTATTCCCAACTCAGCACCGTCATGAGTGGTCATCCCATGAGATGGGATCCAAGGTTCTTATACTCAAACCAAGGGATGCTACTTCAGCCGGTGGTACTTACAGTATTGGAGTATATGGCTTCAAGGGCACAACGAAGTTCCAACTTTCTGTAGCTATCAAGGATGTTATAAGTAGCCAAAGGATTGGTGAGCAGCCAAGTGCATCATCTACCGTCAGTGGTGACTCTGTGGTCTGTAAGAACTGCAAACGTCATATATCCGCCCGAACCTTGGTACTTCATGAGGCCTACTGTGTGAGGCACAATGTTGTTTGCATGCATGATGGGTGTGGAGTTGTTCTTCGAAAGGAAGAAGCAGCAGGTCATGTGCATTGTAGTAAGTGTGGACAAGGTTTCCAGCAGAGAGAAATGGAGAAGCACATGAAAGTTTTCCATGAGCCGCGGAACTGCCCCTGCGGGGTAGTTCTAGAAAAGGAAGAAATGGTATGCCCTTACTTCTCCATATAGCTCGCTACGACATGCTATGCAGTTTTCAGTTGTTGTACCTGGCTGCAAAAACACCTTTCTTTTCTTGCTGAATTTTGCATGAACTGTGTGCTCCGGGTCTACCTTTTTTGGTTCTATCAAGATTCTTTTTCTTTTTCAGAAATGATCAAGATTAATTCTGTTGCTGAATATCTTGCATTTTCAGCACCAATCTATTTTAAGCAATCAACTTGCATATCTGGTGTTTTTCACCAGTTACGTATGGTGAAGCATTTCACGGACCGGGATCCAGTGACTTCACAGTATAAAGTCACGTTGCAACTTTAGGGTCTAATCTCCGTCCAAGTTTCATCCAACGGTAGATTTAGATCTCAAAACTAAAACTCTTCAGAAAATTTTCAAAAATTTCCAGTAAATGGCATATGTTCCGTATTGTGTTCTCAATTTTTTTGGCTTCATTTGGATAAATGGTTTACCATTAAATGAATTTTTCATATTTTAAACGTAAAATGCTGTTAAATCATAAACCGGTGATCTAAATAAATCGAAAAAAATACCACAGTAATGAATTTTTTCGATTTTTTCTGAGAAGTTTTAATTTTGAGTTCTTAATTTGGACCATTGGATCAAAATTGGATGGAGATTAGACCCCTAAAGTTGCAATGTGACTTTATGTTAGGTCCGCATAAAGTCTCAATCCGCATATCACCTCTGTTTGTCTGTTCCTGTTTGTATGTCACATGACTAACTTGTTTTGTTCTTTGATGTTAGGTCCAACACCAATCCTCTACCTGCCCCTTTCGCTTGATTGTGTGCCAATTCTGTGGTGACACGGTTCATGCTGGTGGACAGCCACTTGATGTCCGGGATCGGCTTCGGAATATGTGCGAGCATGAAAGTATTTGTGGATCCAGGACTGCACCGTGCGACTCGTGTGGGAGGTCGGTTATGCTGAAGGAAATGGACATTCATGCAATTGCTGTCCATCAGAAGAGCTGATTTTTATTACCCAACACACTGAGCCTCTGTACTGCAAATATTTCAGATTGTTTGTTAGTCGATATAAAACAGTAGTTGATAAGGATCAAGGGGATGATCCTCTGTTTGTTGTCCCGATCTTTCACAGCGAGTAACCCGGACGGTAAATCCTTCCAACAACACCAACGGCGTCACCTGAAGGTGGAGAATAAATCCAGCAAGCAACGTGATGAAGATCACCACGCCTCTAACCCGAGCACGATAACACTTGATGAACACAAGCACCCTCGCAGCAATCTTTATTACAAACTGATAAACGGCATCGCCGTCCCCGGAGGGATGCTTCACCAATGAGCTCAAAGTCTATGGACTGTTTTCAATCTAAACTCAAGCTAACCCTAAAACGATGCCTAGCAGCTCCTTATATGAGGGGAGGGATGCTACAGTACCGCGCTACAGTACCGCCCCCCTAATGGACCCTACGTTGACTTGGTTGGACAGGCCCAAACCAAGCCCAAACTCATAATTATTAATAACTCTACTTATTTAAAATAGCAACACACGACGAATACACCTAACTTGGTGGAGTCCTGAAATTGGGCTGCACCTCCCCCGTCGTTCCCATATCATCCTCCCCCCCTTCAAGAAGCGTTGTCCTCAACGCTTGAGGGTCGGCTCGAAAGGGTGGCGTGATAGCAGCAACAACATCACGCGTCTTCGTCATCTTCAAGTCTCGCTTGCCTTCCTCACCACATCCTCCCGCTGGGCATGCTTGACTTGACACAGCACTTGGCGCCTCCTTTCTTCGCCAAATGAACTTGGACTTTGGCGCCAAAACCTTCTGCTTCTGAACTCTTGATGGAGCTCTTTGCTGCTGGACATGAACCTGCTGAACAGGACCCTGCAAAGTAGTAATGCCTGGGCCACACAGCTGACGAACACGTCCATCCTTGCCTCTGTGCACACGCACTGCTGCTCCAACAAAACGTCTCCGAGGAGTTCTTACAAAACTGTGGCTGACTACCCGAGGCACCATATGCACCGGAACACGATCAGCACCACTGTCATCGGTCTGAACACCCATGTCAACACGAACTGTAAGTGGAACATATGAAACACATGCTGACATATCCTGCCCTTCATCAATATGAGGCTTGACTTCATCCGGCTTGTCACTAACAAGAACAACTGGCTTGTCATCTACAGGCTTGGCTGAAACAATATCATCACTGACGCTCTTTGCATCATGCTCCTCATACTGCACCTTAGCTAGCCCTGGCTGTGGCTTAGCCTTGCGCAACTTCTCCTTACGAACCACCAGCACCACATCGGACTTGATTTGATCATCCGTCATAGGCTTCAGTGTCCGATGTTTGCCATCATGCACAAAAGAATATGTATTTAGTCTCCCAGCATGTATAGCATTACGATCATACTGCCATGGACGTCCAAGTAACAGTCCACATACCTCCAATGGCAACACATCGCATTCCACCTCATCAACATAGTCACCAACTGAAAACGGCACACGCACCTTGTGAGTAATCTTCATCATACCGCAACTATTTACCCACTCAACATGCCTAGGTTCTGGAATGCGCCATGTGGGTAACCCCAAAACTTCCACAACCGCCTTGCTAACGCCATTACAGTAGCTACCACTGTCAATCATCAACTTGCATGCTTTGCCTTTGATCATGCACTGCGCCTGAAATAAATTCCATCGCTGGCCTCTATCCACGGTCATGCAAGCATCATCATGTACTCTCTTGAGTTGCATATTCAGCCCACTCAATGGTACAACCTCCTCCACGACATCCTTGTCAACAGCAGCCTGGACAACATCGACTGCTGACACTTCAGAAATCGTGACTGCCGCCTTGTTAACTCTCGGCAATGGAACAACTGTCAACTTCTCTTGAGTAGTCACACTCTTGCCAACTGCTGCTATCTCATGCTCAACCTTCGGTGGCTGCTGGATGTCCTCCATATATGGTAATACAAAACCATTACGGAGAAAAACCTTGTAGTCCTCCCAAGTATGAGAAAAACCCTCTCTTGCAACCGCCTCGGACCACCAACTGTCTAACTCCTTGTCCACACGCCGATGAGCAAGAACATACGCATAATATCCACTAAACTTGCCATTGTATTTACGACATCGATGGAAACCCTGTTCCATGTGCGTTTCCCAATCTTGATACTCCTCAACTGTCGCAAGCCTATGTAGGCGCCAGCTAAGCTCGGATGCATGACGTTCCACTCCATTCATGAGATCAAGATAGTCATTGAAAACAGCACTCGATTTCTTACCAAGATCACATCTCTTGCCCAAAACATCTCCTGGAAACGAACTCATTATCACGTCAGATTCGGTTCGGACTGACAGAAACTCTGAATTTGAAACGGACGTGATTTCCTCGTACGAAGTCCGAAACAGGCAAAGAAGGACTTGTTGGAAAGATAATTTTATGTACTTTCCAATGGGTAGGCTCCCAAATCCCGATTCGTCACGTACAGGTCGCTGTGGCCTGAACAAGACGACGGTCGTTTCTGGACTCGGTAGAACGCAAGATCAACACAAGATTTTTTTTTTTTTTTTTAACTGGATCGATTCTGCAGATCGGATCTGAACTGAGCGTCACGCGTACGCTGGCTGGACTCTTCCTCGACAATCGTTGCTGGCCTCCGGCACGCAGAAACCTGGCCAAGATCGATCAAGGGAACTCCCCACGTGATGCTGCTGCTAGCGTTCTCACGATCAACACCAGCTCGCAATGAAAAATACACCCACGATCTGCCTGCACTCCCTTCTTCCGATCAACCCCACGCAGCTGATCTGCTCCAACCTTCCCGATCTGACTACTGCCCGTATGGATGAACAAATCTCCACCAACCTGTAGCAGATCAACCAATCTCCACCAATAACAAATCGACTGATCAACAAAAATTCGCCGTGATCAACCCAGAGCTCTGATACCACATGATAAGGATCAAGGGGATGATCCTATGATTGTTGTCCCGATCTTTCACAGCGAGTAACCCGGACAGTAAATCCTTCCAACAACACCAACGGCGTCACCTGAAGGTGGAGAATAAATCCAGCAAGCAACGTGATGAAGATCACCACGCCTCTAACCCGAGCACGATAACACTTGATGAACACAAGCACCCTCGCAGCAATCTTTATTACAAACTGATAAACGGCATCGCCGTCCCCGGAGGGATGCTTCACCAATGAGCTCAAAGTCTATGGACTGTTTTCAATCTAAACTCAAGCTAACCCTAAAACGATGCCTAGCAGCTCCTTATATGAGGGGAGGGATGCTACAGTACCGCGCTACAGTACCGCCCCCCTAATGGACCCTACGTTGACTTGGTTGGACAGGCCCAAACCAAGCCCAAACTCATAATTATTAATAACTCTACTTATTTAAAATAGCAACACACGACGAATACACCTAACTTGGTGGAGTCCTGAAATTGGGCTGCACCTCCCCCGTCGTTCCCATATCAGTAGTGCTCGTGTTCATTACATGTTTGTATCCTTTTTCTGTATACTTATTGTTGATAATAATCTACTTAGACTTGAGATAGCTATCTTCCCAATATTTATATCCTCAAATTTTATCTAGCAACGTCAACATTATTGAGAAAGGAGTTAGTTTTACACGTAGCATAGAGTTTCTGTCTTTGCTTGCGACAGCTAGTCCAGAAATGAGAGCTCTCAATCCCGAGCGAGTTCATCCAGCTGGTTAATAGTCTACTATTTCTCTTACAGTATCTTTCTTTGATATTGTTTTGACATTCATAAGAGAAATAGTAGCCTAATCAAACAAAACAAAACATAAAGTGACACGGATCACACTCACAAAAATAACTCTAGAATTAAGAAACTTATGGTGATCCAAAACGTGACATAAGTTCTTCTATCCACGGTACCTTCTTGGGGCAGGCTCCATCGTTCTGGGAACCCCACTTGAGTTTCCAACATGGCTGAATACAGTTAACACTGAAGGATCTCGTTGTATGCAAATCTGTTCTAGAAATATGTTATTCAGTTAGATCAAGGAAGGTACCTTGAGAACTATCACATGTCATTCAGTTAGATCAAGGAACTAGACACCAAAATCAACATTTTTTTTTCAACATTAATATCACTATTAAGGAAGGTAGAGGGAAACTCTACCTTATGGTTACAAAGGCCCGAGGGCAAGTAAAAAAGAAGAACGAAAGGCAAAGGAAAGGCTAAAAACACTAACAAAAAATTGGAAGAAGAAACAAGAGAGAAAGTAGAAAGAAAAGCAATGTAGGGAACTAGAACACGTTTGGCCTTTAGGCGGCCAGAAATTGGTCTGCCCATATGTTTAGTTGTTGAGCTTTCGCCACGTTTCAGTGCGCCCAGAGTCTCGGTTCTTTCGGAATTGTACTCAAGGTGTCATTAGGTGTTGAGCCTTTGAAGTTGTTGTTCCATGAGTGCCACAGGGTTACTGCACATGCAGTAAAGCATATTGACCAGAAGTTGCATTTCTTTTTTGCGGAGGCCCTTTTGATGAACTGGCTGATGTTGTTTGATTGAGCTGCGACATCCAGAAGCCCAATATTTTCCCAGACCCAGGAAGATGCCCTGCAATGTAGAACAATGTGGTGTATAGATTCGACAGCCGGGCAGATGTCGCAGCTTGCCTCATCGCACCACCTTTTCTTGATCATATTGTCCTTTGTGTTCAATCTGCTCTGCTAGCCAGAGGAAGATTGTATGCTTGTGTGGTATGGCTTTCTCCCAGACCCAACTGTACTCGAACCACCTAGTTCCTCTGTCAGTGAACAGGTCGTAGAATTTCCTGGTGGTTGGCTTTTTTCCAGTAGTGATCAGCCAGCGTCTATCAGATGTGGTGAGAGTAGTGTCCACGCTCTGCAGTTGGGTCATCAGCTCCTGGAGCTGTATATTTGCAGTATGTGAGATAGGTTCTAGCAATTCAATTTGCCATGCGCCCGCGTGCAGCTGGGATTCAACCGTGCAGTCAGGCCTTGTGGCGAATGAGTATAGAATAGCAAAATGGTGTGCCAGCCTCCCTACTGGCAACCAGCTGTCATGCCAAAATGACGTGAGCTTCCCGTTTTCAATGGAGCATGTCGTGGCTGCTGTGATTTTATGTGTGATCTAGATCTCCAGAATGGGGTATCTGTTGCAGTAGTCTTGGTTGGAATGCATTCTTGCAGGTATGTGGTCTATAACCACTGGAAGCACGGGCTACCTTCTCCAGATAGAAGCTTAGTAGCTAGGTTGGCCATTAGTGCCATGTTGTGGTTCTTGAGGTTCCCGATGCCGAGCCCTCCTTGGTTCTTTGGCAGCGTAACGATGTCCTAGGAAACTAGCCACTGGCCCCCTTGCACCTCGTTCTTGTTCTTCCAGAGGAACGCTCTCCGTAATCGATCAACAATCTCAATGCTGGCACTGTCCCATTGAATGCAGGTCATGTAAAAGCTTGGGATAGCTGAGATCATTGCGTTGATCATCTGTACCCTTCCTGCCATCGTTAGCATCCCAGGGATCCACCCAGGCAGTCGTCGTTCAATTTTCTGAATCACTGGTTGCAGTAGTTTCCGAGAAATCTTCATGGCAGATAGCGGCAGACCCAAATATGTGCATGGTAATTCCGTGAGCGGGCATCTGAGGATTGCAGACACCTCGGCAGATTGATCAGTTGACATGTGCATTCTCACTAGGGTACTCTTTGTGTAATTGATTGTCAGGCCTGTAAATTTCGCGAAGGCGTCAAGCAAGTTCTTCGCAAAAATTGCCTGCTCCACTGATCCATGCAGAATGAGCATCGTGTCGTCGGCGTATTGCAGCGCTGGCATTGGAGCTCCTTGAAGCACAGGTCTAGCAGGAATCTAGCATCGTAAGCCCTTCGAAACATCTGCTGCAAGATGTCAGCCACGAGGATGAATATGTATGGCGACAGCGGATCTCCCTGGCGCACCCCGGTCTGTACCTTGAATTTCTTTCCCAGTTTATTGTTATGTTAATTAGTACTTGCGCCTGCGATGTTTGTAGTAGATGATGTATCCACCAGGTCCAGTTGCGCGGGAAGCCTCTCGTATCCAGCAGCTTAATGATCGCATTCCAGTTTACGGTGTCGAAAGCTTTCTGAAAGTCGAATTTCAACATTTTAGGGCAATTAACCATAAAACAGAGGCAATAGCGATAGGTTTCTAAAAGAACTTAGGATTACTCATCACACAAGAATTCTCTCATAAGCATTTATCTTTCGAATGCGGACGCTCCCCCTGTTCTCCAATTTACGGAGAAGGATTAGCTCACTTTGACAGCTCTAAAATCGCCTGACTTTGAGTCACTTACATTTACTGTAGGGTAGTGTCCACATGTCAGTGACGCAAAGTTACCCATTAGGGGCCACAAAGCAGCCAATCCCCATCTACACCGGATTCCACCTCGTCTGTCTTTCGAAACACTCTGGAGGACATTTCAAAGACCGTATGCATATATGAGAGAAATAGCCTACTTTAGACGCCACAGCAATAAACCCAACAGCACATTCAAATGTCATACAAGTGAAAAAAAACAGAACCTTGCATTTCATGAATATATATAATTAAACAACGAAATGAGGCCCATTTCTCCTTAAGAATTAAGCAATACTGAATCACACACGTCAACGCATTACTGTGCTCTCTTTACTCAATGTACAAACTACAGACCTAAGCACACGCAAGCCACACTACTATAGTCGCTGATCATTTACAATTTCAGGCAGAGAAGGCGCTTCGGAACCGTTGTGTCTGCTAGGGACAGGGGTGTTCCGTCTCGACTGCCGCTTTGTTGCCACGAGCACCTGATCCGCGTCTACTTCGTCGGCCATGGAGAACTCGTCGTCGTCGCCGCCTTTGAACACCGGGTGGACGTAGGCGTTTGCCAGGTACGCTTTCAGATCAAACCCAGGATCTCTCACACGCTCTAGGGTGTCTTTTCTCATTGCCTCCTGGAAAACACAAACATATTAGCAGTTATTTGCAGTAGCAAATGTTCTTTTTTTGAAAAGGTGAGCTGTTTTCAATAGCAAATATTGCTACATGGTTTGTAATAATAAGCAGGTATATATAGTTTATTGTCAACATGTTGCAGTCAACATGTTGCATGGTCAGCGAAACAGAAATAACATTACCTGTAACGGATATTCCACAAAAGCAGGTTCAAAGCGGTTCTTGCAGTATTTGTGAAAATAAAAGGTTACTACAGGAAGGACAAGGAGCACTGGTGTTGATTGGCCTGCGCCTTTTGTGCTTAGCAATCCAAGGAAAAGTAGCTGCGACACGATCAATGCAGTGATTATACGTCCATGAACACTTGGCCAAAACGCTGCCGCACTCTCATATTCTTGATTGTACACATTTATTATCTGGAAACAGTACAAGCTCAAGTTAGCAAATCTCGGCTTCATGGAAAAAGATGAACCGAGATAGAACATGTGATGGTGAAGACCAAAATACAACAATCACGTAAGAGTAAAGAACATACAATAGGTGGGATGAAGCATCAGGACATGGAATCAAAATGTCAAAACAATCAAGGACACAAACAAATTAAATCACTTCTGAAAAAAAACCACTGTTGTTGGGAGATTATAAATGGTTGGATGACAGAACTTCCCCACCAGTAGTTCAGCTTTACCTAATAGTTGGACTGGTAAAAGAATAGAAGTTGATTCTACTAGGTTAATGTTCTGTTCATGCTAATTCATATATTTGTTAACCAGTAGTTCAGCTTTACCTAATAGTTGGACTGGTAAAAGAATAGAAGTTGATTCTACTAGGTTAATGTTCTGTTCATGCTAATTCATATATTTGTTAACTATAAATGTTTGGTTTCAAATTTTCAATGGTTGGCCAGGGCTTGTAGTCCTTTGGGGTCATGTGGATTAATTTGTACTGTAACTTGTACGATACTAGTAAAGTTGTAGCTACTGTTGTTACCGATAAAAAAACACAACTGACTAAATCCAATATAATAATATCGATCATTCTATAAGTTTTGAAATGGTTGTGCATTACTTCACAAGACTAAAACCTAATTTCTTGGATTGAATTTTCCCATGCTGATTTGATATGGTGCTCACATTCACATAGTGACTTTGACGGTTATACTGGATGTGAAGAACTTCCAGTAGTTGCAGCACATAGTTGTCTACACTCAAGTACTTCAACATTGTAGATGGTGATAGTAGCTAAGTTCTGACTTCACTAGTATTTGTACAAAACAAACATATGTTCAGCAGAAGTAAAAATTTATCAAGACTAAATGTTTTAAAAATAGTGTAGACAGTTGGTTAGAAGATGAAGTATAGTCTTGTGGATGTAGACATGTATGCATGGTACATAAAAATTAATATCAAGAATGTCAAACATCAAAAACTTATAATTGTTCCAGCAAATATTACCTGGTGGCGGTAGACCACGTATGCGAGAACGAAGAATATCAAGATGAAGGGAAGCAAAAATGGTGTGACCACAGCATAGACAAGACCAAGTAAGAAATAGAGCTGTATCTGAGGTTCATTTGAATCAAAACCAATACTTCCAGGGTCCATTGCCTCTTCTCTGTCTTTCTCAGTCTTGACCAAGAAAAAGTTTTTCAAGTGGAAGATTACCAATGGTTTTAATCTCAATATTTCACCAGCTACCCCAGCCCATCCATCGACCATAACATAAGTTATAAAAAATGTAGCTTTCATTGGAATTGCTACACCAATTGTAATTGGTATTCTGTAAAAGAAGCAAATAAATACAATTCAAATGGAGAATAATAGGAGTTATTAATATAAACTGTTGAATATGCCAGGAAAAAAGAAAGGCCTTTAAATATGTACCGGATAGCAAAACATATGAAATGATACTGCAAGTAACAAGGAAAAAAATCCAAGTAAATAATACAATGCCTGTGACCATCCCAATGATTTGGTTGATATAGTGTGAGTGAGCGAAACAGCCATGTCCTCCAAGGGCATAGTTACGACCTTCAGGCAGTGACCAGTACACAGGTATCAATGGCGAGGCAATGATGTGGCATCAAGCCTAGCATCACCAGCTGAGAGAACCTCCATGAGAGGCTTGCGTGAGAAGTTTTTCCCAAGAGCTTATACTCTTCTAGTTGTATGTAAGTTTGCTTAATGAAAAGATGTGCATTTCTGTACAAAAAATGCATGTGTCCTTTTGTACCAACTATTTTTTAGTTCGTGTAAACCAACAAGAAAAGGATACACTGGAATGTGTTGTAAATATCCAAAACAAATGTTTCAAGAAAGGAAACAGTGGTATGTTCAGCCCCTGATAGAAAATAAGTGGAGTAAATTATAAGGGTTATCATGCCTAAAACTGGATTTAGTATTGGTAGTTTTAAGATACCATTATAAAATTCAAGTGCTGTTATGCCTAAAACTGTACCGCATATCAAAAGTTACAGATACCACCATTAAGGTACATGTGCTTCATCATGCCAATTATTACTCTATTCTGCCCCAATTAACTAGAACCCTGTACAGCAGTGGCGGAGCCAGAACTTCAACACAGTGTATCAGTGGAAAACTGTGTAGTCAAATACACGTATTTACATTATTATTTACTATTTTTTACATGAAATCACTTGACTGCACAGTTCTAGTGTGGCTCCGCCACTGCTGTACAGACATGGTATGATGATCTCTTGGATGCCAAATAAACAACTCGTTTGGTCTTGCTGTGGATATTAACATGCTAAATAACATGGGATACAACAAAAGTTGTGTTCAGAAAGTTCCTTAGGTTCTAAATTCATGAATATAATGCATCCATGCCCTCCAGAACTATCATAGAGGTTGTCACTTGCCACTTGTCAAAATTCCAAGTCATCTCAAGAATAGGTGAATACATGAAGGAAACTATAAATAACAGTCCAACTGATCTGACATCTCACATTTGTCCAATGTTCTTTTAGGGGCATTGTCCGATGTTCTTAGGCTTGAATGCAGGTACACTCTAATAAAACAAATATACAAAATAGACCCGATTTCATGGCAGTTACTTGTAATCACTCTTAGAAAATATACTAAGCACACCAATAACCAATACTCACATGCTTAGAAAAGAGAGAGCCAACATTTCAGATGCTAAATCTATGATTAGTTCTTATTGAGTGCAGTCATGCCATTGAACTGAATGAGATGTTGGATGACAGTCAATTACTACTACTCATATATGTGATGCCAAACAGGAGGAGACGTAGTACATACTGATTTGCTGATTGATGAAGATAACTTTGTAGTTGCTCTAAAGCAGATCCTGCAATAATGCTTGCCAGAAATACATTGAAGAAAATGAAGATATAGTATTTCGATGCAGATCTTCTCTCCAGCGCAGACACTGATGTCAATCCTTCAACTTTTGACATAAACATTAATATGCTTGGGAGCAGTATAAGGAAGATCTTCAGAGCAATTCCAGGAAGGAACCCTTGGATGAATGATTTGACAGTAGGGCTGAGCAACAATTGAAAAACACTTTCAGAAATCATCAAAAATGCCAACAGAGCAAATACAAGTAAAACATTAGTCATTACATCAAAGGTCCTTAAACTTTCTTTCTACGACGTTCCAAGTTGCAGATTATATATGGTGCTACAGAAACCTAAACAGCAACAGTAAGAAAATTCATGGATTCCTTCAAGGTGTGTCAATCTTTTTGCCACTTTTGTCCACAAAAAATACATAATTACGCATCAGCATCACTATGGGTTCCAATCAATCAGCAGTCCGACCAGTATATTTCATCAACAGTGTGATAGTGAAAGACTACTACATACCTAATTGAAACAACATGACACCAGTATATACATCAGAGCAAAGTCAGAATCAGACCCATGTCTTAGCATAGCAATAGTACACAAGCTATGTTTCATCCATTATTCTTCACAAATTCTAGCGTTAAGTGACCCTCGATTTTGACTTCTTAACAGAAATTTGTAGGTTTTTATGGCATCTGTCAAACTTTTACATCTGCATTTTATATGCTTTTGGTAGAAAAAACACTGTACAGTTTTTACTTCCAATTAAAGTATTACTCCAAGGACATTGGAACCCAAGCAATCCTCAGATGGATCCTGTTTCATCATATTACCGACAGATTATTATCATCAGACAATAATACACAACGATATTACTTGTAATTTATGTTGTATTATGCACAATTAACTACTCTAGGGTCCAACACAACCTACATTTTGTCCTTTTTATAAATAGGCGGTGTTCAAGAACATATGGCAATTCAGCATTGAAGTCACAAGAAAAGTAGAATAATCAGTAGCATCTACTGTAAAACTGAACAAAAAAGAAGTTCTGCAGAAGAATACCATGCTGATGTGCACTTACATTTCAATCAGAGGCCTCAGAAATGGAACTACCTTCTCAATCCCTTCAAGATTTGCAAGGGACTGAACAAATGTGATTGGGACAATATAAAAGAAGTTCAGAAAGAAGAATGCCACCGCAATTATCAACCTTCTAACTGTAAGGTGAACAATTGGAATAGACAAATTATCCCAGTACACATCACGAGGTTCTGGAGCCCACTCAGTCAACCAAACTGTGGGATTACTGGTTTGCTGTGTTTGAGCACACACTGCTGCACCCCACCGTGTCTTAAAGGAAACAAATGCTGCTGGCACAACTAACTTGGGATCCTTCATGATCTTTTCACGCTCTTCAGCTTCCTAAGTTGATGTGATTTGTAAGTGATAATGAATGATATTGCAGGTACTCTTTATTAGAAAAAGGAAAAAAAATGTAATATTATGAATAAGAATACCCTACTTACACGGTCCAATAAAAAGTTAAATTCTTTAAAACTACTCCCTCCCATCCGGTATAAATGGCGTGAGTTGTACTAGCAAATTGTACGTGCCCAGTTCGTTTGCTATGACGTTTAAAACGGATCCGAGGTAGTATTAAATTCAAAAGCAAGAAAACAGATATCATGCCGTTAGCACATGCTCTTGCTTCAGTGAAATAACAAGAACCATTGCATCAGTTGAAACAGCATATATAGCCATTGTTATTTCCTCCGTGCTCTTTCAAGTGTTATTGCAAAAGTCAATATGATGGCTCTTTAAGGGAATATGGTGAAAAATAAGTACATTTATGACAGACAGAAGTTTTTAATGGAAGCTGATTAATTGACTGAAGGAAGAAGCGAATATAGAAGGACTTACTTCCTTTTCTATCCTCTCGATTTCTGATGCATAGTGTTCAACAGCATCCACTTTGGAGCCAAAACATCCAAGAAAACCAGTCTGGTAGAAGAGTATGAATTTTAGGGGCCACAACAAAGAACTAGAATAAAATTTACAATACTATTTTCCTATTTTCCCAGGAACAACCTTAACAGTAGGCCGTTTACTTGTATTTCTTTCGTACTTCAGCTGATAGTAGTCAAGCCAATTCTGCACCTTCTTCTTCTCTTTGACCAGTTTAGCGAGCTTATTTGCATTGTAAACAACCTTCAAAGGGAAATTGCATGCAACAAATTAAATGGGAAAGGCCTGGTAATGCCTTCTAGCGTAAAGGCAAATTTAAAGTGAACAATCATGATTTTACATTAAGCAGTTACTTATTCTACTTTATACATGTCAAACAGAAATAGATCTAAATTTGAGAAAAGATGAAATGTACATACAACAACGAAGATTCGAATGACATTGAAGAAGGTTAAAATTTCTACCAATGCATTTAATCAGATAGATGGTTCGTCTAGAACAATGGACACATATATAAATATAAGAGCATGGCTGGTCAAGAAAATTATGAATGTTACCTGTTGTGTAAGATAGTGATCAGGATGATTCACAAGAAAGAAATGCTACAATGGACACATATATAAATATAAGAGCATGGCTGGTCAAGAAATTATGAATGTTACCTGTTGTGTAAGATAGTGATCAGGATGATTCACAAGAAAAAAATGCTCCGCAAGCTCACCAATTGATTCATCTGGATCAGGCGGTATATTCCGCACCAGGACCTAAAAATCATCCTTGGTCAACTGTATGTACAAATCAGAACTACAATAGGAAAATCCTATTGATCAACAATAGTTAAAAATCCTATTGAGTTCACAAATTAATGGATTATGATTTCTTGGTTAAAAACAAAAGGTAAAAATGACCAAAAAAATCCACATTCCAGTTAATTATATATCTGGATGTAACCATTTTCAAGAGGTAGGCTGTCTCTGTTTTCTATCATAAATGGAATTTGCAAAGTTACATATTAATATTTTTTGCACTTTATTTTTCTTCTATAAAATGCTCCTGTTTGGAACAGGTCCTGAATTCAAGATTGATGTACAATCTAAGTAGTTAAATCCTTTGGTGTCCTTACATCATATAAACCTAACAGTGTAATCTGCAAACGTATTTAACATTCTTTACAGAATGAGCAGTATAAACGATATTTATAACTTGCATGTAGTAGTAGACAAAATAACTATATCCTGATCTACTAATTAGAAAAATTCTGATCTACTAATTAGAAACATAAATACTGAAAATAAAATACAGAATATCAAGAACATACTGTGAACTGGTCTGGGCGGCGTTTTTCTGATGCAAGAAAGCGCAATCTCATTGTTGCGACTATTTCATACTCACGCAACAGAACATAGCATGTCCAAAATGTGAAAACATAAGCCATGGTCAAGTGAGCTATGAACCTGCATTCAAAGAATTACTTATTAACATTCACTCAGTCCTGGAAATACTCAGGCAACAATTCCAAGTTGACAATTAAGCTCTATGTTGTTGTTTGTGATGCTCTGCTGCGGTGCTGCATCATGGTACGCTGGCTTATCAGAATAGCGAATGATAATCCTACAACATAAACTTTGAAGAAAAAAATGCATAACTTAACACTGCATTACCCCCAACAACTCTCTTTAGCATAGACTTGTTTGTTTGTGATTTTCTTATTGACTTCTATTTTTTGTGCTTTGACCATCACTAATGTGGACTACGTGACACGGATTAGCTTCTGGTAATCAGTGGTCCCCAAAACAACTTGCAGTCTCATCATGAAAGCAACCTTACAAAACAGTAATGTGCAAAGACAGTTTAAGAAAAAACTGAACTCATTTAATGCTAACCTCTTTGACCCATGAGGTAAGTTGGATATTGAAAGTTTGTCGATATCACTGTGCTCTAGCTTCGAGCCCTGAAGGGTATCATTGGTCCAGTTAACAGGAACAAGAACAAGAAATGCTAGAATTGTGATTGGAACAAATATCTTAAGCCTGCAAAGGTTAAAATATCATAAGTAACATGGAGTTGGACATGAATAAGAAGATGAAACAGAATCCATCCATTGACCCAACATTGTTAATACATATGCTGCACTCTATATATATAATGCAAGATAGAATAACGACGATTTCGAACCAATACAAAGAAACATTCTTGATGAAAATAGAAATAATTATGTAAAATAAAAATGTTTGGTTAAACACAAAGAGAGATGTTTTCTACAGTGGAAGATCAATAATGCTACATCTACGGGCATTTTCTTACAGAGTGCACTTTAAGGACTGACATGGAGACGAACTGAACAATCACAGGAGGGATTTTCGGAACAGTTGGTTTCAAAGAGCAATCACAGTCAGCTACCTATCATCTGTAAGGCTAGATTGTGAGAAAATGCCTGTAGGTCTAGCACTATTGCTGGAAGCTAGATGTCTTATTTATACAATTGTGGTATCTAAAACTCGCAGATCTATTTGTTATAAGAAAATAATAAAAACATGCAAACTTATAGGACAGCTTGAAGAAAAATACTCCCTCCGTTTTTTAATATAAGATTTTTTAGCTTTTACCTAACTTCACATGTATCTAGACATGTTTTAGTGTGCATGTTCACTAGACATAGTGCATCTAGTTAACATGTGCACTATCTAAAACGTCTTATATTAAAAAACAGAGGTAGTATAAAAGTGCGAAAGAACTAGTATTAAATTATGCATAGTATATCAGCAACATTGGCAGCACCAATTTATTTTACTTTCACTGTATTTCGAGAGTGTTGAATAGGGTGCAATCAATTAATAATCCAAACAGTAGTATTCGTTGTACAATTATAATTGTCTAAAGGATTTTATAAATCTTGCACGCACATGATGAAACTAAGAACTTCACTGGTGAAAAGTGTATTAACTAGGGCACAGTTTTTTGGGGGGTAGAAGTGAGGAGATTTTTCGATAAAGGGAATGTATATTAATATCAAGATGCCACATGCACCCAGCCTCTGCAGAAGTGGGGAGATGAAATATGATACGAAAAAAATGGAACACTAAAACATGCCCACAA
This sequence comes from Poa annua, assembly GCA_026929855.1. Classification (NCBI taxonomy): domain Eukaryota; kingdom Viridiplantae; phylum Streptophyta; class Magnoliopsida; order Poales; family Poaceae; genus Poa; species Poa annua. Next base: position 49,237,552 of record CM049428.1, read on the forward strand.
TATTTGAAATATAAGTTGCATACCCTGTTAAGTAGATCCGCAGATAGACAGCTGAATCAAGTCCAGCATGGCTAATCAACTCATCCTCCGGCATTTTGAGAGCAGCAGGCATCCAACTTAAGAACTTCAAGTACGATCGCCAGTCCAAATTTACAAACTTGCGCACAGAAGCACCACCATGGCCTGGGCTTTGTCTTGCACCTTTGAGATACCACTTTGGGAAGTAAACCCTGTCATTGATGGGCTGTAGCCGCAGGAAAGCAAATGCTAGCAGGAATATGAAGGCAGTCAGTATGTTGATAGCTGCAGAGAGACCTATATCCTGAATTTTCGCCATAGTTGTTCAGGTAACTCCTGGGTGGTCCTACATATGTTAGTGCAAGATGTAAGGATGGATGCAAGCATATAATGTCAAGAAAGTTTGATGTCATGAGAACAAACTTCTGAACTAAACCAAATCAATGAATTGACAATTGAATGGCATAAAAATAAAACTTATAGGGAGGAAAACACTTACTATTGGGTTACTTGATGTAAAATAACCCTCACTAAATAATATTAAGAGTTTAACATGCTAGACTAAGTTCAGTTTGCTTATGAAGCTCGACTCATATGAAACTACCACGTAAAATCAAGCTCAGTTAGCCAAAATATTCTACTATTTTTAACACCAAGTAATGCTGACTGAACTCACAAAAAAGTACATAATTATCAGATATATGTTTTGCTTGAATCCAGTATGACTAATCTCTGGTCCAATATTACCCGTGAAAAGAAAATGTCTGACCTCTGATGCAATATGACCTTTTCTTTTTTTTCTACAGATACAATATGACTTTTCCAGCAGAAAGATGCCAAGGCCAAAACAGTTTACGAAGTAGACAGATCGAAATTAGCACTTAAAGGTACTCGTACATATTTAATGTTGTGAAGATGGTATGGCAAGAAGGACGTCTAAGTTTTAACATGAGAAACCATGCTTTAACTTTGGGATACTTATATCTGACAGCTACAATGGCTGTGAGCATCAATCAATGAAGAAGCGGCGGGGGGGGGGGGGGGGGGGGGGGGGGGGGTTTACAGGCATGAAGCTAAATTCCGATAGTACTTCCAACTGCGAAAGCTACAGAAACGAGGCTACCTAAGATCGTGATTCCCACTGCAGGCAAAACCCAAATCCTATTCCCATCAAAGAAGCTATGGGATGCTCGATGGGCAGCACAAAACTTTGGGCCATCAACATCAGGACACAAGCTAGTAGATAATTAGATATGCAGAGGGTTTTAATAAACTCCGAGAATCCTTCTACTTTGGAGTACCTAGCAAATACTCACATGCAGAGCATCAGAGAAGACATCCTAGCTTTTTTTTTTTTGAAATTTGAGAAGACATCCTAGCTCACACAACGGAAACAAGCTCTACCAGCAAGGTTGGATTGCGCTCCTGCTTGGTTAATCGTTGGCCCATGTGCAAGTAGCAAAAACAATAGACAAAACCGCTGTGTTTAAGAAGGGAATATAAGCCGTGCGCCCGTTACAGCTCAAAATCTCGTAACGCTGTATTAAATTCATTCCATCGGGCAACGTCCACGGGAAGTGAAAACTCGATCTCGAAAAAACGGATAGTCGAGAAAAAGTCATTTGAGTTTGTAATTCAAATTAATTTGTGAATTCGGAGAAAAGTTGATTTTTGATTTATTTAGAAGAGAAAAGGACATACATAATAATAATACGGAAATCGATGGAAGCCAAAATCGTTTCTTCTACCACTACTTTTGTCAGCGCCTGATAGCAGACAGAGCACGGTAAGAAAAAAAAATGGTACTGTAGATTTCATGAGTGGCATGAAACAATCTAAGCCGTCTTACAATTTTGCAGCGGCGCGCGTGGTCGCGAAAACAAAAAAACGGGTTATTATTTCCGTCCGGTGGCGCAGAAGATTTGTTTTGGCGAAACAAGTGCGCGGAAATTTTGTTGTCCGCAAAAGAAACGGAGGAGACCCAGGCAGACAGCAACAGAAGTACAGAAGGGAGGAAGGCAAGGTGCCGAAATCGAAGCGAGTGTGTCACCCGGAGACCCAGATCTGGGCGCAAATCAAAGGAAATAAAAGGGAAGAAACAGATGTCGCTCCGAGCCAGGACGAACGGCACATACCGGGGACGGGGAAGTAGCACCAAGCACGCACAGGACTCCCTCCGCTCAGCCGCCGCAGCACCCCGTGGGCATCCTCTCCGCGGCGCCGGGGGCTGGGATATGTACGCTCTTCTTGCCGACACTCCTCCCCCGCTGGCTTGGCTTGGCTCGACTCGCTCCCACTCCCGCTGGCTGGCTGGAGTCAAGTGAAGTGCTCTCCCTGTACAGCGACGGACGGCGGCTTGGGGCTGAGATTTTATCTCCGTGCGTCGGTCCTTTTCCTGGCGTTGCTCGGCGCGGGTCTCGACCTGGAGGAGAAAACGGCGAGGGCGACGTTACTACTACTACTACTAGCACTACTACCGCTGTCCGTCCGTGCTGGATGTGCTGTGCTGGCTGCGGGAGGGAGGGAGGAGAGGAGTTATGACCTTTCCTCCACGCTGTCGCTGTGCACCACCACCACCTGTGGACGTGGATGGCGGCCGGCCGTCGCCGTCGTCCCTCCCTGTAAGTCTGTAACGGACAGTTTTGCTGCGCTGCGGCCCCTTTGGCTACGAGCGAGGGTTGGTTGCGGCAGATCTCGGCGTGAAGAGTCGGGGGGAGGGGAAGCGGCTCAAGGAAAACGACGCGATGACAGTTGGTGATGGTATGGATTTCGTGGGATTCTCGTATGTGGGGGCGGGCAAGGCCACATCTTCCGGCTCTCACACGAGATGCATGGCGACGTGAGATGCCATGCGTGGACGTTCCGCGGTAAGTTCTTCCTTTTTTTCAAAAAAATTATTTCCGTTTGGGCAGGTGACCTTCCGTTTAGGCATGGTCTCCTGCGATTCTAACGAGCCGTGGATGCCGGACCAAAACATTACAATTTCCTTATTTGTGGATTAGTTAAACGGCATGGTCTCTGCGATTCTAACGAGCCGTGGATGCCGGACCAAAACATTACAATTTCCTTATGTGTCAATGTGTGGATTAGTTAGGGTAGAGAAGCAATCCAGGGACGTACAGGTCTTTGCTTACAACCCCTAAACCTTCCAATCAAGCATCCCTTAATTTGCGATTAAATTGATGCTAATATGCCGCGCTACGTAACGTTTGGCAGCTAAGCAGCCTCCAGGATTTAATGACATATTCAACAGCGTGGATCTTACTACAACTATCGCGCCCCGACGCATATTTTTTAAAACTTCTTTACATTAATAAATATATTTAAATTGAGAACTGAAAAAAAAAGACAAAAATTATATTAAAAAAGGCCCTATCCACTAGGGCTCGTCGCCGGCGCCTACCCCTTGTCGCTGTCGCCGGTGAGGTCGTAGAACGACGGTGGGTCCGAGTGGAAGGACCATGCCACCTCCGGAACCGGACCCTGCGGCGGCGGAGAATGTGGCGGTGGTGCCTGAGAGGAGGACGCCGCCTCAGGCCATGGCGCCCAGTACACAGGAGTGCGCCGTCTTTGGCTGCGGCAACTGTGGCCCGCGGCTGCTGGACGCACCGCCGGTCTCGTAGGCGGAGGCCCTCAGCATTGTGTTGAGGCCCTCCCATCGCCCCGAGCTCCTCCCGCCCGCTCTCCAAGATGGCATGCTCGAAACCCTCCTCCTCGCTGAGCTCCGGCGGCTGGAACTCCGCCACCGGGAGCCCATCTTCTTCCATGGCGACAGGCGCGGCCTGCTCCGCCTCCGGCTCCTCCTCCTTCGGCTCCCACTCAGGCGGTGGTGGCACCCACACGCCCACGGCGCCGTAGTCGTAGTCGCCGTCCCCGAGGAGGCCGTAGCGCCTCCTCGCGTCATGTTCGAAGCCCGGACGATCCTACCACCGGGAGTCCGGGTGGAACTGCTCGTCGTCGCGGAGGTCGGTGGGCAGGAGGCGGCGCCGGATCTCGAGGAAGCGCTCCTCGCCGCCGGCGGGCGGCGGGCACAAGCGGGACAGGCACACGTCTGGCATTTAGATGCCAGCCACCTGGCAGGTGGACGTTGTCCACCCGGCACGGGCGCATTCTGTCGGAACAGCGCCTGCGCAAGAGAGACCCCAATGTAAGGGCGGTCCCTAGCCTTCTTGGGCGGTGGAGATCGACGACGTGACGACGATGAAGAAGAGTCGTCGCCGGACTCCTTCTTAACCTTCCTAAACGGTGAAGGACCGATCATGGTGGCAGTGGAGATGGATTGGGACGAGGAGAGAATGGGTGTGGTCGTGGGAGGTGGCCATTGCGTCCCTTTTAAGGGTGGCCGAGGACGCGGTCTTCCAAGCCATTAATGGCGGGGCGCTGATACGGAAGGCGGTGGCTAGTGGCGCGTCGCCATTGATGGCGGCACAGAAGAGAAAGCGACGGCGTAGCCTTTCGCCTCGAGTCGTCGCAGCCTCGGGAGACAAGAAGCGAGCGCTGCGGTCGCTGGCGCGCGGGACCTGGTCAAAGGGGGAGGACACGCGCGGCCAGTCCGCGGCGACGCAAACCACGCCCAAATTTGGGTCGCGGTAACGTCGCTGCGGACGGATCGGACATTTTGCGTCAGGCCGTTGGGCTGGGTTTTTCCCAGCCCCAGACATTTTCGGACGAGAACGAACCGCGGCCGTCCGTTTGCGTCGGGCCGCTGGAAATGCCCTTGCCTAGCTTTTGTTGTGTGACCATCATCATAAGGATCTGTTCGGGGTCCCCCCTTCCTCCCGTCGCCGAAGCAGCAAGCGGAGGAAGAGGAGCCCAGCTTGGTCGCCGGTGGAGATCGGTGGAAATAGGTCCTGCTGCCTGGTCGCCTGGCCGCTAGGTTAGGAAAAGGCACGCAATCGCAAATTACACCCATCGCACTCATGCCCATCAAAGACTGAAGAGTGGAATCGAAGAGCTGGGAGATTGCGAAAGTTGCCAAAGTCTCGACCTCTTTTGCTTTTTTTCTATCACCCAAAGTTATTTAATTTTAGTGAGACAAGCAAAATTATTTGCAGCGAAGAGTAAGAGGAAACATGGTACCAATATTTTCATAGACAACACTAAAAGGCAAATAAAATAAGCTAATCCAAAATCAATCATTTTACTATTAAAATGAACAAGAACTTAAGTTCTTATTTGATTTGCAAAATTTAAAACATTGAAATGGAAAAGAAAAATTATAGAATTCAGCCTCAAATCCAACAAGACGGACACATGTCACCATGAACTTCAATTTGGCATTATATTCATCCTCAAATTCACAATACCGAATTAATAACCCTTAGAGTTAATAGTGGTTTTAACCCCCTCCTGGTGTTGATTAGGCGCCGAGTTGGATCTTTTTGTTTCCCCATGCTAAGTAGATAAATATGTGCACCCACTTGTTATTACGCGGCCCCATCTTTGACCTTCACGACGACGAGGTCATCATGGCGATGAGCGACGGCGGTGTCATAGAAGCTGCAGAAGCTAGGTGTGACGCCCTAAAATCGGTACTATGTAGATTTAAACGTTGCCGCCGAAATCCGCATAATAACGATGTTAGGTCGCCCACCAGACATAATGTGCACGCCGAAACATGCGCATTATGTGGGTGGAATTGTGATAACATTACAACAGTTCCGATACATCCACAAATACAACAGAAGATAAATTACAACAACGACTCGAACGAGTCAAGATACAAATGATACAATACAAAGATACAAATGACATCGGAAGCAAAAAATAGTATCCGACTACGGATAAGATGCAAACTGGACTAAGAGTCCTGAAGATAAGCGATGGCGCCATATCCCTGCCCAGCCAAGCCGGAGGGATTCCCAAGCTAACGTCGTCGGACTTCAAACCTGTTTGACTGCACATAAAGCACATCCCAAAAGAGGGTCAGGGCACTCCCTGGCAAGCAAAACCGACTTGCCTACTTTCTACACCATCTCCCAAAATATAGGGGAGGTGGACTTAGCGGCAGCAGCACTAGCAACCTAAAGAGACACGCTACAACTTCCGTATAATTAGAGAGGGATAAGAGAGCGCAAAAGGTAAACATCTACAACTAACACCAAACATAACCCATTCTCGGATTAACCCCCTCAACCAAATATGAGGAAGCAATTCGGGAAACTCACACATTGAATAGTTTTAGTTATAATTTATGGTGAAAGTAATTCTATGTTACTAGTCAATTTAATTAACATTAATTAAGTGTAAGTTGTCTAGATCTTGTTAGCCAGCATCATCACCAAAGTCGTCCATAACCGTGGACACGGCTCATCGATAAGATTATACCCTGCAGGGGTGCACTACTGTACCCATACTCGCATGATCAACCCAAGCAAGCATCAGGGCTTCTCAACACGACTTATTCCTTCACTACAGCAAGTCCAGGTGCCACCCATATGAGTTGTTACCCGCGTCAAGAGTCCGGCCGAATTCTCAATTGCGGACTCATTAGTTTGTGTCCACGCGCCATGCGGCTCAAACCACAGTAGGAACTGTCCGCTTCGCGCGCACCACACCTATATGACCCCCTGTATCACATACCCTCTCATCATCATCATCATCATCATGCACATGCATATGAGCAAATGGAAAACCCGAACTAGTTGCGGCACATGGACAAGCTGTAGATCCATTCAAAGTCGAGGGGGGCTCCATTGGGCCTCCCACAAGTGGTTAGTGCGCTCAAAATTGGATCCGAGGACAAAATCTCAGTTCCTAGGTCGATACTGAGCAGAACAAATCACCTCGCAAGGCCTTCCGCCTGGTGCCTTATCTTTTAATTATAATACCCCAATATAATACAACAATTTATTAAGGTAGAAAGATCTATCATACTAAGCAGATGAAACATAAGACCAACAGACGACTCGCACAAACAACTCTAAGCATGCGCTACGACTCGCAAGGCCAACAGATAAACATGCAACGGTATTAGGTTGTGGGGATAAAGCTGTATGGGCTGCAGGATAAACATGTGATGGGATCGCAGTTCAAGAATCGATAACTAGGGTAGCAGAGATCAACGGCAGGAATGAAAGACAATGTATAGGTAAACAAGCAAACTTTGCTTGCCTGGAATCCCGCATGGAAGCAGATCTTGTCGTTGCTCACACATCTCAACGTCTTATCCGCGAAGAAGCAACAAACACTGGAAAGCGTAAAAGATGCATTTTACAACTATGGTAAAAGATCCAGCATGATCATATGAGAATGATGCATGACATGGCAAGATGCAACACATTGCAGGTAATCCAAATTAAGCGGGAAAGCAACCCCGGCAATTAATATTTAGGTGCAAGTTATTTATTTACCCGCAATATTAAATGTTGGTTAGCATGGCAACACATGGCATGGGTGATCTAATTAAATTAAATGGAATAGGGCATTATATATATTGATTTGCCCCACACATTCCATATTTATTAATTAGGTGATTTGCTACACCCGCAACCCAAGAGATGCAACACATGTAATTATGATGCGATATGCACAAGATATGTGACATTTAATAAAAAAAAAGGTTTAGGGTTTGGGTCCGTACGTTGGATCGAGAGAGATAGGGTCCGAAACCGACGTCTTCGGAACGTAGAGGAAGTAGTCGTCGTCGGGGAAGTAGTCGTCGCGGAACCGGGGCATCGTCGTTTGTCGGCGTCGTGGAAGTGGTCGGGTAGTCGTACTCGGTCATCCTCGTTGACGGGCGCGGGCACAGAGGAGCACGGCAAACGGACACCGGAAAGAAAGCGCGCACGGGCGGGCACCGCGACACGGACACGGACAGTGACGGCGACGCGACACCGGAGGGAGCACTCGCACGCGCATTCGGCAACACCTCGATGGGTGGACAACTCGGACACAAAAGCGACGCCGAAGTTCTTGCAGGCAAACCACCGAACACCTTGCGGGCGGTGGACGCGAGGAGGTCGGGGAGGCGGTCCGGGCACTGCCGTGGCCGGGGGATGGCGGCGCCGGGCGACGGCGCGACGTGGGGCGGCGGCGGCGTGCACGCGGAGGCGAGCGACGGAGACGCGCGCGGCAGCCGGGGAGCACACGGGCGGTAGAGCGCAGCGGCGCGGAGCGGCCGAAGATGGCGCGCGGACGAGCAGCACGGACGAGCAGCGCGGGGCGCGCGGCAGCGGCGGCGGCGCACGGCGCGCGCTGGGGCAGGGGGCGCGGCCGGAAGAAGCAGGGCGCACGGTGGAGGAGGAGCGGCGCGCGGGGAGCGGCGACCCGGGGCGCGGCGGCGCGGGCGTGGTGGAGGCGCAGGGCGGCAGCGCGAGGAGGCGCTCGGCGCCGGGGCAGCCGGAGGCGGGGACAGGCGGCGGAGGAAGGCCGGCTGGCGGCGGCGGCAGCCATGGCGGCGAAGCAGGAGGCGCGGGCGGCGCTCGAGGGGCGGCGGCGTGGCCGGCGCGGCGTGCGGGCTGGTGCGGAGAAGTGGCGGCGCGCGCTGGAGGCGCGCGGCGGAGCATCGGGGCGAGCGGCGGCGCTGCGGGCGCGGCAGGCGGCGGGCGCGGGCCGGGGCTTGGAGGCGGAGGAGCTTGGGGCGAGGGGCCGGGGGCCGGCCGGCGGCGGCGTGCGGCCGGGGACGGCGGCGCAGGCGCAGGGGAGCATGCGTGCGGGAAGGAGATGGTGCGGGAGGCTCTCCCGTGCGGGGCGCTCGGGAAGAAGAAAGGAGAAGGAAGAGAAAGAGAAAAAAAAAGAAAAGAAGGAAAAGAAAAAAAAGGGAGGGGGAAAAAGAGAAAAAGAAAAAGGAGAAAGAGGAGGGGGGCGGCTGCAAAGTTCCCAGGGGGTGGGAAGAAATTTCTGGGGGGGAAAAACCTAGGGTTTGGCTTAGGTGGGCTTGGGCTTTATTCCTCTCCCGTTTAACTTTTCGGTTTTATATTTTTAAAACAAAATAGAAAACGAATTTGAACACGAAACTTTTACAAAATATTTTTAGTTTTCATAGGAAAATTTAATAAACTAGTTTTTTAACATTTTTAAAAGATTTGAAAATAACACATTTTTAATTAATTTGAAATGCATTTGAATTTAATTATAGAAATTTAATTTAAATGCAACAAATTAAATTAATGCGATGCGATGCCATGTCGATGCAAAAAAAGAAAAACTCACAAATCTAAAAGGGGATAATCCCGGGGCGTTACACTAGGGGTGCTACCAGCCGCCTCGAGGAGCGTGGGCTACGGCCCAACAAATAAGGGTGTCGCCACCATTGCAGCTTCCTCTGTCGACAGGAGCGCGGTGAAGAGGCCGTCTGTGATGGCGTCCTGGTGCGCACGAAGGCTGGCGGGGCAGTCGACGGCGGCGACCCGGATAGCGGCATTGAAGAAATGGCATGTGCGCTGCTAAAGACCCGCCAGTAGTGCAGCGATGGTGGCAACGAATCCAAAGCCAATGATCGGACCACCGATCAGTAAAAAATCCTTCTCCACTTCTTTCCTTTTGATTTAAGATCAAAAGAATCAGAAAGTAGAATTAGAAAATTGAGCACAAGTTTTCGAAAATTAGGGCCTACACCGACACGTCAACGCCTAATCAGCATAGAAGTGGGGGGAAACAACTTTTTATGTGAAAAAAAACCCTCGAGGGGGTTATTTACCCGGTTTTGTAAATTTGAGGGTGAAAATAGTATCAAATTTCAGGGTGATACGTGTAACATCCCAACATTTTATAATGTTCAAAAATCACTAAAATTTAAAACTTTTCCTTTTATTAAAATAAAATATTAAATGCATAAGGAAACCAACTATAAAAGACTTCAAAGTTTAATATTTCAAATGCCACAGTTTAAAACATTATATTATCCCCTGTATTTCAAAAGACTTTAAAATGTAAATTGACAAATATTTTACAAACTACAATCCATTTTATTTTAAGCAAATAGTTTACTTATAAGAAATTGATTTCAACCACTTAGCCATATCTATCCATAAATTTTCAAATTAATTAAAATTGGTGTTAGTTGCCAAATGGCTATCATTCTCTCAATTAAGTTCAAAACATGGTGTTCAAATTTAAACTCTGTAATTTATAACTATAAACTTTATAGATTTTAAATTAATGAATTAGCCAAATAAACAATTCATTTGCTCAAATGAATTTCATCTATTTTCAAAGCATGAAATGATTAATATATTCTAAATAAGAATAGAATTAAAACAAAAATCTTTTCCAAAGTTGTTATGAAGTTTTCAAATGAAGTATCATAAAATAAAATATAAAGTTACACAAAATAAAATTTAATTAGAATCCATTATATTTCCTATTACTTTAAAAATTATTTATATTATATTAAGCTTCTATTAAACCAAAATAAAGATGCATGTTTAAGAAAATGTGTTTAAATAACTTAAATTCAAACATAATTGAATATGTGTATTTCAGATAATTTATTTAGCCAAAATTAAAATTAATTAAACCCTAGTTATAAATTAAACATAAAGTGTCAATTTCACATCTAATCAATATTTCTAAAGTATTATTTTTAAAAAGTGTTCAAAACATACCCACAACTGGTTTAACAGCAAGATATTATTTTTACAAACATTTAGAAATTAATTTGACATCATTTGGATATTTAAATCAAAAGATATGAATTAAACAAATGAAAACAGAAAAAGAATTACTGGATGACGTCATCGCTGACGTCATCATCGTCAACCTCCAGCCGAAAATCCCGCCCCCGATTTCTCTCCAAATCCGGCGAGATCGACGCGCGGTTGGTTCCCTCCTCTCGCCCTATAAAACCCCTGCACCTCGGCCTCCCTTTGCCCTCTTTTCCCCTTTCGTTGTGCGCCGCCAGGCCGTTCCAATCTCTCGCCGGAGTTCATCCAGGCCGCCGCCGTTTTTCACTTTTCTCGCGACGAGGTGAGCACTTCCCCGCCCGAGACCGCGCTCCTCGTCTCTCCTTTGTTATTGCGCACCTCCTCATGCCTTAGGGCTATAATTTTGTGCAGCCGAACGCCCAATCCGTGCACGAACCAGAGTGACCGGAGCCACTGCGCCTCCATCCACTCCTCCACGGCGTTCCAAGAAGAGAGACTCACCACCGACCTCTCCATCGCCTCCGCCTTGCCCAGCCGCACCTCTACGCCACCTCCACAAGCCCGGGGAGGAACTGAAACGACTGGAGCGTCCACGCCGAGCCGCCGGCGCCGTCGTCCGCGCCATCTCCGGCGAACTGCGCCGCCCACGGTATGGTCAACCGTTCCCAGCCGTCCGATCCAATCTCAACGGCTTAGATTAGACGTCGCGGACGAATCGGTACGATCCGATCTGGACCGTCAGATCCAGATCTGACGGCCCAGATCTGTTAACTTATCCAGTCAGCGCCGCGTGGCAGCCACGTCAGCGCCACGTCACTGCCCAGTCAGCTGCCACGTGGAAAACGATTTTATTAATTAAATTTAATTGGCAGTTTTACAGAAACACCCCTGTCACTTAGATCTATCACAACTTTTTAACCACAACTCCAAATTTAATAATTTTTATATATTTGGAAAGCTCTTGACATGTAGAATATTTTGGATCTGACAAAATTCAAATTTGACTTAGTATAAAATATTCAAATTTAAAATGGTGAATTTGAGTATATTTGTAATAACTTTAAATCTATAAATCCAAAAATTGCAAATAAATATGTTTTAGAAACTTTAGAATATTTGTAAATTAATGCCACTGCTATAAAATATTTTTGAGTAAAATTTAGAATGATTTCATACTTGTGTGTTTAATTTGAATAGTTTGACTAATTTTGGAATAACTTTTGATAGAAACATTAATTTTGATTAAATCCAATTGCAATAGATTTAATTAAATGCTCTCTGTCTATTAACACTAATTATAAAATTTTGTTATAAAAATTTAAACATAGGAAACCTTTAATCTTATAATTATTCCTTTTATTATATTTTCCAAAATCAGAAATTGATTAAATTGCATTTATAAATTCATGCATATTTATAAAGAAATCACAAAAGTTATTTTTTTTATGTTTCTTGTGATTTAAAAATTTCATTTCATTCATAGCATATTTTATTCTCATAGGAAAACCCCTCTTCTTTAGTTTTCTCTAAGTTAGGATTATTTTCAAACTTAGTATTTTGGGAAAAGTGCTATGCACTAGACACTTAGTAATTTTCAACATGGAGCTGGAAGACCAATGAAGGACTTAGCCAAACGAGACTCCAGAAGAATCTCCAAGGAGTGGAAGCACTTAGAAGAAAGATCAAGAAGAAGTTCATGAAGACCAACCAGAAATATTTTCCAAGTCTTGCTCTCTCTCTCTTTCTTTTCTCTGAGACTTCATGAAGGACTTAGAAGAAAACAGACTCTGGAAGCATCCTCAAGATGTCAAGCACTTAGAAGAAAAGTGAGAAGAAGTTCAAGAAGGCCAACCTCCCTTTTATTCTCTAAGTCTTTCTCTCTGCCTTTTCTTCTTCTCTGAGAACTCAAAATTCAAGACCAGCCTCGAGGATACAAGAATCATCAAGTCTGAAGATTATTCAAGTCTACCAAGAATTCAATCAAGACATCACCAAGGAGAATATTAGAAATCTGGAGATGAAGCCTGGAGGACAACTACATATTTCCTTCTATCTTTTCCCTCTTTCCTAATCTTGTCTTTCACATTTGACTTAAACAATTTTGATCATGATATTATCATCTTGAAGTTGTTGGATCCTAGCGGCATAATGAGATGAAGCGGCCTGGAAACAAACCTTACATGTCCACGTACATGAGACCTGTTCCACAATTTAAGTGGCTGGCCGGGTGTCTGTCTCTCTCACTTTAGTGAATATCCAATTTACAAAGAGTTGATAATAATTGTTGATCACCTCGAAGAATAGAGCTAGTAATTTTCTCTAAGTATTTTGCACATCAAGACTAAGCCATTAGAGTGCTTGTTTCAAGAAGATATAAAACAGAGTATGTTTATCCAACTTAAGACCTTAGTCCTTAGTCATTCTTGACCCACCTATTTGCCTTGCATTAACTTAAAAGAATTTCATGGCATGAAAAAGTATTTCTAGCCCTTAGGAATATTTTGCACATCATGCATAAACATATTTTCCTTAGAAAGTTTTATAAAACTTAATTATTCATCTAGTATGTGTTTGTATGCATTGTGGAGTTGTGCTTGCTGTTGATTGTTGTATTGTTGCTTGTCTATACTGTTAGATTGAACGGAGAGTCCCGAGTATCGTTGAAAAGAGTTGTGAACAACGAATACATTCAAAGGCAAGTGGCACACCTCATAAACTTCCTATTTCTATATGCATTACTTAGTGTATTTTTATATGCATGTGTTGCTATGCTAAACCTGTGTAGAATCCCTTATACCTGTGTCTAGGTTCCTATGCAATACTTAGTAGAATTATTGATGCTATGCAAATGTTGTTTTGTGAAAATATAAATTCTACTAAGTTAAGAATGAAACACCTGGGTGGTAAGTGGTTGTATGGTTTATGTTGAGTGGCTGCTCCGGTCCATGTCTATGGTTCCTGGAGTATGTACACTTGTGAATGGCCACCCAGGAACAGAGGAATCTGAAGAACTCCGAGTGACGATTGCTTCCAGTGCAGCCATTGCCATATGGGCTCTGGCTTGATCAATTATTTTGCATGGACTCTCTCCGGCTTGACAAGTAGATGTAGGGGGATGTTAGGTGGAACGGGTCAAGCCAGGTGGGAGGGAAAATGCTTCTGAAAGATCTCGTCTCATTCTCTCCTTTCCTTATCACAAATGGTGTGTAAAGGATACCTTGGGTTGAATGGGTACAATGGTGAAAGTGCACGACCTCTGCAGAGTGTAAAACTAAGTACTTAGCCGTGTCCCCGGTTACGGACAATTTTGAGCAGCTGATCAAGGACGTCAACGGAGGATTCCATCATTCCAACTTCAGAAATAAAACTTGATGGGTGAACAAGGGAAGATGAGATTTATGGTTTTCATGCCATACTCGTCTTGATTTCAAGAAAAGTGTTTTCAAAAGAGTAGGAAAAATTGGCTTTATGCAAATTAGCCTTGAGCTCCACCAGCCAAATATGCATATAGGCTTTAGAGTTATTTCCTTAAGTGTCCACCATAGTGTCACTTGCCAGACTCCATTTTTAATGGAATCTGACCCACGTTGTTGCAATATTTTTCTTATTGCAGATGTGATCAGATGACGAGTGAGGTTTCGTTAAAGGTTTCGAGTCTACAACCAACATGTTTTCGCCTGTGGCAGCATGAAAGTTATAGAGACTCACTGCTATTGTATTTCCGCTGTGTACTTTTCAATGCTAGCTTTATGCTATGCAACTTGTATCAAATATATTTTGTAATTCTGGATCATCGATGTAATAAAAATTGACGCCTTGTTGTGATATTACATCGTAAACTGTGTGTGCAAATGAATCGATCCAGGGATTTGCACTATACACAGGTATCTGCCTTATTTAAAGTGCAGGTACGCTATAGATGGTATCAGAGCACTGTGTTGCCTGTAGGTTCGAAACCCTAGGTTTGGATAGAAATAGGATTTGACCATAGGATTGAAATCTATTTATTCACTTTTCTAAAAACAACACTTTTCATTTTATCTTCCTCATACTCTCATCTACTATCAACCTTCTAAAAACCTCTTATCTTTTTCTAGATGACCATGTCTTATAGTCTAAGTCTGATTCTGCTGCCTCATATGGAAAAGCTACGATTAATCATGAAGTTCTGCATGCATGGAAGACTACTGAAGAACCAGGTTTCGACCAACACTTCTAAGGTATCCAAGAAAGTTGAACAAGAACTTGAAGCAGTCATGAAGGAGGTAGATTTGACCACCACCAAAAATAGAACGACGATATCGTGTTAGTGTATTGATCATATCAACTTGGCTATATGACAATACTAGATTGTTTGTTTGTTGTGAACCTTGTTGCTTGATGTTTGTTAGATGTTGATTGATTATGTTATAGATTGGTTGCCTGGTTTTGTTTTCTTGAACTAGGATTCCTCCATAGTAAAAATAATTCAACTCGTTGCTTTCTAAACCAAACAGATGTCTCACCCCAATACCAACACCAATGATTTGCATACAACTATGCGACTACTATTAGAGAACCAGAGTCAGCTGTTGAAGATGATCAATGATCAACTGCCTAAGATTGATCAAAACCATAGTGATTTTGAAGGGAACCTTATGACCAAACTAAAGGCATGAAAAACCTGTGGAGAGATAGGACATACGTCCCAAGAATGCACTGATGAGTGGCCCCATGGTCATACTGGACATCCAGTTAAGGAATGCCCCACAAGTCAGATTTCTTGCTGTTTGTGTGAAGCAACAAATCATGTTCCAACGCAATATCAACTCTACCCCGTGGTGCAAGAAGTCAGTCAGCAAGCCAAAAAGGGGATGCAACAAAATCTCATGAAGTATGTGGAAGTACAAGAAAATAAGGAGGAACACAAAAGAGATACTAGCCATATAACATGTATTACCTGTGGAGAACTAGGACATTATTCATGGGACTGCAAAGAGAAAAGGACTGGTCAGGATACTAAACCAAATCTTCATCAAAATGAGACTGTGGGTCATACTAAGGTGAAGAATGAAATAAGAGTAAGGTCACTTCCGAAGAAATCCAAAAGTACCTCCAAGTGTTGCTATAAATGTGAAGGAGATCACCTAGCTCGAAACTGTCAAATCAAACGAGACTGGACTTCTTTAATTGAGATAGAATATAGCAAACAAGATTTGGAAGAGCTGTTAGCCCTGGAAACACCAAAGAAGAAGAGGAACTTAAGTGACGTAATTTGCTACAAATGTAAAGACAAAGGACATTATGCTGATAAGTGCCCAGTAAAGATGAAGGAGAAATGCCTTAACCGCTCACAGAAGAAAATCATCAGTTCCGTGACATGTCGCAGATGCGGAGCAACATGACACTATGTCAGTGGCTGCCCTGAGTGGAAGAAGAATAAATCTCTCCAAGGACCGAGTGGAAAGCGTGAGTGCTAAAAACTTTCTGTATCCACCACATGCCATTGTATTTTGAACACTTGTACGCTCTACATCAGAGGAATAAACAAGATTACACAAAGTTTCTAGACTGACCACAAAAAAAATTTCTTTTAAGGGTGGTAGCCACCTAGATAATTCAAACCCAGTCGCTTAAACACAGAGATCCCAAACTATCTTTCTTTTCATCCTTCTAATCAGAAAAACCATTCGCTGCCAAGTTTTCAAGTTTCCATGTCAGAAATTTCATTTCCCAAAACATCTCGAGTTATCAGAATCATTCAAGCATTTGCTTTCTTTCTAGCTTCTCCGAATCTCGGGGACGAGATTCCTTTTAAGGGTGGTAGTCTGTAACATCCCAACATTTTATAATGTTCAAAAATCACTAAAATTTAAAACTTTTCCTTTTATTAAAATAAAATATTAAATGCATAAGGAAACCAACTATAAAAGACCTCAAAGTTTAATATTTCAAATGTCACAGTTTAAAACATTATATTATCCCCTGTATTTCAAAAGACTTTAAAATGTAAATTGACAAATATTTTACAAACTACAATCCATTTTATTTTAAGCAAATAGTTTACTTATAAGAAATTGATTTCAACCACTTAGCCATATCTATCCATAAATTTTCAAATTAATTAAAATTGGTGTTAGTTGCCAAATGGCTATCATTGTCTCAATTAAGTTCAAAACATGGTGTTCAAATTTAAACTCTGTAATTTATAACTATAAACTTTATAGATTTTAAATTAATGAATTAGCCAAATAAACAATTCATTTGCTCAAATGAATTTCATCTATTTTCAAAGCATGAAATGATTAATATATTCTAAATAAGAATAGAATTAAAACAAAAATCTTTTCCAAAGTTGTTATGAAGTTTTCAAATGAAGTATCATAAAATAAAATATAAAGTTACACAAAATAAAATTTAATTAGAATCCATTATATTTCCTATTACTTTAAAAATTATTTATATTATATTAAGCTTCTATTAAACCAAAATAAAGATGCATGTTTAAGAAAATGTGTTTAAATAACTTAAATTCAAACATAATTGAATATGGGTATTTCAGATAATTTATTTAGCCAAAATTAAAATTAATTAAACCCTAGTTATAAATTAAACATAAAGTGTCAATTTCACATCTAATCAATATTTCTAAAGTATTATTTTTAAAAAGTGTTCAAAACATACCCACAACTGGTTTAACAGCAAGATATTATTTTTACAAACATTTAGAAATTAATTTGACATCATTTGGATATTTAAATCAAAAGATATGAATTAAACAAATAAAAACAGAAAAAGAATTACTGGATGACGTCATCGCTGACGTCATCATCGTCAACCTCCAGCCGAAAATCCCGCCCCCGATTTCTCTCCAAATCCGGCGAGATCGACGCGCGGTTGGTTCCCTCCTCTCGCCCTATAAAACCCCTGCACCTCGGCCTCCCTTTGCCCTCTTTTCCCCTTTTGTTGTGCGCCGCCAGGCCGTTCCAATCTCTCGCCGGAGTTCATCCAGGCCGCCGCCGTTTTTCACTTTTCTCGCGACGAGGTGAGCACTTCCCCGCCCGAGACCGCGCTCCTCGTCTCTCCTTTGTTATTGCGCACCTCCTCATGCCTTAGGGCTATAATTTTGTGCAGCCGAACGCCCAATCCGTGCACGAACCAGAGTGACCGGAGCCACCGCGCCTCCATCCACTCCTCCACGGCGTTCCAAGAAGAGAGACTCACCACCGACCTCTCCATCGCCTCCGCCTTGCCCAGCCGCACCTCTACGCCACCTCCACAAGCCCGGGGAGGAACTGAAACGACTGGAGCATCCACGCCGAGCCGCCGGCGCCGTCGTCCGCGCCATCTCCGGCGAACTGCGCCGCCCACGGTATGGTCAACCGTTCCCAGCCGTCCGATCCAATCTCAACGGCTTAGATTAGACGTCGCGGACGAATCGGTACGATCCGATCTGGACCGTCAGATCCAGATCTGACGGCCCAGATCTGTTAACTTATCCAGTCAGCGCCGCGTGGCAGCCACGTCAGCGCCACGTCACTGCCCAGTCAGCTGCCACGTGGAAAACGATTTTATTAATTAAATTTAATTGGCAGTTTTACAGAAACACCCCTGTCACTTAGATCTATCACAACTTTTTAACCACAACTCCAAATTTAATAATTTTTATATATTTGGAAAGCTCTTGACATGTAGAATATTTTGGATCTGACAAAATTCAAATTTGACTTAGTATAAAATATTCAAATTTAAAATGGTGAATTTGAGTATATTTGTAATAACTTTAAATCTATAAATCCAAAAATTGCAAATAAATATGTTTTAGAAACTTTAGAATATTTGTAAATTAATGCCACTGCTATAAAATATTTTTGAGTAAAATTTAGAATGATTTCATACTTGTGTGTTTAATTTGAATAGTTTGACTAATTTTGGAATAACTTTTGATAGAAACATTAATTTTGATTAAATCCAATTGCAATAGATTTAATTAAATGCTCTCTGTCTATTAACACTAATTATAAATTTTGTTATAAAAATTTAAACATAGGAAACCTTTAATCTTATAATTATTCCTTTTATTATATTTTCCAAAATCAGAAATTGATTAAATTGCATTTATAAATTCATGCATATTTATAAAGAAATCACAAAAGTTATTTTTTTTATGTTTCTTGTGATTTAAAAATTTCATTTCATTCATAGCATATTTTATTCTCATAGGAAAACCCCTCTTCTTTAGTTTTCTCTAAGTTAGGATTATTTTCAAACTTAGTATTTTGGGAAAAGTGCTATGCACTAGACACTTAGTAATTTTCAACATGGAGCTGGAAGACCAATGAAGGACTTAGCCAAACGAGACTCCAGAAGAATCTCCAAGGAGTGGAAGCACTTAGAAGAAAGATCAAGAAGAAGTTCATGAAGACCAACCAGAAATATTTTCCAAGTCTTGCTCTCTCTCTCTCTTTCTTTTCTCTGAGACTTCATGAAGGACTTAGAAGAAAACAGACTCTGGAAGCATCCTCAAGATGTCAAGCACTTAGAAGAAAAGTGAGAAGAAGTTCAAGAAGGCCAACCTCCCTTTTATTCTCTAAGTCTTTCTCTCTGCCTTTTCTTCTTCTCTGAGAACTCAAAATTCAAGACCAGCCTCGAGGATACAAGAATCATCAAGTCTGAAGATTATTCAAGTCTACCAAGAATTCAATCAAGACATCACCAAGGAGAATATTAGAAATCTGGAGATGAAGCCTGGAGGACAACTACATATTTCCTTCTATCTTTTCCCTCTTTCCTAATCTTGTCTTTCACATTTGACTTAAACAATTTTGATCATGATATTATCATCTTGAAGTTGTTGGATCCTAGCGGCATAATGAGATGAAGCGGCCTGGAAACAAACCTTACATGTCCACGTACATGAGACCTGTTCCACAATTTAAGTGGTTGGCCGGGTGTCTGTCTCTCTCACTTTAGTGAATATCCAATTTACAAAGAGTTGATAATAATTGTTGATCACCTCGAAGAATAGAGCTAGTAATTTTCTCTAAGTATTTTGCACATCAAGACTAAGCCATTAGAGTGCTTGTTTCAAGAAGATATAAAACAGAGTATGTTTATCCAACTTAAGACCTTAGTCCTTAGTCATTCTTGACCCACCTATTTGCCTTGCATTAACTTAAAAGAATTTCATGGCATGAAAAAGTATTTCTAGCCCTTAGGAATATTTTGCACATCATGCATAAACATATTTTCCTTAGAAAGTTTTATAAAACTTAATTATTCATCTAGTATGTGTTTGTATGCATTGTGGAGTTGTGCTTGCTGTTGATTGTTGTATTGTTGCTTGTCTATACTGTTAGATTGAACGGAGAGTCCCGAGTATCGTTGAAAAGAGTTGTGAACAACGACAACATTCAAAGGCAAGTGACACACCTCATAAACATCCTATTTCTATATGCATTACTTAGTGTATTTTTATATGCATGTGTTGCTATGCTAAACCTGTGTAGAATCCCTTATACCTGTGTCTAGGTTCCTATGCAATACTTAGTAGAATTATTGATGCTATGCAAATGTTGTTTTGTGAAAATCTAAATTCTACTAAGTTAAGAATGAAACACCTGGGTGGTAAGTGGTTGTATGGTTTATGTTGAGTGGCTGCTCCGGTCCATGTCTATGGTTCCTGGAGTATGTACACTTGTGAATGGCCACCCAGGAACAGAGGAATCTGAAGAACTCCGAGTGACGATTGCTTCCAGTGCAGTTATTGCCATATGGGCTCTGGCTTGATCAATTATGTTGCGTGGACTCTCTCCGGCTTGACAAGCAGATGTAGGGGGATGTTAGGTGGAACGGGTCAAGCCAGGTGGGAGGGAAAATGCTTCTGAAAGATCTCGTCTCATTCTCTCCTTTCCTTATCACAAATGGTGTGTAAAGGATACCTTGGGTTGAATGGGTACAATGGTGAAAGTGCACGACCTCTGCAGAGTGTAAAACTAAGTACTTAGCCGTGTCCCCGGTTACGGACAATTTTGAGCAGCTGATCAAGGACGTCAACGAAGGATTCCATCATTCCAACTTCAGAAATAAAACTTGATGGGTGAACAAGGGAAGATGAGATTTATGGTTTTCATGCCATACTCGTCTTGATTTCGAGAAAAGTGTTTTCAAAAGAGTAGGAAAAATTGGCTTTATGCAAATTAGCCTTGAGCTCCACCAGCCAAATATGCATATAGGCTTTAGAGTTATTTCCTTAAGTGTCCACCATAGTGTCACTTGCCAGACTCCATTTTTAATGGAATCTGACCCACGTTGTTGCAATATTTTTCTTATTGCAGATGTGATCAGATGACGAGTGAGGTTTCGTTAAAGGTTTCGAGTCTACAACCAACATGTTTTCGCCTGTGGCAGCATGAAAGTTATAGAGACTCACTGCTATTGTATTTCCGCTGTGTACTTTTCAATGCTAGCTTTATGCTATGTAACTTGTATCAAATATATTTTGTAATTCTGGATCATCGATGTAATAAAAATTGACGCCTTGTTGTGATATTACATCGTAAACTGTGTGTGCAAATGAATCGATCCAGGGATTTGCACTATACACAGGTATCTGCCTTATTTAAAGTGCAGGTACGCTACAATACGTGTCCATTTGGGCAGTGGCATATCTAGGAAAAAAGTGGAGGGTGGGCACTGATGAGCGCTACACGGGTGCGTAGTTGGAAAACCCCAAGAGTAAGGTGTGAAGTAGTGCATCAACAAATTCCCCTCAGTGATGAAACCAAGGTTATCGAACCAGTAGGAGATGAAGAACACGTCTGAAGGTCTCCCTAGCAATGGCGCCAGAAAACAGCTTGTTGGCGTGGAAAGGGAGGTGGAACCTGGACAACACAATCAAACTACTTTGCCCCAACGAAACAGTGAGGTTGTCAATCTCACTGGCTTGCTGTAACAAAGAATTAAACGTATGTGTGGAGTATGATGTTTGCAGAATATGAAAGTAACAGTTTGCAGTTGGTTGTATTATCAGTTTAAAGAAAAGGACCGGGGTCCACAGTTCACTAGTGGTGTCTCTCCATAAATAATAATAATAGCATACATGCGGGTAAACAAATTACATCTGGGCAATTGACAGAATAAAGAGCTGCATAATGATGCATATACTAATGTCATGATGTCTAGTGTGAGATTCATTTGGTCATTACAACAATGTACATAGACCGTTCCAACCGCATCTATGACTCATAATCCACCTTCCGGTTAGCGTCCGCACCCATTTCAGTATTAAGTTGAAGCAACAGATTATTGCATTAGGCAAAGTGTGTAATGTAAGTAATAACATTATCCTTAGACAAAGTACTACTGTTTTATCCCTAGTAGCAACAGTACATCTACAATCTTAGAGCTTGCTGTCACTACCCCAGATTAAATAGAGACATGAACCCACTATTGAGCATAGATACCCCCTCTTGGAGTCACAAGCATCTACTTGGCCAGAGCATTGTAACATCCCAACATTTTATAATATTCAAAAAAATCACTAAAATTTAAAACTTTTCTTTATTAAAAATAAAATATTAAATGCATAAGAAAACCAACTTATTTTTTTTGAAGCGCAAAACAGTAGGGTAAACCCCTACTGCCTCATTTTCTATTTTCTCATTCACAGCATATAAAATAATACAGAGTAGGTGTTCATAAGGTATCAACCCATTGGGACATACCCTCCCTAAGAGAGGGCTTAGCTTTGTGCATCACAAGCTTAAAACAACAAATAAAATCCTGGAAGCAAACATCCAGGTTGATCTCCTGACTATCAAAAATACTTCTGTTTCTGTGCGTCCAGATCGCCCAGCATCCAACAATGAGTGTTTCCTTGAAGCAAATCAAATTGTATCTTCTTTTGGCTTCCATCAACATAAGCATCAGATCAAGATCAGCATTCCACTCAAAATTAAGCTTCCACCAGAAATTACGGCTGAAATCACATTCAAAGAAAAGGTGTCTATAATCCTCAAAACCACCATCAGAGCAGAGAATGCAATCATAAGATTCAATGATGAAATTCTTTCTTGCCAACAATTCCCTTGTGTTCAACCTATCTTGTAGGAGCAACCAAAAGAAAATTTTATGCTTTGGGAGAACACATGATTTCCATATCCACCTCATGGGTATAGGAGCCAGTTCTGAAGTTGAAAGTCTAGCATAGACCCGTTTGCTAGAATAAGGTTTGAGAGAGGGTGAGAGCAACCACTGATCAGGAGTAGATATGCCATCTCTACTCAGGAGAGTAGACTGAAGGTCAACACATTGTTGAGCTGCTATAGGAGAAATAGGAGTATGAAACATATCAAAGATGTTCTCATCGCTGAGTATAGCAAAAACTTGTTTTAAGGTAATCTCCTGACTCCTCGCAAATGAGCAAAGATGAGGCATCTTATTTCGCAAGAGATCATCCGACCAATTATCAAACCACAGCCGAATAGTACTACCATCACCAGGTTTAACAGAAGCTAACTCCAAAAAGGAAGTTAGAAGTGTCAAGCAATCCTTCCACCAGAATGAACCACAAGGATTAGAATTTTGAGGGACCTTGCCCTCAGCATAATGTGCCTGCCAAATGAGCTGAACCCATGACACATCTGCTTTGTTCATAAACTTAAAAAGGTGCTTTAATAACAAGGCACAATTCTGAGTCCTCAGATTTAGAACACCAAGGCCTCCAGCCTTTTTTGGTTTGCATACTGTATCCCATTTAACCAGACATTTTCCTTTTTTGTGAATATCCTTTCCTCTCCAGAAGAAACCTCTTGTATTTCCTTCCACATAATCCAAAAAACCCAGAGGCAGCTTTAAGGTGCACATTGCAAAATTCGGGATGGCCGATATAATAGATTTAACAACAATAAGTCTACCATCATATGAGAGTGTATCAGCAATCCCAACTAGTCTTCTGTCAATTCTTTGTATAATGCCAAGCAGATCCTCCATCCTAGGCCTAGTAGTGCCTAGTGGTAAACCAAGATAGGTGAAAGGTAGGGATTCAACCTGACAGCCAATGGTCTGTGCAAGTTCTAGACTCTGTTGTTCCAAGATATTAATCGGCACCAGAGAGGACTTTGAGTAATTCACCCTTAAACCAGTTGAGGAGAACTTTTCCAGCAAAACTTTGAGTCTGTTTAACTGAATATTACAAGCTGGCATGATCAGCAGTGTATCATCTGCATATTGTATAATTGGATAGTCCAAACCAAATGAGCTATCTAGAGGTAAATCAAGATCACCTATTCTCCAGGCCTCATTAATAACAAACTGCAAGAGCTCAGCAGTAGATACGAAGAGCAGGGGTGAAAGGGGATCACCTTGCCTGACACCACGTTTGCAGATTTTTTTTTCCCGGCACACCATTTAAGAGAACACTAGCAGAGGCAGAGAATAAGATGGACTTTATCCAGCCAATCCATTTTCCCCTGAATCCCATATGTTCCAACATAAGAAGGATTGCACTATACTCCACCTTATCAAAAGCTTTCTCAAAATCAAGCTTAAGGATAATGATTTCCTTTTTTGACTTATGACAAAGGTGGATATATTCAAAAGCCCAAGCAAGACAGTCTTGTATGGTTCTGCTCTTAATAAAACCGTACTGATTTTTATGTAAGGCTCTAACAATCACCTTCTGCATTCTATTGGCCAATAGCTTAGTGATAAGTTTAAGTGTGATACTAACCAAAGAGATTGGTCTATAATCATTAACCCCCTCAGGATTGGGTTTCTTGGGGATCAGAGTGATAAAAGCAGAATTAATGCTAGTGATATCCAAATTACCCTCATAGAACTTGAAGCAAAGGTAATAAAACTGCTCCTTCACAACCTCCCAGCTATTTTTCAGGAATGCTCCATTAAAACCGTCAGGTCCAGGTGACTTGTCAGTAGGCATCTCTTTCACTATCCCATCAATCTCTGTTTCAGTAAAAGGAGCTTCTAAAGCAGAAAAATCAATGAGGCTGTTAGGTACCACTAGGTTCAGAAGATCAAACAACATCTCAGGATTATCAGAACACCCAGTTCTCTTCTTGAATGCATGCCACAAAATAGCAGCCTTATCCTCATGATCACAAACAACACGACCATCATCAGTATAAATATTGGCAATAAAATTGTTTCTGAAGCTTTTGGTTGCAAAGGTGTGAAAAAAGCTGGTATTTTCAGCACCAAGTTTGGCCCATCTAATCTTAGCCCTATTCCTCCAATAGATTCTTTTGGCCTCTAGGATCTTTGAGAGATGGGTCTTAATAGTTTTCCTGAAATTGACTTCAGGAATGGATAGCCTCCTTTGATCTTCCAGACCGTCTAACAGAGCAAGCACAAAGCAACAAGAGTCAATAATTTTGTTTAGCTGAGATAAACTTTTACTCCATTTTTTAAACCCATATCTGAGATGCTTTAGTCTGGCAGTTATATCCTGAGCAGCATTTTTGAAGAGGCCAGGATTATGCCAATTTCGTGTGATGGTCTCCTTGAAACCATGAAAATTTATCCATTGCTCCTCAAACTGAAAGATCCGTGATTTAGGGATGTCAATTCCAATCTGAACTTGCATGGGGACATGATCAGAAGATAATTTAGCAAGAGGATTAGCCATAGTGTTTGGAAAGTTTGATGTCCAATATGCAGAAGTAAAAACCCAGTCAAGCTTTTCCAAAAGGGGGGGGTTTTGCATATTACTCCAAGTAAATGCTCGACCTTTCAAAGGAATTTCAACCAAATCATGATGGCTAATCAGTCTATTGAAAGCAATCATGTTGTTAACATCTCCACCTGGCCTGTTTCTGTTTTCTGGACCACGAACCAGATTAAAATCACCCATAATAATCCAATTATCCATTGGGGAGGAATCGAGATTAAGCAACCAATTGATAAAAAAGGATCTCTCGTCAGGCTGGTTGGGTCCATAAACATTAGTAAGATACCAGATATGACCACTTATATTGCAAGAGAATTCCACTGTGATATGATAACGAGAGATACTAATTTGTTGCCCTCTGAAGAAGTGACTGTTCCAGATAATAATCAGACCACCAGAACTACCAATAGACGGAGAGTGGATGAACTGATCAAAACGCCGTGGTGCAAAATTTCTGATATAAGACAGGTCAAAGTTCTCTCTTTTAGTTTCTTGGAAACACAAGATGTTGCAATTTGATTCCTCTATATTTTGTCTGATGTCATTCCACCTCAATTGGGAATTAATCCCCCGTAAATTCCAGTCTAAGATAATCCATTTTCTACTCATTATAAACCAATGCAGGTGAGTGAGCACTGAGCAGAATTAAAAAGCTCAGTTTGCATGTAAGAAAGCAAAGGCATGTGGATAAGGAAAAAAGACATAGCCTAAAATGCCCATAACATGCAGAACAACAAGACCACCAATAACATAACTGCTAGGTCGGGATAACAGAACACCAACTAGTCACCGACAAAGTAGAATGAGACAACGAGTACTGATATAACACAAGATCCCCACACAGCACCACAGAACTGCCACCACACACAGAGACGATACAAGTGTTCACTGCGCAACATAAAGCCAAATACAGTCTTATTACATGCCATTGACTCTTAAGGTTCAGAATAAAAGAAACCACAAAATATATCCTTTGGAACTGACTGCACTCGTCAGAAAGGATCAGACCCCAGCATGAAGTAACTTCATTCCACACTATCATTGGTACTATCATAGTTGAGGTGATCATCAGAAACATCTTCAAGATGCATCTGGCAGGGCCCAGTAGCAATGGACTGCAGTAGATCAATAGGCAGGTGAGGAGGTGTGGCCGCTTCAGAATCAATGACAGAGGCAGTGTATTTTTTCACGCGTTCCTTGGCATAAACCTCAACATCTTTGGCATCCTTGAATCCATCCTTGATTTTAGCTAACCTGGAACTCCTCCTAACTAGCTCAGTAGTGAATGGAGCTTTACATTTTCTCTTCCTGGCAGAGACAGAAGCAGGGACCAGAACAGTTCCCTCATCCTCAAGTTCAGTCAGCTGTACCGAAGAAGCAGGCTTAGGAATGGCAGCTTTTGTGTTGATATGAAGAAGGCATTTGCTCTGAGTAGACCCATCTGTATCCACCTCAACAATCTGACAAGATGTGCCCACAACTATATTGTCAGATAAAGCAGATAGGAGATCAGTTGGTGAGACAGTAATAGTGGTTAGCAAATTCTGAACTGCAGCAAGATAGTTCTATGGAGGCAATGGCTGAGCAGCTGCAACATTCTGTGCTGAAACAGAAATAGAGTCTGCAACATCCTTAGAGTGTTCTGCAACATTAACAGGTGAATGCAGTTCATCCTCATTAGCAGAAGATACCTCTTGGGCATTGTGGTCAGCAATAGGTAAATCCTCAACAGCTTCTACTGGGTCAAGCTCCTGCAACATAACTTCCTGATCAAGAGCCACATCTTCTTGATCTATCTCAGGTGCAATTCCTTCCTGAGCATTGACATGGGCAACAGGGCTCTGTGGAGGTGTCTGAAGAACATGGTCGTCGATATTCTGAACTGGGACAGCAACAAGTTCAGCAGGTTCAGGACCTTCGTTTTCGGCATGCCACATGGCAAACCCATCCACCACAATAGGAATAGGGTGGGGGTTCTCTCCATCAGGCGGGAGAGGATCTTCATCACCCGCACCAACACCAAGCATATGAGTATTGAGCAGATGACAGGGGCAGGACCAGCTCCCACCTTGACCGTCTGCACTGAAGTTTTGAACCACCACAATGCTGCCTGGAATACTCTCAAGGTCAAACGCCCTAATCTTAACCAGAATCCGTGCTTTGTTATCTTCATCACGGTTCCAGATCAAAAAACGTCCGTAGGGTGCAAAGGTAGTAACAATGGAGTTTAAGTTCCAACATTCAGGTGGGAAATTCAGCAGTATTATCCACACATCATGAGTAAAGGTTTCCTTCACTATGAAAAACCTTCAAACCAATTTCATGAAATAAATAGTTTCCTCATAAGTATATGATTCCAACCACATAGCCATAGCTATTCATAAATTTAAATAATATTTACAAGTGTTCTTTTTAAACTATTTAAAACATGATCTAATTGTCAAATAGTTTTTCATTCTCTCAACTAAGTTCAAAACATGGTGTTAAAATTTCAATTCTGTAATTTACAACTATAAACTTCATAGATTTGAAATTAATGAATTAGCCAAATAAACATTTCATTTGCTTAAATGAATTTCATCTATTTTCAAAGCAGGGAATGATTAATATATTCTAAATAAGAATAGAATTAAAACAAAAATCTTTTCCAAAGTTGTTATGAAGTTTTCAAATGAATTATCATAATATCAAATATAATGTTGCACAATTATTTTCAATTAAAAATGAATACCTTATATTTCACCTTTCCTAAACATTATTTATATTTAGTTCTTTAATATCATGCCAAAATAAAGAAGAATGATTTCAGCAAAACAAGTTTAAATAACTTAAATCCAAACATAATTGAATATGTGTATTTCATATAATTTATTTAGCCAAAAATTAAAATTAATTAAACTCTAGTTTAAATTAAACATAAAGTGTCAATTTTACATTTATTTAATATTTTGAAATTATTATTTTTGAAAAATGTTCAAAACACTCCCACAATTGGTTTAACAGAAAGATAATGAATTTTACAAATTGTTAGAATCAAATTTGAGTTGAATTGGATTTACATTTTAAAAGTCATTTAAAAATACAGAAAAAGAAAAGAACACAAAAAAAAGGAGAAACGGACCAGCCTCCCGAGCCATTGGGCCGAAGCCCATCTTCTATCTGCCGCGCGCGCAGCCGCAATGGCCCAACATCAGCCCAGACGCTTCTCCCTGTCGCTGACGTGCGGGACCCGCTTGTCATCTCCTTCCCTAATCGTGCTACGAACGAACTCGAAACAGAGCGGAAATCGGGCAAAAAATCTTGCCGATTCTTGCGGGATTTGATCTCCTTTCCCCCCATATAAACCCCCGCAAACAACTCCCTCGAATCCCTAACAAACCCTAGCCCGAGAGCCCCCAGGCTGCTCGGATTCGTGCCGCCACAGTCGCCATTGCCGCCGGCAAAAAGCTTCGGTTCCGGTGAATCTCGGAAACCTCGAGCTCTCTCTCCTGCCCCATCTCCTTTCCTACGTCCATGCGCGCCTGTCTGATTTTTCCTGTGATTTGTAACACGCCAGATTGACGAGCCCGTGGTCGACCGAAGTCCGCCGCCGCCCCGTGAACTCCGGCGAAGATTCCCGACGGAATCAGACTCCTCCCCTCCGTTCTGAGGTCACCAACGTCCTCGCCTCGACCCAACGGTCCTCTAGGTATGTTCTATGCACCCCCCACCTCCTCCTCCGTCGTGGACGTCCACACGCCACCACGGGTAAGGCTCGCCGGAGCAACTCCGGCGACCTAGCGCCGCTGGCCTCTGGTAGATTTGATCTCCACCATCGGATCTCGATCGGACGGATCGGTTTTTATTATTTAACCGAACCGGTCCGTTGTGTTCTCATCCGTTAGATCTAAAACGTGTGGATCAGATCTGATCACTTATCCAGCTCAGCGCCTAGTCATCAACCACGTCACTGCCCAGTCAGCTGCCACGTGAGAAATGCATTTTCTTAATTAAATTTAATTTGGCAGTTTTACAGAAACACCCCTGCCACTTAGATCTGTCACAACTTTTTAACCACAACTCCAAATTTAATAATTTTTATATATTTGGAAAGCAATTGACATGTAGATTATTTTAGATCGGCCAAAATTCAAATTTGACTTAGTATAAAATATTCAAATTTCAAATGGTGAATTTGAGTATATTTGTAATAACTTTAAATCTATAAATCCAAAAATTGCAAATAAAATTGTTTTAGAAACTTTAGAATATTTGTAATTTAATGCCACTGCTATAAAATATTTTTTGAGTAATTTTTGAATGAATTCATAGTTATATATTTAATTTGAATAGTTTGACTATTTTTAACATAACCATTAATAGAAATATTATTTTTGATTAAATCAAATTGCTATAAATGCAATTAAATGCCCCCTGTCTATTAACACTATTTATTAAATTGTATTATAAAAATTTAATCATAGAAAACTCTAATCTTATAATTATTCCTTTTATTATATTTTCCAAAATTAGAAATTAATTAAGTTGCATTTATAAATTCATGCATATTTATAAAGAAATCACAAAAGTTATTTTTATGTTTCTTGTGATTTAAAATTTCATTTCATTCATAGCATATTTTATATTGTAGATATAATTTTCATAGGAAACCCCTCTTCATTAGTTTTCTCTAAGTTAGAAATAATTTCAACTTAGCATTTTTGTGAAGTGCTACACTTAGACACTTAGTAATTTTCAACATGGAGCTGGAAGACCAATGAAGGACTTAGCCAAACAAGACTCCAGAAGAATCTCCAAGGAGTGGAAGCACTTAGAAGAAAGATCAAGAAGAAGTTCATGAAGACCAACCAGAAATATTTTCTAAGTCTTTCTTCCTCTTTCTTCTTTCTCCCTCCTTCTTCTGTTAGACTTCATGATGACTAAGTAAATCCAAGACCAACCTCGAGGATACAAGAACCACCAAGTCTGAAGATTTATCAAGTCTATCAAAACTTCAATCAAGACATCATCAAGGAGAATATTACAAGTCTGGAGATGAAGCCTGGAGGACAACTACATCTTTCTTCTATCTTTTCCCTCTTTCCTAATCTTGTCTTTCACATTTGACTTAAATAATTTTGATCATGATATTATCATCTTGAAGTTGTTGGTTCCTAGCGGCATAGTGAGATGAAGCGGCCTGGAAACAAACCTTACATGTCCACGTACATGAGACCTGTTCCACAATTTAAGTGGCTGGTCGGGTGTCTATCTCTCTCACTTTAGTGAATATCCAATTTACAAAGAGTTGATAGTAATTGTTGATCACCTTATCAACTTAGTAATTTCTCTAAGTATTTTGCACATCATGGCTAAGCCATTAGAGTGCTTGTTTCAAGATGATTTAAAACAAAGTATGTTTATCCAACTTAAGACCTTAGTCCTTAGTCATTCTTGACCCACCTATTTGCCTTGCATTAACTTAAAAGATTTTCATGGCATGAAAAAGTATTTCTAGCCCTTAGGAATATTTTGCACATCATGCATAAACATATTTTCCTTAGAAAGTTTTATAAAAATTATTTATTCATCGAGTACGTGTTTGTATGCATTGTGGAGTTGTGCTTGCTGTTGATTGTTGTATTGTTGCTTGTCTATACTGTTAGATTGAACGGAGAGTCCCGAGTATCGTTGAAAAGAGTTGTGAACAACGACGACATTCAAAGGCAAGTGGCACACCTCATAAACTTCCTATTATTTCTATATGCATTACTTAGTGTATTCTTATATGCATGTGTAGGATAGTATTGCTATGCTAAACCTGTGTAGAATTCCTTATTCCTGTGTCTAGGTTCCTATGCAATACTTAGTAGAATTATTGATGCTATGCAAATGTTGTTTTGTGAAAATCTAAATTCTACTAAGTTAAGAATGAAACACCTGGGTGGTAAGTGGTTGTATGGTTTATGTTGAGTGGCTACTCAGGTCCATGTCTATGGTTCCTGGAGTATGTACACTTGTGAATGGCCACCCAGGAACCGAGGAATCTGAAGAACTCCGAGTGACGATTGCTTCCAGTGCAGCCATTGCCATATGGGCTCTGGCTTGATCAATTATGTTGCGTGGACTCTCTCCGGCTTGACAAGCAGATGTAGGGGGATGTTAGGTGGAACGGGTCAAGCCAGAGTGGGAGGGAAAATGCTTCTGAAAGATCTCGTCTCATTCTTCTCCTTTCCTATTCACAAATGGTGTGTAAAGGATAGTTTGGGTTGAATGGGTACAATGGTGAACGTGCACAACCTCTGCAGAGTGTAAAACTAAGTACTTAGCCGTGTCCCCGGAAACGGACAATTGAGCAGCTGAACGAGGACGTCAACGGAGGATTCCACCATTCCAACTTCAAAAATATAAAACTTGATGGGTGAACAAGGGAAGATGAGATTTATGGTTTTCATGCCATACTCGTCTTGATTTCAAGAAAAGTGTTTTCAAAAGAGTAGGAAAAATTGGCTTTATGCAAATTAGCCTTGAACTCCACCAGCCAAATATGCATATAGGCTTTAGAGTTATTCCATTAAGTGTCCACCATAGTGTCACTTGCCAGACTCCATTTTTAATGGAATCTGACCCACTCTGTTGCATAATTTTATTTGTTACAGGTTATTCAAATGACGAGTGAGGTTTCGTTAAGGAATTTCGAGTCTACAACCAACATGTTTTCGCCTGTGGCAACATGAAGTTGTTGAAGACCCACTGCTATTGTATTTCCGCTGTGTACTTTTTCAATGCTAGCTTTATGCTATGCAACTTGTATCGAATATTTTGTAATTCTGGATCATCGATGTAATAAAATTGACGCTTTGTTGTGATATTACATCGTAAACTGTGTGTGCAAATGAATCGATCCAGGGATTTGCACTATACACAGGTATCTGCCCTGTTTAAAGTGCAGGTACGCTACAGATGGTATCAGAGCACTGTGTTGCCTGTAGGTTCGAAACCCTAGGTTTGGATAGAAATAGGATCTGACCATAGGATTGAAAATCTATTTATTTACTTTTCTAAAAACAAAACTTTTCATTTTATCTTCCTCATACTCTCATCTACTATCAACCTTCTGAAAACCTCTTATCTTTTTCTAGATGACCATGTTCTTATAGTCTAAGTCTGATTCTGCTGCCTCATATGGAAAAGCTACGATTAATCATGAAGTTCTTCATGCATGGAAGACCACTGAAGAACCAGGTTTTGACCAACACTTCTAAGATATCCAAGAAAGTTGAACAAGAACTTGAAGCAGTCATGAAGGAGGTAGATTTGACCACCACCAAAAATAGAATGACGATATCGTGTTAGTGTATTGATCATATCAACTTGGCTATATGACAATACTAGATTGTTTGTTTGTTGTGAACCTTGTTGCTTGATGTTTGTTAGATGTTGATTGATTATGTTATAGATTGGTTGCCTTGTTTTGTTTTATTGAACTAGGATTCCCCCATAAGTACAAATAATTCAACTCATTGCTTTCTAAACCAAACAGATGTCTCACCCCAATACCAACACCAATGAATTACTGTAACATCCTGGGATTTGAAAAATCAGAAAAATTTAAAACTTTTAAAAATTACTTTGTATGTTACTTTTAAAAGAGTATTCAAGCATTGCATTCATGCACTCATGCATTCATGCATCAACATCATTTCATCTTGTGGCTTCAATTAAATAAGAGTTTAAAATTTAATATTTATTTATATGTTTGTTTTGAAAATTATCCCATAAACATGTTATTTGTATCTTTTATAATTTCCCTTTTATTTAATTTTATTTTGGGCAAGAATACTACCAAAAAGTTCTAAATTAAATTAGCTTTCCAAAACATATTTTTATGAATTTTTCTGAAAAGATTTGGTTAAGTTTAAAAATCAAATTTGAAATAAAAGTTTGAAAACAGAAAATGATTTGTCAAAAAAAAAAAGAGAGAACAGCCCGACCCAATCTGGGCCTAGCCCATCTTCTCTCCTCCCGCGCGCGCAGCGCGAGCAGCCCAGGAGCAGCCCGTCAGAAGCCCATTTCCCTCCTCTCTCACTGAAGCGCGGACCCCACCTGTCATCATCTTCACGCGTAGCTCGTCGGGATTCCGGTGAACTCCGATCTGTGCACGACTTGAATCCGAGCCGTGTGCTCGAGGAACTCGTCCCCGGTGCCTCTATATAAACCCCAGCCCCGGCCGCGTCTCCCTCCCCCCAAAACCCTAAAATTTTAGGGCCTCCAGGTGTTCTGTTTCGAGCTCGAAGCTCCGCCGTGGCCAACAACCATCATCCTTCGAATCCGGTGAGCCCCATCGACCCCAGAGCCCGTGGCCCCCCCCTCTCTTTGCCGTGCCCGGGAGACTCCTTTTAACCCCATCCCCGACCTTCTTTCACAGCAAATCAAGCGAGACAAGCTCGCCGGAACCGCCGGAGATTTTCGCCGCTCCGCCCGCGCCTCCTCGTCTCTTCACGCCAGCCGAGCCGACGCCACCACCTCCATCTTGCTCGCCATCTCCTTCCGCACGCTGTCGTGTCCTTGCGGGAGCTAGGAGACCACCGCAACGACAGGTTCGTCATCAACCGAAGCCGCGCCGCCGTCTTCATCGTCGCCGGCAGCCACCGGCGCCGCCAACCTCAGGCCAAATCAAGGTGAGCCCTCCGATCTGCGAGTAACGGCTGAGATTAGATCGAGATAAATCCGAACCGGTACGCACAGTCAGCACCCACGTGGATGCCATGTCAATGCCAGTCAGCAGCCAAGTTAGCCAGCCTTTTTGTTTAATTCCCGAATATTTTTTTTAAATTGGACTTTTGCAGAAAAGACCCAGAACTT
This sequence comes from Poa annua, assembly GCA_026929855.1. Taxonomy (NCBI): domain Eukaryota; kingdom Viridiplantae; phylum Streptophyta; class Magnoliopsida; order Poales; family Poaceae; genus Poa; species Poa annua. The sequence goes on from CM049428.1 coordinate 49,271,668, forward strand.
AGATTCATTATAACTTTTATTTGGTTTGGCCAAATTTAACAAACTTTATATTTTTGAAAAGCTCTCGACTTGTAGAATATTTTAGCACTGTTAGTTTTCTGTTTTGAGTTTGTTTAAATTATTCAAATTTCAAATTATGAGTTTAAGTAAATTTGACTTAGATTTAAATCTATAAGATCAAAAATTGTAAATAAAATTGTTTTGGAAACCTTATAATATGTGTTATATGAATACACTGTTAGAAAATATTTTTCAGTATTATTTGGACTATTTCAAAATCAGAATGTTAAATTGAATAAAGTTTGAGTAATTTTTACATAACTTTTGATAGAAATATTATTTTTGAGTAAATCCAATTACTATAAATTTGAATCACTAAGTTTTTGCAGTAGGATTTTTCTACTAATATTTGTGGAATAATTTCTTGTTTACTTTGTAAATAATATTGATTTAATACTTTTAAATGATATTTTAATGAATAAAAACTAATTAAAAATATATTAAAATTAACAGGCATATTTTGAACACTTTGGTCACAAAAAGTACTTAGAAATATTTTGCCTTCTTAAAACAAAGTAAATTTCTCTTTTAGAAAATATTTGATAAATATTCGAGAATACTTCCTTAGGAAAATTTCAACACTTAGAAATGCTAAATCCTTCCTTAGAGAAATTTAGCATCTACAAACTTAATTGTTTTTATTTTGTTAAGTGTTGTCCTTAGAAATAACTTGCATTGCATACATAGCATATTGTATTGTATAGTTATTGTTTTCTCTAAGTTAGGATTAATTGAGCATAGTGTTTTGGTAAAGTGCTACAATATAAGGACTAAAAGGCCAACAAAGACTTAGAAGAAAACAGACTCTGGAAGCAGCTCCAAGAAGTAGAAGCACTTAGAAGAAAATCAAGAGGAACTGCAAGAAGACTATTCCCTTTTATTTCTCTAAGTCTTTCTCTCTTTTCTCTTCTTCTCTCTTAGACCTCGTGGTGGCTAAGTTATATCCAAGACCAGCCCTGGTGATATACAAATCATCAAGTCTGAACCATCAAGTCTACATGATTCAATGAAGAAATCACCAAGGAGAAAGATACAAGTCTGGAGATGAAGCCTGAGAGATCAACTATATTTTCTCTGTATATTTTTCTGCCTTTCCTACTCTTCTTCCACTCTGGACATAAACCAAGCCCTTAGTGATTTTGACCAAGTCCTTAGAGTGCTAATTGAAGATGAAGGAAACTGGGAGTTGAAGAATTCAAAATCAAACATGTTGAAGACTAGGAGCAGTCTTACAACTTAGTCAAGTTGACTTATAGCAATTGATTTTATGACCTTGGTCCTTAGTCATATTTGGCTAACACACTTGCCTTGCATTAACTTAGAATAATTTCTTGGCATGGCATGCATCTGTAGTTCTTAGAAATATTTTGCACATCATGCATAACATATTTTGTATGGTTATTTTGTTTGTATGTTTATTTGTGTCTTGTTTGATGTGTTAGAAATTTCGGAGGGAAACGACAATTGTTGTAGCTGCTGCTGCTATTCTTCTTGTTGCCAAGGCAAGTGGCACACCCTCATAAACTTCCTAAGTATTTTTCTATGCATTACTTAGTATGTTTATTATATGCATGTGTTGGATAGTATTGCTATGCTGAAACTATTATATCCCTTACACTAGTTGTGTCTAGAATCCTATGGGTAACTTGGTAGAAATATTGATGCTATGCAAAAGTTGTTTTGTGAAAAGTTAATTTCTACTAAGTTAAAGATACTTCTGGGTGGATGTGGCAAGAGGATGGAGGTTAGAGTTGAGTGGCTGCTTAGGCTCATTTAGGTGGGTGCACCTGGCTAAGACCCAGGCTCATTTAGATGAGTGAACCTGAGTACGTACACTTGAGGATGGCCACCCAGGAACAAAGGGACCAAAGTTTTCTCCAAGTGAAGATGTTTCCAGTGCATCCACGTGGTATAATGGCTCTGCCTTGACTTTTCCCCAAAGGTCTCGTCTCAGGCTTCTCCTTTCCTTTTCACTACATGAGGGTCAAGGACAGAAGGGTTGATTGAGTCTCGTGGTGAAAGTGCACAACCTCTGCAGAGTTAAAACTAAGTACTTAGCCGTGTCCTCGGTTACGGACAATTTTGAGCAGCTGATCAAGGATTCAACGGAGGCTCCCAACATTCCAATTTCTAAGTTAAAAGTTGATGGGTGAACAAGGGAAGATGAGATTATGGTTTTCATGCCATACTTGTCCTGATTTCAAGAAAAGTGTTTTCAAAAGAGTAGGAAAAATTGGCTTTATGCAAATTAGCCTTGAACTCCACCAGCCAAATATGCATGTAGGCTATAGAGTTATTCCATTAAGTGTCCACCATAGTGTCACTTGCCAGACTCCATTTTAATGGAATCTGACCCACTCTGTTGCAAAATTTTATTTGATACAGGTTGTTCAGATGACGAGTGAGGTTTTCGTTAAGGGTTTTCGAGTCTGCACCAACATGTTTTCGCCTGTGGCGTATCATGAAGTTGGAGGCTCATAGAAGATTTATTTCCGTTGCTTTATTGTTTTGAGCTAGCTTTAAGCTATGCAAAGATGTATCGAACTATTTATTTTTGTAAGTCTGGATCATCGATGTAATAAAATTGATACTTTGTTGTGATATTACATCGTAAACTGTGTGTGCAAACGAATCGATCCAGGGGTTTGCACTATACACAGGTATCTGCCTTATTTAAAGTGCAGGTACGTTACAATTACATACAACTATGCGACTACTATTAGAGAACCAGAATCAGCTGTGGAAGTTGATCAATGACCACCCGCCTAAGATTGATAAAAACCATAGTGAATTTGAAGAGGACCTTATGACCAAACCAAAGGCATGCAAAACCTGTGGAGAGATAGGACATACGTCCCAAGGATGCACTGATGAGTGGCCCCATGGTCATACCAGACATCCAGTTAGGGAATGCCCCACAAGTCAGATTACTTGCTTTTTGTATGAAGCAACAAATCATGTTCCAACTCAATATACACTCTACCCGGTGGTGCAAGAAGTCAGTCAGCAAGCCAAAAAGGGGATGCAACAAAATCTCATGAAGCATGTGGAAGTACAAGAACACAAGGAGGAACGCAAAAGAGGTACTAGTCGTATAACATATGTTACTCGTAGAGTACGAGAACATTATTCATGGGGCTGCAAACAGAAGAAGATTGGTCAGGATGCTGAACAAAATCATTATCAAAATGAGATTGTGGATCAAACTAAGGTGAAAAATGGAATAAGAGTAAGGTCACTTCCGAAGACATCCAAACGTAACTCCAAGTGCTGCTATAAATGTGAGGGACATCACTTAGCTCGAAATTGCCCCATCAAGCGAGACAGGACTTCGTCCATTGGGATAAAATATGATGAACAAGATTTAGAACAATTTTTAGCCTTGGAAGCACCAAAGAAGAAGCGGAGCTTAAACGAGATCATTTGCTACAATTGCAAGAGCAATGGCCATTACGCCAACGAGTGCCGAGCAAAGAAGAAGGCCGAAGAAGCTGCCAAGTCAAATCCTTTTGATAAAGGATATGTGAACCATATCACTGTGGAAGAAGTGAACGGTACATTTTGAATCAAGTTTCATATCAAGTTTTCACTACCAACAAAGATTCCTTTTAAGGGTGGTAGCCCACCCAGATATCCAGTCACAACCTTTTGCTAGCCTTCTCGAATCTCGAGGACGAGATTCCTTTTAAGGGTGGTAGTCTGTAACATCCCAACATTTTATAATATTCAAAAATCACTAAAATTTAAAACTTTTTTTTATTAAAAATAAAATATTAAATGCATAAGAAAACCAACTATGAAAACCTTCAAACCAATTTCATGAAATAAATAGTTTCCTCATAAGTATATGATTCCAACCACATAGCCATAGCTATTCATAAATTTAAATAATATTTACAAGTGTTCTTTCTAAACTATTTAAAACATGATCTAATTGTCAAATAGTTTTTCATTCTCTCAACTCAGTTCAAAACATGGTGTTAAAATTTCAATTCTGTAATTTACAACTATAAACTTCATAGATTTGAAATTAATGAATTAGCCAAATAAACATTTCATTTGCTTAAATGAATTTCATCTATTTTCAAAGCAGGGAATGATTAATATATTCTAAATAAGAATAGAATTAAAACAAAAATCTTTTCCAAAGTTGTTATGAAGTTTTCAAATGAATTATCATAATATCAAATATAATGTTGCACAATTATTTTCAATTAAAAATGAATACCTTATATTTCACATTTCCTAAACATTATTTATATTTAGTTCTTTAATATCATGCCAAAATAAAGAAGAATGATTTCAGCAAAACAAGTTTAAATAACTTAAATCCAAACATAGTTGAATATGTGTATTTCATATAATTTATTTAGCCAAAAATTAAAATTAATTAAACTCTAGTTTAAATTAACCTTAAAGTGTCAATTTTACATTTATTTAATATTTTGAAATTATTATTTTTGAAAAATGTTCAAAACACTCCCACAATTGGTTTAACAGAAAGATAATGATTTTACAAATTGTTAGAATCAAATTTGAGTTGAATTGGATTTACATTTTACAAGTTATTTAAAAATACAGAAAAAGAAAAGAACAAAAAAAAAAGGAGAAACAGACCAGCCTCCCGAGCCATTGGGCCGAAGCCCATCTTCTATCTGCCGCGCGCGGAGCCGCAATGGCCCAACAGCAGCCCAGACGCTTCTCCCTGTCGCTGACGTGCGGGACCCGCTTGTCATCTCCTTCCCTAATCGTGCTACGAACGAACTCGAAACAGAGCGAAAATCGGGCCAAAAATCTTGCCGATTCTTGTGGGATTTGATCTCCTTTCCCCCCATATAAACCCCCGCAAACCCCTCCCTCGAATCTCAGACGAACCCTAGCCCGAGAGCCCCCAGGATGCTCGGATTCGTGCCGCCACAGTCGCCATTGCCGCCGGCAAAAAGCTTCGGTTCCGGTGAATCTCGGAAACCTCGAGCTCTCTCTCCTGCCCCATCTCCTTTCCTACGTCCATGCGCGCCTGTCTGATTTTTCCTGTGATTTGTAACGCGCCAGATTGACGAGCCCGTGGTCGACCGAAGTCCGCCGCCGCCCCGTGAACTCCGGCGAAGATTCCCGGCGGAATCAGACTCCTCCCCTCCGTTCTGAGGTCACCAGCGTCCTCGCCTCGACCCAACGGTCCTCTAGGTATGTTCTATGCACCCCCCACCTCCTCCTCCGTCGCGGACGTCCACACGCCGCCACGGGTAAGGCTCGCCGGAGCAACTCCGGCGACCAAGCGCCGCTGGCCTCTGGTAGATTTGATCTCCACCATCGGATCTCGATCGGACGGATCGGTTTTTATTATTTAACCGAACCGGTACGTTGTGTTCTCATCCGTTAGATCTAAAACGTGTGGATCAGATCTGATCACTTATCCAGCTCAGCGCCTAGTCATCAACCACGTCACTGCCCAGTCAACTGCCACGTGAGAAATGAATTTTCTTAATTAAATTTAATTTGGCAGTTTTACAGAAACACCCCTGCCACTTAGATCTGTCACAACTTTTTAACCACAACTCCAAATTTAATAATTTTTATATATTGGAAAGCTCTTGACATGTAGATTATTTTAGATCGGCCAAAATTCAAATTTGACTTAGCATAAAATATTCAAATTTCAAATGGTGAATTTGAGTATATTTGTAATAACTTTAAATCTATAAATCCAAAAATTGCAAATAAAATTGTTTTAGAAACTTTAGAATATTTGTAATTTAATGCCACTGCTATAAAATATTTTTTGAGTAATTTTTGAATGAATTCATAGTTATATATTTAATTTGAATAGTTTGACTATTTTTAACATAACCATTAATAGAAATATTATTTTTGATTAAATCAAATTGCTATAAATGCAATTAAATGCCCCCTGTCTATTAACACTATTTATTAAATTTTATTATAAAAATTTAATCATAGAAAACTCTAATCTTATAATTATTCCTTTTATTATATTTTCCAAAATTAGAAGTTAATTAAGTTGCATTTATAAATTCATGCATATTTATAAAGAAATCACAAAAGTTATTTTTATGTTTCTTGTGATTTAAAATTTCATTTCATTCATAGCATATTTTATATTGTAGATATAATTCTCATAGGAAACCCCTCTTCATTAGTTTTCTCTAAGTTAGAAATAATTTCAACTTAGCATTTTTGTGAAGTGCTACACTTAGACACTTAGTAATTTTCAACATGGAGCTGGAAGACCAATGAAGGACTTAGCCAAACAAGACTCCAGAAGAATCTCCAAGGAGTGGAAGCACTTAGAAGAAAGATCAAGAAGAAGTTCATGAAGACCAACCAGAAATATTTTCTAAGTCTTTTTTCCTCTTTCTTCTTTCTCCCTCCTTCTTCTGTTAGACTTCATGATGACTAAGTAAATCCAAGACCAACCTCGAGGATACAAGAACCACCAAGTCTGAAGATTTATCAAGTCTATCAAAACTTCAATCAAGACATCATCAAGGAGAATATTACAAGTCTGGAGATGAAGCCTGGAGGACAACTACATCTTTCTTCTATCTTTTCCCTCTTTCCTAATCTTGTCTTTCACATTTGACTTAAATAATTTTGATCATGATATTATCATCTTGAAGTTGTTGGTTCCTAGCGGCATAGTGAGATGAAGCGGCCTGGAAACAAACCTTACATGTCCATGTACATGAGACCTGTTCCACAATTTAAGTGGCTGGCCGGGTGTCTGTCTCTCTCACTTTAGTGAATATCCAATTTACAAAGAGTTGATAGTAATTGTTGATCACCTTATCAACTTAGTAATTTCTCTAAGTATTTTGCACATCATGGCTAAGCCATTAGAGTGCTTGTTTCAAGATGATTTAAAACAAAGTATGTTTATCCAACTTAAGACCTTAGTCCTTAGTCATTCTTGACCCACCTATTTGCCTTGCATTAACTTAAAAGATTTTCATGGCATGAAAAAGTATTTCTAGCCCTTAGGAATATTTTGCACATCATGCATAAACATATTTTCCTTAGAAAGTTTTATAAAAATTATTTATTCATCTAGTATGTGTTTGTATGCATTGTGGAGTTGTGCTTGTTGTTGATTGTTGTATTGTTGCTTCTCTATACTGTTAGATTGAACGGAGAGTCCCGAGTATCGTTGAAAAGAGTTGTGAACAACGACGACATTCAAAGGCAAGTGGCACACCTCATAAACTTCCTATTATTTCTATATGCATTACTTAGTGTATTCTTATATGCATGTGTAGGATAGTATTGCTATGCTAAACCTGTGTAGAATTCCTTATTCCTGTGTCTAGGTTCCTATGCAATACTTAGTAGAATTATTGATGCTATGCAAATGTTGTTTTGTGAAAATCTAAATTCTACTAAGTTAAGAATGAAACACCTGGGTGGTAAGTGGTTGTATGGTTTATGTTGAGTGGCTACTCAGGTCCATGTCTATGGTTCCTGGAGTATGTACACTTGTGAATGGCCACCACGGAACCGAGGAATCTGAAGAACTCCGAGTGACGATTGCTTCCAGTGCAACCATTGCCATATGGGGTCTGGCTTGATCAATTATGTTGCGTGGACTCTCTCCGACTTGACAAGCAGATGTAGGGGGATGTTAGGTGGAACGGGTCAAGCCAGAGTGGGAGGGAAAATGCTTCTGAAAGATCTCGTCTCATTCTTCTCCTTTCCTATTCACAAATGGTGTGTAAAGGATAGTTTGGGTTGAATGGGTACAATGGTGAACGTGCACAACCTCTACAGAGTGTAAAACTAAGTACTTAGCCGTGTCCCCGGAAACGGACAATTGAGCAGCTGAACGAGGACGTCAACGGAGGATTCCACCATTCCAACTTCAAAAATATAAAACTTGATGGGTGAACAAGGGAAGATGAGATTTATGATTTTCATGCCATACTCGTCTTGATTTCAAGAAAAGTGTTTTCAAAAGAGTAGGAAAAATTGGCTTTATGAAAATTAGCCTTGAACTCCACCAGCCAAATATGCATATAGGCTTTAGAGTTATTCCATTAAGTGTCCACCATAGTGTCACTTGCCAGACTCCATTTTTAATGGAATCTGACCCACTCTGTTGCAAAATTTTATTTGTTACAGGTTATTCAAATGACGAGTGAGGTTTCGTTAAGGAATTTCGAGTCTACAACCAACATGTTTTCGCCTGTGGCAACATGAAGCTGTTGAAGACCCACTGCTATTGTATTTTCGCTGTGTACTTTTTCAATGCTAGCTTTATGCTATGCAACTTGTATCGAATATTTTGTAATTATGGATCATCGATGTAATAAAATTGACGCTTTGTTGTGATATTACATCGTAAACTGTGTGTGCAAATGAATCGATCCAGGGATTTGCACTATACACAGGTATCTGCCTTGTTTAAAGTGCAGGTACGCTACAAGCATCTACTAGCAACGAAGAGCATGCAAGATCATAAACAACACACAACATGATATATTATGAAGCAAATGACATAGTATTCAATATCCATCGGATCCCAGCAAACACAACATGTAGCATTATATAAAGATGATATTGATCATGATAGACACCTCACAAGATCTAAACATGATGGCACAAAAGGAGAAGACAACCATCTAGCTACTGCTATGGACCCGTAGTCCAAGGATGAACTACTCACGCATCAGTCTGGAGGCGGGCATGGTGATGTAGAGCCCTCCGGTGATGATTCCCCTCTCTGACAGGGTGCCGGGAAGAGCTTCTGAACCCTCCCGAACTAGGGTTGACGACGGCGGCGGCTCCGTAATGTTTCGTGGAAAAGTGTTTGGGTATTAGGTCTTGTATTGTCGGGTGGTATTTGTAGGCGAAGGCGGTGGAGGCCCGAGGCCACGTCACGAGGTGCTGGCGCGGCAGGGGGGGGGGGGGGGGGGGGAGTCGTGCCCCCACCTCATGACGGCGCCTCGGTGCCCTCCTTCGTTTCCTCTTCGGACTTCTGGAACGTGTCGGAAAAAATAGGAACTTTGGCATATAAATCATCCAATTCCGAGAATATTTCCTTAAGTGGTTTTCTGAAACAAAAAACAGCAGAAAACAGGGAACTGGCACTGTGGCATCTTGTTAATAGGTTAGTCGCAGAAAATGCATAAAACAACACAAAGTGTATATAAAACATGTAGCAATTGGTATAATATAAGCATGGAACATAAGAAATTATAGATACGTTTGAGACGTATCAAGCATCCCCAAGCTTAGTTCTACTCGTCCTCGAGTAGGTAAAACGATAACAAGAATAATTTCTGAAGTGACATGCTTTCACACAATCTTGATCATATAATAATGTAATGCATGTAAACTGAGATCAAATGAATAAAAGCTGTAGTTTATATTGATATCAAATGAGTAATGAATAAACAAGTAGGAAGAAGAAAGCAAAACTTTCAATGAATTAGCACTAGAGAACAATCAACCGTGCAAAGTAGATATTAAAGATGATTTAAGCTTCAAGAACAACAATATAATCATCTAATGAATCAAACACTCATGACAACTTTGTGAAAGGATCAAGTCAAGCAATAACAATATGCACGTAGAAGATCATCTCTCTATTTGTTCACTCAAAAACAAGCAAATGTTCAGCGTTGGTTTCTGGCACCAGGATGTTGTGGTTAAAAGAATAATAATGGGGGGTTTGGAAGGCCAACGGAAGAAAGTCTCACACAACTGAAAGTGATCATTAGACAAGAGGAAGTCTTATAATCGAAGCTATGCAAGGAGTAGTGATTGCCACACAACGGATGCACATAGAGCTATAAGTGTATGAAAGCTCTCCAATGGAACACTACAACCGAACTGGGTTTTTACGACACGGTCATTTTGTCACGTATTAACAAAATTTGTCACAGATTACCCCTTCGTGACGATATTAGGGCGTCACTAAGCCCGTCACAAAATCCTCGTCACAGATTACAAAATAGTGACGCCACGACTAAATTGCGTCACGCATTATGGATAATCGGTGACGCGTTTTTTCGCGTCACGCATTGATGGAATGCATGAAAACATTATTAGTCAACGTTAATTCGTAAATTTGTCACCGATGAACAGAATGCGTGTCAAAAATTATGTCAGTGATTGGTTCGTCACTTGTTTTAGACCGGTCAAAGCTGCTGACCTGTCGGTTAATGAAGATGATGTGGTCGTTTACGTGGTTGTTGACGTGGATGCTGACAAGTGGCTGTTTAGGTGGCAATCGACGTTTCTGTTGACGTGTATGCTGGCATGTGGGTCCGTTCTCTGTTGACGTGGCATGATGTCAAAAGGGTCCACAAAATGCTGACATGTGGACCCACCGGTTTGCTGACATGCGGGACCCACATAGTTGCTGACATGCCGACTCCTTGCTCATGATACCATCCTTGTTAGTGTGAGAAATCCTATAAAATTCAATAGGTGAAGGATCTTCCTTATCTTGATCTTCCCTCATAGTTGATTTCTACAATAATTGTACCATGATAGCATTAGCAATGTACATTACATAATTGCTGAGAAAGTGTGGTTTGCACAAGTACAGTTAAAAGACTTGCCACAGTTTCCCAATGTGCAGGGTAGCTTCTAGAACCAGTGGTATGGTGCTGCTTGACCAGTGCACGGTTTTCTGCATTCTTCACACACTTTGCCTATTTAAAATAGCTGCACTATTAGTATTCACAATAAAAAGCAGAAACGTAGAGTAATCGAACAATCTGGTGACTGCATTAATATGTAACTTGTACCTTGTAGTCTTCCTCAAACCATAAGGTGACCAGCTTTTCCCAACTATCCTCGTGAACTTCAGCTGGCTTCAGCAAGAGTGCTTGCGGTACAGTTAGATTACAAATCTTGGGCCAATATTTGTATTTAAGCCTATAACGGTATTGGCGAACAGAACGCTGCAAAATGTCAGTGCACACTTCCTTGGCCACTTCATCATTTGTGTCCATGTTAAAATTTTCCTATAGAAAATATGAATCCAATGTTATAACGACGGTATGGCTGAACTGCACGTAAACATTAGGTGATCAATACCATAACTGTGCCGACTCACCGCCACACGCTTCATAGCATCTGGAATCACATTTTGAAGAGGAGTGTCCTTAATGCCGTACTCCTTCCATTTGGTTGCAATAGGCATCCCAGTGCGGACGTGAACACCGAACTGGGAACTCAGTTTAGCTGCTTGCACATGATCTACGGGTCTTTTAAAACCTAAGGTGAAGTCAATCTGCATCTTATTACCTCCATGCTGTCTTGCGTACGCTTCTAGGCCATGCCCCATTGTTTCTGTACGTTTACCTCGCTTTCTGCTTCCCCTCATAGAGATGGTTAAAACATCTGAAATAAATTCACAACCCACGATGTAACATGAAGTACAATCAGATGCATAAAAGAAAGAAAAAGTATGTTCATAAAAAAAGGGAATGATGAGCGTACGCTGACTGTTGATGTTAGAAAGTGCATTATCATCAGGTGAGTTGCTGTGTTTTGAGGTTAAATTTTGTGTTGGCGAGTTCTGTGCCGCAACAATGTCCTCCCCATTTGGGGGTGTCGGTTACAACGGTTGGGAATCTTGGAATGCTGTTGATCTTGTCATTCTAGTCGTAGGCAGAACGTTAGTCGAACGCTTCTTCTTCTTTCGTGGTCCTGTACAACCATCTACTTGATCCTGAGAAACAGCTGAAGACATTAGTATGCAATCAACATTATAATCTGTACATGAAATAATATATGTAGTTTCATATGACCTGGTTTGCACAATTGCGCTCGTCTTCATCTGATGCACGGTCCTCTTCTTCAGCTGCCTTCTCGGCTTGATCTGGCTCATACTCTGAGTCAGTACCTACATCGTCTGCCGGTGCTGCATCTTTTCCTACCGTCTTCGTTCCTGTTTGTGCACCACCATACACGAATAATTATGCTATGGATGAGAAATCTTTTAGGCCTTGACCAGCATTGTTGCCAGCTTTCTCTTGCAAGATTGTAGCCATAGGTGCAGCGTTCTCTGCCATATACTGTTCCCGAATCTTCTCGTAGCTATTTTCTTCAATAATCTCTAAGAAAAAGAAGAAAGTAAGAATTGGAAGATTAGAAGGCAACTTTCATGAATCTAAGTCTGATAATTCAAAAAATTGACAAGCATTCCAAAGTTCTATAAGATCTAGGTGACAAGCTGACAAAACTATATCTCAAATAAAACCCTAGGCAGGATGAACTACGAATGTTATACGGTACTCCACTAATACGTAAGATTGCATCTCCTAGAGTAATAGAAGTAGATCGATGAATATAGCTCATATCAAGTAAAATGACGAGATGGGATTGAAGAACGACCTTGTTCTTGCCCATGTTTCTTCGAAGCTTTCTTTGATTTTTTCGAAAATTTACCCTGGACATTTCCCCGGCTTGACCTCCCGGCCATGTCGTCCTCCGGCTTGGGGATCAAATGGCCGACAAACGCGAACCGACAATGCTGCAGCCGGATCTACCACGGTGAGGTAGAGAATGAGGTGTGCGGTAGCAGATCTGGTGATAGGCGGCGAATGCTAGGGAAGATGGAAGGTGCGAACATGGGTTGTGGGAGGGATGTGCGTATTTAGGGGGCGGGGGTAGCAGGAGGAGTTTGGTTTGTGTCGTGGTATCGGCATAATCGATAGAAGACGGGGGTCCTCTAGCCTACGTATGGATTGTGGGGAAGAAGGTTGGAGTCGTCAAGGACGGGATTGGACACGGCGAGTTTACCCACCTTCGGATCTCACAACGGTGGCGAGATCCTACGTGCTGCTATAATTCACTATGAGGCAATAGCCGTGAACAGGTTACAATGTGTATGCTGCCTATTGAAGCGTCTGCCCTAAAGGCTCCCTAGTGGCCGGCTTATATAGGCGGCCAGACCCCAGGGTACAAGGTAAGTACTTGTCCGGCAAGTAAACAGAGTCCTAGACCTAGCCGGCTTAGTTGCCGCCTTCCGTCTTGGGCTTGGTGGCTTGATGGGCTTCGGCCTTCCGCCTTCCTTAGACCGTCCGCCTACTTCCTTGTACGTCAGCTATCTGGGCCGCCCGGCAGGCTTCGGCCTTACCACCCTTGGGCCACCCTGGACTAGCCGGATTGATCCATGTTGGTTATTCCCCTAGTTGATATATCCCAGACATTAGCCCCCAGAAAGGTTGAAGTTCTCCAGGCGCCGGCTTCTTCTTGATTCTTTATCTACCAAAGTTGGCGGCTGCAGGAATTGAACCATTCTGAAAATCAACGAGGCATGCGTGTCTTGATATTGACATGCGGCCGCCTTTATCCATCATGGGAAAAGACGGCTACTCGGCAATCTTGCTGAGCATTCTTCTTGACGGTTTCCACCTAGCCGGCTCACGACAGTTTGAAAACGGCCTAGGCGGGAATCTCGCCATGATCACAAATTGCGGGAAAAGAGGATGCGTGGAGATCGTGCAATCGTGTGCTGCAACGGATGCTGGACACGTGTCCGACTAAAAACACCGTTGCACAGGGAGCAACGCCTGGCCCTATAAATAGGTAGCCAAACGGTCCATTTTCGCCACCCTGCCTTTGCTCTCCGTGCCCTCTTGCCCTTCCACTTCTCCGCTTCTTGCTTCCGAGCGAACTCCGGCGAGCTCATCTCCTCCGGCGACCTCTGCACGCGGCGATGTCCACCGGCCAGAACCTTTCCACGGCGTCAAGCGGTCCGGCGACCGAGACCGCGCCCGCGACAGCGATGGGCGGCGCGATAACTCGTCCCGCGACGGTGGCGATGGGCAATGTCGCCACCGTCGCCCCCCGGACTTCCACCGCGCGCGCGCCAGCGGCGGGTCCTTCGGCTCCTCCACCGACCACCACGGCGACGACGACGGCGGGCGCCCCCGTCGACGAGGAAGAGGAAGTGGCGGACCTCGGGTCCCGCTACTGGCTACCTTCCATAGTCGACGAAGACGCCCTCCAAGATTTGGAGGCCGTCGGCTACCTCCCCACTCGGGAAGATTGCCGGTGGAGGGCCGCCTATGGAGACGTCATCCCGGCCCCGAGAGCCGGGGAGCGGGTAATCCTCACCTCCCATCTAGTTAGGGGAATGGCGCTTCCGCCTTCCGCCTTCTTTAGCGAGGTTCTAGATCACAATGGGCTCCAGCCCCATAACATAGCACCCAATAGCATATTAGTCCTAGCCGGCTTCACAGCTCTGTTTGAAGGCTACCTAGGTATTAGGCCTAGTTTAGACTTCTTCAGATATTGCTTCCGTTGCCGGCGACAGACGGTGCCGGACGGCGGGCTGGCAACCTGCGGCAGCGTCACCTTCAACTGCCGCCAGGGCTGCCAATCGTATCCTAAGATACCATACCTTGAGTCCGTCAAGGGCTGGACCTCCACATTCTTCTACTGCCAAGATATGGCAGCTCCGGGCCGCCAAGTTGGCATCCCGGAATTCGTCAACGCGCCACCTATGCCCCGGCCATGCTGGGACGAGGCGGTGCCCAAGCTGACGGAGGATCTCCGCCTTATTCAAAGGCGGATTGAATTCCTCACGCGGACGATGGCTCCCCCTCTGCTGGATGGGGTCGACACCGTCATCTGTTGGCTCGGCCGGCAGATCCACCCCCTGCGGTACAGCCCGCACAAAATGTGTCAGTATTCGCCTACTGACACGGCCTCTCTCCGCGTGAGCGAAGAGATGTTGCCGGTTGCCGACCTGGCGTTCCGGCTCCGCAGCCTTGTCAAGGCGGGGCTGGTGAAGGCGGTGGAGGGCGTGCCCATGCACACCCACGACAACCCTCCCCTCGAGGTAAATATCTTCTTCCTTGCCCCTTGTTTGATAGCTTCGCCGGCTAAAATTGAGCTCCATTAAACTTGTCTTCTTTTTCAGCTCTCCGACTTGGGGAAGGATGACCTGGCTCCCGACTTCTACGAGTCGGAAGCCGGGAAGACGAAGAAGCGCAAGGCATTCGGCGCCGCTTCCTCTACGGTGAATGCTGAGAGGAAGAAACGGATCGCATCGGCTACCGAGCCGGCTCTCGCCAAGGTTGGCGAGAACGCGGGGAATAATATCCCGCGAAGGTACTCAATTCTACCTTTAATAGACGACAAACTTCTTCAATACTGGCACCCCATTGACTGTGCTTGCTTTTTACTGACAGGGAAAGGGTCGCAACTCCCCGGTTGACGACCAGGCTTCTTGGCAAGGGTAAGCGGCCACAAGGCAGCTCGCCGGCAATCGTGCCGCCGACTCCTCAGCTCCAAGCCGGCAGCTTTATGGGCGACGCTCGTCGTCAGCCCCCGGCTCCGGCTTCTGGCGCTCCGCCAAGGGCCTCTTCCACCGACCGCGCGCCCAAGACTCCCCTACTACTGGCTGAGGCTACGGCCGATGAGGCCGCTCAATCGTGCGCCGCCAATGAAGGGCTGCTGGAGTCGACTGCCGGCGGGTCTCGGAGGGCAGCCCCGACTGCGGGAGGCGGCAAGGTCAGGGACCCTTGGTCCACCTTTAAGGAGGCCAAGGAGTCAACTTTGGCTTTCGCCAACTTCGCCTCGCAGGCCTTCGCCGACTTGGAGGGCGACCTGTCTGTAAGTTTTTACCACTCCGGCATATACATAGTCTTTCCCCCGAGCACTTAGATGGCAAGTCAAAAATAAAAGAAATTTTGACTGCCGGCTTAGTGGTTATTCGACTATATGTTTTATGCCTTTGTTTTGTCCTGCAGGGCCTTGTGTCCGCCAACGTCGAGCTTGTCTCCTCCCGAGTCGAAATAAACCGGCGCTGCCGCGACCTGAAGAAGGAGTGCGAGGCTAAGGACCTGCGGATTGCCGAGTTGGAGGTGGCCCGCAAAAAAGATGAAGGTAGGGTTAATCCTCTTCGCCTTCAGCTATACTTTCGACTTGTGTTGCCGTCAATCATTTAGTTAGCGAATCCATATTTGTAGAACTGCTAGACCACGCCCAGGATATTCTGAAGGCGTCCACTGATATGCAAGCTCTTATGAATGAAGCTTCTGATTTGGCGGCCGCCAACTTGGAGTTGAAGGAGGCTCACCAGAAGGAGATGGAGGCCCAACAGCTCAAATTTGCGCCGGAATCTAGCCAGCTCACTGGTGAGCTCGAAAGCCTGCGCAAAAAGTTGGCGGAGGCGGAGAAGACGGCTGCCGAGGAAATCTCCAAGCAGACTTCCCGCGCCCAAACTACTGAGGATGCGCTGGCAACTCATATGATTGAGTTGTCCGCTTTCCATAACTCGGCCCTTGGTAATTGCTTACTCCTTATTTGATGTTGCCATTTTGCTTTAGCCTGAGCCAAACTAATGGCTTCGTTTTTGATACAGTTCCCGCCGGTTTAGGCGATGACAAGGTTGTCAGCCCCGCCTGGATCGCCTTGCGCGTCTAGGCGAACTGATCACCGAGACTTTGGCGGCGTCCAAGCGGTTTGCCGCCAAGTTCTTCACCTCCTCCGGCAGCCAGGAACCTACCGAGTTCAGCGACGTGCCTGCTATCTTGGAGCAGGCGACCAAGCTGCACAAAAGCTCGCTGAAGTCGGCGGCGTGGGGTGGCGCCAAGACCGCACTTGGGTTATTCATGGCGCATTACCCCGAGGCGGAGATAGAAGCCGTCACCGAAGGCATGCCGTCAACATATGAAGACGGCAGCGAGGTTGAGCCGGCCGCTGTTCTGGACAGCGTTGCCGGCTACGCCATGCGTGTTGCCGATATGGTGGACACTTCAATCTTCAATCGGCGCCATCATGTGCCTGGCGGAGAGGAAGCTGGACCTGCCGGCGCGGCCGAGGCGGAGGGGAGTGATAGTTCCGGGGCTGAAGTTGTCAGCCCCCAGGCCTGATGTAGACGCTCCCCCGAGCCATATCTTTCTGTCCTTGCCTCCTATTAGCCTCATTTGTCGGCCCCTGAAACAATGCAACGTTGACTTGTAATATTTGTATATATTTTTGTTGCTGCTTTGCTAGGCGAAAACTAGCTGACAAGTTTTATTTTGTCTTTATTTATATGGCCCGCCTTAATTTTACCCTGACTTATAAGTTTGACTTTTTTTATGTTGACGAAACCTCAACCGGTAACTTTAGCTGAAACAACCAGTGCTAAACCATGCGTTTAGAATCAGAGACCAAAGCCAACATGTTGGTGTCAAAGACATACTACTAGGCGAAACACATATAAGTAATTAGAGGTAAAGGAATTAGGCGGCACAAAAAAGTTTATTTTTACTTTGGGTTGGCTCGAAAGCTGCAAGTATCTACCAGTTTGAACCTTTGCACGGAGCTAGAAAATAGGTAACTTAGATACATAGGGGAAATATGATTGCAAGAAAAGACAAAAGATGGCATGCTTCTCAACACAGATGAGGAACCATAGACTTTTATTTCATAATCATATTTAACTTATTACAATTATAAATTGCTAAGTGTAGAAAGGACGTAGCTGCTCAATATTCCAAGGCCGTCTTGTTTGCTCGAACGGATCGTCAATGCCTTTTTTGCGCTTGGTTCCCCTTTTTCCTGCCGCCTTCTTGCGCATTTTCTTTTCGTCTTCGTCGCGGATGTCGGCCAGGTAGTAGGAACCATTGAGCAGCGCCTTTGTGACTATAAACGGTCCTTCCCATGGCGGGGATAACTTGTGCAAGCCTTTTCTGTCTTGAATTAGGCGGAGAACCAGGTCACCTGTTCTGAAGCTTCGCTTCCGCACTCTCCGGCTATGATAGCGGCGAAGTTGTTGCTGGTACAAGGCAGAGCGATGGAGAGCGACGTCTCTTTCTTCGTCTAGCAGGTCTAGGCTATCATGTCTTGCACCTTCTACGTCTTGCTCGATGTAGGCTTGAACTCTTGGGGAATCGTATTTCATGTCGGTAGGTAGCACCGCCTCAGCGCCATATACTAAGAAGAAAGGAGTGTAGCCGGTAGACCTGTTTGGCGTTGTGCGCAAACTCCATAGTACCGACTGTAACTCATCTGCCCAGGCGCCGGCTGCCCTGTGTAATGGGGCTTCGAGACGAGGCTTAAGTCCTGATAAGACTAGGCCGTTTGTACGTCCTACTTGTCCATTGGATTGAGGGTGTGACACGGATGCCAAATCAAGCCGGATACCCAGATCGCTGCAGTATTCTTCTATGTCGCCTTGAGACAGGTTGCTGCCATTATCAGTGATAATGCTGTGTGGAACTCCAAACCGAGATATAATTCCCCAGAGGAAATTGGTGGCTGTTCGTGCGTCAAGTTTGCTGATCGGTTTAGCCTCGACCCATTTGGTGAACTTGTCGACAGCGACCAATAGGTGGGTGTATCCACCGCGCGCCTTTTTGAAGGGACCCACCATGTCTAAGCCCCAGACCGCGAATGGCCAGGTGATTGGAATCGTCCTCAGTTCCTGTGCCGGCAAGTGAGGTTGTCGAGCGTACAACTGGCAGCCTTTGCATGTCTTTACGATGTTCTCGGCATCTTCTTTGGCGGTAAGCCAGTAGAAACCTTGGCGGAAAGATTTGGATACAATGGACCTGGCGGAAGCATGATGCCCGCAGGTGCCAATATGTATGTCCTTTAGAATTTCCCGGCCTTCTTCCGGCTGTATGCACCGCTGATAGATGCCGCACGTGCTTCGCTTATACAGCTCGCCTTTTATTATCGTGAATGCCTTGGCTCGCCTTATGATCTGCCTTTTTAGCACCTCATCGTCCTCCGGCAACTTTCTATCGATTAGGAAATCGAGATGTGGGACTGTCCAATCCGGCTGTGTCAGGTAGACAGCGAGACTTGCCGCTTCTACCGGTTCTTCTGCATCGGGGTCCATCAAATCGGCGCCTTTAATGGATGGCTTGTGCAAATGTTCCAGGAAAATATCTTTTGTTACTTTTTTGCGTTCCGATCCTAGTCTTGCGAGTGTGTCTGCCGCCTCGTTCTCAGCTCTTGGAACATGCCGGACTTCATAGCCCGCGAAGTTTTTTGCGAATTCGTCAACTTTGGCTCTGTAAGCCGCCATTGTTGCGCTTTTCGCATCCCATGTTCTGCTTACTTGCTGCGCGACCAAATCTGAGTCGCCATAACAGAGGATTCTTTTGACGCCTAGGTCGTTTGCCACGTGTAACCCATGAAGCAAAGCTTCGTACTCGGCAACGTTATTGGTTGTTGTGAAGTGGATTTGTAACACGTAGCTAAGCTTTTCACCTTTAGGCGTGCGTAGAACGACTCCAGCACCCGAGCCTTTGAGCATCTTTGATCCGTCAAAGTGCATGACCCAATATTCTGATTCGGGGAGTGTCGTTTCCTCCATGGCCTCTGTCCAGTCGGCGACAAAATCTGCAAGCGCTTGAGACTTAATGGCGGTCCGTGGTTTATAGACTATATCAAAGGCGGCAAGCTCGATGCCCCATTTGGCAACTCGGCATGTTGCCTCTGCATTATTGATTATGTCTCCCAACGGTGCCTTGCTGACCACTGTCACTGTGTGTTCCTGGAAGTAATGCCTAAGCTTTCTGGCGGCGAAGAATACACCATAAGCCAGCTTTTGGTAATGCGGATACCTCTGCTTGGAGGCGGAGAATACTTCACTGATGAAGTAGACCGGTCGTTGCTCACACGTCGCGGCTTCGTTCTCCTTTCTTTCCACAACCAAGACAACGCTGACAACAGCTCCTGTTGCCGCGATGTACATCAGCATTGGTTCATGTGATCGAGGTGCTGCCAATATCGGAGCGGATATGAGGGCCTCCTTAAGTTGTTGTAAGGTGGCATCTGCCTCTGCTGTCCACTCGAAGTTGTCGGATTTCTTCAATAGCCGGTAGAGAGGCATCGCCTTTTCCCCTAGGCGGCTTATGAAACGACTGACGGCTGCCGCCGATCCGGCTAGGCGCTGCACGTCCTTCAAACAAGTAGGTCTGGATATGTTTTGGATGGCCTTGATCTTCTCCGGGTTAACCTCGATCCCTCGTTCTGAGACGATAAACCCGAGCAGTTTGCCGGCTGGAACGCCGAAAACGCACTTCGCGGGATTGAGTTTCATCTGATACCTCCGGAGATTCTGAAACGTTTCTTCCAAATCCTCTAGGAGATCTGCCTTCTTTTTTGACATTACCGCGATGTCGTCTACATAGACGTGAACATTGCGGCCGATCTGTTCGTGCAGACAATTTTGCGTACATCCCTGGTATGTTGCCCCTGCATTCTTCAGGCCAAAAGGCATCGTAATGTAGCAGAAAGTCCCGTATGGAGTGGTGAAAGATGTTTTCAGCTGATCTGACTCTCTCATCTTGATTTGGTGGTATCCTGAGTAGGCGTCAAGAAAACAAAGCAGCTCGGAGCTTGCTGTGGAGTCTACGACTTGGTCAATTCTAGGCAGCGCAAAGGGATCCTTTGGGCAGCACTTGTTAACACCGGTATAGTCAATACACATCCTCTGCTCTTTATTCTTCTTTGTAACAAGTATAGTCAATACACATCAGTGTGTACAACTTCTTTTATGAAATTGGCGGCCTATAGCCTTGCGTCTCTCATCTCCAAAGCGTCTTGTTGCTTGCTTCACCGGCTTGGATCCTTTTATGACGTTGAGCGAGTGCTCGGCAAGTTCCCTCGGTACACCGGGCATGTCGGAAGACGACCATGCAAAGATGTCACGATTCTCACGGAGGAACTCGACGAGCGCGCCTTCCTATTTTGCTGTCAAGGTTGGAGCCGATGACAACTTGCTTAGACATGTCACCTGGGATGAGGTCTGCCTTTTTGGTGTCTTCTGAAGCTTCGAAGGTCTTCTTGACATCAATCTTTGGCCTTGGCATGGAGTTGTCTGAATCCGCCCCGAGCAGCGCGAGTTCTTCCTTGTGGATGACGGCTTCTGCGAAGGCGGCCATGCCACGCTCGCACTCCTTGGCTTTCTTGAAGTTGCCGGAAATCGTGATGGTTCCGTTTTCCCCCGGCATTTTAAGCTTGCTGTATATGTAGCACGGCCTTGCCATGAACTTGGCGAAAGCCGGTCGTCCGAAGATTGCATGATAGGCGCTTTTGAAGGGGACAACTTCGAACCGGAGAAACTCTGAGCGGTAGTTCTCTTTTGGTCCGAAAGTTACCTTCAGCCTGATGCTCCCCATTGACTTTGCTTGCCTGCCGGGCATTATGCCATGAAAAGTGAGGTTGCTGTGGTCCAGCTGGTCCTCTGATAGGTTCATGCGGCTTAGTGTGTCATAGTACAGGATGTTGAGGCTCCTGCCGCCATCCATAAGTACCTTTGTGAGTCTGAAGTTGTCGACAATGGGATCGACGACAAGGGCGTACTTGCCTGGGTGAGGAACGTGATCAGGGTGGTCGGACCGGTCCCACGTGATCGTTGCTTCCGACCAGTTCAAGTACCGAGGGACGTCCGGCATTGTCGCGTTGAGTTCGCGCATTTCCGCCTTATCCGCCTTAGCCGAAGGCGTGCCGACAAAGCACACAAGAGATTCTTTGACCTTCGGATACAACTTCTTTTTCTTGGCGGCTGCGTCGTCTTCGCTTGAGATAGACATGTCGTCGTCATCCTCATCCTCCTTGTTGTCTTTCTTGTCGCTCTTCTTTGACTTCTTTGACTTCCAGCCGACTGTGGGATCCTTTTTGAAGTCGTCCATGAAACGGCACTCGCCAAGCATATGGTTGACCTTGCCCAGTGAGGCGTGGATGGGACATGGCAAAAGCTTTGCCTGTTCATAAGTGATTCGCCCCGCCTTAGACCCTGAGCCGGCTTCGCGACTATCTTTCTTATTCTTCCACTTCTTTTTGCCGGCGTTCCCTTGGAATGCTACGGCTACCTCATTGGAAGGTCCGGCTTTGTCATCTGCCGCCTGCTTGCGCTTGTTGTTCCGCTTTGGTATGATGTTGACGTCTGGGTCATCGTCCCGGGCGTCGTCATCCGCCGCCGCGTATTGGGCGGCCAGGTTGAGCATCTCACCAAGGTCCGTGATTTGCTCGCGGACGAGCCTATGACGGAGCAAGGACTTCTTCTGTAGGCCCGTGTAGAAGGCGTGGATAGCCCGTGCGTCTGAAACACCATGACAGTTGGCTTTTTCGGATATCCAATGGCTGACAAAATCTGTCATGGTTTCGTCCGGCTTTTGGATACAGTGTTGCAAATCCGTGTAGGTATTTGGACGTTTGTATGTTCCTTGGAAGTGCTGGGAGAAAACCTTTTCCATGTCGTACCAGCTATGGATGGACTTTTCAGGAAGGTTGTCGATCCAAGCTCTTGCCGTGCCTTCCAACATGAGAGGTAGGTAGCGGACGGCAATATAGCTGCTCCCGCTGGCAATTTCTATGGCCATGGCATAATCGGATAGCCATGAGTCCGGCTTAACGAGGCCGTTGTACCTAGAACAGTTTTTTAACACTGATGTCATGTCCTTAGGGAACGGCTCTCTGCGGATGGCGTCACCGAAGCACTTTGGTCCAGAATATAGCGGCTCCTTTCCTCTTGCTATGTCTTGTAGGCGGTGTCGTGCGTCTTTTGGATCGAGCTGCCGTGCGCCTCTGTTTGCGTCCGGCTCGTCCTGCGCTGCCCGGCTTATGCTACACCTGGGTCCTTCTGCCTCCTCTCTCTTCTTGCTGCCGGTGCTACGCTGCGGAGACCGGCTTCGACCTCTCCTGGGAGGGTCGTTGCCGACATCTTTTCTAGGCGGCGGCCTGTTGTTCCGGCTACCGCCGTTGTCGCGTCTTGGCTGGGATGGAGGCGGCAGGTCTCCTCTGCTTCCTGTCCTTGAATTCTCGTCCCGCCTTTGCTTTGGTGGTGGGCGTCTTCTTTGGAGGTGGCGTTGCCTTCCTTTTGTCGCCATGGCTACTGGAGCCAGACGGGCCTTCGGGGTCGGCGCCGGGTGCAGCTTTGCACTTTCCCGACTTAGACTCTAGGCTTCCCCCGCGAGCATCCACCATGTGGCCGTAGGAATCAGCGCGAGCTTGTTGTTCTAGGGCCTTGCTCACGAAGTGTCTTGCATTGGCCAGCTTTTCTTCCGCCGTGTAAGTGTTGTCGTCCAGGGTATCTAGCGCGGCGGCCGCGTTGAGGACAGGGGTGCAGAAGACAACATCTCCCCTTCTGTCCACGCGCTGTGGTGCCGTACGCCAATCGAAACCTAGATCTTGATCCGCTGTCGTCGCTTGCGTTGGCGGCTCTTTTCCACGGCGGTTTTTTGATGACCTTTTCTCCTCGAAGAGTTGCCGGCTAGTTTTGGCCGACATCTTCTCCTGTTCTCTCTCGATCTTCTTCGCAAGGCTCTCAACGTGCTCCTCTCTTTTTCGCAGGAAGTCAGAGTGCTTAAGCATGTTAAGCCTAAGCTCTTCCACTTCGTCAAGTGGGGTGTCTTTATTCACCGGAGTATTCATGATCTCGTCTACTTCTTTGATGACGGAGAGAAAATCCGTGGGTTTGCTGCTGCCGCCTTTCTCGAGGCCAGTTTTCTTCTTTGCGCGCACCTTGTCGGAACTTTCAATGAGTTGGCCGGCAGTGGTGTCGCCGACATCTTCCGCCGGCTTGTTTTGCGCCTCCGAAGTAACTGGGGTTGTCTCGTGACCGACAACAACCATCATAGCCAGCTTGTCAGGCGTGTCAGTATCCGTTGTGCCCTCTAAAGGAGCCGGATTACCACTGGAAAAGCGGGTTTTGATCTTCTCTTCGAAGAGACTAGCATCATCATCAGAGTCAGAGTCTACGTTGACTTTAACTGTAGATCTGGATCCGACATCTGACATCGCATCCTCCTGTAGAGCAGGGAGGATTGACTCAAGATCGTTGTTTTCCGGCTGGGAGTCTGATCCCAGTCCGACAACTCCGACGAAGTGGAAATCAGATTCGGCCGACTCCTCGGAGAAGGCGGATTCAGATCCATCTTGTCGGTCGACTGATTGGTCGAAGGGTTGGTGGGTGGGGTTGTAGAAACGCGGTAGGCCGTACGCCTCTGGCGTATACCCGATGAAGACGTCGATCCCTCCGATCGGTACGATTGCGCATCCGATAAGGTAGTCGTCCGCCGGGAGCCAGGACTCATCCGAGTTGACGTAGCTGTGGCCGCCATACCTTGTGACGCGACCGACGGCGATTTGCTTGCCCACGCCACCAAGTGTTCCCGCCTGGAACGTGACGCCAGGAACCTCATGCCCCACGGTGGGCGCCAACTGTCGTGGTATCGGCATAATCGATAGAAGACGGGGGTCCTCTAGCCTACGTATGGATTTTGGGAAAGAAGGTTGGAGTCGTCAAGGACGGGATTGGACACAACGAGTTTACCCAGCTTCGGATCTCACAGCGATGGCGAGATCCTACGTGCTGCTATAATTCACTATGAGGCAATAGCCGTGAACAGGTTACAATGTGT
The DNA here is from genome assembly GCA_026929855.1 of Poa annua. Taxonomy (NCBI): domain Eukaryota; kingdom Viridiplantae; phylum Streptophyta; class Magnoliopsida; order Poales; family Poaceae; genus Poa; species Poa annua. The sequence continues at coordinate 49,296,075 of CM049428.1, forward strand.
ATGCTGCCTATTGAAGCGTCTGCCCTAAAGGCTCCCTGGTGGTCGGCTTATATAGGCGGCCAGACCCCAGGGTACAAGGTAAGTACTTGTCCGGCAAGTAAACAGAGTCCTAGACCTAGCCGGCTTAGTTGCCGCCTTCCGTCTTGGGCTTGGTGGCTTGATGGGCTTCGGCCTTCCGCCTTCCTTAGACCGTCCGCCTACTTCCTTGTACGTCAGCTATCTGGGCCGCCCGGCAGGCTTCGGCCTTACCACCCTTGGGCCACCCTGGACTAGCCGCATTGATCCATGTTGGTTATACCTCTAGTTGATATATCCCCAACAGTTTGGTCAAAAAATATGGGAGGGAACGAAAATATTTGAGTGAAAGGAGGGAACAAAAATATTTGAAAGGAGGGACGGGATTTTTTTATAACTATTGAAACAAAAATCAATAACCTTTCTAATAAACATCTAGACTACAACTATCGTAGCATACAATCCAATAGTGCCATGTCTTCCTCAAACCCAAATGTCTTGGAAGAACACCACATCCATGTCAAACTACATGATAATGAACTGGGATTTGGTACACTGGTCCATCCTGGCACGAGATTCTGTGCATTAAAGATTAAATTAGAAAATGACATGATCATAACACAACACTTCGAACAGAGCACATTCGACAAAAAAGATTCAAAAGCTTCAAGCCCAACTGCCTTGGAAGAACACCATATACATGTCAAAGTTCGTTATAATGAGCTGAAATTTGTTACACTGGTGCATCCTAGCACGGGAACATGAGTGAACGACTCATATTTGTTTAAATTTTTTTGAATCACCTACACATGAATCACCATGCCTGCAGATTTCACATGTAGTACTCATATCCATGTCAAACTACATGATAATGAGCTGGGATTTGGTTGTAAGGTGCATCCTGGCAAGGGAACATTAGTGAACAACTCATTTTTTAAAAATATTTTTTTGATTTTTTTTCTGTAGTTGTAAGCGCCAAATTTGAGTTTTTTTTGTGAACCAAGTAGCACGAATAAGGTGCAAAATAGCATGAACACAATTACCACAAAAATAGGGACTTATGTTATGCGTAGTACCGAAGTATTTTGATTTTTGGTCGAGAGCTATCTAATTATGCTCATTTAAATGAACTTACGCCGATTTAGGAAAAGTAGGTCAAATTTGTACTACATGTATGTCATAGTTTGCTGTAATTAATATGAAGAAAAAAATTACCATCGTGCTGGCGCTTTATAGCCATTTTCTTGCAAAAAATTGATTGAGACACATATAATTGTCATGACAATAATGTAAATCTTCAGTCCGCGATCGAAGCATTCAAAATTAGGAAAGTTCCGATCTCGTGGGGCGCTCATCCTGGCGAGATTACGGTTTTTAGTTTTACGGGGACGGGGGTAGCGGGAGTAGTTTGGTTTGGTAAAAAAAAAGGGAGGGAACGAAAAAATTTGATGGAAAAGGAGGGAACGTAATATATGGACGGGTCCGCGCTCACCCATTACTTATAAACCCTGACCTCTCCTCCCTCCAAGATGTACTCAGTCTCCAACAAACAAAAAATCACATACACGACACCGCCGCTCTCGGATCCAGCATCGTCCTCGTTGAATCTTGTACCCGACCTCTTCGTTCACCTATCCTCGTCAACCTCTCGCCTATGGCTTCTCACTAACCCCGTTACTTGTCTTAACAGATCTTCGTAGCTCACTGTGCGACGAGTTCATCGATGGCTATGAGCAATTGGGTAACAAATTATATACCAATCTCATTTCATTATTATCAGACACCGTATCTTGAGTACTTATATTTTTCTTATGAGTTCGTAGTGTGGTTACTGTTCTGACGAAAAGGGATTGTGCGTTGGCAACAATATGAAGAAATCCTTTTTCGTTGTGACCCTAGACGACTGTTGTGCTGAAAAGACGGTAATCTACTAATCCGTCATTGTGTTTGTTGTAGTGATCCAATCGATTAGTTGTGTACTCATGGGTTTCATTTTGTTTACTTCTTATAGTACGTCCCCTGCTACATAAGAGCTCATTTTCTTTACAAGTTTGGCTTAGCCACCACCCAGAACACAGAATTCAGAGCTAAACTAACTACCGAAGAGGGATTCAAGTACAAAGTTAGGGTTACAAACTTAGACGACAAAACTTTTTTTCATGGCAAAGTCTGGAAAGAATTTATTAGAATGTACCAACTCGGATTTGGAGCTGAGCTTGTTTTATCTGATCTGGACGTGCAAGGTGATTCAATCCCCGTCACCTCAACCCATCTGCCGATGTACCATCCATGTATGTTACTGATTATGCAAATATTGCAATTATATTATACCTCACCTAGGTACAAATTGTAATAATTTAATTATTTCTACATGTACCAGCATACTATAAGCTGCCAATGGATAAACGTGAGATAATGGACTCCTTTGTTAAAACTTCAGGAACCATTATTAACTGGAGGATGATGGAGTTAATGATTGAATATGTTAAGAATCTGGAGTATTACGTAGATTGCCATCGTGTTGGCGTTTATAATCGTGGTGAATGCATCCTTCTGCTACACACAATGAACTGGACAAACCGTGTGAAGAGAGAACTGGTAAGCAATGCTTATCTATGTTTTTCGCATCTATAACTCCTGTGGTAGCATGTATAACAAATTTTGATAAGCAATGTCATATCTTTTTGTGCAATAGAAAATTCCTCGCCGTATGGCCCACGTCGGGATGCAGGAATATGGTAATATTACCATCGTGTGTCATCCGTATAGTAAAGTCCGGACCACCTACGCCATTTATCCTGATGATGGTCGTATTCTTGTTAATGGGTGGAAGGATTTTATGGAAAAGGAAAACACTTTAAGAATTGGAGACACAGTGCTCTTCATGCTCTACCATGGAAATAAAGGGCTTTTCCTTTTTGCATCCTACATTCGACATCTGGATGTGAAGTAGTTCATGTAGCGAATTATTTATTATATGTATTGGTACATGTAGACGATGGGTCGATTTGTATCCCGTTACGAACTTAGGGTTATTTTCATCTAATTATGAGTTGACACGATGAGTATTCATTTTCGAGTTATTCTTTCGTGCAATATAAATCACCCTAACTGTTATAACGATAACGCGTGGGCAAGCGAGTAAGTGGGAAACGTGCAGTTGTGGGGCATGGGGAAACGAGTTCGTGGGGTTGCCATTACTTGCGCACCCGCCTCTTCAGTTCCACGGCTCTCATAAATAGAGGTGCACACCCCCTCCCTTATGTACTTTATCCTAGAGTCTTCACGCCGCCGCCACTCATCCAAATTCTTGTACTCGTCGCGGCTTCTCCATCCATGGCATCACCGCTCAAGCGCTCCGCTACCATGAGGTAGGTGTTGTCTAATTTCTGTACAGATCCGATTGTTATTTCCTTACGGTTGCATCTGTTGTTTACATCCGGTCACATGGTTTTTTAACATCATATATATTCGGATTATATGAGCAGGGATAATGCAGTGGAGGCGGATCGCACGCCGGAGGAGGTGTCGGTGATCGCCTCCCTCACAAAGTCGATTGAGGACTTACAAGGACAACTAGTTGAAGCCTTGAAGAAAGCTAATCAGTACATGGACGAGACCGTGAAAGCTAGACAACAGTTCCTCACGGCCCCGAACTTCGCTGAGAAGCTGTCCGACCAGCTGAAGATCCAGGCTGAGAACAACCTAAATCTTCATTAGAAGGTTATGGCCCTCCAGATGGAAGTCTAGCTGGCGCGGAAGGAAGCTTTAGTCCTGGAAAACCAAGCTATGACGCTGGAGAAGCAGCGCCTCGACAAGAAGGTGATGAAGGCCAAGAAAGAGCAGCTGCTACAGAGTGAGCTCCTCGAGGTTGAGATGGCCAAGCGAGGCCAGCAGTAGGGTGTTCCTGCAGGGCCATCAAATTCATAGGTTTTCTATGTAAATGTGATGTGCCTTTCTCTCTCTTTGTTTGACCAATCATGTATCAGCCTTTTTATTTTTATCGAATTATGAACTTAGGGTTATCTTCATATATATTATGAACTTAGGGATATTCTAATTATGAACCTCTCTTCTATATAGCTATGTTTGCGTATTATTAATGTTATTGAGTTTGAGATATTGAGTGAGCCTTCGGTGATCTCAATCAGATCCGTAAAATCCGGTGAGATCCGTTATTGCCTTAGGTCCGTTACCGAATATAAGGCAGTCGCACATAGCCTTTTCGAGGAACGATCGGTGACCCAACCTCCATAGTCAGGCTGTGGGTATGTCTTCTTCCTATAGTCGTCGTGTTGCCGATGATCGGACGGCAACAACTTCCTCGATCGTTGCTCGTCCCGGGTCACTCCTCGCACAGCAGCTCGCCGGCCAGCCTCTACCAATCATCAATTGTGACAAGTGCGGCTGGCTGGTCCAGCGGTGGATATCGAAGACGGACAAACATCCAGGATGGATTTTTTTCAAGTGTGAAATGGACAAAGTGAGTGGAATTTTGATCCTATAATCTTTTATTCCGTACTGTGTGGAACTCAATGTTTGATATGCTGCTATGCAGAAAGGTTGTCAATTTTGGTACTGGCAGGAAGTGTACATTGACATACTGATTAGCCGAAATGTACTAGATGTCGGTCCACTAGTTGCTACGGAAGAGAGTACTAACGAGGCGATCTCCAAGATTGAGCAGGAACAAAAGCATCCTTACATAAGCAAAAGTGAAGCCATTGATCATAAGATGGAGAAACTTTTGGTCGGACTTGTAGGAGTAATCAATGAAGTTGTGTTCCTATTAAAGTGTGTACTATTTCTTGTAATTTTTTGGGATCAATACTATTATCAAGGAATTGGTGAAGTTATGAATTAGCAAATAAATAAATATATCAGATTTCTTTTTTTGAAATTAAATATATCAGATTTCACAATGGAAGTGATTGATCGTTATCAACATCAAGGTTGTAAGCAACAAACTGAGCAGGAGGCCAGCACTCAGCTGGATCCAACGGTAGATGGCCACGATGTAAAGGTAGAGGACGAGCAGCCAACGGTGGATGGCAACGATCCGTGGAATGTTGGTCTGTAGCAATCAGAACGCAGCAACATAAAATGAGCAAAAAAAAAAGGAGTAGCAAAAAAACGCGTATACATGTCCATTGCGGAACTGAACCGTCGACCGAGACTCCCCCTCATAATGCCCCGCACCCCACGTACGCACATGTCGGTCCAGTCTCGCTTCTTCCCATCTCCCCCAATCTGTCCCATCAAACCCTCGGAAAACCCCAGCACCGTCCGCCGCCCCCCATTCCCCCTCCCATCTCCGGCGATGGATGCAACGGCAGCAGACGGCGCAGGCGGCGGCTGCCAAGATTCAAACTTGGTGTCGGGGTGGCTGTCGAACGGCTCGGATGCCGGCTCTAACCCCAGCGGTAGGGGCACCGCTACTGTAGTCGGTTCGGCTCCGGTGTCTCCTCGACCAGGCGTGGAGGGGGTGGACGGCGTCGAGCCCACAAAGAAGGAGGTGGACGAATCCACCATCAACAAGCGCGACGACGACGATGACGAGTACGACATGTCATTCCCAGGCAAGCCTATCATCTACAGCGGCTCAGAGGTACGTACATCGCTAATCTACAAATTTTTCCGATAGCACGTCGTCGAACAAGTCGACGATTAGGGTCTTCTATTAGATCTACATATTGGATGCCCCGATAGATCTAGCTATTGGTGGATATATTAGATGTGATTCCGATATGCTATGCTCGTGCTAGTATGAGGTTAGAGATGTGATGTACTAGTTTGTTTTTAGTTTGTAAGCAAATATTTAGTGATATATATGCTTGTATTTGCAACAGCCGGATGAGGATGTTGACAACGACGAGGAGTCCCAGCAGAGGAAGGTCAGCTCCACCCTGACCCGGCTGGACCGGGGTGAGTTTGACGCCTTCTGGACCGGACCGAAGGTCCGCTGCCCATTCTGCCCCAAGAGGATCGCCTCCGACTTCATGAGCGTGATGCAGCACGCCGAGACCGTTTACCCTCAGGAGAGGGAAGGTCAAAACATGTTCGCCGTGAAGGCCAAGCACAGGGCCTACGACATCTTCCTCAGGAGGCAGCGCAACCTCGACATCGAGGAAGGCAGGGTGCCGGCTCCTCGTCCCAAGAGGCCGAAGGTAGTGGGTCAGGGGAGCAAGAAGCACATGAGGAACGTCAAGTTGGGACTGATCTGAAGATCGCAACCGCCCTTGTGCTGCTGCCGCCGCGGGCCTTCTGTTTTATGTTTTGTTGTTTAATTATGCATGCAATGCGGGTTGTAATGGTGAACAAATTAAATCCCTAGAACTTCTACTACTGATGCCCATGCTCTAAGTTAATTAGCTGGGTTCATTAATATAATGGTTAATATGGTTAATCTGTGTTGAGTATTCTGTTATATGCTTGTGGTTGTTGAATTAAGCTTTTTAATTTGAGTTTGATTTCATAATCGGTGCGACCATGTTGGATAGAGAGGGACAAAAGCTGCTGGAACGTTTTGTTTCCAAAAGTGGGGGAATGTGTAACCGAATCTGATTAGAACTATATTGAGAGAGATAGCCGACCATGCGGTTCCTTTTCCATCTCCAAACTAGTAGGAAAGATTTGGCGAGGGGAAGGAGAAGCTGCTCCCCACATGTCACCTGGTGGGCCCACCTGTCAGCATGTAACGGACAAAAAGAACCTACACTACATGGCCCCACTATCAGGAAGTAACTATAGATGAAGGCAATATTAAAAGTGATGAAAAGTTTAGCAGCTGGACAAAAGTGAGTACAACTAACGAACAAGGGACTCAAAAATAGAAATCCCTAAAAATAATTGAATAAGAAAATGTAACTAATCAATATCGCTGTCATCATCCGATATTGAAGTCGCATCACCTCTTGCATTCCCCTGCAACTGCCCCACATCTTCGTCGTCGCTGTTCTGAACATCTATGTTGGCAACATCATGTTCACGCCGTAGTTGATGACCAATTCTTTTTTCTATACGTTCCAGTTCATCCAGATGATCCCAGGGTCATCTTCATCCACTTCTTCCTCCTCATCTTCAACGGCTCTGACAATACGAGTTGATGAACACATGTCTTCCTGATAAGCATCTTTTTTAATTTCTTCACCTTGTTGAGTTCCTTCTTCATCTTCTGATACATCATATACGTGTCGATGGCTGAAAGTCTGAACCACCTTCCAAGGAGCACCATATTTAGTGTCTTCCAAGTAGAAGCATCTTTTTGCTTGCCTAGCCAAAATGAATAGTTCATTCTTGTACCACAGTGCTGCTATGTTAATGCTTTTGAAGTATCCATCATCCCTCATCTTGGTATTCTTAGAAGATGCAAGGTCATAACAATCACATCGAAATAAGAAGACTGATCTTTCTCGCTCTTTGGTTGACATGTACCTCAGTTCAAGAATTTCCTTAACAATACCGTATAACTCAGTTTCTTCTTGATCACCAGATGATGCGATATTCATTACACCAAAATTTCGAGTACGTAAGTTCTCCTCACTTGCGAAAGTACGAAACCTAGCACCATTAACATTGCATGCAGTATGTACTAACACTTCCTTGTTTGGCCCAAAAGCTAGCGACCGCAGATCTGCAGAAAGATTTGGCAGATGCCTGACATGTTCAGTAAACCATGCTGGGATTTTTTCCTGAAGGCTCTCATCGATGTTACGCACACCTTTCTTCAGTAATTCTGATCGAAAAAGCCTAAAAGTAGTTATATATAAGAAGTGATATCAGTAATGATGTCCAAAACAATGAATGACTATATTAGAGGGTGTCGGAACTTACGTAATGTAAGGTTGCGCCTCATCACAATTGTTTAGTACGTACCAAACCATTTTCTGAAACTCGTGATGAAAATGCGATAGTTTGTAATGCTTACTGCCTTGTGTTCTGTCTGAAAAAATTCCAACCTCATCAACTTGTTTTCTTTGATTTTGGTCTTTGAACCTACTTTCTTTGTTATATCTGGTTTCCATACGCATACTGAAATGTCTGGAGCAAAATGTGGTACACTCATCAACGATGTAGCCCTCAGCGATTGAACCTTTGGGCCTAGCTCTGTTACAAACTGTTGACTTCAGGTACCCCAGCCTTCTCTCAACTGGATACATCCAACCATATTGAACAGGACCTCTAAGAATTGCCTCTTCAGGAAGATGCATAGCTAAGTGCACCATTATATCGAAAAATGAAGGGGTGAAGAGCTTTTCAAGTTTGCACAAAATTAAAACAATGTCAACCTTCATCCTCTGCAGCACATCAATTCTCAGAGTTTTAGCACACAACTCCCTAAAAAATCTTCCCAATTTGTCTATGGCCTTATACATTGACTTTGGAACAAGTCCTCTCAGCGCTACTGGCAACACACGCTGCAGAAGCATGTGGCAATCATGCGTCTTTGTCGGCCCAGTGGGATCCAGGGTGTGCAGAGCCCACTCTCCACAGCCCTCACACGCGACAGAATCGTTGAAACGGCTAAGGACCAGGCGGAACGCTTGGAGAGGCCCTCGAGAGGGCTGGAGGGGGACGCGAGGGCCTGAGGAGGCTCCTCCCGAGGCTGCACCTCTACAAGGCCCCCTCCTCTAGAGAGGGGTCAACGCAAATCCCTCCACAAGGCCGCCCACGCCCTGTGGAGATACTTTGCTACAAAGCAACCGCTACAAGGCGCACATGGCCACTGTCGCGCCGTAGAGTGACGCGCGCGTCTGCGCACGATGACGACGGCACCGCAGTTGCCGTTCTGGTGATTAAAGGAGTCAACAAAGCTGTGTCCCCTGCACCGGACTACGAAGCTTTCCCCTTTTGGTGATAAAGCAGATGGCCGGCGCTACACTCCAACTGCGACGTCACCGTGGGCACCCTCGCGGTCTCTGCAGTACCAGCTGGCCGTCCTGCATGGACGGTGGCTTTTCTACACTAAGGGCAGGCTTTTGCAGTCATGGACCGAGTCCATGGGCAGCAGGGTAGCAGTGCACCCCGCTCCTCCGTTCGTCGCCATGTGGGAACCCTTCCGCTGCGCAGGTCGCAAGGATGAGGCCCGAGGCGCCTATAAAAGGGGAGGGAACACCTCCGTAGCAAGGGATGGATGGATCGATCGAATCATCGCACGATAGCTTAACCTAGCCTAGCGAACTCGAGGAGGATTAAGACCTCAGCTTCCCTCCTTGAGCTCTGCACTACCGCAAGAGAGCCCTCGGGAAGCTCATTGTACTGTACCGTCTACAGCGCAATACAGACAAGCAGGAGTAGCGGTTTTAACTCCTCCATAGGGCCGTGAACCTGGGTACGGGTTGGTGTTCATCTCTGTCGTGCTGTCCCTCTCCGAGCTCGTCGAGCATCGTCGCCGGGCCGGTCGAGGGTTGTAGACCAACGTGTTCAGTCCCCTCCACAAACTTCTCCTCAGAGAGTGACTATCCCTAGCTTCGTGGGAATCACACCTCGACATTTGGCGCACCAGGGAGGGGACTGAGGCGCGTCTTCAACCTCCAGCCGGTCTCCGCGCCATGACGGACACCCGCGCGACGCGCGCCAACAGGCGCGCAGCTGACAGGGCTCATACCGAGCCCGACACGGCCACCACTCGCGGCCGCCGCGGCCGTCCTCGCACGACGGAGCTCGCCACAACCGGCCTACACGTGGAGGAACCTGAGAGCGAGGAGCACCGTGGCAGCGGCCACCGCGGCGACAGGGATGCCTCCCCTGAGCACCACGACGATGCTGAGTCTTCATATCCGTCTCGGCGCCAAAACGCGTCTTCTCTGGGACGCCCGGAATCCACGCCGCACACCGCGTTGCTCATGGCCCAGGAGCTCCTCCGCTACCGACCAAGCGCGGAGGCCCACGACCAGTGGCTGGACCGCCTCCACCTCGTCGACGTCGCGGCAACGCGCCACGGTCCGTCTCGCTCCCTCGTTCACCACTCCGCCCGCGCTGGAACTGCTGCGCCGGATGCGCCTCTGCCGCCGCCAGTCATTACTCCCATTCCGCGCATCCAATCTTCTAGCTCTCGGCCTTCCAGCCTTCCTTCTCCGGCGAACTCTTTCCTTCTCCTCGTCCTTCCGTGCCCTTCTCTTTTTCCGGCGATGGGCGGACCCAAGGGCAAGGCGGCGATGACGATGCTCCCCCCGGACGCGCAGGGGGAGGAGGCGCTCGGCCGCGCCCTAGTCGGGGAGCGCATCAATGCGGTGGCGCTGGACAAGATTCGGCACCTGGTCGCCGGGGGGACCAACGAGCACGGTTCCAGCGTCATCCAGGCCGCAAAGCTCGGCCGCTTTCCAGCGGGGTTTTTCCCCATCTTCCTTCACACCCTATTTTCCGGATTGGTGCCTCCGTACTCGCCCTTCTTGGAGGCGGTTCTGGAGTTCTACCAGATCCATCTCCTTCATCTACACCCCAACGCCATCCTCGTCCTCTCCATCTTCGCCTACTTGTGCGAGGCCTATTTGGGTGTGCAGCCTTCGGTGGCCCTCTTCAGGAGCTTCTACGCGCTCCGGAATTCCGCGAAGTCCGAGCGGACGGGATGCGTGTCTTTTCGCATCACGGACAGCATGGGGGACGTCTACATCCACATGTCATGGAGCGGCGAGAAGCCCGTCACGGCGGTGTCGAAGAAGGTGGACGACTTCAGGCAGAAGTGGTTTATCATCGGCGTCAAGTCGCAGAGCTCCTTCATCGACACCCCGGAGGCACCGCCTGTGAAGAATACCCATTGGGTCAAGCAGGTCTTCCAGGGCCCACTGATTGCCGACCTCGTGGGCCGCATGAAGATGCTTCGGGAGAACGGCCTCACCGGCCAGATGGTTGCGGAGGACTTCGTGAAGCGCCGCATCGCTCCTCTCCAAGCGCACAAGAAGCCGATGTGGATGTACTCGGGGCTCATGGACCCGATGCGAATCCACCCCTGCGACCATCGCCCCGCCGTTGTCGCCACCATCATGGGCGGCCTCTTCATCAACCCCGACGTACCCGTGGCAGTTGCTGCGGAGTTGAGGCCTCTTCATCAGATGAACCTGGCTCCACGCCTGGCGATTCTGGAACAGATGCCCACTTTCACCCCGCTAGGCCTGGCAGGGGAGGAGGAGGAAGAGGGGCCCATGCCCATGGCGAAAGGACCAGACGCTGCGGAGTCTCCATACGCATCTGACGCTGAGCAGGGCGACGCGGCGGCTGGGGCTATCCCCTCTGCAGGCGGCGCGAGCTCGTCAAGAGCCGCGCCCCCTCCTGAGGAGGTCTTCGAGCTCTCGTCCAGCGACGATGAGGAGGCCGAGGCGGGGCGACAGGAACCCCGGACCAAGGCGGCCCACGACAGGCCTGCTAGGGAGCCCCCGAGCGCTCCCCTCAAGAGGAAAGCTGAGACGGCTCCAGAGGGATCTGGAGCCCGGGCCACGCCTTCTTGGCGTTTGTCCGGCATGGCGTGGGTTGACACCCGCGCTAAGAAGACAGGGTAAGTGTTTCGGATTTTGTTCTCCTTCTTTAGTCTTTGCTTGTTTACTTCCTCTGACAGATCTTCTTGTTCTCCGCCAGCGACCCAGCGCCTGCGAAGCGCCGAAGGCTCCGCAAGGCGGCGGATGTGAAGAGGGCCGCTCTGGAGGCCGCGCAAGAGGCCGCGGCAGAGGAGGCCTCAAGACCTGGGGAGGAGGTCCCTGCAGGCCCCTTCGAGGACGTGCCTCAGGCCGAGGCAAATGCGCCACCTTCGGAGGAGGAGCGCGTCGAGGAGCAGAAAGCGCCTACTCTGCCTCGCGCTACGTCTCCTCCAGTGCAGCAGGAGGCCGCGGATGGCACTACACCAACCCTGAGCTCGCCAAAGGTCGACCAGACGGTGGGAGAGGATCTTCCGCCGCCCCCGCCAAGCACCACGACAGAGGAGGAGGCAGCAGCTACGAGGCCGACCTCTCCTGCCCCGGAAACCCAGGACGAGGTGCCGCCTGAGGGGGGCAACGCCGGCGCGCCGGACGCGGACGCCGAGGCGGAAGACTCGCCGTCAAGCCCCCAGGCCCGTGCGGAGGCTCCCCTCTCTAAGCTTGACGCAGGCGCAGGGCCTTCCGCTCCGAGCGGGACTTCCCAGGCCCTTGCCCTCGTTAGCTGGGACTGGAGCAGGGGGCGTCGTGACGTTGCCTTCCGCCTGGTGCGGGAGTCCCTGGAGGGGCTGGAGGCCCACCTCGCTTTGGAGGACCGGGAGCTTGACCGGCAGCGAGATGAGCTCGCGGAGGCTTGGGCCGCTTTCCACGCGGCTGTGGAGGCTCGCCGACAGAGCGACCTGGCCCTGCAGGCGGAGCGCGAGGAGGCACTGCGCTTAGCCGAGGAGGTCCGCGAGGGCACCACGCGCGATGCCGAAGAGCTCCTGCAGCCCTTGAAGGCCGAGCGCCGGGCATCGGCAGAAGACTTGGCCGCAGCCAGGGCAGAGCGGGAGGCGGTGGAGCTCTCCCTGACAGCCAAGCACCGCGAGCTTGTCGAGCTTAAGGCCAAAATCCTCGCCGATTCTGAGACCGTGCGGACCACCCTGGAGGGGGTCCGCGTGAGCTTTGAAGCCAGGGGGCAGGGCCTCGGCGAGCGCGAGGAGGACGTGCGCCGTCGCGACGAACAGTTGGCGCTGAGGGAGCAAGAGATGTCGGGGCAGCGCGCCGCCCTCGAGGCCCGCGAAGAGAGCCTGGCCGCGGCGCTCAGCAAGCACGAGTGTGAAGTGTCCACCCACAAGGCTAGCGTGGAACGCTTCAACGCGAGGTTTGCCGAGCGGAAGGAGGAGGTGGTGAAGAAGTTCCAGGAGCGGGAGAAGGAGTACCGCGCCGCCGTCTCTCGAGACTACAACGAGAGGTTCACCAAGCAGGAGAGACGCTTCAAGAAGAAGCGTGCGGAGGACACTGCCCGGATCCGCGAGCTGGAGAAAGAGAACGTTACCCTGAATGCCCGGGTCAGGCGCGAAGTGGACCGCCGCCGCGCTGCTGAGGAGGCTCGCGAGCACGTGGCGCAGGACCTCGCCTCCCTCGTGGCGGACATGGAGGAGATGAACCTGCAGGTGGGCCCTGCTGTGGAGAAGGCGGTGGAGGCTGCCGAGAGCGCTCAGGCGGCGCGGGTGTTGTCGCAGCAGCGGGGAGGGCGACGACGAGGAGGGCGAGCCTGGAGGAGAAGGGTCCAGGGAGGACGACGGCGAGGCCTCTGCCAGACTTCTTCCTGAAATGTAATGCACTTGTAGCGCCGTAGGGATATTTGTCTTAAAGACTTTTGCTCTTCAGTCTGTAATATACTTCGTATTTCTAAGCATGTGCTGCTAAGTTTGTGTGTGTGCCCCTCGAGGGCCTTTTGCTTCAATTCCATGTCTTTTTCGCTCTGTGTTGCTAGGACCCTTCTTCTCGCACTATGACTCCGCCGCTGCGGTATGCTCGAGCAATGACTCGGCAAGGCCGGGGGGAGTTTAAGTCTTGGAGAGGTAAGAGTCCTCGAGGCGCGACGCTCAAGGGCCCCCCTTTGACGCGCAAGCAGTCCATGGCGAGTGAGGGAAAAGAAATGCTCGAGGGACGCAAAGTGCTCGTGAGAGAGATGCAAAGATTCTCTTGGTGTGAGCAGGGAACTTAGCTTCGCGAGGCTTTCGCCCTGCGTAGGACTCCCTTGGCGATGCATTTTTCTCCAGGGGCCGAGTTTTTCCTCCACAAGCTTGGAGAGACTCTTGTTCCCTGTGAATGTTAGAGAGGCGAACCAAAACGCTAGAGCATGGTAGTTGGGACTCATGCGCGCTTATAAGTTTCCTCATGGGTATCTCGCGAGGAGAGAGAGTACCAAGGTCCTTTGGAGAGGTGGCGTGTATCCGGGAGCATGCCCTTTAGCTAGAGCTCAGGGTCCCTTGGATTTTGCAGTGCTGCTGGGGTGCTCTTGACGTACAGGCACCGTACTCAGCCCCCGCTCGCGAGGTGTGCATGGGAAGAATATAAGCGCACATGGAAAAGTAAATGACGAAAGTAAACTTGCCATTGAAATATTACACAGTGGCGCCTCAGTGTAGAGTTCACTTAGGAACGAAATGGCGCCCGAGCGCATTGTTCACTTGGGAACGAAATCGGTTCATTACACTTGGGTTTGCCAAGCTAATGTTCCTTTCATGTCGAGGCATGGGAACCACCCATTAGTGCAGAGATTCACTGCGGCCTACGGTGGCTCATTAGCAGGAGAGCTCGGAGGGCCGACCCTCAGGAGAAGCTTGAAGAAGCTTGGAGGTGAAGCCGTGAGATTCCCTCTAGAGACAAAAAATGCCTGGCGTGATAATGATCACAGGTAGAACTTGCGTAGATGTGCGATGTTCCATGGGTTCTTGACGGGGATGCCGTCTTCAGTCTCGAGGCGTACTGCGCCAGGCCTGGCGATGTGGGAGACCCTGTAGGGGCCTTCCCACATCAGCGAGAGCTTGTGGAGGCCTTCTATGGAGAGGATTCGCCTGAGGACGAGGTCGCCCGCCTCAAGAGTGCGTGAGCGCACATGGCGGCTGTGGTAGCGTCGCAGGTCTTGCTGGTACTTTGTCGTTCTGAGGGCGGCACGACGGTGCAGTCCCTCGAGTAGCAGCAGGTCGTCGTTGTGGAGGTCCTCTTGGGTGTCCTCGTTGAAGGCAAGGACCCGTGGGGATCCATGCCTGATTTCTGCGGGGAGGACTGCTTCGGCTCCGTAGACAAGGGTGAACGGCGTTTCACCCGTGAGTCTTGAAGAGGTCGTGCGCATGGACCAGAGCACAGATGGGAGCTCGTCGATCCAGCCCTTGCTGTGACCCTTGAGGATGTTGAAGCTTCTGGTCTTGAGGCCCTTGAGGACTTCCGCATTTGCTCGCTCAGCTTGACCATTGCTCCGTGGATGAGCCACCGAAGCAAAGCAGAGCTTGATGCCGAGTTTTTCACAGTAAGCCCGGAAGATGCCGCTGGTAAACTGCGAGCCATTGTCGGTGATGATGCGATTAGGCACTCCAAAGCGGCAGACCAGGCTCCTGATGAATTTCACCGCTGCTCCGGCTGGTATGGTGCGCACTGGTTTAACCTCGGCCCACTTGGTGAACTTGTCGACGGCCACGAAGAGGAAGCGGTACCCCCCTGCGACTTCGGGAAGGGCCCCAGAATGTCCAGCCCCCAGACCGCGAACGGCCAGGAGAGCGGGATGGTCTGGAGCCCCAGCGCCGCTGATGAATTTGCTTGGCGTGGTACTGGCAGGCGTCGCAGGCTTGGACGATGGTGACTGCATCTTGAAGCACGTGTGGCCAGTACAACCCGCTCCTGAAGACCTTGCCTGCGAGGGTGCGCGCACACGAGTGGTGGCCGCACTCCCCGCTATGGATGTCCTTGATCAGCGTTCGGCCTTCCTCGGGAGGGACGCATTTGAGCGCGATGCCATTTGGGCGCTTGCGGTATAGGTCTACCTCAAGGATGCAGTAGGATTTTGCCTGTCGAGCGATTCGCTCTGCTTCCGCATTTCCTCGGGGAGGATCCCTTTCGCCAAGTAATCTTTGAGCTCGTCAATCCAGCCTGTGTCTTAGTGAGCCGCCGTCAGCAACAAACTCTCCCGTCTGTGGGGACCACAGTCGGGTGCCCCAACTTCAGGAGGTGGTGGGAGTGCTTCGTCCGTGCTTACGGCTGTAGCCTCTCGAGGCTGCTTGATGGATGCCTTGGCGAGCCTTTCTTCAAGGACGCATGCCTACTGGGCTTGCCTTCGCGAGGCTCGCTTGGCGATGTCATCGGCCTCCTGATTCTCTTTCCTCGGGATGTGCATGAGCTCCATGCCCCTGAAGTGCTTCTCAAGCCTGCGAACCTCTTCAAGGTATGCGGCCATGTGGTCGTCCTTAGGCGTATAGCTTTTGTTGGAGAAGTTGACAAGCAGCTGGGAGTCGCCTTTGACGAGCAGGTGCTTAACGCCTGAAGCGATGGCGGCCCTTAACCCGGCGAGGAGGCCTTCGTATTCAGCGATGTTGTTGGAGATCTTGTCAATCGTGAAGCACAACTGGACAACGTAGTAGAGCTTGTCGCCTTTGGGCGAGGTCAAGACGACGCCTGCCCCGCCATTGCGGCAGGCGAAGGCTCCGTCGAAGTGCATGGTCCAGTGGCTGGGCATTCTGTCTCCGGAGGGCTCGGCCTCTTCTCGCCGAGGCTCTTCAGGGCTTGGGTCAGTCCATTCTGTGACGAAGTCCACCAGCGCTCTTCCCTTGATGACTCTTGTGGTGTCGAAGCGCAAGTTGAATGGCTGCAGCTCTATGTTCCATCCCACAACACGGTCTGTGGCGTTGGGATTGCGCAGGATCTGCTCCAGGGGGAAGGAAGTGACCACCGTGATGGGGTGGCCCTGGAAGTAATGTCTCAGCTTCCTGGAGGCGACGAGGAGAGCGACGAGGAGCTTCTGCTGCATTGGGTCCCGCTCCCGAGCATCCCGCAGCACTGTGCTGACGAAGTAGACGGGGTGCTCGACAAGGGTTGTCGATGGGGGTGCAGCGTCATCCCTCTGTGGAGGCTCTTCAGGGCCCTTGTCGAGATTCGCTTGTGGAGGGGTCTCGACAAGAGTGTTGGGAGCAGACTCGACTTGAGGCAGTGGGCCTGGCAGTGGGTCCGTGGAGACTGCTCCTTCGCCGAGGTCTTTGTCGGGTGGCTTTGGGCTTGGAGTGGCAGCGCTCTTCTTGGGGAGGACTGGCTCTTCCCTCTCGACCACCAGGACGGCGCTTGCGGTCTGAGGAGTGGCTGATAGGTACAGCTTCAGATGTTCGCCTGTCCTGGGGGCCACCATGACTGGTGGGCTGGCCAAATATCTCTTCAGGTTCTCGAAACCCTTGTCCGCCTCAGGGGTCCACTTGAATGTGCCGGATCTCTTCATGATCTTGAAGAATGGCAGGGCTCTCTCGCCGAACTTAGAGATGAAGCGACCCAGGCTAGCCATACAGCTTGCTAGGCGCTGCATGTCCTTGAGTCGGCGAGGAGGCTGCATCCCTTCTATGGCCTTGATCTTGTCAGGGTTTTCTTCTATGCCGCGGTGGGACACGAGGAATCCGAGGAGTTTCCCTGAAGGTACGCCGAAGACGCACTTGGCGGGGTTCAGCTTGATGTTCACCTTGCGCAGGTTGGCGAAGGTTTCCTCGAGATCCTTCAAGAGGGAGTCTCCCTCGCGAGACTTGACCACGATGTCGTCGACATATGCTTCTGCATTTCTGCCCATCTGTGCCCCCAAGGCTATCCTCATGAGACTCTGGAAAGTGGCGACGGCGTTCTTTAGTCCGAAAGGCATGCAAGTGTAGCAATACACACCACAAGGGGTGAGGAATGCTGTCTTCTCCTTGTCCTCTTTAGCCATTTTGATCTGGTGATAACCAGAGAAGGCGTCCAGAAAACAGAGGAGGTCGCAGCTGGCGGTGGAGTCCACGATCTGGTCTATCCTCGGCATGGGGTATGGGTCCTTGGTGCAGGCTTTATTGACATCTGTGTAGTCGATGCAGAGTCGGCCTCCTCCAGCGGGTTTAGGGACAACCACGCCGTTGGAGAGCCAAGTGGGGTGCGCGACTTCACGGACGATATTTGCCGCTTTTAGCTTCCCTACTTCCTTGACGATGAATGCTTGCTTCTCGGGGGCTTGCTTGCGTGCTTTTTGCTTGACGGGGCGTGTGTCTGGGCACACGGCTAAGTGGTGCTCGATCACCTCCCTTGGTACACCGGACATGTCTGACAGAGTCCATACGAACATGTCAGATTTTGCCTGAAGGAAGGCGACGAGCGCGCTTTCCTATTTGGGAGGCAGGGCAGCGCCTATGGTGACACTGGCCCCTGTCCCCTCAGCCCCCGAGCCACTGGTGCCCAACGACACCCTCTTCGTGGAAGCTTGCTCCTGAGAGAACATCTGTTTCTTCTTCTGAGTCCTCTCGAGAGGCTCCATGTCCTCGTCAGCCGGAAACGCCATGGCAGCTGCCTTGTAGGCGCTCTCGACAGCGCGCGTGGCATCCAGGATATGACCATGGATGGCGATGGTGCCAGCGCTGCTGGGGATCTTGACCATATTGTAGGCGTGATGCGTGACGGCCATGAACTTCGCGAGGGCGGGGTAGCCGAGGGTGGCGTTGTACGGGAGGCCAATGTGCGCGACGTCAAAGTCGATCAGCTCGGTGCGGTAGTTCTTCTGCGTGCCGAAGGTGACGACCAGTCGGACCTGCCCCAGAGGTTTGATTGAACCACTAGTGACCCCTGTGAACGGCCTGGAGGGCATGAGCCACTCGTAAGGCACCTGAAGAGTCTCGAAGGTCTCGACAGAGATGACGTTCAGACCTGCTCCCCCATCAATGAGTGTCTTGGAGACGGTGATGTTGTTGATGGTGGGGGAGCAGACCAGGGGGAGGGTTCCAACAGTCTTGGTCGACTTAGGGTGGTCCTTGGCGTCAAAGGCGATGGTGTACTGGGACCACTTGAGGGGCCTGGAGGTTTCGGTGCTCGGGAGCGCGGCATTGAGCTCGCGGGCGAACTGCTTGAAGTGGTTGTTCGACTTGGGCGTCTGGGCTCCACCGAGGATGCAGGCCATAGCCCCCCTTGGGGCCTGATAGCCTCCATCTTCCTCGTCGGGGAGGTTGTTGTTCTTCTCGGCAGCGTTGGCTTGAGTGCCTGGCGGCTTCTGATAGTTTCCGCCGCGTCCGCCTCTGCCGTCCCTGCGGTAGCCGCGGCCTCTGCCGCGGCTCCCGCTGCCTTCTTCGCGTTCGCGCTCTCGGCTCAGCCTCTTGAGATCGAAGCAGTTGTCCATGGCGTGGCCGCGCCTGTTGTGGTAGACGCAGAACGGACGGTTGTCCGCCTCCTTGTCGCCAGGCTGAGGGGAGCCTCTGCGGGCGTTCTTGGCGGCTGGCTCCGCCGCCAGGACAGCGGTGGTCTTGCGCTTGGTCTCCTCGCGCTTCTTGTGGCTCTTGGATCCCTCAGCCAGGTCGTCCGTCCGCTGGCTCATCTTGACGAAGAGGAGTCCCTCCTCAGCCTTGGCGCACTTGTCAGCGAGGTCGAACAGCTTCACCACAGAGGTGAGCTTGTTGTGAATGCCCAGCTTCTCGAGCATCCTGCGATTTGTGACGCCCTCCCTGAAGGCGGCAATGACTTGTGTGTCGGGGATGCTCAGGATCTTGTTGCGCACTTGGCTGAAGCGCTGGATGTACTTGCGCAGAGTCTCATCCTTCTTCCGCACCACAGTGCGCAGGTCGTTGTGGGTGAGCGCGCACTCGTAGGTGCCCTTGAAGTTGGCGACGAACTGCCTGCAGAGCTCCTCCAAGGAGTCGATGGAGAACCAGTTGGCCATGACTTTGTCGTCTCCTCCTGCAGCCTGGATATAGGTGGTGTAGAGCTGCAGCAACTCGATGGGGTTGATGGACCCGTCGTAGCCCTTGGGGAGGGCAGGCCTGAACTTCTGCGGCCACACCACGCGGCGCAGAGCTCGGGTGAAGACCATAATGGGAGTAATGACTATATTAGAGGGTGTCGGAACTTACGTAATGTAAGGTTGTGCCTCATCACAATTGTTTAGTACGTACCAAACCATTTTCTGAAACTCGTGATGAAAATGCGATAGTTTGTAATGCTTACTGCCTTGTGTTCCGTCTGAAAAAATTCCAACCTTTGGGCAGTTACCAAGGCGTGGTCGTGGTGGGAGTCCCCACGACGCACGTTTCTGCCGGAGAAACCGAGTCGCCGCAAACTCACCACCGAACGATGGGAATGGGAGTAATGACTTCGATTCGGACCGGCGCGTAGCTTTATACCCCGTTTGGGCAGTTACCAAGGCGTGGTCATGGTGGTCGTGGTGGGACCCCCCACGACGCACGTTTCTGCCGGAGAAACCGAGTCGCCGCAAACTCACCACCGAACGATGCGTGTCATGGGCCAGCCGGACATTTTGGACCCACGACGCTTCGTCTGGACCCGATGAGCCTCGCCGTGCCCGTCATGGGCCCGGGGGCTACTGTTAGCCCAGTGGGATCCAGGGTGTGCAGAGCCCACTCTCCACAGCCCTCACACGTGACAGAATCGTTGAAACGGCTAAGGACCAGGCGGAACGCTTGGAGAGGCCCTCGAGAGGAAAGGCCTCTCGAGAGGGCTGGAGGGGGCAGAGAGGGCCTGAGGAGGCTCCTCCTGAGGCTGCCCCTCTACAAGGCACCCTCCTCTGGAGGGGTCAACGCAAATCCCTCCACAAGGCCGCCCAGCCCCTGTGGAGATACTTCGCTACAAAGCAACCGCTGCAAGGCGCACATGCCCACTTCCACGCCGCAGAGTGACACGCGCATCTGCGCGCGATGACGACGGTGCCGCAGTTGCCGTTCTGGTGTTTAAAGGAGTCAACAAAGCTGTGTCCCCTGCGTCGGACTACGAAGCTTTCCCCTTTGGTGATAAAGCAGATGGCTGGCGCTACACTCCAACGGCGACGTCACCATGGGCACCCCCGCGGTCTCTGCAGTACCAGCTGGCCGTCCTGCGTGGACGGTGGCTTTTCTACACCAAGGGCAGGCTTTTGCAGTCATGGACCGAGTCCATGGGCAGCGGGGTAGCAGTGCACCCTGCTCCTCCGTTTGTCGCCATGTGGGAACCCTTCCGCAGCGCAGGTCGCAAGGATGAGGCCCACGGCGCCTATAAAAGGGGAGGGAACACCTCCGTAGCAAGGGATGGATCGATCGATCGACTGATCGCACCATAGCTTAACCTAGCCTAGTGAACTCGAGGAGGAAGAAGACCTCAGCTTCCCTCCTTGAGCTCTGCACTGCCGCAAGAGAGCCCTCGGCAAGCTCATTGTACTGTACCCTCTACAGCGCAATACAGACAAGCAGGAGTTGCGGTTTTACCTTCTCCAGAGGGCCGTGAACCTGGGTATGGGTTGGTGTTCATCTCTGTCGTGCTGTCCCTCTCCGAGCTCGTCGAGCATCGTCGCCGGGCCGGTCGAGGGTTGTAGACCAACATGTTCAGTCCCCTCCACGAACTTCTCCTCAGAGAGTGACTATCCCTAGATTCGTGGGAATCACACCTCGACAGTCTTCAAACCACTTATTTTAGCAGTAGCAATATCCACACAATTTGCTAGGTTTGCAGCATACCCATCTGGGAATTTACAGTTGTACAAAAATCTGCACAACTTGCTCTTGTTTTCCTTCATAAGCGTCCAAGGTGCAGGGGGCTTCGTAAATTTACCACCCTTACCTTCTTGCAACCAATGTTTTGTACCTCGACAGTCCAAGGTGCTCTTGTCTTCTTCTCAATGTGCATCACATCTAGGTTGTGTGCTATCTTCAGTACATGCCAATATGGTAGATCATGTAAGCTAGCCTTGAGGTACCAAGTTGGTTCACCTTTCTCTGGGACCCGCTTTCTCTTATTAGATGGATTTTTTCCTGGTGTGTAATCCTCAACTCTTGCTAACTTCTCCGCCAATTCTTCTTGTGTGTACTTCCTTGGTGCCTCTCTGTTCTCAACTTTTCCATTGAAACTTCTGCTTTTCCTATACGGGTGATCCATAGGAAGGAATCGACGATGGCCAAAATATCCAATTTTGTGTTTCAAAGGCTCAGAGCAAGGATCCACATCGTTGTGCACACATGAATAATAGCCTTTTGTGCTACGGCCAGACATAGTGGCATACCCAGGATTATCATGTATGGACCAAAGAAAAGCAGCATGCAGTTGAAACGGATCAGCTGCACATGCATCACGCGTCTCAACACCATTCCACAACTCCATCATATCTTTTATCAGTGGTTGCATAAATACATGAAAATCTTTCCCTGGTGAATGTTTTCCTGGGATAAGAAGCGGCATCATGAAGTTATTTTGATCCATGCACATCCAAGGTGGAAAGTTGTACGGAATGACAAACACAGGCCACATACTGTATGCGTTGGACATTATTCCAAAAGGATTGAATCCATCTATGGCCATTCCAAGCCTGATGTTGTGTGGATCATCTGCAAACCAGCCAAACTCTTTGTCAAAGTGCTTCCATGCTTCACCATTAGCTGGGTGCCTCAGAACATTCTTCTCAGGAACCCTCTGTTCCTTGTGCCACTTTGTGAATATAGAAGTTTTCTTAGACTCAAATAGTCTTTTCAACCTTTGGATAATGGGAAAGTGTCGTAGCACCTTGTGAGGAATCTTTGTATTTCCTTTGTTTTCTCTCCATCTAGATAGCCCACAGACAGGACAATGTGTATTGTCTTTATGTTCTCCCCAGAACAAAGCACAATCAAACTTGCATACATGAATGGTCTGATAACCAAGTCCAAAATCAGAGAGAAGACGCTTTGCTTCCTTATAAGACCTAGGTATATCCAATTCTGGAACTGTCGTAGACCACATATCAAGGAATTGATCGAAACATCTATTTGTGACCCGGTTGTAGGATTTGATATGAAGCATCTTGATAATGAATGACAGCCTTGTCATTGTGTTGCATCCCTTATGAAGATCTATCTTCGCTTGTTCAATGAGATTTGAATAGATATTAGGTTCAGCATGACCTCTCTCCCCTGTCTTCTGTAGATCTCGTAACATAGCAGAAATACCATCATCATTAGTACCGTTGTCATTCTCATTGCCATCGTCGTTGTCACTTTGATAAGACCCCTGGTCATCATCATCTGCCATGTCTTCCCCATGACAAGTTCACCTTGTATATGTGCTGGACATACCATTTTGGACTATGTGAGAATGAACCATGTCCTGAGTATGCCGAATCAAATTAAGACATTTAGTGCATGGGCACAATATTCGATCTGGGTTGCCATGATCACGAACGAACCGCATGAACTCCTTTGCATTCTGGAGGTGTTCAGGTGAGAATTTTATCGCAGTATTAATCCAATCTCGATTCATTGCCTACAAACAATGATCTGATTCTTAATCGAAAACTTACAATTTGATAGGACAATATTCAAGTATGTTAATATTGAACCGGAACTCACCGCTGCCTTCCCGTACGGCCGAATCCGTTGATCTCGTCGCCGGAGCTCTCCAAGGCAATGCCGTCGTGAAACCCCCCTCGTGCTGCAGCCGTAACAAGCACCCACCCTATGGATTTTGTATCCTCTATTAATAATCGATGATAAAAGGATAATGTCGGCCCAGTGGAATCCTGGGTGTGCAGGACCCACTCTCCACAGCCCTCGCACGCGACAGCACGGGAGAAATGACTAAGGACCAAGCAAAACGCTTGGAGAGGCTCTCGAGAGGGAAAGTCCCCGAGAGGGCTTAAAGAGGAAGTAGAGGCTTGAAGAGCCTCCCCCCGCGACTGCTCCTCTACAAGGCTCTCTCCCCTGGAGAGGATGTAACATCCCAAAATTATAATCAGTATTACTATATCAAAAATGTGGGCCAACAAAAACTTTTTATGAATTAATATGTGTTGATTTCTTATTGTTGCTTGTGATAATTATTTCTTGTGAAAGTGTTGGTTGTTAGCTCTAATAAAAAACTTGAAGAAAAGAAAATAAACAAAACAAAACATAAAACAATAAAAACAATGTGACAAATGTCAAACTAGTTCTCAAAGTGGGAAATTCATTTTTCTTACAAACCTAATTCAGTGGAGTGATAATATGAACACTCCCATTTTATTCCCACAAGTTTTCCCTCTCCAAATATTAATTTCAAAAACCTAAATTTAAATTCTATTTCTTACTTTATCTTACTCAAATCACAAAATGTGCTATGTTGAACTTGCCCAATAAATAATCAAATAGTACAACAAATCTTGACAAACATGTGTGAAGCAAATTATGAAAATAAAATTCAAAAATTGGAAATTATATTTGGTTCAAGCATTTCATCGAACACATGGTGATCATCACCCAGTTCATCCTCAACCGCCCCAAGTCCTTGATCGATTCGATCGATTTCGACCGAATTGGTGCAAGCCACTGCCTCCCTTCGATTTGCTTCGCTCCACTCACCTCACCACGCTCACAGGGACGGAGGAATCGGGCCAGGGTCGAGGAGGAACGCAGGGGACAGCAGCCGCGCGCACGTCGCCGTGGTCGGCACTGTGGCCACGACGGTGTCGAGCCGTGCTGGCCGCACCAGGCCCCCCCTCTCTCCCTCACCTCCATGCTCCCTCTCCGCGCAGCAAGACGCACCGCAACAGCCCGCACCCGCAGCACCTTCGACGCGCAGTGCACGTCGTGCACCGCCCAAGCGCTCGCCACGGCCGTCCCCCACCCGAGCACGCACCGCTCGCCTCCATGCGCCAGCCTTGCTCCTCTGCACCCCGACACCTTTGCCGCACCTCACCGCCCCCTATGGCGAGCCCTAGCACCCTCTGGACCTCCCCAGCACCCCGTCCACCGTGCGCGGACCTCGGCCTTATAAGCACCCCCGCGCCCTCCCGTTTCCTCCACGCCACACCCTCACCTCTACCTTGCTCCACCACCCCCTCTCGTGCACCGCCAGGAGGGCGGAGCCGTAGCCACAGCGGCCCGTGGCCACCCTTGAGCTCGCCGTGCCCGAGGTAGACGACGACCACGGCCGAGCCGTGCTACCCTCCCCTTCTCTTCTCTCTGGCCTGCACTCTCTTCTCCATTACCCCCTCACTCACCCGCCCCCTTTTCGCCTCTGGTTCGTGCCCAGGAGCGACGCAGAAGACTCGCCGGAGTTGGAGCACGTCCGCGGAGGAGGAGCTGCTCGCCGCCGTCGATTGGAGCCGCCCCAGCAAGCGTCGTTCGTCCAGTGACCTTCCCCGAGCCTCCATCGTCGTTCCGCACCATCCGCCCATCCTCCCGAGCCCCCTAGGTGAGCAAAACGCCGACCTCGACTTCGCCGGAGCCACGGCGCCACCCGTTTTAGGTCGTCGCCGCCGTGCTCAATCCTCGGCCGTTGGATCCTAGATCCACGGCAGCGTACCGTTTCGTGCGCTAAGTCGCTGACCAGTGGACCCCGCTGTCAGCGTTCTAAACATTTCCCAGCGCCCGCACCGTTTCGGTTGAGTCACTGACGAGTGGACCCCACCCGTCAGGATTCTCAACATTATCCACAACAGCATTTCTTTTCTAATTTAGTTTTCTGAAAATTCCAGTACTGGTTTCAAACTTTGAAATTCAATATCTTGAGATTTATAACTCCAAATAAATCAAATAAAAATGTTCTGGAAAGCTTCTGAAATTGTCTAACCAAACCAAGTGGTTTCACCTCATTTGGATAAATAATAAAATGTAGTATTAAAATTAACACAAAAGGTTTAAAATATAATCTTGTTTGTTTCTGATACTCTGTTAGGCCAAATGAGTTAGGACCAATTTTATTGGATTCTGTCGTGGTGGTGTCACGGCAGATGCCATAGGATGGCTAATTTGTGGGGCCGATGGACGTTGGTGGATCCGGGGAGGGATAGCGAGCTGAAGAGCTCACACGAGGAGGATCCCGGTAAAACCGAGATCTCCCAAGAACAAGGAATAAGACCAAAGTGCAAAGAGGAAGATCTAACAAATACAAACAAATGCACGAAGGCACACAGCACACACACGATATACCCAGGTTCAGGGCCCTCGTGAGGAGGTAACACCCCTACTCCTGCCTTTCCTCTCTATATATTGGTGATATAAGGACTACAACTTGCTACAAGATTTCTCAAAGTGCGGAGTACAAAGAACTAGATGAACTCAAGGTGAGAAGGAGTGAATGCTCTAAGAGTAAATGCGACTATAGCTTTGGCTCTGAAGTTGGTCTCTGCCTCTCAGGAGCAGTTATGGCGCCTTTTATAGAGGTCCGGCCAGGAGGGCCAGAAACCCTAACTTGGCTTGGCCCCACCGGACGGGCCTAGCCGGCATGCCGTCACCGGCTAGTGCGACCTACTAGCCGGACTATCCGGTGTAGCCCCTTCGTCATCATCTCGTTAAGGACGGCAGACGCCGTCCTGCATCATCATTGTCCCCTTGTCAGAGACAAGACATGTCTCTGCCCATCCCGGATAGCCTTTTCCAGATTGCCGGGCTAGGCATGTCAGGTCTTGTCGTACCACGATCGTACCGGGTGACGCGCTCCCGTGTCAGGCGGGAGGTGACCATTCTTCCGTGTCAGGCGGGAGGTGACCATGCTTCCGTGTCAGGCGGAATGGTACTTCCCCCCGCGACAGACGGGAAAGCCTGCTATAGACCGTTGACGGCCTACCGGAAGCCCTCACGCCGGCTACCTCCTCGCTTGCCACTGAGCCTCCTCTGCATAAGATCAAGACCGATACACACATTCCGGTTAGTACTTACCCGGAATACCTATCCGGTAAAACCGAGTACACCTTCACCCGGAAGTCTCCCCGGAGTCCTAGATCCGGGATCCTTCCCGGAGACGTCCGAGCTCGTCTCAGGATGAGTATCTCTAGGCCTAGCCTCCCGAAGATGTCTTAGCCTACCAGCAAAGACGTCTTCGAGAAGCTAGTTCTTAGAGGAACCACCCGCTCATGCTTGTGCTGCGATTGTGAGGGCCGGGGGTGTCTATTTATAGTTGCGAGACCTGACCCTTGCGCCTGCCAGGAGGCACTTTGTCCTCTACCAGCGCTCAGGGGTCAATCTGCCCTTTCAGCACAGCAGGGGGTGTCCCTTGCTCTCGCCAAAGGCCGGGTACTGTTGACACCTTGTTGAATTATACCGGGATCTGCCCCTACCCGGGGGGCAGCCCCCCAACACTAGTCCCCGAAGCTGGTGTTGCACAGCGACTTTGGATGATGTGCGGGATCAGCTTTAATAACAACCATTTTCCGAGAACCAATTACACCATCCTTTTATTCCATGCCGAGATCGATTCTTCCCGAGATCTTTTTACCGAGATCTTCCCACCGAGATTGCCTTAACCGGGAGGCGAAGCCTGCGACCGGATAGCACCATCTCAGTGAATCTCGACCGTTGATCTCCCGATGAATTCGAGACACTGAGCCAGGGCCCACCCGACGTCCCGTCTGCGCAGAGACGCACTCGAGTGCTTCTGTGCTAGCACGCCGTCGCTTGGGTTCCCACGCCGGGGAGCCGCATCCGATCCGGAATCCAACCGTTGGGGCCGTGTGGCCCTCGGTGTGGCCGGATCGGGCGCTCCGGATAGTGCCACGTGACTCGCGGCACAAAACAGATCCCACCCACGATCGTGGAGATCGTGGGCGGGAAAATCGGAAACCGCTCCGGAATCCCCCCCCCCCATAAATAGGGGACCGGAACAATTTCTCTCCTCCTCTCCTTCGCACTTTTCTTCCTCGCCGTCTCGAGCACCCCGCAGCCGCTGCCTTCGTCGCCGTTCGCCGGAGCCTGCACACCGTCGCAATCGCCGTTCGCCGGAGTCCGGACATCGTCGCCTTCGCCGAACTTCTCTGTTTCGGTGAGTTCTTCCTCTTTGCTCCGATGATTTCCTCCGTAGAGCAACCGCCCGACCCCGGCCGTGCCATAGCGTAGGTCCGGTAGAGCCGCCGCCGGTGAGCATCATTTGGGCGGCGCGCACGAGGTGCACGGCGGTGTTGTACCGACGCGGTAGGATGCAAGTCCTTCACTTGCATTGCGCCTCGCCCGAGCCTAGCGCTAGCCTTTTTTCCTTCCTTTAGTTTTGATTATTTAGCATACGGTAGATCTTGTTTCCTAGGAACCCGGTAACGTTTAGCAGTTTGCGCTCCGACATCCTAGTTTCCGATAGACTAACTCCGACTAACCGCCGCTGCGTCTGCAGAGTAGCTCGGATACCCCTGCGTACTTCTCCGACATGGGTGAAGAACGTACTCGGGGATGCTGGGATGGGTCCGAGACCAAGCAGTCCGATTTGGACTGGCTGTATCGGACTCACCGGATTCCTCCGGAAGTCGAGAGCCGTCTCCCGGGAGAGGAGATTGCCCCGGAACCCCAACCCGGGGAATACGTGGTATTCCTCGCGCACTTCGAGCGCAGGTTTGGGCTTCCGGCAAGCCCCTTCTTCCGCGACTTCCTCGACCTCTACGACCTTCAACCTCACCATCTTCCCGCCAACGCCATAATGATGCTCTCGTTCTTCACGACATATGCGGAGGCATACCTCGGCATCTGGCCCTTCTTGGATCTCTGGGCCAAGTACTTCATTCTCCGACGCCAAGCTATCCCCAATCCGGATAAGAAGATAAAAGACTTGGTGGATTGCGGAGCGGCCACCATCATCCCTCGCGCGGACTCCGGATTCCCCATAGTCAAGGGACTCGAGTCCTGCCGGAAGTGGCAGCGGAGCTTCTTCTATGTGAAGAACCGGGAGCACTCGGGAGATGGTCCGGGACCCTCGAACCCGGACTTCATCAATCTGCCGGAGTTCGTTATTGGCCCTCCGCGCGAATTCCATCTCTGGAAGAAGCTTCCGGATAATGACGAGGTCAGTTGTATGCACGACGTTCTGCATGTGCTAACTCAGAAGATGACCGGGGATGATCTCTTGCGTTGCTTCATTGTTCGCCGGGTCTGCCCCCTTCAAAACCGAGTGCACAAGATGTGCCACATGTCCGGGAACTATGACCCCACTAGGACCAGTATCTTTGGGCTAAACCATGTCGGGGTCGTCCGTCGCGTTCGAGCTATTGCCCGAACGGAGATGACGGAGGACTACTCTTGGGGGATCATTGGGGGATCCCGGAAAAAACCATGCGACCAGGTGCTTATATCAGTCTTCCGTGCCTTCGCCTTCGTACATGCGTTCACCTGGACACCGACACGGCCTAACTTGTTTGCGCAGTTGTTCGAGCGTCAACACGAAGAAGACGCCGTCCACGTCAACGGGAATTACACGCCGGACTTCCCGAGACCGGACGTGATGCCGAGAGAGGATCCCGACGGCGAGGACCATCTCGCCATCCCTTTCGTTAAGGCCCCGGGTAATCCTTCAACTCCAGAGGCAGTTTTCATTTCTTCGGATGATGAGGATGAGATTGACTGCCAGCTTCTCGATGTTATTGACGCTCTCCCTCTGAATTGGGCCTCAGCTGTTGTTCCGAAACCGACAACCGGGACCAAACGTGCCGAGAGCCGGAAGCGCGCGGCTTCCGACACCGAGGGGGCCGATAACGCCGGCAACCCCTCCAAGAGGAGCAAACCGAGTAAGCAGACGACCGAGAAGCCTGCTCGGCGCCGGCAAAGGGGTCCTCCCATTGTGGATTCCGGGTACGTCTTCCTTGCCCTATGTTTTTTGACTTTGTTTTCGCCATAACGATTACTAAGACATGTCCTTTCAGGGATGCACTCGAGCTCCCGTCACCTGCTGTTCCTCCTCCTCCCGGGACTCGGACTCCCAGCCCGGCTCGGGCTTCTCCTTCACCTCCTCGCCCTTCTACTCGAGGGAGTGAGCCTGCCACCTCCGGTGCCGCACCGGCTACCGCTGCGACCCCGGAAGCAGGCCCCGACCACCTCGGGAGAAGTTCTTCTTCCGGAGAGTCCGCGCCGGGTTCCCGGGCTGGAGGCAGAGATCCTTAGCCCTCGCCGGGAACCTGCGGCAAGTGGCGCCTCTCGGCCAGCAGATCAACTTCCGAAGTCTCGCGGCAAGATTGCTGGGCAGAAAACACCTTCTGCCCCGCCCGCAATTGCCCCGACATCCTCTTCCCAGGACTAGGTGCTGCGCCCGGGTACGTTTTCATCTTTACCACCGCCTCCCGCCGAGATCCCTACTGCTGCCTTGCGGATGTTGCGAGCAACCGTCAGTTCCTTTGTACCTTCAGGATCCCGGGACGTTGCTGCTTCCCGCGCGCCCGGTGGCTCCGGCATACGGGTTGTTGACGAATACAACCATGCCTGGCTTTCCGCCGATGCCTCCGAGATCGCGGGAGACTTGCACGCTGCAGGCCCAAGCCGCAACGCCCAAGCTCTGCACGCTCTCCAAGTGGCCGCACTGGATGTTACTCGGGTGACCGAGGTAAGCTTGTTCTTTTTCTTTTATTGGAAAATACTTGTTCCTTCCATCACCACTAGTCCCCGAGATTGGTGCTTAGTGCTCTAGATTCCGCCGAATAGCAGATCACTAGGTTCCAATCTTAGAGAAAAAATCCAGGACTCGGACACCGAGTCCCCGAGATCCTCCCAACCGGATAGGTTGCTTTAAAATTTGCTCCACCACTAGTCCCCGAGATTGGTGCCTAGTGCTCTAGATTCCACCGAATAGCAGATCACTAGGTTCCAATCTTAGAGAAAAATCTAGGACTCGGACACCTAGTCCCCGAGATCCTCCCAACCGGGTTCCGTATATCTTTTCCCGACTAACCCCTTCTTTGTCTTGATTTCAGGAGTGCAACCACAAACGCCGGGACATCTTCAACCGGGTTCTTGCTGATCTCGGTCAGTCCAAGAAATCCGAAGGGAGCGTGCGGGAGGAGCGCGACGCCGCGCGCAAGGTCTCGGTTGACCAGAAAACTGCACTTGGCACTGCGCAAGCCGAGATCGCGCGGCTCAACGGCGAGCTCGAAAAGGTCAAGGCTGCTACGGCCGACATGAAGATGCGCTTCATCGAAGCGAGCAAGAAGCAGAAAGAGACCTTGGACCAGTCCGAGGAGCGCGCGCACACTGCCGAGACTGAGCTTGCTCTTCTCCGTTCCCGGTCTGATACTTGGCTCTCGGAGCTCACAGTATTGAACCGGGATCTGAACAGTAAGTGGACCGACATCCCCCTTGTCTTCTCTTTGCTTTCTTTCTTGCTGTTACTCTTATGACCTAGTCGCTTGACAGCTCTTCTTTTTAAAGGAGAGTTCGAGCACTCCCGCGAGGCTGCCGCCAAAGCTGTTGCCGCCTCCCGCGAGAAGCGCGCCGGGAAGGGTCCCATCTCGGCTGACTGGGACATCGAGGATCACCTCATCGCCCTGAAGGCCCGGATAGTACCACTCCGGTCAATCGGGACGGATCTACTCAGCGCTGCGGTCCACGTTCACGGCGCACTGTGGCCGAGTATCCGGGGGACGCTCTCGATTCCCGAGCTCGCGAGCGCACTTCGGGGTGCCGGGAGGCGCATCCACGCCTGGAAACGCTCCGGTGCACGGGCTGGCGCCGACCAGGTCTTGACCCAAGTACTCAGCTGGTA
Organism: Poa annua; assembly: GCA_026929855.1. NCBI lineage: Eukaryota > Viridiplantae > Streptophyta > Magnoliopsida > Poales > Poaceae > Poa > Poa annua. The sequence goes on from CM049428.1 coordinate 49,327,118, forward strand.
TGAAGGTCTCGATCTGGGGGTGATGCTGCGCCTGCGGACGGTTTCCCCGTGGGTCACCGATCCGGAGAAGGTCCAGCGCCGACAAGAGGTGTCGCATCGCATCGCTACGTGGGCAAGCATCCGCGCCTTCACCCCTAGCGTTCTTCCTTCCGACTCGGAATCAGACTACGAGGACGAAGAAGAAAGCGAGGCGGAAGACGAGGCTCCGGAAGGAGATGACGCTGCTTCCGGTGCCGCGCCCGAGAAGGTGGTTCCCCGGGACGCAGCGACTTTGCCAAGATCCGAGGTCCCCGAGACCGAGGTGCGTCTCGAGGCCCCGAGTAGCGCTGCCGGCACCGAAGCCGAAGTCGCTCCCGCTGCTGCTCCTGCTGCTGCTGCTGCCACTGCTCCCGAGGCCGCTGCTCCCGAGGCCGCTACTCCCGAGGTCTCTGTCGAGAAGCCGACTTCCCCTGCCGCTTAAAAACTTAGAGTAGATTCGTCAAATCCCCGGGATGCCGGGTGCCATATGTAATATATACTTATACTATTTTCCTTCCGTATTGTACTACTTATTCGAACAATTTATGCCAATGTATTCTGTTTTGAGTTCCCGACTTGCCTTTCATGTTTACCGTACTTAGGTAGTTTCTGCTCTTGTCTACCATTTCGGCGTTCGACAGTCGAGTCACAAAACTCCACATACGGCATACATTACTTAGAACAACCCGAGTTCCGGCTAACCGAATTCCCGACATAAACAACAACAAAGTTAATAAAAAACAGGTATGCCGGATAAGTTCCTGCTCCGAGTCCCCGAGACCATTTTCGTGTTTCCCACCTTCCCTCTCTATGCTCTTGACTACCATTTCGGTGTGCGTCAGTCGAGTCACAAGATGATTTCACATGACATACATTACTCTGACTTTGAGAGTCGAACTCGGAACTTTTCCGGCATACAAAAGAAAAGTAGATAACAGCTATCCGGCAGTCCCCGGGTTCCTTCCCGAGATGACGGTAAAAAACAGTAAATGAATTTGACAAAAAATAACAACAAGACAAGCTCATACCCAAGCAGTCCCCGGGTTCCTCCCGGGGTGCCTTCTTTCATTAACACTGAAAATTGAGATACAATATACACTGAACCTTTTACGTGTAAAAGGGGCGAAGTAGAGCTACATTCCATGGACGCTTGGTTTCCTCACCGGATTTGTCCATTACACCTTTCCTGGCCTCCTGTGCATCTACAAGGTAATAAGAATCGTTGTGCAATGTCCTGCTTATCACAAAAGGTCCCTCCCATGGAGGTGACAGCTTATGCATTCCGGCCGTGCGTTGGATGAGCCTCAGCACCAGATCTCCCTCTCGGAACACCCTCGGGTGCACCTTCCGGCTATGATAGCGACGGAGGTTCTGTTGATAAATTGCCGACCGAGACAGTGCCAATTCTCTGGCCTCTTCGAGTAAATCAACATCATCTTCTCGGGCCTCCTTTGCCTCAGTCTCGGTGAACATTGTTACTCTCGGGGAGTCATACTGTATGTCAGTTGGGAGTACTGCCTCAGCACCGTATACCATGAAGAATGGCGTGTATCCGGTAGATCTATTCAGTGTAGTCCGGAGACCCCATAGTACTGCCGGTAATTCCTCTATCCAGCATCCCGGAGTTCTCAATAGTGGTTCGATCAAACGAGCTTTGATGCCGGCCAAGACCAAGGCATTTGCTCTTTCGACTTGCCCATTTGCTTCCGGGTGTGCAACTGATGCTACATCCAGCCGGATTCCCTTCTCAGCACAAAATCGAGCGAATTCCCCCACAGCAAAGTTAGTTCCATTATCTGTGATAATGCTGTGTGGGTATCCGTATCTCAAGATGATGTCTTTCAGGAATTGCACAGCGGTGTTTCCATCGCACTTCCGGATTGGCTTGACCTCTATCCATTTAGTGAACTTGTCCACCATCACCAGTATATGTGTCATATTGCCTCTTGCCGGCTTGAATTGCCCGACCATGTCCAAACACCACCCTGCGAATGGCCAAGTGATGGGGATTGTTTTCAGTGCTGACGCCGGCATGTGTATCCGGTGAGCAAATCTCTGGCATCCCTCACACTTCCGGACAATATCTTCTGCTTGCTGCAATGCAGTGGGCCAGTAGAACCCATGTCGGAACACCTTTGCCACCAGGGCCCGGGATGATGCATGATGTCCACACTCCCCTTGATGTATTTCCACCAGCATCTCTTGTCCTTCTGCCGGTTCCACACATCTCTGGAGTACCTCAGTGACACTTCTCTTGTACAGCTCTTGATTGATGACAGTGTATGCTTTTGATCTTCGCAGTATTTGTCGGGCTTCCACCTCATTTTCCGGGAGAGTTCCCTCCAAGATGTAAGCCATAATGGGTTGTGCCCATCCCGGGACAGGTCTATCCGGGAACATGGGAGTGTCTATGTCCATTGGTTCTGCCGACATCACCTCCATCATCATCTTTCTTTGCCTCTCTGAGCATTGGGACGCAGTCCCCGGGTTCGATGTTACGCTCCCGACATCTACTTCCATAGGTACGGCATCTGAACCAGGCTCCTTGGGAATGAAGATAGATTCCGACTCGGGTGAGGGTTGGATAGATGGCTTCCTCAAATGCTCCAGAGCTATTCCGGGTGGAATTGCATCCCGGGATGATCCTAGCTTGGACAAGACATCCGATGCTTCGTTTTCTCCTCTGGATACATGCTTGAACTCGCATCCTTCAAAAAATCCGGATATTTTCTGCACATGAAACCTGTATAAGGCCATGTTTGCATCAAGGGCATCCCAGTTCCCCGACACCTGTTGTACTACGAGGTCCGAGTCACCAAAGCACTCTATCCGGCGGATGCCGGTCTCCTTGGCGACGTTCAGTCCATGAACCAAGGCCTCATATTCTGCGACATTATTGGATGCCCGAAAATGGATCTGCAGCACATACTTCAGTACATCTTGTTTTGGGGAAGTGAGGACCACTCCGGCACCCAATCCGATCTTAGCCTTTGAGCCGTCGAAATGCATCCTCCAGAAATTGTAATCCGGCATCGGAGGTTCATACTGCATCTCGACCCAGTCTACCAAAAAGTCCGGCAGCGCCTGCGACTTGATGGCATCTCGTCTCTCGTATGCCGGAGCGTACGGAGACAACTGGATGGCCCATTTGGCTACCCGGCCGCTAGCATCCTTGCAACCGATGATCTCGGCGAGAGGAGCTTCGCATACCACTGTGATCGGGTGTTCCTGAAAGTAGTGCTTGAGCTTGGTCACTGCCATGTACACCCCATATGCCATCTTCTGGTAGTGCGGGTAGTTCTGGTTGGATTCCGAGATCACCTCACTGAGGTAATACACCGGTCTCTGTATCAGTTTGCCCCCTTCTTCCCTTTCTACTACCATCGCCACACTGACTACCCGGTTAGTTGCAGCAATATACAGCAGCATAGGTTCCTTGGGTAACGGGGATGCCAACACAGGCGCTGTTGAGAGCATTCTCTTCAAGTCGTTGAACGCCGCATCAGCTTGCGGGGTCCAAATAAATGTCTTGCTCTTCTTCATCAGTTGATACAGAGGCAAGGCCTTCTCCCCAAGTCGGCTCACAAACCGACTTAGGGATGCTAGACACCCGGTAAACTTCTGCACATCCTTGAGACGCACAGGCAACTTCATGCTCTCAATAGCACGAATTTTACCCGGGTTGACATCGATTCCCCGGCTTGAGATGAGGAAACCGAGTAACTTCCCTGCTGGCACACCAAATGTGCACTTATCCGGGTTCAACCTCATCCGGAATCTTCTTAGGTTCTTAAATGTTTCCCTCAGATCATCTATTAATGAGGCTTTTTCTTTTGTTTTTATGACTATGTCATCGACATAGACCTCGGCATTCCGGCCTATCTGGTCATGCAAGCATTTCTGCATGCACCTCTGGTATGTAGCACCAGCATTTCTCAACCCGAAAGTCATAACACGATAGCAATAAGCCCCATAAGGGGTAATGAAAGCAGTTTTCAATTGATCATCCGGATTCAAAGGTATCCGGTGAAAACCAGAATAAGCATCTAGAAAAGTTAAAAGCTCACTACCGGCAGTGGAGTCTATCACTTGATCTATCCGGGGCAGCGGAAAGGGGTCTTTCGGGCATGCCTTGTTGAGGTTAGTGAAGTCGATGCACATGCGCCACACCTTAAGCAGGAGGGGATCATCTTTCTTATTCTCCACGAGGACCGGATTCGAGATCCAATCCGGGTGCAGCACCTCCATGATGAATCCGGCGGCCAGCAGTATAGCCAGATGCTCCATGACAGCAGCTCTTCTCTCATCCGAGAGGCGCCTAGTCGGTTGTTTCACCGGCTTCGCATCCGGTCTAACAAACAGAGAGTGCTCAGCCAACTCCCTCGGGACGCCTTGCAGATCGTCACTCGACCACGCAAAGGCATCCCGATTCTCACGGAGGAAGTCGACGAGCTCGCCTTCCTATTTGCTGTCCAGGTTGCTGCCAATGATAACTTGGCGCTCCGGGTTGCTGGGGTCCACACACACCTTCTTGGTCTCCTTGGGGGGCTGAAATGATGCCCCCTGCTCTGGGTTCACCATCCCGGGCATTCCGAGTTGGGAGGTCTTGGCCATCGCCACCACCTGCTGGATCCTCTTCTTCTCTTCCGCGATCACCAGGGATTCAGCTAAGTACGATCCCGCCGAGGCACATTCCATGGAGCGCTTGTGGTCACCCGAGATGGTGATCACACCGTTGGGTCCCGGCATCTTCATCTTGAGGTAGCCCACGTGAGTCGAGATCATGAACTTGGCGAGGGCCGGTCTGCCGATCAGTGCATGATACGGGCTCTCGAGGTCCACGACCTCGAACTCCAAGCTCTCGGTTCGGCAATTCTCCCGAGTTCCGAATAGCACCTCAACCCAGATCTTTCCCATGGGCGAGCAAGAGACTCCGGGCACAATGCCATGGAAGGTTGTCTCGGTAGGCAGCACGGTGTTCATGGATACTCCCAGCTTCAGCATCGTGTCCTTGTACATGATCTTAATGGCACTGCCATTGTCAATCAGAACCCGGCTGAAGCGGACGTTGAGGTTGGGTCCGACAAAAGTTGGGTCCACCACTAAGGCATACGCTCCCGGCTTGGGCATAACCCGGGGGTGATCCTTCCGGCTCCAGGTGATCTCCATCTCGGACCAGTGCAAGAATTTGGGCACCGCTGGGATCACAGCATTTACTTCCAGAGCGCGCCGCCGCACACTCTTTCGGTCAGTGGGCTCGGTTACAAAGACCACATAGCTCTGATGTGCTTCCCGGTAATTGCTCTGCTGGTGTCCGGCTTGGTTACCGTTGTCATTCCGGGTATGCACCACATTCACTGGGCGAGGTGGGGGTCCTCTCGGAGGAGGGGGAAGTCGCACAGCGTTGGCCCCCGATGTCGGAGGAGGGGGTCTCGGGATGTTGGGCCGAGATGCCGGAGCATTCTGCCGAACAGCTCCCGAGCTGCCTTCCTGCAACGTGCGCTGATACCAGCTGCACTGCCGAGTAGAATGGTTTGCGGGCTTGTTGGCCTCGAGAGTGTGGTAGCAGCATGGCTTGTTCAGCATTTCCTCATACGTCAGGGGCTTTTTCTGCTCCACCCAGGTCTTTTGCACCTCCTGACTCTGACCCCAAGCCGGGCCACCTGTTTTTTGACGCTGGCTGTTGCCGGCATCTTCCTGCTCCCGGGTCACTGCTGCGACATGCTGCGCGGCATGGTGGTACTCGGGCTGACTCCTTTTGTGGCCGAACTCCTGGCGATCATGGCTCCTGCTCGGTCCTGAACGCTGAGGTCCCGCATTCCTCCTGTTGGAGTCTCCAACATCCACCAGGGGTTGCATGGGATCTCCAAGCGTATAGGTATCGGCGATGCGCATGGTTTCTGCCAAGGTTGTTGGCATCTTTCTCTGCAATTTCTGCCACAACATAGAGCCATGCCGGCATCCTTGCGCAAAACAGGAGATGGCCTGTGCCTCCACCACTCCTTCGCAAGAGTTGCGAATATTGCTCCACCGGGTAAGGTACTCCCGGTCAGTCTCATTGCTCCTTTGCCTACAGATGGTGAGCTGCTGAGGCCTGTTGGGCCTCTTGTACGTGCTGGTGAAGTTGCTGATGAATGCCTCCTCAAAGTCTAACCAGCAGTCTATACTGCCAGTCCTTAGATTGTTCAACCAGATCCGGGCTGGTCCTTCCAACATCTGCGGTACATAACGTACCGCCCATCGTCTGTTTCCACCGGCTATGCTTACTGCAGTTACATAGTCGGTTAGCCAGTCCTCCGGCTTCTTGCTACCGTCATGGGTCTTGGCACCTCGGTTGAGCTGAAAGTTCCGAACAGGAGGTTCCCGCATGATTCGAGGTCCAAAGCAGGCAGGTCCCGGAGGTCCTTGCTCTTCCACCAATTCGGATTGGTGAATCCGGTCGAGCCGGAATCTGGCGTCTGCCGGGTTCAGCTGCCTGGTTCCTATCCGAGATCCCAAAGGGTTCTCGTCTGGCTGATATCCGAGCTGCTGCAACCTCGAGTTGCCATCGTTGAGCCTGTCCTGTGCAGGGACCAGGGCCTGCTGGGGAACGGAGACGACCTCCCTCTGCGGGTTTCCCTGAACGTGAGGAGGATTCCGGGGTGGATTACCACGGCCAACCGGGTTGTTGTTTCCTACACCCAGGTCACCATCCCCACGGGTACTTCCCGCTTGTCCCGAGTTGCGCTGTCCGGCCTGCCCGGCTTGCTGGATACCGGCGAAAGCCGGATCATAAGTCTGTAGCTGCTTGTTCTTCCCGGAACCTCGACTCCGGCTTCGGCTCTTGCTCTTGCTCCTGATCGGATGCGGGGAAGAGGCCTCCCCATCCAATTTCTGGCTGTCGGGTCTGGCTGAGTGCACCTGTGATCCTGCTCCGGGGTTCTTCTTCTTGAAGGCCAGATTCTGACGATTGGCTTCAATCACCAACTCGTTTACCCTCTCCTGCTGCTTGCGCAGGGCTTCACCGGATAGTCCCACCAACTCGGCCATGGCGGCTTCGGCGGCCCTAAGGGTTTTCGCCGGTGAGTTGTACACCGGCTTCCCTGCTGAAATCCGACTTCCAATGTTACTGGTGGTGGCTCCACCAGCCAGCTCCTCATTCACTATTCTTCCTTTCTTGCGCAGATCTGCAATACGCTTCTCCCGGGAGTCTATCTTAGGGAATCCGTGAGCTGCATTGTACTCCCGGAGGCTAGCGCTGAGCTCGCGGTGGATCTCGGCGATCTCCTGCGCCTCAGCGAGTAGCAACTTCCGCTGCTCCTCTAACTCAACCGAAGTGGCTTGGGCATCTGCTCCGGCAGCCGCCGGTACAGCCAACTTAGCCACGAGTCCCGAGAGGGGATCCGGACGACGTCGCGGATGGGATGACTGCGGATCTCCATCCCGGGCCGCAGGCCTCTCCTGCGGGGGTTTGGCCAAACGGGGGTGGCCGTCAGTATCGCCGTCAGCATCTTGATACTCATCCTCGGTTGCCCCGACCATCATCACTGCGACGGAACTCGGGGGGCGACCGGCACGCAGACCCCGAGTAGCGCAGAGCATGGGAGGGTCCTCAGCTTCCAGGATCACGTCCGGGTAGCTACATACAACCTCGGTGGCCACGTAAGTGGTGAAACCACCGAAATCAATGAGACATCCGTTCACCGGGAACGGTCTGTTCCGGAAGCACCCTGCGTTGTCGCAGACGAAGTCCATCTCCCCTAGCCTTACGACTAGGCCAGAAAGAACCCGAACGTCGAACTGAACGGGGGAGCCCGTCCGGATGTGTACACCAGCCAACGCCTCTGTCAGCCCCACGGTGGGCGCCAACTGTCGTGGTGGTGTCACGGCAGATGCCATAGGATGGCTAATTTGTGGGGCCGATGGACGTTGGTGGATCCGGGGAGGGATAGCGAGCTGAAGAGCTCACACGAGGAGGATCCCGGTAAAACCGAGATCTCCCAAGAACAAGGAATAAGACCAAAGTGCAAAGAGGAAGATCTAACAAATACAAACAAATGCACGATGGCACACAGCACACACACGATATACCCAGGTTCAGGGCCCTCGTGAGGAGGTAACACCCCTACTCCTGCCTTTCCTCTCTATATATTGGTGATATAAGGACTACAACTTGCTACAAGATTTCTCAAAGTGCGGAGTACAAAGAACTAGATGAACTCAAGGTGAGAAGGAGTGAATGCTCTAAGAGTAAATGCGACTATAGCTTTGGCTCTGAAGTTGGTCTCTGCCTCTCAGGAGCAGTTATGGCGCCTTTTATAGAGGTCCGGCCAGGAGGGCCGGAAACCCTAACTTGGCTTGGCCCCACCGGACAGGCCTAGCCGGCATGCCGTCACCGGCTAGTGCGACCTACTAGCCGGACTATCCGGTGTAGCCCCTTCGTCATCATCTCGTTAAGGACGGCAGGCGCCGTCCTGCATCATCATTGTCCCCTTGTCAGAGACAAGACATGTCTCTGCCCATCCCGGATAGCCTTTTCCGGATTGCCGGGCTAGGCATGTCAGGTCTTGTCGTACCACGATCGTACCGGGTGACGCGCTCCCGTGTCAGGCGGGAGGTGACCATGCTTCCGTGTCAGGCGGGAGGTGACCATGCTTCCGTGTCAGGCGGAATGGTACTTCCCCCCGCGACAGACGGGAAAGCCTGCTATAGACCGTTGACGGCCTACCGGAAGCCCTCACGCCGGCTACCTCCTCGCTTGCCACTGAGCCTCCTCTGCATAAGATCAAGACCGAGACACACATTCCGGTTAGTACTTACCCGGAATACCTATCCGGTAAAACCGAGTACACCTTCACCCGGAAGTCTCCCCGGAGTCCTAGATCCGGGATCCTTCCCGGAGACGTCCGAGCTCGTCTCAGGATGAGTATCTCTAGGCCTAGCCTCCCGAAGATGTCTTAGCCTACCAGCAAAGACGTCTTCGAGAAGCTAGTTCTTAGAGGAACCACCCGCTCATGCTTGTGCTGCGATTGTGAGGGCCGGGGGTGTCTATTTATAGTTGGGAGACCTGACCCTTGCGCCTGCCAGGAGGCACTTTGTCCTCTACCAGCGCTCAGGGGTCAATCTGCCCTTTCAGCACAGCAGGGGGTGTCCCTTGCTCTCGCCAAAGGCCGGGTACTGTTGACACCTTGTTGAATTATACCGGGATCTGCCCCTACCCGGGGGGCAGCCCCCCGACAGATTCTATTTAGTCATGGCTAGTTACCCCTAAGAGGATTTAATTTTTAGATCAACAGAACTTAATTAGTAGCTAAAACTTGATTATTAAGCTTCTGGATTCAAACCATTATATAGGGAGTTTGGTAACTCCAATTGACCCAAATCCAATTGTGTTGTCTTCTACACATCAGTAGCTTTCTGTAGAAATTTAGTTTGTATTTTTGTGACCAACATAACTTGAGATATGTAACTAAACATGTTCAACTAGTTTCTGCCATAATTAAGACATAATTAAATAATGGTTAATTCAATTAAATTGAAACCAAATTGTGTTGCTTGATGTATGAAGTGGCTATTGAGAGCATTTAAAATTGTATTGTTGTGAAGTTGATTGAGTAGGTTAGTGATTGTTTGTATTTGTTTGATTGTGAATTAGACGAGAACGTTGTCAGATTTATCGAGGAAGAAGAGTTTGTGGAACCCGAAGATCAAGACCAAGATCACTTTGCCGAGCAAGGCAAGCTACTCTCTGAGCTTGCACCCTAATACATGCATCCATTCTTATAACATAATTTACTTTTAAGGCAAAGATTTTCTAAAAGCCCTTTTCAAAAGTATATGGAAATTATTTTGCCACCCTATGTAGAAATATAAGATAAATTATAGGATGGAAAAAAAGATTGTTTTATTCAAAACCGCTTTGAGAACCCTGTGTGGCTATGAAGCACCGAGATGTTGGTGTTGAAGTGGAGAAAAGGAGAATGGTGGTTTTGATAAAACGCACATTGTGTCTTTGTACTTACGTCAATCAACCAATACCCTGTGCGACCACATTTACCCACATATGGGAAAGGGCTTGGTCATATAGTTTGCTCATATTAGTATGGTATACCTCATCTACGGAGATGACTCCGTTATGCATGAGGGGATGGTTTGATGAACTACCCCTGACCTGGGTCCTCGCTCAAACTCTATGAAAAGATAACGAGGAGGATAGAAGGATCTCCCCTATACACCGCCAGACAAAACTATGAGTCCTCACACTTAGGCCCCGACGGGCTGGGTTAAGTGTTGATGGAAAGTATCATATGGGCAGGTTCCTATACTAGCATGAGCAAAGGACAGACTAGGATCAGTGTCTCAACTTCGCATACACCTTGTATGGCGAGACATGGCTGACACGATGAGTTACCGGATGGATGTGGGAAAAGCGTGCTACCTCTGCAGAGTGTAAAACTATTCGAATAGCCGAGTCCTCGGATATGGACAGTTGAGAGACCCCACTTTGACCATGTGCAAGTTTTGGAAAGATTTGAGTTTTAAAAAGAAAAGGAAGTGGAGAATGTTCCATACACCTATACCAACGGATCGGTATGAGGTTGTTGGAGACCATGAACCATGACGGGTTATGGTCAGAAAAAGGAGGAGTTTTGGAGAAACTAATAAAATGGGACATTATATTAATGATAGTTATATAATTCTTCTTACCTTCTTCAACAAAGATATAGAGATGTGTTAAATAAATAAAAGTATGAAATTAAAATGAGACTAGTGCATACTCATGTTGGAGTAGTTTGCGAGTACAATCAAATGTACTCATAATGGTTTCGTCCCTGGCTATTGTCGTAGCCAGACATGGAGGAGCACTACGCCAAGGAGGAGTATGGCGACTTCTATGCAAACTAGGGATCGTCATAAGTCGACTGCCTATCGGGTCGTTGTTAGGATATGATGTCTACTACGCCATAATTCCGCTGATTATTTTGGTTTGGCCCCTGAAGGCACCTATGTAAGACTTGGTCTAAAGGACCGTTTATGTAAGACTTTAATACGGTATTGTAATGGATGTAAACTTTGGTATTCAGTTCTCATTATGTGCAACGACGGACTGATCACGGGATCGTTGTGTTAAGCATAATCAGGTATTTCGGACAGCTAGTTCGGGTTCCCACAGAGCTGGTATCAGAGCCATCTCGACTTTAGGAGACCTTAGATTAGCAAGGTCGCTAGGTAGGTGTTACAAAAATTTAAATTCTAAAATAAAGGAATGAAGTATTTTCGAAAAATGCTTATCTCAAATCCTCTCACTCATGCAAAATTCTTCTCTCACTAAATATTACGTTTTCCCTTGTATCCTTAAAATTTGGCACACTCGTCATTCTATTAAACTTAAAATTTTGCTCACTTGTTGCCTCACTACATTTAAAAATTTGATACACTTGTCATCTCACTAACTTAAAAATTTGACTAAAAATTGTAGATGGCGATCCATTTCACCGAGTTCGTTCAGCTTGAGAAGGACGGCAAGCTGATGTTCGAGAAGGACCTGTTCGAGTTGAGCAAGCTGTTAGGTCGCCCCGCTCCAGAGTTTATGGGAGCCCAGGTGGACACTCTCGGGAACGGGAACCTGTCTTGGTTGGTCGAGGCGTCTGTTCGCGGTAACATCAAGTCCCCCGGATCCAGGACACTCATCTTTACCACCATGGACGTTCACTGGGAGGATGGACTGTGTCGTGCCATGCAGCGGATGCTAGCCCGACTTTGTGAGGAGCAGAAGGCGGAGTTGGTGAACTCTTGTTTCCAGTTCTACGGGAGGCGCACCGATGATGGACACCCTATTCGGTCCCCTCTACACCCGACGTTCGGCGAGTATATCCTGGACATGGAGATTATGCTCTTTCGCACCTAGGAGGATCTGATGCGCGCTAGACTTCGGTCTCGCTTTGAGCGCATCTCTCTCAAGGAGTGTCACGAGCGTGAGGCGCAACTGAAGGAGGAGAAGGTCGCCCTTCTCAAGAAGAGGACCCAGCTGAGGAGGACCATAGCGAAGCTCCGCAAGAAGATGGCATAGCAGGATGAGATGATCGAGGATCTGGAGCACCATACCAACGAGATGGAGGAGGAGGGCGAGGATCTTCGTAAGGAGAACAACGCTTTCCTCAGTGACGATGACGACTACCTGGAGGAGATGGACTATGAGCCGGAGGATGACGAGGAGGAGCTAGAGGGCGAGGAGGAGGAGCCACTCGAGGCAGTTCTCGATGACGAGGAGGAGGACCCGGAGGAGCCACCCTACCAGTCCGACGCTGACGCAGCAGAGCCTGAGGTTCCACCTCAGTAGGCGAGTGACTTGAGTACTACCGCAGGATTAGGTTGACCCCTATCGCTAGTCGAGTCGAAGTAGTGGTTCTGTTGAAAACCTTGTACTATGTACATTAGCTGAAGGGCAATGTTGTAAGCTTGATGTGGTGAACTCTTGAGGTGATGGTTGTGCTATATAAGTGTGCTAGTCTTGTTAATCTGTGTAAAATATTTTTCATATAATCCTTAATTAATCAACCATGATGCGAAACCAACCTTTTTCCTTTGGCCGAAACCTTTTGCCTTGCCCTTATACCCGGTGTGCTCCAGGATGGTGGACACTCGTCGCTCCAACACGGATGGAGGACCACCACCACCACCAAAACCAACCACCGCCCAACTTCTTGTGCTTATCATGGAGGAACGCCAAGCTGCCCGGGCGGAGCGTCAAGCTCATCTCGCTGCCCTGCAGCAGATCGCTGCCGCCTATAACAACAACAACAATGGCAATGGCAATGGCGAAGGAAATCAGCGGTCCACTTTGAGCGATTTTCAGAAGACCAACCCACCCACCTATTCCAAGGGACTTCACCCACTAGAGGCCGATGATTGGCTTCGCACCATTAACAACAACCTGGAAGTTGCAGCCGTGGGAGAACCTGAGAAAGTGTTGTATGCAACCCACTATCTTGCAGGACCTGCACGGTCTTGGTGGGAAGCTACCAAGGCTCTCCAGCAAGCTGGTCATGTTATCAACTGGGCCGAGTTCCAGGAGAAGTTCCGCAAGAAGCACATTCCCGGCGGACTCATTGAGAGGAAGAAGGATGAATCCGCAAGTTGCGACAGGGAAGTAGAGACGTGGTCGGTTATCTGGATGAGTTCACTGACTTGTCTCGGTATGCTCCTGATGACACTGACACCGAGGGGAAGAAGATGGAGCGTTTCATGAATGGACTTCATGATGAGTTGGAGTGTGCTTTGGTTATCCATGACTTTGTTGATTCGGAGTCACTTGTGGACAAAGCCATCCAGCTGGAGACCAAGCGCAAGTATATGTTTGAAGGTCGTAAGAGGAGAATGATTGCCCAGGAAGGTTCGAGCAGCCAGACGCCTCGCATCTTCCCACAAAACCCCAAGCCGGCCTATCGACCACCACAAACTCCACGCCCCAATTACCCTAATCGCCCAAAACAACCCAAACAACTTCACCGCCCCAATAACAACACCCGTCCCGGAGGGAACTCTAACAACTTCAACCGCAATGCCAATGTTGTCTGCTTTGATTGCGGCACTAAGGGTCACTACTCCAGAGAATGCCCCAATCCTAAGAAGAATGGTCCACGCCCCGATGCAAAGGCACCGAATAATGGCCAAGGCCGTAATGGAAATGGCAAGAACCCCGCACCCCGCGGAAATGTTGCTGTTGCCAAGGGACGTCTGCACCACATCAATGCTGAAGAGGCCAGGGATGCGCCATATGTTGTGCTGGGTACGTTCCTTGTCAACTCAGTACCTGCAACTGTTCTGTTTGATTCTGGTGCTACCCATTCCTTTGTTACCCAAGAATTTGTTGATAAGGGAGGTTTAGTCGGAAACCTGTTACCCAAACCCATGGTCATCCAAATCCCAGAATCCACCATAGATACCAAGTCGTTTTGCCTTGACGTTCCCTTGAGATCAAAGGAGAAAAGTTTCTAATCGACTTAATCATTCTAGGAACCCAAGGTATAAATGTTATACTTGGTATGAATTGGCTAGCCAAGTACCGTGGTCGAATTGACTGCGCCAGAAGAGCTGTATCCCTCACCACCGACAAAGGAGTAGAAGTGGAGTATGTGTCTGAAACCAGTTGACCCCAACCAGGATGCCATGAGAGTATAGCTCGACCCACCCTAGATGAGATCCGTGTTGTTCACCTGTTCCGAGATGTTTTCCCTGAAGAATTGCCTGGTATGCCGCTAGACCGGGATATTGAGTTCATCATTGAACTTATCCCCGGAACAGCCCCTATATCCCAAAGGCCTTATCGGATGAATCCGGAAGAGTTGGTTGAATTGAAGAAGCAGTTGGCTGATATGCTCAGCAAACGACTTATTCGCCCAAGCGCTTCACCTTGGGGATCACCCATTATTTTTGTGGACAAGACGACGGTACCACACGCCTGTGTGTGGATTATCGCAATTTAAACGACGTGACCATTAAAAACAAGTATCCCCTCCCAAAGATCGAGGATCTGTTCGATCAGATGAACGGAGCCCGAGTCTTTTCCAAGATCGATCTTTGGACAGGATATCATCAGTTGAAAATCCGAGAGACATATATTCCCAAGACCGCCTTCACCACTCGCTACGGTTTGTTTGAATACACCGTAATGTCCTTTGGTCTGACCAATGCCCCTGCCTATTTCATGAATCTCATGAACAAGATCTTCATGGAGTATCTTGACAAGTTCGTGGTAGTTTTCCTCGACGACATTCTTATTTACTCCAAAACCGAAGAAGAGCATGCTGAACACCTGCGTCTAGTTTTGGCAACCCTCCGAGAGCACCAGTTGTATGCCAAGCTTAGCAAGTGTGAGTTTTGGTTCAGTGAAGTGGAATTTCTCGGACATGTTGTGTCTGCGGGAGGAATTTCAGTTGACCCAGAGAAGATCCAAGCCATTGTGGACTGGGAAGCCCCAACTAGTGTAACCGAAATCCGAAGCTTTCTCGGACTGGCGGGTTACTACCGCAAGTTCGTTGAAGGGTTCTCCAGTATAGCCAAACCCCTGACCCAACTGCTGAAAAAGGACAAGAAGTTTGAATGGACTCAGGAGTGTGAACAGAGTTTCCAGGAATTGAAGAAGAGACTGACCTCAACCCCCATCCTGATTATGCCAGATGTCACCAAGAGTTTCGACGCGTATTGCGATGCATCACGCCTCGGACTTGGTTGCGTTCTAATGCAAGAAGGCAAAGTGGTGTCGTATCTGTCTCGGCAGTTGCGACCACATGAAGAGAACTACCCAACCCATGACCTGGAGTTAGCCGCTGTTGTTCTTGCTCTGAAGACGTGGCGCTCCTATCTTGCGAGACATCGTTGCGAGATCTATACGGATCACAAGAGATTGAAGAATATCTTCACCCAGAAGGAGTTAAATCTGCGACAGAGAAGGTGGATGGAATTAATCAAGGATTATGATATCGGTATCCATTACCACCCTGGAAAGGCTAATGTAGTTGCCGATGCCCTTAGTCGCAAACCCTGCACCCTGAATACCTTGATCCAAGTCGAACAGCCAGCCTTGTCCAAAGAGTTCCAAGATTTTGGACTAGAGCTTGTTAGCCGCGGTTATCTCGCCAATTTAGAGTTAGCCCCAACCCTGATAGACCAAATCAAGGAAGCCCAGAAGGGTCATGAGAGCATAGAAGGAATTAAGAAGAAGATTTCTCTCGGTAAAGCGCCTGGTTTTACCGAGGATGCTGAAGGAGTGTTGAGATTCAACGGTCGTATCTGTGTCCCCAATGTCACGGAACTTAAACTAACATCCCAACATTTTATAATGTTCAAAAATCACTAAAATTTAAAACTTTTATTTTTATTAAAATAAAATATTAAATGCATAAGGAAACCAACTATGAAAGACTTCAAACTTATTCAAAGAGTTTAATATTTCAAATGTCACAGTTTAAACATTTTATTATCCACTGTATTTCAAAAACCTTAAAATGTAAATTGACAAATATTTTACAAACTACAATCCATTTTTTTTGAAGTAAATAGTTTACTTATAAGAAATTGATTTCAACCACTTAGCCATATCTATTCATAAATTCACAAATTATTTAAAAATGTTGTTAGTTTTTAATGGTTTTCATTCTCTCAACTAAGTTCAAAACATGGTGTTAAATTTTCAATTCTGTAATTTATAACTATAAACTTCATAGATTTTAATTAATGAATTAGCCAAATAAACATTTCATTTGCTTAAATGAATTTCATTTATTTTCAAAGCATGAAATGATTAATATATTCTAAATAAGGATAGGATTAAAACAAAAATCTTTTCCAAAGTTGTTATGAAGTTTTCAAATGAATTATCATAATATAAAATATAATGGTGCACAAATTATTTTCAATTAAAAATGAATACCTTATATTTCACATTTCCTAAACATTATTTATATTTAGTTCTTTAATATTATGCCAAAATAAAGGTGAATGATTTCAGCAAAACAAATTTAAATAACTTAAATTCAAACATATTGGAATGTGGGTATTTTACAAATTTTATTTAGCCAAAAGAAAATTTAATTAAGATAGAAATTCAAATTTGACTTTAAGTGTCAAATTTGTATTTAATCAATATTTCAAAATATTATTTTTCAAAAAGTTTCAAAACATGCCCACTATTGTTTTAAAACATAGATATTAATTTTACAAATTTATAGAAATTAATTTGACATCATTTGGACCATTAAATCAAAAGATATGAATTAAAGGAAAATTCAGAAAAGAAAAAGAAAAAAATGATGACGTCAGCGTGACGTCATCGTCTTCAATCTCCGGCCGGAGACCACGCCCGAAAACGGCCGGAGTTACTCGCGTTGATTCGTACGATTAAGACGCGGATTCACTGCTCCGACCACGCCCTTTAAAAGCCCTCGCTCTCCTCTCTCTTTCCCCTCTCCTCCCACTCAGTTTCGTGCCCCCAGGCTGCGCGAGAGCTCACCGGAGTTGCTTCGGCCGCCGCCGCGTTTCTCACGATCCCGTCACGGTGAGACCTTCCCCGAGTCCAAGACCTCCCCCATCCTCCTCCCCTTGTCCGTGCGCTTTTCCCTGACCCCTCCTCCTTCCTTTTCCTTAGCCGTAGTTACCGTAGCTCCGCCCGCGCCTCCACGCCGCTCCGGGACGAACGAGAAGGTAACGCCGCCTCCATCGTCTTCCTCGCGGCGAGCCGCACCCGAGGGCGTCATCGTGCGTCCGGGGGAGCACCGCAGCGCCGTCCTCGTCGTCGCCGAGCGCAGCGCCGCCGTCAGCCTCGTCTCCGGCGAAATCCCGCCGTCGGCTTTTCGTCAACTCACGGTGAGCCATCCGATCTGGATCGTGCGGCTGAGATTAGAAGCTTTATGCGAATCGGTACGGTTAGATTAGATCCGTTGGATCTATATCCTACGACCGAGATCAAATCACTTGCCACGTCGGATCCGCGTCAGCAGCACAGTCAGCGCCCAGTCAGCGCTGACGTGGATTTTGTTTTCCTTTAATTGTTTAAATGGTAGTTTTGCAGAAAAGCCCCTGTCACTTAGATCTGTCAGAACTTTTTAACCACTTATCCAAATTCAAATATTTTTACATATTTGGAAAGCCCTTGACATGTAGAATATTTTGGATATGCCAAAATTCAAATTTGGCTTAGTTTAAAATATCCAAATTTCAAATGGAAGATTTGAGTATATTTGTCATAACTTTAAATCTATAATTCCAAAATTGCAAATAAAATTGTTTTAGAGACTTTGGAATATTTGTAAGTTGATACCACTGCTATAAAATATTTTTGAGTAATATTTGAATGAACTCATAGTTATATATATTTAATTTGAATAGTTTGAGTATTTTCAACATAACTATTAATAGAAATATTATTTTGATTAAATCAAATTGCAATAAATTTAATTAAATCACCTCTGGCTATTAACATCATTTATTAAAAATTGTGTTATAAAACATAAATAACATAAAACTTTAATCTATATGTTTCTTTTTATTATGTTTTGCAAAATTTGAAACTAATTAAATAGCAATTATAACTTTATGCATACTTTATAAATATCACAAAAATTAGTATTATGTTTCTTGTGAGTTAAAATTGCATTTCATGCATAGCATATTTTATTTTGTAGTTATATTTTCCCTCTCTAAGTTAGGATTATTTTCAACTTAGCATTTTGGGTAAAATGTTATACACATAGACACTTAGGATTTTCAACTTGGGGCTAGAAGACCAATGAAGGACTTAGCCAAAACAAGACTCCAGAAGAATCTCCAAGAAGCAGAAGCACTTAGAAGAAAAATCAAGAAAAAGTTCATGAAGACCAACTAGAAATATTTTCTAAGTCTTGCTCCCTCTTTCCTTCTTTTCTCCCTCCTTCTTCTGTTAGACTTCATGATGACTAAGTAAATCCAAGACCAGCCTCGAAGATACAAGAACCACCAAGACTGGAGATGAAGCCTGGAGGACAACTACATCTCTCTTTCTATCTTTTCCCCTCCCTTCTAATCTTGTCTTTCACATTTGACTTAAACAAATTTTGATCATGATGTTATCATCTTGAAGTAGTTGGATCCTAGCGGCATAGTGGGATGAAGCGGCCTGGAAACAAACCTTACATGTCCATGTACATGAGACCTGTTCCACAATTTAAGTGGCTGGCCGGGTGTCTGTCTCTCTCACTTTAGTGGATATCCAATTTACAAAGAGTTGATAATAATTGTTGATCACCTCGAAGAATAGAACTAGTAATTTTCTCTAAGCATTTTGCACATCATGCATAAACATATTTCCTTAGAAAGTTTTATAAAACACATTTGTTCATCTAGTATGTGTTTTGTGTGTATTGTGGGGTTGTGCTTGCTGTTGATTGTTGTATTGTTGCTTGTCCATATTGTTTAGATTGAAAGGAG
Source organism: Poa annua (assembly GCA_026929855.1). Lineage (NCBI taxonomy): Eukaryota > Viridiplantae > Streptophyta > Magnoliopsida > Poales > Poaceae > Poa > Poa annua. The sequence goes on from CM049428.1 coordinate 49,346,078, forward strand.
AGCAAACGTTCGTTGTTGAAAAGAGTTTGTGAACAACGACAACATTCAAAGGCAAGTGGCACACCTCATAAACTTCCTATTATTTTCTATATGCATTACTTAGTGTATTTTTATATAAGCATGTGTAGGATAGTATTGCTATGCTAAACCTGTGTAGAAATTCCATACTCCCGTGTCTAGGCTCCTATGCAATACTTAGTAGAATTATTGATGCTATGCAAATGATGTTTTGTGAAAATCTAAATTCTACTAAGTTAAGAATGAAACACCTGGGTGGTAAGTGGTTGTATGGTTTATGTTGAGTGGCTACTCATGTCCATGTCTATGGTTCCTGGAGTATGTACACTTGCGAATGGCCACCCAGGAACAGAGGAATCTGAAGAACTCCGAGTGACGATTGCTTCCAGTGCAGCCATTGCCATATGGGCTCTGGCTTGATCAATTATGTTGCGTGGACTCTCTCCGGCATGACAAGCAGATGTAGGGGGGTGTTAGGTGGAACGGGTCAAGCCAGAGTGGGAGGGAAAATGCTTCTGAAAGATCTCGTCTCATTCTTCTCCTTTCCTATTCACAAATGGTGTGTAAAGGATAATCTGGGTTGAATGGGTACAATGGTGAACGTGCACAACCTCTGTAGAGTGTAAAACTAAGTACTTAGCCGTGTCCCCGGTACGGACAATTTGAGCAGCTGATCACGGACGTCAACGGAGGATTCCATCATTCCAACTTCAGAAATAAAACTTGATGGGTGAACAAGGGAAGATGAGATTTATGGTTTTCATGCCATACTTGTCTTGATTTGAAGAAAGTGTTTTCCAAAGAGATAGGAAAAATTGGCTTTATGCAAAATAGGCTTGAACTCCACCAGCCAAATATGTATATAGGCTATAGAGTTATTCCAATAAGTGTCCACCATAGTGTCACTTGCCAGACTCCATTTTTAATGGAATCTGACCCACGTTGTTGCAGTATTTTTCTTATTGCAGATTTGATCAGATGACGAGTGAGGTTTCGTTTAAAGGTTTCGAGTCTACAACCAACATGTTTTCGCCTGTGGCAGCATGAAAGTTATAGAGACTCACTGCTATTGTATTTCCGCTGTGTACTTTTTCAATGCTAGCTTTATGCTATGCACCTTGTATCGAATGTTTTGTAAGTCTGGATCATCGATGTAATAAAATTGATACTTTTTTGTGATATTACATCGTAAACTGTGTGTGCAAACGAATCGATCCAGGGATTTGCACTATACACAGGTATCTGCCTTATTTAAAGTGCAGGTACACTACAGATGGTATCAGAGCACTGTGTTGCCTGTAGGTTCGAAACCCTAGGTTTGGATAGAAATAGGGTTTGACCATAGGAGTGAAAATCTATTTTATTCACTTTTCTAAAAACAAAACTTTTCATTTTATCTTCCTCATTCTCTCATCTACTATCAACCTTTTGAAAACATCTTATCTTTTTCTAGATGACCATGTTCTTGTAGTCTAAGTCTGATTCTACTGCTTCATATAGAAAAGTTTCAATTCAACATGAAGTTCTACATGCATAGAAGACCACTGAAGAAACAGGATTCGGCCAACACTTCTAAGATATCCAAGAAAGTTGAACAAGAACTTGAAGTGCTCACGAAGGAGGTTGATTTGACCACCACCTAAATAGAATGACGATATCGTGTTAGTGTATTTATCATGTCAACTTGGCTATATGACAATACTAGATTGTTTGTTTGTTGTGAACCTTGTTGCTTGATGTTTGTTAGATGTTGATTGATTATGTTATAGATTGGTTGTCTTGTTTTGTTTTATTGAATTAGGATTCCTCCATAGTAAAAATAATTCAACTCATTGCTTTCTAAACCAAACAGATGTCTCACCCCAATACCAACACCAATTATTTGCATACAACTATGCGACTACTACTAGAGAACCAGAGTCAGCTGTGGAAGTTGATCAATGACCAACTGCCTAAGATTGATCAAAACCATAGTGATTTTGAAGAGAACCTTATGACCAAACTAAAGACACGCAAAACTTGTGGAGAGATAGGACATACGTCCAAAGAATGTCCTGATGAGTGACCCCATGGTCATACCAGACATCCAGTTAGGGAATGCCCCACAAGTCAGATTTCTTGCTTTTTGTGTGAAGCAACAAATCACGTTCCAACGCAGTATCAAATCTACCCCGTGGTGCAAGAAGTCAGTCAGCAAGCCAAAAAGGAGATGCAACAAAATCTCATGAAGCATGTGGAAGTACAAGAAAACAAGGAGGAACGCAAAAGAGATACTAGCCATATAACATGTTTTACCTGTGGAGAACTAGGACATTATTCATGGGACTGCAAAGAGAAAAGGATTGGTCAAGATACCGAACAAAATCTTCATCAAAATGAGATTGTGGATCATAGTAAGGTGAATAATGAAATAAGAGTAAGGTCACTTCCGAAGATATCCAAAAGTACCTCCAAGTATTGCTATAAATGTGAAGGAGATCACCTAGCTCGAAATTGTCACATCAAACGAGACTGGACTTCTTAGCAAACAAGATTTGGAAGAACTGTTAGCCCTGGAAACACCAAAGAAGAAGAAGAACTTAAGTGACGTAATTTGCTACAAATGTAAGGACAAGGGACATTATGCCAATAAGTGCCCTGTAAAGATGAAGGAAAATTGCCTTATCCGCTCGCACAAGAAGATCATCAGTCCCGTGACATGTCGCAGATGCGAAGCAACAGGACACTATGTCAGTGGCTGCCCTGAGTGGAAGAAGAATAAACCTCTCCAAGGACCGAATGGAAAACGTGAGTGCTAAAATCTTTTGTATCAACCACATGCCATTGTATTTTGAATACTTGTACGCTCTACATGAGAGAAATAAACAAGATTAAACAAAGTTTCTAGACTGACCACAAAAATTTCTTTTAAGGGTGGTAGCCACCCAGTTAAAGTAAAACCCTGCTGCTTAAACTCAGAGATCCCAAACCATCTTTCTTTTTATCCTCCAAATCTTAAAAATCATTCGCTGCCAATTCTCAAGTTTCCGTGTCAAAACGTTACATTTCTCAAACCTCTCGAGTTATCAGAATCATTCAAGCATTTGCTTTCTTTCTAGCTTCTCCGAATCTCAACGACGAGATTCCTTTTAAGGGTGGTAGTCTGTAACATCCCAACATTTTATAATGTTCAAAAATCACTAAAATTTAAAACTTTTCTTTTTATTAAAATAAAATATTAAATGCATAAGGAAACCAACTATGAAAGACTTCAAACTTATTCAAAGAGTTTAATATTTCAAATGTCACATCCACTGTATTTCAAAAACCTTAAAATGTAAATTGAAAAATATTTTACAAACTACAATCCATTTTTTTTGAAGTAAATAGTTTACTTATAAGAAATTGATTTCAACCACTTAGCCATATCTATTCATAAATTCACAAATTATTTAAAAATGGTGTTAGTTTTTAATGGTTTTCATTCTCTCAACTAAGTTCAAAACATGGTGTTAAATTTTCAATTCTGTAATTTATAACTATAAACTTCATAGATTTTAATTAATGAATTACCCAAATAAACATTTCATTTGCTTAAATGAATTTCATTTATTTTCAAAGCATGAAATGATTAATATATTCTAAATAAGGATAGGATTAAAACAAAAATCTTTTCCAAAGTTGTTATGAAGTTTTCAAATGAATTATCATAATATAAAATATAATGGTGCACAAATTATTTTCAATTAAAAATGAATACCTTATATTTCACATTTCCTAAACATTATTAATATTTAGTTCTTTAATATTATGCCAAAATAAAGGTGAATGATTTCAGCAAAACAAGTTTAAATAACTTAAATTCAAACATATTGGAATGTGGGTATTTTACAAATTTTATTTAGCCAAAAGAAAATTTAATTAAGATAGAAATTCAAATTTGACTTTAAGTGTCAAATTTGTATTTAATCAATATTTCAAAATATTATTTTTCAAAAAGTTTCAAAACATGCCCACTATTGTTTTAAAACATAGATATTAATTTTACAAATTTATAGAAATTAATTTGACATCATTTGGACCATTAAATCAAAAGATATGAATTAAAGGAAAATTCAGAAAAGAAAAAGAAAAAAATGATGACGTCAGCGTGACGTCATCGTCTTCAATCTCCGGCCGGAGACCACGCCCGAAAACGGCCGGAGTTACTCGCGTTGATTCGTACGATTAAGACGCAGATTCACTGCTCCGACCACGCCCTTTAAAAGCCCTCGCTCTCCTCTCTCTTTCCCCTCTCTTCCCACTCAGTTTCGTGTCCCCAGGCTGTCGCGAGAGCTCGCCGGAGTTGCTTTGGCCGCCGCCGCGTTTCTCACGATCCCGTCACGGTGAGACCTTCCCCGAGTCCAAGACCTCCCCCATCCTCCTCCCCTTGTCCGTGCGCTTTTCCCTGACCCCTCCTCCTTCCTTTTCCGCAGCCGAACGCCCAATCCGAGCACGGACGAAGCTCGCCGGAGTTACCGTAGCTCCGCCCGCGCCTCCACGCCGCTCCGGGACGAACGAGAAGGTGACGCCGCCTCCATCGTCTTCCTCGCGGCGAGCCGCACCCGAGGGCGTCATCCGCGCGTCCGGGGGAGCACCGCAGCGCCGTCCTCGTCGTCGCCGAGCGCAGCGCCGCCGTCAGCCTCGTCTCCGGCGAAATCCCGCCGCCGGCTTTTGGTCAACTCACGGTGAGCCATCCGATCTGGATCGTGCGGCTGAGATTAGAAGCTTTATGCGAATCGGTACGGTTAGATTAGATCCGTTGGATCTGTATCCTACGGCCGAGATCAAATCACTTGCCACGTCGGATCCGCGTCAGCAGCACAGTCAGCGCCCAGTCAGCGCTGACGTGGATTTTGTTTTCCTTTAATTGTTTAAATGGTAGTTTTGCAGAAAAGCCCCTGTCACTTAGATCTGTCATAACTTTTTAACCACTTATCCAAATTAAATTTTTTTTACATATTTGGAAAGCCCTTGACATATTTCAAATTTGGCTTAGTTTAAAATATTCAAATTTCAAATGGAAGATTTGAGTATATTTGTCATAACTTTAAATCTATAATTCCAAAATTGCAAATAAAATTGTTTTAGAGACTTTGGAATATTTGTAAGTTGATACCATTGCTATAAAATATTTTTGAGTAATATTTGAATGAACTCATAGTTATATATATTTAATTTGAATAGTTTGAGTATTTTCAACATAACTATTAATAGAAATATTATTTTGATTAAATCAAATTGCAATAAATTTAATTAAATCACCTCTGGCTATTAACATCATTTATTAAAAATTGTGTTATAAAACATAAATCACATAAAACTTTAATCTATATGTTTCTTTTTATTATGTTTTGCAAAATTTGAAACTAATTAAATAGCAATTATAACTTTATGCATACTTTATAAATATCACAAAAATTAGTATTATGTTTCTTGTGAGTTAAAATTGCATTTCATGCATAGCATATTTTATTTTGTAGTTATATTTTCCATAAGAAAACTCCTCCCCCATTTTCTCTAAGTTAGGATTATTTTCAACTTAGCATTTTGGGTAAAATGTTATACACATAGACACTTAGGATTTTCAACTTGGGGCTAGAAGACCAATGAAGGACTTAGCCAAAACAAGACTCCAGAAGAATCTCCAAGAAGCAGAAGCACTTAGAAGAAAAATCAAGAAAAAGTTCATGAAGACCAACCAGAAATATTTTCTAAGTCTTGCTCCCTCTTTCCTTCTTTTCTCCCTCCTTCTTCTGTTAGACTTCATGATGACTAAGTAAATCCAAGACCAGCCTCGAAGATACAAGAACCACCAAGACTGGAGATGAAGCCTGGAGGACAACTACATCTCTCTTTCTATCTTTTCCCCTCCCTTCTAATCTTGTCTTTCACATTTGACTTAAACAAATTTTGTTCATGATGTTATCATCTTGAAGTAGTTGGATCCTAGCGGCATAGTGGGATGAAGCGGCCTGGAAACAAACCTTACATGTCCACGTACATGAGACCTGTTCCACAATTTAAGTGGCTGGCCGGGTGTCTGTCTCTCTCACTTTAGTGAATATCCAATTTACAAAGAGTTGATAATAATTGTTGATCACCTCGAATAATAGAACTAGTAATTTTCTCTAAGCATTTTGCACATCTTGCATAAACATATTTCCTTAGAAAGTTTTATAAAACACATTTATTCATCTAGTATGTGTTTTGTGTGTATTGTGGGGTTGTGCTTGCTGTTGATTGTTGTATTGTTGCTTGTCCATATTGTTTAGATTGAACGGAGAGCAAACCTTCGTTGTTGAAAAGAGTTTGTGAACAACAACAACATTCAAAGGCAAGTGGCACACCTCATAAACTTCCTATTATTTTCTATATGCATTACTTAGTGTATTTTTATATAAGCATGTGTAGGATAGTATTGCTATGCTAAACCTGTGTAGAAATTCCTTACTCACGTGTCTAGGCTCCTATGCAATACTTAGTAGAATTATTGATGCTATGCAAATGATGTTTTGTGAAAATCTAAATTCTACTAAGTTAAGAATGAAACACCTGGGTGGTAAGTGGTTGTATGGTTTATGTTGAGTGGCTACTCAGGTCCATGTCTATGGTTCCTGGAGTATGTACACTTATGAATGGCCACCCAGGAACAGAGGAATCTGAAGAACTCCGAGTGACGATTGCTTCCAGTGCAGCCATTGCCATATGGGTTCTGGCTTGATCAATTATGTTGCGTGGACTCTCTCCGGCATGACAAGCAGATGTAGGGGGGTGTTAGGTGGAACGGGTCAAGCCAGAGTGGGAGGGAAAATGCTTCTGAAAGATCTCGTCTCATTCTTCTCCTTTCCTATTCACAAATGGTGTGTAAAGGATAATCTGGGTTGAATGGGTACAATGGTGAACGTGCACAACCTCAGCAGAGTGTAAAACTAAGTACTTAGCCATGTCCCTTGTACGGACAATTTGAGCAGCTGATCACGGACGTCAACGGAGTATTCTATCATTCCAACTTCAGAAATAAAACTTGATGGGTGAACAAGGGAAGATGAGATTTATGGTTTTCATGCCATACTTGTCTTGATTTGAAGAAAGTGTTTTCCAAAGAGATAGGAAAAATTGGCTTTATGCAAAATAGCCTTGAACTCCACCAGCCAAATATGTATATAGGCTATAGAGTTATTCCAATAAGTGTCCACCATAGTGTCACTTGCCAGAATCCATTTTTAATGGAATCTGACCCACGTTTTTGCAATATTTTTCTTATTGCAGATTTGATCAGATGACGAGTGAGGTTTCGTTTAAAGGGTTCGAGTCTACAACCAACATGTTTTCGCCTGTGGCAGCATGAAAGTTATAGAGACTCACTGCTATTGTATTTCCGCTGTGTACTTTTTCAATGCTAGCTTTATGCTATGCAACTTGTATCGAATGTTTTGTAAGTCTGGATCATCGATGTAATAAAATTGATACTTTGTTGTGATATTACATCGTAAACTGTGTGTGCAAACGAATCGATCCAGGGATTTGCACTATACACAGGTATCTGCCTTATTTAAAGTGCAGGTACGCTACACTTAAGGAGCTGATCCTAAAGGAAGCTCATGAGACCCCCTATTCAATCCACCCTGGCGGAACCAAAATGTACCAAGACCTTCGTGAGAGATTTTGGTGGCACGGAATGAAGCGAGAGATTGGTGTTTTTGTGGCCAAGTGTGATATCTGTCAGCGAGTCAAGGCTGAACATCAGCGGCCCGCTGGATTGCTTCAACCCTTGAAAATTCCCGAGTGGAAGTGGGATGAGATTGGAATGGATTTTATCACTGGACTTCCAAGATCCAACCGAGGCCATGACTCAATTTGGGTCATCGTTGATAGACTAACCAAGGTTGCCCATTTCATTCCCGTCAATACCACTTATCGGGGAAATCAGTTAGCAGACCTGTATATTTCCAGAATAGTAAGCCTGCATGGTGTGCCTAAGAAGATTGTATCTGATAGAGGCACACAGTTCACCTCGAGGTTCTGGAAAGCCCTACACGAAGCCCTCGGAACCAAGTTAGCATTTAGCACAGCTTATTATCCCCAGACCGGAGGCCAAACTGAGCGAGTAAACCAGATATTAGAGGACATGCTTCGCGCGTGTGTTCTATCCTATGGATCCAAGTGGGAATATTGTCTTCCATTTGCAGAGTTCTCCTACAACAATAGTTACCAGTCTAGCCTGCAAATGGCCCCTTTTGAAGCCCTATACGGCAGGAAGTGTCGTACGCACTTGAATTGGTCCGACACCGGAGAAGGAAAATTGTTTGGACCAGATACCCTCCGTGAGGCTGAAGAACAAGTTCAACTTATCTGTGAGCGTCTTAAAACTGCCCAATCCCGCCAGAAGAGTTACGCTGATCCCAAGTGTCGTGATGTCACTTTTAGTGTCGGAGATAATGTCTATCTCCGAGTGACACCCCTTAAAGGAATGCATTGTTTCCATGTGCAAGTTTTGGAAAGATTTGGAAAGATTTGCTCATATTAGTATGGGATACCTCATCTACGGAGATGACTCCGTTATGCATGAGGGGATGGTTTGATGAACTACCCCTGACCTGGGTCCTCGCTCAAACTCTATGAAAAGATAAGGAGGAGGATAGAAGGATGTCCCCTATACACCGCCAGACAAAACTATGAGTCCTCACACTTAGATCTCGACGGGCTGGGTTAAGTGTTGATGGAAAGTATCATATGGGCAGGTTCCTATACTAGCATGAGCAAAGGATAGACTAGGATCGGTGTCTCAACTTCGCATACACCTTGTATGGCGAGACGTGGCTGACACGATGAGTTACCGGATGGATGTGGGAAAAGCGTGCTACCTCTGCAGAGTGTAAAACTATTCGAATAGCCGAGTCCTCAGATATGGACAGTTGAGAGACCCTACTTTGACCATGTGCAAGTTTTGGAAAGATTTGAGTTTTAAAAAGAAAAGGAAGTGGAGAATGTTCCACACACCTATACCAACGGATCGGTATGAGGTTGTTGGAGACCATGAACCATGACGGGTTATGGTCAGAAAAAGGAGGAGTTTTGGAGAAACTAATAAAATGGGACATTATATTAATGATAGCTATATAATTCTTCTTACCTTCTTCAACAAAGATATAGAGATGTTTTAAATAAATAAAAGTATGAAATTAAAATGAGATTAATGCATACTCATGTTGGAGTAGTTTGCGAGTACAATCAAATGTACTCATAATGGTTTCGTCCCTGTCTATTGTCGTAGCCAGACATGGAGAAGCACTACGCCAAGGAGGAGTATGGCGACTTCTATGCAAACTAGGGATCTTCATAAGTCGACTGCCTGTCGGGTCGTTGTTAGGATATGATGTCTACTACGCCGTAATTCCGCTGATTATTTTGGTTTGGCCCGTGAAGGCACCTATGTAAGACTTGGTCTAAAGGACCGTTTATGTAAGACTTTAATACGGTATTGTAATGGATGTAAACTTTGATATTCAGTTCGGATTATGTGCAACGACGGACTGATCACGGGATTGTTGTGTTAAGCATAATCGGGTATTTCGGACAGCTAGTCCGGGTTCCCACAGAGCTGGTATCAGAGCCATCTCGACTTTAGGAGACCTTAGATTAGCATGGTCGCTAGGTAGGTGTTACAAAAATTTAAATTCTAAAATAAAGGAATGAAGTATTTTCGAAAAATGCTTATCTCTAATCCTCTCACTCATACAAATTTCTTCTCTCACTAAATATTACGTTTTTCCTTGTATCCTTAAAATTTGGCACACTCGTCATTCTATTAAACTTAAAATTTATAGCAAGACGTAGGGATCCTCCACCGAGGGGATCGAACTTGGGTAAAAAACATCTTCTTCACCGCAGAGCTAGACAATCTCCTGAGTGCCAGAGTCGCCATGCCCCACATCTCAAGTTACCTCCGGGTAACATCTGCCGTGACAACCCCACGACAGTTGGCGTCCACCGTGGAGCCTGCGGTCAGTTATGTGCTCATCAATGGAGAAGCGCTGCGAGGGATGGAGGACAACATCGTCGAAGAGATCATCAACAACCCGACAAGAGATAATGTCTTCCGTAATATTCGGGTCCAAACCCGGAAGCAAGATCGGCTAGAAGAAAAAGAAAAGCCGGTCATCCAGAAAAGATCCAGCCGTATCAGAAGTTGAACAGAGAAGAGCCGGCAGATAGGAGATCCGGCCTAGGAGAGTCGGAAACACAGCAAAGCAACAACCGTCCATACCAGATCAATACTGCTGATCAAGTTCGCGGGCGATGGATCAAGATTCATAGTTGATATTCTACGCGGCGGCCTAGTAGCGCTCCTGAGGACCAAGCGTGCTGAGCGCGCAGCCCGGTTTCCAAGGCCATCAAACAAAAATCAGATAGATCAAAGAATTTGTCGAAAAGAAGGGTAGCGCACTATTACTTGGAGTCAAATATGGATCGGGAAGAAATCAAGTTTTGGAATACCTACGGAAGGTCACGTGAGTAGCAAGAAAAGAAAAAAGAAGAAAGCTAGACAAGCGAGAGCCGGCAACGCGTATAGGATTAGCGTTGCCGGCGTTGTTTTGTTGCTAATCAAGAGTCATGCTGCTAGCCCGGGTCAACAGATTAGACTGATTCACCCATGTGGAGAATTACGTGTGGAGTCTGGTTTAGACTGGCCGTAAGAAAATAAGGTGCAAAATCAGATCAATGGATCGTCAAGAAAAGGAAGGAAAGAAAAGCCCAAATTCCAAAAGATCAAAAGCAAGCAGCGGCGACATGCAGTTAAGGAGATAGGAGAAGGTCACGTCTGCTCACGTGGATGTAACCATGGCAGTCCGGTTTCCAAAATAGAAAAGGAAAGGAAAAGTATACATAGCTGGCTGGGTTTCAATCTGGCTGAGATAGAGTGTAGAGTTTTTTTTTCAATAATACGAATTTTTATTAGAAATTCGGATTCTAGCGGGCGGAATCAGAAAATTTCAAAAATAGCGCGGCGTCGGCGTGAGTCGAGCCGATCGGCACGGCCCGTGCCGAAAAGCCCTCGTCGGCATTAGCCGTGCCGACGGCTGCATGGATTTCGCGTACTCTGCTGCTGACAACACGTTTCGGCATTAGCCGTGCCGATCGGCACGGGCCATGCCGAAAGGTGCTGCAACCGCCGCAGAGCCGTTCCCGCCTATTTCTCCCGCCACCGATTCACGCTCGTTTCTCCCGCCAGCCGTTCCCGCCTATTTCTCCCGCCACCGATTCCCGCCCGTTTCTCCCGCCACCGTTTCCCGCCCGTTTCTCCCGCCACCGTTTCCCGCCCGTTTCTCCCGCCACCGTTTCCCGCTCATTTCTCCCGCCACCGTTTCCCGCCTGTTCCTCCCGCCCGCCACCATTTCCCGCGACCGTTTTCACCTCAAATGTCCTATAAAAACCACTCTAGGCTAAGCGGGGTACTCTCAAAGAGCGCCAGCATGGTGTGTATTGTACCTTGTGAGAAGTGTGTGTCCGGCTTTCATATAGCCGCATCCGAGCATCTAGCTAAAATTATCACCTATTTGAAGGTAGATGGTAGGGAAGTTCCACTTGAAGAAATTGTTGGTAGTGAGAGACATCTCGCTTTGCTAGGGGCGAGGCTATGCCGAGATGGGTTTCCGTATAGGACCACAGAACAAATCCGTGCTGAAGTCTTGAGGCTTGCGGATAAGTTTGATAGGCATGTTACCAATGAGCCGATTCATCGAACTCAAGACATAGGTGAGAGGTACGGTCGTTCCTTTCTCTGGGTATACTCCAGCGATGATGACGACGATTTCATGCCGTCGTCAAAGGAAAGGGGGGATGAAGCACTGCGTAAGGGAAAGGAGAAGAAGGCAGAAACATCGAGCAAGGGTGCGGGAAAGAAGCCTGAATCATCGTCAAAGGGCAAGGGTGCTAAATCTGCGGATGGTGCAGGCTGCATTGTTGGGAGATAGGTAGAATCTTAATTTGAGTTATGTTGTATCTTTCTTTGAGTATCGATTAATTAGTAGTTGTACCTTCATTTCCTATTGTTGTGTGGTGTGATCGGTATGTAATCGAGATTTGTTGTATCTTATCTTACGTACCAATGTATACCGGTTACTGACATATCAAATTTTTCTACATAGGTAGAAATAAGTCTAGTACATAACGATACATAATGTTTTCTCTGGCCACCGTTTTGCGCCTCAAGGGAAAGAAGTAGCATACATATTTCTCATACATAGGTCTTACGGTACATGGAAAATAGCGAACATATGTGTCTGATACGTAAAAGAATCAGTCCTCGTCGACCTGACGACGGTACCGCGTCCTCCATCACCGAGGGCCGGAAGGTGACAAACGCGTGGGAGCCTGGTGTTGCCGCATTCCGCGGCCTTGCAACGGCGCATCGTCATGCTCGTCGTCTGGCTGGGCTGTCTCCGGAGGTGGTGTCTGCTGAGTGGGCATCGGTGGCGGAGGCGTGTATGCCTGAGTGGTGTCCAAGTCGTACTGGGGAGAGTTGTACACCTGATCTGCACCTGCACAAGATAATATGTTAGTGTGAGTTGTCTGGATATAAATTATATATGTACGAGAAATTAAAAATTCTAACCCCCGTGCATTAGTTGCTGAGAGTACTGGCCCATAAGATTGGCCATCTGCGGATGGTGTGATGCTCCAACGAACTGTGGTCCGCCCCCATAACCGTACGAATATGGCATCCCGGTGTACGGTGGTGTGTGTGCCTGCCAGGATGAACTACCCGGCATAAAGAGTGGAGGCTGTGCAGGACCCGACATAAACAATGGCGACTGTGAAGTTGCCGGCATAAACATAGTTGGCTGTGAAGGACCCGACACATACACTGGAATCTGTGAAAGAGGTGGCTGGGATGGACCAGGGTCGATAGCGTCCGGCTGGCGAGAGGTAGACGCAAATGTGTGGTCGGTGGGGCGTGTGCAAGGACTCTGCTGAGGTGTAAAACGTGGGCGTAGATCGTGCCGACGAGTCGTGTCACGGGGTGGTGATACCTGTGCGGCACCTAACAGCCGTGCCGAGGAGTGCCGTGGGGGACGGGGGTGCATGGCGTGGAACAACGTCCCGAGCATCGGTGCATGTGAGCACACCATAAGCACGTCGTAGCTTATCCTGTAGACGCTTGAACCACGACTGGTGCTGGGCACCAACGACGGGGTAGTACACAACGACGTCCGCCTGAATATCTGCTATGATGTCGGCCTGTAAAATATAAAAATAGTGTCAGATATGTTTTTACTGTAGTACGTACATTGCGTAGTAGAGTACTGAAACTAGACCACTTACCGTTGTGTTTCCCCGAGACCCGATTCCCTGTGTTGGGTACATGGCCGTGATATCAGCCGCAGGAAGGTCGTCAGGGTCGGCACTCGTAACCAAACGAGTGCGACAGGCGAGCCTGTACGTCCGGAGGTACTCCTCAAAATCAGCAAGCACAAAGGGTGCTTCCGCGGGCCATAAATTTTCCGGATCCGTCGCACTCCCCCATTCTTGTATGTATGGTAGGATCGTCTGCATATAAGATGCGAGCGATCTCTCTCCCTGTCGTCCTTTCCTGTGAAATGCACACATAGCATAAGTACGTACTAGAACAACACTAGTACCCCACATTTTAAATACAAGTTGTAGTTCTTACTTGTGCACGTGCTGAGGAAGTGTAGCTCTAGTAGGAGGCACCGGCCACTGGCGAAGTCCAAATTGTCTCATAACACGGTGTTGCGACATCTCCTCCACCAAGACGTCGAACACAATCCGACGTGTAGTCAACCAGTATGCACGGTCTCTGGTGCACAAAGAAGAAATCCCGCCGGGGTATCGTGCATGTATCCGCGACTCGTGATATGGCTCCCATATAACCTGGTGATGTGGCAGTTGATCGAACCACTCAGTGAACATCACGTAGCAGTTTCTCACTTGATCACCCTGGAATCGTCTCTGCACACAATTATAATTTTTAATGAATAATTGAACATTAAAATTTGGAAGAACCTAACTTCAAAGTAATGGAGTATCGAATGGGTACCTCAGTACGGAAAACCCTTTGCGTGGACAATGCCCACTCAATCACGCCTTCCCTCAACTCTTGCTTTGTGTTATACTGGGCTCCGATTCTTACATTTTTCCTTCGGTACTCCCATGCCGGATGATATCCATCATCCACAGCTGTCATATTCGACTTGTCGAGATCCCACGAGTGAGGAATCGGCAAAGTGTCGACATTCCAGGACTCAGGAAGCGGCACATCTCCAACATTATCTTCTTCATCATTATCTACCTCATCCTCATTGCCAACATCTTCATCACCTGAATCAAGATCTTCTGCAACACCATCCTCATCTTCAGCCAACATCTCTTCTTGCATAGTACCTTCGTACTCATCCGCATCAGCCTCTCCAAGTGGCAGAGGTCCTTCCGACTCAACACTGAGTGATGGCTCATACTGTTCAGGAATGTCCACATTTTCTGAATGAGTAGCATCACTGCTCTCTCCATGCTGAAAATCTCCGCCTCCTTGTTCTAAATTGTTCTGCTTCGGATAAAATAACAGTAGGATTTCTGGTTTGGTGCCTCGACGTGTGCATGATGCTAGCCAAGCTATCCACTGACCAGTTCGATTCAGCGGTAACAACTCCCGAAAAATATTTGTACGGGATTTGGACCACACTGACTGAATCTTAACCGTAAACATATTAGGATTATACCCAAAATTTCCAGTGAAAAACTCCTGCACTGCTGCTATTCTAGCTCTCTCTGGGTCTGGTAACTGCATCACCATATTATTAAATTCACTAAGATCAACCCCTGTCTCCGTAACACGGACATTACCGGCGCCGAAGTGCACAACAAAATCAACGACTTCCATTACCTAAACAAATTAATTCCGTCAAATAATACGCTACAAAATATTGCGACCACCGAAAATATTACCAATATTACTAATAGTCCTCAAATAATAACAAAGAACCAACATACACCCATTAATATCGACCGGCACAAAAACCACCCGCCACCGACTAACGCATCCATCCGGTATATATCCACCGACTAAATTTACATATATATATATAATACAGCTAACGCATTGTTCGGCCAAATTTATTTATACAACAATATTAACAGAATAATCATAAACCACCGACAAAAATATTGTACGGTACACCTATCACATCCACCGACACAAATATTTAACAACTAACACATACATAAGAAATAAATGCACTAAAAATATAAACAAGATTCATCTAGTGATTACTTAGGGTTTACCCTTGACGCGTGGAAAGCCCGTTTCTTCCGTTCCCGGACTCAATCTACCGCCACCACTGCTCCACCACCACATCTCCTCCTCCAACACGAGCTCCCACCACTTCTATCCACCATTATTGGCCTCCATTGCTTCCAATCCTTCACCTCCTCTCCTTAAAACGAATCCACCAAAAAATACTGCATGGACAGATCCTTGATGCCCTAGTCCTCCTCTCTTGTTTCCTAGCAATCTAACCTGCTCACACTAATTATTTGGGTAAGATTTGGCAGAGTTTTCGTGGGGGAGGAACAACTGAGCTCACAGCTCTTGGGTGCGATGGGAGGAAGAAGAAGAAGAAGGGAGAAAGGAAAGGGAGCCGGCGCGGGGACATAACTCGGCACAGATCGGCACGAGTAACGCCGAAAGGTGGGGGCCCGGCCTGCGAGTGCCTGCCGCATGCATCCGTCGGTGCGGGTCCCGCCGACAGTAGCTTTTCGGCACTATCTGTGCCGATCGGCACGGGTCAAGCCGACCGCGCCCTAGTTTTGAAATTATCAGATTCCGCGCGCTAAAATCCGAATTTATATTAAAAATTCGTATTATTTAAAAAAAACTCTAGAGTGTACAGGTCCCAGGCAATTCCAAGTCCCAGAGAAAGAAAAAAGAGAGAAAGTTAACAGCCTGTCGACGATCAAGAGTAGATGAGTTAGAGTCCAGTCCGGCAAATCAGACGGTGCAAGAAAGGATTTTATTAGCTAATATGCGTGTCCGACTCAAGAAGCTATTCAGCTAGCATTCGCATGGAGAAATCAGTCCAAACTATGTGTGTTCTGGTCCGGTTTCCAAGACAAGGAAGGAAATTTAACTTATAAAGGATGAGGGGTAGCCGAGCTTCTCCAGCCGTTTCGCGAAGCGCACTCCTTAAAATTTAACCGGTTTGCACACGCTCGCTGCCAACCCTCTCTCTATGACGCGTGGGTCCGTGCCATGCGTTCCTTCGCCGCCTCGAAGTTCTCTTCGCGCGTGCGTCTGAGAGAGGAGAAAGAGGAGAGACAGAAAAGTACAGAGTGGGGTGTCGTTCTGTTGTTCTTGCGCGCACACACACCATCAGCGAGCCCCTGTCGATGATGTGTTCGCTGCTCGCTTTCGCTGCGTGTGGCCCTTGGTGCGAGGGGAGCCCGCTCGTCAATGAGATGGGTGAACAAGGCGCATGGTCAACAAAAGAAGATCACTGCTGCACACAATCTCCAACCCACGCTCAGCTGCAGGCGGCGCAGGCGTTACCTCTCCGCAGAGCGAGGGCTGACCTCTCCAGCCACCCTTCCCTCTCGCTGCGCATGGCCCTTCGTGCGGTTTGGGACCCGGTTTCAGGCGGGGCGTTTGATTTGTTTCAGCGAGGGAGCAGGCGTTTGGTCACGGAAGTCCACCCAGGTACAGAGCAGGCATGGGCTCTCCACAGCGCCCAGGCATGGCCATGGCATACGAAACAGCTGCGGCACCGTGGCGAGCAAGAAGGTCTCACTGCCAAACGAACCCCACGCTACTTGGGCCCAGCCACATCGACATGGGCTGGTGGAAGGTTGGGTGAGAAAAAGACCGCTCTGCACCCACCGTCCAAGGACTGGCACGACACTCCTCACCCTTCCCGGCCTGCTGCTTCTTCCTCCGCTTCAGTCGTTCTTCCTGGGCTCTGATTGCACCATGGACCCCTCCGTTCATACCAGCTATGGTTGAGGTGTGTTCTTCCTTCCGTTATTTTCCTGTGATTTGTTTGCTTTTTTGTTTCCTTGCCTAAATCTTCTCTTCCCTTTTCTTGCAGGTCCAGCTTGCTGCCCTGTTTCTTCCACTGCTCACGCATTCTGGTTGGTCTTCGTCTCTATATCTCCTTCTTCGCTGCCAACCCTCTCTCTATGACGCGTGGGTCCGTGCCATGCGTTCCTTCGCCGCCTCGAAGTTCTCTTCGCGCGTGCGTCTGAGAGAGGAGAAAGAGGAGAGACAGAAAAGTACAGAGTGGGGTGTCGTTCTGTTGTTCTTGCGCGCACACACACCATCAGCGAGCCCCTGTCGATGATGTGTTCGCTGCTCGCTTTCGCTGCGTGTGGCCCTTGGTGCGAGGGGAGCCCGCTCGTCAATGAGATGGGTGAACAAGGCGCATGGTCAACAAAAGAAGATCACTGCTGCACACAATCTCCAACCCACGCTCAGCTGCAGGCGGCGCAGGCGTTACCTCTCCGCAGAGCGAGGGCTGACCTCTCCAGCCACCCTTCCCTCTCGCTGCGCATGGCCCTTCGTGCGGTTTGGGACCCGGTTTCAGGCGGGGCGTTTGATTTGTTTCAGCGAGGGAGCAGGCGTTTGGTCACGGAAGTCCACCCAGGTACAGAGCAGGCATGGGCTCTCCACAGCGCCCAGGCATGGCCATGGCATACGAAACAGCTGCGGCACCGTGGCGAGCAAGAAGGTCTCACTGCCAAACGAACCCCACGCTACTTGGGCCCAGCCACATCGACATGGGCTGGTGGAAGGTTGGGTGAGAAAAAGACCGCTCTGCACCCACCGTCCAAGGACTGGGACGACACTCCTCACCCTTCCCGGCCTGCTGCTTCTTCCTCCGCTTCAGTCGTTCTTCCTGGGCTCTGATTGCACCATGGACCCCTCCGTTCATACCAGCTATGGTTGAGGTGTGTTCTTCCTTCCGTTATTTTCCTGTGATTTGTTTGCTTTTTTGTTTCCTTGCCTAAATCTTCTCTTCCCTTTTCTTGCAGGTCCAGCTTGCTGCCCTGTTTCTTCCACTGCTCACGCATTCTGGTTGGTCTTCGTCTCTATATCTCCTTCTTTCTCTTCGCCAAGCTACATTTCATCTACATGCGACTTAACTGTTTGATGAAATGTCTGCCTAATAGTTTGCCTTTTCCTTGCTTTGTTTCTTTTAGATTGTGTTGTCTCCGTGCTCTACCTCTACTGCTCCACTCCATTCTCTTTCCTCACAGGAAAGGTTCGTCCTTTCCCTGGTTCTTGTATATGTATGGCATGACCATGACTGGAGTTTGTGTATATATCATGTTTGTTAATATCGTTACTCTGGCATGTACTGTGCTCTCAGCACCTGCTGCTATGCGATTGCCATTATCGTGAATAGGCATGTATGAAGAGATAGGGGTCTTTTGTTAGCAGTACAATGCCCCAAATTTGGTCTTTATCGTGAGAAGGCATGTTGGAAGATATATATCAGTAATGTATATTACATGTTTGTTTCATAGATTTTTCTATGCTGATTCCTAGGCTTTTGTTCTTCTCATGTTGATCTTCCATATTTTTGCTGAGTTTCATGCAGGCGAATCACTCTTTTTGTTATGCTAGGCTATAGATCTTGTATTCGCTCCTGGTGTATGTTACTGCTGGTTAAATATTTTCATCTCGCTGAGTTCAAAGAGTAGCACTTATGTATATCTGTTCTGATTCCAAGCACCTCCAATTCTTCAATCATTCAGGGATGTTATCTTCTGCTCTATAGTCTTGTTATTGAGTCGTGTTTTTGGTTTGCTGCACCCTGCTTTACAAGCTGCCTAATGCTAAGAACTGAAACTTGGTACAGAAGGTTTTGTTTGCTACTTGAATAATTTTATAATATTCGTTTCTACATCTGGATCTTGATTGAAGTTGCGTTGGTTAGCTGTAGTTGGTTAGCAGAATTCTCTAACCATATAAACATTTCCCTTGTGGATTCTAAGCTTTGGAGTAAAATTCTCAGAATGTAATGCTTAGGTATAGATGTTCAAGAGTCAAGCTTTTTATGTCTTTATTACAATAATCTTTAATGAGTATGTTGCTGCTTTTAGGATGACATTTTTCTGATAGCTACTAGGTTTCGTTGTTGTTGGCTCATCAATTCCCTTTTATTTACCTTTTATCATTCTATCTATAGGTACAAGGATTTGCTAGGCTAGCCTTTCGCCGTGCTGTGTTAGCTGCTCATCTCAGCTGGCTGCTCGTCTCAAGGTTTGTGTTCGCTGCTCGCTTTCGCTGCGTGTGGCCCTTGGTGCGAGGGGAGCCCGCTCGTCAATGAGATGGGTGAACAAGGCGCATGGTCAACAAAAGAAGATCACTGCTGCACACAATCTCCAACCCACGCTCAGCTGCAGGCGGCGCAGGCGTTACCTCTCCGCAGAGCGAGGGCTGACCTCTCCAGCCACCCTTCCCTCTCGCTGCGCATGGCCCTTCGTGCGGTTTGGGACCCGGTTTCAGGCGGGGCGTTTGATTTGTTTCAGCGAGGGAGCAGGCGTTTGGTCACGGAAGTCCACCCAGGTACAGAGCAGGCATGGGCTCTCCACAGCGCCCAGGCATGGCCATGGCATACGAAACAGCTGCGGCACCGTGGCGAGCAAGAAGGTCTCACTGCCAAACGAACCCCACGCTACTTGGGCCCAGCCACATCGACATGGGCTGGTGGAAGGTTGGGTGAGAAAAAGACCGCTCTGCACCCACCGTCCAAGGACTGGCACGACACTCCTCACCCTTCCCGGCCTGCTGCTTCTTCCTCCGCTTCAGTCGTTCTTCCTGGGCTCTGATTGCACCATGGACCCCTCCGTTCATACCAGCTATGGTTGAGGTGTGTTCTTCCTTCCGTTATTTTCCTGTGATTTGTTTGCTTTTTTGTTTCCTTGCCTAAATCTTCTCTTCCCTTTTCTTGCAGGTCCAGCTTGCTGCCCTGTTTCTTCCACTGCTCACGCATTCTGGTTGGTCTTCGTCTCTATATCTCCTTCTTTCTCTTCGCCAAGCTACATTTCATCTACATGCGACTTAACTGTTTGATGAAATGTCTGCCTAATAGTTTGCCTTTTCCTTGCTTTGTTTCTTTTAGATTGTGTTGTCTCCGTGCTCTACCTCTACTGCTCCACTCCATTCTCTTTCCTCACAGGAAAGGTTCGTCCTTTCCCTGGTTCTTGTATATGTATGGCATGACCATGACTGGAGTTTGTGTATATATCATGTTTGTTAATATCGTTACTCTGGCATGTACTGTGCTCTCAGCACCTGCTGCTATGCGATTGCCATTATCGTGAATAGGCATGTATGAAGAGATAGGGGTCTTTTGTTAGCAGTACAATGCCCCAAATTTGGTCTTTATCGTGAGAAGGCATGTTGGAAGATATATATCAGTAATGTATATTACATGTTTGTTTCATAGATTTTTCTATGCTGATTCCTAGGCTTTTGTTCTTCTCATGTTGATCTTCCATATTTTTGCTGAGTTTCATGCAGGCGAATCACTCTTTTTGTTATGCTAGGCTATAGATCTTGTATTCGCTCCTGGTGTATGTTACTGCTGGTTAAATATTTTCATCTCGCTGAGTTCAAAGAGTAGCACTTATGTATATCTGTTCTGATTCCAAGCACCTCCAATTCTTCAATCATTCAGGGATGTTATCTTCTGCTCTATAGTCTTGTTATTGAGTCGTGTTTTTGGTTTGCTGCACCCTGCTTTACAAGCTGCCTAATGCTAAGAACTGAAACTTGGTACAGAAGGTTTTGTTTGCTACTTGAATAATTTTATAATATTCGTTTCTACATCTGGATCTTGATTGAAGTTGCGTTGGTTAGCTGTAGTTGGTTAGCAGAATTCTCTAACCATATAAACATTTCCCTTGTGGATTCTAAGCTTTGGAGTAAAATTCTCAGAATGTAATGCTTAGGTATAGATGTTCAAGAGTCAAGCTTTTTATGTCTTTATTACAATAATCTTTAATGAGTATGTTGCTGCTTTTAGGATGACATTTTTCTGATAGCTACTAGGTTTCGTTGTTGTTGGCTCATCAATTCCCTTTTATTTACCTTTTATCATTCTATCTATAGGTACAAGGATTTGCTAGGCTAGCCTTTCGCCGTGCTGTGTTAGCTGCTCATCTCAGCTGGCTGCTCGTCTCAAGGTTTGCTTCTTTAGTATGCAAATTTGTGTAACCTTTGCCTCTGTTTCCACGTGTTGTTTTTGTTACTCTTGTTGATCTACTGCGCGTGATCTCTGTGCGTTCTGTTTGTTGCTGTGTAAGTTGTGCCATGAATTTCCTTCGTATGTCCTAGGCTCATCGTTGTCTGTCTCTGTCTGTATGTTTAATTTAAATTGTGCCAGCCTCCTTCTGCGTCCTTTCACGCCAGTGCCATGGTGTCTATAATCTACTGGTGGTAGCATGGTACACCCTCGACGGTCCCAGCGCCCTCGACGGTCTCAGCGCAGGGCTCTTTCGGTGCCAGGGCGTTTGAGTTATATTTCTTCAGGCCTTCCAAAACGAATATGTATGCAAACCCTCTTTGCCAATTTGGGGCTTCCCTTTGTTGTTCGTGTGTTCTTTCTTAGCTGGCACCGTGTGATCATGTTCTTGTTGTAGATGATGGGTTTTTCCCGGTTGTTAGCTCGCAAGTCGCAGCGAGAAATCGAAAAAAGCGCAAACTCATACATGATAGGCTTTGTGGTCGTATTCCAGGTGTTGACCCCATATTTTTCCTTTGTTCTGTTATCTTTCTTTTGTTCAGCGATTGTTCTTCTGAGCCATAAATTCTTGCTCGCCGCTGTTTCGTACAGATACCCCCTTTACTTCTCCTTTAGATCCTTCGTGGGTTGGGTTCACCACGCAAGAGGTCGAAATTCTAAAAGGTACCCCGCGCCTTCAGGCTGTCGATTTTCTTGGCCCTTTTCTTTTGGTTTTAAAAGGAAAACATGTTCCGCTAGCTGGCTTTGCAGGTAGGTCCTACTATGGCGGTCCAGATTATAGGTGCCCTCGCTGCAAGGCGTGCTTTTGGTTCCAGGAGAGGGTGCAATCAGAGTCCTCAATAAAAAAAAGGCGTATTGTGTACAACCGATGCTGCAAGGCTGGGAAGGTCTTTGTTGAGCCATTCAAGAGACCCCCTCAATTCCTTGCTGATCTTCTCAAGTTTGATGGTCCCCCACGTAGCAAGGAATTTATTGATAAGATACGCCAATACAATTGTCTTTTTGCTTTTACTTCAATGGGAGCAAACATAGATCGGTCAGTAAATGATGGTGGAGGTCCAAACGTTTTTAAAATATGTGGTGCGCTTTGTCACCGGATGGGTTCACTTTTGCCTGATAAAGGGAAGTCCCCGAAGTTTGCAGAGCTATACATAGTTCGTACCCAGACTGAGGCTGAAAATCGAATTAAGGCACTAAATCAGGATAATAAAACTGAGGATGGTTTAGACAAGGATATAGTTGAGGAGCTTATTGCTATGCTTAACGTCCATAATTCTCTTGTAAAAAAATTTCGTATGGCTAAAGAAGTTTTAGAGCAGAATGAACATGCTGAGGTTTCAATACGTATATTTGCTCCTGGTAAAGATGATGGTCCTCAGTTCAATCTTCCTACGACTGATGAGCTTGCTGGCTTAGTGTTTGGTGAATTTACCCCTGAAACCCCTTGTCGTGACATCATAGTACGGACGAGAGTAACTGGCTTGCAGTCCATTTCATCTTTGCATCCAGCCTATATGCCTTTACAGTATCCTCTTTTATTTCCGTTCGCTGAACGTGGGTTCCAGTTGGGTGTTCGATACATAGGTGTGGACCCTCTGAACGCAAACAAGAGGATGAAAGTGACCATGCAAGATTTTTATAGTTTCTGCTCCCACTATAAGCCGGATCAGAATAATCCCTACCTGTGTTGTGGGTTATTATCTGATCAGGCTGTAGTGGATTTCCGTGCTTGCATAGATGAATGCAGGCTGCATTTCATCTTGAAATGCAATGATGACTTGAGGGCTGAGAATCTCCAAGGCCTTGTAGATGCAGTTGGGGAAGGGCGATTAGATGGGAGCTCCATTGGTAAAAAGAATATTTTGCCTTCTTCTTTTACCGGTGGCCGGCGTTACATGGTCGAAAATTTCCAAGATGCAGTCGCTATTTCGCGTGTTCATGCTGCTCCGGACATATTTTCGACTTTCACATGTAATCCGAAATGGCCTGAGATTGCTGACGCACTTGAACCTGGCCAGAGACCACACAATAGACCTGATATTGTTGTTCGGGTGTACCACATGAAGCTCGCCGAGTATCTCAGTGCCATACACGAAGGCTTAGTATTTGGTAAAGTTGATGCCGGTAATTTCCATTCACTCAGTGTTCTCTATTTTTGTTTTTTTGGATTCGCTCTTTCTAGCTATGTGGTTTAATAAAGTTGCTTGTTTCCAGTGTTGCATACTGTGGAGTTTCAGAAGAGAGGGTTGCCGCATGCCCATATACTTACTTGGCAAAATAAAGCAGAGCGTGGTGATGTCACGCCTGCCTTGATTGATTCTTATGTTTGTGCAGAGATTCCTGACCCAAATGAGGACCCTCTTGGGTATGCCCTTGTGGCAGAGTTCATGATGCATGGTCCCTGTGGGATGGATAACCCAAAATGTCCTTGCATGAAAGATGGTATTTGTTCCAAGAAATTTCCTAAAGAATTTCAGCCTGAAACTTATATTGATGAAAGTGGTTTCCCTGTTTATAGGCGCCCTAAAAATGGTCGTTTCATCATAAAAAATAAAACTAGGCTAGACAATAGGCATGTTGTTCCCTATAACATGGCCCTTCTTAAGAAATACCAGGCACATCTAAATGTTGAATGGTGTAACAAGACCCATGTCATCAAATACCTCTATAAATACGTTACCAAAGGCCCTGATTATTCAAAAGCTTTGTTAGAAAGAATTAAAAAAGGAGGTGGTCCAAACGATGAAGGTGTTGATGAAATTCAGGAGTATCGAGAGTGCCGGTACTTATGTGCTTATGATTTGTTTTGGCGAGTTTATGGGTATGACATGCATAGCAAAACACCTTCTGTTCAAAGGCTCCCTGTTCACTTGCTAAATAAACATATTGTGCGCTTTCGTGCAAAGGCCAACCTTCCTGCCATTGTTAACGATAACTTGCTACAAAAAACTATGTTAACTGAATGGTTTGTTGCTAATGCCACCCACAGACAAGCTAGGTCTTTAACATATTGTGATTTTCCTACTAAGTGGACTTGGGTGCCAGAGTCTAAAACTTGGGTCAAAAGTAAAAAGAGCAAAAGGATTGGGAGAATATACTACGTGCATCCTTCTGTTAATGAACTTTACTATCTTAGAATGCTTTTGATGGTTGTTAAAGGTGCAACTTGTTATGCTGATGTTAGAACATACAGTGGTATTGTTTATGAAACTTTTAAAGAGGCTTGTTTGGCTAGGGGCTTGCTTGGTGATGACAACGAGTGGTATGTTGCTTTTGACGAAGCTTTGTGTTGGGGTATGGGGAACCAGCTGCGTCGGTTGTTTGTTACTATGGTTATATTTTGTGGTATTAATAATGTGGGTCTGTTTTTCGAAAAGTACTGGACTTATATGGCTGAAGACATTCAACATAGGTTGCGACGTTCGCTTAATGATCCTTCACATGTTGTCCCTGTTGAAGAGTTAAAGGATATGTTGCTGGACGAACTGACTGTTGTGTTCGCGAAAAACGGTAGCAATATTTTAGATCACAATTTACCTTTAAAAACTGTCTACAATTCCAGTATGCATGACAATAACATGATTATTGATGAGCTAGCTAAGGATTTTGATAGCCTCATTGAAACTGCTGAGATAATGTATGGGAAACTAAATGAGGATCAGTTAATTGCCTTTCACACTATTGTTGATCGAGTAAGGGATGATAAACCTGGCTTGTTCTTTGTGTCGGGTCACGGTGGGACCGGAAAAACCTTCCTTTGGAATGCTCTTGTTGCTTACCTTCGAGGACATAAAAGAATTGTCTTAGCTGTTGCATCCTCAGGCGTTGCATCCCTGCTGTTGCCTGGCGGTAGGACAGCTCACTCTAGATTCAAGATTCCTCTTGATCTTCATGATAGTGGGGTCTGTGATATTAGGAGATCTTCTACACTTTCGTCTTTGATCGAGTCAGCCTCACTTATTATCTGGGATGAGGCTCTTATGTCGCATAGGAAATGTTTTGAGGCGCTAGATCGGAGTTTGCGTGATGTTTTGTCAGTAGATGATCCATCGTTAGCGGATTTGCCGTTTGGTGGAAAAATTGTTGTTCTAGGTGGCGACTTGAGGCAGATTTTACCGGTTCTTGAAGGTGGCACTCGCAATCAGGTTGTGAATGCCGCGGTTACAAATTCGCCTCTGTGGCATGGTGTGGAGTTTCTTTGTCTTAATGAGAACATGCGTTTGTCTGTTCAATCGAAAGATCCTGGTGTGCAGGCTGAGGCGGTGGCATTTGCACAGTGGGTGCTGAACATTGGTGATGGTGCTGTTCCTGCAGAGGCACGTGAAGGGGAGTCTGACCCAACTTGGATAAATATACCTGCTGAACACCTGGTTCATACCGATGGTGAAAAAATCCCTGCAATTGTTGATTCTGTTTACACAGATTTTCGAGAAAGGTTTTCTGATCCAGTCTATCTTCGAGAAAGAGCTATTTTAACACCAACTAACGAGATTGCAGAGGAAGTTAATAACCATGTTCTTTCACTCGTGCCTTGCGAAGAGAAAGAATACTTGAGCTGTGACTCGACAGGAAATTCTGCTGATGGAGTACGCAACATGGATATCTTTTATCCTGTTGAGGTCCTGAACACTATTAAAGTGAATAACTTCCCTTACCATAGGCTTGTGTTGAAAAGGGGTATTCCCATCATGCTTCTTAGAAATATAAGTCAGGCAAATGGTTTGTGCAACGGAACTAGGCTTATTGTTAGTAGGCTTGCTGAAAAAGTCATTGAGGCTATTGTTATGACTGGTTCTCATGTTGGAGATGTTGTTTACATTCCAAGAATATGTCTCACTACTAAGGATCCCAAGTGGCCCTTTACTTTACATCGACGACAATTTCCTATTAGAATTTCCTATGCTATGACTATTAATAAGAGCCAGGGGCAAACTCTTTCGTGTGTTGGACTTTATCTCAAAACCCCGGTTTTCACACATGGCCAACTTTATGTGGCTGTATCGCGTGTCACCTCGAAAAAAGCCTTGAAAATTTTAATACAGAATGAAGATGGGACATCTGGTTCTGAGACCAGAAACATTGTGTTCTCTGAAATATTCCAATCAATTCCCTCAAAAGCAAGTTCAGCACCACATTAGGTTATACTATATATATATATATATCACTAAGTTTCATAGATATATCTATACTGATTCCTAGGCTTTTGCTCTTCTCATGTTGATCTTCCATATGTTTGCTGAGTTTCATGGAGCCGAATCACTCTTTTTGTTATGCTAGGCTATAGATATTGTACTTGCTCCTGGTGTATGTTACTGCTTTTTACTTGCTGGCTAAATATTTTTGCTTCGTGTCTTGTTGGGTACACATTTTTGCTTGGTCTCATGTTTTGGCCAACTATCGTTAGGTACTGCTTCTATGTTCAAGTTTTTTCTATGTGAATCCTCATGTGTTCGTTTCTTGTTGGCTAATTTTTTTAGTCAAGTGTTATTTCCTTATACTTTCCCATGTGTTTCTTTTTTCCTACAGATGGCGCATAGCTTGCTATCCGAGATACATGACAAGAGTAACCAATGGACCATCTGTGTCTGTGTTTCTCGCATGTGGCACTATCGTGGAGGCACTGATCATGGCGCAATTAAACACACTGACTTGGTTTTGCTCGATCAAGAGGTTAGCATCGCACTTATTTTCTTTGTGTACGTTGTAGCCCTCTTTTCTTTGCTGATCTATTTTATGCTCATGAGCTGTTGCGTGATCCAGGGAAACCATATGTATGGGCAGATTCCTCCAGAACCTGCGGGGCGCCTAAAAGATGTATTACAGGAAGGAAAGGTCTATGTCATAAGGAAGTTCTTTTGTAACCCATCAAAGCCAGCTTGGAGGCCTGTTGAGAGCCCGTTCATGGTGCAGTTCACAAGGTACAGTGTGGTTGAACAAATGTTTCATTTGGAAGAGACCTATCCGTTCTGTACCTACAACCTGACTCCGTTTCTGGAGTTACCGAAACCATGTTCAGTGCCTGCACGGTTCATTGGTAAGTCATTCGATGTTCTCTACAAATACAGATCATGTCGTGGTGTTTCCTTTTGGTCGTTTGACCTGACCTATATCTCCTTATTTGTTTCTTTACAGATGTCATTGGAAGGATCACAATGGTTTCAGACATCATCCCTATTCAGTCTATGCATCAGAAAATGCCCTCAAACACAAGGACAGTTGTGCTCCAGGACCTGCAGTAAGCTGCTAGAGCTGATCTCTATTTCACTATTATTTGAGCGTTTATTTTGATGCCTTCTGTGCTTGATAGTTTCGTGGTGTGTAAATCTGTAGGGGCAATGAGATTAATATCACATTGTGGGGTGAACGTGCTGTTGAATTTGACGCAGCCGCAGTTCGTGCTATGGGTGAAAAAGAACCAGTCGTTGCTATCTTTGTAGGAACCCTGTCTAAGATGACTCACGGTGAGTATCTTTTCCATTCCTCCCTGTTCAGTTTTTACTGTTCAGTTCTTACTGTGACTTTGTGCTCATATATGATATATCTCATGATTCCGACCATCTGGGATTGAAACAGGTGTTCAGAGCTTGAGTGGTAGTGCCGCTTGTCGCTGGTACATTGATGAGGATGTTCCTGACATAAATGCCTTTCGTTCTAGGTCTGTTATGTACGATGAATAGTGTCCTATTATTCTTGGTTTCTCTCTTCTCTTATTGTATCTTTAGATTTAATCTTGTCCTGTCATAGGCTCTGTATTTATATCTTGTTTCTTCATGTTATAGCCTTGGAGACAACTTCACTCCTCTTGCGACATATGCTCCTTCAGGGCGGAATGCCTTTCCAGCCCGCGTCCACCAGGAACCAATTGATGCAACTGTCCTTGAATTGACTGCCCTTGACCCTTTTGAGGATATGGTGAGCTAGCTATCTTTCTCTGTTTCGGCTTTCATATGTTTGTTCCTCGACCTCTGATGATTCACATGTTTGCTCATGTTATTTCTGTAGAACAAACGCTTCTACTGTGTCGTCACTGTTGACAGAGTTACACCTGACAAGCGTTGGTGGTTTCCTTCGTGTGGCACCTGCCGCAAGTCTGCCAGGTATATCAGCAGCCGATATCAATGCTCGGACATTAGCTGCCCTTCCGCTGATGCAGTGATCACGTGAGTGCTTTCCACCTGGTTTGGCTAGGTCGTTTAATTGTTCCCGTGTGATAACCTGCTCTCTTTCTTAACATCAGATATTGTCTTTCTGTCATGGGGACTGATGGAACTGCTGAGGCCGAGTTTGTACTCTTTGACAAATGTGCAGCAGGAGCCTTGGGGAAACCTCTCGTGACCCTGATGCATCAGACATACCCAGGTCATGCGGCTGTTCACGATGCAGCGTATGCAGCTAGGTTTGACACGACCATTCCACCAGACATTAGTCGACTGGTTGCACAGAAGTATAAGTTTATGGTGTCGATATCCAAAAAGAGCCAGTATACAAATATGGATAACCTATCTTTCCAAGTCAATAGGATCGAAAAAACCTTTAAACCTGAGTTACCAGCTACTATCTTTGGTTGCGCCTCTGTGTCTGGTGGATCATCATCGTCGAGTGAGGTAGCTTGTGGATCAATTCAAATTGGAAAGACCCTTCCTTCTAGCAGCCCGTCGCATGTGCCTCAGGTATGCTCGACACAAAGCGTTTTTTTTCTTCTGTATTTCACAATTCTTTCTTCCTTGCTTGTTAAGCTCTGAACCAATGTATATGTAATATTCAGCCACACACACCCCCTGCCTATACTATCAAGTCTGCTGGTTTGACTCCTGGAAAGAGGTAATGTATCTAGATATAATACTGATGCTTATATGCTCTTTTAATTCCATTCCTCTATAAAGTATTCACTAAATGGTTTGTTGACAGTCAGCTGGGTGTTGTGCGTGGTGCAAGACGTTCTCTTTTCTTTGGATCTCCAACCACCAAAGAACAGCTTCCAGGAGTTTTCTCCTCTGAATCTGAAGATGTGACAAACGTACGTCCTGTTAATTTGAATTATTTTGATTGTGTGTTGGGCTTCCTACTTGGCTTGAATGCTATCTGGTACAATTTTTCTAGGCTTCTTCTGTGGCTACTGTGTCTGAAACTCTGCAAACTGACGACCTTTCTTCTGTGGATGTTGTGTCTGGAACTCTGCAAACCGACATCGTTTCTTCGGTGCCTGCCCCAGCGCAGAATGATGAGCCCCCTATCCCATTAAGAAACAAGAGGTGATCCTCCTTATTAATGTGTTTATCCTTAACTATATTACTTCCATTGTAACTTGTTACTCGATCCTAACCTTTCTCATCATTGGTTGAATCATGGTACCTTTTACTTGCATTTTTATGAAATGATCACGGTATTAGTTTATTAGGTCTTGCCTTTTTAGAGTTCTCTTTCAGCTTAGATTGTTCTTTCGCTCTAGAGTTGGACACTTTATCTTTTGTTTCTTCACAGTTAAATTTCATTCTAAGTCTAATCATACTTTTTGGTTTATTCCTATCTGCTTCCTGTTGTAAACTGTTATTATCTACGGCATGCGTTGCAATCGTTATATCTCCATAATAAATTTCTCTGCCTATAGTTTGTCACCTGTCATCAGTATTGTTGCTACAGATATTCATTGTTCATGATGTTTCTTATAACTTAAACCTAGGGTTGCCGGTGGTGGTAAGAGTGGTAATTCTCTGAAGAAGTTGAAGTAGTAGCTCCTCTGCTGTCTGTAGACAGTGCTTGTATATATATGGTATGAATTGCTGATTATATGCGATCATTTATCTATCCGACCACACTAGCATTCTATGATAGGTTCCGGCTCTGATTTTCTCTTTCATTCTGCAGATCGTTTGCTGTATAGTAGATCCTTTGGGACAGGGCGCATGATACATGCGTCTACCACTGCTTGCTTCGATGCACGTACTACTCGGGATGCCTTCCATGGTTGATCGTGCGTTTGGGTCATGCATCTTGTCTGCTTCGACGTACGCTGTAACTAACTCAGCGTTGTTCCTTCATTGCACCGTCGAGCTGATTTGACAGCCTATCTACCTGCTTATGTGCTGTCTCATGCCTTCCTTATTAAGTTCTGGCTATGACCATGCTTATGTCGACTATATTTTGTATAAGTGAACGCTGTTCCCACAGCACACTAAGCCTCTTAGCACCTTTGGATGCTAGATGAACTTTGCCAAACCATTCACCAACATATTATCTGCCTAAGTTATGTACTGAATTATATCTACTTCCGTTGATTCCAACTGTTGTGGCCGGCCAAAGATTTAGAGCTTTTAGTATATTCATATTATGTTTCTTGCAGACACGTTCGGGGTGGTGGTTAGTAATTGTATAATCTATTGCATAAACCATGCTTTATTTCCCAAGCTTATGCAAAGTACTTAACACTTCCTTCCGAGCATTTCAATTGTTCGGAATCTTACATTCAAAACAACATATAAATGAATAAACTTATGTTGTTTTCGGATCAGGCAAATAGTATATTGTTGAATCAACGCTATATTTATATATCTATGTTCTATATTGCTTTTTGCAAGGTAGTAATCTTGGTGAAGCTTAAGTAGAATATATTGCATTTTGTAAGGCAGTGACTTCATAATTAATTTACAAACTTTTTCTTATGCCAATAAATTCACGTTAACTCGGACATTTGCGCCAGTCGGCGCAACGGGTCATCTAGTACAAAGGAAAAAAGAAGAGCAAACCGTGGCGCTAGCTAGCTCGCGTGGATCGTGCAGATCATCCGATCTGTGTGCAGGCCGGATTCCAAGGTAGACAAGAGAAAAAGAAAGGAAACGCCGGGAGTTTAATTCCGGGTCGGGCTGAAGACCGATCCGAGGTAAATAAATCAACGACAGCTGTGCGTACATGTTTATGCAAGAAAGTGAACCAAGTGGTACCATCCAAGAGCAAATCAATCAAGCATCCGGCTCATCAACATATACGTGACAATATTATACGACTCAGAGATAAAGGATCGTTATCGAGATCCAATTGCGGGAAATCAATCATCAATGACCCGGTCATCAGCCGGCTTCAAGCCGGCTTCGAGCGCGCCTGTCGCCGGGTCTCATCACGTCACCAACGACATTCAACTCAGACAGCTAAGTCATGTTTACGGTTAATATTTGATCATTCGGTCAGAAGTTGCCGATTGCTTTGTTGAAGACATGGTTCCTACCGCTTAAAAGACACGGGTGATGACGTTCAGGATACAAACACAGAACCACACACGTGAAACATATTTGAGGATGACCCGTGAAACATCTCTCATCTTTTACATTGCTTCGCAAGCATTATAGAGTATTTATATGATCAGTGGATTTATCAAAGTCGGGCTATAGAATTCCCGCAAAGGTATTTTTCAAAGTCGGATTATAGAATTCCCACAAAGGTATTATCAAAGTCGGGCTATAGAATTCCCGCAAAGTAATTTTTCAAAGTCGGGCTATCGAATTCCCGCAAACAGATTTATCAGTCTATTTGAGTACCCAATTGCCGTTATCCGTCTTATGCATTATCAGCACCAAGAGTGTTTCGCCATATGACAAATCAGGGGTCTTGGGGGCTTATTAACTAAAATTTATAAGTTGAAAACTCAAGAATCGGCAAAGACGCCACAAAATTCAGTTCATCATCTTTCATATGAAAAGGGGTCTTGGGGGCTTGTTAACTATCAGTTGCAAGTTAAAAACTCAAGACCCGGCAGAGACGCCACAATATTCTTGGTTATACTTGCCTGCTAGCTCGATGTTATTCTCACTCGGCAAAGACGCCACAATGACCTGATGCTAAAAATCCGGCTTTCAATCTGACTTTGATGCCCATGAGGACTTAGCAGACCCTGATCGTCCTAGAGTTTTCTGCACGAAAAATGTCACGAGAAAACCGGCTATGCAGAGAGCTAAAGAAACCAAAAGGGTCATCTAAACCAAAAGGATTTGCAGAACGACAAGATAACGTTCGACAAATAGCGCAAATTCTCAGGGTGCATGGACACCATCAGAAAAGTAACTCGGTATTATGAAATTCAGAGAGCCCCGAGTAGCTGCAGGCAGCAGACCCGGCGCTTGGGGGCTACTCATCATAAAAGTAAGTTATGCTCAAATTGCTATAAGTCCCAGGTTGTCGCAGGCTGGAACCCGACACTTGGGGGCTACCCAGTTTGAAGCTCAAAGTTCTCAAAGAAGACCCGGAACGCAGCAAGCTGCAGATCCGGCTCTTGGGGGCTACTCAGTTTGAAGCTCAAAAGCTATTGAAGTAAGAAACTTGGAAGTCCCAGGTTGCTGCGAGCAACAACCCGACACTTGGGGGCTAGAGTCGGGAAGAAATATTCCCCGAGGTGAAGAATCAAAATCAAATTTGGGTCTCAAAAGTAAGCCGGAGTTTTTGCGCGAGGTCTACATAAAACCCGGATTATAAATATTTGGAGCATCCTTCAGCATAGCCTCTGTATGAGCGAGCTTAATCAGGGTTAGATGAAACCCGGCTGAAGAAAACATGGTTATATGAGGCGGAACACACTAGAAGAGCCGACCCAATGATTTAATAGTGTAACCCGGACTTTTAGTCCACAAGTATTTATCTTATTTCAGGAGATTAACCCGGATTTGAGCTGGCAGGCTTCACATGAAACAGGATGATCAAGATCAAGGTCACAAAGAAGAGCAAGCCACGCTCATATCCAAATTAATCTTGGGGGCTAATGTTGGGAGAATGATAACCCGGTAGGCCCATGAAGAGGGAAGCGTAACCCGGCAGGCAGGAGGCCTGGGCGAGGTTACCCTGCACTCCACATGAGCAGGGTTACACTTGGGTCGGAGAGCTCATTTCATAGCCCGGCTGAATCATAACCCGGCAGTATCATAACCCGGCCAGGAAGCTAACCCGGATCTGGGTGAGGTGTCAGGCGAAACCCGGATTTGGGTGTCAGGCGAAACCCTGATTTGGATGAGGATCATAACCCGGCAGACTCATAACCCGACATCAGGGAAGACACATCAATACCAGGCGGGCTCTCAGGAAGAGTCCGTGTTGGGCGAGTGTCGTGGGATTGTCACGGCAGATGTTACCCGGAGGTAACTTGAGATGTGGGGCATGGCGGATTCCGACATCAGGAGCTTGTCTAGCGTAGCGTGGGGAAACAAGGGTTTACCCAGGTTCGGCCCCTCGTCTTGAGGTAAAGACCTACTTCCTGCTTCGGATTTATTGATTAGGGTTTCGGGACTCGGCGCCTTAGCTTCCGGGTCTCGAGATTACAATGTGTCTCTCCTATGACTTGTGTCGATTGAACCTCTTCCCTCTAGGAACCAGGAGACCCCCTTATATAGGTGGCGGGTCTCACTGGAGGTACAAGGCCGGGTCCGGGTTCCTATCATACTCGGACTCCACTCTAAGTCCTCTAAGCTTCTTCTTTCCTTAGCAGGACTCCGTCTTGTACTTGGTCTCCAGCCTTCTGGATCCTTCTTTCTTGCGGGCCAAGGCATACGTCGCGCACCGGCTTACGTATCACCCGGCCCATGTCTTCACGATTGATCCGGCCCAGCCTCTTGCCAGGCCGGCTTATCTTCTATGTCGGTGGGCCTACCGGGTTATGATCCCCCCAACAGTAGCCCCCAGGATAACTTGGACACCAGACTTGACTTGCTTCACCCTTGCACTTTGGAGCATGTTTCTGTGGGAAGCCGTCAGTCCTTTTGTCCGGGTTATCTGAAAAAACAATAAACAACTCATTAAGCAAGCAGGCTCTCGGGTCACTTACTCAGCCGGCCTGATGCTTAGTCAACGGCTCGTAACCCGGCCACCACTCGCCGGCTTTCACTCTCTTTCCCCTTGACTTTCTCCCTTCTTCAGTCTTTCTTTTGCCTTTCGGTCAAACTTCCGGGTCAACGACATATTTAATGCTTATCCGTGCGCGGGAATCGAGGAGACAATAACCACCTCGGGGAAACAAAGATTCTGTCAGAGAATATCTCGCCTGACAGATCTTGTCCTCGAAAATAGTCATTATCTTCTTATATTTCCACTTTTGCCCTTAGGTCAACCTCGAGGCTCTATAAATAGGAGGGGACGAGGTGAGCAACGCTCACTCTCCCCCGAGCTCTCCGCCTCCTTCATCTTCCTCGCGCACGCATCTCGAGCACCTCGAGACCTTCTCTTTCCACGCGCACGCATCTCGAGCTCCCCGAGCCCAAGAACCATCCGAGCGCGGTCCGCACAAGGAGCTTCGTCACGCCCATCTTCAACGTAGCTTCCGATCTCCGCTCGCGTTCCATTCTCGGTAAATCCATAGCTTTTTACTTGCATTTCCAATCTCTTCGTTCTTCGTGTTCGTCGGACGAGCCATGTCCTTGTATGTTCTTGATGCATCCCTTTATTTTCGATTTTCCAAAGTCTCCTAGATCTTCTTTGATCCACACTGTTGCTGTTCCTTTTGTTTTTCTCGGTTGTTCTTATTTTTACATGGAAAGCTCTTCTCCTTCTCTGGTTCTTCGTGACGAACTGCTCTGTCTTTTGATCTTCTCTTTTCCTGCTATTTTCTTCCGTTTTGTAGATCCATCTTGACTATTTATCCCTGTTATTTCTTGTTTGTAGCTTCTCCGGCTTTCAATCAATCACCATGCCTGTTAAGACGGCTGCTCAGCGCGCCCCCAAGAAGGTCAAGAGCACACCCGGCGCCGGGTCTTCTGGCACGTTCGCCGCGGAGAAAATCAAACGCCGCGCCGGGTGTAACTGGGGCAAATCCAATGTCCGGGATAGCCGGATTGAAGAGCTGGTGAAACTCGGCATGCTTCCGCCTCAGTCGGAGGCCCACTGGCGCGCCCCGGATGAAGAAGAAACCCTGCCACAGCCAGGACCCGGCGAGGTAGTTCTCTTTGCCGATCATATCCCCCGGGGTTTCAAACCCCCGGGTTCCCTTTTCTTCCGCCAGATCCTCGACTACTTCCACATCCATCCACAAGACATAGCACCAAACTCGGTGCTAAACATTACTCATTTTGTTGTCCTCTGCGAAGCCTATCTCGGCATCGCTCCCAGTCTTCCTCTCTTCCTCGAGTTCTATTACTGCAAGCCCCAACGGGAATACCCGGGGGGGCCTCTTGTTTCCTGCGGTGGCGTTACCATCCAGCGCCGCCGCAACATCATCTTTCCGGGTGTGGTTCTCCACTCACACCCGAAGGACTTGCAGAAGACTTGGTTCTACTGCCAGTCACTCACTCCTAAGGGTGAGCCGGCCCTTCCCGGCTTCCGAGCTGATAGGCTCACCCTCCACGAGAATATGAATTCTTTTGCCTCTCCGACTGATCGGGAGGCTATCAAGCCACTCGTTGGCCGGGTTTGCGCCCCGCTGGCCCACGACTTGACTTGCGCGGACTTGG
Source organism: Poa annua (assembly GCA_026929855.1). Taxonomy (NCBI): domain Eukaryota; kingdom Viridiplantae; phylum Streptophyta; class Magnoliopsida; order Poales; family Poaceae; genus Poa; species Poa annua. Next base: position 49,381,800 of record CM049428.1, read on the forward strand.
TCCGTTGCTGGGTTGGGTGGCGCATCATGCCACTCGGCATTCGGTCGGGCCTCATCTGCCAGTACTCCGGGTCTCCGGACGACCCGATGCGCTTCAACCGAAGCGGTCAGTCGTAGGAGGCTCTGGTCCGGGTTATCCGGAAAATCGTCAATGAATCACCAAATTCACTGGCGAACGTCGGCCTTCCTCCCTTCTACGCCGCTAATCCACCGAAGCCGGTAATTGTTGTTTCCTTTGTCTTTTTCTTCATGTCTCAGAGCTTCCTCCAAGTTTGCTAATCTTTAACTCTTTTAGGCGGACGACACTTGGTGGTCTGCCGCGCTGCCTTCTTCGCCCGACTCTGCCGATGAGTCGGGAAATGACGTTGAGGAGGCCGGCTCCGAGGCCGGCGTGGAGGAAGAAACGGAAGGTGAGTTAAACTCCATCACCCGGCTTTTCCTTGAATTAATGGACGCCGACTTTCGGGGAACCCGGTCTCCTTCAATTGATGAGGCCAATATGTCGGATACGGTTCTTCCGTCTTCAGACCCGGCCCCACCGGCTTCCAAGAGGAGGCTTCGTTCAGACTCCGCCTAGGTAATTTCGCCGAGCCTGAGTTTGTCTTTCTTTGCTTATTCTTGCTTTGTTCTTACTAGACTTGTCTTGTTTCAGGAGGAAAAGGAAGCTCGTCGCCAAAAGCGCCGGCTTCGATCCTCCGATTCTGACGAGCCACTCTTCGAAGGTATTTCCCGTAACCCGACTCCTCGCCGGGTCAAGCCTCTGCAGACACGCCCTTCAGTTCTTTATCCATTAGCCGAGACTGAGCGGCGGTCTCTCTCAGTGTCTTCAGATTCGAGCGACGATCTCTTTGGCGGCTTTGCCGTCAATGAAGGGTATGCCGCTTTTCTCACTTTTTTCTTTAACTTCCTTGTCTTCATTGTAACCCTCTTTCTTTTGCGCAGAGCTTGCACTATGCTCACGCCTTCTCCGGCTGTGGATGATGTTGCTGTTACTTCGCCCCTCCGTGCTGAGGGAGGGGCCGATAAGTCGCCGCCGCACCCGGCTTCCCCACAAAAATCTGGCTTGCCGGATGTGGAGGTCACCGGCTCCACCAAGGGTGACAAGCCCCTCGACTCCCGCATCACCAAGACCGCCGCGCCGGGTGCCGCTACCTCCAAATCCTCAACCGGCAAGGCCCCCGGCTTCCAGTCCTATAGGGACTTGGATTTGATAGCTCTCTTCGGGGAGCTTCACAGGCGTGTTGGGGAGTCGCGCCAGGCGGAGGACAGCGTCTTGGCTGAGCTCCAAGAGAAGTTTGGGGTATGCATATACATCTCTCCCAGTCCCCAAGTGCCGGGTTATCAGCCTGCGATGACCTGGGACTTCCAATTTGTCTTGTTTTTGTCAATTATGTCTTTTATTGAGTAGTCCCCAAGAGCCGGAATAACTGCTTGCAGTGTTCCGGGTCTTAACTTGCTGCTTTTGTCTTTTGATTTGAGCTGAGTAGTCCCCAAGAGTCGGAATGATTGCTTGTAATGTTCCGGGTCTTTAGTTGCTCCTTGATCTTTGGCCCACAATTGAGTAGCCCCCAAGTGCCGGGTTTTAGCCTGCGCTACCTGGGACTTATAACAATTTGGGCGTTACCTTTATCCGCCACGTCTTGACCATGTGTTCTTGTTTCTTGTTTTCAGGACCAGACCCGCCAGCAAGATCATGCCCTTGACGTTGTCAAGGGGGAGTTGACGATGGAAGCCGACCTTCGCGCCGTTCTTGAAAATAAACTCGCCGAGCTTGAAAAGAAACTCGGTGAGGCTGCTGGAGAGAACTCCCTCCTTCATCGAGAGATGGAGGAGCATGAAGCCAGCTGGACGGAGCAGCGTGACAAGCTTCAAGAGGACCTGAATGCCTCCAATGCTAAATATGAACAGCTTGTTGCGTTTCTCGCTGAGATGACCACCGCGCTCTTTGGTAAGCCGGCTTTTACTTTGATTGTCTTTCTTTTAGGCTTGCTCTGCCGCCTAACACTTCCGGCTTTCTGTTTCCAGGGTCTTGGAACCCTATCTGCAAGCTTGAGCCGGAGGGGAAGCTCAAGGCCGTCTACACGCTTGTGCAACAGCTCTACTATGGAGCTGGCAAGGCGCTGATGGCCTGTCACGGATGGGAGAAGCCGCCTACGACTCAGGCCAAATTCCTCCAACAACTGAACGTTCTGCCGGCTTGGCTGGACAACTGGAGGAGGTCTGCGGCCCGGCGGGCTTCGATGCGTATCTTGGCTTTGACCAAGGCACATTACCCGGAAGTTGACACGGAGCTTCTCACCAAGGGGCGGCCCAGCAAGAGTGACGGTACTCCTCTCACCAAGGAGGACATCAAGGCCATAGATGTGAAGACCCGGCATCATGCGACGGTGCTGACTGAAAACCTCAGTCTTAGCACCGTCCAGGTGGGGTACACAGCTGAGGGAGCCAAGCTTTCTCCCAAAGAGCCGGCCTTGACGGGTCTTGATCCGAGCTACCGCGCCCCTCTGCCGACTCAGCCAGAAGTGGCTCCTGTGTCCGGGTCAACTGACGTGCCGGCTTCCCCTCGCCCGGCCTCTGGCCCCTTCTCCAGCGTCTTCGAGATCTCCTGGGAAGATGCTGAGGGCTTGGCGAAGAGGAAGTCCAGGAAGAAGTCCGCCGCCTCTGGCTCGTCCGGCTTAGCCCCCGAGACCCCAGCCGTTCCGACCGAGTCTGGCCCGGCAGCATAATCCGGCTTGTAATTTTATCCGTCTTTGCAACTTCGCAAACTCATATTATTTTGCCCTGTAATAGGCTAGCTTCAACTCTAGGCTATGCCTGTGCTGATGCGCCTTCGTGCGCCTGATACACTTTGCTTCTAAATTTTATATCCAGCCTCGGCCGTGTTTTGCAAGCATATGATTGGTGTTTGATTAGCATTTTGGTTTCCTTTGCATCTGCATAGCCGGCTTTCTTTTTGACCTCTTGTGTTAGAAACTCGAGGTCGATCAGGGTATGCTAAGTCCCCAAGGGCATCATAGTTAGATTGAAAGCCCGGTTTGCAACATCTGGTCGCTGTGGCTTCTTTGCCGGGTTAGATTAGCATCGAGCTAGCAGACAAGTATAACCAAGAAATTGTGACGTCTATGCCGGGTTTTGGGTTTTCAACTTGCAACTGATAGTTGTCAAGCCCCCAAGACCTGTTTGAAGTAGTGTGGCGTCTATGCCGAGTCTTGAGTTTTCAACTTCTAACTGTTAGTTAGTAAGCCCCCAAGACCCTTGTAAGGAGTAAGAATAAAGCTTGGTGGCGTCTCTGCCGAGTCTTGAGTTTTCAACTTCTAACTTGAAGTTAGTAAGCCCCCAAGACCCTTGTAAGGAGTAAAAGTAAAGCTCGATGGCGTCTCTGCCGAGTCTTGAGTTTTCAACCTCTAAACTTTAGTTAGCAAGCCCCCAAGACCCCTGTAAGGAGTAAAAGTAAAGCTCGGTGGCGTCTCTGCCGAGTCTTGAGTTTTCAACCTCTAACCTTTAGTTAGCAAGCCCCCAAGACCCCTAATTGTGAGATATCTGGGCACTGTCAACAAACTCTTTTCTTCAGAGAAGTTCTCTTTATTTAGCACAAGATATGTACATACCTAGCAAGCCGCCTCATTAAAAACCTTCCAGTCCCCTTAGATACCCTGGTAAGGAAAAGAGCGCGTCTGAAACCTGCTGCTTTCTCAGTAGATACAAAAACTGTAGGAAACCGGACTTGCCGGGTTTCCTCTACCTATGTATAGTATGGTCTAAGTTCTGCTATGTTCCATGGCCTGTCATTCTCTGTCATTGGGTACCTTGTGTGATCTGTGTTTGGTCCTGCTGCTGTGTTTTCTTCTCTTAGGTCAACCAGATAGTAGGATCCATTGTGTAGATTCCTGCTTATCACGAAAGGTCCTTCCCATGGGGGAGTAAGCTTATGAAAGTCGGCTCTGGTCTGAGCCAATCTGAGGACCAAATCTCATTCCTGGAAAGTTCTGGATCTAACCCGGCGGCTGTGATACCGTCTCAAGTCTTGCTGATATATAGCTGATCTTTCCAGAGCTAGCTCTCTTGCCTCTTCCAGTAAATCTACTTATGTGAGCCGGGCTTTCTCATTTTTGTTCTCCACATAATTTGCAACCCTTGGCGAGTCATGGATGATATCACTGGGCAGGACCGCCTCAGCTCCATACACCATGAAGAAAGGAGTGAAATCTGTGGATCTATTTGGGGTCGTATTGATACTTCAGACGACTGATGGCATTTCTTCTTCCCAGGCCCCGGCTGCTCGGATAAGTGGAACTCGGAGTCCTGGTTTTATCCCCCTTAGTAGCTCCTGGTTTGTTCTTTCGACTTGGCCGTTTGACTGAGGATGTGACACTGAAGCCAGGTCTAGCCGGATTCCATTGTCGCCGCAGAATTTCTGCATCTCTCCGAGTGAGAAGTTTGTCCCATTGTCTGTGATGATGTTGTGGGGATACCCGAATCTGAATATGATTTTCTTCAGAAATTTGACTGCTGTAGCCGCTGAGCAACTGCTGACAGCTTGTACCTCGACCCACTTTGTGAATTTGTCCACTGCTACTAGAAGGTGAGTTTTCTTGCCGGATGATGGTTGAAAAGGTCCAACCATGTCCATACCCCAAACTGCAAAGGGCCATGTGATTGGTATTGTTCTCAGGTCTTGAGCCGGTACGTGAATTTGCCTTGCATATCTTTGGCATCCATCGCAAACTCGGGCTATGCTCTCTGCGTCAGCCAAAGCCGTCAGCCAAAAGAAACCATGTCTGTATGCCTTGGCTACCATTGATCTTGTTGATGCGTGGTGTCCACAATCTCCTGAGTGGATCTCCTGTAAAAATTTCCGGCCTTCCTCTGGTGAGACACATCGCAGAAAACCCCCTGACGTGCTCTTGTTGTGTAACTCGCCATTGATGATGACGTAGGCCTTAGCTCGGCGCACAATTTGTCTTGCCAGAACTTCATTCTGTGGTAACTCCTCTCTGAGCAGATAAGCTAGGTATGGCTCTGTCCATGACGGCGGTTGATGTAAGGCGGCAACTAGCTGAGACTCCGGGTTATCAGGAATTGCAAGTTCTTCCTCAGTCGGCAGCTTGACGGAAGGATTATATAACTCGGCCTTGAATACATTGGGCGGTATCGGGTCTCTCCTGGAGCCGATTCTTGATAGAGCATCTTCCGCCTCATTTTTTCTCCTGTCAATGTGTTCCACTTGATACCCGGAAAAGAACCCGGCTGTCCTGTCAACCTCTCTTCTGTAAGCTGCCATATTGGCATCCTTTCGATCCCAAGTCTCTGACACTTGCTGCGCCACTAAATCTGAGTCCCCATAGCACATGATCCTCTTGATGCCCATCTCCCTGGCGACTTTCAGGCCATGTAACAGAGCTTCGTACTTTGCAATATTGTTCGTGCAGGGCTCGAAGTGTATCTGCAAGACGTAACTCAGCTTGTCTCCTTTTGGTGAGGTTAAGACCACGCCGGCTCCGGATCCCCCGAATAGCTTAGACCCGTCAAAGTGCATGACGCAGTGTTTGACACTCGGTGCTGGTGGCAGGGGGTCAAACTCGGTCCAGTCATTGATGAAGTCGGCTAAGGCTTGAGATTTGATTGCTGTTCTTGGCTCGTAGTTTATATGATAAGGACCCATCTCGATGGCCCACTTTGCTACTCTTCATGTTGCCTCTCAGTTTCTGATTATTTCTGCTAGGGGAGCTGAGCTCACCACTGTTATGGGGTGTTCCTGGAAGTAATGTGGCATTTTCCGGCTTGCCATGAAAACTCCAAAGACCAACTTTTGCCATTGCAGGTATCTCTGTTTTGACTCGGTTAGGGCCTCACTGACGTAGTAGACTGGCCGCTGAACCGGGTATTCTTTACCTTCTTATTTCCTTTCTACGACAACTACGGCGCTGACGGCTCGTGAATTGGCGGAGACGTATAACAACATTGGCTCCTTACTCGTAGGAGCTGCTAATACTGGTGCTGTGGACAGTGTTTTCTTCAAATCCTCAAAGGCATCATCTGCTTCCTGGTCCCATGTGAACTTGTCTGATTTCTTCAATAACTTGTATAGTGGGAGTGCTTTCTCTCCCATCCTTGCTATGAACCGGCTTAGGGCTGTGATGCAGCCCGTCGACTTCTGGACATCGTTTACGCACTCTGGCTTTTTGAGGTTCATGATTGCCTTGATTTTTGCCGGGTTTGCCTCGATTCCTCTTTCTGAAACTATGAAGCCGAGTAACATGCCTGCTGGAACCCCGAATACGCACTTGGTCGGGTTAAGCTTCATCTGATACTTGCGGAGGTTGTTGAAGGTCTCTTTCAGGTCGTCGAGTAGTGACCCGGCTTTCTGGGACTTGATCACAACATCATCAACATAAGCATGGACGTTGCGTCCAATCTGATCTTCCAAGCACTTCTGGATACATCTCTGGTACGTTGCCCTTGCGTTCTTGAGGCCAAAGGACATTGTTTTGTAGCAAAAAGCTCCAAAGGGTGTGATAAACGATGTCTTCTCTTGGTCGTCTTCTTTGAGCTTGATCTGGTGATACCCGGAGTAAGCATCCAGAAAGCACAGTAGTTCGCTGCCGGCTGTGGCGTCAATTATCTGGTCTATCCGAGGTAGCGCAAAGGGATCCTTTGGGCAGACTTTGTTCAAGCTTGTGTAATCGACACACATTCTCCATTCTCCGTTCTTCTTTAGCACTAGGACCGGGTTAGCCAGCCACTTCGGGTGATACACCTCCATGATAAAGCCGGCCGCTAGAATGCGGGCTATCTCTTCTCCAATGAATTTTTCCCTGTCTGCATTGAAGCGACGCAGACCTTGCTTTACTGGTTTTGCTGCTGGGTCAACATGTAAGCTATGCTCGGCGAGTTCTCTCGGGACACCCGGCATGTCCGAAGGGGACCATGCAAAAATGTCACGATGCTCACGGATGAACTCGACGAGCGCGCTTTCCTATTTTGGGTCCATATGAGACCCGATCGAGAACTGCTTGGAGGGATCTCCTTCCACAAAGTCGACCATCTTGGTGTCTTGGGCAGACTTGAATTTCTTCTTTTCTTCCTCGTGGGCCGGCTTATCCAGCACACGCTTGTCAGCCGGGTCTACCTGAGACTTGTAGTATTTCAATTCTTCTTCTGAGCATGCCTGACCTGCCATGATGGCGTCACCTCGGTCACACTCAATTGCCATGTCTTTTCTTCCTTCAATGGTGATAATCCCCTGGGGACCCGGTATTTTCAATTTGAGATAAACATAACATGGTCTTGCCATGAACTTGGCCTAAGCTGGCCTTCCGAATAAGGCGTGGTATGGGCTCTTAAGGTCAACCACCTCGAATGTCAAGTACTCTGCCCTGTACTGCGTCTTGCTTACTCCAAAAGCTACCTCCAGTCTGATCTTGCCAATTGGGTGAGCCGACTTTCCTGGTACTATTCCATGGAAGATTGTTGATGTTGGAGTTAGCCGGTTTTCAGTCAAACCCATCCTTTTGAAAGTGTCCAGATATAAGATGTTAATGTTGCTTCCTCCGTCCATTAGGACCTTGTTCAGACGAAAGCCGTCCACTTGTGGTGCCACCACCAGTGCTAGGAGACCCGGGTGTTCGATTCTGTCCGGGTGATCTTCTCTACTCCAAGTTACTGGTTGCTCCGACCACTTCAGGTAGTTTGGTAAAGCTGTTGCCACTGTATTAACCTCTCTGTCTTTCAACTTTTGCTCTCTCCTACATGTGTTGGTTGTAAACACATGATATTGGCCTTGACTGTGTAGTTCTTTTGGCGTTTGCTGAAAGCCTCCGCCTTGGTGCTGTCCTGACCCGGCGTTGTTATTTGGCGATGCCTGAGACCCGGATCCTATACCCTGGTTGCCCTGGTTACCGTTATTGCCAAGATTTCCTTGATTACCACTGTTCCCATTGTTTCCATTGAAATTCCCGTGGTTATGTTCCAAAGATTGCCCGTGTTTTCTCCATGCCCTCATGTCAGCGCATTGTGCTAACGTGTGACTGGCTGGTTTTCCGTTCCTGGCATGCCTAGGACACGGCATATTGTAGATTTCGCTGATGTTTGGCCCTCTTGGGGGAACGGCTCTGAAGTTTCCGCCGGGTCTTGGTCCTCTGTAACCTGAGGCTTGGGTGGTTCCAACAAACTCTGAGTTTCCTCCCTCATAGGGTCTTTTATTGTTTTGATTTCCATTGTTCCGACTTGGCGTCGGGTTACATGCTGTGCTGACCCGATTGCTCTTTTGTTGCTCCTCCGTCTCGCCTAGTCTCTTGTCTGTTGCAGCATATTTGTAAGCAATTGAGACCACCTCTCCGATGGTGATGTCTTGGCGAGTCGGGTCTTCTCTCATACGTCCCAACTTGTGGGTTAAAGAATCGAAAGCACAATTTTTGTCCATCGTGGTTATTGCCGTGTGAGCTGAAATATTGATTGAGGATTGCAAAATCTCTGTGACCCGTGCTACCCACTGTCTTGCTGACTCGGTTTTTCTCATGACACACCGATCTAGATCCGCCTCAGTGTACTGCTTCTTGCATGTCCCGGCAAAATTTGAGATAAATGCCGTCTTAAGTTCTTCCCACGACTGGATGTTGTTTGGTGGAAGCCGGTCCAGCCAAATTTTGGGTGCTCCTTCCGCCATCATCAGATACAGGAATCTTGCATAGAGGTTTGGTGTAGCGTTCTTCATGTCCACGGCCATGCTGTACCCACACAACCATGTCTCTGGATTCATGTTTGGCTCATAGTTGACAACCTTGCTCGGCTCTTTGAATTTTTCTGGGAAAGGTTCTGATCTGATCGCGTCTGACAAACACTTGGGTCCTGTTAAGTTTGCAGACGAGCCTCCTCCTTGACCCGGCGCAGGTGAATTTACGACGGGTCTGGGTTGGGCCATGTCTCCGACTCTTGCTCCGGCTTCAGGTGTGGCTACCGCAGCCGCCACGCGTCTTGCTCTTGAACTGTCTACTATGGATTGGGCAGCGGAAGCGGCAGGCGCGGCCATCCTTCGTGGTCCATGCACCTGCTGCTGCTGCTGGATTGGTTGCGGGGCTGGCCGGTTTACCGGTCCTAGCCTATTATGAACTGATCTTGTTATCACCGGCTCTGGCTGCCGAGTTCTGGTACGGGTCCTTACCGACTCTGAGTTGAAAGCTTGTGAACCTCGTGGGTTGTTGTTTTGTTGGACCACGACTGTCCTCAACAGATCTACTGCTCTCCTTGCCTCTAAGCCGGCCGGTGAATTATCGAAGGGTATCCGCTCTAGGGCGTGCGTTGCTGCGAAAATATTGTCAACTGGGTTATTGTAATGACCCGGTGGAGGATCAAACCTGGGTGGTGGTGGTGGTAGTTGCTCGACGACTGCCGCTCCGGTTTCTGCCACGTTTCTTGCTGGTGCTCCTGGCAGGGCAGCTGCTGGCGCCGGGTTAGCTATTGCTACCGGTGCTGCTACTGGCACCGGGTTTGGTGTTTGAAACTCCAAGGCTACAGGTGCTATGGTATTTATTCCGGTTGGGAGATGAAGCCGGCTTCCGCGCCTTCTGTTCTGGACGGCGGTTAACTCGTCCCTTCTCCTCTGGAGGGTGCTTCTCTCTTCCAACAGGTTTTGCTCTCTTTGGATCACAAGTTGTTCTATTTCCTGGATACGCCCTTGCTCGGCCGCCCGCTCTTGGCTTGCCCTTGCCATCGCCTGTCTCAATTCTTCTAACTCTCTCATCATGGCCATGCTATTATTTGTTACTTCACCCTGCGCCGGGCTTGCTGAGGTTCCTGCGAGCGCTTGCTGCTGACCCGGAGGCCGAGTCAAGTTGATCGGGCTTGCAACGAGTATCGGGTTTCCAAGGGGGATTCCCGCGGCTGGTGTCTGCATGTGAGCTAACGAACTGAAAGTTGGTAAGATTCCTCCTACTACCGGATTTGGGGGTGCGTAATTCGCTGCAGGCGGAGCCTGCTGTTGATCCCAGTTTTCTCTGTTCTGCCTTGCTAACGCCTCAGCACTTGTTTCGTCACTTATGGAAGTTGTTGCTCCGTCAGCCGGGGGTGCCCGGGTTACCACGTGAATCGTCATGTGACGCACGAGTCCCGATGGTGCCGGGTGATCTTCCTCCGCGAACCCGTCTCCAAAACGATCATCGAACAAAGGTAAGAATTATTCCGTGTCTGTATCCAGATCTGATATGTTTACTGGGGTGATGATGGGATCCTCGCTGATCCGGCTCATCGATTCTTCCTCTTCTGGCGATCCGACTGATTCTTCCCCGTCTGTCCGGGTCATGGTAGCTGACCCGGACTCGGATTTGAACTCCGGCTCGTATTGCTCTGTGTCAGCTCCCTCGGACCGTATTACGCCTACGAACACATCGATCTGTCCAAAGATGAACATAGATCCAGTCTCCAAGAAATCTGCTTCTTCTGTCCAGCCGGAGTCGTCCACGATCCGCTCCCCTCCTGGGAGCGTGTGGATCTGGCCAATAGCCAGGTTTTCCATACCTCGCAACGCTTCTCCTGAAAAAGTGATGCTCTCGGCCCCAGGGCCCACGGTGGGCGCAAACTGTCGTGGGATTATCACGGCAGATGTTACCCGGAGGTAACTTGAGATGTGGGGCATGGCGGCTTCCGACATCAGGAGCTTGTCTAGCGTAGCGTGGGGAAACAAGGGTTTACCCAGGTTCGGCCCCTCGTCTTGAGGTAAAGACCTACTTCCTGCTTCGGCTTTATTGATTAGGGTTTCGGGACTCGGCGCCTTAGCTTCTGGGTCTCGAGATTACAATGTGTCTCTCCTATGACTTGTGTCGATTGAACCTCTTCCCTCTAGGAACCAGGAGACCCCCTTATATAGGTAGCGGGTCTCGCTGGAGGTACAAGGCCGGGTCCGGGTTCCTATCATACCCGGACTCCACTCTAAGTCCTCTAAGCCTATTCTTTCCTTAGCAGGACTCCGTCTTGTAGTTGGTCTCCAGCCTTCTGGATCCTTCTTGCTTGCGGGCCAAGGCATACGTCGTGCACCGGCTTACGTATCACCCGGCCCATGTCTTCACGCTTGATCCGGCCCAGCCTCTTGCCAGGCCGGCTTATCTTCTATGTCGGTGGGCCTATCGGGTTATGATCCCCCCAACAGCGAGGTTTCAGGAAGATCCAAAGAAGGAAGGCTCTAGAAGACTCAGAGGCAGTATGCATCACGGAGTCCAAGACTTGGAAGATACGAAAGACAAGACGAGTTAGAGTAGAACTCTAGTAGACTTACCATGTAAACCAGGAGACCCGGATGTCTATATAAACGGGCTCCTAGGTCATAGAGAGACACGTTAAGCAAGGTCAAGAGAGGCTACGATAAGCCATAGTCAAGCCAAATAAGATAGACAAAATAGAGAGAGCTCCCACGCTAGAGTCATCGAAACCCGGCGATCGCCATTGGCGCACCATGTAACATATTGTCATATCAGTGATTTATAGCAAGACGTAGGGATCCTCCACCGAGGGGACCCGAACTTGGGTAAAAAACATCTTCTTCCCCATGGAGCTAGACAATCTTCTGAGTGCCAGAGTCGCCATGCCCCACATCTCAAGTTACCTTCGGGTAACATCTGCCGTGACAACCCCACGACACTAGGGATCTTCATAAGTCGACTGCCTGTCGGGTCGTTGTTAGGATATGATGTCTACTACGCCGTAATTCCGATGATTATTTTGGTTTGGCCCCTGAAGGCACCTATGTAAGACTTGGTCTAAAGGACCGTTTATATAAGACTTTAATACGGTATTGTAATGGATGTAAACTTTGGTATTCAGTTCGGATTATGTGCAACGACAGACTGATCACGGGATCGTTATGTTAAGCATAATCGGGTATTTCGGACAGCTAGTCCGGGGTTCCCACAGAGCTTGTATCAGAGTCATCTCGACTTTAGGAGACCTTAGATTAGCATGGTCGCTAGGTAGGTGTTACAAAAAGTTAAATTCTAAAATAAAGAAATGAAGTATTTTCGAAAAATGCTTATCTCTAATCCTCTCACTCATGCAAAATTCTACTCTCACTAAATATTACGTTTTCCCTTGTATCCTTAAAATTTGGCACACTCGTCATTCTATTAAACTTAAAATTTTGCTCACTTGTTGCCTCACTACATTTAAAAATTTGATACACTTGTCATCTCACTAACTTAAAAATTTGACTAAAAATTGTAGATGGTGATCCATTTCACCGAGTTCGTTCAGCTTGAGAAGGACGGCAAGCTGATGTTCGAGAAGGAACTGTTCGAGTTGAGAAAGCTGTTAGGTCGCCCCGCTCCAGAGTTTAAGGGAGCCCAGGTGGACACTATCGGCAACGGGAACCTGTCTTGGTTGGTCGAGGCGTCTGTTCGCGGGAACATCAAGTTCCCCGGATCCAGGACACTCATCTTTACCACCATGGACGTCCACTGGGAGGATGGACTGTGTCGTGCCATGCAGCAGATGCTAGCCCGACTTTGTGAGGAGCAGAAGGCGGAGTTGGTGAACTCTCGTTTCCAGTTCTACGGGAGGCGCACCGATGATGGACACCCTATTCGGTCCCATCTACACCCGACGTTCGACGAGTATATCCTGGACATGGAGATTATGCTCTTTTGCACCCAGGAGGATCTGATGTGCGCTAGACTTCGGTCTCGCTTTGAGCGCATCTCGCTCAACGAGAGTCGCGAGTGTGAGGCGTAGATGAAGGAGGAGAAGGTCGCTCTTCTCAAGAAGAGGAACCAGCTGAGGAGGACCATAGCGAAGCTCCGCAAGAAGATGGCAGAGCAGGACGAGATGATCGAGGATATGGAGCACCATACCAACGAGATGGAGGAGGAGGGCGAGGATCTCCGTAAGGAGAACAACGCTTTCCTCAGTGACGATGATGACTACCTGGAGGAGATGGACTATGAGCAGGAGGATGACGAGGAGGAGCTAGAGGGCGAGGAGGAGGAGCCACTCGAGGCAGTTCTCGATGACGAGGAGGAGGACCCGGAGGAGCCACCCTACCAGTCCGACGCTGACGCAGCAGAGCCTGAGGTTCCACCTCAGTAGGCGAGTGACTTGAGTACTACCGCAGGATTAGGTTGACCCCTATCGCTAGTCGAGTCGAAGTAGTGGTTCTTTTGAAAACCTAGTACTATGTACATTAGCTGAAGGGCTATGTTGTAAGCTTGATCTGGTGAACTCTTGAGGTGATGGTTGTGCTATATAAGTGTGCTAGTCTTGTTAATCTGTGTAAAATATTTTTCATATAATCCTTAATTAATCAACCATGATGCGAAACCAACCTTTTTCCTTTGGCCGAAACCTTTTGCCTTGCCCTTATACCCGGTGTGCTTCAGGATGGTGGACACTCGTCGCTCCAACACGGATGGAGGACCACCACCACCACCGGAACCAACCACCGCCCAACTTCTTGCGCTTATCATGGAGGAACGCCTAGCTGCCCGGGCGGAGTGTCAAGCTCATCTCGCTGCCCTGCAGCAGATCGCTACCGACCATAACAACAACAACAATGGCAATGGCGAAGGAAATCAGCGGTCCACTTTGAACGATTTTCAGAAGACCAACCCACCCACCTATTCCAAGGGACTTCACCCACTAGAGGCAGATGATTGGCTTCGCACCATTAACAACAACATGGAAGTTGCAGCCGTGGGAGAACCTGAGAAAGTGTTGTATGCAACCCACTATCTTGCAGGACCTGCACGGTCTTGGTGGGAAGCTACCAAGGCTCTCCAACAAGCTGGTCATGTTATCAACTGGGCCGAGTTCCAGGAGAAATTCCGCAAGAAGCACATTCCCGACGGACTCATTGAGAGGAAGAAGGATGAATTCCGCAAGTTGTGGCAGGGAAGTAGAGACGTGGTCGATTATCTGGATGAGTTCACTGACTTGTCTCGGTATGCTCCTGATGACACCGACACCGAGGGGAAGAAGATGGAGCGTTTCATGAATGGACTTCATGATGAGTTGCAGTGTGCTTTGGTTATCCATGACTTTGTTGATTTGGAGTCACTTGTGCACAAAGCCATCCAGCTGGAGACCAAGCGCAAGTCTATGTTTGAAGGTTGTAAGAGGAGAATGATTGCCCAGGAAGGTTCGAGCAGCCAGAAGCCTCGCATCTTCCCACAAAACCCCAAGCCGGCCTATCGACCACCACAAACTCCACGCCCCAATTACCCTAATCGCCCAAACAACCCAAACAACTTCAACCGCCCCAATAACAACACCCGTCCCGGAGGGAACTCTAACAACTTCAACCGCAATGCCAATGTTGTCTGCTTTGATTGCGGCACTAAGGGTCACTACTCCATAGAATGCCCCAATCCTAAGAAGAATGGTCCACGCCCCGATGCACAGGCACCGAACAATGGCCAAGGCCGTAATGGTAATGGCAAGAACCCCGCACCCCGCGAAAATGTTGATGTTGCCAAGGGACGTCTGCACCACATCAATGCTGAAGAGGCCAGGGATGCGCCTGATGTTGTGCTGGGTACGTTCCTTGTCAACTCAATACCTGCAACTGTTCTGTTTGATTCTGGTGCTACCCGTTCCTTTGTTACCCAAGAATTTGTTGCTAAGGGAGGTTTAGTCGGAAACCTGTTACCCAAACCCATGGTCATCCAAATCCCAGAATCCACCATAGATACCAAGTCGTTTTGCCCTGACGTTCCCTTGAGATCAAAGGAGAAAAGTTTCTGGTCGACTTAATCATTCTAGGAACCCAAGGTATAGATGTTATACTTGATATGAATTGGCTAGCCAAGTACCGTGGTCGAATTGACTGCGCGAGAAGAGCTGTATCCCTCACCACTGAAAAAGGAGTAGAAGTGGAGTATGTGTCTGAAACCAGTCGACCCCAACCAGGATGCCATGAGAGTATAGCTCGACCCACCCTAGATGAGATCCGTGTTGTTCACCTGTTCCGAGATGTTTTCCCTGAAGAATTGCTTGGTATGCCGCCAGACCGGGATGTTGAGTTCATCATTGAACTTATCCCCGGAACAGCCCCTATATCCCAAAGGCCTTATCGGATGTTGGTTGAATTGAAGAAGCAGTTGGCTGATATGCTCAGCAAAGGACTTATTCGCCCAAGCGCTTCACCTTGGGGATCACCCATTATTTTTGTGGACAAGAGAGACGGTACCACACGCCTGTGTGTGGATTATCGCAAGTTAAACGACGTGACCATTAAAAACAAGTATCCCCTCCGCGCCATGACGGACACCCGCACGACACGCGCCAACAGGCGCGCAGCTGAGAGGGCTCACCGAGCCCATCACCGCCACCACTCGCGGCCGTTGCGGCCGCCCTCGCACGACGGAGCGCGCGAACACCGGCCCGCACGTGGAGGAGCCCGAGAGCGAGGATCACCGCTGCGGCGACCGTCGCGATGACGAGGACTTCTCCGAGCACCACGAGGACGCTGAGGTCTCACGTCCGTCTCGGCGCCAGAGCGCGTCCTCTCAGGGTCGTCCAGAGCCCAGCCCACATACTGCGTTGCTCATGGGTCAGGAGCTTCTCCGCTACCGGCCCAACCCGGAGGCTCACGACCAGTGGCTCGACCGCCTCCACCACCTCGTCGACATCGCGACGACGCTTCCCGCTCCGTCGCGGTCGCTGGTTCACCACTCTGGCCGCGCAGGAACGGCCGTGCCGAATGCGCCTCCGCCACCACCGGGACCACCTCCGGCTGCAGCGCAGAGGGCTGCCTCCCATGTGTCCTCGCCGCATGACTGCCAAATCGTGTAGCGCACCGCGCCTGACGCGCGGGTGGGGATGGAGCGCCGGAGGGACCTCGAGAACCGCCTCGTCGAAGAAATCGGCCAGGCGGGGCAGCAGAACCGCAGGGCTCTCAAGAGCGGAACTGCCACGTACGCCACGGGCTGCATGTCCTTCACCCGCGCTCTGGGCCGCGTTGTCTGGCCACAGAAGTTCAGGCCTGCCCTTCCCAAGGGTTACGATGGGTCAAGCAACCCCATCGAGTTCCTGCAGCTCTACACCACCTCTATCCAAGCTGCAGGAGGAGATGACAAGGTCATGGCCAACTAGTTCTCCCACGCGCTGAGGGATTCCGCGCTGTCATGGCTCCTCAACCTGCCTGAAGACTCCATCGACTCGTGGGAAGAACTCTGCAGGCAGTTCGTTGGCAACTTCAAGGGCACCTACGAGCGCGCGCTCACGCACAACGACCTGCGCTCTGTGGTGCAGAGGAAAGATGAGACTCTCCGCAAGTACATCCAGCGCTTCAGCCAAGGGCGCAACAAGATTCCGAACATCCCCGACACACAGGTCATCGCCGCCTTCAGAGAGGGCGTCACGAACCGCAGGATGTTAGAGAAGCTGAGCATTCACGACAAGCTCACCTCTGTGGTGAAGCTGTTCAACCTCGCTGACAAGTGCGCCAAGGCTGAAGAGGGACTCCTCTTCGTCAAGATGAGCCAGCGGATAGACGACCAGGTCGAGGAGTCCAAGAGCCACAAGAAGCGGGAAGAAACCAAGCGCAATACCACCGCTGTCCTAGCGGCTGAGCCGGATGCCAAGTACGCCCGCAGAGCCTCCCCTGAGCCTTGCAACAAGAAGGAGGAGAACCGTCCGTTCTGCGTCTACCACAACAGGCGCGGCCACGCTACAGAGAACTGCTTCGACCTCAAGAGGCTGAGGAGGGAGCGCGAGCAAGAAGAGGGCGGCGGGAGCCGCGGCAGAGGCCGTGGCTACCGCAGAGGCAGACGCAATGGCCGCTACCAGAAGCCGCCGGGCACTCAGGACAATGCCGTCGAGAAGAACAACAACCTCCCCGACGAGGAAGATGGAGGCTACCAGGCCCCAAGGGGGGCCATGGCCTGCATCCTCGGCGGAGCTCAGGCGCCCAAGTCGAACAACCAGTTCAACGCCGCGCTCCCAAGCGCCGAGACCTCCAGGCCCCTCAAGTGGTCTCAGTACACCATCGCCTTCGACGCCAAGGACCACCCCAAGTCAACCAAGACTGTTGGAACCCTCCCTCTGGTCTCCTCCCCCACCATCAACAACATTGCCGTCTCCAAGACGCTCATCGATGGGGGCGCCGGCATGAACGTCATCTCCGTCGAGACCTTCGAGACGCTTCAAGTGCCTTACGAGTGGCTCATGCCCTCCAGGACATTCACAGGGGCACCTGTGGCTCGATCGCACCTCTGGGGCAGGTCCGCCTGGCCGTCACCTTCGTCACGCAGAAGAACTACCGCACTGAGCTAATCGACTTCGACGTCGCGCACATTGGCCTGCCATATAACGCCATCCTCGGCTACCCCGCGCTCGCGAAGTTCATGGCCGTCACGCATCACGCCTACAACATGGTCAAGATCCCCGGCAGCACGGGCACGATCGCCATTCACGGTCATATCATGGATGCCACGCGCACTGTCGAGAGCGCCCACAAGGCGGCCGCAATGGCGTTCCCGGCTGACGAGGACATGGAGCCTCTCGAGAGGCCCAAGAAGAAGAAACAAATGTTCTCTCAAGAGCAAGCTTCCACGAAGAAGGTGTCGCTGAGCATCAGTGGCTCGGGGGCTGAGGGCTCCGGGGCTAGCGTCACCATAGGCGCTGCCCTGCCTCCCAAATAGGAAAGCGCGCTCGTCGCCTTCCTTCGGGCAAACTCTGACATCTTCGCATGGACTCCGCCAGAGATGTCCGGTGTACCAAGGGAGGTGATCGAGCACCACTTAGCCGTGTGTCCATACGCACGCCCCGTCAAGCAAAAAGCTAGGAAGCAAGTCCTCGAGAAGCAATCATTCATCGTCAAGGAAGTAGAGAAGTTGAAAGCGGCAAATGTCGTCCGCGAAGTTGCACACCCCACTTGGCTCTCAACGGCGTGGTTGTCCCTAAACCCACTGGAGGAGGCCGACTCTGCATCGACTACACAGACGTCAACAAGGCCTGCCCCAAGGACCCATACCCCATGTCGAGGATAGACCAGATCGTAGACTCCACCGCCGGCTGCGACCTCCTTTGTTTTCTGGACGCCTTCTCTGGTTACCACCAGATCGAAATGGCTAAAGAGGACGAGGACAAAACAGCATTCCTCACCCTCTGTGGCATGTACTGCTACACTTGCATGCCTTTCGACCTGAAGAACGCCGACGCCACTTTCCAGAGGCTCGTGAGGATAGCCTTGGGGGCGCAGATGGGAAGAAACGCAGAAGCTTATGTCGACGACATTGTGGTCAAGTCTCGCGAGGGAGGCACTCTCTTGAAGGATCTCGAGGAAACCTTCGCCAGCCTGTGCAAGGTGAACATCAAGCTGAACCCCGCCAAGTGCATCTTCGGGGTACCTTCAGGCAAACTCCTCGGATTCCTTGTGTCTCACCGCGACATAGAAGCAAACCCTGACAAGATCAAGGCCATAGAAGAAATGCAGCCTCCTCGCCGGCTCAAGGACATGCAGCGCTTAGCAGGCCCTGCCATTCTTCAAGATCATGAAGAACTCCGGCACATTCAAGTGGACCCGTGAAGCAGACAAAGCTTTTGAAGACTTGAAGAGGTATTTGGCCAGCCCACCAGTCATGGTAGCCCCTAGGACAGGCGAACATCTGAAGCTGTACCTATCAGCCACTCCTCAGACCGCAAGCGCCGTCCTGGTGGCCGAAAGAGAAGAGCCAGTACTCCCCAAGAAAAGCGCTGCCACTCCAAGTCCAAAGCCGCCCGACAAGGATCTCGACAAAGAAGCAATCTCCACAGACCCACCGCCAGGCCCACAGCCTCAGGGCGAGCCTGCGCTGAACACCCCTGCCGAGACCCCCCCACAGGTGGATCTCGACAAGGGCCCTGAAGAGCCTCCACAGAGAGCTGACGCTGCACCCCCACCGACAACCCTTGTCGAGCACCCCGTCTTCTTTGTCAGCACTGTACTGTGGGACGCTCGGGAACGGTACCCGATGCAGCAGAAGCTTCTCGTCGTGGTCCTCATCGCCTCCAGGAAGCTGCGACACTACTTCCAGGGCCACCCCATCACGGTGGTCACCTCTTTCCCTCTGGAGCAGATCCTGCGCAATCCCAACGCCACAGATCGTGTCGCGGGATGGAACATTGAGCTGCAGCCATTCAATTTGCGCTTCGACACCATAAGAGTCATCAAGGGAAGAGCACTGGCGGACTTCGTCGCCGAATGGACTGACCCAAGCCCTGAAGAGCCTCGAGGAGAAGAGGCTGAGCCCTCTGGAGACGCGATACCCAGCCACTGGACCATGCACTTCGATGGAGCCTTCGCCTGCCGCAATGGCGGGGTAGGCGTCGTCTTAACCTCGCCCAAAGGCGACAAACTCTACTACGCTGTCCAGCTGTGCTTCATAATTGACAAGATCTCCAACAACATCGCTGAATACGAGGGCCTCCTCGCCGGCTTACGGGCTGCCATCGCTCTAGGCGTCAAGCACTTACTTGTCAAGGGCGACTCCCAGTTGCTTGTCAACTTCTCCAACAAAAGCTACACGCCTAAGGACGACCACATGGCCGCATACCTTGAAGAGGTCCGCAAGCTCGAGAAGCACTTCAGAGGCATGGAGCTCATGCACATCCCGAGGAAAGAGAACCAGGAGGCCGACGACATCGCCAAGCGAGCCTCGCGAAGGCAAGCCCAGCAGGCAGGCGTCTTTGAAGAAAGACTCACCAAGGCATCCATAAAACAGCCGCGAGAAGCCACAGCCGCAAGCACAGACGAAGCACTCCCACCACCTCCTGAAGCTGGGGCACCCGATTGTGGTCCTCACACAGGGGAGCATCTGTTGCTGATAGCGGCACATCAAGAAACAGGCTGGATTGACGATCTCAAAGACTACCTGATGAAGGGGGTTCTCCCCGAGGAAGATGCGGAAGCAGAGCGAATCGCTCGACAGACAAAATCCTACTACATCCTCGAGGGAGACCTGTACCGCAAGCGCCCGAATGGAATCGCGCTCAAATGCGTCCCTCCTGAAGAAGGCTGGAGGCTGATCAAGGACATCCATAGCGGAGAGTGCGGCCACCATTCGTGCGCGCGCACCCTCGCATGCAAAGTCTTCAGGTGCGGCTTCTACTGGCCGCAAGCGCTTCAAGATGCAGTCACTATCGTCCAAGCCTGCGACGCCTGCCAGTACCACGCCAAGCAGATTCATCAGCCGACGCTGGGGCTCCAGACCATCCCGCTCTCCTGGCCGTTCGCGGTTTGGGGGCTGGACATTTTGGGCCCCTTCCCAAAGTCGCAAGGGGGCTACCGTTTCCTCTTCGTGGCCATCGACAAGTTCACCAAGTGGCCCGAGGTCGAACCGATGCGCAGTATACCAGCCGGGGCAGTGGTGAAATTCATCAGTAGCCTGGTCTGCCGCTTCGGAGTGCCTAATCGCATCATCACCGACAATGGCTCGCAGTTCACCAGCGGCATCTTCTGGTCTTACTGCGAAAAACTCGGCATCAAGCTCTGTTTCGCCTCAGTGGCTCATCCACAGAGCAAGGGTCAAGCCAAGCGAGCAAATGCGGAAGTCCTCAAGGGCCTCAAGACCAGAAGCTTCATCATCCTCAAGGGCCACGGCAAAGGCTGGATCAACGAGCTCCCATCTGTGCTCTGGTCCATACGCACGACTCCCTCCAAGCCCACTGGTGAAACGTCGTTCGCCCTAGTCTATGGAGCCGAAGCAGTCCTCCCCGCAGAAATCAAGCACGGATCCCCACGGGTCCTTGCCTTCAACGAGGACACCCACGAGGACCTCCACAACGACGACCTGCTGCTTCTCGAGGGATTGGGCCGCCGGGCCGCCCTCAGAGCGGCAAAGTACCAGCAAGACCTGCGACGCTACCACAGCCGCCATGTGCGCTCGCGCACTCTGGAGGCGGGCGACCTCGTCCTCAGGCGAATCCTCTCCAGAGAAGGCCTCCACAAGCTCTCGCCTATGTGGGAAGGCCCCTACAGGGTCTCTCACATCGCCAGGCCTAGTGATGCGCACCTCGAGACTGAAGACGGCATCCCCGTCAAGAACCCGTGGAACATCGTGCATCTACGTAAGTTCTACCCGTGATCATAGTCACGCCCGTGATCATCGTCCCGTTAGGCATTTTTTGTCTCTAGATGGAAGCTCACGGCTTCGCCTCCAAGCTTCACAAAGCTTCTCCTGAAGGTCAGCCCTCCGAGCTATCCTTGTAACGAGCCACCGCAGGTCGTAGAGAGTCTCAGCCACTAATGGGTGGTCCCCATGCCTCGACATGGAAAGAACATTAGCTTGGCGACCCCAAGCATAATGAACTATTTCGTTCCTAAGTGAACTATGCGCTACGGTGCCGCTATGTAATATTTTGATGGTGAGTTTACTTTCATCATTTACCTTTCCATGTGCGCTTATATCCTTCCCACGCGCACCTCGCGAGAGGGGGCTGAGTACGGTGCCTGTGCCTCAAGAGCACCCCAGGAGCACTAAAAAATCCAAGGGATCCGAGCTCTGGCTAAAGGGCATGCTCCCGAAAACACGCCACCTCTCCAAGGGACCTTGGTACTTACTCTCCTCGTGAGACACACCTGAGGAAACCTATAAGCGCACATGAGTCCTTAGTACCATGCACTAGCGTTTGGGTTCGCCTCTCTAACCTCCGCAGGGAACAAAAGTCCCTCCAAGCTCGTGGAGGCGAAACTCGGCCTCTAGACGAGAGCGCACCGCCAGGGAAAACCTACGCAGAGCAAAAGCCTCGCGAAGCTAAGTTCTGCGCTCACGCCTCGAGATTCTTTTCCCTCTCACGAGCACGCGTCGTCCCCTGAGCGATTCTTTTCCCTCACACTCCATGGGCTGCTTGCACGTCCAAGGGGGGCCCTTGAGCATCGCGCCTCGAGGACTCTTACCTCTCTAAGCCTTAAACTCCCCCCGGCCTTGCCGAGTCATTGCTCAGGCATACCGCAGCGACGGATTCATAGCGCAAGGAGAAGGGTCCTAACGACGCAGAGCGAAAAAAGACATGAAGTTGAAGTAAAAGACCCTTCGAGGGACACACATGCAAATTTCATAGCATCTACTTAAAAGTATATTACAAACTAGAGCACAAATCTCTAAGCCAAGTCTTTTAAATGGCGCTACAAGCGCATTACAATACAGGAAAGGATCAGTCAGAGGCTTCATCGCCCTCCTCCGCAGACCTCTCCTCTCCAGGCTCGCCCTCGGAGCCTGCCTCCTCGCCGTTGTCTTCTCCCGCCTCAGCCCGCTTGAAGCGGCCGCAGAAGTCGTCGACCTGGTCTCCAATAGAGTTGGAGATCCTCCACCCTTTCTCCCCCTCGAGAGGCTCGGTCACCGTGGAGTAGTCGAAGCCGGGCTGGAGGTGCTGGAGGTTGGTGAAGATGCGGTCGACCGCAACCGCCAGGAGTTGGCGGCATTCCTTCTCGACGACGTCGCGGAGCTCCACGGCAGGGCCCTCGAGCACCGTGAAGAGCTGGTCGAAGTAGGCGAGGTATGCGGCGGGGTCAGCGTTGCCCTGAGCGGGGACGTGCGGCGCCTCCACCCCCAGCTTCGCAGCGAGATCGTTGCCCCGAGCCACCAAGGACTGGAACATACGCTCCCACTGCTGCGACGGCTCGCGTCGCTTGGGTGCTCTCGTCAGCCTCCACTGCTTGGTCTACGGCAGGGCCCACCTGCCTTATCATCTCCTCCATGTCCGCCATGAGGGAGGCGAGGTACTGCGACATGCGCTCACGAGCCTCCTCGGCAAGGCGGCGACCGTCCGCAGCACGCATCGTCCGGGAGTTCAGCCTGGCATTCATGTGCTCCAGCTCGTGGATCCGGGCTTCATCCTCGGCGCGCCTCTTCTTGAAGCGGTCCTCCTGCTTCTTGAATTTCTCGTTATAGTCTCGAGAGACGGCGGCGCGGTACTCCTTCTAACGAGCTCGGAACTCCTTCTCCGCCTCCTCCTTCACCACGGCGAGCTTTGCGTTGAAGCGCTCCATATGCTTCTTGTGGGAAGCCACTTCGCGGTTGAACTTGCCGAGGGCCTCGGCCAGATTCCCCTCCCGGGCCTCAAGGTCGGCGCGCCGCACCGACAGCTCCTGCTCCGCCTGCAGCAGCTGCTCGTCGTGCTGGCGCACGTCGTTCTCGCGCTCGCTCAGCCTCTGCCCCCTGCCGTCCAAGGCCGTGCGGACCGCCTCCAGCGAGGTCCGCACGACCTCAGAGTCGGCGAGGATCTTGGCCTCGAGCTGGACAAGTTCGTGGTGCTTGTCTGCCAGCAAGAGCTCCACTGTCTCCCGCTCCGCCATCGCCTCGGCCAAGTCGTCCGCCGCCGCCTGGCCCTCGGCCTGGAGGGGCTCCAGGAGTTCTTCGGCCTCGCGCACGGCGCCCTCACGGACCTCCTTTGCGAAGCGTAGCGCCTCCTCGCGCTGTGCCTGCAGAGCCAGATCGCTTTCCCGGCAAACCTCCACGGCCGCGTGGAAGGCGGCCCAGGCCTCTGCAAGCTCGTCCTGCCGACGGGCGAGCTCCGCGTCCTCGAGGGCGAGGTGGGTGTCCAGCCCGTCCAGAGACTCCCGCACCAGGCGAAAGGCGATGCCGCGGCATCCTCTGCTCCAGTCCCAGCCACTCAGGACCATGGCCTGTCAAGCCCCACGCGGCTTGGAGGTCCCAGCACCTGCGTCGAGCTTGAAGAAGGGGGCCTCCGCGCGGGGCTCTGCAGAGTCGTGGGCCTAGGGGCTTGGCGGAGAGCTCTTTTCCCCCGCGCCTGCGCTCTGCGCGCCGGTGTCGCCGCCCTCGGGCGCCGTCTCCTCGTGAGTCTCAGGGGCGGCAGAGGCCTGGCCCGTGGCCGTTGTCCCCGTCTTCGCTGCGGGGCTTGGCGGGGGCGGCGGAGGAGCTTCCCCTCCATCTCGGCGGCCCTCGGCGGGCTCTGGATCAGCGTCGTCCCCGCCTCGGCCTCCCGCTGTGCCAGAGGAGTGGGAGCGCGGGGCGGAGTAGGCGACTTCTCCGTTTGCTTCTCAGGGCGCCTCCCCTCGAGAGGCGGCGCAGCCGCCTCAGCCTGAGGCGTGTCCTCGGCAGGGCCAGCGGTGCCCGCCACCACGGGCCTCGAGGCTTCGTCAGCCGCGGGGCGCCAGGTTGCTGCCAAGGAGCAAGGAAACCCGTCAGAAGAGGACGGGCAAACAAAGAGTGAGCAAGGGAAAACTTAGATCAAGATACTTACCTAGATTTCTTGGCGCTGGTGTCAACCCACGCCATGCCAGGCGAGCGCCACGAAGGCGTGGCCCTGGCTCCGGACCCCTCGGGAGGTGGCTCCGCTTTCCTCTTGAGGGGAGCGCCCATTGGCTCCACGTCCGGTCTATCGTGGGCTGCCTTGGACCGGGGCTCTCTTCGCCCCGCCGCATCCTCGTCATCGTCGCTTCCCTCTCCCCCAGTGGCAGGGCGCGAAGGGGCCTCCCTGGAAGCCTCTTCGTCGTCAGACGAGACCTCGAAAAATCTCCTCGGCAGGGGGCGCAACCCTTGACGAGCTCGCTCCGCCGGCCGACGGGTTCGCCCTTGCCGCCGTGCCATCAAGCTCGACGTCTGACGCGGAGGGCGACTCCGCGGCACCCGGCACCTCCACCTCCGGCACGGCCATCTCGTCCTCCTCCTCCCCCGCCACGCCAAGCGGGGTAAACGTCGGCATCCGCTCCAGGATCGCCAGACGCGTGTTCATGGAGAGTTGGTGGAGAGGCCTCAACACCTCACCAACCGCCACGGGCATGTCCGGGCTGATGAAGAGGACGCCCATGATGGTGGAGACGGCTTCGGGGCGGTGATCGCAGCAATGGAGCCGCATCGGGTCCGTGAGGCCCGAGAACATCCACATCGGCTTCTTGTGCGCCTGAAGTAGAGCGATGCGGCGCTTCACGAAGTCATCCACGATCATCTGGCCGGTGAGGCCATTCTCCCGGAGAAGTTTCATTCGGCCCACCAGCTCCGCGATCTGCGGGTTCCTGAAGGCCTGCTTGCCCTAGTGGGAGTTCTTCACGGGCGGCGCCTCCGGGACGACGAGGAAGGAGCTCTCCAACTTGACGCCGATGAGGAGTCACTTCTGCCGGAAGTCGTCCACCTTCTTCACCACCGCCGTGACGGGCTTCTTGCCGTTCCACGACATGGGGATGTAGACGTCCCCCATGCCATCCGCGATGCAGAAGGAGACGCACCCTGTCCGCTCGATGTTGGCGGAGCTCCGTAGAGCGTAGAAGCTCCGGAAGAGGGCCACTGAAGGCCGCACCCCCAGATAAGCCTCGCAGAGATAGGCGAAGATGGAGAGGATCAGGATGGAGTTGGGGTGCAGATGGAGGAGGTGGATCTGGTAGAACTCCAGGATCGCCTCAAGGAAGGGCGAATAGGGCGGCACCAGCCCGGCGTAGATGGTGTGGAGGAAGATGGGGGAAAACCCCATCGGGAGCCGGCCGAGCTTCGCGGCCTGGAGAGCGCTGGCGCCGTGCTCGTTGGTTGTCCCGGCGACCAGGTGTTGGATCATATCCATCGCCACCCCGTTGAAGCGCTCCCCGACCAGGGCGGGGCCAAGCGCCCCTTCCCCCTGCGCGCTCGCAGAAGGCTTCGACATCGCCATCTTGCCCTTCGCGGAGGTCATTGCCGAAAGAGGAAGAAGTGCGGAAGAGCACGGAAGGAGTCGAGGATCGCCGGAGTAAGGAAGCTCAGAAATGGGAGATTGGAAGGCTGGACGCGCAATGTAAGAGCAGTAACGGCTGCTCGAGCCAGCGCGCAGGCTTTAAGTCTCGTCGGAGCAGTTACCGGGGCGTGGTGGGACCCCCCACGACGCACGCCCTGCCGGAGAGATCGTGGTGTCGCAGACGCGCGGCTGATCGACGCGTGTCTCGGGCTGGCCGGACACGTTGGGCCCACGACGCTTCGCTTGAGCCCGGTGGGCTTTGCCGTGCCCGTCATGGGCCCGGGGGCTACTGTCGACCCAGTGGAATCCAGGGTGTGCAGGGCCCACTCTCCACAGCCCTCGCACGCGACAACACGGAAGAAATGACTAAGGACCAAGCAAAACGCTTGGAGAGGCTCTCGAGAGGGAAAGTCCCCGAGAGGGCTTAAAGAGGCAGCGGAGGCTTGAAGAGCCTCCCCCCGAGACTGCTCCTCTACAAGGCTCTCTCCCCTGGAGAGGAGTCAACGCAAATCCCTCTACAAGGCTGCTCAAGCCCTGTAGAGATGGTTCGCTGCGAAGCAACCGCCGCATAGCGCACATGGTCTCTGCCGCGGCCGCAGAGTGATGTGCGCGGTGACGGCAGTGACGCAGTTGCCATTCTGGTGATTAAAGGAGTCAACAAAGCCGGACTATGAAGCTTTCCCCTTTGGTGATAAAGCAGATGGTCGGCGCTACGCTCCAACGACGACGTCACCGTGGGCACCCCCACGATCTCTGCGGCGCCGGCTGGCCGTCCTGCACGGACGGTGGCTTTCCTGTGTCAAGGACAGGCTTTACGACCATGGACCGAGTCCATGGACAACCCAGCTGCGGTGCACCCTGCTCCTCCGTTTCGTCGCCATGTGGGAACCATTCCGCCGCGCGGTGCCTAGGGATGAGGCCCGGGGCGCCTATAAAGGGAGAGGGGGCACCTTCGTAGCAAAGGGACGGACGAAGGATCGCCCATCCGTATCTTGAGCACTCCACCATTGCGTAGTTCAGCCTAGCGCACATGAGGGAGGAAGGAGACCCCCGAGTTCCCTCCTTGAGCTCCGCTCTGCCATAAGAGAGCCCTCGGCAAGCTCATTGTATTGTACCCTCTGCAGTGCAATACAGACAAGCAGGAGTAGCGGTGTTACCTCCTCCTGAGGGCCGTGAACCTGGGGACGGGCCGGTGTCCCTCTCTGTCGTGGTGTCGCTCCACAGGCTCGACGAGCACCGTCGTCATGCCAGTTGAGGGTTATTTGACCTCCGCGTTCAGCCCCCCTTCGAACATTTTCTTCAGAGTGTGAACACCCCTGTCTCGTGGGATTCACTCTCCGATAGATAATGATAACAAAGGTCTGTTAGGTATATTCTATATATTACATATTTATATACTTTGAAAATCGTAATAGTAAGTTTCAAAGAATAACCATACTATAACCTATCGGTAGTGCATCTGTTCTTTTTTTCAGCAGGTCCCCGGTTCAAAACGCATCTAAACCATTTTTTTCCCATTTTACTTAATTATCTGACAATTCGGTCCCAAAGAATCGGTGACAACCAGAGTGACGCCCTAAATCTGTCACCATTAGTGATCCGTGATAAATTTAGTGACACGAAAGTTGGTCGTCATGTATTAACAGTAATGCGTGACAAAGATGAAAAATTTGTCACCTATTATGGATAATCAGTGATAAATTCGATGTCGTCAACATGTGTGTCTTCACAAAAGGTCGATTCGGTAGTAGTGGAACTAGTGGGGGTGCATCTAACTTGCTTGCTCATGAAGACCTAGAGTACTTTTGAGGAGGCTCATCATTGGAATATACAAGCCAAGTTCTATATTGTAAAGTTCCCCACATAGTTATACAAGTAGATCATGAAAAACCATCTCATATGGAGTAAAGGTGCTAAACATGAGCACAAATGATGAGTATGAATATTACAGGTGCTATAACATGAGCACAAGTGTGGATAAAGAGTAGTAATGTTGCCCCCTTTTATTCTTTTTCTTTTAGGGGCATACATTCTAATATGACAACACACTTTTGATACAAGGATCTCATAAGGGATAAAACATGGTGTATGAAACGGTGCCTCTGCCAGTGAAGAAGGATATGCAATGATCTAGCGTAACATGGGTAAA
This sequence comes from Poa annua, assembly GCA_026929855.1. Classification (NCBI taxonomy): domain Eukaryota; kingdom Viridiplantae; phylum Streptophyta; class Magnoliopsida; order Poales; family Poaceae; genus Poa; species Poa annua. Next base: position 49,409,568 of record CM049428.1, read on the forward strand.
ACCACACATCAGCTATACAGAATCATGCAAAGCAATATAAATGATAAATGACAACAAGTCATGTAATGTAAGATGAAAGTTGCATGGCAATATATCTCGGAACAACTATGGAAATGCTGTAGTAGGTAGGTATGGTGGATGTTTTGACTAAGATATTTGGCTTATGTGTAGGAGAACATGATGAAGATCTCCCACGAGTTTTGGATGTACCCGCGAAGTATGCACCAACTCTCAATGTGAGAAAGGGCAATGCAAAGTACCGAAGAGGCTAGCAAATATGGTGGTGGAAGTGTCATGAAAACCGCAGTTTTAGAACTCACAAGCAAAAAGATTCCAACTAGATATATGATCTTACAAGGCATAATGAAAATCACTCCATGAGGGACTGTGGCAAATGAACAAGTCACTGTTGGGACCCGACCGTAGCGCATAGCACACAGTCATTACGGTTGTTTTTAACATTAGAAGTCATATATCATTATGCTATCAACTTGATATTTAAGTGTGGCACAGCTTCAAATTTTCTAGACCAACGATTAATCATTCCAGTTTACTAAACCATCATGTTTTACCATTAAGCATATTAATATCTCAAAACAACATCAACGATTCAAGTGACACAATTTAATGATCTACAAGATTATGTATCATTTAGTTATACTATCTACCACATTTAACATTTTCTGTTCTTAACCAAACACCAATCAACTTATTTAAAACATAAACTCTCCATGAATCAAGAGAGTATAACATATGAGAACTAACAGCTCTGAACAAGAGGTGCATGAAAAATAAGAGTTGAAAGTATTGCAGTATCTATAGGAGAATACTCAACAAATATAAGTGAAGAATAGGAGTATTCAAACAAAAAAGCGAAGCGTGTCTCTCTCCCACACAAGAATGCTAGGATCCATTTTATTCATAGAATGAAAATAACAAAAGCAAAAATAAAAGCAAACAGACGCTCCAAGTAAAGCACATAAGATGTGACGGGATTAAAATATAGTTTCACTAGAGATGACCCGATAAGTTGTTGATTAAGAAGGGGATGCCTTGGGCATCCCCAAGGTTTGACGCTTGAGTCTTCTTGAAATATTCTTGGGAGACCCACGGGGGCATCCCCAAGCTTAGGCTCTTTCATCTTCTTGATCACATCATATCATCCGCTCTCTTGATCCTTGAAAACTTCCTCCACACCAAACTCAAAGTAACTTCATTAGAGCGTTAGTGCATAATCAAAAATTCTCAAATTCTGTATGGAGACAATCATTATCATGGTACTGGACATTAGCTACAGCCACTGTAATTTTATGGAACAAAAAGTTCCATTAAAAAACAGCAAAAAAATCAATGCAAAATAAATGACAGAATCTGTCAAAAACAGAACAGTCCGTAAAGACGAATTTTTTCGACGCACTTAACTTGCTCAAATAATAAAACTCAAAACTAATGAAAGTTGCGTACATATCTGAGGATCACGCACAAACAATCCCAGGTCTTTTTGATTTTTATGCGAAGAGTTATGAATTTAACGGTGAACAGCAGAAAAACTGTTCCTGCGCAGAAATCCAAATCTAGCATCAACTTTCTACTAGAGAGTTAACTTGGCACAACTATACAATAAAATAAAGATACGAAGGAATTACTACAGACATAGGCATGTTCCTTGACTCAAGAAAATAAAATAACAGGAATAAAAAGTGGGTTTGTAGCACCCCAACTTTTATTAAAGTTGGAATACCTGTGTTATGTGCTAGTCCCTGGATCACTGCCAGCACCACAGTACAAAATATAAAGTACCATTGCATAAGTATTAAATTGCTACAACGAGATCCAAAATAATAGCCAATATGGCTTTATTACAATTTGCATAGCCATGAAGGCTAGCTAAAGTTCAAAGTTCACAGCGAAAGCGAAATAACATTGAGCCTCATCTTCAAGCATGCGCCACAGGCAGTCATGTTGGGTGTAGACTCGAGCCAATCATTCAGCATCAGAATTTCCTGCACATTGGAATATGCAGCCCCCGAAGGAGGTCAATACAATGACGTATTGGCAAGTGACTATGGTGGATATATATATATTGGCAAGTCTAACATCTATATGCATATTTGGCTTGGTGGGGTTGAAGGCCATTTGTAGAAAGCAAGTTTTCCCCTATCATTTTGTAAAACACTTTTATTTCTCGAAGACTTGGCACCGAGGGATAAAGCCCAAGTGCACCAACAATTCTTTCCTTAGTCAAATTTTACTTTGTGAAAACAGTGTTGAGATTCTTCTGCCCATCCTTGTCCAGTTGCTCGAAGTAGTCCATTTCCGGGGACACGGCTGAGAACTCAGATTGTCGACTCTGCAGAGGTTGTGCACTTTCACCTTTAGACTCAATTTGTCCGAGAAATCCTATACACGCGGAGTGTATTATGGAAAGGAGAGAATTGAGACAAGAACTTTCAGAAGAAGAATGCAACCATACTAGCAAGACCCGTTCCACCTATCATCTCTACATCTGCTTGTCAAGCTGACAGGTTACACTCCCACAACTTAACCATTCTAGACAGAGCCCATTGTCAAAAGGTTGCACGGAAAGCTTCTAAACTTGGAGGGACTTGGTAATCTCTGCGTTCCTGGGTGGCCATCCACAAGTGTACTTCTGGGTAACAACCACCATACTCATGGCCCTAAGTAGAATAGACATTCATCCTAGGCGATGACAACCACAAGCATAGTCCCAAAAGCCACTCAACATAAACCATATCAACCAATTCCACCCAGATGTGTATTTTAGATTTTAACACTTAGAGACATTTCCATAACATGGCAAACATTTTTATAGCATGGCTAAGCAACTAATAAAATCTTTTCGTGGCTGCTAAGGGTAAAGGGTGGCTACACACTACTAGGATATTTGTAAAACACCAACTAACTTAGTATTAGAAAATAAATCAAAATTTCCTATCATGCACACTACTCAAAATCTACTACTTATGCATATAGAAATTATGGGATATTGTATGAATGTCACATGCCTTGGTAACAGGAGGAACAATCACAGCAAGAATAACAATCACAAGCAATTCCTTCCTCTTCTTCACAATCTAGCACAATCAATGAATAAAATAAATACCAACACAATAACATCACAACACTAAAATAAAATCATGTATGCATGGATGATATGCTATGATAATGGGACACACTTATTTATACTTCTTAATTTCTGTCATTAATAAGTGAAATATAATTTTTAGGTATTTCTTATTTTATTTATCAATTAAATAATTTTAAATTAATATAGTAAAACTTTGATTTCTATAATTACAACTTTTATTGTTTTTATGACATCTTCAATTTGGACATTTATTAATATTGCTGGACAGAGGGAAATAATACAATCCTAAAACAATTACATTTATTTCTAAATCATTTTTATTATTTAAGTTATTATTTTAATGGCCGAAATACTCCTCTGATTATTATACAAATTATAATTTGTCAAAGGGAAAAACAATTGATGTGGAAATAAACTACATGAGCAGAGCTATCCGGGGATATAAAGTTTATCAAATTTGAACTTGTAGATCAAAAGTTATGAATTTTCTAAGTTTTGTATATTTTCTGTTTTATTTATAAAAATTCCTGCGAAAAAGAAATTAACAGGGCTACGTGGCGCGATCCTATTGGTCGGTACCGCTTCGACGCGGATCGGCTGCGAGAGCCGTCCGATCTAATTAAAAATGGACGCGCGAGATCTAATCGATCTAGATCCATTGGATCTAGATCTAACGGTCCACGATCCGTTGACCAAATACGGGCGGCGCGGTCACCGGAGACGCGCGGGGCGCGGCGGAGCCATGGCCGGCGTTTGCGCCGAGGCGTGCTACGGTGCTAGGAGGAAACGGGGCTCACCAGGGGATGCGCGACGTCGTGGGGAGGGCGATGGCGCGGTGGTGATGACCGGAGCGTTCTCGTCTTCCCGGAAGAGCTCGCCGCAGTTGCGCACGGCGACGGTTCCTCTCGGTCGTAGACGGAGGCGGGGTTTCGCTGCAAAAACACACGCTCCACCGTGTCAAATCGATGCGCACGGCTCACAGGGAGCGAAGGGAGGTGGAAAGGAGGTCCGAGGTGGCCGGAGTTGCTCGGGCGGCGGAGTTCTTACCGACGGCGACGGCGGGATTACGCGAGCTCGTGCGGGCAGCCTATGGGCTCTCGGGAGGTGTGGTTTGGGGCAATCGGACGAGAGCGAGGAGGGCTATTAGTAGGGGGAAACGGCAAGGTAAATGGAGTAGTAAATCGCCGCATTCAAACGAAATCAAATCGGGCGTTTTCGGTCGGGACGGGGGCGTGATTTGGGGACGAACGGCTCCGCGGGGGAGATGACAGGTGGGTCCCACCTGTCAGTGACTGCGAGCGAGCGCGCGGGGCGCTGGGCCGCTGGCGGGCTGATAGGCTACGCGCGCGCGGCAAATAGATACGGGCCACGGCCCACTCGACTCAGAAATCCAATTATTTTTATTTAATTCCTTTTCTGTTTTTAAATACTGATTTCAAATATGATTTTTAAACCTATTCAAAACATTTCAGAAAAATTCATAAAAATATGTTTTGGAAAGGTTATTAAAAATGGAATGTTTTAACATTATTCTTGCCCATATATAAATTGGTAAAATTTTATTTATTAAAGGAGTTTTAAATAAACACTTTATGGAATTTATAGATTATTTATATTTATAATTTGAAGTTTTATTTAATATTTTTGTGATGTATTTTTATGCTCAATGATGCATGATGCTTGAATGCAAGTTTTAAATTTTTGCAAAATTTGGGATGTTACAGACTAACCCCCTTAAGAGGAAGCTCGCCCTCGAGCTTCGGAAGGATCAGCAAATAGGTGTGGATGGTCTTCTCGGAGGTCGTCCTCTCGTTCCCAGGTGGCTTCTTCCTCAGTGTGATGGTTCCATTTGACTTTACAAAACTTGATGGTTTTGGTACGGGTGACTCTTTCTGCGGTCTGCAATATCTTGATGGGTTTCTCCTCGTAGGTCAGGTCACTCTCCAATTGTACTTCTTCGAGGGGTACAGTATCCTTTATAGGAACTCCCATCATTTCGGGGTGACATTTCTTCAGTTGACTGACATGTAACACATTATGAACCGCAGATAGAGCTTCTGGTAGTTCTAACTCATATGCCACCTCACCCTTACGAGACAGAATTTTAAAAGGTCCAATAAACCGAGGTGCTAATTTTCCTTTAATTCCAAACCTCTTCACACCCCTGAGTGGCGACACTCTAAGATAGGTTCTATCGCCCACCTCGTAGGCGACTTCCCTACGTTTAGAATCCGCATAGCTTTTCTGGCGGGACTGTGCTACCTTTAATCTATCTTTAATTAATCTGACTTTCTCTTCAGCTTCTTGGATTATATCAGGTCCAAAGAAACTTCGTTCTCCTACACCACTCCACAACAATGGGGTTGTGCATTTCTTCCCATATAAGGCCTCAAATGGTGCCATCTCGATGCTAGCTTGATAACTGTTATTGTAAGAGAACTCGGCATAGGGTAGATTGTCATCCCAACTAGACCCATAATCAAGCGCACAAGCTCTTAACATATCTTCTAAAATCTGGTTTACTCTTTCGGTCTGATCATCCGTTTGCGGGTGAAATGCCGTACTGAACTCCAATCTAGTTCCCAGTGACTCATGCAACTGCTTCCAAAAATGGGATGTGAACTGGGTCCCTCTATCGGACACGATACTCTTGGGGACGCCGTGTAAGCATACAATCCTCTTCATGTAAATATCAGCTAGCTTTGCGCTGGTATAGGTGGTCTTCACGGGTATAAAGTGAGCTATTTTGGTTAAGCGACAAACAATAACCCAAATAGAATCATACCCTGATCTGGTCCTTGGTAACCCGGTGATGAAATCCATCCCAATAGAATCCCACTTACAGTCCGGTACCTTCAGAGGTTGCAAAAGTCCTGCTGGTTTCTGATGCTCGGCCTTTACTCGACTGCATACATCGCACTTAGCTATATATTCTGCTATTTCTCTTTTCAGATTGTTCCACCAAAATCTCTCCTTCACATCCATATACATTTTGGTATTTCCTGGATGAATGGAGTAAGGTGTTTCATGGGCTTCTTGCAGAATTAACTTCCTGAGACCAGGATCATTTGCCACACATACACGTTTTTCAAACCACAAGGTTCCTTGCTCATCTTCATGAAATCCCTTGGCTTTTCCTCCTCTCAAATTGGCTTTGATTTCTTCAATATCTTTGTCTCCCTTCCGAGCTTCACGTATATTATCCATCAAATTTGGTTGTACTACCATCGAGGCTACAAAACCATCTGGTACCACTTCCAATCGGAGGTCCTTGAATGCCTTGCATAAATCCTCAGGTATTTCTCCTGTCATGAGGCCATTCAAATACACCTTACGACTCAGGGCATCAGCTACTACATTAGCCTTTCCAGGATGGTATTGGAGACTTAGGTCATAATCCTTGATAAGTTCTAACCATCTTCTCTGCCTCATGTTCAATTATTTCTGTGTGAAAATATACTTCAAACTTTTATGGTCAGTGAACACTTCACATCTTTTTCCCATTAGGTAGGGTCTCCAAGTTTTTAGGGCATGTACTACTGAGGCTAACTCGAGATCATGGGTGGGATAATTTGTTTCATGCTTCTTGAGCTGTCTAGAGGCATAAGATGCCACTCTGCCTTCTTGCATCAGCACACTTCCCAGGCCTTGGCGTGAAGCATCACAGTATACTTGGAATTCTTTCTCTAAATCAGGTAGGCATAGAACTGGGGCTGAAACTAGTCGTTTCTTTAATTCCTGAAAACTGGCTTCGCACGCGTCAGTCCACTCAAATTTCTTCTCCTTCTTTAATAATTCCGTCAGTGCCTTGGCGATTTTGGAAAAGTTTTCTATAAATCTTCGGTAGTATCCTGCTAGACCAAGAAAACTTCGTAATTCTCCAACATTCTTTGGTGGTTCCCAATTGGTTACAGCTGAAACCTTTTCAGGATCCACTGCTATACCCTCCTTGGATACTATGTGTCCTAGGAATGCGACTTGTTCCAACCAAAATTCGCACTTGCTGAATTTGGCATATAACTTATGTTCACATAGTCTCTGCAATACTAGGCGCAAATGCTCTTCATGATCTTTGTGACTCTCGGAGTAGATCAGAATGTCATCTATGAACACTACCACAAACTTGTCCAGAAAATCCATGAACACTTTATTCATCATATTCATGAAATAAGCTGGAGCATTGGTTAATCCAAATGGCATTACGGTATACTCATAAGAGCCATATCTTGTAACAAACGCTGTTTTTGGTATATCCATCTCTCTAACTTTCATTTGGAGATATCCTGATCGAAGATCAATCTTGGAGAACACACATGCACCTTTCAATTGATCAAATAATTCATTTATCTTGGGTAACAGATACTTGTTCTTGATGGTGTGTTCATTTATATCTCTGTAGTCTGTGACTAGTCTCTGGGTTTGATCTTTATTTTTGACAAAAAGCACTGGCGCTCCCCAGGGCGAAGAACTGGGACGGATAAATCCTTTCAGAAGGTGTTCCTCTAGTTGCTTCTTGAGTTCTTTCAGTTCATCGACGGCCATTGGGTAAGGTCTCTTGGCTATTGGTCTGGTACCCGGTTTTAGTTCAATGAGAAATTCCACATCTCTATCAGGTGGCATTCCTAGTAATTCTTCAGGGAATACATCTGGGTACTCTTGGACAATCAGCACATCTCCAAGGCTAACCCCCTTAAGAGAATTTAGTCTAACTTTCTTAAGTTCGAAAGTTGATCTAAATTTAATCTTTTGTTTTTCTGGGGTGGTGAGGGTGATAGCTCTGTTTGCACAGTCTATGATTCCTTCAAAACGGGTCATCCAATCCATTCCGATGATAACATCCAAACCTTGGGTTTCTAGGATGACTAAGTCTGCTGGAAAAAGATATTTTCCAATCCTTAAATCTAACTGCCTACAGCCTGAATTTACTATCATCTCACCCCCAGGTGAACTCACTCTAATAGGTTTTCCTAAGCTTTCCTCGGCTAGCCCATGTTTGTTTACAAAAGCTCTTGATATGAATGAATGCGATGCTCCAGTATCAAATAAGACCAATGCTGGAAAAGAATTGAGCAGGAACTTACCAATCACAGCGTCAGGTTCATCATGAACTTCTTCCACGTTGAGGTGATTTACTTGTCCCTTCTGGAAAGGATTGGGCTTGGAATTTTCGTCTACCTTTCTCTCTGGGCAATCAGTAGCATAGTGTCATGTCTTCTTGCACTTGAAGCAAGTCACATTAGACAGGTCTTTCTTCCCTTCAGTGTTAGGACGGGGATTATCATTTCCATGATTATGGCCATGGTGATGGTTTGCCTTGAACCCACCATTATTTCCTTTGTACCCTCCGTTGTGGTTATGACCATGATGCTTTTGGCCACTACCATTGTTGGAGTAGTTCCAGGGTTTATGGCCACTGACTTCTGAGCTGTGTGGTTTCTTGTGAGCCCCTTCAGTGTTACTTTTACTTGCACCAAACTTCCTCTTCCTATTCTCTTCCTTTCTGATGTTATTGTCCAGGGTGATTGCCTGATCCAGCAGAATCTGATAGTTAGGAGCATATGCCACAGACAAAGGTATCTTCAGTTCTCCCCGATGTCCATTAAGGAATTTGTCCTTCCTCTTAGCATCAGTGTCGATGTCTTCTGGTGCGTACCTTGATAGCGTACAGAAGTCATCTATATACTCCTTTAGAGTTCTACCTCCCTGTCTCAAGCTACAAAACTCCTCCTTCTTCAGATTCATTATGCCAGAGGAGATGTGAGCATTGCGGAAACCATCCTTGAACGCATCCCAAGTCATGCCATCCAAGGGATGGGTCACTTGATAGGTCTCCCACCACATGGCAGCAGGTCCTTCCAATAGGTGAGCAGTGAACCTCACCTTTTCTGCCTCAGAACACTCACAGGTTACTAAGTCCTTGTTGACTGAATGGAGCCAGTCATCCGCCACTATGGGTTCAGTAGCAGAGGAGAACTTATTAGGTCTAAGCCTGAGAAATCTTGCAAGTCTGTCCACAGGGGGTGGGGGTGGTGGTGGATAGTTATTGTTGTTGTTGTTGTTGTTGTTGTTGGTTGCTGCAATGAACTGGGTCATCATAGTCATCAGTTGGGCTTGAGCTGCCATCAGCTGTTGCATAGCTTCGCTATTGTCGGTACCACGACGTGGAGGCATCTGTGGGGTTTTTGCAGGGATGAGTAAAAGATAGATAGATCTATAAGGAGGAATCCTACCCATGCACAAAACAATCCAGTCAAGCACACCATCAACAACACACCACTTATAAAAACAATCAGCAAACAATTCAAAACCTTTGGTTTAAGAAAAACGATATAAAAGTTTGGAAAATAAACTCGCGAGGTTCCGAGGATACAAGGGAATGTACTGACTTACCACAAGTTGGTAGGTCAATACAAGATCCGGACAATGTGGTGTATGATAAATGGTAGTCTCTCTAACTAACTACTCGACCATATCCTCTTCCTCTTCTTCAATTTCCTGTATCTCGATTCCTTCATTGGCGAGTACATCCTTGAGTTCCTTTACTTCTTTCTCCAGGGCAAGGTTCTTCTCTTGCAGCTCTCTGTTCTCAGTACGAATCCTTTTGATCAAGTCACTATCAGCCTCGAACTCGACTTCATTGCTCTCGAGTTCTGCCTTTTCTTCCCTGATAGTCTTGTTCTTCTCTTGAACTCTTTTCTCTTGTCTCCTGTACTTCTCCTCTTGTGCAGCGAATCTACCTTCATGTGCCTTAGTCACTTCTTCTTGAACCTTTACTTTCTCTTCGTTTTCCTTAAGTAAGGCACATAACTCATCGTTCTTCAGGAGCTCGGTGCGTCGATCTTCATATAGTTCGGTGACAAGGATTTCCAGCTCCTGGAAATAAAGGCTAAGGGGTTTTGCCTTGCCTCTTTCTCCGACATCGTACAGGTAAGGTTCTCCATCCTCGTTTCTTCTTCCAAAGAAAATGGAGTAGTGGCCCCTCAACTCTGTGCTGTAGCGTCCGCAGAGGCGTCCAATCAAATCTTGCATGACTAGATTGAGCCCTTTGTCTTTGGAGTCACTAACCATTTTGATCTCTAGTGGGGACTCCTCTCCACATCCTGGCTGTGTTGCTTTTATTCCCCAGCAACCCTCTTTGTTAAATTTCTTCAGAATGAATCCCTTTACTTGGGGTAGTGGTAACCCTATCTTCTCGCCGATGTCGAGGAGGTAACAGCCAAAACGGGTGTTCTCGAAGTCCTCCGCAATGGTGAAGTGAAAGCTCGTCATCCTTTAGGTAGGAAGAAAGGAAATTAAAACAAGAATTTCATAAGATAAGGAAGTACTAGTTATGGAGTGTATTAATTTAGAGGGATACTAAGTCAAAATACTAAGGTGATCAACAGATATTAACAACTTTTCGTAAATTGGATTTTTCACTATAGTGAGAGAGACAGACACCCGGCCAGCCACTTATATTGTGGGACAGGTCTCATGTACGTGGACATGTAAAGTTTATCCCGGGCCGCTTCATCCCACCATGCCGTTAGAATCCAACATACTTCAAAGATGGTAACATTATGACCAAAAAGGGCTTAACCAATCCTAGGGGCTCGAACCTACAGGCAACACTTTGCTCTGATACCATTTTGTAGCACCCCAACTTTTATTAAAGTTGGAATACCTGTGTTATGTGCTAGTCCCTAGGAAAATTTAAGTTTCAGCATTGGCTTTCAACTTTCAACATGTATATCTCATGGATAATTGTCAACACAAAGAAATATAAAAAGTGCAATATGTAAGCATAGAAGAATTGTTGGACACAAAGTTGACACAAGTGTTTGCTTCTAAGATAGAAAGAAGTAGGTAAACTGACTCAACATAAAGTAAAAGAAAGGCCCTTCGCAGAGGGAAGCAGGGATAAAAATATGTGCTAGAGCTTTTCAATTTTTATAGGTTTTTGAAATCATATAGAGAGCATAAAAGTAAGTTTTTGGGAGGTGTTTGTTGTTGTCAATAATGGTAATGGGCACTCTACCCCCCTTGTCAACCAGACTTTCAAGAGCGGCTCCCATGAAGGACGTTATTTCTACCAGCAAGGGAAATCATCCTTCTTGTTCTCTTTTGTTTACACATGCAGTTAAAAATTGGTATTATTGCTTAGCTGATTGGATCAGGGAAAAAATGTGAAGAAAATGAAGCGGTTAAAGCTGTAATTAATTGGGACCGGGCACCCAATTTGCCAGCTCTTTTTGCAAAGTTATTGGATAAGCGGATGTATATGCCACTAGTCCATTGGTGAAAGTTTGTCTAAAGCAAATGACAAGGTTGATATCGAAAACACCACATAGTTCCTGATGAGCTATAAAACAGTAACACAAATAAGAGATAATAGGTTTTGAATAAAGGCAGCACACGAAGTATTTACTTGGAATGGCAGAAAATACCATGTAGTAGGTAGGTATGGTGGACACAAATGGCATGGGTTTTGGGTTAAGGTTTTTGAAAGGGCATGGCGCCCCCATGTATGGTTTTGGTAATTAATGGCAATCCCTATGGACAAATGATTGCATTGAGTTACACTTGTAGTGTTTGTCCATAGACCTTGCTTGATATCCATATGGCTGATTCAAGGTTGGTGCCATAAAAATATTTATATAATGAAATATTTGGCATCAAGATCATCGAATTGCATGGACATATTTGAGATGATCAATAAGAAGATTATGTGATGACCAAGCTATGGTTTGAGGAAGTATTCGATGATTGGTCATATGAGAGTGGAGCATATTGCAAGTATGTCTTAAAGAAAAGGATTATGTGATCGTTATGGTTATCTTCAAGACATCATCTAATAAAGAGAGACGAAAATATACAAGGGTGATCAAGATGGTTGATCAACACAAAAAAGCTACAAGATGTATGATAAGTCTCAAACATATTATAATTTGTAATGTTCCATGCTTATATTATACCCATTGCTACATGTTTTATATACACTTTATATGGTTTTTATGCATTTTCTGGCACTAACCTATTAACAAGATGCCACTGTGCCAGTTCCATGTTTTATGAAGTTTTTGGTTTCAGAAAAGCTATTAAGGAAATATTCTTGGAATTACACGAAACAAAAGCCAATATCCCTAATTTCCCCGGAAGCATCCAGAACACCGAAGAGGATACGGAGGAGGGCCACGAGGCGACCTCACCTGGTGGAGGCGCGGCTACTCCTCTGGCCGCCTTCAACCCAAGTTCAGAGCCTTTTCGCCTATAAAGACCCCCCTGATGGGAAAACCCTAAGCACCCGAACACTTTTCCACGATATGTTTCAGAGCCGCCGCCGCCTTCAACCCAAGTTCAGGAGGGTTCAGAAGCTCTTCCCGGCACCCACCCGGAGAGGGGAATCTTCACCGGAGGGCTGTACATCACCATGCCCGCCTCCGGACTGATGCATGAGTAGTTCATCCTTGGACTACGGGTCCATAGCAGTAGCAGATGCTTGTCTTCTCCTATTTTGCCATCATGTTTAGATCTTGTGAGTTGCCTATCATGATCAAGATCATATTTATGTAATGCTACATGTTGTGTTTGCTGGGATCCGATGAATAATTGAGTACTATGTCATTTGCTTCATTATATATTACTAGTGGATGTAGCGCGGCGATGCGGCGCCCGTGTGGTAGATGATATTTAAACTTGGTAATTCAAGTTTGGTTTGGAAATGGATTTTAAATGTGTCTAAATCTACACTTGTAGTGTACCTGCACTTAAAATATGGCAGGTACCTGTGTATAGTGCAAATCCCTGGATCGATTTGTTTGCACACACAGTTACGATGTAATATCACAATAAAGTATCAACTTATTACAACGCTGATCCAGACTTAGAAAATATTCATTACAATTTGCATAGCTTAAAGCTAGCAGTGAACAGAGTAAACAGCGGAAAATTATTCTTCATGGAGTCCCCAATCATCATCATGTGCCACAAGCGAGCATGTTGGTTGAAGACTCGAAATCCTTAGCGAAAATCTCACTCGTCATCAGAACAGTCTGCAATAAGATATATATTGCAACAACGTGGGTCACAACCATTAAAAATGGAACTGGCAAGTGACACTATGGTGGACACTTAGAGGAATAACTCTATAATCTACATGCTTATTTGGCTGGTGGAGCTCAAGGCAATTTTGCAGAAAGCAAGTTTTTCCTTAACTCTTTGAAACAATTTTACCTCGTTGAGACAAATATGGTATGAAAGCCATAGTCTCAATCTACCCTTGTTCACCCATCAAGTTTTAATTTATAAGTTGGAATGGGGGAATCCTCCGTTGACGTCCTCGTTCAGCTGCTCAATTGTCCGTTTTCGGGGACACGGCTAAGTACTTAGATTTTAAACTCTACAGAGGTTGTGCACGTTCACCATTGTACCCATTCAAACCAGGTTATCCTTTTCACACCCTTTGTGATAAGGAAAGGAAAGAATGAGACGAGATCTTTCAGAAGCATTTTCCCTCCCACTCTGGCCTGACGCGCACCACCTACAAATCCTCTACCACCACCTGTCAGGCCGGGGTGAGTCCACGTAGCTTAGTTGATCAAGCCAGAGCCCATATTGGCAATGGCTGCACAGGAAACAATCTTCACTTGGAGTTCTTCAGATTCCTTTGCTCCTGGGTGGCCATCCACAAGTGAATATCCCACAGGTAAATCCCCTGGGAACAACACTCAACTCATACAGCCATGCAACCAATTCCACCCAGGTGTTTGATTAAAACTTAGTAGACTTTAACTTTTCATCAAAATAGTTTTTGCATAGCATCACTATTCTACTAAGTATTTTCATAGGAACCTAGACACAGGAATAAAGAGGTCTAAACATGCTTGCATATCAATACTATCCTACACATGCTTATAGAAAATAATCTACTCATGCATAGAAAAATAATAGGACTTTTATGGGGGTGCCACTTGCCTTTGAATGATGTTTTTGCTCACAAACTTTTCAACAACGAACGTTTGCTCTCCGTTCAATCTAAACAATATAAACAAATAACAATACAACAATCAACATAAAACACAACAAACATGGACAACAACACAAGGCATATAAAAGCAAAAACAAATTTCACAAAGATTCATCACATAATTCAATATGCAAAAAGAATTGATGTGCTGAATAATGGGTTTTAATGGGCAGGTCTTAAATATAAATTTATCACACATTAACTTGGTCAAAAACATTTAAATCAAACTTAATGGTCTTAAAAGGCTTTTAACACCACTTAATTACCTTAAAAACACTGTTAAGACACTTCAAAAGTTTTACCATCAGTTTTAATTGTTTTCTATAATTATATTTTTATTCAAAACTTATAAACAATACTACTGGTCAAAATATGAAGTTTATGACATTTTGCAAAAAGAAACATAGTAACATTATTTCTACGATTAAAGTATAACAAAAATACTCAAATTAAGCCTCTGATTTTTTAACCATCAAAATAATGCAAATTATTTTTTTCTAACAGGGGCATAAAACTACACATATTTTAAGGTTTCTAAAACTATTTTAATTGCAAAAATTGGATTTATAGAATTAAAGATATACCAAATTTACTCAAATTGCTCATTTGCAATTTAAATAAATTTAGATTACTAAAAAAATGTAAACCAACATAACCAAAGTATTCTACATGTGAGGGGCTTTCCAAGGATATTTAATTTATAAATTTTGAACTTATAGAATTAAATCAATACCTAAAACAATGTTTTACACGTTTCTGTAAATAACAAGTTAGTGCACGATTAAAATATAAGTTTTTATTATAGCACTGTATTCTACACGTTCATACAATTCCATAGACTATAGAAACATTGAAAACGGAGTTACGGTTGAATTGATATGGATTTCTAAAGTTTGACTAAAATCTGTCCAAATTCAAATCCGAAAATAAAAAGGTTTTGACACATGGGAAAATTTGTAAGGCCAAAATTATTTGTTTTGACATAACATGGTGGTCTCATCTAATACATTAGAAATAGTATACGGGTACGATTAGACTATTTTGAGAGGCTCACCGACAAGAATGAATAACGCCGGTGTCGTAGAGAGAACATGACGCGGTTAGATGAGGTGGTCGATGTTGACGGTCAAACATGGCCTCCGGGAAGTAGTTGATGAAGTTGTCGTAGATGTGCACACGGATGAAACAAACACCATGATGCGGTTGATACGACGAAGGAGATGGTGTGGTCGGCGTCGTAGATTGCGTACTCGGACAGCGTGATCGGAGTCGCGGCGGCGGACGACGCTCTCGGTCGAGCGCGTTCTCGAGTATTTGGCATCCGGGAAAAATTGACAAAAATGAAATAAAAATGCAGGAAGACACATAGATCATGTAGGACAACATCAAGGGGCATGGCAAGGTCTCACCTCGTCGGCATCTTGCATAACGCTGCAACGTTGCTCGGGCTTCGTGGTGGCGCGATCAACTGCGATGAAATGATGCAAAACCATGTCCTGGACAAAGTCCTTGATGAGGGGAATCTACTGGTGCAAGGAATTGTGTAGGGGATCATCGTAGAAGACAAGTTCTGACGATAAACTCGGTTTGGGGCTGAGTTTGGCAAGGTTGGTGCGAGCTATATAGGCATCCTTTAGGAAAAGTATGAGGATGAACATGATGGAGGATGCAGAGGGGCACGAAATGACGCGCTCGGATTTTTGTGAGATGGTCTAAGGAGGGAGATCGGGATGTGTATGTCTACGGGTGGCATTCGGTTCACGAGGTCATTGGGCACGTTTAACACAATGAATTTGGAAATAAACTCCCGGGATGGAAAGCCCATCTAATATGTAGTAACTTTCGTGTTGAAGTCGAGGAGAAACGGATACACAATTAATGGGGAAAAATCAAGAGGGAGGAAACGCCATGGCTGTGATCGCGAGCCTGTTACGCGTGCGTTTCTGAAGATTGAAGACGAGCTGACGTCAGCGATTTTTTTTTTTGAGTTTTCTTGTTTCTTTCATATCTTTTGTTTTAAGTGTCCAAATGAAGTCAAATAAATTTCTAAAAATTTGTAATAATAATATCTTTGTGTTAAACCAGTTGTGGGCATGTTTTGAACACTTTTAAAAAATCAAAATTTAGAAATATTGATTAATTACAAATTTGACACTTAATGTCAAATTTGAAAACATGGCTTAAATAAATTCGTTTTTGGCTAAATAAAATTTGTAAAAAAAATTCAACACTTATATAAGTTTAAAATTAAGTTATTTAAACTCAGTTTCCAACATTAAATCATTTTTGGCTTTTGTACAATATTAAATAACACCACACATTTATTTGAAATGAAAAGGGAAATATAATGAATGTATTTTTAATTCAAAATATTTTGTGCACCATTAAGTTTTATTTTATAACGAGTCATTTGAAAATTCCCTATAGTACAATATGAAAACAATATATCTTTATTTCATTTCTTATGTTCAAATTATTCTTGAAAATCATTTTATGTTTTGCAAAATGATGAAAATAATTTCAGTTATTGAAATGCCTATTTTGATAAATCATTAATTATAAATCCATGAGGTTTTAGAGATATAAACTATAGACTTGAAATTTCCAAGAACTTTTAAAAGAATGAAAACCATTTGGCAAATAGACCATGTATTAAATAGTTTAAAAGAGCACTTGTAATTATTATTTTAATTTATTTATAGCTAAGGCTAAGTGGTTGAAATCAATTACTTTAACTAAATTATTTACTTAAAATAAAAAGGTTTGTACTTTATAAAACATTTGTCAAATTACATATTAAGATTTTTGAAATACAATGGATAATGTAATGTTTGATTGAAATAACTTTTGAAAATAATGACACATTGGGAATTTTGAAATAATAGACTTTTTCAAATTGGTTGAAGTCTTTTATAGTTAGTTTTCTTATGCATTTTAATCTTTTATTTTAATCAAAACAAAAGTTTTAAATTTTAGTGATTTTTGAACATTCCAAAATGTTGGGATGTTACAACACTATGGTGAATCTTTCTAATATTCTTGTATTATGCCATAGGCATTTAGGTTTTTTGTGTGTGTGTGGTTATATTCACATTTTATGATCTATATTAAGAAGAGATGGATTTAAAATTTGGCCAAATTCATAATGTTTTGAAATTTCAGAATGTTATGCATTCTTGCCATAAGTAATTAGGTTTATTTATTGTGGTTGTTTTGATATTTTGTTCATATTTTCCAGATGTGTGTATGTGAAGTTATTATTTTTCCATAGGCAATTTTTTCTGTGGATATTTTGATATTTTATGATTTATGTTTAAAAGATATGGAGTTGAAATTTGGCCAAATTTGAAATGTTTTGAAACTTCAAATTGTTTTGCATTCTTGGCATAAGTAATTAGGTCTCTTTATTGTGGTCAGTTTGATATTTTTTCTATATTTTTCTGATGTACCAATTTTAAGTTATTATTTTTTCATTATTTAACCATTTACTGTTTTTTATGAAAATGGAGGAGTCGCTGGCAGGTGGGACCCGCGCTGACGTCACCGGTCGCCAGCTAGGGTAGACGCGGCCGCGGCGGCGCCGACCACGCCGGCGTCGAACCAGCGCGAGCTGGGACGCGCGGCTGGGCGCGCTCAACGCGCCTCAACGCGACGCACACGCCAATGGCGGCGCCGCCGATTCTACGTCGTCGGAGCGACACCGGAGGCGCGCCGACGGGGCGGCAGTGGCGGAGGTCGCCGCGGAGGATTCCCGTGCGGACACGGCGTCCCGGCAGCCAAAACTGAGCGAGAATGGAGACGCCACTGCGGCGCACCTCCCTCTGCCCTTCGATCTGAGAGGGGAGGCGCGGAGTGGCTGTGGCACGCGGCGCTGCCGCCGGCGAACTCGGAGTTGCGGGAGGGAGGAAGAGGAAGGGGGGAACTGCGCTGTCTATTTTGCAGAAAAACCCGTGAGTTTTTAGAAATTTGCATATCGGTCCCCCGTAGCGTTGATTTTTGGACCGCGAGTTCGGAGTTGTTTTTCCAGACGCTTTTCTGCAAAAGCGGCACGGTGCCCGGCGGGACGGGCTGAAACCGGATGGTGACCGGGACGCGTGGCGGTCTCATATTGTTAGAAAATAGGAAATGAACAGTAACACGCGCGGATGGAGTGACGCGGCCTAATCTAGGCCGTTGATTGCGGCGATTGGACGGCCAGGGAATTAGGGACGAAGTGGAAGCTTGTTTGGGCGCGAATCCTGGCGTCCTTTATATATTAGGTATGTGAGTGCGTTATTTATGATCTCGCATGCTCTCCGTTACTAGTAGATGCTCTGGCCAAGTAGATGCTTGTGACTCCAAGAGGGGGTATTTATGCTCGATAGTGGGTTCATGTCTTCATTAATCTGGGGGAGTGACAGCAACCTCTAAGATTGTGAATGTACTGTTGCTACTAGGGATAAAACAGTAGTTCTTTGTCTAAGGATAATTGTGCCAATTACATTACACACTTTACTTAATGCAATAATCTGTTGCTTGCAACTTAATACTGAAAGGTGTTGCAGATGCTATCCTGAAGGTGGATTATTAGTAATAGATGCAGTTCAATAACGGTCTATGTATCATGTTGTAATGCCAAATGAATCTCACACTAGACACTATGACTTGTACATGCATCATTATGCAGTTCTTTATTCTGTCAATTGCCCAGCTGTAATTTGTTTACCCCCATGTATGCTATTATTATTTATGGAGAGACACCTAGTGAACTGTGGACCCCGGTCCTTTTCTTTAAACTGATAATACAACCTACTGCAATCCTGTTACTTTCATTCTCTGCAAACAAACATCATTTTTCACACATACGTTTAATGCTTTGTTACAGCAAGCCAGTGAGATTGACAACCTCACTCTTAAGTTGGTGCAAAGTATCTTGGTTGTGTTGTGTGCAGGTTCCACGCCAACTCAGCGCTAGCAAGAATTTCTGGCGCGGTTGACACCTTCGGAAGAATTTTAGTTTCCTACTAGTTCGATAACCTTGGTTTCACAAGTGAGGGAAAGCTTGCTGCTACTACATCATCACACCTTCCTCTTGGGGTTCCCCAACGTGCCTGTAGAGCATCAAGGACTTTTCTGGCGCCGTTGCCGGGGAAACTAAGCTCTTCTCTGAGGGGAGTCTCTCACTTCCAATCTTTTTATTTTGTTATTGTCTTGCTTACTTTATTTTTATTATTGTCTTGTTTGCTTATTACTATTAAAAACACACAAAAAAAATTAGTTTCTTGCATCTAGTTTATTTCGTTTTGTTATTATGTCTAGTTCTTTACTTGCTATCAATGGATTCTCTATTTGATACAAAATATTATTGCACGGTGGGTTCACGAAGGAACAACAAAATTATTATAAGGAATACCGGTTGTCTCAAAAAGGGAAATATTTTTGGGAACAAATAAGTAGATTGAATTATTTTGTTAAGAACTTGTGTTTACATATGATCAATCCTACTGCTTTAATGAATCTTTTTGTTGTAGAAGGCATAAACACCTCCCTTTCCAATGTGATTTTAATAATAATGAAACCTTGGCTGCTTATGCTAAAGGAAACTATGACTTTGGTAATCTTGATCAAATTGAAGAATTTGTTGTTTTTAAGGGTGCCTATGAAATTGCTGGTTATATTCAAAATGATGATGCTCCTTGTAAAACTGAGAATTATGCTATACTTGGTTACTGTCTTGAATATTACAATGATAATCCTTATATTGCTGAATTTCTTGATAAAAGACATCTTCAAATAGAAGATACCGTTATCGGCCCAGTGGGATCCAGGGTGTGCAGAGCCCACTATCCACAGCCCTCACACGCGACAGGATCGACGAAACGGCTAAGGACCAAGCAGGACGCTTAGAGAGGCCCTCGAGAGGAAAGGTCTCTCGAGGGGACTGGAGGAAGCAGCGAAAGCCTGAAGAGGGTCCTCTCGAGGCTGCCCCTCTACAAGCCCCCCCCCAGAGAGGGGTCAACGCAAATCCCTCCGCAAGGCCGCCCCGTCCCTGTGGAGATACTTCGCTACGAAGCAATCGCCACAGAGCGCACATGGCCTCTGGCGCGGCTGCAGAGTGACGCGCGCGTCTGCGCGCGATGACGACGGCGCCACAGTTGCCATTCTCGTGATTAAATGGGTCAACAAAGCTGTGTCCCCTGCGCCGGCGTACGAGGGTTTCCTCTTTGGTGATAAAGCGGTTGGCCGGCGCTACGCTCCAAGGATGACGTCACCGTGGGCACCCCCACGATCGCTGCAGCACCAGCTGGCCGTCCTGCGCGGACGGTGGCTTTCCTGCGTCACGGGCAGGCCTTTCTACCATGGACCGGGTCCATGGACATCCCGGCAGCGGTGCACCCCACTCCTCTGCTTCGTCGCCATGTGGGGACCCTTCCGCCGCGCAGTGCACTAGGATGAGGCCCGGGGCGCCTATAAAAGGAGGGGGAGCACCACCGTAGCAAAGGATCGCACGATCAAAGGATCGATCTAGGAGAACTTGGACCCTACAGTAGCATAGTGTAAGTCAAACCAGCTCGAGGAGTAAGACGACCTTAGCGTTCCCTCCTTGAACTCCACTTCGCCATAAGGGAGCCCTCGGCAAGCTCATTGTGTTGTAACCTCTGTAGTGCAATACAGACAGGCAGGAGTAGCGGTGTTACCTCCTCTTGAGGGCCGTGAACCTGGGTACGGGCCGCTGTCCATTTCTGTCAGGCTGTCCCTCTTCAGGCTCGATGAGCACCGTCGCCGCGCCGGTCGAGGGTTGGAGACCAATGTGTTCAGTCCCCTTCTCAAACTACTCTTCAGAGTGTGACTATCCCTGTCTCGTGGGAATCACTCTCCGACATTTGGCGCGCCAGGTAGGGGACTGAGGCGCGTCTTCGACCTCCAGCCGGTCTCCGCGCCATGACGGACACCCGCACGACGCGCGCCAACAGGCGCGCAGCTGACAGGGCTCATACCGAGCCTGGCACCGCCACCACCCGCGGCCGCCGAAGCCGCCCTCGCACGACGGAGCGCGCCAACACCTGCCCACACGTGGAGGAACCTGAGAACGAGGAGCACCGTGGCAGCGGCCACCGCGACGACAGGGACGCCTCCCCGGAGCGACACGACGATGCTGAGTCATCTCATCCGTCTCGGCGCCAGAGCGCGTCTTCTCAGGGATGCCCGGAGCCCACGCCGCACACTGCACTGCTCATGGCCCAGGAGCTCCTCCGCTACCGGCCTAGCGCGGAGGCCCACGACCAGTGGCTTGACCGCCTCCACCACCTCGTCGACGTCGCGACGACGCGCCCCGCTCCGTCTCGCTCCCTCCTTCACCACTTAGAGCGCGCTGGAACTAACATGCCGGATGTGCCTCCGCCCCCGCCGGGACCATCTCCAGCCGCGGTGCAGAGGGCTCCATCTCATGCGAATTCTTTCCAGACTTTGCCATGAAAAAAAGTTTTGTCGTCTAAGTTTGTAACCCTAACTTTGTACTTGAATCCCTCTTCGGTAGTTAGTTTAGCTCTGAATTCTGTGTTCTGGGTAGTAGCTAAGGCAAACTTGTGAAGAAAATGAGCTCTTATGTAGCAGGGGACGTACTATAAGAAGTAAACGAAATGAAACCCATGAGTACACAACTAATCGATTGGATCACTACAACAAACATAATGACGGATTAGTAGATTACCGTCTTTTCAGCACATCAGGCGTCTAGGGTCACAACGAAAAAGGATTTCTTCATATTGTTGCCAACGCACAATCCCATTTCGTCAGAACAGTAACCATACTACGAACTCATAAGAAAAATATAAGTCAAGATACGGCGTCTGATAATAATAAAATGAGATTGGTATATAATTTGTTACCCAATTGCTCATATCCATCGATGAACTCGTCGCACTGTGAGCTGCGAAGATCTGTTAAGAGAAGTACCGGGGTCAGTGAGAAGCCATAGGCGAGAGGTTGACGAGGATAGGTGAACGAAGAGGTCGGGTACAAGATGCAACGACGACGATGCTGGATCCGAGAGCGGCGGTGTCGTGTATGTGATTTTTTGGAGACTGAGTACATCTTGGTGGGAGGAGAGGCGAGGGTTTAAGTAATGGGTGAGCGCCGACACGTCCATATATTACGTTCCCTCCTTTTCCATCAAATTTTTCGTTCCCTCCCTTTTTTTTTTGACCAAACCAAACTACTCCCGCTACCCCCGTCCCACTAAAACTAGAAACCGTAATCTCGCCAGGATGAGCGCCCCACGAGATCGGAACTTTCCTAATTTTGAATGTTCGATCGCGGACTGAAGATTTACATTATTATCATGACAATTATATGTGTCTCAATCAATTTCTTGCAAGAAAATGGCTGGAAAGCGTTAGCACGATGGTAAATGTTTTCTTCATATTAATTACAGCAAACAATGACATACTAGTGATTCAAATTTGACCTACTTTTCGTAAGTCGGCGTAAGTTCATTTATGAGCAAAACTAGATGGCTGTCAACCAAAAATCAAAATACTTCGGTACTACGCATAACATAAGTCCCTATTTTCGTGGTAATTGTGTTCATGCTATTTTGGACCTTATTCGTGCTACTTGGTTCACAAAAAAACTCAAATTTGGCGCTTACAAATTCGAAAGAAAATCAAAAAATATTTAAAAAATGAGTTGTTCACTAATGTTCCCTTGCCAGGATGCACCTATCTACCAAATCCCAGCTCATTATCATGTAGTTTGACATGGATATGGTGTTCTTCCAAGACATTTGGGCTTGAGGCTTTTGAATCTTCTTTTTCAAATGCGCTCTATTGGAAGAGTTCTGTTATGATCTTTTCATATTCTAATTTTTTTTTTTAAACTTAGAAACCAGAGGACATAAGGGTAATACATGAGAAGTGTTTTCATTTTTCTGAACTTTCTACATTTAGTTTTAATTTTTTTTAAACAAGGTGAAATCTGAAGGCATGGTGATTCATGTGTAGGTGATTCAAAAAAAATGAGTTGTTCACTCATGTTCCCATGCCAGGATGCACCAGTGTACCAAATTTCAGCTCATTATAATGAACTTTGACATGGATATGGTGTTCTTCCAAGGCGGTTGTATTTGAAGCTCTTGAATCTTCTTTGTCGAATGTGCTCTGTTCGAAGTGTTGTGTTACGATCTTGTCATTTTCTATTTATTTTTTTATACTCGGAATCCAGAGGACATAAGGGTACTACCTGAGAATTGTCTTCATTTTTTTGAATTTTCTACATTTATTTTGAATTTTTTCAAAACAAGGTAAAATTTGTAGGCATGGTGATTCATGTGCAGGTGTCGAATGTTCGATAAATTTCGAGGACTTTGTGATACAATCACTACTTGGGAACCCCGAACTTATTTTTTTCAAATTAATTACATAAAACTATGACATACTTGTAGTTCAAATTTGACCTACTTTTCGTAAATCGGCTAAAGTTCATTTAAATGAGCAAAACTAGATAGCAATCGTAAAAATTCAAAGTACTTCGGTATTACACATAACATATGTCCCTAATTCCGTGGAAATTGTGTTCATGCTATTTTGTCCCTTATTTTTGGTACTTGGTTCACAAAAAAACTCAAATTAGACACTTTACAAATTTAAAAAAAATCAAAACTATTTTTTTTAATGAGTCGTTCACTTATGTACCCATGCCAGGATGAACCAGTGTACCAAATTTCAGCTCATTATAACGAACTTTGACATGGATATGGTGTTCTTCCAAGGCAGTTGGGCTTGAAGCTCTTAAATCTTTTTTGTCGAATGTGCTATGTTTGAAGTGTTGTGTTATGATCTTGTCATTTTCTAATTTAATTTTTTATACACGGAATCCAGAGGACATAAGGGTACTACCTGAGAATTGTTTTCATTTTCTTTGAACTTTCTACATTTAATTTGAATTTTTACAAAATAGGGTAAAATTAGCAGGCATGGTTAATCATGTACAGGTGTCGAATCTTCGATAACTTTCGAGGACTTTGTGATACAATCACTACTTGGGAACCCCAAAATTATTTTTTCAAATTAATTAAAGCATACTATGTCATACTTGTAGTTCAGATTTGACCTACTTTTCGTAAAAAGACTTAAGTACATTTAAATGAGCAAAACTAGATATCTCTCGACAAAAATCAAAATACTTCGGTACTACGCATAACATAAGTCCCTATTTTGTGACAATTGTGTTCATGCTATTCCGCACCTTATTTGTGCTACTTGGTTCACACAAAAACTGAAATTTGGCGCTTACAAATTCGAAGAAAAAATATTTCCAAAAAATGAGTTGTTCACTAATGTTCCCTTACCAGGATGCACCTATGTACCAAATCCCAGTTCATTATCATGTAGTTTGAGATGGATGTGGTGTTCTTCCAAGACATTTGGGTCTGAGACTCTTGAATCTTCCTTCTCGAATGCGCTCTACTTGAAGTGTTGTCTTATGATCTTGTCATATTCTAATTTATTTATTTTTAACTTAGAAACCAGAGGACATAAGGGTACTACATGAGAAAATTTTCATTTTTTTTGGAACTTTCCACATTTAGTTTGAATTTTTTTAAACAGCGTTTAATTTGAAGGCATGGTGATTCATGTGTAGGTGTCGAGTCTTTGAGAAGTTTCGACGACTTTGTGATACAATAACTACTTGGGTAAGTCAAAATTATTTTTTCAAATTAATTAAAGCAAACTATGACATACTTGTAGTTCAAATTGGACCTACTTTTCGTAAATCGGCTTAAGTTCATTAAAATGGGCAAAACTAGATAGCTCTCGACAAAAAATCAAAAAACTACGCATAACATAAGTCACTATTTTCGTGGTAATTGTGTTCATGCTAGTTTGCACCTTATTTGTGCTACTTGGTTCACAAAAAACAAAACTTAAAAAAGACAGCGACAACAGCTAGATGAGCTACAGTAAAAGTGTACCTCTGAAACTAAACCTTTGTCTGTTAGGTTTATAGTTCTGCACGGACCTGGTACTATTGGATTGTATGCTACGATAGTTGTAGTCTAGATGTTTATTAGAAAGGTTGTTGATTTTTTTTCCAGTTGTTATAAAAAAATCCCTTCCCTCTTTTTCCGTCAATACGTACCTTATCTGTTTCCCTTCAAATATTTTCGTTCCCTCCTTTCAATCAAATATTTTCGTTCCCTCCTTTTTTTTTGACCAAACCAAACTCCTCCCGCTACCCTCGCCCCCTAAATACGCACATCCCTCCCACAACCCACGTTCGCACCTTCCATCTTCCCTAGCATTCGCCGCCTATCACCAGATCTGCTACCGCACACCTCATTCTCTACCTCACCGTGGTAGATCCGGCTGCAGGATTGCCGGTTCGTGTTTGCCGGCCATTTGATCCCCAAGCCGGAGGACGACATGGCCGGGAGGGCAAGCCGGGGAAATGTCCACGGTAAATCTTTGAAAAAATCAAAGAAAGCTTCGAAGAAACCTGGGAAAGAACAAGGTCGTTCTTCAATCCCATCTCGTCATTTTATTTGATATGAGCTATTCATCGATCTACTTCTATTACGGTAGGAGATGCAATCTTACGTATTAGTGGAGTACCGTATAACATGCACAGTTCATCCTGCCTAGGGTTTTATTTGAGATATAGTTTTGTAAGCTTGTCACCTAGATGTTATAGAACTTTGGAATGGTTATCAATTCTTTGAATTATCAGACTTAGATTCATGAAAGCTGCCTTCTAATCTTCCAATTCTTACTTTCTTCTTTTTCTTAGAGATTACTGAACTAACAAGCTATGAGAAAGTTCGGGAACAGTCTATGGCAGAGAACGCTGCACGTATGGCTGCAATCCTACAACAGAAAGCTGGCAACAATGGTCAAGGCCTAAAAGATTTCGCATCCATAGCACAATTATTCATGTATGGTGGTGCACAAGCAGGAATGAAGACGGTTGGAAAAGATGCAGCACCGGCAGACGAGGTAGCTACTGACTCAGAGTATGAGCCAAATCCTGCCGAGAAGGCAATTAGATGAATAGGAGCGCAATTGTGCAAACCAGGTAATATGAAACTACATATATTATTTCATGTACAAATTATAATGTTGATTGCATACTAATGTCTTCAGCTGTTTTTCAGGATCAAGTAGATGGTTGTACGGGACCACGAAAGAAGAAGAAGCGTTCGACTAACGTATTGCCTACGACTAGAATGACAAGATCAACATCATTCTAAGATTCCCAACCGTTGGAAGAGACACCCCCAAATGGGGAGGACATCGTTGCGGCACAGAACTCGCCAACACAAAATTTAACCTCCAAAGACAGCAACTCACCTGATGATAATGCACATGCT
Organism: Poa annua; assembly: GCA_026929855.1. NCBI lineage: Eukaryota > Viridiplantae > Streptophyta > Magnoliopsida > Poales > Poaceae > Poa > Poa annua. The sequence continues at coordinate 49,436,028 of CM049428.1, forward strand.
AACATCAACAGTCAGTGTACGCTCATCATTCCCTTTTTTTATTAACATACTTTGTTGTTTCTTTTATACATCTGATTGTACTTCATGTTACATCGTGCGTTGTGAATTTATTTTAGAGGTTTCAACCATCTCTATGAGGGAAAGCAGAAAGTGAGGTAAACGCACACCAACAATGAGGCATGGCCTAGAAGCATAAGCAAGACAGCATGGAGGCAATAAGATGCAGATTGACTTCACCTTAGGTTCGAAAAGACCCGTAGATCATGTGCAAGCAGCTAAACTGAGTTCCCAGTGTTCACGTCCGTAGTGGGATGCCTGTTGCAACCAACTGGAATGAGTATGGCATTAAGGACACTCCTCTTGAAAATGTGATTCCATATGCTATCAAGCGTGTGGCGGTGAGTCGGCACAGTTATGATATTGATCACCTAATGTTTACGTGCAGTTCAGCCATACCGTCGTTATAACATTGGATTCATATTTTCTATAGGAAAATTTTAACATGGACACAAATGATGAAGTGGCGAAGGAAGTGTGCACTGTCATTTTGCAGCGTTCTGTTCACCAATACCGATATAGGTTGAAATACAAATATTGGCCCAAGATTTATAATATAACTGTACTGCAAGCACTCTTGCTGAAGCTAGCTGAAGTTTAAGAGGATAGTTGGGAAAAGTTGGTCACCTTATGGTTTGAGGAAGACTACAAGGTACAAGTTACATATTAATGTAGTCGCCAGATTGTTCGATTACTCTACGTTTCTGCTTTTTATTGTGAATACATGTCGGCCCAATGAGAACCGGGGTGTGCATAGCCCACTCCCTACAGGCCTCGCCCACGACAGATTCGACAAAACGACTAAGGACCAAAATACCGCTTGGAGAGACCCCGCGCTTCAAGAGACTCCCCAAGGCTCAACACGCCTAGAGAGAGGTCAGCAGGAAACCTCTCCATAGGCCACCATGGCCATGTGGAGACACTACGCGGCTAAGCAAGCGCTGCAGGGCACACATGGCCCCTGCAGCAGCTGCAGGGTGACGCGAGCGTCCCAGTTGCCATTCTGATGGTAAAGGAGTCAACAAAGCCGCGCCGCCTGCGCCAGGACAGCCAGAACTTTCCTCTTTGGTGATAAAGCGGCTGGACGGCGCAACGCTCCAAGAAGATCCTCATCATGGGCTCCACCACGACCTCTGCTGCGCCTGCGAGCCGCTCTGCACCGTCTGTAGCCTGTCGGCCACGGCGTGCAACTTTAGCACGGATGGACCGCTTCCATGGACGGATGAGCCGCGGTGGACTCCCTCTCCTTCGCGCCACCGGCATGTGGGAACCCACTGTCGGCCCAGTGAGAACTGGGGTATGGAGAGCCCATACCCCCCAGGCCTCGGACGCGGGCCCATCAGACAAAACAACTAAGGACCAGGCGTCACCGCCTGGCGAGACCCTCGAGAGGCGATTCCCCTCGAGGGACTGAAGAGGAATTGAGGGCCTCAAGGGACCCCTCGCCTCAGGGGACCCCCCCCCCCCCCGAGGCGAGAACCCGCCTGAGGGAAGTCCAACAGGAATCTCCCCTCAGGCCTGAAGGGAAACGTAGCGGCCAAGAAAGCACGGCAGGGCGCACATGATCTCTGCCACGCTCATGCAGGGATGCACACACCCCCGTCGCTGTCCCTGGCGATAAAGTGGTCAACAAAGCCGCTCCGCCTGCTGCGCAACTGTGAGGACCTTCTACTCTGGCAATAAAGCGGGTGGACGGCGTAACCCACCAACTGAGATCGTCATCGTGGGCTCCACCTCAGAGACGGCCCGCTCTGCTGATCGTACCGCGCGGTCGGCCGCCTGTCGGCCATGGCTCCACCTTTCTCAACCATGGACCGAGTCCATGGACGGATGGAGCACGGTGGACTCGTGCTCCGCATTGCCACTGGCATGTGGGAGCCACCTTGAAGGCCAAGCCGGAGGAGAAGGCCCGAGGCGCCTATAAAAGAGAGGAGGCATCCATCGTAGCAAAGGTCGGCCCTTTGCGCGCACAACACCCTTGTAAACCCTAGCAACTCTGGTTAGGTTAGCCTAGCGCCGGAGGAGGAAGAAGATCATCGCTTCCCTCCCCAGGCAAGAACTGCCTCAAGGGGGCTTCCGGCCAGCTCAATTGTACTGTAACCTTCCACATATAATACAGACAAGCAGGAGTAGCGGTCTTACCTCCTCACGAGGGCCGTGAACCTGGGTAAAGGACGGTGTTTTCTGTGGTCGGGTGTGCGTCTTCTTCGGGTTCGGCGAGCAACGTCGCGGAGCCACTTGAGGGTCTAGACCTCCGCGTTCAATCCCATGTCGAACTACACTTCAGGAAGTGACTATCCCCGATTCGAGTTCTTCTCCGCGACATGGTGAACACGCGCACCACCCGCGTCGCCCGTACCAACCGACGCGCGCCCGCAGGAGCTCGCGCGCCCCCAGGTGCCGCGACCACCCGCGCACGGCGGGGCCGACCCCGCCAGGAGGAGCATGTCCCTTCTGGCCCTCACGCGGAGGCATCGGAGCACGACGCCGAGCACCAGGAGGACGCGCAGTCGTCCCACCCGACGCTGCACCGCAGCATCTCGGGCCCAGGAAGGACAGACCCTGCGCCCCACACCGCACTGCTCATGGCGCAAGAGCTGCTCCGCTACCAGCCACCACGGAGGCCCACGAGTAGTGGCTCCAACGCCTCAACCACCTCGTCGGCATCGCCACGACGCGCCCCGCTCCGTCGCAGTCCAACATGCGCCCCTCTCTCGCGGGCACGGTCGCAACAAATGCGCCTCCGCCACCCCCGGGCCCTGCACCGGCTGTGGCGCAAAGGGCTGCTTCGCACGCATCCTCTCCGCACGATTTCTTAATCGTGCAGCGCACCGCGCCCGACGCTCGTGTGGGGATGGAGCTCCAGCGACACCGCCAGAACAGACTCGTGGAGGAGCTCGGCTAGGCGGGACAGCAGAACCGCAGCGCGCTTCAGCACGGGGTCGCTACGTACACCTCGGGCTGCATGGTGTTCACTCACTCTCTGCGTCGCGTGGTCTGGCCGTAGAAGTTCAGGCCGGCTCTTCCCAAGGGCTACGACGGCTCCAGCAACCCCATCGAGTTCCTGCAGCTCTACACCACCTCCATCCAAGCTGTAGGGGGAGACGACAAGGTCATGGCCAACTGGTTCTCCCACGCGCTTCGCGACTCTGCGCTGTCGTGGCTCCTGAACCTCTCGGAGGACTCTGTGAACTCCTGGGAGGAGCTCTGCAAGCAGTTCATCTCCAACTTCAAGGGGACGTACGAGCGCGCCCTCACCCACAACGATCTACGCGCCGTGGTGTAGAGGAAGGATGAAACGCTCCGCAAGTATATCCAGCGCTTCAGCCAAGTGCGCAACAAGATCCCGAACATCCCTGACACTCAAGTCATCGCCGCCTTCCGCGAGGGCGTCACAAACAGCGGGATGCTCGAGAAGCTGGGCATCCACGACAAGCTCACCTCTATGGTCAAGTTGTTCGATATGGCAGACAAGTGCGCCAAGGCTGAAGAGGGACTCCTCTTTGAGAAGATGTCCTCGAGAGGGGACGATCATGCTGAGGGGTCCAAGAGCTAGAAGAAGAAGGAGGAGCCCAAGCGCGAGGCCACCGCAGTTCTCGCGGCAGAGCCTGACACGAAAGGCACCCGCAGGGACCCCGCGAGGTTGGAGAGAGGCAAGATGATCACCACCCCTTCTGCATCTACCACAACAGGCGTGGCCACTCTACGGAGTCCTGCTACGACCTCAAAAGTTTGAGCAAGGAGCGCGAGCAAGCAGAAGGCAGTGGCAGCCGCGGTCGAGGCCGTGGCTACCGCGGGAGCGGACGCAAGGGCGGCTTCCAGAAACCATCTGGAAATCAAGCCAACGCCGCAGAAAAGAACGGCAACCTCCCTGACGAGGAAGATGGCGGCTACCAAGCCCCGAGAGGCGCCATTGCCTGCATCCTCGGGGGGGCGCAGGCGCCAAAGTCGAACAACCAGTTCAAGCAGTTCGCCCGCGAGCTCAACGCCGCCCTCCCAAGCGCGGAAACCTCCAGGCCCCTCAAGTGGTCGCAGTACACCGTCGCCTTCGACGCTCAGGACCACCCCAAGTCCACCAAGACTGTTGGAACCCTCCCGCTGGTCTGCTCCCCAACCATCGACAACGTGGCCGTCTCCAAGACGCTTATCGATGGCGGAGCAGGCCTGAAGGTTATCTCCATAGATATGTTCGAAGCGCTTCAAGTGCCCTACGAGCGGCTCATGCCCTCGAGGCCCTTCACGGGGGTCACCAGCGGCTCGATTGAGCCTCTAGGCCAGGTCAGGCTTGCCGTCACCTTTGGGAGCGAGGAAAATTACCGCACCGAGCACGTTGACTTCGACGTCGCACACATCGGCCTGCCGTACAACGCCATCCTCGGCTACCCTACGCTTGCGAAGTTCATGGCCGTCACGCACCATGCGTACAACATGGTCAAGATCCCCGGCAACGCTGGCACGATCACCATCCGTGGGCATGTCTTAGACGCTACGCGCGCCGTTGAGACGGCCTACAAGACTGCCGCCATGGCCTTCCCCGTAGAAGAGGACCTGGAGTCCCTTGAGAGGCCCAAGAAGAAGAAGCAGTTATTCTCCTAGGAGGAAGCTGCTACCAAAAAAATCTCTCTGAGCCCCAGTAGCTCGGGGGCTAGCGTCACCATTGGCGCCACGCTGCCTCCCAAATAGGAAAGCGCGCTCGTCGCCTTCCTCCAGGCAAACTCTGACATGTTCGCGTGGACACCGTCAGATATGTCTGGTGTACCGAGGGACGTGATCGAGCACCACTTGGCCGTGTGCCCAAACGCGCGCTCCATCAAGCAAAAAGCAAGAAAGCAAGCCCCCGAGAAGCAAGCATTCATCGTCAAGGAGGTCGAGAAGCTCAAAGAGGCAAAAGTCGTTCGCGAAGTCGCGCACCCCACGTGGCTCTCCAACGGCGTGGTAGTCCCAAAACCCGCCGGCGGAGGACGCCTCTGCATCGACTACACTGAAGTAAACAAGGCCTGCCCCAAAGACCCTTATCCCATGCCCAGAATCGACCAGATCGTGGACTCCACGGCAGGCTGCGACCTCCTCTGTTTCCTCGATGCCTTCTCTGGTTATCACCAGATTAAGATGGCTAAAGAGGATGAGGAGAAGACGGCTTTCCTCACCCCATGCGGTGTGTATTTCTACTTCTGCATGCCTTTCAGCCTGAAAAATGCCGGAGCCACTTTCCAGAGGTTGATGAGCATAGCCCTGGGCGGGCAAATGGGGCAAAACGCCGAAGCATATGTCGATGACATCGTCGTGAAGTCGCGAGAAGGAAATACTCTTCTCGGAGACCTTGAAGAAACCTTTGCCAGCCTGCGCAAGGTAAACCTCAAGCTCAACCCCGCCAAGTGCATCTTTGGAGTACCTTCAAGCAAATTGCTTGGGTTCCTCGTGTCACATCGGGGCATAGAGGCGAACCTAGACAAAATCAAGGCCATAGAAGACATGCAACCTCCACGCGGGCTCAAGGACATGCAACGCCTGGCAGGCTGCATGGCCAGCTTGGGTCGATTCATCTCCAAGTTCGGGGAAAGAGCCCTGCTGTTCTTCAAGATCATGAAAAGAACGGGCACTTTCAAGTGGACCCCTGAGGCTGAAAAAGCATTTGAGGACTTGAAGAAGTACTTGGCCAGCCCACCTGTAATGGTCGCCCCAAGGCCTGGCGAGCACATGAAGCTGTACTTGTCAGCTACCCCACAAACAGCCTGTACTGTCCTTGTGGTGGAAAGAGAGGAGCATGTACTTCACAAGAAGAGTGCAACCACTCCAAAGAAAAAGCCTCCTGACAAGGAGCTAGACGAAAGGGCAGTCCTCACAAACCCACCGCCAGGCCCAAAGCCTCAAGGGCCTGAGGAGCCTCAAGAGGATAACACCATCGAGGCCCAGGAGGAGGACTACGGAACCACGCCCCTCGAGGCCGCGTCCCTCGAGGCCAAGTCCCTCGAGGCGACGCCCCTCGAGGCAAAGTCCCTCGAGGCCATGTCCCTCGAGGCCAAGCCCCTCGAGGCCGAGTGTGACGCCCTAAAATCGGTACTATGTAGATTTAAGCGTTCCCGCCAAAATCCGCATAATAACGATTTTAGGTGGCCCACCAGACATAATGTGCATGCCGAAACATGCGCATTATGTGGGTGGAATTGTGATAACATTACAACAGTTCTGATACATCCACAAATACAACAGAAATTAAAATTCAACAACGACTCGAACGAGTCAAGATACAAATATACAATACAAAGATTCAAATGACAGCGGAAGCAAAAATAGTATCCGACTACGGATAAAAAGAAAATTGGACTAAGAGTCCTGAAGATAAGCGATGGCGCCATAACCCTGCCCTGCCAAGCCGGAGGGATTCCCAAGCTAACGTCGTCGGACTTCAAACCTGTTGACTGCACATAAAGCACATCCCAAAAGAGGGTCAGGGCACTCACTGGCAAGCAAAACCGACTTGCCTACTTTCTACACCATCTCCCAAAATATGGGGTAGGTGGACTTAGCGGCAGCAGCACTAGCAACCTAAAGAGACACACTACAACTTCCGTCTAATCAGAGAGGGATAAGAGAGCGCATAAGATAAACATCTACCACTAACACCAAACATAACCCATTCTCGAATTAACCCCCTCAACCAAATATGAGGAAGCAATTCGGGAAACTCACACATTGAACAGTTTTTAATTATAATTTCTTGTGAAAATAATTCTATATTACTAGTCAAATTAATTAACAATAATTAGGTGCAAGTTGTCTAGATCTTGTTAGCCAGCATCATCACCAAAGTCGTCCATAACCGTGGACACGGCTCATCGATAAGATTATACCCTGCAGGGGTGCACTACTGTACCCATACTCGTATGATCAACCCAAGCAAGCATCAGGGCCTCTCAACACGACTCATTCCTTCACTACAGCAAGTCCAAGTGCCACCCATATGAGTTGTTACCCGCGTCTGGAGTCCGGCCGAATCTCAATTGCGGACTCATTAGTTTGCGACTACGCCACCATGCGGCTCAAACCACAGTAGGAACTGTCCGCTTCGTGTCGTACCGCACCTATATGACCCCCCGTATCACATAACCTCTCATCATCATCATCATCATCATCATGCACACGCATATGAGCAAATGAAAAACCCGAACTACTTGCGGCACATGGACAAGCTGTAGATCCATTCAAAGTCGAGGGGGGCTCCATAGGGCCACCCACAAGTGGTTAGTGCGCTCAAAATTGGATCCGAGGACAAAATCTCAGTTCCTAGGTCGACACTGAGCAGAACAAAGCACCTCGCAAGGCCTTCCGCATGATGCCTTATCTTTTAATTATAATACCCGATATAAAACAACATTTTATTAAGGTAGAATATTCTATCATACTAAGCAGATGAAACATAGGACCAACAGACGACTCGCACAAACAACTCTAAGCATGCGCTACGACTCGCAAGGGCAACAGATAAACAAACAACAGGTGATGGGATGTGGGGATAAAGCTATATGGGCTGCAGGTTAAACATGTGATGGGATCGTGATAAAGAATCAAATACTAGGGTAGCAGAGATCAACGGCAGGAATGAAAGACAATGTATAGGTAAACAAGAAAACTTTGCTTGCCTGGAATCCCGCATGGAAGCAGATCTTGTCGTTGCTCACACATCTCAACGTCTTATCCGTGAAGAAGCAACAAACACTGTAAAGCGCAAGAGATGCATTTTACAACTACGGCAAAAGATTCAGCATGATCATACGAGAATGATGCATGGCATGGCAAGATGCAATACAATGCAGGTAATCCAAATTAAGCGGGAAAACAATCCCGGCAATTAATATTTAGGTGCAAGTTATTTATTTACCAGCAATATTAAATGTTGGTTAACATGTCAACACATGACATGGGTGACCTAATTAAATTAAATGGAATAGGGCATTAATTAAATAAAGCCCAACGCATTCCATATTTAATTTATTTAGTTGCAATTAACAAATTACACTAAGCAATTAAATAACGGATGCAAAATGACATACAAATCGCATATTAATATTGCTTGCATTTTTATGATAAATAAACATATAAAGATTATTTAATTTGGATTTAGAGATTAAAAGATATTAACATATTAAAGTTAGGGTGTTTCCTGCAAAAGGCGAGGGGCTTGGCTGTGATGAAACATGTTCTGTTAGGGTTCTCTGTGCAAAACAGAAAGAACAGGGGGCTCGGTGTAAGAAGTCCAGTCCCTCTGGACTTTTCTCACCGGAGAAGAACTCACCCGTGAGGCTGTCCAGTGGGGCCAGGGATGACTGGGCGCGGACTGGCACTGTGGGCTCCCGCGGTCACTGACCGGTGGGACCCTCGTGTCAGTGCGTGAAATAAATGAAAAAGGGTGGCTTTCTCCAGCGAGCCGAGGAATCGATCCCGCACGCGCGCAGCGATGGAACAGATCGAACGCGCTAACCAGTCGGGTCAGATGCGTGGTGGTGAAGCAGCACGGGACGATACGGATTTAACAAAAAGCGCAAACGTTGAACTGGTTGAAACTGAACCGAGCGAGAAGCAGATCACGGCGGAGGGGAAGATAGCGCCGGCGTCGACCACAGACTAGTGGCGCTGGGGCGCGGGCGTGCGTGAGCGAGGTGGTGCGGCGTGCGTGCGGCGTGTTCGGGTGCGGTGTAGGGGCGTGAGAGCCGTGCCGAGGAGGAGAAAGGGGCGCAAGCCGCGAGCTTGTGCTCGACCACGGCGGGAACGGAGGAAGACGAGCACCGATTCGAGGATTCTGACGACAAAAAGAGTGGGGGACAGTGGGAAATGGATCGGAAACTCACGAGGAGGTTGCCGGAGTGGAGTATCGGGCGCGAGGATGACCGGAGGGGAGGAATTGCGGCGGCGTGCTCCGCCGGTCGCGGTGGAGATGAGGACGAGGCGACTGCCACGAGCGCTCTTGGCTCGATTCCTGCGGGGGAGAGGGCGGTGACGGTGCGGCGGAGCTGCTGGAACTCCCAGAGAGCCATCGACGCCGGTGGAACAGCGGGTCGACGGCGAGGTTGCTTCGGGGGAAGGATCTTGGTTTGGGGAAAACAGAGAGGAGAGGGAGAAGAAAAGGAGACGGCGGCGCTGCGGAGGAAAGGGGGAGAGCTAGGGTTCGGGAGGGAGGAGCGGCTGGCTAAAGTAGAGGGGGAGGGAGCAGGTGGAGGTGCACATGGTGGGGGCTGCCATGTCCCTTTCTCCCCTGTGGTTCGTACGGAGGAGGAAGGAGGGGCGTGCTGGGCTGGGCCAAGGAGAGGGAGGCTGGAGGTAAGTAGGCTTCAGGCCCAGGTTTAGTTTTTCTCCCTCTGAATTTATTTTTCTTTTAATTCTTTTCTGTTTTTCTATTTTTAAAAACAAAATAGAAAAGGAAAATGAATTAGGAGATTTTACAAAATAGTTTTAGTTTAGAATAGGCAATTTAATAAACCAGTTTTAGAAAATTTGCAAAATATTTGAAATTACACATTTTAATTAATTTCAGAAGCATTTTAAATTAGTTGTGGGAAATAATTTAAATGGAGTTGAAATTTAAATGCAACAATTTAAATTAAGATTGACAATACAAATGATGCATGATGAAGTCATGTTGATGCAAAAAAAAAAAAATTCTAATTGGGAAAATTCCCGGGGCGTTACAACCGACACCACTAACAAGGGATCGCGTCCCGCGATCCACGCCGAGACCACAAGAAGAGATGGGTAACTATCGAGTCTTTAGGCTCCGTGATGACCTTCTCGACACCACTAACAAGGGATTGTTGCTCCACCTGGAAATTCTCGACACCACTAACAAGGGGTTGTTGCTCACGACGAAGACGACTCCGAAAGATCGAACCTAATAGGGTAAAAGGCAAGAGATCGTCCACCCACGCGTAGGATCCTAAAACTTTGAATGTTGGATAAGAGAAGAGACTCAAAACAAGTAAGGTAAGAGGAGAAATAGAATTGAGGTAAGGAGTAAAAAGAAACCTATGGAGATATTTTTTCCAAAATAATTTAAGTCAAATAGTTTTCGACACTCTAGAAACAACGACCGTTAGCGAGGTTATCCTACAGGCTTTTGCGGACCCACTGCTTCGATAACCAATCGTATCGAAACAACAAGGAGATCGAAACACTGGCTCTGATACCACTTTGTGACGCCCTAAAATCGGTACTATGTAGATTTAAGCGTTCCCGCCAAAATCCGCATAATAACGATTTTAGGTCGCCCACCAGACATAATATGCACGCCGAAACATGCGCATTATGTGGATGGAATTGTGTTAACATTACAACAGTTCCGATACATCCACAAATACAACAAAAGATAAAATACAACAACGACTCGAACGAGTCAAGATACAAATATACAATACAAAGATTCAAATGACAGCGGAAGCAAACATAGTATCCGACTTCGGATAAAAAGCAAATTGGACTAAGAGTCCTGAAGATAAGCGATGCCGCCATATCCCTGCCCAGCCAAGCCGGAGGGATTCCCAAGCTAAAGTCGTCGGACTTCAAACCTGTTGACTGCACATAAAGCACATCCCAAAAGAGGGTCAGGGCACTCCCTGGCAAGCAAAACCGACTTGCCTACTTTCTACACCATCTCCCAAAATATGGGGTAGGTGGACTTAGCGGCAGCAGCACTAGCAACCCAAAGAGACACGCTACAACTTCCGTCTAATCAGAGAGGGATAAGAGAGCGCATAAGATAAACATCTACCACTAACACCAAACATAACCCATTCTCGAATTAACCCCCTCAACCAAATATGAGGAAGCAATTCGGGAAACTCACACATTGAGCAGTTTTTAATTATAATTTATTGTGAAAATAATTCTATATTACTAGTCAAATTAATTAACAATAATTAGGTGCAAGTTGTCTAGATCTTGTTAGCCAGCATCATCACCAAAGTCGTCCATAACCGTGGACACGGCTCATCGATAAGATTATACCCTGCAGGGGTGCACTACTGTACCCATACTCGTATGATCAACCCAAGCAAGCATCAGGGCCTCTCAACATGACTCATTCCTTCACTACAGCAAGTCCAAGTGCCAACCATATGAGTTGTTACCCGCGTCAGGAGTCCGGCCGAATCTTAATTGCGGACTCATTAGTTTGCGACTACGCCACCATGCGGCTCAAACCACAGTAGGAAATGTCCGCTTCGTGTCGTACCGCACCTATATGACCCCCCGTATCACATAACTTCCCATCATCATCATCATCATGCACATGCATATGAGCAAATGAAAAACCCGAACTACTTGCGGCACATGGACAAGCTGTAGATCCGTTCAAAGTCGAGGGGGGCTCCATAGGGCCACCCACAAGTGGTTAGTGCGCTCAAAATTGGATCCGAGGACAAAATCTCAGTTCCTAGGTCGACACTGAGCAGAACAAAGCACCTCGCAAGGCCTTCCGCCTGATGCCTTATCTTTTAATTATAATACCCGATATAAAACAACATTTTATTAAGGTAGAACATTCTATCATACTAAGCAGATGAAACATAGGACCAACAGACGACTCGCACAAACAACTCTAAGCATGCGCTACGACTCGCAAGGCCAACAGATAAACAAACAACAGGTGATGGGATGTGGGGATAAAGCTGTATGGGCTGCAGGTTAAACATGTGATGGGATCGCGATAAAGAATCGAATACTAGGGTAGCAGAGATCAACGGCAGGAATGAAAGACAATGTATAGGTAAACAAGCAAACTTTGCTTTCCTGGAATCCCGCATGGAAGCAGATCTTGTCGTTGCTCACACATCTCAACGTCTTATCCGTGAAGAAGCAACAAACACTGTAAAGCGCAAGAGATGCATTTTACAACTACGTCAAAAGATTCAGCATGATCATACGAGAATGATGCATGGCATGGCAAGATGCAATACAATGCAGGTAATCCAAATTAAGCGGGAAAACAATCCCGGCAATTAATATTTAGGTGCAAGTTATTTATTTACCAGCAATATTAAATGTTGGTTAACATGGCAACACATGACATGGGTGACCTAATTAAATTAAATGGAACAGGGCATTAATTAAATAAAGCCCAGCGCATTCCATATTTAATTTATTTAGTTGCAATTAACAAATTACACTAAGCAATTAAATAACAGATGCAAAATGACATACAAATGGCATATTAATATTCCTTGCATTTTTCTGATAAATAAACATATAAAGATTATTTAATTTGGATTTAGAGATTAAAAGATATTAACATATTAAAGTTAGGGTGTTTCCTGCAAAAGGCCAGGGGCTTGGCTGTGATGAAACATGTTCTGTTAGGGTTCTCTGTGCAAACCAGAAAGAACAGGGGGCTCGGTGTAAGAAGTCCAGTCCCTCTGGACTTTTCTCACCGGAGAAGAACTCACCCGTGAGGCTGTCCAGTGGGGCCAGGGATGACTGGGCGCGGACTGGCACTGTGGGCTCCCGCGGTCACTGACCGGTGGGACCCTCGTGTCAGTGCGTGAAATAAAAGAAAAAGGGTGGCTTTCTCCAGCGAGCCGTGGAATCGATCCCGCACGCGCGCATCGATGGAACAGATCGAACGCGCTAACCAGTCGGGTCAGATGCGTGGTGGTGAAGCAGCACGTGACGATACGGATTTAACAAAAAGCGCAAACGTTGAACTTGTTGAAACTGAACCGAGCGAGAAGCAAATCACGGCGGAGGGGAAGATAGCGCCGGCGTCGACCACAGACTAGTGGCGCTGGGGCGCGGGCGTGCGTGAGCGAGGTGGTGCGGCGTGCGTGCGGCGTGTTCGGGTGCGGTGTAGGGGCGTGAGAGCCGTGCCGAGGAGGAGAAAGGGGCGCAAGCCGCGAGCTTGTGCTCGACCTCGGCGGGAACGGAGGAAGACGAGCACCGATTCGAGGATTCTGACGGCAAAAAGAGTGGGGGAGAGTGGGTAATGGATCGGAAACTCACGAGGAGGTTGCCGGAGTGGAGTATCGGGCGCGAGGATGACCGGAGGGGAGGAATTGCGGCGGCGTGCTCCGCCGGTCGCGGTGGAGACGAGGACGAGGCGACTGCCACGAGCGCTCTGGGCTCGATTCCTGCGGGGGAGAGGACGGTGACGGCGCGGCGGAGCTGCTGGAACTCCCAGAGAGCCATCGACGCCGGTGGAACAGCGGGTCGACGGCGAGGTTGCTTCGGGGGAAGGATCTTGGTTTGGGGAAAACAGAGAGGAGAGGGAGAAGAAAAGGAGACGGCGGCGCTGCGGAGGAAAGGGGGAGAGCTAGGGTTCGGGAGGGAGGAGCGGCTGGCTAAAGTAGAGGGGGAGGGAGCAGGTGGAGGTGCACATGGTGGGGGCTGCCATGTCGCTTTCTCCCCTGTGGTTCGTACGGAGGAGGAAGGAGGGGCGTGCTGGGCTGGGCCAAGGAGAGGGAGGCTGGAGGTAAGTAGGCTTCAGGCCCAGGTTTAGTTTTTCTCCCTCTGAATTTTATTTTTCTTTTAATTCTTTTCTGTTTTTCTATTTTTAAAAACAAAATAGAAAAGGAAAATGAATTAGGAGATTTTACAAAATAGTTTTAGTTTAAAATAGGCAATTTAATAAACCAGTTTTATAAAATTTGCAAAATATTTGAAATTACACATTTTAATTAATTTCAAAAGCATTTTAAATTAGTTGTGGGAAATAATTTAAATGGAGTTGAAATTTAAATGCAACAATTTAAATTAAGATTGACAACACAAATGATGCATGATGATGTCATGTTGATGCAAAAAAGAAAAACAAACAATTTCTAATTGGGAAAATTCCCGGGGCGTTACACCGAGTCTCTCGAGGCCAAGGGCAAGCCCCTGGAAGCCACCCCCCTCGAGGGCCAAGCTGGGCCACCTCAGGCGAAAGGCGCCAAGGCAACAGAAACTACCCTCGTCGAGCATCCAGTTTACTTCGTCAGCACAGTACTGCGTGATGCTCGCGAGCGGTACCCGATGCAGCAGAAACTTCTCCTCGCACTCCTCATCGCCTCAAGAAAGCTGCGACACTACTTCCAGGGGCACCCCATCACGGTGGTCACCTCCTTCCCCCTGGAGCAAATTCTGCGCAACCCAAATGCCACAGACCGTGTCGCAGGATGGAACATCGAGCTACAGACATTCAATTTGCGCTTCGATACCACAAGGGTAATCAAAGGAAGAGCGGTGGCAGACTTCGTCGCAGAATGGACTGACCCAACCCCTGAAGAGCCCTGGGGAGAAGAGCACGAGCCCCTTGGAGCCGCAATGCCCAGCCACTGGACCATGAAGTTCGACGGAGCTTTCGCTTGTCAACACGGTGGGGCAGACGTAGTCTTGACCTCACCCAAAGGCGACAAGTTGTATTACGCAGTCCAGCTGTGCTTCGGAATCGACAAGATATCCAACAACATCGCCGAGTCTGAAGGGCTGCTTGCTGGCCTGCGAGCCGCAATCGCCCTGTGCGTCAAGCACATACTCATCAAGGGCGACTCCCAGCTGCTCGTCAACTTCTCTAACAAAAGCTACAAGCCTAAGGACGACCACATGGCCGCATACCTTGAAGAGGTCCGTAGGCTGGAGAAGAACTCCAGGGGAATGGAGCTCATGCACATCCCAAGAAAGGAAAACCAAGAGGCTGATGACATCGCCAAGCGCGCATCAAGGAGGCAAGCCCAGCTGCCAGGTGTCTTTGAAGAAAGACTCGTCAAGGCATCCATAAAGCAGCCCCTAGAGGCCTTGCCTGCAAGCACATACGAAGAGCTCCCGCCACCACCTACAAAAGGAGCTCCAGGCTGCGGGCCCCCCACAGGGGAGCGTCTGTTGCTCACAGCGGTGCAACAAGAGGCAGGATGGATCGACGAGATCAAGGACTACCTTCACAAAGGGATCCTTCCCGAGGAAGATGTTGAAGCGGAGCGAATTGCCCGCCAAGCAAAATCATACCAAATCCTCGAAGGAATTCTCTACCGCAAGCGCCCAAACGGCATCGCGCTCAAGTGCGTCCCTCTTGAAGAAGGAAAACTGCTGATCAAAGACATCCACAGCGGGGAATGCGGCCATCATTCGTGCGCCCGCACCCTCGCAGGAAAAGTCTTCAGGAGTGGTTTCTACTGGCCTCAAGCGCTTCAAGATGCAAGAGACATCATTCAAGCTTGTGGAGCTGCCAATTCCACGCCAAGCAAATCCACCAACCAGCGCTGTGGCTACAAACCATCCCGCTCTCGTGGCCGTTTGCGGTCTGGGGGCTGGACATCCTGGGACATTTCCCAACGGCGCAAGGTGGATATCTCTACCTCTTCGTGGCCATTGACAAGTTCACGAAATGGCCTGAAGTGGAGGCGACGCGAACAATCACAGCAGGCGCGGCGGTGAAATTCATCAGAGGCCTGGTCTGCCGCTTCGGAGTGCCTAACCGCATCATCACCGACAATGGCTCGCAATTCACAAGTGGCATCTTCAGAGCCTACTGTGAAAAAATGGGCGTCAAGCTCTGCTTCGCCTCAGTCGCCCATCCGCAGAGCAATGGGCAGGCCGAGCGCGCAAACACAGAGGTCCTCAAAGGCCTAAAGACCAGGACCTTCGACATCCTCAAGGGCCACGGCAAGGGCTGGATCAATGAGCTACCCTCGGTGCTCTGGTCCATCCGCACCACGCCACCCAAGCCCACTGGGAAAACGCCGTTCGCACTCGTCTATGGAGCCGAAGCAGTCCTCCCCGCAGAGATAAAGCATGGATCCCCACGGGTCCTTGCCTTTAGCGAGGACCAGCAAGAGGACCTCCACAACGACGACCTGCTGCTCCTTGAAGGGCTAAGACGTCGTGCCGCCCTCCGGGCGGCCAAATACCAGCAGGACCTGAGGCGCTACCACAGCCGCAATGTGCGCTCGCGCACCCTGGAGGTAGGTGATCTCGTCCTCAGGCGAATCCTCTCCAGGGAAGGCCTCCACAAGCTGTCCCCGATGGGCGAAGGTCCCTACAGGGTCACCCACATCGCCAGTCCTGGCGCGGCTCGCCTCAAGACACAAGACGGCGTCCCGGTCAAGAATCCATGGAACATCATGCATCTACGCAAGTTCTACCCGTGATCATTATCACGCCAGGGCATTTAGCGAAAGAGGCAGCCCACGGCTCAACCTCCAAGCACCTTTTTGTCCCTCAAGGTTAAGAGCTCAAGGCTAAAACCTCGCAAACCTTTGTATCCACAAGGAACAAATGAAAAAACGTGATTGTTATCACGCACGTGATCATTGTCACGTCGAGACGTCAAGCGGACGAGGCAGCCTACGGCTCAACCTCCAAGCATTTTCCGTCTCTAGAGGTTAGAATGCCAAACGGCTTAAACCTCCAAAAAATAGCTTTGTCTCCTAAGAGAGCAAATGCCACCGTGGTCATTGCCACACCCGTGATCATTGTCACGTCGAGATGTCAAGCGGACGAGGCAGCCTACGGCTCAACCTCCAAGCATTTTCGTCTCTAGAGGTTAAAACGCCAACGGCTTAAATCTCCAAAAACATAGCTTTGTCTCCTAAGGGAACAAATGCAAGTGGTCATTGCCACACCCGTGATCATTGTCACGTCGAGACGACAAGCGGAAGAGGCAGCTTACGGCTCAACCTCCAAGCACTTCCGTCTCTAGAGGTTAAAACGCCAAAAGGCTTAAACCTCAAATACATGCTTTGTCTCCTAAGGGAACAAACGCAATCGTGGTCATTGCCACGCACGTGATCATTGTCACGCCGAGACTCCTTGCGGAAGAGGCAGCCTACGGCTCAACCTCCAAGCTTTCTTGTCTCTGGAGGTTAAAACGCCAATGGCTTAAACCTCCAAAGCCCCAAAGTCTTCACTCGAGGGAAAACCCTCCGAGTTCTCAATTAAAAAGAGCCACCCTCGGGACGCTGAGGGTCTCGGCCACCAATAGGTGGTTCCCATGCCTCGACATGGTCAGAGCATTAACTTGGCACTCCCAAACATAATGACTCAATCTTGTTCGTAAGTGAACTTAGCGCTTCGGCGCCGCTAAAAAAATGTTTTTTGGGGGGTTTTATTTACGCATTACTATTGTTGAAGTGTGCGCTTATATCTCTCCACATGCGTACCTCGCGAGCGGGGGCTGAGTACGGTGCCAGTGCCTCAAATGACACACCAGCAGCACTGCAAAATCCAAGAGTCCGAGCTCTGGCTGGAGGGCAAGATCCCACAAACACGCCATCTCTACAGAGGACCTTGGTACTTACTATCCTCGCAAGGAACGCCTGAGGGGACCTATAAACGCGCACGAATCCCTTGAACCGTGTTTCAGCGTTTGGGTTCGCCCCTCTAACACCTGCAGGGAAGAATTCCCCCACGAGCCTGAAGGGGCATCCATGAGTGACCCCTCAAGTGGCCAACCTCGCCAGGCAAAAAGCCTCCCCAGGAGCGACCCCTCAAGTGGGCAACCTCGCTAGGCAAAAAGCCTCCCCAGGAGCGACCCCTCAAGTGGGCAACCTCGCTAGGCGAAAAGCCTTCGCAGGACGAAAAACTCGAGAAGCTAAGTCACGCACCCACGCTTTAAGAGCGCTTTTCTCTCCCTAGCCCGCGTGTTTGCCCCTCGAGCAACTTCGCTTTTCCTTACGCTTCATGCACTACTCGCACGTCTAAGGGGGGCACTTGAGCATCGCGACTCAAGGCTCTTACCTCTCGTAGGCCTAAACTCCCTCCGGCCTTGCGGAGTCATTGCGCCTGCATACCGAGGCGGCGGAGTCATGGCACGAAGAGATGGGACCTAACGACGCAGAGAACAAATAGGCATGAAGTTGAGTCCAAAGAGACCTCACGAGGGGCAGACAAGCTCAGATTAAAACAACATTTCAGAGTATATTAGAGGACCAAAAGTCTCAAGTTGTCTGAGCACACAGCTATTACAGATGCTAGCGCCCGCAGGCGCAGTCAAGAAGGGATCAGGGGGAAGCAGCACCGCTCCTAGCATTCTCCGTGGCACCGTCGTCAACCTCGGCGGAGCGAGCCTCCTCCCTGAAGTCTGGCGCAGGCTCCGCACGCCTGAAGCGGTTGCAAAAAGCATCCACCTGCTCGCGGAGGGAAGACGAGACGCGCTGCGCGACCTCGCCATGAGCGGCTTCGGTCACCAAGCGGAGTTCGAAGTCCGGCACGAGGAGCTTGATGTTGGTGAAGATGCGATCAATAGCCACCCCCAAAAGCTGCATGCTCTCGTCCTCGATCACCTCGCGAAGCTCGGCGGCGGGACCCTCCAGCGCCGCGAAGAGCTGGTCAAAATAGGCCAAGAGCGAGGCGGTGTCGTCGTGGCTTCCGGTCCCGGGGCACGGCGCGTCCGCACCGAGCCGCGCCGCAAACTCGCCGCCACGCGCAACCAGCGCTTCAAATAGACGCTCGCATTGCATCGCGGACGCACTGGACGAAGGGCCAGCGCCGCGAATCGCCTCGTCGTGAGCCTCCTCCGCTCGGCGCCGACCAGCCTTGGCGCACTTAAATCGGCGCGCCAGCTTGGAATTGGCCTTCTCGAGCTCAGCAAGCCGCTGAGCGCCCGCAGCATACTCGGCCTTGAGGCGGTCCTCCTGTTTCCGCAGCCGACCGCGATATTTCTGAAGAAGGGACCTACGGAGATGTCTCTCGTGTTCCGCGAGGGCCCTCTGCGCCGCCCTTGTCTTCTTGGCGAAGCGCCGCTCCGAGCGCTCGTCAGAGCGCTTCTGAGCAGCGACGTGCTCGTCAAACTTTGAGATCGCCTACGCCAGGCCTCCCTCGCGCGCTTCGAGGGCCTCGCGCTGGGCAGCCAAGTCTTTCTCCGCCTGGAGACACTGCTCCTCGCGCCGCTGCAGCTCCTTCCCCCTGAGGGCCAGCTGCCGATCACGCTCGACCAAGCTCTTGTGGTCCTCCTCCAGAGCGGCATGCGCTGCCTGGTGGGCTGTAACATCCTAGGATTTTTCAAATTCTGAAAAATCAGAAAAATTAAAAACTTTTTTGAAAACTATTTGTATGTCGATTTGAAAACAAAATTAATGCATGCATTCATCATTTTCTTGCATTATTTATATTTGAAATTACAATGGTTGAAATATTATTTCCACTTGAAAACCTATTTGAGAAAATATTAAAAATAAAATAACGATTATGCTATTTATCTTATTTTACTTTAATATTTTGATTGTAATTATTAGAAATAATTATTTTCATATGTTCACAATTGTGGTACCAAATTTTATTTAGCCATACATAAATTAATTAAATTTCTATTTCCAAATTTGACAAAAGTGTCAAATTTGCATTAAATCAAATATTCAAAATTAATATTTTTAAAAAGTGGTCAAAACATGTCCATAAATGTTTTAAAATAAAGATATAATTTTTAGAAATTTTTAGAAATTAATTTCACTTAATTCGGAGTTCTAAAATAAAAGTTATGAATGAATTAAGGAAAAAAAAATTCGGGCCAGCCGGCCGGCCCAGGAACGAACCGAACCGAGCTATCGTATCCAACTCAAACCCTGAAATTCGTTTTTCCAACCACCTTTCATTCAAACACGTATATCTCAAGCAATACAACTCCAAATCCGGATCCACTTGATCCTACGCGTTCACAACTCCGAGCCCTATCTATTCCACCATCCCTCCGCCTATATAAACCCCTGTAGCCGCCGGCATCTCTTTTACTCTTTTCGTTCCACCGAAACCCTAATCAGCGAAATAGTATTTCGTTCGTTCGACAAACAAAACCATCTCCAATCGCGACGGGGCCTTAATCATTGTTGTAGATCTCGTCGATACCTTTCCATCCCAATAAGCCTCAACTCTTTTCATCAAGCGTGGAGGAAGAATTTCGAATCATCATCCATCAGATCTGAAGTCGTATTTCTCTCGTTGCGTCAAATCGAAATTCCTTCGGTGAAAAGGTAGATCTACTCTATATCTACAACTTTCCTGTTGACAACTTTTTATTTTAACGTACGTAATTTTCTGTATAATACAGATCGTGTTTGACGTTGTTCGAGTAACCAAACCATCTTAAAAATTTGGGACGACAATACGAAAGTTGTTCCTCTGATCAAGACCTTTCTTTTGCCCCAAGCCTCACCTCTTTTGGTTCAGCGAGCTGAGAGATATTCGCGTTTGAAGTTTCGGATCAGACAGGTATTTTGCGATTTGTGACCAATCTATTCATCCACTTATGTTATAATTCTGATAATTAGAAAGAGCACGTAATTCTCTACAACTTTCGTTAAGAGTGTTTTTCCATCCGAGCAACTTTATTTTTGGTCAAATTCGTAGTCAAATCCCAGTCAGCCTGCCACGTCAGCAAGTCAATTCCTACGTCAGCAGTCAAAGTCAACAGTCAACCGAAGACCGGCAGTTTTGCAGAAAAATCTTAAATTTTAAATCTATCACTACTTTTTATTGGTTTGGTCAAAGTTTACAAATAAAATATTTTTGGAAAGCTTATGACACTTAGAAACTTTTGGCATCATTACTTTTATGTTTTGTCAAATTAAAATTTGTTGAAATTCAAAAGTGGCATTAATGGTAAATTGAACATAACTTCAAATTTGAAATTTAAAACTTGTCAAACTCTTTTGGTATAAATTTGAATGTCTAAGTATTGGCAGTAGTATTTTTCTACTAATTTTTGTAGAATAATTTTCTATGATTTTATAATTTATATTGATTAAATACTTTTAAGTGTTGTTTTAATGATTAAAATTGATTAAAACTTTATTAAAATTTATTTTCATCATCTATTCGAATTATAAAGTACTTAGTCATATTATAACCACTTTGGTATTAAAATGTACTTAGAAATATTTTGCCTCCTTAAACAAAATAAATTATTTGTTAGAAAATATTGATAAATATTTTTCGACAACACTCTTCCTTAGAAAAATTTCAACATCTTAAAGATGCTAAATCTTTTCCTTAGAAAATTTTAGCATCTAGAAAACTTAGTTGTTTTATTTTGTTAAGTGTTGTCCTTAGAAATAAATTGCATTGCATGCATGACATATCTATTGTATAGTTATACTCCTTATAGGAAAACTCCTTCCTTATTTTCCCTAAGTTAGGATTATTTTCAACCTAGTGTTTTGGTAAAGTGCTATGCACTTAGACACTTAGGATTTCCAAGATGGATCTAGAAGGCCATTGAAGGACTTAGCCAAAACAAGACTTCAGAAGTATCTCCAAGAAGTAGAAGCACTTAGAAGAAAACAGACTCTGGAAGCATCCTCAAGATGTCAAGCACTTAGAAGAAAAGTGAGAAGAAGTTCAAGAAGGCCAACCTCCTTTTTATTCTCTAAGTCTTTCTCTCTGCCTTTTCTTCTTCTCTGAGAACTCAAAATCCAAGACCAGCCTCGAGGATACAAGAACCACCAAGTCTGAAGATCAAAACTTCAATCAAGACATCATCAAGGAGAATATTACAAGTCTGGAGATGAAGCCTGGAGGACAACTACATCTTTCTTCTATCTTTTCCCTCTTTCCTAATCTTGTCTGTCACATTTGACTTAAACAATTTTGATCATGATATTATCATCTTGAAGTTGTTGGATCCTAGCGGCATAGTGAGATGAAGCGGCCTGGAAACAAACCTTACATGTCCACGTACATGAGACCTGTTCCACAATTTAAGTGGCTGGCCGGGTGTCTGTCTCTCTCACTTTAGTGAATATCCAATTTACAAAGAGTTGATAATAATTGTTGATCACCTCGAAGAATAGAGCTAGTAATTTTCTCTAAGTATTTTGCACATCAAGACTAAGCCATTAGAGTGCTTATTCAAGATGATATAAAACAAAATATTTTATTCAACTTATGACCTTAGCCCTTAGTCCTTTTGGACCAACCTATTTGCCTTGCATTAACTTAAAAGATTTTTCATGGCATGGCATGCATCTCTAGTCCTTAGAAATAACTTGCATATCATGCATGTCATGTTTTCCTTAGAAGTTTAAGAAACTTGTTTGTAGGTGTTGTGTTGTTTTATGATTGTTGTATTGTTGTTTGTTTGTATTGTTTAGACTGAACGGAGAGTCCCGAGTATCGTTGAAAAGAGTTGTGAACAACGACAACATTCAAAGGCAAGTGGCACACCTCATAAACTTCCTATTTCTATATGCATTACTTAGTGTATTTTTATATGCATGTGTAGGATAGTATTGCTATGCTAAACCTGTGTAGAATTCCTTATTCCTGTGTCTAGGTTCCTATGCAATACTTAGTAGAATTATTGATGCTATGCAAATGTTGTTTTGTGAAAATCTAAATTCTACTAAGTTAAGAATGAAACACCTGGGTGGTAAGTGGTTGCATAGTTTATGTTGAGTGGCTACTCAGGTCCATGTCTATGGTTCCTGGAGTATGTACACTTGTGAATGGCCACCCAGGAACAGAGGAATCTGAAGAACTCCGAGTGACGATTGCTTCCAGTGCAGCCATTGCCATATGGGCTCTGGCTTGATCAATTATGTTGTGTGGACTCTCTCCGGCTTGACAAGCAGATGTAGGGGGATGTTAGGTGGAACGGGTCAAGCCAGAGTGGGAGGGAAAATGCTTCTGAAAGATCTCGTCTCATTCTCTCCTTTCCTTATCACAAATGGTGTGTAAAGGATACCTTGGGTTGAATGGGTACAATGGTGAACGTGCACAACCTCTGCAGAGTGTAAAATTAAGTACTTAGCCGTGTCCCCGGTACAGACAATTTGAGCAGCTGATCACGGACGTCAACGGAGGATTCCATCATTCCAACTTCAGAAATAAAACTTGATGGGTGAACAAGGGAAGAGGAGATTTATGGTTTTCATGCCATACTCGTCTTGATTTCAAGAAAAGTGTTTTCCAAAAAGATAGGAAAAATTGGCTTTATGCAAAATAGCCTTGAACTCCACCAGCCAAATATGCATATAGGCTTTAGAGTTATTCCATTAAGTGTCCACCATAGTGTCACTTGCCAGACTCCATTTTTAATGGAATCTGACCCACGTTGTTGCAATATTTTTCTTGTTGCAGATTTGATCAGATGACGAGTGAGGTTTCGTTTAAAGGTTTCGAGTCTACAACCAACATGTTTTCGCCTGTGGCAGCATGAAAGTTATAGAGACTCACTGCTATTGTATTTCTGCTGTGTACTTTTTCAATGCTAGCTTTATGCTATGCAAATTGTATTGAATATTTGTAAGTCTGGATCATCGATGTAATAAAAATTGATACTTTGTTGTGATATTACATCGCAAACTGTGTGTGCAAACGAATCGATCCAGGGATTTGCACTATACACAGGTATCTGCCTTATTAAAAGTGCAGGTACGCTACATGGGCAGAACGCAGCTGGGACTCCAACCTTCCCAGCTCTTGGCGCTTTTGCGCCAGCGAGCCCTCCATCGCCTCGCGCTCGGCCGTGGCCTCTCGCAGGAGCTCCGCAGCGGCGTCGCGCTCTGCCTTGAGGGGCTCAAGGAGCTCGGCGGTATCGCGTATGGCCCCGTCGCGGATTTCCTTGGCAAAGCTGACGGCCTCTTCGCGGGCTGCCTACAGCGCCAAGTCCTCCCGCCGGCGTGCCTTGACGGCCGCATAGAAGGACGCCCAGGACTTCGCAAGCTCCTCCTGCTGCTGGGCGAGCCGTATGTCGCCGAGGGCAAGGTGGGCCTCCAGGCCCTCCAAGGACTCCCGCACAAGGCCAAACGCCACCTCGCGGCGCCCCCCGCTCCAATCCCAGCCTCGAAGAACCAGCTCCTGGCTAGACGAGGGCCCGGCCGCGGCGTCCGGTCCCGTGGGCCCAACCCCAGGTTGAACTCGGGGGCTGGGCGCGCCTCCGCCTTCATCCGCACCTGCCTCCGCTTTGAATTTCGAGCCAGTAAGGCGCTCGTCTTCTCCGGCAGAGCGAGCAGGCGAGGAAGCACCTCCTCCTACGGCCACACTTGCGCTTGCCGGCGCCTCGGTCGCTCCCTCCAGAGGTGGCAAGGGGGCCGTGGGCAAGAGTGGTGGGGGTGACGCGTGCGTTTGCGCCCCTGCGCACGGCGACGGCGGCGTGCGGAGCAAAGTCGCCTCGCGTGGTGGCGTAGTCGCGCCTTGAGGAGTCGGAGCGCGAGGTGTCGCAGGAACCGCATCCCCCGCGCGGTCCACTAGCAGAGGCTCAGGAGGCGGTGTATAAGCCTCCTGGCAGGGCACGACGTCCTCTGCTTGAGGCTCAGCCGCCCCCACTAGAGGCACGGCCGCTCCCTCCAGAGGCGCCTCCTCAACTGGGCCTGAAGCGGGTGCCTCCAGAGGCCTCGAAGGCTCGTCAGCCGCCACCGCAGCTGCGGCTCTCTTCACCTCTGGTGCCTCGCGAAGCCTGCGACGCTTCGCGGGCACCAGATCGCTGGCAAAAAACCCAAAGAAGGTGGTTCAGGAGAAGGCGGAGCAGAGGGGACAACCAAAGCCAAAAACGACCAAGTGGGGGGAATACTCACCATGGATGAGAAGCACCGGTGTCGACCCACGACAGGACGGTAGACCGCCACGAAGGTGTGGGCTTGGCGCCTAACTCCTCCAGAGGCAACGCCGCCTTCCTTTTTGAGGGGATGTCCGAGGGCCTCACCCCAGAGCGATCCACCACCGCCTTGGTGCGAGGCTCGAGCCTCCCAGGCGAGGCATCTGCTTCAGAGGCCGACCCCACCTCAGACGCCTCATCCACGAGGCGCGAAGGCGCCACAACGAAGGCGTCGTCATCACCCGACGAGATGTCGCAAATCTCGTCGGTGAAGGGCTCATACCTCCCTGGGAACGCCCCTCCTGTCGCGGCCTCTTCCTCGCCGCTCCAGGCACGGGAGGTGGATGAAGAGTCAACACCAACGACTGCACGTGCCGGCGGAGCGAACTCCTGGTCCATCATGCTCGCCAGACTGCGAGGAGTAAAGTATGGCATTCCGTCTAGGATGTCCGCGCGTTCGCTCAGGGAAAGCTGATGCAAACGACGCACGGAGCCGGCGACCTTCCCAGGCACATCCGGACTGGTGAAGAGGATGTTTAGAATTGTGTCGACCACGTCCGAGTCCAAGTCTTCCGGATGAAGCCGCATTGGGTCAGAAGGGCCAGCATACATCCACATCGGCTCCGAGTGCGCCTGGAGGGGGGCGTTGCGGCGTGCCACGAAGTACGCCGCGACCATCTGACCAGTGAGACCCTCCTCGCGGAGGAATCTCAAACGCCCCTCCAAGTGAGCATTATCCGCACCGCGGAGAACAGCCTTGCACCAGTGCGAGTTCTTCATGGGCGGCGCCTCCGGGACATCCAGGAACGCGCAGGGCGAAGAAGCGCCAATGAGCAGCCACTTCTGGCGAAAGTCGCCCACCTTCTTGAGCAGGGCTGTGACAGGCTTATCCCCACTCCAGGACATGGGAATGTACACGTTCCCCATGCCGTCCGCGATACGGAAGGAGACGCACCCTGTCCTTTCGCCAGCTGCCGTGCACCGCAGCGAGTAGAAGGTCCTGAAGAGCGCCACCGAGGGGTGCACGCCCAAATAAGCCTCACAAAGATAGGCGAAGATGGAAAAAATGAGTATGGAGTTGGGGTGAAGATGGAGGAGTTGAATTTGGTAGAATTCCAGTACTGCCTCCAAGAAAGGCGAGTACGGCGGCACCAGCCCAACGGTGATGGCGTGGAGAAAGATGGGATAGAACCCTGGAGGGAATCTCCCGAACCGGGCCGCTTGAAGCTTGCTGGCGCCGTGCTCGTTGGTCGGCCCCGCAACCAAGTGACGGATCTTCCCCAGAGCCTGAAGATCAGTGCGCGCCCCCTCGAGTGCCGCGCCCCGCACTACCTCCATGGCCGCCGCCCGTGAAGAAGACCTCGGTGCCGCCTTGCTCTTGCTCTTCACTGGGCCCATCAGAGAGGACTTGAGTTTTGGCGGAGACGAAGATGGGAGATTCGCAGGAAAGAGCGGAGGCGGAGAGCTCTGAGGAGCGAAAACTTCTGCGGGAAGAACTGGAAATGGTAACGGCTCTACGGGGCAACGCTCGGGCTTTATGTCCTCTCCAGGAGCAGTTACCGGGGCGTGGTGGGACCCCCCACGACTCGCGCCCCAGATCGTGCGAGTCTGTTAACCGCCCGGGTGCCGCGTGGCTCGGGCCGGCTGGGCACTAAGGGCCCACGACGCTTCGCCTAAGCCCATGGGCTCAGTCGTGCCCATCATGGTCCCGGGGGCTACTGTCGGCCCAGTGAGAACTGGGGTATGGAGAGCCCATACCCCCCAGTCCTCGCACGCGGGCCCATCAGACGAAACAACTAAGGACCAGGCGTCACCGCCTGGCGAGACCCTCGAGAGGCGATTCCCCTCGAGGGCCTGAAGAGGAATTGAGGGCCTCAAGGGACCCCTCGCCTCAGGGGACCCCCCGAGGCGAGAACCCGCCTGAGGGAAGTCCAACAGGAATCTCCCCTCAGGCCTGAAGGGAAACGTAGCGGCCAAGAAAGCACGGCAGGGCGCACGTAATCTCTGCCACGCTCATGCAGGGACGCACACACCCCCGTCGCTGTCCCTGGCTATAAAGTGGTCAACAAAGCCGCTCCGCCTGCTGCGCAGCTGTGAGGACCTTCTACTCTGGCAATAAAGCGGGTGGACGGCGCAACCCACCAACTGAGATCGTGATCGTGGGCTCCACCTCAGAGACGGCCCGCTCTGCTGATCGTACCGCGCGGTCGGCCACGGCTCCACCTTTATCAACCATGGACCGAGTCCATGGACGGATGGAGCGCGGTGGACTCATGCTCCGCACTGCCACTGGCAAGTGGGAGCCACCTTGAAGGCCAAGCCGGAGGAGAAGGCCCGAGGCGCCTATAAAAGAAAGGAGGCATCTATCGTAGCAAAGGTCGGCCCTTTGCGCGCACAACACCCTTTTAAACCTTAGCAACTCTGGTTAGGTTCGCCTAGCGCCGGAGGAGGAAGAAGATCATCGCTTCCCTCCCCAGGCAAGAACTGCCTCAAGGGGGCTTCCGGCCAGCTCAATTGTACTGTAACCTTCCACATATAATACAGACAAGCAGGAGTAGCGGTCTTACCTCCTCACGAGGGTCGTGAACCTGGGTAAAGGACGGTGTTTTCCGTGGTTGGGTGTGCGTCTTCTTCGGGTCCGGCGAGCAACGTCGCGGAGCCACTTGAGGGTTTAGACCTCCGCGTTCAATCCCCTATCGAACTACACTTCAGGAAGTGACTACCCCCGATTCCTGGGAGTCATAACCCGACACCCACCAGCACGAGGATGGAGCCCGGGGCGCCTATAAAAGGAGCAGGAGCTCCACCATAGAGACAGACTGATGGATCTCCAATCGGCTGATTGCTTCCTAGGCCCAGGAAACCTCAGCCAAGCGCATAGAATAGCCAATTGCTGGAAGAGGAAGACGACTGTTGTGTCCCTCTCCAAGCACCAAACTGCCTCAAGAGATCCCTCGGCAAGCTCATTGTTCTGTAACTTCCACAGTGCAATACAGACAAGCAGGAGTAGCGGTATTACCTCCTCCTGAGGGCCGTGAACCTGGGTACGGGCCGGCGTCCTTCTCTGTCGTGGTTGTCCCTCTCCAGGCCCGGCGAGCACCGTCGTCGTGCCTCTCGTGGATCGTTTGACCTCCGCGTTCAGTCCCCCCTTCGAAACTCTCTTCAGGGCGTGACTACCCCTGTTCCGTGGGAGTCACTCTCCGACAATACTAATAGTGCAACTATTTTAAATAGGCAAAGTGTGTGAAGAATGCAGAAAACCGTGCACTGGTCAAGCAGCACCATACCACTGGTTCTAGAAGCTAGCCTGCACATTGGGAAATTGTGGCAAGTCTTTTAACTGTACTTGTGCAAACCACACTTTCTCAGCAATTATGTGATGTACATTGCTAATGCTATTTTGGTACAATTATTGTAGAAAAGAACTATGACGGAAGATCAAGATAAGGAAAATCCTTCACCTATTGAATTTATAGGATTTCTCACACTAACAAGGATGGTATCATGAACAAGGAGTCGGAAGAAGCATATGTAAACAAATTTACCTCATTTCATTGCAGCAACCTTGTTAAATTTTCATTACAGTACTGACAAAAAGCATTTTAATCCTGCCGCAGGTAAACATGCTTCTCAAAAAAATGGGTCCCCGCCAAGAACATGAGCCCACAAAAACAGATTTGCAAATAGTTGAAGATGTCCTCAAGGAGAAATTGGCGAATAAGAACTCGAGGAGCACATTCCTCACGAGCTTGGGTCTGTCAGCTATATCCAGGAAATCTAGCATATCATCTTCACGCATCAAAGAATTGGAAGAAAGGCTAGAAGATCAGGAACATCACTCAGTAGAGTCAGCTGAAAAGTACAAGATAGAAATGAAGCAAAAGCTAAAGGCCTAGCAAGAGGAATTTGCAGAAGCTACAAGAAGGCAGCAAGAACAACTTGAAGCTCTAGAGAATTCCCATCGAGGGAAGTCTTCCGAATTTAACCTAGGCAGCAGGAAATGCAAGCCATGCTAAATTACCTCTTACGGAATCCGCAATCATCCCAGCCCAACTAAACATAGCGAATTGTTATTCGTGCACAGAAGCTTTCCCTCGTTTTTTCTGTGTATTTTTTTTATTTTTCATGTGTACTCTAAGTGCTTGTGTTATAATTATAGTTCATTTGTTTTATTCACCGCATTTGAAATATTCAATTTTCTGTGTATTTATTTTTGTTGAAATAAATGCCGTTACGAAAATTTCAAATAATTCATCACAGCCTAAATGTGGTCCCGCATGTCAGAAATCCGGTGGGTCCCACATGTCAGTAAACCGGTGGGTCCCGCATGCCAGCAAACCGGTGGGTCCACATGTCAGCACGTGCTTTCGTGGACCCTTTTGACATCATGCCACGTCAGCAGAGAACGGACCCACATGTCAGCATACACGTCAAGAGACACGTCGATTGCCACCTAAACAGCCACTTGTCAGCATCCACGTCAACAACCACGTAAACGACCACATCATCTTCATTGACCGACAGGTCAGTAGCTTTGACCGGTCTAAAACAGGTGACGAACCAATCAATGACATAATTTTTGTCACGCATTCCGTTCAACAGTGACAAATTTACGAATTAACGGTGACTAATAATGTTGTCATGCATTCCATCAATGCGTGACCCAAAAAAACGCGTCATCGATTATCCATAATGTGTGACGCGATTTTGTCGTGGTGTCACTATTTTGTAATCTGTGACGAGGATTTTGTGACAGGCTTAGTGACGCCCTAATATCATCACGAAGGGGTAATCCGTGACAAATTTCGTTAATACGTGACAAAATGACGGCGTCACAAAAGGCCAGTTCGGTTGTAGTGTTCGGGGATCACTTTGTGACTCCGCACCGCTCCAATGGAGACATAGCTTCCATTGGGAAGTGAACTTCGAGATAAATCATCGTCTCCAAGTGCCTCAGTATTTCTATACCCGAGCTTCTTACTTATGCAATTTACCTTGTGATAGCCATCGAGCTTGAAGTAATATATCTTGCTATCACATAGTTGCTTATCTTGCTTAGCATAAGTTGTTGGTGCACATAGGTAAACCTAGCTTGTTTAGGTTTCTTGCTTCGTAAATTAAACAAGAGTTTTATTCCGCATTCATTCAAGCATTAAACCATATTATTTTAATGCATGAGAAGCATTCCCTCTCAGTATAGAGTTTTAGGATAGCAAGGTGTTTGAAGCAAACACAAGATGACAACTGGCACAACAAGACTTACATAAAAACATATTGCAAGCATTATAAGACTCTACATTGTCTTACTTGTTATTCAAACACTTTTACTAGAAAATATCTAGACCTTAGATATACCAAACATGCAAACCAAATTTCAACATGCTCTTCGGTAGTTCTTCACTAATAGGTTTTCAACTACATAATACAAGAGCTTAAACATGATCTACTTCAGAGCTCAAAACAATTTCCATGCACCACAACATACAAGACAATGATCTACGAGAATATGAATATCTTTTCATTATACCATCTACCACATGTAGCATTTTCTATTTCCAACCAAAAACCAATCAACTTATTTTAAACATAAACTCTAAGTATTTAACAATGAGACAAGAGAGTAATTCATAAATGTTGCGGCTTTCAGCTTTCGCCATAAACATAAACAATAAGTGTTGAGCCTTTCAGCTTTCGCCATGAATATAAATAATAAGTGCTGAGCCTTTCAGCTTTCGGCATAAATATCAGTGGAGAATACAAATATTCATATAAAAAAGCGGAGCGTGTCTCTCTCCCACAAAAGAATGCTACGATCCAATTTATTCAGAAAATAAAAATAACAAAGCAAAAATAAGAGCACACAGACGCTCCAACTAAAGCACATAAGATGTGAGAGGATTATAATATAGTTTCACTAGAGATGACCTGATAGTTTGTTGATGAAGAAGGGGATGCCTTGGGCATACCCAAGATTAGACGCTTGAGTCTTCTTGAAATATGCTTTGGTAACCCACGGGGGCATCCCAAGCTTTGCCTTTTCACTCTTCTTAATCACATCATATCATCCTCCTCTCTTGATCCCTGAAAACTTCCTTCACACCAAACTCAAAGTAATCTTTATTAGAGGGTTAGTGCATATCAAAAATTCACATGTTCCGCAAGGAAAAAATCATCACCAATGCTACTGGACATTAGCTACAGCCACTGATATTTTTTGGAGCAACAAGATCAACTCAAAAACAGTAAAAGAGACAATGCAAAATAAATGGCAAAATCTGTCAAAAACAGAACAGTCTGTAAATACGAATTTTGTCGAGGCACTTAACTGGCTCAGATCAGAAAACTTACAACTAATGAAAGTTGCGTACATATCTGAAGATTACACACATAAAATTGCAGGGTGTTTCGATTTTTCTGGAATTTAATACGAAGTAAACAGTGGACAACAGAAAATCCGTTCATGTGCAGAAATCCAAATCTAGCATCAACTTTCTACTAGAGACTTTACTTGGCACAACAGTGCGATAAAATAAAGATACAAAGGAGTTTTTACAGAGGTAAGAAAGATACTTTACTCAAATAGAAGAAAAATTACAGAAATAAAATATTGGGTTGTCTCCCATAAGCGCTTTTCTTTAACGCCTTTCAGCTAGGCCAAATAGTTGTAATGATGCTCTCATGAGCATAGAAAATGAAGCTAAAGGAGTATCAAGAAGCAAATTCAAAACATATTTAAGTCTAACCCACTTCCTATGCATAGGAATATTGTACACAAATAAATTCACAAAGAATAAAGTGACAAGCATAGGAAGATAAAACAAGAGTAACTTCAAAACTTTCAGCATATAGAGAGGTGTTTTAGTACCATGAAAACTTCTACAACCATATTCGTCTCTCTCATAATAATTGCAAGTAGTAGAAATAAATTCAACCATATAACCACAAGAATCATTCAACTTAGATAATATAGGCACATAAAGAGGATCATTAAATTTATTTTGGAATTCATTAGCTTGCTTCCCTCTTTCAAATAGTTATTAAGATCAATATCAAGTTTAAGATCATGGTTGCAACAAAGATTTGGAACTAGAGACAATTGCAAACCACATAAGTATTTCTCAGCATAAGCAAATTTCTCCTCCATGGTGTAATTATGAGAATTCAAGAACAAAGTAGGACTCTCATGAGTAAGAGTATCATCACAAGCAGCAATTATATCATTTTTATCCTCACATAAATAAGTAACAACTTCTAAACATAGAGGATTATCAATAAGCAGAGGACCATCACCTAAAGCATTTTAATATAACATATTTAAGCAACACTCCTCATTATCATCAATAAGTTCACTAGTAGCATCATTAAAAAGCAAAGGAGCGTTATTAGTTTCATCATAATAGCATGCGCTATCATATATGACCATAGAATCATAACATTCAACAATATAGCATTCTTCCTCCTTAGGTAGGCATGGAGAGCAATCAAATAATGTAAGAGATAAAGAGTTACTATCTTTAGGAGGTAGATCCTCCTTTTGTTCTTCACTCTCCTCCTCTTTTTCATCCAATGAGATCATAGTTTCAGCAATTTCTACTTCCATAGATCCCTGAAAGAAAGCAAGTTCTTCTGGAGAATAAGTTTTCTCAAGAAATTTAGTGATATAAGGATTATCATTTTAATATTCAAGGCAATAACCAAGTATAGCATAATTCTCAGTTTTACAAGGAGCATCATCATTTTGAATATAACCAGCAATTTCATAGGCCCCCTTAAAAACAACAAATTCTTCAATTTGTTCAAGATTACAAAAATAATAGTTTCCTTTAGCATAAGCAGCCAACTTTTCATTATCATTATAATCACATTGGAAAGGGAGGTGTTTATGCCTTCTAGAACAAAAAGATTCAGTAAAGCAGTAGGATTCATCATATGTAGAACACAAGTTTTTAGCAAAATAATTCGATTTACTTATTTGTTACCATAAATGTGCCCCTTTTTTTAGACAATCGGTATTCCTTATAATAATTTTGTTGTTCCTCCGTGAACCCACCGTGCCAATAATATTTTGTATCAAATAGAGAAACCATTGATAGCAAGTAAATAACTAGACATAACAACAAACCGAAATAAACTAGATGCAAGAAACTAATTTTTTGCGTGTTTTTCATATAACGAAGCAAACAAGACAAAAATAAAAATAAACTAAGCAAGACAATAAAAAAGTAAAAAGATTGGAAGTGAGAGACTCCCCTTGCAGAAGTGCTTCTTCTCCCGGGCAACGGCGCCAGAAAAGATGTTGATGCACATGGTGTGTGAGTTGGGAAACCCCATGAGGAAGGTGTGATGAGTGCAGCAGAAAGTTTCCCTCAGTTATGAAACGAAGGTTTATCGAACCAGTAGGAGATGAAGACGCTTCTGAAGGTTGTTGTAGCTGACTTTGGCAGGGCGCACCACCGGTGTCAATAACGAATATGGAAATTGCACACAACACAACCAAGATACTTTGCCCCAACTTAACAGTGAGGTTGTCAATCTCACTGGCTTGCTGAAAACAAAGGATAATACGTATAGTGTGGAAAATGATGTTTGTTTGTAGAGAATGAAAGAGAACAGTGTTTGCAGTACGTTGTATTATCAATGTAAAAGAATGCACCGGGGTCCATAGTTCACTAGTGGTGTCTCTCCATAATAAATAATAACTAACATGCGGGTAAACAAATTACAGCTGGGCAATTGACAAAATAAAAAACTGCATAACAATGCATATACTAGTCACAGTGTCTAAAATGAGATTTACTTGGGCATTACAACATGATAAATAGACCATTCCAACCACATCTATGACTAATAATCCACCTTCCGGTTAGCGTCCGCACCCCATTCAGTATTAAGTTGCAAGAAAAAAATTTATTGCATTAAGTAAAGTGTGTAATGTAAGCAACACAATTACCCTTAGACAAAGCATCGCTGTTTTAGACCTAGTGGCAACAGCACATCCACAACCTTAGAGGTTGCTTTCACTCCCTAGATTAAATGGATATTGAACCCACTATCTAGCATAAATACCCCCTCTTGGAGTCACAAACATATACTTGGCCAGAGCATCTACTAGCAACAGAGAGCATGCAAGATCATAAATAACATATACATGATATAAATAAGCATCTTGACATAGTATTCAATATTCATCGGATCCCAGCAAACACAACATGGAGCATTACAATAAGATGATCTTGATCATGATAGGCAGCTCACAAGATCTAAACATGATAGCATAAGAGGAGAAGACAACCATCTAGCTACTGCTATGGACCCATAGTCCAAGGATGAACTACTCACGCATCAGTCTGGAGGTGGGCATGGTGATGTAAACCCCTCCGGTGATGATTCCCCTCTCCGGCAGGGTGCCGGTATGTAACATCCCAATATTTTGGAATGTTCAAAAATCACTAAAATTTAAATCTTTTGAAAAACATTTAAGTATTTTGCTTTGGAAAAGAAAATTTAGGCATTAGATTCATACATACATCAATCTCATCATTCATCATCTTATTAAATCACAAAGGGGTTTAATTCAAAAATCCATTGTATTTCATATTGCTCTAAAAATATTTATATTCTATTATTCTACTATTGTACCAAAATAAAATATGAATGGTTATTGATAAATGAGTGTAAAATAACTTAATTTCAAACATATTTGAATGTGGGTATTTCATAAATTTATTTAGCCAAAAATAAAATCATTTAAACCCTATTTTTCAAATTCATCATAATATGTCAAATTGTTATTAAACCAATATTTCAAAATTATTAATTTAAAAAAGTTTTCAAAACATGCCCACTAATGTTTTAAAACATAGATATGGATATTACAAATTTTTAGAAATTTGTTTGACATCATTTGGACATTTAAATCAAAAGATATGAATAAAATGGAAATTTCAGAAAAGGAAATTCATTTGTGACGTCAGCGATGACGTCACTGCATCTTCAACCTCCAGCCGGGAATTCCGCCCCGATTCGCTCCTACCTTTTCGTTCGATTCGCGCAAATTAAGCGATTAAAATCCTAACTGAGGACGCCTATAAATTATCCGTGTCCCCGCCTCCGTTTCCCCTCTTGAGCCCATCGAAATCGTGCCGCCAGGCCGCTCAGAAGGCTCGCCGGAGCTCCGCCGGTCGATCGCCATTTTTCCTCTGCCCCCGGCGAGGTAAGCCGCCCCAAGCCCCGAGACCCCATCCATTCTCTTCCCCGTGTCGACGCGCAACTTCCAACCCCTTCCTCGCTTCATTTCCGAAGCAGTTCGTCGGGGAGGAGCTCGACCGAAGCTCGCCGGCAAAAACCGCGCCTCCGTCCGTGCCTTCACCCCTCTCTCGGAAGCGCAGCTCGACGCCGACCACCTCACGGAGCTCGCCACGCCGCGCTGAACTCCGGCGTCATCTCCCTGAGCGAAGAGGACCACCGGAGCGTCGTGTTCGTCCAAACCCTAGCTGTCGTCGCCGTCTACAACCTCTCCGGCCACCGGTGCCGCCACGGTGTGGTCTCCTTCCCCAGATCTGTCCGATCTGAAATCAACGACCAGGATTAGATGTTGTAATCGAAGGGGTACGATTTGATCTGGACCGCCAGATCCAGATCTGACGGCCCAGATCTACTCACTTACCCACGTAGGATCAAGTCAGCGCCACGTCGTGCCTCGTCAGCGTCCAGTCAGCTGCCACGTGAGAAATGATTTTCTTATTTAAATTTAATTTGGCAGTTTTATAGAAAAGACCCTGCAACTTAAATCTGTTACAACTTTTTACTCACACATCCAAATTCAAATATTTTTATATATTTGGAAAGCCATTGACATGTAGAATATTTTAGATCTGTTAGATTTAAAATTTGACTTAGTTTAAAATATTCAAATTTCAAATGGTGAATTTAAGTATTTTTGTCATAACTTTAAATCTATAAATCCAAAAATTGCAAATAAAATTGTTTTAGAAACTTTGGAATATTTGTAATATAATGCCTCTGTTATAAAATAATTTTGAGTAGTATTTGGATGAATTCATAGTTATATATTTAAAATCGAATAGTTGAATATTTTCAACATAACTTTTAATATAAACATTATTTTTGGATAAATCCAATTGCAATAAATGTATTTAAATCCCCTCTGTCTATTAATACTAATTATAAAATTTTGTTATAAAAAAATTGAATCACATAAAACTTTAATCTTATAATTATTCCTTTATTATATTTTGTGAAAATAGAAATTAATTAAATTGCATTAGCATAATTGTTCATGTGATTAAAAATTGCATTTCAGGCATATCATATTTTATTTTGTGGTTATATTTTCCATAAGAAAACTCCTTCCCCATTTTCTCTAAGTTAGGATTATTTCCAACTTAGTATTTTGGTAAAAGTGCTATGCACTAGATACTTAGGATTTTCAACATGGAGCTAGAAGACCAATGAAGGACTTAGAAGAAAACAGACTCTGTAAGCATCACAAGATGTCAAGCACTTAGAAGAAAAGTGAGAAGAAGTTCAAGAAGCCCAACCTCCCTTCTATTCTATAAGTCTTTCTCTCTGTCCTTTCTTCTTCTCTGAGACTTCATGAAGACTAAGTAAATCCAAGACCAGCCCAGGCGATACAAAAATCATCAAGTCTGAAGATTATTCAAGTCTACCAAGAATTCAATCAAGACATCACTAAGGAGAATACTACAAGTCTGGAGATGAATCCTGGAAGATAATCTACATCATTTTCTTCTATCCTTCCTAATCTTGACTTAAAACAATTTTTGATCATGTTATTACCATCTTGAAGTTTGTTGGATCCTAGCGGCATAGTGAGATGAAGCGGCCTGGAAACTAACCTTACATGTCCACGTACATGAGACATGTTCCACAACTTAAGTGGTTGGCCGGGTGTCTATCTCTCTCACTATAGTGAATATCCAATTTACAAAGAGTTGTTGATAATTGTCGATCACCTTAAAGAACAGACTTAGTACTTTCTCTAAGTATTTTGCACATCATGCATAGCATATTTTTGTATTGTTATTTTGGTTTGTATGTTTATGTGTGTTTTGTTTGATGTGTTTGAAATTTCGGAGGGAAACGACAACTGTTGCAGCTGTTGTTGCTATTCTTCTTGTTGCCAAGGCAAGTGACACACCTCATAAAGTTCCTAAGTATTTTCTATGCATAACTTAGTTATTTTCCTATTCATGAGTAGATCTTAGTAGATTTGCTATGCAAGACTTTAGAATTCCCTATTCCATTGTGTCTAGGTACCTATGAGATGACTTAGTAGAATTTTGATGCTATGCAATTGATGAAAGGTTTTACAAAATCTTAAGTGACTACTCAGGACCATGTCTATGAGGGTTTTCACCTGAGATAGTTTTTACTATATTTAGGATCATAGTATGTGGGGTTTTTCACCTGGGAGTGCACATCACTAAGTTTATGAATCATCTGGGTGGATTGGTTGTGTCACGCCCCAGAAACGGGCCTAGTCATAACAACCGCCGCATGTCTATAAACATGAAGATTATAAACATGTGAGGCTAAATAAACTCCGATTCATTTCACAAGCTAGCACCAAGGAGCCACTTTATTTATTGTTGAGCTAAGGTGGTACACAAGATCTGCTACACAAGTATGATTTGCATGTAGCTACTTTTATTCATATCCCTTCCCGTAGCACTACTCTTACTAGCTACCATCAACACCAGCTCACCTCTGTAAAGACATAGAAAAAACAACAAGAATGAATATGATGCCATACTCAGCAAGCATGCAAGAACCAGGATGCACTAGACAACACGGGTAAAGATAAAAGAGCAGATTAGTGGAAATAAAAGGATACGGCAATGGTAAAATAAACCAGAAGGAAAAATGGAGTTAAAATAATTGGTATCACATGTGACAGCAAGTTTCCCGACCCGGGAATCACAGGGGTGAAAATTCACGCTTTTACGCTCTGCAGAGGGGTAATCCGACATCGGCAGCCCCGACCAGCACCACACAGGACACCAATCGGGCAAGGCCCTTTTTACCCGCTAAGACCCGGACACCTCGACATACTAGTGTCAGTCGCTCCTACGGATCCATCACCGACACGTTCCAGAACGAGGGTCGTTCCTACCGGAGAACCCAGACAGTCCCATGCCCGTACTGCGACCGGTACAATATGTTTGCCGTCGTGATACCAGCATTTTCAAGGGATTAAAAAAAATCAATAGCTAAGACAACATGGAAAGATAGCACGATATTTCTTAAAAATCCCCAAAACTTAGAAAAACGCAATCCTTAGCTATTCCACTGAATATGCCAAAGACATGCATGGCCTTTGTCATCGCTAGAAAGTAATTCAAGGACAAGTTTCTCGTACCAGAAAGAGTAAGGAAATTTAGATAGAGATTGTGCAACAAATAAGTATGCAGCAGCTAGTAGTGCACATGAAATTACAGCAAGGACATGGCGTGTGAGAGATGCAAGTGCTAATCATTGATCAAGATTTTACTAAGAGCTTCTCACTTAATTATGGTGTGCATCCTGCTAAGTGAGGTACAGATACAAATAGTGGCAGTATATGCATGGACCAAATAATCAAAGGAATAGTCCACCACTTAAACAAACAGCTGCTAGGGAAAAATATGGCCACAGGGCTACCATCGACATGGAGAGAAGCTAGTCACGCATAGCTCACAGGAGTTGACAGGAGGTAGTGTGTAAGAAATAAAAAGCTAGACATGGCAACAGTATGGTACTGTACTAGGAGAGAGAGAGAAAATTTTGGAAGGAGACGCATGCTTGCCTTCGGCTCTTCTCGTCAACTCCGCAGCAGAATATCTCTGCTGATCTGCACTGCTTCATGCTCTACTCCGTCGTAGTCTACTTTAATTAGTGAAAGAGTGGGTATGATCTGGCTGCTAGGATGCATCCTATTTATAGCTGAGCTTCTACGGACCGCTTAATCTATGCGGCAGAGTTATCCACACCTCTATTTCCTTTTTCTCCTACGGGTAAACATCTACATTTTTTATTGACTGATGCGTAAGCCTCTCCTGTCCTAGTGACCCAACACGTCGATTCTGCATGCAAGTGAGTCATCTCTGTAATGCTAAATGCAGGGCACACTCGGTAATCACCCTCCTTTTCCACACCATAGTCAGCAGGAGAAAATCTAAAGACAACAGAACTATTTGAGGACCCACCCTCAGCCTGACTAGTGTATGGGCTGCTATGCTTACCCCATAAGCAACCAAAGATTTTGCTCTAGAAAAAATTAAACTATTAACATACTCAATTTATTATTTTAAATCTTTCCATTTAAGCACCTTAAATACCAGAGGTATTACATCCTCCCCTACTTAGAAAAAATTTCGTCCTCGAAATTTAGTTACCCGTAATCTGAAGATGTGGAAAACATGCACGTAGGTCGTCTTCTTTTTCCCAAGTCGCCTCCTCTTCGATGTGATTACTCCATTGTACTTTCAAAAATCTGATTGTTCGTTTTCTCATGACTCTGTCCTTATAATCCAGAATTTTTATTGAATACTCCTCATAGGATAAATCAGGACGGAGTTCTGTTAAGGGCACTTTTACTGTCTCAGGCAGATTCTCACATCTCTTTAATGTTGATACATGAAAAACGTTATGCACTCCAGATAAATTTGGAGGTAGATCCAGACGATAAGCTACTGCTCCAACTTTGTTAGTGATATGAAATGGCCCGACATACCTTGGGTTTAATTTTCCTCGTAGGACAAAACGGCTTGTTCCTTTCTTGGGAGAGACTTTTAGGTAAACAAAATCACCTGGCTTTAGTTCTACTTCTCTACGCTTGAGATCTGCTTGTTTCTTTTGCCGATTCTGTGCCACTTTCAAATGTTCACGAACAATACGCAATTTTTCCTCTGCTTGTTGAACTAATTCCGGACCAAGGTATTTTCTCTCACCAATTTCTTCCCAACATATTGGAGAACGACATCTCCTACCATACAGAGCCTCAAAGGGTGCCATTTTAATGCTTGACTGATAACTATTATTATATGCAAATTTAACCAAAGGTAGTGCTTCATCCCATTTTTCATTAAAGTCTAGTACACTGGCGCGCAACATATC
Source organism: Poa annua (assembly GCA_026929855.1). NCBI lineage: Eukaryota > Viridiplantae > Streptophyta > Magnoliopsida > Poales > Poaceae > Poa > Poa annua. Next base: position 49,475,707 of record CM049428.1, read on the forward strand.
CTCTAATATTTGTATAACTCGCTCTGACTGTCCGTCGGATTGAGGATGATATGATGTGCTAAAATTTAACTTTGTTCCTAGTGCACTATGCAAACTCTTCCAAAATCTTGAAACAAACCTTGGGTCTCGATCACATACGATGGAAAGTGGAATGCCGTAGTTAGCTACTATCTCTCTGATATATAATTTGGCTAACCTTTCAAGCGAAAATGTCTTCTTTACCGGTATAAATGCCGCCACCTTGGTCAGTCTGTCTACCACCACCCATATGGCGTCATAACCCGCGGAAGTGCGAGGCAGTCCAGTAAAAAAATCCATGCTAACTCCTTCCCATTTCCAGGAGGGAATTTCTAACGGTTGTAGAAGTCCCGCCGGCTTCTGATGATCTACCTTTACCTGCTGACAGATTGGGCATTCCAGAACAAACCTTGCTATTTCCCTCTTCATGTTTGGCCACCAAAAATTTCCTTTAATGTCAAGGTACATTTGTACTGCATGGGTGCAATGTGTATGGGGTGGAGTGAGCCTCACTCAAAATTTCTAACTTTAGTCCAGGATGGTCAGGCACACATATGCGGTCATTTAACCACAAGGACCCATCCAATCGTACCTCAAATTCTGATGGCTTGCCATGTCCAGTTTCCTGTTGAAGCCTCACAAGAAAAGGATCATCTCATTGTTGTACCCGTATTCTATCCTGCAAATCAGGCTTGACTTGTAGTGCCATCATAGTGCTGGGACATCCACGTACCTTCAACTCTATGCCCAACTTCTCCGGGTCTCTCAAGATATCTCTTTGGGTGCTAATTAAGTGTGCTAAACTGCAATCACCCTTCCGACTTAGTGCATCAGCGATAGAGTTTGCTTTACCTGGATGGTAATTTATGTTGAGATCATAATCTTTTAGCAATTCGAGCCACCTTCGTTGTCGCATATTTAATTCCTTCTGAGTGAATATATATTTCAAACTTTTGTGATCCGTATAAATTTCGCAGTGTTCACCATATAAATAATGCATCCATATTTTTAGAGCAAAAACCACCGAACCCAGTTCCAAATCATGAGTTGGATAATTTTTCTCATGCGGCTTCAATTGTCGAGATGGGTAAGCAATTACCTTATTATTCTGCATGAGTACGCAGCCCAAACCAATATCTGAGGCATCACAGTAAATGGTAAATCCAATTCCAGCCACCGGTACTGCTAACACCGGTGCAGTTACTAGGCGACGCTTCAGTTCCTGAAAGTTCTCTTCGCATTTCTCAGTCCAAATAAATTTTGTCCCTTTACGTGTGAGCTGTGTAAGAGGCGATGCCAATTGGGCAAATCCCTCAATAAATCTCCTATAATATCCGGCTAGGCCGAGAAAACTTCTTATCTCAGTAACAGTTGTCGGTCTCTTCCAGTTTACTACTGCCTCAATCTTTGCCGGATCAGCTGATATACCTTTTTCCTGAAATAACATGACCTAAGAATGCCACCTCTTTCAACCAGAAGTCACATTTCTTCAGTTTGGCATATAATTTATGATCTCTTAAAGTTTGAAGGACTATTTCCAAGTGTTGTGCATGTTCTTCTTCTGTCTTTGAATAAATCAGTATATCATCAATAAAAACAACCACAAACTGATCCAAAAATGGCTTGAATACGCGATTCATTAAATCCATGAAGGCTGCGGGAGCATTCGTTAGTCCAAATGGCATAACAACATATTCATAGTGTCCATACCTCGTACGGAAAGCTGTCTTCGGAATATCTCATTCCTTAATTTTTAGCTGATGATATCCCGATTGTAAATCTATCTTTGAAAACACCCGGGAACCTTGCCGTTGATCGAATAAATCATCAATTCTAGGTAATGGGTATTTGTTTTTGATAATCACCTTGTTAATCTCTCGAAAATCAGTGGCCGTAATGTGTGATCTTTCTTTTCCGCAAATAATACTAGAGCTCCCCAAGGTGACATGCTTGGGCGAATAAAATGTTTTTCTTCTAATTCCTTGAGCTGCCTTTTCAATTCCTTTAATTCTGCCAATGCCATCCTGTATGGGGTTTTAGAAATAGGTCCAGTGCCAGGGACTAAGTCTATACTGAACTCAATCTCTTGGTCTGGCGGAAGTCCTGGGAGTTCATCATGAAAAACATCTGGAAATTTCTTAACTATCGGAATTTCTTCGATATTCCTTCCCCTCACCTCTAAATTCATTACCGAAGAGTGCTCAGTTTTGTACCTTGCTTGATATACGATCTTACGCTGACCTGGTACGTGTAGTATCACTCTTTTCCTTTGACAATCGATTAACGCTTGATTTTCTGATAACCAATCCATGCCTAAAATAATATCAAAGTCATGCATATCTAGCACTATCAGATCTGCCACAAAGTCGTGCCCTTTTATTACAACACAACAATCAGGGCATATGCTTCTAACTGTTACCTCTGCCAGAGGGGATTATACACATATCCTTCTTTTAAGAGGAACACTTTTTATACCATGCACATGGACAAATTGTGTGGACACAAACGAATGTGTAGCACCAGTATCAAATAAAGTGAATGCATTTTTTAAGCAGACTTGAATAGTACCTTTCACCACGTTGTTGTCCTTATCTGCTTCATGCTGGGTCAAGTGGTTCACCTTAGCACGTCCAGTCGCCGGCTTCCTTCCGGAACCATTGTTTGGTCTTTGAGCATATCCACTGGTGCTAGGAGGTGGAGCTGGTAAATACAGTTGAGCTGGCGGTGCAGGCAGCTGTTTCGGTGCTGCTGATTTGAGTACATTTTGTTTCTCGGAGTGGCGACACTCCCCGATCATATTTCCCTCTTTCCCGCAACCAAAACATTTTCCTCGTCGATGCTCACACTGAAATGATGTGTGGTTTCCCTGACAAATGACACAAATGTTACCTCTTGGCTGGGGTGTCAGACGGTTGTTCGGCCGCCAGTTCTGGTATGGCTTCTTTTGCATACTTCCTTGACCTCGATGATCGCCCTTGAACTTCTTTCGTTGTTGCTCACCTTCCTCTTGCTCTTCTACGTATGCTTGCTCCACAGTCAAAGCTTTGTTAGCAACATCTCGGAAAGCCTTGAGTTCAAACACTTCTACACGTGCCTTAATAGGTTGGCGAAGTCCTTGCGCGAAACGCCGGGCCTTCGCCTCATCGTCTTGGACATACACAGAAGCATAACGAGCAAGTCTGGAGAATTCTATTTCATATTCCGAGACCGACTTATTATCTTACTTTAACTGTAAAAAGGCTAACTCCATTTTCCTCTGGACACTTTCTGGAAAATATTTTCTATTGAACTCTCCTTTGAATGAGTTCCACGTGAAAACCTGATTCTCAGGGTACTTCTTCGTATGTACTGACCACCAGTCAAAGGCCCCACCTTGCAACATGAATGTAGCTAAGGTGACCTTCTCGTCATCAGGACAATGCATGGCAGTGAAAATTTTCTCTATTTCCGTCAGCCAATCCTCGACCTCAAGCGGATTTGCACTGCCGCGGAAAATGGGAGGATTTAGTCGCAGAAATTTGCGTATGCCACCATGATGTTCTCCATGAGATTCTTCTCTCCCTTTGGTTGATTGCTGCACCAGATGTCCTAGTATTTCATTTTGTTTTATCTGGGTTTGTTGTTGTTGATGCAGAAGGTTCAGTAGCAGCTCATTAGGGGGAATAGGTGGGTCTGATGCAGCTCCAAGAGGGTCCCTACTAACCCCAGTATGAGTTGCCGAAAAATCTCCGTTGTGACTCATCTAGGTAATGACGAAAAACAAACAAAATTAATACACGAGAACATACATTAGTCCGTACTCAGTTTATTTGTTTATATAAGGGATGGCAGTAAGTACAACCAACATCACACATCCTGACAGCTAGATGTGTTCCTGCCATCGATCATGCACATGCACCACTTCCCTCACATGAACAAGTGCTAGCTAGCTTTCACTACCAAGGTCTACTACTCCTATCACGTACTAGCTGGGTCACATCACAAGTCACGATCCGCTTCTACCAATTATTTCTAGAGGTAGACACTAGCATGAATGTATGCATACATGACTTTAGGTGGCACTGTTCGCCCCCTCCTCTGACTCCTTCTCTGCAAGTTTCAGACGAAGATCCTTGTTTTCCACCATCAGCTCCTTGATCTGGCTTGCCTGCTGGCTAGCAATGTCCTCGAACAGGTCACGCTCCCTTTTCATCTTCTTGTTCTTCTCTTCCTCCAGCTCGACCCACTGATCCCTATCTTCTATCTGCATTTCAAGATCATGCTTGATCTCATAAACGCAGTCGTCATGCTCCTGCTTGAGAATCTCCAACTCGTGTTGCTTCTCCTGATTGAGATTCTCCAACTCCTGATGCCTACGGGCCTCATGATACTCATGGAGCTGGGTCATCTCCATGCCGTGTTGCTGCTCTTTCTGTGCCATTGCCATGTGTAGACCCCAATACTCAAACGAGTGCAGATCTACCAGAGTAAATTTTGCAGTAAACTGAAGACATTTCAGCGCTTCACAAGCCGCGTTGCCGCATGCCTCAGCAGCGTCAGCTTCATAGCCATAAATGGTCTGATAAGAACTGTCATCACTGGGCTTGAACTGAGCATGCACAGCACCTAGGAAGCCTACTTCTTCTACAAGCTGGGAAGCAGAAAACACAGGAAAATCTAGATGGTAGTGCTCGGACACCTCCTCAAGGAGTCCCACAAAGTTGAGATGGAGAATATCAGGTGGATCCATCACTGGTGGATCCATCCCTATTTTGTTATCACATGAGTTAGTACCAGATAATGCAACAAATATTTTTATTAGACATAAAAATAAAACTCATAGTGCAAGAAGAACACATCAGCAAACATAATCGTTTCTTTCTATGCTCCTACACTACCCATTTAATTAAACCCACATTGTCTATAACAATTTGATTTATCTTCTTATTTACTGTTTTAAACCTATGCTCTGATACCAATAAAGTTGTTACGCCCCAGGCCTAGTCGTAACAACCGCCGCATGTCTATAAAAATGAAGATTATAAACATGTGAGGCTAAATAAACTCCGATTCATTTCACAAGCTAGCACCAAGGAGCCACTTTATTTATTGTTGAGCTAAGGTGGTACACAAGATCTGCTACACAAGTACGATTTGCATGTAGCTACTTTTATTCATATCCCTTCCCGTAGCACTACTCTTACTAGCTACCATCAACACCAACAGTGCTCACCTCTGTAAAGACATAGAAAAAACAACAAGAATGAGTATGATGCCATACTCAGCAAGCATGCAAGAACAAGGATGCACTAGACAACACGGGTAAAGATAAAAGAGCAGATTAGTGGAAATACAAGGATACGGTAATGGTAAAATAAACCAGAAGTAAAAATGGAGTTAAAATAATTGGTATCACATGTGACAGCAAGTTTCCCGACCCGGGAATCACAGGGGTGAATATTCACGCTTTTACGCTCTGCAGAGGGGTACTCCGACATCGGCAGCCCCGACCAGCACCACACAGGACACCAATCGGGCAAGGCCCTTTTTACCCGCTAAGACCCGGACACCTCGACATACTAGTGTCAGTCGCTCCTACGGATCCATCACCGACACGTTCAAAAACGAGGGACGTTCCTACCGGAGAACCCAGACAGTCCCATGCCCGTACTGCGACCGGTACAATATGTTTGCCGTCGTGATACCAGCATTTTCAATGGATTAAAAAAATCAATAGCTAAGACAACATGGAAAGATAGCACGATATTTCTTAAAAATCCACAAAACTTAGAAAAACACAATCTTTAGCTATTCCACCGAATATGCCAAAGACATGCATGGCCTTTGTCATCGCTAGAAAGTAATTCAAGGACAAGTTTCTCATACCAGAAAGAGTAAGGAAATTTAGATAGAGATTGTGCAACAAATAAGTATGCAGCAGCTAGTAGTGCACATGAAATTACAGCAAGGACATGGCCGTGTGAGAGATGCAAGTGCTAATCATTGATCAAGATTTTACTAAGAGCTTCTCACTTAATTATGGTGCGCATCCTGCTAAGTGAGGTACAGATACAAATAGTGGCAGTATATGCATGGACCAAATAATCAAAGGAATAGCCCACCACTTAAACAAACAGCTGCTAGGGAAAAATATGGCCACAGGGCTACCATCGACATGGAGAGAAGCTAGTCACGCATAGTTCACAGGAGTTGACAGGAGGTAGTGTGTAAGAAATAAAAAGCTAGACATGGCAACAGTATGGTTGTACTAGGAGAGAGAGAGAGGAAATTTTGGAAGGAGACGCATGCTTGCCTTCGCCTCTTCTCGTCAACTCCGCAGCAGAATATCTCTGCTGATCTGCACTGCTTCACGCTCTACTCCGCCGTAGTCTATTATAATTAGTGAAAGAGTGGGTATGATCTGGCTGCTAGGACGCATCCTATTTATATCTGAGCTTCTACGGACCGCTTAATCTATGCGGCAAAGTTATCCACGCAACACGTCGATTTTGCATGCAAGTGAGTCATCTCTGTAATGCTAAATGCAGGGCACACTCGGTAATCACCCTCCTTTTCCACACCACAGTCAGCAGGAGAAAATCTAAAGACAAGAGAACTATTTGAGGACCCACCCTCAGCCTGACTAGTGTATGGGCTGCTATGCTTACCCCATAAGCAACCAAAGATTTTGCTCTAGAAAAAATTAAACTATTAACATACTCAATTTATTATTTTAAATCTTTCTATTTAAGCACCTTAGATACCAAAGGTATTACATCCTCCCCTACTTAGAAAAAATTTCGTCCTCGAAATTTAGTTACCCGTAATCTGAAGATGTGGAAAACATGCACATAGGTCGTCTTCTTTTTCCCAAGTCGCCTCCTCTACGGTGTGATTACTCCATTGTACTTTCAAAAATCTGATTGTTCGTTTTCTCATGACTCTGTCCTTATAATCCAGAATTTTTATTGGATACTCCTCATAGGATAAATCAGGACGGAGTTCTGTTAAGGGCACTTTTACTTTCTCTGGCAGATTCTCACATCTCTTTAGTGTTGATACATGAAAAACGTTATGCACTCCAGATAAATTTGGAGGTAGATCCAGACGATAAGCTACTGCTCCAACTTTGTTAGTGATTTGAAATGGCCTGACATACCTTGGGCTTAATTTTCCTCGTAGGCCAAAACGTCTTGTTCCTTTCTTGGGAGAGACTTTTAGGTAAACAAAATCACCTGGCTTTAGTTCTTCTTCTCTACGCTTGAGATCTGCTTGTTTCTTTTGCCGATTCTGTGCCACTTTCAAATGTTCACGAACAATACGCAATTTTTCCTCTGCTTGTTGAACTAATTCCGGACCAAGGTATTTTCTCTCACCAATTTCTTCCCAACATATTGGAGAACGACATCTCCTACCATACAGAGCCTCAAAGGGTGCCATTTTATTGCTTGACTGATAACTATTATTTTAATGTTGAGTGGCTACTCAGGACCATGTCCATGAGGGTTTTCACCTAAGATAGTTTCTACTATACTTAGGATCATGAACGTGGGGGTTTTCACATGAGAGCACACTTGTGGAAGGCCACCCAGGAACAAAGGGATGTGAGAAATAAATGGAGAAGATTGTGAAGGACGCAAGGAGAAGTATTCCAAGTAAAGACTACAGCTGATCAAGGAACATGGAGGAATCCCAACATTCTAATTTCTTAATAAAATTTTGATAAACAACAGTGGACTAGTCAGGACCATGTTCATGGGGGTTTTCACCTAAGATAGTTTCTACTATACTTAGGACCATTGAATGTGGGGGTTTTCACCTGAGAGTGCACCTAAGGACGAGATATCTTTTGGTCCACTGGAACTTGCCAGTGTTGCCAGCTATGATGTTGAAACTGTTTTTATAAAGTGATAGGATAAAATTGGCTTTATGCAAAATAGACTTGAACTCCACCGGCCAAATATGCATATAGGCTATAGAGTTATTCCAGTAAGTGTCCACCATAGTGTCACTTGCCAGATCCATTTCTAATGGAATCTGACCCACTCTGTTACAAATTATTATTTGTTGCAGAAATATCTAACGAAGAGTAAGGATTACGTTTGGGTTTCGAGTCTGCACCAACATGTTTTCGCCTGTGGCGTATCATGAAGATGGAGGCTCATTGAAGATTTTTTTCCGCTGCTTTATTGTTTTGAGCTAGCTATAAGCTATGCAAAGATGTATCGAACTATTTATTTTACCAAGTCTGGATTATTCGTGTACTATTGATACAATGTTGTGATATTCATCGTAAACTGTGTGTGCAAATGAATCGATCCAGGGGTTTGCACTATACACAGGTACCTGCCATATTTATAAGTGCAGGTATGCTACACGGTAAGAGCTTTTGAACCCTCCGAACTAGAGTCGACGACGGTGGCGGCTATGGGATGTTTCGTGGAAAAGTGTTCGGGTGCTTAGGGTTTTCCCGTGGGGGTCTTTAAATAGGCGAAAGGGCAACGTCGGTGGGCGCCCGAGGGACCCACACCACGTGGCAGCGCGACAGAAGGGGGCGCGCCGCCACCAGGTGTGGCTGCCTCGTGGCCCCTCTTCGTCACCTCTTCGGACTTCTCGAACGATCCAGAAAAATAGGGACTTTGGTTTTTGATTCGTCCAATTCCAAGAATATTTCCAAAACAACTTTTCTGAAACCAAAAACAGCAGAAAACAAGAACTGACACTGTGGCATCTGGTTAATAGGTTAGTCTCAGAAAATGCATAAAAATGATACAAAGTGTATATAAAATATGTAGCAATTGGTATTATATAAGAATGGAAAAAAAGAAATTATAGATACGTTTGAGACGTATCACTTCACCATGGACGATATCATCACCACCGGCTCGATGGTGGCAGCGGCATGCTCGGGCTTCCTCTCGCAAGATGGGGAGTTTTTCTCACAGGGCGGCAGAGATTACGGCCAAGGAGTGTCTGGCATCGGTGTCGGCACGGAGGAGGCGGATTAAGGAGACAAGACGACGCCTGGAGCTGCGGAGGGAGGCCCGACCAAGGAAGGCGACACGGGAGGCCGCCGTCCTAGGAAGGGCACCAAGGTGGCGCCCAAGCCGCCCGTCGAGCCACACATCAAGTGGGCGACCAGGGAGGATATCCTCCTCGCCGAGGCATGGAAGATGGTCAGCCTCGACCCGATCATTGGCGCCAACCAGGCCCTGTACAACTACTGGAAGCGGGTGAAGACGACGTACGATGAGCGCCGGATGATCGACCCCGACTACGCCGCGTGCATCACGGACCGCGGCCAGAAGGCCATGGCCAAACATTGGGCGAACATCCAGGCCGCCTGCAACAAGTGGCATGGCATACAGGAGGAGGTCGCGCACAGGCCGAAGAGCGACGCCAACCGCGAGATGGAGGTGAGAATTTCCGCCGTGATTCCTTTATTTTGCGTCGCATGTAGCTCATTGATGTCGGTCCCTTCGCCATGTAGATCGTCTGGATGCTCGAGGCGTATAAGAACGACGAGAAGGCCGACTTCAAGTACCTCCACGTCGTCGTCGTCATCGAGGGGTGCGAGACGTGAGCGGAAACACGCAGTGGGCTCGGCAAGAGCAAGGAGTACGTCCCGAACACGGTGGCTGCTGGTGCGTCTGAAGGTCGTCCACCGATGGGGCACAAGAAAGCCAAGGCGGCGAGGGAAGGTGCGCCGGGAGCGCCAAAGCTCCAGGCGTCCATCGAGACCTGCATCGCCAACGCCCAGACCCACACCCCCAAGAGGGAGGAGACCGCCAAGCAGAGGTGGGCGGCGCTCATGGACAACTCCAAGGTCAACAGCGACCTCCTCAGGACCGGCACCGTGGCGAAGAAGAGGAACCACGACCTCGCCTTCCTCATGGGGGTGATCCAGCCGCGATGGACCCCGAGGTGAGGACATGGTTCATGGCACAACGTCGTCTTATCCTCAGCGACATCAACCCGACTCCGGCCCTGACCCCGACGGACACGAGCTACGCTACCCCGACAGACACTACCTACGACACCCCGACGGGCACGACCTACGACAGCCCGACAAGCTCGGCCAGTCCAGCCGAGACACCGCCCACCCAGCCTACGTCCACTGTGCTGAGCACGCCCATCGACCTGGAGAACGCCGAGATTGCTGGGACGGCCATCGACCTGGAGGATGCCACGCTCGTCGTCAACCTCGAGGCCATCGAGACTGCCACTCCGACCTCGATGCCAGCTCCGACCACAACACCCGTCGTCGACGTCGACTCAGATGCCACAGCGTCGCCGGCCTCTATCTGATCTGTGCATCAGTAGAATGCCGAATGTGGCCATGATCGCCTGAACTGTGGCTTGATAGAAACTATTTGATCGCCCAACTGTGGCGGTTTTTTGTAATGATTGCCCAACTGTGACTGCTGTGATCGCCGAACTCGGGCTATTTTTTGGGGGGCGGAAAGAAGAACTTTCAAATTTCTGGGCCATGTGTTTTCCTAGGCCGCCGAACGGTTGGTGAAATCGCCCCCCAGGTTTTGGTGCAGGGCGGTGTTAACGCTAAAAAGCGTCGCACCAAAACCTGGGGGGGAGGGCGAACGGCTTGAGGTGCCCTAAGGATAAAAACAGTTTGATCGGTCAAAATAGTTTGGTGCTTGACATTGGAGCAATCTGGATCATTGATTTATAATTGAAAGCATAAATGTAAAGTATACCGGTAAGTTTTTTTTAATAATAGTACAGATTTTATGATTTCCATGGCTTATTGTTCATTCTATAATTTATACTACGAATTATAAAATAAACTATAAGTGAGATTTTGATGGGATCATCCTTGACTTTTTATATGTAAGTGTGCCACGTGTTGGATGGAGAGTTTTAATGACGTACTCCCTCCGTTTCTAAATAAATATAACATGTTTTAGTTTTTATCTATATTTACATGTGTGTAAATAAATGTATCTATTGTAGTATGCATTTACACAACATATGGAGCACCTAGGAAGGGAGAGAGTAGATTTTATTCTGTAGTGGAACTAAGGGCATCTCCAGTCGTCCCCCAAGCGCCCCCCCCCCCCCCCCCCCCGGACGCTAACTAGCGTCGTTCTGTGTGAATTGCGCCGTTTTTCTACAAGTCACCCCCCCAGAAGGCCAAATAGCGCCGTTTCGGCGGAAATTAGCGCCGTCACAGCCAGGCGAAACCCAGCCCACTGGGTTCGGCCTGAGGGGGCGGCGGAAGGAAAAGCACGCGTGGGCCAGCGCTGTAGGCGAGACAACACATTTTCACCACCCCTGCTCGCCTTTTCCCTCTGCCCGTCGCGCCGTCGCCGCTACCACCCCTACTTGCGTCGCCGCACACAAGCAGCTACAAAACTCGCCGTCTCCCGCCACGTCGGCGGCGCTGCCCACTCCCCTCTGCCGCGATTTAGCCTCCCGGGGAGATTCTTGGGCGCAAAGTTTCCACCCCGCCCGCAAGGAGTTCGGCATTTCGCCCGAGCCATGGACTCCAACGCTGAGGAGATGCACGCCGAGCTCTTCGACGAGGAAGATCAGGCCGCCATCGACGACACAGAACACCTGCTGATCTTGGCTTCCCTTGCCGGCTTGCTCGACCACGACGCGGAGCCGTGGCGTGTTGGATCATCGCGCGGTCGCCGCAAGAGCAAGCCGAGGCAGACTACTTCGCCGATGATCCCACCCACGACGAGAAGGTGTTCCGGCGTCATTTCATGATGAACCGCAAGCTCTTCCTCAAGATCATGCATGCCATCCGGGAGTTCGACACCTACTTCAAATTGAAGAAGGATTGCATCGACACGGTAGGCTTTACCTCTATTCAGGAGTGCACGATGGCCATGAGGATGCTTGCATACGGTGCTCCCGCAGATGCACAGGATGACTATCTGCGCATGAGCGAGTCCACAACCATTGAGTGCTTGAACAAGTTCTGCCGGGCAGTGGTTGCAGTCTTTGGCCCAACGTACTTGTTGTGTCTCGAATCACGGACACCGGGATGCGAGGCACCCCCTTTGTAGATTTAGTAGGGGCGCGAAGGAGGCTGGAAACGTCTCCCGGGGGACGATCGTCGGTCAAGTTCCTCCCTCGCTCTCCGATCTTGACGTGGTATGCATACAAGGAAAGCACACAAAAATCTACACAGGTTCAGGCCGCCCGAAGACTAACAGCCCTACTCCTGCATGTCTGGATAGATGGTTGGATCATGGTGTGGCTACAATGGTGTTTCCCGGCGAGGTACCCGACAGGGTGCTCCGACTAGAGGAAGGGGGAGGACAGATCCTTGCCCGGAGGAGATCACCCTCCTTCCCTTCCTCCTTCTAGCGTAGCTTGGTGGTTGTCTTCTACCTTGGACCGCCGGTCAGTTCTTGGCTAGAGCTTTCTTACTCCTTAAGCTAGCTTGAGTCGGTCCTCTCTCCTCCATACCCTTGGTCCTCCTTTTATAGGGAAAGGGGATACCACAGAGGTCATGCAAGGAGCGTGAGTGGTTCTTGGCATGAAGCAACCTCTCTCCGTGGTGGAGACGGCGACGTGGCCTCTTCTCCTCCAAGAATCCGTCTTCGGGTGGTTGAGATCTCTGGCGCCTTTGGGGAAAGCGGCTGGCACAGGCTGACAGCGGGTAGGTGGTGTCCCTTGGCCGCGCCTTGCTTCACAAGCCTTCTGGGGGCTTCCGCCATCCTCTGGAAGGTGGTGGAAACCTTATCTTCTCATCGTATGGTCTTGCACCAGAGAGGGAGCTCGGCCCCGCCGGAGACTCGCGCTCTCGGGGTCTTCGGTTCCTTCCGGGTCGCAGGAGGCCCGGAGGCCCTGCGCACCCGGGAGGTCTTGTATGGCACAGGTGCGCCTGCCAGGCCTTGCGTCGAGTCTTGGCCTTGTTCATCCTTGTGCTGGGCCCACAGGCGGTGGACCCACTTAGGTAGCGCTAGGGGAACCCCATGTTCCACTGCTGCGACAATAGCCCCCGGGCATGGTCCCGACGGCTTCGGTCTTCTGAGGCAGCCGGGGACATGACCAAAAAAGTCAAAGTGGGTCCGGCGCCTGGTCTTCTTGGCGTTATTCCGCTTGGGGGGAATAGCGGTGTTGGCCTTCTCGACTTCTGGTAACGGAGAGACCAAGGAGTCCATCGTGGGCAGAGGAATCCGTGCTATAAAAGCAGGGGTAGACCCCTTCGATCACATCCATCTTCCCGGCCTTTCTGCTTTCCAGCCTACCAGAGCCATTTCGATAATGGCGCCAGCGAGAAGGGGGTGATGACCCACAAGCATAGGGGGTGTATCGCAGTACTTTCGATAAATAAGAGTGTCGAACCCAACGAGGAGCAGAAGCTGTTGACAAGTGGTTTTGATGAGGGTTTCACTGTAAACACTAGCAGACAAGTCTTTAGTAGACTTTGATATGACAGATAAATAAAGTGCGAGTAGATAGAGCGCGGCAATTATAATTGCAGCGAATGGCCCAATCCTTTTTAGAACAAAGGACAAGCCGGTTTGTTTACTTATGATGAACAAACATTCTTGAGGACACACGGGAATTCTGTCTAGTGCTTTCGCTTCATATTGATGATTAATCTTTAGTGTTTGGGTAAGTGTCGTGTGGGTGAACCTATGCTAATGCACCGCCCGTCCTAGGACTAATACATACTTATGATTACACCCCTTGCAAGCATCCGCAAATACAAGAAAGTAATTAAGATAAATCTAACCATAGCTTTAAACTCTGAGATCCTGCTATCCCTCATGCATCGGAATATCAACGGGGGTTTAGGTTTCTGTCACTCCGGCAACCCCACAATTAATAACCGAGTACATGATGCATTCCCCTAGGCCCATAAAGGTGACGTGTCATGTAGTCGACGTTCACATGACACCACTAGAAGAATGGCACCACAACTTAAATATCAAAACATTAAATATTACTCAACATAGTTCACTACTAACATCTAGACTTCTCCCATGTCCTCAAGAACTTAACGAACTACTCACAACACATCATATGGTACATGATCAGAGATGATATAATGATGGATAACAATCTGAATATAAACCCTAATTCAACGGTTTCACTCAATAGCATCAATAACAAGAGTAATCAACACCGGGAGAGTTTCCCCTATCAAGTACACAAGGTTTAGCCCTAGATGTTACAGCGGGAACGGAGTGGACCGATGGAGATGACGGCGTCGGCGGTGGAGATGGTGGTGTTGGCGATAGTGATGGAGTGCAGCTCGATGACGGTGACGATGGCGACGATTTCCCCCCTCCGGGAGGGAATTTCCCCGGCGGCAACGCAGCCTGCCGGAGAGCTTCTCTCTCTCTGTCTTCTCCGCCTCGTGGTGGCGGCGAAGAGGATTTCTGAACACCCCCGAGGTCTTAGGTTTTCGGGGGGATGAAGTACGCGAAAGGGCACGCCAGGGGGTGGGCCAGGGCGGCCCCACCACATGCTCGCGCGGCCAGCCTCCCTGCCGTGCCAAGGCATGGTGTGGGCCCCCTGGGCCCCACCCCAGGCTCCCCTTTTGGCCTCCTTCGTGATCTGGTGAGAAAATAATTCCCAGGTGTTTCGTTTGATCTTCTGAGCTTCGCAAATATTGTATCTCGATGACGCTTTTTCCAGCAGAATTCAGACTCCGGAGTTCAATCCCCCAATGATCATCAATCATGCAAAATAGATGAAATAACATAAGTATCATCTCCAAATACGAAATATATCAATGAATAACAGTAAATTATGATATAAAATAGTGATGCAAAATGGACGTATCAACTCCCCCCAAGCTTAGACCTCGCTTGTCCCCAAGCAAAAGCTGAAGTCGGTAAACATGACCACAGGTTTATGGAGTGAAATGTCGATATAAAATATACGGACAAGAAGCATCACATGTATAAATGCACAAGTCATCCTAGATATCAACTCCATTCATATAAATCAACTTGTAACAAGTAGAGGAAGACCACAATAAGGTACATAGAGAAAACCTTAGTTGGTGTTGGCAAACTTAGTCCTTGGTCAGAGGACAATGAACATATTGAGCTTAGTTTATAAAACAGCCCTCTTTATTAGTTGATAACTCCAAAAATCAAATTCATTAGATGCCAACAATGTGCTAAGCAAGAAAGAATAAAAGACATGATCAACAATACTAACGTATAACTGGTTGAATCACAATCAACTCAAATGCTTGCTTAAGATAGAAGGAGATAGGTTTACTGACTCAAGATAAAGTAAAAGATAGGCCCTTCGCAGAGGGAAGCAGAGATACAAGCATGTGCTAGAGCTTTTGTTTATATAGGTTTTCGCAATCATATAGAGAGCATAAAAGTAAGTTTTTGAGCGGTATTTGTTGTTGTCAACGAATGGTAATAGAGTTCTTGTCATCTTCCATACTAAGCAAGTTAAGGGTGGTTCCGATTTATTTTTAAAAACAAGTCTTTATGATATTCACCTTCTTTTTCCTTTACTTTCACAGCCTTGACACTCCTCCCCACCTTTCTAACACAACCCTGGCTAACCGAATCCTCGGGTGCCCACCAATCAATCTCAGACCATGGAGGAGTGCCTATATTTTAAAATCTCAACCTTTGATATTATAGTGGTCTGACCACCCCTTTGCAATATTAATGACGAGCAGATGTAGCATGCAAGTCACGGGTTACTTAATTAGTATGGAAGATAACAAACCCAACTATTATTTCCTCATGAGGTAGTGAACATTGACACAAATAAGGGATAATAATTTTGAATAAAGATAGCACAAGAAGTATTTACTTGGAGTGGCGTAAAATACCACATAGTAGGTAGATATGGTGGACACAAATGGCAGGGGTTTCGGTTCATGGTTTGGATGTATGAGAAACATTCCCTCTCGATATAGGTCTTTGGCTAGCAAGGTTGGGTAGCAAGCATAAGAGTTGATGGAAACAAACAAATATACATGTAGTAAAGACAATCATGCAATTCTTACTTGAAGGCACACACAAATTTTAAGTTTGTGAATACTAAGCTTATAATCTACAAGTGAGAAAGATTAATGAATTCTATATTCTACATGTAATTCCTTTTTCCACTTAAGTCTCAAAGTATTGTAGCTACTGACCAATGCTAAGTTTGCCAAAGCAAAACGATTTACTATATGCTCCCAACGTGATTACCAAGAGTAATGACAAGATCAATCATACATGATAAAAGTTGCAAACTAAAATAAAGTGTGCAGAAAATAAATGATAACACTTCTCATTAATATTCCATAACGGCAACTCACACCAAGGGATACATAGACAGCCAACTAAAAGAGAGATACTTCCACACTGCAAACCATCATATAAGATAACTTCCCTACTCATTATATGACTCTACTAAAAGGTAAAAGATGAAAGATAATGGTGATACCGCGGCACTCCCCCCAAGCTTGGAACAAGCTAAGAGAGATGCCAGTACCGATGATGAATTACTCCTTCGGTGGCGATGGTGATGAGTCCTCTTGATCAAGCTTCCAAGGTAAGGGCTCTCCATCAAAAAATGACGACTGGGTCTCGATAATCCTGAAACTCGCAGCAACACTTATGTGTTTAAACCTGATTTCATACTCACAGTTCTGGATCTGAACATCATAGAGTTGCGCCTGAAGAGTGTTGGTAATCTTGTGGAGTGAGAGGATGTCCTCCCAGAGCTTCGAAGTCTCTTCTTTATGCTTAGCCATAAGTTCATAGACGATCCGGTGAACAATGTCCACCTCACGCTCCGCCATCTTCTTGTACTTGAAAACTTCTTGCTCCAGACTCTTCATCCTATCCTCTATGCTTCCTTCTCCTTGGGGGCCTTGAACATCTTCAATTTGTACCTTCCCTTGCTTGAGAGACAACTCTTTAGGATGCATCCTTAACTCGTTCATGTACGGGTTGACGACGTTCGCAAAGAAACTGTCCTTGGAGGGCTCGGATGAAGACATGATGGCTCTAGATCCACGGCTAAAATCTGGCAGAAACAGTTCGAAACAAGAACACGTCGAAAACACGATATACAGACCTCGGGGGATCCGGGTGAATATATATAGCAAAAATTTATGAAATAAAAGGAAGGCAACAAGGCGAAACCGAGTAGGAGAGGAGCTCCGAGGCTCCCCCACCTGGTGCTCGCGCGGCCAGCAAGGGCCCCGCGGCACCACGTGGTGTGGGCGCCTCGGACTTCGTGTCCTGCTCCTTTTCGACTCGTATTTTTCCATATTTTCCAAAAATAAATAATAGGTAGCTCAAAATTAAATTCGCGAACTTTTTCTTACCGAAACTGCACCTTTTCGAAATCAGGTTCTGCAGACTCAGAAATATTTTCCTTAATATAATCTTCCGGAGTTATTGCTTGAATAATATCAACATCTTCATTATAAGAATCTCCAGAAATATAATGCTTGAATCTTTGTCCATTTACCACTTGTGTAGAGTCATCCTTGAGCGAAGCAATTTATCGCACCCGAACGAAACACCTCCACAATGACATATGGTCCTTCCCACTTGGAGAGCAATTTTCCTGCAAAGAATCTAAGACGAGAGCTATACAATAGAACTTTCTCACCAACATGAAACTCTCTCTTAAGGATTCTCCTATCATGCCATCTCTTAACTTTCTCTTTAAATAGTTTAGCATTTTCATAAGCTTCACTTCTCCATTCATCTAAAGAACTTAAATTAAGTAATCTTTTCTCACCAGCAAGTTTAAAATCTCTATTTAGTTCTCTCACTACCCAAAAAGCTTTGTGTTCTAATTCTAAAGGCAAGTGACAAGCTTTTCCATAAACCATTTTATAAGGAGACATACCCATGGGATTTTTATAAGCAGTTCTATAAGCCCACAATGCATCATTTAATTTACTAGCCCAATTCTTCCTCGTCCTATTAAAAGTCTTTCGCAAAATAGATTTCATTTCTCTATTTGATAGTTCTACTTGCCCACTAGTTTGAGGATGATAAGCTGAAGCAATTCTATGATTAACACCATATTTAGCAAGAACTTTTCAAAACCCACCATGAATAAAATGAGAACCTCCATCAGTCATAAGATATCTAGGAACACCAAACCTAGGGAAAATAATATCTCGAAGCATTTTTAATGATGTCTCACCATCAGCACTTTTAGTAGGTATAGCTTCTACCCATTTAGTAACATAATCAACAGGAACAAGTATATGAGTATTACCTTCTGAAGAAGGGAAAGGACCCATAAAGTCAAATCCCCAAAAATCAAACGGTTCAATAACAAGAGAATAATTCATAGGCATTTCATTACATCTAGAGATATTACCAACTCTTTGACATTCATCACAAGATAAAATAAACTTTCTTGCATCTTTAAAAAGAGTAGGCCAATAAAAACCTGATTGTAAAACCTTTTGTGTGGTTCTATCTCCAGCGTGATGTCCTCCATAAGCACTACTATGGCACTTTCTCAATATCTCTTTTTGTTCATACTCCGGAACACATCTTCGCATAATACCATCAACTCCTTCTTTATATAAGTGTGGGTCATCCCAGAAATAATGCCTTAAGTCATAAAAGAATTTGCTTCATTGTTGAGCTGAAAAGGTTGGAGGCAAATACTTCGAAACAATAGAGTTAGCATAATCTGCATACCAAGGACTATCTCGTGAACTCACCCTTATTGCAGCCAATTGTTCATTTGGAAAACTATCATTAACAGGTATAGGATCATAAGCAATGTTTTCCAATCTAGACAAATTATCACCAACATGATTTTCAGCACCCTTCCTATCCACAATATACAAATCTTGCAAAAGTAACACCCATTTGATAAGCCTAGGCTTTGCATCTTTCTTTTCCATAAGGTATCTCATTGCAGCATGATCAGTGTGAGTGATAACTTTAGAATCAACAATGTATTGTCTAAATTTATCACAAGCAAAGACAACAGCTAGAAATTCTTTTTCAGTTGTAGCATAATTCTTTTGAGCAGCATCAAGAGTCTTACTAGCATAATGAATAACATTTAACTTTTTATCCACTCTTTGCCCCAGGACAGCACCAACAGCAAAATCACTAGCATCACACATAATTTCAAATGGTAAATTCCAATCAGGTGGTTGAACAATAGGAGCAGTTATTAAAGCTTTCTTAAGAGTTTCAAAAGCTTCCTTACAATCATCATCAAAAACAAATGGTATATCTTTTTTGCAAGAGATTAGTAAGAGGCTTTGATACCTTAGCAAAGTCTTTGCTAAACCTTCTATAGAAACCAGCATGACCAAGAGTACTACGAATACCTTTAACATCTCTAGGGCAAGGCATTTTCTCAATTGCTTCCACTTTGGCTCTATCAACTTTAGTACCTCTTTCAGAAATTTTATGTCCAAGAACAATCCCTTCATTAACCATAAAGTGGCATTTCTCCCAATTAAGAACAAGATTAGTTTCTTCACATCTCTGCAAAACTTTATCAAGATTGTGCAAGCAATTATCAAAGGAAGTGCGATAGACGGAGAAATCGTCCATGAACACCTCCACAATTTCCTCACAAAAACCATGAAAGATAGCAGACATACATCTTTGAAAAGTAGCAAGAGCATTACATAAACCAAAAGGCATACGTCTATAAGCATAAGTACCATAAGGATAGGTAAATGTGGTTTTCTCTTGATCTTGAGTTTTAACAGCAATTTGAGAGAAACCAGAATAACCATCAAGAAAGCAAAAATGAGTTTTATTGGCTAATCTCTCCAACATTTGATCAATAAAAGGTAATGGATAATGATCTTTCTTAGTAACTTTATTAACCTTCCTAAAATCAATGCACATTATATAACCAACAACTACTCTTTGAGGAATAAGCTCATCATGATCATTAGGTACAACAGTAATTCCATCTTTCTTAGGGACACAGTGCACAGGACTAACCCATCTACTATATTCAATAGGATAAATAATACCATCATCAAGAAGTTTTAATACCTCATTTCTTACCACTTCCTTTATCTTAGGTATTAAACGACGTTGATGTTCAACAACTGGCTTTGCATCGGGCTCCATATTAATAGAATGTTGACATATAGTAGGAGAAATCCCTTTCAAAGCATCCAAAGTATAAACCATAGCTCCACGGTGTTTCTTCAATATTTCCAACAATCTTTCTTCTTCTTTACCTGAAAGGTTAGCACTAATAATAACAGGATATATTTTCTTATCGTCAAGATGAGCATACTTAAGATTATCAGGAAAAGGTTTTAAATCAAATACAGGATCCTCTTTAGGTGGAAGTGTTTTACCCAAGTCTTCCACCTTTAAATTATGTTTAAGAATAGGTTGACGAAGGAATATGTCCTCAAGTTCATTCCTTTGTTCCATAAAATCTTCACTCTCATGATCTTCCATAAATTGCTGAATATAATTACTAGGCGCAAGAGCAATAGAAGAAAGTTGTTCTACTCTAAAATCCTCATTAGGCAATTCGGTTTCATAAGGAGCTTTAGCAAATTTCGAAAAATTGAATTCATATGAATCACCAGCAAATTTAGTAAGGATTTTCTCTTTCTTACAATCTATAACAGCACCACAAGTATTTAGAAAAGTGCTACCAAAAATGATAGGACAAGTCTTACTAGCAGCAGAACCAAGTACGAGGAAATCAGCAGGATATTTATTCTTACCACATAGAACTTCAACATCTCTGACAATACCAATGGGAGAGATAGTTTCTCTATTGGCAAGTTGAATAACCAAATCAATCTCTTCAAGTTCACTAGGACCAATCTCATGCATAATTTCTTTATAAAGATCATAAGGAATAGCACTTGAACTTGCACCAATATCACATAAACCATAATAGCAATGATCACCAATTTTAACAGATAACACAGGAACACTAGCCTTCCTTGGCTTTGCAGGATGAGAACCAACATTAGAAGCATCATCACAAAATATAATATACTCTTCTCCCACATTTTCAGAAACAAGCTCTTTAACTATAGCCACAGAAGGTTCAACTTTAATTTGTTCATCAGGTTCCTTAGCTTTCTTATCACTTTTATTAACCACACTAGCCATAATAGAATGTTCTTTCACTTTAACAGGAAAAGGAATTTTATCAATATAAGGCTCAAGAATGATATGATCAACAATATTAACTTCAATGCTTTTAGCTAAAGGAGCAATAGATTTATCTTTATAAGGTTCATGATATTTTTTCAAACCCCTTCTTGGACAAACCGAAATAGACAACAAAGGATTTATAATAATCTGCAACAACTTGAGAGTCAAGACCATAAGCACTATTAATATTTCGAAATGCATCAGTATTCATGAAAGTCTTAATGCATTCAAAGTCATATTTTATACCTGGCTCCGTACCTTTGTCGGTCTCCCATGCTTCAGTATTTTCTTCATTACGATCAAGAAGATCCCATTTAAACTCCTTCTTATTACGAGTGAATGATCCAGCACAAGAAGTATCCAGTAATGTTTTATCTTCAAAGGAGAGTCTTGCATAGAAGTTATCAACAATAATATTACCAGGAAGCTCATGAATGGGGCATTTGAGCATTAATGCCTTCAATCTCCCCCAAGCATGGGCAATACTTTCTCCATCATGAGGCCAAAAATTATATATAGAATTCCGATCTTGGAGAATTTTACTTGGAGGATAAAATTTAGAATAAAAGAGAGATACAATTTCCTCCCATCCAAGAGAATCCCTGTTCTTCAGCAGTTTATACCAATGCGCAGCTCTCCCACCGAGTGATATGGAGAATAATTTCTTCCTGACTTCGTCCATTGTAATACCTGCACACTTGAACAACTCGCATAATTCATGTAAATACAGTAAATTATCACAGGGGTGGACAGTTCCATCTCCAACATAGCGGTTATTCATAACACGTACAATAATTTTCATAGGTCTTTTAAATGGCACAATATCATCAGATGGCGCCTCATGTTCTACCTCAGCAGCGGTAGAAGACTTCCCAAACAGGAAAGCAACATTTCCTCTCTCCATTATTGAGCAAATAAGGAGACAGAAATAAAAACAGAACTTACAGCTAAAGTTTTCCTTACCAATTCCACTTACCAATAGCGCTTCACTCCCCGGCAACGGCGCCAGAAAATAGTCTTGATGACCCACAAGTATGGCGGTGTATCGCAGTACTTTCGATAAATAAGAGTGTCAAACCCAACGAGGAGCAGAAGGTGTTGACAAGTGGTTTTGATGAGGGTTTCACTGTAAACACTAGCAGACAAGTTTTCAGGAGACTTTGATATGACAGATAAATAAAGTGCGAGTAAATAGAGCGCGGCAATTATAATTGCAACGAGTAGCCCAATCCTTTTTACAGCAAAGGACAAGCCGGTTTGTTTACTTATGATGACCAAACGTTCTTGAGGACACACGGGAATTATGTCTAGTGCTTTCGCTTCATATTGATGATTAATCTTTAGTGTTTGGGTAAATGTCGTGTGGGTGAACCTATGCTAATGCACCGCCCTTCCTAGGACTAATACATACTTATGATTATACCCCTTGCAAGCATCCGCAAATAGAAGAAAGTAATTAAGATAAATCTAACCATAGCTTTAAACTCTGAGATCCTGTTATCCCTCATGAATCAGAATATCAACGGGGGTTTAGGTTTCTGTCACTCCGGCAACCCCACAATTAATAACCGAGTACACGATGCATTCCCCTAGGCCCATGAAGGTGAAGTGTCATGTAGTCGACGTTCACATGACACCACTAGAAGAATGGCACCACAACTTAAATATCAAAACATTAAATATTACTCAACATAGTTCACTACTAACATCTAGACTTCTCCCATGTCCTCAAGAACTTAACGAACTACTCACAACACATCATATGGTAGATGATCAGAGATGATATAATGATGGATAACAATCTGAACATAAACCCTAATTCAACGGTTTCACTCAATAGCATCAATAACAAGAGTAATCAACACCGGGAGAGTTTCCCCTATCAAATACACAAGGTTTAGCCCTAGATGTTACAGCGGGAACGGAGTGGACCAATGGAGATGACGGCGTCGGCGGTGGAGATGGTGGTGTTGGCGATGGTGATGGAGTGCAGCTCGATGACAGTGACGATGGCGACGATTTCCCCCCTCCGGGAGGGAATTTCCCCGGCGGCAACGCAGCCTACCGGAGAGCTTTTCTCTCTCTGTCTTGTCTGCCTCGTGGTGGCGGCGAAGAGGATTTCTGAACACCCCCCAGGTCTTAGGTTTTCGGGGGGATGAAGTACGCGAAAGGGCACGCCAGGTGGTGGGCCAGGGCGGCCCCACCAAATGCTCGCGCGGCCAGCCTCCCTGCCGCGCCTGGGCATGGTGTGGGCCCCCTGGGCCCCACCTCAGGCTCCCCTTTTGGCCTCCTTCGTGATCTGGTGAGAAAATAATTCCCAGGTGTTTCGTTTGATCTTCTGAGCTTCGCAAATATTGTATCTCGATGACGCTTTTTCAAGAAAAATTCAGACTCCGGAGTTCCATCCCCCAATGATCATCAATCATGCAAAATAGATGAAATAACATAAGTATCATCTCCAAATACGAAATATATCAATGAATAGCAGTAAATTGTGATATAAAATAGTGATGCAAAATGGACGTATCAGGGGGCGAGGTCGTGCGCACGCCGTTCAAGCTGCCCCGAGAGAAGGACTGCCTATCCGCGGCCGCGGCGGATGTCAAAGTCGAGGAAGAGGAGGCCGCGGCAGTCGAGGTGGCCGCGGAGGACGTGGCGGCCGCGGCAGAGCTTCCCCTTCTCCGAGGAGCTCGGCGCACACCAGCTTTGCTTCGTTCGAGTTCTTGGTGGATCTGGCTCACCAGCTTCGCAGTCACCTGCGCCTCCCGACCTCCTTCTCGATAGTAGTGGCGGAGGACAAGCCTCCCGGCTTCTGGCTGCAAGTCGAAGGATGTCCCAATGGCCCCTCGTGGGCCTGGGCGGATTACGCCATCGACGGCACCGAGCTCCTGGGCCATGGGTGGAAGTCGTTCTCCCGCTCCCGGCGGTTAACCCGGGGGCAGAAGGTGACGTTCCTGTACGACGGAGTGGCGACACTTTCCGTGAAGATCTTCGATGCCGCTGGAGGACGCACCGAGTGCTGCATGGAGAGCAGCAGCAGTAGCAGCGGAGGTGACGGCAGCTCCGGCTCCTCCGACGAGGATGAAGATGAGGGAGACTCGTCCAGCATCAAGGTGGAGGAGAGCTCGTCGTCCTGAGGAGGCAAGATGTCGAGAAGGAGGACGCCGTAGATGTGATTGACCTCCTTCTTGGCGGCCTCGTCGACATACTTCGGGAAGTAGCACCTCCCGGGGTATGCTCATACTCCCGGCCTGTCGGGGGTGAATCCTTTTTCTGTAAAAAAAGTACGGCTTTGTTGTAGATCTTGTCGTTTGTCCAAGAAGAACTTGTGTCCATCCCTTGTATTTTGCACTCGTGCCATGTGTGAATGAGAACAGGTTTTTTGCAAAACGTGTCCCCATTACTGCGGCACTTGAATCGTCAAGCGGTAGGTGGCGGCCTAGAAGTCTATAAAAAACTCCCCAGCCCCCAGTATTCATTGCACACTTCTCTCCTTCCGCTCCATACGCCTCCATTCTTCCTTGCTGCAGGACGCGAGTCGCTGAATATGTCGGAGGGGGGAGCTTCGGAGATCTCCACGGCGGAGTCAGCGTTCCGGGGCGCCGCAAATGCGCCCTGGGTTGCCAAGATCGGGACGGCTAGATGGGGAGAAGCTTCTCAAGCCTCCATCCTCCAAGCCCTAGCCGATTTGACGGCTATTACGGGCCTTGCTGAGCAGGAAGCGGCCCGGGTGAGGGCCATCAAGAAGGCCATCCTGATGGCCTTTCTTAAGGAGAAGACTGTTGGGAATCTGGGTCTCTCCCAGACTTTGGCCGAGCTCGAGGCCATTGACCAGGTAATGGCGCCTCCTTGAGTACTTCATCTTATTCGTCCTCTGCCAGTATTAATTGGCTCAGCCGGCGTTGCTTTCCTCAGGAGGAAGAGCGAGCTTCTTGTGAACTGGCGAGGGGCATCGTTCGCGTTCTTGGGCGAGGTGGCTCTGTGCCTTTAGCAGGGGCTCCCGCCCCTCGAGATGCCTGAAGATTCTGCGCGGATGTTCCTTTCTCCTCCAGGCATCCCCGGAAGATAGAGGTTCACCCGGCAGATGGATTAAACAGCACAGGCAGATATGCGCAGCCGGGGCGCCCGGATTGGCCTTAGTAGCACAGGCTAGACATGGGCATAAGTTGCCTTGCTGAATGTAATGCTAGTATGTAATTTCAGAAATTAAATATGAATGCATTTCCTAGCTCAACTCCTAGGGTCATTTCCCAATCTTCCCTTGCACTATGTGCCTTCGAGTTTAGTAGGAGTGAACCCAGGTGCAAGTATCCTTAACTGTCAGCAGCAGAAGTAATACCCCAAAGAACACTATACCCTTCAAGGCTTTACTCCACAGCCGCAGTTACTAAGCCAGAGGGAAACTGACCGTTCACCATGGAGGACGCCTGATCCCCGCAAGGGCTCTCATACACCGTTAAGCATGCTCAGGTCGACAGTATATTGACTCCAAGCGAGATATCATGCCTATGATGTATGCAAATGCAAAGACTTATCTGCTTCTCCAATCACTTTCTGATTTAGGCCTCTCCCGGGTATTTAGTTCCACTTCCATCTCCTTTTGACGATTTCCTGTCCCGGTGAGGCGCTACACACAACAAACTTTCAGTAGGAAAAGAATGGACCCTCTCTTCGTGTCGAATAAAGTTTATCCGAAGCAATCCGCAAGCAAAGTTGGTAGCGCATCTCTGTACTTAGGTGCTTTAAAGCACAGCACTGCCCAATAACTTTCGACAGCACGGCTGACTAAGTAGGCAGCCCCTACTGATAGGTGCATGCCTCGACCCGCCAGCCACCGGCACATACCAGCCCCCTGCTTACGGGTTGCAGCGGAAAAACAATTTCTCGACAAAAATTGAGGCTCACGGAATTGAAAATTTATCTTTTATTCCTTGGCGACGATTCTTACACCCTTTCCACATAACACTAGCCCCCAGGGCGTGCATAGTCAGGGGTAGAATTTCCGGAGGTTCTCGATGTTCCAGGCGTTGCCTTCGGTCTACCATTCTCATCTTCCAGTTAGACCGCTCCAGGCCTCAGGATATGCGTGACCCGATAAGGACCTTCCCACTTGGATGACATTTTTGTTCGTGCCTCCAAGGTTTTGCTTCTTCTGGAGTACTAGGTCGCCTGGCTCCAATGCTCTTGCTCGCACATGGCGGCTATGATATCGCCAGAGCGCTTGGTGGTAACGAGCAGATCTTAGGGATGCTCGACACCGCACTTCTTCCAGGAGATTGATGTCGTCAATCCTCCTCTCCACTTGTGCCTCTTCATCATAGGCGAGTACCCGGGGGGATCCGTGCTTGAGTTCAGTTGGCAGGACCGCTTCTTCTCCATAGACGAGGAAGAAAGGTGTCTCTCCCGTGGCTCTGCTGGTTGTGGTCCTGAGTGACCATAGGACGCTTGGCAGGTGCTCGATCCAGTTCTTGCCCTGCTCTTCTAGCTTGTCAAATGCTTTCGTTTTCAGGCCCTTGAGTACTTCTGCATTGGCTTGCTCCACTTGTCCATTGCACCTTGGATAGGACACCGAGGCAAAACACACCTTGATGCCCATTTCTTCGCAGAAATTAAGGAAAGCTCGACTGGTGAACTGAGAACCGTTGTCGATGATGATCCTGTTGGGTACTCCGTATGTGAACACAATCTCCTCAATGAACTTGATGGCGGCATGGGCCATTTGCTTTGGTACTGGCATCACTTCTACCCACTTTGTGAACTTGTCGATGGTGACGAAGAGATACTCATGTCCTCCGACTGACTTCGGAATTTTGCCCACGATGTCCAGCCCCCAGACCGCGAACGGCCAAGAGATTGGAATAGGCTGCAGAGCCTGCGCTGGCTGGTGAATATCCTTCGCATAATGCTGGCAGGCTTCACATGTCTTGACGACTTGCTCGGCGTCGTGGAGAACTGTTGGCCAGTAGAACCCATAGCGGAAAACCTTCCCCGCCAGTGACCTTGATGCGACATGACTGGAGCATGTGCCTTCGTGTATGCCCTTCAGCAGCGCCTTACCTTGCTCTTGCGGAGTGCAACGGAGCTTGACTCCATTGTCACGCCGCCTGTAGAGCTCCCCGTAGATCAGAACGTAGAGCTTGGCTTGGCGGGACATCTGCTTGGCGTCGTGGTCATTACCCGGAAGGGTATGCTCGGTCATGTACTTGACGATGTCCTGGGACCAAGGTGGGTAGCTTCTTTCCACTGGAAGCACCATTTGATAAGAGGGAAGTGATACGTCCATTTTGCATCACTATTTTATATCATAATTTACTACTATTCATTGATATATTTCATATTTGGAGATGATACTTATGTTATTTCATCTATTTTGCATGTTTGATGATTATTGGAGAATGGATCACCGGAGTCTGAATTATGCTGGAAAAAGCACCGTCAATATACAATATTTGCGAAGCTCAGAAAAAAAACCAAGAAGATGGAAATTCCTATTTTGTAAGATCATGGAGGAGGCCAAAAGGGGAGCCCGAGGTGGGGACCACACCATGTCGTGGTGCGGTCCCCCTTGCTGCCGTGCCGGCACATGGTGAGGGGGCCCTGGCCCACCTCTGGCGCCGCCCCTTCATGTACTTCATCCCCACAAATACTGTGACGACCCCGGAATCCAGAGTTTTACATAATTGTTATGTGCTCTTAGACATGATAGCCGAGAGTTACTGGGTTACCAACCCCAGGCAGCATTGCACTGCAGGCGTGCCGGGAACACCGGTCACACAAACCCCTCGGAATACTACCACGCTAATTATAACCAAGAATGCATAACAAAGAATCCTAGAATCTGGTTAAGCTGTCGGACTCGAACTCTGGATTGTACAGCAATGCTATGTGTCACTGGTCATGCTACGTAACTGAGGGTCCCTGGGTTTACCACTCCCAAACCGATGCTCATCGGTAGGCGTGCTCGGAATGGATCATCGGCAGACAACCCCTCAGCTGCGCCATAACACGGGCATAGCCAAAACTGCATAATACAGAGCCCAAGAACCATAACCCTTCAACCGTGCACTTTATATCCATACACGCATGATGCACGGGATGGGTAGCGGACAACCGGTATAAAGCAGACTCTACTACAAGAAGTAGAGCAAGTCATATATATACAAGAGGTAACTCTACACACAGAGGTCTTCCGACCCAACATTACATCATACAACGGAAAGCGAATATGTTGCTATTGAACAAAATTTACAAAAGGCCTAAGAGGCCAGAAAATAAGCAACGCAGGCTACATAACCTACAAGTTCCAGGCTGCTACCTAGGAAATCCCAAACTTCTCGTCGATGTCAACGTTGATACCACCTTCGGAGCGAAACTTCACCTGAACCAAAATTAAGCAAACATGAGTATCGAAGGTACTCAACAAGACTCAATTAACCTATTATATATCTGCTTGTTCAGAGAGATTGTATGAAGGTTTATTTGCATAAAGCCAACTTTTAAATAGAGGAGGAACAAGTAGAAACTCGTCTATTCAGAAGCTTTTATCAAAAAGGGGTAAGAGAGCAAGTCTAGCTCTAATATTCATTTTGCAACCACCAGATCATGAGCATCATCTACCAACTAGGATCACCCCCTCAACACCCTCGAGGAAGCATCCTTCATTCATTGACAACAAGTTTTACGATAATGTTCAAGTTCTCTACGATCTCGTGTCCATTCCCAAGTCGTCCATAACCGCAGACACGACTTTTCGAAAAGATTTAACCCTGCAGGGGTGTACAACTTTAACCACACGTACCAACCGACTATTAATGCCTACAAGACACACTTCCGGGGTGTGCTGGCAGAGGGTGGTTGACCACGACCTTTAGCTCGGTTGATTTAACCCATGGGTCATCCATAACAGGGCTGCTCCGCCATTACGCGAGATGGCCACCTCGTGGCAGTCCCTGTTACTCTGCACAGGAATCAAGATCCGTGTTCGTCCATCACTGGATCCCTGCCAGGCCCTACCTTCTCTCATCATTATTTTTAACCCACACGCAAATGGAAAACCAAACTACGTGTCCCATGGGTACCACCAAACAAGTTAATTGGTCGAGCGGGGGTCCAGACCCGCGCGTGGATGTACGCTCAGTCTTGGTTCAAGAGGCGAGAACCCAAGGTCCTAGGTCGGCGAGAACGAGATAAACCACCAAAGACCCCTATGGCCTCTCATCCATAGCCTTTTTAGTTAAATTAATTACACAACTCTGATCATTTTCATGTCATCCTGGCATACTAGATTCATTCGCAACTCTGATTCATCAACCGGATGGAGCAGAGGTAAACAACTATGCATGTCTAAGCAATATAAGGCTTTGGCGATACACAAGCAAACCTAGGCTGCTAGGAGTATGTAGGATAACTCTATCTATCGACCAAAATACATTGGAATCGTATGCAATACAAGAATCAAAATCCTTTGAAAATCATATACATGAGCAGATAAGAGGTTATGCTTGCCTTGTTTGTCGATAACAAGATATGAATATTTGGAAATCTTCAGATTGACTTGATCATCTTTGTTGGCATCATGTTCCATCTCGAACTCAAAATCCACGATGTATCTAGAAGAACCAAAACACCGGAGAGAAAGGAAAATAACATTCAACACATGGCATAATACAATGCGCATACAGGCATGTATGACATGGCAATTTAAGGTACTGAAATTGAAATCTAAACATGGAGATCATTTTAAATGGAGCCAAATGCATTTAGGAAGATACTCCATAAATCCACAAAATTGATTATTTAGTTCTTCTAATTGAACATCTGTTTAAGTTATTTGAACATGCATGAATTTGATGCAAATAGATAGATCTTCATATTCTAAACATTTTGGTATATTATTTGCATTTTTCTGATTTACAGATCAAAAGATATGAAATTTACAAATTTGAGTTATTTTCTGGAATTTATGAAAAAACGATTAATAGGGAGGGCTGACGTCAGCATGACGTGAGCAATGGGAACAGAGGCCCTGTCGACCACGATTCCGACAAACAGCTGAGCGAGGGGACGCGCGGATGGGCGCGTTGGAACCGCACGACCACGTGCAACCTTTTGGTGGCGGCGCCGCTGGCTTAAGGTCGCCGGAGTTTAGCCGGCGAGCACGTGCCGCGGCGGCGCGCGGAGGTGCACGGCGCGGGAGTGAGTAAGAGCGGCAGTGTCGACGTGTGATTCCCACAGAACAGGGACAACCACTCTCGGGGGTGAAGTTCGTGAAGGGGACTGAACACGTTGGTCAACAACCTACGGCCGGCTCGGCGGCGGTGCTCGTCGAGCCTGCGGAGGAACAGCACGACAGAGATGGAGTCCGGCCCGTACCCAGGTTCACGGCCCTCAGGGTGAGATAAAACCGCTAATTCTGCATGTCTGTATTGCACTGCAGTAGGAACAGCACAATGAGCTTGCCGAGGGCTCTCGAGCGGCTATGCGGAGCTTGGAGGGGGAAGGGCAAGCTCTTCTTCCTCCTCGAGCTCGCTAAGCTTCGCTGGGCTATAGTAGGGTGTACACGGGTAAGTGGTTCCTTTTTTCCATCCCCTCTCTACGGTGGCGCTCCTGCTCCTTATATGGGCGCACCGGGCCTCATCACTGCATCCTGCGCAATGGAAGGGCTCCCACATGGCGACGACGCGGAGGAGCGGGGTGCACCGCAGCTCGGTTGTCCATAGACTTGGTCCATGGTCGTAAAGCCTGCCTTCGTGGCAGGGCGGCCTCTGTCTTTGCAGGACGGACAGCTGGTGCTGCAGAGATCGTGGGGGTGCCCACGGTGACGTCGCCGTTGGAGCGTTGCGCCGGCCACCCGCTTTATCACCAAAGAGGAAAGCCTTGGTGGCGGCGCAGGGGACACAGCGCTTTGTTGACTCCTTTTATCACTAGAACGGCAACTACGGCGCCTTCGCCATCGCGCGCAGACGCACACGTCACTCTGCGGCTGCTGCAGAGGCCATGTGCGCTCTGCAACGGTTCCTTCATGGCGAAGTATCCCCGCAGGGCTCGGGAGGCCCTGCCGAGGGAGTTGTGTTGACTTCTCCTCAAGGGAGGAAATCCTTGTCGGGAGGCGGCCTCAGGGGGAGCGCCTTCAGGCCCTTCGCTGCCCCCTCAAGTCCCCACGAGAGAGCTCTCCCCTCGAGGGTCTCCTCAATCGTTCCGCTTGGTCCTTAGTCGTTTCGTCGGCATCGACGCGTGTGAGGGCCGTGGAGAGTGGGCTCTGCACACCCTAGAATCCACTAGGCCGACAGAAGCCCCCGGGCCCACGACGGGCACGGCGAGGCCCATCGGGCACAGACGAAGCGTCGCGGGTCCAAAACGCCCGGCCTGCCCGTGACACGCGTCACTTGGAGATAAACTTGCGGCGACTCGGTTTCTCCGGTAGAAACGTGCGTAGTGGGGGTCCCACCACGGTCACCACGACCGTGCCTTGGTAACTGCCCGACGGTGGTATAAAGCTGCGCGCCGGTCTGAATCGCAGTCATTGCTTCCCATTCTGCGCCTCCATTCTTCCAGTTCTCGGCCTCTTAGCTCTTCGTCTCCGGCGAACTTCGTTCCTCTCCGGCGAGCATTCCCCTTTCCATCGCTCTCTCGCGCCTCCGCCTTGCTCCGCCAATGGGGGGATCCAAAGGCAAGGCGGCGATGACCTCGGCCCACCAGGATGCGCAGGAGGAGGAGATGCTCGGCCCCGCTCTGATTGGGACGTGCGTCGATGCGGCGGCGCTGGACAAGATCCAGCATCTGGTGGACGGAAAGAGCAACGAGCACGGCGCCACTGCCATCCGAGCGGCGAGGTTCGGCCGTCTTCCGGCGGGTTTTTACCCCATCTTCCTCCAGACCCTCTTTGCAGGGTTGGTACCTCCGTTCTCGCGATTCTTCGAGGCCGTTCTAGAGTTCTATCAGATTCACCTCCTGCACCTTCACCCCAACCCATTCTCATCCTCTCCATCTTCGCCTTCCTGTGCGAGGCCTATTTGGGGGTGAGGCCATCGGTGGCCCTCTTCAGGAGCTTCTACGCGCTCCGGAATACCGCGAAGGCCGAGCGGACGGGTTGCGTGTCTTTTCGCATCGCGAACGGCATGGGGGGTATCTACATCCCCATGTCCTGGAGCGGTGAGAGGCCCGTGACGGCGGTGTCGAAGAAGGTGGACGACTTCAGGCAGAAGTGGTTCCTCATCGGTGTCCCGTCGCAGAGCTCCCTCCTCGACGTCCCCGAAGCGCCGCCCGTGAAGAACACCCACTGGGGCAAGCGGGCTCTCGAGGGCCCTCAGGTAGCGGGCCTCGTTGGCCACCTGAGGGCGCTCCGGGAGCACGGCCTCACCGGCCAAATGGTGGCGGAGGAGTTCGTGAGGCGCCGCATCGCCCCCCTTCAGGCGCACAAGAAGCCGATGTGGGCGTACCAGGGCTCACGGACCCGATGCGGCTCCACCCCTGCAACCATCGCCCCGCCGTCGTCGCCACCATCATGGGCGGCCTCTTCGTCAACCCCGACGTGCCAGCGGCGGTCCCTGTGGAGATAAGGCCTCTGTACCAGGTTCCGGACCAGCGCCAGGCCACCCTGGCGTAGATGCCCACATTCACCACGCTGGGCCTGGCGGGGGAGGAGGAAGAGGAGGAGGGGCCAATGCCCGTGGTGAAGGACGGGGACGCTGCCGAGTCACCGTACGCGTTAGAGGCGGAGCACGGTGACACGGAGGCGGAGGCCGTGCCCTTCGCTGGCGGGGCGAGCTCGTCTCAAGCCGCGCCAGCCGCCGCGGAGGTCTACGAGCTTCGTCCAGCGACGGCGAGGAGGCCGTGGCTGGGCGTAGAGAGCCTCGGACCAAGGCGGCTCTTGATAGGCCTGCTGGGGAGCCCCCGAGCGCTTCCCTCAAGAGGAAGGCTGAGGCGGCTCCTGAAGGGTCAGGAGGCCGTACCGCGCCCTCATGGCGCGCGTCTGGTATGGCGTGGCTCGACACCCGCGCGAAGAATTCCAAGTAAGTGCTCTTGGGTTCTGTCATTTTCCTTCGATTTTCTGCCTGTCTCCTCCCCTGACTGGTCTCCTCGTCTCACGCCAGCGACCCAGCGCCGCAGGCTCCACAAGGCTGCGGATGTCAAGAAGGCCGCTCCCGAGTCCGCGCTCGAGGTCGAAGCGGGCGAGGCCGCGGCAGATGAGGCCGCGAGGCTTGAGGAGGAGGCCTCTGCAGGCCCTCGGGTGGACATGCCTCAGGCGGAGGCGCCTGAGCCGCCTCCGGAGGAGGAGCACATGGAGGAGCAGCTGGAGAGGGCACCAACTCCGCCCCGCGCGACAACCCCTCCGGCACTACCCGCAGCAGCGGCTGACGCTGCGTCGGCCCCGAGCGCGCCTGAGGCCAGCGGGGGGGGGGGGGTATTCCGCCATCCCCGCCCTCCGCTAGGGTGGAGGACAGAACGGCGACGGGGCAGACCTCTTCTTCCCCGGAAGCAACTGGGGAGGTGCCGCCTGAGCGAGGCGACACCGAGGTGCAGGGCACAGGCGCCGAGGCGGAGGATTTGCCTCCAAGCCCCCAGGCCCACGCGGAGGCTTCTTCCTCCAAGCTCGACACCGGCGCCGGGCCCTCCGCGCCACGCAAGACATCTCAGGCCCTATCTCTTAGCGGCTGGGACTGGAGCAGGGGGCGCCGCGATGTTGCCTTCCACCTGGTGAGAGACTCGCTGGAGGGCCTGGAGGCCCACCTCGCTCTCGAGGACGGGATGCTCGCCCAGCAGCGGGACGAGCTTGCGGGGGCCTGGGACGCTCTTCACACGGCTGTGGAGGCGCGCAGGCAGAGCGACCAGGCTCTGCAGGCGCCGCGCGGAGGCGGTGCGCGTCGCCGAGGAGGTCCGCGAGGGCGCTGCGCGGGACGCCGAGGAGCTCTGGCAGCCCTTGAAGGCCGAGCGCCAGGCAGCGGCAGAAGACCTGGCCGCAGCCAGGGCCGAGCGGGAGGCCGTGGAGCACTCCTTGGCGGCCAAGCGCAGCGAGCTCGTCGAGCTCGAGAAGAAGATCCTGGCTGACTCCGAGACCGTGCGGTCCGCCCTGGATGAGATCCGCACGAACTTGGAGGCCAGGGGACAGAGCCTGAGCGGGCGCGAGGAGGATGTGCGCCGCCGCGACGAGTAGTTGGCTCTGCGGGAGCAGGAGCTGTCGGGGCAGCGTGCTGCCCTCGAGGCCCGCGAAGAGAGCCTGGCCGCGGCTCTCGTCAAGTATGAACGTGAAGCGGCTACCCACAAGGGGCATGTGGAGCGCTTCAACAAGAGGTTCGCCGAGCAGAAGGCGGAGGCCGAGGCGGAGTTCCAGGCCCGGGAGAAGGCGTACCGCGCCGCCGTCTCCCGGGACTACGCCGATAAATGCACCAAGCAGGAGACCTGCTTCAAGAAGATGCATGGCGAGAGCGGCGCCCGGATCCACCACCTCGAGAACATGAACGGCACCCTCGTCTCCAAGGTGAAGCATGAAGTGGATCGCCGCCGCGCCGCTGAGGAGGCCCGCAAGCGCACAGAACAGGACCTCGCCTCCCTCATGGTCGACATGAAGGAGATGAACCAGCAGGTGGGCCCTGCCGTGGAGAAGGCGGTGGAGGCCGCTGAGAGCGCCAAGGCGGCGCAGGTGCTGTCGCAGCAGCGGGAGCGCATGTTCCTGGCCCTGGCGGGCCGGGGCCGCGAGCTCCCTGCAAAGTTGGGAGCAGAAGCGTTGTCTGTCCCGGCGCCGCCACCTACCTCCTGTACTTCGAGCAACTCTTCACGGCACTCGAGGGCCCCGCCGCGGAGCTCCGCGACGTGGTCGAGGAGGAGTGCCGCCAGCTCCTGGCGGTGGCGGTGGACCGCATCTTCTCCAACCTCGTGCACCTCCAGCCCGGGTTCGACCTTGCGACGGTGACCAAGCCCCTCGAGGGGGGGGAAAGGTGGAAAGCCTCCAACTCCGTCCGCGACCAAGTGGACGACTTCTGCAGCCGCTTTAAGCGAGCCGCAGCGGAGGACGAGGGCGATGACGAGGGGAGCAAGCTTGAAGAGAAGGGATCCGGCCAGGACGACGACGAGGCCGCTGCCTAACTTACTCCTGAGATCCTCTCCTGCAGTTTAGTGCGCTTGTAGCGCTGTAGGGATGTTCAGTCTATAATATACTTCATATTTTAAAGCATGTGCTGTGTCGTGGTGGTGTCACGGAATATAGCATAGGATGGCTAATGTGTGGGGCCGATGGACGTTGGTGGATCCGGGGAGGGATAGCGAGCTGAAGAGCTCACACGGGGAGGATCCCGGTATAACCGAGATCTCCCGAGAACGAGAAGCAAGATCAAAGCGCGAGGGGGAAGATCTAACAAACAAGAACAAATGCACGAAGGCTCACAACACACACACGATATACCCAGGTTCAGGGCCCTCGTGAGGAGGTAACACCCCTACTCCTGCCTTTCCTCTCTATACAAGTGTGATACAAGGACTACAACTTGCTCTTAGATCTCTTGAAGTGAAGAACACAAGGAACTAGATGAACTCAAGGTAAGAAGAAGTAAATGCTCTAGGAGTAAATGCAACTATAGATTCGGCTCCCAAGTTGGCCTCTCTCTTCACAGAAGCAGTTATGGCGCCCTTTATAGAGTTCCAGCCAGGAGGGCCGGAAACCCTAAACTGGCTTGGTCCCACCGGACAGGCCTAACCGGTATGTCGTCCACGGTTAGTGCGACCTACTCGCCGCGCTATCCGGCGTAGCCCCTTCGTCATCATCCCGGCAAGGACAGCGGGCGCCGTCCTGGAACCTCATTGTCCCCCTGTCAGAGACAAGACATGTCTTTGCCCATCCCGGATAGCCTTTTCCGGATTGCCGGGCTAGGCACGTTGTGTCTTGTCGTACCGTTGTCGTACCGCCTGACGCGCTTCCGTGTCAGGCGGGAGGTGATCATGCTTCCGTGATAGGCGGGAGGTGACCATGCTTCCATGTCAGACGGAACGGTACTTCCCCCCGCATCAGGCGGGAAAGCCTGCTATAGACCGTTGACGGCCTACCGGGATCCCTCATGCCGGTTATCTTCTTGCTCGACCTTGCGAGTCCTTCCTGCACAAGTTCAGGACCGAGATAAATGTTATGGTTAGCACTTACCCGGATTGCCTATCCGGTAAGACCGAGTACTTCTCCTTCCGGGAGTCTCCTCGGAGCCCAAGACCCGAGATCCTTTCCGGATGCACCCGAGTTCGTCTCAGGATGAGTATCTCTAGGCCTAGCCTTCCGAAGATGTCTTAGCCTACCAGCAAAGACATCTTCGAGAAGCTAGTTCTTAGAGGAACCACCCGCTGATGCTTGTGCTGCTAATGTGAAGGCTCGGGGTGTCTATTTATAGCCGCCAGAGCTGACCTTTGCGCCTGCCAGGAGGCATCTTGCACTCTACCAGCACTCAAGGGTCAAGTTGCCCCTTCAGCACACTAGGGCGTGGCCCTTGCTCTCGCCAAAGGTCAAGCACTGTTGGCACACTGCTGAACTATTCCGGGATCTGCCCTACCCGGGGGGCAGCCCCCCGACACTAGTCCCTGAAGCTGGTGCTGCGCAGCGAACCCGGATGATGTGCGGGATCAGCTTTAATAACAACCATCTTCCGAGAAAATATGAGACTATCCTCCGACTAGACGCCGAGACTGGTTTTTGCCGAGATCCTCATACCGAGATCGTTTCGACCGGAAGGCGATGCCGGTAACCGGATAGTGCGGCCTGAGTGAATCTTGACCGTTGGCTCTGCATTGAATTCCAGATCGTGAGCTGGGTCCCACCCGATGTCCTGTCTGATCAGAAGTGCACTCGAGTGCCTCTGACTGAGCATGCCGCCGCTCGGGTTTGCGCGCCGGGAGCCGCAGCCGATCCGAAGTCCAACCGTTGGAACTGTGTGGCCTCCGGTGTGTCCGGATCGGGCGCTCCGGTGGACGCCACGTGCCGCGCTGCACTGAATGGATCCCACCCACGATCGGAGAGATTGTGGGCGGGAAATTCGGAAACCGCTCCGGAACCCCCCCCCCCCCTATAAATAGGGGACCGGAACGGTCATCTCTTCTTCTTCCTCAACTTCACACTTCCGCCACCGTCATCTCGAGCACGCCGTCGTAGCCGTGCCCGGAGCTCGAACGCCGCCGCTCTCGTTGGTCGTCGGAGCCCTTCGCTTCCACCATCGGTTCGCGCCCTTCTTGCCCATCACCGGCCTCGCTTTCTCCGGTGAGTTCTCCTCTTCGCCCCGATGAACTTTTTTACGGGAACGATACCTCGCGCTCGGTCGTGTCCTAACGCACGCGCGGCTGCGCCGCTGCCGGCGAGCACGAGGCGCGCGGCGGGGATGAAGACGCGCCATAGATCTTAGCCTCTTGCCCGCACTAGGCCATGCTTGTGTTTAGCACGAGCGTATTTCCATCGATTAAGTTTCGATTTACTAGCATGCGGTAGATCTTACTTGCCAGGAACCCGGTTGTCTTTAGGAGTTTGCGATCCGGTATCTTAGCTCCCGGTAGACTAATTCCGACTAACTGCCGCTGCGCCTGCAGAGTAGCCCGGATACATCTGCGGATTTCTCCGACATGGCTGAAGAAAGTGTTCGGGGGTGCTGGGATGGGTCCGAGACCATACAGGAGGACCTCGACTGGCTGTACCGGACTCACCGGATTCCGCCAGAAGTTGAGAGTCGTCTCCCGGAGGGCGAGGTTCAACCGGAACCCCAACCCGGGTAATACGTTGTATTCCTCACGCATTTCGAGCGCGGGTTTGGGCTTCCGGCTAGCCCCTTCTTCCGCAACTTCCTCGACACCTACAGCCTCCAACCCCATCATCTCCCAGCTAACGCCATCATGATGCTTTCGGTCTTCACCACCTACTCGGAAGCATACCTCGGCGTGTGGCCATTCTTGGACCTTTGGGCCAAGTAATTCATCCTCCGCCGCCAAGTCATCCCCAATCCGGATCAGAAAGTAAAAGACTTGGTCGACTGCAGAGCGGCCACCATCATTCCCCGCGCTGACTCCGGATTTCCTATAGTCAAGGGACTAGAATCCTGCCGGAAGTGGCAGCGCAGTTTCTTCTATGTGAAGAATCGGGAGACTTCGGGAGACGGTCCGGGATCCTCGAACCCGGATTTTATAAATTTGCCGGAGTTCGCCATTGGACCTCCCCGCAAATTCAACCTCTGGAAGCGGCTTCCAGATACCGAGGAGGTCAGATGTATGCACGACGTCCTCGGCGTGTTGACTGACAAGATGACTGGCGACGATCTCCTGCGCTATTTCATTATTCGTCGCGTCTGCCCCCTACAAACCCGAGTGCACAAGATGTGCCATATGGACGGGAACTTTGATCCCACCAGGACCAGTATCTTCGGGTTGGCCCGTCCCGCGGTCGTCCGGCGCGTTCGAGCTATTGCTCGGACGAAGATGCCGGATGACTATGTTTGGGGTGTCATCGGGGGATCTCGGAAAAAACCACTGAAACAGGTGCTCCTGTCTGTCTTTCGCAAACTTGCATTTGCACCCGGGTTCTGCTGGAGACCGACATAGTTGTCATGCAGTGATTTATTCGTGCAGTTATTCGAGCGGCAAACTGAGGAGGACGCGATCCACGCCAACGGGAATTTCGCGCCGAACATCCCGGCACCGGCTAAGATGCCGAGAGAGGATCCCGACGGCGAGGACCATCTTGCCGTTCCTCTAGTCCGTGCCGCCGCCCCGGGTAACCCTTCAACCTCAGAGGCTATTTCCGTTTCTTCAGATGACGAGGATGAGATTGACTGTCAAATACTCGATGTGATTGACGCTCTTCCCCTCAACTGGGCTTCAGCAGTGGTTCCGAAACCCACGGCCGTGACCAAACGCGCCGAGACCCGGAAGCGTGCGGCTTCCGATACCGACGCTGCCGAAGTTTCCGGCAACCCCCCCCCCCCCCCCCCCCCCAAGAAGAGCAAGCCGAACAAACAAACGTGTAGCACCCCAACTTTTATTAAAGTTGGAACACCTGTGTTATGTGCTAGTCCCTGGATCACTGCCAGCACCACAGTACAAAATATAAAGTACCATTGCATAAGTATTAAAATTGCTAGAACGAGATCCAAAAATAATAGCCAAATATGGCTTTATTACAATTTGCATAGCCATGAAGGCTAGCTAAAGTTCAAAGTTCACAACGAAAGCGAAATAACATTGAGCCTGATCTTCAAGCATGCGCCACAGGCAGTCATGTTGGGTGTAGACTCGAGCCAAATCATTCAGCATCAGAATTACCTGCACATTGGAATATGCAGTCCCCGAAGGAGGTCAATACAATAATGTATTGGCAAGTGACTATGGTGGATATATACTGGCAAGTCTAACATCTATATGCATATTTGGCTTGGTGGGGTTGAAGGCTATTTGCAGAAAGCAAGTTTTCTCCTATCATTTTGTAAAACACTTTTATTTCTCGAAGACTTGGCACTGAGGGATAAAGCCCAAGTGCACCAACAATTATTTCCTTAGTCAAATTTTACTTTATGAAAACAGTGTTGAGATTCTTCTGCCGATCCTTGTCCAGTTGCTCAAGTAGTCCATTTCCGGGGACACGGCTGAGAACTCAGATTGTCGACTCTGCAGAGGTTGTGCACTTTCACCTTTAGACTCAATTTGTCCGAGAAATCCTATACACACGGAGTGTATTATGGAAAGGAGAGAATTGAGACAAGAACTTTCAGAAGAAGAATGCAACCATACTAGCAAGACCCGTTCCACCTATCATCTCTACATCTGCTTGTCAAGCTGACAGGTTGCACTCCCACAACTTAATCATTCTAGACAGAGCCCATTGTCAAAAGGTTGCACGCGAAGCTTCTAAACTTGGAGGGACTTGGTAATCTCTTCGTTCCTGGGTGGCCATCCACAAGTGTACTTCTGGGTAACAACCACCATACTCATGGCACTAAGTAGAATAGACATTCATCCTAGGCGATGACAACCACAAGCATAGTCCCAAAAGCCACTCAACATAAACCATATCAACCAATTCCACCCAGATGTGTATTTTAGATTTTAACACTTAGAAACATTTCCATAACATGGTAAACATTTTTATAGCATGGCTAAGCAACTAATAAAATCTTTTCATGGCTGCTTAGGAAAAGGGTGGCTACACACTACTAGGATATTTGTAGAACACAAACTAACTTAGCATTATAAAATAAATCAAAAATCCCTATCATGCACACCACTCAAAATATACTACTTATGCATATAGAAAATATGGGATATTGTATGAATGTCACTTGCCTTGGTAACAGGAGGAACAAGCACATCAAGAATAACAATCACAAGCAATTCCTTCCTCTTCTTCACAATCTAGCACAAACAATGAATAAAATAAATACCAACACAATACCATCACAACACTAAACATAATCATGTATGCATGAATGATATGCTATGATAATAGGACACACTAATTAATACTTCTTATTTTCTGT
Organism: Poa annua; assembly: GCA_026929855.1. Lineage (NCBI taxonomy): Eukaryota > Viridiplantae > Streptophyta > Magnoliopsida > Poales > Poaceae > Poa > Poa annua. Next base: position 49,516,289 of record CM049428.1, read on the forward strand.
CATTAATAAATGAAATATAATATTTAGGTATTTCTTATTTTATTTATCAATTAAATAATTTTAAAATAATATAGTAAACCTTTGATTTCTATAGTTACAACTTTTATTGTTTTTATGACATCTTCAATTTGGACATTTATTAATACTGCTGGACAGAGGGAAATAATACAATCCTAAAACAATTACATTTATTTCTAAATCATTTTTATTATTTTAATGGCCGAAATACTCCTCTGATAATTATACAAATTTATAATTTGTCAAAGGGGAAAACAAATGATGTAGAAATAAACTACATGAGCAGAGCTTTCCAATGACATAAAGTTTATCAATTTTGGACTTACAGATCAAAAGTTATGAATTTTGCAAGTTTTAATAGTTTTCTGTTTTAATTTCTAAATTTTATTCGTAATAGAAAAAGAATCGTCCACGCGGCGCAATCTGATTCGCCCGTACCGGTTCGACGCGGATCGCGATCGAGAGCCGTTAGATCTAAATGAAATCGGACGCGCCAGATTAATCACAGAAGCGAAAAATAAAAATAAAACAGATCCGTTGGATCTAAATCCAACGATCCAGGACGCGTTGACCTAACGCGGGCGGCGCGAGTCGCCGGAGACGCGCGGGGCGCGGCGGAGCCATGGCCGGCGTTTGCGCCCGAGGAGTTCTACGGTGCTAGGAGGGAACGGAGCTCACCAGGGGATGCGTGACGTCGAGGGGAGGGCGATGGCGTGGTGGCGATGACCGGAGCGTCCTCGTCTCCCCGGAAGAGCTCGCCGGAGTTGCGCACGGCGACGGTTCCTCTCGGTCGTGGACGGAGGCGGGGTTTCACTGCAAAAACACACGCCCCACCGTGTCAAATCGATGCGCATGGTTCACAGGGAGCGAAGGGAGGTGGAGAGGAGGTCCGAGGTGGCCGGAGTTGCTCGGGCGGCGGAGTTCTTACCGACGGCGATGGCGGGATTGCGTGAGCTCGAGCGGGCAGCCTAGGGGCTCTCGGGAGGTGTGGTTTGGGGCAATCGGACGAGAGCGAGGAGGGCTATTAGTAGGGAGAGGATGCGAGATAAATGGAGCAGTAAATCGTCCATAATCGTGCGAATCAAATCAGCGTTTTCGGTCGGGGTCGGGGGCGTGATTTGGGGACGAACGTTTCCGCGGGGGTGATGACAGGTGGGTCCCACCTGTCAGCGACTGCGAGCGGGAGCGCGGGGCGCTGGGCAGCTGGCGGGCTGGTAGACTACGCGTGCGCGGCAGATAGCCAACGGGCCGGCCCGATTTCCTTTTCTTTTTTTAAAAGAATTATTTCCTGTTTTTAAACACTGATTTCAAATATGATTTTTAAACCTATTCAAAACATTTCAGAAAAATTCATAAAAATATGTTTTGGAAAGGTTATTAAAAATGGGACTTTTTGACATTATACTTACTCATAAATAAATTTATAATATTTTATTCATTTAAGGAGTTTTAATTGAACACTTTATGGAATTATAGTTTTTCAAATTTATAATTTGAACTTTTATTTAATATTTTTGTGATGTAGTTTTATGCCTAATGATGAATGATGCTTGAATGCAAAGTTTTAAATTTTTGCAAAATTTGGGATGTTACAAAACGACCGAGAAGCCTCCACGCCGAAGGAGGGTTCCTCCCACCGTTGATTCCGGGTACATTTTCTTTGCGTCATGCTACATGATTTTGTCTTCACCTGAAGTCTTTACTGATATATTTCTTTCAGCGATGCACTCGACCTCCCGGCATCCTTTGCCTCCCGACCTCCTGGATCCTGGACTCCCAGCCCGCCTCGGGCTGCTTCTTCTCCACCTAGTCCTTCCGCCCGAGGAAGCGAGCCTCCTTCTTCTGGTGCCGCCCCGACTGCCGCTGCGACTCCGGATACTCGTCCCGTGGTCGACGAGATTCCAGTCCAGGCCACGACCGCATCGGAAGACATCCTTCTTCCGGAGAGCCCGCGCAGGGTGCATGGGCTTGAGGCGGAGATCATGAGTCCTCCTCGGCAGCTCGTGCCAAGTGGTCCCTCCCGGCAAGCCGCGAGCAAGACAGCCCCGGTAAAACAGCCCGCGGCCTCTTCCTGGCAACGTGATCACCCTGCCGGGAAAGCGCGCACCAAGGTCGCCGGGCAGAAATCAACCTCTGCCAAACCTACTGCTGCCCCGACATCCTCGGCCCAAGACTTGGCCCTAAGCACGGGTAAGTTTTCACCGTTACCCCCACCTCCTGCCGAGATCCCCACTGCTGCCCTGCGGACGCTGCGAGCAACCGTAAGCTCCTTTATGCCTTCAGGATCCCGGGAGGCTGTTGCTGCTCGCGCGACTGGCGGCTCCGGCATACGCGTTGTTGAAGAATACAACCAAGCCTGGATTGTCGCTGATGCCTCCGAGATCGTGGAGGACTTGCACGCTGCCGGCCCTAGCCGCAGCGCCCAAGCTCTGCACGCTCTCCAGGTGGCCGCGCTGGACGTTACTCGGGTGACCGAGGTAAGTTTGTTCCCTTTACCTTCTCTAATAAATACTTGTTCCTTCCCCACTAGTCCCCGAGATTGGTGCTTAGTGCTCTAGATTCCACCGAATAGCAGACCACTAGGCTCCAATCTTAGAGAAAATTTCAGGACTCGGAAGCCGAGTCCCCGAGTTCCTTTCCACCGAGTAACTTTTTTCAAAAATTTGTCCATCTCCACTAGTCCCCGAGATTGGTGCTTAGTGCTCTAGATTCCACCGAATAGCAGACCACTAGGCTCCAATCTTAGAGAAAATTTCAGGACTCGGAAGCCGAGTCCCCGAGTTTCTTTCCACCGAGTAACTTTTTATTGTTATTGACCTCGGAACTTCCCGAGTCACCGGGATCTTTCCCTAGATTGACCTATCTTTCTTTGTCTTGAATTCAGGAGTGCGGCAAGAAACGTGGCAGCATCTTCAACCGGGTTCTTGCTGATCTCGGTCAGTCCAAGAAGTGCGAGGGGCGCCTCCGGGAGGAGCGGGATGCCGCGCGCAAGATCTCGGTGGAGCAGAAGGCTGCACTTGCTACCACGCAGGCCGAGATCGCGCGGCTAAGTGCGGAGCTTGAAAAGGCCAAATCTGCTGCGACCGACATGAAGACGCGCTTCGTGGAGGCGACGAAGAAGCAGAGGGAGACCTTGGACCAATCCGAGGCGCGCGCGCATCTCGCCGAGACCGGGTTGGCGCTTCTCCGATCACAGGCCGATACTTGGCTCTCTGAGCTAACCGTATTGAGCCGGGATCTTAACAGTAAGTTGACCGACATCCCCCTTTTTTCCTTGCTATCTTTCTTTATTGTTACCCTCCTTATGACCTAGCCGCTTGACATCTCTTCTTTTTAAAGGGGAATTCGTGCACTCCCGCGATGCTGCCGCTCTTGTGGTTGCTGCCGCCCGGGAGAAGCGCGCCGGGAAGGGTCCTGTCTCGGACACCTGGGACATTGAGGATCACCTCACTGCCCTGAAGGCCCGGATAGTTCCTCTCCGGTCGATCGGGACAGAGTTGCTCAGCGCCGCGATTCACGTTCATGGTGCGCTATGGCCTGGCGTCAGCGCGACGCTCTCGGTCGGCGAATTGGCGAGTGCACTCCGAGGTGCCGGGAGGCGTGTCCACGCTTGGAAGCGCTCCGGTGCGCGGGCTGGTGCCGATCATGTCTTGAGCCACGTGCTGAGTTGGTACGAGAGTCTCGACCTGGACGTGGTCCAGCGCCTGCGCACCATCTCGCCGTGGTGCAGCGATCCGGCTAAGGTCCAGCGGCGACAAGAAGTGGCGCATCGCATCGCCTCCTGGTCCAACATTCGCGTCTTCACCGCCAGCCTCGTCACTTCTGACTCCGAGTCAGATTACGAGGATGACGACGAAACCGGTGCAACCGATGACGTGGACGCTGAGATCCCGGAGGAGGACGACGCTGCTTCTGGTGCCGCCACCGAGACCGTGGTTTCCCGGGATGCTTCAACTCCTCCGCCACCCGAGGCCTCTCAGGCCGAGGCGCGCCCAGATGCCCCGAGTACCGCTGCCGGTGCTGAGGATACCGTCACCGCCGCTTCCGCTGCTGCCACCGCCGAGAAGCCTGCTTCCCCTACTCCTTAGAAATACTCAAGAGTAGAACTGTTAAATCCCCGGGATGCCGGGTGCAAGATGTAATATATACTCTTAAGATTTATGTTCCGTACCAAGTTATTTATTAGAACAAGTTATGTCGGTTTACTCTGTCACGAGTCCCCGAGTTCTTTTTCATGTTTACCGTATTTAGGCAATCTCTGCTCTTGTCTACCATTTCGGCGTTCGACAGTCGAGTCACAAAACTCCATACACGGCATACATTACTTAAGAATATTCGAGTTCTAGTTAACCGAATTCCCGACATAAAAAATAACTGGGTTAGTACAAAACAGGTATGCCAGATAAGTTCCTGCTCCGAGTCCCCGAGACCATTTTCGTGTTCCCCATATTTGATTCTCTTTGCTCTTGACTACCATTTCGGCGTTCGTCAGTCGAGTCACAAGATGATTTCACATGACATACATTACTTTGATTTTGAGAATCGAATTCGGAACTTTCCCGGCATACAGATAACATAAAAAATAGGTACTAGGCAGTCCCCGGGTTCCTTCCCGGGATGCCGGTATGAAATAACAAACAAACTGGACAAAGTAAATGGGCACACAACGAGGCAGTCCTCGGGTTCCTCCCGGGGTGCCTTACTTTCATTAATACATAAAAACTGAAATACATCATACACTGAGCCCTTTACGTGTAAAAGGGTCGAAGCAGGGCTACATTCCATGGACGCTTGGTTTCCTCTCCGGATTTGTCCATTACACCTTTCCTAGCCTCCTGTGCATCTACAAGGTAATAAGAATCATTGTGCAATGCCCTGCTTATCACAAAAGGTCCCTCCCATGGAGGTGACAGCTTATGCATTCCCGTCGTGCGTTGGATGAGCCTAAGCACAAGATCTCCTTCTCGGAACACTCTCGGGTGCACCTTCCGGCTATGATAGCGACGGAGGTTTTGCTGGTAAATTGTAGACCGAGACAGTGCCAATTCTCTTGCCTCTTCAAGTAAATCAACATCATTTTCTCGGGCCAACTTTGCTTCGGTCTCGGTGAACATTGTCACTCTCGGGGAATCATACTGTATGTCGGTCGGGAGTACTGCCTCGGCACCGTACACCATGAAGAATGGCGTATACCCGGTAGATCTATTCGGTGTAGTCCGGAGACCCCATAGTACTGTCGGTAACTCCTCTATCCAGCATCCAGGAGTTCTCAACAGTGGTTCGATCAAGCGAGCTTTGATGCCGGCCAAGACCAAAGCATTTGCTCTTTCAACTTGTCTGTTTGCTTCCGGGTGTGCAACTGACGCTACATCCAACCGGATTCCCTTCTCAGCACAAAATCGAGCGAATTCCCCCACAGAAAAATTGGTGCCATTATCCGTGATGATGTTGTGTGGTACCCGTATCTCAAGATGATGTCTTTCAGGGACTGCACTGCGGTGTGTCCGTCACACTTCCGGATTGGCTTGACCTCTATCCACTTGGTGAATTTATCTACCATGACCAGTATGTGTGTCATATTTCCCCGTGCTGGTTTGAACTGCCCGACCATGTCCAAACACCATACCGCGAATGGCCAAGTGATAGGGATTGTCTTCAGTGCTGACGCCGGCATATGTATTCGGTGAGCAAACCTCTGGCATCCTCCGCACTTCCGGACAATGTGTTCTGCCTGCTGTAACGCAGTGGGCCAGTAGAACCCATGCCGGAACACTTTCGCCACCAGGGCCCGGGATGATGCATGATGTCCACATTCCCCCTGATGTATTTCCAGCAGCATCTCTTGTCCTTCTGCCGGTTCCACACACCTCTGGAGTACCTCGGTGACACTCCTCTTGTATAGCTCTTGATTGATGACGGTGTATGCTTTTGATCTCCGCACTATCTGCCGGGCTTCCACTTCACTCTCCGGGAGGGTTCCTTCCAAGATGTAAGCCATAATGGGTTGTGCCCATCCCGGGATAGGTCGAACTGGGAACACGGGAGCGTCTATGTCCATTGGCTCTGCCTCTCTGAGCACAGTGGTGCAGTCCCCGCGTTCGATGTGATGCTCCCGACATCTACTTCCATGGGTACGGCATCCGAACTAGGCTCCTTGGGGATGAAGATAGAATCAGACTCGGGTGAGGGCTGAATAGATGGCTTCCTCAAATGCTCCAGAGCGATCCCGGGTGGGATGGCATCCCGAGATGATCCTAGCTTGCACAACACATCTGCCGCCTCGTTTTCTCCTCTGGGTATGTGCTTGAACTCGCATCCTTCGAAAAATCCGGATATTTTCTGCACATGAAATCGATACAAGGCCATGTTTGCATCCAGCGCATCTCAGTTCCCCGACACCTGCTGCACCACGAGGTCGGAATCGCCGAAACACTCTATCCGACGGATGCCGATCTCCCTGGCGACATTCAGTCCATGAACCAAGGCCTCGTACTCAGCGACATTGTTAGATGCCCGGAAATGAATTTGCAGGACATACTTCAGCACATCTTATTTTGGTGAAGTGAGGACCACTCCGGCACCCAACCCGATCTTAGCCTTGGAGCCATCAAAATGCATCCTCCAAAAATTGTAATCCGGCATCGGAGGTTCATATTGCATCTCGGCCCAGTCTACCAAAAAGTCCGGCAGCGCCTGCGACTTGATGGCATCTCGTCTCTCGTATGCCGGAGCGTACGGAGACAACTGGATGCCCATTTGGCGACCCGGTCGCTAGCGTCCTTGCAACCGATGATCTCGGCCAGAGGAGCCTCGCACACCACTGTGATTGGGTTCTCTTGAAAGTAGTGCTTGAGCTTGATCACTGCCATGTACACTCCATACGCCATCTTCTGGTAGTGCGGGTAGTTCTGCTTGGATTCCGAGATCACCTCACTGAGGTAATACACCGGTCTTTGTATCAGTTTGCCCCCTTCTTCCCTCTCTACCACAATTGCTACGCTGACTACTCGGTTGTGGCAGCAATATACAGCAGCATAGGCTCCTTGGGTAACGGGGATGCCAACACGGGTGCTGTTGAAAGCATTCTCTTCAAATCGTTGAACGCCGCGTCGGCCTGCGGGGTCCAAACAAATGTTTTGCTCTTCTTCATCAACTGGTATAGGGGCAAGGCCTTCTCTCCAAGTCGGCTCACAAACCGACTTAGGGATGCAAGACAACCAGTGAACTTCTGCACATCTTTGAGACGCACGGGCAATTTCATGCTCTCGATAGCACGTATCTTACCCGGGTTGACTTCAATTCCCCGGCTTGAGATGAGAAAACCGAGTAACTTTCCTGCCGGAACACCGAATGTGCACTTATCCGGGTTCAACTTCATCCGGAATCTTCTTAAGTTCTTAAATGTTTCCCTCAGATCACCGATCAATGAGGCTTTTTCTTTCGTTTTTATGACTATGTCATCGACATAGACTTCGGCATTCCGGCCTATCTGGTCGTGCAAACACTTTTGCATGCATCTCTGGTATGTGGCACCAGCATTTCTCAAACCGAAAGTCATGACATGATAGCAATAAGCCCCATACGGGGTAATAAAAGCAGTTTTCAATTGATCATCCGGATTCAACGGTATGTGGTGAAAACTAGAATAGGCATCTAAAAAGGTTAAAAGTTCACTCCCGGCAGTGGAATCTATTACTTGATCTATCCGGGGCAGTGGAAAGGGGTCCTTCGGGCATGCTTTGTTGAGGTTGGTGAAGTCGATGCACATGCGCCACACCTTAAGCAGGAGGGGATCATCCTTCTTCTTCTCTACTAGGACCGGATTTGATATCCAATCCGGGTGCAGCACTTCCATTATGAATCCGGCGGCCAGCAGTATAGCAAGATGCTCCATGACAGCAGCTCTTCTTTCATCCGAGAGGCGCCTAGCCGGTTGCTTCACCGGCTTCGCATCCGGCCTAACAAACAGAGAGTGCTTAGCCAACTTCCTCGGAACACCTTGCAGATCGTCACTCGACCATGCAAAAGCATCCCGATCCTCACGGAGGAAGTCGACGAGCTCGCCTTCCTATTTGTTGCTGACAATGATAACTTGGCGCTCCGGGTTGCTGGGGTCCACACCCACCTTCTTCGTCTCCTTAGGGGGCTGGAATGATGCACCCTGCTCCGGGTTCACCATCCCGGGCATTCCGAGTTGGGAGGTCTTGGCCATCGCCACCACCTGCTGGATCCTCTTCTTTTCTTCCGCGATCACCAGGGACTCGGCTAAGCACGAGCCGGCCGAGGCACACTCCATGGAGCGCTTGTGGTCTCCCGAGATGGTGATTACGCCGTTAGGTCCTGGCATCTTCATTTTCAGGTAGCCCATGTGAGTTGAGATCATGAACTTGGCCAGGGCCGGCCTGCCGATTAGTGCGTGATATGGGCTTTCGAGGTCCACGACCTCGAATTCCAAGCTCTCAGTTCGGCAGTTCTCCCGGGTTCCGAATAACACCTCAACCCAGATTTTACCCATGGGTGAGCAAGAGCCTCCGGGCACAATGCCGTGGAAGGTCGTCTCGGTAGGCAACAAGGTGTTCATGGACACCCCCAGCTTCAGCATCGTATCCTTGTACATGATGTTAATGGCGCTGCCATTGTCAATCAGAACCCGACTGAAGCGTACATTGAGGTTTGGTCCGACAAAGGTTGGGTCCACCACCAAGGCATACGCCCCCGGCTTAGGCATAACTCTGGGATGATCCTTCCGGCTCCACGTGATCTCCATCTCGGACCAGTGCAAGAACTTGGGCACCGCCGGGATCACAGCGTTCACCTCCAGGGCACGCTGTCGCACACTCTTCCGGTCAGTGGGCTCGGTCACGAAGACCACATAGCTTCGATGTGCCTCCCGGTAGTTGCCCTGCTGCTGTCCGGCTTGATTACTGGGGCCTGCACCATTGTCGTTCCGGGTGTGCACCACGTTCACCGGCCGAGGTGGGGGTCCTCGCTGAGGTTGACTGACCCGGACCGCGTTGGCTCCCGATGTCGGAGGAGGAGGTCTCGGAATGTTGGGTCTAGATGCCGGAGCACCCGGCCGAACAGCTCCCGAGCTTCCCTCCTGCAATGTGCGCTGATACCAGCTGCACTGCCGAGTAGAGTGGTTCGCCGGCTTGTTGGCCTCTAGGGTATGGTAGCAGCATGGCTTGTTCAGCATCTCTTCATACGTCAGGGGCTTCTTTTGTTCCACCCAAGTTTTTTGCACTTCCTGATTTTGACCCCAAGCCGGGCCACTTGTCTTCTGACGCTGACTGTTGCCAGCATCCTCTTGATCTCGGGTCACCGCTGCGACATGCTGTGCGGCATGGTGGTACTCGGGTTGATTCCTCTTTTGGCCAAAATGCTGGCGATCATGGCTCCTGCTCGATCCCGAACGCTGAGGTCCCGCATTTCTCCTGTTGGAGTCACCGACATCCACCAGGGGTTGCATAGGATCTCCAAGCGTGTAGGTATTGGCGATGCGCATGGTCTCTGCCAAGGTCGCCGGCATCTTCCTTTGCAACTTCTGCCAAAGCATTGAGCCATGCCGACATCCTTGTGCAAACCAGGAGATGGCCTGTGCCTCTACCACCCCTTCGCAAGAATTGCGAATATTGCTCCACCGGGTAAGGTACTCTCGGTCAGTCTCGTTGCTCCTTTGCCTACAGATGGCGAGCTGTTGAGGCCTGTTTGGCCTTTTGTACGTGCTGGTGAAGTTGCTGATAAATGCCTCCTCGAAATCTAACCAGCAGTCTATGCTGCCAGTTCTCAAGTTGTTCAACCAGCATCTGGCAGGTCCTTCCAACATCTGCGGTACGTAACGTACCGCCCAGCGTCTGTTTCCACCGGCTATGCTTACTGCAGTTACATAGTCGGTTAACCAGTCCTCCGGCTTCTTGCTGCCGTCATAGGTCTTAGCACCTCGGTTGAGCTGAAAATTCCGGGCAGGCGGCTCCCGCATGATACGGGGTCCGAAGCAGGCAGGTCCCGGAGGTCCTTGCTCTTCTACTAGCTCGGACTGGTCGATCCGGTCGAGCCGGAATCTGGCATCGGCCGGATCCAGCTGTCTGGTTCCTACCCGAGATCCCAAAGGATTCTCATTGGGCTGGTACCCGAGCTGCTGCAGTCTTGAGTTGCCATCGTTGAGCATGTCTTGTACCGGGATCACAGCCTGCTGCGGGACAGAGGCGGCCTCCCTTCGCGGGTTTCCTTGAACATTAGGGGGGTTTCGGGGTGGATTACCACGGCTAGCCGGGTTATTGTTTCCTACACCCAGGTTGCCACCATCACGGGTACTTCCTGCCATCCCCGAGTTATGCTGCCCGGCTTGCTGGATGCCGGCAAAGGCCGGATCATAGGCCTGCAACTGCTTGTTCTTCCCGGAGCCCCGACTTCGGCTCCGGCTCTTGCTCTTGCTTCTGCTCGGATGCGGGGAAGAGGCCTCTCCGTCCGATTTCTGGCTATTGGGCCTAGCTGAGTGCACTTGGGATCCCGCCCCGGGGTCTTTTTCTTGAAGGCCTGGTTCTGCCGGTTGGCCTCGACGACCAGCTCATTCACCCGCTCCTGCTGCTTGCGCAGAGCCTCACCGGATAGCCCTGCTAGCTCTGCCATGGCGGCTTCGGCAGCCCTAAGAGTTTTCGCCGGCGAGCTGTACACCGGTCTCCCCGCCGAGATCAGGCTACCCGTGTGACTGGTTGTGGCTCCTCCTGCCAACTCATCATTCACCATTCTGCCCTTTTTGCGCAGCTCCGCAATACGCTTGTCCCGGGAGTCTATCTTAATGAATCTGTGAGCTGCATTGTACTCCCGGAGGCTAGCATTGAGCTCGCGACGGATCTCGGCGATCTCCTGCGCTTCGGCGAGTAGCAACCTACGCTGCTCCTCCAAGTCAGCCGAAGTGGCCTGGGTGTCTGCTTCAGCAGTCACAGGGACAGCCAACTTGGCCACCAGACCCGAGAGGGGATCCGAGCGACGACGTGGCTGGGACGGCTGCGGATCGCCGTCTCGGGCCGCATCTCTTTCCTGAGGAGGTTTGGCCAAACGAACGTGACCGCTCCCGGCATCGCCGTCAGCGTCTTGGTACTCCTCCTCGGTTGCCCCGACCATCATTACCGCGACGGAACTCGGGGAGCGACCGGCACGCAGACCCCGAGTAGCGCAGAGCATGGGTGGATCCTCAGCTTCCAGGACCACGTCCGGATAGCTGCAGATAACTTCGGTGGCGACGTAGGTGGTGAAGCCACCAAAGTCAATGAGGCATCCATTCACCGGAAAGGGTCTGTTCCGGAAGCACCCTGCGTTGTCGCTGACGAAGTCCATCTCACCCAGTCTTACGACAAGGCCAGAGAGAACTCGAATGTCGAAGTGAACGAGGGAGCCCGTCCGGATGTGTACACCAGCCAACGCCTCTGTCTGCCCCACGGTGGGCGCCAACTATCGTGGTAGTGTCACGGCAGATGCCATAGGATGGCTAATGTGTGGGGCCGATGGACGTTGGTGGTTCCGGGGAGGGATAGCAAGCTGAAGAGCTCACACGGGGAGGATCCCGGTATAACCGAGATCTCCCAAGAACGAGAAACAAGATCAAAGCGCGAGGGGGAAGATCTAACAAACAAGAACAAATGCACGAAGGCTCACAACACACACACGATATACCCAGGTTCAGGGCCCTCGTGAGGAGGTAACACCCCTACTCCTGCCTTTCCTCTCTATACAAGTGTGATACAAGGACTACAACTTGCTCTTAGATCTCTTGAAGTGAAGAACACAAGGAACTAGATGAACTCAAGGTAAGAAGAGGTAAATGCTCTAGGAGTAAATGCAACTATAGCTTCGGCTCCCAAGTTGGTCTCTCTCTTCACAGAATCAGTTATGGCGCCCTTTATAGAATTCCAGCCAGGAGGGCCGGAAACCCTAAACTGGCTTGGCCCCACCGGACAGGCCTAACCGGTATTTCGTCACCGGCTAGTGCGACCTACTCGCCGCGCTATCCGGCGTAGCCCCTTCGTCATCATCCCGGCAAGGACAGCAGGCGCCGTCCTGGAACCTCATTGTCCCCTTGTCAGAGACAAGACATGTCTTTGCCCATCCCGGATAGCCTTTTTCGGATTGCCGGGCTAGGCACGTTGTGTCTTGTCGTACCGTTGTCGTACCACCTGACGCGCTCCCGTGTCAGGCGGGAGGTGATCATGCTTCCGTGTCAGGCGGTAGGTGACCATGCTTCCGTGTCAGACGGAACGGTACTTCCCCCCGCATCAGGCGGGAAAGCCTACTATAGACCGTTGACGGCCTACCGGGATCCCTCATGCCGGTTATCTTCTTGCTCGACCTTGCGAGTCCTTCCTGCACAAGTTCAGGGCCGAGATAAATGTTCCGGTTAGCACTTACCCGGATTGCCTATCCGGTAAGACCGAGTACTTCTCCTTCCGGGAGTCTCCTCGGAGCCCAAGACCCGAGATCCTTTCCGGATGCACCCGAGTTCGTCTCAGGATGAGTATCTCTAGGCCTAGCCTCCCGAAGATGTCTTAGCCTACCAGCAAAGACATCTTCGAGAAGCTAGTTCTTAGAGGAACCACCCGCTGATGCTTGTGCTGCTAATGTGAAGGCTTGGGGTGTCTATTTATAGCCGCCAGAGCTGACCTTTGCGCCTGCCAGGAGGCATCTTGCACTCTACCAGCACTCAAGGGTCAAGTTGCCCCTTCAGCACACTAGGGGGTGGCCCTTGCTCTCGCCAAAGGTCAAGCACTGTTGGCACACTGCTGAACTATTCCGGGATCTGCCCTACCCGGGGGGCAGCCCCCCGACATGCTGCTAAGTCTGTGTGATCTCCCCTCGAGGAGCCTTTGCTTCAACTCCATGTCTTTTTCGCTCTGCGTCGCCGGACCCTTCTCTTCGCGCTATGACTCCGCCGCTGCGGTATGCTCGAGCAATGACTCGGCAAGGCCGGGGGGAGTTTAAGGCTTAGAGAGGTAAGAACCCTCGAGTCGCGATGCTGAGGGCTCCCCTTTGACGCGCAAGCAGCCCATGGAGAGTGAGGGAAAGGACCACTCGAGGGACGCAGAGTGCTTGTGAGCGAAATGCAAGGATTCTCTTGCTGTGAATAGGGAACTTAGCTTCGCGAGGCTTTTCGCCCTGCGGGGGATTCCTCTGGCGATGTCCTTCCCTTCAGGGGCCGAGTTTATCCTCCATATGCCTGGAGAGACTCTCGTTCCCTGTGGATGTTAGAGAGGCGAACCAAAACGCTCGAGCATAGTCGTAAGGACTTATGCGCGCTAATAGGTTTCCTCATGGGTGCCTCACGAGGAGAGAGAGTACCAAGGTCCTTGGGGAGGTGGCGTGTATCCGGGAGCATGCCCTTTAGCCAGAGCTCAGGATCCCTTGGATTTTGCAGTGCTGCTGGGGTGCTCTTGGGCACAGACACCATACTCAGCCCCCGCTCGCGAGGTGCGCACAGGAAAAATATAAGCGCACATTTGAGAGTAAAGGATGAAAGTAAAACTTGCCATAGAAACATTACATAGCGGCGCCTCAGCGCAAAGTTCACTTGGGAACGACACGGCGCCGTAGCGCAAAGTTCACTTGGAACAAAAATCGGTTCATTACACTTGGGTTTGCCAAGCTAACGTTCCTTCCATGTCGAGGCATGGGGACCACCCATTAGTGGCAGAGGATCACTGCGGCCTGCGGGGGCTCATTTGCAGGAGAACTCGGAGGGCTGGGCCTCGGGAAAAGCTTTGAGAAGCTTGGAGGTGAAGCCGTGAGCTTCCCTCTAGATACAAAAAATGCCTGGCGTGACTATGATCACGGGTAGAACTTGCGCAGATGCGCGATGTTCCACGGGTTCTTGACGGGGATGCCGTCTTCAGTCTCGAGGCGTACCGCGCCAGACCTGGCGATGTGGGAGACCCTGTAGGGGCCTTCCCACATCGGCGAGAGCTTGTGGAGGCCTTCTCTGGAGAGGATTCGCCTGAGGACGAGGTCACCCGCCTCAAGGGTGCGCGAGCGCACATGGCGGTTGTGGTAGCGTCGCAGATCTTGCTGGTACCTTGCCGCTCTGAGGGCGGCATTGCGGCGTAGGCCCTCGAGGAACAGCAGGTCGTCGTTGTGGAGGCCCTCTTGGGTGTCCTCGTTGAAGGCAAGGACCCGTGGGGATCCATGCTTGATTTATGTGGGGAGGACACCTTCAGCTCCGTAGACAAGGGCGAACGGCGGTTCGCCTATAGGCCTTGACGCGGTTGTGCGCATGGACCACAGCACGGATGGGAGCACATCGATCCAGCCCTTGCCGTGCCCCTTGAGGATGTTGAAGCTTCTGGTCTTGAGGCCCTTGAGGACTTCTGCGTTTGCTCTCTCGTCTTGACCGTTGCTGCGTGGGTGAGCCACTGAGGCGAAGCAGATCTTGACGCCAAGCTTGTCGCAGTAGGCTCGGAAGATGCCACAGGTGAATTGCGAGCCATTATCGGTGATGATGCGGTTAGGCACACCGAAGCGGCAGACCAGGCTCCTGATGAACTTCACTGCAGCCCCGGCTGGTATGGTGCGCACTGGCTCAACTTCGGGCCACTTGGTGAACTTGTCGATGGCCACGAAGAGGAAGCGATAGCCCCCCTGCGACTTCGGGAAGGGGCCCAAGATGTCCAGCCCCCAGACCGCGAACGGCCAGGAGAGCGGGATGGTTTGGAGCTCCAGCGCTGGCTGATGAATTTGCTTGGCGTGGAACTGGCAGGCGTCGCAGGTTTGTACGATGGCGACCGCGTCTTGAAGCACTTGAGGCCAGTAGAAGCCACTCATGAAGACCTTCCTTGCGAGGGTGCGCGCACACGAGTGGTGGCCGCACTCCCCGCTGTGGATGTCCCTGATCAGGGATCGGCCTTCCTCGGGGGGACGCACTTGAGCGCGATGCCATTCGGGCGCTTGCGATAGAGGTCCCCCTCAAGGATGCAGTAGGATTTCGCCTGGCGAGCGATTCGCTCTACTTCTGCATCTTCTTCAAGTAGGATCCCCTTCACCAAGTAGTCCTTGAGCTCGTCAATCCAACCTGTGGCTTGGTGAGCTGCCGTCAGCAACAGATGCTCCCCTGTGCTGGGGCTGCAATCGGGGGACCCAGACTCAGGAGGTGGTGGGAGCGCTTCATCTGTGCTTGCGGCTGTGGCCTCTTGAGGCTGCTTGATGGATGCCTTGGCGAGCCTTTCCTCAAAGACGCCGGCATGCTGGGGTTGCCTTCGCGAGGCTCGCTTGGCGATATCATCGGCCTCCTGGTTCTCTTTCCTTGGGATGTGCATGAGTTCCATTCCCCTGAAGTGCTTCTCGATCTTGTGGACCTCTTCAAGGTATGCGGTCATGTGGTCGTGTTTAGGCATGTAGCTCTGGTTGGATAAGTTGACGAGCAGCTGGTAGTCGCCGTTGACGAGTAGGTGCTTGACGCCTAGAGCGATGGCGGCCCTTAAGCCGGCGAGGAGGCCCTTGTATTCAGCGATGTTGTTGGAGATCTTGTCAATCTTGAAGCATAACTGGACAGCGTAGTAGAGCTTGTCGCCTCTGGGCGAAGTCAGGACGACGCCTGCCCCGCCATTGCGGCAGGCAAAGGCTCCGTCGAAGTGCATGGTCTAGTGGTTGGGCATTGTGTCTCCAGCGGGCTCAGCCTCTTCCTCTCGAGGCTCTTCAGGGCTTGGGTCGGTCCATTCGGCGACGAAATCAGCCAGTGCCCGCCCCTTGATGACTCTTGTGGTGTCGAAGCGCAAGTTGAAAGGCTGCAGCTCTATGTTCCACCCCGCGACACGATCTGTGGCGTT
This sequence comes from Poa annua, assembly GCA_026929855.1. Taxonomy (NCBI): domain Eukaryota; kingdom Viridiplantae; phylum Streptophyta; class Magnoliopsida; order Poales; family Poaceae; genus Poa; species Poa annua. The sequence continues at coordinate 49,532,116 of CM049428.1, forward strand.
GGGGTTGCGCAGGATCTGCTCCAGGGGGAAGGCAGTGACCAGCGTGATGGGGTGGCCCTGGAAGTAGTGTCTCAGCTTCCTGGAGGCGATGAGGAGAGCAACGAGAAGCTTCTGATGCATCGGGTACCGCTCCCGAGCATCCCGCAGCACCGTGCTGACGAAGTAGACGGGGTGCTCGACAAGGGTTGTCGGTGGGGTTGCAGCGTCAGCCCTCTGGGGAGGCTCTTCAGGGCCCTTGTCGAGATCCGCCTGTAGGGGGGTCTCGACAGGGTTGCCGGGAGCAGGCTCGACTTGAGGCTGTGGGCCTGGCAGTGGGTCTGTGGAGGCTGCTCCTTCGATGAGGTTGAACGGCAGTTGACCACCTAGAGGGGGGTGAATAGGTGGTGACCAATTTTTATGTATTTTTCAGTTTTAGGCTAGCGGAAAGTAAGTTGTCTAGATGTGCAACTAGGTGACACAAGTGATAAACAACAAGGAAGCTAAGCAAGTACAGGAAATAAAGATGCGGTAAAGGAGAGTGGAACGAAACAACCGTAGGAACTCGAAGACCAAGATTTTATCCCGAGTTCCACCACATAGGTGTACGTCTCGTTGGAGAGGTGTGAGCTACCACAAAGGTTTGCTCAACGCCACAAAGGCCTCACCCTATTCTCCTGTGAATTCGACCACAAAGGTGTGAATCCACGCTTCCACTAAGGACTCCTTTAAGGGCGGAGAAAGTAACGTACAAATTCGTGAGTCACACACCCACAACTGAACTGGGGGCTCTCACAAAGACCACAACAGGTCACTTCCACAAAGGAATCCACAAAGGATCAAAACACACAAGGTTGAACCGAGCTATCCACAAAGGAACCTTAGATTCATTGCCCCTCAAGAAATAGAGGGGGGAAGTCAAATTGCTTCGGTGGAGATGTAGATCGGTGGCTTCTCCCTCAGATCCCCAAGTATCAACGGATTTGAGTGGCTAGATTGGGAGATCCGGGAGAAACGAGCTTCAGCACCAATGGAGGAGAGAGAAAATATGGAAGCTTAGAATGTTGGAGGTAGGTGGAGGGGTATTTATACCCCTCCCCAAAAACTGCCCGTTGCACAGCTTCCAGCCCGGAAATCTCCGGGTTGAGGACCGGAGATCTCCGGACCCCGGAAATTTCCGGAGCAAATTCCGGTTGAGCTTGAATCTGAATCAGTACTAGTTGGGCTTCTTGACTTAGTCGAAAATCCTCTGTCACTCGGAGATCTCCGGATTGGGGCCCGGAAATCTCCGAGCGCCGGAAATCTCCGGGAGCATTTCCGGCTAAAACTGTTTTGGAGTCAGTACACATTTTGAGTTCTGGACTTGGTCGAAATCCCTCTCTCACTCGGAGATCTCCGGACTGGGGCTCGGAAATCTCCGAGCGCTGGAAATCTCCGGGAGGATTTCCGGCTCAGCTTGATTTGGAGTCAGTACGCATTTCAATTCAGACTTAGTGAAAAATATGGATGGCTCGGAAATATCCGGTCTGGGGACCGGAAATCTCCGAGCCCCGGAAATTTCCTGACTGAAATTCTGAAGAAAGACCAAGTGTAGTTGAATTGAAACTTAGGCAAACTAAGTGTTCCTCTTTATCAGTCTACCTGTAAAAGACCCTGCATGCTTCATCACAAACATTAGAATACTTTTTGTGTTGTCATTAGTCACCAAAATTTGGGAGTGCATAGAATGCACTTTCAATCTCCCCCTTTTTGGCGAATGATGACAACACAAAAAAAGAATGGATTTGCAAAATATAGACGGAGCTCCCCCTAAGTGAGTGCACTATTTAAGAATGTCTTTGGAATACAAAGTGCACATTCCTTAGGATCAACACCCCCCCTAGATTTTACAAAACACACACATACACAATAGAAGCAACAAACTTAGATAAAGAGTTATTACAATGCAAATCCCGAGAGTCACGAAATAAAGGAGCACTGAAGGAAACAAAACAAAAAGAAAGAAGTGCTCCTAGCCCATGCAAATCCCGAGAGTCCTAGAGATACTTCTCCCCCTTTGTCATCAAGATACCAAAAAGGGAGAAGGTTCCACTAACGTCCCATGACTCAAGAGTCGGAACCCTCGTCCTGATCATCTTCCTCCTCCTCAGTGTCAGCATTCTCAAGATCGCTGTCCTCTGGCACAGCATCATCCCAATCAAATGTGAGACCATCTGCATTCCAATCCTTGAAAGGAACCCGAGGCTTCAACGGGTGCTTCGGAGCAGGCATCTTCAAGTGAGCCATCATTGCTTCTTGGCGCTGCATAATGCGATGGTTCTGAGAGTAGATGGAGTAGTTCTCACTGTGAATGCAACAGTTCATGTTCATGATTTTCTCAATTGCTCGAACTACCCAGGGGCGACTTTTCTTGGCAGCTTTCTTGATGTTGGGATTGGAGGGAACCCGAGATGGACCACCAAAAATGTCATCCTCATTGATCTCATGCATGGTGGCTTGTTGTTGAACCAAGTGAGCAGATTTCTGGACAAGCAGGGCTGGCTTGTGAGGCTGAGTGGCAAAGGCTGCATCAAAGTCATCACCGTCATGCTCAGAAAGCTTGTAGAGGCTCTTGATGAGCAACATGATATAAGGACCATATGGAGGAACTTTCCTCTCAAAAACTGCTAGTGACATCTCCTGGAAAATAAAGTCCATGACATCCACCTTATAGACCTCCTGCTCAACCGCATACTCCCCAAGATAGGCATCATGAGCTTTGGCCATCAAGTTTACTAGGGCCCCGGCAATATTATCTGCATTGCCGACAATGGGAGCAATGGTCCAACGGAACATGCGAAGCAGTATATCATAAGTGGGGAGGAGGCCATTCTGAGAGCCAATCTTCCCTCCAGGCTGGTAAAGATCAGTCATGACGTGTTTGTTGTAAGACACGCCATGGACATGCATGCGGGCACCAGCTGCAGTAGAAAGACCACGGAAAGGACATCCAAGAATCTGAGCAAACTTTCTGGAAGAGGAAGTCAAGCGCTGCTTGCCAGACATCCAGGTCATCCCAATATCCTCTGAGGAGTCAAACACCACAGTGGCATAGAACTGATGGATAAGAGAGACGCTGTAGTTGCACTCAGTTCTCATCAATGGCTCCAAACCTAGAAGTCCACAAACCTTCACAGCACCACCAAAATAATCAGCCTTCTTCATTAATTTGTCAAAGTCAATCCACTTCATGGGGCATATTGGCTTGTCAACAGAGAACTTCTGATAGACTTCCCTGTAGATCCATGCCATCTCAGTGCAAAAGTATGTGGGATCATCAGACTCCACATTATAGGAGAGGTCACTTCGCCACTTGCGAAAACTGCCTTTGTTGAAGTCTTCAAGACGGAGCTCGGTCCTCTTCTTCTTGTTAGCACCAATAGGTTTCCTGAGGATGGCTGAGGTCTCAGTTTGTGAGTTGTCTTCACTTGAGGACCCACTGGGAGGGCGTGAGTGAACTGGTTTGGCTCTTCCGCGAGTAGTCATTTGCTTGAAGCGGCCACGAGGGTTGGAACCTGCAAATACACAGCATAGAGGGGATGGAAAGCATATGGGGTAAGCACTCATGTCCGAGATTGAAAATGGAACATACTAGAAAAGTTTTGACAAACACAGTTTCTGGACTTAGCTAATTTGATTCTGAGCAGGCCGGAGATTTCCGGGTCTGACTCGGAGATCTCCGGGGTCCAGAGATTTCCGAGTCTGACTCGGAGATTTCCGGTCTGCACGAAATTTTGACAGATTTGAACAAAATCTATGGATGAAAAACAGATCTGTGCATGTGGAAGGTAGAACATGCCTAGGGGAGCAATTCTACCAAAGGAAACAAACAACAACCTCCTAAATCGGCTAGGTTAAACGAAAACAAGTTTCGTCCTAGATTTAAAATAAGAGGAGTTACCGGAAGACATTGCGAAAAGCGTGCGGATGGAAACGAAGCCCTTGACGAGGAGAAGCAGATCCCCGAAGCACGCAAGAAACCCTCGAACGATCCACCCGCAGCGAGGAAAGGAAAAAATGGAGATTTTCAGAGGAGAGAGAGAGTTAGGGCACGGGGTGGAAGAACTGGCCAAACCGGCCGGTCCACCCGTGCCCTTATATAGGCAGGAAAATTTGAACCGGAAATTTCCGGACTGAGGCTCGGAGATTTCCGTGTGCCGGAGATTTCCGGGGCTATTTCCGGATAGGACTTAGCCCTGGAAAACTTTTGGCACACTCGGAGATTTCCGGACATCGGACCGGAGATTTCCGGACCCCGGAGATTTCTGGCTCTAATTCCGATTCAGCTTCGCGTGAGGTCAGTGCCGAAATTGAAAAAGGACTTAGGTGCTGAAAATCGCAGGGGCCAGAGATTTCCGAGTCTAGGCCCGGAAATGTCCGGACACCGGAAATTTCCGGGACTATTTCCGGTCAAAAATCATCACAGGTCAGTGCTGATTTTTGAATGGAATTAGTCTCGAAATTCTCTGGTGGCCCGTAGATTTCCGAGTAAGGCTCGGAGATTTCCGTTCAAACCCAAAAACTCCAGGAACAAGAAACCAAAAGGGGAAATGAGTGGGGAAAATCATGTTTACAGGATAGTGAAAGGCTTAGGATAGACACTCAAACTGAATAAAGAAGACACACTCAAGTTGCAAGAACCATATAACACAAAGGAAGACCAACAAGAGTGTGTTTTCCCAAAAGAATCAAAGACAATGCAAGTGAGAATCAAAAAATAAAACCAAATAGAATCCAAAGAAAAAGGAGTGTTGGTGGCCTAGGCCACCGTGTATGAGTTGTAGCATGGTACCGCGAAGATATATCTTGGGTCCATAACTACATCTCAACATTGAAGCTCACAAATTAGATTTAATTTGAAGTTTTAGCAATGATATGTCACTATATGCATAATAGGGAGAGGAAGAGTCCAACGTATTAGGAAAACACTCCCCCTAAGTCCATGCGTACCTCTAGGTCTTATAAAGCCTTAAACGTTGGAGTGTGTGTACGGAGTTCAAGCCAAGGCCCGAGAATCTATGATATTGAGCTCATTCCTCAAGTAGCAAAAGCGGGCTTCATCAAGGGGCTTCGTGAAGATATCCGCCAATTGATCCCTTGTACCAACATATGATAGATCAATATCTCCTCGTGCCACGTGATCGCGGATGAAGTGATGACGAATCTCAATGTGCTTGGTCCTTGAATGTTGCACCGGCTTGTATGCAATTTTGATGGCACTCTCATTGTCACATAAAAGCGACACTTTGTCCAAGTGGACACCGTAATCTTTAAAGTTTGCCGCATCCAAAAAAGTTGAGTACATCCGCTTGCGGCAGCGACATACTCGGCCTCCGCCGTGGATAATGAGATGCAATTTTGTTTCTTCGAGGACCAACTCACCAAAGATCTTCCAAGAAATTGACAAGTCCCGGATGTGGACTTCCTATCATCAATGTCGCCCGCCCAATCGGAGTCAGTGTATCCACAAAGAGACAAGGTGCCATCTTTGGGATACCACAACCCAAAGCAAGGGGTATGAACCAAATATCTGAAGATTCTCTTCACGACCATCAAATGACTTTCCTTAGGCGCGGCTTGATAACGGGCACACACTCCCACGCTTAAAACGATATCGGGCCTAGAGGCACACAAATAAAGAAGAGACCCAATCATAGAACGATACTCCTTTTGGTCTACCTCTTTACCGTCGGGGTTGAGTTGGAGGTGACACTTGGTTTGCATAGGAGTCGTCACACCGTTAAGTCCAAGCAATTTGAATTTCTTGATCATCTCTTGAATATACTTGGCTTGACAAATGAAAGTCCCTTCCCTCAATTGCTTTATCTCAAAGCCAAGAAAGAACTTGAGTTCACCCATCATGGACATCTCGAACTTGTCGGTCATTAGCTTGGAAAACTCATCATTGAACACACGGTTAGTAGAACCAAAGATAATGTCATCGACATATAATTGACAAATGAAGAGTTCACCATTAACCTTTTTAGTGAAAAGAGTGGGATCGATTACCCCAACCTCAAATCCACGGACTACCAAGAACTCTCTCAAGTGCTCGTACAATGCACGGGGGGCTTGTTTAAGGCCATAGAGAGCTTTGTCCAAGACATAGACGTGGTGAGGATGGTTGGGGTTTTCAAAACCCAGGGGTTGTTTAACATAAACAAGTTCTTGCAATGGACCATTAAGAAAAGCAGATTTTACATCCATTTGTTGCAATTTGAAACCATGGTGAGAAGCAAAAGCGATGAGAATACGTATCGATTCGAGTCTTGCGACCGGCGCGAAAGTTTCTCCAAAATCGATGCCTTCGACTTGAGAAAAACCTTAAGCCACCAACCGCGCCTTGTTCCTCACAACGATACCATGTTCATCTTGCTTGTTCTTAAAGATCCACTTAGTGCCAATAACGTTGCGGCAATCTTTAGGCTTATCAACTAGACGCCACACTTTGTTGCGCTCGAAGTTGTTAAGTTCTTCATGCATAGCCCCTAGCCAATCGTGATCTTCAAGAGCATCAAAGACTTTCTTGGGCTCGACCATGGAAATGTGTGTTTGATGCTCACTAAAGTGAGCTAATTGAATTCGTGTGGAGACCCTTGCTCGAAAAGCACCAATGACCTTGTCGAGAGATAATGCTCTAAGTTCCAAAGACTTTGCAAAGCGAGCTTGACGACGAGTTTCAATTGCCGCCCTAGTGGTGGGGACAATTTCTTGACCATCTTGATCCTTTGGATCCTCGTCTTGACCTTCTTGAGGGCCTTGATCATCATGAGAAGTCTCTTCATGAGGTGGAGAAGGATGATCTTGCCCTTGAGTAGAACTTGGAGAAGTGGAGTTGGCTTCGATAATCTTGGTGGAAGAGGCATGATCTTTTTGTTGATGAAGATCTTGTTGAAATTCATCATGAGCTTCATCTTGAGAAGAAATAACATGCCCTTGTTGTGGAGGATCTTGAGATTGATCTTTAAGGGAATCATCATTTTCTATGAGTGAGCCACCTTGTGGTTCTTGTGATGGTGAGGTTTCCTTGATGGGAGAACTTGAGTCATCTTGAACAACTTCTTGATGGACTTCAATTGGGCGTAGAAAGCCCACCCCCATCTTCTTAATAGCATCAAAAGGTTGTTCATCACCTACATCACAAACACCAACTTGCTCCACTTGGGAGCCATCATTTTCATCGAATTCCACACTACAAGACTCTATGATAATCCGGGAGGATTTATCAAAGACTCTATAAGTGTGGGACTCGCTACCATAACCGACAAAAATCCCCTCAAGAGATTTAGAGTGAAACTTACCCAACCGGACACCCTTGACGAGATAATAGCACTTACATCCAAACACTCGGAAGTATCCAATGTTGGGTTTATTGCCGGTGAGGATCTCATATGGAGTCTTCTTCAATCCCTTGCGGAAGTAGAGGCGATTTGATGAGTGACATGCAGTGGAAATAGCCTCCGCCCAAAAGTTGATGGGAGACTTGAACTTCGCCAACATAGATCTCGCCATGTCGATGAGAGTCCGGTTCTTTCTTTCGGCAACGCCATTTTGTTGAGGAGTGTAAGCAGCGGAATATTGATGACGAATGCCTTCTTCACTAAGAAAGTCGTTAAGAGTGTAGTTCTTGAATTCCGACCCATTGTCACTCCGAATAACCAAAATGGGAAGGTCATGTTGGCGTTGAACTTCCTTTGAGAAGTCGATGAAGACTTGTTGAGTTTCATCCTTGGTCTTGAAGAAATAGACCCAAGTATACCTTGAATAGTCATCAACAATCACGAGGCAATATTTCTTGCCACCAAGACTTATCTCCGGAATTGGTCCAAATAGATCAACATGAAGGAGCTCCAAAATCCGGGACGACGATATGATGGTCTTGCTTGGATGAGGAATATCATGCATCTTGCCTTCCACACAAGCTCTACAAATTCGATCCCTTGAAAAGGAAACATGATCTTTTAGTCCAAGGATGTGGCCACCCTTGTGGAGACTTTGCAAAGTACGCATGTTTACGTGAGCTAGTCGGCGATGCCAAAGCCAACCCACGTCGGCTTTTCCGAAGAGACACATGGCTTGAGAAGTGGTGGCTCCGGAGAAGTCCACCACATAGAGCTCATGCTCCACGTGTCCCACGAAAGCCACTCTTAGCGACTTGCTCCACAAGAGGACCACAATGTCCTTATCAAAGAAGGGAGAGATCCCCATCTTTGTTAAGGCACGAACCGATAACAAATTATAGCCAAGAGATTCAACAAGCATGACATTGACTAGAGAAATGTCGGGGGCAACTACCACTTTGCCAAACCCGGTTACCTTGGACCTTGATAAGTCACCAAAAGTTACGGTTACTTGATCTTAATTAGGTTTCAACTCCGTAACGAGTTCTTTGCTCCCGGTCATATGACTTGTATATCCACTATCAATTATCCATTTTGAACCACCGGGAGCAAGGTCCTACAAGAGATCAATTCTTGCATTTAGCAACCCATTGCTTTACAATGGGTGCTTTATGGTTAGCGACAAGAGATTTAGGAACCCAAATAGCATATGAAATAAAACCATAGTAGGGTCCAATGTAACGAGCACAAACATTCCCATAATAATCGACATATAAAGCATAGTTAGGGTTGTTGTCCCCGGCGTGATCTTTACGAGTAGGCTTGCCCCTTGTGACATTCCTACTCGCAAGACCTTCCTTGGATTGAATGGAGTCGGCCTTCTTGGCTTGGATGGGGTTGATGCTCTTGGGAATGCCCTTCTTGGCATTCATCTTTATGGGAGGCACATATCCAAGACCTTCCTTTCCTTGTCGAGTGTGAGGCTCCACGATGGGAGTCTCAACAACTTGTTTACCTTTAAGAAGGATGATCTTGGATGTGGCGGCCTTAGTCATCTCACTCTTCAACCTAGCATTCTCTTTCACAAGATTAGCATTATCACAAGAACACTTAGAGGTAGAGATGCTAAGAGAATCAAGGTTAGTTAGCCAAGTTTGGAGTTGGGCATACGACTCTTTTAGAAGAGCATGTTCACTCTCCAAAGCCTTGTGAGCTATGACGAGCTTCTCCATGTCCTCAATGAGTCGAACATGCCCAACCGCAAATTCGGCTTTATCTTGTTGAGCCACCTTGAATTTAGCAAAGTACATATCACGATCCTTAATGAGCTTAGCATGTGAGGAGTTATGAGTTTCCTCAATAGTTTCAAGTTGCTCCTCAAGACGAGCATGAGACTCTTAAATCTCCTCAAGAGAGGACTTCGAATAAGATAGAGAAATAGCGTCTTCTCTTTCTATCTTACCCTTCTCTTCATTGAGATGCTCTACCTCACCAATTCGAATCATGAGGGCACCAACATGTTTCTTGCTATCACCTTGCAAGTTAGTGATAAAGGAGTCAAATGCCACAAGCTCTTGCTTGATTTGAAAGCTAGAGGCATCATCAAGCTCATTCATTTCATTCATGAGAGAGGAAGATGATGAAGGTACCTCCGATGCCTTTGCCATAAGACACTTTGAGCTCTTGGTGATGGAGTTCTCATTAGGCGATGTGAATAGAGACGATGAAGAGCTTGTCGTAGTTGAAGGAGTTCTTGTCGTTGATGGAGAGACGGTAGTTGTCGAGGTGGTGGCAAGGGCCGCCACTTCATTTGGCGTTTCTTCCTCCGACTCTTCATCATCGGTGGGATACTCCTCTTGAGTCAACAACATGATGCGAGGCTTCTTGTTAAAAGGCCTCTTCTTTCCATAGGCCTTCTTGGGAGGCATCTTGGTTTTGTCCTTAAGCACTAGGCGTCCACCATGCTCTTCTATTTTCTCATAAGGGCACTCGGCAACGAAATGGAACTTGTCTTGACAATTGTAACATGTCCTTGACTCGGAGGGTGAGACCCTATCGGCTTGAGGTGCATTCTTGTCAAAACGCATCTTACCTCTTGAGGAATTGTTCCAAAAGGTGCGACTCGCAAGAGCGAGATGGTCATTGTAAGCAATCTTGAGTGCTTCCTCGGACATGGCGGCAAAGCTTCCAAGATCATCATCATTGTTGTCTTCCTCAACGGTAGCCTTCAAAGCGAGGTTGGTTGTTCCTCTTTGCATTCCAAGAGCCCTTGCCCTTGCATCTTGAGCATTCTTAGTGGCCACCTTGTATGCGGCCATCTCTTGCATAACCTCATTAGACGTCATGAGATGATAGTTGTGTCTTCCTTGAAGACTCTTGACGTCGGTAGGCTCACAAGCCATCATAGAGCTAACATACTTCCTCTTGATCCAAGCATCATCAATATGAGAGGCACCCACTTCTCGAAAGCTTGTGGTTATTGTCACCAATCTTTGATACATCATCTCATGGTCTTCACCATCAATCTTGAAAAAGCCCTCGGCTTCATTGCTCAAAGAGTCATAGCGGTTCCTTCTCATGCTATCATTTCCAACGAACAACTCGGATAGACCATCCCATGTCTCCTTGGCGGTGGTGAGATGTTGGATGCGAGGCATGTCCTTGTTCCCAACCGCCTTTTGGATCATGTAGAGAGCGGTGGCATCAAGTTGAGCCTCCACCACTTCTCTTCTTGTTAGGTTGGTCGGATCATGCGGCTTGTATCCAACTTGAATGATGCGTCACAACTCGATTGAACAGCTGCAAACATGAGACTTCATCATGTATTGCCATTGAGAAAAAGTATAGTCTTTAAGCAACGGGGGATCACCCCTATGAGAAACTTGCGGGTGAGGAATAATGGGATCGGGGGTATGGTATTGGGATGGGGGAGGAGTGGCGTTGTAGCCTTTAGGCACTTCATCATTGGATGATGGAGTGTTTTGAAGGGTTGAGGAACTACTAGCATCACCCTTCCCATCCAAAGGCAATTGCTTTCCCTTTATCAATTCGGGGTCCACATCAAGAGTAATGCCCGGAAGCACCGGAGGCTTTGAGGGCAATGCAAGAGAGGTTTCCTTGGATGTCTTGAGAGACTCAAGCATATCATGAAACTTCTTGAACTCGGTTTGTATGGACGATGTCAACTTTGTTTCCAAAGAGTTGATATCGGCCATAGTGGCACCTTTCTCTTGCATTGCCGCCAAAGTCGCGGCGTCCGTTTCGGAACCCTCTTTTGGGTCAACTTGCATTGTCCAAGGTTGGTCTCAAGCGGTGAAGCTTTTAAGAGACAACCTGGCTCTGATACCAATTGAACGACAGTTGACCACCTAGAGGGGGGGTGAATAGGTGGTGACCAATTTTTATGTCTTTTTCAGTTTTAGGCTAGCGGAAAGTAAGTTGTCTAGATGTGCAACTAGGTGACACAAGTGATAAACAACAAGGAAGCTAAGCAAGTACAGGAAATAAAGATGCGGTAAAGGAGAGTGGAACGAAACAACCGTAGGAACTCGAAGACCAAGATTTTATCCCGAGTTCCACCACATAGGTGTACGTCTCGTTGGAGAGGTGTGAGCTACCACAAAGGTTTGCTCAACGCCACAAAGGCCTCACCCTATTCTCCTGTGAATTCGACCACAAAGGTGCGAATCCACGCTTCCACTAAGGACTCCTTTAAGGGCGGAGAAAGTCCCGTATAAATTCGTGAGGCACACACCCACAACTGAATTGGGGGCTCTCACAAAGACCACAACAGGTCACTTCCACAAAGGAATCCACAAAGGATCAAAACACACAAGGTTGAACCTAGCTATCCACAAAGGAACCCTAGATTCGTTGCCCCTCAAGAAATAGAGGGGGGAAGTCAAATCGCTTCGGTGGAGATGTAGATCGGTGGCTTCTCCCTCAGATCCCCAAGTATCAACGGATTTGAGTGGCTAGATTGGGAGATCCGTGAGAAACGAGCTTCAGCACCAATGGAGGAGAGAGAAAATCTGAAAGCTTAGAATGCTGGAGGTAGGTGGAGGGGTATTTATACCCCTCCCCAAAAACTGCCCGTTGCACAGCTTCCAGCTCGGAAATCTCCGGGTTGAGGACCGGAGATCTCCGGACTCCGGAAATTTCCGGAGCAAATTCCGGCTGAGCTTGAATCTGAATCAGTACTAGTTGGGCTTCTTGACTTAGTCGAAAATCCTCTGTCACTCGGAGATCTCCGGATTGGGGCCCGGAAATCTCCGAGCGCCGGAAATCTCCGGGACCATTTCCGGCTAAAACTGTTTTGGAGTCAGTACACACTTTGAGTTCTGGACTTGGTCAAAATCCCTCTGTCACTCGGAGATCTCCGGACTGGGGCTCGGAAATCTCCGAGCGCCGGAAATCTGCGGGAGGATTTCCGGCTCAGCTTGAGTTGGAGTCAGTACGCATTTCAATTCAGACTTAGTGAAAAATATGGATGGCTCGGAAATCTCCGGTCTGGGGACCGGAAATCTCCGAGCCCTGGAAATTTCCTGACTGAAATTCTGAAGAAAGACCAAGTGTAGTTGAATTGAAACTTAGGCAAACTAAGTGTTCCTCTTTATCAGTCTACCTATAAAAGACCCTGCATGCTTCATCACAAATATTAGAATACTTTTTGTGTTGTCATTAGTCACCAAAATCTGGGAGTGCATAGAATGCACTTTCAGAGGTCCTTGTCGGGGGGCTTTGGGTTTGGAGTGGCAGTGCTCTTCTTGGGGAGGACAGGCTCTTCCCTCTCGGCCACCAGGACGGCGCTTGCGGTCTGAGGAGTGGCTGAAAGATACAGCTTTAGATGTTCGCCTGTCCTGGGGGCCACCAAGACCGGTGGGCTGGCCAAATACTTCTTTAAGTCCTCAAAGGCCTTGTCCGCCTCAGGAGTCCACTTGAACATGCCGGATCTCTTCATGATCTTGAAAAATGGCAGGGCTCTCTCGCCGAACATGGAGATGAATCGGCCCAGGCTAGCCATGCAGCCTGCTAAGCGCTGCATTTCCTTGAGCCGGCGAGAAGGTTGCATTCCTTCTATGGCCTTGATTTTGTCGGGGTTTGCTTCTATGCCGCGGTGGGACACCAGGAACCCGAGGAGCTTGCTTGAAGGGACCCCAAAGACGCACTTGGCGGGGTTCAGCTTGATGTTCACCTTGCGCAGGCTGGTGAAGGTTTCCTCGAGATCCTTCAAGAGGGTGTCTCCCTCTCGAGACTTGACCACTATGTCATCGACGTAGGCCTCATCGTTCCTGCCCATCTGTGCCCCCAAGACGATCCTCATGAGCCTCTGGAAAGTGGCGCCAGCATTCTTAAGGCCGAAGGGCATGCATGTGTAGCAATACACGCCACAAGGGGTCAGGAACGCTGTCTTCTCCTCGTCCTCTTTAGCCATTTTGATCTGGTGATAACCAGACAAGGCGTCCAGAAAACAGAGGAGGTCGCAGCCAGTGGTGGAGTCCATGATCTAGTCAATCCTCGGCATGGGGTACGGGTCCTTGGGGCAGGCCTTGTTGACATCAGTGTAGTCGATGCAGAGTCGGCCTCCTCCAGCGGGTTTAGGGACAACCACGCCGTTGGAGAGCCAAGTGGGGTGCGCGACTTCGCGGACGACTTTCGACGCCTTTAGCTTCTCTACTTCATTGACGATGAAAGCTTGCTTCTCGGGGACTTGCTTGCGTGCTTTTTGCTTGACGGGGCGTGCGTCTGGACACACGGCTAAGTGGTGCTCGATCACCTCCCTTGGTACACCAGACATATCTGACGTAGTCCATGCGAACATGTCAGAGTTTGCCTGAAGGAAGGCGACGAGCGCGCCTTCCTATTTAGGAGGCAGGGCAGCGCCTATGGTGACGCTAGCCCCCGAGCCTTCGGCCCCGAGGCACTGGTGCCAAGTGGCACCTTCTTCGTGGCCGCTTGCTCCTGAGAGAACACTTGTTTCTTCTTCTAGGGCCTCTCGAGAGGCTCCATGTCCTCGTCGGCAGGGAATGCCATGGCAGCTGCCTTGTAGGCGCTCTCGACAGCGCGCGTGGCGTCCAGGATATGACCATGGATGGCGATGGTGCCAGCGCTGCCGGGGATCTTGACCATGTTGTAGGCATGGTGCGTGACGGCCATGAATTTCGCGAGAGCGGGGTAGCCGAGGATGGCGTTGTACGGCAGGCCGATGTGGGCGACGTCGAAGTCGATCAGCTCTGTGCGATAATTCTTCTGCGTGCCGAAGGTGACGGCGAGCCGGACCTGGCCCAGGGGTTCGATGGAACCACTGGTGACCCCGGTGAATGGCCTGGAGGGCATAAGCCACTTGTAGGGCACTTCAAGCGTCTCGAAGGTCTCGACAGAGATGACGTTCAGGCCAGCTCCCCCATCAATGAGCGTCTTGGAGACGGGGATGCTGTTGATGGTGGGGGAGCAGACTAGGGGGAGGGTCCCAACGGTCTTGGTCGACTTGGGGTGGTCCTTGGCGTCGAAAGCGATGGTGTACTGGGACCACTTGAGGGGCCTAGAGGTCTCGGTGCTCGGGAGCACGGCGTTGAGCTCGCGGGCGAACTGCTTGAGCTGGTTGTTCGACTTGGGCGCCTGAGCCCCGTCGAGGATACAGGCCATAGCCCCTCTCGGGGCCTGGGCCTGGTATCCTCCATCCTCCTCGTTAGGGAGGTTGTTGTTCTTCTCGGCGGCGTTGGCTTGAGTGCCCGATGGCTTCTGATAGCCGCCATCGCGCCTACCCCTGCCGTCTTTGCGGTAGCCGCAACCTCTGCCGCGGCTTCCGCTGCCTTCTCCTCGCTCGCGTTCCCTGCTCAGCCTCTTGAGGTCGAAGCAGTCGTCTGTGGCGTGCCCACGCCTGTTGTGGTAGACGCAGAACGGACGGTGGTCCGCCTCCTTGTCGCCAGGCTCGGGGGAGCTTCTGCGGGCGTTCTTGGCGGCTAGCTCTGCCGCTAGGACAGCAGTGGTCTTGCGCTTGGTCTCCTCGCGCTTCTTGTGGCTCTTGGAGCCCTCAGCCTGGTCGTCCCCTCGCTGGCTCATCTTGACGAAGAGGAGTCCTTCTTCTGCCTTGGCGCATTTGTCCGTGAGGTCGAACAGCTTCACCACAGAGGTGAGCTTGTCGTGAATGCCCAGCTTCTCGAGCATCCTGCGGTTCGTGACGCCCTCTCTGAAGGCGGCGATGACCTGCGTGTCAGGGATGTTCGGGATCTTGTTGCGCACTTGGCTGAAGCGTTGGATGTACTTGCGGAGGGTCTCATCCTTCTTCTGCACCACAGCGCGCGGGTCGTTGTGGGTGAGTGCGCGCTCGTACGTGCCCTTGAAGTTGGCGACGAACTGCTTGCAGAGCTCCTCCCAGGAGTCGATGAAATCCTCGGGCAGGTTGAGGAGCCAGGACAGTGCGGAGTCCCTGAACGCGTGGGAGAACCAGTTGGCCATGACCTTGTCGTCTCCCCCAGCAGCCTGGATGGAGGTAATGTAGAGCTACAGGAACTCGAGGGGGTTGGTAGACCCGTCAAAGCCCTTGGGGAGGGCTGGCCTGAACTTCTGCGGCCAGACCACGCGATGCAGAGCGCGGGTGAAGGCCAGGCAGCCAGAGGCGTACGTGGCGATTCCTCCTTGGAGAGCTCTGCGGTTCTGCTGCCCCGCTTGACCGAGCTCCTCGACGAGGCGGTTCTGGAGGTCCCGGCGGCGCTCCATGCCCACACGAGCGTCGGGCGAGGTGCGAGCACGATCTGGCAGTCGTGCGGGGAGGAGCCGTGAGAGGGAGCCCTCTGCGCTGCGGCCGGAGGCGGTCCTGGCGGCGGCGGAGGCGCATCTGGTGCAGCCGTTCCCGCGCGGCCGGAGTGCTGGAACATGGAGCGCGACGGGGCGGGGCGCGTGGTGGCGACGTCGACAAGGTGGTGGAGGCGGTCCAACCACTGGTCGTGGGCCTCGGCGCTAGGCCGGTGGCGTAGAAGCTCCTGGGCCATGAGGAGCGTAGTGTGCGGCGTGGGCTTTGGGCGTCCCAGAGAGGACGCGCCTTGGCGCCGCGACAGATGCGAAGACTCAGCATCGTCGTTGCGCTCCGGGGGGCCGTCCCCACGGTGGTCGCTGTACGTGCGGGCCGGTGTTGGCGCGCTCGGCAGCGCGAGGGCGGCCGCGGCGGCCGCGGGTGGGAGCCGTGCCGGGCTCGGTGTGAGCCCTGTCAGCTGCGTGCCTGTTGGCACGCGTCGTGCGGGTGTCCGCCATGGCGGAAAGCCGGCTGGAGGACGAAGACGCGCCTCAGTCCCCTACCTGGCGCGCCAAATGTCGAGGTGTGATTCCCACAGAACAGGGACAACCACTCTCGGGGTGAAGTTCGTGAAGGGGACTGAACACGTTGGTCAACAACCTACGGCCGGCTCGGCGATGGTGCTCGTCGAGCCTGCGGAGGAACAACACGACAGAGATGGAGTCCGGCCCGTACCCAGGTTTACGGCCCTCAGGGTGAGGTAAAACCGCTACTCCTGCCTGTTTGTATTGCACTGCAGTAGGAACAGCACAATGAGCTTGCCGAGGGCTCTCGAGCGGCTATGTGGAGCTTGGAGGGGGAAGGGCAAGCTCTTCTTCCTCCTCGAGCTCGCTAAGCTTCGCTAGGCTATAGTAGGGTGTACACGGGTAAGTGGTTCCTTTTTTCCATCCCCTCTCTACGGTGGCGCTCCTGCTTCTTATATAGGCGCCCTGGGCCTCATCCCTGCGTCCTGTGCAATGGAAGGGCTCCTACATGGCGACGACGCGGAGGAGCGGGGTGCACCGCAGCTCGGTTGTCCATAGACTTGGTCCATGGTCGTAAAGCCTGCCTTCGTGGCAGGGCGGCCTCTGTCTTTGCAGGACGGACAGCTGGTGCTGCAGAGATCATGGGGGTGCCCACGGTGACGTCGCCGTTGGAGCGTTGCGCCGGCCACCCGCTTTATCACCAAAGAGGAAAGCCTTGGTGGCGGCGCAGGGGACACATCGCTTTGTTGACTCCTTTTATCACCAGAACGGCAACTACGGCGCCGTCGCCATCGCGCGCAGACGCGCGCCTCACTCTGCGGCTGCTGCAGAGGCCTTGTGCGCTCTGCAGCGGTTCCTTCGTGGCGAAGTATCCCCGCAGGGCTCGGGAGGCCCTGCCGAGGGAGTTGTGTTGACTTCTCCTCAAGGGAGGAAAGCCTTGCCGGGAGGCGGCCTCAGGGGGAGCCCCTTCAGGCACTTCGCTGCCCCCTTAAGTCCCCTCGAGGGTCTCCTCAAGCATTCCGCTTGGTCCTTAGTCGTTTCGTCGGCATCGACGCGTGTGAGGGTCGTGGAGAGTGGGCTCTGCACACCCTAGAATCCACTGGGCCGACAGGGAGGAAGAGGGAGGGAGGGTCCAGTCGGACCAGTGGCTCACCCCGAGGACGATGGCGTGGTCGGGGAGGCAGGAGGAGGCCGGAGGCGGCCGAATCGGCGGCGGCGAGCTTCACCGGAGGTGGAGAAGAACAGCGACGAACGCCGGTTCTACGGCATCCCGGCAAGCTCCGCTCGAGCTAGAGGACGAGGAGGGCGAGGCGAAGCTCGGGGAGGCGTCAATTTATCGCGGGGAAGTCAGGGACGGCGGCGCGGCGGTGATTTTCCGGCGGCTAGGGTTCGGCGCGAGGAGAGGAACGTGAGGGAGAGGAAGGGAGAAGACACGAACGTGGGAGGAGGAGGATGGCGAGATGTGGACGCCTCCTCTAAGTCTTATCCTCGCACAGCATCGGTGAAGCAGGAGGTGGCAAGGTGCGGCGTCGTTCTTGTCCTTCTAGCTGGAGGTTGAAGTAGAAAAGAAAAGGACATTTTTCAGATAACCCCCTACGGTTTTGGGAAACCAGAGAACCTTTGAGAACAGGCCCCTAACTTGGAATATAAAATAGATTCAGGCCTTTTTGAAAAGATAAAATTTTATACAAAAATACTATGAGCTTTAGAATTTCACAAGGGATCCATTGGATGCTTTGGATTTAGAAAATTTTGAAATCTTTTATCACATTCATAAATAGCAGGTGTTTAAGCCACTTTAGGGTTTTCTCTTTTATTTCAAAATTCAAATTTTGTTCAATTTCAAATTAAATACAAATGATGCTCAGGATGCACAAACAAATATAAGTTAACACTAAGCAAAATTGGGGATGTTACAATTCTACCCCCCTTACAAGAATCTCGTCCCCGAGATTCCTAAAAGAAAAGAAGGGGGAAGAGTTAACCCAGCTTCAACGATCTTTCCCATTGTGAAGGTTCTCTTGTGACGATCTTCAACGGCTTCCATTTGGGATCATCAACAACTACTCTATAGATAAGAGGGAATGACTCTGGAAAATTTGATCTCCGGAAGATCGGGTATCTCATGGTCAACTCATGGAAGGAGGGTTCATAAACAACTCGTGAGCTGACTATCATGAAACACGTCAAGGTAATGGAGGAAATAAATGAAGGTTCAAGTTGGTAAACAACAGTGCTGAGGGAAGATACTTATCCTGTCTTCAACCTTTTGGGCATAGCAAGTCGCTTGCCACATGATTAAAAGTCTGGAGCCCTGATGTGACTGACAAATTCACACAATGTATGAGTTGATTAGATCTTCAGGTACGGTCCAAAGAGCGAAGGGAACAATGATCTAGGATATGTCGAAGATCACCGATGGAATTGATTTCTTTCTGATGGAGTTGGTATCTTAAGATAAGGGTTGAAGAATCGACTGAGAGAGATTTAAAACCACTGCTTTTGATGTTCTCCTTGACGTCTTAGGTACCATTTGTGGCTTCAGGCGAAGGTTGACTTAGGGATTGCAAACAAGCTTAAGAGTTGAACAAATCTTCACATGGAGTGGTTGTTCTTGTTGAATCAAGGATTATGGCATTAGACCTTCCGGCTAATTGTGTCAACCACACCATCCACTTGCCGGATTTTCAAATGACCTATGTCAAAATCTTTGAAGAAAACCAACCATCTTTGCTGCTTGAGATTCAGCTCTGGTTAATTGAGATGATAGTTTAGACTCGGAAGGTCCGAACGGAGAGATGCAATGGTTACCACCGAGGAAAGGTTGCTAGATTCTCAAGACGGGGACTACAATGTCAAGTTCGAAAAGATGAGCGAGATTGCAACAACCCATGTATTAGCCATGTGTCCAAAGACAGCAGCATCTACATGTATCATGTGCAACAAACACGATTGAGTCCTTGTTGGGAAACAACAAAGAAGATAACGAAATCCTTCGACTTCTTCTCATTCTTGTACCAGTCAGTCAGTGTCTTGGTGTGCATAGAGGACTTCCAATGAAATGGAGTCAACAACCTGCCTTCTCAATAGTTATCTGCACATGCATGACCGAATGGAGATGATTCCCGAGGAAACAAAGAGAAACTCTACCTGGATTCGCGGCGACATCTTTCACCAAATGCACGTGAAGCAGAAGAGGTTACTTCCAACATCCAGAACACATACTTCGTGACGACACAAAGATGGTTGTCAAAAGTTTCCAACATTGTTACCCAATATCCAATATGAATCTCTTCAAACCATGGAGATTATAAGAATGTTATAGATGGGCTCAACAACAAGCTTACCCAGATACGCCAAGAAGATGGACTCATATGTGGTATGGACGAGGCAAAAATATTGGTGAGTCCAAAGGAAATGAAGGCGGCTCAAGTGAAACACCACGATTGGACACACCCTCAAGATAGTCCTTGGGCTGAATTTAATTTGACGATAGCCCAAAATCAAATCAAAGGTTTGGGATGTAGCATATCCACAGAGGAGATACTATCTTGCTTCGACATGAATAGAGCTAGACAACCCAAGAAAAACAACAAGTCGGATGGACCTCTTGTCTTTCAACTCTCCGAGTTGTTGATTAGGCTCAACCAACTAGTTCATGGGTATCCAGCACGGTTATTTGGAGAAAGGAGTTGTTCAACCAACGAACTTACTCTTGAACTTGACATCACGGTCAGGTGAAAACCTGGCGATACTTCTGGAAAGACACCAGAATATCACGAACCACCGATATGTCAATGAATCCGAGAGGAGTCTTACTTTTCAGGTAAAACGAGGAGGTCTTGAGCGCTTCGGCACAAACCGAACTCTCTGATCGGAACGGTGCTTCGGAATAAGCGAACTGAAAAGCACATTCAACTTCACTTAGTGATCGGACAACCAATCAAACTAAGAGAAGACAATGTCCTTAGATTTCAAAGCAAATAAAATTTGCAAAGATTTCTGATATCCACACATCAACACGGACACCTTAACATTCAGAGCCCAAATAGCTTAGAAAAAGGTGAGTAAGGATGTGTAGGAGCATCACTTCATCAATAAGGCCATGAGACTTGACATGACCATCTTGATATAAAGAGTGTGACACTCTGAGGTAGAACAGATTAGAAACTAATAAAGCCTCTGGATTCTGTGGATTACACACTTTGACCTGGTCTCCGAGATAGACGAGGTACTGGAGTTTGTTTGTCCATACATCCCAAAACGGAATGTTTTAAGGAACCACAAGAGCATCGTACAATGGAAGACTCCAATGCACGTTTGCAACTTGGTTGCCAAAGGCATACAAGGTTCAGAAACAAGCTGAAGAGAGAACAATCTTGGAGATTCCTAGGATTATGATGGATGCACAGGATAATACTCTTTTGTAAAACCCATGCTGAAAAGGGAGGAACGGTACAATTAAGAGTATGGATGTGATACTCACTAAAGGCACACTAGATGTGATCCATTTGGTTCCAGGACAGAACCTACAATTTTGGCAGAGTTAAAGTTACTAGCCAACTGAAGTGTGGTGAGAACTAAAGATTACCTCAGGGATCACAGAATAGAACTTGGGTTAAAGGTCAGCATCATGTACTGATAGCATGAGCACCAAATGGTTAAGAAACCACATGATTCAAACAATGCCATCAAGCACAATCCGGGACCTTCGGTCCAAGTCCAAGGATTAAAACTAGAGATAGGAGTAACTACTGCCGAGTGACCCAAAGGACACAAGGGTGTAGTAATCTCGAAGTAGGTTTTCCAAAAGCCATAGATAGCTTTAGAAATGCCCAAGCATATCAAAGAAGACATCGAGGTGAAAGCAAATGTCGAAGCATAGAATGAAGGGATATGGAATCCACATAGCCGAGAGATCATGATGGAAGGAAATATCTTGACTATAATGTGAGAAAGGAGGAACTCATAATACACACTAGACTCTATAGAACACAATACTAGGTCAACGGGTTAAAACACGGCCTGTGCTCAGAGCACCTAGAGTTTGAATGACTAGAAGAGATAGAAAAAACCTTTTCAAATCAATACGAGGTGAGATGACTCATAGTTAGAGCGATACCAGATAAGGAGTAAAAGGAATCCTAATGAGATTTTCTCAACTCATTTTTAGGTTCAAAATATTTTTCACAAACACTAGACTCAACATCGACCAATAGAAAGGGTTTCCTACAGGCAGTACTGCTCTGATACCAAAACTTGTGACGACCCCGGAATCCAGAGTTATACATAATTTTTATGTGCTCTTAGACATGATAGCCGAGAGTTACTGGGTTACCAACCCCAGGCAGCATTGCACTGCAGGCGTGCCGGGAACACCGGTCACACAAACCCCTCGGAAGACTACCACGCTAATCATAACCAAGAATGCATAACAAAGAATCCCAGAATCTGGTTAAGCTGTCGGACTCGACCTCTGGATTGTACAGCAATGCTATGTGTCACTGGTCATGCTACGTAACTGAGGGTCCCTGGGTTTACCACTCCCAGACCGATGCTCATCGGTAGGCGTGCTCGGAATGGATCATCGGCACACAACCCCTCAGTTGCGCCATAACACGGGCATAGCCAAAACTGCATAATACAGAGACAAGAACCATAACCCTTCAACCGTGCACTTTATATCCATACACGCATGATGCACAGGATGGGTAGCGGACAACCGGTATAAAGCAGACTCTACTACAAGAAGTAGAGCAAGTCATATATATACAAGAGGCAACTCTACACACAGAG
Organism: Poa annua; assembly: GCA_026929855.1. Classification (NCBI taxonomy): domain Eukaryota; kingdom Viridiplantae; phylum Streptophyta; class Magnoliopsida; order Poales; family Poaceae; genus Poa; species Poa annua. The sequence continues at coordinate 49,554,024 of CM049428.1, forward strand.
GTCTTCCGACCCAACATTACATCATACAACGGAAAGCGAATATGTTGCTATTCAACAAAATTTACAAAAGGCCTAAGAGGCCAGAAAATAAGCAACGCAGGCTACATAACCTACAAGCTCCAGGCTGCTACCTGGGAAATCCCAAACTACTCGTCGATGTCAACGTTGATACCACCTTCGGAGCGAAACTTCACCTGAACCAAAATTAAGCAAACATGAGTACCGAAGGTACTCAACAAGATTCAATTAGCCTATTATATATCTGCTTGTTCAGAGAGATTGTATGAAGGTTTATTTGCGTAAAGCCAACTTTTAAATAGAGGAGGAAGAAGTAGAAACTCGTCTATTCAGAAGCTTTTATCAAAAAGGGGTAAGAGAGCAAGTCTAGCTCTAATAATCATTTTGTAACCACCAGATCATGAGCATCATCTACCAACTAGGATCACCCCCTCGACACCCTCGAGGAAGCATCCTTCATTCATTGACAACAAGTTTTACGATAATGTTCAAGTTCTCTACAATCTCATGTCCATTCCCAAGTCGTTCATAACCGCGGACACGGCTTTTCGAAAAGATTTAACCCTGCAGGGGTGTACAACTTTAACCACACGTACCAACCGACTCTTAATGCCTACAAGACACACTTTCGGGGTGTGCTGGCAGAGGGTGGTTGACCACGACCTTTACCTCGGTTTTTTTAACCCATGGGTCATCCATAACAGGGCTGCTCCGCCATTACGCGAGATGGCCACCTCGTGGCGGTCCCTGTTACTCTGCACTGGAATCAAGATCCGTGTTCGTCCATCACTGGATCCCTTCCAGGCCCTACCTTCTCTCATCATTATTTTTAACCCACGCGCAAATGGAAAACCAAACTACGTGTCCCATGGGTACCACCAAACAAGTTAATTGGTCGAGCGGGGGTCCAGACCCGCGCGTGGATGTATGCTCAGTCTTGGTACAAGAGGCGAGAACTCAAGGTCCTAGGTCGGCAAGAATGAGACAACCCACCACAGACCCCTGTGGCCTCTCATCCATAGCCTTTTTAGTTAAATTAATTACACAACTCTGATCATTTTCACGTCATCCTGGCATACTAGATTCATTCGCAACTCTGATTCATCAACCGGATGGAGCAGAGGTAAACAATTATGCATGGCTAAGCAATATAAGGCTTTGGCGATACACAAGCAAACCTAGGCTGCTAGGAGTAGTGGATCAATGTATCTAGGCGATGCAATTATATAGGATAACTCTATCTATCGACCAAAATACATTGGAATCGTATGCAATACAAGAATCAAAATCCTTTGAAAATCATATACATGAGTAGATAAGAGGTTATGCTTGCCTTGTTTGTCGATAACAAGATATGAACATTTTGGAAATCTTCGGATTGACTTGATCATCTTTGTTGGCATCATGTTCCATCTCGAACTCAAAATCCATGATGTATCGAGAAGAACCAAAACACCGGAAAGAAAGGAAAATAACATTCAACACTTGGCATAATACAATGCGCATACAGGCATGTATGACATGGCAATTTAAGGTACTGAAATTGAAATCTAAACATGGGATCATTTTAAATGGAGCCAAATGCATTTAGGAAGATACTCCATAAATCCACAAAATTGATTATTTAGTTCTTCTAATTGGACCTCTGTTTAGGTTATTTGAACATGCATGAATTTGATGCAAATAGATAGATCTTCATTTTCTGAACATTTTGGTATATTATTTGCATTTTTCTGATTTACAGATCAAAAGATATGAAATTTACAAATTTGAGTTATTTTCTGGAATTTATGAAAAAAAATAAAAGGGAGGGCTGACATCAGCGTGACGTGAGCAATGGGAACAGAGGCCCTGTCGACCACGATTCCGACGAACAGCTGAGCGAGGGGACGTGCGGATGGGCGCGTTGGAACCGCATGGCCACGTGCAACCTTTTGGTGGCGGCGCCGCTGGCTTAAGTTCGCCGGAGTTTAGCCGGCGAGCACGTGCCGCGGCGACGCGCGGAGGTGCACGGCGTGAGAGTGAGTCAGAGCGGGAGGAGGAGGGAGGGAGGGTCCAGCCGGACCAGTGCCTCACCCCAAGGAAGATGGCGTGGTCGGGGAGGCAGGAGGAGGCCGGAGACGGCCGAATCGGCGGCGGCGAGCTTCACCGGAGGTGGAAAGAACGGCGGCGAACGACGGTTCTACGGCATCCCGGCAAGCTCCGCTGGAGCTAGAGGACGAGGAGGGCGACGCAAAGCTCGGGGAGGCGTCAATTTGTCGTGGGGAAGTCGGGGACGGCGGCGATTTCCCGGCGGCTAGGGTTCGGCGCGAGAAGAGGAATGTGAGGGAGAGGAAGGGAGAAGACACGAACGTGGGAGAAGGAGGATGGCGAGATGTGGACGCCTCCTCTAAGTCTTATCCTCGCACGGCATCGGCGAAGCAGGAGGTGGAAGGTGCGGCGACGTTCTTGTCCTTCTGGCTAGAGGTTGAAGAAGAAAAGAAAAGGACATTTTTCAGATAACCCCCTGCGGTTTTGGGAAACCAAAGAACCTTTGAGAACAGGCCCCTAACTTGGAATATAAAATAGATTGAGTCCTTTTTGTAAAGATAAAATTTTATACAAAAATACTATGAGCTTTAGAACTTCACAAGGGATCCATTGGATGCTTTGGATTTAGAAAATTTTGAAATCTTTTATCACATTCATAAATAGCAGGTGTTTAAGCCACTTTTGGGTTTTCTCTTTTATTTCAAAATTCAAATTTTGTTCAATTTCAAATTAGATGCAAATGATGCTCAGGATGCACAAACAAATATAAGTTAACACTAAGCAAAATTGGGGATGTTACAAATACCTAAGGCCTGGAGGAGGCACGAAGAATTATTCCGCCGCCTCCATGATGCGGAAAACACCAGAGAGAGAAAAGCTCTCCGGCAGGGAGAAATCTGTCGGGGAAATTCCTTCCCGGAGGGGGGAAATCGTCACCATTATCCCCGTCATCGAGCTGCACTTCATTGGGATCATCATCACCACCATCTCCACCGCCAACACCGTCATCTCCATCATTCCACTCCGTTCCAACTATAACATCTAGGGCTGAATCCTGTCTATTTGATAGGGGAAACTCTCCCGGTGTTGATTACTATTGTTATTGATGCTATTGAGTGAAACCGTTGAATTAAGGTTTATGTTCAGATTGTTATCCATCATTATATCACTTCTGATCATGTTCCAAATGATGTGTTGTGAGTAGTTCGTTTAGTTCTTGAGGACATGGGAGAAGTCTAGATGTTAGTAGTGAACTATGTTGAGTAATATTTAATGTTTTGATATTTAAGTTGTGGTGCTATTCTTCTAGTGGTGTCATGTGAACGTCGACTACATGACACTTCACCTTTATGGGCCTAGGGGAATGCATTGTGTATTTGAATATTAATTTTGGGGTTGCCAGAGTGACAGAAACCTAAACCCACGTTGGTATCTCGATGCATGAGGGGTGGTAGTGAAGGGGATCGCATGCAGAAAACAAAAAAATTCCTAACATCGACAACCTTATTCTAGCCAGAATCTATACTATGCAGATATAGTAATACGCAGGGGGTTCGGTGCACATACCCTTGTAGACCGAAAAGCGGGGATTACGCTCTCGCACAAGCGTTGTCGATGAAGCCGACGAAGACTTCAATGCCGTGTAGAGGAAGCTGACCTCTAGCACCACTAGCGTGGTGCCTCGCAGGGCGTCACACACGTACGGTGAAGCCGACGAACTCCGGGCTCCGATCCAAAGACGAAGCAGCGGAAGACTGGGACCGGAAGACCAGCAACGCGGCGGCGTGCGTATGGTGGAGAAAACTTATCCTTGGCGCAACTCCAAACTGGGGAGTCACGGGATCCAAGGAGAGAGAGAGAGAGAGAGAGAAATTGGTGTGTCTTTAAAGGCCAGGGGTACCCCTGCATATATAGGAGCCCGGGGGCTGCCCAACCTGCCAGGCTGGCGGTGTGGGACTAAACCCACACCCCAGCCGGCCAAGGTGGTGCGCCGGCCCTAGGTAGGCCCCACTTGGCCCATCTAGGACGGCCCCTCCCCATGTGCACCAAGGAGGGGGGCTTCCCCCCCTCATGGGCCTTCTTTCCACCAAAAGGCCCATTTAAGGTATTTAGCCTTTAAAATTTCAGAAAAAAACAAAATAAAATATATTTAACTATTAATTACACTAATTAATATTAAATACATATTACATAATTTATTCTGGCTCCGAAAACTATTTCGTCGCTGCCCGATCTCCATCGGAACTTTCCCGGGACGTTCCCGGTGCTCTCTTCCTATTTTTCTCTTCCGGTAAAATGTCGACTCCCGTTAAGCGTGTTACCCTAGCGGTTCGATTATCTCACCAGACATGATCGAGACTCCTCTCCGATCAATGACTAATTCGTGGACCTTAGATACCCAGAATTAATCCCTGCGAGATAACGAATACTTTTCCTATCAAACCTGGACGTCCGAGTCTTAAACCTTTTGCCATGCGATACTTAGCGTGTCCGAGACTCGTTCATAGATATCTCCATACCTAGCTTGATCTCGTTACCGACACCGCTAACTTCTACTCGTCCATGATCCTATGTCCTGGTGACCTAGTCACATGCTTGCAAGCTCTTTTGACATAATCTAACCGAGTTAGCCCTAGAGTATCTATCCTGCTATGGGACTGGCAAATCCCGCTCTTGACCCCCCGTCTCAACATACTCCTTTCCGACACCCGAGAGGGACACCTTTATTGTCACACTATGTAAGATATGACGTTTGATGCAATCAAAGTGTCTTCCAGGAATAGCAATAAGAGTAGGTCTCACGGTCGGAGGCGTAATGACTACGTCCTACAAATATTGGGTATGTCCATCACACCGTTCTACCAACGACATGACTTCATTGTCAAAAAGACGCCATGTCACATGATCGAGAAACCTCGGTCATCGATTGCACAATGAACCAGTCAAATAGAGGCTACTAGGGACCTGGTTGTTTTATGTATCAAACCTGTATTAATGTTTCCGCTTAATACAGTTATAGCATGACACAAAAACGCATTATGAACAAATGAGATATGATAAATAAAACTCTTTATTAAGTGCCTCTAGGGCATATCTCCTTCAGGTAGGATCTCAGAGTTTAAAGTTGTGGTTAGATTTATCTTAGTTACTTTCTGGTATTTGCGGATGCTTATTAGGAGTATAATCACAAGTATGTATTAGTCCTAGGAAGGGCGGTGCATTAGCATAGGTTCACCCACACAACACTTATCGAAACACTAAAGATTAATCATCTATATGAAGCGAAAGCACTAGACAGAAATCTCGTGTGTCCTCAGGAATGCTTAGTCATCATAAGTAAACGAACCGGCTTGTCCTTTGCTCTAGAAAGGATTGGGCCACTCTCTGCAATTATAATTGTTGCGCTTTATTTACTCGCACTTTATTTATCTGTTATATCAAAAACTTCTAAAAACTTGGCTGCTAGTGTTTACGGTGAAAACCTCATCAAAACCACTTGTCAAACACCTTCTGCTCCTCGTTGGGTTCGACACTCTTATTTATCGAAAGTACTATGATACACCCCCTATACTTGTGGGTCATCAAGACTATTTTCTGGCGCCGTTGCCGGGGAGTGAAGCGCTATTGGTGAGTGGAATTGGTAAGGAAAACTTTAGCTGTAAGTGCTGTTTTTATTTCTATCTCCTAATTTGCTTAATTATGGAGAGAGAGAGGATATATTGCCTTCCTGTTTGGAAGAGCTTCTACCACTGCTGAGGAAGAAGAGGAGGCGCCACCTGAAGAAATAGCGTCATTTAAAATACCGATGAAAATTGTTGATCGTGTTATGAATAACCGCTATGTAGGGGATGGAACTGTCCGTCCCGGTGATCATTTGCTATTTTTACATGAATTATGCGAGTTGTTCAAGTGTGCAGGTATTTCAATGGACAAAGTAAGGAAGAAATTATTCTCTATATCACTTGGTGGAAGAGTTTCGCATTGGTATAAATTGTTGAAGAATATGGATTCTCTTGGATGGGAGGAAATTGTACCTCTCTTTTATTCTAAATTTTATCCTCCAAGTGAAATTCACCAAGATCGGAATTCTATATATAATTGCTGGCCTCATGAAGGAGAAAGTATTGCCCAAGCTTGGGGGAGATTGAAGTCACTAATGCTCAAATGCCCCATTCATGAGCTTCCTGTTAATATTATTGTTGATAACTTCTATGCAAGACTCTCCTTTGTGAAGGGAATATACCCTAGAGGCAAATAAATAAGTGGTATTTATCGCATTATTCCATTAAGTTTATAATATGTTTTTTGTATCGTGCTATAACTGTATTAATCGGAATTGTTAATACACGTGTGATACATAGACAAACCAGAGTCCCTAGTAAGCCTCTATATTAACTAGTTCATTGGGCAACAGTTGATCGAGAATTCCCGGTCATGGACAATTGTGTCGGTTGACAATGAGGTCATCTTATTAGTGGAATAAGGTGATGGACATACCCAAAGTATTGCAATAGGATCGTGACAGTGTCACGATGTATGGCATTTGCAATAGGAAAGTAATATGATAGCTTATTCCTCAGACCGTGAGATCATATTAATTGTTGCTCCATAGGTTACTCTGAGTGCATCAAACGTCGTATCTTATAAAGTGTGACAATAAAGGTGTACCTCGTGTATGTATGTTGAGGCGTATGGATCAAGAGCGGGATTTGTTCATCCTCGTGATAGGAAGATACTCTGGGCCCACTCGGTGAGATTACATCTATAGAGTTGTGCAGCTAATGAATAGGTCATGGAGATGTAATATCACATACGAGTTAACTGAGCCTTGTCGGTAACGAGATACAACAGGACATCGGATGTTTGCGATCATATCTCGGACAAGGTAGTATCGAAGAAACAAAAGGAATAGATATCATGTTTATGGTTCAACGACGATATTCGTGGAATGCACAGGGACCATTACAGATGTCCAGGTCTCCCTGGCGGTCATTGGCGAGCGAAGGGTCTCGGCCATGTCTGGAGTGTTCTCGAACCGTAGGGTAACACGCTTAAGGTCTTAGCGACACGTGGAGAACGTTGGTATGATTTATTATTGGAATAAATATAGATTTAGGAGAAGAGAGAAATTAACCGGAAAAGTTCCGGGGACATCGAAAGGGTTCCGGAATGACCAAAGGTAGTTCGGGTGGTCCGGAAGTTGTTTCGGAGTCACGGGATATTAAATAATATATAAATATATTAATTATGAATTATTTATATTTTATATTAATTTAATATTAATTAAATCAATTAAAAGGAAAAGAAAAAGGTGGCAGCCCACTTAATGGGCCAACTTGGGCCCATGTGGGGGAGGCGCACCAAGTGGGGGAGCCCACTTGGTTCGGCCTAAGGGGGGGCGGCCGAACCCCCTCCCACCTCCTTTTTCCATTGCTTTTCTTTAGTCCCACATGGGGGAGGCAAGGTGTTTGCACACCCCCTCCCCCCTTATATAGAAGGGCAAGGCTAATTGATTTAATACATCAAAAATACAATTAAAAGTTGTATTCTCTCTCTCTCTCTCCCACAAAGGCTATTTTGCGGTGCCCAGTTGCACTGCGAGATTCCACCAAAGTTCTACTCCTGCGATCTCGGCTAGACCTGAGTGACCGGGGGTTGTCGCTGAGCTCCGTATGTGTGCGAGTACTCGGAGCCGCCACATTTGAGGTGCCAGGGCGACATCGTCACGCCCAGCTGCCGCCGCCCTGCCGCCGCCGACGCCCAGTCACCGACGCCCAGCACCCGACGACCGACGCGCGAAGCTCGGCGCCCCGGCGACCGACGCCCGACGCCGTCGACATCGCCGCGTCATTGTCTACTTCGTCGCGCCAAGTTCTCCACGACCTTGAGGTCGGCTACGGCGTCTACGTCAGCAACGCTTGTGCGGGAGCGTAATCCCCGCTATTTGGTCTACAAGAGGTATGTGACCAGTTCCGCCCACCGTTACCGCATTACTAGATAGATCGATCCTGGCATGTTTGGTATTCGTTAGTTAGAAAAATTATTGTTTTCTACTACGGAACCCCTTCAGTGGTATGAGAGCCGATCTATGCGTAGTATGCTAGTACGGTTAGAACTCGTGTTGAATACGAGGACGTCTTTCTTATATTCGCTACCCTCTCGCGTGCACTTGCACTGTCGGCAGCATTGAGTTGATGAAGCGGCCCGGACCGACTTTACGCGTACGCTTACGCGAGACTGGTTCCACTACTGACATACGTCTGGTACCGTATATGTGGCTGGCAGGTGTCTGTTTCTCTCTCTTTAGTTGGTTTTACATTTTCAATGTAGGGCCCGAAAGGGATACATAAACATGCAATTATTGGATCGACGTTGTGGCACCATGTTCGTAGGTAGGGAACGGTTCTCTCGCGAAAGCCTATAAAGCCACGTAAAACTTGCAAAACTAGATAAAGATAGAGGCATCTAACTTTGTTTTGCAGAGGCATCTAAATATGACATGGTTACGGTAAGTTTTGAATTATTCGTAATGTCGAAGGCAAAGGAGGCACCGTAGACTCGGAGCCATGCCAGGACGCCCGGTCCAAGCGCACGGCGCCAAGGAGGTCCAGGCGGACGACCATGTCATATCGCGCTTCATTACATTATTTGATTGTGTGTTGTTGTGTGTATATCCTATTGAGTGCTATATATATATTAGATATACGACGATAGCTATAATAGGATGATCCCTAATAAATACCAAAATTATGTTCTCCCTCGTTGTGCACCACCAAGAAAGTTCTACGTTATGAGGCAAGCCGTGACGATCGGGTGTCATACATTTCGTCGTTCGCATACAGTGGATGTAAGCCATGTTGCACGCGCAAGAACATCGAGGTTTAATTGGCGAGCCTGGCATGTACAGACATGGCCTCGGAACATGGATGGTCGAAAGATCGAGCATGAGTCACAGAGTTATTGTGATCGACACTTCGATGTCCACCTTTGAAGCTGTGCTGCCGGCCGTGACGATCGGGGGTAGTGCAGTGGATTCAGGTCGTGTAATCGCTAAAATTATTGAAGGGATAATAATCTTAGTGGAGTTTGTATAAACAGAAACTCATATTATTATAAACTTAGCCTTACCCTCTTTGCGATTATATCTGTAGATGGTGCTCTACTTCGATCACTTCCTTAGGAGTCGGTCATTGTTGGCTGATGGGTCAAACTTCATCTACTGGTATAATAAACTAAGAGAAACTCTCATGCACAATAATATACTCTATGTCATAGAAGAGGGAAGGGATTAGGAGATGATAAGAGACTAAATTTACCATTTGGTGCAGCAGGTGACAGATCGCGCAAACAAGGAGACTTTGAATTTGGAACAACAGGTGGAGACCTTGCATGTGATTGTGCCTTTTTTCTTGCCATCATATTAATTCCAGGAGACCTACACATGATTGGGGCTGTTTTTCTTCCTCCAGGTTTAGAATTCTCTTGCACTTGTGTCATCTCAACCTGCATTTACAATAAGAGGACTACATTAGCATAGCATCTCATCTCAACCTGCATTTACAATAAGAGGACTACATTTTCTTTCTCCAGTTAAGAAGAATACAAGATTACCTTGGCACTGATAGTTTTGGCAGCCTTGCTAACTCTTAAACTACCACTTGCATGTGAACGTGGCCTTTTGCTGCCCACAATCGGAGATGTTTCTTGTGATTTTGTGCTTGCAACCTGTGGACAATGACAAATAAGTATGTTCATCAGTAGCTCACCTAACTGAATCTATCTAAACTCCACCGCATTTGCCCTGTCATTTGCAGATAGCTAGTACTGCTTTATCTAAAGGAATGACAAAGCAGTTAGCTATTGATGTACACCCACATATTTTTTTAATAAAACTGATGATAATGAATGGGACTACATCAGGTAATTCAGCAGTTTAACAAGCAAAGCTCACTGCGGTACATAGAAATTCACGAGGCTCAAATGGTACGGATGTAACACTACATAAGCAGTTCAATTTTCAACATGAGGAATTCTATAGCAGCTTCTGGTAAACTAGTACTACCGGACCGACCATGCTAATACCAAAGCTATTGGACGTTCTGGTACTGCGCCAAGGGATGTGCGACTAGGGAGAGGCCGGACGAGATCGGCTCAGGCGAGGCTGTGCCGGGCGAGATGGGCGCAGAGAGGGGAGGGGGGATTACCTTGCACATCTTCTTGGATGAAGCCGGTGACCTGACCACCTCGCTGTCCACCGGATCTTGCCCCAAATCACCACAGATGCCGACGCGGACGGGGGGTGTGGATTGATGAAGTGGTGAAGGAGCTGTAGAAGGGGAGCGGAGGGGGAGAACGGGGGTACGGAGCGGCGAACTCGGGGTAGTTCCTCCGGGCATGGTTCCCGTCGCCAGTCTGCCCGCCGCCATCGCCATGGAGACAGGCAGGTCACACGCGGCGTGGTAGCGAGCGCGCCGTCAGGGCCCGTCGCGATTCTGTCCTTGCCCGTGGGTGTTCACTTAAGCAGTTAAATGGGCTTGGATTGGCGGCACTACGTCCGATTCCACTTACAGGCTGAATGAATGTGGGACGTAATTACGGGAATTAAGTGGATCAGGGATCGCGGAAGAGTTAAATCCATCTACGGTCACTGAATTTTTAGACGATATTCAATACAGTCACTGTACAACGGAAATACGCAGCTACGGTCACTGAAGAACACATCGCGCTGTGTCACACCCGGTCACCGCCTGTGTACGCACTCCGTATTTGCTGACATGGCTAGTGCGGGACCCACTGTCGGTGACACATTGTTTGGGAGTGCACATCATTTTGCACAAACCCCCTCCGCCATCGTGGATCCGCATAAATCGCCCAGTGATTCGTAATAAATCGCCAGGCTTTCCTTCCTTCGACGAACGCGGACGGAGCGACGGTGCTCTGGTCAACGACGACGCGGGCCACCGTACGGGACGACGGGAACCTGCAGCTGCTGGACGCCCGGAACGCCACGTTGTGGCAGTCGTTCGACGCCGCAACCGACTCGCTGCTCCCGGGGCAGCCGCTGCGCACCGGCTTGTACCTGACGTCGGCGAGGAGCCCCGCGATTTCGGCCAGGGGGACTACCGGCTCGCCGTGGCCGCGTCAGACGTGGTGCTCACGTGGCAGGGGTCCACGTACTGGCGGCTGTCGAACGACGGTCGGTCGTTCAAGGACCGCAACGTCGCCGCGGCGTCCATGTCGTTCAACGCGTCGGGGTTGTTCGTGCTTGCCGCCGACGGCGCGCTGGTGTTCCGCGTGGTCCTTCCGCTGGCCGAATTCCGCGTGCTCAATCTGGGATCGGGCCGGCGTTGGAGTGGGGGGAGCGCTTGGAGGTGGCGCTCGACGCGGCACGCGGGCTCGCGTACCTGTACACCGGGTGCGACCAGGATTTTTTAACAAATGACCCTGGCGGGAAGAACACGAAGTGACACGTGTCCTCCCGCCATTCCAGGTGGAGGGAAGCGTCCTCCCGCCATTCCAAGTGGCGGGAAGTTCTTGGTACGTAGAAGCAGGTTGCGCCACGTCGTGGCGGTCCCACCACCTTCCTCCATTCCAGATGGCGGGATGTGCCACGTGTCGTCTCAGGAGACTTCCCTCCAACCGGAATGGCGGGAAGACACGTGTCGCTTCGTGGTCTTCCCGCCAGGGTCAGTTTTGACAAAAAAATTCGAAGGGGGTTACTTTTGACAATAAAATTGGACACGGGGTCATATTTGTAAAAAAATCGTGCGACCAGAAGATCGTGCACTGCGACGTGAAGCCGGAGACGTGCAGACGTGTACATCTTCGGACCATCGCACCTGAGTGGCTCGAGTGGCTCAGCGCCCGAGTGGCTCAGCAATGCGGCCATCCCGTCCCCGTCCGATTATAGTAGCGCGATGACATCCTCGACGGCGAGCGTCGGCGGGGCCGGCGCAGGAGGCGACGAGTACTTCCCGATGGTGGCGCTGGAGCTCCACAAGCAGGGTAGGTGCCTGGACCTCGTCGATCCGAGGGTGGAGGGACGTGTGAGCGAGGACGAGGCCGCGCGCGTCGTGCGCCTCGCACTGTGCTGCCTGCACCAGGACCCCGCGCAGCGGCCTAGCATGGACGCGGTGGTGCGTGTGCTGGAAGGCAGCGCGCCGCCGTCGGAGCCCCAAGTCGGCGCGCTCGGCTTCCTACGGCTCTACGGGAGAGGCCACGTCATGTCGGCCCACGACGCGCCGCAGAAGCCCCGGTTCACCTCCGGCAGCTCCCACGCCGTAGTAGTCGTCCCAGGCGGGGTAGCCGTAGTAGTCGCCGCAACCCATCTCGGACACGTTCCGGCAGGGCAGGTGGCGGTCGGGGAAGCCCTGGGAGAGCGGCGAGCTGGCGCGGTAGCCATGGAGGAGGAACACGTTGTAATCAACTGATCGAGAGTAGCAAGAACTCTTGCGTTCTAATCAATGGAGAGTACAACGAGATTAGAGTAGTCTGGGAGATGAGAGTTGCAAGAATGGGATGGTCGAAGCAGCACAGATTGATTCCTTGCTTGTTTAAAGACTGGGAATTTATTAGGAATCACTGGACGATTTATGCGGATCCACGATGACGGAGGGGTTTCTGCAAAATGATGTGCACTCCCAGACAATGTGTCGCTGACCGTGGGTTCCGGACTAGCCACGTCAGCAAATACAGAGCGCCTACACAGGCGGTGATCGGGTGTGACACAGTGCGACGTGTTCAATGACTGTAGCTGCGTATTTCCGTTGTCATCGCCCGAAAGTTCAGTGACTGTAGATGGATTTAACTCATCGCGGAATCTGGTGAAAATTTTCGTCCGCCAGAGTTTCTTTTGCTCACGGTAATTGCTAACTACACCCGGACATCCGATTAGATTAATCTAGACCGTTAAAACTGATGAATAAGGATCATCTGATGGTGACAATAGATCTGTGTGCACAAAACGGGGTGATCATAGGAAAAAAATGTTTGCTTATTTAATAATAGTATAGATATATGGCTGCCGCCGCAGCCGCCGATGTAGCGATGCGCCGCAACGCGCCCCACATAAACGTCGCCATAAAAATGTTATTTTGTGCCCAGGATTTTTGTGACGCAGTCCAAACCATGGCTATTTTTTTTAAATAATACATTTTTTATTGGAAATTCGGAAATTATTGCGCAAATCCAGTATTTTTCAAAAATATTACGGCCTCGGCCTTTAGTGGGCCGAGCAGTCCTCGTCAGCCCACAGAAAGTCGAGCAGGCCCTGTTGGCCAGCAGGAGGCCGAGCAGGCCTCGTCGGCCACGAGAAATCCGAGCAGGTGCCGTAAAGAGTCACGGGGCTCGGCCGATTGGGCAGTCGGCGTCGAGTGGAGGTGGTTCGGCCACGTCACGGCCGAAAGGCTCGTCGGCCTCCTCCGAGCCGACGAGAGCGTATTAAGGAGCCCGGCCTCTTCTTCTTCTTCCTCCCGCGACTGCTCTCTCCTCTCTCTCTCTCTTGTTCTTCCCAAACGAAAAACCAGCAGCGTTTAACAGCATCTAGCCACTAGAAATTAGTCTAGGTTGTTACTAAGGCTGTGGGGTGCCCGATCTATCATGGGGTAGGCTGTGGAGGCGAGTTGGACGGTGGGAGATTCGGTTTCGAAGGTGTTCGTGGTCGTGGTGGTGCTCCGGTGGTGGAGGCTCGGGGTGCACCTGTGGAGGAGGGTTCGGCTGCTGCGGTGGTGCTGCTGTCACGCTTCAAGGGTACGTGACTACTCGTACATTAGGGTTAGGGTTTGTGTTATTTAGATTAGAGTTTGTGTTATTTAGATTAGGGTTAGTGTGTTGTTAGTATGGTAGGATTTTTAGTTAGCCCGGATGGATTCGTAGTATGTTAGTATTTGTAGTTGGTATTGTATTAGTTTATGATTCTCGTTTGCAATAACTTTACGGCAAGTTTTGATTACATCATTTAGTTGTTTCAGTATAATTAATGGGACGGTCGTATTAATATTTGATACATTTTAAAATTTGACTAGGTGAGAAAAATGTCGGATGTAGTAAAATTTGTTTTCTACTACGATGACGGTTCAGTACAACAAAATGAAGATGGGATGGACCTGAGTCAGTTTCAGCACATCGAGTTGGATCTGACTGCCCCTGAAAATTGGTCTGTTATTCAGTTAAAATATTGGTTGGTAGAGTGTTTGGGATTAAATGCAGCAGCGACCCTCTTCGGAGTACCAGTAGAGCCCCAGGACCGGCTTCCAGCCTCGTCCACCACAAGATATGTCGATTCGTACTACTACATTCTCATGTGTTCAAACTATTTACAAAATAACATGTTACATAAAATTTATCGATTCTACCACAATTCGACTTCGACTTGGGGCCTATTATCTCCGACCATTACTCGGGTGCCTCGGGTTGGGTGAGTCAGCAGGACGTGTTTCCCGATGCGGACACCCAGTGGCTCAACATGTACAACACTCCTCCTCCACCCCCCACACAGGATACCCAGCAGGCAGATGACGGGTCTTTGGTTCCTCCACGAGTGACCCGCCCACCCCATCGGTTAGGATGGAGCACTCCTCAGCCACATCCGCCACGTCGTGGCAGAGGCGATGACTGAGACTCTACTTATGTATCAGAGACATATGTTCGCTATTTTCCATGTACTGTAAGACCTATGTATGAGACATATGTATGCTACTTCTTTCCCTCGAGGCGCGAAACGGTGACCAGAGAAGACATTATGTATCGTTATGTACTATACTTATTTCTACCTATGTAGCAGATATGTCCGTAACCGGTATACATTGGTACGTAAGATAAGATACAACAAATCTCGATTACATACCGATCACACCACACAACAATAGGAAATGAAGGTACAACTACTAATTAATCGATACTCAAAGAAAGATACAACATAACTCAAATTAAGATTCTACCTTGAAGGGGATCGTGTGCAGAAAACAAAAAAATTCCTACCGACGATATCCTAAAAGCATGCCAAGATCTATTCTATGCAGATATAGTAGTACGAACGGAGATGGGAATACGTACCCTTGTAGACCGAAAGCGGGGATTACGTTCCTGCACAAACGTTGTCGATGAAGACCGACGAAGCCGACCTCAAGGTCGTGTAGAGGAAGCAGGCCTCCGAGTACCGCTAGCGCCGCACCTCGCAGGGAGTCGCACACGTACGGTGGAGACGACAGCCTCCGAAGCTCCAGTCCAGGACGAGCAGCGGAAAACTTGGACCGGAACACCAGCAGCGCGGCAGCGGGCTATGGTGGAGGAGATCCCCTTGCTCTGCTCGGCGCGGCTCCAACTTGGGAACCACGAGATCGAGAGAGAAATCGGGAATTAATTGGTGAATTAATAGGCTGGGGGTGCCCTTTCTTATATAGGCTCCCAGGGGGAGCCAACCTTGCCAGCCAGGCAATGTGGGACTATCCCCACATGCCTGGTGCGGCTAGGCTTGGTGTGCCGGCCCCCTGGTGGGCCCCTTGGCCTATCCAGGCCGGCCACCAAGGCCCCCACCGAATCCCCTAGGGATTTTTCCCCCTCTTGGGCCTTCTTTCGACCAGAAGGCCCATTTAGGGAAATCAGCCTAAATAAATTCGAAAATAAATATATAAAATCATATTTGCATATTAATAACACTAATTAATATCAAACATAATATATATAATTTTTCCTAGCTCCGAAAACTCTTTCGGCGCTGCCCGATCTCCATCGGACCCCTCCCAGGACGCTCCCGGTGATCTCCTTCCTTTCCGGTTGTCTTGTCGAAACCCCTTAAGTGTGTTACCCTAGCGGTTCGATATAATATCAGGTATGATCAAGACTCCTCAATGATCAACGACTAACTCGTAGGCCTGGACCCCATGAATTAATCCCTGAGATATAACGAATGACTTTCATCTATCAAACCTGAACGTAAAGTCTTAGACCTTTTGCCATAGCGATACTTAGCACGTCCGAGCGTCGTTCCATAGATATCTCCATACCTAATCCCGACCCCGTCACCGACGACGCCATCTTCTACTCGTTCATGATCTCATGTCTCTGTGACCTAGTCACATGCTTGCAAGCTCATTAGACATGATCTCACCGAGTGGGCCCGAGAGTATCTATCCTGCTATGCGGACTGGCAAATCTCGCTCTTGACCCCTCGTCTCAACTACTCCTTTCCGATACCCAAAAGTATTACCGTTATTGTCATACTAAATAAGATACGACGTTTGGTGCAATCAAAGTATCTTCCGGGAATATCAATAAAAGTTGATCTCACGGTCAAAGGCATAACGACTACGTTCTCCAAATTTGGGTATGTCCATCACATCGTTCTCTAGCGATATGACTCTCATTGCCGACCGGCGCCATGCCCCATGACCGGGAAACCTCGATCATCAATCGCGCAACGAAACTAGTCTTAGTAGAGGCTACTAGGGACCTGGTTGTTTACGTATCACACCCGTATTAATGTTTCCGCTTAATACGGTTCTAGCATGACACAAAAACCTATTATGAACAAACGAGATATGATAAAGAATACACTTTATTATTGCCTCTAGGGCATATCTCCTTCAGTCTCCCACTTGCACTAGAGTACAACTTAATCTAGATTACAACTTGGTAAAAGCTTAACACCCATAGCTAACTGGTGATGTTCATGCTTATCAAGCGGGAGAGGCTTCGTCAGCGGATCTGCCACATTCAGATCCGTATGCACTTTGCAAATCTTCACATCGCCTCCTTGTACGTACTGACGTATCACATGGAAGCGTCGGAGAATGTGTTTGGCGGTGGAGTGAGACCTTGGCTCCTTGGCGTTTGCAATGGCACCCGTATTGTCGTAGAAGAGGATCACGGGGTCTTGCACGCTTGGGAACACTCCAAGTTCGATGACGAACTTCCTCAGCCACACAGCTTCATTCGTGGCCTCGCAGGCAGCAATGTACTCTGACTCCATTGTAGATTGTGCGACTATGGGTTGCTTCCCACTTCTCCAGCACACGGCGCCTCCATTCACCTTGAACACGTAACCTGTCTGTGACTTACAGTCATCAGGGTCTGAGCAAAAACTTGCATCTACGAAACCCGTTACGCCAAGTTCTTCATCGCAGCCACCATACACAAGGAACATTTCCTTTGTCTTATTGAGATACTTAAGAATGCTCTTAACAGCTACCCAATGCGGCATTCCAGGATTACTCTGGAACCGGCTTGTCAAACTTAGAGCTAATGCCACATCCGGTCTAGTACTCAACATTGCATACATGATCGATCCTATGGCTGAAGCATAAGGATGTTTCGTCATTTCGGCCTTACCCAGTTCCGTCACCGGACACTGCGCCTTACGCAATATCTTATTCTTGATAACTGGCAGAGAACCCTTCTTTGCCTTCTCCATATGAAAACGCTTCAGTATTTTATCAAGATAAGTACTCTGACTTAGTGCTAATAGGCGCCTTGATCTATCGCGATAGATTTTTATGCCTAAAACATACGCAGCTTCTCCTAAGTCCTTCATGGAAAATTTACTGTTTAAATATTCCTTCACGCTATTCAGAAGTTCCACATCATTCCCTATTAGCAATATGTCGTCAACATACAGTGCTAAGAACACAACCGAGCTCCCACTCATTTTCTTGTAAATACAGGTCTCTTCCACATTCTGGATAAATCCAAACCTTTGATTACCTCATCAAAGCGAAGATTCCAGCTCCGAGATGCCTGCTTCAATCCATAGATGGATCGCTGAAGCTTGCACACCTTGTTAGCATTTCCTGGATCGACAAAACCTTCCGGCTGTACCATGTACAACTCTTCCTCAATGTTTCCATTCAGGAAGGCCGTTTTGGCGTCCATCTGCCAGATTTCATAATCATAGTAGGCAGCTACCACTAACAAAATCCGAATAGACTTAAGCATCGCTACCGGTGAAAAAGTTTCATCGTAGTCAATTCCATGAACTTGTCGGAAACCCTTTGCGACAAGCCGATCTTTATAGACGGTCACATTACCATCAGCATCAGTCTTCTTCTTAAAGATCCACTTATTCTCGACGGCCTTGCGCCCTTCGGGAATATCCATCAAAGTCCACACTTTGTTATCATACATGGATCCTATTTCGGATTTCATGGCTTCAAGCCATTTCTCGGACTCTAGACTCTCCATCGCCTCCTTGTAGTTCGTAGGTTCGTCTTGCTCGACTAGCATGACGGTGCAAACCATGTTGCCATACCATTCTGGTGCGATCCGAGATCTACCAGACCTACGAGGTAGAACATCTTCCTCGACAGTTTCTCCCACTCCTTCCACGGAGGACGTTTCCGGAATTGCTTCCGTTGCGCCACTCGGAATCTCGAGTTCAGGATCAACGATTTCATCGAGGTCTACCTTCCTCCCACTTACTCCTTTCGCGAGAAACTCCTTCTCTAGAAAGGTACCAGTCTTCGCGACAAAAGTTTTGCCCTCAGCTTGGTTGTAGAAGGTGTACCCAACGGTTTCCCGCGGATATCCTACAAAGACGACTTTCTCCGACTTCGGTTCGAGTTTGTCGGGATGCAGTTTCTTAACGTACGCCTCACAACCCCAAACCTTCAGAAACGATAACTTAGGCTTTTGGCCATACCATAATTCATACGGCGTCGTTTCAACGGACTTGGACGGAGCCCTATTTAAAATGAATGCGGCTGTTTCTAACGCATAACCCCAGAAGGACACTGGCAGATCGGTAAGAGACATCATAGATCAGACACTATCCAGTAGAGTACGATTACGTCGCTCGGACACACCGTTACGCTGCGGCGTTCCGGCGGGCGTAAGTTGGGGCACTATGCCACAACTCTTCAGATGTGTGCCAAACTCAAAACTCAAGTACTCTCCACCGCGGTCGGACCGGAGATGCTTGATTTTCCTATTAAGCTGATTCTCAACTTCACTCTGGAATTCTTTGAACTTTTCAAACGTTTCAGACTTGTGTTTTATCAAATAGATATAACCGTATCTACTCAAGTCATCAGTGAAGGTGACGAAGGAACGATAACCATTGCGTGTCAAAACGCTAATCGGTCCACACACATCTGTATGTATGATCCCCAACAAATCCGACGCCCGTTCAACGAAACCTTTGAACGGTGTCCTGGTCATTTTGCTCATAAGGCATGGTTCGCATGTATCGAGGGATCCGAAATCCAACGAGTCCAAGAGTCCATCGGAGTGGAGTCGCTTCATGCGCTTTATACCAATATGACCAAGACGGCAATGCCACAAAAACATGGCGGTATCGTCACTACACTTAATCCGTTTGGCTTCTATGTTATGAATGTGAGTACTACGATCGAGATTCAACAAGAATAAACCGTTATTCTCGGGAGCATCAACATAAAAGATATCATTCATATAAATAGCAAAATTGCTTGACACTGATTTAAATGAATAACCGTCTTGTAACAGGCAAGACCCACTTATAATGTTTACACTCAAGGATGGCACAAAATAACATTTATTTAAAACCAAAACTAATCCCGATGGTAGATGTAGAGGGAGCGTGCCGACAGCCACCACGTCGACTCTCGATCCGTTGCCGACGCGCATCGTCACCTCATCCTTCGCCAGCCGCCTTCTATTCCGTAACTCCTCCTGAGAGTTACATATATGAGCAACAGAACCAGTATCAAATACCCACGTATTGCTCCGGGCGGATGTAAGGTACACATCTATAACATGTATATCAAATATACCTTGCTCTTTGTCGACCGTCTTGCCAGACTTCTTATCCTCCAGATACTTGGGGCAGTTGCGCTTCCAGTGACCCTTCCCCTTGCAGTAGAAGCACTCCACGCTAGCTCTGGGACCAGATTTGTTAGTCCTGTGCTTGGCAGCCAACTTTGCCTCCCTCCGGGACTTCCAGCTCTGCTTTCCCTTGCCACCAGACTTCTTGAAATCAACGGTCTTGTTGACCATCAACAGCGTGTGCTCCTTCTTAATCTCTACCTCAGCAGTCTTGAGCATCACGAACACTTCACCTAGGGACTTAGCCATTCCCTGCATGTTGTAGTTCATGACGAAGCCTTTGTAGCTTGGTGGCAACGATTGCAACACCCTGTCAATCGCCAGCTCATCGGGAATCTTGCACTCCAGAGAATTCAGGCGTTGAACATAGCCAGACATCTTGACTACATGCTCGCTCACACTGCTATGCTCTTCCATCTTTGCTGAGAAGAAAAGCTCAGAAGCCTCATATCTCTCAGCTTTAGCCTACGGCGCGAAGACAGCCTTAAGATCCGAAATGATCTCAAAGGCGCTCATCTTCTCAAAGCGCTTCTGCAGGTCGGTTTCCATGGCGTAGAGCATGCCACTCTGGACAAAGGAAGAATCCTCTGATCGGATCTGGAAGACCTTCTTCTCATCCTCAGAGGCTTCATCTGCAGGAGGGTCACCTATGGCGGCCTCAATGACGTAGGCCACCCTATGGGGAGTGAGGAGGATCCTCAGGTTGCGGAATCAGGCCATGAAGTTTGACCCATTGGTCTTAAGCTTTTCTTTCTCAAGGAACAGACCTAGGTTAAACGAGGGGCGAGACATCTACAATGGAATTTGCAACAACATAAGACTTTGTTCATAATAATTTTGAGTTATAGTATTTAAGAAAATAACTAACATAACTCCCACTCAAACGAACATCCCTCCTAGTCGTTTAAGCGATTACACGACCCCCATCCATTGCACCACCCCTCATCATCAAAGTCGGCGGCACAACTTCAAGAGTAGACAAAATCGTCTGCCACATCAATTTTGTGACTCGTGCTCGACCTTTCGGTCTTCCTGTTCCGAGGCCATACCTCTGAGTATGCTAGGCTCGCCACCAAAGACCTCCACGTTGACGCTTGTGCAACATGGCTTACACCCACTGTATGCGAACGACGAGATGTATGACACCCGATCATCACGGCCTGCCTCATAACGTAGAACTTTCTTGGTGGTGCGCGTTGGAGGGAGAACACTAGTGGTATTTTGAAGGGATCATCTTATTCAGCTAACGCCGTGTAACTAATGTATACTATACACACAATCACACAAAAATAAGATGCACACAAAACATCAAATGTAATGCAATGTGATATAGTCCATCGCGCCATGGTCTTCTTGGCGCCCGCAGTTTATAAACAATTTAATAAACCTACCTTGACCATATCACATAGCCCCTACAAAATAAAGTTAGACGCTTCTACTTTATCTTTTGCATATTTTACGTGGCTTGGGGCTTTCGTAAATAGAACCGCTTCATACCTACGAATCTTATGACCACAACAACGATCCAATAATTGCATGTTTAAGAATCCCTTTCGGGCCCCCTCCATTGAAAATGCGAAGACCAACTAAAGAGAGAGAAACAGACACCCGCCAGCCACATATACGGTACAAGCCGTATGTCAGTAGTGGAACCAGTCTCGCGTAAGCGTACGCGTAAAGTCGGTCCGGGCCGCTTCATCAACTCAATGCCGCTGGAATACACAAGTGCACGCTAGAGGGTAGCAAATAACAGGAACGGTGCCCCCGTGCAGAGCACGGGTTCTAACAGCGTACAGCTATATCTACGATAGATCGGCTCTGATACCACTGAAGGGGATCGTGTGCAGAAAACAAAAAATTTCCTACCAACGATATCCTAAAAGCATGCCAAGATCTATTCTATGCAGATATAGTAGTACGAACGGAGATCGGAATACGTACCCTTGTAGACCGAAAGCGGGGATTACGTTCCCGCACAAACGTTGTCGATGAAGACCGACGAAGCCGACCTCAAGGTCGTGTAGAGGAAGCAGGCCTCCGAGTACCGCTAGCGCAGCACCTCGCAGGGAGTCGCACACGTACGGTGGAGACGGCGGCCTCCGAAGCTCCAGTCCAGGACGAGCAGCGGAAAACTTGGACCGGAACACCAGCAGCGCGGCAGCGGGCTATGGTGGAGGAGATCCCCTTGCTCTGCTCGGCGCGGCTCCAACTTGGGAACCACGAGATCGAGAGAGAAATCGGGAATTAATTGGTGAATTAAAAGGCTGGGGGTGCCCTTTCTTATATAGGCTCCCAGGGGGAGCCAACCTTGCCAGCCAGGCAATGTGGGACTATCCCCACATGCCTGGTGCGGCTAGGCTTGGTGCGCCGGCCCCCTGGTGGGCCCCTTGGCCCATCCAGGCCGGCCACCAAGGCCCCCACCGAATCCCCTAGGGATTTTTCCCCCTCTTGGGCCTTCTTTCGACCAGAAGGCCCATTTAGGGAAATCAGCCTAAATAAATTCGAAAATAAATATATAAAATCATATTTACATATTAATAACACTAATTAATATCAAACATAATATATATAATTTTTCCTAGCTCCGAAAACTCTTTCGGCGCTGCCCGATCTCCATCGGACCCCTCCCGGGACGCTCCCGGTGATCTCCTTCCTTTCCGGTTGTCTTGTCGAAACCCCTTAAGTGTGTTACCCTAGCGGTTCGATATAATATCAGGTATGATCAAGACTCCTCAATGATCAACGACTAACTCGTAGGCCTGGACCCCATGAATTAATCCCTGAGATATAACGAATGACTTTCATCTATCAAACCTGAACGTAAAGTCTTAGACCTTTTGCCATAGCGATACTTAGCACGTCCGAGCGTCGTTCCATAGATATCTCCATACCTAATCCCGACCCCATCACCGACGACGCCATCTTCTACTCGTTCATGATCGCATGTCTCCGTGACCTAGTCACATGCTTGCAAGCTCATTAGACATGATCTCACCGAGTGGGCCCGAGAGTATCTATCCTGCTATGCGGACTGGCAAATCCCGCTCTTGACCCCTCGTCTCAACTACTCCTTTCCGATACCCAAAAGTATCACCGTTATTGTCATACTAAATAAGATACGACGTTTGTGCAATCAAAGTATCTTTCGGGAATATCAATAAGAGTTGATCTCACGGTCAAAGGCATAACGACTACGTTCTCCAAATCTGGGTATGTCCATCACATCGTTCTCTAGCGATATGACTCTCATTGCCGACCGGCGCCATGCCCCATGACCGGGAAACCTCGATCATCAATCGCGCAACGAAACTAGTCTTAGTAGAGGCTATTAGGGACCTGGTTGTTTACGTATCACACCCGTATTAATGTTTCCTCTTAATACGGTTCTAGCATGACACAAAAACCTATTATGAACAAACGAGATATGATAAAGAATACACTTTATTAATTGCCTCTAGGGCATATCTCCTTCATACCTATCTCCCATCAATGCAGCCTGCACCATCCGCAGATTTAGCACCCTTACCCTTTGATGATGATTCAGGTTTTTTTCCCGCACCCTTGCTGGATGTTTCTGCCTTCTTCTCCTTGCCCTTACGCAGTGCTTCAACCCCCCTTTCCTTTGACGACGGCATGAAATCGTCGTCAACATCGCTGGAGTATACCCAGAGAAAGGAACGATCGTACCTCTCACGTATGTCTTGAGTTCGATGAATCGGCCCATTGGTAACATGCCTATCAAACTTATCCGCAAGCCTCAAGATTTCAGCACGGATTTGTTCTGTGGTCCTATACGGAAACCCATCTCGGCATAGCCTCGCCCCTAGCAAAGCGAGATATCTCTCACTACCAATAATTTCTTCAAGTGGAACTTCCCTACCATCTACCTTCAAATAGGTGATAATCTTAGCTAGATGCTCGGATGCGGCTATATGAAAGCCGGACACACACTTCTCACAAGGTACAATACACACCATGCTGGCGCTCTTTGAAAGTACCCCGCTTAGCCTAGAGTGGTATTTATAGGACAATTGAGGTGAAAACGGTCGCGGGAAATGGTGGCGGGAGAAACGGGCGGGAAACGGTGGCGGGAGAAATAGGCAGGAACGGCTGACGGGAGAAACGAGCGCGAATCGGTGGCGGGAGAAATAGGCGGGAACGGCTCGCGGGAGAAACGCGTGCGAATCGGTGGCGGGAGAAATTGTCGCATGCAAATGTCGGCTTTCCCTGGGCCGAGGGCCTGCTCGGCCTCCTCTAAGCCGACCAGTTGCATGCACGCGCACAGATCAGGCCGACGGCCCTGGTCGGCTTTCCCTGGGCCGACAAGGCTGGCTCGGCTTTCTGTGGGCCGACGAGGACTGCTCGGCCCACTCAAGGCCGAGGCCGCAATATTTTTGAAAAATACTGGATTTGCGCAATAATTCCCGAATTTCTAATAATAATGTATTATTTTAAAAAAAAATAGCCAAACCATGCGCCACAGATTTTGTTTTTCAGTTTTTAAAAAAATATATGGTTGCCGCCGCAGCCGCCGATGTAGCGATGCGCCGCAACGCAGCTCCTCCACCATGCGCGTGAAGGGAATATGCCCTAGAGGCACTTAATAAACATAGTTTATTGGCAATATCCCAATCGTTCATTATATGTTTTATACCATGCTATAACTGTATTAAGCGAAAACATTAATACAGGTGTGATAGATAAACAACCAGCTCCCTAGTAGCCTCTACTAAGACTAGTTTCGTTGCGCGATTGATGATCGAGGTTTTCCGATCATAGGGCATGGCGCCGGTCGGCAATGGAAGTCATATCGTTAGGAGTAACGATGTGATGGACGTACCCAGTATTTATAGGACATAGTCATTACGCCTTAAGACCGTGATACCAACTCTTATTGTTATTCCTGGAAGATACTTTGATCGCACCAAACGTCGTATCTTATTTAGTATGACAATAACGGTGATACATTTGGGTATCGGAAAGGAGTAGTTGAGACGAGGGGTCAACAGCGGGATTTGTCAGTCCGCATAGCCAGATAGATACTCTAGGGCCCACTCGGTGAGATTATGTCAAATGAGTTTGCAAACATGTGACTAGGTCACCAGCTGACATAATATCATAGACGAGTAGAAGATAGCGATGTCGGTAACGAGATCATGCTAGGTATGGAGATATCTGAGAATGATGCTCGGACACGCTAAGTATCGCCATGACAAAGGGTTTAAGACTATACGTCCAGGTTTGATAGATGAAAGTCATTCGTTATATCACAGGGATTAATTCATGGGGTCCAGGCCTACGAGTTAGTCGTCGATCATAGAGGAGTCTTGATCGTACCTGTTATTATATCGAACCGCTAGGGTAACACACTTAAGGGGTTTCGACAAGACAACCGGAAAGGAAAGAGATCACCGGGAGCGTCCCGGGAGGGGTCCGATGGAGATCGGGCAGCGCCGAAACTGTTTTCGGAGCTAGGAAAAATTATATATATTATGTTTGATATTAATTAGTGTAATTAATATGCAAATATGATTTTATATATTTATTTTCGGATTTATTTAGGCTGATTTCCCTAAATGGGCCTTCTGGTCGAAAGAAGGCCCAAGAGGGGGAAAATTCCCTATGGGAATTCGGTGGGAGCCATGGGGCCAACCCAGGTGGGCCAAAAGGGGCCCACCAGGGGCCGGCGCACCATGTGCAGCCGCACCAAGCAATGGGGGTTAGTCCCACATTGCCTGGCTGGCAAGGTTGGCTCCCCCCGGGAGCCTATATAAGAAGGGGCACCCCTGGCCTTTTAATTCACCAATTAATTCCCAATTTCTCTCTCGATCTCGTGGTTCCCTTGTCGGAGCCGCGCCGAGTAGAGGAGGGGGATCTCTTCCACCATAGCCCGCTGCCGCGCTGCTGGTGTTCCGGTCCAAGTCTTCCGCTGCTCGTCCTGGACTGGAGCTTCGGAGGCCGTCGTCTCCACCGTATGTGTGTGACGCCCTGCGAGGTGCTGCGCTAGCGGTACTCGGAGGCCTACTTCCTCCTCCCGACCTCGGGGTCATCTTCGTTGTCTTCGTCGCGCTGAGCTCTCCGCGACCTAGAGGTCGGCTACGTCGTCTTCGTCGTCAACGCTTGTGCGGGAGCGTAATCCCCGCTATTCGGTCTACAAGGGTATGTATTCCGATCTCCGCCGTACTACTATATCTGCATAGTGTAGATCTTGGCTAGTTTAAGGATATCGTTGGTAGGAAAATTTTTGTTTTCTGCACACGATCCCCTTCAGTGGTATCAGAGCCGATCTATCGTAGATATAATTGTACGCTGTTAGAACCCGTGTTCTGCACGGGGGCACCGTTCCTGTTATTTGCTACCCTCTAGCGTGCACTTGTGATTCCAGCGACATCGAGTTGATGAAGCGGCCCGGACCGACTTTACGCGTACGCTTACGCGAGACTGGTTCCACTACTGACATACGGCTTGTACCGTATCTGTGGCTGGCGGGTGCCTGTTTCTCTCTCTTTTGTTGGCTTTGCATTTTCAATGGAGGGCCCGAAAGGGATGCTTAAACATGCAATTATTAGATTGTTGTTGTGGTCATAAGGTTCGTAGGTATGAAGCGGTTCTATTTACGAAAGCCCCAAGCCACGTAAAATATGCAAAAGATAAAGTAGAAGCGTCTAACTTTATTTTGCAGGGGCTATGTGATATGGTCAAGGTAGGTTTATTAAATTGTTTATAAACTGCGGGCGCCAAGAAGACCATGACGCAATGGACTATATCACATTGCATTACATTTGATGTTTTGTGTGCATCTTATATTGTGTGATTGTGTGTATAGTATACATTAGTTACACGGCGGTAGCTATATAAGATGATCCCTTCAAAATACCACTAGTGTTCTCCCTCCAACGCGCACCACCAAGAAAGTTCTACGTTATGAGGCAGGCCGTGATGATCGGGTGTCAGACATCTCGTCGTTCGCATACAGTGGGTGTAAGCCATGTTGCACAAGCGTCAGCGTGGAGGTTTTTGGTGGCGAGCCTAGCATATTTATAAATATGGCCTCGGAACAGGAAGACCGAAAGGTCGAGCACGAGTCACAAAATTGGTGTGGCGGACATTTGTCTACTCTTGAAGTTGTGCCGCCGGCTCTGATGATGAGGGGTGGTGCAATGGATGGGGTCGTGTAATCGCTTAAACGACCAGGAGGGATGTTCGTTTGAGTGGGAGTTCGGATAGTTATTTTCTAAAATACTAGAACTCAGAATATAATGAACAGAGTCTGTTTTGCAAACCTTTGTAGATTTTAACCATTGTGATAGCATCTTTTCAAATTAGGCGCATTCCTGCGATTGAGAAACTTAAAAGGTTGGGTCCAAACTTCATAGTTTTATACTTTAGCTTGAGGATACTCCATGTTTAAACCGTTAGCTCTTTGTGTTACAATACCCGCTAGGAGATAAATCCGGAGATTCCGCTAACAAAAAATAATTTTGATTATCGGATTTTGTGCGGATGATATCATCATAGTCCAGTGTATGCTATGATCTCTGCCATAAAGAACCAACAGTGGGTACGAGTTTTTAGATCGCGAACATATGATATGGTCGCTAAACTCGGGGTACCCCAAACGTTGGGTTGATGAAGTTTATCAGTACGTTGACTGATTGTCTTCTCAACCATGATGGAAGAGAATACACACATTGAGGGAGCACGTGGCAGTCATACTTAATGAATATGTTCAGGATTAATGAACATTGAGACGCCTCGCTCAGCTCAATTACTGGATGACAGACATCGTTGCCAAGTGCAAATCCTCTGTCATAGACTATGTCATGCAAGGGGAATCGTTCACCTTCATGGTTCTTGATTACGGTGGAAGTATCAAGAAGATGAAACAGATCGCCGGAAGTCATCGATGATGATGGTGTATATATGATATACATGTTATGAATGTTTTAGCTAAGCAAGTACTCGCAGTAGTGACTAAGTTTTGGACTAGTCATGTTTTGTGAAAAACCAGGTTTACTGCTTGAGTAGCTTAAAAGGATGAGGCGACATTGCGTGTTGATAATGGCAATCAAGTTGTTGTGATGGCCATAAACACTCTCCCTCTAGATCTACCATTTGGTTAAATTCTTTATGATCGGGTGTTGGTATGATCGTTACAAGTGTGTCTCCTCTAGCGAGACACTTGTTCATACATGATAGTGACAAATTGGTGTCCTATGTTTATGATGTAATGATCATATGCCGATTTGAATTTAGATGGTAGAAGCTCCCACATTCATAATATTAATGCCAAAGAATACAAACTTAATAAAGAAACCACATATGTGTGGCACTACCGTTTAGTCATGTCAATGTTATATGCATTAGCTCCACACTGAATGGACCTACAAGTCCTAAGATTTGATCTTTTGACACTTGCAAAATAACTGTGACACCGTTTTCGGAAAGCGGGCATATAACTTATTGATAGTCATACATGGAGATGTATGTGGTTCAATGAAGTAATTGACGGGTAGTGGAGACCTTTATTTCGTGAACTTCACTGAACGTTTTGAGTATAGCTTGTTGAGAATCATGCATATGGGTGTATGTGAATCAATGAAGTACTTTAACGTGTAGTGGAAGTCATTATTTCATAGACTTCATGAATATTCCGAGTAGATATATGGATATCCACTCCGAGGAATGTTAGTCTGAATTTTTGATTCGATCAAACGAAGTTCAGAATGAAGTAGGAAATAAACTTAACAAGAAAATCAAATTCCCGCGATGCAAATCGAGGAATGAAGATTTGAGTTATAATGTTGGCACATCATTGGAAGACTTGTGAGAAGAGTTCCACAAATTACGTCGCATGGAACACCATAGTGTTATGGTGTGTTAGGACGTCATAATTGCACCCTATCGGATAGTGTGTGGTAAATAAATCTCTTACCGAATTATTGTGATCATTAGAGTCATATGGTAGAAACGTAAACACTCACGTTAGCAAATAGGGAAACCATTTGAATCCATGGAGACAATACCATACGAGTGATGGCATGGCTTTTGAGCCTGGATTGTCGTTTCAGCAATTTAGTGTTTCGATGTAGTCGAACCTAAAATGGATTAATCTTTGTAGTATACCCTACCTAAAGAGTTAGTTGGGTACATGTCTCACGACATAGGCAAAATCATTGCCGGGATATACCTTGTGAAAGAAATAGTTTCTTGTCCGAGGGTATAAGTGAGAAAGAAAGTAGAGCAAGACGAAGTTGGTGAACTTCTTCTCCAGACATCAGAGTGGCGCAATCGATAGTGTTTTCGGTGTCAGGCTCCACAGCTTGAAAAAGCTGATGATTCAAGATCATGATGTTCTGAGCTCATACTAAGAGCGTAGGCATACGAGGTTGTGTTCCACACTGTGTGTTACGACAATCTTGTTATGAAGGTCATGTTAATGGAATATGATAGACCTACGAACTACGAAGAAGAGATGGTGGACCTAGGTCCGAGAAATGCCTATGAGTCATTTGTGATCCGAAATAAAATCCATATACAATTACCAGGTAATGACTTGGGAGATCTTCTTGATGGCATCTAGGATGTTGATAGTATATGGAGTTTTATGAGAGAGTAGATATTGAGCAGATTCGATTTGTCGTGAAGCAGTTCCGACAGACCACATGAGACTTTGTCTCAAGTGGCGAAGCCTAAATCTATTCTGGGTCGTTTAGCAATTACTAAAATTTCGAATGAGAAATTGATAGATGGATGAGAAAACCATGGTTCTTAATAGTGTAATTAAGAATGGTTTGTAATCCTGAGGATGCTAAACATGTGTGCAAACTTCGGTTGTCCATTCATGGGCAGAAGCAAGCATATCGGAGCTGGAATCTTCACTTTGATAATGTGATCAAAGGATTTTGGAGTTGTCCAAAATAGTTGAAGAAACCTACATTTGCAAAGAACTGAGTGGGAGCAAAGTAGCTTTCCTTGATCTTATATGCGGAAGGCATATTTGAGTGGGAGCTAAGTAGCTTTCGTTGATCTTATATGCGGAAGGCATATTTGAGTGGGAGCTAGGTGTCATTCGTGATTTGTATGTAACGACATATTGAATGACACAGATCCTCTAGTAGAGTGTAAAGGATTATTTAAGTGATTAAATTTTCTATGAAATGAAGTTAGGAGTATTAGGCGTCCGATTTATAATTGTATAGATCGTAAGGGGCTTAATAACATTAAGTCGGAATATTTCCTTAGTCAAGATTCTGAAGTGTTTCAGAATAGGACAAGCAAAGCAAGAGTTCTTGCTTGTATGACTAGGTAAAATATTAAGTTTATCTTAACTTTTTCAGTGATAGAAAATGATGTTCGACATTCTCTATGTATCACACATAGAGTCTATCTGGCTGAAAGCTCGACTTGGTGTGACCCGAGTTCTTGGTTGAAGAACAGGTTCTAGAGTGATCCTTGTGTGGATCAATGAACAAACGTTAAGTTTATTCTTCAGTGTCTATGAGAACTGAAGATAGGTTTTCTAGTAACGGGTAAGAGTGGAATGGCGACTTGTTGTAAAGCGGTTACGATGATGCAAGTTATTACACTGACCCATACGACTAGAAATCTCATATAGGAGATGTCCTTTATTTTAAAAAATAGACATGGTTAGTTTGCGAAGTCGCATATGAATGCACTGTCGCATAATCTACATAGGTATAGAAATATATCGCGACTTTAGAAGTAGCAAGTGTGATTGGACTGAGCAGTTTTCCGAGCGTAGGTGGTCCCCTTAATAGATCTCTTAGACTTTTAAGGCGCATGCTACGCGAATGCTCGAGTCTCACTCCATCCACTGGGATATATTTCACCGTCATCGTAAGATACGGGTTGATGTCAAACTAGGTGACATAGAAGTGTTGCAAAGCACATATAGGTCTCAATGTATGAGGTTTATTGACTGTATTCCTCTTCCACGAGGCGAGCAGGCACCAAGATGCTATGGGTGTTGAGCTTTTACCAGGTTGTAAACTAGATTAAGTGTTACTCTAGTGCAAGTGGGAGACTGAAGGGAATATGCCCTAGAGGCACTTAATAAACATAGTTTATTGGCAA
This sequence comes from Poa annua, assembly GCA_026929855.1. NCBI lineage: Eukaryota > Viridiplantae > Streptophyta > Magnoliopsida > Poales > Poaceae > Poa > Poa annua. The sequence continues at coordinate 49,584,966 of CM049428.1, forward strand.
TATCCCAATCGTTCATTATATGTTTTATCCCATGCTATAACTGTATTAAGCGAAAACATTAATACAGGTGTGGTAGATAAACAACCAGGTCCCTAGTAGCCTCGTTTCGTTGCGCGATTGATGATCGAGGTTTTCCGATCATAGGGCATGGCGCCGGTCGGCAATGGAAGTCATATCGTTAGGAGTAACGATGTGATGGACGTACCCAGTATTTATAGGACATAGTCATTACGCCTTAAGACTGTGAGACCAACTCTTATTGTTATTCCTGGAAGATACTTTGATCGCACCAAACGTCGTATCTTATTTAGTATGACAATAACGGTGATACTTTTGGGTATCGGAAAGGAGTAGTTGAGACGAGGGGTCAACAACGGGATTTGTCAGTCCGCATAGCCGGATAGATACTCTAGGGCCCACTCGGTGAGATTATGTCAAATGAGTTTGCAAACATGTGACTAGGTCACCAGCTGACATAATATCATAGACGAGTAGAAGATAGCGATGTCGATAACGAGATCATGCTAGGTATGGAGATATCTGAGAATGATGCTCGGACACGCTAAGTATCGCCATGACAAAGGGTTTAAGACTATACGTCCAGGTTTGATAGATGAAAGTCATTCGTTATATCACAGGGATTAATTCATGGGGTCCAGGCCTACGAGTTAGTCGTCGATCATAGAGGAGTCTTGATCGTACCTGTTATTATATCGAACCGCTAGGGTAACACACTTAAGGGGTTTCGACAAGACAACCGGAAAGGAAAGAGATCACCGGGAGCGTCCCAGGAGGGGTCCGATGGAGATCGGGCAGCGCCGAAAGAGTTTTCGGAGCTAGGAAAAATTATATATATTATGTTTGATATTAATTAGTGTAATTAATATGCACATATAATTTTATATATTTATTTTCGGATTTATTTAGGCTGATTTCCCTAAATGGGCCTTCTGGTCGAAAGAAGGCCCAAGTGGGGGAAAATTCCCTAGGGGAATTCGGTGGGAGCCATGGGGCCAACCCAGGTGGGCCAAAAGGGGCCCACCAGGGGCCGGCGCACCATGTGCAGCCGCACCATGTGCAGCCGCACCATGTGCAGCCGCACCAGGCAATGGGGGTTAGTCCCACATTGCCTGGCTGGCAAGGTTGGCTCCCCCCGGGAGCCTATATAAGAAGGGGCACCCCTCGCCTTTTGATTCACCAATTAATTCACAATTTCTCTCTCGATCTCGTGGTTCCCTTGTCGGAGCCGCGCCGAGTAGAGGAGGGGATCTCTTCCACCATAGCCCGCTGCCGCGCTGCTGGTGTTCCGGTCCAAGTCTTCCGCTGCTCGTCCTGGACTGGAGCTTCGGAGGCCGTCGTCTCCACCGTATGTGTGTGACGCCCTGCGAGGTGCTGCGCTAGCGGTACTCGGAGGCCTACTTCCTCCTCCCGACCTCGGGGTCATCTTCGTTGTCTTCGTCGCGCTGAGCTCTCCGCGACCTAGAGGTCGGCTACGTCGTCTTCGTCGTCAACGCTTGTGCGGGAGCGTAATCCCCGCTATTCGGTCTACAAGGGTATGTATTCCGATCTCCGCCGTACTACTATATCTGCATAGTGTAGATCTTGGCTAGTTTAAGGATATCGTTGGTAGGAATTTTTTTGTTTTCTGCACACGATCCCCTTCAGCGCGGAGCAGCCGCAGCAACCGCAGGAGCAACAGGCCGGCGGGCCGGAGGCGGCCATGATTAGGGAGGAGGAGGAGCGCGGTCGGAGATTGGCGGTAATGGTGTTGGCGGCGCGTATGAGAGGCGAGGTAGGCCGGGGAGGACGGGGGCCGGTGGCATGGTGGAGGAGCGGGGTGGTCGGGCCGCAGGGATCGAGCGGCGGCGGCATCGGGTCGAACTCGTCGATGGGGAGCTCGCGCCGGAAGACCTTGTGGAAGGCTCCCTTCTCCCTGAGGCCAGTGACCTCGGTGCGCATCTTGTCGGCCCTCTGGCTGAGGAGGTAGGTGGCCTTGACGCCGGCCACCTGGTTGGGCGGGAGCTACAGGCGCGCCCGGTATTAGGCGCCGATCCGGGCGGCGGCGTCCTCGAGCTTGGCGATGTGGAAGAAGGTGCCCGCGCTGATGGGGAACTCGTCGATGGGGAGCTCGCATGGTCGAACTCGTGGATGGGGAGCTCCTCGCGCACTGCTCGAGCCTGGTCGCCTGCTCCGCGGCGCCGGACCTTGACACGTCAGCCTGGAGGGAGTCCGTCCTCGCCGCCAGTGCCCGCATCCGCTGCTGCTTCTCCTCTGCTCCGGCACCGAGCCCGCCGGCGTCCTTACTCACAACAGCAGACGACGGTCCCATCGCCGCCGGCCGGTCCAGAGAGAGAAGAAAGGAGTGCCCGCTCCGACCCGCCGCCAGCGAGCCACCAGCGCGCTGCGGTGAGGAGCTGCTGAGTGCTGACCAGTGCGTGCGTGTCGCACTCGAAAGAGAAGAAAGGAGAGAAGGAGTGGTGTGGTGTGGTGTCGGGAGAAAAAATTTATGGGACCTGGTCTACAGCCTTGGCATTATACCTGGCCATCGGGCCGGCCCGGCACGGCACGGCACGCGTCCCACGGCCCGTTAGAGGCACGGCACGTCAGGCCCGTTAAGTTAACGGGTCGTGCTCGGGCCGGCCCGCGTGCCTCGCCTCGCCTTCCGGCACGGCACGGGCGGCACGGTTGGAGCACGGCGTCCCGGCACGGCCCGCTGGGCACGGTAGGCACGTTTTTTCCATTTTTCGATTTTTACTCTGTTTTATGTTGTTTTTATCATGTTTTATGTTGTTTTATGTTGTTTTTATCCTGTTTTATGATGTTTTATGTTATTTATGATGTTTTATCTTTCTTATAGTATAAAGATACAAGACAAAGTTTGATATGATCATAATAATTTTATTTAGCTAGCAAACCGCCTCATTAAAACCTTCCAGTCCCCTCAGGTACCCTGGTAAGGAAAGAGTGCGTCTGAAACTTGCTGCTCTCCTACTTAATTATTCCATATTACAGACCGAGCTCAAATTACAAGAATAAAAAGAAAATTACAAAGAGGATAAAAAAACTATTCTTCTTCATTGCCTTGGATATGAAAGGTCTCCATCCCAACCAACAACTCGGGGTCCTCCGGCATGTGTTGGGATCTCCGCTTCGCCCGCTCGCGATCTTTCACCGTCATTAAACTCTTCACCATTGAAGGGTGGACACTTGCTCTTCTTGGCTCGAGTACTCTTTCACTTAGACTAAAAGATCCCTCCGACGATGTGGTTGATACGGGGACAGTTAACACATCCCGTGCAAGTATGGAAAGCACCGAATAGGTACTTCTATGATCAAACCACCATTGCAAGATGTTGAACTCTTCTTCTTTGTCGTCGTGGGGGAGCACCTGGTCATTGAGGTAAATACCTAACTCGCTGCGTCGAGGAGCAGCGGTGCTTGAACTTGAGCCGGAGTTGCTGCTGAAGAGCTTATGATGTTGTAATCTTCCACATGAAGACCGAATTGGTCTATTGTGAAGTCGATCATCGGCACGGGGTGATGCCCTGGGGGGTTTGGGTTGTACGGCGGGGGCGGGGGAGGGGGAGGCTCCATGGGATGAGAAGTGTGGCAATGTATGATGACTTGATGAGAAGTGTGGCTGTGTGGGTTGAGTGTGCTGAATGTAGGGGGTGTGAGGCCCTTTTTATAGCAAAAAATAGAGTTGTTTGAAGTTCAAAATTTGAAAAAAAAAACAAAAAAACGTGCCAAACGTGCCGTAAACGGGCCGGCGGGTCGCTACCGTGCCAAACGGGCCGCTCGCGGCGTACCGTTTCCGCGCCGGCACGGCCCGACAGCCCGACAGCGGCCCGTTTACGACGCGCGTGCCCGCTCCCGCCCGCCGTGTCCGCTCCAGCCTGCGTCCGCTCCCGGGCCATGCCGTGCCTAACGGGTCACGTGCCGGCACGAAAGCTGCCGTGCCGTGCCGGGCCGGCCCGCGTGCCTGGCCTCGGTGTTAGGCACGGGCCCGTGGCGTGCCGGGCCGTGGCACAGCACGGTAAGAGGCGTGCCGGGCCGTGCTCGGGCCGGGCCGAAAAAACCGTGCCCCGGGCTGGCCCGTTAAGCACGGCCCGGTTGGCCAGCTATACTTGGCATTGTGGACCATATTCAGAGCTGGACACGTGGCTTTGAATTTTTTTTCTCCGGACGAGCCAGGTTTACCTGATAGAGTTAAAATCCTATACGTACTCCTGGTCTCCGTATATACGTACAACTCCTTCTCGACGATTTTTTCTGGTTTGCTAATCTCTGGCGGCGCGGCGTTCTCGTCAATTATTCGGCGACGAGGCAGATCGGCATAGCTTTGACAGCTCGCGCGAGCTCTCGGCCAAAGCCATGCATAACGATCATCATCAACCTGCTTCCTGCGACGCCGTCTGGTCGCCGCCGAGGTGCATGGCTCATGGTCGTGCCGACGAGCTCCTCCGGCGGCGCGCTCGGCCCCGACGACGCCGCGACGACCATGCCGATTGATCGTCCTCTCACGGTGAACAAGAACATACATGTTAGCGTATCTTTTGATTGAGTTCATGCATATATCATAGTAATGTGATTATGTTGATCGCTTGACAGATTGACAATGAATCTGAACGGAGAATGCTCACAGATACGGTGGTATTGGATTTACCGGCCGGCCTGACGTCTGACAACATAACTCTGGCTAGCAAGGCAATTGACGCCGATGAAAAATGTGGGCGAGAGCAACCGTATGATTAACGATGATCCTAACAATGAGTCAATCTATGAAGATCAAGTAAATTTTACTAGTTCATATCCTGTGTTTTTTGCGCAATATCAGTACATTCATCACTGAAACTAATGAACTTATTTGCTGCACAGCCTGATAATGAGAATGCATCGTGTCAAGAGATTGTTCAAAAAGTTGGGATGACTTTCCTGTCCGAAGAAGATGCATACAAGTTTTATAATTCATATGCTAGAACTAAATGATTCAGCATAAGGAAGTGCCACTTAAAACATAGAGCTGATGGGAGTTTATGTTCTAGATATTTAGTTTGCAGCAATGAAGGTGTGAAGGGTATGCATGCAACACATGTAACTAAGAAAGAGCGAGCTACTACGAGAACATGTTGCTCAGCTCGTGTTCAATTCACAATCAGTCGGGAGGGTATATGGACTATTCAGAAAGCTTTGCTTGATCATAATCATGGTCTGGTAACTCCAGATAAGTCTCACATGCTTAGATCACATCGCCAACTATTAGATGCTGATTGTCACATGATTGACAAAATGCGGGCGGCTGGAATAAGACAGTCTGAGATATATAATTTCTGTGAGAGCTGGTATGGTGGACCTGAAAATATGCCTTTCTTAGAAATGGATTGCAACAATTACATAACCAAGGAGCGCAAGAAGTATATGGTATCCATATTTGAACATCAAGGGACATGTTCAATCCTGACAACAAGGTTCTCGTTACTACATGTGAAACATCTGGGCTCCTTCCGCTCCGTGTACCAGGACTGGACTTGAGCGGCCGCAGATATGTCAGCGCGGCGTCGCCAGAGTTCTTGCATTGCTCTCGTCGGTGGTGCTTGTCGGCGGACAGTTTGCCCTCATCAACGTTCGGTGCATCACTGCATCTTTCGTCGAGAACCGGTGCCGGCGCGCCGTCGGAGTTGGGTGAGCGAGACGAGAAAATGTCGAGGAGGTGCTCTGCCGCAGCATCATCGGGGCTGAGCGCGCCGTCGGAGGAGCTCGTCGGCATGGTCGTGAGCCCTTGCGTTGTCTCGTCGTCGTTCCTTTTCCTCGGCGGCGACCTGACGGCTGTGGAAGCTATGCCGATCTGCCGCGTCGCCGAAGAATTGATGAGAACGCCGCGTCGCCAGAGATTAGCGAACCAGAAAAAACCGTCGAGAAGGAGTTATACGTATATACGGAGACCGGGAGTACGTATAGGATTTTAACTCTATCAGGTAAACCTGGCTCGTCCGAAGAAAAAAATTCAAAGCCACGTATCCAGCTCTGAAGATGGTCCACGATGCCAAGGCTGTAGACCAGGTCCCATAAAAAATTTCTCCGTCGTGTGGTGGGCGTGTGCGTGTTGTGTGCCTCCGTGTGTGTGTGTTGTGCGCTGCTGCATGCTGCGTGCCTGCTTGAATAGATTTGTCTGCATGTGTGAGTTGACCAGGTGAGAGAAACCAAATCTCAGATCTGGATATTGACATGACATTCTGTGGCGCATCTGTCCACATAGACCACAGAAAGTGACATAATTTTTTTGGTGCATGTGGTCAGACGCGCCAAATGTGACTTTTTATGGCGCATGTGGCTGCATGCGTCACAGAAATGTGACTTTCTGTGACGCACGCTCTCCATGCGCCACAGAAATATCACATTCTGTTGCGCATTGGGTTTCCATGCGCCACAGAATTTCAAAATTCTGTTCCGCATGCAAAAAATGCGCCACAGAAAATATTTCTGTGGCGCATGCCTATTTGGTACGCCACAAAAAGTGGATCCACCTATAAGCCTTTTCCTACTAATGCGCCACGGTAGTGCTTGGGTATTTGATACTGGTTCGGTTGCTCATATTTGTAACTCGAAACATGAGCTGCAGAATAAACAGAGACTGGCGATGGATGAGGTGAAGATGCGCGTCGGGAATGGATCGAAGGTCGATGTCACCGCCGTCGGGACGCTACCTTTTCATCTACCTTCGGGATTAGTTTTAAACCTAAATAATTGTTATTTGGTGTATGTGTTAAGCATGAACATTATATCTGGATTATATCTGGATCTTGTTTATTGCGAGACGGTTACACATTTAAATCAGAGAATAAAGGTTGTTCTATTTCTATGAGTAATATCTTTTATGGTCATGCACCCGACATGCACCCGACGTAAATGGTTTATTCTTATTGGATCTCGATAGTAATACTTCATACATCCATAAAGTTGATGCCAAAAGATGCAAAACAAATTATGATAATACCACATACTTGTGGCACTGTCGTTTAGGTCATATTGGTGTAAAGCGCATGAAGAAACTCCATTCTGATGGAATTTTTTAGTCACTTGACTTTGAATCATTTGATACATGTGAACCATGCCTCATGGGTAAGATGACTAAGACCCCGTTTTCCGGTACGATGGAACGGGCGAGTGACTTGTTGGAAATCATACATACTGATATGTGTGGACCAATGAGCATCCCGACACGTGGTGGATATCGTTACTTCCTAACTTTTACTGATGATTTGAGTAGATATGCGTATATTTACTTAATGAAACATAACTCTGAAACGTTTGAAAAGTTCAAAGAGTTTCAGAGTGAAGTAGAAAATCATCGTAACAAGAAGATCAAATTTCTACGATCTGATCGTGGAGGGGAATATATGATTTACGAGTTTGGCATGCACTTGAAGAATTGTGGAATTATTTCCCAACTCACGCCACCTGGAACACCACAGCGTAATGGTGTGTCTGAACGTCGTAATCGTACTTTATTAGATATGGTGCGTTCTATGATGTCTATATCCGATCTACCAATGTCATTTTGGGGGTATGCATTAGAGACAGCAACATTCACTTTAAATAGGGCATCATCTAAATCCGTTGAGACGACACCATATGAGTTGTGGTTTGACAAGAAGCCAAAATTATCGTTTCTAAAAATTTGGGGATGTGAGGCTTATGTCAAAAGGTTACAACCTGATAAGCTTGAACCCAAAGCGGAAAAATGCGTCTTCATAGGATATCCAAAGGAAACTATTGGGTATACCTTCTATCACATATCCGAAGGCAAAGGTTTTGTTGCTAAGAACGGATCCTTTCTTGAGAAGGACTTTCTTTTGAAAGGAGTGAGTGGGAGGAAAATAGAACTAGACGAGGTTATTGAACCTTCTCCCGAATTGGAGAGTAGCGCATCACAGGAAGATTTGGATCTTCAGGCGCCGCCTTCACCAACTAGAGAGGAAGAAGCTGATGATAATGATCATGCAGCTTCGGTCAAAGTTCCGCTTCGTAGATCGACAAGGTTACGTACTCCTGAATGGTACGGTAATCCTGTTATGAACGTTTTATTGTTAGACAATGATGAACCTACGAACTATGAGGAAGCGATGATGAGCCCAGACTCTGGAAAATGGCAAAACGCCATGAACTCTGAAATAGAATCCATGAAGGAAAACGAAGTGTGGACTTTGGTTGACCTTCTTGATAGCGGTAAGGCTGTTGAATGTAAATGGATTTTCAAGAAGAAAACATACGCTGACGGTAATGTCACCGTATATAAAGCTCGACTTGTCGCAAAAGGTTTTCGACAAATTCAAGGAGTTGACTACGATGAGACATTCTCACCGGTAGCGATGCTTAAGTCTGTTAGGGTTCTACTAGCAATTGCTGCGTATTTCGATTATGAAATTTGGCAGATGGATGTAAAAATTGCGTTCCTCAATGGAAACGTTGAAAAAGAGTTGTACATGATACAACCCGAAGGTTTTATCGATCCTAAGGATGCTAGTAAAGTGTGCAAACTTCAGCGTTCCATTTATGGACTGAAGCAAGCATCCTGGAGTTGGAATCTTCGATCTGATGAGGTGATCAAAGGTTTTGGATTTATCCAAAATTATAAAGAAGCTTGTGTTTAAAAGAAAATGAGTGGGAGCTCGGTTGCATTCCTGATTTTATATGTAGATGGCATATTACTTATTGGGAATGGTGTGGAGCTGCTTAACAGTGTGAAAGATTATTTGAATAATAGTTTTTCAATGAAAGATCTTGGTGAAGCTGCATACATATTAAGCATTAAGATCTATAGAGATAGATCAAGACGCTTAATAGCACTTAGTCAAAGTACATACCTTGAGAAGATAGTGAATAAATTCAATATGCAGGACGCAAATAAAGGTTCTTTGCCCATGTTACAAGGTAAGCCATTGAGTATGACTCAGCGTCCAACTACGGCAACAGAAATAGAAAGGATGAAGAAAATCCCCTATGCCTCGGTGATAGGTTCTATTATGTATGCCATGTTGTGCACTAGACCGGATGTGTCCCATGCTCTTAGTTTGACGAGCAGGTTCCAGAGTGATCCTGGAGAGGCTCACTGGATAGCAGTTAAGAATATACTTAAGTACCTAAAGAGGACAAAGGACATGTTTCTTGTCTATGGTGGTGATGAGGAGCTCTCCGTAAAAGGTTACGTTGATGCTAGCTTTAATACAGATCCAGATGACTCGTAATCTCAAACATGGTACGTCTTTATCTTGAACGGAGTTGCGGTTAGTTGGAGAAGTTCCAAGCAAACCGTCATTGCGGCATCTACATTAGAGGCGGAGTATATGGACGCTTCTGGAGCAGCGAAAGAAGGGATATGGCTGAAGGAGTTCGTCACTGAACTCGGGGTTGTTCCGAGCGCACTGGATCCCATGGAGATCTTTTGTGACAACACTGGTGCCATTGCTCTAGCCAAGGAACCAAGATGTCACAAAAGTTCCAAGCATATCAAACGTCGATTTCATCAAATTCGTGAGCATGTCAATGAAGGAGATATTACCATTAGCAAAGTACATACGGATGAAAATATCGCAGATCCGTTGACTAAAGTTCTTCCACAGGCAAAACATGATCAGCACCAGAATGCTATGGGTGTTAGATTTTTACCAATGTAAACTAGATTATTGACTCTAGTGCAAGTGGGAGACTGTTGGAAATATGCCCTAGAGGCAATGAAAAATAAATGTTATTATCATATTTCCGTGTTCATGATATATGTTTATTTTCCATGCTATAACTGTATTAACCGGAAACATAATACATGTGTGGTTGCATAAACAACACCACGTCCCTAGTAAGCCTCTACTAGACTAGCTCGTTAATTAATAATGGTTATGGTTTCCTAACCATGAACATGAGTTGTTAATTAATTAAAGGGATCATGTCATTAGAAGAATGACGTGATGGACAGCCCCGACTAAGCATAACAATATTGATCGTTTCATTAAGTTTATATTGTCATGCCTTTTATTGTCAAGTATGCCTGTTTCTTAGACCATGAGATCATCTTATTCCCGGGTACCGGAAGAATACTTTGGGGACTTCAACCATCGCTTCGTAATATAGTGATCATAAAGGTGTCTTACAGGTATCTCTGAAAGTACTTGTTGAATTACATGAATCAAGATTGGGATTTGTCCCTCCGTGTTTCGGAGAGATATACTCTGGGCCCACTCGGTAGTGCACATTAAGTAACGCTTGCAAGCACATGACTAATGAGTTAGTCATAAAGAATGTTTTATTACGGAACGAGTAAAGAGTACTTACCGATAACGAGATCGAACTAGGTATAGTGATACCGACGATCAAATCTCGGGTAAGTAAAATATCGCGTGACAAAGGAAAATGTATACGGATTATAGTAGTCCACGACATAGTGGTTCAACCGATAAAGATCTTCGTTGAATGTGTGGGAGTCATTATGGATATCCTGGTACCTCTAATGGTTATTGATCGGAGAGGTGTCTCGATCCTGTCTGCACGTTCTTGAACCCGTAGGGTCACACACTTAACGTTCGGTAACGCTAGAGTAACTCTGGGATAATTTTATTAATGGTGTCCGAATATTGTTCGGAGTCTCGGATGAGATCCTAGACATCACGAGGAGCTCTGGAAGAGTCCGGATGTAAAGATTTATATATGGCAAGTTGATTTAAGGGTTCCGGAAAAGTTCGGGAATTTTTCGACATAGTGTCTGAATGTTCTAGAAGGTTCTGGAGGGTCCCACTATGGGGCCCAACTTTCCCGGACGACCAAGAGTGGCCCACTGGTCCATTTGACCAGCCCTCCTTGGTCCATGAGACAAATCAATGGGCAGCCCTTAAATGGGGGGTTACCACTCTTGAAAGATGGGGGTTACTACCTTTTAAAGGAGAGGGGGTTACCACTCTTTAAGTAGGGAGGTTACTACCTTGGAAATTAAGTGGCGGCTGCTCCCTTGCCTATATAAGTGAGTAGAGAGGCGTGCCAAATGCGACAGGCTTGGCCGCACCATTTGTTTGCTGCTCCTCTACCTCCCGCGCACCGCTTGGCAAAGCCCTGCCCGCAGGAACTCTCCACCATATCCACCACCACGCCGTCGTGCTGCTGGAATCGATCCCACCTACTTCTCTCTCTAGCTTGCTGGACCAAGAAGAGAGAGACGTCACCGAGCTGTACGTGTGCAAGCCTCCGGAGGTGCTGCTCGTTTGCGGTGCCGATTGGATCGAACATCATCAACAACTTCACCGAGCTGCGTTGAATTAACGTTCAACGCGTGTGTTCTTCGAGGGTATGATGAACTACTCTCCCCGTTACTAGCATCTTCTAGATTGGATCTTGAGGGTTGCTTCCGCATGCGAGAGAATTTTTTTGTTTTCTATAGCGCATACTCCTACAAGAGGTCATGCAAGGAGCGTGGGGGGTTCTTGGCGGGAAGCAACCCCTCTCCATGGTGGAGACGGTGATGTGGCCTCTTCTCCTCCAAGTATCCGTCTTCGGGTGGTTGAGATCTCTGGCGCCTTTGGGGAAAGCGGCTGGCGCGGGCTGACAGCGGGTAGGTGGTGTCCCCTGGCCGCGCCTTGCTTCCCAAGACTTCTGGGGGCTTGCACCATCCTCTGGAAGGTGGTGGAAACCTTATCTTCTCGTTGTACGGTCTTGCACCTGAGAGGGAGCTCAGCCCCGCCGGAGACTCGCGCTCTTGGGGTCTTCGGTTCCTTCCGGGTCATAGGAGGCCCGGGGGCCCTGTGCACCCGGGAGGTCTTGTATGGCGTAGGTGCGCCTGCCAGGCCTTGCGTCGAGTCTTGGCCTTGTTCATCCTTGTTGCTGGGCCCACAGGCGGTGGACCCACTTAGGCAGCGCTAGGGGAACCCCATGTTCCACTGCTGCGACAGTACTTGTGTAAACCCAATGCGCAAGACATTGCTCGCCTCCTCGTAGAGAATGAAGCAAGATGCTTTCCTAGGATGCTTGGTAGTATCGACTATATGCATTGGCATGAAAGAGCTGTCCATTTGATTGGCAGGGGATATACAAGGGAAAGGAAGGAGAGTGCTCGGTGATTCTCGAGGCCGTGGCTTCATATGATCTATGGATTTGGCATTCATTCTTTGATATGCCAGGAACTCACAACGACATCAATGTCTTGCAGTGCTCGGATGTCTTTGCCGAGCTTGTCGAAGGCCATGCTCCCCCTGTGAACTATGAGATCAATGGACACCAATACACAAAGGGCTACTATTTTGCAGATGGCATCTACCCGAAGTGGTCAACATTTGTGAAGAGCATCTCCAACCCTGTGCCAGGAAGCGCGAAAGCTTGGTTTTCCAAGTGCCAGGAGGCTTGCAGGAAGGATGTTGAGCAAGAAGTTGGCGCGCTGCAATCTCGATTCGCTGTTGTCCGGTACCCAGCTATGACTTGGTCGAAGTCCAACATGTGGGAGGTGATGCAGTGTTGTGTGATCTTGCACAACATGATAATTGAGAGTGAGCGGGATGACCCGGTGCCTGAGAGTGAGGCAAGGGCACCATACTACCATCAGGGTCCTCTTGCAGATGTTGATCACCAGGTGCCGGCATCATGGGCAAACTTCCTCGCCACGCGCCAGGAGATTCGAGACGCTGCAACACATCTATCTCTACAGAATGATCTGGTGCAGCACTTGTGGGCGCGCAAAGGCAATGGCAATGGCAATTTTACTAATGACAATGATAATGCCTAGTTTGATTTTTTTATTTGTTTGCATTGTTGAACTATTTAATTGTGTGTAAATTTGTATGTAAAACTATTTCTATATGTGAATTTGTATGACAAAAAGGGCCGGCCTTTGTTTTTTGTCGAAATATGGCCGAATCGCCGGCTGGGGGGCGACCTGGGTTTGACGGCTGGAAAACGCGCCCCCCCCCCCCCCCCCCCCAGGTTGCTGATTCACGCTGTTTGGCGCCGCGGCGGCCGAAAAAAGCGGCGTTTTCGGTCCTGGGGGGAACGACTGGAGATGCCCTAAGAGCATCTCCACCGGGGGCCTCTAAATGTGTGTCCGGCACCCCCCAATTGGGCCTCCTTTGGGGGGTGCCGGACATGTGTCCGGTCAACATTTAGAGGCCGCCCACAGCGGCACTCCCCAAAGGCTCACCCTCCAAATGCGAGCAATCTGTCGAACACCTCGCAGGCACACTGTCAAACCTCGCGGGCGCACGAACCGCCGCCGATCAACAACACAAACGATGAACACAAAAGATTCAAACTTAAACGATTCAAACGATTGAAATTAAACTAAACGATTCTAATCTAAACCCTAGCCTAGTCCTCCAGCCACGCCATGTCGCAGTCGTCGCCGCTGCCGTCGTCGTCGTCGTCGACCACGATATAGGCGGAGGAGGAGCCCGATCCGCCCAGGCTGGTGGACGCGCCGTCATGGCGAGGCGGTGCACGGCTGCAGGAGGCGCCGCCGGAGGAGGACGACGCCGCGGCGAGGTAGCCCGGGCTGTCGCGCTCGATGGTGGTCACCGAGTCCGCGATTGCGGCCAGGAACCCCGACGCGTCGCCGTCGTGCTCGTTCCGCAGCGGGGACGACACGTCGTACCCGTACGGGATCGTCTCCACGGGAGGTGGAGGCGTCCTGGGGCGGCGCAAGTACAACCGTCCGTGTGGTGGCGAGCGCCGTTGTTCGCGGCGTTCGCGGATGACGATGCCGGTGCCTCCACGACACGAAGGCGAGCGCGGCTCGTGTTGGGGATATATCAACTAGGGGTATAACCAGCATGGATCAATCCGGCTAGTCCAGGGTGGCCCAAGGGTGGTAAGGCCAAGGCCTGCCGGGCGGCCCAGATAGCTGACGTGCAAGGAAGTAGGCGGACGGTCCAAGGAAGGCGGAAGGCCTAAGCCCACCAAGCCACCGAGCCCAAGACGGAAGGCGGTAACTAAGCCGGCTAGGTCTAGGACTCCGTTTACTTGCCGGACAAGTACTTACCTTGTACCCTGCGGTCTGGCAGCCTATATAAGCCGGCCACCAGGGAGCCTTTAGGGCAGAGACAATCTCATAGGCATCATACTCATTGTAACCTGTTCACGGCTATTGCCTCATAGTGAATTATAGCAGCACGTAGGATCCCGCCACCGCAGTGGGATCCGAAGCTGGGTAAACTCGCCGTGTTCAATCTCGACCTCGACGACTCCAACCTTCTTCCCCACAATCCATACGTAGGCTAGAGGACCCCCGTCTTCTATCAATTATGCCGATACTACGACAGTTGGCGCCCACCGTGGCGCCCACCGTGGGGCATAAGGTTCCTGGCGTCACGTTCCAGGCGGGAACACTTGGCGGCGTGGGCAAGCAGATCGCCGTCGGTCGCGTCACAAGGTATGGCGGCCATAGCTACGTCAACTCAGATGAATCCTGGCTCCCGGCGGACGACTACCTTATCGGATGCGAAATCGTGCCGATCGGAGGGATCGACGTCTTCATCGGGTACACGCCAGAGGCGTACGGCCTACCGCGTTTCTACAACCCCACCCACCAACCCTTCGACCAAGCAGTCGACCGGCAAGATGGATCTGAATCCGCCTTCTCCCAGGAGTCGGCGGAATCTGACTTCCACTTTGTCGGAGTTGTCGGACTGGGATCCGACTCCCAGCCGGAAAACAACGATCCTGAATCAATCCTCCCTGCTCTACAGGAGGATGCGATGTCAGATGCCGGATCCAGATCTACCGTTCAAGTCAACGTAGACTCTGACTCCGATGATGATGTTAGTCTCTTCGAAGAGAAGATCAAAACCCGCTTTTCCAGTGGTAATCCGGCTCCCTCAGAGGGTACAGCGGATACAGACATGCCTGACAAGCTGGCTATGATGGTAATTGTCGGTCACGAAACAACCCCAGTTACTTCGGAGGCGCAAAACAAGCCGGCGGAAGAAGCCGGCGACACCACTGCCGGCCAACTCATCGAAAGTTCCGACAAGGCGCGCGCGAAGAAGAAAGCTGGCCTCGAGAAAGGCGGCAGCAGCAAACCCACGGATTTGCTCTCCGTCATCAAAGAAGTAGACGAGATCATGAACACTCCGGTGAGCAAAGATATCCCACTCGACGAAGTGGAAGAACTTAGGCTTAACATGCTTAAGCACTCTGACTTCCTACAAAAAAGAGAGGAGCACGTTGAGAGCCTTGCGAAGAAGATCAAGAAAGAACAGGAGAGGATGTCGGCCAAAACAAACCGGCAACTCTTCGAGGAAAAAAGGTCATCAAAAAACCGTCGTGGAAAAGAGCCGCCTACGCAAGCGACGACAGCGGCTCAAGACCTAGGGTTCGATTGGCGTACGGTACCACAGCCAGTGGATAGAAGGGGGGACGTTGTCTTCTGCACCCCTATCCTCAATGCGGCTGCCGCGCTAGATACCCTGGATGACAACACTTACACGGCGGAAGAGAAGTTGTCCAACGCAAGACACTTCGTAAGCAAAGCCCTAGAACAACAAGCTCGCGCTGATTCCTACGGCCACATGGCGGATGCCCGCGGGGGAGACCTAGAGTCTAAGTCAGGCAAGTGCAAAGCTGCACCAGACGCCGACCCCGAAGGCCCGTCTGGCTCCAGTAGCCATGGCGACAAAAGGAAGGCAACGCCACCTCCAAAGAAGGCACCACGGCCAAAACAAAGGCGGGACGAGAATTCAAGGTCGGGAAGCAGAGGAGACCTACCACCTCCACCTCAGCCAAGACGCGACAATAGGCAGCCGGAACGATAGGCAGCCGCCTAGAAAAGATGCCGGCAACGACCCTCCAAGGAGAGGCCGTAGCCGGTCTCCGCAGCATAGCACTGGCAGCAAGAGGAGAGGGGAGGTAGAAGGGCCCAGGCGCAGCATAAGCCGGGCAGCGCAGGACGAGCCGGACGCAAACAGAGGCGCACGGCAGCTCGATCCAAAAGACGCACGACACCGCCTACAAGACATAGCAAGAGGAAAGGAGCCGCTATACTCTGGACCAAAGTGCTTCGGTGACGCCATCCGCAGAGAGCCGTTCCCCAAGGACATGACATCAGTGTCAAAAAACTGTTCTAGGTACAACGGCCTCGTAAAGCCGGACTCGTGGCTATCCGACTACGCCATGGCCATAGAGATTGCCGGCGGGAGCAACCACATTGCCGTCCGCTACTTACCTCTCATGTTGGAAGGCACGGCAAGAGCTTGGATCGACAACCTTCCTGAAAAGTCCATCCATAGCTGGTACGACATGGAAAAGGTTTTCTCCCAGCACTTCCAAGGAACGTACAAGCGTCCAAATACCTACACGGATTTGCAGCGCTGCGTCCAAAAGCCGGACGAAACCATGACAGATTTTGTCAGCCGTTGGATATCCGAAAAGGCCAACTGTCATGGTGTTTCGGACGCGCAGGCTATCCATGCCTTCTACACGGGCCTGCAGAAGAAGTCTTTGCTCCGTCATAGGCTCGTCCGCGAGCAAATTACGGACCTTGGTGAGATGCTCAACCTAGCCGCCCAATACGCGGCGGCGGATGACGACGCCCGGGACGATGACCCAGACGTCAACATCATACCAAAGCGGAACAACAAGCGCAAGCAGGCGGCGGATGACAAAGCCGGGCCTTCCAATGAGGTAGCCGCAGCATTCCAAGGGAACGCCGGCAAAAAGAAGTGGAAGAATAAGAAAGATAGTCGCGAAGCCGGCTCAGGGCCTAAGACGGCGCGAATCACTTATGAACAGGCAAAACTTTTGCCATGTCCCATCCACGCCTCATTGGGCAAGGTCAACCATATGCTTGGCGAATGTCGTTTCATGGACGACTTCAAAAAGGATCCCACAGTCGGCTGGAAGTCAAAGAAGTCAAAGAAGAACGACAAGAAAGACGGCAAGGAGGATGAGGACGACGGCGACATGTCTATCTCAAGCGAAGATGACGCAGCCGCCAAGAAAAAGAAGCCATATCCGAAGGTCAAAGAATCTCTGGTGTGCTTTGTCGGCACTCTTTCGGCTAAGGCGGATAAGGCGGAGATGCGCGAACTCAACGCGACAATGCCGGACGTCCCTCAGTACTTGAACTGGTCGAAGGCAACAATCACTTGGGACCGGTCCGACCACCCTGATCACGTCCCTCACCCAGGCAAGTACGCCCTTGTCGTCGACCCCATTGTCGACAACTTCAGACTCACAAAGGTACTCATGGATGGCGGCAGCAGCCTCAACATCCTGTACTACGACACACTAAGCCGCATGAACCTGTCAGAGGATCAGCTGGATCACAGCAACCTCACATTTCATGGCATAGTGCCCGGCAGGCAAGCAAAGTCAATGGGGAGCATCAGGCTGAAGGTAACCTTCGGACCAAAAGAGAACTACCGCTCAGAGTTCCTTAGGTTTGAGGTTGTCCCCTTCAAAAGCGCCTATCATGCAATCTTCGGACGACCGGCTTTCGCCAAGTTCATGGCAAGGCCGTGCTACATATACAGCAAGCTTAAAATGCCGGGGGAAAACGGAACCATCACGATTTCCGGCAACTTCAAGAAAGCCAAGGAGTGCGAGCGTGGCATGGCCGCCTTCGCAGAAGCCGTCATCCACAAGGAAGAACTCGCGCTGCTCGGGGCGGATTCAGACAACTCCATGCCAAAGCCAAAGATGGATGTCAAAAAGACTTTCGAAGCTTCAGAAGACACCAAAAAGGCGGACCTCATCCCAGGTGACAAGTCCAAGCAAGTTGTCATCGGCTCAAACCTTGACAGCAAATAGGAACGCGCGCTCGTCGAGTTCCTCCGTGAGAATCGTGACATCTTTGCATGGTCGCCTTCCGACATGCCTGGTGTACCGAGGGAACTTGCCGAGCACTCGCTCAACGTCATAAAAGGATCCAAGCCGGTGAAGCAAGCAACAAGACGCTTTGGAGATGAGAGACGCAAGGCTATAGGCAAGGAGATAAATAGGCTGAAGGCCGCCAATTTCATAAAAGAAGTTGTACACACCGATTGGGTGGCAAATCCTGTACTTGTCCCAAAGAAGAATAAAGAGCTGAGGATGTGTATTGACTATACCGGTGTTAACAAGTGTTGCCCAAAGGATCCCTTTGCGCTGCCTAGAATTGACCAAGTCGTAGACTCCACAGCAGGCTCCGAGCTGCTTTGTTTTCTGGACGCCTACTCAGGATACCACCAAATCAAGATGAGAGAGTCAGATCAGCTGAAAACATCTTTCACAACTCCGTATGGGACTTTCTGCTACATTACAATGCCTTTCGGTCTAAAGAACGCAGGGGCAACATACCAGCGCTGTATGCAAAATTGCCTGCACGAACAGATCGGCCGCAATGTTCACGTCTATGTAGACGACATCGCGGTAATGTCAAAAAAGAAGGCAGATCTCCTAGAGGACTTGGAAGAAACTTTTCAGAATCTCCGGAGGTATCAAATGAAGCTCAATCCCGCCAAGTGCGTTTTCGGCGTCCCAGCCGGCAAACTCCTCGGATTCATCGTCTCAGAACGAGGGATTGAGGTTAACCCGGAGAAGATCAAGGCCATCCAAAATATATCCAGACCTACTTGTCTGAAGGACGTGCAGCGCCTAGCCGGATTGGCGGCGGCCATCAGTCGTTTCATAAGCCGCCTAGGGGAAAAGGCAATGCCCCTCTACCGGCTACTGAAGAAATCCGACAACTTCGAGTGGACAGCAGAGGCAGACGCCGCCTTACAGCAACTTAAGGAGGCCCTCTCATCCGCTCCGATACTGGCAGCACCTCGATCACAGGAACCAATGCTGCTGTACATCGCGGCAACAGGGGCTGTTGTCAGCGTTGTCTTGGCTGTGGAAAGAAAGGAGAGCGAAGCCGCGGCGTGTGAGCAGCGACCGGTCTACTTCATCAGTGAAGTGTTCTCCGCCTCCAAGCAGAGGTATCC
Source organism: Poa annua (assembly GCA_026929855.1). Lineage (NCBI taxonomy): Eukaryota > Viridiplantae > Streptophyta > Magnoliopsida > Poales > Poaceae > Poa > Poa annua. The sequence goes on from CM049428.1 coordinate 49,603,895, forward strand.
GCATTACCAAAAGCTGGCTTATGGTGTATTCTTCGCCGCCAGAAAGCTTAGGCATTACTTCCAGGAACACACAGTGACAGTAGTCAGCAAGGCTCCGTTGGGAGACATAATCAATAATGCAGAGGCAACAGGTCGAGTCGCCAAATGGGGCATCGAACTTGCCGCTTTTGATATAGTCTGTAAACCACAGACCGCCATCAAATCTCAAGCACTTGCAGACTTTGTCGCCGACTGGACAGAGGCTATGGAGGAAACAGCACTCCTCGAGTCAGAATATTGGGTCATGCACTTTGACGGATCAAAGATGCTCAAAGGCTCGGGGGCTGGAGTCGTTCTGCGTACGCCTAAAGGTGACAAGCTAAGCTACGTGTTACAAATCCACTTCACATCAACCAACAATGTTGCCGAGTACGAAGCTTTGCTTCATGGATTGCACGTGGCAAACGACCTAGGCATCAAAAGAATCCTCTGTTACGGCGACTCAGATTTGGTCGCACAGCAAGTAAGCGGAACATGGGATGCGAAAAGCGCAACAATGGCGGCTTACAAAGCCAAAGTTGATGAATTTGCAAAAAACTTCGTAGGATACGAAGTCCGACATGTTCCAAGAGCTGAGAATGAGGCGGCAGACACACTTGCAAGACTGGGATCGGAACGCAAAAAGGTACCAAAAGATATCTTCCTGGAGCAATTACACAAGCCATCCATTAAAGGCGCCGATTTGATGGACCCCGACTCAGAAGAACCGGTAGAAGCGGCAAGTCTCGCTGTCTACTTAACACAGCCGGATTGGACAGTCCCGTACCTCGATTTTCTAATCGACCAAAAGTTGCCGGAAGACGATGAGGTACTAAAAAGGCATATCATAAGGCGAGCCAAGGCGTTCACGATAATAAAAGGCGAGCTGTACAAGCGAAGCACTTGCGGCATCTATCAGCGGTGTATACAGCCGGAAGAAGGCCGGGAAATTCTAATAGACATACATATTGGCACCTGCGGGCATCATGCTTCCGCTAGGTCCATTGTATCCAAAGCTTTCCGCCAAGGTTTCTACTGGCTCACCGCCAAAGAAGATGCCGAGAACATCGTCAAAACATGCAAAGGTTGCCAGTTGTACGCCCGTCAACCTCACTTGCCGGCATAGGAGCTAAGGACGATCCCAATCACCTGGCCGTTCGCGGTCTGGGGCTTGGATATGGTGGGTCCCTTCAAAAAGGCGCGCGGTGGGTACACTCACCTATTGGTCGCTGTCGACAAGTTCACCAAATGGGTCGAGGCCAAACCGATCAGCAAACTTGACGCACGAACAGCCACCAATTTTCTCTGGGGAATTATCTCTCGGTTTGGAGTTCCACACAGCATTATCACCGATAATGGCAGCAATCTGTCCCAAGGCGACATAGAAGAATACTGCAGCGATCTAGGCATCCGGCTTGATTTGGTATCCGTGTCACACCCTCAATCCAATGGACAAGTAGAGCGTACAAACGGCCTAGTCTTATCAGGACTTAAGCCACGTCTTGAAGCTCCATTACACAGGGCAGCCGGCGCTTGGGCAGATGAGTTACAGTCGGTATTGTGGAGTTTGCGCACAACGCCAAACAGAACTACCGGCTACACTCCTTTCTTCTTAGTATATGGCGCAGAGGCAGTGCTACCTACCGACATGAAATACGACTCCCCAAGAGTTCAAGCCTACATTGAGCAAGACGTAGAAGGTGCAAGACAGGATAGCCTAGACCTGCTAGACGAAGAGAGAGACATAGCTCTCCATCGCTCCGCCTTGTACCAGCAACAACTTCGCCGCTATCATAGCCGGAGAGTGCGGAAGCGAAGCTTCAGAACAGGTGACCTGGTTCTCCGCCTAATTCAAGACAGAAAAGGCTTGCACAAGTTATCCCCGCCATGGGAAGGACCGTTTATAGTCACAAAGGCGCTGCTCAATGGTTCCTACTACCTAGCCGACATCCGCGACGAAGACGAAAAGAAGATGCACAAGAAGGCGGCAGGAAAAAGGGGAACCAAGCGCAAGAGAGGCATTGACGACCCGTTCGAGCAAACAAAACGGCCTTGGAATATTGAGCAGCTACGTCCTTTCTACACTTAGCAATTTATAATTGTAATAAGTTAAATATGGTTAAACAAAAGTCTATGGTTCCTCATCTGTTTTGAGATGCATGCCATCTTTTGTCTTTTCTTGCAATCATATTTCACATATGTATCTAAGTTACCTATTTCTTAGCTCCGTGCAAAGGTTCAAACTGGTAGATACTTGCAGCTTTCGAGCCAACCTAAAGCAAAAACAAACTTTTTGCGCCGCCTAATTCCTTTACCTCTGATTACTTATATGTGGTTCGCCTAGTAGTATGTCTTTGACACCAACATGTTGGCTTTGGTCTCTGATTCTAAACAAATGGTCTAGCCCTGGTTGTTTCAGCTAAAGTTACCGGCTGAGGTTTCGTCAACATACAAAAAGTCAAGCATATAAGTCAGGGTAAAATTAAGGCGGGCCATATAAATAAAGACGAAGTAAAAACTTGTCAGCTAGTTTCCGCCTAACAAGGCAACAACAAAAGTATATACAAAATATTACAAATGTTGCATTGTTTCAGGGGCCGACAAAATGAGGCTGGTGGCAGGCAAGGACAAGAAAAAGATATGGCTCGGGGGAGCGTCTACATCAGACTTGGGGACTGACAACTTCAGCCCCAGAACTATCGCTCCCCTCCGCCTCAGCCGCGCCGGCAGCTCCAGCTCCTTCTCCGCCAGGCACAGGATGACGCCGGTAGAAGATGGAAGTGTCCACCATGTCGGCAACTCGCGTGGCGTAGCCGGCAACGCTGTCCAGAATAGCGGCCGGCTCGACCTCGCTACCGTCTTCGTACGTTGACGGCATGCCTTCGGTGACGGCTTCAATCTCCGCCTCGGGGTAGTGCGCCATGAACAACCCAAGGGCAGTCTTGGCTCCACCCCGCGCCGCCGACTTCAGCGAGCTCTTGTGAAGTTTAGTCGCCTGCTCCAGGATGGCGGGCACGTCGCTGAACTCGGTCGGCTCCTGGCTGCTAGAGGAAGTGAAGAACTTGGCGGCAAACCGCTTGGACGCCGCCAAAGTCTCGGCGATCAGCTCGCCCAGACGCGCAAGGCGATCCTGGCGGGGGCTGACAACCTTGTCATCGCCTAAGCCGGCGGGAACTGCATCAAAAATAAAGTCATAAGTTTGGCTCAGGCTAAAAACAACATGGCAGTATCAAAAAAGAAGCGAGAAGTTACCAAGGACCGAGTTATGGAAAGCCGACAACTCAATCATATGAGTTGCCAGCGCGTCCTCTGCAGTTTGGGCGCGAGAAGTCTGCTTGGATATCTCTTCCGCAGCCGTCTTCTCCGCCTCCGCCAACTTGTTGCGCAGGTTTTCCAGCTCACCAGTGAGCTGGCTGGATTCCTGCGCAAACCTGAGTTGCTGGGCCTCCATCTCCTTCTGATGAGCCGCCTTCAACTCCAAGTTGGCGGCCGCCAAGTCTGAAGCTTCATTCATAAGAGCTTGCATATCAGTGGACGCCTTCAGGATATCCTGGGCGTGGTCTAGCAGTTCTACAAATATGGATTCGCTAAGCTAAATGATTGACGGAAACATAAGTCAAAAGCATAGTTGGAGAAAGGGATCAACTCTACCTTCATCTTTTTTGCGGGCCGCCTCCAGCTCGGCGATCCGCTTATCCTTGGCCTCGCATTCTTTCTTCAGGTCGTGATGGCGCCGGTTTATCTCGACTCGCGAGGAGACAAGCTCGACGTTGGCGGACACAAGGCCCTGTAACAAAAACCAAAAGCATATGACATATTGTCGAAAAACCACTAAGCCGGCAGTCAAAGTTTCTTTTGACTAAGCCATCTAAGTGCTCGGGGGGAAAGACTATGTATATGCCGGAGAAACTTACAGATAGGTCGCCCTCCAAGTCGTCGAAGGCTTGCGAGGCAAAGGCGGCAAAAGCCAAGGTTGACTCCTTGGCCTCCTTAAAGGTAGACCAAGGGTCTCTGACTTTGCCGCCTCCCGCAGTCGGAGCTGCCCTCCGAGACCCGCCGGCAGTCGTCTCCAGCAACCCTTCATTGGCGGCGCGCGATTGAGCGGCATCATCGGCCGTAGCCTCAGACAGTAGTAGAGGAGTTGTCGGCGCGCGATCGGTGGAGGGGATCTTTGGCGGAGCACCCGAAGCCGGGGCTGGAGGTTGGCGCCGAGCGTCAGCCATGAAGCTGCCGGCGTGGGGCGGGGGAGTTGGCGGCACGATGGCCGGCGAGCCGCCTTGCGGCCGCTTTCCTTTGCCAAGGAGCCTGGTTGGCAACCGGGAGGTTGCGACCCTTTCCCTGTCAAAATACAAAGCAAGCACAATAAGTCAGCCAATATTCAAGAAGTTCGCCACGTGGAAAAGGAAAAGTTGAGTACCTTCGGGGGATGTTAATCCCCGCATTCTCGCCAAAGTTGGCGAGAGTCGGCTCGGTAGCCGATGCAATCCGTTTCTTCCTCTCGGCGTTCGCCATGGAGGAAGCAGCGCCGGATGCCTTGCGCTTGTTCGTCTTCCCGGCTTCCGACTCGTAGAAGTCGGGAGCCAGGTCATCCTCCCTCAACTCGGAGAGCTGAAAAAGAAGATATGTTAAAGGAACTCAACCTTAGCCGGCAAAGCTGTCAAACAAGGGGCAAGGCAAGAAAATGTTTACCTCGAGGGGAGGATTGTCGTGGGTATGCATGGGCACGCCCTCGGCCGCCTTCACCGACCCCGCCTTGACGAGGCTGCGGAGCCGGAATGCCAGGTCGGCGACCGGCAATATCTCTTCGCTAACGCGAAGAGAGGCTGTGTCAGTAGGCGAATACTGACACATCTTGTGCGGGCTGTACCGCAGGGGGAGGATTTGCCGGCCGAGCCAGCAAATGACGGTGTCGACCCCATCCAGCTGGGGGGGGAGCCATCGTCCTCGTGAGGAACTCGATCCGCCTTTGAATAAGGCGGAGTTCCTCCGTCAACTTGGGCACCGCCTCGTCCCAGCATGGGCGAGGCATGGGTGGCGCGTTGACGAATGCCGGAATGCCGATTTGACGGCCCGGCGCTGCCATATCTTGGCAGTAGAAGAAGGTCGAGGTCCAGCCCTTGACGGACTCGAGGTATGGTATCTTGGGATACCATTGGCGGCCCTGGCGGCAGTTGAAGGTGACGCTGCCGCAGGTTGCCAGCCCGCCGTCCGGCACCGTTTGTCGCCGGCAACGGAAACAGTATCTAAAGAAGTCTAAACTAGGCCTAATACCTAGATAGCCTTCGAAAAGAGCTGTGAAGCCGGCTAAGACTAATATGCTATTGGGTGCGATATTATGGGGCTGGAGCCCATAGTGATCTAAGACCTCACTAAAGAAGGCGGAAGGCGGAAGAGCCATTCCCCTGACCAGATGGGAGGTAAGGATTACCCGTTCTCCGGCTTCCGGAGCCGGAATGATGTCTCCCAAGGCGGCCCTCCACCGGCAATCCTCCCGAGTGGGGAGGTAGCCGACTGCCTCCAAATCTTGGAGGGCGTCCTCGTCGACAATGGAAGGCAGCCAATAGCGGGACCCGAGGTCCGGCGCTTCTTCTTCCTCGTCGCCAGGGGCGCTCGTCGCCACCGTCGCCGCGGTGTTTGGTGGAGGAGAGAAAGGGCCCGCCGCGGGGACGCGCGTGGCAGAAGCCCGAGGGGGGACGACGGAGACATTGCCCGCCGTCGCCGCCGGAGCGGGGCGAGTAATGGCGCCGCCCATCGACGCTGCGAGCGCGGCTTCGGTCGCCGGACCGCTCGACGCCGTCGAGTGAGCTGGACCGATGGACATCGCCGTCAGAAAAGGTCGCCGGAGGAGAGAAGTTCGCCGGAGCTCGCTCGGAGGCTGGGAGCGAAGAAGCGGAAGAGGCAAGGGCGCGAGGAGAGCGAAAGGCAGGGTAAAGAAATGGACCGTTTGGCTACCTATTTATAGGGCCAGGCGTTGCTCCCTGTGCAACGACGTTTTTAGTCGGACACGTGTCCAACATCCGTTGCAGCCCATGATTGCACGATCTCCACGCCTCCTCTTTTCCCGCAATTTGTGATCGTGGCGAGATTCCCGCTTAGTCTGTTTTCAAACTGTCGTGAAGCCGGCTAGGCGGTAACCGTCAAGAAGAATGCTCGGCAAAGATTGCCGAGTAGCCGTCTTTTCCCATGATGGATAAAGGCGGCCGCGTGTCAACATCAAGGCACGCGTGCCTCGTTGATTTTCAGAATGGTTCAAGTCCTGCAGCCGCCAACTTTGGCAGATGAAGAATCAAGAAGAAGCCGGCGCCTGGAGAACTTCAACCTTTCTGGGGGCTAATGTTGGGGATATATCAACTAGGGGTATAACCAGCATGGATCAATCCGGCTAGTCCAGGGTGGCCCAAGGGTGGTAAGGCCAAGGCCTGCCGGGCGGCCCAGATAGCTGACGTGCAAGGAAGTAGGCGGACGGTCCAAGGAAGGCGGAAGGCCTAAGCCCACCAAGCCACCGAGCCCAAGACGGAAGGCGGTAACTAAGCCGGCTAGGTCTAGGACTCTGTTTACTTGCCAGACAAGTACTTACCTTGTACCCTGCGGTCTGGCAGCCTATATAAGCCGGCCACCAGGGAGCCTTTAGGGCAGAGACAATCTCATAGGCATCATACTCATTGTAACCTGTTCACGGCTATTGCCTCATAGTGAATTATAGCAGCACGTAGGATCCCGCCACCGCAGTGGGATCCGAAGCTGGGTAAACTCGCCGTGTTCAATCTCGACCTCGACGACTCCAACCTTCTTCCCCACAATCCATACGTAGGCTAGAGGACCCCGTCTTCTATCAATTATGCCGATACTACGACAGCTCGTCCTTCACCGGGCGGTGGCTGCGGCGCTGCGGCTGCTGCACCTCCTGGTGCCGTGGCCGCACGGGCAGCAGCCGCAACGGGGTGGCGTTCCCCGTCCTTGCGTGCTGGCGCGCGGCGGCGATGGCGGACTCCACCGTGTGGCCTGTGGTGTCCCACCACCGGTGGCGGCCTTCCGCGTTGTGGCAGCCCGGCCTTCTCGGGCCGTCGTAGAACGCGAGCGCCTCCATCTGCTCGTGCTCGAAACGTCGCATCCACGCTCCGTAGTTGTTGTCGTCGTACTCGGGGAGGGAGCGCTCCTGCGGGGTCAGCCAGGACCGGCGACGCGCGATGTCGCGCTGGATCTGGTCCTCCGTCTCCGGCAGCGCCGACACGGGGAGGCCGCCAAAAGGGGACGTGCGCCACCCTGCGGGCAGACGCGCGTCCGGTGGCACCAGCAGGCCATAGCGGTACAGGCCCCACACCTATTCGGTGGAGACCGTGCGCCCGCTCCTGCTACCCTCCCAGTTGTTCGCCATGGACGCAGAGGTTGAGGGCGGTGTGGACGACGGAGGGTGTTGGAGAGGTAGAGAACAGATGGCGGTGTGGGAGAGAAGGCGCCGTGGGGAGGGGATTTAAGGGAGGCAGGGGAGGGAGCGGTGCCCGAGCATCCGCGTCGGCGTAAATGCGTTGCGTTGCGTGGACTGCCGCGTACGCTGTCGCCGGCGTGGACTGCCGCGCACGTTGTCACCGGCATTAATACGACGCGTGTCGGCAGGGCTGCCGCCCGGCGACTCGTCGAGGCCGCGGGTGGAGATGCTCTGAGCCCCAAATTTCAACATACCCCAGACATTTTCCACCTCCATAGTCAAAAGCGTCAACACCACGGAACTGCACGTCGCGTTCAAGCAAAACCAACGCAAATTCCCCATCCCATTTAAAAGGGGCGGCACACACACATGGTTGCTTGCACAAATCCCATCAATTCATCAATGGCGCTGTCGAGCCGAGCGCTTGAGTAGTTGAGCTCGAGCTCCCCGCAGCACGCTCTACCTTTTTGAATTCTCGGGAGTCACCGAGCCCAACTTGAGAGGATGGTTGGGGGAGGGGGAGGACCGCTGCGGCGGGTGGGGAAGTACGAGGTGGGGCGGACAATCGGGGAGGGGAACTTCGCCAAGGTCAAGTTCGCGCAGAACACGGAGACAGGGGAGAGCGTCGCCATGAAGGTGCTCGACCGCTCCTCCATCCTCAAGCACAAGATGGTGGATCAGGTGAGGAGGGTTTTGGTTTTCTATACTTCGACTGGATTCGGTTCGATCTCCTCTTGCTCCCAAGTTGTTGGCTGGATGGATTGGGTTCCCTGACCGACGAGTGGGAGCTCCTCATCCTAGTCCCTATGCCGTTCCCTCCCAATTTACTCTTGGAGTGGCTCGTGGACGCGTCATCTATGTGACTTCTAATCCCCGGATCAGCGGATACTACGATTCCTTGCTGTTTGGAGGAGTTCTGTTTTGGTGCGAGAAATCGGTGGATGGATATTGCTGATCTTCTTGAAGCCTGACCAGCCTATTCTATGGCATAGGAGTTCCTTCTCGATCTTTCAAGGGTTTGAAACTTTTCATTTAACTGGCTTCCCAGGGTTTATTCTAGCCAGAATTGTGAATTGGGTCAAAACCTTTGGAGCATGTTTAGGTCCGCCCATCTATTTTGGTGTTCACAAGTGCATGAAATATTCCTCCCCCCTTTTGATTGTAATGGCCCTAGGTAGCACAATTTTAGTACTATCTCTTAATGGTTGTAAGCTTATGGTCGTGAGGGGAAAACAGTATTGGCTATACAGCCTATATACTGCCCTTTTTGTGAATGGAAGCTCTACCGCCTTTGCGAAATACAGCTGCATAAGTTGATTGAGTTAGCACCATTTTCAGGGCGGTCTTACATGATTATTTTGTGCAGATCAAGAGAGAGATATCCATAATGAAGCTTGTGAGGCATCCCAATGTGGTCAGGTTACACGAGGTACTGTGTCTGGTTTCGTATAGATGTTGGTATTTGTTAATATTTATTTTCAGTTGTCCTTTTTGTAAGTACCAGTGGGATCATTACTGGATATTCTATTATGTGCAGGTTTTGGCAAGCCGAAAGAAGATATTTATAATCTTGGAGTTCATCACTGGCGGTGAGCTATTTGACAAAATTGTAAGACCCCACTCTTCTTGGTGATGTCTGATATTGTTAGTCTTGACTTCAAGGTTGAAAATTAATAGAGGTCTGACTTGTTCCTCCTGGGATGTAGAAACATGATTTTTGAAGCTCCATCCTGTTGATTCTGAGTGCTTTTCTTAAGTAAATTATGTATAGAAAGGGGGTGAAATAGCTTGAACCTTGTAACACTAGCCAACGTTCAAAAAAGCGCTAAGCGCTAAGCGAGCGGTGAGGCACCTCTCAGAGGAATTGAAGCTTAAGCGAGCTTAAGCGTAGCTTAAGCGTTTTGTACAGACAGTAATGTAAATGCTATATTTTGAAGGAAGAATGTGGAATAAATAAATAATACCTTTCTTTTGCTCAGTTTTGCTCCCTTTTCATGTTCTCCAAACTCTACAAGTTCTTCCTCCAATATAAAGAGCTACAAGAACAAAAAGAACAAATATTAGCAAGCAATACTATCTAACTTTTATCTATGTATATCAAGAAAATATAAGCAAGCATTCAAGCAACAACAAATAAGATACAGCAACACGACTAACAAGAGTACAAGACATAAATAGGTAGGTTTCAAGTTCCATAGTCTCACACCATCACACGACATATTACAATTCAAAACATAAATAGGTTCAGAAATTCAATCATCTCTTCATGATGATAAATTGATTAATCAATCATCACTCTCATACTCAATGTCCTCTTCCTCAATCATCTCCTCATCGTCTGAATCAAACTCCTCTTCCTCAAGGTCTCTCACATTCCTTGCACTCCTACGAACTTGGAGCTGCTCGTGTGCTCCCATTGCTTCTCCTAGCAAATCATATGATATCCCTGTAGCCGGATGCACACCAGCACCTTCATCTTCGTCCTCCCCATCTCTAAAAACAACAAATGCATGATCATCTCCTCCTTCATAAAGCCATCCTTGAGCTTCGGAAGCATCATTGCATAGAAGAGTATCAGCTTTTTTCTTATCCTTCAGCCTTTGTTTCTTGGACAACATCCTTTGATTGAATTGTATATAGACCATGTTGTTGAGGCGATCTGTTGTTAGTCTATTTCTTCTCTTGGTGTGTATCTGCAAGTATATGAAATAATTAAAGTTGAGATTGAAAGATGAACAAGGCCATGAACAAAGAACAATACAAATTGGAGAAATTGGAGAGATTAAAGAACTAGAGTTAACCTGTTCATAGATGCTCCAGTTTCTTTCACAACCGGAAGAGCTTGAAGTCAACACAAGGATCCTTGTAGCTAGCTTTTGCAAATTGGGAACTTCAGTTCCATAACGCTTCCACCAAGAAACTGAGAAATAGAAATAGAAACAGGGAAATTAAATTGAGACTTGGGAGAGCAAGTAGCAGCCAGCAGCAAACATCAGCGCAGCAAGCAGCAGCCAGCAGCGCAGCAAGCAGCCAGCGTAGCTAGCAGCATCCAGCAGCCAACAGCAGCGCAGCAAGCAGAAAACAATAGTCTTACCGGGATTGTAATCTGCGCTTTGACAACATTCTGCTAGCTTTTTCTTAAAAGGTCCAACTTGATGTTCAAACTTGGTGAATTCATCATTTACCAACTTAGAAAGGGCTGCCTCATCATCTATAAAGAATTGCTCCGCGCATGTCATGAAGGCTTCGTTGATGCTTGAATCATCAAAGATGGTTTTGTCGCCATAAGAATAGTATGGATTCAAGAGATATGCCGTCTTGTGCAATGGAGTATCAAGCCTTCCTTTCAACTTCTTGTCAATAATGGCTATGGACTCTCTATAGGCATGAGGATTATTTCCAAAAGCTTCCTTGATCTTAGTCTTTGCCTTCAACATTTCTCCATAGAGCCAAGCCATAGATGGCTTGACATCCCCATCAACCAAACGAAGAAGACTCACCAATGGCTCAAACACCTTCAAACAAAGTGCCACTCCTTTCCAAAAATTACCATCCATCAAGGTGGCGGTTGCATCCTTTCCTTTCTTGCTCTTCACTATTGGCATCTCCTCCCATGCGGTATCAACCACCATAGCCCTTAGAGCATCTTTCTTTTCAGCCATGCTTTGCAAAGTAAGAAAGTTAGAAGCAAATCTAGTCACCCCCGGCCTTATGATATCTCTTCTCTTTGTGCATTTCCTCATATGTGCCAATGTCTTGTGATGAGCATAGACGAAGATTGTGACATTCTTTGCTTGATCAACTATGGACTTGAACTTCTTGAGGTTGCCCATCCCTTGGAGCATCAAGTTGATGGTGTGAGTTGCGCAAGAACTCCAAAATATGTTGGGCCTCTTCTCAAGCAACAATTTCTTGGCAGCCATGTTATTGGAAGCATTGTCCGTCACAACTTGCATCACATCTTCAGCCCCTACCTCCTCAATTGCATTGTCAACTAGTTCAAATATGACTTCTCCGGTATGTGACACATCTGAAGTTTCCTTTGACTTGAGGAAAGAAGTACCTCCACTACAATGCATGCACACATTCATTATGCTCCTCCTCTTCATATCTGTCCATGCATCGGTCATGATGGTGCATCCATACTTCTTCTTTAGATCTTCACGGTCATCTAGCAAACTCTTGGTTCTTGCATATTCCTCACTCAACAACTTCTCACGCAACTCATATTGACTAGGAGGCACATACCCTTTGCCAAACTTTCCAATGGCCTCACACATTTGCATGAACTCATCATTGTCCAAAGCATTAAATGGTATGGCTGCACAAACACAAGTAAAAAAAATAGCAAGTTAGTCATCTAGCAACATACAAGGCTGTAAGCAAACAACAACATATATACAAGGCTGCAATAGGTGGTACTTTACCATGTGTATACACCCATCTAGCAACATATTGTGAAGCTTCATGCACTCTCTCCTTCCAAAGAGCCTCATTAATGCTTTGTTGCCTCAAGGATTCCTCACTGCTTGCTGTACCATTAATAGGACGCGCAAACTTGTCCATGGGACCTAGTGTGCTAGGCCGCAGGCATGAGCTCTCATCATCTTGTACTTGTACAGATCCACATGCACTTGATATATGCACGTCATCTCTAACTTCTTGCTCACGCTGCCTCTTTGTTGACTTTGTCTCTACCACCTTGGTAACCTGTTTCTTGCATGCCGCCTTGGCTTCCGGTGTAGCTTTCTTGCAAGCTGCAACATTTTTATCCGTACCAAGAATGTGTAACTTCAAGCGATAAATCCCTCCAGTGCTAATATGGCCACAAAAGTCACACTTCACTTTGCCCTTGTTGTTTGGATCACAATATTTGCCATAATTCCATCCAACGTCTTTCGAGTTGCCCCTCAATGCCATTGACGGCGGCGGCATGGGTACCTCACCATCAGCCTGCGCATCCATGTCTCCTACAGAAATTAAGCAACATTAGCACACGAGGACATACGGGGGCAGCACACGAGGACAGCAAAATACACGTACGGGGGCAGCTAGCACACGAGGTCAGCACACAAAAACTCCAAGATAGGCGGAAACGAAGGAGACTGGAGAGAGCAGAGCTTTACCTGGCGGCGGAGGTCGGGAGAGGCGGGGACGAGGAGAAGCGGCGGCGGAGGTCGGGAGAGGCGGGGACGAGGATAAGCGGCGGCGGAGGAGGTCGAGAGAGGCGCAGCAGGGCCGACGAGAGGCGGGGACGAGAAGCGGCGCCGGCGGCGGCGGCGGAGGTCCGAGCTGGGCTGGCGGCGGCGGAGGCGGAGGTCCGAGCTGGGCTGGCGGCGGCGGAGAGCCTCGCGTCGTGCTAACCCTAACTCCCTCTCGATAGCAGGTCGCTCGCGTCCGTTTCCCCCTCTTTTCTCCCCCAAGATTTTAGAAATCCCGCTCGGGATGCCCAGCGCGCAGCTGCCGCTTTCTTTGCTGAGCGTCGATTTATCGTCGCCTAATCGCTCGCTCAACAATTAATCGCTCGCTTAAACGCTGGCCCGCGTAACAGTCCGCTTAGAGCTAATCGGCACAGAAACCCGACGCCTCGCTTAAAAATCTGTGTAAGCGGCGCTTAATCGTCGCTTTTTTGAACGTTGACACTAGCATGACAACGCATATTTTCTCTGGGCTGTTCATATTTTGTATATTTGTGAGAAATACATGTGTTATATGCTCCTCTTGGGCTACATTTTCTGGATGATTGTTACTGCTATTGCTTAAATTTGAGTAGGCACACATGTCTTTACTTCATCTTCTTACTGAGGTTCAAATTCAAGTAAATTTGAAACGGGAACCTAAAAATGCTGTAAAAACAATCAATTTTAGATTCGTCATGGGAAACTTGGTGAAGCCGATGCACGTAAATACTTTCAGCAGCTTATTGATGGTGTTGATTTTTGCCACAGCAAAGGAGTCTACCATAGAGATTTAAAGGTGATTATTTAAAATGAAACATGAGTTCTGTGGTTCAAACTTTGTGGGGTTCTTGGACTTATTGTGCTTGTTGTGTGCAGCCTGAAAATCTTCTCCTTGACTCCCAAGGAAATCTTAAAATTTCAGACTTTGGACTCAGTGCATGGCCTGCACAGGTGCATACCCTTCCGAAGCTTTGTTTATGCCTTACTGATTTTATTTCACTTTTCAATTTGCTTATTGGTCCCATGCAGGGAGCTTCCCTTCTACGTACTACATGTGGAACCCCAAACTATGTTGCCCCAGAGGTACATCTTCTGAATAACATGGTTTGAATTCTTCTTGTTAGGCATCACTATATGTCTCTACCTGTCCATTGCAAGGAGGGCGGATAAGATTTATGTGCAATCCATTTTGATATGTTACTATTTTTTGTTGGCAGTATTTGGATTCGAACTGCAGTAGGTACTTAGGGTGAAGTCCCTTTATCATGGGTTTGCTGTGTTCTTTTTTCAAGCTTTGAGTCTCGATATAGTGGTAGACAGGAAAACATATTTACAAGCCTACAAGTAACACGCGCCCCACCCTAAGTGCTAAGCTCCGTCGGTAGTGACTGCTGGAGTCCAGTCACCCTGCCCACAAGCCTGCCTCCACTTGGACGCTGTCGAGCAGCAAACCTGTGTGGCCTCACTGTTGAAGATGGTGGTGATTGTCTGCTTGCAAGTCCACCACTGTCAACATTATGAACGAGGAGAACTGGAGAAGCCCTTAGTCAACGGCTGACTGTTATCAGTCGATAAAATTGTCTCCAGTAAGGAATTTGCTGAGTTCATCTGAAAACTAAAACAATCAACTATAGAATGCAAATACTTCAAGATTTAACTGTCGGGCCGGTTTATCAAATCCATTCTATCATGTGACATGAGATGATTGCTATATTTTAGAATAATGTTTCACTGTCCAATTTTCATTTTAGCTTAGAGAATTTATACCACCGCACAGTTATCTAGCTATACTTACCTTCAGAACTCGCCAATGGTTGGGCTGCTGTTCTTATAGAAAAATGCGACCAGCAGCTATTGATTATTGTCTCTGTAAAATCATTCTTCTTATTCTTGTTCAGCTATGTTGCTACTGATGTTTTTTTCCTGCCAAAATTTTGTTAACAGTGATGCAAAATTTTAAATTATGTTATGAAACAGGTCCTCAGTCATAAAGGATATGATGGAGCACTTGCTGATACATGGTCATGTGGAGTTATTTTATACGTCCTATTGGCAGGTTATCTTCCATTCGATGAAGTGGATTTGACTACACTTTATGGGAAGGTCTGTTTCTTATAAGCTTATGACTATTTACTCTAATGCTCTGTTTGGTTGCACTGAATTGAGGCTCGGAATTGGAATTGAGGTCCAAATAGCCGAATTCCGTTGTTTGGTTGCGCTCGGTATTGGATCCTGGAATCGTCGGACCAATTCCGAGGGCACCCCCCGCGCGGCTAACTTACCTGGGTACCAATTCAGAGGGTCAGACCTCTGTATTGGCTCTGAATTGGAGAGCCGAGGAACGCTTCGCTCATGCCCGCCTCGCTCCTGCCCGCGCACGACCCGACGGAGAGCTTGCGGAGGTTAACGGCGGCGGAGGTGAGCGCGTCGACCCCGACGTCGGTTACGGCGCGGAGGGAGCGGAGCTTGAGGCGCGCAGGCCGGGGCCGAGGCGGTGCGCGACGAGGACCAGGGTCGGGTCGCCGACGCTCTCGGCGCGGCGGTCGCACTTGAGCGCGAGGTTGGAGACGGCGGAGAAGCGGTTGAGGATCCCGGGGGCCGCGGCGAGGAGCGGGGCCCGCGCGTCGAGGGCGAGGCGGCCTCGGCGGTGAGCCAGCGGCGACACACGAGGGAGCAGCGCTTGCGGTCGCCGGAGCCGAGCAGGCCAAAGACGACGGCCAGGAGCTCCTCGGGGAGGTCGGCGGTGTAGCCCTGGGTCGACGCCACCGACGAAGGTGGCACTGCTGCCTCCCGATCCAGATCCAACTCATTTTTTCTGGATATTTTTCTGTTTTTTTTGTTCATCTCGAAATAAAACATGTTATGTGACGGCGGTGTAGCCCTGGGTCGACGCCACCGACGAAGGTGGCACTGCTGCCTCCCGATCCAGATCCAACTCATTTTTTCTGGATATTTTTCTGTTTTTTTTTGTTCATCTCGAAATAAAACATGTTATGTGACAAATATTATTGAAACATTCGGATTTACATGTTTATTTTCATTCATATTACACAATATATATTGTTCAAAGTAAAAAAAAATCAATTCCACACAATGTGCATCCAAACAGGTTTTAGAATTCCATTGTTCTTTTGATTCTGCAAACAAATGCCATGCGCATCCAAACAACAATTATGGTATTCCATTGTCAATTCAATTCGGAGCTCAATTCAGTGCATCCAAACACAGCATAAGTCAAACCTCCTTCCCTGCGATATCTAAATATAGGTTGTTCTGAGATCTGTATGGTCAAGCATTTGAAACTTTGATTGTTAACTATGCAAAATCATAGTATTTGACTACATAAGAGTACTGGTACTGCCATGTGTTTTATCTTGCAAATTGTTTGATCCAGCTACCACATAACATTCAAACATACTACTTGGGGTGTTGATATTAAATAGACGATGTAAGCACTCCGTATGCTGGCAGGCTAGTTCGCTCATAGTAAAACGTGATAGAAATATAGAATGTAGCATTGTACCTGCTACCGTATTATAATTACCTAGAAGCTACTTCCTCCAGAACATATCCAGTACTCCCATCCATCGAGCTTCTGAGTGCACCCACGTTATTTACCTATTTAAAAGTTCTAAAAGCTTGCGAATAAATTTATGACACACTAATATTGTATTTATATCCTTATGATCAAAATTTCAGAACCAAACTTAATGTGTAGCTTGATAAACAAAAAAAACCCGACAAATTTGGCATTGATAAGTTAATGAGCCAATTCTTACCCCATTATTGAATTTTTCTATAACTTCTATGATGTAGTTTTTGAATTTGGGGGTACTATTCCAACTAGTGGATATAAATACAATATTAGTATGTGGACACTATTCCAACTAGTGAAAAACATAAGCGAAGTAAATGAGCTTCAACGTCCCTAAGGAAAAACTACAGAGCCACAAAATTTTATAACGGAGAGGAGAGGCAGGCACAACTACCACATGGCAGGCATGACCTAGCAACCTTAATGATTTGTTAGTTGCAAGGGAAGTATACCATTTATGATCTAGTATAGATGCCACAAACATAACCTTTTTGTATTTAAGAGAGTTTTCTGTCACCTTTGGGCACTGTGGGTGAGCTGTATATAGATATTAATTACATTTCATTTTGTAGTCGTATGTGTTCTTGGTGGCCAGAACACTTTTTTTTCTTAGATGCAGCATTTTTGTGGCAAGCAGTTTCTATATCTTGGTCTTTTATCCTTAATGCAGATTGAGAGTGCAGAATATTCCTTTCCAGCCATGTGTCCAAGCGGTGCCAAGTCACTGATACGTAGAATTATTGATCCTAACCCAGATACAGTAAGTACTTCTACAATTATTTAGCCTCATGATTTCTTAAAGGGTTTATATCTTGTTTTAAGATTTAATTCAGCAGTATCATATTCATCTCTTATGTTTGTAACTGGAACTGGATGAGGTACTAATAATCCAAAATCTGAAAAATCTAGTCGAACACACTACTATGTACTGCTACAACCCATAGTTCATTGTGTAGGCCATATGATTTTTGTTGGTGAATGATATGATTCTGGCTTGTGTGAGTAGTCATGATCAATAGATCGGTTAGACACGTGTTTGAAAGCAAACAGGGTGGGTTCCCCAGCCATCTTGACTTTGTTAATTCATACCTCCTCATAGTTTCCTTCTGCAAAATGAAAATCTTCATTGAACATTGTAGTACCTGTGATGAGACTTACTGAGAAGAAATATAATTTCAGCGAATATTAGTTATCATATTTCGTGGATATAACATGAAGGACGTTTCGTATATGTGGAGTTGCTATCCTCATTAGTGTTTTCTTGACTTGCTATGTTTCTGAATTGGAACAGCGAATCAGGATAGAAGAGATCAGAAATGATGAATGGTTTAAGAAGAATTATGAACCTATCAGAGAAGTAGAAAATGAAGAAGTCAATCTTGATGATGTTAATGCAGCTTTTGATAATCCCGAGGTATATGGTTATATTCACCATTTTCCAAGAGTTCAGTTGGAATGATGACATTGCATATATATTGTGTAAAGTGTGCTACAACGCTCAACACTTGGTTTCTACTATATCCCTCGCAAAAATTAAGCCAGCAATTTGACCTTAAGTCTTAAGGAGTAAGTACAATTTATGGCTGCTAATCCTTAGTTGTAGGAAAATGTTCCGGTGTTGTGGATACTTGAAATAAGTTTTACTTTGTTCACCTGTGATTTGTATAAGTTTTTTCTACATAGTTATTGTACCCTTGGTCAGAATAGCTTGCTCGCTGTACTTCGACATATTCAGCGTGTTTAATACTTCAGTTTCTTTAGCAACCTAATAAGCATACTTGTTTGTTCTTTCACAGTTATTGAGACATAAGCTAAAAAAAAGATCATAAACCAGTGACATATTAATTATTGCTACAAGAAGTAAACCAGTGACCTTCAGTTTGGGATTTTGTATCCGAGGAATTTATTTTAAGTTAATTGAGCAGTCCGATTTGCACATGATGTTTTGCTCATTCTTAGATAAGAAAACCACTTAAATTCTCCATTATTCATAAGTAGTAGTATGTTATATACCATAATTCTAGTGATAAGTATTCGGTAACCTATTAATTCGTGGTCATATTTTTTGCCATGGAAACTTTCATGGTTTCCACCTGTATATGTTGTTGGGTTAGTAACTGTTGAGATACATACAATTTCCACATATTAGTTGTATAATATCCCCGTTGTATAAGGGTTTCCTACATATTTACCACTCTTCTACGTGTATATGTAGTTATATACTGGACTATGACCTCATGGAAATGCAAAGTGTCTTCGTCGTAACATGTTATCAAGAGCTGAGGTTTAGCGTCAATTTTTTTTCCATTTCTTTCAATCTCTTCTTGATCGAAAAAAAATCTTGTTCATCATACCACTTGATGCTTTATTGAACTTTATTCCTTCTAATATTTTGAGAATCCAACATCCAGCAACCTTTCGTAGTATTCTTGGTCTACAAAGTTTTTCCTCATTTATTTCTTTTGATAAACTCTGGTGTTCTTTGTACTTGCAATTCTTGTAATTGTTTCCTCATATATATTATTTCAGGAGGACACTGAACATACTTCTGACGATGAAGCAGGCCCTTTGACGCTCAATGCATTCGATTTAATTATTTTATCTCAAGGATTGAACCTTGCAGCTCTGTTTGATCGCCGACAGGTACTATGCAAGCCACTTGTGATACAGAATGTCTTCATGAATAATTTATATGAAGTTCAACATGTAGTTTGTTTTATCAATATTGAAATGGAATCGTGATAGCTAATCATCAGTAAAAGTGGGTACTGAGTCGATATGTGAAGTGTGATTACTTGATTTGTTCTTTAGAAGCTGAGTGAAGATTTGATCTACTGATGTAGTTTGTCAGATTTTAACCTTCCCATATTCTCCGCATAGTGTTAGCCAATCCCATTTGATGAAAAAAAGGAGTTCAAATTTCGCTTGAAGTTATAGGTCACCCACTGGGACTGACTGTTATTTTAAGGGACATCTACATATGATAGTAGGTATAAGAAAATCACAATGAATGGTATTAAAGTGTAAAAAAAATTGATGTTGTTCAGGTGTGACAGAACCAAATTTTCCGGTTTCCACTCATGCAATCTCTGAAAACAAATAAGAAATTCTCCAACTGTACATCAATCAAGGTTCAAAAAAGCGGTAAGCGCTAAGTGAGCGGTGAGGCACCGCTCAGAGGAATTGAAGCTTAAGCGAGCTTAAGCGTTTTGTACGGACAGGAATGTATGAAGCAATTCTAGGCATACATGAGCAATTCTAGGCATACATGAAATTAATTGATAAGTAGCAAAAGGCCAACAACAACAGCTCGGTATGTCCTACCAATTTTGACAGCAACATACACATATGGGGGCAGCTAGCACACAAGGACAGCACACAAAAGCTAGCAGATAGGCCACGAAGCAGCACTGGAGAGATTGAGAGCAGAGCGTTACCTGAAATGCCGTGGCCGGCGAGTAGATCGACCAGATCGAGCTCACTTGCTTCAGGACGGAGAGGGAGCGCGGGAATCAAGCTCGGCGGCGGAGGAGAAACTTCACGGCGGAGAGGCGCAGCAGAGACGAGGAGGTCAGGGTCGGAGCTGCGGTGGCCAAGGTCGGAGCTGCGCTGGCGGCGGCGGAAAAGAGCCTCGCGTCCCAGGCCTCTGTCTCGCGTCCCAGCGCTAACCCTAACTCCTATATGCTCGCTCGCTCGCTTTGGTTTCCCCCTCTTTTCTCCCCAAAAATTGAGAAATCCCGCTCGGGGAAGCTCCAGCGCGCAGCCGCCACATTCATCGCCGAGCTCCGCTTCCGCGTCGCCTAATCGCCCGCTTTCTGATTAAGCGGACGCTTAAACGCTCGATGCGATGGGCTTCGCTTCGCTCAATTTTCCGCTTAAGCGCCGCTTAATCACCGCTTTTTTGAACGTTGACATCAATAAAGAACAACCGAAAGCATAGTACAGATGATGATAATATTTTCTAACAAGTTGGTAGAAAATGCTCTGCGGTTCAATCCTGTATGAATCATTTATCAAGAGAACCTGTAATCTAAATTACCATCTGTAATGTTCAACATAATGTGTAGAACACATATTCATAATAATTTATATGCAGTGATATTCAAACATGCTTGTATCTTACGGACCCTAGTGATGTTTTCAATTTTTACTAGAAGAAGACAGTAAATAAGCAAAAACTTAGTCCTAATAAAGGAAATTAAGTGTGCCAATAATACCAATAGTATTGGCAAATATTTTCATACCTTATTGAAATTTTGATAGCCACAATAAAGATATTGTTGCTGCCCAAGCGAAGATCATTCATATTATTCCGTTCGGATGGATTTTTTGCCATATATTTGGACAACACTTATTATCGAGAAATCTGGTTTGTTGTAATCATTATCAACACGGCAATGGTTCTGATATTTGGGTTTTTATAGATAAATAAATATTTCTCAGACCTAATAACTTGATCTGCAGGACAATGGCAAGCTTCAAAACAGATTTTTGTCACGCAAACCAGCAAATGTCATATTGTCAAGCCTGGAGGTTGTTGCTCAATCCATGGGGTTTAAGACACATATTCGCAATTATAAGGTAAATTTTGCTTAATCCGTCATAGGACATTAGGAACCTTCTGACTTGAGATCGTAACAGAAAAGTGGCTTTTTATTCCTTTTATAATGGTTACCTTATACTTTCTCTATATAAAATTTAAAGTGCATTTTGGCACTTCAATTTTGACCTTTGACCATAAATTCTTCCTATGATGTTCCATGAATAGTTTCCTTCGAATACGAATCAAATGGTATAGATGCCTTAGTTCACATATTTTTGGTTTGATTATAAGTCAAAGGATGAAGTTGGGCGGTCAAGCCCTATATCTTGAAAGGGAGGAACTTATTTTGTCAGTATGAATATGCAGACTTGGATCTTTTTTCTTTAATCACGAAAATGACTGTTATTACTTGGATTTAAATTTGAGTAAAGAGTTCTTAAATTCCAATCGTTCCAACACCAGGTTAAGGTAGTATTGAATTGTATTGTCATTAATGAGTGAGACAACTATTTGTTTTATCGTTTGGTCCATTATGTTGTAAGATTTTTTGCAGCACGATCACTTACATAAAATCGTTGACCTCTGATCATACTGATATGCACTCTATTTTTTCGCAAATAACACATTGCAAGTCTTTCTTTTCTCTGGATTTGTACTATACAGATACTCTTTTTTACTGCTAATGAGTTTCCTTTGCCCTTGGCTTATTTTAATTGTTTATAATTAGTTTCACTTTTAATATACACAGATGAGGGTTGAAGGTCCAAATGCGAACAAGACTAGTCATCTGACAGTTATGCTTCAAGTGAGTCTTGCTCTCTCTGTATCCATTTATATCTCTTGTTCTAGCTTTATAATTTGCTCCTCCTTATACTTCTGATTTTTCTCTGATTTCAGATTTTTGAAGTTGCCCCATCAATCTTCATGGTGGAGCTACAGAGATCTGCTGGAGATTCTTCAGATTATAATAAGGTTAGAGCTATTTGCTCGCACATGTACCATTTTGTTCGATGTACACCTGCAATTGGTACACCATATGACACACCACATATCCTGCAACGCCACTACTAGCTATATTAATTTTATGGTCATCAGTGCACTAGTTCCAGAGTTCTGCGGGGTCGTAATTACTATCTTGCTAGGTTCAGTTGTCATAGCTGTTTGGAATCAAACCGTCCCGATGGACGGTCAGAATTCTTTGAATATGTCCTTGAGTTTATTCGAGACTTGAGCAAAACTCAGATTGGAGAAGAATCAGGTCCCTGGGTTCCTTTTATTGGACAATTCTTTATTCGGGTCTGTCTTAAAGTTTTCATTAGCCTAAGGAAGGTGACTCAGGCAGACAGCTGACTCCTTTTTCAATAGAAACGAATAGCCAAACCTACCCAGCTGGCTGGTCAATCTCAGTGATCTTATCGGCCGGCAAAGCGGAGACGAACGACCACGGGCTCGACATTACCAGCACCGTAGGTTTACTAATCAATGAAGCCCCTCAACCTACTATCTTTTCTTACAAACTCAACCAAGCCTAACCAAACCCCATGCTCAGGACGGATTGAGATCCTCTAAATTTACCAAGCCTAACTTTGGGTCATTGACACGTGAGGCCCACCACACATGGGACCTACACGTCAGTGACTCAAAGTCAGGAAAAGTCAGGGTTCCAAAGTCAAAGGATCCAGCTCTGCTCAGGACATGTTCTTGATATTGATTTTGGAGGGAGTCAGAGACTGCATCTGACCACTTGAATGAATCTTTTTTAGACAGTCATGAAGTGGCCTAGAATTGATCTCATAATTCTTCACAAATTTTCTAACCTGCCATACCAAGAAAACTCCTCAACTGAGTGATAGTCTTAGGTGCTGGCCATTCTTTGATTGCAACTATTCTCTGGGGGTCTGTAGATAGAATAGACCATATCCTTAGATAATATGCCCTAAAATGGATTCAGTCTTATACGTACGCGAGGAAGGTAATCAAAAAAGAAAGAAGACGAGTTCTTTCTTTTATCACTTAGGAGCCGTACGGCTTGAGGCAACTGTTTGTCCAGTGTCTTTTGCCATAAACTAGGCAAACAATCGAAATGTGGTAACCACAAAGAGCATTCAGAGAGTGTAATGTTTGTTTAGTACCAGGGTGATATGATGGAATGATTATTTGGTGCTCTTTTGCTTCCAAATATATGCATGTGCTTCACAGGTTGAAAATGATATGAGGCAATTTCTAGCATAAAAGAGAAGCTCCTAATGAACAGTTTAAATTGGGCAAATTTATTAAGATAGTAATGCTTATAGTTGTCACCTGTAGGTGCTTGTTCGACAGCATGTCTTTTTTTAGAATTGTAAAACTGTAAACTACAGTTTGCTATGTTACAATTGCTTTTGGTTTGTCGGGCCATGCAAGACTTAACTATGGAAATCATGATTTTATTGTTGCAGTTTGTAAATAACTGCTGCTGCAAATTAGATGATATCATTTGGAAATTACCTGCTGAGAAGGGCAAATCAAGGACGCCTCGGCAATTGAAGCGCTAATTTTTCCTCGGAGCTTATTATTTGTATGACACTATATAGATGTATTTTCTTAATTCCCATGGCCAGAATTTAGCACTAACAGACGCCTGTATCATTAATATGTAACCACATCCGTCTGTTGCAGGTACCATCCGTAATGCTGTGTGGTGTGAGTTATGTACATCATGAGCTTGATTAGTGGATGTACAAGTGCAGTTTATCACAATTGAACAGTGAGCTTTTTGTTATATACGGGTAAATCTCTGTTAGTATCATGATTGTATATCAGGAATCTGCTTGTACAAAGAGGTCTACCTAGTAGTGGTTTTGACATCTCAGTTTTACTGTACAGAATTTCCCGGTATGTGAGGAACCAATTGTAGCTCACCTATCTCCTTGCTCATTATGCGATTTCGTTCCATTTTTCTTGTCCAGTTCGTTAGCTTGCATTAGCATGAATGTGTACCGTCACCCGGTGACTGCATGGCCATGCCACTATCAAAAGACTAGTATTATCGTGTGCCTATATTTTTTTTTCTGAGGCAACACATATCTTGTAGCAATCTGTATCTGCGAGCATAATACCAAATTTCAGTGAGAAACAATATGAAGTTCAAGTTAGTATTCAACTGTTGAACTGATGCAGTCATTTCAAGAAAACAGTTTGCTACATTAGATTGCAGGGAATGAGAAACAAAATCCGCGGTACTACCGTACTCATTCAGAGTTACAAGTCGCTACAGATCAAAAAAAAAATGAAAAGTGCAAAGTCAAATAGCTGAGGTGTCATTTTTTTGTTTCTAGAATGCACCCTGGGAGCTGCTATTTTATGGTCACTTGGAGCAACATTTCAGTTAAAACATACCGATACCATTGACCAAACAACATTAATCTTGATTGCCATGACATAATTTGCTTGCTTTTGATAAATGGGGAACTATTCAGCCCAGGATGCCAATTGCAGATGTAAAAAATCCTTGTGTATTGCTAACGCAATGTGTTCTTATTTCCTGAACCACAACAATGATCTTAGAATATCAAACACCGCAGGTATGCCGAGCCTTCACCCGTCACATCTAAACATTTACGCACCCTACACAAGCAAAGGAAGGTCCAATGCATTCAGTAAAGTTGCTCTGAAACATGCCAGGTAGGGTGGAAGTCAGCGGCCCGCCCTACACAAGCAAAGGAAGGCCCAATGTATTCAGTAAAGTTGCTCTGAAACATGCCAGGTAGGGTGGGAGTCAGCGGCCGAGATAACCGAATCAAGCAGAGAGCAATCAGCCCCTCACTAGCTGAACAACACTTGCGCCCACTGAACTAATGGAGTAATCTGTAGAGGAACATCTCGTCTTTTGGTACATCCTCCTATATATGGTCGCTCCTTCTGACTCGGCATGTATTTCTCTCTCCGTACGTATTCCCATAGGGTTGTCCAGAAGCCAACCTTCGGTGTCACACTGAAGATTTTTATCAATGCAATCAACATGTTCAAACACATCCGAGTATCCATCAAACCTTTCTCTCATGTCTGCAGCTACATCAAGCACATCTGATTGTACTAGAACCTAGCAAGGAAATAAATATGAGATGTCAACTTGTAGAAGAATATGTGACCAGCCATGATAGATAGAGAACCAAGTTTGGAAGTGAAACTCTATACATAAGCAACACTAGGCTTCATCAAAGATAAAGATAAAGAAAATAGATGGTCCTCTTAACTTTTATCCCCTATGACAAAGAATGCATATAGGTGCGCTATTACTATCAATGAAGCAATAAGAACTATTAGAGAGCACATAGACAACATGAAGACAAGAAAAAAGCTTGACACGTACAAGTTGAGTTTATAATGCATCTCAGTATCTCATAGAGATGATGAAATAACCCAAACATATGTTTTCATGTTGTCTACGAAATTTTGACTAGCCTAAAGTATGAACAGCCATTGGATATAACTGATGCATATAGAAGGATCCCGACACCTTTATAAAGATGATGTTTAACAGGGAATATTTTACAGAGTCATCGAAAAATGCTATACCCGTCCACCCAGACAAAGGTTCTTTGCTATTGAATCCACCAATGGTGTCTGCAGAACTCTTCTCTTGTGATGCTTCTTCTTAAAGTGAGGATCAGGGCACTGCAAACAATATGACAGGGAACTCAACTGCCAATTCCATAATGTGAAATAAAATGAGGATCTGAACCAGCATAAGCAGCTCTACACTCACCAGTATTGAAACAAGTGATAAAGGACCAGGGTATGATGACACGATTTGCTCAAAAGACACCGTCGCGTTTGCAAATAAAAAGTAGCTGTGCCAACAGAAAATTTTCAAGCAGGGTCAAATTCTTATGATGACATCGAACCCTAAAATTGTGCAAATGTGAGAAAGAGCTAGGGTAGCTTACACATTCCTAAGCCCCAATTCTGTTACCCAGAACTGTGTCCGCTCCACCAACTACACAAGCAAAACAAGTGAAGCATAATCACACCAAAGATCCCACACTGCATCCCTCATTCCCAAAGGGGCCGTGGTTAAACATTATCAGATCACAAGAACCTTTTGCCGGATTTCCAGTCCGAGGTAGTTGCGCCTTTTGCTGGAGTTCTTGGCTAACCAAACCAAGAACCTCCCACTCCCTGCACATAAACATTCCCTAATAGCTGCGGCCGAAGGAGATATATACATATATATATATATATTATCAGCACGATGGAGATGCAATGGAAGGAGACATTTGCGCACCGCAGCCAATGTCGACCATGAGGGGTAGAATGGGATCTTCGAACACATGGGTCCATTCAGGCGGCTCCGTGGGCTCCTACAGGTAGAGCAGAACATGAATTGAAGGAAGGAGTTCGGGTAGCAATTTGAAATGACGAATCTGTGTTGAGGGAGGCTTTACGACGAAGGAGGCGCTGAGTGGATTCACGTGCTGCCGGATGCGAAGGTGATGGCCCCGCTGCATACACCAATCGGCGGGCGGTCAGGCTGGTACGCGATATCGAAAAAGATATGGAGAGGGGAGACGGGGAGGGGGAACGGATTGGGGGCGGACATTAGGGTAGAGGGGTCGGAGGTTGAGGTCCGCGTACTCTCTATCCACCGCGTCGGTGCTCCGCGCGGCGGAGCACAAGGTCCGGCGTGGAGCGTGGCGGCGGACAGGGGTGGTGCGGACGAGGCGGCAGCAGAGGGAGGCCGTGGACGTCCAGGCCATTCTGGCTTCCGTTCCGGCTGGAGCTTCAGCCGCGGCGCTGCCTTTTCGACCCTAAACTCTAAAGCCCACTGTGCAAGGGGTTATCCTTCATCTTTACTCAACTCGATCTGTCTTAGAGTAGACGATGTACAATAAACAATAGTGTACCACTTGCTTTAAAAAAAATAGTGTACCACTTTTTGATTATAATGCATCAACCTTTTGATTATAGGGCATGGAAACTCTGTTTTGTTGAGTGCATGATTTATTTCAGGGCACCGAATAACTGGAAGCTCCAATAGATGGTGTAAAATAGGGCACAAAAACATGAATTATCACGTGGTATACGTGATTAGCTACTTCAATCAAACCAATCATATTAACATGAATTTCATCACACACAAATGCATAGATATGAATCAAAACACATGTATCATGAACAAAAATTCATCACACATCATAAATATCATTACACACATAAACATCAACCATAGTTCATAAGACACATAAGTATAGATGCTCACCCACATAGTTCATCATAAAACACATGTTCACACACATATTTCCTCGAACATAGTTCTCACAAACACAAATAAAACATGATGAGCACTTATGTTTAACTGTTGCAATTGACGACATCATGTGTTTCCTCCATCTCTTTCGTGGCACCATGGCCACTTAAACCGCCGACCATGACATTATTGCCACTTGAGGTGCGGGTCATGGCAACATTGCCATCCATCAAGCCGCCCCCATGTCAACATTGAAATTGTCGTCCCCTATGGCACCACCCATGCCAACATTGCCCCCCATGTTAATTTCTGCCATTGCTGCAACAACAAGTGTGGGAGGGCGGAGGCCGCCTTCGTCTTCCGTCCTCGGCCACCGGGTCTCGCGCCTGGCGTCAGAGGTCTGAGCTTCGACAGCCATATGCGTCCTAGGTGGTGTGGTGCGGGCTGCCACCTAGGACGCATCCGCGTATCCAACTATCCAAGCGTAGACCTCCGAAGAGGAGGATGAACACGGTGGTGCGGTGCGGGCTGTTTCCCATGGACCCATGGATGCCCACCATGGACATCATGTCACAACCTCCGTCTCCTCCGCGCTCCGAAGCTGAGGAGGAACGCGGTGGTGTTGTCACAACACTGTTGTGTGGGCTGCTCCTCGTGGACCTGCTGGCACCCATCGAGCTTGAGGCCAACCGCCTCACGTCGGCCATGTACGCCGCCCTCTGCTTCCTCTCCCGCACGCGCTCTGCCTCTGTCTCCTCCATGCTTGCCGCCTCCCTCGCCTCCATCTCCTTCGCGCTCAACCTCCTCGGTCTCGATGCTCCGCTGTCGGTCCAGGCCGGGATTGTCGGCTGCGAGCAGGGAGACGTGGCGACGGCTGTGACGCCCGAAAATCGGTACTATGTAGATTTAAGCGATCCAGCCGACATCCGCATAATAACGATTTTAGGTCGCCCACCAGACATAATGTGCACGCCGAAACATGCGCATTATGTGGGTGAAATTGTGATAACATTACAATAGTTCCGATACATCCACAAATACAACAGAAGATAAAATACAACAACGACTCGGACGAGTCAAGATACAAATGATACAATACAAAGATACAAATGACAGCGGAAGCAAAATAGTATCCGGCTACGGATAAGATGCAAATTGGACTAAGAGTCTTGACGATAAGCAATGGCGCCATATCCCTGCCCAGCCAAGCCGGAGGGATTCCCAAGCTAACGTCGTCAGACTTCAAACCTGTTAACTGCACATAAAGCACATCCCAAAAGAGGGTCAGGGCACTCCCTGGCAAGCAAAACCGACTTGCCTACTTTCTACACCATCTTCCAAAATATAGGGGAGGTGGACTTAGCGGCAGCAACACTAGCAACCTAAAGGGACACGCTACAACTTCCGTCTAATTAGAGAGGGATAAGAGAGCGCATAAGATAAACATCTAGTACTAACACCAATCATAACCCATTCTCGAATTAACCCCCTCAACCAAATATGAGGAAGCAATTCGGGAATACTCACACATTGAACAAATTTTAGTTACCAGTTATTGTGAAAGTAATTCTATATTACTAGTCAGGTTAATTAACAATGATTAGGTGTAAGTTGTCTATGATCTTGTTAGCCAGCATCATCACCAAGTCGTCCATAACCGTGGACACGGCTCATCGATAAGATTATACCCTGCAGGGGTGCACTACTGGACCCGTACTCGTTCGATCAACCCCAAAAGCAAAACCAGAAGCTAGGGCATCTCAACACGGCAAATCTCTTCTCTACAACCCATCCAGGGAACCGCATGATTGTGTGCACGGCTAATCAGGTCCAGTGCCCGCGGGATACGACCTTCATAGCACTCTAAGAATGTGCCACCCTATATGAGAATCGACTACTACATCATCATGAGATCGTTAGGTAACCATATGCATGCATCAAATGGAAAGCCCGAACTACTTGCGGCGCCCTGGATAAGAAGCGGATTAGATCGAAGCCGCGGGGGGCTCCATAGGGCCTCCCACAAGCGGTTAGTGCGCTCAAAATTGGATCCGAGGACAAGAACTGAGTTCCTAGGTCGACACTTAGCAGAACAAAGCACCTCGCAAGGCCTTCCGCCGGTGCCTTATCTTTTAATTATAATACCCCAACAAAAGATAGCATTTTATTAAAGTAGACAATCTATCATACTAAGCATATGAAATAAACGACCAACAGACGACTCGCACAAACAACTCTAAGCATGCGCTACGACTCGCAAGGCTAACAGATAAACATGCAACATGTATTAGGATGTGGGGATAAAGCTGTATGGGCTGCAGGATAAACATGTGATGGGATCGCAGTTCAAGAATCGATAACTAGGGTAGCAGAGATCAACGGCAGGAATGAAAGACAATGTATAGGTAAACAAGCAAATTTTGCTTGCCTGGAATCCCGCATGGAAGCAGATCTTGTCGTTGCTCACACATCTCAACGTCGTATCCGCGAAGAAGCAACAAACGCTGGAAAGCGTAATAGATGCATTTTACAACTACGGCAAAAGATTCAGCATGATCATATGAGAATGATGCATGGCATGACAATATGCAATACAATGTAGGTAATCCAAATTAAGCGGGAAAGCAACCCCGGCAATTAATATTTAGGTGCAAGTTATTCATTTACCAGCAATATTAAATGTTGGTTAACATGGCAACACATGGCATGGGTGATGTAATTAAATTAAATGGAATAGGGCAATTATTAAGTAAAGCCCAACACATTCCATATTTAATTATATAGGTGCAACAAATAAATTACACTAAGCAATTAAAAATAAAAGATGCAAAATGGCATACAAATGGCATATTAATATTCATTGCATTTTTCTGATATAAAAACATATAAAGATTATTTTATTTGGAGTTATAGAATTAAAGTTATTAGCAAAACAAGTTTTAGGGTGTTTTCTGTAAAAGACAGGGACCTGTCCGTGATGAAAAAGTGCTGGGGAGGGTTCTCTGTGCAAAACTGACAAACTGTGGGGCTCTGTGCAATTTTTCCAGCGCATCGGGTATTTCTCACCGAAACGGATCTAGCCAGAGAGGCTGTCAGGTGGGACCAGGCGCCTCGCTGGCGGGGCGCTGCGGGCTCCCGCGGTCACTGACCGGTGGGGCCCGCGTGTCAGTGTGCTAAAACGAGGAAAAAAGGGTGCCCTTTTCCGGCGAGCCGAGGATTCGAACCCACGACTTGGTGTGCGCGGTGCGGATGGGTGTGCTAGCCACTAGGACCGAGGCGTGCTAGTGTAAGGATAAGAGTTCGTGCGCTTATGTTGTGGATTAGGTGTGCAGTTTTCTGACAAACTGAAACGAGACGAAACAGGGAGCACGACGGAGGGGAAAACGCCACCGGTGACCACGAACTGGTGGCGCTGGGGGCGCGGGCGTGCGTGAGCGAGGTGGTGCGGGCGGGCGTGTGTGTCCCTGGTGCTCGGAGGTCGAATAGGAGACGTCGCGGCTCGGGCCCATGCGCAAGATTTCGTGCGGGAGCCACGGCCATGGCGGAGGCGGAGGGAGTCGAGGACGAACTCGTTGTATACGAGAAGAAATAGAGCCGGGGAGAGGGGGAACGGGGAGAGTGGCTCACGGGGAGGATGCTGGGGGAGTTGTGCGAGCTCGACAAAGACCGTAACCGGCGAATTTCGGCGGCGGAGATCGCCGGCCGTGAGGGAGACGCGGACGAGCTCGGCGGCTAGCGGGGGTTCCGGCTTGATTTCTTCGGGCTGGAGGACGTAGACGACATGGTGCAGTTCCTGGGCTTCTCTGATGGGCTTCGACGGCACCCGAGTGGCGGCGCAACGGCGTGGTCTCCGACGATCTCTCGGTGGAGAAGAAAGAACATAGGAGATTGGAGGGGGAAGAAGAAAAAGGAGGCGGCGGCGCAACGGGGGGGAAGAGGGCTAGGGTTTCGGGTTCGGAGCAGTAGGGGGCGGCTAAAAGGAGAGGAGGGGAGTGGTTGGGAGGAGAGGCTCCATTCCTCCACGCTGTAAAGCTCTCTCTCCCGTATAGAGGAGGGAGACGACAAACAGCTGGAGGGGCTCGGGCCTGAGGGGAGATGGGCCAAGTGGGCTGCGGCCAGAAAAAAAGAAGGTGGGCCAGTAGGGGAGAAGTGGCCCAGGGAGTTTTTCTACTGGTTTTATTTTTTATTTCTTGTTCATTCTTTTATGTTTTAGTATTTTAAAACAAAAATAGAAAAGAAAAGATGTATAGACTTTTGAACAATATTTATAGTTTCAAAAGTACCCCATTATTATATAAATTTGAATATATGAAAATAATTTAAATATCACATTTAAATTAATTTGATTCGCAATTAGGTTTGAAATTGGAATTTAAATTTAAATGGAGTTAAATTTAAATGGAATAATTTAAATTTAGGTTGACAAATGCAAATGATGCATGATGATGTCATGTTGATGCAAAAAAGAAAAACAAACAATTTTCTAATTGGAAGAAAACCCGGGGCGTTACAACGGCTGAGGCTGGCCTAAGCCCGCCACCTTAGGCCCCGCGCAAGCCCACCTACGCCATCACCTTCGGCCTCCACGCTCGCTGCCTCGGGCTGCTGGTCCGTCGTCGAACGGCTCGCCGTCGCGATACTCGACCCCTCCCTGCCCATGTAGCTATTTCTTTTTTTATATATATTTTTAATTTCTTAACTGGGGTTATAATTGGGCCCCACTTACTTTTTTTTTGCAAAATCTTCATCTGAATGGTGGGCCCGGGTGGTCAGAACCCGTGTCAGTTCGGGTTTAGAGTTGAATTGAGGGGTTTTTTTGAACACCAAAATAAATTGTGGTACATTTATGCGATTCAAAAAAAATGGTACCATTTTTGAATTGACGTCCGAAAAGTGGTAGTTTTATGCTAGCAACTATTTAGGAAGACCTTTCGCAGAGGTAAGCAGGGAGTGATGTAGTGCAACCCACGGTTATCACCAGGTCATGCACTCCATCATGTTCCAAGTCGCCACGGACCCCGAAGTTGAACCCCTTCCTCTACTTGAACTCATTTTGATGAGGCGTGAACCTCTTGGGGTGCCCGATCTCACGGATTGACGGCGGATTCAGACGAACGCACGCAAGAACACGAAGAACACGAAGAACGCGAAGAACACAAGAACACAAACACGATACAAGGACACATTCCCCTCACCGGTATGTCCAACCGGGTCAATAGAATCCACAAGAGGGGTGGGAGATTGGGAAGCACTTGGTAGAATCAAGGAAGGAAATCCAACCAAGAGAGACTAAGCAAGGGGGGGATCTTGATACAACTGAATAGATGAATGATCTAAGGAGAGGTCTTGAATCCACAAGAGGGATCTTCTCCACAAGAGGAGGCATCATCTCCACAAAGGGAGGGGAGAGCACAAGCTCTATCTCATCTCATATACTTCCTCCCCTCTAGAGTGGGAGGGGAACTCCTATATATAGTCTATGCCTAAAGGGGTAGGTGGGAGAGGGGATACAAGGGGCTGTTTAGCCTGCAGCCCACGCAGGGGCGGTAGTACCGGTCTTCGAGCGGTAGTACCGTGGTAGCGGTAGTACCGGCTGGTAGGGCGGTAGTACCGGCGGTTCTAGAGGCGTTGGGGATGTCGCTCCAGCTCTCAGGCAGTAGTACTGGATGGGCTGCGGTAGTACCGGCTTGGGGCGTGGCGGTAGTACCGCTGTCTGGACCTTCTCCCTCATCAGCTTCGTCACCTTGTGCAGCAGCTGGTTCCTCTTCCTTCTCCTCTTCCAAGCCACCGTCTTGTCGGGTTCCATTCCTCATGCACTTGTACTCATCGTCAAGAACCTAGTATGATGAAGGGATGGGGAATGACATAGCATACCACTCAAAAGGGTTGGCAATGAGCTCAAGTAGAGGAATGGGTTCACCTTTGAGGTTCGTGGCGACTTGGGCCATGATGGAGTGCATGACACCGTGGGTTGCACTACATCACATTTCCCATCCTCTTGAGTGGTATGCTATGTCATGTTCCCACTAGTAGGAAAATGGTCATCAGTGGCGCACCAAAAACGCTTTCTGTGGCGCATGGTGTCATGCGCCACAGAATTCTCGCCACTAAATTACAATTCTGTGGCGCACCGGCCCATGCGCCACAAAAAAAACCTAGAATTTTATGGCGCACTGTACAACTATGCGCCACAAAAAGTGGTTTTCACGTTAAAAAAAAGGCTGCCGCCGCGTTCGTCGGCCTGCTCGCGCCGGAGCTCCTCCTGGCTGAACTTGCCCTCCAGCTTGGCCGACTGGTTCAACTCGATGGGTCGGCGACACTTGGGGCAGTGCTGGGTCGATGGCGAAGCTGACGACGGCGTCGGTGGCGAGGACGCCGCGGAGGGTGGGGAGAAGCGGGATGAATGCGAGCAAGGCGAGGTGGAGGTCGGGGTCCTGGGAGAGGAGCATGTCGTAGAGCCACCTAATCCACGTGGCGAGGCGGAAGTCACCGCCCGCGCGGAGCACCCCGAAGAGCACGTCGTAGGCGGTGGCGGAGTGGAGAAGCGCGCGGGCGGGGCGGTCGGAGTCTGCAAGCGCCGCAACGTCCAAGGAGGCCTACGGCAGGGGAGTGGAGGAGCGCGCGGGCAAGGCGGTCGGAGTCCATGAGCGCCACGACGTCCGGGGAGTCCTGCAGCGGGAGGATGGAGGCGAGCGCGCCTGGGAGATGGTCTCCCACCAGGACGGGGTGGTCGGGTCGGCGGCCGACGCGGCGGCAGAGGATGGGGAGGAGCCGGAGGTGGAGGCAGCAACACCGGCGGAGGGGGCCGGGGAGGGCTTGCTGGGCATGTGCGATTGTGCGTGTGGATGTTAGCGAGAGGATATGGAGATTAGCGAGAGGATAGAGGAGACAAGAAAAGAGGGTGCGTTGACTTTCTGTGGCGCATCTGATCGCATGCGCCACAAAAATGCGACTTTTTGTGGCGCGTGTAGTCTGATGCGCCAGAGAAATTTGACTTTCTGTGACGCATGTGGTCAGATGCGCCACACAAATATGACTTTCTGTGGCGCATTTGGTTTTCGTGCGCCACATAATTTTGAAATTCTGTGGCGCATGCAAAACAATGCGCTACAAAA
This sequence comes from Poa annua, assembly GCA_026929855.1. Lineage (NCBI taxonomy): Eukaryota > Viridiplantae > Streptophyta > Magnoliopsida > Poales > Poaceae > Poa > Poa annua. The sequence continues at coordinate 49,638,001 of CM049428.1, forward strand.
ATTATTTCTGTGGCGCATGCTTTTTGGTGCGCCACAAAAAAGGCTCCACCTGTAAGCCTTTTCCTACTAGTGTTCGTCCTTTGATGCTAGGTTCGTCATGACGAGTACTACTACACGAGAGGATGACCAAGGTGCACAAGGAACGGAACCCGACAAGACGGTTGCTTGGAAGAGGAGAAGAAAGAGGGACCAACTGATGCGCAAGGTGACGAAGCTGATGAACAAGAAGCTCCAGACAGCGGTACTACCGCCCGAGACCGCGGTGTACCTCCAGCACTGGGATGCATCAGGCCCAGCGGTATTACCGCTGTCCCGGCGGTACTACCGCTGAACCTCCTGCATAGCCACGGCATAGCCAGCGGCATCGACCGGTACTGGTGCGGTACTACCGCTAGCACCGAGACGAAGGAGTCCCAGCGGTACTACCGCTGCGCACACATGAATTCGAGCTGAAGCCCTTGGAAGCTTCCCCCACCCCCCTTTTTGGCATAGACTATAAATAGGGCCCCCCCACACTATAGAGTGGAGGAAAGATATGAGATGAGATAGAGGTTGTGTTCTCCCCTCCCTTTGTGGAGATGATGCCTCCTCTTGTGGAGAAGATCCCTCTTGTGGATTCAAGGCCTCTCCTTAGATCATCCATCTATTGAGCTGTATCAAGATACATCCTTGTACTTAGTCTTTCCTTGTTGGATTCTACCAAGTGCTTGCCAATCCCCCACCCCTCTTGTGGATTATATTGGCCCGGTTGGTCACACCGGTGAGGGAAACGTGTCCTTGTATCGTGTTTGTGTTCTTACGTGCGTTCGTCTGAATCCGCCGTCAATCCGTGAAGATCGGACACCCCAAGAGGTTCACCCCTCATCATATGGTATCAGAGCCTAGGTTGCCACGGATTTGACACTTGTTTCCACCGAAATCCACCAATTTTTTCTTGTTCTTGAGAAATTCAAAAAATTCCACCAAAAATAGCCCCAATTTGCTTTTGGACCGATATGTGATTTGAGCGCATTTTGGTAGGTTTTGATCCATAGATCTATTGCTAAACTTGTTGATCTACCTTGTTTTGCGTTCCCATAGCCTAATTCCATTATTTGACCCTCCGATTTGCTGTTTGAAATCAAGTTTTTCCGTTGAAATCGCTAAAAAAATCGGTTCAGGTTCGAATCTGTGATTTCCGTGATCAGCGGTACTACCTCTAGCCCAGCGGTACTACCGCCAACCTGGTACCAGCTGTACTACCGCCAACCCGGCGGTACTACCTCCAGGGCGACAGAGAAGAAAAACAACATTTCAGCCTTCGGTTTTTGGCATATCTATTACTTCCGGACTCCATTTTTGGTGTTCTTTGGCTCGTTTCGAAGCTACGGACAAGCTCTACGTCACCATAGCGGTTGATCCAACATCCACCATCACCAAAATACGTGGGCAAGCATGAAGCTTCTATAACAAAGGGTGAAGATCGTCGACGAAAGGTATAAACTTCTCGAATATTCTCCCCTTGCCATTCCTTTGTGAGCCACACTATATCTTTGCGATTATCATGTTCTATTGAGGCTAGCTCTCGATGATTGCTTGGGCTTTGCACAATTGTATTGTGTAGTTTCCAAGTAAGCATTGCATGCGCTAGTTGGTATATCTATCTATTGGCACAAAGTTGGTGAGGAAAATCAAAAAGAGAAAAAGAAGCAAAAAGTGAAAAAAAGCAAGAAAGAAAGAGAGAAACACCACTTGCCACATCTTATAGGAAGCGCGCAAAGCTCGATGAACATCTTGTAGGTGGTATATTTTGTGCAAATCTTGTAGTCCACCAATAAATTGCAATCGAGCTAGTGGCTCTCTTTGTACTCGTGCAACACGAGCTTATAGTTTTCGCTAGGATCATATGGTTCTTTAGCTCACTTCTTGGTTGCACGAGTCCCATTTATCTTCTGTGTGTGTGTGTGTGTTTCTTGGAGCTTCATTCCTATCTTTGAGATTGACTTGCTTTTGCTTTGTGATCATTGTGGTTCTCTACTTGCCATTACAATATCTTGGTCTCGGATTTGTTTCAATTTGCTTTCCACATTCCATACCTATACACTCATAAGCCGTGTGTGTTTTGGAGTTTGCGTTTGGATACTTGAACACAAACACTTTACTTTTTGATCGGTCCCTTTGGTTGTCCACGACGTCCAATACTATCTACAAGGTGAGAGGTTGTGCTATAGTTCATTTCCACTCCACATATACACTTGTCTTGTGAGCTAACATGTCTAGGGAGAGTGAATCATCATATGGCGACCAAGATGACGAAGAGACCACCATGAGCTACATCGACAATGATGCCTCGAGCATAGAGGACATGGGGGAAAACCACTCCGACTCAAACCCCCATGACATGATGGAGCTACACCAAGCCTTCCGCTACCACGAGACCGACTCCTCAAGTGCGCAGGATATGGAGCACTACAGCAAAGACAAAACAAAGCACTACATACATGGAAGACCATTGAAGGACTACGATTCAGCAAACACTTAGAAGATCTTCAAGAATTTGAAGGACTTGAAGCACTCAACAAGGAGATAGATCGACCACCACTTAATTAGACCAACCGTATCGTGTTAGTGTATTGCTCATACCAACTTAGGTTGTGTGACAATACTAGATTGTTCGCTTGGTGTTAGCACCTTGTTGCTTGATGTTTGTTAGATGTTGCTTGTAAAATGGTTTGCCTTGATCTGCTCCGTTCGGGTAGGATTATCCTTAGTATCTTTTATCTCTACTCAGCCATCCTATACCCGGAAAAGTAAGGACGATGAAACCGTATCCAAGATATGAAGACAAGATTTCGGGCTACCAACCAAAGTTTCTTTTTAGGGTGGTAGCACACCGAGATATTCTAAACCTAGTTGTCTGAACCCATCTTTCTTTCTAGCCTCTCCGAATCTCGAGGACGAGATTCCTTTTAAGGGTGGTAGTCTGTAACATCCCAATATTTTGGAATATTTGAAACTCACAAAAATTTGAAACTTTTGTTTTTATTAAAAAGAAAACATTAAAATTATAATAGAAACCAAATAAATAAGACATTTGGCCTCTTCGAAAGTGTATTAGTTTAATCTCAAAGTAAGCATTAATTAAAAACTTGAGTTTAAGTTTAATTTCTTTTATCCAATGTATTTCAAAGAAATCTCCATCTCATAAGATATTTTGTGTTCTATTAAAAGTTTTAACTTTTAGCTATTTATAAATCCTAAAACCATATTGCAAAGTGCTTGAAACAAATTAAAGTATTCTTGTTTTATAAAGTGTTTTGGTTAAAACATATTATTTTAAAACTTTATATTATCTTTGGGTAATTTAATAAACCAACAATAATATTTACAAAAGGTTTTACAATTATTTAAAGCATAGTCTACTTTCTAAAATAGTTTCTCTTCCATTTACCTGATTTTGAAAACATGGTTTTGAAATCTCAACTTTGAGGTTGCATCTTTAAAGTTCTAAAACTTATATAATTATTCTAAAAATGTCCAAATGTTTTATTTTGTGTTATTAGATTTAAACTTCTTATCATCAACTTTAAAAAATGAATTTCATGAATAATTTTTATATGAAAAAGGAGTCAAAATAAATTATTTTGAAACATATGCATTTGTAGTATCTTTATAAATTTTATTTAGCCACAAATAACTTTATTAAAACCCTATTTCCAAATTTGACAAAAAGTGTCAAATTTACATTTAATCAGTGATTCAAATTATGTTTTTGAAATGTGTTCAAAACATTCCCATAAATGTTTTAACAGATAGATATGAATTCTACAAACTTTTGGAAATTAATTTGACTTGATTTGGAGACTTAAAACAAAAGATATAAAAGAAAACAGAAAAACCATAAAGGAAAAAGGTTAAGAACAAAAAAAACCTAATCTAACCGGGTCAACCAGCCCAGCAGGCCAACCCACCCCCCGCAGCCCACCTCCTGGTCCGATCTTGGCCCAACTAGACCAACGACCTGGTCGCCTCCTTCCTCGTTCGTGGAGTTAATTCCAAAAAATCACCACAATTCAACGGGAAGTCTAAAAATCCACCGGTTCTATGTAATTTCTCAAAAATCCACCACAATTGCGTTGGTTCATTGCAATGTTCACTGATTCAAGAATTGGGCCGCGCTAACACGATCTCTGACAAGCGGGGCCCACTGTAAGGGGTGATGTGGCACGAAGAAGCAGTAAAAGATACACAGTTTTAATACAAGGGGTTTTATGTAAAATTCTTTTCTCATTCTAAAAAATAACTTATCTTATCTCTCCTTAAGCCAAGATTGGCGTTGACTAGGGAGCATAGAGGTGCGCTGCAGCTCACGGCAGCTTCGTGTCGCGAGGAGGGAGGGAGGGGGTGCGAGTCACTGCGGCTCACGGCGCATGGCGCCGGCGGCAGGCGCACGACACGCCGCCACCATGCTCGGGGATGCCTACACGCCGTGCCCGAGCTCACAGTCGCCGGGTAGGGGGACGCATAGCACCTCGATGCGGGCGTCCCGCTCCTTGACGCTCCTCTGGCAGGCCCTTCAGGTCGGCGAGCTCCAAACAATACCTCGCCTGCTCCTTACCCATGGCGCTTGGAGACGCCTTCGACGCCCTGGCTCGCCGCACACGCCGGCTCCTGCCTGCTCCGACGCTCGAGGATCTGCGGGATATGGCGGGGAGGCGGACGAGGCTATCGGGCGAGCAGCAGCCATGGCTGGTGGGGAGGGGTGGCGCCGGCGGCCGGGAGGAAGGTGGGGAGTGGCGGCGCCGTAGGTACGTAGGGAGCATCAACCATGGTGGTGGAGGATTTGCTGTAAGTGGTGAAATAAAATAAATATTTAAAAGATAAGAAAAAGAAGAAATGAGGGAATCTGACTAGAGGGTCCCTCGACAATTTACAAAAAAACCCTAGAATTAGGATCTTTCTATCGATTGTCGTCCCTGACCGTCCTTGTCATGCCACGTCATCCCTGACAGTGCGTCCTGCATGTAAGAAATAGTGGTAGCTCTCTCAAATTTGGGAATCAGTGCACATTGGAACGAACCAGCACAATGTTGGTGGATTTTTGACAAATTACTAGGAACCGGCGGATTTTTAGACTTCCCGTTGAATTGTGGTGGTTTTTTCGGAATTTTCTCTCCTTCGTGACCTTCACGTACAACAGAAACGTAACATCCATGGCTGTACTCCCCCTCTTCAATGTCCCCATCAATTATGCGACTGTTTCATCTCGAATTCAAAGAGTTACTCATAATTTGATGGGCATCTCATTCAGGGAATTTATTTCCCATTTCATTGTCCTAAACGTTCACGTCGCAGTGGTGAACCCGAATGCCACCCGTCGGCATTCACCTCCTGATCTCTGTCCTCAGACCATCTCAAACAAAACCGAGCGTGTCACTTTGTGCCACTCTTTATCCTCTCTCATTTTCGTTCTCATACTTTTCCTAAAGAATTCCTATACAGCTCGTACCACTCATGCCAATTGCAACCCCGAACCAAGTTCATCATCAGATCTTGTCATCCACAGTGAACAGCTCGTCAGTTACTTGCATCAGAAGATTTCCCTCATCAAGGCCTACCTCCATGACATCGTCGTGCTTCATTTCTAGGTCGTTGTCCGCATCGCCGCAGCCACCGTCGCCATGGTCGAGCTTTGGAGGTCGTCGCCATTTTCTCGGTCATCCTAAGCATGTATAACCTTGTCAATACCATTTTCATCCTTATTTCGCATCTTCCTGAATTTTTGTTTTGAAAACGGTGGAGCAGGACGCTCGTATTCGTCGCTAGAGGAGCTTGGAAAAGCGACGCTGTCATCAATTGGAGCCACGGGAGACGCCACCATGGACATCTTCGACACCATCGTGACCGGCGCTGCCTGCTGGACTTCTTTGCCGAACCCGACCATTGCCATACACGCATTTGCCGGTGATTAGAACCGCCGGTGAGCTACTGCCTTTCACGATTTTGATCTTGAGTAAAAACAGATCAGCGTACTGAAAGGGTACCAGCCAATAGAAAATCGCCATCTGTCACTTATTTTCTATTTTCGTTTTTCTGTCTATTTCAGGTAGAGAACTTCCAAAATTCACATCTTTTGAACCGTTTATCCAAATTTAACGACATTCATATTTTTGGAAAGCCCTTGCCTATTAGAATATTTTAGAACTGTTAATTGTCAGTTTTGACATAGTTTAAATTATTCAAATTTCAAATGGATGATTTGAGTATATTTGTCATAACTTTAAATCTATAAGTCCAAAATTTGTACGTAAACAAGTTCTAGAAACCTTAGAATATGCATAATATGATGCCTCTGTTATAAATATTTGTATTGACCAGAGATACGAAAATGTATCTTTGTTAGTTCATTTTAAACTTAATTAATTAAGATTGTGTTAAAAGCCTTTATAAAAATATTGATTTGCAAACCTTGGTTCTAAAATGTGTTAAGCCCATTTAAACCAAATTCAAATGTTATGTTGTTGATGTTGTATTTTATGTTGATTGTTGTATTGTTGTTTGTTTATATTGTTTAGATTGAACGGAGAGCTCCGAGTTACGTTGAAAGAGTTTGTGAGCAACGACAACATACAAAGTCAAGTGGCACATTCATAAACGTCCTACTATTTTGTCTCTGCGTGACTTAGTTTATTTTTCTTAAGCATGTGTAGGAGTTAGTAGTATTGCTATGCAAGACATGTTTAGAATTTCCCTATATAATAACTTGTCTCTCACAACCTGAAAACTTTTCAGCTTCACCTTCTTGTTATATGCCCTGGCTACCCGTAACTAGTCTCTCAAAATGTCCTTCAATGCCGTCAAATGTTTATCGGTAACCTCGTCAATGTTGTCCATCATCAGATTGTAAAAATCAACTGCAGATAAACCATCTTGTTTGGCAACTCTTAATGCAACAAGATTTACCTGAACGGGCAAAACGACTTCTTGCCCATGTACCAAGTCATACGACGTTACCTTGGTCGCGTCATGCCGTGAAATCCTGTGTGCCCACAATGCTTCCGGCAACACATCGTGCCACTACCGCTATAAAATTTGTCTGATATTTGTTGGTATACAGTATAAAAATTCAACCCCACATGTCATATGCATATTAAGCCGCTAAGTCGGTTATTTGGTCTTGTTACAACTTATTAGAGAAAAACCTAGAGTTTGTTGCAACAAGTGTTTTAGTTCTGTGTTTTGTGCAACAATGACACCAAACCTTGATGTATGTGCAATTTTCCTATGCGGTATCATTTAGATGGCCCATGCTTAAATAGTCTTAATCGCTTGGTGAGGATGCACGTGTGTACGTATCGCATACCAATTCCAGGCTGATTGATGGGTACGTTTATCTGTAGGAAAGATCTGGTCCCGCATACCAATTCCAGGCTGATCTTTCAGACGTGTGAGTTTCAGTTGCAAAAAACAAAAAAATTGTAAATTCTCTTTGTACTTTTTAGAACCTATAGATAAATCTCAAGAAAACTAGAACAACTTTTCTTCGCCCTCGGAAAGCAATTCAAAAGTATGGAAGAAGGCTGATCACGTTGAAATATGAAAACAAGTTCTTTCTTCGCCCTCGGGAAGCAATTCAAAAGTACAACGTTGTAATAATAAAGAATTTGTTTGAGCTAATGAGCTAGCTACACATGTAAAGTTGACCCGGACTGGAATAAGCTAGTGTGGCCTATACGGTTGGAGACTCAAGGGTTTGCATCGCGTGTGCTGCCTGGCGTCCAGAGTCGTGCGATATCGAATCCACATGGTCATTGTTTTCGTGTCCTCATAGTAGAACAACATGACGACCTCCAGCTCCAAATTGCCGCGCCGCCGCAGCTTGTCCGGCAGAACCTGCCATCCAGACGATGGGGCCGTCGTTAGAACGGCCTTGTCGTTGGGCTCGATGCAGAACGGGGCGGCGTTCCCCACGCCGACGGTGACGCCCGAGTAGGCCACCTCAAAGCTTATATCTCGGCTACAGAACGCCTTTCTTTTGTATGCGGTTCTGACGTAGAGCGTGAGGTTGAACCCGGGTGGATTCAGGGAAGAATCAAGAACGCCTGTGTGGGCGATTGGCCCCATGGAGAACATCACGTCCCCTAAAAGTGGATCCGGATCTGCGATTACCAAACCGATTACCAGGACGGATGAGCACAGAATAGCCAAGATGTAGAGCCACTTTATAATGCTTTCCCGGTCATGGCGCAACTTGAATTCGGTGGAGGTCTCCGGATGCTCAATGGAAGGAGAGAGAGAAGCTGATCCCTATTCTCCATATCACTTACCGGGAAAGCTGCGCATTGGTATAAATTGTTGAAGAACATGAGTTCTCTTGGATGGGAGGAAATTGTACCTCTCTTTTACTCTAAATTTTATCCTCCAAGTGAGATTCACCAAGATCGGAATTCTATATATAATTTCTGGCCTCATGATGGAGAAAGTATTGCCCAAGCTTGTGGGAGATTGAAGTCACTAATGCTCAAATGCCCCATTCATGAGCTTCCTGGTAATATTATTGTTGATAACTTCTATGCAAGACTCTCTTTTGAAGATAAAACATTATTGGATACTTCTTGTGCTGGATCATTCACTCGTAATAGAGAAGAGTTTAAGTGGAATCTTCTTGATCGTATTGAAGAGAATATTGAAGCATGGGAGAACGACAAAGGTAGGGAGTCAGGTATACAATATGACTTCGAATGCATTAAAACTTTTATGAATACTGATGCATTTCGAAATATTAATAATGCTTATGGTCTTGACTCTCAAGTTGAATCCTTTGCTGCTTATTTCGGTTTGCCCAAGGAGGGCTTTGAAAAATATCATGAACCGTATAAGATAAATCTATTGCTCCTATAACTAAAAGCATTGAAGTTAATACTATTGATCATATTATTCGTGAGCCTTATATTAAAAAAATTCCTTTTCCTGTTAAAGTGAAGGAACATTCTGTTATGGCTAGTGTTGTTAACAAAAGTGCAAAGAAAGCTATAGAACCTGATGAGCAAATTAAAATTGAAACTCCTGTGGCTATAGTTAAAGATCTTGTTACTAAAAATGTTGGAGATGAGTATATTATATTTTGTGAAGATGCTTCTAATGTTGTTTCTCATCCTAAAAGTTCAAGGAAAACTAGTGTTCCTGTGTTATCTGTTAAAATTGGTGATCATTGCTATTATGGTTTATGTGATATTGGTGCAAGTTCAGGTGCTATTCCTTATGAGCTTTATAGAGAAATTATGCATGAGATTGGTTCTTGTGAACTTGAAGAAATTGATGTGGTTATTCAACTTGCTAATAGAGAAACTATCTCTCCGATTGGTACTGTTAGAGATGTTGAAGTTTTATGTGGTAAGACTAAATATCCTGCTGATTTTCTCGTACTTGGTGCAGCTGCTAGTAAGACTTGTCCTATCATTTTTGGTAGACCTTTTCTAAATACTTTTGGTGCTGTTATAGATTGTAAGAAAGAGAAAATCTTTACTAAGTTTGCTGGTGATTCATATGAATTCAATTTTTCAAAATTTGCTAAGACCCCTTATGAAACCGGATTACCCAATGAGGAGTTTAGAGTAGAACAACTTGCCTCTATTGCTCTTGCTTCTGACAATGTTATGCAGCAATTTATGGAAGAGCATGAAAGTGAAGTCTTTATGAAAGAAAGGAATGAACTTGATGAAATATTCCTCCGTCAAACTATTCTTAAACATAATTTACAGGTGGAAGATTTGGGTAAAACACTTCCACCTAAAGAGGATCCTGTGTTTGATTTAAAACCTTTGCCCGATAATCTTAAGTATGCTCATATTGATGATAAGACAATATATCCTGTTATTATTAGTGCTAACCTTTCAGGTAAAGAAGAGTAAAGATTATTGGAAGTATTGAAGAAACACCATGGAGCTATGGGTTATACTTTGGATGATTTGAAAGGGATTTCTCCTACTATATGTCAACATTCTATTAAAATGGAGCCCGATGCAAATCCAGTTGTTGAACATGAACGTCGTTTAATACCCTAGATGAAGGAAGTGGTATGAAATGAGGTATTAAAACTTCTTGATGCTGGTATTATTTATCCTATTGCTGATAGTAGACGGGTTAGTCCTCTGCACTGTGTCCCTAAGAAAGGTGGAATTACTGTTGTGCCTAATGATAATGATGAGCTTATTCCTCAAAGAGTAGTTGTTGGTTATAGAATGTGCATTGATTTTAGAAAGTTTACTAAAGTTAGTAAGAAGGATCATTATCCATTACCCTTTATAGATCAAATGTTAGAGAGATTAGCCAATAAAACTCACTTTTGCTTTCTTGATGGTTATTCTGGTTTATCTCAAATTGCTGTTAAAACGCAAGATCAAGAGAAAACCACATTTACTTGTCCTTGTAGTACTTATGCTTATAGTCGTATGCCTTTTGGTTTATTTAATGCTCCTGCTACTTTTCAAAGATGCCTGTCTGCTATCTTTCATAGTTTTTGTGAGGAAATTGTGGAGGTGTTGATGGACGATTTCTCCGTCTGTGGTACTTCTTTTGATAATTGCTTGCACAATCTTGATAAAGTTTTGCAGAGATGTGAAGAAACTAATCTTGTTCTTAATTGGGAAAAATGTCACTTTATGGTTAATGAAGGAATTGTTCTTGGACATAAAATTTCTGAAAGAGGTATTGAAGTTGATAGAGCCAAAGTGGAGGCAATTGAGAAAATGCTTTACCCCAGAGATGTTAAAGGTATTCGTAGTATTCTTGGTCATGCTGGTTTCTATAGAAGGTTTATTAAAGATTTTGCTAAGGTATCAAAGCCTCTTACTAATCTCTTGCAAAAAGATGTACCATTTGTTTTTGATGTTGATTGTAAGGAAGATTTTGAAACTCTTAAGAAGGCTTTAATAAGTGCTCCTATTGTTCAACCACTTGATTGGAATTTACCATTTAAAATTATGTGTGATGCTAGTGATTTTGCTGTTGGTGCTGTTCTTGGACAAAGAGTAGATAAGAAGTTAAATTTTATTCATTATGCTAGTAAGACTCTTGATTCTGCTCAAAAGAATTATGCTACAACTAAAAAAGAATTTATAGCTTTTGTTTTTGCTTGTGATAAATTTAGACAATATATTTTTGATTCTAAAGTTATTATTCATACTGATCATGCTGCAATTAGATACCTTATGGAAAAGAAAGATGCAAAGCCTAGGCTTATTAGATGAGTATTACTTTTGCAAGAATTTGATTTGCATATTGTAGATAGGAAAGGTGCTGAAAATCCTGTTGTTGATAATCTGTCTAGATTGGAAAATATTGCATATGATCCTATTCCTGCTAGTGATAGTTTTCCAAATGAACAATTGGCTGCAATAAGGGTGAATTCACGAGATAGTCCTTACACTAGTAGAAAACAGGCTAACAGTTCCGATTGGTAAGGGCCTTTTGTCCCGGTTTACAAACCGAGACTGCGGAATCGGGACTAAAGGCCACCACCTTTAGTCGCGATTGTGTCTGCAACAGGGACAAATAGGCATCCACGTGAGCTCGCATGCGAGCTGCTCGGGCGATGACATTTTGTCCCGGTTTGTAAGACATGTCGTACGAGCATATATACATCGATCATATATACACGAGTGTCTTCCGAACACGAGGATTACATGAATATCACTAAGGATGGTTTATATGGTATTCTCCTATTGGGGCTATGAACTCGTCTTGAATTGCTCTTATGCGTTGCTTTGCTGGGAGTTGCGACCACGAAGGCACATTCTGTATCAAATAGAAGTCGATATGAATATATAAATTGTCATTAACAAAAGTAAAACTCTAAATATATATATTAATGTTTAACGTACATGTGGAGAAGTCCGCGCACTGACACATGTGCGCACGTACTCGCAAACGAAGTATCCACATAGATTATTCGCCGGTGGTTGTTTCTCGCACTTTACGAAAATAAAGTTGAATCAAATAATAATGAAACAGGACAATCCGATATTAAAACTAGAATTAAAATGAGTACTATACTTACGGGGATTTGTTTAAAGGTCAGCTGTGATTTAAATTGACCATTGGCCCCTCTTATGAACCGCTTCCATACCCTACAAATAAAATGAATAAAGAAGATATTAATAACTAGAATACAGGAAAATAAAGAGGTCGATATAGTATAATAACGGTTGAAATTACTTTTGGAGCATATCAGTAATGCTTGCGTAATACTCTAAGGGATGCGCTATTGAGTCCTCGATCTCAACTAACCCACGGTCAATTTGAATCCAGTGGAAGCTGCACACGTTTATATATATATATATATATATATATATATATATAACTCTCACCTGAAGTTGTAAGGAAACAAAATCACATCTTTATAATTTTGTTGCTCCAATGCATTGAACAAGTTGTTCTCCGTTTCCTCCGGTTTTTGTTATAGGTTATGTACATGAACTTGATCTGGGTCAAAGAACCCAACTTGATAATTAGGCATCCTGTTACATTCGAGAATCTTCATTCTGCATAATAGCATACAAAGAATGTATGTAGTGAGGACAATTATAGGAAAAATGATGAGCTTAGCTAGAGACTAAATTAATAACATAAATGAATTAATCACTTACAGACAATAGCAGCTCATGATACATTTGTCGAGGACGTCCATATTGAATAACTGAAACAATTCATTAAAATCATATGGATTGTCTGTTCTCCGATGAAGTAATGCTCTTCTCTATATTTAAGAAGCAATATTATCTGGTCGTCTTTTGAGGCCTTCATGTACCACTTATGTAATCCTCGCATTCTTGGAGGTAGCAGTGCCAACTCCGCCTCTGTGATCAGTTCCTTTTTCATGACAAATTTCCTTGCCAAGGGAGCCATGGGGGCTGCAACTAGGCCTAGCATTTCATCCATCGTCAGACCAGGAATTTCTTCAAACCCTTCTGGTAATACAATTGGGGATGCCACCTTCAATGGAACGATCGATTGTTTTTTCTTTTGTCCAAGCTGGGCAACGTCGGCTCTCTGCTGCCTCTTATTCTCCGTTGGACGACCCTTGGGGACCCGTGGAAGCGGTGACACTTTCTCCTTAGTAGGCGGAGGCGGGCACTTCCGCTTTACTCCAATGTATTGAGTGGGCGGCACCGAAGACCGAGTCCGCTGATGCAGCGTGGAAGATGAAGGAGCCTTAGACGAAGATGAGGGAGCCTTAGGCGTAGATCGAGGCGGCGATGACTGAGGTGGAGGTGAGGGAGCCTTAGGCGGCGATGATGGAGGTGTAGGTGAGGGAGCCTTAGGCGGCGATGATCGAGGTGGAGGTGAGGGAGCCTTAGGCGGCGATGATCGAGGTGGAGGTGAGGGAGCCTTAGGCGCAGATCGAGGTGGAGGTGAGGGAGCCTTAGGCGCAGATCAAGGCGGGGATGATCGTGGTGGAGGTGAGGGAGCATTAGGCGGCGATGATCGAGGTGGAGGTGAGGGAGCATTAGGCGGCGATGATCGTGGTGGAGGTGAGGGAGCATTAGGCGGCGATGATCGAGGTGGAGGTGAGGGAGCCTTAGGCCTTTGCTTCAAGCCTGGCAATATGATGTATTTCTTTTTCCATAAAATGCATCCATGCAAGACTTCTCCCAGGGTCGACTCCCCTTCAGGGCCAACGATGTCAATCTCCAATGTCTCACATCCGGGTAGAATTTCATCCACCCCGACACGAGCATACCCAGCTGGAATCGCGCGACAATGCCAACGCGCTGCAGGATCAACTTTGAAAGCAAAGCCGACTGCCACATTCATAGATATATTCTTCATTGGCTGGTGTAGCTCACAATCAGTCGTCTCTTCAATATTGTCCACGGGGTAGCGCTCCATCGGTGACGCATCAACCTGTGCATCATCAACGCTGACATGCAACGCCGTGGAAGCCATGCTGCTTCTCCGGCAGTCGGGTGCGGGATCTATGTACATCTGATCTCCCTCTGGACGGCTTGATATTTGCTTCTGCATCTGAGAATACATCGCAAAGAGCTGCTCGTTCTAGTCTTCGACCTTCTTCAGCCGGTCTGCATCCTGCTTCTCCTTCCTCTTCTTTGCTCTCGCTCGGCTTTTATAAGTGTGCAAGTCCTGATGAAACCCCAACTTCCAAGGAACACCTCCATAGCCTCGTGTTCGTCCTCCGTGCTCATGCTTTCCAAGTGCCTTTGTCAATTCGTTGTACTCTCTATCGGGAATGAACGTTCCCGCCTCCACCTCGACTACTGCATCTTTCTTCGTCGGATCACGAAGAACCAACTCCCCTGTTTCCTTCTCCAATGTCATACCATGCGCCATTAGGAAATTTGCTGCTCTATCGGGCACTTTCTATGTAGCTGGAGTTAGCCCTTTTGCCTTAATTTCAGCATTAGGTTTATCCCACTTAGGCATGACAGTCCTGTAGCCACCCGTCCCCAGATTATGAAGGTATACCTTCAGCGCGGCATTATCCGCATTCTTTTTCGACCTAGCAATAGCTTCTTCTGATTCCTTGTACGCCTTGAAATCATCTCATTGAGAACGTAACCTCTCTTGAGTTCCCTTGAACTCCGGAATAAATTTCCCGCTCTTGACATAATTCGCCCACAATCTTTTCTTGTGGTTACAGAATTGTGTGGCCATCTTCTTAAGGATCCACGCCTTCACTTTGTCCATCATGGACTTTGTTTGCTCCGGGGTGTCCATCTTCGGCAGAGTGAAATGTGATATCAGCTTCTCCCAAATAGATTTTTTTAATTCGTCAAAGACAAAACTTATTCCGTCGGCTCTTGCTGGCTTATTCCATTCTCGACAGGTGATCGGGATCATATCCCTAACAAGAACTCCTGCTTGATTTGTAAATGCTGACACGCTCTTTTTGGGCTCCAAAGGGATCCCATCGGCAATGACTACATCAATCTTCATATGAGTATTCTCGTCCCACATTTTGGTCGGGCCCTTTAACCTTGAAGTGGAAGATTTGTTCGATTTCGAGGCCTAAAAAAACATTCGTTAAATATATGCTCAATGTGTGAAGGTCTAACTAGTGATACATATCGTGAGTAAATTAAGACTTAAATATTTACATCGGAGGACTTGCAGGTTGAGGGCCCAACGCTAGTATCGACATCAATACTTATTTGCGGGTTGTGTCCTTGTAACAAATCATCCAACAACGTATAACCATCTTCATTCAGATATTGTGAGCCGTCATCTAGAAAGTTCTCTACATCTTCTGGTCGGCTTTCCCCTATCATGTTCAACAATGCATCTTCCTGAGGATCTCTACCGGTAACGTTGTGGTCCATAGCTTAACTATAAAGAAGAAGGATTAAATAAAGATTAAAAGTAGTAGCAATAAAACAAAGAGGGACATTGAAAGTAGTAGTAGCAATAACATCAATTAGTTACAAGTCATAATAATATATATCGCATCAATAATACATCACGCTAATCAAAATGGACGTCGAACCGCCAGAAACATGCCACGGGCAGTGAAAACCCAAAGTGAAGAACCCAAATAGGATCATAACTAATGTGAGATCCCTGAAGATGCTGCCAAGTGTTGGACGGACGGACGTCCAACGCGACCATGTACCGACGGACGTGCTCGTCCTCCGCCCTGACACGACAACGTACCAACTCCTCAGGGGCCGGCACCCTCTGTACTCGTCGTGGCCCACGTGACTGCCACCAAAGAAGCTCCGGGTAGATGATGGTTCCCTCATTCCTCACCAATCTGCGCACACCGGAAGGTAGCACCTCCCAGTGCCAACCCGGCGGAGCCCAGTCCAGGACATCCATAACCCCGTCCATCTCGAAACTATGAATCTTTACATTATATTAACTCTTAAAATTCCAAGACATTGTATAAACGATTGTAAAATTCAAAGACATTGTATAAAATTCCAACATAGTGCTAAATTATAAATTCAACTACCAAGTCCTAAAACAATAGTTCTAAATTCTCAATTGAAGACCTAATAAATCAACTAAATTCCTATTGCTAAGAAATAACAATTAAACAACAAGTTAATAAGACACCAAAATACTATAACAATTTGCAAACAATTTGCTAAGAAACTAAATTCCTAAATCAACTAAATTCAACTAAGTCCTAAATAACCTAAATTCCTAAATCAACTAAATTCATAATTCAACTAAATTCCTAGATCAATTAAATTCCTAATTCAACTAAATTCCTAAATCAACTAAATTCCTAAAACAAGATCACTAAATCAACTAACACTAACCCTAACAATTTAAACAACAACTAATTGTCAACTAACACTAACCCTAACCCTAACACTAAGTGAGGGGAGAGGAATGCTCATCGGATGCGACGACAACGGCGAGCTCGACGGGGACGGGGACGGGGAGCTCGCCAGCCGCGCGTTGAGGGAGGCGAAGAGGAAGCGGGGACGGCGAGCTCGGCAGCGGCGTTGACGAACGGTGTCGCAGGGGACGGCGGCACGGCGGCGGGCTCGATTTGGGCAGCCTGGCGTCATCCTGGTGGTTCCTTAGCGTTGTCCCGGTTTGTGGATTGAACCGGGATGGCGTAGAAGGAGTATTTATACCTCAGGCCTTTAGTCGCGGTTCGTGGCTCCAACCGCGACTAAAGGTACCCCTTTAGTCGCGGTTGGAGCCACGAACCGCGACTAAAGGTACCCCTTTAGTCGCGGTTGGAGCCACGAACCGCGACCTACTAAGTTTTCGGCCGCTCAGTTTTCGCGCGCGGTGCCACCCCTTTAATCGCGGTTCGTAACACCAACCGCGACTAAAGGGGTATTTTTGCGACAAAACTCAAATATTTTTCATTTTGCAATTTCAAAAGAGGTTGAACATACATTTGAATAACTTCTGACTACATACTTGGATTCTGACAAAACTTTGAACATGAAGAGTGTTTCAATTTGAATAACTAATATAAAACCATTTTCTAATTCTTAAAATAATTATTTCAGCTATTAAAATAATAACCATTTTGCCATTTTCAATTAAATATGAGGTAAACTCAGATCTTTTGCATTATATTTTATAATTAAACTAATAATAACTTGAAATAAGGTGGCATGATGACGCGGAATACATTATTACAACTTCTAACACATACAGTTACATGAAAGGTTTAATACATTATTACACATAACCATCTAATGTTTCACTTTCTTATAATCGCTGCGAAACCATGGAGAATCTTCGTTGTTTAACTTGATACTCGGGTCAGTGTTGACTTTGAAGGGTGGAATTTCATCAAACTTATTGTAATCTTCTGACATGTCTGTCTTGTCCTCCACTCCCACGATGTTTCTTTTCCCTGAAAGAACTATGTGGCGCTTTGTCTCACCGGATATTGTTTTCGCTTGCTTGTCTTTTATTTTATTCTGTCTAGTAGACATATCCTTCACATAAAAAACTTGAGCCACATCATTGGCTAGGACGAATGGTTCGTTTAGGTACCCAAGATTCTAGAGATCCACCGTTGTCATTCCGTATTGGGGATCTACATGTTCCCCTGTCATCTTGACCCATTTGCACTGAAACAAAGGGATCTTAAAAGAAGGTCCATAGTCAAGTTCCATATCTCCTCTATGTAACCATAATATGTGTCCTTACTTCCATTGTCGTTTGTTGCATCATAGCGGACACCACTGTTTTGGTTGGTGCTCTTTTTATCTTGTGTCATTGTGTAAAATGTATTCCCATTTATCTCGTACCCTTGGAAAGTCGATATGGTCGAAGATGGTCCGCTGGCCAATAAGTACAAATCCATTTCAATAGTGTTGTTATTCATGAGATGTGCTTGCAACCAAGCATTGAAATTCTCCATGTCTGTATCTTTAATCGAGGATTCATTCATCTCCGGGTTTTTTGACCGTACAATATTCATGTGTTCCTCAATATAAGGAGCCACCAAGGTGGAATTCTATAGAACTGTGTAATGTGCTTCAGTCAAAGAATGACTGTCCATATTTATCATTGTTTTCCTTCCGAGTGTGCCTTTCCACTCAATCTCCCCTCATGTCGTGATTCAGGAACACCAATCGGCTTAAAATCAGGCATAAAGTCAACACAAAACCCAATGACCTCCATTGTTCCAAAGCCGTTGGAGATGCTTCCTTCTGGCCTAGCATGGTTATGATTATATTTCTTTAATACTCCCATGAATCTCTCAAATGAGAACATATTGTGTAGAAATACAGGACCGATGATGGAAATCTCTTCGACTAGGTGAACTATGAGGTGCGTCATAATATCGAAGAAGGATGGTGGGAACACCAACTGGAAACGGACAAGACATTGAACCACATCAATCTGTAAGCTATGTAGACTGACTGGATCGATTAGCTTCTGAGAAATTGCATTCAGGAATGCACATAACTTCATAATGGGAAGTCGAACACTTTCCGGTAGAAGCCCCCTCAATGCAACCGGAAGCAATTGGGTCATAAGCACGTGACAGTCATGAGACTTTAGGTTTTGGAATTTTTGCTTTTCCATATTTATTATTCGCTTTATATTCGATGAGAAGCTAGACGGGAGCTTCATACTTCTGAGACATTCAAAAAATATGTCCTTCTCTTCTTAGGTAAGAGTGTAGCTGGCAGAACCTTCAAACGGCTCTTGATGGATGACGTCCTTTTCTTTCAAACGTTGCTGGTCCTCTCGTGCTTCTGGTATATCTTTTTTATTCTTCCCATACACACCCAAGTGGGCTAGAAGGTTCAGGCAAAGATTATTCGTCACGTGCATCACGTCGATACAAGAGCGAACCTCAAGCATTTCCCAATAGGGTAGCTCCCAAAATATAGATTTTTTTCCACATGGGTGCGTGTCCGCTAGCGTAATTCGGAACACGTAGGCTGCCAGGACCCTTTCCAAATATTACTTTCAAATCCTTAACCATATCAAATACATCAACACCAAAACAGAATGGTAGGCTTCTTCCCTTTTTCCGCCTCACCAAAATGCTTGCCTTTCTTTCTTAAGGTATGATTGGGTGGAAGAAAACAACGATACCTGGGGTACACATTCTTCTGACAGCTAGCCAAATATACACTATCAGACTTATCTAAACAGTGTGTGCATGCGTTATATCCCTTATTTGTATCTCCTGAGAGGTTACTAAGAGCAGGCCAATCATTGATGGTTACAAACAACAACGCTCGTAGGTAAAATTCCTCCTGTTTGTGCTCATCCCGCACACGTACACCTTCTTTCTGCCACAACTGTAAAGGTTCCTCAACTAATGGTCTGAGGTACACATCAATGTCGTTGCCGGGTTGCTTCGGGCCTTGGATGAGCAATGGCATCATAATGAACTTCCGTTTCATGCACAACCACAGAGGAAGGTTATATATACATAGAGTCACGGGCCAGGTGCTATGAGTGCTGCTCTGCTCTCCAAAAGGATTGAAGCCATCTGTACTTAGACCAAACCTTAAGTTCCTTGCTTCATTTGCAAAGTCCGGAAACGTTCTATCGATTTTTCTCCACCGCGACCCATCGGCCGGGTGTCTCAACATCTCGTCTTTCTTACGGTCTTCCTTGTGCCATCGCATCATCTTGGCATGCTCTTTGTTTCTAAACAAATGTTTCAACCGTGGTATTACAGGAGCATACCACATCACCTTGGTAGGAACCCTCTTCTTGGTGCCCTTGCCCTGATCAACATCGCTAGGGTCATCTCGTCTGATCTTATACTGCAATGCAGTGCATACCGGGCATGCAACCAAATTCTCATACTCACCGTGGTACAGGATGCAGTCATTTGGGCATGCATGTATCTTCTCCACTTCTAATCCTAGAGGGCAGATAACCTTCTTTGCTTCGTACGTACTGACGGGAAATTCGTTATCCTCTAGAAGTTTCTTTTTCATATTTTTTAGCAACTTTTCAAATTCCTTATCGGTCACGCCATTCTCCACCTTCCATCTCAGCAATTCCAGCGTGGTATCCAGCTTTTTCTGGTCATTTTTGCAAGTTGGGTACAACAATTTTTTGTGATCCTCTAACATCTGCCTGAACTTCAGCCTCTCCTTTTCACTTTTGCAGTCTCTCTTCGCATCAGCAATGACCCGACCAAGATCATCAGAAGGCTCATCTGGTGCTTCAGCTTCTTCTTCTTGTTGTTGTTCTTCATTTTCGACATTTTCTGTCTCACACTATTCAGGGAACATAGGATAGTCATCATTATCTTCTGATTCGTCGTCTTCCATCATGAGCCCTATTTCTCCATGTTTGGTCCAACATTTATAGCCAGGCATGAAACCGGACTTATCGAGCTGGACGTGAATATCCCGTGAGTCGTGGTAATCCCTCTCTTTCCGACACACACAACATGGACAACACATAAAACCATTCTGCGCGTTTGCCTGAGCAACCTCCATAAATTCCCGCACGCCTTGCATGAACTCATTAGATCGCCGGTCACCGTACATCCATTGTCGTCTCATCTGCACATATTTATATACATAGATAATAAGTGCTCAAATTAATACAGAGTTCATCACATTAATGAGTTCAAATTAATACAGAGTTCATCACATTAATGAGTTCAAATTAATACAGAGTTCATGACAATACAAGCGGAATCACGATGCTAAAAATAATTCTGAGTCCCAACACAGTACGACTCGCTCACTAGCTAGGTTACCAACTAGTTTGCACACTTTAAAAAACCGTACATGGTGATTATAATCGCGACTAGGAGAACAATGACACCGAATGAATAATGTAGGAACATTTCATTTCGGAGAGCTGCCTTTTTCATCATATTAATCTTCAACCTCGTTCTTTCACTAGTTTCACGAGTCTGGATCATGTGTCCATCGATGATATCTGTCAAATCCAACTCTATTTCCCCCTTCTTTTCCACAACCATGTCTCTTTTTTCACTAAGAGTTTTTAAATCTTGCTTCATGTTGTGGATTGTCTCATGAGCTAGCCTTAGCTTCTCTTCAGTCCTCCTCAAATTTTCATCGTTTTTTCTCTTCTCCTCTCTTGTAAAATTTAATTCTTCTAGGAGAATGACTTTTCCTTGTAGACAATGTTGAAACTGTACACATCCATCACGAATACCGCACTCACATACTGATTCCTAGTATTTATAATGGAAAAAATTAAATTAGGAAATTCTCACCCTAAATTAAAAATCATTTTTAATTAGAGAGACGACATGACATCTAGATGTGCTAATAATACCTCATCCGACAAGGAGGAGTTGTTCCCGACGCCGTAGAGGAGCTCGCTATTGTCGACCATCGTATACGGCTGCGGCTCGGATATGCGACCTATATAAATAACTAAGTTGAGCTATGTTGAGCTAAGTTGACCACATCTTCACACATATGCAAACTAGGTAGATAAAATTTGAGCTCACATTGCATATATATAGATCAAACTAATTTCCACAAAATTACTCCTAAAGCTAAATCCACCAATCTATATATGAGAGATGATAGGATACAATAGCTAACCTTTTATTAGAAGCCAGGAAGCCTCATATATTCACAAATCGACGGCAACGCTGATGAACTCGAGCTCCACGCGAAGAACACGAAGAACACGAAGAACAGCTCCCGAGCCTAGCTCTCCACGCTTCTGATCTAGAAAATGCAACGGTTGGCTCGGGATTTGCCTCCAACCTTTTCAGCTCAACAAAGAAGAAAATTCTTTTATGACTTGAGGCATTATTTTTAGGATGACCCACACTTATATAAAGAAGGAGTGGATGGTATTATGAGAAGATGTGTTTCGGAGTATGAACAAAAAGAGATATTGAGAAAATGCCATAGTAGTGCTTATGGAGGACATCACGCTGGAGATAGAACTACACAAAAGGTTCTACAATCAGGTTTTTATTGGCCTACTCTCTTTAAAGATGCAAGAAAGTTTATTTTATCTTGTGATGAATGTCAAAGAGTTGGTAATATCTCTAGACGAAATGAAATGCCTATGAATTGTTCTCTTGTTATTGAACCATTTGATTGTTGCGGATTTGACTTTATGTGTCCTTTCCCTTCTTCAGAAGGTAATACTCATATACTTGTTGTTGTTGATTATGTTACTAAATGCGTAGAAGCTATACCTACTAAAAGTGCTGATCGTGAGACATCATTAAAAAAATGCTTCAAGATGTTATTTTCCCTAGGTTTGGTGTTCCTAGATATCTCATGACTGATGGAGGTTCTCATTTTATTCATGGTGGTTTTAGAAAATTTCTTGCTAAATATGGTGTTAATCATAGAATTTCTTCAGCTTATCATCCTCAAACTAGTGGGCAAGTAGAATTATCAAATAGAGAAATTAAATCTATCTTGCAAAAGACTGTTAATAGAACGAGGGAGAATTGGGCTAGTAAATTAAATGATGCATTATGGGCTTATAGAACTGCTTATAAAAATCTCATGGGTATGTCTCCTTATAAAATGGTCTATGGAAAAGCTTGTCACTTGCCTTAAGATTAGAACACAAGGCTTATTGGGCAGTGAGAGAACTAAATAGAGATTTTAAACTTGCCGGTGAGAAAATATTACTTGATTTGAGTTCTTTAGATGAATGGGGAAGTGAGGCCTATGAAAATGTAAACTCTTTAAAGAAAAAGTTAAGAAATGGCATGATAGGAGAATCCTTAAGAGAGAGTTTCATGTTGGTGAGAAAGTTCTATTGTATAGCTCTCGTCTTAGATTCTTTGCAGGGAAATTACTCTCCAAGTGGGAAGGGCCATATGTTATCGTGGAAGTGTTTCGTTCGGGTGCAATAAAAATTGCTTCACTTAAAGATGACTCTACACAAGTGGTAAATGGACAAAGACTCAAGCATTATATTTCTGGAGATTCTTATAATGAAGATGTTGATATTATTCAAGCAATTACTCCGAAAGCTTTTATTAAAGAACACATTTCTGAGTCTACAGAAGCTGAATTCGAAAAGGTACAGTTTCGGTAAGAAAAAGTTCGTGAATTTAATTATGGAATATAGAATATTGGTTTTTAGAAAATATGGAAAAATACAAGACCAAAACAAGCACGAGACGATGCCTGAGGCACCGCCATCAGGTGCTGGCGAGGGCCCCAGCCTGGTCGCGCCAGCACATTGCCCTCGCCAGCACATGATGACAGAGTATCAGAGTCCGTCTCCTACTCGATTTCACCCTGTTACCTTCCTTTTGTTGCGTAGATTTTTGCTATATAATCCCCCGGATCCCCCGAGGTCCATATATCGTGTTTTCGACGTGTTTTTGTTTCGAGCTGCTTCTGTCCAGATGTCGTCTCAGGGATCTTGTTCTAAAGACTACGCGCTTCGTCGCCAACGCGAACTCCTTCAAGATCTTGATCAAGGGTCTTTTGTTGGATGGGCGGATGATGATAAGGTGAAGGCTAGGCGCAAGGACATGGACGGAAGCGTCATGGAGGAAGTGAAGAAGATGCAGTCGGCCAAAATAGATCGCTAAAGGACGGGGACTAGCAAGCCCACCTTTGTGGGATCAATTAACGCCCAACGTGCTTTTTCTCATAACATGCAGGGGGCAATACCACCTGTTCCAGATCTTAGCTCTTTTCTAGATGTGGCCGATGCTCTCCGAGTCACAGATCAGTTTTGCGATCAGTACCGAGTCCTGAGGATGGACGTGGATATACTTCTAGAGGAGAACAACAGGCTTCGCAAGATGTTGGAGCGTTCCCTTACTCCACTCCGAGTAGTCCCTCCATCACCCCCGAAGGAGTAATTCATCATCGGTATTGGCATCTCCCTTGGCTTGTTCCAAGCTTGGGGGGAGTGCCGCGGTATCACACCATTATCTTTTATCTTTTACCTTTTAGTATGTCATATCATGAGTAGGGAAGTTATCTTATATGATGGTTTGCAATGTGGAAGTATCTCTCTTTTAGTTGGTTATCTATCTATGTATCCCTTGGTGTGATTTGCCGTTATGGAATATTAATGAGAAGTGTTATCATTTACTTTCTGCACACCTTATTTTAGTTTGCAACTTCTATCATATATGATTGATCTTGTTATTAGTATTTGCATCACTTTGGGAACATATAGTAAATCTTTTGGTTTTGGCAAACTTAGCATTGGTCAGTAGCTACAATACTTTGAGACTGGGGAGAAAAAGGAACTACATGTAGACATATTATTCAATGATCTTTCTCACTTGTAGCTAATAAGTTTAGTATTCACAATTTAAAATTGTTTGTGCTTCCAAGTAAGAATTGCATGATTGTTCTTTACTACATGTATGTTTGTTTGTATCTTTCAACTCTTATGCTTGCTACCCAACCTTGCTAGCCAAAGACCTGTATCGAGAGGGAATACGTCTCATACATCCAAACCTTCAGCCAAAACCCTTGTCACTTGTGTCCACCATACCTACCTATTATGTGGTATTTTGCGCCACTCCAAGTAAATACTTCATATGCTACCTTTATTCAAAATTACTATCCTTTATTTGTGTCAATGTTTATTAGCTCATGAGGAAATAATAGTTGAGTTTGTTATCTTCCATGCTAATTAAGTAACCCTTGACTTGCATGCTCCATCTGCTCGTCACTAATATTACAAAGAGCTGGTTAGACCACTGTAATATCAAAAAGGTTGAGAAAGTTAAAAAATAGACAGTCCTCCATGGTTTGAGATTGATTGGTGGGCACCCGAGGATTCGGTTAGCCATGGTTTGTGAAAGCAAAGGTTGGGAGGAGTGTCAAATTATATAAATAAAGTGCATATTATAAATGTCTGTTACTAAACAATTCGGAACCGCTCTCAACTTGCTTAGTATGGAAGATAACAAGAACTCTATTACCATTCGTTGACAACGACAAACACTGCTCAAAAACTTACTTTCATGCTCTCTATATGATTTCAAAACCTATAAAACTAAAAGCTCTAGCACATGCTTGTATCTCTGCTTCGCTCTACGAAGGGCCTATCTTTTACTTTATGTTGAGTTAGTAAACCTATCTCCTTCTATCTTAAGCAAGCATTTTAGTTTATTGTGATTCAACCATTTATACATTTGTATTGCTAATCATGTGTTTTATTCTTCCTTGTTTAGCACATTGTTGTTACCTAATAAATTTAACTTTTGGAGTTAGCAACTAATAAAGAGGGTTGTTTTGTAGAATAAGCTCAATATGTTCATTGTTCTCTGACCAAGAACGAAGTTTGCCAACACCAACTATGGTTTTCTCTATGTACCTTATTGTGATTTCCCTTTACTTGTTACAAGTTGAGTTATATGAACGGAGTTGATATCTAAGATGATTTGTGTATTAATATATGTGATGCTTCTTGTCCGTATATTCTTTATCGACACTTCACTCCATAAACCTATGGTCATGTTTACTGAGTTCAGCTTTCGCTTGGGGACAAGCGAGGTCTAAGCTTGGGGGGAGTTGATACGTCCATTTTGCATCGCTATTTTATATCATAATTTACTGTTATTCATTGATATATTTCATATTTGGAGATGATACTGATGTTATTTCATCTATTTTGCATGTTTGATGATTATTGGAGGATGAATCACCGGAGTCTGAATTCTACTGGAAAAAAACACCGACAAGATACAATATTTGCGAAGTTCGGAAAACAAAACCAAGAATACAGAAGTTCCTATTTTTCCAGATGACGAAGGGAGCCAAAAGGGGAGAACCAGGTGGGCCCCAGAGGGCCCACATGAGGTCCCGACGCGGCTCCCCTTGCTGCCACGCCAGCACCCTGTGAGGCCGCCCTGGCCCACCTCTGGCAACGCCCTTTCGCATACTTCATCCCCCCGAAAACCTAAGACTCGGGGGATCGACCAGAAACAGAGCCGCCGCCTCCACGAGGCGGAAACCACCGAGAGAAAAGCTCTCCGGCAGGCTGAAAAGCTGCCGGGGAAATCCCTTCCCGGAGGGGGGAAATCGTCGCCATCGTCACCGTCATCGAGCTGCACTTCATCGGGATCATCATCACCACCATCTCCACCGCCGACACCGCCATCTCCATCGTTCCACTCCGTTCCCGCTGTAACATCTAGGGCTGAATCTTGTGCATTTGATAGGGAAAACTCTCCTGGTGTTGATTACTATTGTTATTGATGCTATTGGGTGGAACCATTGAATTAAGGTTTATGTTCAGATTGTTACCCATCATTATATCATCTCTGATCATGATCCATATGATGTGTTGTGAGTAGTTCGTTTAGTTCTTGAGGACATGGGAGAAGTCTAGATGTTAGTAGTGAACTATGTTGAGTAATATTTAATGGTTTGATATTTAAGTTGTGGTGCTATTCTTCTAGTGGTGTCATGTGAACGTCGACTACATGACACTTCACCTTTATGGGCCTAGGGGAATGCATTATGTATTCGAATATTAATTGTGGGGTTGCCGGAGTGACAGAAACCTAAACCCCCGTTGGTATCTCGATGCATGAGGGATGGTAGGTTCTCAGAGTTTAAGGCTGTGGTTGGATTTATCTTAATTACTTTCTTGTATTTGCGGATGCTTGCACGGGTATAATCACAAGTATGTATTAGTTCTAGAAAGGGCGGTGCATTAGCATAGGTTCACCCACACAACACTTATCGAAACACTAAAGATTAATCATCCAGATGAAGCGAAAGCACTAGACATAAATCTCGTCTGTCCTCGGGAACGTTTGGTCATCATAAGTAAACAAACCGGCTTATCCTTTGCTCTAAAAAGGATTGGGCCACTCGCTGCAATTATTATTGCCGCGCTCTATTTACTTGCACTTTATTTATCTGCATTATCAAAAACTCCTAAAAACTTGTCTGATAGTGTTTACAGTGAAATCCTCATCGAAACTGCTTGTCAGCACCTTCTGCTACTCGTTGGATTCGACACTCTTATTTATCGAAAGTACTACGATACACCCCCTATACTTGTGGGTCATCAGCGCCCATGTAGATGCCTATTTTCCCTGGTTGCAGAACGTACCGCGACTATAGGTGGAGGCCTTTAGTCCCGATTCCGCAGTCCCGGTTGGTAAACCGGGACTAAAGGCTCTTACCAACCGGGACTGTTAGCCTGTTTTCTACTAGTGATAGCTGAGCATGAGAAGCGACGCTATGGCTTTCTCTCTAACTAGACAATTGACAATATCCGGCACATTACAGCGGGAATTCTTAGCAGAAAAGGTCGATTTGTAAAACATAATTGATTTAAAATGGATACTGAAACTCTTAACCGGAATTACCAAATTAATGTTTGAAGTATAAACTTCATGTGATTTTTTACAAACGAAGTATTTGCGTTTATATTACAACAGTCCATTAGATGTTCATATGCAACTTAGTTTGTAATCAGATCTGGAGACGTGTAGGAGGTAAACATTAAACGGAAAATTGTTTAGAGAACATTCTCAGTGAAAGGAGTAGGAGATGCATTGCCTATTAGATGTTCTAAGATAGCCCCACGTTTACAGCGGAAATCATATTAAAAAAATATGTTATGAAAATTTATGTAATATGAGTTTGTTTATACAAAATATGTAATATATATATAACAATTGCCGAAAGGCTAAATTTAATTGACGTAATATTTTTTTATATAAAGATTGAAAACGGATGACGTGGACACGTATGGATGAAAAGTAAATGACATGGATAAGTTACATGCAAAATATATTGTCATTAGTGGAATGACATGGATAATTGATCGACTATGGTAGTGGATGATGTGGATACCTTACATGTTAAATCATAAATGAACTTAGTGGGGTTTTGCTTTATAGGAAGTATAGATATGGTGTTCAAGGATGAGTTGAGTCCACCACGACTCGATGTGGTTGAAGGAGGTCCAACTCGAAGGACAAAAGTTGACAAGCGCAAGCCATTCTTTAATCTCCCAATCCGGATTGAATAACGACAGTGGAGAAGAAGATGACACGTCGTTTCATCACCATGACGACACAAAGGGCAAGTTTTAGCATTGGGCCAACCACGACACTGATGTTGATCCGCCGTCCATTTTGAAGAATGAGCCACGAGATGAATTAGAACTGCGGAGATCCAATTTTTCCTCACAAGGCAAGAGGATAAGACCGGCAAACTGAGCCATGTAAGCCGAATGGCAAGAGTAGGAACCGAAAGAGGTGAGCTTCCACACAATATTGTCTGGGCCGTCGTCATTGAAGTTGATTTGCAAGGTGAAGTGCCAAAGGTTAAAAAATTCGTTAAGGTGAGTCACCGTAAGACCATTGCAGTTGTCTATTTGTATAGTACAAACATTGTTCGTGACCGCGGAGCGGACGCACCATTTCTTGCTTTTAGAGTTCGCAATGATGGAGGCCGCGATATGCTTGGGTCTCATCCCATTTGCCCAGGGCTCCTCTAAAAAACTCGCATTTTTTCTGTCTCCAATCGTCATGATGGTCAAAGCATAGAAAAGGTCCGTATCGTCATTGTTGCACGGAGTGTCCCTGTCCACCTAAGCTCTCCGGCGCCGTCCATTGAAGCCAAGGTCACCAAAGGCGCAAAACTCTCCAAAATATTCAAAACCTGCATGCACGATGTGAATAATGATATAAACTAGATCCACGTCATGCCGAGCCTTCTGCCGGGCAAGCCACCAGTGTCTCAACCTCTAGGAGACGCAACGAGCAAGAAGGACGAGACACGATCATCCATCGACGACCAGGAGTATGATCCAGTGGTGGCAACACATAGTGACGTGTAGAGGAGGGGTGACGCCTGGATGCGACGTGTACCAGATGATGTATGCGTCCGTGTTAACCATCGGCGTGGAGATCGAACATACGATCTTGTTCTCTGGCGAGCGGTGGAGGACGACGCGAAGAGCAAACTCAGTGGTAGCAAGGTCGAGTCCTCCGCCGCAAGATTCCCAGTCGACCTGGGACAGACCCCGATGCACGATTGGAATCAGACATGGTGGAGCGGAGGGGAGGGTCTGATAGTGAAGTGGACCGGTCATGACTGTGCAAGTGTTTGGTATAGTGTGGGGGCATATGTGGGGTTGGGTGCATATGTAGATAAATCACCACATTCAACGTTGTTTACTAAGCTGTTTTCTCAAAACGCAAATTTTAGTGGCATGTGTAAACAAGATAAATAAATGTTTCGTGGAAAGTCTTATTGGTCATTAAAAAATGCTGTTTTTTTCGTGAAACAACCTTTTTAACCAATGGGGATGTTAATATTTGTGCGTCAGTGACATTTTCTTGTAATTTTTTGACATATAAAATAATTTTTAAATAACCTTTGAGTTAAAACACCTCTCTCCAGTTTGGAGATGATTTTAGACTAGTCATAGTGGGGGTATCATAGGTAGTAACATAAGTGCCACATAGGCAAAAATGATGATGTGGCATGTAATTAATGAGGAGAGAAGTGGTGGTGGTATCATAGGTGGATACCGTAACATAGCGGATTTCGAGATAAGATGAGTCTATACTCTAATAAATGCATGGTTATATGATACTACATATATGTTACTACCCATTATTCCATTATTGACATAGTAACATAGAGGAGTATCATATGCATGATACCACTATATGATATTCCCCACTAGGACTAGTCTTAGTTATTTAAGACTATTCATAGTGGGGAGTATCATATAATGGTATCATGCATATGATACTAGTCTATGTTACTATCTCAATAGTGGGGAGTATCATACGAGTAGTATCATATAATCATGCATTTATTAGGTTATAGACTCATCTTGTCTCGAAATCCGTTATGTTACGATATCTACCTATGATACCACCATCACCTCTCTCTTCATTAAATACTCGCCACATCATCATTTTTACTTATGTGACACTTATGTTACTATGTTACTCTCACTATGACTAGTCTAAGGGCATCCGTAATGTTTGTTGCCAAACCACACCATAAGGTGGGGTCTACTGTCTAATCTTATACCAATTCTATTTTATCACAATGTATAAGGTGCACTTTATCAATACGCTGGGATTCACATGAACTATTGTCATACTCTCATATGTGAGAGAGAAAAGAGAGAGAAATACTATTTTATTGCTTATGGGTAACCTACAAGCTTAAGGTGCACCTTAGCCTTATGGATAGGTTTGGTTTTTTCCACAATGTATAAGGACACCATAAGGATTGCCATGTAGGACTTAAGGTGAGGTTTTTTACACATTACGGCCGCCCTAAGGCTCGTTATGTGGTTACCAAAGTGGTACTAGTATACAATGTGGACGCCAGAATCTGCTCAACTCTCCATGATTTACTCGACCAAAATGGGTTGGAAGGATAATAAAGACACAAACTATCGAGTCTGAGAGAAATCCTGTCACCTGCCTCTCTATTTAGACTAGTCATAGTGGGAGTATCATAGGTAGTAACATTAGTGCCACATAGGCAAAAATGATGATGTGGCATGTATTTAATGAGGAGAGAAGTGGTGGTGATATCATAGGTAGATACCGTAACATAGCGGATTTCGAGATAATATGAGTCTATAGCCTAATAAATATATAGTTATATGATACTACAACTATGGTATCACCCACTATTGACATAGTAATATAGGGTAGTATCATATGCTTGATAACACTATATGATATTCCCCACTAGGACAGTCTTATCACCTTCCGTAGCTCGCTCTCTGATTGGACGGACACACATCCGCATGAACCGTCACAAAGCTGCGGTGGGCTCCACCCCCGCGCAGGAAAAGCCTAGCTAAACCAGCCCCGGTGCGGCGAGCGCGAGGCGCGGCACGGAGTCACAGACGGCACCACGCCACGGGCACCCATTCAACTTCGCTACACAGACCACCTCTCTCTCTCTCTCACCTCCTCTTTCGCCTCCATTTTGCTTTTACACTCCCCTTCCGTCTCCGGTGAAAGACCTTAGGGTTTAGGGTAGAGGCACGAGCGTGGATGCTGGTCTCCACACCGCGGGGCGGCGACCCCCACCCGGAGGCCGCTGAGCGCACCCATGTGTGTGGCTCCGCCTCCGCCTCCGCCCGCTCTCTCTCTCGACCACGCCATCTGCACCTCGCGGCCGCGGCGACCCCATGTCGGCTTCGACGGTCCGTGCCGTCAGCACCACGCTGCGCGACGTCCCACTCCCACTGGACCTCCTCGTCGAGGGCCCGCCCACACCGGCCGATGGGTTCGAGGAGGCGTACGGCCCGCTCATGGCGTGCGCGCAGACGGGGTCCGGGAAGGCGGCGGCGTTCTGCATCCCGACGCTGAACGGGCTGGTGGCGTCGGCCACGGCATCGGGGCGAGGGGGCGGGTGGGCGAGCAGCGACCCGATGCCGGCTTCGACGGTCCGCGCCCTCAGCACCAGGCTGCGCGACGTCCCACTCCCACTGGAGGTGCGCATCGATACGCCGGCGAAAGGGTTCGACGAGGCGTACGGCCCACTGATGGCGGTGTACGGGCGCACGGCAGCGTTCTGCCTCCCGACGGTGATCGGGCTGGTGGCGGCGGCCGCGGCAGCAGGGCGAGGATACAGCTGTCGGTACGTCCTCAACAACCCCACGAGTCCAGACATTCTCGTGCTCGCCACTACCACTGAGAAGGTACGGACGTTTTTTCCGATCTGTCCTCCCAATCTCCAGCGTGTGTTTGTGATTCGCTGTGTCGTGCGAAATCGATTGCACCCGTAGGTTCGTCTCCCGGAATGGGAATGGAATACTATTTTGGGTGCCAAATCCCTGTTAATGTTGTTTGTTTTTGTTGATGCCGCCTATGCATGCCGTTATGCATGTGCTCCCCTGTAGGCGTTGTGTTACCTGTGTGGGACGCGTGTGTATATGTATTCATTGTGGTGTATACTGTCTATAGAGAATCAGCATGGTCTCACCATTTTTTCGAACGTGCTCGTTGGTTTTGGAATGAGAACATACATATATACATATTGATTTGCATCTCAACGATGAGCAAATAATGCTAACTAATCCTACTGATTTGAAGTTTTTTGTTCCTAGTTATGTGGCTGGGTAATCTGTTGCAGTTTCAAGTTTTTATTGCCTCCAATTGTACTTTAGCTGCCATCTTGTGAGTATGTAGAGGTATTTATGACTGGCAGTTTTGTTTCGCCACAACAAATAGCTCTAGTTCATTATCCTAGCTAGTTTATATGATGTATGTAGATAGTAAGAATTAAACGTCTCCAAGATATGCTAGATTAAATACCAACCTGATTATTAAGAATGTCGACTCCCTTTTATGTATAGAAAACATGGAACATAGTACTAGATCTCTTAGAGAAGGAATTAATCGGTTTAGCACTTTAGCTTGCAGTAAGGTCTAGTCAGTACCTATATTAGAAGAAACGACTAGATTGCTATGCCGTTCTTCCTTGATGACTTCTTGTCAATTCAGTTTGTATGTTTGCCTTTTTTAGATACTGTTGGTCTAGCTGCAGAAATCTCTAATGTCGATTTTGTGGAAACAAAACAGGAAGTTTATTCACTGATCTACTGGCTATACTTCAATCCTGTTCCTACAACAGTAATCCATGGTGGCAGAAATGAGGAGGTAAAAACATTTTCTGAACTCATATCTAGTTCCCTAATCTGTACTACTCCCTCCGATCTGCTTTTACCATCGTGGGAAAATAAATAACCACGTACAAACACATATAACATCTGGCTACACTTTTTTAGTATCAGAGGGCGTATCATTTAGCAACAGTGGAATACTGGAATGTATACACATTATGTAAACGTACTTCTAGTGCCATGGTCTCTTAACAAAGGGAAAACAAGAGTCATGCTAGTCTCATCACTTTTGTGCATTACGGTCTTACAGCCGAAACTGCCATTTTCTGCTGGACCAAATGCATGATTTTTGGGTCAATAACTTGATATTGAATGTTTCATAATAAGATTGCTTTCTCAAATACATGAAGTTTTTTTTTTACTTTTGCTCTGAAAAGGAAAGGAAAACAACAAAACCTATGCTACATTCTTTTGTCAGTGATAAATATTGTACTCTTTCTATGCTTCTTTCTACATGATCCCTGTCTACACTATATTTTATTTTCTGTGCATAATGCCATTTGCTTGTTGGCAATTCATGTTTTTGGCTGCCTTCATCTATTTAGTTTTTGAACCTACTGCCTTCATCTATTTACTAAAAGGGAGCTACATATGTTTTGTGCTTGTTGATTAGCTCTTAAATTCAGAAAACAAGGTTAAATGCATGGGTAGAAAACATTCTGGAGTATATATTTCCAAAATTTAATATTATACTTGTGTTACTATTAATACTGAAATGCAGCACTGCATTTTCATGGGAGGTTATGGTTCTATAACACAGCATAGAATCAGTAAAAAAAATCATGTTTATGTTGTCCATCTTATTGCATTGCTCATATGACTTTCTTTCTCGTGGTTACTTGTCTTAGCATGTACTCCCTCCGTCCCAAAATAAGTGTCTCAAGTCTCTCAAAAAGGTGATGTATCCAGACATGAATCATGTCTAGATACATCACCTTTTTGAGAGACTTGAGACACTTATTTTGGGACGGAGGGAGTACATGATTTTGAGATGGGAGTAGATGCTTATGTTCCTATTTCTGGAAACCTTATGGGTGACTAGGTTGAAAGCTCAGGGGTCTGTGATACGGCAATCCAGTACCTGGTAATGGAGGAGGCTGACTCTATACTAGATATGGGGTGTGTGCGTCAGGTCTCTCCCTCTCCCTCTCTCTCTCTCTATATATCATTTAAATTGAATCAAAATATTATTAGCTAGCTCTTGTTCTCTAGTGCTATTTACTACTCCCTCTGTATCATGATATAAGATATTTTTGGTATTTCAGATTAGTTGCTTATGTGAACCAAAATTCTGTGTCGTTCCTATGACCATTTTATGGTTGTGCAATGTACCGCTATACTATAGTTCTATAATACGCTTGTAGTCTTAATTCGAAATTTTTCTTCCTATGAGTCACATGTTAAGATATCC
Source organism: Poa annua (assembly GCA_026929855.1). Lineage (NCBI taxonomy): Eukaryota > Viridiplantae > Streptophyta > Magnoliopsida > Poales > Poaceae > Poa > Poa annua. The sequence continues at coordinate 49,671,947 of CM049428.1, forward strand.
TGAATCTTGTATTTTACTATTGTGTCGTAACACTTCCTTTCTAATGGTATCATGATATAGATGAAAAAAGATGTCAGGTTCACTTATCAGACTGAAAACAATATTGTGTTTGCCAATGGAGGAACTTCTATGCATAACCAGGTAAACTAGCTATTTATTCACAGGGTTTGTTTCTTTCCATGTGTGATGAATTTAATTTGCCAAGTAGATCAGATGTATAGGGACGACAGCGTAATATTTTGGGTAGAAAAGATTCCTAATACTACTATCAATCATATGCATCTCATGTTACCTGCAAAACCATGATCCATGGTTGTATTATGAGGCTATTGTTCGAAAGTACATATTCTGGCATTGATTAGATTATTTTGTTTTCATGTGATAAGTTTATATTGTCTGTCTAAGCATCGCCAATTAATTATATTTTCTGTATTTTCCTCATGCGTCCTGGTTTCAGAAGCTGTGTGGTGTAGTGATGGGTGCTGATGTTCTTGTTGGTACACCATGATATCGCTGCTGATGTGGTTTTTTGGTATTATAGGTGAATTCAAAAATTAAAACGGTCTTATCGCATCATTTGCCGCAGATGTGGAATTTCAAAAGCAAGTTGGCAGCCATTTTGCTTTAGATATATCTTATCTTATAAATGTAAATACATGGTTGATACGTCCTAGCTAGCAAGCAGAATCAATGAGTTGCACCTCATAAAAGGTGTAAGGCAGTAAGCATTTAGTTGCAAATGCTTGTAGTTTCCTCTGTTTTCGAGGAACCAGCGTTAGTTTACTAATCAAATATGTTTATGTTTCATTGTGTGTTTGTGTGGGCCTGCCTGCGTTGAAAACTATTTCTGATGACCGTATTTTGCATGTCCCTGAATAATAAAATTGGTGTTTTTCAGTATGTCTTGAGTCGGACTTATGGATAGTTCGGGTTTAATTGCTTATTTTTCCAAAAAAACGGTTGACGAGTTAGAGAGTGCCAGTAGTTTGTATACGAAGAGTCTTCGGGGAATTCTCCAATTAGCACTAGAAGAAAAATGGAACAAATTTGGGTGCCACAAGTATCAAATGATTAAATTTAAAATATATGTGCAGAAATCCATTGGAAGATCCCTAACTCGTCTGCAACCGTCCATCGCAAGGTATGTACAATCCATGTGCAGTTAACTATGTTGCTGCTTTACTTGTCGAAGAAGGGATTTGTTGTAGCTGTAACTGGCGACATTGATTATAGGCAGAGTTATTGCTTATCATTGTACATGTCGGTGTGGGGGCACTGTTTTAGCAGAATAGCAGAGCGATGTATTGACAAATATAGAGGTTACAGCGAAAATTAAGAAAAGATGATTTTTTTGCCTGACCAGAATGCCGGTGATGATTAGGATGCCTGACCTTAATTTCAGCCCAGTTTTCAGAGAAACATTAGCCTTGCTTTATATATGGATATAATTTTGGTTTGACCTTATGTTTCTCATTCTCAGGGCATGCTTATTCAGCTTGGTTCTACTTCTATCATTTTTTGGAGGTTCTTCTACACCAGTATTAGAGACTGAGTTTACTACGGAGTTCTGTCCAATAAATACTTCTGGGACTTGTCCAGTTCCTCAGTTCAAGAGGCCTCTAAGGGCTCAGAGTACACTGCTAGCTGAACAGTTGCTTCAAGTGCAACCAGAACGTAGAATACTGGCGGACCAGGAAGCAAAATGTAATGATTCACAAAGGTAATATTTTATATGGAGAGATTATGCTGAAGTCTTTCGCGAATATTTCTAGTATTTAACTACTTTATTTTATTTTAGACTGGATTTCCGGATTGTTACCACAGCAGGACCTATAATTTCATTCGCTGCAAACATTGGACCAGTGTACGTCTTTGATCCTTAACTTTTTATTTGGAAAACCATATTTATAGCTTTGAGCGTACGAAATCTTTAATCAAAACTTTAGCTGTGGTACATTCTTTGATCTCTTATGAAGTGCTCCAACTTATCTCCTAGGAGGTAACATAAGACTTTGATCTTGTTCATTCAATGATCAGGGAAAATTGACCTTGTCAGTAAACTCTAATGCTGCTAATTTATAAAGAGGAAGGTTTAAACTCTGTTTTATCTCGTTTGTTCCCACTGTTCTAGTTCTGTCTGTGCATTTTTTTTTTCGAGTAACCTCTCGAAGGAGGGCAGGGCGTTCCTGCAATTCGTATAGAAGAAAGAATTGACCCAGTTTCTGTGCCTTGTTTTTCTGTTGTGGTTTTGATATGATCATGTGTTGATAGTGTTGTTTCTCTAACTGTGCATTATTTACCACTTGTAGAGTTAGCTTTGTTGGGATTGAAGACGCTGATGAAACACGGAAGATACTTCTTGCTTCATCTTCATTGTTTATATCTGCATCAAATATGTTCTGGGCGTGGTATCAACATAAGGAGGACTGTCCAAGTTCACTTTTAACAATCCTCTTCTCTCTGGCTGCTATTCTCCATGGGCTCTATTTTGTGCTTTTCTGGGCACATACAGATCTTAACAAACCATGGTCATTTGCCGGTTTTGTTTGTATGATATAGCTGTTGGTTTAGTAGTGAACTTGAGCAAGCCAACAGTGAGCATACTGGCTCTTATTTCTCTGTCTACGGGTCATGTTGCTCGAGTCGCTGCTATTCGAAGATACCATATAGTTTCTGTTGTCCTGGCGATTTGTGGTCTTTTTGGTTTCTCAGCATTTTATGAAGCAAACTGGGAGGTTCAAACACTGTTTAAGGTATAGTTACTTAATGAAGAATAATATGCTGTTTACAGAACTTCCATTTAATTATTTAAACTAACAACTTATAAACGTCATTCACAGATCAGCTTTTTGATACCAGGGGTAAGCAGGATTGTTGAGCTTTTCGTGCACCTCTATTTCTACTTCTACCCTAGAGCACAGGTTGAGGTTGCTGTCCCTGTCGTACAGTTAGTGCAAGTACAGCCTGAAAATGGTCAGGGACAAGCTTCTGGCATTGCGGCTATTGCTCACGATGGCGCCGCCATTCAAAATGCAGCTGCTGACGGCGAAGTTGATGATCCTCATGCAGAGTAGTTGTATACTACATGTGATCCTTCTGGTTCTGCTTGTACATTTGTTCTTTAGTCTCCAAGGACGGTCCTGTTTTGTTATGTCCAAAATAATTTACAATATCTCCACCCTGTAGAGGCAAGCTGATTGAGCAAGCCCTTATTAGGAAACAAATTCAGAAAGGCATATCAGATAAGCTTGCACTGGTTTTCCTTGGAAGTGAATTCACAAACCAATTGCAGTCATCATAGATGATTCTAGGCATACTTAGGTACTGTACTTTTGGTATCAAATGTTGCACTAGGTGATAGCTTGCTAGATGTAAAAACTTGGAAGTCTAATGGAGGTGACTACGAGAATTGCAGTAGCACACTAGCACCTAAGTGCACTCCTGAAAGCTTGTGTTTATGTCTTATATTCAAATAAGTGATGTTCAACGAGTAGCATAATAGATTAAGAAAGAGCAAATCTTTCGAAAAAATATTTACCAATCACATTATGATTTGTAAGTCACAATTCGAACTGCAAAAATATAATACATATATCCCTATAAATGGCTGTAGGGTGGAGTGTATATTTCTCTGGTTGCCATTTTCGACTGGATTGCATTATCCTCGATGTATGCTTCAACCAGTCTGCAAGCTATTAGTTTTCTCTGATTTAGTATTTCTTTTAAATGGATGTGTAGGCAGGCCAATTACATGTAAATACTCTTTTTTGCTTTGGGTCACGAGAGAAGTCGTGCGGCTACCTCAAATAAACCGAGGAAAATTCACGCACAGTCTCGGCCGTGTTGGAGGCCTTAGTACCGGCCCCAACAACTAATTCGGCCGGGGGCATCAGTACCGGTTTGTAAGGAACCTTTAGTATCGGTTCGTGACACGAAGCGGTACTAAATGTTTTGTGCCAGGCTGGGGCCCGAGCCAAAACTTTTAATACCGGATCGTGTCTATAACCGGTACTAAAGAGACACTTTTAGTACCGGTTCTAGACACAAATCAGTACTAAATCTTTTCGTGATAAATGCAGCTTCTTCCAGCTCGAGCCCGAGCTCACTCTCTGCACTTCATTTAATTCCTCTCTGTTCTTGCTCGAGTTTGGTAGGGATCCAATAAATTCAGCGAATTTGTCCAATTTTGTGGCAACATTTTTGGTCCAAAGGGTAACCAACTAGTTTTTCTTCTGTTTAGTTGCAAATTTTAGCTCATTTAGTGGTAGTTTTAGCTCATTTAGTGTTAGTTTGATCTAGATAGAAAAATTTAGGGAAATCTATAAATGTAGCTTATTTAGTGCTAGTTTGATCATTTACTTTGTCCTAGTTTAGCTCATTTAGTGCTAGTTCAATGATTAGGAAAATAATTGTTTTTATAATTAGATAATTAATTGCTTTTAAATTAGCTAATTAATTTTTTAGTTTAGCTCCTGCTAGCTCATTGATTAGCTAAATAATTATTTCATATGCATTTTGAGTTCAAATTAAAGTATGATTTGTTGTTTTTTATTGTGTTGTCCCGTCCCCTTCCTCACCGCCGTCGATCTCCCGTGCCGCCCCATCGCCGACACCAACTCGGTGAGCCTCTTGTTTTTATCTTTTATTTGAAAAAATCTTAGTTATATAATTATTATTTGTATAATTTTTTTACTTGTATAATTGTTTTATATATATATAGTGTCATGGTTTTGACATCTGTCCACACTGGCTCTCATACGCTCTATTATTCGGATGTTGACGAGGTGTTAACTCGACAAGTCCCAGGGTTGTGCACCCCGGGTTGATTGATGGGGAGAGAGATGAGTGCAGGTGGTCACGACGGCTGACAAGCAAGGATTTAACCAGGTTCAGGCTCCCGGAGGATAACACCCTACTCCTGCTTGTCTGGTTATTGATGCGAGTTGTGGTTACAATGGCGAGATTGCGATCTCGCTAGGGTTTGTGCCGTAGCTATTTGCGTGTCCTCTGGGACGAGCAACCCTCCTGGCTTTATAGGCAGCCAGGTCTCGGGTGGTTGGTGCCGATGGCAACTACAGATATGGCAGGTTATGCTTCCTAACCGACTTGGACTAGGTTACACGGTGCCCCGCGTGGGCCTTCTGTGGGCCTTCCTGTCCTGGCGCGGCCCAGGTAGCCTTATCGTGGGCTACCCGAAAGGCAGCCCCACGTCAGTAGCCCCCGAGTGCTTGGTCGAAGCGTAGAGTCGAGCAAAGGACTCCTTCCTCCTTGACGCGCCATTGGATTGCTTGATCTTGAGCTTGAACTCGATTTCTTCAGTCGAACCGGCCACTCCCGATGGGAGTAACGTTTGTAGTCGAATTACTTTGCCTTCATCTTCTTGCGAAGCTTGCTTCTACTCAGCCTGTTTGGATTACTTGTGGATGGATTCGGCTGCTCGAGCTTACTCTGTTGCCACCCGAATGGTTTCTTTGGGTTCTTGGATCGTCTTCCGATCCTACTTTATTGATTTCAGCTTTGAAGCTTACTACTCGAATTACGCTGTCGAGTTGCTTCAATTGATTTTGGAGCCGTTGGCTTGATGACGTCACTGGTGACGATCCGCTGCACGCCTCTGCGCTCGATTGGACGTGACTGGTGGGCCCCGCTGTCAGAGCTGACCGCGGTCAACAGTTGTCACGTCTCTGAAGTGGGCGCGAAATTTGCGCGGCACGATGATGACGCCTCGGTTTTCGTGCGTAGTGGACGAAGTGGGCGGTGACGGTTGGTTTCCTCGTGCGACACGTGGACGGCCAGATGCGTCTGCTCGGAGCCCTTGTTCTGTGGACGGTTGAGATGAGATTTTTCGAGGCATAAGTACTGTGTCTTGACGCTTGGGATTTCATCTTCTCCAATCGCTCTGTGTTCCCTTTCCTCTGCGCTCTACCATTTTCGCCGCCATCCAGAGCTCCGTGCAATTTGCCCGTACACCTTGCGCTGCCTTGCGGCACCATGGGCAAGCCGAAAAGCGCCGCTGGCTCCTCCGCCACCGCCGACGAAGCCGGGCTGATGAAGAAGCCCGACGGCGGCTGGCAGAGGTCGTTGGTGAAGAAGGCCGAGGTGGAGCTCTTCCGCGCGCGGGTCTGCTTCCACCTGCTGACCAAGTCCAGGTACGCGTTCCTGGCAAGGAGGTTTTCCCCACTCCCCGCGATGGGGAACGTGTTTGTTTCGCGGATTTCCTTCCGCGGGGCTTCGGGTTCCCCATGCACGATTTCGTGCGCGGTCTCCTGTATGCCTATGGGGTTCAGATCCACGATCTGACCCCCAATGGCGTCTTGAGCATCGCGGGCTTCATCGTGCTCTGCGAGTGCTTCCTGGGTGTCGCGCCCCATTGGGCGTTGTGGAAGTCGCTCTTCCTCGTTCGCAAGAACGTTGGGAAGAGCGGGTTGACCTTCCCCGTGGGTGGCTTCAGAATCCAAGTACGCGGTGACACCGCGTACTTCCAGATGAAGAAGTGCGACTCCGTCCAGGGATGGCGCAGGAGATGGTTCTACGTCCAGTAGAACCAGGATGACCTGGATGCATTCGACAGCGGACGTGGACTGCGGAAGACCGGCGCCTGGGCGCACCCGCTGACTGCCGTGGAGAAGGAGGCCGTGCGGCCCTTGCTGAGCCTGCTGCGTGGTCTGACCAAGACCCTTGGGCGTGAGGCGGGTGGCGTCTTCCTGATGGCCACCTTCTTCCATCTTCGAGTGCAGCCGCTCAGCGCTCGGCCTCACCCGATGTGGGCCGCCGAGGGTGTCAGCACCGAGCCGCTTGACGACGAGGAGGTGGAAACCAAAGTAAGATCCATCACCAACCTCCGAGTCGCGGACACGTGCAGCGTCAAGTGCCCGATTGCGGCTTACGGGGCCTCGAACCCCGTTCCTGAGGTAAGTCTTGGCTTGTTTTCCTTTTGTCTTTGTTCGACTTGCGTCTACTTTCTTTTTGATTCGACTTGTGTCTACTTGCTTCAGGGTCGGGATCTGTTGATCAGCCCTCCTCCTCTTCCCGAGAACACCCGACGACGAGTCGAAGTTTGTCGAGGAGGAAGACGACGACGAAGAGATTCCCTCCGCACACTCTCCCCACGAAGAGGTGGAAGAAGGGGATGAAGTGGAGGAACCCGTGCGGAAGAAGCGGAAGCTCCCGAGCCGTGGCGACTCTGCCACTGCGTCGTCACCTGCTAAGGATGCCGATGTTACTCTGGAGGAGGTCGTCGCGACGTCGTCGGGTGCACGGTCCTCGGGTGGCTGGGATGAACCCCTGAATGTTCCTCCAGTCAGCTCCGCGGCTCCTCGCTCTTTCGCGCGGATGCCTTCGCCCTCCCTGGAGAGTTATGACGACCTTGGGACCCCCAGGTGAGTTTCTTGATGATGTGTTTCCTTCGAGTTGCGTTTTATAGTTGCAACGTTTGAGTTGTTGACAAGTGTGCTTGTTTTCGCTGCAGCCATCGTTATGGCGATGTTAGCTCCCCCCTTCCGGAGGTGGAGCATACATCCGCCCCTTCGACTGAACTGGGGACCCAGGCTGTAGTGGAGAAGGCGCGTGCTGAGCCTGCTGGCGTTGCATCGTCAAGCCGCGACCCTCCTTCGGCTTCAGAGGACCTCGACCTCCTGGACCACGTAAGTCTTTTTGTGCTTGTACTTGTATTCTTGAGTTTTCATCGGGTGCGCGATCAGCGCTCCCGATGGGAGTAGCCCCCGAAGGTGTGGGTGACTAGTATAGTCGCCCGCAACTTTATTAACATCTTGCTTTTGTTTCAGCCATACTACCGTCAGCAGCTTGACGCAGCCGCGGCTTATGTTCGCTTGGAGAAGGAGAGGGACCAACTGCGTGCTTCTCTGGACCAGGCTACTGGGCGGGTTGATGAGCTTGAGAAGGCTCTACATGAGTCTCGAGAGCGGGAGCTGGCGCGGGTCGCCCAAGAAAAGACTCAAGTCGGTCTTCTCCTTTCTCTCGCCGGTGTTCTTGGGGGTAAGTTTCGGCTTGATGCCTACTGTGTCTTGATCTTTTTCTTTGTCTGACCTTGGATCCTTTGCGTAGAGACTTGCGGTGGGGCTCCTCAGGAAGACGCGTCGAGTGAGACGGTTGACCTGGCGACTGCTGTTGGCTTCCTCGACCGGGTCTGTGCCTATGCCTCAGATGCGCTGAAGAAGTCCGCAGCCGCGTTGCAGAAATCGACTGGGGCCCTTGCTGTGGTGCACCAGAGTATCTTCCCGGGCGACCAGCCGCCGGCAGCCGTGGACGCCCTTGCTGCGCCGTTTGAGGACGCGACCACCATCGCCGAGTTCACGCGGTCGCAGACGATACACGGCTCCGAGCTCACCTTCCAGCTCCTCTTAGGGCATCAGGTTCCAGGTGACTTCGAGAAGGTCGTCAGCGGTTTTCCCCGCAAACCCGATGGCCGAACCTCGTCGCTGAGTGGCGTGAAGGAGCGTGCCTCGCAGTTTTCCTCGAGAGGGCCCTTGCTAAGGCGACTGAGGCGGCTGCCTCTCGGAAGGGTCGTTCCCAGTCGCAGTCCGCAGCCTTAGAGTAGGCCTAGCTTTAGGAATTCGGCAGTCGCCGTTGTCTGTATTTTGAACTTCTTGTTCTGTAATGAATATTGCCCTTCCAGGTCTTTTGGCCTTCAATATTGCTTTCTGCTGACTTTCTTTCTGCCGAGTTTAACTGTGCTTCGCAGTCGTATGATTGTATTGACTCTGCGTATTCATGGCAGAATGTTGTGCGCGGTGATGCTTCGCCTTCTCCTGTGGCCAAGCCGAGTGGCGCGGCTTCTTCTTCGGGTGCTCGCCGTCGTCGGGCGGCGCCTGCTCCTCCACGTAGTGTAAATGATCAGCGGATTATCACATACCTGAAGAATAAGGTGGTTGAGCTAGAGGCGACCCTGAAGAATACTGAGCGGCTGTTGCACCGCTCCCAGTCGCATCCTACGGCGGAGTTCTCGCGACGTGAGGATTTTTTGCTTGGGGAGATCGACTTGATCGGCCGGCAGTTGCAAGGTTTGTATCCTTTTGGCGCAGTCGCCTAGTATGTTAGGCAACGGCCTAGGTTTTTTCAAGTGTGACCTGTATGCCGCAGTCTCTGACTTTAACAGGTGGCGACTTAGGATTTTTGTAACTTGACCTGTATGGCGCAGCCCCCGAGTTGTTCGAGTGGTGGCCTAGGATTTTGGCTAAGACCTGTGTGGCGCAGCCCCCGAGTAGGTCGAGTGGCGGCCTAGGATTAGAAGTGTTACCTGTTTGGCGCAGCCCCCGAGTGTGTCGGGTGGCGACCTAGGATTTTGAACTTGACCTGTACAGCGCAGCCCCCGAATGAGTTCGAGTGGCGGCTGAGGATTTTTCTGAGAAGGCCTGTTTGGCGTAGCCCCCGAGTAGGTCGAGTGGTAGCCTAGGATTACAAGTGTTACCTGTGTGGCGCAGCCCCCGGGTGCGTCGGGTGGCGACCTAGGATTTTGAACTTGACCTGTATGGCGCAGCCCCCGAGTCGGTCGGGTGACGACCTAGGATTTTTTGACTTATGCTTGTATGACGCAGCCCCCGAGTAGTTCGGGTAACGGCCTAAGCTTTTCTTTCAACCTGTGTGGCGCAGCCCCCGAGTAGTTCGAGTGGCAGCCTAGGATTTTTTGACTTATGCTTGTATGGCGCAGCCCCCGAGTAGTTCGGGTAGCGGCCTAAGCTTTTCTTTCAACCTATGTGGCGTAGCCCCCGAGTAGTTCGAGTGGCGGCCTAGGATTTTAGCTTCCTCTATGTGACAGGTAAAGGAGACCGATTTTCTTCAAATCACTTTATTGATTCTTGCGAACAGGCCGCCTCATTAAAACCCTTCCAGTCCCCTCAGGTACCCTGGTAAGGGAAAGAGTGCGTCTGAAACCTGCCGCGCTGATTTTCTTGTACAATGATTGGGTTGAACTAGGCGTAGAACCGGCGCAGTTGTGCCACGTTCCACGGGTTGCTGCAGTCTGCTCCGGTCTTCGAGTCTTTCAGGCGGTAAGCTCCGTTGCCGATTGCTTCTGTCACGATGTACGGGCCCTCCCATGGGGAAGCGAGCTTGTGCACCTTATTTTGCTTGAGTCGAAGAACCAGGTCGCCTGCAACGAACGCTCTTGGTCGTAGCCTCCGAGTGTGATAGTTGTGCAGGTCCTATTGATACACGGCTGATCGTGCCAGGGCGATGTCGCGTGCTTCATCCAGGGTGTCCCTGCTGTCTTCGAGTGCCTCCTCTGCACCCGACTCGTCGTAGGCGACTACTCTTGGTGCGTCGAACTTGATGTCGCAGGGGAGAACCGCTTCTGCACCATACACCATAAAGAATGGAGTGTACTGGGTAGATCTGTTTGGCGTTGTTCGCAGACTCCAAAGGACCGACGGCAGTTCTTCCACCCATGCGCCCGCTGCGCGTTTTAGGGGCACGCGCAGTCGCTTCTTGATGCCGTTGCAGACGAGGCCATTGGCTTTCTCCACTTGCCCATTGGATTGCGGGTGCGAGACAGACGCATAGCTGAGCTTGATCCCCTGCTCTGAGCATAAGTCCTTGAATTCTTCGGCTGTGAAGTTCGAGCCGTTGTCGGTGATGATCCCATTCGGTACTCCAAATCTGAAAATGATTGACCTGATGAAGTTGACTGATGTGGATGCAGTCGAACTTGTGATGGGCACGGCTTCGATCCACTTTGTGAACTTATCGACTGCAACCAGGAGGTGAGTGTGACCTCCGGGTGAGGATTTCTTCAGCGGGCCCACCATGTCCAGACCCCATTGGGCGAAGGGCCAGGCTAATGGTATTGTCTTGAGTTCCGATGCTGGCGCGTGTGGCTTGTTGGCAAATTCTTGGCACCCTGTGCATTTCTTTACTAGCTCCTCGGCGTCCTGCATGGCTGTCAGCCAGTAGAACCCGGCTCGTAGCGCTTTGGCCACCAGTGCCCGTCTGCTTGCATGATGCCCGCAGATACCCGCGTGGATGTCGAGTAAGATGGCTTGGCCGTCGACTGGATCTATGCACCTTTGCAGGATTCCTGAGATGCTTCTTTTGTAGAGTTCTCCGTTGATGACAGTGAAACTTTTGGAGCGCCTGATGATGCGCTTTGCTTCGAATGGGTCGGCTGGCAGCTTCTGATGTAGTATGTATGCCAGGTACGGTCCTGTCCATGTGGCTTCGACTAGCATGACCTCCATAGGGACCTTGTATTGGCTTGGCGTGTTGGCATCGCCTTTTGTTGTTGCAGTGCTTGCTGTATTCCGAGTCTTGATGGATCTCTGTGTGATGCACTCGAGGAAGACGCCGGGTGGGACTGGCACCCTGTCTGAGCCCATGTTAGCAAGGACGTCAGCTTCCTCGTTGCTTTCACGGCCAATGTGGCGCAGCTCGCAGCCGTCGAAGTTGCCTTCCAATTGATTGTAGAGGTCTCTGTAGGCGATCATGTTGTCGGCGACGGCGTCGCAGGACTTATGGTTTGCTGTACCACCAGGTAGGAGTCGCCGTATATCATGAGGTGCGTGGCGCCGCAGTTCTTGGTCATCCGCATGCCATGGATCAGGGCCTCGTATTCGGCTTCGTTGTTGGACGGCGTCGGAAAGTCCTTCTGCAGGACATACTTGAGCTTGTCGCCTTTGGGGGAGATGAGCACGACTCCTGCCCCAGCTGACTTGAATTTCTTGGAGCCATCAAAGTACATTGTCCATGCGTTGGACAAGTCGGGGATATTTGGCAGCTGGGCTTCTATCCACTCGGTGGTGAATTCTGGGAGGACTTGAGCCTTGATGGACTTCGGGTGAGCATACTTCAGCCCCCATGGTCCTAGCTCGACAACCCACTTGGCGACTCGTCCTGTCGCGCGTTCGTTTGTGAGAATGTCTGCTAGTCCGGAGGAGCTTACCACCGTGATCGGGTGCTCGGAGAAGTAGTGGACGACCTTTCTGGAGGTCATGAAGACTCCGTATGCCAGCTTCTGGTAATGAGGGTAGTTCTGCTTGGACAAGGTGAGTACTTCGCTAAGGTAGTAGACGGGCCTCTGCACCGGGTGACTGTGCCCTTCTTCTTCGCGTTCGACTACGAGCACCGTGCTTACCACCCTGTTTGTTGCTGAGACGTATAAGTACAATGGCTCGTTTTCCAGTGGTGCCACGAGGACTGGAGAGGTTGTCAGGGTTGTCTTGAGATGGTCGAATGCGTCCTGCGCCTCCTGTGTCCACTCGAACTTGTCCGTCTTCTTCATCAGTTGGTAGAAAGGTAAGGCTTTCTCTCCCAACTTACTAATGAACCGGCTGAGAGCTGCGACTCGGCCGGCTAATCGTTGCACCTCCCGGAGCTTGGTTGGTGCTGGCATTGTGAGTATGTTCTGCACCTTCTCAGGGTTTGCTTCGATTCCTCTTGCGGATACGAGGTACCCTAGTAGTTCTCCGGCTGGCACGCCGAACACGCACTTCTCTGGGTTGAGCTTGATCTGGTACACGTCGAGTGCGGCGAAGACCTTGCGGAGGTCGTCGACTAGGGTATCTTCCTTTCGGGTCGTGACAACGATGTCGTCGACGTAGACTTGGACGATCTGCCCGATTAGCCCCTTGAGGCATGCTTGCATTGTCCGCTGGTACGTGGCACCTGCGTTCTTTAACCCGAACGACATCGTTTGGTAGCAAAAAACGCCGTCGGGTGTGATGAAGGCCGTCTTCTCTTCGTCCTCGACTTTCAGCCTGATCTGCTGGTACCCTGAGTAGGCGTCCAGAAAGGACAGGAGCTCGCAACCTGCTGTCGAGTCGATGATTTGGTCTATCCGCGGTAGCGGGAAGTGATCCTTGGGGCAGCATTTGTTGACTGCAGTGAAGTCAACGCACATGCGTAGTTTCTTCGTCTTCTTTTTCTCTACTAGAACCGGGTTGGCGACCCAGTCCGAATCCTTGATCTCTCGGATAAATTTGGCATGCAGTAGTCTGTCGACTTCCATGGTGATCGCGTCTCGTTTGGGTCCTGAGAAGCGTCGCATGGATTGTTTGACTGGTCTTGCGTCCTTGTGGACTTTCAGAGAGTGCTCGGCGAGTTCCCTGGGTATCCCTGGCATGTCAGAAGGTTGCCATGCAAAGATCTTCCAGTTCTCACGTAGGAACTCGACGAGCGCGCTTTCCTATGCGGGGGTCAGACTCGATGAGACCTTGACCGTCTTTCTGCTGTCAGTCGGATGGACTTGGTGGGTTACGGTGTCGTCGTTCGTGTTGAACGCTGCGTCCTTGGCGGGCTTCTTGCGAGCCGGGAAGACGGTCTTGTCGTTGTCGGCTGATATGGCCTTGAAGTGCTCTTGGACTCCGAAGAACTCAGAAATCTTGGCGAACTCGCGGTCACAGCTGTTGGAGAGCCCGAAGTCACCGCGGACGGTGATTACTCCTTTCGGCCCGGGCAACTTTATCATCAGGTAGGCGTAGTGGGGTACTGCCATGAACCTGGCAAAGGTCGGGCGCCCGAGGATGGCGTGGTATTGTGACTTCCAGTCGACGACTTCGAAGTCGATCGACTCCTTCCAGAAGTGCTCGGGTGTACCGAGGATGACGTCGAGTGTGATTGTTCCCATGGGCGTGATTGCTTGCCCTGGTACTATGCCGTGGAAGGTGGTTTCCGATTCCGGCAATTTCTCCGTCGACCTGTTCATTCTTCTTAGGGTGTCGGCGAATATGATGTTGATGCCGCTGCCTCCGTCCAGGAACACCTTCTTCAGGCTGTAGTCTCCGACCAAGGCCTCAATCACGAGTGCGGCGTGCCCGGGTCGGGTTACCTCTGTTGGGTGATCTGCCCTGGAGAATGTGATTGGTGTCTCCGACCCGCGCAGGTAGTCTGGTACCGCGCGCGGGCTGTTGATGGCTTGAAGTACTTGGCGTGTGATAATTTTCTGGCGCCTGTTCGACGGAGGTCCCCTTTGGATCATGTTCAGATGTCCCCATGCGGCTGGGTACGTGTCGGCTGCTGCCGCCTGACCTTGTTGTTGTTGTTGTTGCTGTTGTTGTTGCTGCGGCTAGGGGAACGCCCCTGCCGCCTGCACTTGGTTGTTGTTTGCGGGTGCTGCCTGGATGGCTAGCTGCGGTGCCGCCTGTATGGCCTGTACCGGGGCGATGATTTGCTGCATGGCATGGTATATCTTTCTTGCTTTGCGACAATCCTTCAACAGGTGGTTGGAACTCCATTTGCCTGTTTCTGGGTTGCGAAACGAGTGATGCTTACAGGGTTGCATCAGCTCCTCTGCTGGGGTCAACGGGCGCCTCCACTCGCGTTTCTGACTTCCATCATTGTGGCCGATGCTGCTGCTGCCACGGTTGTACTGACTCGAGCTGGGCTGGCGACTTTGGTCGTACTGTCGGCTGCTGTCACGTTTGTCCTCACGGGGGGTTTCATAGCCCGCCGCTACTAATTCGATTGAATCGTGGGTGTAACGTGGCTTCTTCTTTTGACGTGCCTCGCGCCAGTTGCTTGTTTCGCCCTCTTTTTTGGGAGAAGTCTCGCGGACGTAGTCCTCTCCTTCGGCCCATTGGTTGGCTGTCTTCATGAGTTCTATTGTGGTCTTCGGCTGGAGCCTACCAAATTCCTCCCGGAGGTCGCGGCGAGCGATGCCGTGCATGAAGGCGTCCATCACTCAATCTTCTGATACGGGTTCCATGGTATTGCGGAGGAGTGTCCACCGCTGGATGTAAGAGCGGAGCGACTCATCCTTTTCTTGCTTGCAGGCCTGCAACTCGATGTAGGTCGTTGGCCTTGCGAATGTTCCCGAGAAACTCTTGATGAAGTTATCCTGGAATTCTTCCCATGTTCGGAAAGAGTCTTTGGGTTGGCTTGTGAGCCACCCGCGTGAGGAGTCTGTCAACATGAGCTGGATGTACTGCATTGCCGTAGTCGATGTTCCGCCTTGGCAGGTGCAAGCGATGAGGTAGTCTTCGAGCCACAGTTTTGGGTCTTGCTTCCCGTCATACTTTGGTGTGCCAGCCGTCAACTTGAAGCCTTTAGGCATGCGGGTGTCGCGGATGTTGAAGCAAAAGCATGCCGCGCCACACGGCTCGAAGTCGCGGTCAGCATGGTCGTATGCGTTTGCCACACTAGCCGAGCGCTCCTTGCGGTTGCGGTCCACCGTCTTCTGTGTCAGGACGTCGCGGAGGTCCTTGACTGGCTGTCGCTGTGCCGCTGGGATGCCCGAGGTTGTTGGTTCGTGCACTCGGTTGCTTGGTCCCTTGGCCGCCAGAGCTTCTTCGATTGCCCTTATGGAGGCAATTTGTTGCTTGTGGAGTAGGGAGCGTGCGTCCCCCTCCGGTGGCTGCGTGAGCCGGAGGTATGTCTCGACTGAGATCAGGGCGGCATTCGCCGTTTTTGGGACGGGTATCCCGTTCTCATCTTCGGTGACGAAGGACGAGTCGAGATTGCGGGTGAGCCTTGTTTGATCGGCTTCTGCCATGTGGGGAACGCGGGCTCTGGTTCGCCGTGCTCCTTGGTTAACCTCTGTATAGGACGTGAAGGAGAGGGCGGCTCGCCTGGCACTCGAGGCATCCGCGTCCCTTTTGCGCCTGAGCAGGTCGGCTTTTTCGGCGCGGATTCGTTCGCCTTCCTTGCGTAGCAAGTACTGGACCGCCAGGTGGTCTTCTCGAGGTGCATTGGGTGGGGGGAACGTGCCCTCGTCCACATGTGTCATGGCTTGGATCGCCATGTCCCGTGTGATGACAAGTTTAGTCTGGTCCGGCATGTCCACCTCTAGCGGATATGCGGGTTCTTCTTCGTCGTCATGCGGTGCTGTGCCGGCCATGAAGACTTGCTTGGGGTAGACTTGAGTCGGAGAGTTGGTGCTGCCGCTGCTGCTTCTGTCGCCCGCTTCTTTCTCGGGGTCGAAAATTGCTGCAACGTGGCGCGCGGCGCGGTCGCTGTCGCGTCTTCTCGCGATTGTCCATGTGCTCACGCTCGCCGGGGCGAGTGCGATTGGCTTGGGGTAGACTTGGGATTTCCACGAAGATGAGGGCGCGCACGACATGGCTGTCGGGCGCGGGCTCCCGGTCACCCGTGCGGGTGCGACAGTCGAGGTGGATCTTGACTTGGTCGACCGCACGACCGAGGTTGGGGTAGTAGACTCGATTCGCGCGGCCGTCGCCGGAGTTGTCGATGTAGATGCCCTCTTCGCGGGTGCAGCGGGCGCAGTCCCTGCGGGTGCGGCAGATGCGGTCTTCACGGGTTCGGCGGGCACGGCCTCCGCGGGTGCGGCAGATGCGATCTCCGCGGGTTCGGCGGGCGCGATGGTTGCCGATTTAGGTGACGCCGTTGCGCGGAGCGCGGTAGTCGTAGACCTGAGTATACCACGACTATCGATGCAACAGAATATGGAGCCGAAGGTGATGTGTATACCTTTGTCCAGATCGGCGTACACCGACTGGTGGGCTGGCGGGTGGATGACGTACTCGAAGGAGCCGAATCGGATCGACTCCCTGACGGCGGACACGCCGATCTTCACTGCGGATGGAGACGGAGCGACCATGATCCTAGCACTTGTTTGACTTTCCCACAGACGGCGCCAATTGACGAGGTGTTAACTCGACAAGTCCCAGGGTTGTGCACCCCGGGTTGATTGATGGGGAGAGAGATGAGTGCAGGTGGTCACGACGGCTGACAAGCAAGGATTTACCCAGGTTCAGGCTCCCGGAGGATAACACCCTACTCCTGTTTGTCTGGTTATTGATGCGAGTTGTGGTTACAATGGCGAGATTGCGATCTCGCTAGGGTTTGTGCCGTAGCTATTTGCGTGTCCTCTGGGACGAGCAACCCTCCTGGCTTTATAGGCAGCCAGGTCTCGGGTGGTTGGTGCCGATGGAAACTACAGATATGGCAGGTTATGCTTCCTAACCGACTTGGACTAGGTTACACGGTGCCCCGCGTGGGCCTTCTGTGGGCCTTCCTGTCCTTGGCGCGGCCCAGGTAGCCTTATCGTGAGCTACCCGAAAGGCAGCCCCACGTCAGATGTGGTACGATTGTTTGTTACAAGTATATTTTTGTTTAATTTCGTGTTTATAACAGTAATACATACCAACTTGACTTGGATATATTTTTATCTAGGACATAGTTGAACCGGAAAATCCAACCGACCCTATTGTCGAGTTTTTTGTAAAAGAAAACAATGATTAGCTAATTAATTTTGTAGTTTAGCTCATTGCTAGCTCATTAATTAGCTAAATAATTGTTTTATATGCATTTTGAGTTAAAATTAAAATATGATTTCTTGTTTTTTATAGTGTTGTCCCGTTCCCTTCCTCACCGCCGTCGATCTCCCGTGCCGCCCCGTCACCGACACCACCTCGGTGAGTCTCTTGTTTTTATCTTTTATTTAAAAAAATCTTAGTTATATAATTATTACTTGTATAATTTTCTTACTTGTAAATTGTTTGTTATATATAGTGTCATGGTTTTGATATCTATCCACACCGGCTCTCGTCCGCTCTATTATTCGGATGTGGTACAATTGTTTGTTATAAGTATATTTTTGTTTAATTTCGTGTTTATAACAATTATACAGACCAACTTGACTTAGATATATTTTTATCTAGGACGTAGTTGAACCCGAAAATCCAACCGACCCTATTGTCGAGTTTTTTGTATAAAAAACAATGAATTGAAAGCAAAATTGAAAAGAAGTGAAGATCTTCGTCTCGAAGAGAAGATGAAATGGGAGTTCAAGATTGTCGACGTCGTCGATGATAAGGAGATCAAGATGGAGGCAATGCGCTTGGATCACGAGATCAAGATGAATGCAATGCGCTTAAAGCTTAAAAAGATTAGAAAATATGTCATTAGTCAATAGGCTTGGTATCATTATGCTGTTGGTTCAATAATTTCCTTAGTTGCGATTTTGATAGCATTTGTTGTTGGATTTAAATTCTTTAGCTGGTTCTATGTTAGTTTCAATTAATGAATGTTTATGAGAACTATGTATTAGATTTGTTTGAATGTGGTGAACGTGTATTAATGAATTTGGTCACGTATCTCTATATTCATGATATATACAGCTATGGTGTAATGGATTTGGATATATTTATATAATGCAGATGAATCGACAATGGATGTACGTTGACCGACGCTCTCTGGAGTTCATGACCGCGTGCTGGATTTTCTCCGTTTTGCTGAGGCAAATAAGCGGGATGGTTTTATGTATGGTCCATGTGGTGTCTGTAATAATATCAGGGGTTACTCCAAATAAAAAACCATTCACATCCACCCGTTTGAGTCTGGTTTCATGTCCGGCTATAATTGTTGGACCAAATACGGAGAAACATGGGTCATAATGCAAGACAATGAAGAAGAAGAGGACGATGACAACTATCCTGAGTTTCCCGAATACGGTGGTACTAATACAATAGGGGAACCTGGAGAAGAGGCGCCTGACGAAGAGGCGCCGGATGAGCCCGCTGATGATCTTGCTCGGGCCATTGCTGATGCACAGAGAAACAGCGTAAGTCAGAGGGAGTGGTTGAAGTTGGAGCGCATGTTAGAGGATCAAAAATAAAAAAATTGTACCCAAGTGTCAAAGATGACCAGAAAAAACTGGGTACCACACTGGATTTGTTGCAATGGAAGGGTGAGAATGATGTATCTGACAAGGGGTTTGAAAAGTTGCTGAAAAAGATAAAGAAGATGCTTCTAAAGAATAACTCGTCTGCCCTCTAGGATTAGAGGTGCAAAAGATACATGCATGCATTGATGACTGCATACTCTACCGCGGTGAGGAGTACGAGAATCTGAATGCATGCCCGGTATGCGGTGCATTGTGGTATATGATCAGGCGAGATGAACCTGGTGAAGTTGAGGGCGAGCGCGCTAGAAAGAGGGTTCCCGCCAAGGTGATGTGGTATGCTCCTATAATACCAGGTTGAAATGTTTGTTCAGCAACAGAGAGCATGCCAAGATGTTGCGATGACACAAAGAGGACCGTAAGAAAGACGTGACATTCAGACACCCCGCTGCTGGGTCGCAGTGGAGAAAAATCGAGAGAGAGTTCCCGGACTTTGTAGATGACGCAAGGAACTTAAGGTTTGGTCTAAATACGGACGGCTTCAATCCCTTTGGTGAGCAGAGCAGCAGTCACAACACCTGGCCTGTGACTCTAGGTATTTACAACCTTCCTCCTTGGTTGTGCATGAAGCAAAAATTCATTATGATGCCAGTGCTCATCCAAGGCCCGAAGCAACCCGGCAGCGAGCTTGATATGTACTTCATGCCATTAGTTGACGAACTTTTAGAGTTGTGGCGGGAAGAAGGGGTACGTGTGTGGGATGAGCACAAACAGGAGGATTTTGACCTTCGAGGGTTGCCTTTCGTAACGATCAATGATTGGCCTGCTCTTAGTAACATCTCATGACAGACAACTAAGGGATACCATGCATGCACACACTGTTTGGATGATACTGAATGTATATACTTGGATAAATGTAGGAAGTATGTGTACTTGGGGCATTGTCGATTTCTTCTGGTCAGGCATAACATACGGAAGAAAGGCAAGCATTTCAAAGGTGAGGCAGATCACCGTAGGAGACCTATGGACCGTACTGGTAAACAAATATTTGATATGGTCAAGGATTTAAAAGTAATCTTTGGAAAGGGTCCTAGAGGACTACAGGTTCCGAATGACGCTAATGGGCACGCACCCATGTGGAAGAAGAAATCTATATTTTGGGAGCTACCATATTGGAAAGTCCTAGAGGTCCGATTTGCAATCGACGTGATGCACGTGACGAAGAATATTTGCGTGAACCTACTAGGCCACTTGGGCGTGTATGGGAAGAAAAAAACACAGAGGAAGCATGGGGAGGACCATAAACGTTTGAAAGGATGAGACGGCCTGCTTCCAGAACACTGATAACCCACAAGTATAGGGGATCGCAACAGTATTCGAGGGAAGTAAAACCCAAATTTATTGATTTGACACAAGGGGAGCCAATGAATATTTATAAGCCTTAACAGATGAAGTGTCAGTTCAGCTGCACCTATGAATAGACTTGCTCGAGACGGATTATCAGTAGCAACAGTTTTATAGAAGTAACAGTAGTGAAATAATAGCGGCATTGAAATAAAGACAACAGTAATGATTATAGTAGACAGTAGGAATAAAATATTATAGGCATAGGGACGGATGAACGGACGTTGCATGGATAAGATAATTCATATAATATCAAGTCATGGGCATTTGCAGATAAATAAGATAAAGCATCCAAGTACTAAGTAACCATAGGCATGTGTTACTATTTAGTTGTGCGTGCTCGCAATGAGAAACTTGCACATCATCTTTTGTCCTACCAGCCGTTTGCAGCGGGGCCTCAAGGGAAACTTAAGGTACTCCTTTTAATAAAGTACCGGAACAAAGCATTAACATTCCGTGAACACATGTGATACTCACATCACAGCCATCCCCTCCGGTTGTCCCAATTGCTGTCACTTTGGGGCCTCGGGTTCCGGACAATAATATGTGCATACAACTTATAGATATGATCAAAAAAAATAATTATCCTCATGATACAATAACATGTTCAGATCTGAAATCATGGCATTCGGGCCCTAGTGACAAGCATTAAGCATAACAAGTTGGAACAATGACGTAAAGTACCAACAACGGATACTAGTCACCATGCACTAATGATATTACAGCTATTACATGAATGATCTCATCCAATCCCTACCATCCCCTCAAGCCTACAGCGGTGAATTACTCACACATGGATGGGGGACACATGGATGGTTGATGGAGAGGCGTTGGTGATGACGGTGCCTCCGTCTTGACGTAAAAAACACCTATAAAAATAGTCTCCCGAGCCCTTTCGGAGGGAGCGCCGCAGAAACCCAGAAACCACGAAACAGAGACTTGGAGCTGCAGATTGGAGGGGGAAAACTCCGGCGGGGTGCTGCCGGTGTGGTCTCCACCTTCTCCAATGACTTCTCCACCGTTTCATTATGAAGAGGGAGTAGTCCACCCCTGGACTATGGGTTTCTGGAAGTAACTTATGTATCTCTCCTCTCTCTTGAGCTTCACTAATTAGTGTCATATGAGCTGTTGAACATGATTATGGTCATATATGTAATACCTTTGTGGTGGATCTCTTAAGTTGATATATGTTATGGTGATTGCAATTGTTATGTCTTTGTTATGACAGTAGATGCATATTATGTACCCCGTTCTTGTTTATGTGTTCTGATCCAACATATGTATGAGGGCGTGTGAGAGGGAACGTGTGCATTAGTTGGAGTAACGGGGGATGGTGAGTGCGGTAAGTTGACAGCAATACCGTGATCCACTTGGGTGTTTACCTTACTTTGTTGCCTCATTAGGGATAAAAAGGAATACCATGCTACCGGGGATATGGGTGACCTTGCCATTTTCTCCATGACTAGATCTAGCATGTTCTTATTCTAACTTCATGTCATAGAACTTAAATCTATACTCTGTTTATCTTAAGGGATAATTGGTTATGTGCCCTACCTACCTCAGTTTTATCTGTCTGTGCCATACCCGCGTAGTTTCTCTCGTCCGTGCCCTGGCTGGCTCGCATATCGCCCAAACGCTCCGTTTCCCTCTAGTCAACCTTCTTTAACCAGTGGGGGTCGGCCTGGTGGGGTTGGCCAGGCGTGGCTCGGCCTGAGTGGTGGGGTCGGCCTGGGTCCTCAAGTGGGGACGGGAAGTGGGTACAGGAAGGGACGAGTCTGACACCCAGGTTGGGTATCTCCGCCCCAATTAACACGTCGTTAACACCGAATTAACTGAATTAACACTAAATTAACTGAATTAACACTGAAATAACTGACAATTCGTTTATTAATACGTCATTCTTTAGTGACAATTCGTTGATTCCAAAGTCGGGACAGGAAGTCCTTGTTTAGTGAGAATTTGTTGATTAGTCCGTCGAATTGAAACTGACACTGAAACTCGAATCCTTGTTTAGTACGTCGAATTAACATTAAAACTAAAATTGAAAATCATTTTGAAACTGAAACCGAAGATTAGGCTTATATTGCGATTATATTAACGATTACAAAAGAAGAGCAGTGCATGCACTGCTAGTATGCCGGCGGCGGCCTAATACTACTACTAATCAGTACTAGTGCAACTAATGCACTTCTACTGCTACCACGACGATCGCCGGCCTCGGCCTCGGCTCCTACACGCGCCGCTTCTTGGCCGGCGGTTCGTCGTCGTCGGAGTCGTCAGAGTCGTCGTCGTCATCCTCCTCCTCCTCGTCATCGTCCTCCTCCTCCTCCTCCTTGTCGCCCTTCGTCAACTCCGGGTCCGAGTCCTCCTCCCCGGACTCGTCGTGATCGTCGTCGCTGGAGTCGGTGTCAGAGTCGTCGGGGTCGGAGCCGCCGCTCTAGTTGTCGTCAGACCCCTCGCCGTCGTCATCGGTGCCGGAGCCGCCGCCGCCATCGTCGTGCCCACCGTTGCCGCCGCCGGCGTGCCCATGACCCTCCTCCCACCACGGGAACGGGTTCCCCTCGCCGTCGGAGTCGCTCGGGATGGCATCGTTCTGCCACCAATGATCCGCCATTGTTATTGGAGAGGAGGGGTTTTTCGGGTTTTTTGGACTAGAGAGAAGAGAGAATGGAGAGAAGAGCGAGTGAACCGCAATGCCAATGCGCATTGGGGTTTTTATTAGTGAAGGGATAGTGATGAATTCACTCCCGCCGGCGCGTAAATCGATAACCACTTGGGGCACCAAACAGGCACATCGCTTCGTTTTCTTGCCAACGCAGTGTAACATGACAACACAATTTACAGATTATATTCGCAATGATGACATCGTGTGACCGCGCTTCACGTCTAGTCGAACTGACATGCCTATAAATGTTTACCATGTCATCTCGTTCCCCTAGACGTGTCGAGTACAAGTGTCGAACAGTTTATGCGCGTCGTCGTTCTGGTCAAAGTTAATGCAGTTGGAGACGCTGTGAGACATCAACACACCAAGCGCAATCTGTACACGAACTGGACGTGAACTGGCACCCACAATGCGCGCTCTGTGTAGTTACGCGATCTGAACGCGTGTAGACCTTGTTTATCAATTTGAACCGTTTGTAATATTTGTTATTGTACTTCTGTCGAACACCTTAAGTGTGCACTCTGGACGCGACATGGCGTGTTCCGAACGTGCCACGACGTGCTCTGGGAGCGCACTGGCGCATATTTGGGCGCGAATTAAGCCTAGACCCTTCTTAGTCACTACAAAATGATACTTTCGTGAGTATTTTGAAATTACCATGTTGCAATTCCAAAACCACTTCTTTTCAACCTTAGACCTCATCGTTTCAGTTTTGCGATATCACATGAGATACATGCCCTTATAATGTTGAATGTATGTAGACTGTGTTTTTCAACTTGAGTCGTTAGTATATGACATATGAAGATTATGTGCGTCGGTTTTTCAATTTTTCGATAATTTTTTAATTTATTATGGTTTCAAATTCGGTCAAACCTAAGTTTGACCAACATTTAAACAAGTTTAAAACATGAAAAATGAAAAACTAAGTATGGATCCTTCTTAGTCACTCCAAAATGAAACTTTTGTGATGTTTTTGAAAATTTCATGTTGCAATTCCAAAACCACTTCTCTCCAACCTTAGACCTCATAATTTGAGTTATGCAATATCACATGAGATCCATGCCCTTCTCCTTTTGAATGTATGTAGACCATGTTTTTCAACTTGAGTCGTTAGTATATGACATAAGACGACTATGTGCGCAGAATTTTCCCTTTTTTGATTTTTTTGAATATTTGAAACTCATTTCAAATGTCGGTCAAACTGCAGTCGTCCGATTTCCTCTAGAACGAATCTGCACGCAGACTTGGGGGGATCCGCGAGAAGCTCATTCTACGATCTGATTGGAATCGCGCGTAGGACAAGAGGTGTACACCCGCTGACGAGTGGACCACGGCGGACCCAACGGGGATTTTGGCTCGCCCACCCCCATTTGCCTCAGTGACACAAAATGGGTATTTTGGCACACCAAATGCGGATTTCGGCTGTTATCCGTCATTGTAACTTAAATGAGGATTTTGGCAAACCAAATGGGGATAGCCATGAGCTTGCTCAAATCTAGCTTGAATGCATGTAAATTTTCAAATGAGCTTGGACTCGCTGAAAAAATGTGTTTCAAATGAGTTTCAAAGGTAGGGTAAACGACCCCATTTCTAAGAAAAAATGGTGGACTCGCTGAAAAATGTGTTTCAAATGAGCTCCAAAGGTAGGGTAAAAGGCCCCATTTCTAAGAAAAATGGTGGACTCGCTGAAAAATGTGTTTCAAATTGTCGTGGTGGTGTCACGGCAGATGCCATAGGATGGCTAATGTGTGGGGCCGATGGACGTTGGTGGATCCGGGGAGGGATAGCGAGCTGAATAGCCCACGCGGGGAGGATCCCAGTGTAACCGAGATCTCCATAGAATCAGAAACAAGAGCAACGCGCTAGAGGGAAGATCTAACAAACAAGAACAAATGCACGAAGGCACTCAACACACAGACGATATACCCAGGTTCAGGGCCCTCGTGAGGAGGTAACACCCCTACTCCTGCCTTTCCTCTCTATATAACTGTGGTATGAGGGCTACAACTTGCTCTTAGATCTCTCAAGGTAAAGAACACAAAGAACTAGATGAACTCAAGGTATGAGGAAGTAAAAGCTCTAGGAGTAAATGCAACTACAGCTTTGGCTCCCAAGTTGGTCTCTGCTCCATAGAAGCAGTTATGACGCCTTTTATAGGGTTTCGGCCAGGAGGGCCGGAAACCCTAAACCGGCTTGGCCCCACCGGACAGGCCTAACCGGCATGTCGTCACCGGCTAGTGCGACCTAGTCGCCGCGCTATCCGGCGTAGCCCTTTCGTCATCATCTCGGCAAGGACAGCAGGCGCCGTCCTGGAACATCATTGTCCCCCTGTCAGCGACAGGACATGTCTTGGCCCATCCCGGATAGCCTTTTCCGGATTGCTGGGCTAGGCAAGTCGTGTCTTGTCGTACCGTTGTCGTACCGGCTGACGCGCTCCCGTGTCAGGCGGGAGGTGACCATGCTTCCGTGTCAGGCGGGAGGTGACCATGCTTCCATGTCAGACGGAAAGGTACTTCCCCCCGCATCAGGCGGGAAAGCCTGCTACAGACCGTTGACGGCCTACCGGGGTCCCTCGTGCCGGTTATCTTCTTGCTCGACCTCGCGAGTCCTTCCTGCACAAGTTCAGGACCGAGATAGATGTTCCGGTTAGTACTTACCCGGATTGCGTATCCGGCAAAACCGAATACACCTCCTTCCGGGAGTTTCCTCGGAGCCCAAGATCCGAGATCCTTTCCGGGTGCAGCCGAGTTCGCCTCAGGATGAGTTTCTCTAGGCCTAGCCTCCCGAAGATGTCTTAGCCTATCAGCAAAGACATCTTCGAGAAGCTAGTTCTTAGAGGAACCATCCGCTGATGCTTGTGCTGCCATTGTGAAGGCTGGGGGTGTCTATTTATAGCTGTTAGAGCTGACCCTTGCGCCTGCCAGAAGGCATTTTGCACACTTCCAGCG
This sequence comes from Poa annua, assembly GCA_026929855.1. Taxonomy (NCBI): domain Eukaryota; kingdom Viridiplantae; phylum Streptophyta; class Magnoliopsida; order Poales; family Poaceae; genus Poa; species Poa annua. The sequence continues at coordinate 49,697,493 of CM049428.1, forward strand.
CTCAAGGGTCAAGTTGCCCCTTCAGCACACCAGGGGGTGTCCCTTGCTCTCGCCAAAGGTCAAGTACTATTGGCATATTACTGAGTTATCCCGGGATCTGCCCTACCCGGGGGGCAGCCCCTTGACACAAATGAGCCCCAAAGATTGGGTAAACGGCCCCACTTCTAAGCAAAAATGGTGGACTCGCTTAAAAATGTGTTTCAAATGAGCTCCTAAGGGAGGGTAAACAACCCCATTTCTAAGCAAAATTTGCAAACTGAAGTGGATTTACACACACAATTGGAAACGTCAAGCACAAGGCCATTGCCAAATTTCATGGTGGTTCAAAATGAACTTTCCCTTGCTAAATTATAAAATAGATCAAAAACTAATAACTAAATTGGCACTTGCCCTTAATAAAGCAACTAATAACTAATATGGACTACTACTCGTCGCCGTCATCGGAAACCTCCACCGACTCGGCCTTGCCCTTGCCCTTGGCATCGACCTCTTCTGGGGCTTTGCTGTTCGATGCCGACCACATGTCCTCCTTCTTCCCCTTGCTCTCCGAGTAGATATTGAGCCGTTGCTGCTCGGGGGCGGAATGCTTGGCCAGGTCCATGGCTCTCTGGTCGGCCATGGCCCAGGCCAAACCCAGGTCCAGGACCTCCGTGACCTCCTCCTTCCAGGCCATGGTCCAGTCCAGACCCTGGTCGTCCTCGTCGGACAGATCGATGAAGGGAATGGGATCGGGAGCAATGGCCCTGCCCATGCCCCTTGGAGACTCCCCGTCCCATGCCGCTTCCCTCGCTCGCCTCCTGCTCGAACTTGGAGGAGTACGCGCACGCCCACTCCCCATGCCGCTTCCCTCGCTCGCCTCAAGAAACCAAGGATAGGGGACGTGGCGGCGGCGGCGGCGGCGGTTCGAGCTGGGAGTGTGATGCTCACGGGTGTGAGGAGTTGGAAAACCCCAAGAGGAAGGTGTGATGAGCGTAGTAGCAAGTTTCCCTCAGTTATGAAACCAAGGTTATCGAACCAGTAGGAGATGACGAACACAACGAAGGTCTCCCCGGCGCCAGAAAAGTGCTTGGTGTGGAAGGGAGGTGGAATCTGCACAACACAATCAGGAAACTTTGCTCCAACTCAAAAGTGAGGTTGTCAATCTCACCGGCTTGCTGTAACAAAGGATTAAACGTATGGTGTGGAAAATGATGTTTGCAGAGAATGAAAGAAAGCAGTTGTGTCTCTCCATAAATAATAATAGTATACATGCGGGTAAACAAATTATAGCTGGGCAATTGACAGAATGAAGAACTGCACAGTGATGCATATACCATAGTCATGATGTCTAGTATGAGATTCATTTGGGCATTACAACAATATACATAGACCGTTCCAACCGCATCTATGACTAATAATCCACCTTCCGGTTAGCGTCCGTACCCCTTTCAGTATTAAGTTGCAAGCAACAGATTATTGCATTAGGCAAAGTGTGTAATGTAAGTAATACAATTATCCTTAGACAAAGCACTACTGTTTTATCCCTAGTAGCAACACTACATCTACAATCTTAGAGGTTGCTGTCACTCACCCAGATTAAATAGAGACATGAACCCACTATCGAGAATAAATACTCCCTCTTGGACTCACAAGCATCTACTTGGCCAGAGCATCTACTAGCAACGGAGAGCATGCAAGATCATAAATAACACACAACATGATATATTATGAAGCAAATGACATAGTATTCAATATCCATCGGATCCCAGCAAACACAACATGTAGCATTACATAAAGATGATCTTGATCATGATAGGCAGCTCACAAGATCTAAACACGATGTCACAAAAGGAGAAGACAACCATCTAGCTACTTCTATGGAGCCGTAGTCCAAGGATGAACTACTCACGCATCAGTCCGGAGGCAGGCATGGTGATGTAGAGCACTCCGGTGGTGATTCCCCTCTCCGGCAGGGTGCCAGGAAGAGCTTCTGAACCCTCCCGAAGTAGGGTTGACGACGGCGGCGGCTCCGAAAAGGTTTCTGGAAAAGTGTTCGGGTTGTTTACGTTTTCACGTCGGGGGGTATTTGTAGGCGAAAGGGCGAAGGCGGTGGAGGCCCGAGGGCCCCACACTTGTTGCTCGCTCGGCTGGGGGGGGGAGGGCGCCAGCCTATGGTGTGGGCGCCCCTCGGCCCCACTCCTTCTTGTCTTCAGTGTTCTGGAACCTCCCGAGAAAAATAGGCACTTTGGCTTTTGTTTCATCCAATTCCGAGAATATTTCCTTAACAGGTTTTCTGAAACCAAAAACAACAGAAAACAGGGAACTGGCACTGTGTCATCTTGTTAATATGTTAGTCCCAGAAAATGCATAAAACCATATAAAATGTATACAAAACAGGTAGGCAATTGGTATAATATAAGCATGAAACACAAGAAATTATAGATACGTTTGAGACGTATCAAAGTGGAGCTGCCATCACCACGAGGCATGGAGAGATACGGGACTAGACGAAGGTGTCTAGAAGAGGAAGAGGGGATTTGTGAGCGCAATGGGCAAGGAGATGGCTCCTTTTAATGTTAGGAGCAGTTTGGACGGCGTCGCGGTCTACACGGCAGTAATGGCGACCGGGCATTGATTTGGCTCCAGACTGCTCATCTTGCAGTAGGATAGAGTAGGAAAGAGAGACGCGAGTACGGCGGAGCAGATGCGCGTCCGGTCCGGCAGTGTAGGCGGCTGATAATCCCTAAGAGCAAGGAATCACTGTAGTACCTCTCAATGTGGAAGTAGGGTATCGATCCGTAGGAGCAAGAAGTAAAAGTTATCTATTCTCTACAACTAAAGTGTCACAAGTTTTAGTTGATTATGCACTAAACAAGTCTAAAGAACAAGAAGATTGTTTTAATTTATGGAAGTTTAATGTAACAAAACAAGAATGTAAAAGTGTCCCAATCCTCTTCAATGCAAGAGGACAAGACAAAGGTTTTCTCTTATAGGAACAATGAACATGGGTTCATGGATTCACTCAATCCTCTCTCTCCCGTCTATGGTGATTATCATGTTATAGATAAAGTAAACACAATTGTCATGTTTTAATGGTAGCTTTTATGACGGCTATATGTCCTAAAACACATAGTTGAAAGAAATACTCATTTGTGTTGCAAGTGTCACCCTTGTAAGGCTAGCGTGGTTGCTGTCACACCCACATCATACTTCTCCCTTTTTACCCCCAGATAAAGGATATTGGACGGTACTGTGTCACTCAATACCTATGCCTTCTGTCACATTGGCACTTCCGTACCCACATACATCATACTTCATAATGGATAATATTCTAAACACTAGTGCAATGATTCGTATTTCGTGTGCATGACCACAACTCTCTCATCTATCTACACTTGGTGGTGTCAATCACCTCATGACAAGGATAAAAAAGGCATTATGCATAACTCAAACCATCACATGCCTCATAGAATATCTCCAAAGTATGACAAGCCATAAAAGATCCAACACAACGGTAAATGCATAACTAATATCATCTCACACCACAATATCCAGCATAGGAATTACTGTAGCGTACCTGCTCTTTAAATAAGGTAGATACCTGTGTATAGTGCAAATCCCTGGATCGATTCATTTGCACACACGGTTTACGATGTAATATCACAACAAAGGTCAATTTTATTACATCGATGATCCAGAATTACAAAATATTTGATACAAGTTGCATAGTATAAAGCTAGCATTGAAAAAGTACACAGCGGAAATTACAACAGCAGTGAGCCTCTATAACTTTCATGCTGCCACAGGCGAAAACATGTTGGTTGTAGACTCGAAACCTTTAACGAAACCTCACTCGTCATCTGATCAATCTGCAACAAGAAAAATATTGCAACAACGTGGGTCAGATTCCATTAAAAATGGAGTCTGGCAAGTGACACTATGGTGGACACTTAAGGCAGTAACTCTAAAGCCTATATGAATATTTGGCTGGTGGAGCTCAAGGCTAATTTGCATAAAGCCAATTTTTCCTACTCTTTTGAAAACACTTTTCTTGAAATCCATATGAGTATGGCATGAAAACCATAAATCTCATCTTCCCTTGTTCACCCATCAAGTTTTACTTTTGAAGTTGGAATGATGGAATCCTCCGTTGACGTCCTTGATCAGCTGCTCAAAATTGTCCGTAACCGGGGACACGGCTAAGTACTTAGTTTTACACTCTGCAGAGGTTGTGCACTTTCACCTTTAGACTCAATTTGTCCGAGAAATCCTATACACGCGGAGTGTATTAAGGAAAGGAGAGAATTGAGACAAGAACTTTCAGAAGAAGAATGCAACCATACTAGCAAGACCCGTTCCACCTATCATCCCTCTACATCTGCTTGTCAAGCTGACAGGTTGCACCCTCACAACTTAATTATTCTAGACAGAGCCCATTGTCAAAAGGCTGCACGGGAAGCAATCGTCACTTGGAGTTCCTTCAGATTCCTCTGTTCCTGGGTGGCCGTTCTCAAGTGTACATACTCGCCATAGAAATGGACCTGAGTAGCCACTCAACATAAACCATCCGACCAATTACCACCCAGGTCTTTCATTCTTAACTTAGTAGAATTTAGATTTTCACAAAACAACATTTGCATAGCAACAATAATTCTACTAAGTATTGCATAGGAACCTAGACACAGGTATAGGGATTCTACAGGTTTAGCATAGTAACACATGCATATAAAAATACACTAAGTAATGCATAAAAATAGGAAGTTTATGAGGTGTGCCACTTGCCTTTGAATGTTGTCGTTGTTCACAAACTCTTTTCAACAACGAACGTTTGCTCTCCGTTTAATCTAAACAATATAAGCAACATTACAACAATCAACAGCAAGCACAAATCCACAATGCAAACAAACACATACTAGATGAATAAATAAGTTTTATAAAACTTTCTAAGGAAAATATGTTTGTGCATGATGTGCAAAATATTCCTAAGGCTAGAAATGCTTTTTCATGCCATGGAAAATCTTTTAAGTTAATGCAAGGCAAAGTGTTGGTCAAAAAGGACTAAGGACTAAAGTCTTAAGTTGGATAATCATACTTGGTTTTATATCTTCTTAAAACAAGCACTCTAATGGCTTAGCCATGATGTGCAAAATACTTAGAGAAAAATACTAAGTCATTTGTTCAAGATGATCACAATTATTATCAACTCTTTGTAAATTGGACATTCACTATAGTGAGAGAGACAGACACCCGGCCAGCCACTTAAATTGTGGAACAGGTCTCATGTACGTGGACATGTAAGGTTTGTTTCCAGGCCGCTTCATCCCACTATGCTGCTAGGATCCAACAACTTCAAGATGATAACATCATGATCAAAATTTGTTTAAGTCTAAAAGACAAGATTAGGAAAGAGGGAAAAGATAGAAAGAAAGATGTAGTTGTCCTTCAGGCTTCATCTCCAGACTTGTAATATTCTCCTTGATGATGTCTTGATTAAATTCTTGGTAGACTTGAATAATCTTCAGACTTGATGATTCTTGTATCCTCGAGGCTAGTCTTGAATTTACTTAGTCTTCGTGAAGTCTCAGAGTAGAAGAAGGACAGAGAGAGAGACTTAGAGAATAAAAGGAAGGTTGGCCTTCTTGAACTTCTTCTCACTTTTCTTCTAAGTGCTCGACATCTTGGGGGTGCTTCCAGAGTCTGTTTTCTTCTAAGTCCTTCATGAACTTCTTCTTGATTTTCTTCTAAGTGTTTCCTCCTTGAAGATACTTCTGAAGTCTTGATTTTGGCTAAGTCCTTCATTGGTCTTCCAGCTCCATCTTGAAAACTACTAAGTGTCTAGTGCATAGCACTTTTCACAAAATACTAAGTTTGAAAACAATCCTAATTTAGAGAAAACTATTGAAGAGGGGTTTTCCCTTTGAGAATTATATCTACAATATAAAATATGCTATGAATGAAATGAAATTTTAAATCACAAGAAACATCCAAATAACTTTTATGATTTCTTTATAAATATGCATGAATTTATAAATGCAATTTAATTAATTTCTGATTTTGGAAAATATAATAAAAGGAATAATTATAAGATTAAAGTTTCCTATGATTAAACTTTCATAATTTTTTTTATACTTAGTGTTAATAGACAGAGAGCATTTAATTAAATCTATTGCAATTGGATTTAATCCAAAATAATGTTTCTATTAAAAGTTATTTCAAAATTAGTCAAACTATTCAAATTAAACACACAACTATGAAATCATTCAAAATTTACTCAAAAATATTTAATAACAGTGGCATTAATTTACACATATTCCAAAGTTTCTAAAACATATTTATTTGCAATTTTTGGATTTCTAGATTTAAAGTTATTACAAATATACTCAATTCACCATTTGAAATTTGAATATTTTATACTAAGTCAAATTTGAATTTTGTCTGATCCAAATTATTCTACATGTCGAGAGCTTTTCAAATATATAAAATTTATTAAATTTGGAGTTGTGGTTATAAAGTTATGGATGTTTTAATTACAGGGGTGTTTCTGTAAAATTGCCAATTAAATTTAATTACGAAATTGATTATACACGTCAGCGCTGACTGTGTGCTGACGGGGCATGCCACGTGGCGCTGACGTGGATAAGTTATCTGATCTGGGCCGTCTGATCTGGATCTGACGGTCCAGATCGGAGCGTACCCGTTCGTCCTCGACCAACTAATCTAAGCCGTAGAGATCAAATCGGACGGCGCAGGAAGCTTGGACCATACCGTGGCGGCGCAACCTCGCCGGAGAAGAGAACGACGGCGGCGCGGCTCCGGCGTGGATGGTTTTCTCGCTCCCGTGGTCACCTCACTCCAGAGAAATGACGGCGAGGCGTGGGAGGACACGGCGAAGAGGATGGACGGGGTGGAGGCCTCGATGGCGTCGCGTAGAGGCGTGGAGTCGCGGGCGGACGCACTGCTTGCTCCGGCATCCTCGGCAGTACGTGCCCCTCTTCGTTTGGCTGCGGAAAGAGAGCTCCAGAGCATGAGATGGTGCGCACGGACACAACGAATCCGTTGGAGGGAGCCTCGGGCTCGGGGATGGTCTACCTCGCCGGGAAGGGAGGAAAAACGGCGGCGGAGGAGGCGAACTCCGGCGTGCTCGTACGGCGGCCTGGCGGCGTCCTTGGGCTAGGGTTTTGGGGCAAAAGACAGAGGAGAACGCGGGGGTTTATATGGGCTCATCCATGGTAACGAATCCCGCACGAATCGCTCGGATTTGAGATCGAGATCGGGTGCGGATTTCTCGGCCGGAGGTTGAAGATGGGCTGACGTCAGCATGACGTCAGCAGTTTTTCTTTTTCTATTTTTATTTGTTTAATTCATATCTTTTGATTTAAATGTCCAAATGATGTCAAATTAATTTCTAAAAATTTGTAATATTATTATCCTTCTGTTAAACCAATTGTGGAATTGTTTTGAACACTTTTCAAAAATAATATTTTGAAATATTGATTAATTACAAATTTGACACTTAAAGTTAAAATTTGAATTTCTATCTTATTTAGATTTTCTTTTGGCTAAATAAAATTTGTAAAATACCCACATTTCAATATGTTTGAATTTAAGTTATTTAAACTTGTTTTGCTGAAATCATTCATCTTTATTTTGGCATAATATTAAAGAACTAAATATAAATAATGTTTAGGAAATGTGGAATATAAAGTATTCATTTTTAATTGAATATAACTTGTGCATCATTATATTTTATATTATGATAATTTCATTTGAAAACTTCATAACAACTTTGGAAAGGATTTTTGTTTTAGTTCTATTCTTATTTAGAATATATTAATCATTTCATGCTTGGGAAATAGATGAAATTCTTTTAAGCAAGTGAGATGTTTATTTGGCTAATTCATTAATTTAAATTCTATGAAGTTTTAAAGTTATACTCTATAGGCTTATAATTTCCAAACTATATTTTGAACATAGTTAAAGGAATGAAAACCATTTAGTAATTATATACTATTTTGAATAATCTTTTATTTATGAATAGTTATGGCTAAGTGGTTTAATTCAAATAATTATAAAGAAACTAATTTATTTAAAATAAAAATGGATTGTAGTTTCTAAAATATTTGTCAAATTATATTTTAAGGTTTTGAATTACATGGAATAATAAAATGTTTTAAACTGTGACATTGGAAATATTAAACCTTGAAGTCTTTTATAGTTGGTTTTCTCATACATTTAATATTGTATTTTAATAAAAAGAAAAGTTTTAAATTTTAGTGCTTTTTGAACATTATAAAATGTTGGGATGTTACAATTACATAGATAGATCCATAATCATGCAAGGCACATCATATGGACTTCAACAATGATCATACATAGAGAGATTAGATCAAGTTACCACCACAAACCCAAAGTCCAAGGGGTGGACTACTCCCCCTTAATCATGGTGGCGATGGTGGAGATGTTGGAGAAGATGGAGACCACCCCGGTAGCGGTTGCCCTAGGGGACGGAGGCTCCTTCCCCCTTCTTCTTCCTTGGTGATGGTGCAGCAATGGAGGAGCTCCTCCCCCTCCTTGGAGGCTGCCAAGAGGAGGAAAATTCGTGACTTTTGGTGGCTTGCTTGGAAAATAGGGTTTCCCTTCATTATATAGAGGTGGAGATGCAATCCAGCACATGGGATGGATGCCCCTTTGATACAAGGGCTCTTGGGAACCTCTAGAAGCTTCCTAGGAACCTCTCTCAGCCCTAATGAGGCCCCAATTCATGGCTTGGCCGAATCCAACAAATTTGGTAAGAGTTGGAGTCAATAAAGTCACAATCTTTCAGATTTCCGTAATCAGATCTTTGCCTTCGGTGGAACGGGTCTTCTGATCACGTACGGACTCGGATTGGTCCAAACTTTTAGTCCACAAATATGGAAATAAAATTCCGTACAACTTTCTAGTTTTATTTTTTCCATTTGATGTCGTCTTCGGGGGTATACGCTGCAATCTTTGAAAACTTATCTGCAGGGAAATATTTAAGGAAACTCCGAATTTCACCACAATGAGTGATTTTCTTCCATATTCGTTTATTCCCTACACAACAAAGTGTAAAAAAAGAATTTGTGCACTTTTGCAACTATTAATAAGTTAGCTCCAATAAATATAATAAAGTTGTAAATAAATAAGGATTCTAGCATAATTAATAAACTACAAAGTTTATGTATGCATTTTACATGCATCAACATCCCCAAGCTTAACCCATTCTCGTCCTCGAGTATGAAGGTGACAAAAATTAACATGAACTTTGTAGTTTAACACTAAAGTAAGATACAAAAGATGATTACTATTGCTAGATAGAGTCAAATGATTCATTCTTAATAAGGAGTAGCAACATACAAGATATATTATCAAGTGATATCAAATATTTAAGATAAAAATGTTCAATGATAATTCATAAAGTGTAACATAGAAGAAAAGTTCTATGTACCAAATGAATGCATAATGAAAAGTAAAAATATCCTATATTGGTCATAGAGTATTCTTATGGAAATCTGAATATAAAAGGTGGACACTTTGAAATGATATACAAATAAGTAGAGGTATAACATGCAAGAGTATCATCTAGCTTCCAAATGCTTCAACTTGAGTTAATGTTTGCCATGTAGTTTCCATTGGTGTGAAGTTCTCATTACACCTATCGTAGCATCTTTAGTGATTAATAGTTGAAAGTGAAAGCAAATATGATTTATGTGCTTGACAAAGTATGGGTCAAAAGTCTCATGCCCCTTGAAAACAAAAACCTCTCCGACTGTCTACTCAACTTGGTCCACAAAGTAAGTGAAGGTTACAGTCATCGTGAGTAAAAGTGGCATCATAGAGAGTATCACCCCGGGTACCCTTTGCCCTAGGACACGGAGTGAGCACATGTCCAAATGACAAAGCAAGCAAACAGTGGACATCTCAACATCTCTTCCTTTTACTAATGCTTTTTTCTTGTAAATGCTTTTTATGTTGTGAGATGTATCATAGATTCCTCCACTATGGGTGTGTTGCAAATTTCCACCATGGGCCACATGGCTTAAGTTAGCCGCCACAGGTGTCTCTCTAGCCATTAATACCACTCGCCCGAACTTACTAAATTTCCATCTTTATTTCACGCAATGTTTGGCATCCATCAACAAAAGAACATAATATCAACTTAAATGAGATACAGAACACGTTGAATGCTTGCCATGTGACGTCACATATGAGCTAACTCCCAACCAAAGACCTTTGTGAATCCCAAAACATCATAATTTTAATCACAATGGGTCAAGTTTATTAAGTGCAATAAAAGTAATGTGTGCGTCAAGTTCGTGAGAGCTTTTTAACCAACTTTGCCCATGACAATCCCAATGACATAAGCATCTTAATTTGGAAGCATAGATAAAACAATATAACATGGTAAACATACTTGGAATAGCATATTAGCTAATTGGTAGGTATGGTGGACTCACTGGAAAAACTTGGTTGAAGGTGTTGGAAAACAAGTTTTTTACACGTTGGAATTTTTGGGCTAGCAAGAGGGAGAAAGTTGACCGTCTAAATGCATGCATAAGTTCCCATAGAGCTAATCATTCCATGTTAAACAAAGTAAAGTATCATTCAGAATATAAAACATGAATAAGAAATAACTCTTGATAAAACAGTTGCATATTAATACTCACTAAAAAGCACATGAATCATGCAACTATATGTATCTTTTTAAATCAACTCAAACATGCTCTTCCCAATATTTTTAATAGCATCCAAATTAATTCAAACCAAACTTCCAGCACCTCTCTCATAACATAAATGAAAAGTGGTGGTCTCAAACAAAAAACCAAACCGAAATAAAAAGAACAAAAAGAACGCTCCAAGTTTATGCGATAAAGTGCAATGAATGAAAAACAGAAGTTAGACGTGTGCAAACCGATAGTGTGTTGGTTCAGTGGGGTTGTCTTCACATCCCCAAGATTATGGTCTTCACCATCCTTGGATAGCTCTTGGTGCATCTCCTCTAATCCCTGTGAAAAAACTTCAAAACACCGTTTCTCCCATTTCTTTTCTGTGGGGTGACATTAGTAGGCACAAAACAATAGAATTGATTGCTGTATGAAATCCTTATACAAACATGAGAAACATGTCCAGAAAGTTTATAATGTTGTATTTCTTCTAATAAACTCAATTGGATAAAAAAGGTTCAAGTTAAAAGCTCAAAGAATGCATAAAACAAAATGGGACTGAATCTGTAAAAAAAAACAGCAGCAGCAAAACACATTTTTTTACCCAGCTTAAATTTGTCTAAAAAATCTGAAACAATTCATTCTTACATAGGATGCAAAGTTGCAACTACAGTTCAAATTTCAGCTCATTCGGAGTTACATAATAGGAATGAAAAATCATACCGTGCACAGATTCGTGCTGGAATAAAATCTCCGAATACAAATATCAACTTTTTCAAACCAAAATGGGTAAAACTTGGCTCTTTATTAAAATTTTCAGAAACAAAAATAAAAACTAAGTCTCTTGTTACAGCAAGAGGACACAAAGAAATTCAAAAATAAAACAACCGGGTTGCCTCCCGTAAAGAGCTTTCTTTATATCCATATAGCTAGGCTTACTTACTTGGTATGAAGATGGTTGGAGTGAGGTGGCTTGGCATCCCCAAGCTTGAAATCTTGTACTTACTTGCTATATGTAGGGTGAGCCTAGGGGTGGCATCCCCAAGCTTCAGTGTTTGTCCCTCTTGATCTTTGTTCATCACCCTCAACTCTTACACTTGAAATTCTCTTGACACAAAACTAAACATAAAACTTGATTAGAGGGGTTAGTGTCTGTCGCTGTCCGAAATACCCTTGTGCCTACAACATCAGCGATCCCGTGATCAGTCTGTCGCTGAGCACAATCAAACTGGTATCAAAAGAACATCCATAATTACCGAAGGAATTACTTACTTGATTGAAGCCATAATCTTCAATAAGTTCTTGCAGCGGAAAACACCAACCAACATGGGGCCCGAGTCATTTGCCAAGACACCTACAGGCAGCTGACTGGGAAGACGGCCTAGTTCGCAAGGACGTCATCGGTCTCTCGGTCTCCAGCATACTTCTTCTTGAACTCTGGACATGGGAATATCCAGGGACACAGCCATGAGTACATTTACGTACTCGCAAACTACCCCAACATGAGCATATACTTCTCTTTTATTTGTTGGAATAAAACTTGGTTTCCTTTGAAAACTCTACTTCCTTGTTAAAAAGGGAAGGATAGACCTTTGTTTAATAAAACTTTGTTTTGAAACCTCTATACCTTTATTGAAAAAGGAAAGAATGTTTTTAGAACTTTTCCCATAGATCTGCCTTTGTGAGAAGTCTCTTTAAAACTTTTTCCCAAAAAGACATCTTTGATGAAAAAGGTAAGAAGTCTCTTTAATAAACATTTTCTCGGAAAATCACCATTGTATCTGTTTCCCCAAAACTCCTCCTTTTTCAGACCATAACCCGTCAGGGTTCATGGTCTCCAACAACCTCATACCGGTCCGTTGGTATAGGTGCATGGGTCATTCTCCACTTCCTTCTCTTTTTAAAACTCAATTATTTTCTCAAAACTTGCACATAGGTCAGAGTAGGGCCTCCCAACTGTCCATATCCGAGGACTCGGCTATTCGAATAGTTTTATTACCCTCTGCAGAGGTAGCACGCTTTTCCCACATCCATCCGGTAACTCATCGTGTTAGCCACGTCTCGCCATACAAGGTGTATGCAAAGTTGAGACACCGATCCTAGTCTGTCCTTTGCTCATGCTAGTATAGGAACCTGCCCATATGATACTTTCCATCAACACTTAACCCAGCCCGTCGGGAACTAAGTGTGAGGACTCATAGTTTTATCTAGCGATGTATAGGGGACATCCTTCTATCCTCCTCCTTATCTTTTCATAGAGTTTGAGCGAGGACCCAGGTCAAGGTAGGTCCTCAGACCATCCCTCCATGCATGACGGAGTTGTCTCCGTCGATGAGGTATCCCATACTAATAAGAGCAAACTATATGACCAAGCCCTTTCCCATATGTGGGTAGATGTGGTCGCACAGGTTATCGGCTGGTCGACGTAAGTACAAAGACACAATGTGCATTTTCATAAACATCACCATTCACCATTTCTCCATTTCAACACCACATCTCGGTATTCCATGTCCACGCAAGTATTTTCAAAGGAGTAAACGATATTTTTCCCATCCTATAGTTAGAAAAAGAATTTCCATCTAATATCACCATGTAGGGTGTCAAAATAATATACTTGTATTTTGGAAAAGGGTTTTCAAAATCACAGCTTTAGTGGCAACCACCACATAAATCACATATGCTCTTTATAAGTAAAACATGTGAACCAAAATAGATGTATAAAGATGCAAGCTCAGGGGATAGCTTGCCCGATTTCCGCATAATGCTCCTGGGCTTTTTCTAACTGATCAAGAATTAACTCCCATCCTTCTTCGATAAATCCTTTCCAAATACCACTCCGGTAGCGTTTATAACTAGCGTCGCAACATGAAAATAAAACAACAGGCAATAACCAACATAGATAGATCCATAATCATGCAAGGCACATCATATGGACTTCAACAATGATCATACATAGAGAGATTAGATCAAGTTACCACACAAAACCCAAAGTCCAAGGGGTGGACTACTCCCCCTTCATCATGGTGGCGATGGTGGAGATGTTGGAGAATATGGAGACCACCCTAGTAGCGGTTGCCCTAGGGGACGGAGGCTCCTTTCCCCTTCTTCTTCCTAGGTGATGGTGCAGAAATGGAGGAGCTCCCCCCCCACCCCCCCTCCTTCGCGGCTGCCAAGAGGAGGAAAATTCGTGGCTTTTGGTGGCTTGCTTGGAAAATAGGGTTTCACTTCATTATATGGAGGCGGAGATGCAATCTAGGCCATGGGATGGATGCCCCTTTGATCCAAGGGCTCTTAGGCACCTCCAGAAGCTTCCTAGGAACCTCTCTCAGCCCTAATGAGGCCCCAATTCGTGGCTTGACCGAATCCAACAAATTTGGTAAGAGTTGGAGTCAATAAAATCACAATCTTTCAGATTTCCGTAATCAGATCTTTGCCTTGAGTGGAATGGGTCTTCTGATCACGTCCGGACTGTGATTAGTCCAAACTTTTAGTCCACAAATATGGAAATAAAATTCCCTACAACTTTATAGTTTTATGTTTTTCCATTTGACGTCGTCTTCGGCGGTGTACGTTGCAATCTTTGAAAACTTATCTGGAGGGACAGATTTAAAGAAATTCCGAATTTCACCATAATGAGTGATTTTCTTCCATATTCGTTTATTCCCTACACAACAAAGTGTAAAACAAGAATTTGTGCACTTTTGCAACTATTAATAATTTTGTTCCAATAAATATAATAAAGTTGTAAATAAATAAGGATTCTAGCATAATTAATAAACTACAAAGTTCATATATGTATTTTACATGCATCAGCGGCGAGGCAGCTTTTTGCCGGCCAGGGGGCACAGCATTGAAGGCGCGGCGAGCGCGGTTGGAACGGCATGGACACGCACGTACGGCCGTATGCATGCAAGTGGGACGGGGTGCATGCACTTTGCTGGGCCCACAACTAAGGTCAAACGGCCGACCCCACTAGCCGACCCCAGGAAATCCCAGCCGAGCCGCGCCAAGCCGACCCCACCAGTCAGGCCAAGTGACAGTTGACCAGAGGGCAACAGAGCGTTTGGCCGATTTGCGAGCCAGCCAGGGCACGGACGAGAGAAACTACGCGGGTTTGGCATAAACGGATAAACTAAAGATAAACAGGGCACAAAAGCAATTGTCCCTTATCTTAATTACTGAGGTGTTATGATTTAGTTCGCATCTTGGTGGAGTATAAGAGAGGTTAATAACCAAAAGACCTCCGTGTTAGTATGTGATGCCCATATTATTAATAACTTGTCTTGTTGTAATCTCATATGTCAATTCCTATGTTCCATTATCTACCACTATATAAAAGAGAGAGTGCATTTGTGAAACCATGAACCGAGTCCATTTTTAATCATAAGAAACACCTTTCCAACACTTTATAAGCACTTTACATTTTGTGTCATTTACAAATACGAAAATACAAAAACACTTTTATATCTTGCAATCATCACACAAAACAAAAAAACATCATCAATTATCATTTACACCATCCTTGCATATTTATTTACCATCATTGCATATTTATTTCTTGTTTGGCATTTACTTTGTTTTCATCTCTTTGCTCACACCTTGTGCTTGACAACCACTTGGTGAGGTTGAGGGCACAAAACATCTTGTTTTGTTTTGCAGGTAATCAAGAGAAGGACAAGAGGATAAATCTTCTACACACAGTTCCCCGAGAGTTCGATATAAACCCTCGAGTCCCCCTTGTGGGGAAAACAAGTCTTCCACATCTACAAACTCTGCACTTGGAGCTCAACCAAAGCGTATTATCTTTACACCCATCACTCCCCATCTCCAGATTCGCAATCCTTCCGTCTCGTGCAGACCTTCTCCCCGCCGTTCACACCCGTAGTCGGAATGGCCGCCGGCAAACATAGTGCAGCGGCGCGAGGGAAGAAACTCAAGCCATATTGGTTGAACCGGCCGAGCAAAGTGGACGAGTGATGTCTATGCACGCTTCTATTCTCATAGACAACGTTGGGCCTCCAATAGCAGAGGTTTGTAGGACAGCAGCAAGTTTCCCTTAAGTGAATCGAACTCAGTGAGGTAGAGGTCAAAGATATCCCTCTCAATCAACCCTGCAATTAAGATACAAGAAGTCTCTTGTGTCCCGAACACACCCAATACACTTGTCAGATGTACAGGTGCACTAGTTCGGCAAAGATATTGTGAAATACAAGTAATATGCATGATTATAAGTGGTAGTTGCAATCTGAAATAAAAATGGCAGCAAGAAAACATGTAGCAGAACTGGTTGTAAACGGTGTTTCAATGCTTAGAAACAATACCTAGGGATCATACTTTCACTAGTGGACACTCTCAACAATGACCTCATAATTGAATAAATAAATACTACTCTCAAACACTCTCTTGTTGGATGACAAAAACCATTCATTGCGTAGGGCTATAAAAGCACTCCCCAAAGTCTGAGTAAACAAACACCACAACGTCATAAGAGAGACACACACGATGCGCACACTATCAACTTCACACCGTGGAGAGTAACTCCGGAGTTTATATTAAAATAACCTCTAGAGTGGCATAATAGATAGAGAGTAACATCTACTTATTCAACTACATTATAAAGCTCATCCTCACGTAAAGATCACACCATGGGAGAGAGAGATAAACCACATAGCTACCGGTAGAGCCCTCAGCCTCGAGCGAGAACTACTCCCTCCTCATCATGGGAGTCAGCAGCGGCGATGAAGATGGCGGTGGAGTCGGTGGAGATGGCTTCCAGGGGCGATTCCCCGTCCCGGCAGGGTGCCGAAACTGAGACTTATGTCCCCTGAATTTGGGTTTTTTGTGGCGGCGGAGCTTCAGACTCTTTTCTGGAAAACGTCAATTGTTTTAGGGTTTTCGGGCAGAGGTATTATAAAGGCGAAAGGGCGATGTCGGTGGGCGCCCGAGGGGCCCACACCATGTGGTGGCGCGGCAGAGGGGGACCACGCCACCATGTGGTGTGGCCGCCTCGATGACCTCCTTCGTTTCCTCTTCGGACTTCTGGAACGAGTCGGGAAAAATAGGAAGGTTGGCTTTTGTTTCGTCCAATTCCGAGCACTTTCGTTTTTGGGCGTTTTTTGTGAGACACAAACATAATAAACAGAAACTGGCACTGTGGCATCTTGTTAATAGGTTAGTCCAATAAGTGTCATAATATGATATAAAGTGTATATAAAACATGTGATAATTGGTATAATATAAGCATAGAACAACAAAAATTATGGATACATTTGAGACGTATCAAGCATCCCCAAGCTTAGTTCTACTCGTCCCGAGTAGGTAAAACGATAACAACAAAATAATTTCTGAAGTGACATGCTTTTCACACAATCTTGATCAAATAATATTGTAAGACTCATTGTCGCAGCAGTGGAACATGGGGTTCCCCTAGCGCTGCCTAAGTGGGCCCACCGTCTGAGGGCCTAGCACACGAGTGAAGAGATACGGGACTGGACGAAGGTGTCTAGAAGAGGAAGAGGGGATTTGTGAGCGCAATGGGCAAGGAGATGGCTCCTTTTAATGTTAGGAGCAGTTTGGACGGCGTCACGGTCTACACGGCAGTAATGGCGACCGGGCATTGATTTGGCTCCAGACTGCTCATCTTGCAGTAGGATAGAGTAGGAAAGAGAGACGCGAGTACGGTGGAGCAGATGCGCAGCCGGTCCGGTAGTGTAGGCGGCTGATAATCCCTAAGAGCAAGGAATCACTGTAGTACCTCTCAATGTGGAAGTAGGGTATCGATCCGTAGGAGCAAGAAGTAAAAGTTATCTATTCTCTACAACTAAAGTGTCACAAGTTTTAGTTGATTATGCACTAAACAAGTCTAAAGGACAAGAAGATTGTTTTAATTGATGGAAGTTTAATGTAACAAAACAAGAATGTAAAAGTGTCCCAATCCTCTTCAATGCAAGAGGACAAGACAAAGGTTTTCTCTTATAGGAACAATGAACATGGGTTCATGGATTCACTCAATCCTCTCTCTCCCGTCTATGGTGATTATCATGTTATAGATAAAGTAAACACAATTGTCATGTTTTAATGGTAGCTTTTATGACGGCTATATGTCCTAAAACACATAGTTGAAAGAAATACTCATTTGTGTTGCAAGTGTCACCCTTGTAAGGCTAGCGTGGTTGCTGTCACACCCACATCATACTTCTCCCTTTTTACCCCCAGATAAAGGATGTTGGACGGTACTGTGTCACTCAATACCTATGCCTTCTGTCACATTGGCCATTCCGTACCCACATACATCATACTTCATAATGGATAATATTCTAAACACTAGTGCAATGATTCGTATTTCGTGTGCATGACCACAACTCTCTCATCTATCTACACTTGGTGGTGTCAATCACCTCATGACAAGGATAAAAAAGGCATTATGCATAACTCAAACCATCACATGCCTCATAGAATATCTCAAAAGTATGACAAGCCATAAAAGATCCAACACAACGGTAAATGCATAACTAATATCATCTCACACCACAATATCCAGCATAGGAATTACATAGATAGATCCATAATCATGCAAGGCACATCATATGGACTTCAACAATGATCATACATAGAGAGATTGGATCAAGTTACCACCACAAACCCAAAGTCCAAGGGGTGGACTACTCCCCCTTAATCATGGTGGCGATGGTGGAGATGTTGGAGAAGATGGAGACCACCCCGGTAGCGGTTGCCCTAGGGGACGGAGGCTCCTTCCCCCTTCTTCTTCCTTGGTGACGGTGCAGCAATGGAGGAGCTCCTCCCCCTCCTTGGAGGCTGCCAAGAGGAGGAAAATTCGTGACTTTTGGTGGCTTGCTTGGAAAATAGGGTTTCCCTTCATTATATAGAGGTGGAGATGCAATCCAGCACATGGGATGGATGCCCCTTTGATACAAGGGCTCTTGTGCACCTCTAGAAGCTTCCTAGGAACCTCTCTCAGCACTAATGAGGCCCCAATTCGTGGCTTGGCCGAATCCAACAAATTTGGTAAGAGTTGTAGTCAATAAAGTCACAATCTTTCAGATTTCCGTAATCAGATCTTTGCCTTCGGTGGAACGGGTCTTCTGATCACGTACGGACTCGGATAGGTCCAAACTTTTAGTCCACAAATATGGAAATAAAATTCCGTACAACTTTCTAGTTTTATTTTTTTCCATTTGATGTCGTATTCGGGGGTATACGTTGCAATCTTTGAAAACTTATCTGCAGGGAAATATTTAAGGAAACTCCGAATTTCACCACAATGAGTGATTTTCTTCCATATTCGTTTATTCCCTACACAACAAAGTGTAAAAAAAGAATTTGTGCACTTTTGCAACTATTAATAAGTTAGCTCCAATAAATATAATAAAGTTGTAAATAAATAAGGATTCTAGCATAATAAACTACAAAGTTTATGTATGCATTTTACATGCATCAACATCCCCAAGCTTAACCCATTCTCGTCCTCGAGTATGAAGGTGACAAAAATTAACATGAACTTTGTACTTTAACACTAAAGTAAGATACAAAAGATGATTACTATTGCTAGATAGAGTCAAATGATTCATTCTTAATAAGGAGTAGCAACATACAAGATATATTATCAAGTGATATCAAATATTTAAGATAAAAATGTTCAATGATAATTCATAAAGTGTAACATAGAAGAAAAGTTCTATGTACCAAATGAATGCATAATGAAAAGTAAAAATATCCTATATTGGTCATAGAGTATTCTTATGGAAATCTGAATATAAAAGGTGGACACTTTGAAATGATATACAAATAAGTAGAGGTATAACATGCAAGAGTATCATCTAGCTTCCAAATGCTTCAACTTGAGTTAATGTTTGCCATGTAGTTTCCATTGGTGTGAAGTTCTCATTACACCTATCGTAGCATCTTTAGTGATTAATAGTTGAAAGTGAAAGCAAATATGAGTTATGTGCTTGACAAAGTATGGGTCAAAAGTCTCATGCCCCTTGAAAACAAAAACCTCTCCGACTGTCTACTCAACTTGGGCCACAAAGCAAGTGAAGGTTACAGTCATCGTGAGTAAAAGTGGCATCATAGAGAGTATCACCCCGGGTACCCTTTGCCCTAGGACACGGAGTGAGCACATGTCCAAATGACAAAGCAAGCAAACAGTGGACATCTCAACATCTCTTCCTTTTACTAATGCTTTTTTCTTGTAAATGCTTTTTATGTTGTGAGATGTATCATAGATTCCTCCACTATGGGTGTGTTGCAAATTTCCACCGTGGGCCACATGGCTTAAGTTAGCCGCCACAGGTGTCTCTCTAGCCATTAATACCACTCGCCCGAACTTACTAAGTTTCCATCTTTATTTCACGCAATGTTAGGCATCCATCAACAAAAGAACATAATATCAACTTAAATGAGATACAGAACACGTTGAATGCTTGCCATGTGACGTCACATATGAGCTAACTCCCAACCAAAGACCTTTTTCAATCCCAAAACATCATAATTTTAATCACAATGGGTCAAGTTTATTAAGTGCAATAAAAGTAATGTGTGCGTCAAGTTCGTGAGAGCTTTTTAACCAACTTTACCCATGACAATCCCAGTGACATAAGCATCTTAATTTGGAAGCATAAATAAAACAATATAACATGGTAAACATACTTGGAATAGCATATTAGCTAATTGGTAGGTATGGTGGACTCACTGGAAAAACTTGGTTGAAGGTGTTGGAAAACAAGTTTTTTACACGTTGGAATTTTTGGGCTAGCAAGAGGGAGAAAGTTGACCGTCTAAATGCATGCATAAGTGCCCATAGAGCTAATCATTCCATGTTAAACAAAGTAAAGTATCATTCAGAATATAAAACATGAATAAGAAATAACTCTTGATAAAACAGTTGCATATTAATACTCATTAAAAAGCACATGAATCATGCAACTATATGTATCTTTTTAAATCAACTCAAACATGCTCTTCCCAATATTTTTAATAGCATCCAAATTAATTCAAACCAAACTTCCAGCACCTCTCTCATAACATAAATGAAAAGTGGTGGTCTCAAACAAAAAACCAAACCGAAATAAAAAGAACAAAAAGAACGCTCCAAGTTTATGCGATAAAGTGCAATGAATGAAAAACAGAAGTTAGACGTGTGCAAACCGATAGTGTGTTGGTTCAGTGGGGTTGTCTTCACATCCCCAAGATTATGGTCTTCACCATCCTTGGATAGCTCTTGGTGCATATCCTCTAATCCCTGTGAAAAAACTTCAAAACACCGTTTCTCCCATTTCTTTTCTGTGGGGTGACATTAGTAGGCACAAAACAATAGAATTGATTGCTGTATGAAATCCTTAGACAAACATGAGAAACATTTCCAGAAAGTTTATAATGTTGTATTTCTTCTAATAAACTCAATTGGATAAAAAAGGTTCAAGTTAAAAGCTCAAAGAATGCATAAAACAAAATGGGACTGAATCTGTAGGATGAAAAGTTGCAACTACAGCTCAAATTTCAGCTCATTCGGAGTTACATAATAGGAATGAAAAATCATACCGTGCACAGATTCGTGCTGGAATAAAATCTCCGAATACAAATATCAACTTTTTCAAACCAAAATGGGTAAAACTTGGCTCTTTATTAAAATTTTCAGAAACAAAAATAAAAACTAAGTCTCTTGTTACAGCAAGAGGACACAAAGAAATTCAAAAATAAAACAACCGGGTTGCCTCCCGTAAAGAGCTTTCTTTATATCCATATAGCTAGGCTTACTTACTTGGTATGAAGATGGTTGGAGTGAGGTGGCTTGGCCTCCCCAAGCTTGAAATCTTGCACTTACTTGCTATATGTAGGGTGAGCCTAGGGGTGGCATCCCCAAGCTTCAGTGTTTGTCCCTCTTGATCTTTGTTCATCACCCTCAACTCTTACACTTGAAATTCTCTTGACACAAAACTCAACATAAAACTTGATTAGAGGGGTTAGTGTCTGTGGGGACCCCGGACTAGCTGTCCAAAATACCCTTGTGCCTACAACATCAGCGATCCTGTGATCAGTCTGTCGCTGAGCACAATCAAACTGGTATCAAAAGAACATCCATAATTACCGAAGGAATTACTTACTTGATTGAAGCCATAATCTTCAATAAGTTCTTGCAGCGGAAAACACCAACCAACGTGGGGCCCGAGTCATTTGCCAAGACACCTACAGGCAGCTGACTGGGAAGACGGCCTAGTTCGCAAGGACGTCATCGGTCTCTCGGTCTCCAGCATACTTCTTCTTGAACTCTGGACATGGGAATATCCAGGGACACAGCCATGAGTACATTTACGTACTCGCAAACTACCCCAACATGAGCATATACTTCTCTTTTATTTGTTGGAATAAAACTTGGTTTCCTTTGAAAACTCTACTTCCTTGTTAAAAAGGGAAGGATAGACCTTTGTTTAATAAAACTTTGTTTTGAAACCTCTATACCTTTATTGAAAAAGGAAAGAATGTTTTTAGAACTTTTCCCATAGATCTGCCTTTGTGAGAAGTCTCTTTAAAACTTTTTCCCAAAAAGACATCTTTGATGAAAAAGGTAAGAAGTATCTTTAATAAACATTTTCTCGGAAAATCACCATTGTATCTGTTTCCCCAAAACTCCTCCTTTTTCAGACCATAACCCGTCAGGGTTCATGGTCTCCAACAACCTCATACCGGTCCGTTGGTATAGGTGCATGGGTCATTCTCCACTTCCTTCTCTTTTTAAAACTCAATTCTTTTCTCAAAACTTGCACATAGGTCAGAGTAGGGCCTCCCAACTGTCCATATCCGAGGACTCGGCTATTCGAATAGTTTTATTACCCTCTGCAGAGGTAGCACACTTTTCCCACATCCATCCGGTAACTCATCGTGTCAGCCACGTCTCGCCATACAAGGTGTATGCAAAGTTGAGACACCGATCCTAGTATGTCCTTTGCTCATGCTAGTATAGGAACCTGCCCATATGATACTTTCCATCAACACTTAACCCAGCCCCGGGAACTAAGTGTGAGGACTCATAGTTTTATCTAGCGGTGTATAGGGGACATCCTTCTATCCTCCTCCTTATCTTTTCATAGAGTTTGAGCGAGGACCCAGGTCAAGGTAGGTCCTCAGACCATCCCTCCATGCATGACGGAGTTGTCTCCGTCGATGAGGTATCCCATACTAATAAGAGCAAACTATATGACCAAGCCCTTTCCCATATGTGGGTAGATGTGGTCGCACAGGTTATCGGCTGGTCGACGTAAGTACAAAGACACAATGTGCATTTTCATAAACATCACCATTCACCATTTCTCCATTTCAACACCACATCTCGGTATTCCATGTCCACGCAAGTATTTTCAAAGGAGTTTTGAGTAAACGATATTTTTCCCATCCTATAGTTAGAAAAAGAATTTCCATCTAATATCACCATGTAGGGTGTCAAAATAATATACTTGAATTTTGGAAAAGGGTTTTCAAAATCACAGCTTTAGTGGCAACCACCACATAAATCACATATGCTCTTTATAAGTAAAACATGTGAACCAAAATAGATGTATAAAGATGCAAGCTCAGGGGATAGCTTGCCCGATTTCCGCATAATGCTCCTGGGCTTTTTCTAACTGATCAAGAATTAACTCCCATCCTTCTTCGATAAATTCTTTCCAAATACCACTCCGGTAGCGTTTATAACTAGCGTTGCAACATGAAAATAAAACAACAGGCAATAAGCAAACCAAACCACAAGTGGCATACAAACAAGGAACAAACCACAAGTATCAAACTAATCACTCAAGCCGCAAACATAGCACTAGTTTAATCAAGCAACGAACTAAATCTATTTTTACTAGGGCATGATACTCACAGGAGTATAACACCATACACATGCCAAAATATAGAGCACCAAGACATCCTCAATTAGAGGTACTTAGTAACCACTTTTCTCTGATCAGGAAATACTCCAGACAAAAGTTAAATCACCAATTAATCTCTATAATTTAAATACCTCACCAAGCTAAGGTGGATACACTAACAAGACATTTAAGCTAGCACTCAACTCAAGTCCATCAAGTTCATCAAGCCAGGCAAATATATTACTCATACCAATTTGCCTAACAAATTCCACTAACAGTACTAACATATTATAACCTGCTAAACTATAATAACATGCACGCAACAGTACCACAACAATCCTTAACTAGCAAGGCATACATATTAATCACACACAATATTCTCACATCAAAATAAACAAACATCGTAATTCCTAATTACTAGGTGAAAAGTTATATAAGGAATAAATCCCTCACAAACACATGACTCACAATTAGCTTTCCTAACATGCTATTAAAATTAAAGGAACATGTCATAACAGTGGCTACCACCCTGCATATGCTAGGAAACACATTTGTAACAATAAAGTTATAACATAACAATTAATTAAAGGCCTAATAAAAATAGGCAGAAAAGACCTAAACCTTATATTTAGCACCAAAGTCAATCAGTGACTCCTAAATTCAAACCAAGCTAGGGATATGTTCTCCTACACATATAGAAGACAACCCAATTGGATTCATTCCAAAATTTATCACGGATTAATTTATAACACCCTTTCTCAATATGCCCTTTTTGTTAATTTATTTTAAGCAACACTACAAAATAATTATCCATGTGTGGAAACAAGGAGGAATATGAAGGTTATCACTTGCTAAACATTTTAATAGGTCAAACTTAATTTTTGGATCCTTATTTTTAAAGATATGAATTTTCCAAAAGCCTTTTCTTTTCTGCCATTTTCTTTATTCTAGTAAAACATCAAATAAACTAATTTAGTTGGATAGGTGAATTACACCAAAAGACAGGTTTTATTTTTCTGAACATTTTGGTATCTTATTTGTAATTTTTGGATAAGTATTTAAAAAGTTATGGATTTTATAAATTTATATTTGAATCTGTCTATTTATTTTATTTCTCAGAAAACCTAGTGGAACGTTTTGCACCGAAGGGCTGGCTAGCCATAGCCACTGCTATGCGGGCCCGAGTGCCACGCTGGTGCTGACTGGGCTGAGTGCGGGTTGTGCTGACCGCCACGGTCACTGACCGGTGGGGCTCACCTGTCAGCGTGCAAAATAAACCGCAAAGGCAGTGCGCCGCTGGGGTTCGAACTCGCGACCTCGCGAGCGCGCGCGGGTGCTAGCACCGGGCTGATGTAGTGCTTGTGTTATACTACAGGCGCGGGTAATTAAGAGGTGTAGACGGTGCACGGCGACGTCGCGCGTGTACGCGGCAATCACCGGCGGCGAAGTGCACGGGTCCGTCGATCTACGGCACGAGGGGGCGTGCTTCTGGATGCTATCGATTCGCACGGACATAGGGAGACTGGGGGGCAACGCTACGACCTAAATGGTCACCGGAGAAGGCGACCACGGCGAGTCACGGCGGCGGTTGGACATGGCCTTCGATCACTACGACGAGCTACGGCGTTAGGAGGGTAACGAGCATGTCTAAGGGATTCGCGTGCTCACCCTCGATGCGTGTGTGTGCTCGAGGTCGGAGACGGTGAGGAAGTTGCTCGAAGTGCAGCGGCCGGAGTTGAAGAAGATGAAGACGATCTCGAACACGAAGGCGTCTCAGCTCGATTCCTTGGACGAGGAGGGAGAGGACTGCACGGTGGAGCTCCTGGTGGTCTTTGTTTGGCTCGAGGATGCTTCAATCGACGGCGGCAAGCTCAACCATGGCGGCGAGGTTTCGGGTGCGAGAAGAAATGATTGGGGAGGGAGAGAGAGCGGGTGAGGGGGTCAGTGAGGGGCGAGAGAGAGCAGAGGAGCGTCGAGGCGCTCTTATCAAGCAGGGCGGCAGAGGGGGGGGGGGGGGGGGGTCCGGTGCGGTGCGAGACAGGGACGGCCGCGGTCGGCGTTGGCATGTTTGGTCGCACGTTCAGGCGAGCAGGGGAACATCAAGGGGGAGGGCACCCGGTCACGGAGGAGCAGGGTCGAGGGCGGACGGCGTCGTGTTCCCTCGACACGGCAGGAGGAGCGAAGGGGGGGGGGGTCCTGGCGACGAGCGGCGTCGAGCGGGAGCGAGGGGCACGGCGGCACTGGTGCCACGCCGTGCTGCGGCTATAGGAGGGCGACGACGCTTTTCCAGATAACCCCCTGGCAGAACCTTCCCTTCTCACAACTAAGTCCTTTTCTGTTTTCTTTTGTTTCCTTTTTAAAACCAATAGCTTTTCAGTGATTTATTTGAGGCATCAAAACATTTTAGAAAAATCTGAAATTATTTGGGTAGGCTCCCCACAACATGTGGAGGCTCCAAAAAAATTGGGGTATTTAAAAAAAAATATTTTGAACTATATTTGTTCCTAGGGCTTTAAAAATGGCATTTTTCTTAAATACAAATTTATAATCCTTTGAAATTTTGAAGCAAGTTCAAATATTATTTTTGAACTCTTGGAACTTCCTTGACAAATATATTAACTTCAAATAGATTTTATTTTCATAAGAAAGTATTTGTTTGAAGAAAATAAAGAGTTAGGTAGAGAGAATAATTATGATCTTAACTTCATAATTGTTTAATAATCTTAGGAGTTTGTTTCTATTCAAGTCACAT
Organism: Poa annua; assembly: GCA_026929855.1. NCBI lineage: Eukaryota > Viridiplantae > Streptophyta > Magnoliopsida > Poales > Poaceae > Poa > Poa annua. Next base: position 49,723,778 of record CM049428.1, read on the forward strand.
TCCAAATTTGTTGTCAAGTGTGTTTTCACTTTAACACTTCAAGTACATTGGTGTAATTATTCACCCAAGCAAACAATAAAATAAGAATTAACAATCAATACAATCAGAAGTCCAACAAGCAAATAATCACTACAAGATCCACATCACTTCCAAGTCCACACCATTCAAACACAACAATGGGAAGGAAATACAATCATCAGTGAAACATTTCAAAAAGTTTTTGTTGGTTCTGAATTTTGGGTCTGGTAAAACTAAGTTTTTCTTAGTTTCAAAATTTGGGATGTGACAGTGTCTCCATAAATTATACCCTCATAGGTACAGCAAAGACATATCATGAGTTGATTCTAAACATTAGCTAAAGTTACTACGGTTGTGTATTTCTACTTGATCAAGAGAACCACACAAAATACAAGTAATGAGAGCAATGCAAAATAAAGACAGAATCTGTCAAAAACTGGACAGCCTGTAAAGAGTGAATTCTCAGAGGTACTTACGTTGCTCAAATCAGAAAACTTTGAACTAATGAAATGTGTAATAATAACTGAATATTTCTGTCGTAAAATATCAGGTCAAAATTCCTTTTCTCTGATTTTTCACATTTTTCGCAGTGAAGTTCAGGAATATATTTTCTAGACAGCCATGTAGTTTTAATGATGCTTACATATGAATAAGAACTGAAACACAAAAGAGAACATCAAAAGAAAAATATGAAACATATTTAAGTCTAACCCACTTTCTATGCATTGGGATCTTGTAAGAAAATACATCATATTCATCATTGTAATCATCATAAATAGGAGACATAGTATCATCAAAATAAATTTTCTCTTCCAAACTTGGGGGACTAAAAATATCATATTCATCAAAACAAACTTCCCCAAGCTGAAGCTTTTTCGTAGCATTATCAATAAAGGTGTTCAAAGAATTCATACCAATAGTATTATCACTCACATGATTATTATGTAAATAAATTTCCATATATTTTTTAATTTTCACCTCAAACACTTCATGTCCTAACTCAAGATAGATATTATAAAGTTCTCTAATATTTTTGCTGTTTTCCATTTTACAATTTTTTTTGTGTTATATATATATATATATATATATATATATATATATAACTGAAATTAAAACTAAACTAAATGCAAAACTGAAAGTAAACTAGAGTATATGCAAAACTGAAAAATAAATATCTAGTGCAAGCAAGAATAGAAACTTAAGCGCTACGCTCCCCGGCAACGGCGCCAGAAAAGTACTTGATAATCCCAAGAGCAAGGAATCACTATAGTACCTCTCAATGTGGAAGCAGGTTATCGATCCGCAGGAGTAAGAAGTAAAAGTTATCTATTCTTAACAACTAAAGTGTCACAAGTTTTAGTTGATTATGCACTAAACAAGTTTAAATAACAAGATGATTGTTTTAATGGATGGAAGTTTAATGTAACAAAAGAAGAATGTAAAAGTGTCCCAATCCTCTTGAATGCATGAGGACAAGACGAAGGTTTTCTCATATAGGAACAATGGACATGGGTTCATGGATTCACTCAATCCTCTCTCTCCCGTCTAAGGTGATTATCATGTTATAGATAAAGTACACACAATTGTCATGTTTTAATGGTAGCTTTTATGATGGCTATATGTCTTAAAACATATAGTTGAAAGAAATACTCATTTGTGTTGCTAGTGTCACCCTCGTAAGGCTAGCGTGGTTGCTGTCACACCCATATCACACTTCTCCCTTTTTACCCCCAGATAAAGGATGTTGTACGGTACTGTGTCACTCAATACCTATGCCTTCTGTCACATTGGCCATCCCGTACCCACATACATCATACTTCATAATGGATAATATTCTAAACACTAGTGCAATGATTCATATTTCGTGTGCATGACCACAACTCTCTCATCTATCTACACTTGGTGGTGTCAATCACCTCATGACAAGGATAAAAAAGGCATTATGCATAACTCAAACCATCACATGCATCATAGAATATCTCCAAAGTATGACAAGCCATAAAAGATCTAACACAACGGTAAATGCATAACTAATATCATCTCACACCACAATATCCACCATAGGAATTACATAGATAGATCCATAATCATGCAAGGCACATCATATGGACTTCAACAATGATCATACATAGAGAGATTAGATCAAGTTACCACCACAAACCCAAAGTCCAAGGGGTGGACTACTCCCCCTTCATCATGGTGGCGATGGTGGAGATGTTGGAGAATATGGAGACCACCCTAGTAGCGGTTGTCCTAGGGGACGGAGGCTCCTTTCCCCTTCTTCTTCCTAGGTGATGGTGCAGAAATGGAGGAGCTCCCCCCCCCCTCCTTCGCGGCTGCCAAGAGGAGGAAAATTCGTGGCTTTTGGTGGCTTGCTTGGAAAATAGAGTTTCACTTCATTATATGGAGGCGGAGATGCAATCTAGGCCATGGGATGGATGCCCCTTTGATCCAAGGGCTCTTAGGCACCTCCAGAAGCTTCCTAGGAACCTCTCTCAGCCCTAATGAGGCCCCAATTCGTGGCTTGAGCGAATCCAACAAATTTGGTAAGAGTTGGAGTCAATAAAATCACAATCTTTCAGATTTCCGTAATCAGATCTTTGCCTTGAGTGGAATGGGTCTTATGATCACGTCCGGACTGTGATTGGTCCAAACTTTTAGTCCACAAATATGGAAATAAAATTCCCTACAACTTTATAGTTTTATGTTTTTCCATTTGACGTCGTCTTCGGCGGTGTACGTTGCAATCTTTGAAAACTTATCTGGAGGGACAGATTTAAAGAAACTCCGAATTTCACCATAATGAGTGATTTTCTTCCATAATCGTTTATTCCCTACACAACAATGTGTATAACAAGAATTTGTGCACTTTTGCAACTATTAATAATTTTGTTCCAATAAATATAATAAAGTTGTAAATAAATAAGGATTCTAGCATAATTAATAAACTATAAAGTTCATGTATGTATTTTACATGCATCAGCGGCGAGGCAGCTTTTTGCCGGCCAGGGGGCACGCCATTGAAGGCGCGGCGAGCGCGGTTGGAACGGCATGGACGCGCACGTACGGCCGCATGCATGCAAGTGGGACGGGGTGCATGCACTTTGCTGGGCCCACAACTAAGGTCAAACGGCCGACCCCACTAGCCGACCCCAGGAAATCCCAGCCGAGCCGCGCCAAGCCGCCTCCACCAGTCAGGCCAAGTGACAGTTGACCAGAGGGCAACAGAGCGTTTGGCCGATTTGCGAGCCAGCCAGGGCACGGACGAGAGAAACTACGCGGGTTTGGCATAAACGGATAAACTAAAGATAACCAGGGCACAAAAGCAATTGTCCCTTATCTTAATTACTGAGGTGTTATGATTTAGTTCGCATCTTGGTGGAGTATAAGAGAGGTTAATAACCAAAAGACCTCCGTGTTAATATGTGATGCCCATATTATTAATAACTTGTCTTGTTGTAATCTCATATGTCAATTCCTATGTTCCATTATCTACCACTATATAAAAGAGAGAGTGCATTTGTGAAACCATGAACCGAGTCCATTTTTAATCATAAGAAACACCTTTCCAACACTTTATAAGCACTTTACATTTTGTGTCATTTACAAATACGAAAATACAAAAACACTTTTATATCTTGCAATCATCACACAAAACAAAAAAACATCATCAATTATCATTTACACCATCCTTGCATATTTATTTACCATCATTGCATATTTATTTCTTGTTTTGCATTTACTTTGTTTTCATCTCTTTGCTCACACCTTGTGCTTGACAACCACTTGGTGAGGTTGAGGGCACAAAACATCTTGTTTTGTTTTGCAGGTAATCAAGAGAAGGACAAGAGGATAAATCTTCTACACACAGTTCCCCGAGAGTTCGATATAAACCCTCGAGTCCCCCTTGTGGGGAAAACAAGTCTTCCACATCTACAAACTCTGCACTTGGAGCTCAACCAAAGCGTATTATCTTTACACCCATCACTCCCCATCTCCAGATTCGCAATCCTTCCGTCTCATGCAGACCTTCTCCCCGCCGTTCACGCCCGTAGTCGGAATGGCCGCCGGCAAACATAGTGCGGCGGCGCGAGGGAAGAAACTCGAGCCATATTGGTTGAACCGGCCGAGCAAAGTGGACGAGTGATGTCTATGCACGCTTCTATTCTCATAGACAACGTTGGGCCTCCAAGAGCAGAGGTTTGTAGGACAGCAGCAAGTTTCCCTTAAGTGAATCGAACTCAGTGAGGTAGAGGTCAAAGATATCCCTCTCAATCAACCCTGCAATTAAGATACAAGAAGTCTCTTGTGTCCCGAACACACCCAATACACTTGTCAGATGTACAGGTGCACTAGTTCGGCAAAGATATTGTGAATTACAAGTAATATGCATGATTATAAGTGGTAGTTGCAATCTGAAATAAAAATGGCAGCAAGAAAACATGTAGCAGAACTGGTTGTAAACGGTGTTTCAATGCTTAGAAACAAGGCCTAGGGATCATACTTTCACTAGTGGACACTCTCAACAATGACCTCATAATTGAATAAATAAATACTACTCTCAAACACTCTCTTGTTGGATGACAAAAACCATTCATTGCGTAGGGCTATAAAAGCACTCCCCAAAGTCTGAGTAAACAAACACCACAACGTCATAAGAGAGTCACACACGATGCGCACACTATCAACTTCACACCGTGGAGAGTAACTCCGGAGTTCATATTAAAGTAACCTCTAGAGTGGCATAATAGATAGAGAGTAACATCTACTTATTCAACTAGATTACAAAGCTCATCCTCACGTAAAGATCACACCATGGGAGAGAGAGATAAACCACATAGCTACCGGTAGAGCCCTCAGCCTCGAGCGAGAACTACTCCCTCCTCATCATGGGAGTCAGCAGCGGCGATGAAGATGGCGGTGGAGTCGGTGGAGATGGCTTCCAGGGGCGATTCCCCGTCCCGGCAGGGTGCCGAAACCGAGACTTATGTCCCCTGAATTTGGGTTTTTTGTGGCGGCGGAGCTTCAGACTCTTTTCTGGAAAACGTCAATTGTTTTAGGGTTTTCGGGCAGAGGCATTATATAGGCGAAAGGGCGATGTCGGTGGGCGCCCGAGGGGCCCACACCATGTGGTGGCGCGGCAGAGGGGGACCACGCCACCATGTGGTGTGGCTGCCTCGATGACCTCCTTCGTTTCCTCTTCGGACTTCTGGAACGAGTAGGGAAAAATAGGAAGGTTGGCTTTTGTTTCGTCTAATTCCGAGCACTTTCGTTTTTGGGCGTTTTTTGTGATACACAAACATAATAAACAGAAACTGGCACTGTGGCATCTTGTTAATAGGTTAGTCCAATAAGTGTCATAATATGATATAAAGTGTATATAAAACATGTGATAATTGGTATAATATAAGCATGGAACAACAAAAATTATGGATACATTTGAGACGTATCAAGCATCCCCAAGCTTAGTTCTACTCGTCCCGAGTAGGTAAAACGATAACAACAAAATAATTTCTGAAGTGACATGCTTTTCACACAATCTTGATCAAATAATATTGTAAGACTCATTGTCGCAGCAGTGGAACATGGGGTTCCCCTAGCGCTGCCTAAGTGGGCCCACCGTCTGAGGGCCCAGCACACGAGTGAACAAGGCCAAGACTCGACGCAAGGCTTGGCGGGCGCACCCGCTTCATACAAGATCTCCCGGGTGTGCAGGACCCCCGGGCCTCCTTCAACCCGGAAGGAGCCGAAGACCCCGAGGGCGCGAGTCCCCGGCGGGGCTGAGCTCCCTCTCGGGTACAAGACTGTAGAAGGAGAAGATAAGGCTTCTACTACCTTCCAGAGGATGGTGGAAGCCCCCAGAAGGCTTGGGAAGCAAGGCGTGGCCAGGGGACACCACGTACCAATTGTCAGCCCGTGCCAGCTGCTTTCCCCAAAGGCGCCAGCGATCTCAACCACCCGAAGACGGATACTTGGAGGAGAAGAGGCCACGTCGCCGTCTCCACCACGGAGAGGGGTTGCTTCCCGCCAAGAACCGCTCACGCTCCTTGCATGACCTCTGTGGTATCCCCTTTCCCTATAAAAGGAGGACCAAGGGCATGGAGGAGAAAAGGGAGGGACAGAGGCTAGCTTAAGGAGTAGGCAAGCCCTAGCCAAGAGCTCACCGGTGATCCAAGGAAGAAGACAACCACCAAGCTAGGCTAGAAGGAGGAAGGGAAGAAAGGTGATCTCCTCCGGGCAAGGATCTGTCCTCCCCCTTCCTCTAGCCCGAGTACCCTGCCGGGTACCTCGCCGGGAAACACCATTGTAGCCACACCATGATTCGTCCATCTATCCAGACATGCAGGAGTAGGGCTGTTAGCCTTCGGGCGGCCTGAACCTGGGTAGATCGCTGTGTGCTTTCCTTGTTTGCATACCACGTCGAGCTCGGAGAGCGAGTGAGGAACTTGTCTGGCGATCGTCCCCCGGGAGATGTTTCCAGCCTCCTTCGCGCCCCTACCGAATCTACAAAGGGGGTGCCTCGCATCCCCAGTGTCCGTCCTTCGAGACACGACACTCATGTTGTCGGCCCAATGAGGACCGGGGTGTGCATAGCCCACTCCCTATAGGCCTCGCTCGCGACAGATTCGTCAAAACGACTAAGGACCAAGCTACCGCTTGGAGAGACCCTCGAGAGGCATCTCCTCTTGAGGGCCTGAAGAGGAAGCCAGGGCCTGAAGAGGACCCCGCGCTTCAAGAGAATCCCCAAGGCTCAACACGCCTGGAGAGAGGTCAGCAGGAAACCTCCCCACAGGCCACCGCGGCCCTGTGGAGACACTTCGCGGCTAAGCAAGCGCTGCAGGGCGCACATGGCCCCTGCAGCAGCCGCAGGGTGACGCGAGCATCCCAGCTGCCATTCTGATGATAAAGGAGTCAAAAAAGCCGCGCCGCCTGCGCCAGGACAGCCAGGACTTTCCTCTTTGGTGATAAAGCGGCTAGACGGCGCAACGCTCCAAGAAGATCGTCATCGTGGGCTCCACCACGACCTCTGCCGCGCCTGCGAGCCGCTCTGCACCGTCTGCAGCCTGTCGGCCACGGCGCGCAACTTTAGCACGGATGGACCGCGTCCATGGACGGATGAGCCGCGGTGGACTCCCGCTCCTTCACGCCACCGGCATGTGGGAACCCACCAGCACGTGGATGGAGCCCGGGGCGCCTATAAAAGGAGCAGGAGCTCCACCATTGAGACGGATTGATCTCCAGTCGGCTGATTGCTTCCTAGACCGAGGGAGCCTTAGCCAAACGCATAGAATAGCCAACTGCTGGAGGAGGAAGACGACCATTGTGTCCCTCTCCAAGCACTAAACTGCCTCAAGAGGGCCCTCGGCAAGCTCATTGTCCTGTAACCTTCATAGTGCAATACAGACAAGCAGGAGTAGCGGTGTTACCTCCTCCTGAGGGCCGTGAACCTGGGTACGGGCCGGTGTCCATCTCTGGCGTGATAGTTCCTCTCCAGGCCCGGCGAGCACCGTCGTCGTGCCTCTCGAGGATTGTTTGATCTCCGCGTTCAGTCCTCCCTTCGAACCTCTCTTCAGGGTGTGGCTACCCCTGTTCCGTGGGAGTCACTCTACGACATTTGGCGCGCCAGGTAGGGGGCTGAGGCGTGTCTTCGACCTCCGAACTCCGCGCCATGAAAGACACCCGCGCGACGTGCGCCAACCGGCGTGCCTCTGAGAGAGCTCACACCGAGCCTGGCACTGCTCCCACCACTAGAGCAAAACATGCCACTGGTCCCGGGCCGTGAGGGCTTTTTGTCCCGGTCACGCGCCCGGGACAGCGTGTTCGGGACAAATAGCCTCCCCTATTTGTCCTGGGCACGCCACGGCCCGGGACCAATAGGGGGGCCACGTGGCCAATCAAGGCAGCCTCTGGCTGCGACTCATTTGTCCCGGTTCGTATTACGAACCGGGACAGTATATATGTTTATTTTTTGTTTCTTTTATTTTGTTTCCTGTTTTCTATTTTTGTTTCTGTTTTCTATTTATGTTACTGATTCTTTTGTGTTTGTGTTTTTTCATTTATGTTTCATTTCAAACAAGATCGAGTTGCATATTATACGTTACTATGTAATATATATCATGAATACACGATTTTTTCCTCGGGATATAGTCATGAATACTACTAGTACACGAGTTCTCCCAAACAAATATTTACAATCGGAAGATCATGTCTAAATATTTACAAACAGAGATCATTACATGACAGAGAAGCATTAGACCCTATTTTTTTCCTCGGGATGGTCTTTTTTGGCGGCCGGATTATACTGCATTCTGCGCCTGGCTTTATGACATAGTCAAGCAGAAAGCCCGCAATTTCCTCCACGATTGGTAGTAGGCGGTCTTTTGCATCAAGCCTGTTCTGGATCGTCTCAAACTAAAAAGGAGAGATCAACACCAATATATCAACCATTATGAAAATAATTCAATTTGAAAAGTGAACAAGTTTGAATAAATTGTTAACGTACCCTATTCCAGTCTACACCCTCATTGAAGTGAATTCGGATGAACTCGCAGACATAGAATCCACACAAATTGGTGCCTTGTTGCTGCTTCCCGCACTTTATGATAGAATAAGATAAGAAATCAATAAAAAATAATCAAAAATATTGAAAAATGGTATTGTGAGACTGAAATTAGGAATATGCGTATGTGGAACCTAGCTAGTACGTCTTACCTCTCGCCATTTAAAAGTGAGGTTCTTAGCTATACCGACATCCTTGTGGAAACCGGTGAACTTGTCCCAAACCCTGAAGTTTACGGTATGAAAAATTAGTAAAGAAGTTAACTAATTACTATATATTATTAGAAAAGACGAGGTCGATTGTGATAATGAATGAAATTACCTCTGGAGCATCTGTTTCGTGTCGTCGAACTTTTCTTCAGGTTTCGATAATGGGTCCAAGACATCAACGATTGCCTTTTCAACATCAATCTCAAATAATACCCAGTGAAATCTGCCATATGTTTATATTTGTTAATAACTAAATCATCAATTACATATACTTAATTAACATCGAGTATGTATAAGTAAGTAAACAACTCACTCGAAGTTGAACGGGAAAATTATGGTGCTTTTGTAATGTTGCGCCATCAAATAAGTAAGCAAAAGCTCCTACGTTTGATCTGGGTAATGTAACAAACCATGATGATGAACTCGATTAGGGTCAATGAATCCAATCTTGTGATTGAGTCCCAGCTTTCGAGATTGTATAATTTTCAGCCTGCATAATAGAGTACAAAAGTAATATAGTGATAAGGATAATTACAAGCAATGAAAAATAAGTAGAGCTAGAGAATTACTGACATATATACATAATTTAATTACTTACATGCAAAAGGCACTGATGATAGATTTGTCGAGCGCGTCAAAATTGAATAACTGCCATAATTCGCAATACTCGATTTGAACCTCATCATCACCTGGGCCAAAAAAATCCTTTGGAATTTTCCCATAGAGCCAGTCTCCGTCTTGACTTTTCGTGGTACGCAAGTACCATGCATTTAGTTGGTGCAACCTAGCTCGTAGAGTGCGCACCATTGCAGGGTCGACAAGATCTTCTCCTCTCACATATGTCCGCACCACCTCATGTATGGTGACACTCTCGCCAGCTTGCAATGCCTTAAGTACATCATCGACCGGGTTCCGGTTGTAAGGCGCCAATATGAGTGGAGGGGCCGATTGTCCCGCCTGCATTCCGAGCTGTGGAACATCTCTCTTCTGGGTGGCAGCAGATTTTTGTTCTTTCCGCACTCTCTTAGATGTACGCACCAGAACGCGTGTGTAGTCATCGTCCATATTTAGTTCATATTGCGACGGATGCGTAAGAAATTCTATGGCCCACCGTATCGCTTCCGGAGAATAAACCGGAACAGGCAAAGAGATCTTTTTTGCCTTCTTTCTCTGGGAAGTCTGGATCTCCTTGACCCATGTATCGACATCTTTGCGAGAGTTCACAAAGCGAGACTTCCCGGCCGTTTCGCTTTTCTGAGTACTAGTCGACGCAGCGGTGCACTTCCGCTTCTTTTGCGGAGGCGATGGAGTCCGTTGACGCGGCGGAGTACGCTCACGCGGCGGAGTACGCTCACGCGACGGCGGAGATGGACTAGCGCCTTGGTTGTCGTTGTGGGGGGTGTCTGGACTAGCGCATTGGTTGTCGTTGTTGTAGTTATGTGGACTGGCTTGTGGACTGGGAGGGCGATTTAGCTGCATGTGTGGGAACACGATGTATTCTTTTTTCCATAAGCAGGTACTCTTGAGGGCAAATCTCAACTCAACCTCGTCTTCACCCGTAGGGAAGTCCAGCTTAATTCCCTCATATGTCTTGATAACCTCATCAACCCCGACAACAGCATAGCCATCTGGAATAGGGCGACAATGGTAAGTTCCATTTGGGCTAGGCGGTAGGGCAAAGCCGTGCGCCACCTTCACGGTTATGTTCAAGCATGGCACATGTAGGTCGCAAAGTTCCCGCTGCACGATATTATCCACGGGGTGACGAGGACCCGGCATATCATTGTGGCGATCGAGCTCCGTCGAAGCCACGCTGCTTCTCCGCATTGATTTTGGATCACGAGAAGGATTTTCGGGTGTCTCAGATTCGCAGGGCATCCGTCGAGTCTGCGCTGCCTTCAGCTCTGCTATCTCCTTCTCATGTTGTAGTAATTTATTTTCCATCCACTGGGCCCGGTCGGCAATCTCTTTCTTCTTTCTCGATCGGCTTCTATAAGTGCCAACATCTTTGGGAAACCCAAGTATCCACGGTACAGAGCCGACGGTTCCTCTTGTTCGTCCACTGTGTTCAGGATTCTTAAGGGCTCGCGATAGCTCGTCCTTCTCTCTGTTAGGGTGGAACCTGCCTTCCGTGACCTCCTTCCATACCTCTCTGAGAGCTTTAATAGGGTCAGGTCCGTGCTCCTTGGTAAAAAGACAGTCACATGTTTCAGGGTCTAACTTTCCACCATGCCCATAGAACCAAGCCTTAAGCCGGTCTGGCCAGTCAAATGTCTCGATCTGTATACCTTTAGCCAAAAACTCTTCCTCCATTTTCAGAAACTTAGGCAGGGCCGTCAGGTAGCCACCTGACCCCATGTTATGGTGATATATCTTTTTGTCTGCATTTTTCTTATTTCTCTCTGACATGGCCTTAGCGGCTTCCGATTGCTTGTACGCCTTAAATTCGGGCCACTCATCTTTTATCTTTTCATAGACTCTGACAAATTCTGGAGTTTTACCTTCTTTTATAAACTTGTTAAGCCTTTTCTTCCAGCTGCGGAACAATTCACCCATCTAAATATAAGTCCAGGCCTTGCATCGATTCTCTATAACCGGCTCCTCTACATCCTCCTCTTCCGGTAAAGTGAAATTCTGCATGATCTCGTCCCAGAGGAGTTGTTTGTCTGCATTCGAGACATAAATAACCCCCTATTTTGGCACCTTTGGCTTATACCATTCTTGAGCCCTGATGGACAGTCTGTCCCGAACAATGACTCCGCACTGAGCTACAAATTTCCTTGCGTGGTTAGCGGGAGCAATCGGTTTTCCTTTTTCATTGATCTCCTCGATGTGGTACTTCTGTTTCCCTTGGAGCTTTTTGGTCCCGGTCCGTGGCCCGCCTCGTGTCACCGCTGCTTTTTTGCTTGGTCCCGGTTCATGGCCCGCCGACGGCTAAGAACAAGAAAAAGTGATAGTTAATATATGTATACACACAAATCTTTTCAACGGAGACAAAAACCTGAGGGCATATATCTACCTCGGCGGCCGACTTTCCAACAGTAGAGTCGGTGAACTGTCGGTGAGCTGAACTGTCGGTGACGTCTATTCCGTCACCGGACTCGTTCAGAAATTGCCCGGTGAAATCGTCTACATGTTCCTCTTCTTGTTCATGGTTTCTGCCGGGGTCCAATTCACCACCTTCGCGAATGATGCCGAACATGTCCTCTTCTTGTTGAAGATTTCTACGGGTGTCCATAGTTTCTGCAAGAGATTTAAATCCATTTAAATAATTTTAATAACTCAACATCTAAATAACTTTACCGATATGTCATACAACTAAATCTAACTCAACATCTTTTATCATTTATTTGTACAAACACATTTCAATTTCAACCTGAAGCAAAGTTATTTGAATAGTACAAATACATTAATACATTTCAATTTTACAAACACATTTCAATCATATCGAGTATCTCATTTATATTTACATTTCTCTTTTGAAGTCTCTCGAACTTTACTAGGGCTCCGAGAGGGCGGCGGCTACGACGCGGTGACAAATCCGAGTACCTGCACGCAAAATCCAAGTAAGAAAAAATAGATATGAATCCAGTTGATATGAATTAATATGAACATTTTTATGATACAACATTATAGATTATATTTTTCTGAACATTTTGATATAAAGTTTGCACGAGCGCGTAGAGAGATAAAGGGAGCACGAGCTAGGGTTCAGGGCACGCGCGAGGCTCACCTAGTCGAAGAAGGATGCGAGGCGGAGGCCGGCGACAGACAAGGCAACGCGAGGCTAGGGTTTGGGGCCCGGCCGGAGTGGAGGAAGGCTCGATTGGAATTTCGCATACTAATTTCCAATGTGTTGGATGGAAAGATATTTTTTCTGAAATTTTTGGTAGTTTATTTGCATTTTTCTGATCTGGACATGAGATTCCTCCATTTTTTTTATTTAGACGTTTCCTGTAATTAAAAAATCCCTGACGTCAGCCAGACAACGCTGACGTCAGCGGGCGCTGGCGAGCTCGCGGCGGTCGGCGGCGTACGAACGTGCACGAGGCGTAGAGCGGGCGCGATTGGAGGCACGCGGGGACGAGGCCGTGCGGCGGCGAGCTGCGGCAACGGCGGCGTGACGGCACGGTGCTGCTCCATCTCCTCGCACGGCGGTGCTGCGGCAACGGCGGCGCGACGGCTAGGGTTACGTACGTGCACGGGGCGCAGTGTAGCGTACCTGCACTTTTAATAAGGCAGATACCTGTGTATAGCGCAAATCCCTGGATCGATTCATTTGCACACAGTTTACAATGTAATATCACAACAAAGGTCAATTTTATTACATCGATGATCCAGAATTACAAAATATTCTTTACAAATTGCATAGCATAAAGCTAGCATTGAAAAAGTACACAGCGGAAAATACAATAGCAGTGAGCCTCTATAACTTTCATGCTGCCACAGGCGAAAACATGTTGGTTGCAGACTCGAAACCTTTAAACGAAACCTCACTCGTCATCTGATCAAATCTGCAATAAGAAAAATATTGCAACAACGTGGGTCAGATTCCATTAAAAATGGAGTCTGGCAAGTGACACTATGGTGGACACTTATGGAATAACTCTAAAGCCTATATGAATATTTGGCTGGTGGAGCTCAAGGCTAATTTGCATAAAGCCAATTTTTCCTAACTCTTTGGAAAACACTTTTCTTCTATTTGAGACATCCGTGGCATGAAATCCACTGTCTCATTTCTACCCTTGTTCACCCATCAAGTTTTATTCTGAAGTTGGAATGATGGAATCCTCCGTTGACGTCCTTGATCAGCTGCTCAAAATTGTCCGTAACCGGGGACACGGCTAAGTACTTAGTTTTACACTCTGCAGAGGTTGTGCACTTTCACCATTGTACCCATTCAACCCAAGGTATCCTTTACACACCATTTGTGATAAGGAAAGGAGAGAATGAGACGAGATCTTTCAGAAGCATTTTCCCTCCCCATACTGGCTTGACCCGTTCCACCTAACATCCCCCTACATCAGCTTGTCAAGCCGGAGAGAGTCCACGCAACATAATTGATCAAGCCAGAGCCCATATGGCAATGGCTGCACTGGAAGCAATCGTCACTTGGAGTTCCTTCAGATTCCTCTGTTCCTGGGTGGCCGTTCTCAAGTGTACATACTCTAGGAACCATAGAAATGGACCTGAGTAGCCACTCAACATAAACCATCCGACCAATTACCACCCAGGTGTTTCATTCTTAACTTAGTAGAATTTAGATTTTCACAAAACAACATTTGCATAGCATCAATAATTCTACTAAGTATTGCATAGGTACCTAGACACAGGTATAAGGGATTCTACACAGGTTTAGCATAGCAACACATGCATTTAAAAGTACACTAAGTAATGCATAAAAATAGGAAGTTTATGAGGTGTGCCACTTGCCTTTGAATGTTGTCGTTGTTCACAACTCTTTTCAACAACGAACGTTTGCTCTCCGTTTAATCTAAACAATATAAGCAAACACAATACAACAATCAACAGCAAGCAAAACTCACAATGCATACAAACACATACTAGATGAATAAATAAGTTTTATAAAACTTTCTAAGGAAAATATGTTTATGCATGATGTGCAAAATATTCCTAAGGCTAGAAATGCTTTTTCAAGCCATGGAAAATCTTTTAAGTTAATGTAAGGCAAAGGTGTTGGTCCAAAAAGACTAAGGGCTAAAGTCTTAAGTTGGATAAACATACTTGGTTTCATACCAACTTGAAACAAGCACTCTAATGGCTTAGCCATGATGTGCAAAATACTTAGAGAAAAATACTAAGTCTTTTGTTCAAGACGATCAACAATTATTATCAACTCTTTGTAAATTGGACATTCACTATAGTGAGAGAGACAGACACCCGGCCAGCCACTTAAATTGTGGAACAGGTCTCATGTACGTGGACATGTAAGGTTTGTTTCCAGGCCGCTTCATCCCACTATAGTGCTAGGATCCAACAACTTCAAGATGATAACATCATGATCAAAATTTGTTTAAGTCTAAAAGACAAGATTAGGAAAGAGGGAAAAGATAGAAAGAAAGATGTAGTTGTCCTCCAGGCTTCATCTCCAGACTTGTAACTTTCTTCTGGATGGGGTCTTGATTGAGTTCTTGGTAGTCTTGATGAATCTTCAGACTTGATGGTTCTTGTATCCTCGAGGCTGGTCTTGGTTTTACTTAGTCTTCATGAAATCTCAGGGGAGAAGAAAGGACAGAGAGAGAGACTTAGAGAATAAAAGGAAGGTTGGCCTTCTTGAACTTCTTGTCACTTTTCTTCTAAGTGCTTGACATCTTGGGGATGTTTCCAGAGTCTGTTTTCTTCTAAGTCCTTCATGAACTTCTTCTTGATTTTCTTCTAAGTGTTTCTTCTCCTTGAAGATACTTCTGAAGTCTTGTTTTTGGCTAAGTCCTTCAATGGTCTTCTAGCTCCATCTTGAAAATTACTAAGTGTCTAGTGCATAGCACTTTTCACAAAATACAAGTTTGAAAATAATCCTAACTTAGAGAAATTGGGGAGGAGTTTTCCTTATGGAAATAGTACTATAAAATATGCTATGCATGAAATGAAAATTTTAAATCACAAGTAACATAAGAATAACTTTTGTGATTTCTTTATAAATATGCATGAATTTATAAATGCAATTTAATTAATTTCTAATTTTGGAAAATATAATAAAAGGAATAACTATCAAAATAAAGTTTCCTATGACTAAATTTTTATAACAAAATTTTATAATTAGTGTTAATAGACAGAGAGCTTTTAATTAAGTCTATTGCAATTGGATTTAATCAAAAATAATGTTTCTATTAAAAGTTATTTCAAAATTAGTCAAACTATTCAAATTAAACACACAACTATGAAATCATTCAAAAATTACTCAAAAATATTTAATAGCAGTGGCATTAATTTACACATATTCTAAAGTTTCTAAAACATATTTATTTGCAATTTTTGGATTTATAGATTTAAAGTTATTACAAATATACTCAAATTCACCATTTGAAATTTGAATATTTTATACTAAGTCAAATTTGAATTTTGTCAGATCCAAATTATTCTACATGTCGAGAGCTTTCCCAATATATAAAAATTATTAAATTTGGAGTTGTGGTTGAAAAGTTGTGAGAGATCTAAGTGACAGGGGTGTTTCTGCAAAACTGCCGATTAAATTTAATTACGAAATTGATTATACACGTCAGCGCTGATTGTGCGCTGACGGGGCATGCCACGTAGGCGCTGACGTGGACGCTGACGTGGATAAGTCATAGATCTGGGCCGTCAGATCTGGATCTGACGGTCCAGATCGGAGCGTACCGCTTCGTCCTCGACCAACTAATCTAAGCCGTAGAGATCTAATCGGACGGCGCAGGAAGCTTGGACCATACCGTGGCGGCGCAACGGTCACCGGCGACGACGACGACGGCGGTGCGGCTCTGGCGTGGACGAACCCGATGCTCTGGCGGTCCTCTTTGCTCAGGGAGTTAACGCCGGAGTTCAGCGCGGCGTGGCGAAGACTACAGCGACGATGGCGTCTCGCGAAATATCCTCCAGCGGCGTTGACTCGCAGACGGAGACGTACGGGACGCCGGCGACCTTCCGCTCGTGCTCCCCTCTCGATTCGCTGCAAGAAAAGAGCGGGGAAGGAATCAGGAGGTGCGCCAGGAGCAGGGGGATCCGAGGAGACCAACGGGGGGCGGAGAACCCTTCTCTGTTACCAGAAATCGAAAGAATGGCGGCGGCGGACACGGTGGACTCCGGCGAGCTTTCCGGCGGCCTAGCGGCGTGATTTAGTTAGGGTTTGAGGGGGAAAAAGACGCGGCGGGGTCCGGGGATTATATGGGGGGTGCAGGAGACCGAATCCCGCACGAATCGGAGAGGAAATCGTCTCCGATTCGATCTCCTAAATCTGCGCTTCGTTCGGTTAGAGGTAGGAGATGATCTGCTGACGTCAGCATGACGTCAGCCAGTATTTTCTTTTCTGATTTTATTTCTTTAATTCATATCTTTTGATTTAAATGTCCAAATGATGTCAAATTAATTTCTAAAAATTTGTAAAAATAATATCTTGCTGTTAAACCAGTTGTGGGTATGTTTTGAATATTTTTGAAAATTATTATTTTGAAATATTGCTTAATTACAAATTTGACACTTAAAGTCAAATTTGAATTTCTTTCTCATTTAAATTTTCCTTTGGCTAAAATTAAATTTGTAAAAATACCCACATTCCAATATGTTTGGGTTTAAGTTATTTAAACTCATTTTCAATTTCTAAATTCATTTTTGGCTTTGGTATAATTATTAATGATATAACACAACTATATGAAAATGGAAAAGAGAAGATATAATGTATTCATTTTTAATTAAAAATAATTTGTGCAACATTATATTTTATAATATGATAATGCATTTGAAACTTCATAACATCTTTGGAAAGGATTTTTGTTTTAATTCTATTCTTATTTAGAATATATTATTCATTTCATGCTTTGAAAATAGATGAAATTCCTTTAAGCAAAAGAGATCTTTATTTGGTTAATTCAGTAATTTAAATTCTATGAAGTTGTAAAGTTATATACTATAGGCTTAAAATTTCCAAACTATATTTTGAACTTAGTTAAAGAAATGAAAACCATTTAGTAATTATATACTATTTGAATAATCTTGTATTTATGAATAGATATGGCTAAGTGATTTAATTCAAATACTTATAAGTAAACTATTTACTTAAAATAGAATGAATTGTAGTTTGTAAAATATTTGTCAAAATGTATTTTAAGGTTTTAAATTACATGGAACAATAAAATGTTTTAAACTGTGACATTGGAAATATTAAACTTTGAAGTCTTTTATATTTGGTTTCTTATGCATTTACTATTTTATTTTAATAAAAAGAAAAGTTTTAAATTTTAGTGATTTTTGAACATTATAAATTGTTGGGATGTTACAGACTACCACCCTTAAAAGGAATCTCGTCCCCGAGATTCGGAGAGGCTAAAAAAAAAAGCAATTGTTTGATTGATTCTGATTACTCGGGATGTTTTGGAGAATGAAATTTCTGACATGGAAAATTGAAAACTTGACAGTGAATGGTTTTTCTGATTAGAAGGATGAAAAGAAAGATAGTTTGAGATCTCTGTGTTTAAACGACTGGGTTTGAATTCTCTAGGTGGCTACCACCCTTAAAAGAAATTTTTGCGGTCAGTCTAGAAACTTTGTGTAATCTTGTTTATTCCTCTGGTGTAGAGCGTACAAGTGTTCAAAATACAATGGCATGTGGTGGATACAGAAAGTTTTTAGCACTCACGTTTTCCACTCGGTCCTTGGAGAGATTTATCCTTCTTCCGCTCTTGGCAGCCACTGACATAGTGTCCTGTTGCTCCGCATCTGCGACATGTCACGGGACTGATGATTTTCTTGTGTGAGCGGGTAAGGCATTTCTCCTTCATCTTCACTGGGCACTTATCAGCATAATGTCCTTTGTCTTTACATTTGTAGCAAGTTACGTCACTTAAGTTCCTCTTCTTCTTCTTAGATGTTTCCAGGGCTAAAAGTTCTTCCAAATCTTGTTTGCCATATTCTATCTCAATTAAAGAAGTCCAGTCTCGTTTGATGGGACAATTTCGAGCTAGGTGATCTCCTTCACATTTATAGCAACACTTGGATTTACTTTTGGATTTCTTCGGAAGTGACCTTACTCTTATTTCATTCTTCACCTTAGTATGACCCACAGTCTCATTTTGATGAAGATTTGGTTCAGTATCCTGACCAGTCCTTTTCTCTTTGCAGCCCCATGAATAATGTCCTAGTTCTCCACATGTAAAACATGTTATATGGCTAGTATCTCTTTTGTGCTCCTCCTTGTTTTCTTGTACTTCCACATGCTTCATGAGATTTTGTTGTATCCCCTTTTTGGCTTGCTGACTGACTTCTTGCACCACGGGGTAGAGTTGATGTTGAGTGGGAACGTGATTTGTTGCTTCACAAAAACAGCAAGACATCTGACTTGTGGGGCATTCCCTAACTGGATGTTCGGTATGACCATGGGGCCACTCATCAGTGCAGTCTTTGGACGTATGTCCTATCTCTCCACAAGTTTTGCAGGCCTTGGGTTTGGTCACAAGGTTCTCTTCAAAATCCCTATGGTTTTGATCAATCTTAGGCAGTTGGTCATTGATCATTTTCAACAGCTGACTCTGGTTCTCTAATAATAGTCGCATAGTTGTATGCAAATCATTGATGTTGGCATTGGGGTGAGACATCTGTTTGGTTTAGAAAACAATGAGTTGAATTATTTGTACTTATGGAGGAATCCTAGTTCAATAAAACAAAACAAGGCAACCAATCTATAACATAATCAATCAACATCTAACAAACATCAAGCAACAAGGTTCACAACAAACAAACAATCTAGTATTGTCATATAGCTAAGTTGATATGATCAATACACTAACACGATATCATCGTTCTATTTAAGTGGTGGTCAAATCTATTTCCTTCGCAAGTGCTTCAAGTTCTTGTTAACCTTTTATGGATATCTTCAAAGTGTTGGTCGAATCTTGGTTCTTCAGTGGTCTTCCATGCATGTAGAACTTCATGTTGAATCATAGCTTTTCCATATGGAGCAGCAGAATCAGACTTAGACTACAAGAACATGGTCATCTATAAAAAGATAAGAGGTTTTCAGAAGGTTGATAGTAGATGAGAATACGAAAAGACTTGGTGAAAATATTTGTTTTTTTAGAAATGTGAACAAAAATAGATTTTCAATCCTATGGTCAAACCTATTTCTATCCAAACCTAGGGTTTCGAACCTACAGGCAACACAGTGCTCTGATACCATCTGTAGCGTACCTGCACTTTTAATAAGGCAGATACCTGTGAATAGCGCAAATCCCTGGATCGATTCATTTGCACACAGTTTACGATGTAATATCACAACAAAGGTCAATTTTATTACATCGATGATCCAGAATTACAAAATATTCTTTACAAATTGCATAGCATAAAGCTAGCATTGAAAAAGTACACAGCGGAAAATACAATAGCAGTGAGCCTCTATAACTTTCATGCTGCCACAGGCGAAAACATGTTGGTTGCAGACTCGAAACCTTTAAACGAAACCTCACTCGTCATCTGATCAAATCTGCAATAAGAAAAATATTGCAACAACGTGGGTCAGATTCCATTAAAAATGGAGTCTGGCAAGTGACACTATGGTGGACACTTATGGAATAACTCTAAAGCCTATATGAATATTTGGCTGGTGGAGCTCAAGGCTAATTTGCATAAAGCCAATTTTTCCTAACTCTTTGGAAAACACTTTTCTTCTATTTGAGACATCCGTGGCATGAAATCCACTGTCTCATTTCTACCCTTGTTCACCCATCAAGTTTTATTCTGAAGTTGGAATGATGGAATCCTCCGTTGACGTCCTTGATCAGCTGCTCAAAATTGTCCGTAACCGGGGACACGGCTAAGTACTTAGTTTTACACTCTGCAGAGGTTGTGCACTTTCACCATTGTACCCATTCAACCCAAGGTATCCTTTACACACCATTTGTGATAAGGAAAGGAGAGAATGAGACGAGATCTTTCAGAAGCATTTTCCCTCCCCATACTGGCTTGACCCGTTCCACCTAACATCCCCCTACATCAGCTTGTCAAGCCGGAGAGAGTCCACGCAACATAATTGATCAAGCCAGAGCCCATATGGCAATGGCTGCACTGGAAGCAATCGTCACTTGGAGTTCCTTCAGATTCCTCTGTTCCTGGGTGGCCGTTCTCAAGTGTACATACTCTAGGAACCATAGAAATGGACCTGAGTAGCCACTCAACATAAACCATCCGACCAATTACCACCCAGGTGTTTCATTCTTAACTTAGTAGAATTTAGATTTTCACAAAACAACATTTGCATAGCATCAATAATTCTACTAAGTATTGCATAGGTACCTAGACACAGGTATAAGGGATTCTACACAGGTTTAGCATAGCAACACATGCATTTAAAAGTACACTAAGTAATGCATAAAAATAGGAAGTTTATGAGGTGTGCCACTTGCCTTTGAATGTTGTCGTTGTTCACAACTCTTTTCAACAACGAACGTTTGCTCTCCGTTTAATCTAAACAATATAAGCAAACACAATACAACAATCAACAGCAAGCAAAACTCACAATGCATACAAACACATACTAGATGAATAAATAAGTTTTATAAAACTTTCTAAGGAAAATATGTTTATGCATGATGTGCAAAATATTCCTAAGGCTAGAAATGCTTTTTCAAGCCATGGAAAATCTTTTAAGTTAATGTAAGGCAAAGGTGTTGGTCCAAAAAGACTAAGGGCTAAAGTCTTAAGTTGGATAAACATACTTGGTTTCATACCAACTTGAAACAAGCACTCTAATGGCTTAGCCATGATGTGCAAAATACTTAGAGAAAAATACTAAGTCTTTTGTTCAAGACGATCAACAATTATTATCAACTCTTTGTAAATTGGACATTCACTATAGTGAGAGAGACAGACACCCGGCCAGCCACTTAAATTGTGGAACAGGTCTCATGTACGTGGACATGTAAGGTTTGTTTCCAGGCCGCTTCATCCCACTATAGTGCTAGGATCCAACAACTTCAAGATGATAACATCATGATCAAAATTTGTTTAAGTCTAAAAGACAAGATTAGGAAAGAGGGAAAAGATAGAAAGAAAGATGTAGTTGTCCTCCAGGCTTCATCTCCAGACTTGTAACTTTCTTCTGGATGGGGTCTTGATTGAGTTCTTGGTAGTCTTGATGAATCTTCAGACTTGATGGTTCTTGTATCCTCGAGGCTGGTCTTGGTTTTACTTAGTCTTCATGAAATCTCAGGGGAGAAGAAAGGACAGAGAGAGAGACTTAGAGAATAAAAGGAAGGTTGGCCTTCTTGAACTTCTTGTCACTTTTCTTCTAAGTGCTTGACATCTTGGGGATGTTTCCAGAGTCTGTTTTCTTCTAAGTCCTTCATGAACTTCTTCTTGATTTTCTTCTAAGTGTTTCTTCTCCTTGAAGATACTTCTGAAGTCTTGTTTTTGGCTAAGTCCTTCAATGGTCTTCTAGCTCCATCTTGAAAATTACTAAGTGTCTAGTGCATAGCACTTTTCACAAAATACAAGTTTGAAAATAATCCTAACTTAGAGAAATTGGGGAGGAGTTTTCCTTATGGAAATAGTACTATAAAATATGCTATGCATGAAATGAAAATTTTAAATCACAAGTAACATAAGAATAACTTTTGTGATTTCTTTATAAATATGCATGAATTTATAAATGCAATTTAATTAATTTCTAATTTTGGAAAATATAATAAAAGGAATAACTATCAAAATAAAGTTTCCTATGACTAAATTTTTATAACAAAATTTTATAATTAGTGTTAATAGACAGAGATCTTTTAATTAAATCTATTGCAATTGGATTTAATCAAAAATAATGTTTCTATTAAAAGTTATTTCAAAATTAGTCAAACTATTCAAATTAAACACACAACTATGAAATCATTCAAAAATTACTCAAAAATATTTAATAGCAGTGGCATTAATTTACACATATTCTAAAGTTTCTAAAACATATTTATTTGCAATTTTTGGATTTATAGATTTAAAGTTATTACAAATATACTCAAATTCACCATTTGAAATTTGAATATTTTATACTAAGTCAAATTTGAATTTTGTCAGATCCAAATTATTCTACATGTCGAGAGCTTTCCCAATATATAAAAATTATTAAATTTGGAGTTGTGGTTGAAAAGTTGTGAGAGATCTAAGTGACAGGGGTGTTTCTGCAAAACTGCCGATTAAATTTAATTACGAAATTGATTATACACGTCAGCGCTGACTGTGCGCTGACGGGGCATGCCACGTAGGCGCTGACGTGGACGCTGACGTGGATAAGTCATAGATCTGGGCCGTCTGATCTGGATCTGACGGTCCAGATCGGAGCGTACCGCTTCGTCCTCGACCAACTAATCTAAGCCGTAGAGATCTAATCGGACGGCGCAGGAAGCTTGGACCATACCGTGGCGACGCAACGGTCACCGGCGACGACGACGACGGCGGTGCGGCTCTGGCGTGGACGAACCCGATGCTCCGGCGGTCCTCTTTGCTCGGGGAGTTAACGCCGGAGTTCAGCGCGACGTGGCGAAGACTACAGCGGCGATGGCGTCTCGCGAAATATCCTCCAGCGGCGTTGACTCGCAGACGGAGACGTACGGGACGCCGGCGACCTTCCGCTCGTGCTCCCCTCTCGATTCGCTGCAAGAAAAGAGCGGGGAAGGAATCAGGAGGTGCGCCAGGAGCAGGGGGATCCGAGGAGACCAACGGGGGGCGGAGAACCCTTCTCTGTTACCAGAAATCGAAAGAATGGCGGCGGCGGACACGGTGGACTCCGGCGAGCTTTCCGGCGGCCTGGCGGCGTGATTTAGTTAGGGTTTGAGGGGGAAAAAGACGCGGCGGGGTCCGGGGATTATATGGGGGGTGCAGGAGACCGAATCCCGCATGAATCGGAGAGGAAATCGTCTCCGATTCGATCTCCTAAATCTGCGCTTCGTTCGGTTAGAGGTAGGAGATAATCTGCTGACGTCAGCATGACGTCAGCCAGTATTTTCTTTTCTGATTTTATTTCTTTAATTCATATCTTTTGATTTAAATGTCCAAATGATGTCAAATTAATTTCTAAAAATTTGTAAAAATAATATCTTGCTGTTAAACCAGTTGTGGGTATGTTTTGAATATTTTTGAAAATTAGTATTTTGAAATATTGCTTAATTACAAATTTGACACTTAAAGTCAAATTTGAATTTCTTTCTCATTTAAATTTTCCTTTGGCTAAAATTAAATTTGTAAAAATACCCACATTCCAATATGTTTGGGTTTAAGTTATTTAAACTCATTTTCAATTTCTAAATTCATTTTTGGCTTTGGTATAATTATTAATGATATAACACAACTATATGAAAATGGAAAAGAGAAGATATAATGTATTCATTTTTAATTAAAAATAATTTGTGCAACATTATATTTTATAATATGATAATGCATTTGAAACTTCATAACATCTTTGGAAAGGATTTTTGTTTTAATTCTATTCTTATTTAGAATATATTATTCATTTCATGCTTTGAAAATAGATGAAATTCCTTTAAGCAAAAGAGATCTTTATTTGGTTAATTCAGTAATTTAAATTCTATGAAGTTGTAAAGTTATATACTATAGGCTTAAAATTTCCAAACTATATTTTGAACTTAGTTAAAGAAATGAAAACCATTTAGTAATTATATACTATTTGAATAATCTTGTATTTATGAATAGATATGGCTAAGTGATTTAATTCAAATACTTATAAGTAAACTATTTACTTAAAATAGAATGAATTGTAGTTTGTAAAATATTTGTCAAAATGTATTTTAAGGTTTTAAATTACATGGAATAATAAAATGTTTTAAACGGTGACATTGGAAATATTAAACTTTGAAGTCTTTTATATTTGGTTTCTTATGCATTTACTATTTTATTTTAATAAAAAGAAAAGTTTTAAATTTTAGTGATTTTTGAACATTATAAATTGTTGGGATGTTACACGCAGAGCGGGCGCGATTGGAGGCACACGGGGACGAGGCCGTGCGGCGGCGAGCTGCGGCAACGGCGGCGTGACGGCACGGTGCTGCTCCATCTCCTCGCACGGCGGTGCTGCGGCAACGGCGGCGCGACGGCTAGGGTTTGGGGCACGCGCAGAGAGAGGGAAGAGGCAAGCGCAGAGAGAGGGGAGAGGCTCACCTAGTCGCCGGAGTCGAGGAGGAAGGGTGCGGCGCTCGAGGATGCAGCGAGGCCCGGCCGGAGTCGAGGAAGGAGACGGCGGCGCTGGAGGGGAATTTCGGCAGCCTGACGGCGTCGTAGTGATTTTGCTCCGGGTTGAGCCACCACCCGTGGCTAAGTGTTGCTTATATAGCAACACTCTATCTGTCCATGTGTGTACGTACAATCCAGTTGTCAGACTTCCCCGCGTATAGAGATCGTACAAAATTCTTGTGTTTATCGATATACGGGGCCACCAAGGTAGAACTTTGTAGAACTGTATAGTGTGCTTCAGTGAAAGAATGTCCATCCATACAAATTTTTGTTTTCTTTCCTAGTGTGCCTTTTCCACTAAGTCTACCCTCATGTCGTGATTGTGGAACACCTATCGGCTTAAGGTCATGAATAAAGTCAACACAGAACTCAATGACCTCCTCGTTACCGTAGCCGTTGGAGATGCTTCCTTCTGGCCTAGCACGGTTATGCACATATTTCTTTAAGACTGCCATGAACCTCTCAAATGGGAACATATTGTGCAGAAATACAGGACCGAGAACTTGAATCTTTTCGACTAGGTGAACCAGGAGATGCGTCATAACATCGAAGAAGGATGGAGGGAACACCAACTCAAAACTGACAAGACACTGGACCACATCATTTTGCAACCCTGGTAGAATCGCCGGATCGATTACCTTTTGAGATATTGCATTGAGGAATGCACAAAGCTTCACAATGGGTACTCGAACATTTTCCGGTAGTAGCCCCCTCAGTGCAATCGGAAGCAATTGCGTCATAATCACGTGGCAATCATGAGACTTTAGGTTCTGAAATTTTTGGAGTCTCACATTTACTATCCTCTTTATATTCGACGAGAACCCAGCCGTGACCTTGATACTGCTCAGGCATTCAAAGAATATTACTTTCTCTTGTTTGGTAAGAGCGTAGCTGGCAGGACCTTCGTAGTGTTCGGGACTTAGGCCGTCTCGTTCTTTCACACGTTTCTGGTCCTCCCGTGCTTCCTCTGTATCTTTTTTCTTCCCGTACACGCCCAAGTAGCCTAGCAGGTTCACGCAAACATTCTTCGTCACGTGCATCACGCCGATAGCAGATCTAACCTTTAGGACCTTCCAATATGGTAGCTCCCAAAATATAGATTTTTTCTTCCACATGGGTGCGTGCCCGTTAGCGTCTTTCGGAACCTGTTGTCCTCCAGGACCCTTTCCAAAGATTACTTTTAGATCCTTGACCATATCAAATATTTCTTCACCAGTACGGTTGACAGGCCTCCTACTGTGATCAGCCTCACCTTTAAAATGTTTGCCTTTCTTCCTTGCGGTATGCCTGATCGGAAGAAATCGACGATGCCCCAGATACACACACTTCTTACATTTATCCAAATATAAACATTCAGTCTCACCCAAACAGTGTGTGCATGCATTGTACCCCTTGGTCGACTGCCCTGAGAGGTTAGCAAGAGCAGGCCAATCGTTAATTGTTACAAAAAGCAGAGCTCGTAGGTCAAATTCCTCATGTTTGTGCTCATCCCACACCCGTACACCTTCTTCCCGCCACAACTGTAAAAGTTCTTCAAATAATGGCCTGAGGTACACATCAAGGTCGTCGCCGGGTTGCTTCGGGCCTTGGATGAGCAATGGCATCATAATGAACTTTCGCTTCATGCACAACCAAGGAGGAAGGTTATAAATACATAGAGTCACAGGCCATGTGCTATGACTGCTGCTCTGCTCCCCAAACGGATTGAAACCGTCTGTACTTAGACCAAACCTTAAGTTCCTTGCGTCATCTTCAAATTCCGGGAACTCTCTCTCAATTTTTCTCCACTGCGACCCATCAGCGGGGTGTCTACGCAATCTTTCTCAATCTTTCTCAATCTTTCTTACGGTCCTCTTTGTGCCATCGCAACAACTTGGCATGCTCTTTATTCGCGAACAGGCGTTTCAACCGTGGTATTATAGGAGCATACCACATCACCTTGGCAGGAACCCTCTTCCGGGGACGCTCACCCGCAAATTCACCAGGGTCATCTCGTCTGATCTTATACCGCAATGCAGTGCATACTGGACATGCATCCAAATTCTCATAGTCACCGCGGTAGAGGATGCTGTCATTAGGGCAGGCATGTATCTTATGCACGTCTAATCCTAGAGGGCACACAACCTTCTTTGCTTCGTACGTGCTGTCGGGCAACTCGTTGACCTTTGGAAGCATCTTCCTAATTATCTGCAGCAACTTTCCAAATCCCTTGTCAGTCACACCACACTCTGCCTTCCACTGCAGTAATTCCAGTGTGGTACCCAGCTTTTTCTGACCATCTTCGCAACTTGGATACAACAATTTCTTGTGATCCTCTAACATCTGGTCGAACTTCAACCTCTCCTTTTCAGTTCCGCACTCTCTCTTTGCATCAGCAATGGCCCTACCAAGATCGTCAGTGGGCTCATCTGGTGCCTCTTCAGCTTCAGATTCCCCCGTTGCAGAATCTCCGTACTCTGGGAACATAGGATAGTTGTCATCATCTTCCTCTTCTTCATTGTCTTCCATCATAACACCTTTTTCTCCGTGCTTCGTCCAACAATTATAGATGGGCATGAAACCATGCCGAATAAGATGACTTTGAAGGGTTCTCACGTTTGGGTGATCTGTCTTATTCTGACAGTTGACACATGGACAACACATGAAACCATTCGTACTGTGGGCCTGGGCTTTCTCTAGAAATTTCCTCAAACCTGTCATGTACTCGGCAGTGCGTCGGTCACCATTCATCCATTGTCGGTCCATCTGCATTATATAATGAACTACATCAATAACCATTACAGAACATCGACAAATAAACACTGAACATGCACGGTATCAATTAATTACAAATGAAATGAGAGAAAAATTAACCTTGATCCAAAAGAAGAATAAACTTCTTTAAGTGTACATCAAATAAATTCGTGAACTCTCTCGGGCATTTCATCAAACACCTTGCATGCATACAAAAAAAACAGACTAGCACACACCCCCTCCTTCCATTTCAAAAAAAATGCCTCCAATGGTTTTGTGAGGGGGCTGCTGATCAATATATATAAGCACCCCCCCATTTGTCCCGGTTTCAGTCACAAACCGGGACAACAAGGAGGCCATTTGTCCCGGTTTGTGACTGAAACCGGGACAGATGGAGGTTTTTTCATTTTTTTTATTTTCTTTTTCTGTTTTCTGTTTTAAATAACCTTTGCAAACTTTGGATTTTGGAAAAACTATGAATATGAAAATGTTTGAATTTGACTAACTAATACAAAACCATTTTCTGTTCTCTGTTTTAAATAACTTTTGCAAACTTTGGAATTTGAAAACACTTTTGCAAACTTTAGATATATTTCGGTCAATACAAGAGAACACGCGCACACAGAATATTTGCGTAACGGAATACATAGATAGTCTACTCATCAACGACATTAAGATGATCATTTTCCGTATTATAGCCGCGTAGACTATCCCACTTCCGTGCAATATCGAAGCCAAGGCGAGCGTCTAAAGCAGCATATACGACTTGATCGTAGCTCAATGGAACGTTGCCCCATCCGAAAATTAGGTCTTTTTGTAACGTGTCTTCCTTGTCGTCGTCCGTGTACTTCCTCTTCTTGTATTTCTTCTTCTTCTCAAGATTGGTCCCAATGACCGCATTAGAGAGAGCATATAGACTAGGAGTAAAATTGCCGGTAGGGCTTCGGCGATCCCTCTGCAGGTCGACCGCGGACCGAATAATAATTCCGTAGTAGGCTAGCATCTTCATGTCATTATGGATTGCCACGCCGTAGAATTTGATTGTCTCGTCACCTAAGAAATCCACGAGGACCTGTGGCACCCGATCAGCTTTGCAAATTTGGAAGACAAGAGTCTCGGTCGCCACCGAGAGTTGAAGGACTGCGGCGCACTGCGGAGTATCCTTCCGTCGAGGGTCGGTGAACTCGCAATCGAGTCCAACGGCTTTGATCGGAGCGGCGTCGAGGAAGTTGTTCTTCACGTCGCCGATCCACTTCTCCACGCGCCATGCACGAAGGGTGACCCACACCTTGAACCGCATGCCTTCCTTCTCGTAGTCGTAAAACTCATCGGACCGAGGCACGAGTGGCTCCATAGGGACGGAGAAAAGAGAGGAGAGATGGCCGGAGAAATGGTGTGTGGAGGAGTGGTGGAGAAATGGTGTGTGGAGAAATGGTACTGTGCAGTGCATTTTATAGCGCCGGAGAGGAAGATGAATCGCCGGCGGAGGGCAGAGGAATCGCCGGCGGCGCCGTATTTCCGCTCGTCTTCCGTGCGCGTCGAAAAAACACGGCGGTGGCTCCGGCGCGTACATTTGTCCCGGTTCGTGACTGGAACCGGGACAAATGGGTGTCGCCTGAACTGCTCGGCGGGTGCTACCTCATTTGTCCCGGTTCCAGCCACGAACCGGGACAAATGAGTGTCGCCTGAACTGCCCGGCGCGTTTTATGCCCCATCTGTCCCGGTTTGCAGTACGACCGGGACAAATGGGGTTTTGGAGTTTGATCCTTTAGCCTGTTTTCTACTAGTCCACCCGTGGCCGCCGTGGTCGCCCCCGCACGGCCGAGCGCGCTGGCACCAGCCCGCGCGTGGAGGAGCCAGAGAGCGAGGAGCACCGCGGCGGAGACCAGCGCGACGACGAGGACCTCTCTGAGCGCCTTGAGGACGCTGAGTCCTCGCACCCGTCCCGGCGCCAGAGCGTGTCCACGTGGGAGCACCACGAGCCCGCCCCGCACACCGCGCTGCTCATGGCCCAGGAGCTCCTCTGCTACCGGCCAAGTGCCGAGGCACACGACCAGTGGTTGGACCGCCCCCACCACCTCGTCGACATCGCAACCACGCGCCCTGCTCCGTCGCGCTCCATCGTACCTTCCAGCCCTGCAGGGGCGGCCGCACCAGGTGCGCCCCCACCGCCGCCAGGACCACCTCCGGCCGCGGCACAACGGGCTCCCTCCCATGCTTCCTCGCCGCACGATTGCCAGATCGTGCAGCGCACCGCGCCTGACGCACGTGTGGGCATGGAGCGACGCCGCGACCTCCAGAACCGCCTCGTCGAGGAGCTTGGCCAAGCGGGGCAACAAAACCGCAGGGCCCTCCAGGGAGGAACGGCCACCTACGCCACTGGCTGCATGGCCTTCACGCGCGCCCTGCGTTGTGTGGTCTAGCCGCATAAGTTCAGGCCAGCGCTCCCCAAGGGCTTCGACGGGTCCACCAACCCTCTCGAGTTCCTGCAGCTCTACACCACCTCCATCCAGGCCGTAGGGGGAGACTACAAGGTCATGGCCAACTGGTTCTCCCACGCCCTCAGGGACTCCGCGCTGTCCTGGCTCCTCAACCTGCCTGAGGACTCCATTGACTCCTGGGAGGAGCTCTGCAGGCAGTTTGTCGCCAACTTCAAGGGCACGTACGAGCGCGCACTCACCCACAACGACTTGCGCGCTGTGGTGCAGAAGAAGGATGAGACTCTTCGCAAGTACATCCGAACATCCCCGACACCCAGGTCATCGCTGCCTTCCGCGAGGGCGTCACGAACCGCAGGATGCTCGAGAAGCTCGGCATCCACGACAAGCGCACCTCTTTGGTGAAGCTGTTCGATCTGGCGAATAAGTGCACCAAGGCTGAAGAGGGACTCCTCTTCGTCAAGATGAGCGCGCGGGGGGGACGACCCTGGCGAGGGGTCCAAGAGCCACAAGAAGAAGGAAGAGCCCAAGCGCAAGGCCACCGCGGTCCTCGCGGCAGAGCCTGACGCGAAGGGCTCGCGTAGGGGTTCTCCCGAGCACGGCGACAAGAGGTGGACCACCGCCCATTCTGCGTCTACCACAACAGGCGCGGCCATGCCACCGAGAACCGCCACGACAGCAGAGGCAGACGCGCTGGCGGCTACCAGAGGGCGCAAGGCACTCAGGCCAACGCCGCTGAGAGCAACAACAAGCTCCCCGACGAGGAAGATGGAGGCTACCAGGCCCCGAGAGGCGCCATGGCCTGCATCCTCGGCGGGGCTCAAGCTCCCAAGTCGAACAATCAGTTCAAGCAGTTCGCCCGCGAGCTCAACGCCGCGCTCCCGAGCACCGAGACCTCCAGGCCCCTCATGTGGTCCCAGTACACCATCGCCTTCGACGCCAAGGACCACCCCAAGTCGACGAAGACTGTTGGAACCCTCCCCTGGTCTGCTCCCCCACCATCAACAACATCACCGTCTCCAAGACGCTCATCGATGGGGGCGAGGGCCTGAATGTCATCTCTGTCGAGACCTTCAAGACGCTTCAAGTGCCCTACGAGTGGCTTATGCCCTCCATGCCATTCACGGGCGTCACCAGTGGTTCGATCGAGCCCCTGGGTCAGGTTCGGCTGGCTGTCACCTTCGGCACGCAGAAGAACTATCGCACGGAGCTGATCGACTTTGATGTCGCCCACATCAGCTTGCCGTACAACGCCATCCTCGGCTACCCCGCCCTCGCGAAGTTCATGGCGGTCACGCACCACGCCTACAACATGGTCAAGATCCCCGGCAGCGCTTGCACCATTGCCATCCATGGTCATATCCTGGACGCCACGCGCACTGTCGAGAGCGCCTACAGGGCAGCCACCATGGCTTTCCCGGCTGACGAGGACATGGAGCCTCTCGAGAGGCCCAAGAAGAAGAAGCAAGTGTTCTCTCAGGAACAAGCTGCCACGAAGAAGGTGTCGCTGGACACCACCAGCTCGGGGGCTGAAGGCTCGGGGGCTAGCGTCACCATAGGCGCTGCCCTGCCTCCCAAATAGGAAAGCGCGCTCGTCGCCTTCCTTCGGGCAAACTCTGACATGTTCGCATGGACTCCGTCAGATATGTCCGGTGTACCAAGGGAGGTGATCGAGCACCACTTAGCCGTGTGTACAGACGCACACCCTGTCAAGCAAAAAGCACGTAAGCAAGCCCCCGAGAAGCAAGCTTTCATCGTCAAGGAAGTAGAGAAGCTCAAGGTGGCAAATGTCGTCCGTGAAGTCGCGCACCCCACTTGGCTCTCCAACGGCGTGGTTGTTCCTAAACCCGCTGGATGAGGCCGACTCTGCATCGACTACACCGATGTCAACAAGGCCTGCCCCAAGGACCCATACCCTATGCCGAGGATGGACCAGATCGTGGACTCCACCGCTGGCTGCGACCTCCTCTGTTTTCTGGACGCCTTCTCTGGTTATCACCAGATCAAGATGGCTAAAAAGGACGAGGAGAAGACGGTATTCCTCACCCCTTGTGGTGTGTACTTCTACACATGCATGCCCTTCGGCCTGAAGAACGCTGGAGCCACCTTCTAGAGGCTCATGAGTATAGCCTTGGGGGCACAGATGGGCAGAAACGCTGAGGCCTAGTTCGATGATATCGTGGTCAAGTCTCGAGAGGGGGACACCCTCTTGAAGGATCTCGAGGAAACCTTCGCCAGTTTGAGAAAGGTGAACATCAAGCTGAACCCCGCCAAGTGCGTCCCTCTTGAGGAAGGTCGAGAGCTGATCAAGGACATCCACAGCGGGGAGTGCGGCCACCACTCATGTGCGCGCACCCTCACAGGCAAGGTCTTCAGGAGCGGCTTCTACTGGCCTCAAGTGCTTCAAGATGCGGTCGCCATTGTGCAAACCTGCGACGCCTGCCAATTCCACGCCAAGCAAATTCATCAGCCGTCGCTGGGGCTTCAAACCATCCCGCTCTCCTGGCCGTTTGCGGTCTGGGGGCTGGACATCTTGGGCCCCTTCCCAAGGTCGCAGGGGGGCTATTGCTTCCTCTTCGTGGCCATCGACAAGTTCACCAAGTGGACCGAAGTTGAGCCAGTGCACACCATACCAGCTGGGGCCGCGGTGAAATTCATCAGGAGCTTGGTCTGCCGCTTCGGCGTGCCCAACCGCATCATCACCGACAATGGCTCGCAGTTCACCAGCGGCATCTTCCGAGCTTACTGCGACAAGCTCGGCGTCAAGGTCTGCTTCGCCTCGGTGGCTCACACACGCAGCAATGGTCAAGCCGAGCGAGCGAACGCAGAAGTCCTCAAGGGCCTCAAGACCAGAAGCTTCAACATCCTCAAGGGCCACGGCAAGGGCTATAATCGACGAGCTCCCTTCAGTGCTCTGGTCCATACGCACAACTTCCTCAAGGCCTACAGGCGAAACGCCGTTCACCCTGGTCTACGGAGCTGAGGCAGTCCTCCCCGCAGAAATCAAGCATGGGTCACCACGGGTCCTTTCCTTCAGTTAGGACATCCAAGAGAGCCTCCACAACGACGACCTGCTGTTCCTTGAGGGACTGTGCCGTCAGGCCGCCCTCAGAGCAGCAGGGTACCAGCAAGACCTGCGACGCTACCACAGCCGCCATGTGCGCTCACACACCCTTGAGGCGTGCGACCTTGTCCTCAGGCAAATTCTCTCCAGGGAAGGCCTCCACAAGCTCTCGCCGATGTGGGAAGGTCCCTACAGGGTCTCCCACGTTGCCAGGCCTAGCGCAGTACGCCTCGAGACCGAAGACGGTATCCCCGTCAAGAACCCGTGGAACATCACGCACCTGCGCAAGTTCTACCCGTGATCATTGTCACGCCCATGATCATTGTCACGTCAAGACATCTGGCTGAAGAGGCAGCTTACGGCTCCACCTCCAAGCATTTTTTGTCGCTAGAGGTTAAAAGCTCACGGCTTAAACCTTCAAGCCCCAAAGGCTTCTCTCGAGGGTCAACCCTCCGAGCTCTACATGTAACGAGCCGCCTCAGGCCGTTGAGAGTCTCTGCCACTAATGGGTGGTCCCCATGCCTCGACATGGTCAAATACATTAACTTGGCAACTCCAAGCATAATGAAACAATTTCGTTCCTAAGTGAACAATGCGCTACGGCGCCGCTATGTAATATTTTGGTGGTGAGTTTATTCCAGCATTATTTTCTTTATTGAAAATGGGCACTTATATCTCTCCACATGCGCATGTCGAGGAGTGACTCCCACGTAACAGGGGTAGTCTCACCCTGAAGAGAGGTTCAAAGGGGGGACTGAACACGGAGGTCTAACAACTCTCGAGAGGCTCGACAACGATGCTCGCCGAGCCTGAACAAGGACAATCACGCCAGAGATGGGCACCAGCCCGTACCCAGGTTCACGGCCCTCGAGAGGAGGTAAAACCGCTACTCCTGCTTGTCTGTATTGCACTGTGAAGGTAACAGGACACTGAGCTTGCCGAAGGCTCTCTTGAGGCAGTTTGGAGCCTGGAGAGGGACGTACAAGTCGCCTTCCTCCTCCAGCCGTTAGCTGTCCTATGTGTTTGGCTAAGGCTTCTTGGGTCTAGGAGGCGGTTCGCCGACTGGAGATCAATTGGAGGTGCAATTGCGCGATCCCGCTCTATGGCGGAGCTCCTGCTCCTTTTATAGGCGCTCCGGGCTCCGTCCTCGTGCTGGTGGGCTCCCACACGCCCGTGGCGCAAAGGAGAGGGAGTCCACAGCGGCTCCTCCGTCCATGGACGCGGCTCATCCGTGCTAAAGCAGCGCGCCGTGGCCGACCAGCTGCAGACGTTGCAGAGCGGCTCGCAGGCGCAACAAAGGCAGTGGTGGAGCCCACGATGACGACCTCCTTGGAGCGTTGCGCCGTCCAGCGCTTTATCACCAAAGAGGAAAGTCTTGGACGCAAGCGGCGCGGCTTTGTTGACTCCTTTATCACCATAGTGGCAGCTGGGACGCTCGCGTCACCCGGCAGCCGTTGCAGGGGCCATGTGCGCCCTGCAGCGCTTGCTTAGCTGCGAAGTGTCTCCACAGGGCCACGGTTGCCTGTGGAGGTGTTTTCTGCTCACTTCCCCCCAGGCGGGTTTTGCCTGGGGAGTCTCCTGAGGCGCGGGGTATCTTTAGGCCGTGGCCTTCTCCTCAGGCCCTCGAGAGGAGACCCCTCTCGAGGATCTCTCCAAGCGGTAGCTCAGTCTTAGTCGTTCTGCCGAAGTTCCACGCGGGCGAGGCCTATAGGGAGTGGGCCGTGCATACCCTGGTCCTTACTGGGCCGACAGTTGCCCCCGGGCCCACGATGGGCATGACGAGGCCCGTTGGGTCTAGGCGAAGCGTCGTGGGGCCAATCCTGCGGGCCGGGCCGAGCCACGCGTCACTCTGGCGAGCAACAGATGCGCACGATGCGGGGCGTGCGTCGTGGGGGGTCCCACCACGCCTCGGTACCGCTCCTTGACGAGACATAAAGCCCCGGCGCCGGAGCAGGGAGCCGTTACTACTCCCACTTCTTCTCGCAGACGCCATCCGCGCCGAGCTCGCCGCTCCTGCATTCCGGTGCCCTCTTCTCCGATTTCTCCAACTTCCCCTTGCGCCGTTCCCTTCTTCCCTCCGACGATGACTCCGCCGAAGAACAAAGGCAAGGCGGCCGCGGGGTCTTCATGGCAAGCGGCGCCCGCCGAGGCTGCACACGTCGCGGCATTGCTGGGCATGCGCGTCAACGACAAGGCCCTCGAGAATGTCCGCTTACTGGTGGCGGACCGGACCAACGAGCACGGCGCCACCGCGCTCAAGCCCGCGGCGCACGGGAAACGCCCGCGAGGGTTTTTCCCCATCTTCCAGCACTGCGTTTCGGCGGGCCTGGTGCCGCCCTTCTCCCCGTTCCTGGAGGCGGTGCTGGCCTTCTACAAAATCCAACTGCTGCACCTCCACCCCAACTCGGTGCTCATCCTCGCCATCTTCGCCTACCTCTGCGAGGCGTACCTAGGCGTGGAGCCCACGGTGGAGCTCTTCCGGTGCTTCTACGCGCTCCGGAGCACGGCGAAGAACGAGCGCTCGGGATGCGGCTCGTTCCGCATCGTGGACGGCATGGGGAGCGTCTACATCCCCATGTCGTGGAGCGAGGGCAAGGCCATCACCTCCGTGACGAAGAAGGTGGACGACTTCCGCCAGCGGTGGTTCTTCGTCGCGGTGGAGCAGCCAAGCGCCTTCCTCGAGGTCCCTGACGCGCCGTGTGGGGACCCCGGACTAGCTGTCCGAAATACCCGATTATGCTTAACACAACGATCCCGTGATCAGTCTGTCGTTGCACATAATCCGAACTGAATACCAAAGTTTACATCCATTACAATACCGAATTAAAGTCTTACATAAATGGTCATTTAGACCAAGTCTAAATAGCCACTTCATCTATCAAACAATACAATTTGGCTTCAATTTAATTGAATTAGCCATTATTCATTTATATCTTAATTAGGGCAGAAACTAGTTGATTATGCTTAATTATATAACTTAAGTTCTGTTGGTCACAAAAATACAAACTAAATTGCTATAGAAAGCTACTAATGTGTAGAATATAACACAATTTGAATACAAAAGCTTAGTAATCAAGTTTTATCTACTAATTAAGTTCTGTTGATCTCAAAATTAAATCCTCTTAGGGGTAACTAACCATGACTAAATGTGATCCAATAAAATTGGTCTTAACCCATTTGGACTAACAGAGCATCAGAAACAAACAAGTTTAGATTTTAAACCCTATTTGGCATTTTTAATACTATATTTGT
Organism: Poa annua; assembly: GCA_026929855.1. Classification (NCBI taxonomy): domain Eukaryota; kingdom Viridiplantae; phylum Streptophyta; class Magnoliopsida; order Poales; family Poaceae; genus Poa; species Poa annua. The sequence continues at coordinate 49,759,979 of CM049428.1, forward strand.
ATTATTTATCCAAATGAGGTGAAACCACTTGTGTTGGATAGACATTTTCATAATCTTTCCAGAACATTTTGATTTGATTTATTTGGAGTTATAAATCTCAAGTTATGAAATTTCAAAGTTTAGTCCAATACTGTTTTCTATTTAAACCTAAAATTCGAATTCAAAACCTGAGTGGATAATGTTGAGAATCCTGACGGGTGGGGTCCACTCGTCAGTGACTCAACCAAAAACAGTGCGCGCGCTGTGAAATGTTTAAAAACCTGACGGGTGGGGTCCACTCGTTAGTTTCTTTTTATTTAAACGAAACGGTATGCTACCGTGGATCTAAGATCCAACGGCCGAGGATGGGGCACGCCGGCGACGACCTAAACCGGGCGGCGCCGTGGCTCCGGCGACGGCGAGGTGGACGGATAGCTCACCTCGAGGCTCAGGAGGGCGTGGCGATGGTGCAGGAGGGGTGCGGTTGCTCGGGGAAACTCGTGGGCGAGGTGGCGCGGGCTGGGAGGCTCCTTGCGGCGACGGCGTCGAGCTCCTCCTTCCGCGGCGCGGCACGAACTCCGGCGAGCAATCGACGGCGTTCCTAGACAGGAAAGAGACGGGCGTGTGAGGGTGAAGCGGTGCGGAGTCACGGAGAGGGCCAGGGAGGGAAGAAGAGAGAGAAGAGGCCACGGCATGGCGTTGCCATGTCGTCGTCTACCTCGGATCGTCGAGCACGGCCACGAGCAACAGAGGGCTCGCGGCGGCGGCTCTGCCCTTCCTAGCGGCGTACGGTGAGTGGGGAGTGGAGGGGAGCAGGCAAGAGGGGCTGTGGTGGTGTGTGGAGCAATGGGGCTCGGGGCGGCTTAAATAGCGGCAGGCCGGCGCACGGTGGACGCGGCGCAGGGGCACCCGAGGGCGTGCCGGCTCGCCGTAGGGTTGGCGCGGGGTGCGGCTAGGTTGCGGGGTGCTAGGGGGACCGAATGGGCAAGGAGGGGTGGCGTCGAGGCTGCTGCGCGTGCTCGGGTGGGGGACGGCCGTGGCGAGCGTGTCCGGGCGGCGCACGTCGTGCACGGCGTGGCGCGAGTGCTGCGGGAGCTGGCTGCTGCTGGACGCTCTGTTGCGCGGAGAGGGAGCAGATGGGTGAAGAAGAGAGGGGGGGGCTGGCGCTGGGTGTCGTGGAGCGGCGAGGTCGGCCGCGGTGTCGGCGGGCCGGCCATGGCGAGCGGCGGCACGGGCGCGCGCCAGGAGGGAGCGGGGTGCTCGGCGCCGGTGTCTGTGTCCCAGGAGGTAGGAGAGCGAGGGAGAGAGGGGGGGACACGGCGCGAGGCACCACGGCGTCGACACCTCCTCCCATCGCGCCGACACGGCGACGTGCGCGCAAGCGGCCTGTTCCCTGGGCGACGCCCACCAGGTGTTCGGCGAATTGTCTGAACCAAGTTTAATTTCAAATTTTTGAATTTTTCTTTCATAACTTGCTTCACATATATTTATCTAGGTTTGTTGAGCTATTTGTTTGTTTATGGGCCAAGTGCAAAATAGCACACTTTGTGATTGGAATAAGATAAAGAAAGAAATATAAATTTGAATTTAAGTTTTTGAATTGAATATTTAAAGAGGGAAAAGTTGTGGAACCAAATAAGAGGGTTTATATTACCACTCTATTGGACTTGGTTTGAAAATAAATAGATTTCTAAATCTGAGAAATAATGTGACATGTGTCACATTGTTTGTATTGTTTTTATATTTTGTTTTGTTTATTTTCTTTTCTTCAAACTTTTTAATTAGGGCTAACAAGCAACATATTCACAAGAAATTCTCATCTCAAGCAACAACAAGACATCAACACACATTAATTCATAAAAGTTTTTGTTGGCCCAAATTTTTGGATATAATATTTCATAATATGAATTTGGGATGTTACACGCCGCCCGTGAAGAACTCGCACTGGGGCAAGGCCACCTTTTGCGGCGCGCAGAACGTGATGCTGTCGGGCCGCCTGAGCTACCTCCGGGAGGAAGGCCTCACGGGGCAAATCGTCGTGGTGGACTTCGTGACGCGCCGCCTCGCCCCACTCCAGGCGCACGCGATGCCGATGTGGATGTACTCCGGCCCCAATGACAAGATGCGGCTCCATCACGAGGACAACGACAAGGATGCCATCGACAATGTCCTGTCCGCGCTCTTCATCAACCCCGCGGTGCCCGCCATGGAGGAACTCCCGATCTCCCTCAGGCCTTTGGAGCTTGGAGGTTTAAGCCGTGAGCTTTTAACCTCAAGAGACAAAAAATGCTTGGAGGTGGAGCCGTAAGCTGCCTCTTCAGCTAGATGTATTGACGTGACAATGATCACGGGTAGAACTTGCGCATGTGCGCGATGTTCCACGGGTTCTTGACGGGGATGCCGTCTTCGGTCTCGAGGCGTACTGCGCCAGGCCTGGCGACGTGGGAGACCCTGTAGGGACCTTCCCACATCGGCGAGAGCTTGTAGAGGCCCTCCTTGGAGAGGATTCGCCTGAGGATGAGGTCGCCCGCCTCAAGGGTGCGGGAGCGCACATGGCGGCTGTGGTAGCGTCGCAGGTCTTGTTGGTACCCTGCCGCTCTGAGGGCGGCCTGACGGAGCAGTCCCTCGAGAAGCAGCAGGTCGTTGTTGTGGAGGCCCTCTAGGGTGTCCTCATTGAAGGCAAGGACCCGTGGCGATCCATGCTTGATCCTGTCGAGCGATTCGCTCTGCGTCAGCATCCTCTTCAGGGAGGATTCCTTTCACCAAGTAGTCCTTGAGCTCATCAATCCATCCTGAGGCCTGGTGGGTTGCCGTCAGCAACAGGCGCTCCCCTGTGCTGGGGCCGCAATCAGGCGCCCCAGACTCAGGAGGTAGTGGGAGCGCTTCGTTTGCGCTTGCGGCTGTGGCCTCTCGAGGCTGCTTGATGGATGCCTTGGCGAGCCTCTCTTCAAAGACGCCGGCCTGCTGGGGTTGCCTTCGCGAGGCCTGCTTGGCGATGTCGTCCGCCTCTTGGTTTTCTTTCCTCAGGATGTGCATGAGCTCCATGCCCCTGAAGTGCTTCTCAAGCTTGCGGACCTCATCAAGGTATGCGGCCAGGTGGTCGTCTTTCGGCGTGTAGCTCTTGTTGGAGAAATTGACAAGCAACTGGGAGTTTCCCTTGACGAGTAGGTGGTTGACGCCTAGAGCGATGGCGGCCCTTAAGCCGGCGAGGAGGCCTTCGTATTCAGCGATGTTGTTGGAGATCTTGTCGATCGTGAAGCACAGCTGGACAGCGTAGTATAGCTTGTTACCCTTGGGCGAAGTTAGGACGAAACCTGCTCCGCCATTGCGACAAGCGAAGGTTCCATCGAAGTGCATGGTCCAGTGGCTGGGCACCGTGTCTCCCGAGGGCTCGGCCTCTGCCTCGCGAGGCTCCTCAGGGCTTGGGTCGGTCCATTCGGCGACGAAGTCAGCCAGCGCTCTTCCTTTTATGACCCTCGTGGTGTCGAAGCGCAAGTTGAATGGCTGCAGCTCGATGTTCCATCCTGCGACACGATCTGTGGCGTTGGGGTTGCGCAGGATCTGCTCCAGGGGGAAGGCAGTGACCAGCGTGATGGGGTGGCCCTGGAAGTAGTGTCTCAACTTCCTGGAGGCGATGAGGAGCGCGACGAGGAGCTTCTGCTGCATTGGATACCTCTCACGAGCGTCCTGCAGCACTGTGCTGACGAAGTAGACGGGGTGCTCGACGAGGGTTACCTGAGGTGGCGCAGCGTCAGCCCCCTGCGGAGGCTCTTCAGGGCCCTTGTCGAGATCTGCCTGTAGAGGCATCTTGACAGGGGCTTTGGGAGCAGGCTCGACTTGAGGCGGCGGGCCTGGCAGTGGGTCTGTGGAGGCTGCTCCTTCGACGGGGCCTTTGTCGGGGGGTTCTGGGCTTGGAGTGGCAGTGCTCTTCTTGAGAAGGACAGGCTCTTCCCTCTTGACCACCAAGACGGCGCTTGCGGTCTGCGGGGTGGCTGAGAGGTACTGCTTCAGGTGCTCGTCTGCCCTGGGGGCCACCAAGAATGGAGGGCTAGCCAGATACTTCTTTAAGTCCTCGAACGCTTTATCCGCCTCAGGGGTCCACTTGAATGTGCCCGATCTCTTCATGATCTTGAAAAATGGCAGGGCTCTCTCGCCAAACTTAGAGATGAAACGGCCAAGGCTGGCCATGTAGCCCGCTAAGCGCTGCATATCCTTGAGTCAGCGGGGAGGCTGCATTTGCTCTATGGCCTTGCTCTTGTCAGGATTTGCCTCTATGCCACGGTGGGACACGAGGAATCCAAGGAGCTTGCCTGAAGGGACCCACAAGACGCACTTGGCGGGGTTTAGCTTGATGTTCACCTTTCTCAGGCTGGCGAAGGTTTCCTCGAGGTCCCTCAAGAGGGTGTCCCCCTCTCGAGACTTGACCACGATATCATCGACGTAGGCCTCGGCGTTTCTGCCCATCTTCGCCCCCAAGGCTATCCTCATGAGCCTCTGGAAGGTGGCTCCAGCGTTCTTCAGGCCGAAGGGCATGCATGTGTAGCAGTACACACCACAAGGGGCGAGGAATGCCGTCTTCTCCTCGTCTTCTTTAGCCATCTTGATCTGGTGATAACCAGAGAAGGCGTCCAGAAAGCAGAGGAGGTCACAGCCAGCGGTGGAGTCCACAATCTGGTCTATTCTCGGCATGGGGTATGGGTCCTTGGGGCAGGCCTTGTTGACATCGGTGTAATCGAAGCAGAGTCGGCCTCCTCCAGCGGGTTTAGGGACGACCACGCCATTGGAGAGCTTCTCTACTTCCTTGATGATGAAAGCTTGCTTCTTGGGGGCTTGCTTACGTGCTTTTTGCTTGACGGGGTGTGCGTCTAGACACACGACTAAGTTGTGCTCGATCACCTCCCTTGGTACACCGGACATATCTGACGGAGTCCATGTGAACATGTCAGAGTTTGCCCGAAGGAAGGCGATGAGCGCGCTTTCCTATTTGGGAGGCAGGGTTGCGCCTATGGTGACGCTAACCCCTGAGCCTTTAGCCCCCGAGCTGGTGGTGTCCAGCGACACCTTCTTCGTGGCAGCTTGCTCCTGAGAGAACACTTGCTTCTTCTTCTTGGGGCTCTCGGGAGGCTCCATGTCCTCGTCAGCCCGGAAAGCCATGGCGGCTGCCTTGTAGGCGCTCTCGACAGCGCGCGTGGCGTCCAGGATATGGCCATGGATGGCAATGGTGCCGGCGCTGCCGGGAATCTTGACCATGTTGTAGGCGTGATGCCTGACGGACATGAACTTTGCGAGGGCGGGGTAGCCGAGGATGGCGTTGTACGGCAAGCCGATGTGGGCAACATCAAAGTCGATCAGCTCCGTGCGATAGTTCTGCTGCGTGCCAAAGGTGACCGCGAGGCGGACTTGCCCCAGATGCTCGATAGAACCACTGGTGACGCCCATGAACGGCCTGGAGGGCATAAGCCACTCGTAGGGCACTTGAAGCGTCTCGAAGGTCTCGACAGAGATGACATTCAGGCCCACTCCGCCGTCGATGAGTGTCTTGGAGACGGTGATGTTGTTGATGGTGGGGGAGCAGACCATGGGGAGGGTTCCAACAGTCTTGGTCGACTTGGGGTGGTCCTTGGCGTCGAAGGCGATGGTGTACTGGGACCACTTGAGGGGTCTGGAGGTCTCGGTGCTCGGGAGCGCAGCGTTGAGTTCGCGGGCGAACAACTTGAACTGATTGTTTGACTTGGGCGCTTGAGCTCCGCCGAGGATGCAGGCCATGGCGCCTCTCGGGGCCTGGTAGCCTCCTTCTTCCTCGTCGGGGAGGTTGTTGTTCTTCTCGGCGGCGTTGGCTTGAGTGCCCGACGGCTTCTGGTAGCCGCCATCGCGCCTGCCCCTGCCGTCTCTGCGGTAGCCGCGACCTCTGCCGCGGCTTCCGCTGGCTTCTCCTCGCTCGCGTTCCCTGCTCGGCCTCTTGAGGTCGAAACAGTCGTCTGTGGCGTGTCCACGCCTGTTGTGGTAGACGCAGAACGGACGGTGGTCCACCTCCTTGTCGCCGCGCTCGGGAGAACCCCTGTGGGAGCTCTTCGTGTCAGGCTCTGCCGCGAGGACCGCGGTGGCCTTGCGCTTGGGCTCTTCCTTCTTCTTGTGGCTCTTGGACCCCTCGCTAGGGTCGCCCCCCCGCGCGCTCATCTTGACGAAGAGGAGTCCCTCTTCAGCCTTGGCGCACTTATCCGTCAGATCGAACATCTTCACCACAGAGGTGAGCTTGTCGAGGATACCGAGCTTCTCGAGCATCCTGCGGTTCGTGACGCCCTCATGGAAGGCAGCGATCACCTGGGTGTCGGGGATGTTCGGAATTTTGTTCCGCACCTGGCTGAAGCGCTGGATGTACTTGCGAAGAGTTTCACCTTTCTTCTGCACCACAACGCGCAAGTCGTTGTGGGTGAGTGCACGTTCGTACGTGCCCTTGAAGTTGGCGACGAACTGCCTGCAGAGCTCCTCCCAGGAGTCGATGGAGTCCTCCGGTAAGTTGAGAAGCCAGGACATCGCTGAGTCCCTGAGGGCGTGGGAGAACCAGTTGGCCATGACCTTATCGTCGCCCCCTGCAGCCTGGATGGAGGTGGTGTAGAGCTGTAGGAACTCGAGAGGGTTGGTGGACCCGTCGAAGCCCATGGGGAGCGCTGGCCTGAACTTCTGAGGCCAGACCACACGACGCAGGGCACGCGTGAAGGCCATGCAGCCTGAGGCATAGGTGGTCGTTCCTCCCTGAAGGGCACTGTGGTTTTGCTGCCCTGCTTGGCCGAGCTCCTCGACGAGGCGGTTCTGGAGGTCGCGACGTCGCTCCATGCCCACGCGTGCGTCAGGCGCGGTGCGTTGCAAGATTTGGCAGTCGTGCGGCGATGAAGCATGGGAGGGAGCCCGCTGTGCTGCGACCGGAGGTGGTCATGGCGGAGGCGGGGGCGCACCTGGTGTGGCCGTCCCTGCAGGGCCGGAGGGCACAATGGAGCGCGACGGAGCTGGGCGCATGGTTGCGATGTCGACGAGGTGGTGGAGGCGGTCCAACCACTGGTCGTGCGCCTCGGCACTTGGTCGATAGCGGAGGAGCTCCTGGGCCATGAGCAGCGCGGTATGCGGGGCGTGCTCGTGGTGTTCCCGCGTGGACACGCTCTGGCGCCGGGACGGGTGCGAGGACTTAGCGTCCTCACGGCGCCTGGAGAGGTCCTCGTCGTCACGCTGGTCTCCGTCTCGGTGCTCCTCACTTTCTGGCTCCTCCACGCGCGGGATGGTGCCAGCGCGCTCGGCCGTGCGGGGGCGACCACGGCGGCCACGGGTGGGAGCAGTGCCGGGCTCGGTGTTAGCTCTCTCAGAGGTACGCCGATTGGCCTGCGTTGCGCGGGTGTCCATCATGGCGCGGAGGCTGGAGGTCGAAGACGTGGCTCAGTCCCCTACCTGGCGCGCCAAATGTCGAGGAGTGACTCCCACTTAACACGGAGGTCTAACAACTCTCGAGAGGCTCGACGACAATGCTCGCTGAGCCTGAAGAAGGACAATGACGCCAGAGATGGGCACCAGCCCGTACCCAGGTTCACGACCCTCGAGAGGAGGTAAAACCGCTACTCCTGTTTGTCTGTATTGCGCTGTGAAGGTTACATGACACTGAGCTTGCCGAAGGCTCTCTTGAGGCAGTTTGGATCCTGGAGAGGGACGTACAGGTCGTCTTCCTCCTCCAGCCGTTAGCTGTCCTATGTGTTTGGCTAAGGCTTCTTGGGTCTAGGAGGCGGTTCGCCGACTGGAGATCAATTGGAGGTGCAATTGCGCGATCCCCCTCTATGGCGGAGCTCCTGTTCCTTTTATAGGCGCTCCGGGCTCCGTCCTCGTGCTGGTGGGCTCCCACACACCGGTGGCGCAAAGGAGAGGGAGTCCACATCGGCTCCTCCGTCCATGGACGCGGCTCATCCGTGCTAAAGCAGCGCGCCGTGGCCGACCAGCTGCAGACGTTGCAGAGCGGCTCGCAGGCGCAACAGAGGCAGTGGTGGAGCCCACGATGACGACCTCCTTGGAGCGTTGCGCCGTCCGGCCGCTTTATCACCAAAGAGGAAAGTCTTGGACGCAGGCGGCGCGGCTTTGTTGACTCCTTTATCACCATAGTGGCAGCTCGGACGCTCGCGTCACCCGGCAGCCGTTGCAGGGGCCATGTGCGCCCTGCAGCGCTTGCTTAGCTGCAAAGTGTCTCCACAGGGCCGCGGTTGCCTGTGGAGGGGTTTTCTGCTGACTTCCCCCCAGGCGGGTTTTGCCTAGGGAGTCTCCTGAGGCGCGGGGTATCTTCAGGCCCTGGCGTCCTCCTCAGGCCTTCGAGAGGAGACCCCTCTTGAGGATCTCTCCAAGCGGTAGCTCGGTCCTTAGTCGTTCTGCCGAAGTTCCACGCGGGCGAGGCCTGTAGGGAGTGGGCCGTGCATACCCCGGTCCTTACTGGGCCGACAGCGCACCTCGCGAGCGGGGGCTGAGTACGGTGCCAGTGCCTCAAATGACACACCGGCAGCACTGCAAAACCCAAGGATCCGAGCTCTGGCTGGAGGGCAAGCTCCCACAAACACGCCATCTCTACAAAGGATCTTGGTACTCTCTCTCCTCGCAAGGAACGCCTGAGGGGACCTATAAGCGCGCATTAGTCTCTAGTACCGTGCACAAGCGTTTGGGTTTGCCCCTCTAACATCTACAGAGAACAAGCGTCTCTACAAGCCTGAGGAGGCGGCAGGGCAAAACCCTTGAAGAAGACCTCCTCGCTAGGCTAAAAAACCTCTACAGGGAAAAAGCCTCGAGAAGCTAAGTCCCACACTCTTGACTCGAGAGCTTTTTCTCCCCAAGCGCACGTTTGCCCCTCGAGCGATTTCATTCTCCCTTGTGCTTCATGGGCTACTCGCACGTCTAAGGGGGGCACTTGAGCATCGCGACTCAGGGCTCTTACCTCTCCAAGCCTTAAACTCCCCCCGGCCTTGCTGAGTCATTGCTCTAGCATACCGCAGTGGCGGAGTCATAGCGCGAAGAGATGGGACCTAACGACGCAGAGAAAACATAGACATGAAAATAAGGCAGAAAGGGCCTCTCGAGGGGCACACAAGTTAACATGAAGCACTCAAGGAATATATTACATGCTCAAAATGCATAGTGTCTAAGCATAAAACCGTTTCAGATACTGGCGCTCAAAGGGGCGGAGTCCGCGCCAACATGCTCCTCCTCCTCCGCGTCTTCCTCCTCGGCAAGGGCGGCCTCCTCCTCGCTGTCCTCCGCAGCCACCTCTGCGCGCTTGAAGCGGTTGCAGAAGGTTTCGACCTGCTCGCGGAGGGAGTTGGAGACCCGCAAGACCTCCTCGCCCGTGCGCTCCTCGGTCACCGTGGCGAGGTCGAAGCCGTGCGTGAGGAGTCGAAGGTTGGTGAAGATGCGATCAACAACCACCCCGAGGAGCTAGCGGCTCTCGACCTTGATCACCTCGCGGAGATCGGCGACGGGGCTCTCGAGGGCCGTGAAGAGCTGGTCGAAGTAGACCAGGTACATGGCAGCATCGCCATGGCCGCGAACCTCAGCGTGCGGCGCCTCCGCGCCAAGCTGAGCTGCAAGCTCGTTGCCCCTGGCCACCAGCGCCTGGAACATACGCTCCCGCTGCATCGTGAGCACGCGAGCCGCCTGCACGGTTTCCACAGCCTCCGCCACCTGCTTGGCCGCTGAGCCCGCCTGACCCTCCACGTCCTTGACAAGGGCGTCCAGTTCCAGGACAGCTGCCCTGCGACCATCCTCCGCCTGGCGATAGGCCTCCTTGGCGTGCTGGAGGCAGGCCTCGAGCTTGGAGTTGGCCTTCTCGAGCTCCGCGATCCGCTGGGCATCGGTAGCGTGCTTGGCCTTAAAGCGGTCCTCCTGCTTCTTGGCCTTGTCGCGGTACTCCTTGGAGGTGGTCCGCCTGAACTCCTTCTCGCGCTCCGCGAGGGCCGCCTCCGCCTCCTTCTTCTTCTCGGCAAACCGCTGCTGGAAGCTCTCCAGGGTTTGCTTTTGGGCGGTGACGTTCTCTTCATGCCTCTAGAGCGCCTGAGCTAGGTCCCCCTCGCGCGCCTCAAGCTCTTCGCGCTTGGTGGCGAGCTCGCCCTCCACCTGGAGCCGCTGCTCGTCGCACTGTAGCACGTCCTGCTCCCTGGAGGCCAGCAGCCGCTCGCGCTCGGCAAGGCTCTTGCGGTCCTCCTCCAGAGTCTCCTGCGCGACCCGATGGACGGAAAGGAGCTGGGACTCCAGCTGGGCCAGCTCGCGACGTTTCTGCGCCAGCGCGCCCTCCATAGCTTCGTGCTCGGCCTTCACCTCAGCGAGGAGATTGGCGGCCGCGTTGCGCTCGTCCTGGAGAGGGGCAAGGAGCTCGTCAGCGTCACGGATGGCCCCCTCGTGGACCTCCTTGGCGAAGCGGACGGCCTCCTCGCGTGCGTACTGGAGGGTCAGATCCTCCTGGCAGCGGGCCTCGACCGCGGCGTGGAAGCGCGCCCACGCCCATGAAAGCTCATCGCGCTGCTGGGTGAGCTTAGCGTCCTCGAGGGCAAGTTGCGCCTCCAAGCCCTCCAGGGACTCCCTCACGACGCGGAAGGCAACATCGCGGTGCCCCTTGCTCCAGTCCCAGCCACCAAGGACCAGGTCGCGGCATTTGGAGGTGCCTGCCCCTGTGCCGAGCCTGGAGAACTGAGCCTCTAGGCGTGCCTGGGGGCTAGACCGCGCCCCGTCCATCACAGCGCCCAAACTGGCCTCACCGACCTCGCCGCCCTGGCGCGTCACCTCTTGCGCCTCGCCCCCTGCTGCGGGGAGTGGCGGAGCCGAAGGAGCTCCCCCTGCAGATGCGCCCGCGCTTGGCGGGCCCTGGTCTGTCCCGGCCTCTGGCTGCGCGGGAGGCATGGTCGCGCAAGGTGAAGTAGCCTCGCGGGCCGGAGTTGGCTCGCGCGGTGGCGTGGCCGCGTGGGGCGGGGTAGGGGTGCGAGGAGGGCTAGCAACCCGCTCCTCCTGCGCCTCCACCACCATCGGCTCGGGGGGCAGCGCAGCTGCCTCCGCCTGAGGCGCCGCTGTCCCGGCTAAAGGCCCAGCTGCCTCCGCTTGAGGCATCTCTTAAGTTGGGCCTGTGGACGCTGTCTCCATAGGCCTCGCGGCCTCCTCAGCCACGACCTCAGTCGTGGCTTTATTCACCTCTGCCTCCTTGCAAAGCTTTCGATGCTTCACAGGCACAAGGTCACTGGCAAGCACCAGGGAAAGATCTTCAGAAATAGGTGGAAAGAGAAAGAACAAGAATCGATTGGCTAAAAGCCTAAAACACATACCCGGACTCCTTGGCGCCGGTGTCGACCCACGCCAAGGCTGGCGAGCGCCAGGAGGGCTTGGCCTTAGCACCTGACCCCTCTGGAGGCGCCTCGGCTTTCCTCTTGGAGGGGACGTCTGACAGCCTTGCCCCGGACCGATCCACATCCGCCTTGGAGCGGGGCTCGCGACGCCCTAGCGAGGCCTCCTCGTCAGAGGCCTCCTCCTCGGCCTCCTCCTCCACATAGCGCGTGGGCACCACCACGAAGGCGTCGTCGTCATCGCCTGACGAGATATCGCAAATCTCGTCAGTAAGGGGCCCGGCCCTCGAAGAGGACTCCTCCCCTGCTGCGGCCTCCTCCTCGCCTTGCCCAGCTCCTGAGGCAGAGGGCGTCTCTGCCCCCTCCGCCTCATGCACCACCGGCACAGGCACCATTTTCCCCGCCGGGCCCGACGGGGTGAACGAGGGCATCCCCTCCTGAATGGCTAGGCGCTCGGTCATGTTGTACTGGTGCAGAGGCTGCAGCGTGATAGGGAGCTCGTCCATGGCGGGTACCGCCTGGTTGATGAAGAGCACGGACAGGACGTTGTCGACAGCGTCCTTATCGTTGTCCTCACGGTGGAGCCGCATCTTGTCCTGGGGGCCGGAGTACATCCACATGGGCATCGCGTGCGCCTGGAGTGGAGCGATGCGGCGCGTCACGAAGTCCGCGACGATGATCTGCCCCGTGAGGCCCTCCTCCTGAAGGTAGCTTAGGCGGCCCATCAACATTGCGTTCTGCGCGCCGCTAGAGGGGGCCTTGCACCAGTTCGAGTTATTCATGGGCGGCGCGTCAGGAACCTCGAGGAAGGCGCATGACTGCTCCACCCCGACGAAGAACCACCGCTGGCGGAAGTCGTCCACCTTCTTCGTCACCGAGGTGATGGCCTTGCCCTCGCTCCACGACATGGGGATGTAAACGCTCCCCATGCCATCCACGATGCGGAACGAGACGCATCCGGAGCGCTCATTCTTCGCCGTGTTCCGGAGCACGTAGAAGCATCGGAAGAGGTCCACCGTGGGCTCCAGGCCCAGGTACGCCTCGCAGAGGTAGGCGAAGATGGCGAGGATGAGCACGGAGTTGGGGTGGAGGTGCAGCAGCTGGATCTGGTAGAAGGCCAGCACCGCCTCCAAGAATGGAGAGAATGGCGACACCAGCCCCGCGGCGACACAGTGCTGGAAGACGGGAAAAAACCCTCACGGGCGTTTCCCGTGCGCCGCGGCCTTGAGCGCGGTGGCGCCGTGCTCGTTGGTCCGGTCCGCCACCAGGAAGCGGACCTTGTCGAGGGCCTTGTCGTTGACGCGCACCCCTAGCAATGTCGCGCCATGAGCGGCCTCGGCAGGCGCCGCCTGCGAAGAATACCCCGCGGCTGCCTTGCCCTTGTTCTTGGCCGGTCTCATCGTCGGAGAAGAGGTGAGCGCGGCGCGGGGAGAAACTGGAGGAGAAAGGAGAAGAGCACGCCGGAGAGCAGGAGCGGAGCGCTCGGGGCGGATGACTTCTGCAAGAGAGAATGGAAGCAGTAACGGCTCCCTGCTCCGGCGCGACGGCTTTATGTCCCGTCGAGGAGCAGTTACCGGGGCATGGTGGGACCTCCCACGACGCACGCCCCAGATCGTGCGCAACCGTTACTCGCCTGAGTGACACGTGGCTCAGCCCGACCGGACACTTTGGGCCCACGATGCTTCGACTGCGGTCATGGGCTCAGCTGTGCCCATCGCGGGCCCGGGGGCTACTGTCGGCCCAATGAGGACCGGCGTGTGCATAGCCCACTTCCTACAGGCCTCGCCCGCGACAGATTCGTCAAAACGACTAAGGACCAAGCTACCGCTTGGAGAGACCCTCTTGAGGGCCTGAAGAGGACCCCGCGCTTCAAGAGACTCCCCAAGGCTCAAAACGCCTGGAGAAAGGTCAGCAGGAAACCTCCCCACAGGCCACCGCAGGGTGCACATGGCCCCTGTAGCAGCCGCAGGGTGACGCGAGCATCCCAGCTGCCATTCTGATGATAAAGGAGTCAACAAAGCCGCGCCGCCTATGCCAGGACAGCCAGGACTTTCCTCTTTGGTGATAAAGCGGCTGGATGGCGCAACGCTCCAAGAAGATCGTCATCGTGGACTCCTCCACGACCTCTGCCACGCTTGCGAGCCGCTCTGCACCGTCTGCAGCCTGTCGGCCACGGCGCGCAACTTTAGCACGGATGGACCGCGTCCATGGACGGATGAGCCGCGGCGGACTCCCGCTCCTTCGCGCCACCGGCATGTGGGAACCCACCAGCACGAGGATGGAGCCCGGGGCGCCTATAAAAGGAGCAGGAGCTCCACCATAGAGACGGATTGATCTCCAGTCGGCTGATTGCTTCCTAGACCGAGGGAGCCTTAGCCAAACGCATAGAATAGCCAACTGCTAGAGGAGGAAGACGACCATTGTGTCCCTCTCCAAGCACTAAACTGCCTTAAGAGAGCCCTCGGCAAGCTCATTGTCCTGTAACCTTCAAAGTGCAATACAGACAAGCAGGAGTAGCGGTGTTACCTCCTCCTGAGGGCCGTGAACCTGGGTACGGGCCGGTGTCCATCTCTGGCGTGATAGTTCCTCTCCAGGCCCGGCGAGCACCGTCGTCGTGCCTCTCGAGGATTGTTTGACCTTCGTGTTCAGTCCCCCCTTCGAACCTCTCTTCAGGGTGTGGCTACCCCTGTTCCGTGGGAGTCACTCTCTGACACATGTTATGAATGAAGTGACTTAAGACAATGGTCTATGGTTTGCTAACAAATAGACAACGAGTAAACAACTGAATCACATAAGCAAAAACTTTTCATGGATAATACTTTCAAACAAGCATCAAAAAGCTTTTCATAAGAGTTAACTCATAAAGAAATAGTTTCTAAGTAAAAGGGCATTGAAGCAACACATAGGAAGATTTAAGTTTCAGCATTGGCTTTCAACTTTGAACATGTATATCTTATAGATAATTGTCAACACAAAGAAATATAACAAGTGCAATAAGTAAGCATATAAGAAGTGTTGCACACAAAGTTGACACAAGTGTTTTCTTCTAAGATAGAAAGAAGTAGGTAAACTTAAAGGAGATATGCCCAAGAGGCAAATAAATAAGTAGTATTTATTGCATTATCTCATAAGTTTATAATAGGTTTGTGTATTATGCTATAACTGTATTAATCGGAATTATTAATACACGTGTGATACATAGACAACCAGGTCCCTAGCAAGCCTCTATATGAGCTAGTCCATTGGGCAACAGTTGATCGAGATTCCCGATCAAGGACAATGACGTCGGTTGACAATGGGGTCATCTTGTTAGTTGAATAAGGTGATGGACATACGCAAAGTATTGCAATAAGATCGTATTACGATGTTTGTCATTTGCAATAGATAAGAATATGATAGCTCATTCCTTAGACCGTGAGACCGTACTTATTAATGCTTCGTAGGGGTGCTTTGAGAGCATCAAACGTTGTGTCTTATATAGCATGACAATAACGGTGTCCATCTTGGGTATTCCGAAAGAGCATCAAGACGTAAGGATCAAGAGAGGGATTTGTTCATTCTTGTAATGGAAAGATACTCTAGGCCCACTCGGTGATATTGCATCTATATAGCTGCGCAGCTTATGACTAGGTCATGGAGATGTAATATCGTAGACGAGTTAATAACCTTCGTCGGAACGAGATACAACAAAGACATCGGTGTGTCTACGATCATATCTCGGACAAGGTAGTATCGCAGAGACAAAGGGAATGAATATCATATTTATGGTTCAACGACGATATGCGTAGAATGCACAGGGGTCGTCATATAATTCCAGGTATCCCTGACGGTCATTGGTGAGCGGAGTGTCTCGACCATGTCTGGAGTGTTCTCGAACCGTAGCGTAACAAACTTAAGGTCTTAGCGACACCAGGAGATAGGTTCTGGAATATTATAGGGATTTGTTGGAGAGAGAGAAATGATCCGGAAAGAGTTCCGGTGGTCCGGAAGGAGTTCCGGAGATGTCTGGAATGGTTCCAGGAATGTCCGAAAGTTGTTCGGGTGGTCCGAAAGAGTTTTCGGAGTCACGGTATATTGAATTATATATAAATATATTAATTATGAATTAATGGGATTTTTATATTAATTAAATAAAGGAAAAAGGGGGCTCCCACCTACATGGGCCCTAAGAGGGCCCTAGAGGGGGAGCCGCACCACCAAGGGGGGGTGGGCCCCATTGGCTGGTTCGGCCAGCCCATGTGGGGGCCGAACCCCCCCCCCTTTCTCCTTTTGGTTAGTCCCACATGGGGATCTAGGGAGTTTGCACACCCCCTTCCCCCTTTATATAGCAAGGCATATTAATTAGATTAATTCATTGGAAAATACAATTAATTCCCGATTTCTCTCTCGATCTCGTGGTTCCCAAGTTGGAGCCGCGCCGAGCTGAGGAAAGGGGGATCTCTCTCCACCTAAGCTATACCGCTGAGCACCGTTGCTCTGCGGGATTCCAGATAAGATCTACCCCTGCGATTTCAGCTGGATCTGAATGACCGGGGGTTGTCGCTAAGCTCCATATGTTTGTGAGTGCTCGGAGGTAACTCCTTTTGAGTAGCCTGTGCGACGTCGTCTCGCCCCTGCAGCCGCCGCGCCCCCTCCCCTCTGTTGCCGGCGCACCACCCCTGGTGCTGGCGTTCTGCCTTCTTCCGCCCGACGCCCGTCGACGCAGATCATCATCGACACCCCGGCATCATCGCGGCAAGTTCTCCGCGACCTCGAGGTCGGCTACGTACGACTTCATCGTCAAAGCTTGTGCGGGAGTGTAATCCCGTTATCGGTCTACATGGAGGTAATGTAACCCGTTCCGCCACCGTTATCGCATGTACTAGATAGATAGATCCTGGCTAGTTAGGGTTTCGTTCGCTAGAAAAATTATTGTTTTCTGCACCGTAACCCCTTCAGTGGTATCAGAGCCGATCTATGCGTAGTACTGCCGGTACGGTTAGAACTCATGTTGAATGAGGGCGTCTATCTTATATTTGCTACCCTCTAGCGTGCACTTGCGATGCCTTCGGTATTGAGTTGATGAAGCGGCCCGGACCGACTTTACGCGTACGCTTACGCGAGACTGGTTCCACTACTGACATACGGCTTGCACCGTATCTGTGGCTGGCGGGTGTCTGTTTCTCTCTCTCTAGTCGGCAAAGCATTTTCAATGGAGGGCCCGAAAGGGATGCTTAAACATGCAATTATACGAACGACGTTGTGGTACAAAGTTCGTAGGTAGGGAAGCGATTCTCTTACGAATAAGCCTATATGCCACGTAAAACTTGCAAAACTAAATAAAGCTAGAGGCGTCTAACTTTGTTTTGCAGAGGCGTTATTTTATGTGACGTGGTTACGGTAAGTTTTGATATTACTCGCACTGTCGGAGGCAAAGGAGGGCTCTGTAGACTCGGAGCCATGCCGGGGCGCCGGGGGCCAGGCACATGGCGCCATGAAGGTCCAGGCGCATCGACCATGTCACATCGCACTTCATTGCATCATTATTGTGTGTTGTTGTGTGTGCATCCTATTGATTGCTTATAGCTCGATATACAACGGTAGCATCATAAATAGGATGATCCCTAAGAAATACCAAAATTGTGTTCTCCCTCGTTGCGCACCACCAAGAAAGTTCTACGTTATGAGGCAGGCCGTGATGATCGGGTGTCACACATCTCGTCGTTCGCATACAGTGGGTGTAAGCCATGTTGCACGCGCAGGGTCTTCGAGGTTTGATTGGCGAGCCTAGCCTACTCAGAGGTATGGACTCGGAACACGGAAAGATCGAAAGATCAAGCACGAGTCACAGAGTTGTTGTGATCGACATGTTATGTCCACCTTTGAAGCTGTGCTGCCGGCCGTGATGATCGGGGGTAGTGTGGTGGATGAGGGTCGTGTAATCGCTATTATTATTTTTAGCGATAATAATCTTGGTGTGGTGTGTTTTTGATAATGAGATTATAGAACTAAAACTCACCTATATATTATAAACTTATCTTACCTCTTTTGCGATCACATCTGGAGACTGCGGAACTACACTTCGGTTGCTTCCTCAAGAGCTCGGATTCTACCTTGGAAGCCGACGGGTCCAACTTCATCAGCTGGTACATTGGTTTTAGAAACATTCTCCAAACACAACAAACATCCTATATGTGCTAGAACATTAGTTAGGAGTTAGACCAGATGATTCTGATAGCAAGGAGCAAGATGATGAGTTCCGTAAGCATCATGATATTTTCATGGAAGTGAAGGTCGTCATGAGCGTATGCCTAGCACCTGAGTTGAAAGTTGTTTCTACACATGGAGCCATATGTCGTGATTGATGCGATCAGAGGTCACTTCAAAGATGAATTGAGTCTTGAGCAGTTCAGACAGCTTAGAAAGTTCCGGACCATTCACATGGGGAGCATACCTGTCTGGAGACTCAGTTGAAGAAGTTGTGTGACATCTACTTCAGGCTTACGAATATCTACGATTTCTAGATAGCGAACTCCAGTGCAATAGAGATTGTGCTTTACCTCCTAGCTGTAAATAGCATGTGCATGAATATGCTGTAGAGACACGGTGAGCTTCTTCACATTTGTGAACAAGTTCAAATCTCTAAAAGTTGATTCCATCGAAGAAGAGTTCTTCGACGCTGCGGGTATATATTTGATATACGAAGATATAAATGTATTCTTCTCATACTTGATGAAAAGTATTTGATACTTGTTCTGTTTGTGAAACAGTCCCTGATTATCACAAGTATGTGGCGAAGGGTGACGTGACAGTGCACAAGTGATGGCAAGTTCATGGCCAGTAGTGCTCACGCCCTCGAGATATCATATTAGTTATCATCAATAGTTTTTGATAAGACATTTTGTAATAGTGAGAGAGTGATCTAGTTTGGTGTCTTGAATGTTGCAAGACATAATTATTCATATAGAACAAATCAGTTGTTTTATGTTATGAAACAAAGCAGTTGTTTCATGTTATGAGTAATTTGCATCACATCTCAATTACATTATGCGTATGATATACATTTATAATAGCGGGAATGATAAAATTATGTGTCCAAAGAACAAACACCATCGAATTTAGTCATAAAGGCAATGAAAGAAGTAATGGATAATTTTGGTTCATTTAAGTATTTCGAGTGCCAAAATTGATTAAGTTTGAAATGCAGTATTGAAGTTGCAATACTAGAGGAAATTGATTGAGAGTCATTTTTAATGATTAATCAATGGTGTTACTGCATGATCCGAATTCTTCCATGATTTTGGTAAATAGGAGTATTTGCCCGATAAATATGGAGTCTGAAATTAATTTGATAATAGATCAAATGGGGTTTTTCAGAAGAAAGATTAGTGAATATTGTATTCACAAAATTTGATCAAAGGACAATATTTTTGAATTATGGTTTCAACACAAAAGACTTGTGGAAATTCGTTTCACAATATTATAATGTCATATATGGTGATATGTGGGAATTATAATCATGCTCTATTTTAAATAAAGTGTGGTCTGTCAGAATCTGTCTTAGAATCTCCTAATATGTTCGAAACATTATAGTCAATGTCCACTTTAGAAAATAGATATTTTTCTCAACGAGAATTCGTGAGATCGACAGTAGTGTCGACATGTATATGATTACACGATAATTCGGTATATACATGAATAGTTCTTTATAGAATAGTCGCATTGAATGGGAGTGTATTCCAAAACCAATTAGAAACAAAGTTCAGTTTGTTGTCTATGTAATTCCGAGAAAAAGATGATTTTTCGAATTATGGTTTATGGATTGGAATTAGAGGTTTGGAATAAAGTGTCAGACCTATGTTGGAAGGTGTTCCAAAGAGTATATGTCTGCTAATGAAAGTTTAGTGATTAAGAGTGAGGGAGACTAGAAAATTGTTTTCTGCTTGCAATCATCTTCATAAAGATCATAATATTTTCATGAAAGAAACTTCTAAATAAAGTGCTGTTATATTTAATATTGCTGTCAGGTCACAACACTGTATTAAGTATTTCAGATCTTGTTGACAGATCAAGGTGCACTTTATGAATACAAAGAAAGTTGAGAAAATATCGGAATACGAACAAAGGCTTTTTTTAGCCTGGAAATCCAAAGTTGCATTTGAAAGGATTAAGAGAGTAATTGTTGCTGCAATTCTTATTAGAGGAATAAGATTGTTTAATTGTCATATAAGGTGTTATATGAGAAATGTGACTATAAGAAAGACGCGGTAGCATGTCTTGTCAAGAAATGTGTCTTGGACAAGATCAAATTTGTTGACTACATTTGTGTAGACATGCTTGAAGTCTGAGGGATTTGTATTAATGTAATACTGTAGTTTGTATTAAACTCGAATTGATAATAGATCAATGATTTTGGTTTGACCAAAATGTCGATTTAAGTGGGAGTCAATGTTAGTTTACTCAGGTGGAATATGTAAAGAACATATTTTTGAGTGGGAGCTCAGGAACTCAAATATGTGGATGACACGTTTTTGAGTGGGAGCTCGTGTTATCAAATATGTGGAGACATAATTTGAGTGGGAGTCGAATTCATCTTGTGTAGTTAACACATTGCGAAACTGTACCAATAGAATAGGATGAAGTTGTGAAACTATTTGAAAGTTAGTGTCTATTTTGAAATAGAACGGGAATTTTAAATAGTTAGTCGAGTTGTTTTGGATTATATCTGAGGAGTCAGAATAGAATCAAAAGGATGGTCCTTTGGAATCCAATTGATCATTAAGAGTAATGATGCATGAAAGTAATGGTTGTATGACATGTGGGTCTATTATGTAATATTAGACATCATATAGAAACCATATTATCTCCTCGATGAAGTATAACCGATGTTCTTGGAAGAAGAGCAGTTATGAAAGTAAATTTAGAATTTACTGGAAGTAGAGGTGTGTTAGTTGTTGGACTGACATTAGAATGTCAAGTTTTCTGCACTGGTGTGAAAGTTAGTAGATATCGCGAGTTTGTAATTGTTACAAGGGGCTCTGTATGGCTGAGTGTGTTTTTCAGGGCAGTTATCTGGTTAGTATAATCAAAGTAAGCGCTGGGAAACAGAAGTCTCACTTAGTTACGGTATTTGCATATATGTTGTTAGACAACATGGTGATATCAAGCAAGTTGATGTCAGTGAATCGCAAAAGCATGTACAATCATGGATTGTGCAGTAACACTCTTCCACAAGCAAGCATTATCAAATGATTCTTATTTGATAAGGGATTCTGATAAAGTAAAATGCAGCTAGTTTATTTGTACTCTAGTGCAAGTGGGAGACTGAAGGAGATATGCCCTAGAGGCAAATAAATAAGTAGTATTTATTGCATTATCTCATAAGTTTATAATAGGTTTGTGTATTATGCTATAACTGTATTAATCGGAATTATTAATACACGTGTGATACATAGACAACCAGGTCCCTAGCAAGCCTCTATATGAGCTAGTCCATTGGGCAACAGTTGATCGAGATTCCCGATCAAGGACAATGACGTCGGTTGACAATGGGGTCATCTTGTTAGTTGAATAAGGTGATGGACATACGCAAAGTATTGCAATAAGATCGTATTACGATGTTTGTCATTTGCAATAGATAAGAATATGATAGCTCATTCCTTAGACCGTGAGACCGTACTTATTAATGCTTCGTAGGGGTGCTTTGAGAGCATCAAACGTTGTGTCTTATATAGCATGAAAATAACGGTGTCCATCTTGGGTATTCCGAAAGAGCATCAAGACGTAAGGATCAAGAGCGGGATTTGTTCATTCTTATAATGGAAAGATACTCTGGGCCCACTCGGTGATATTGCATCTATATAGCTGCGCAGCTTAAGACTAGGTCATGTAGATGTAATATCGCAGACGAGTTAATAACCTTCGTCGGTAACGAGATACAACAAATACATCGGTGTGTCTACGATCATATCTCGGACAATGTAGTATCGCAGAGACAAAGGGAATGAATATCATATTTATGGTTCAACGACGATATGCATAGAATGCACAGGGGTCGTCATATACTTCCAGGTATCCCTGACGGTCATTGGTGAGCGGAGTGTCTCGACCATGTCTGGAGTGTTCTCGAACCGTAGCGTAACAAACTTAAGGTCTTAGCGACACCAGGAGATAGGTTCTGAAATATTATAGGGATTTGTTGGAGAGAGAGAAATGATCCGGAAAGAGTTCCGGTGGTCCGGAAGGAGTTCCGGAGAGGTCTGTAATGGTTCCAGGAATGTCCGAAAGTTGTTCGGGTGGTCCGAAAGAGTTTTCGGAGTCACGGGATATTGAATTATATATAAATATATTAATTATGAATTAATGGGATTTTTATATTAATTTAATATTAATTAAATAAAGGAAAAAGGGGGCTCCCACCTACATGGGCCCTAAGAGGGTCCAAGAGGGGGAGCCGCACCACCAAGGGGGGGGTGGGCCCCATTGGCTGGTTCGGCCAGCCCATGTGGGGGCCGAACACCCCCCCCCCCTTCTCCTTTTGTTTAGTCCCACATGGGGGAGCTAGGGAGTTTGCACACCCCCTTCCCCCTTTATGTAGCAAGGCATATTAATTGGATTAATTCATTGGAAAATACAATTAATTCCCGATTTCTCTCTCGATCTCGTGGTTCCCAAGTTGGAGCCGCGTCGAGCTGAGGAAAGGGGGATCTCTCTCCACCTAAGCTATACCGCTGAGCACCGTTGCTCTGCGGGATTCCAGATAAGATCTACCCCTGCGATTTCAGCTGGATCTGAATGACCGGGGGTTGTCGCTAAGCTCCGTATGTTGGTGAGTGCTCGGAGGTAACTCCTTTTGAGTAGCCTGGGCGACGTCGTCTCGCCCCTGCAGCCGCCGCGCCCCCCTCCCCTCTATCGCCGGCGAACCACCCCTGGTGCTGGCGTTCTGCCTTCTTCCGCCCGACGCCCGTCGACGCAGTTCATCATCGACACCCCGGCGTCATCGCGGCAAGTTCTCCGCGACCTCGAGGTCAGCTACGTACGACTTCATCGTCAACGCTTGTGCGGGAGCGTAATCCCCGCTATCGGTCTACATGGAGGTAATGTAACCCGTTCCGCCACCGTTATCACATGTACTAGATAGATAGATCCTGGCTAGTTAGGGTTTCGTTCGCTAGAAAAATTATTGTTTTCTGCACCGTAACCCCTTCAAAACTAACTCAACATAAAGTAAAAGAAAGACCCTTCACAGAGGGAAGCAAGGATACAAGCATGTGCTAGAGTTTTATAGTTTTTATAGGTTTTTGAAATCATATAGAGAGCATAAAAGTAAGTTTTTGAGAGGTGTTTGTCGTTGTCAACGAATGGTAATGGGCACTCTACCCCCCTTGTCAACCAGACTTTCAAGAGCGGCTCCCATTGAAGGACGATATCATCCCTCTTGTTCTCTTTTGTTTACACATGCAGTTAAAAACTGGTATTATTGCTTGACTGATTGGATTAGGGCAAAAATGTGAAGAGAGTTGAGCGGTTAAAGTTGTAATTATTTGGGACTGGGCACCCCATTTGTCAGCTCTTTTAGCAAAATTATTGGATAAGTGGATGTGCCACTAGTCTGGTTGGTGAAAGTCTGTCTAAAAGCAAATTACAAGGTTGATATCGAAAACTCCACATACTTCCTCATGAGCTAATAAACGTTGAAAAAAATAAGGGATAACAAGTTTTGAATATAGGTAGCACACGAAGTATTTGCTTGGAATGGCAGGAAATACCATGTAGTAGGAAGGTATGGTGGACACAAATGGCATGGGTTTTGGATCAAGGTTTTGGATGCACGAGAAGCATTCCCTCTCAGTACTGAGTTTTAGGCTAGCAAGGTTGTTTGAAGCAAATACAAGTATAAACTGGGACAACAAGACTCATACAAAAACATATTGCAAGCATTATAAGACTCTACATTGTCTTCCTTGTTGTTCAAACACTTTTACTAGAAAAATATCTAGACCTTAGAGATACCAAATATGCAAACAAAATTTCAAGAAGCTCTACGGTAGTTCTTAACTAATAGGTTTTAAGTACATGATGCAAGAGCTTAAACATGATCTACTTGAGAGCTCAAAACAATTGCCAAGCACCACAAAAATCCAAGACAATGATCTATAAGAACTTGTATATCTTTTCATTATACCATCTACCACATTTAGCATTTTCTGTTTCCAACCAAACACCAATCAGCTTATTTGAACATAAATGCTGAGGCTTTCAGCTTTCGCCATAAACATAAACAATAAATGATGAGGCTTTCAGATTTCGCCATAAATATAAAACATGATAAGTGTTGAGGCTTTCAGCTTTCGCCATGAACATAAATATAAACTAAGAATACGAGTATTCATAAGAAAAAGCGGAGCGTGTCTCTCTCCCATAAAAGAATGCTAGGATCCAATTTATTCAGAAAATCAAAATAACAAAGAAAAAATAAAAGCAAACAAACGCTCCAAGTAAAACACATAAGATGTGAGAGAATTAAAACATAGTTTCACTAGAGATGACCTGATAGTTGTTGATGGAGAAGGGGATGCCTTGGGCATCCCCAAGCTTAGACGATTGAGTCTTCTTGAAATATGCTTGGGTGACCCACGGGGGCATCCCCAAGCTTAGGCTTTTTCATCTTCTTGATCACATCATATCATCCTCTCTCTTGACCCTTGAAAACTTCCTCCACACCAAACTCAAAGTAAACTTCATTAGAGGGTTAGTGCATAATCAAAAATTCTCATATTCTGCATGGACACTGATGTTTACGCACGCTTCTATTCTCGTAGACAGTGTTGGGCCTCCAAGAGCAGAGGTTTGTAGAACAGCAGCAAGTTTCCCTTAAGTGAATCACCCAAGGTATATCGAACTTAGGGAGGTAGAGGTCAAAGATAACCCTCTCAAGCAACCCTGCAGTTAAGATACAAAAAGTCTCCTGTGTCCCCAACACACCCAATACACTTTTCAGATGTATAGGTGCACTAGTTATGCGAAGAGATAGTGAAATACAAGTAATATGGATGATTATAAGTAGTAATTGCAATCTGTAATAAACTGGCAGCAAGCAAACATGTAGCAGAACTTGTTGGAAACGGTGTTTTGATGCTTAGAAACAAGGCCTAGGGATCCTACTTTCACCAGTGGACATTCTCAACAATGACATCAAAGTTAAATAAATAAACACTACTCTCAAACACTCTCATGTTGGATAACAAACACCATTCATTATGTAGGGCTACAAGAGCACCCTCAAAGTCAGAGTAAACTAACACCAACAACGTCATAAAGGAATCACACACGGTGCACACACTGTCACCGTTACAACCGTGAAAACCCCGGAGTTCATATTAAAGTAACCTCTAGAGTGCATAATAGATAAAGAGTAACATCACATATTCAACTAGATTACAAAGCTCATGATCACATAAAAGATCACATCATGGGAGAGAGATAGACCACATAGCTACCGTAGATCCCGCAGCCCCGGGGGAGAACTACTCACTCCTCATCGTAGGAGTCAGCAACGGCGATGGTGATGGCGGTGGAGTCGATGGAGATGGCTCCGGGGGCAATTCCCCGTCCCGGCAGGGTGCCGGAACAGAGACTTATGTCCCCCGAATCTTGTCTTCGATGGCGGCGGCGCTCTAGACCCGTGGAGGAAATATCGAACACCGTGCTAGGGTTTTTTGTTCGGGGGGTATATGTAGGCGAAAGGGCGAGGTCGGTGGACCCCCGAGGGGCCCACATCACCTCCTCACGTGGCCAGATTCCCTGCCGCGCGAGCACGTGGTGTGGCCGCTCGGTCGCCCACTTCGTCTCGTGTTCGGTCTTCTGGAACGTTGTTGGGGATATATCAACTAGGGGTATCTCCAACATGGATAAAACCGGCTAGTCCAGGGTGGCCCAAGGGTGGTAAGGCTGAAGCCTGCCGGGCGGCCCAGATAGCTTACGTACAAGGAAGTAGGCGAACGGTCCAAGGAAGGCGAAAGGCCGAAGCCCATCAGGCCACCAAGCCCAAGACGGAAGGCGGCAACTAAGCCGGCTAGGTCTAGGACTCTGATCACTTGCCGGACAAGTACTTACCTTGTATCCTGGGGTCTGGCCGCCTATATAAGCCGGCCACCAGGAAGCCTTTAGGGCACGCTTCAATAGACAATCAATAGAGATCATATCCATTGTAACATGTTCACGGCTATTGCCTCATAGTGAAGAGGATCTCGCCACCGCTGCGGGATCTAAAGCTGGGTAAACTCGCCGTGTTCAATCTTGTCCTCGACGACACCAACCTTCTTCCCCACAATCCATACGTAGGCTAGAGGACCCCCGTCTCCTATCAATTATGCCGATACCACGACAGTTGGCGCCCACCGTGGGGCATAAGGTTCCTGGCGTCACGTTCCAGGCGGGAACACATGGCGGCATGGGCAAGCAGATCGCCGTCGGTCGCGTCACAAGGTATGGCGGCCACAACTACGTCAACTCGGATGAGTCCTGGCTCCCTGCGGACGACTACCTTATCGGATGCGCAATCGTACCGATCGGAGGGATCGACGTCTTCATCGGGTATACGCCGGAAGCGTACGGCCTACCGCGTTTCTACAACCCCACCCACCAACCCTTCGACCAAGCAGTCGACCGGCAAGATGGATCTGAATCCTCCTTCTCCCAGGAGTCGGCGGAATCTGATTTCCACTTCGTCGGAGTTGTCGGACTGGGATCCGACTCCCAGCCGGAAAACAACGATCCTGAGTCAATCCTTCCTGCTCTCCAGGAGGATGCGATGTCAGACGCCGGATCCAGATCTACCGTTCATGTCAACGTAGACTCTGACTCCGATGATGATGCTAGTCTCTTCGAAGAAAGGATCAAAAGCCGCTTTTCCAGTGATAATGCGGCTCCCTCAGAGGGAACAGCGGATACTGATATGCCTGACAAGCTGGCTATGATGGTTGTCGTTGGTCACGAGTCAACCCCAGTTGCTTCTGAAACGCAAAACAAGCCGGCGGAAGACGCCGGCGACACCACTGTCGGTCAACTCATCAAGGGTTCCGACAAGGCGTGCGCAAAGAAGAAAGCTGGGCTCGAGAAAGGCGGTAGCAGCAAACCCACGGATTTGCTCTCCGTCATCAAGGAAGTAGACGAAATCATGAACACTCCGGTGAACAAAGATACCCCACTCGACGAAGTGGAAGAGCTTAGGATTAACATGCTTAAGCACTCTGACTTCCTGCGCAAAAGGGAGGAGCATGTTGAGAGCCTTGCAAAGAAGATCGAGAAAGAACAGGAGAAAATGTCGGCTAAAACAAGCCGGCAACTCTTCGAGGACAAAAGGTCATAAAAAAATCACCGTGACAAGGAGCCGCCAACACGCGCAACGACAGCGGCTCAAGATCTTGGGTTCGACTGGCGAATGGCACCACAACGCGTGGACAGAAGGGGAGATGTTGTCTTCTGCACCCCCGTCCTCAACGCGGCTGCCGCGCTAGATACCCTGGACGACAAAACTTGCACGGCGGAGGAAAAGCTGGCCAATGCAAGACACTTCGTGAGCAAGACCCTTGAGCAACAAGCTCGCGCTGACTCCTACGGTCACATGGCGGATGCCCGCGGGGGAGACCTAGAATCCAAGTCGGGAAAGTGCAAAGCCGCACCTGGCGCTGACCCCGATGGCCCGTCCGGCTCCAGTAGCCATGGTGGCAAAAGGAAAGCAACGCCACCTCCAAAGAAGACACCACCGCCAAAACCAAGTTGGGACGAAAATTCAAGAACAGGAAGCAGAGGAGACCTGCCACCTCCAGCCCAGACAAGACGCGACAATGGCGGCAGTCGAGACAATGGACAACCGCCTAGAAAGGATGCCGGCAACGACCCTCCCAGGAGAGGACGAAGCCGGTCTCCGCAGCGCAGCACCAACAACAAAAGGAAGGAGGCAGCAGAAGGGCCCAGGCGCAGCGTAAGCCGGGCAGCGCAGGACGAGCCAAACGCAAACAGAAGCGTACAACAGCTCGATCCAAAAGACGCACGACATCGCGTACAAGACATAGCAAGAGGAAAGGAGCCGCTATACTCTGGACCAAAGTGCTTGGGCGACGCCATCCGCAGAGAGCCGTTCCCTAAGGACATGACATCAGTTTCTAAAAATTGTTCTAGGTACAACGTCCTCGTTAAGCCGGATTCATGGCTAGCCGATTACGCTATGGCCATAGAAATTGCCGGCGGAAGCAGCTATATTGCCGTCCGTTACCTACCTCTCATGTTGGAAGGCACGGCAAGGGCTTGGATCGACAACCTTCCTGAAAAGTCTATCCATAGCTGGTGTGGGGACCCCGGACTAACTGTCCGAAATACCCGATTATGCTTAACACAACGATCCCGTGATCAGTCTGTCGTTGCACATAATCT
Source organism: Poa annua (assembly GCA_026929855.1). Taxonomy (NCBI): domain Eukaryota; kingdom Viridiplantae; phylum Streptophyta; class Magnoliopsida; order Poales; family Poaceae; genus Poa; species Poa annua. Next base: position 49,787,713 of record CM049428.1, read on the forward strand.
GAATTGAATACCAAAGTTTACATCCATTACAATACCGAATTTAAAGTCTTACATAAAATGGTCATCTAGACCAAGTCTTACATAGGTGCCTTCAAGGGCCAAACCAAAACAATCAACATAAGCAGCGGAACTTAAACGTAGCAGCCATCCAACAGCTAACGCAGACCCGACAGGCAGTCGACTTTGAGAAGATCCTTAGTTGGCATAGATGTCGCCATACTCCTCCTGGGTGTAGTACTCCTCCATGTCTGGCTACGACAATAGCCAGAAGCAAACTAGTATGAGTACATTTGAATGTACTCGCAAACTACTCCAACATGAGTGCTCTAGTTCCATTTTTAATTTCTCACTTTTATTCATTTAAAACATCTCTGTATCTTTGTTGAAGAAGATAAGAAGAATATGACTACTAGATATCTCAATTTTATTAGTGTTATTCCAAAACCCCTCCTTTTCCAACCATAAACCATTATGGTAACATCTTTCCAACTACCTCATACCGATCCGTTGGTATAGGTGTGTGGAACACTCTCCATTTCCTTCCTCTTTTTAAACTCAACTCTTTTCCAAAAACTTTGCACATGGTCTAAGTAGGGTCTTCAACTGTCCATATCCGAGGACTCGGCTATTCGAATAGTTTCATTACCCTCTGCAGAGGTAGCACGCTTTTCCCACACTCATTCGATAACTCATCGTGTCAGCCACGCTTCGCCATACCCGTGGTATGCGAGGTTGAGTCACCGACCCTAGTGTTTCCTTTGCTCATGCTAGTATAGGATCCTGCCCCTATGAACCATTCCATCTACACCTAGTCTAGTTTCCCGTCGGAAACCCTAAGTGTGAGGACTCATAGGTTTTATCTGGCGGTGTATACGGACATCCTTCTATCCTCCTCCTTATCTACTCATAGATTTTTGAGCGAGGACCCAGGTCAGGGTTAGGTCACCAAACCACTCCCTCATGCATAACAGAGTCATCTCTGTTGATGCAGTGTCCCATACTAATAAGAGCAAACTATCTGACTAAGCCCTTTCCCATATGTGGGTAAATGTGGTCGCACAGAGTATCGGTTGCTTGACTGAGTACTATGACACAATGTGCTTTTCTAAAACCACCTTTCTCCATTTTCTTATCTCAACACACCATCTTGGTGCTATATATATCCACACAAGTTTTCAAAGGAGTTTTGAATAAACAACATTGTTTTTCCATCCTATAGTTTTAATATATACTTCTACATATAGTGGCAAAATAATCTCTATATACTTTTAAAAAGGGTTTTTGTAAACCTTTGCTCTTAAAATGATTTGTAAATCTAGATGCATAAGTTGGGTGCAAGCTCAGAGAGTAGCTTGCCTTGCTCGGCAAAGTGATCTTGGTCTTGGTCTTCGGGTTCAGCAAATCCTTCCTCCTCGATATATCCGGCAACGTTCTCTTCTAATACACAAGCAATCCAATACAAACAATCACTAGCCTATTCAATCAATCATCATAGCAATACACTCTTAGAGGTTCTAATTTACCATTTCACACACCAAACAATATCATGTGGTTTCAATTTAAGTGAATTAAACATTATTCCATTGTATTTTAATTAGGGCAGAAACTTGTTGCACATGTTTAATTGCATAGTTTGAGTTCTGTTTGTCACAAAAATACAAACTAAAATTCTACAGAAAGCTAATGATGTGTAGAAGATGACACAATTGGGTTTGGGTCATTTGGAGTTACAAAACTCCCTACACATTGTTTTGAATCCAGAAGCCAATTAATATGGTTTTGGCTATTATTTAAATTATATTAATCTAAAAATTAAATCCTTTTAGGATTGACTAACCATGGTTAAGGGTGATCTAATAAAATTAGTTTCAACTAATTTGGATTATCAGAGTATCAGAAACAAACAAGTTTAGAATTTAAACATGCTACTGTATTTTGAATATGGTATTTTTATTATATATCCAAATGGGGTGAAACTAGTTTAGTTGGATAGATAATTTCATAAGCTTTCCAGAACAGTTGGATTTGCTAAATTTGGAGTTGTAAATCTAAAGTTATGAAATTTCTAAAATTGGGTTCATTACTGGTTTTTCAATGAAATTTAAATTCGAATTAAAATCCAGAGTGGATAATGTTGAAAAATCTGACAGAGAGGACCCACTGGTCAGCGACTCAGCGAGCGCGCGCGCTGTTTATTTAAACCTGACGCGTGGGACCCGCATGTCAGGGTTTTATTAATTAAAACGAATCGGTATGCGACCGCACGATCCTGATCTAACGGCGCACGACGCCCGCGTCTCCGGCGACCAGAAACGGGCGGCGCCGCGGCTCCGGCGACGGCGTCGAGGACTGTGCGCTCACCTCGGGGGCTCGAGAGGGCGTGCGGCAGGTGCAGGACGACGGCGGCGAGGTGGGGAAGCTCCTGGGCGCAAGGACGAGGCTCGGGGACTCCTCTAGCGGCGGCGGCGTCGGCTCCTTCTTCCGCGGCGGGCTCGGACTCCGGCGAGCGATTCCTGGCGACTCTGGGCACGGGGCAGAGGGAAAAAGGAGGCGGGTGAGTGCGGGCGCAAGGGGAAGAGAAGGGAGGCAGAGAGAAGGGAAGGGGAGGGCAGCACGGCCGTGCCATGGTCGTCGTCTACCTCGGGCACGGCGAGCTCGAGGAAGAGGACGGCGACCCGAGGCTCCTCGGCCTCGGACCTGGCCTCCTCGCTGTGCACAAGGGAGAGGAAAATGGTGTGAGGGGGAGAGGCAAAGGCGGTGGTGCGGTGCGGAGAAGTGCAGGGCACGGGCGGCTTTTATAGCGGCCGGGCGGCGCACGGTGGGCGCGGTGCAGGGGCGCCCGTGCCCGTGCGGGGCCGCCGTAGGCCGGTGGAGGGGCGCGGCTACGCTGCGGGGCTCTCAGGGGACCAGGCGGGCAAGGTGGAGCAGCGTGGCGTGCTCGGGTGCGTGCGGGGCGAGGCGGGCCGGCCGCGAGCGCGCTCGGGCGGTGCACGACGTGCACGGCATGGCTCGGGCGCGGCGCGGTCGGGGCGTGCTGGAGCGAGCTGCTGCCGCGCGAGGGAGCCAGAAGGCGAGGGAGAGCGAGGGGCACGGAGCGGCCAGCACGGCGCGGCGTCTGCGCGGCCACTGTGCCGACAATGGCGACGTGCGCGCCGGCGGCTGTCCCCTGGCGTCCAACGGTGCTCCCGGCCGATTTTTCTCACGTTCTCGAGCGCTCTGTGATCGTGGTGAGGAGAGGAGTGCAGTGGGGGCTCTAATTCGACAAGCTAAACACTCCATTGCTCGATTTGATCCGAGGTTTGGGTTCGGTTTGGGATGAACAGGAGGTGATCACCAGGTGTTTGATGAATTTCCCGAATCAAAACAGTAGCATTTTTCTATTTTAAGTCTCCTATTTCTCTTTATTCTTTTGAGTCCAAATTTAAGATCTAGGCTAAGTATATTATTAGTAAGTGTTACAAAGTCTTTTTGAAATATTTTGAAATATTTCAATCATGAATTTCTAATTTGAATTTGAAGTTTTGAATTTGAATTTTTGAAAGGGAATAGTTTGTAAAAATTAACTAGGAGTGTTTATAATATTTCTCCATGGGTTTTGGTGTAAAAATAAATTATGCTTCTTAATTTTGGAAAAATAATGTGACATGTGTCACATGGTGTTTTGTCTTTAGGATTTGTTTTATTTGTTTTTCTTGTCTTTCAATTTGTTCAAATAGAGCTAGAATTCAACAATATTGCAAACAATGTAACAAGCACACTCAAGAATTAAACATACACACATTTTTATAAGAAAAGTTTTTGTTGGCCCACATTTTTGCATTACTAATTATATTAACATTCTGGGATGTTACAGACTTCCCCCCTTAAAATAAATCTCGTCCCGAGATTTGCTAGGCCTGGTACTAAAGAGGTTGGGAAACTCGCTCCTAAGATAGTCTTCACGTTCCCAAGTTGCTTCCTCTTCAGAGTGGTTAGTCCACTGGACTTTGTAGAACTTGATTGCTCGCCTGCGGGTGAGACGAACATCTTCGTCGAGAATCTTGAGGGGCGTCTCACGATAAGTCAGATCTTGATTCAGGTCGACGGACTGGTGATCGATGTTTTTGAAAACATCAGGCTGGTCAGGAACTTCAAGACACTTCCGGAGCAAGGAAATGTGGAAAACATCATGGTAATCTTCTAACTCTTGGGGCAACTCCAGTTGATAAGACACTTCTCCTCGACGGGCAAGAATCTTGAAGGGTCCAATATATCTTGGCGCTAATTTTCCTTTGATATGGAAACGCTGCATTCCTTTAAGGGGTGTCACTCGGAGATAGACATAATCTCCGATATTGAAGGTGACATCACGACGCTTGGGATCAGCGTAACTCTTCTGACGGGATTGGGCGGTCTTGAGTCGCTCTCGGATAAGCTGTACTTGCTCTTCAGCTTCGCGGAGGGTATCTGGTCCAAACAGTTTGCCTTCTCCGGTATCGGACCAATTCAAGGGTGTACGACACTTCTTGCCGTAAAGGGCTTCAAAGGGGGCCATTTGCAGACTAGACTGGTAACTGTTGTTGTAGGAGAATTCTGCAAATGGAAGACAATCTTCCCATTTGGATCCATAGGCTAGGACACATGCGCGAAGCATGTCCTCTAATATCTGGTTCACTCGTTCAGTTTGGCCATCGGTCTGGGGGTGATAAGCTGTGCTAAATGCCAACTTGGTTCCGAGGGCTTCATGCAGGGCTTTCCAGAACCTTGAGGTGAACTGGGTGCCTCTATCTGATACAATCCTCTTAGGCACACCATGCAGGCTTACTATTCTGGAAATATACAGGTCTGCTAACTGATTTCCCCTATAGGTGGTGTGGACGGGAATAAAATGGGCCACCTTGGTCAGCCTGTCAACGACGACCCATATTGAGTCATGGCCTCGGTTGGACCTTGGAAGTCCGGTGATAAAATCCATTCCAATCTCATCCCACTTCCACTCGGGAATCTTTAGGGGTTGAAGCAATCCAGCGGGTCGCTGATGTTCAGCCTTGACTCGCTGACAAATATCACACTTGGCTACGAAAGCACCAATCTCTCGCTTCATTCCATGCCACCAAAATCTTTCACGAAGGTCTTGGTACATCTTGGTTCCGCCGGGGTGGATTGAGTAAGGGGTCTCGTGGGCTTCCTTTAGGATTAACTCCTTGAGCTCTGAGGTATTGGGGACACAGATACGACCATTGAATCTCAACACTCCATCGGCATCCTCGGTAAAACCAGGCGCTTTACCGAGAGAAATCTTCTTCTTGATTCCTTCTATGCTCTCATGACCTTTCTGGGCCTCCTTGATCTGATCTATCAGAGTTGGAGCTAACTCTAAATGGGCGAGATAGCCGTGGCTAACAAGCTCTAGTCCAAAATCTTTGAACTCCTTAAACAGGGCTGGCTGCTCTGCTTGGATCATGGCATTCATGGTGCAGGGTTTGCGACTAAGGGCATCGGCAACTACATTAGCCTTTCCAGGGTGATAATTGATGCCGATATCATAATCCTTGATTAATTCCATCCACCTTCTCTGTCGCAAATTTAATTCCCTCTGCGTGAAGATATACTTCAAGCTCTTATGATCCGTATAAATCTCGCAGCGATGTCCCGCCAAATAGGAGCGCCATGTCTTCAAAGCAAGAACAACAGCGGCTAACTCCAGGTCATGGGTTGGGTAGTTCTCTTCGTGCGGTCGCAACTGTCGAGACAGATACGACACCACCTTGCCTTCTTGCATCAGAACACAACCCAATCCTAGACGTGATGCATCGCAATACACGTCGAAACTCTTGGTGACGTCTGGCATAATCAGGACAGGGGTTGAGGTCAGTCTCTTCTTTAACTCCTGGAAACTCTCTTCACACTTCTGAGTCCATTCCAATTTCTTGTCCTTTTTCAGCAGTTGGGTAAGGGGTTTGGCTATACTGGAAAATCCCTCAACGAACTTGCGGTAGTATCCCGCTAGTCCGAGAAAACTTCGGATTTCAGTCACACTAGTTGGGGCTTTCCAGTCCACAATGGCTTGGATCTTCTCTGGGTCTACGGAAATTCCTCCCGCAGACACAACATGTCCGAGAAATGAGACTTCACTGAGCCAGAACTCACACTTGCTGAACTTGGCATACAACTGATGTTCTCGGAGGGTTGCTAAAACTAGACGCAGGTGTTCAGCATGCTCTTCTTCCGTTTTGGAGTAAATAAGGATGTCATCAAGGAAAACTACCACGAACTTGTCAAGATACTCCATGAAGATCTTGTTCATGAGATTCATAAAATAGGCTGGGGCATTGGTCAGACCAAAGGACATTACGGTGTACTCAAATAAACCGTAACGGGTTGTGAAGGCAGTCTTGGGAATGTCTGACTCTCGGATTCTTAACTGATGATACCCTGACCGAAGATCGATCTTGGAAAAGACTCGGGCTCCGTTCATTTGATCGAACATATCCTCGATCTTTGGGAGAGGGTACTTATTTTTGATGGTCACATCGTTTAATCTGCGATAATCCACACACAGGCGTGTGGTACCATCTCTCTTATCCACAAAAATAATGGGTGATCCCCAGGGTGAAGCACTTGGGCGAATAAGCCCTTTGCTGAGCATATCTGCTAACTGCTTCTTCAATTCAACCAGTTCTTCTGGATTCATCCGATAGGGTCTTTGGGATATGGGGGCTGTCCCGGGGATAAGTTCAATGATGAACTCAATATCCCGATCCGGTGGCATACCAGGTAATTCCTCAGGAAAGACATCTTTGAACAGGTGAACCACACGGATCTCATCTAGGGCTGGTCGAGCTATGCTCTCATGGCATCCTGGTTGGGGTCGACTGGTTTCTGACACATACTCCACTTCTACTCCTTTGTCGGTGGTGAGGGCTACAGCTCTTCTGGCACAGTCAATTCGACCATGGTACTTAGCTAACCAATTCATACCCAGTATGACATCTATTCCTTGGGTTCCTAGAATGATCAAGTCGACTAGGAACTTTTCCCCTTTGATCTCAAGGGAAACGTCCGGGCAAAATGACTTGGTATCTATGGTGGATTCTAGAATTTGGATGACCATGGGTCTGGGTAAGAGGCTTCCGACTAAACCTCCCTTAGCAACAAATTCTTGGGTAACAAAAGAATGAGTAGCACCAGAATCAAACAGAACAGTTGCAGGTACTGAGTTGACAAGGAACGTACCCATCACAACATCTGGTGCATCCATGGCCTCTTCAGCATTGATGTGGTGCAGGCGTCCCTTGGCAACAGCCACATTTCCGTGGGGTGCGGGGTTCTTGCCATTTCCATTGTGGCCTTGACCGTTGTTCGGCGCCTGTGCATCAGGGCGCGGACCATTCTTCTTAGGATTGGGGCATGCCTTGGAGTAGTGACCCTTGGTGCCACAATTGAAACAGACCACATTGGCATTGATGTTGGGGTGGCTAGAGTTCCCTCCGGGACGGGTGTTGTCATTGGGACGGCTGAACTTGCTTGGGTTGTATGGGGGCTTAGGGTAACTGGGGTGCGAAGTTGGTGGTGGTCTATATGCTGGCTTGGAGTTTGGTGGGTGGGTGCGAGGTTTCTGACTGCTCGAACTTTCCTGGGCAATCATCCTCCTCTTACGACCCTCAAACATGGATTTGCGCTTGGTCTCCAACTGTATGGCCTTGTCCACAAGTGATTCCAAATCAGCAAAGTCATGGATAACCAAGGCGCATTGCAGTTCATCATGAAGTCCGTTCATGAAACGCTCCATCTTTCTCCCCTCGGTGTCGACATCATCAGGGGCATACCGAGACAAGTCAGTGAACTCATCGAGGTATCCGACCACATCCTTACTTCCCTGCCGCAACCTGCGGAATTCATCCTTCTTCCGCTCAATGAGTCCGCGGGGAATGTGCTTCTTGCGGAACTTCTCCTGGAAATCATCCCAGCTGATAGCATAACCAGCTTGCTGTAGAGCCTTGGTAGCTTCCCACCAAGACCGTGCTGGTCCTGCCAGATAGTGGGTCGCATACAGCACCTTCTCAGGTTCTCCCACGGCTGCAACTATCAGGTTGTTGTTAATGGTGCGAAGCCAGTCATCGGCCTCAAGTGGGTGAAGTCCCTTGGAAAAGGTGGGTGGGTTGGTCCTCTGGAAGTTGCTCAAAGTGGACCGCTGATTTCCTTCACCATTGCTATTGCCATTGCCATTGTTGTGGTGGTTGTTGTTGTTGTTGTTGTTGTTGTTGTTGTGAGCGGCAGCTATCTGTTGCAGGGCAGCGATATGAGCTTGACGCTCAGTCCGGGCAGCTTGACGTTCCTCCATGATGAGCGCCAGAAGTTGGGCGGTGGTTGGGTCCGGTGGGGGTGGTGGTGCTCCTCCATCCATGTTGGTGCGACGAGTCTCCACCATCCTGAAGTACACCGGGAATAAGGGCAAGCAGAAGGGGTTCCGACCAAGGAAGATGGGTTTTTACGTAGAGGTTGATTTACTACGGATTATAGGAAAAACGTTTAACACATGTCAACAAGACTAGCACACATTTTCATAGCACAACCATTACATCAAGAGTTCATCTAAACCTAGCTTACAACATTCTCCCTAACTAATGTACATACAGAGAGTTCCAAAAGAACCACAACTTTGACTCTACTAGCGATAGGGGGGGGGGGGGGGGGTCGACCTAATCCTGCGGTAGAACCCAAGTAACTAGCCTACTGAGGTGGAACCTCAGGCTCTGCCATGTCAGCATCGGACTGGTAGGGTGGCTCCTCTGGATCCTCCTCCTCATCATCCTCATCCTCATCATCCTCATCATCATCGTCCATCTCCTCCAGAAAGTCATCATCGTCACTGAGGAAAGCGTTGTTCTCCTTGCGGAGATCCTCGCCCTCCTCCTCCATCTCGTCAGTACGGAGCTCCAAATCCTCTATCAGCTCATCCTGCTCAGCAACCTTCTTGCGGAGCTTCGCTATGGTCTTCCTCATCTGGGTTCCCTTCTTCAGAAGAGCGGTCTTCTCAGTCTTCAGCTGTGCCTCGCTCTCGCGACTCTCCTTGAGCGAGAGACGCTCAAAGTGAGACCGAAGCCTAGCGCACCTCAGATCCTCCTGGGTGCGAAAGAGCATAATCTCCATGTCCAGAATATACTCTCCGAATGTCGGGTGCAGAGGGGACCGAATTGGGCGTCCATCAATGGTGCGCCTCCCGTAGAACTGGAAACGAGAGTTTACCAGCTCCGCCTTGTGCTCCTCACAAAGCCGGGATAGCATCCTCTGCATGGATCGACACAGTCCATCGTCCCAGTGGACGTCCATGAGGGTGAAAGAGAGTGCCCTGGATCCGGGGGACTTGATGTTCCCGCGAACAGACCCCTCGATCAACCAGGACAGGTTCCCGCTACCGGGAGCGTCCACCTGGGCTCCTCTGAACTCAGGAGTGGGACGACCTAACAGCTTGGTCAACTCGAACAAGTCCTTCTCGAACATCAACTTGCCATCCTTCTCCAGCTGAACGAACTCGGTGAAATGGATCGCCATCTATAATTTTTTAGTCAAAATTTTTAAGTTAGTGAGATGGCAAGTATATCAAAATTTTAATAGAAGGGAAAATATGTGAGCAGATTTTTAAGTTTATTAAAATGAAGTGTGACAAGTTTTTATGAATATGAGAGAAAACTTAGTAGTTGGTAAGAAGAGAATTTTGGACAAATGAGAGGGTAAGAGATAAGCCATTTTCTTAAACTAAGTTCTTACTTTGTTTTTCTTTGAACTCAACTTTTGCAATCACTACCTAACGACCATGCTAATCTAAGGCTCCTAAAGTCGAGATGGCTCTGATACCAATTCTGTGGGGACCCCGGACTAACTGTCCGAAATACAAGATTATGCTTAACACAACGATCCCGTGATCAGTCTGTCGTTGCACATAATCCGAATTGAATACCAAAGTTTACATCCATTACAATACCGAATTTAAAGTCTTACATAAAATGGTCATCTAGACCAAGTCTTACATAGGTGCCTTCAAGGGCCAAACCAAAACAATCAACATAAACAGCGGAACTTAAACGTAGCAGCCATCCAACAACTAACGCAGACCCGACAGGCAGTCGACTTTGAGAAGATCCTTAGTTGGCATAGATGTCGCCATACTCCTCCTGGGTGTAGTACTCCTCCATGTCTGGCTACGACAATAGCCAGAAGCAAACTAGTATGAGTACATTTGAATGTACTCGCAAACTACTCCAACATGAGTGCTCTAGTTCCATTTTTAATTTCTCACTTTTATTCATTTAAAACATCTCTGTATCTTTGTTGAAGAAGATAAGAAGAATATGACTACTAGATATCTCAATTTTATTAGTGTTATTCCAAAACCCCTCCTTTTCCAACCATAAACCATTATGGTAACATCTTTCCAACTACCTCATACCGATCCGTTGGTATAGGTGTGTGGAACACTCTCCATTTCCTTCCTCTTTTTAAACTCAACTCTTTTCCAAAAACTTTGCACATGGTCTAAGTAGGGTCTTCAACTGTCCATATCCGAGGACTCGGCTATTCGAATAGTTTCATTACCCTCTGTAGAGGTAGCACGCTTTTCCCACACTCATTCGATAACTCATCGTGTCAGCCACGCTTCGCCATACCCGTGGTATGCGAGGTTGAGTCACCGACCCTAGTCTTTCCTTTGCTCATGCTAGTATAGGATCCTGCCCCTATGAACCATTCCATCTACACCTAGTCTAGTTTCCCGTCGGAAACCCTAAGTGTGAGGACTCATAGGTTTTATCTGGCGGTGTATACGGACATCCTTCTATCCTCCTCCTTATCTACTCATAGATTTTTGAGCGAGGACCCAGGTCAGGGTTAGGTCACCAAACCACTCCCTCATGCATAACAGAGTCATCTCTGTTGATGCAGTGTCCCATACTAATAAGAGCAAACTATCTGACTAAGCCCTTTCCCATATGTGGGTAAATGTGGTCACACAGAGTATCGGTTGCTTGACTGAGTACTATGACACAATGTGCTTTTCTAAAACCACCTTTCTCCATTTTCTTATCTCAACACACCATCTTGGTGCTATATATATCCACACAAGTTTTCAAAGGAGTTTTGAATAAACAACATTGTTTTTCCATCCTATAGTTTTAATATATACTTCTACATATAGTGGCAAAATAATCTCTATATACTTTTAAAAAGGGTTTTTGTAAACCTTTGCTCTTAAAATGATTTGTAAATCTAGATGCATAAGTTGGGTGCAAGCTCAGAGAGTAGCTTGCCTTGCTCGGCAAAGTGATCTTGGTCTTGGTCTTCGGGTTCAGCAAATCCTTCCTCCTCGATATATCCGGCAACGCTCTCTTCTAATACACAAGCAATCCAATACAAACAATCACTAGCCTATTCAATCAATCATCATAGCAATACACTCTTAGAGGTTCTAATTTACCATTTCACACACCAAACAATATCATGTGGTTTCAATTTAAGTGAATTAAACATTATTCCATTGTATTTTAATTAGGGCAGAAACTTGTTGCACATGTTTAATTGCATAGTTTGAGTTCTGTTTGTCACAAAAATACAAACTCAAATTCTACAGAAATCTAATGATGTGTAGAAGATGACACAATTGGGTTTGGAGTTACAAAACTCCCTACACATTGTTTTGAATCCAGAAGCCAATTAATATGGTTTTGGCTATTATTTAAATTATATTAATCTAAAAATTAAATCCTTTTAGGATTGACTAACCATGGTTAAGGGTGATCTAATAAAATTAGTTTCAACTAATTTGGATTATCACAGTATCAGAAACAAACAAGTTTAGAATTTAAACATGCTAGTGTATTTTGAATATGGTATTTTTATTATATATCCAAATGGGGTGAAACTAGTTTAGTTGGATAGATAATTTCATAAGCTTTCCAGAACTGTTGGATTTGCTAAATTTGGAGTTGTAAATCTAAAGTTATGGAATTTCTAAAATTGGGTTCATTACTGGTTTTTCAATGAAATTTAAATTCGAATTAAAATCCAGAGTGGATAATGTTGAAAAATCTGACAGAGAGGACCCACTGGTCAGCGACTCAGCGAGCGCGCGCGCTGTTTATTTAAACCTGACGCGTGGGACCCGCATGTCAGGGTTTTATTAATTAAAACGAATCGGTATGCGACCGCACGATCCTGATCTAACGGCGCACGACGCCCGCGTCTCCGGCGACCAGAAACGGGCGGCGCCGCGGCTCCGGCGACGGCGTCGAGGACTGTGCGCTCACCTCGGGGGCTCGGGAGGGCGTGCGGCAGGTGCAGGACGACGGCGGCGAGGTGGGGAAGCTCCTAGGCGCAAGGACGAGGCTCGGGGACTCCTCTAGCGGCGGCGGCGTCGGCTCCTTCTTCCGCGGCGGGCTCGGACTCCGGCGAGCGATTCCTGGCGACTCTGGGCACGGGGCAGAGGGAAAAAGGAGGCGGGTGAGTGCGGGCGCAAGGGGAAGAGAAGGGAGGCAGAGAGAAGGGAAGGGGAGGGCAGCACGGCCGTGCCGTGGTCGTCGTCTACCTCGGGCACGGCGAGCTCGAGGAAGAGGACGGCGACCCGAGGCTCCTCGGCCTCGGACCTGGCCTCCTCGCTGTGCACAAGGGAGAGGAAAATGGTGTGAGGGGGAGAGGCAGAGGCGGTGGTGCGGTGCGGAGAAGTGCAGGGCACGGGCGGCTTTTATAGCGGCCGGGCGGCGCACGGTGGGCGCGGTGCAGGGGCGCCCGTGGCCGTGCGGGGCCGCCGTAGGCCGGTGGAGGGGCGCGGCTACGCTGCGGGGCTCTCAGGGGACCAGGCGGGCAAGGTGGAGCGGCGTGGCGTGCTCGGGTGCGTGCGGGGCGAGGCGGGCCGGCCGCGAGCGCGCTCGGGCGGTGCACGACGTGCACGGCATGGCTCGGGCGCGGCGCGGTCGGGGCGTGCTGGAGCGAGCTGCTGCCACGCGAGGGAGCCAGAAGGCGAGGGAGAGCGAGGGGGCATGGAGCGGCCAGCACGGCGCGGCGTCTGCGCGGCCACTGTGCCGACAATGGCGACGTGCGCGCCGGCGGCTGTCCCCTGGCGTCCAACGGTGCTCCCGGCCGATTTTTCTCACGTTCTCGAGCGCTCTGTGATCGTGGTGAGGAGAGGAGTGCAGTGGGGGCTCTAATTCGACAAGCTAAACACTCCATTGCTCGATTTGATCCGAGGTTTGGGTTCGGTTTGGGATGAACAGGAGGTGATCACCAGGTGTTTGATGAATTTCCCGAATCAAAACAGTAGCATTTTTCTATTTTAATTCTCCTATTTCTCTTTATTCTTTTGAGTCCAAATTTAAGATCTAGGCTAAGTATATTATTAGTAAGTGTTACAAAGTCTTTTTGAAATATTTTGAAATATTTCAATCATGAATTTCTAATTTGAATTTGAAGTTTTGAATTTGAATTTTTGAAAGGGAATAGTTTGTAAAAATTAACTAGGAGTGTTTATAATATTTCTCCATGGGTTTTGGTGTAAAAATAAATTATGCTTCTTAATTTTGGAAAAATAATGTGACTTGTGTCACATGGTGTTTTGTCTTTAGGATTTGTTTTATTTGTTTTTCTTGTCTTTCAATTTGTTCAAATAGAGCTAGAATTCAACAATATTCAAACAATGTAACAAGCACACTCAAGAATTAAACATACACACATTTTTATAAGAAAAGTTTTTGTTGGCCCACATTTTTGCATTACTAATTATATTAACATTCTGGGATGTTACAGCTGGTACGACATGGAAAAGGTTTTCTCTCAGCACTTCCAAGGAACATACAAGCATCCAAATACCTACACGGATTTGCAACCCTGTATCCAAAAGCCGGACGAAACCATGACAGACTTTGTCAGCCGTTGGATATCCGAAAAGGCCAACTGTCATGGTGTTTCAGACGCGCAGGCTATCCACGCCTTCTACACGGGCCTACAGAAGAAGTCCTTGCTCCGTCATCGGCTCGTCCGCGAGCAAATCACTGACCTTGGCGAGATGCTCAACCTAGCCGCCCAATATGCGGCGGCGGATGACGACGCCCGGGACGATGATCCAGACATCAACATCATGCCAAAACGGAACAACAAGCGCAAGCAGGCGGCGGATGACAACGCCGGACCTTCCAACGAGGTAGCTGTCGCATTCCAAGGGAACGCCGTCAAAAAGAAGTGGAAGAATAAGAAAGATAATCGCGACGCCAGCTCAGGGCCTAAGGCGGCGCGAATCACTTACGAGCAGGCAAAACTTTTGCCATGCCCTATCCACGCCTTACTTGGCAAGGTCAACCATATGCTTAGCGAGTGTCGTTTCGTGGACGACTTCAAAAAGGACCCCACAGTCGGCTGGAAGTCAAAAAAGTCAAATAAGAACGACAAGAAAGACAACAAGGAGGATGAGGACGACGACGACATGTCTGTCTCAAGCGAGGATGACGCGGCCGCCAAGAAAAAGAAACCATATCCGAAGGTCAAAGAATCTCTCGTATGCTTTGTCGGCACACCTTCGGCTAAGGCAGATAAGGCGGAGATGCGCGAACTCAACGCGACAATGCCGGACGTCCCTCGGTATTTGAACTGGTCGGAAGCAACGATCACTTGGGACCGGTCTGACCACCCTGATCACGTTCCTCACCCAGGCAAGTACGCCCTCGTCGTCGATCCCATTGTCGACAACTTCAGACTCACAAAGGTATTCATGGATGGCGGCAGCAGCCTCAACATCCTGTACTACGACACACTAAGCCGCATGACCCTGTCAGAGGGTCAGCTGGATCACAGCAACCTCACTTTTCACGGCATTGTGCCCGGCAGGCAAGCAAAGTCAATGGGAAGCATTAGGCTGAAGGTAACTTTCGGACCAAAAGAGAACTACCGCTCAGAGTTCCTCCGGTTCGAAGTTGTCCCCTTCAAAAGCGCCTATCATGCAATCTTCGGACGACCGGCTTTCGCCAAATTTATGGCAAGGCCGTGCTACATATACAGCAAGCTTAAAATGCCGGGGGAAAACGGAACCATCACGATTTCCGGCAACTTCAAGAAAGCCAAGGAGTGTGAACGTGGTATGGCTGCCTTCGTAGAAGCCATCATCCACAAGGAGGAACTCGCACTACTTGGGGCGGATTCAGACAACTCCATGCCCAAGCCAAAGATTGATGTCAAGAAGACTTTGAAGCTTCAGAAGACACCAAGAAGGCGGACCTCATCCCAGGTGACAAGTCTAATCAAGTTGTCATCGGCTCCAACCTTGACAGCAAATAGGAAGGCGCGCTCGTCGAGTTCCTCCGTGAGAATCGTGACATCTTTGCATGGCCGCCATCCGACATGCCTGGTGTACCGAGGGAACTTGCCGAGCACTCACTCAACGTCATAAAAGGATCTAAGCCGGTGAAGCAAGGTAGAAGACGCTTTGGAGATGAGAGACGTAAGGCTATAGGAAAGGAGATATATAGGCTGAAGGCCGCCAATTTCATAAAAGAAGTTGTACACACCGATTGGGTGGCAAATCCTGTACTTGTTCCAAAGAAGAATAAAGAGCTGAGGATGTGTATCGACTATACCGGTGTTAACAAGTGTTGCCCAAAGGATCCCTTTGCGTTGCCTATAATTGACCAAGTCGTAGACTCCACAGCAGGCTCCGAGCTACTTTGTTTTTTGGACGCCTACTCAGGATACCACCAAATCAAGATGAGGGTGTCAGATCAATTGAAAACATCTTTCACCACTCCGTACGGGACTTTCTGCTACATCACGATGCCTTTTGGCCTGAAGAATGCAGGGGCAACATACCAGCGCTGTATGCAAAATTGCCTGCACGAGCAGATCGGCCGCAATGTTCACGTCTACGTAGACGACATCGCGGTGATGTCGAAAAAGAAGGCGGATGTCCTAGAGGATCTGGAAGAAACTTTTCAAAACCTCCGTAGGTACCAAATGAAACTCAATCCCGCCAAGTGTGTTTTCGGTGTTCCAGCCGGCAAACTACTGGATTCATCGTCTCAGAACGAGGGATCGAGGTTAATCTGGAGAAGATCAAGGCCATCCAAAACATATCCAGACCTACTTCTCTGAAGGACGTGCAGCGCCTAGCCGGATCGGCGGCGGCCGTCAGTCGCTTCATAAGCCGCCTAGGGTAAAAGGCAATGCCTCTCTACCGACTATTGAAGAAATCCGACAACTTTGAGTGGACAGCAGAGGCAGACGCCGCCTTACAGCAACTTAAGGAGGCCCTCACATCCGCTTCGATATTGGCAGCACGTCGATCGCAGGAACCAATGCTGCTATACATCGCGGCAACAGGAACTGTTGTCAGCGTGGTCTTGGCCGTGGAAAGAAAGGAGAACGAAGCCGCGACGTCTGAGCAACGACCGGTCTACTTCATCAGTGAAGTATTCTCCGCCTCCAAGCAGAGGTATCCGCATTACCAAAAGCTGGCTTATGGTGTATTCTTCGCCGCCAGAAAGCTTAGGCATTATTTCCAGGAGCACACAGTAACAGTAGTCAACAAGGCACCGTTGGGAGACATAATCAACAATACTGAGGCAACAGGTCGAGTTGCCAAATGGGGCATCGAGCTTGCTGCCTTTGATATAGTCTATAAACTACGGACCGCCATTAAGTCTCAAGCGCTTGCAGATTTTGTTGCCGACTGGACAAAAGCCATGGAGGAAACAACACTCCCCGAGTCAGAATACTGGGTCATGCACTTTGACGGATCAAAGATGCTCAAAGGCTCGGGGGCTGGAGTCGTTCTGCGCACACCCAAAGGTGACAAGCTTAGATACATGTTGCAAATTCACTTTACAGCAACCAACAACGTTGCCGAGTATGAAGCTTTGCTTCATGGGTTACACGTGGCAAACGATCTCGGCGTCAAAAGAATCCTCTGTTATGGCGACTCAGATTTGGTCGCACAACAAGTAAGCGGAACATGGGATGCGAAAAGCGCAACAATGGCGGCATACAGAGCCAAAGTTGACGAATTCACAAAAAACTTCGCGGGCTACAAAGTCCGGCATGTTCCAAGAGCTGAGAACGAGGCGGCAGACACACTTGCCAGACTAGAGTCAGAACGCAAAAAGGTACCAAAAGATATTTTCCTGGAACATTTGCACAAGCCGTCCATCAAGGGCGCCGATTTGATGGACCCCGATACAGAAGAACCGGTAGAAGCGGCAAGTCTCGCTGTCTACTCGGTACAGCCGGATTGGACTGTCCCATACCTCGATTTTCTAATCGACAAGAAGTTGCCGGAGGACGATGAGGTGCTAAAAAGGCAGATCATAAGGCGAGCCAAGGCATTCACGATAATAAAAGGCGAGCTATATAAGCGAAGCACGTGCGACATCTATCAGCGGTGCATACAGCCAGAAGAAGGCCAGGAAATTCTGAAAGACATACATATTGGCACCTGCGGGCATCACGCTTCCGCCAGGTCCACCGTGTCCAAAGCTTTCCGCCAAGGTTTCTACTGGCTTACCGCCAAGGAAGACGCCGAGAACATCGTAAAAACATGCAAAGGCTGCCAATTGTACGCCCGTCAACCTCACTTACCGGCACAAGAACTCAGGACAATTCCAATCACCTGACCGTTCGCGGTCTGGGGCTTAGACATGGTGGGTCCCTTCAAAAAGGCGAGTGGTGGGTATACCCACATGTTGGTCGCTGTCGACAAGTTCACCAAATGGGTCGAGGCTAAGCCGATCAGCAAACTTGACGCGCGAACAGCCACCAATTTCCTCTGGGAATTATCTCTCGGTTTGGAGTTCCACACAGCATTATCACTCATAATGGCAGCAACCTATCTCAAGGCGACATAGAAGAATACAGCAGTGATCTGGGTATCCGGCTTGATTTGGCATCCGTGTCCCATCCTCAATCCAATGGACAACTAGAGCGTACAAATGGCCTAGTCTTATCAGGACTTAAGCCTCGTCTCGAAGCTCCATTACATAGGGCAGCCGACGCTTGGGCAGATGAGTTATAGTCGGTACTATGGAGTTTGCGCACAACGCCAAACAGGTCTACCGGCTACACTCCTTTCTTCTTAGTATATCGCGCCGAGGCGGTGCTACCTACCGACATGAAATACGATTCCCCAAGGGTTCAAGCCTACATCGAGCAAGACGTGGAAGGTGCAAGACAGGATAGCCTAGACCTGCTAGATGAAGAAAGAGACGTCGCTCTACATCGCTCCGCCTTGTACCAGCAACAACTCCGCCGCTATCATAGCCGGAGAGTGCGGAAGCGAAGCTTCAGAACAGGTGACCTGGTTCTCCGCCTAATTCAAGACAGAAAAGGCTTGCACAAGTTATCCCTGCCATGGGAAGGACCGTTTATAGTCACAAAGGCGCTGCTCAATGGTTCCTACTACCTGGCCGACATCCGCGACGAAGAAGAAAAGAAGAGGCGCAAGAAGGCGGCAGGAAACAGGGGAACCAAGCGCAAAAGAGGCATTGACGATCCGTTCGAACAAACAAGACGGCCTTGGAATATTGAGCAGCTACGTCCTTTCTACACTTAGCAATTTATAATTGTAATAAGTTATATATGATTATGAAATAAAACTCTATGGTTCCTCATCTGTGTTGAGAAGCATGACATCTTTTGTCTTTTCTTGCAATCATATTTCCCCTATGTATCTAAGTTACCTATTTTTCTAGCTCCGTGCAAAGGTTCAAACTAGTAGATACTTGCAGCTTTCGAGCCAACCTAAAGCAAAAATAAATTTTTTTGCGCCGCCTAATTTCTTTACCTCTGATTACTTATATGTGGTTCGCCTAGTAGTATGTCTTTGACACCAACATGTTGGCTTTGGTTTCTGATCCTAAACGCATGGCTTAGCCCTGGTTGTTTCAGCTAAAGTTACCGGCTGAGGTTCGTCAACATACAAACAGTCAAACATATAGGTCAGGGTAAAATTAAGGCGGGCCATATACGAAAGGCAAAATAAAACTTGTCAGCTAGTTTCCCGCCTAGCAGAGCAGCAAAAAAAGTATATACAAATATTACAAGTTAAAGTTGCATTGTTTCAGGAGCTGGCAAATCATGTCGGAAGGAGGCAAGGAAAGGAAGCTACGGCTCGGGGGGGCGTCTACATCAGGCTTGGGGGCTGA
The DNA here is from genome assembly GCA_026929855.1 of Poa annua. Taxonomy (NCBI): domain Eukaryota; kingdom Viridiplantae; phylum Streptophyta; class Magnoliopsida; order Poales; family Poaceae; genus Poa; species Poa annua. The sequence continues at coordinate 49,806,861 of CM049428.1, forward strand.
CAACTTCAGCCCCAGAACTGTCACTCCCCTCCGCCTCGGCCGTGCCGGCAGCTCCAGCTTCTCCTGCGGCAGGCACAGGATGACGCCGGTAGAAGATCGAAGTATCCACCATGTCGGCAACACGCGTGGCGTAGCCGGCAACGCTGTCCAGAACAGTGGCCGACTCGACCTCGCTGCCGTCTTCATATGTAGACGGCATGCCTTCGGTGACGGCTTCTATCTCCGCCTCGGGGTAGTGCGCCATGAATAGTCCAAGAGCAGTCTTGGCACCACCCCGCGCCACCGACTTCAGCGAGCTCTTGTGTAGCTTGGTAGCCTGCTCCAACATGTTGGGCACGTCGCTGAATTCAGTCGGTTCCTGGCTGCCGGAGGAGATGAAGAACTTGACGGCAAACCGCTTGGACGCTGCCAAAGTCTCGGTGATCAGCTCGCTTAGACGCGCAAGGCGATCCAGGCGGGGGCTGACAACCTTGTCGTCGCCTAAGCCGGCGGGAACTGTATCAAAAGTGAAACCATCAGTTTGGCTCAGGCTAAGCAAAATGGCAAAATCAAACAAGGAGTGAGAAATTACCAAGGACCGAGTTATGGAAAGCGGACAGCTCAATCATATGAGCTGCCAACGCGTCCTCAGCAGTTTGGGCGTGAGAAGTCTGCTTGGAGATTTCCTCGGCAACCGTCTTCTTCGCCTCCGCCAACTTCTTGCGCAGGCTATCCAGCTCACCAGTAAGCTGGCTAGATTCCTGCGCAAATTTCAGCTGCTGGGCCTCCATCTCCTTCTGGTGCTCCTCCTTCATCGCCAAGTTGGCGACCGCCAAATCGGAAGCTTCATTCATAAGAGCTTGCATATCAGTGGACGGCTTCAGTATATCCTGGGCGTGGTCTAGCAGTTCTACAAATATGGATTCACTAGCTAAACGATTGACGGCAGCATAAGTTGAAAAGATGGCTGAAAGCAAAAAAGATCAACTCTACCTTCATCTTTTTTGCGGGCCTCCTCCAACTCGGCAATCCGCAGGTCCTTGGCCTCGCAATCCTTCTTCAGATCGCGGCACCGCTGGTTTATCTCGAATCGGGAGGAGATAAGCTCAACGTTGGCAGACAAGAGGCCCTGCAGGAAAAACTAAAGGCATAAAACATATTGTCGAATAACCACTAAGCCGGCAGTCAATATTTTTTGACCTGCCATCTAAGTGCTTGGGGGAAAGACTATGTATATGACAGTTATAAAAACTCACAGACAGGTCGCCCTCCAAGTCGGCGAAGGCCTGGGAGGTGAAGTTGGCAAAAGTCAAGGCTGACTCCTTGGCCTCCTTAAAGGTGGACCAAGGGTCCCTAACTTTGCCGCCTCCTGTAGTCGGGGCTGCCCTCCGGGACCCGCTGGCAGCCGCCTCCAGCAACTCCTCCTTGGCGGCGCGCGATTGGATGGCTTCATCGGCCGTAGCCTCAACCAAAAGAAGGGGAGTCTTGGGTGTGCGGTCAGCGGAAGAGGTCCTTGGCGGCGCGCCAGAAGCCGGGGCCTGGGGCTGGCGACGAGCATCGCCCATAAAGCCGCCGGCCCGGGGCTGGGGAGTTGGCGGCACGGTAGCAGGCGAGCTGCCTAGAGGCCGCTTACCCCTGGAAAGGAGCCTGGTCGGCAACCGGGAAGTTGCGACTCTTTCCCTGTCAATAAACAGCAAGCACAGTCAGTTGGGTGCCAGTATTAAAGAAGCTCGTCGACTATTAAAGGCAGAATTGAGTACCTTCGGGGGATGTTAATCCCCATGTTCTCGTCAAGGTTGACGAGAGCCGGCTCGGTAGCCGTTGCGATCCGTTTCTTCCTCTCGGCGATCGCCGTGGAGGAAGCGGCGCCGGATGCCTTGCGCTTCTTGGTCTTCCCGGCTTCCGGCTCGTAGAAGTCGGGAGCCAGGTCATCCTCCCCAAAGTCGGAGATCTGTGAAAGAAGACAAGTATTAATGGAACTCAAGATTAGCCGGCGAAGCTGTCAAAAGGGGCAAGAAGCAAGATGTCTACCTCGATGGGAGGGTTGTCGTGGGTATGCATGGGCACGCCCTCCACCGCCTTCACCAGCCCCGCCTTGACAAGGCTACGGAGCCGGAACGCCAGGTCGGCAACCGGCAACCTCTCTCCGCTTACGCGGAGAGAGGCCGTGGCAGTAGGCGAATACTGACACATTTTGTGCGGCCTGTACCGCAGGGGGAGAATCTGCCGGCCGAGCCAGCAGATGACGGTGTCGACCCCGTCCAGCAGGGGGGGAGCCATCGTCCGGGTGAAGAACTCAATCCGCCTTTGGAAAAGGCGGAGTTCCTCCGTCAACTTGGGCACCGCCTCGTCCCAGCATGGCCTGGGCATAGGCGGCGCGTTGACAAACTCCGGGACGCCAAATTGACGGCCCGGGGCTGCCATATCTTGGCAGTAGAAGAATGTGGAGGTCCAGCCCTTGACGGACTCAAGGTATGGTATCTTAGGATACCATTGGCGGCCCTGGCGGCAGGTTGAAAGTGACACTGCCGCAGGTTGCCAGCCCGCCGTCCGGCACGGTCTGACGCCGGCAACGAAAACAGTATCTGAAGAAGTCTAAACTAGGCCTAATACCTAGATAGCCCTCGAACAGAGCTGTGAAGCCGGCTAAGACTAGAATGCTATTGGGCGCTATGTTGTGGGGCTGGAGCCCATAATGATCCAGCACCTCGCTAAAGAAGGCGGAAGGCGGAAGCGCCATTCCCCTAACTAGGCGGGAGGTGAGGATTACCCGTTCCCCGGCTTTCGGAGCCGGGATGACGTCTCCCAAGGCGGGTCTCCACCGACAATCCTCCCGAGTTGGGAGGTAGCCAACGGCCTCCAGGTCTTGAAGGGTCTCCTCGTCGACGATGGAGGGAAGCCAGTAGCGCGACCCAAGGTCCGCCGCTTCCTCTTCCTCGTCGGCCGGAGCGCCTCTCGCCACCGTCGCCGCGGCTGAGGGTGGAGGAGCCGAAGAGACCGCCGCCTGCGTGCGCGCGGCGGGAATGTGAGAAGCGACGGCGGCGACATTGCCCGTCGCCCCCGTCGCAAGACGCGACGCCGCACCGCCCATCGCCGCCGCGGAGGAGGTGTCGGATGTAGGACCGCTGGACGCCGCGGAGGGGATGTTTTGCCCGGTGGACATTACCGTGGGTGGAGTTCGTCGGAGGAAAACGTTCGCCGGAGTTCGCTCGGAAGGAAGTGCGGGAGAGCGGGAGAGCAAGGAGGCGAGGAGTGCAGGAGCTGGGGTGCGAAAATGGACTGCTCGGCTCCCTATTTATAAGTCCGGGCGAAGTTTCCTGTGCAACGGCGTTTTTAGTCGGACACGTGTCCTTCATCCACTGCAGCGCATGATCGCACGATCGCCACGCCTCCCCTTTTCCCGCGATTTTGTGATCATGCCGAGATTTTCGCTTAGGCCAGTTTCAAACTGTCGTGAGCCGCCTAGCGATATCCGTCAACAAATATTCCCGGCGAAGTATCGATTAGCCGTCTTTTCCCATGTTGGATAAAGGCGGCCGTGTGCCAACTTCAAGACACACTTGCCCAATTGATTTTCAGAATGGTTCAAGCCCTGCAGCCGCCAATATTGAGAGATGAAGCATCAAGAAGAAGTTGGCGCCTGGAGGACTTCAACCTTTCTGGGGGCTAATGTTGGGGATATATCAACTAGGGGTATCTCCAACATGGATCAAACCGGCTAGTCCAGGGTGGCCCAAGGGTGGTAAGGCTGAAGCCTGCCGGGCGGCCCAGATAGCTGACGTACAAGGAAGTAGGCGGACGGGTCCAAGGAAGGCGAAAGGCCGAAGCCCATCAGGCCACCAAGCCCAAGACGGAAGGCGGCAACTAAGCCGGCTAGGTCTAGGACTCTGATTACTTGCCGGACAAGTACTTACCTTGTATCCTGGGGTCTGGCCGCCTATATAAACCGGCCACCAGGAAGCCATTAGGGCACGCTTCAATAGACAATCAATAGAGATCATATCCATTGTAACCTGTTCACGGCTATTGCCTCATAGTGAATTATAGCAGCACGTAGGATCTCGCCACCGCTGCGGGATCTGAAGCTGGGTAAACTCGCCGTGTTCAATCCCGTCCTCGACGACCCCAACCTTCTTCCCCACAATCCATACGTAGGCTAGAGGACCCCCGTCTCCTATCAATTATGTCGATACAACGACAAACGTTCCCAATTAAAAACGGACTTCAGAAAAGAAATCGTCCAATTCCGAGAATATTTCCTTAAGTACTTTTCTGAAACATAAAATAGCAGAAAACAGGGAACTGGCACTGTGGCATCTTGTTAATAGGTTTGTCCCAGAAAAAGCATAAATCTATATAAAATGCATATAAAACATGTAATAAGTTGATATAACATAGCATGGAACATAAGAAATTATAGATATGTTGGAGATGTATCATCATCCCCAAGCTTAGTTCTACTCGTCCCGAGTAGGCAAGAACGATAAAAAAAGAATAATTTCTGAAGTGACATGCTTAAACACAATCTTGATCATAATATAATGGAAGGCTCATGTTATGAATGAAGTGACTCAAGGCAATGATCTATAGTTTGCTAACAAATAGACAAGGAGTAAACAGTTACATCATATAAGTAAAACTTTTCATGAATAGTACTTTCAAACAAGCATAAAAAATATTTGCATAAGAGTTAACTCATAAAGCAATATTATCTAAGCAAAAGAGCATTGAAGCAACACAAAGGAAGATATAAGTTTCAGCATTGGCTTTCAACTTTTGAACATGTATATCATATAGATAGTTGTCAACACAAAGAAATATAACAAGTGCAATAAGTAAGCATATAAGAATTGGTGCACACAGTTGACACAAGTGTTTGCTTCGGGGATAGAAAGAAGTAGGTAAACTGACTCAACATAAAGTAAAAGATAGGCCCTTCGCAGAGGGAAGCAGGGATACAAGCATGTGCTAGCGCTTCTTAGTTTTATAGGTTTTTGAAATCATATAGAGATCATAAAAGTAAGTTTTGAGAGGTGTATGTCGTTGTCAACGAATGGTAATGGGCACTCTACCCCCATTGTCAACCAGACTTTCAAGAGCGGCTCCCATGAAGGACGTTATTTCTACCAGCAAGGTAGATCATCCCTCTTATCTCTTTTGTTTACACATATAGTTAAAAACTGTTGTCATTGCTTGACTAACTGGATCAGGGCAAAAATGTGAAGAGATTGCAACGGTTAAAGTTGTAATTAATTGGGACTGGGCACCCCATTTGCCAGCTCTTTTTGCACAGTTAATGGATAAGCGGTGTATATGCCACTAGTCCGGTTGTGAAAGTCTGTCCAAAAGCAAATGACAAGGTTCATATCCGTAACACCACATACTTCCTCATGAGCTAATAAACATTGACACAAATAAGAGATAATATGTTTTGAATAAAAGGTAGCACATGAAGTATTTACTTGGAATGGCAGGAAATATCATGTAGTAGGTAGGTATGGTGGACACAAATGGCATAGGTTTTGGCTCAAGGATTATGGATGCACGAGAAGCATTCCCTCTCAGTACAAGGCTTTGGCTAGGAAGGTTGTTTGAAGCAAACACAAGTATAAACTATGACAACAAGATGTATATAAAAACATATTGCAGGCATTATAAAACTCTATATTGTCTTCCTTGTTGTTCAAACACTTTATTCAGAGCGTGTCTCTCTCCCACAAAGGAATGCTAGGGTCCATTTTATTCAGAAATTTAAAATAACAAAAACAAAAACAAAAAGCAAACAGACGCTTCAAGCAAGCACATAAGAAGTGGCGGAATTAAAATATAGTTTCACTAGAAAGGACCTGATAGTTTGTTGATGAAGAAGGGGATGCCTTGGGCATCCCCAAGCTTTGACGCTTGAGTCTTCTTGAAATATGTTGGGGATGAACCACCGGGGCATCCCCAAGCTTTGGCTTTACTATCCTCTTGATCACATCATATCATCCTTCTCTGTTGATCCTTGAAAACTTCCTCCACACCAAACTTAGAGTAAACTTCATTAGAGGGTTAGCGCACGAAAAATTATGATATTCTGTAGGAACACAATTGCTACCAACGCTACTAAACATTAGCTACAACCCTTGATACTTCAAAAGATAAAAAGATCCAATCAAAATAGCAAAAAAGGCATTGCAAAATAAATGGCAGAATCTGTCAAAAACAGAACAGTCCGTAAAGACGAATTTGTTTCGAGGCACTTAACTTGCTCAGATCAGAAAACGCAAAACTAATGAAAGTTGCATATATATCTGAGGATTATGCACAAATGTAACATCCCAAATTTTGCAAAAATTTAAAACTTTGCATTCAAGCATCATTCATCATTAGGCATAAAACTACATCACAAAAATATTAAATAAAACTCCAAATTATAAATTTGAATAAACTATAATTCCATAAAGTGTTCACTCAAAACTCCTTAAATAAATAAAATATTATCAATTTATTTAGGGGTAAGTATAATGTCAAAAAGTCCCATTTTTAATAATCTTTCCAAAACATATTTTTATGAATTTTTCTGAAATGTTTTGAATAGGTTTAGAAATCATATTTGAAATCAGTGTTTAAAAACAGGAAATAATTCTTTTAAAAAGAAAAGGAAATCGGGCCGGCCCGTTGGCTATCTGCCGCGCGCGCGTAGCCTATCAGCCCGCCAGCGGCCTAGCGCCCCGCGCTCTCGCTCACAGTCGCTGACAGGTGGGACCCACATGTCATCACCCCCGCGGAAACGTTCGTCCCCAAATCACGCCCCCGACCCCGACCGAAAACGCCGATTTGATTCGCACGATTATGGACGATTTACTGCTCCATTTATCTCGCCTCCTCTCCCTACTAATAGCCCTCCTCGCTCTCGTCCGATTGCCCCAAACCACACCACCCGAGAACCCATAGGCTGCCCGCTCGAGCTCACGCAATCCCGCCGTCGCCGTCGGTAAGAACTCCGCCGCCCGAGCAACTCCGGCCACCTCGGACCTCCTTTCCACCTCCCTTCGCTCCCTGTGAGCCGTGCGCATCGACTTGACACGGTGGGGCGTGTGTTTTTGCAGCAAAACCCCGCCTCCGTCCACGACCGAGAGGAACCGTCGTCGTGCGCAACTCCGGCGAGCTCTTCCGGGGAGACGAGGACGCTCCGGTCATCGCCACCGCGCCATCGCCCTCCCCTCGACGTCGCGCATCCCCTGGTGAGCTCCGTTTCCTCCTAGCACCGTAGAACGCCTCGCGCGCAAACGCCGGCCATGGCTCCGCCGCGCCCCGCGCGTCTCCGGCGACCGCGCCGCCCGTTTTTGGTCAACGGATCATGGACCGTTAGATCTAGATCCAATGGATCTAGATCGATTAGATCTCGCGCGTCCATTTTTAATTAGATCAGACGGCTCTCGCAGCCGATCCGCGTCGAAGCGGTACCGACCAATAGGATCGCGCCACATAGCCCCTGTTAATTCTTTTTCGCAGGAATTTTTATAAATAAAACAGAAAATATGCAAAACTTAGAAAATTCATAACTTTTGATCTACAAGTTCAAATTTGATAAACTTTATATCCACGGATAGCTCTGCTCATGTAGTTTATTTCTACATCATTTGTTTTTCCCTTTGACAAATTATAATTTGTATAATTATCAGAGGAGTATTTCGGCCATTAAACTAATAACTTAAATAATAAAAATGATTTAGAAATAAATGTAATTGTTGTAGGATTGTATTATTTCCCTCTGTCCAGCAATATTAATAAATGTCCAAATTGAAGATGTCATAAAAACAATAAAAGTTGTAATTATAGAAATCAAAGTTTTACTATATTATTTTAAAATTATTTAATTGATAAATAAAATAAGAAATACCTAAAAATTATAATTCATTTATTAATGACAGAAAATAAGAAGTATTAATAAGTGTGTCCTATTATCATAGCATATCGTTCATGCATACGTGATTATGTTTAGTGTTGTGATGTTATTGTGTTGGTATTTATTTTATTCATTGTTTGTGCTAGATTGTGAAGAAGAGGAAGGAATTGCTTGTGATTGTTATTCTTGTTGTGTTTGTTCCTCCTGTTACCAAGGCAAGTGACATTCATACAATATCCCATAATTTCTATATGCATAAGTAGTATATTTTGAGTAGTGTGCATGATAGGGATTTTTGATTTATTTTATAATGCTAAGTTAGTTTGTGTTTTACAAATATCCTAGTAGTGTGTAGCCACCCTTTTCCTAAGTAGCCATGAAAAGATTTTATTAGTTGCTTAGCTATGCTATAAAAATGTTTACCATGTTATGGAAATGTTTCTAAGTGTTAAAAATCTAAAATACACATCTGGGTGGAATTGGTTGATATGGTTTATGTTGAGTGGCTTTTGGGACTATGCTTGTGGTTGTCATCGCCTAGGATGAATGTCTATTCTACTTAGGGCCATGAGTATGGTGGTTGTTACCCAGAAGTACACTTGTGGATGGCCACCCAGGAACGAAGAGATTACCAAGTCCCTCCAAGTTTAGAAGCTTCCCGTGCAACCTTTTGACAATGGGCTCTGTCTAGAATGATTAAGTTGTGGGAGTGCAACCTGTCAGCTTGACAAGCAGATGTAGAGAGGATAGGTGGAACGGGTCTTGCTAGTATGGTTGCATTCTTCTTCTGAAAGTTCTTGTCTCAATTCTCTCCTTTCCATAATACACTCCGCGTGTATAGGATTTCTCGGACAAATTGAGTCTAAAGGTGAAAGTGCACAACCTCTGCAGAGTCGACAATCTGAGTTCTCAGATGTGTCCCCGGAAATGGACTACTTGAGCAACTGGACAAGGATGGGCAGAAGAATCTCAACACTGTTTTCATAAAGTAAAATTTGACTAAGGAAAGAATTGTTGGTGCACTTGGGCTTTATCCCTCGGTGCCAAGTCTTCGAGAAATAAAAGTGTTTTACAAAATGATAGGAGAAAACTTGCTTTCTGCAAATAGCCTTCAACCCCACCAAGCCAAATATGCATATAGATGTTAGACTTGCCAGTATATATCCACTATAGTCACTTGCCAATACATCATTGTATTGACCTCCTTCGGGGGCTGCATATTCCAATGTGTAGGAAATTCTGATGCTGAATGATTTGGCTCGAGTCTACACCCAACATGACTGCCTGTGGCGCATGCTTGAAGATGAGGCTCAATGTTATTTCGCTTTCGCTGTGAACTTTGAACTTTAGCTAGCCTTCATGGCTATGCAAATTGTAATAAAGCCATATTTGGCTATTATTTTTGGATCTCGTTGTAGCAATTTTAATACTTATGCAATGGTACTTTATATTTTGTACTGTGGTGCTGGCAGTGATCCAGGGACTAGCACATAACACAGGTGTTCCAACTTTAATAAAAGTTGGGGTGCTACAACAAAAAAAGGCAGATTATCTGGATTTTTCTGTGAGGAGTTATGAATTAAACGGTGGACAGCAGAAAACTGTTTCTGCGCAGGAATCCAAATTAAGTATCAACTTTCAACTAGAGGCTTAACTTGACACAACAATGCAATAAAGTAAAGATACAAAGGAATTGCTACAGAGGTAGGACAAGTCCTTGACTCAACAAAATAAAATAACAGGAATAAAAAGTGTGTTGTCTCCCATAAGCCCTTTTCTTTAAAACCTTTTAGCTAGGCATAGTGATTTTTCTGATGCTCTCATAAAAATGAGAGTTGAAAAACTAAAGAGAGCATCAAGAGGCAAATATAAAACACTTTTAAGTCTAACCCACTTCCTATGAAAAAGAATCTTGTAAAGAAACAAGTCATGAAAGCAGAGAGCAACAAGCGTAGGAAAGCAAAACAGGTGCAACTTCAAGATTTTCAACATAAAGAGGGGAAACTTAATATTGTTGAGATGCATAAAACCATGTTTCCCTCTCTCATAATAACTTTCAGTAGTAGAAATAAATTCAACCATATAAGAACCATTCAACTTAGGTAATATAGGCACATAAAGAGGATCATTAAATTTGTTTTGGAATTCATTAGCATTCTTCCCTCTTTCAAAATAGTTATTAAGATCAATATCAAGTTTAAGATCATTGTTGCAACAAAGATTTGGAACTAGAGACAATTGCAAACCACATAAGTATTTTTCAACATAAGCAAGTTTCTCCCCCATGGTGTAACTAGGAGAATTCAAGAACAAAGTAGGACTCTCATAAGTAAGAGTACCATCACAAGAAGCAATTATATCATTTTTATCCTCATAGAAATAAGTAATAACTTCTGAACATAGAGGATTATCAATAAGCATAGGACCATCATCTAAAGCATTATCATATAGCATATTTAAGCAATACTCATCATCCCCAAGCTTAGACTTTTCCATAGCATTAGCAATAATGGTGTTCAAAGAATTTATACTAGTAACATTGCTACCAGCATGCAAATAAAGTTCCATAGGTTTTTTAATTTTCTCTTCAAACACTTCATGTCCTAACTCAAGATAAATTTCATAGAGCTCTCTAATTTTGTTGTTGTTTTCCATTAAGCCTAACTAGTGAAAATAAAAACAAGAGACGAAAATTAATAACTGCAGGATCTAAAGGAGATACCTTCCAAAGCTTACCTCCCCGGCAACGGCGCCAGAAAAGAGCTTGATGTCTACGCACGCTTCTATTCTCGTAGACAGTGTTGGGCCTCCAAGAGCAGAGGTTTGTAGAACAGCAACAAGTTTCCCTTAAGTGAATCACCCAAGGTATATCGAACTCAGGGAGGTAGAGGTCAAAGATAACCCTCTCAAGCAACCCTGCAGTTAAGATACAAAAAGTCTCCTGTGTCCCCAACACACCCAATACACTTGTCAGATGTATAGGTGCACTAGTTATGCGAAGAGATAGTGAAATACAAGTAATATGGATGATTATAAGTAGTAATTGCAATCTGTAATAAAAATGGCAGAAAGCAAACATGTAGCAGAACTTGTTGGAAACGGTGTTTTGATTCTTAGAAACAAGGCCTAGGGATCCTACTTTCACCAGTGGACATTCTCAACAATGACATCAAAGTTAAATAGATAAACACTACTCTCAAACACTCTCATGTTGGATAACAAACACCATTCATTGTGTAGGGCTACAAGAGCACCCTCAAAGTCAGAGTAAACTAACACCAACAACGTCATAAAGGAATCACACACGGTGCACACACTGTCACCGTTACAACCGTGAATAACCCCGGAGTTCATATTAAAGTAACCTCTAGAATGCATAATAGATAAAGAGTAACATCACATATTCAACTAGATTACAAAGCTCATGATCACATAAAAGATCACATCATGGGAGATAGATAGACCACATAGCTACCGTAGATCCCGCAGCCCCGGGGGAGAACTACTCACTCCTCATCGTAGGAGTCAGCAACGGCGATGGAGATGGCGGTGGAGTCGATGGAGATGGCTCCGGGGGCAAATCCCCGTCCCGGCAGGGTGCCGGAACAGAGACTTCTGTCCCCCCATCTTGTCTTCGATGGCGGCGGCGCTCTAGACCCGTGGAGGAAATATCGAACACCGTGCTAGGGTTTTTGGTTCGGGGGGTATATGTAGGTGAAAGGGCGAGGTCGTTGGACCCCTGAGGGGCCCACATCACCTCCTCGCGTGGCCAGATTCCCTGCCGCGCAAGCACGTGGTGTGGACGCCTCGGTCGCCCACTTCGTCTCGTGTTCGGTCTTCTGGAACGTTGTTGGGGATATATCAACTAGGGGTATCTCCAACATGGATCAAACCGGCTAGTCCAGGGTGTCCCAAGGGTGGTAAGGCTGAAGCCTGCCGGGCGGCCCAGATAGCTGACGTACAAGGAAGTAGGCGGACTGTCCAAGGAAGGCGAAAGGCCTAAGCCCATCAGGCCACCAAGCCCAAGACGGAAGGCGGCAACTAAGCCGGCTACGTCTAGGACTCTGATTACTTGCCGGACAAGTACTTACCTTGTATCCTGGGGTCTGGCCGCCTATATAAGCCGGCCACCAGGAAGCCTTTAGGGCACGCTTCAATAGACAATCAATAGAGATCATATCCATTGTAACATGTTCAAGGCTATTGCCTCATAGTGAATTATAGCAGCACGTAGGATCTCGCCACTGCTGCGGGATCTGAAGCTGGGAAAACTCGCCGTGTTCAATCCCGTCCTCGATGACACCAACCTTCTTCCCCACAATCCAAACGTAGGCTAGAGGACCCCCGTCTCCTATCAATTATGCCGATACCACGACAGTTGGCGCCCACCGTGGGGCATAAGGTTCCTGGCGTCACGTTCCAGGCTGGAACACTTGGCGGCGTGGGCAAGCAGATCGCCGTCGGTCGTGTCACAAGGTATGGCGGCCACAGCTACGTCAACTCGGATGAGTCCTGGCTCCCGGCGGACGACTACCTTATCGGATGCGCAATCGTACCGATCGGAGGGATCGACGTCTTCATCGGGTATACGTCGGAAGCGTACGGCCTACCGCGTTTCTACAACCCCACCCACCAACCCTTCGACCAAGCAGTCGACCGGCAAGATGGATCTGAATCCGCCTTCTCCCAGGAGTCGGCGAAATCTGATATCCACTTCGTCGGAGTTATCGGACTGGGATCCGACTCCCAGCCGGAAAACAACGATCCTGAGTCAATCCTTCCTGCTCTCCAGGAAGATGCGATGTCATACGCCGGATCCAGATCTACCGTTCATGTCAACGTAGACTCTGACTCCGATTATGGTGCTAGTCTCTTCGAAGAAAGGATCAAAAGCCGCTTTTCCAGTGATAATCCGGCTCCCTCAGAGGGAACAGCGGATACTGATATGCCTGACAAGCTGGCTATGATGGTTGTCGTCGGTCACGAGTCAACCCCAGTTGCTTCTGAAACGCAAAACAAGCCGGCGGAAGACGCCGGCGACACCACTGCCGGTCAACTCATCAAGGGTTCCGACAAGGCGTGCGCAAAGAAGAAAGCTGGCCTCGAGAAAGGCGGTAGCAGCAAACCCGCGGATTTCCTCTCCGTCATCAAGGAAGTAGACGAAATCATGAACACTCCGGTGAACAAAGATACCCCACTCGACGAAGTGGAAGAGCTTAGGATTAACATGCTTAAGCACTCTGACTTCCTGCGCAAAAGGGAGGAGCATGTTGAGAGCCTTGCAAAGAAGATCGAGAAAGAACAGGAGAAAATGTCGGCTAAAACAAGCCGGCAACTCTTCGAGAACAAAAGGTCATCAAAAAACCACCGTGACAAGGAGCCGCCAACACGCGCAACGACAGCGGCTCAAGATCTCGGGTTCGACGGGCGAACGGCACCACAGCGCGTGGACAGAAGGGGAGATGTTGTCTTCTGCACCCCCGTCCTCAACGCGGCTGCCGCGCTAGATACCCTGGACGAAAAAACTTGCACGGCGGAGGAAAAGCTGGCCAATGCAAGACACTTCGTGAGCAAGGCCCTTGAGCAACAAGCTCGCGCTGACTCCTACGGTCACATGGCGGATGCCCGCGGGGGAGACCTAGAATCCAAGTCGGCAAAGTGCAAAGCCGCACCTGGCGCTGACCCCGAAGGCCCGTCCGGCTCCAGTAGCCATGGTGGCAAAAGGAAAGCAACGCCACCTCCAAAGAAGACGCCACCGCCAAAACCAAGGCGGGACATTCAAGAACAGGAAGCAGAGGAGACCTGCCACCTCCAGACCAGCCAAGACGCGACAATGGCGGCAGTCGAGACAATGGACAGTCGCCTAGAAAGGATGCCGGCAATGACCCTCCCAGGAGAGGACGAAGCCGGTCTCCGCAGCGCAGCACCGGCAACAAAAGGAGGGATGCGGCAGAAGGGCCCAAGCGCAGCGTAAGCCGGGCAGCGCAGGACGAGCCAAACGCAAACAGAAGCGTACAACAGCTCGATCCAAAAGACGCACGACATCGCCTACAAGACATAGCAAGAGGAAAGGAGCCGCTATACTCTGGACGACAAGGGCTTGGATCGACAACCTTCCTGAAAAGTATATCCATAGCTGGTACGACATGGAAAAGGTTTTCTCTCAGCACTTCCAAGGAACATACAAGCGTCCAAATACCTACACGGATTTGCAACGCTGTATCCAAAAGCCGGACGAAACCATGACAGACTTTGTCAGCTGTTGGATATCCGAAAAGGCCAACTGTCATGGTGTTTCAGACGCGCAGGCTATCCACGCCTTCTACACGGGCCTGCAGAAGAAGTCCTTGCTCCGTCATCGGCTCGTCCGCGAGCAAATCACGGACCTTGGCGAGATGCTCAACCTAGCCGCCCAATATGCGGCGGCGGATGACGATGCCCGGGACGATGATCCAGACATCAACATCGTGCCAAAACGGAACAACAAGCGCAAGCAGGCGGCGGATGACAAAGCCGGACCTTCCAACGAGGTAGCTGTCGCATTCCAAGGGAACGCCGGCAAAAAGAAGTGGAAGAATAAGAAAGATAATCGCGACGCCGGCTCAGGGCCTAAGGTGGCGCGAATCACTTACGAGCAGGCAAAACTTTTGCCATGCCCTATCCATGCCTCACTTGGCAAGGTCAACCATTATGCTTAGCGAGTGTCGTTTCATGGACGACTTAAAAAAGGACCCCACAGTCGGCTGAAGAACGACAAGAAAGACAACAAGGAGGATGAGGACGGCGACGACATGTCTGTCTCAAGCGAGGATGACGCGGCCGCCAAGAAAAAGAAACCATATCCGAAGGTCAAAGAATCTCTCGTATGCTTTGTCGGCACACCTTCGGCTAAGGCAGATAAGGCGGAGATGCGCGAACTCAATGCGACAATGCCAGACGTCCCTCAGTATTTGAACTGGTCGGAAGCAACGATCACTTGGGACCGGTCCGACCACCCTGATCACGTTCCTCACCTAGGCAAGTACGCCCTCTTCGTCGATCCCATTGTCGACAACTTCGGACTCACAAAGGTACTCATGGATGGCGGCAGCAGCCTCAACATCCTGTACTACGACACACTAAGCCGCATGAACCTGTCAGAGGGTCAGCTGGATCACAGCAACCTCACTTTTCACGGCATAGTGCCCGGTAGGCAAGCAAAGTCAATGGGAAGCATTAGGCTGAAGGTAGCTTTCGGACCAAAAGAGAACTATCGCTTAGAGTTCCTCCGGTTCGAAGTTGTCCCCTTCAAAAGCGCCTATCATGCAATCTTCGGACGACCGGCTTTCGCCAAATTTATGGCAAGGCCGTGCTACATATACATCAAGCTTAAAATGCCAGGGGAAAACGGAACCATCACGATTTCCGGCAACTTCAAGAAAGCCAAGGAGTGTGAACGTGGTATGGCTGCCTTCGCAGAAGCCATCATCCACAACGAGGAACTCGCACTACTTGGGGCGGATTCAGACAACTCCATGCCCAAGCCAAAGATTGATGTCAAGAAGACCTTTGAAGCTTCAGAAGACACCAAGAAGGCGGACCTCATCCCAGGTGACAAGTCTAAGTAAGTTGTCACCCGCTCCAACCTTGACAGCAAATAGGAAGGCGCGCTCGTCGAGTTCCTCCATGAGAATCGTGACATCTTTGCATGGTCGCCATCCGACATGCCTGGTGTACCGAGGGAACTTGCCGAGCACTCACTCAACGTCATAAAAGGATCTAAGCCAGTGAAGCAAGGTACAAAACGCTTTGGAGATGAGAGACGTAAGGCTATAGGAAAGGAGATAAATAGGCTGAAGGCCGCCAATTTCATAAAAGAAGTTGTACACACCGATTGGGTGGCAAATCATGTACTTGTTCCAAAGAAGAATAAAGAGATGAGGATGTGTATCGACTATACCGGTGTTAACAAGTGTTGCCCAAAGGATCCCTTTGCGTTGCCTAGAATTTACCAAGTCGTAGACTCCACAGCAGGCTCCGAGCTACTTTGTTTTTTGGACGCCTACTCAGGATACCACCAAATCAAGATGAGGGTGTCAGATCAATTGAAAACATCTTTCACCACTCCATACGGGACTTTCTGCTACATCACGATGCCTTTTGGCCTGAAGAATGCAGGGGCAACATACCAGCGCTGTATGCAAAATTGCCTGCACGAGCAGATCGGCCGCAATGTTCACGTCTACGTAGACGACATCGCGATGATGTCGAAAAAGAAGGCGGATGTCCTAGAGGATCTGGAAGAAACTTTTCAAAACCTCCGTAGGTACCAAATGAAACTCAATCCCGCCAAGTGTGTTTTCGGTGTTCCAGCCGACAAACTACTTGGATTCATCGTCTCAGAACGAGGGATCGAGGTTAATCCGGAGAAGATCAAGGCCATCCAAAACATATCCAAACCTACTTGTCTGAAGGACGTGCAGCGCCTAGCCGGATCGGCGGCGGCCGTCAGTCGCTTCATAAGCCGCCTAGGGGAAAAGGTAATGCCTCTCTACCGACTATTGAAGAAATCCGACAACTTTGAGTGGACAGCAGAGGCAGACGCCGCCTTACAGCAACTTAAGGAGGCCCTCACATCCGCTCCGATATTGGCAGCACCTCGATCGCAGGAACCAATGCTGCTATACATCGCGGCAACAGGAACTGTTGTCAGCGTGGTCTTGGCCGTGGAAAGAAAGGAGAACGAAGCCGCGACGTCTGAGCAACGACCGGTCTACTTCATCAGTGAAGTATTCTCCGCCTCCAAGCAGAGGTATCCGCGTTACCAAAAGCTGGCTTATGGTATATTCTTCGCCGCCAGAAAGCTTAGGCATTATTTCCAGGAGCACACAGTAACAGTAGTCAGCAAGGCACCGTTGGGAGACATAATTAACAATACAGAGGCAACAGGTCGAGTTGCCAAATGGGGCATCGAGCTTGCCGCCTTTGATATAGTCTATAAACCACGGACCGCCATTAAGTCTCAAGCGCTTGCATATTTTGTTGCCGACTGGACAGAAGCCATGGAGGAAACAACACTCCCCGAGTCAGAATATTGGGTCATGAACTTTGACGGATCAAAGATGCTCAAAGGCTCGGGGGCTGGAGTCGTTCTGCGCACACCCAAAGGTGAAAAGCTTAGCTACGTGTTGCAAATTCACTTTACAGCAACCAACAACGTTGCCGAGTATGAAGCTTTGCTTCATGAGTTACACGTGGCAAACGATCTCGGCGTCAAAAGAATCCTCTGTTATGACGACTCAGATTTGGTCGCACAACAAGTAAGCGGAACATGGGATGCGAAAAGCGCAACAATGGCGGCATACAGAGCCAAAGTTGACGAATTCGCAAAAAAACTTCACGGGCTACAAAGTCCGGCATATTCCAAGAGCTGAGAACGAGGCGGCAAACACACTTGCCAGACTAGGGTCAGAACGCAAAAAGGTACCAAAAGATATTTTCCTGGAACATTTGCACAAGCCGTCCATCAAGGGCGCCGATTTGATGGACCCTGATGCAGAAGAACCGGTAGAAGCGGCAAGTCTCGCTGTCTACTCGGTACAGCCGGATTGGACTGTCCCATACCTCGATTTTCTAATCGACAAGAAGTTGCCGGAGGACGATGAGGTGCTAAAAAGGCAGATCATAAGGCGAGCCAAGGCATTCACGATAATAAAAGGCGAGCTATATAAGCGAAGCACGTGCGACATCTATCAGCGGTGCATACAGCCAGAAGAAGGCCAAGAAATTCTGAAAGACATACATATTGGCACCTGCGGGCATCACGCTTCCGCCAGGTCCACCGTGTCCAAAGCTTTCCGCCAAGGTTTCTACTGGCTTACCGCCAAAGATGACGCCGAGAACATCGTAAAAACATGCAAAGGCTGCCAATTGTACGCCCGTCAACCTCACTTACCGGCACAAGAACTCAGGACAATTCCAATCACCTGGCCAGTCGCGGTCTGGGGCTTAGACATGGTGGGTCCCTTCAAAAAGGCGAGTGGTGGGTATACCCACATGTTGGTCGCTGTCGACAAGTTCACCAAATGGGTAAACTTGACGCGCGAACAGCCACCAATTTCCTCTGGGGAATTATCTCTCGGTTTGGAGTTCCACACATCATTATCACTGATAATGGCAGCAACCTATCTCAAGGCGACATAGAAGAATACTGCAGTGATCTGGGTATCCGGCTTGATTTGGCATCTGTGTCACATCCTCAATACAATGGACAAGTAGAGCGTACAAATGGCCTAGTCTTATCAAGACTTAAGCCTCGCCTCGAAGCTCCATTACATAGGGCAGCCGGCGCTTGGGCAGATGAGTTACAGTCGGTACTATGGAGTTTGCGCACAACGCCAAACAGGGTCACCGGCTACACTCCTTTCTTCTTAGTATATGGCGCCGAGGCGGTGCTACCTACCGACATGAAATACGATTCCCCAAGGGTTCAAGCCTACTTCGAGCAAGATGTGGAAGGTGCAAGACAGGATAGCCTAGACCTGCTAGACGAAGAAAGACACGTCGCTCTACATCGCTCCGCCTTGTACCAGCAACTCCGCCGCTATCATAGCCGGAGAGTGCGGAAGCGAAGCTTCAGAACAGGTGACCTGGTTCTCCGCCTAATTCAAGACAGAAAAAGCTTGCACAAGTTATCCCCGCCATGGGAAGGACCGTTTATAGTCACAAAGGCGCTGCTCAATGGTTCCTACTACCTGGCCGACATCCGCGACGAAGAAGAAAAGAAGAGGCGCAAGAAGGCGGCAGGAAAAAGGGGAACCAAGCGCAAAAGAGGCATTGACGATCCGTTCGAACAAACAAGACGGCCTTGGAATATTGAGCAGCTACGTCCTTTCTACACTTAGAAATTTATAATTGTAATAAGTTATATATGATCATGAAATAAAAGTCTATGGTTCCTCATCTGTGTTGAGAAGCATGACATCTTTTGTCTTTTCTTGCAATCATATTTCCCCTATGTATCTAAGTTACCTATTTTTCTAGCTCCGTGCAAAGGTTCAAACTAGTAGATACTTGCAGCTTTCGAGCCAACCTAAAGCAAAAATAAATTTTTTTGCGCCGCCTAATTTCTTTACCTCTGATTACTTATATGTGGTTCGCCTAGTAGTATGTCTTTGACACCAACATGTTGGCTTTGGTTTCTGATCCTAAACGCATGGCTTAGCCCTGGTTGTTTCAGCTAAAGTTACCGGCTGAGGTTCGTCAACATACAAACAGTCAAACATATAGGTCAGGGTAAAATTAAGGCGGGCCATATAAGAAAGGCAAAATAAAACTTGTCAGCTAGTTTCCCGCCTAGCAGAGCAGCAACAAAATTATATACAAATATTACAAGTTAAAGTTGCATTGTTTCAGGAGCTGGCAAATCATGTCGGAAGGAGGCAAGGAAAGGAAGCTATGGCTCGGGGGGGGCGTCTACATCAGGCTTGGGGGCTGACAACTTCAGCCCCAGAACTGTCACTCCCCTCCGCCTCGGCCGTGTCGGCAGCTCCAGCTTCTCCCGCGGCAGGCACATGATGGCGCCGGTAGAAGATTGAAGTATCCACCATGTCCGCAACACGCGTGGCGTAGCCGGCAACGCTGTCCAGAACAGCGGCCGGCTCGACCTCGCTGCCGTCTTCATATGTAGACGGCATGCCTTCGGTGACGGCTTCTATCTCCGCCTCGGGGTAGTGCGCCATGAATAGTCCAAGCGCAGTCTTGACACCAACCCGCGCCGCCGACTTCAGCGAGCTCTTGTGTAGCTTGGTAGCCTGCTCCAACATGTTGGGCACGTCTCTGAATTCAGTCGGTTCCTGGCTGCCGGAGGAGATGAAGAACTTGGCGGCAAACCGCTTGGACGCTGCCAAAGTCTCGGTGATCAGCTCGCTTAGACGCGCAAGGCGGGGGCTGACAACCTTGTCGTCGCCTAAGCCGGCGGGAACTGTATCAAAAGTGAAACCATCAGTTTGGCTCAGGCTAAGCAAAATGGCAAAATCAAACAAGGAGTGATAAATTACCAAGGACCGAGTTATGGAAAGCGGACATCTCAATCATATGAGCTGCCAACGCGTCCTCGGCAGTTTGGGCGCGAGAAGTCTGCTTGGAGATTTCCTCGGCAGCCGTCTTCTCCGCCTCCGCCAACTTCTTGCGTAGGCTATCCAGCTCACGAGTAAGCTGGCTAGATTCCTGCGCAAATTTCAGCTGCTGGGCCTCCATCTCCTTCTGGTGCTCCTCCTTCATCGTCAAGTTGGCGGCCGCCAAATCGGAAGCTTCATTCATAAGAGCTTGCATATCAGTGGACGCCTTCAGTATATCCTGGGCGTGGTCTAGCAGTTCTACAAATATGGATTCACTAGCTAAACGATTGACGGCAACATAAGTTGAAAAGATGGCTGAAAGCAAAAAAGATCAACTCTACCTTCATCTTTTTTGCGGGCCGCCTCCAACTCGGCAATCCGCAGGTCCTTGGCCTCGCAATCCTTCTTCAGATCGCGGCACCGCTGGTTTATCTCGAATCGGGAGGAGATAAGCTCAACGTTGGCAGACAAGAGGCCCTGCAGGAAAAAGTAAAGGCATAAAACATATTGTCGAATAACCACTAAGCCGGCAGTCAATATTTTTTGACCTGCCATCTAAGTGCTCGGGGGAAGGACTATGTATATGCCAGTTATAAAAACTCACAGACAGGTCGCCCTCCAAGTCGGCGAAGGCCTGGGAGGTGAAGTTGGCAAAAGTCAAGGCTGACTCCTTGGCCTCCTTAAAGGTGGACCAAGGGTCCCTAACTTTGCCGCCTTCTGCAGTCGGGGCTGCCCTCCGGGACCCGCTGGCAGCAGCCTCCAGCAACTCCTCCTTGGCGGCGCGCGATTGGACGGCTTCATCGGCCGTAGCCTCAGCCAAAAGAAGGGGAGTCTTGGGTGTGCGGTCAGCGGAAGACGTCCTTGGCGGCGCGCCAGAAGCCGGAGCCTGGGGCTGGCGACGAGCATCGCCCATAAAGCCGCCGGCCCGGGGCTGGGGAGTTGGCGGCACGGTAGCAGGCGAGCTGCCTAGAGGCCGCTTACCCCTGGAAAGGAGCCTGGTCGGCAACCGGGAAGTTGCGTCTCTTTCACTGTCAATAAACAACAAGCACAGTCAGTTGGGTGCCAGTATTAAAGAAGCTCGTCGACTATTAAAGGCAGAATTGAGTACCTTCGGGGGATGTTAATCCCCGTGTTCTCGTCAAGGTTGACGAGAGCCGGCTCGGTAGCCGTTGCGATCCGTTTCTTCCTCTCGGCGATCGCCGTGGAGGAAGCGGCGCCGGATGCCTTGCGCTTCTTGGTCTTCCCGGCTTCCGGCTCGTAGAAGTCGGGAGCCAGGTCATCCTCCCCCAAGTCGGAGATCTGTGAAAGAAGACAAGTATTAATGGAACTCAAGATTAGCCGGCGAAGCTGTCAAAAGGGGCAAGAAGCAAGATGTCTACCTCGATGGGAGGGTTGTCGTGGGTATGCATGGGCACGCCCTCCACCGCCTTCACCAGCCCCGCCTTGACAAGGCTGCGGAGCCGGAACGCCAGGTCGGCAACCGGCAACCTCTCCTCTCTTACGCGGAGAGAGGCCGTGGCAGTAGGCGAATACTGACACATTTTGTGCGGGCTGTACCGTAGGGGGAGAATCTGCCGGCCGAGCCAGCAGATGACGGTGTCGACCCCGTCCAGCAGGGGGGGAGCCATCGTCCGGGTGAGGAACTCAATCCGCCTTTGGAAAAGGCCGAGTTCCTCCGTCAACTTGGGCACCGCCTCGTCCTAGCATGGCTTGGGCATAGGCGGCGCGTTGACAAAGTCCGGGACGCCAAATGACGGCCCGGGGCTGCCATATCTTGGCAGTAGAAGAATGTGGAGGTCCAGGCCTTGACGGACTCAAGGTATGGTATCTTAGGATACCATTGGCGGCCCTGGCGGCAGTTGAAAGTGACACTGCCGCAGGTTGCCAGCCCCCCGTCCGGCACGGTCTGACGCCGGCAACGAAAACAGTATCTGAAGAAGTCTAAACTAGGCCTAATAGCTAGATAGCCCTCGAACAGAGCTGTGAAGCCGGCTAAGACTAGAATGCTATTGGGCGCTATGTTGTGGGGCTGGAGCCCATAATAATCCAGCACCTCGCTAAAGAAGGCGGAAGGCGGAAGCGCCATTCCCCTAACTAGGTGGGAGGTGAGGATTACCCGTTCCCCGGCTTTCGGAGCCGGGATGACGTCTCCCAAGGCGGGTCTCCACCGGCAATCCTCCCGAGTTGGGAGGTAGCCAACGGCCTCCAGGTCTTGAAGGGTCTCCTCGTCGACGATGGAGGGAAGCCAGTAGCGCGACCCGAGGTCCGCCGCTTCCTCTTCCTCGTCGGCTGGAGCGCCTCTCGCCGCCGTCGCCGCGGCTGAGGGTGGAGGAGCCGAAGAGACCGCCGCCGGCGTGCGCGTGGCGGGAATGTGAGAAGCGACGGTGGCGACATTGCCCGTCGCCCCCGTCGCAAGACGCGACGCCGCACCGCCCATCGCCGCCGCGGAGGAGGTGTCGGATGTAGGACCGCTGGACGCCGCGGAGGGGATGTTTTGCCCGGTTGATATCGCCGTGGGTGGAGGTCGTCGGAGGAAAACGTTCGCCGGAGTTCGCTCGGAAGGAAGTGCGAGAGAGCGGGAGAACAAGGAGGCGAGGAGTGCAGGAGCTGGGGTGCAAAAATGGACTGCTCGGCTCCCTATTTATAAGTCCGGGCGAAGTTTCTTGTGCAACGGCATTTTTAGTCGGACACGTGTCCTACATCCACTGCAGCGCATGATCGCACGATCGCCACGCCTCCCCTTTTCCCGCGATTTTGTGATCATGGCGAGATTTTCGCTTAGGCCAGTTTCAAACTGTCGTGAGCCGCCTAGCGATATCCGTCAACAAATATTCCCGGCAAAGTATCGATTAGCCGTCTTTTCCCATGTTGGATAAAGGCGGCCGTGTGCCAACTTCAAGACACACTTGCCCAATTGATTTTCAGAATGGTTCAAGCCCTGCAGCCGCCAACATTGACAGA
The DNA here is from genome assembly GCA_026929855.1 of Poa annua. Taxonomy (NCBI): domain Eukaryota; kingdom Viridiplantae; phylum Streptophyta; class Magnoliopsida; order Poales; family Poaceae; genus Poa; species Poa annua. The sequence continues at coordinate 49,829,790 of CM049428.1, forward strand.
TGAAGCATCAAGAAAAAGTTGGTGCCTGGAGGACTTCAACCTTTCTGGGGGCTAATGTTGGGGATATATCAACTAGGGGTATCTCCAACATGGATCAAACCGGCTAGTCCAGGGTGGCCCAAGGGTGGTAAGGCTGAAGCCTGTCGGGCGGCCCAGATAGCTGACGTACAAGGAAGTAGGCGGACGGTCCAAGGAAGGCGAAAGGCCGAAGCCCATCAGGCCACCAAGCCCAAGACGGAAGGCGGCAACTAAGCCGGCTACGTCTAGGACTCTGATTACTTGCCGGACAAGTACTTACCTTGTATCCTGGGGTCTGGCCGCCTATATAAGCCGGCCACCAGGAAGCCTTTAGGGCACGCTTCAATAGACAATCAATAGAGATCATATCCATTGTGACCTGTTCACGGCTATTGCCTCATAGTGAATTATAGCAGCACGTAGGATCTCGCCACCGCTGCGGGATCTGAAGCTGGGTAAACTCGCCGTGTTCAATCCCGTCCTCGACGACACCAACCTTCTTCCCCACAATCCATACGTAGGCTAGAGGACCCCCGTCTCCTATCAATTATGCCGATACCACGACAAACGTTCCCAATTAAAAACGGACTTCAGAAAATAAATCGTCCAATTCCGAGAATATTTCCTTAAGTACTTTTCTGAAACCAAAAATAGCAGAAAACATGGAACTGGCACTGTGGCATCTTGTTAATAGGTTAGTCCCAGAAAAAGCATAAAACTATATAAAATGCATATAAAACATGTAATAAGTTGATATAATATAGCATGGAACATAAGAAATTATAGATATGTTGGAGACGTATCATTATCCCCAAGCTTAGTTCTACTCGTCCCGAGTAGGCAAGAACGATAAAAGAAGAATAATTTCTGAAGTGACATGCTTAAACACAATCTTGATCATAATATAATGAAGGCTAATGTTATGAATGAAGTGACTCAAGGCAATGATCTATAGTTTGCTAACAAATAGACAAGGAGTAAACAATTACATCATATAAGTAAAACTTTTCATGAATAGTAATTTCAAACAAGCATAAAAAAGATTTGCATAAGAGTTAACTCATAAAGCAATATTATCTAAGCAAAAGAGCATTGAAGCAACACAAAGGAAGATATAAGTTTCAGCATTGGCTTTCAACTTTTGAACATGTATATCATATAGATAGTTGTCAACACAAAGAAATATAACAAGTGCAATAAGTAAGCATATAAGAATTGTTGCACACAGTTGACACAAGTGTTTGCTTCGGGGATAGAAAGAAGTAGGTAAACTGACTCAACATAAAGTAAAAGATAGGCCCTTCGCAGAGGGAAGCAGGGATACAAGCATGTGCTAGAGCTTCTTAGTTTTATAGGTTTTTGAAATCATATAGAGAGCATAAAAGTAAGTTTTGAGAGGTGTATGACGTTGTCAACGAATGGTAATGGGCACTCTACCCCCCTTGTCAACCAGACTTTCAAGAGCGGCTCCCATGAAGGACGTTATTTCTTCCAGCAAGGTAGATCATCCCTCTTATCTCTTTTGTTTACACATATAGTTAAAAACTGTTGTCATTGCTTGACTAACTGGATCAGGGCAAAAATGTGAAGAGATTGCAACGGTTAAAGTTGTAATTAATTGGGACTGGGCACCCCATTTGCTAGCTCTTTTTGCAAAATTAATGGATAAGCGGTGTATATGCCACTAGGCCGGTTGTGAAAGTCTGTCCAAAAGCAAATGACAAGGTTCATATCCGTAACACCACATACTTCCTCATGAGCTAATAAACATTGACACAAATAATATGTTTTGAATAAAAGGTAGCACATGAAGTATTTACTTGGAATGGCAGGAAATACCATGTAGTAGGTAGGTATGGTGGACACAAATGGCATAGGTTTTGGCTCAAGGATTATGGATGCACGAGAAGCATTCCCTCTCAGTACAAGGCTTTGGCTAACAAAGTTGTTTGAAGCAAACACAAGTATAAACTATGACAACAAGACGTATATAAAAACATATTGCTGGCATTATAAAACTCTACATTGTCTTCCTTGTTGTTCAAACACTTTAGCTAGAAAATATCTGGACCTTAGAGATACCAAACATGCAAACCAAATTTCAGCAAGTTTTACGGTAGTTCCTCACTAATAAGTTTTAACTACATGATGTAAAAGCTTAAACATGATCTACTTGAGAGCTCAAAACAATTGCCAAGCACCACAACATGCAAGATAACAATCCATAAGAGCATGTATATCTTTGTTTATACCATCTACCACATTTAGCATTTTCTGTATCCAACCAAACACCAATCAACTTATTTAAAAGATAAACTCTCCAAGTAATTAAACAATCAGATATGAGAGTATGATATAATAAAGCTAACGGCTCTAGCAAGAGATGCATGAAAAACAAGAGCTATAAAGCATTGAAGTAAAATAGAAGAATACTCAACAAATATAAGTGAAGAATACGAGTATTCATAAGAAAAAGCGGAGCGTGTCTCTCTCCCACAAAGGAATGATAGGGTCCATTTTATTCAGAAAATGAAAATAACAAAAACAAAAACAAAAACAAAAAGCAAACAGACGCTTCAAGCAAGCACATAAGAAGTAGCGGAATTAAAATATAGTTTCACTAGAAAGGACCTGATAGTTTGTTGATGAAGAAGCGGATGCCTTGGGCATCCCCAAGCTTTGACGCTTGAGTCTTCTTGAAATATGTTGGGGATGAACCACCGGGGCATCCCCAAGCTTTGGCTTTACTATCCTTTTGATCACATCACATCAAAATAGCAAAAAAGGCATTGCAAAATAAATGGCATAATCTGTCAAAAACAGAACAGTCCATAAAGACGAATTTTTTTCGAGGCACTTAACTTGCTCAGATCAGAAAACGCAAAACTAAGGAAAGTTGCATATATATCTGAGGATTATGCACAAAAAAGAGCAGATTATTTGGATTTTGCTGTGAGGAGGTATGAATTAAACGGTGGACAGCAGAAAACTGTTTCTGCACAGAAATCCAAATTTAGTATCAACTTTCAACTAGAGGCTTAACTTGACACAACAATGCAATAAAGTAAAGATACAAAGGAATTGCTACAGAGGTAGGACAAGTCCTTGACTCAACAAAATAAAATAACAGGAATAAAAAGTGGGTTGTCTCCCATAAGCGCTTTTCTTTAAAACCTTTTAGCTAGGCAAAGTGATTTTTCTGATGCTCTCATAAAAATGAGAGTTGAAAAACTAAAGAGAGCATCAAGAGGCAAATATAAAACACTTTTAAGTCTAACCCACTTCCTATGAAAAATAATCTTGTAAAGAAACAAGTCATGAAAGCAGAGAGCAACAAGCGTAGGAAAGCAAAACAGGTGCAACTTCAAGATTTTCAACATAAAGAGGGGAAACTTAATATTGTTGAGATGCCTAAAAACCATGTTTCCCTCTCTCATAATAACTTTCAGTAGTAGAAATAAATTCTACCATACAAGAACCATTCAACTTAGGTAATATAGGCACATAAAGAGGATCATTAAATTTGTTTTGGAATTCATTAGCATTCTTCCCTCTTTCAAAATAGTTATTAAGATCAATATCAAGTTTAAGATCATTGTTGCAACAAAGATTTGGAACTAGATACAATTGCAAACCACATAAGTATTTTTCAACATAAGCAAGTTTCTCCCCCATGGTGTAACTAGGAGAATTCAAGAACAAAGTAGGACTCTCATAAGTAAGAGTACCATCACAAGCAGCAATTATATCATTTTTATTCTCATATAAATAAGTAATAACTTCTGAACAAAGAGGATTATCAATAAGCATATGACCATCATCTAAAGCATTATCATATAGCATATTTAAGCAATACTCATCATTATCATCAATAAGTTCACCTGTAGCATCATGAATAAAATTTACAACATAACTATCACATAAAACATTCTTATCATGAGCCACATGCATAAAAGAATTAATACTCCCCACGTAAGCATAGTCATTCTTATTAATTGTAGTGGGAGCAAATTCAACAAAATAGCTATCATTATTATTCTCATCACCATAATCATCAAATATAGGAGGCATATCATAATCAACATAAACCATATCCTCAATACTAGGTGGGCTGAAAATATCACAATGATTATAATTATCATATATTGGAGGCAAGGTATCATCAAATAAAATTTTCTCCTCAAAGCTTGGGGGACTAAAAATAACACATTCATCAACAACAGCTTCCCCAAGCTTAGACTTTTCCATAGCATTAGCAATAATGGTGTTCAAAGAATTTATACTAATAACATTGCTACCAGCATGCAAATAAAGTTCCATAGGTTTTTTAATTTTCTCTTCAAACACTTCATGTCCTAACTCAGGATAAATTTCATAGAGCTCTCTAATTTTTTTGGTGTTTTCCATTAAGCCTAACTAGTGAAAATAAAAACAAGAGACAAAAATTAATAACTGCAGGATCTAAAGGAGATCGCTTCTATTCTCGTAGACAGTGTTGGGCCTCCAAGAGCAGAGGTTTCCCCTCGAGAGTCTCTCCAAGCGTTTGGCTTGGTCCTTAGTCATTTCTTCGATACCATCGCGTGCGAGGGCTGTGGAGAGTGGGCCCCCGCACACCCTGGTTTCCACTGGGCCGACAGTAGCCGCCGGGCCCATGACGGGCACGACGAAGCCCACCAGGCTCAGACGAAGCGTCGTGGGCCCAAAGTGTCCGGCCGGCCCGAGACACGCGTCGATCAGTTGCGCGTCTGCGATGACACGATCTCTTCGGCGGGGCGTGCGTCGTGGGGGGTCCCACCACGCCCCGGTAACTGCCCAGATGGGACTTAAAGCCCACGCGCCGGCTCGAGCAGCTGTTACTGCTTCCATTCTGCGTGCCCGGCCTTTCGATCTCCCCCTCTGAGCTCCCTCACACCAGCGATCTTCATCTCCTTCCGCGCTCTTCCGCACTTCTTCCTTTCCCGACGATGAGTTCAGCGAGGGGCAAGGCGGCGATGGCGAAGCACCCTGTGGACGCGCAGGGGGAAGGGGCGCTTGGCCCCGCCCTGGTCAGGGAGCGTTTCAATGAGGCGACGCTGGACAAGATCCGGCATTTGGTCGCCGGGAAGACCAACGAGCACGGCGCCAGTGCTCTCCAGGACGCAAAGCTCGGCCGGCTCCCGGAGGGGTTTTTCCCCATCTTCCTCCACACCATCTACGCCAGGCTGGTGCGTTTCTACTCTCCCTTCCCGGAGGGGATTCTGGAGTTCTACCATATCCATCTTCTCCATCTGCATCCCAACTCCGTCTTGATCCTCTCCATCTACGCCTACCTGTGCGAGGCTTACTTGGGGGTGCAGCCTTCTGTGGCTCTCTTCCGGAGCTTCTACGCGCTCCGGAGCTCCGCAAACCTCGAGCGGACAGGGTGCGTCTCCTTTCGCATCGTGGACGGCATGGGGGATGTCTGCATCCCCATGTCGTGGAACGGAGAGAAGCCTGTCACGATGGTGGTGAAGAAGGGGGATGACTTCCGGCAGAAGTGGCTTCTTATCGGCGTCAAGTCGTTGAGCTCCCTCCTCGACGTCCCGGAGGCGCCACCCGTGAAGAACACCCACTGGGGCAAGCTGGTCTTCCGGAGCCACTTCTATCGGAAGTCATCCACCTTCTTCACCACATGATCACGGACCTGGTGGGCCACATGAAGCTTCTCCGGGATAATGGCCTCACCGGTTAGATTATTGCGGAGGACTTCGTGAGGCGCCGCATCGCTCCGCTTCAGGCGCACAAGAAGCCGATGTGGATGTACTCGGTCCTCACGGACCCGATGCGGCTCCACTGTTGCGACCACCGCCCCGAAGCCGTCTCCACCATCATGGGCGTCCTCTTCATCAACCCGGACATGCCTGTGGCGGTTGCTGAGGTGCTGAGGCCTCTCCACCAACTCTCCATGAACACGCGCCTGGCGATTATAGAGCGGATGCCGACGTTTACCCCGCTTGGCTTGGCGGGGGAGGAGGAGGACGAGGTGGCCGTGCATGTGGCGAAGGTGCTAGGAGCCGCGGAGTCGCCCTCCGCATCGGACGTCGAGCTTGGCGGCGTGGCGGCAAGGACGAATCCCTCGACCGGCGGGGCGAGCTCGTCAAGGGCTACGCCCCCTGCCGAGGAAATCTTCGAGGTCTCGTACGGTGACGACGAGCCCTTCAGGGAGGCCCCTTCGCGCCCTGCTACGGAGGGGGAAGGTAGCAACGACAATGAGGCTGCGGCGGGGCGACAAGAGCCTCGGTCCAAGGCGGCCTATGACAGGCCGGCTAGGGAGCCAATGGGCGCTCCCCTAAAGAGGAAAGCAGAGGCGCCTCCCGAGGGGTCTGGAGCCAGGACCATGCCTTCATGGCATTCGCCTGGCATGGCGCGGGTTGGCACCCGCGCCAAGAAAGCTGGGTAAGTATCTTGATCTTGATTTTCTCTTCCTCAATCTCTGCTTGCCCGTTCTCTTCTAACGGGTTTCCTTGCTCCTTGCCAGCTATCGAGGTGTGATTCCCACGGAACAGGGATAACCACTCTCGGGGGAGAAGTTCGTGAAGGGGACTGAAAACGTTGGTCAACAACCTACGGCCGACTCGGCGACGGTGCTCGTCGAGCCTGTGGAGGAACAGCACGACAGAGATGGAGTCCGGCCCGTACCCAGGTTCACGGCCCTCAGGGTGAGGTAAACCGCTACTCCTGCCTGTCTGTATTGCACTGTGGTAGGGACAGTACAATGAGCTTGCCGAGGGATCTCGAGCGGCTATGCGGAGCTTGAAGGGGGGAGGATGAGCCCTTCTTCCTCCTCGAGCTCGCTAAGCTTGGCTAGGCTATAGTAGGGTGTACACGGGTAAGTGGTTCGTTCTTCGATCCCCTCTCTACGGTGGCGCTCCTGCTCCTTATATAGGCGCCCCGGGCTTTATCCCTGCGTCCTGCGTAGTGGAAGGGATCCCACATGGCGACGACGCGGAGGAGCGGGGTGCACCGCAGCTCGGTTGTCCATGGGCTTGGTCCATGGTCGTAAAGCCTGCCTTCGTGGCAGGGCGGCCTCCGCCTTTGCAGAGCGGACAGCTGGTGTGGCAGAGACCGTGGGGGTGCCCACGGTGACGTCGCCGTTGGAGCGTTGCGCCGGCCATCTGCTTTATCACCGAAGAGGAAAGCTTTGGTGACGGCGCAGGGGACACAGAGCTTTGTTGACCCATTTTATCACCAGAACGACAACTGTGGCACCGTCGTCATCGCGCGCAGACGTGCGCGTCACTCTGCGGCTGCTGCAGAGGCCATGTGCGCTCTGCAGCGGTTCATTCGTAGCGAAGTATTCCTGCAGGGTCCGGGAGGCCCTGCCGAGGGAGTTGCGTTGACTCCCCATTAGGGGAGACAAGCCTTGCCGAGGGGGCGGCCTAAGGGGGAGCCCCTTCAGGCCCTTCGCTGCCTCCTCAAGTCCCCTCGAGGGGGCTCTCCTTCGGGGGTCTCCCCAAGCGTTCCGCTTGGTCCTTAGTCGTTTCGTCGGCATCGACGCATGCGAGGGGCGTGGAGAGTGGGCTCTGCACATCCTAGAATCCACTGGGCCGACACCAGCGACCTGGTGCCTGGCGAAGCGTCGAATGCTTCACAAGGCTGCTGAGGTGAAGAGAGCCACGCCAGAGGCTGTGGCGGACGAGGCCTCAAGGCCTGTGGTGGAGGCCCTGCCAAGGGTGCGCCTCAGGCTGAGTCGACTGCGCCGCCTCTCGAGAGGAGGCGCCCTGAGGAGCAAGCAGAGAGGGCGCCTACTCCGCCTCGCACTGCCACTCCTCCGGCGCAGCAGGAGGCCGACGCGGACATAACACCAATCCAGAGCCCGCCAAGGGCCGACGAGACGGAGGGGGAAGCTCCTCCGCCACCCCCGCCAAGCTCTGCAGCGGAGGCGGAGACAGTGGCTACGGGGCAGGCCTCTCCTGCCCCTGAGGCTCACGACGAGATGACGTTTGAGGGCGGCGACACCGGCGCGCGGAGCACAGGTGCCGAAGGGGAGAACTCTCCGCCAAGCCCCCAGGCCCGCGACGCTGCAGGGCCCCGTGTAGAGGCCCCCTTCTTCAAGCTCGACGTAGGTGCTGGGACCTCCGCGCCGCGTGGGGCTTCACAAGACCTGGTGCTGAGCGGCTGGGACTGGAGCAGAGGACGCCGCGGCGTCGCCTTCCGCCATGTGCGGGAGTCCCTGGACGGGCTGGAGGCGCACCTCGCCCTCGAGGACGCGGAGATCGCCCGGCGGCAGGGCTAGCTTGCGGAGGCCGGGGCCGTCTTTCACGCAGCCTGGAGGTTCACCGGCAGAGCGATCTGGCTCTGCAGGCGGAGCGCGAGGAGGCGCTGCGCTTTGCCAAGGAGGTCCGTGAGGGCGCCGTGCGCGAAGCCGAGGAAATCCTAGAGCCCGTCCAGGCCGAGCGCCAGGCGGCGGCGGACAACTTGGCCGCGGCGGGAGACGGTGGAGTCCTCGCTGGCGGACAAGCATCGCGAGCTTGTCCAGCTTGAGGCCAAGATCCTCGCCGATTCTGAGGTCGTGCGGACCTCTCTGAAGGCGGTCCGCGCGGCCTTGGATGCCAGGGGGCAAAGGCTGAGCGCGAGAATGACGTGCGTCAGCGCGACGAGCAGCTGCTGCAGGCGGAGCAGGAGCTGTCGGTGCAGCGCATCGACCTTGATACCCGGGAGGGGAATCTGGCCGAAGCCCTCGACAAGTTCAACCGTGAAGTGGCTACCCACAAGAAGCATGTGGAGAGCTTCTACGTAAAGTTCGCCGAGCGGAACGAGGAGGCGGAGAAGGAGTTCTAAGCCCGGGAGAAGGCGTACCGCGCCGCCGTCTCTCGAGATTACAACGAGAAATTCAAGAAGCAGGAGAATCGCTTCAGGAAGAGGCGCGGCGAGGATGACGCCCGGATCCGCGAGCTGGAGCAGATGAACGCCAGGCTGAACTCCCGGGCGAGGCGTGCTGCGGATGGTCGCCGCCTTGCCGAAGAGGCTGGCGAGCGCTTGTCGCAGGATGTCGCCGCCCTTATGGCGGACATGGAGGAGATGAACAAGCATGTGGGCCCTGCCGTAGATCGAGATGTGAAGGCTGCCGAGAGCGCTCAAGCGGCGCGAGTGCTGTCGCAGCAGCGGGAGCGCATGTTCCTGTCCTTGGTGGCTCAGGGCAACGATCTCGCGGCGAAGCTGGGAGTGGAGGCGCCGCACGTCCCAGCCCAGGGCAACGCTGACGCCGCCGCATACCTCGCCTACTTTGACAAGCTCTTCACGACGCTCGAGGGCCCTGCCGCGGAGCTCCGCGACGTCATCGAGGAGGAATGCCGCCAACTCATGGCGGTGGCAGTCGACCGCATCTTCACCAACCTCCAGCACCTCCAGCCCGGCTTCGACTACACATCAGTGACCGAGCCTCTCGAGGGGGAGGAAGGGTGGCAGATCTCCAACTCCGTCCGAGACCAGGTTGACGACTTCTACAGCCGCTTCAAGAGGGCTGAGGCGAAGGAGGACGACGACGAGGAGGCAGGCTCCGAGGGCGAGCCTGGAGAGGAAAGGTCTGCGGAGGAGGGCGACGAAGCTTCTGCCTGATCCTCTCCTGTATAATGATGCGCTTGTAGCGCCGTTAAAATACTTGGCTTAGAGACTTTTGCTCCGTAGTCTGTAATATATTTTTTAGTAGATGCTATTAAGTTCGCACGTGTGCCCCTCGAAGGGCCTTTTACTTCAACTTCATGTCTTTGTTCGCTCTACGTCGTTAGGACCCTTCTCCTTGCGTTATGACTCCGCCGCTGCGGTATGCATGAGCAATGACTCGGCAAGGCCGGGGGGAGTTTAAGGCTTAGAGAGGTAAGAGTCCTCGAGGCGCGATGCTCAAGGGCACCCCTTTGACGTGCAAGCAGTCCATGGAGTGTGAGGGAAAATTATCGCTCGAGGGACGACGAGTGCTCGTGAGAGACAAGAGATTCCCGAGGCGTGAGCGCTGAACTTAGCTTTGCAAGGCTTTTGCTCTGCATAGGCTTTCCCTGGCGATGTGCTCTCCTCTGGGGGCCGAGTTTTGCCTCCACGAGCTCGGAGGGACTTTTGTTCCCTGCGGATGTTAGAGAGGCGAACCCAAACGCTAGTGCATGGTAGTAAGGACACATGTGCGCTTATAGGTTTCCTCATGTGTATCTCGCGAGGAGAGTAATTACCAAGGTCCTTTGGAGAGGTGGCGTGTCTTTGGGAGCATGCCCTTTAGCCAGAGCTCGGATCCCTTGGGATTTGCAGTGCTACTGGGGTGCTCTTGAGGCACAGGCACAGTACTCAGCCCTCGCTCGCGAGGTGCGCATGGGAAGAATATAAGCGCACATGGAAGGCAAATGATCAAAGTAAACTCACCACCAAAATATTACATAGTGGCGCCTTAGCGCATAGTTCACTTGGGAACGAAATGGTTCATTACACTTGGGGTTGCCAAGCTAACGTTATTTCCATGTCGAGGCATGGGGACCACCCATTAGTGGCTGACACTCTCTACGGCCTGTGGTGGCTCGTTACAAGGAGAGCTCGGAGGGCTGGCCCTAAGGAGAAGCTTTGTGAAGCTTGGAGGTGAAGTCGTGTGCTTCCCTCTAGAGACAAAAAATTCCTGACGTGACAATGATCACGGGCGTGACTATGATCACGGGTAGAACTTGCGTAGATGCGCGATGTTTCACGGGTTCTTGACGGGGATGCCGTCTTTAGTCTCCAGGCGCGCAGCACCAGGCCTGGCGATGTGAGAGACCCTGTAGGGGCCTTCCCACATAGGCGAGAGCTTGTGAAGACCTTCTCTGGAGAGGATTCGTCTGAGGACGAGGTCGCCCGCCTCCAGAGTGTGCGAGCGCACGTGGCGGCTGTGGTAGCGTCGCAGGTCTTGGTGGTACTTTGCCGCTCTGAGGGCGGCACGGCAGCGCAATCCCTCGAGAAGCAGCAGGTCGTCGTTGTGGAGGTCCTCTTGGATGTCCTCATTGAACGCAAGGACCGGTGGGGATCCGTGCTTCATTTCTGCGGGGAGGACTGCTTCGGCTCCATAGACGAGGGCGAACGGCGTTTCACCAGTGGGCTTTGAGGGAGTTGTGCGTATGGAACAGAGCACAGATGGGAGCTCGTCGATCCAGCCCTTGCCGTGGCCCTTGAAGATGTTGAAGCTTCTGGTCTTGAGGCCCTTGAGGACCTCCGCATTTGCTCGCTCGGCTTGACCATTGCAATGTGGATGAGCCACCGAGGCGAAGCAGAGCTTGATGCGGAGTTTTTCGCAGTAAGACCGGAAAATGCCGCTGGTAAACTGCGAGCCATTGTCGGTGATGATGCGATTAGGCACTCCGAAGCGGCAGACCAGGCTCCTGATGAATTTCACCGCTGCCCCGGCTAGTATACTGCGCGCCGGTTCGACCTCGACCCACTTGGTGAACTTGTCGATGGCCACGAAGAGGAAAAGGTAGCCCCCTTGCGATTTCGGGAAGGGGCCCAAAATGTCCAGCCCCCAGACCACGAACGGCCAGGAGAGCGGGATGGTCTGGAGTCCCAGCGTCGGCTGATGGATTTCCTTGGCGTGGTACTGGCAGGCGTCGCAAGCTTGGACGAGGGTGACCGCATCTTGAAGCGCTTGCAGCCAGTAGAAGCCGCTCCTAAAGACCTTGCGTGCAAGGGTGCGCGCGCACGAGTTGTGGCCGCACTCTCCGCTATGGATGTCTTTGATCAGCATTCGGCCTTCTTCGGGAGGGACGCATTTGAGCGCGATCACATTTAGGCGCTTGCGGTACAGGTCTCCCTCGAGGATGTAGTAGGATTTTTCTTGTCAAGCGATTCGCTCTGCTTCCGCATCTTCTTCGGGGAGGACCCCCTTCATCAGTAGTCTTTGAGCTCGTCAATCCAGCCTGTTTCTTGACATGCCGCTGTCAGCAACAGATGCTCCCCTGTGTGAGGACCACAATCGGGTGCCCTAGCTTCAGGAGGTGGTGGGAGTGCTTCGTCTGTGCTTGCGGCTGTAGCTTCTTGTGGCTGCTTTGTGGATGCCTTGGTGAGCCTTTCTTCGAAGACGCATGCCTGCTGGTCTTCTCTTCGCGAGGCTCGCTTGGCGATGTCGTCGGCCTCCTGGTTCTCTTTCCTCGGGATGTGCATGAGCTCCATGCCTCTGAAGTGCTACTCGAGCTTGCGGACCTCTTCAAGGTATGCGGCCATGTGGTCGTCCTTAGGCGTGTAGCTTTTGTTCGAGAAGTTGACAAGCAACTGGGAGTCGCCTTTGACGAGTAAGTGCTTGACGCCTAGAGCGATGGTGGCCCTTAAGCCGGCGAGAAGGCCCTCGTATTCTGTGATGTTGTTGGAGATCTTGTCAATTGTGAAGCACAGCTGGACAGCGTAGTAGAGTTTGTCGCCTTTGGGTGAGGTCAAGACGACGCCTGCCCCGCCATTGCGGCAGGCGAAGGCTCCATCGAAGTGCATGGTGAAGTGGCTGGGCATCGTGTCTCCAGAGAGCTCGGCCTCTTCTCCCCGAGGCTCTTCAGGGCCTGGGTCAGTCCATTCGGCGACGAAGTCCGCCAGCGCTCTTCCCTTGATGACTCTTGTGGTATCAAAGCGCAAATTGAATGGCTGCAGCTCGATGTTCCATCCCGCGACACGATATGTGGTTCGGGTTGCGCAGGATCTGCTCTAGGGGGAAGGAAGTGACCACCGTGATGGGGTGGCCCTGGAAGTAGTGTAGCAGCTTCGTGGAGGCGATGAGGAGCGTGATGAGGAGCTTCTGCTGCATTGGGTACCGTTCCTGAGCGTCCCGCAGTACTGTACTGACAAAGTAGACGGGGTGCTCGACAAGGGTTGTCGATGGAGGTGCAGCGTCAGCTCTCTGCGGAGGCTCTTCAGGGCCCTTGTCGACATCCGCCTGTGGAGGGGTCTCGGCAAGGGTGTTCGGAGCAGACTCGACTTGAGGCTGTGGGCCTGGCGGTGGGTCTGTGGAGACTGCTCCTTTGCCGAGATATTTGTCGGGCGGCATTGGACTTGGAGTGGCAGCGCTTTTCTTGGGGAGGATTGGCTCTTCCCTTTCGGCCACCAGGATGGCGCTTGCGGTCTGAGGAGTGGCTGATAGGTACAGCTTCAGATGTTCGCCTGTCCTAGGGGCTACCATGACTGGTGGGCTGGCCAAATACCTCATTAGGTCTTCAAAAGCTTTGTCTGCTTCAGGGGTCCACCTGAATGTGCCGGTCTTCTTCATGATCTTTTAGAATGGCAGGCCTCTCTCGCCGAATCTGGAGATGAAACGGCCCAGGCTGGCCATACAGCCTGCTAAGCGCTGCATGTCCTTGAGCCGGCGAGGAGGCTGCATTCCTTCTATGGCCTTGATCTTGTCAGGGTTTTCTTCTATGCCGCGGTGAGACACGAGGAATACGAGGAGTTTGCCTGAAGGTACCCCGAAGACGCACTTGGCGGGGTTCAGCTTGATGTTGACCTTGCGTAGGCTGGCGAAGGTTTCCTCGAGATCCTTCAAGAGAGTGTCTCCCTCGCGAGACTTGACCATAATGTCGTCGACATAAGCTTCTGCGTTTCTGCCCATCTGCGCCCCCAAGGCTATCCTCATGAGCCTCTGGAAAGTGGCGCCGGCTTTCTTCAGGCCGAAAGCCATGCAAGTGTAGCCATAGACACCACAGGGGGTGAGGAATGCTGTTTTCTCCTCGTCCTCTTTAGCCATTTTGATCTGGTGATAACCAGAGAAGGCGTCTAGAAAACAAAGGAGGTCATAGCCGGCGGTGGGGTCCACGATCTGGTCTATCCTTGGCATGGGGTATGGGTCCTTGGGGCAGGCCTTATTGACGTCTGTGTAGTCGATGCAGAGTCGGCCTCCTCCAGCGGGTTCGTGGACGACATTTGCCGCTTTTAACTTTTCTACTTCCTTGACGATGAATGCTTGCTTCTCAGGGGCTTGCTTCCACGCTTTTTGCTTGACGGAGCGTGCGTCTGGACACACGGCTAAGTGGTGCTCGATCACCTCCCTTGGTACACCGGACATATCTGATGGAGTCCATGCGAACATGTCAGAGTTTGCCCGAAGAAAGGCGACGAGCGCGCTGTCCTATTTGGGAGGCAAGGCAGCGCCTATGGTGACGCTAGCCCCGGAGCCCTCAGCCCCCGAGCCACTGGTGCTCAGCGACACCTTCTTCGTGGAAGCTTGCTCTTGAGAGAACATATGTTTCTTCTTCTTGGGCCTCTCGAGGGGCTCCATGTCCTCGTCAGCCGGGAACGCCATGGCGGCTGCCTTGTAGGCGCTCTCGACACGCGTGTGGCGTCCAGGATATGACAATGGATGGTGATAGTGCCAGCGCTGCCGGGGATCTTGACCATGTTGTAGGCGTGATGTGTGACGGCCATGAACTTCGCAAGGGTGGGGTAGCCGAGGATGGCATTATACGGCAGGCCAATGTGCGCAACGTCGAAGTCGATCAGCTCAGTGCGGTAGTTCTTCTGCGTGCCGAAGGTGACGGCCAGCCGGACCTGCCCCAAAGGTGCGATCGAACCACTGGTGACCCCTGTGAATGGCCTGGAGGGCATGAGCCACTTGTAAGGCACTTGAAGCGTCTCGAAGGTCTCGACAGAGATGACGTTCAGGCCAGCGCCCCCATCAATGAGCGTCTTGGAGACGACAATGTTGTTGATAGTGGGGGAGCAGACCAGGGGGAGGGTTCCAACAGTCTTGGTCGACTTGGGGTGGTCCTTGGCGTCGAAGGCGATGGTGTACTGAGACCACTTGAGGGTCCAGGAGGTCTCGACGCTTGGGAGTGCGGCGTTGAGCTCGCGGGCGAACTGCTTGAACTGGTTGTTAGACTTGGGCGCCTGAGCTCCGCCGAGGATGCAGGCCATGGCCCCCCCTTGGGGCCTGGTAGCCTCCATCTTCCTCGTCGGGGAGGTTGTTGTTCTTCTCGACGACATTGGCTTGAGTGCCCGGCGGCTTTTCGTAGCTGCCCTTGCGTCCGCCTCTGCGGTAGCCGCGGCCTCTGCCGCGGCTCCCGCTGCCCTCTTCTTGCTCGCGCTCTCTACTCGGCCTCTTGAGGTCGAAAGAGTTCTCTGTAGCGTGGCCGCGCCTGTTGTGGTAGACGCAGAACAGACGATTGTCCTCCTTCTTGTCGCCAGGCTCAGGGGAGGCTCTGCGGGCGTACTTGGCATCTTGCTCGGCCGCTAGGACAGCGGTGGTCTTGCGCTTGGTTTCTTCCCGCTTCTTGTGACTCTTGGATCCCTCGGCCTGGTCGTCTACCCGCTACCTCATCTTGACGAAGAGGAGTCCCTCTTCAGCTTTGGCGCACCTGTCAGTGAGGTCGAACAACTTTACCACATAGGTGAGCTTGTCGTGAATGCCCAGCTTCTCGAGCATCCTGCGGTTTGTGACGCCCTCTCTGAAGGTGGCAATGACTTGTGTGTCGGGGATGTTCGGGATCTTCTTGCGCACTTGGCTGAAGCGCTGGGTGTACTTGTGGAGGGTCTCATCTTTCCTCTGCACCACAGCGCGCAGGTCATTGTGGGTGAGCGCGCACTCATATGTGCCCTTGAAGTTGGCGACAAATTGCCTGCAGAGCTCCTCCCACGAGCCCACGGAGTCTTCAGGCAGGTTGAGGAGCCATGACAGCGCGGAATCCCTAAGCGCGTGGGAGAACCAGTTGGCCATGACCTTGCCGTCCCCTCCTGTAGCTTGGATAGAGGTGGTGTAGAGCTGCAGGAACTCGATGGGGTTGCTTTACCCGTCGTAGCCCTTGGGAAGGGCAGGCCTGAACTTCTGTGGCCAGACCACGCGGCGCAGAGCGCAGGTGAAGGCTATGCAGCCGGTGGCGTACGTGGCGGTTCCGCCCTTGGAGAGCCCTACGGTTCTGCTGCCCCGCCTGGCCGATTTCCCCGACGAGGCGGTTCTGGAGGTCCCTCTGGCGCTCCATCCCCACCCGCGCGTCAGGCGCGGTACGCTGCACGATTTGGCTATCGCGCGGAGAGGACGCATGGGAGGCAGCCCTCTGCGCCGCAGCCGGAGGTGGTCCCTGTGGTGGCGGAGGCGCATCCGGCGCGGCCGTTCCTACGCGGCCAGAGTGGTGAACTAGTGAATGCGACGGAGCGGGGCGCGTCCTCGCGATGTCGACGAGGTGGTGGAGGCGGTCAAGCTAGAGGTCGTGGGCCTCCGGGTTGGGCCGGTAGCGGAGAAGCTCGTGAGCCATGAGCAGTGCAGTATGTGGCCCGGGCTCTGGACGTCCCTGAGAGGACGCGCTTTGGCGCCGAGACGGACGCGAGGACTCAGCGTTCTCGTGGTGCTCGGAGAAGTCCTCGTCGTCGCGGCGATCCTCGCTCTCGGGCTCCTCGTCGTCGTGGCGATCCTCGCTCTCGGACTCAGCGTTCTCGTGGTGCTCCTCCACGAGTGGTGGTGGTGTCGGGCTCAGTATGAGCCCTGTCAGCTGCGCGCCTGTTGGCGCGTGTCGTGCGGGTGTCCGTCATGGCGCGGAGGCTGGTCGAAGGTTGAAGACGCGCCTCAGCCCCTACCTGGCGCGCCAAATGTCGGAGAGTGACTCCCAAGATACAGGGGTGGTCACACTCTGAAGAGGTTGTTCGAAGGGGGGCTGAACGCGGAGGTCAAACAACCCTCAACCGGCACGGCGACGGTGCTCGTCGAGCCTGAGGAGGGACATCACGACAGGGATAGACACCAGCCCGTATCCAGGTTCACGGCCCTCGGGAGGAGGTAACACCGCTACTCATGCTTGTCTGTATTGCGCTGCAGAGGGTACAGTACAATGAGCTTGCCTAGGGCCCTCTTATGGCAGTGTGGAGCTCAAGGAGGGAACTCTAAGGTCTTCTTCCTCCTCAAGTGTGTTCGGCTAGGCTATGCTATGGTAGAGTGCCCAAGGTCCGATTGATCAATCCTTTGCTACGGAGGTGCTCCGTCTCCTTTTATAGGCGCCCCGGGCCTCATCCCCGCGTCCTGCGCGGTGGAATTGTCCATGGTCGAAAAGCCTGCCCTTGAGGCAGGAAAGCCACCGTCTGCACAGGACGCCAGCAGGTGCCGCAGAGATCGTGGGGGTGCCCACGGTGACATCGTCGTTAGAGAGTAGAGCCGGCCATCCGCTTTATCACCAAAGGGGAAAGCTTCGTAGTCCGGCGCGGGGGGCACAGCTTTGTTGACCCCTTTAATCACCAGCATGGCAACTGCGGTGTCGTTGTCACCGCGCGCAGGCGCGCGCGTCACTCTGCGGCCGCGGCAGAGGCCATGTGCACCCTGCGGCGGTTGCTTCACAACGAAGTATCTCTACAAGGCCTGAGCGGCCTTGTGGTGGGATTTGCGTTGACTCCTCTCCGAGGGAGAGATCCTTGTAGAGGGGCAGTCGCGGGGGGAGCCTCTTCAGGCCTTCGCTGCCCTTTAGGCCCTGTCGAGAACTTTTTCCCCTCGAGAGTCTCTCCAAGCGTTTGGCTTGGTCCTTAGTCATTTCTTCGATACCGTCGCGTGCGAGCGCTGTGGAGAGTGGGCCCCCGCACACCCTGGTTTCCACTAGGCCGACAGCTGCGGGCTCTACCGGTAGCTACGTGGTTTATATCTCTCTCCCATGTGATCTTTATGTGATCATGAGCTTTGTAATCTAGTTGAATATGTGATGTTACTCTTTATCTATTATGCACTCCAGAGGTTACTTTATTATGAACTCTGTGGTTATTCACGGTTGTAAAGGTGACAGTATGTGCACCGTGTATGATTCCTTTATGACGTTGTGGTGTTAGTTTACTCTGGCTTTGAGGGTGCTCTTGTAGCCCTACACAGTGAATGGTGTTTATCATCCAACAAGAGAGTGTTTGAGAGTAGTATTTATTATTCAGCTTTGATGTCATTGTTGAGAATGTCGACTAGTGAAAGTATGATCCCTAGGTCTTGTTTCTAAGCATTGAAACACCGTTTACAACCAGTTTTGCTACATGTTTGCTTGCTGCCATTTTTATTTCAGATTGCAATTACTACTTATAATCATCCATATTACTTGTATTTCACTATCTCTTCGCCGAACTAGTGCACCTATACATCGGACAAGTGTATTGGGTGTGTATGGGACACAAGAGACTTCTTGTATCTTAATTGCAGGGTTGCTTGAGAGGGATATCTTTGACCTCTACCTCCCTGAGTTCGATAAACCTTGGGTGATTCACTTAAGGGAAACTTGCTGCTGTCCTACAAAGCTCTGCTCTTGGAGGCCCAACACTGTCTACAAGAATAGAAGTGTGCATAGACATCATCAAGCTATTTTCTGGCGCCGTTGCCGGGGAGGTAAGTGCTTAAAGGTATCTCCGTTAGATTCTACAGTTATTACTTTTTGTTTCTTGTTTTTATTTCACTAGTTAGGCTAAATGGAAAACAACAAAAATATTAGAGATCCTTATAGTATTTATCTTGAGTTAGGACATGAGGTGTTTGAAGAGAAAATTAAAAAACCTATGGAAGTTTGTTTGCATAATAGTGCTAGTAATGTTATTAGTATAAATTCTTTGAACACCATCATTGCTAATGCTATGGAAAAATTTAAGCTTGGGGAAGCCATTGTTGATGAATGTGTTATTTTTAGTCCCCCAAGTTTTGAGAAGAAAATTTTCTTTGATGATACTTTGCCTCCAATATATGATAATTATAGTCATTGTGATATTTTTGGTCCACCTACTATTGAGGATATGGTTTATGTTGATTATTATATGCCTCCTATATATGACGTTTACAATGATGAATATGATATTTTCAGTCCATCTACTGTTGAGGATAAAACTAATTATGATTATTCTATGACTCCAATTTATGATGATTACAATAATGGATGTGATAGTTTTACTCCCACTGTTATTAATAAAATTGATTATGCTTATGTGGAGAGTAATAATATTATTATGCTTATGGATCATGATAAGAATGCTTTAGGTGATAGCTATATTTTTGAATCTATTCATAATGCCGCTGAAAATTATTTTGAGAGAGGAAACTATGGTTATAGAGATCTTCATGTTACTAAATTTTTTCTCTTTATGATGAATGTTTTGAGCTTTCTCTTGATTTGCTTTTATTTGCTGGATACTTTAAGACCCACTGGTTATTATGAGAGAGGGAGACATGGATTCATACATCACAATAATATTAATTCTCCTCTCTTTATGTTGAAATTTTTGAATTTGCACTGGTTTTGCGTTCCTATGCTAGTCACTATGTGGTTTATTAAGTTATTTTCTTACAAGATTCCTTTGCATAGGAAGTGTGTTAGATTTAAATATGTTTTATATATGCTTCTCTATGCTCTTTTTTATGTTTCAACTCTCATTTTTATGAGAGCATCATACAAATCTCCTTGCCTAGCTAAAAGGCCTTACAGAAAAGCGCTTATGGGAGACAACCCACTATTTTATTTCTATTATTTTTCTTTTATTTGAGTCAAGGAGCATGCTTACCTCTGTAACAACTCCTTTGTATCTTTATTTTATTGCATAGTTGTGCCAAGTTAAGTCTCTAGTAGAAAGTTGATGCTAGATTTGGATTTCTGCGAAGGAACAGTTTTTCTGCTGTCCACCGTTAAATTCATAACTCTTTACAGAAAAGTCGTAATGACCTGATATGTTCTGAGCGTGATCCTCAGATATGTACGCAACTTTCATTAGTTTTGAGTTTTCTGATTTGATCAAGTTAAGTGCCTCGAAAAAATTTGTCTTTACAGACTGTTCTGTTTTTGACAGATTCTGCCATTTATTTTGCATTGCTCCTTTTGCTGTTTTTGAATGGATCTTTTTGTTCCATAAAATTCGAGTGTCTGTAGCTAACGTCCAGTACCATGACAATGATTGTCTCAATACAGAATACGAGAATTTTTTATTATGCACTAACCCTCTAATAAAGTTTACTTTGAGTTTGGTGTGGAGAAAGTTTTCAAGGATCAAGAGAGAGGATGATATGATGTGATCAAGAAGATGAAAGAGCCTAAGCTTGGGGATGCCCCCGTGGGTCACCCAAGCATATTTCAAGAAGACTCAACTGTCAAAGTAAACTTATCAACAACTTATCAGGTTATCTCTAGTGAAACTATATTTTAATTCCGCCACATCTTATGTGCTTTACTTGGAGCGTTTGTTTGTTTTTATTTTTGCTTTTGTTATTCTTGTTCTCTGAATAAAATGGATCCTAGCATTCCTTTGTGGGAGAGAGACACGCTCCGCTTTTTCATTTGAATAATCCTATTCTTCACTTATATTTGTTGAGTATTCTTCTATAGCTACTGCAATAATTCCAGCTCTTGTTTTTCATGCATCTCTTGTTAGAGCTGTTAGTTTTGTTATAATCTACTCTCACATCTCATTGTTAAATACTTCGAGAGTTTATTTTTAGATAAGTTGATTGGTGTTTGGTTAAGAACATAAAATGTTAAATGTGGTAGACGGTATGATGAGATGATACATAATCTTGTAGATCATTAAATTGTGTTACTTGAATCATTGATGTTGTTTTGAGATATTAATATGCTTAATGGTAAAACATGATGGTTTAGTAAAGTGGAATGATTAATGGTTGGTCTAGAAAACTTGAAGCTGTGCCACGCTAAATATCCAGTTGATAGCATAATTAATGATATATGACTTCTAATGTTAAAAACAACCGTAATGACTTTGTGTTATGCGCTACGGTCGGGGTCCCAACAGTGACTTGTTCATTTGCCATAGTCCCTCATGGAGTGATTTTCATTATGCCTTGTAAGATCATATTTCTAGTTGGAATCTTTTTGCTTGTGAGTTCTAAGCTGCGGTTTTCATGGCACTTCCACCACCATATTTGCTAGCCTCTTCGGTACTTTGCATTGCCCTTTCTCACATTGAGAATTGGTGCATACTTCGCGGGTACATCCAAAACTCGTGGGACATCTTCATCATGTTCTCCTACACATAAGCCAAATATCTTCCTCAAAACATCCACCTTACCTACCTACTACAGAATTTCCATAGCTGTTCCGAGATATATTGCCATGCAACTTTCATCTTACATTACATGACTTGTTGTCATTTATCATATATATATATATTGCCTTGCATGATTCTTTACAGCTGATGTGTGGTTTTACCCATGTTACGCTAGATCATTGCATATCCTGCTACACTGGCAGAGGCACCGTTTCATACACTATGTTTTATTCCTTATGAGTTACTTGCATCAAAAGTGTGTTGTCATATTAGAATGTTTGCCCCTAAAAGTGAAAAGAGCCATGGAGGCCATCGAAAAGAGAAACAAAAAAAAGTAAAAAAAAAGGAAAAAAAGGGGGCAACATTACTATTCTTTATCCACACTTATGCTCATGTTATAGCACCTATAGTATTCATAGTCATCATTTGTGCTCATGTTTCGCACCTTTACTCCATATGAGAGAGTTTTCATGTTTTACTTGCATAACTATGTGGGGAACTTTACATTATAGAACCTGGCTTGTATATTCCAATGATGAGCCTCCTCAAAAGTGCTCTAGGTCTTCATGAGCAAGCAAGTTGGATGCACCCCCACTAGTTCCATTGGAGAGCTTTAATACACTTATAGCTCTATGTGCATCCGTTGTGTGGCAATCACTACTCCTTGCATAGCTTCGATTATAAGACTTCCTCTTGTCTAATGATCACTTTCAGCTTTGTGAAACTTTCTTCCGTTGGCCTTCCAAACCCCCCTTATTATTCTTTTAGCCACAACATCCTGGTGCCAGGAACCAACGCTGAACGCTTGCTTGTTTTTAAGTGAACAAATAGAGAGATGATTTTCTACGTGCATATTGTTATTGCTTGACTTGATCCGTTCACAAAGTTGTCATGAGTGTTGGATGCATTAGATGATTAAATTGTTATTCTTGAAGCTTAAATCATATTTAATATCTACTTTGCACGGTTGATTGTTCTCTAGTATTGATTCATTGAAAGTTTTACGTTGTTCTTCCTACTTGTTTACTCATTACTCATTTGATATCAATATAAACTACAACTTTTATTCTTTTGATCTCAAATTACATGCATTACATTATTATATGATCAAGATTGTGTGAAAGCATGTCACTTCAGAAATTATTCTTGTCATCGTTTTACCTACTCGAGGATGAGTAGAACTAAGCTTGGGGATGTTTGATACGTCTCAAACGTATCTATAATTTCTTATGTTCCATGCTTATATTATACCATTTGCTACATGTTTTATATACACTGTGTGGTTTTATGCATTTTCTAGGACTAACCTATTAACAAGATGCCACAGTGCCAGTTCCCTGTTTTCAGAAAACCGCTTAAGGAAATATTCTCGGAATTGGACGAATTTAATACCAAAGTCCCTATTTTTCACGGGAGGTTCTAGAACACCGAAGACCTGACGGAGAGGGGCCACGAGGCCCCCAGATGAGGTCCCGGCGCGGCTCCCCCCTTTGCCGCGCGGGCCCCTCATGAGGGCGCCTCGGGCCTCCACCGCCTTCGCCCTTTCGCCCATATATTTCCCCCGACGGAAAAATCCTAAAACAATAAGCCTTTTCCCGAGAAGAGTTCCGCTGCGCCGCCGCCATCGAAGACAAGATTCGGGGGACAGAAGTCTCTGTTCCGGCACCCTGCCGCGACGGGGAATTGCCCCCGGAGTCATCTCCATCAACTCCACCGCCATCTCCATCGCCGTTGCTCCTACGATGAGGAGTGAGTAGTTCTCCCCGGGGCTGCGGGATCTACCGGTAGCTATGTGGTTTATATCTCTCTCCCATGTGATCTTTATGTGATCATGAGCTTTGTAATCTAGTTGAATATGTGATGTTACTCTTTATCTGTTATGCACTCTAGAGATTACTTTATTATGAACTCCAGGGTTATTCACGGTTGTAAAGGTGACATTATATGTGCACCGTGTGTGATTCCTTTATGACGTTGTGGTGTTAGTTTACTCTGACTTTAAGGGTGCTCTTGTAGCCCTACACAGTGAATGGTGTTTATCATCCAACAAGAGAGTGTTTGAGAGTAGTATTTATTATTCAGCTTTGATGTCATTGTTGAGAATGTCCACTAGTGAAAGTATGATCCCTAGGCCTTGTTTCTAAGCATTGAAACACCGTTTACAACAAGTTCTGCTACATGTTTGCTTGCTGCCATTTTTATTTCAGATTGCATTTACTATTTAAAATCATCCATATTACTTGTATTTCACTACCTCTTCGCCGAACTAGTGCACCTATACATCTGACAAGTGTATTGGGTGTGTTGGGGACAAAAGAGACTTCTTGTATCTTAATTGCGGGGTTGCCTGAGAGGGATATCTTTGACCTCTACCTCCGTGAGTTCGATAAACCTTGGGTGATTCACTTAAGGGAAACTTGCTGCTGTCCTACAAACCTCTGCTCTTGGAGGCCCAACACTGTCTACAAGAATAGAAGTGTGCGCAGACATCACTTCTCTCCTTCCATTTGCACCAGGCGGTGTAGATCGAAGATCGACGCCGGGAATGGAGTGCAGCAGGTCATGAGGTGCTGCCTCATTTGTCCTTCCATGTCTTCCCGAGAACGGCCCCTAGGATTGGAGCTCTGGCCAGCATCTTCCTCGGGCTGCTCCATGGGTTGCTTGCCATGGAGGTCTTCAGTTTGCCCCCTCCCGGGGACATTGGCTCGTGGTCATCAGCGCGGACCTCGGTGTCAGTGATGACGACTTCGGTTTTGACGATGCCCGCATGGCAGGCGGAGGCAGAGACGGAAGAGTCGTGGCACTGAAGAGCGAAGTTTAGCACGCTCGCCAAGCTAGAAATCCAGGCCCTCGCGCAGGGGTCAGTTTTTCGGAAGGTAGGAGAGGAGAGCTCGCACGGCTCCCAAGGCCTCTTTCAGCCCCCGGCCTTGCTGGAGCATGTGCCGAGCTTGTCCCCCAGAAGCTTCTCCGGCTTCGGACATGGCGCCGGCTGGTTGTTGGGGAAGATCTTGTTCTTGAAGAGAACGTGCCTTTTTGCAAGGACGCAGGTCCTGAATCCGATCTTGCTGTTGATGAAGATCTCAGCGCAGGTCTTGAAGAAGAACTCGACGCAGCTCTTGGCGAAGAAGAACTCGACGCAGAAATTGACGAAGTCTTCGAGTCAATGAAGACGAGATCAGCGCTTGCGCCCCCTACCTGGCGCGCCAAATGTCGTGTCTCGAATCACGGACACCGGGGATGCGGGGCACCCCCTTTGTAGATTCGGTAGGGGCGCGAAGGAGGCTGGAAACGTCTCCCGCGTCTCCCGGGGGACGATCATCGAGCAAGTTCCTCTCTTGCTCTCGGATCTCGACGTGGTATGCAAACAAGGAAAGCGCACAACAATCTACCTAGGTTCAGGCCGCCTGAAGGCTAACAGCCCTACTCCTGCATGTCTGGATAGATGGTTGGATCTCGGCGAGGTACCCGGCAGGGTGCTCCGACTAGAGGAAGGGGGAGGACATATCCTTGCCCGGAGGAGATCACCTTCCTTCCCTTCTTCCTTCTAGCCTAGCTTGGTGGTTCTCTTCTACCTTGGATGGCCGGTCAGTTCTTGGCTAGAGCTTTCCTTACTCCTTAAGCTAGCTGGAGCCGGTCTCTTCCCCCCCATGCCCTTGGTCCTCCTTTTATAAGGAAAGGGGACACCATAGAGGTCATGCTAGGAGCATGAGGGGTTCTTGGCAGGAAGCAACCCCTCTCCGTGGTGGAGACGACAACGTGGCCTCTTCTCCTCCAAGTTTCCGTCTTCGGGTGGTTGAGATCTCTGGCGCCTTGAGGGAAAGCGGCTGGCGCGCGCGAGCTGACAGCGCGTAGGTGGTGTCCCCTGGCCGCGCCTTGCTTCCCAAGCCTTCTGGGGGCTTCCACCATCCTCTGGAAGGTGGTAGAAACCTTATCTTCTCGTCATACGGTCTTGTACCCGGGAGGGAGCTCGGCCCCGCCGGGGACTCGTGCTCTCGGGGTCTTCGATTCCTCCCGGGTCGCAGGAGGCCCGGGGGTCCTGCGCACCCGGGAAGCCTTGCATTGCGCAGGTGCGCTCGCCAGGCCTTGCATCGAGTCTTGGCCTTGTTCATCCTTGTGCTGGGCCCACAGGCGGTGGACCCACTTAGGCAGTGTGACGCCCTAAAATCGATACTATGTAGATTTGAGCGTTCCCGCCAAAATCCGCATAATAACGATTTTAGGCCGCCCACCAGACATAATGGGCACGCCGAAACATGCGCATTATGTGGGTGGAATTGTGATAACATTACAACAGTTCCGATACATCCACAAATACAACAGAAGATAAAATACAACAACGACTCGAACGAGTCAAGATACAAATATTACAATACAAAGATACAAATGACAGCGGAAGCAGAATAGTATCCGACTACGGATAAGATGCAAATTGGACTAAGAGTCCTGAAGATAAGCAATGGCGCCATATCCCTGCCCAGCCAAGCCGGAGGGATTCCCAAGCTAACGTCGTCTGACTTCAAACCTGTTGACTGCACATAAAGCACGTCCCAAAAGAGGGTCAGGGCACTCCCTGGCAAGCAAAACCGACTTGCCTACTTTCTACACCATCTCCCAAAATATAGGGGAGGTGGACTTAGCGGCAGCAGCACTAGCAACCTAGAGAGACACGCTACAACTTCCGTCTAATCAGAGAGGGATAAGAGAGCGCGTAAGTAAACAACTACAACTAACACCAAACATAACCCATTCTCGAATTAACCCCCTCAACCAAATATGAGGAAGCAATTCGGAAAACTCACGCATTGAACAGTTTTATTTATAATTTATTGTGAAAATAATTCTATATTACTAATCAAATTAAGTAATATTAATTAGGTGCAAGTTGTCTAGATCTTGTTAGCCAGCATCATCACCAAAGTCGTCCATAACCGTGGACACGGCTCATCGATAAGATTATACCCTGCAGGGGTGCACTAATGTACCCATACTCGCATGATCAACCCAAGCAAGCATCGGGGCTTCTCAACACGACTTATTCCTTCACGACAGCAAGTCCAAGTGCCACCCATATGAGTTGTTACCCGCGTCAAGAGTCCGGCCTAATCTCAATTGCGGACTCATTAGTTTGTGTCCACGCGCCATGCGGCTCAAACCACAGTAGGAACTGTCCGCTTCGCGCGCACCACACCTATATGACCCCCCGTATCAAGTAACCTCTCATCAATCATCGTCATCATGCACATGGATATGAGCAAATGGAAAACCCGAACTAGTTGCGGCACATGGACAAGCTGAAGATCCGTTCAAAGTCGAGGGGGGCTCCATTGGGCCACCCACAAGTGGTTAGTGCGCTCAAAATTGGATCCGAGGACAAAATCTCAGTTCCTAGGTCGACACTGAGCAGAACAAAGCACCTCGCAAGGCCTTCCGCCTAGTGCCTTATCATTTAATTTTAATACCCCAATATAAGACAACATTTTATTAATGTAGAATAATCTATCCTACTAAGCAGATGAAACATAAGACCAACAGACGACTCGCACAGTCAACTCTAAGCATGCGCTACGACTCGCAAGGCCAACAGATAAACAAACAACAGGTGATAGGATGTGGGGATAAAGCTGTATGGGCTGCAGGATAAACATGTGATGGGATCGCGATAAGAATCGAATACTAGGGTAGCAGAGATCAACGGCAAGAATGAAAGACAATGTATAGGTAAACAAGCAAACTTTGCTTGCCTGGAATCCCGCATGGAAGCAGATCTTGTCGTGGCTCACACATCTCAACGTCGTATCCGCGAAGAAGCAACAAACACTGGAAAGCGTAAAAGATGCATTTTACAACTACGGCAAAAGATCCAGCATGATCATATGAGAATGATGCATGGCATGGCGAGGTGCAATTTGATATGCACTTAACTCAAATTAAGCGGAACCGGGGTTCCGACAATTAATACTTAGGTGCAAGTTATTTATCTACTCCACAAATTAAATGTTCATTAACATGGCAAGACATGGCAAAGATGATCTAGTCAAATTAAATGGAATGGGGCAATACATATAGTGATTTTCCCCACACATCCCATATTTATTATTTAGGTGATTTGCTACACCCGCAAACCCAAGAGATGCAACAAATGCAATTATGATGCGATATGCACAAGATAGATGACATTAAAAAAATAGGTTTTAGGGTTAGGGTTTGGGTTCGTACGTCGGATCGGGTGAACTAGGGTTCGAAACCGACGTCTTCGGTCCGTAGAGGAAGTAGTCGTCGTCGTGGAAGTAGCCGTCGCGGAACAGGGGCATCGTCGTTTGTCGGTGTCGTGGAAGTGGTCGGGGAAGTAGTCGTACTCAACCATCCTCGTTGACGGGCGCGGGCACGTAGGAGCACGGCAACGGAAACCGGAAGGGAAAAAGCACGGGCGGGCACCGCGACACGGACACGGGTGGTCACGGCGACGCGACACCGGAAGAAGCACTCGCACGCGCATGGGGCAGCACCACGAAGGGTGGACAACTCGGACAAAATTGCGACGCCGGATGTCTTTCGGGCATTGTGTCGAACACCTTGCGGGCGGTGGCGGCGGCGTGCACGCGGCCGTGAAGAGGAGGCAGCGGGGACGGCGGCGCGGGCGTAGACGCACGCGGGGCGGAGCAGCGGACGGCGGAGGCGCGCAGCGCGGCACGGCGTGGAGGCGTGAGGGGCGGCGGCGACGCGGCGGCGCGGCTGCGCAGCGCGGGAGGCGGAGGAGGCCGGGGCGCGGGGCGCACGGCGGGAGGCGGCTGTCGGCAGGGCGCGGCGGAGGTGCAAGGGCCGGAGGCGCACGGGTCGCGCGCGGGGCGGCGGTCCGGAGGCAGCCGCGGCGTTGGGGGAGGTGCGGCGCGCGGCGGCGAGGCAGGCCGGAGGCGCAGGGCGAGGGCGCGGGCCGGGGAACGGGCGGCTCGGCGGAGCTCGGGCCGGCGACGGCGGTGCGGCGGGCGCGCGGCCGGAGCAAGGGAAGGAGGCGTCGGGGGAGGAAACGCGTGGGCGGCGCTCGGGCCGGAGGTGGCCGGCGAGGCGCGCGGCCGGCGTGGGGCGCGGCCGGCACGGCGGCGGGGATGGTGCTCGGGCGTCGGGGCAAGGCAGTTGGTGCGCTGCGGGAGGAAGGAGAGAAGAGAAGAGAGAAAAAAAGGAAAAGAGGAAAAGGAAAAAGGAAAAGAAAGAAAAAGGAGGGGGGAAAGTGGAAAAAGGAAAAAGAAAAGAGTGGAGGGGGGCGGCTGCAAAATTTCCAGGGGGTGGGAAGAAATTTCTGGGGGAAAAACCTAGGGTTTGGCTTAGGTGGGCTTTTGGGCTTTATTTCTCTCCCGTTTAAATATTTCTGATTATATTTTTAAAACCAAAACGAAGAGGAATTTGAACACGAAACCTTTACCAAATATTTTTAGTTTTACATAGACAATTTAATAAACTAGTTTATAACATTTGCAAAAGATTTGAAAAACACAATTTTAATTAATTTGAAATGCATTTGAATTTAATTGTGGAAATTAAATTTAAATGCAACAATTAAATTAATGCGATGCAATGCGATGCTATGTCGCTGCAAAAAGAAAACACACAAAAATTAAAAGGGGATAAATCCCGGGGCGTTACAATCGACACCACTAACAAGGGATCGCGTCCCGAGATCCACGCCGAGACCACAAGAAGAGAGGGGTAACTATCGAGTCTTCACGCTCCGGGATGAACTTCTCGACACCACTAACAAGGGATTATTGCTCCACCTTGAAATTCTCGACGCCACTAACAAGGGATTGTTGCTCCACCTTGAAATTCTCGACACCACTAACAAGGGATTGTTGCTCACGACGAAGACGACTCCGAAAGATCGAACCTAATAGGGTAAAAGGCAAGAAATCGTCCACCCACACGTAGGATCCTAAAACTTTGAAAGTTGGATAAGAGAAGAGACTCAAAACAAGTAAGGTAAGAGGGGAAATAATATTGAGGTAAGAAGTAAATAGAAACCTATTGAGATATTTTTCAAAATAATTTTAGTCAAATAGTTTTCGACACTCTAGAAACAACGACCGTTAGCGAGATTATCCTACAGGCTTTTGTGGACCCGCTGCTTCGATAACCATTCGTATCGAAACAACAAGGAGAAACCAAGGCTCTGATACCACTTTGTGACGCCCTAAAATCGATACTATGTAGATTTAAGCGTTCCCGCCAAAATCCGCATAATAACGATTTTAGGCCGCCCACCAGACATAATGGGCACGCCGAAACATGCGCATTATGTGGGTGGAATTGTGATAACATTACAACAGTTCCGATACATCCACAAATACAACAGAAGATAAAATACAACAACGACTCAAACCAGTCAAGATACAAATATTACAATACAAAGATACAAATGACAGCGGAAGCAGAATAGTATCCGACTACGGATAAGATGCAAATTGGACTAAGAGTCTTGAAGATAAGCAATGGCGCCATATCCCTGCCCAGCCAAGCCGGAGGGATTCCCAAGCTAACGTCGTCTGACTTCAAACCTGTTGACTGCACATAAAGCACATCCCAAAAGAGGGTCAGGGCACTCCCTGGCAAGCAAAACCGACTTGCCTACTTTCTACACCATCTCCCAAAATATAGGGGAGGTGGACTTAGCGGCAGCAGCACTAGCAACCTAGAGAGACACGCTACAACTTCCGTCTAATCAGAGAGGGATAAGAGAGCGCGTAAGTAAACAACTACAACTAACACCAAACATAACCCATTCTCGAATTAACCCCCTCAACCAAATATGAGGAAGCAATTCGGAAAACTCACGCATTGAACAGTTTTATTTATAAGTTATTGTGAAAATAATTCTATATTACTAATCAAATTAAGTAATATTAATTAGGTGCAAGTTGTCTAGATCTTGTTAGCCAGCATCATCACCAAAGTCGTCCATAACCGTGGACACGGCTCATCGATAAGATTATACCCTGCAGTAGTGCACTACTGTACCCATACTCGCATGATCAACCCAAGCAAGCATCAGGGCTTCTCAACACGACTTATTCCTTCACGACAGCAAGTCCAAGTGCCACCCATATGAGTTGTTACCCGCGTCAAGAGTCCGGCCGAATCTCAACTGCGGACTCATTAGTTTGTGTCCACGCGCCATGCGGCTCAAACCACAGTAGGAACTGTCCGCTTCGCGCGCACCACACCTATATGACCCCCCGTATCAAGTAACCTCTCACCAATCATCATCATCATGCACATGGATATGAGCAAATGGAAAACCCGAACTAGTTGCGGCACATGGACAAGCTGAAGATCCGTTCAAAGTCGAGGGGGGCTCCATTGGGCCACCCACAAGTGGTTAGTGCGCTCAAAATTGGATCCGAGGACAAAATCTCAGTTCCTAGGTCGACACTGAGCAGAACAAAGCACCTCGCAAGGCCTTCCGCCTGGTGCCTTATCATTTAATTTTAATACCCCAATATAAGACAACATTTTATTAAGGTAGAATAATCTATCCTACTAAGCAGATGAAACATAAGACCAACAGACGACTCGCACAGTCAACTCTAAGCATGCGCTACGACTCGCAAGGCCAACAGATAAACAAACAACAGGTGATAGGATGTGGGGATAAAGCTGTATGGGCTGCAGGATAAACATGTGATGGGATCGCGATAAGAATCGAATACTAGGGTAGCAGAGATCAACGGCAAGAATGAAAGACAATGTATAGGTAAACAAGCAAACTTTGCTTGCCTGGAATCCCGCATGGAAGCAGATCTTGTCGTGGCTCACACATCTCAACGTCGTATCCGCGAAGAAGCAACAAACACTGGAAAGCGTAAAAGATGCATTTTACAACTACGTCAAAAGATCCAGCATGATCATATGAGAATGATGCATGGCATGGCGAGATGCAATTTGAGATGCACTTAACTCAAATTAAGCGGAACCGGGGTTCCGACAATTAATACTTAGGTGCAAGTTATTTATCTACTCCACAAATTAAATGTTCATTAACATGGCAAGACACGGCAAAGATGATCTAGTCAAATTAAATGGAATGGGGCAATACATATAGTGATTTGCCCCATACATCCCATATTTATTATTTAGGTGATTTGCTACACCCGCAAACCCAAGAGATGCAACAAATGCAATTATGATGCGATATGCACAAGATAGATGACATTTTAAAAAAATAGGTTTTAGGGTTAGGGTTTGGGTTCGTACGTCGGATCGGGTGAACTAGGGTTCGAAACCGACGTCTTCGGTCCGTAGAGGAAGTAGTCGTCATCGTGGAAGTAGCCGTCGCGGAACAGGGGCATCGTCGTTTGTCGGTGTCGTGGAAGTGGTCGGGGAAGTAGTCGTACTCAACCATCCTCGTTGACGGGCGCGGGCACGTAGGAGCACGGCAACGGACACCGGAAGGAAAAAGCACGGGCGGGCACCGCGACACGGACACGGGTGGTCACGGCGACGCGACACCGGAAGAAGCACTCGCACGCGCATGGGGCAGCACCACGAAGGGTGGACAACTCGGACAAAATTGCGACGCCGGATGTCTTTCGGGCATTGTGTCGAACACCTTGCGGGCGGTGGCGGCGGCGTGCACGCGGCCGTGAAGAGGAGGCAGCGGGGACGGCGGTGCGGGCGTAGACGCACGCGGGGCGAAGCAGTGGACGGCGGAGGCGCGCAGCGCGGCACGGCGTGGAGGCGTGAGGGGCGGCGGCGACGCGGCGGCGCGGCTGCGCAGCGCGGGAGGCGGAGGAGGCCGGGGCGCGGGGCGCACGGCGGGAGGCGGCTGTCGGCAGGGCGCGGCGGAGGTGCAAGGGCCGGAGGCGCACGGGTCGCGCGCGGGGCGGCGGTCCGGAGGCAGCCGCGGCGTTGGGGGAGGTGCGGCGCGCGGCGGCGAGGCAGGCCGGAGGCGCAGGGCGAGGGCGCGGGCCGGGGAGCGGGCGGCGCGGCGGAGCTCGGGCCGGCGGCGGCGGTGCGGCGGGCGCGCGGCCGGAGCAAGGGAAGGAGGCGTCAGGGGAGGAAACGCGTGGGCGGCGCTCGGGCCGGAGGTGGCCGGCGAGGCGCGCGGCCGGCGCGGCGGCAGGGATGGAGCTCGGGCATCGGGGCAAGGCAGTTGGTGCGCTGCGGGAGGAAGGAGAGAAGAGAAGAGAGAAAAAAAAGGAAAAGAGGAAAAAGAAAAAGGAAAAGAAAGAAAAAGGAGGGGGGAAAGTGGAAAAAGGAAAAAGAAAAGAGTGGAGGGGGGCGGCTGCAAAATTTCCAGGGGGTGGGAAGAAATTTCTGGGGGAAAAACCTAGGGTTTGGCTTAGGTGGGCTTTTGGGCTTTATTTCTCTCCCGTTTAAATATTTCTGATTATATTTTTAAAACCAAAACGAAGAGGAATTTGAACACGAAACCTTTACCAAATATTTTTAGTTTTAAATAGACAATTTAATAAACTAGTTTTTAACATTTGCAAAAGATTTGAAAAACACAATTTTAATTAATTTGAAATGCATTTGAATTTAATTGTGGAAATTAAATTTAAATGCAACAATTAAATTAATGCGATGCAATGCGATGCTATGTCGATGCAAAAAGAAAACACACAAAAATTAAAAGGGGATAAATCCCGGGGCGTTACAGGCAGCGCTAGGGGAGCCCCATGTTCCACTGCTGCGACAACAGTGTTGGGCCTCCAACAGCAGAGGTTTGTAGGACAACAACAAGTTTCCCTTAAGTGAATCACCCAAGGTTTATCGAACTCAGGGAGGTAGAAGTCAAAGATATCCCTCTCAAGCAACCCTGCAATTAAGATACAAGAAGTCTCTTGTGTCCCCAACACACCCAATAAACTTGTCAGATGTATAGGTGCACTAGTTCGGCGGAGAGATAGTAAAATACAAGTAATATGGATGATTATAAGTGGTAACTGCAATCTAAAATAAAAACTGGTTGTAAACGGTGTTTCAATGCTTAGAAACAAGGCCTAGGGATCATACTTTCACTAGTGGACACTCTCAACAATGACCTCATAATTGAAAAAATAAATACTACTTTCAAACACTCTCTTGTTGGATGACAAACACCATTAATTGCGTAGGGCTATAAAAGCACACCCCAAAGTCTGAGTAAACAAACACCACAACGTCATAAAGGAGTCACACACGATGCGCACACTGTCAACTTCACACCGTGGAGAGTATCTCCGGAGGTTATATTAAAGTGACCTCTAGAGTGGCATAATAGATAGAGAGTAACATCTACTTATTCAACTAGATTACAAAGCTCATGCTCACATAAAGATCACACCATGGGAGAGAGAGAAAAACCACATAGCTACCGGTAGAGCCCTCAGCCTCGGGGGAGAACTACTCCCTCCTCATCTTGGGAGTCAGCAGCGGCGATGAAGATGGGGGTGGAGTTGGTGGAGATGGCTTCCGGGGGCAATTCCCCATCCCAGCAGGGTGCCGAAACAGAGACTTATGTCCCCCGAATTAGGGTTTTTGGTGGCGGCGGAGCTTCGGGACTCTTTTTTGGAAAACGTCGATTGTTTTAGGGATTTCGGGGCAGAGGCATTATATAGGCGAAAGGGCGATGTCAGTGGGCGCCAGAGGGGCCCACACCATGTGGTGGCGCCGAAGAGGGGGAGCCGCACCACCATGTGGTGTGGCCGCCTCGATGCCCTCCTTCGTTTCCTCTTCGGACTTCTGGAGCGTGTCGAAATTTTTTGGAAGGTTGGCTTCTGTTTCGTCCAATTCCGAGCACTTTGGTTTTCGGGCCTTTTCTGCGATACGTAGACATAATAAACAGAAACTGGCACTGTGGCATCTTGTTAATAGGTTAGTCCAATAAGTGTCATAATATGATATAAAGTGTATATAAAACATTTGATAATTGGTATAATATAAGCATGGAACACTAGAAATTATGGATACGTTTGAGACGTATCAACGAGCACTGGTACGCCTTCGCCAGGAAGTTCAACGAGCACGGGGTTTCCGATGTGCGCCACGGTGCTGTCTCGGTGACGCAGCTCTCCGCCACCGAGTTCCCATTCTTCCTCCACTCCGTCATCAGGGTCCTCGTGCCGCCGTTCTTCGATTTCTTCAACGTGATTCTGGAACACTACCAGATCTGCGCCCTCCACCTCCAGCCTAACTCCATCATCACCCTCTCAATCTTTGCCTACTTCTGCGAGGCCTACTTGGGCGTGGAGCCCTCCGTGGCGTTCTTCCGCAGCTTCTAGAGTCTCCGCCTCACGGCGAGGGACAAATGCACCGGGTGCGCCTCTTTCTGCCTCGCCGACGCCAGGTCCCCCTTCTACATCGGCATGAGCGCCCTCAAGAAGGTGGAGGGCTACCGCTTCCGTTGGGTCTTCATGAATGTGAAAATGGCGAGCACCCTCTACCAGACTCCAGTGGCGCCGGCGGCAAAAAACCCAGGCTGGGAGTGTGAGGTGCTGGAGGGCGAGGGGATCGGTCCGCTGATGCAGAGCATTAGGCGTGTAGCGTACCTGCACTTTAAATAAGGCAGATACCTGTGTATATTGCAAATCCCTGGATCGATTCATTTGCACACACAGTTTACGATGTAATATCACAACAAAGCGTCAATTTTATTACATCGATGATCCAGAATTACAAAATATTCGATACAAGTTGCATAGCATAAAGCTAGCATTGAAAAAGTACACATCGGAAATACAATAGCAGTGAGTCTCTATAACTTTCATGCTGCCACATGCGAAAACATGTTGGTTGTAGACTCGAAACCTTTAAACGAAACCTCACTCGTCATCTGATCAAATCTGCAATAAGAAAAATATTGCAACAACGTGGGTCAGATTCCATTAAAAATGGAGTCTGGCAAGTGACACTATGGTGGACACTTAATGGAATAACTCTAAAGACTATATGCATATTTGGCTGGTGGAGTTCAAGGCTATTTTGCATAAAGCCAATTTTTCCTACTCTTTTGAAAAACACTTTTCTTGAATTCTAGACGAGTATGGCATGAAAACCATAAATCTCATCTTCCCTTGTTCACCCATCAAGTTTTATATTTTTGAAGTTGGAATGGTGGAATCCTCCGTTGACGTCCGTGATCAGCTGCTCAAATTGTCCGTACCGGGGACACGGCTAAGTACTTAGTTTTACACTCTGCAGAGATTGTGCACGTTCACCATTGTACCAATCCAACCCAAATTATCCTTTACACACCATTTGTGATAAGGAAAGGAGAGAATGAGACGAGATCTTTCAGAAGCATTTTCCCTCCCACTCTGGCTTGACCCGTTCCACCTAACATCCCCCTACATCTGCTTGTCAAGCCGGAGAGAGTCCACGCAACATAATTGATCAAGCCAGAGCCCATATGGCAATGGCTGCACTGGAAGCAATCGTCACTCGGAGTTCTTCAGATTCCTCGGTTCCTGGGTGGCCATTCACAAGTGTACATACTCCAGGAACCATAGACATGGACCTGAGTAGCCACTCAACATAAACCATACAACCACTTACCACCCAGGTGTTTCATTCTTAACTTAGTAGAATTTAGATTTTCACAAAACAACATTTGCATAGCATCAATAATTCTACTAAGTATTGCATAGGAACCTAGGCACAGGAATAAGGAATTCTACACAGGTTTAGCATAGCAATACTATCCTACACATGCATATAAAAATACACTAAGTAATGCATATAGAAATAGGAAGTTTATGAGGTGTGCCACTTGCCTTTGAATGTTGTCGTTGTTCACAACTCTTTTCAACGATACTCGGGACTCTCCGTTCAATCTAACAGTATAGACAAGCAACCATACAACAATCAACAGCAAGCACAACTCAACAATGCATACAAACACATACTAGATGAATAAATAAGTTTTATAAAACTTTCTAAGGAAAATATGTTTATGCACGATGTGCAAAATATTCCTAAGGGCTAGAAATGCTTTTTCATGCCATGAAAATCTTTTAAGTTAATGCCAGGCAAATAGGTTGGTCCAAAAGGACTAAGGGCTAAGGTCATAAGTTGAATAAAATATTTTGTTTTATATCATCTTGAATAAGCACTCTAATGGCTTAGTCCTGATGTGTAGAAATATTTAGAGTAAATACTAAGTCATTTGTTCAAGATGATCAACAATTATTATCAACTCTTTGTAAATTGGACATTCACTATAGTAAGAGAGACAGACACCCGGCCAGCCACTTAAATTGTGGAACAGGTCTCATGTACGTGGACATGTAAGGTTTGTCTCCAGGCCGCTTCATCCCACTATGCCGTTAGGATCCAACAAACTTCAAAGATGATAACATCATGATCAAACTTTGTTTAAGTCTAAAAGACAAGATTAGGAAAGATGGAAAAGATAGAAAGAAAGATGTAGTTGTCCTCCAAGTTTCATCTCCAGACTTGTAACTTTCTTCTGGATGATGTCTTGATTGAGCTCTTGGTAGTCTTGATGAATCTTCAGACTTGATGATTCTTGTATCCTCGAGGCTGGTCTTGGATTTACTTAGTCTTCAGGAAGTCTCAGAGGAGAAGAAAAGATAGAGAGAAAGACTTAGAGAATAGAAAGGGGGTTGGCCTTCTTGAACTTCTTCTCACTTTTCTTCTAAGTGCTTGACATCTTGAGGATGCTTCCAGAGTCTTGTTTTTGGCTAAGTCCTTCAATGGTCTTCTAGCTCCATCTTGAAAATTTCTAAGTGTCTAAGTGTAGCACTTCACAAAAATGCTAAGTTGGAATTATTTCTAACTTAAAGAAAACTAATGAAGAGGGGTTTTCCTATGAGAATTATATCTACAAAATAAAATATGCTATGAATGAAATGAAATTTTATTCACAAGAAACATCAAAATAACTTTTGTGATTTCTTTATAAATATGCATGAATTTATAAATGCAATTTAATTAATTTCTAATTTTGAAAAATATAATAAAAGGAATAATTATAAGATTAAAGTTTTCTATGATTAAATTTTTATAATATAATTTAATAAATAGTGTTAATAGACAGGGGTATTTTAATTAAATTTATAGAAATTTACTTTAATCAAAATAATATTTTATTAATAGTTATGTTGAAAATAGTCAAACCATTCAAATTAAATATATAACTATGAATTCATTCAGAAATTACTCAAAAATATTTTATAGCAGTGGCATTAATTTACAAATATTCTAAAGTTTCTAAAACAATTTTATTTGCAATTTTTGGATTTATAGATTTAAAGTTATTACAAATATACTCAAATTCACCATTTGAAATTTGAATATTTTATACTAAGTCAAATTTGAATTTTGGCCGATCTAAAATAATCTACATGTCAAGAGCTTTCCAAATATATAAAGTTTGTTAAATTTGGATGAGTGGTTAAAAAGTTATAGATGTTTTAATTACAGGGACTAATCTGCAAAATTTCCAATTAAATTTAAAATAGAAAAAGAATTACACGCTGGCGCTGACTGTGCAGGCCACGTCAGCGCTGACGTGGTTAAGTGAAATAGATCTGGATCGCTCGATCAGATCTGACGGTCTAGATTGGACCGTACCCGTTCAGCGCAAGGATCTAATCGCAGCCGTTGATTTACG
Organism: Poa annua; assembly: GCA_026929855.1. Classification (NCBI taxonomy): domain Eukaryota; kingdom Viridiplantae; phylum Streptophyta; class Magnoliopsida; order Poales; family Poaceae; genus Poa; species Poa annua. Next base: position 49,867,342 of record CM049428.1, read on the forward strand.
ATCGGACGGATCTCGGGCGTTGGTCCAAGCCTGGCGGCGCAAGGTCACCGGAGCACGTTTGCCGACGGCGGCGCCGGCTCAGCAATCGCATTCTACGCGCATCTAGGGGAGGAAAGGGAGGCTGATCATACCCAGATGAAGAGGAGACCGTGGCGGACTCGGTGGCGAAGTCGACGATGATGGGGTGCACGGATGCACCGGAGGTTGCTCGCCGGAGTTGCTCCCGCGGGCGGCTTTCTTCGGGCGAGGAAGAATGTGACGTTCTGGAACAAAAACAAATCACCGATGGTGTCAAGAGGATGCGCCCGTGGACAGGGAGTCGAGAGGGAGTTGCGGAAGGGCTCGAGGGGCTTTGTACTCACCGGATTTTGATGATTATGGCGGCGGCAATGGCGGCAATGGTGGCTCAAATCCAAGCAGCCTGGGGGCGTTGGAGCTAGGGTTTCTGGGGGAAAGAAGAGAGAGTTCGCAGGGTTTAAGTAGGGGCAGGAGAGCCGAGGATTTGGGGGCGTTAATCGCGCGATTTGGAGGAAGGGAATCGCCGGCGTTCTGGGCAAGTTTTCCGGCTGGAGGTTGAAGAAAGGTGACCCCCTGACAGGTGGGTCCCACTGTCAGGGTTTTCTCTTTTTCTTTTTCTGTTTTATTTCTTTCTTTATAACTTTTGATTTAGTTGTCCAAATGAGGTCAAACAAAATTCTAAAGATTTGTAAAATTATTATCTTTCTGTTAAACCAATTGTGGGAGTGTTTTGAACACTTTTCAAAAATAATAATTTCGAAATATTGATTAAATGTAAAATTGACACTTTATGTTTAATTTAAAACTAGGGTTTAATTAATTTTAATTCTGGCTAAATAATTTATATGAAATACCCACATTCAAATATGTTTGAAATAGAGTTATTAAAACTCATTTTACTGTAATTCTTCATCTCTTTTCTGGCATAAGAGTAGAATAACATAATATCAATATTTTGAAAGTAATAGAATTTATAATGAATTCAAGTTTTAATTCAATTTTATTTTGTGCACCATTAAGTTTTACGTTATGATAATTCACTTGAAAACTTCATAACAACTTTGTAAAAGAATTTAGTTTTTAATTCATTTCTTATATAGAAATATATTCATGAAAATCATTTTATGTTTTGAAAATAGATGAAATTCATTTAAGCAAATGAAATGTTTATTTGGCTAATTACATTTTAAGGTTTTTGAAATACAGTGGATAATAAAATGTTTAAACTGTGACATTTGAAATATTAAACTCTTTCAATAAGTTTGGAGTCTTTCATAGTTGGTTTCCTTATGCATTTAATATTTTATTTTTAATAAAAAGAAAAGTTTTAAATTTTAGTGATTTTTGAACATTATAAAATGTTGGGATGTTACAACGCGCCTGCAGCGAGAGGGTCTTACATGGGTGATGGTGGTGCGGGAATTCCTGACGAGCCACATTGCCCCCTCCAAAGGCATGGGCGCCCTTTCTAGGAGTATACCGGTGCGGAGGACCCCATGCGCCTGTATAGGGGTGATCCCCATGATGATCTGATCGAGTACCTGATGAGGACCATCCTAGCGACACCTCCCGAGGGTGCTCCGGCCGCGAACCATGTACCTTCGCCGGCGGGAGGAACGAGCTGCCCTGATCGACTCCCTTCCTCACTTCGACCAGTGGGGGGTCCTCGCGCGGGGTCTGGACCGGCGGGAGGAGAACCCCTTGGCGGGGGAGACAGGCCCGCAACCTTCATGAGGCGTCCTTCTCTGGCTTGACGGTCGCTGGTTCACTCATGGCTCCCTTGAATGTGGACTCCTCGTCCAGCAGCGACGAAGACCTCCCTTCGAGCGACGGGAGCGATGACGGTGATAGCGACGATGGCTCCTCGGACGACGGGGGGAGTGATGCATGTAAAATGCATACATGAACTTTGCATTATATTACTCATATTTCATCCATATTTGCATCATATAAGGGTTATATCAATGTTTTATAATGTTTTGGGGAATATTTCACACTTTCCCTATTTATTTGGAATTAATCCTGTGCTGTCAGAAAACCCCTTTTTCTATATTTTGATGTTTCAGGGACCCAAACGACGTCCAAATGACCTAATATTCCACAGAGATCATTTTTTAGAAGGAACAAGGCTTCGGAGCGAAGGAAGAGCAAAAATGGAAGGTCGAGGACCAAAAGGAATGGGCCCACGCGGCCAGATTCCTTGGCCGCGTGGGGCCCCTCATCTTGGCCCTCGAGCCTCCGATACCGTCGATCTTCGTCTCCCTGGCTTTGTCTTGACCTAAAAACGACTATAAAAATAGTCCCCCGAGGAGGTTCGCAGCACGGCGGCGGAGAAACACAAAACCATGAAACAGAGAGGCAGAAGTCTGCCACCGGAGAAGATCGGAGGGGGAACCGCTGCCGGAATCACCTCCGGAGGGCTCCACCCCCCTCCGGCGTGTTCATTATCAACATTTACAGCAAGATCATCTCCTCCAACATCTCCACCATCGTCACCGTGACCATGTGTGAGTAGTTTCCCTCGGGGCTGAGGGCTCATATGGTAGGTATGTGGTTTATCTCTCTCTCGCATGGAAGTGATCTTTATGTGATCGTGAGCATTGTAAAGTATAGATGAATTCATATGTAATGTTTATGCTATTCAAGTGATTTTATCTAGTTTTCGGAGTCATAGTGACAACACGGTACCGAGGTGACAATGGGTATTTGTGAGTGACTCTATGAATAATTTAGATATTTATCATGGCCTATTCTTGTGGAGTTGTGGTGTTTGTCTAGTACTATCTTGGGGTGCTCTTGGTGACATTGGGGTCCCTAGATGTGGAATGCAACTTTGAAGTGTGCTTTTGTAGCCCTACACATAGTAGTCTTGTTTTATCAAGAAGTAGAATAATCCTGAGTAGCACTTACTTGCATTCAGTTATGCTAACATGTTGAGAAAGACCACTAGTGAAAGTATGATACCTAGGCCTTATTTTCAAGCATTGAAACACCGTTGTCCATTGTTCCTATAAGAGAAAACCTTTGTCTTGTCCTCTTACATTCAAGAGGATTGGGACACTTTTTATATTCTTGTTTTGTTACATAAAACTTCCATTTATTAAAACAACCATCTTGTTGTTTAAACTTGTTTAGTGCATAATCAACTAAAACTTGTGACACTTTAGTTGTAGAGAATAGATAACTTTTCCTTCTTACTTCTACAGATCATACCTACTTCCACATTGAGAGGTACTACAGTGATCTGCTGCTCTTGGGGATATCAGGGAGCCCTCCCGTTATTGGCGTGGTGTACATGGGCTCCCTTAGCCAAGGCCCAGCTCCCTCCTCAGGATGTCTGCCGGGTCCTCTTCCCTCCTGGGAAGAGGGGCAAATGGGTGGACCTCGCTCAGTAAGTCTTTTTCCTTCGCAGTCCTCCGCAGCTCTTTGCTTGTCGCCACCTAACTGCGCGCTCTTTGCAGGGAGGCAGTGGATAGGGCGGAGGAGGCGCGAGCCCGGGCCGCAGCGCTCGGGGAGTTTGATGAGTCCGATGAAGAGCCTTTGTTGCATCGGCAGAAGAGGCTCCGGATGATGGGCGCCCCCACTACTCCTCGAGATGCGCCCTCCGCCTCTACGGCTTTTCCTCGCTCTGCGGAGGAGCGGCTCTCAGTGAGGCTATCCTTCGGGAGAGGCGCTCGAAAGCCAACGCGGAGCGACTCTCGCTCCGCCTTGGGCGTGAAGAGGCAAGCGATGACGACGGCCGTCAGCCCCCGTGCCCTCCTAGCGTGGGCGGGGAGAATCCGCGCCCTCTGCCCCAAGATCCGGTAGAGCCGCGAGGGCGAGCATTCCTAGCGTGGGCGGGGAGAATCCGCGTCCTCTGCCCCAAGATCCGGTAGAGCCGCGAGGGCGAGCATCTGCGGAGGCCGCGAAGGACCTGGTGGTCGTGGAAGACGACAGCGAAGAAGAGGGTCCGGCGGCCCCTCTGCCCGCTCCGAAGACAGGAGATGCAGGCGCCGGCCCCTCAGGTGGCCTTGTGCCTGGGGGCATCCGTCCCGAGCACGAGTCGGGCTCTCATCCCCCAGGAGAGGAGGCACCTCCTTCTTGATGGGGAACTGATCAGCGTTGCGCATAACGTCCTTGAGGAGCTCCGCCTTTCTCACGAGTGCGAGGTGCAAAGAACGGCCAGCGAGCGGCGCCGACTCCCTGAGGGCTTTGCTACGCTGGAAAGGGCGGTGGAGGTGGGCCGTCGTAAGGCAAACCCGCACGACCTTGGAGGAGGCAAACCGCCAGGCCGCCGAGATTTGGGCCAGCGTGGCCCAGGATGCTCAGGAGATCTTGGTGCACGCCAGGGGCGAGCTAGAGAGGATCCAAGACCGGGAGATCTCTCTCCTGAGGGAGAGACATCAGCTGCTAAGCGATGTCTCCCAACGCGAGGAAGTCCTGAAGGTTCGCGAGCTTGACTGCGACCTCCGCGAAGAACATTTCGCAGGCCGGGAGAAGGCTGTGGTAGCCCTGGACGAGAGGCGCTTAGCGTTGGACGCCCGCGCCGCCGAGCTGGCGGCGAGGTCTGATGCATTGGGGGTGATCCGCGCGGCCCTCGACGCTCGGGAGGCCCGAGTTCTGCAGGCCGAGTCACGGCCACCGCTCGTCATGAGAGGGTCAACCATATGTTCATTGCCTGTCAGGCTGCGTACCGCAACACCATATCGGAGCAGGAGTCACGCTTCTCCTCGAGGCGGGAGGAGCAGGATGCTCACATCCGGGCTCTTCGACAGGGCCTTGCTCGAGCTCAGTAGGAGGCAGCTGACTTGCGGGAGCAAATCCGTCAGGCCGCTGACGCGGTTGGCGAGGCGCGCGAGGCTTCCACCGCTTAGCTTATGCTTGAGCACCAGCGGAGCAAGATGTTCTGTGACCTTGTGCCCGAGGCGAACGACACACTCGTTTGTCTTGGGTCTGAGGGCGTCAATCTTCCGCTGGACCAGCATTCGTCGGCTGCTTACCTGGCTTTCTTCTCGGAAGTGGGATCCAGGCTGGGAGGACTCGCAGCGGTGGTCCAAGAGCGTCTTGACGAGGATTGCCGTGACTTTGCCACGACGGTAGTGCATCGGGTCTTCTGCAATCTGGCGCTTCGGCACCCCACTGTCGACCTCTCCGAGCTCTTGACCGTCGTGCCCTCCTCTATTGCTTGTGAGCAGGAAGCAGGGGTGAGGGAGCACGTGGACGCGCTGGTAAGGGCCTTTTCTCGACAGGGCGATCAGGAGACAGGTCCGTCAATGCTGTGTGTCCTTGGAGGAGAGTTTTTACGGTACCTGATACTGCTCGTGGAAGGGAACAGTATAATTCCCATCCCACCGTTAATTTTCAAGGGCACTTTAGACTTTCCGTTTAGTTCGTAATGGTAAACATTTGATCCCATATGAACACCGCTGCCTCGCTTGGAACGAACCTGGCGTAGTTCTCATCCGCCGGTGGCCGCCCGCCTCGTCTCCGTTCACAAGATCTGCTCCGGGTACTTCCAGGAGCATCACCGCCGCCCTCATAAGCCCTGCTATCTGCTCTCTCGAGCCGCTCATTGTCCAATGCCCGTAAAAAAACGCATCTATGCAGAGACATGAGTTTATAGTTCTGTAGTCAAAGATTTGTTTTTCCCTATACTAAATCATCGCATCAAATAACGAAAACACCAAAGCCACACAAGGATGTTATTTCCTAGGGTAACAATTATTCAGGTGATTACAGATCCCAAGAGTTTTATCTGAATTTGAAGCATCAGATTCCGTTTAACAACCCAACAATCAAAACAACTTTGGTAAATCATGATATGTTCGCGTTGCTGCAATCCATCTCCCAGGGCTTCGAGGTCCAAGTTGTGCGATGTGGTATACCCGTGAGCCTGTCAGCCTGGGAACTGCACCATGGCGACGGCGTGATCGAGGAAGACAAAGCCAAGACCGAGACATGCGCAACGGTTGAGCGCCTGCGCGCCGCCCGGACCATGAACGTCGGAAGAAGGGGGAGCCGTGCGGCGGCGGCACCGGCCAGAACCCTAGCAGGCGGCCGCGGAGAATTAATGAGAAGGAAGAGGTTGAAAAACTGACAAACTGCCCCTAAATTACGTGTACTGTTGGATGTTGAACAAACAGTACTCGCCATACTGCTCCCCATAGTAGTAGCCCACTTCTACCGGTATAGATCGGTCTGCATCGTTGGATCTCACTGAATGGACGGGCCGTAATCACCACAGGGTACCATAAAAGAGCTCCCTTGGAGAGGACGATGATGAGGGAGGCCTTGGAGAGGACGAAACCGAAGAAAACCCCTCCTCAGAAGACGCCTCTGAGGACGCCAGCCTCTAGCTGCCACACTAGTGGAAAAAGGACTTTACGTCCAGACTATCATTCTCGGTTACATTTGCGGCCGGTACTAATAAACACCAGTACCGGTCCGAACGGACAGAATGGAGGGGGGCAGCAGTACCGGTCCGTAAGGGACCTTTAGTACCGGGCCCTAACACGGCCCGATACTAAAGGTCTGTGGCATGGCAACCGTCACGCGGGGCTGAGCGGGTGGAGCTTTAGTACCGGTTCGTGTTACGAACCGGTACTAAAACCCCTAACCGTTCGACTCCCGCCACGATTTTAGACGCGATTGGGCAGTTTCTTCCTCTCCCTCTCTTCTTCCTTCGGCCGCGGCTCTCTCTCTTTCTCTCCTTCTCTCCGGCGACTCTCTCCTCTCTCTTCTACATATCAATCCCTCCGGCCACCATGAGTCCGGCACCACCAATCACTCGCTACGGATCGGTGTTGCACATGGCAACACCAATCTCAATGTCGTTTATACGAACGATAGCGCAATGGTTGCGGGTTTTCTCTCCGATTTCAAGAACTGGCTTGGCGAAGCTCGGGAGCAAGACAAGTTCATGGGTCTTGATCTCGAGTACACTGCCGATCAAGGAGAGGTTGCGGTCATCCAACTATGTTTCAAGAAACATGTCATGGTCTTCCAATGGGCAAGGTATTAATCCAATGTTGGGCTTATTTTCTTTAATTTGTTGATTCATATGGATAGGAAAATTGCATAGGATAGCAATTTCTCTTTGATTGTAGTGAACAAAATTATATATATTGGCCGAAATGAAAATTGCATTGCATATATTGGATGAAAAAATATATTGTTGTTATTCTACATGATCTCAAATTATATATTGACTGAAATGAAAGTTGCATTGCATATTGTTGTTGTTATTCTTATTATACATGATCTCAAATTATATATTGGCCGAAATAAAAGTTGCATTGCATATTGTTATTGTTATTCTTATTATACATGATCTCACATTATATATTGGCCGAAATGAAAGTTGCATTGCATATTGTTGTTGTTATTCTTATTATACATGATCTCAAATTATATATTGGCCGAAATGAAAGTTGCATTGCATATTGTTGTTGTTATTCTTATTATACATGATCTCAAATTATATATTGGCCGAAATGAAAGTTGCATTGCATATTGTTGTTGTTATTCTTATTATACATGATCTCAAATTATATATTGGCCGAAATGAAAGTTGCATTGCATATTGTTGTTGTTATTCTTATTATACATGATCTCAAATATATTGGCCGAAATGAAAGTTGCATTGCATATTGTTGTTGTTATTCTTATTATACATGATCTCAAATTATATATTGGCCGAAATGAAAGTTGCATTGCATATTGTTGTTGTTATTCTTATTATACATGATCTCAAATTATATATTGGCCGAAATGAAAGTTGCATTGCATATTGTTGTTGTTATTCTTATTATACATGATCTCAAATTATATAATGTCAGTATTTTTAACATGTGTTCCATTTGTTGTTGCAGTAGTGACAAGCAGTGTCCAATACTCATGGATTTTCTTCGAAGCGGCATACATTTTGCTAGCGTCGATATAACGAATGACAAGATCAAGATGAGACGCACCTGGGGTATTCAGATACCATCTGCCTGCCACATTGATCTCCAGGACTTGTTCAGGCTTGACCATGTCAAGACTGTCAGGCTTGACCATGTGAAGACTGGAATGGCTGATATGGCATCCGCCTTGATCGACGACGCCTACGCTGATATGAAGACAGGATTCGACAAGGATCAGCACAAATTTTGGGAGAAGACCCCACTTGACGGTTGCAACATTGAGTATGCAGCAAAAGATGCGTACGTTGCATACGAGGTGTACCGCAAAATTAGAATCGTCAACTATGGGCAGCGTCACCTCGTACCGCGACTAGTGCGCCATGAGTCTTCTACTTCTGGGTATTCATATTCGGAAGACGATTTGTACTAGTGTTTGTAGTGCTTGAGGGTCTCCTCATGTGGAAGACAGTAGTGTTAGTGCAAACACTTTATCTCTCTAATATTTTGTAGTGCTTGAGTAGTGTTATTGTTGCTAACAATTTACCTCAAATATTTTGTAGTGCTTGAGTGTCTACTCATCTGAAAGAGAGTAGTGTTATTGTTGCAAACAATTTATCTCAAATATTTTGTAGTGCTTGAGTGTCTACTCATCTGAAAGAGAGTAGTGTTATTGTTGCAAACAATTTATCTCAAACCAAAGGATTTCTTTTTTTGATTTTGTACCTTTTACATGGTTGTTTCTTATACCAATATGCACCTATTTGTGGAATATGAGATCTTTATCACAAATTATGCCAAAGGATTTCTTTTTTTGAAGTGTTTATCACATTATTTCATTTTTTTTAATATTTATTATTATATTATCATTTTTTAAATAAAGTAATATTTATTTTATCATTATTTATTTCTATATTATTATTATATAATATTTTGGTTTAATCAAGTAAATTTCTTTTTTTAAGTGTTTATCACATTATTTCATTTTTTTAAATATTTATTATTATATTATCATTTTTTAAAATAAAGTAATATTTATTTTATCATTATTTATTTCAATATTATTATTATATAAAATTTTGGTTTAATCAAGTAAATTTCTTTTTTGAAGTGTTTATCACATTGTTTCATTTTTTAAATATTTATTATTATATTATCATTTTTTAAATAAAGAAATATTTATTTTATCATTATTTATTTCTATATTATTATTATATAATATTTTGGTTTAATCAAGTAAATTTCTTTTTTTGAAGTGTTTATCACATTATTTCATTTTTTAATATTTATTATTATATTATCATTTTTCAATAAAGTAATATTTATTTTATCATTATTTATTTCAATATTATTATTATATAATATTTTGGTTTAATCAAGTAAATTTCTTATTTTGAAGTGTTTATCACATTATTTCATTTTTTTAAATATTTATTATTATATTATCATTTTTTAAATAAAGTAATATTTATTTTATCATTATTTATTTCAATATTATAATTATATAATATTTTGGTTTAATCAAGTAAATTTTTATAATATAATAAAAGAAAAAGTGTTTCATCATGACCGAGTGGTTAACATGATTGATAAGATAGAACTATCAGTAAGTTCTCAGTTCTCTCCTAGTATCTAGTTTGAAAGGAACCTAAATGTTAAGCGTGCTGGATGGGTGACACCGATCGGGAAATTTGACAGTTCCAAAATGGATTAAGTGTGTAGGAAGGGGGAAAATTAACTAGATTAAATAGTTAGACTTGAGATTAAGTGTGGGTTAGTTGATGATAGTTAAGTGATAAATAGTGGGAAAATTAACTAGATTAAATAGTTAGACTTGAGATTAAGTGTGGGTTAGTTGATGATAGTTAAGTGATAAATAGTGTGGGTTAGTGGATAGTTAAGTGAGAAATTTTGAAATTCTAAAAAAATATTATTTTTTTGTGAAAATTTCAAAAAGAAATTAATTTTTTTGAAAAAATATATTTAGTAGTACTAAATGTCTCCAGCCGAAACCACGCCTGTAGCCCTCGTGGATGTCATTTAGTACCGGTCGCAACACGACCGATACTGATGCAGGGGGGCATCAATCCCGATTGCGCAGTACCAGTTGTGAATCCGGTACTGATGCCCCTCCCCGACCGGTACTAAATATGTGTTTTCCACTAGTGCCAGTGAAGCTCTGCTTATTCTGTGTTGTCGCATGTTGTTACTTGTTAGGTTGTTGAACTATGGTCAGCGCGTGTCACTGCGCTGGGTGTTTTTAAGAGAACTCGTGAAGTCCGGCCTGCCACTAGGCCCTGCCTTTTTTTCCTGCTTTCTTGAGATGTTTTTCTATCGTGGGTGAGTTTCAAGGCTGAAGTTTGCCTCACCAGGGGTGGCTGAGCATGTTGAGTACGGGCACGCCTCACTTTACAAGTTTCTGCTGGCCCTAGCGAGGTAACGCGCGAGTCCCTGGGCTATGTTATCGAGCGGAGCGTGGGGGGTAGCCTCCGTGCGCTTTTTAGGATATATAGGATATATTTAATTATGGCACCAAGGACCTTCATGAGGTGGCATGTGTGGGGATAACACCAGACTCCGACACTCAGCCTTGTTGGGTTTTTCGGTGCTGTTGGGTCCGGCCCGCTCATCGACACCGTGCCTCGCATAAGTGGCACCAAGGATCTTGACGAGGCAATATGCGTGGGGTAAACCCATTCCACCGACACTCGGTCTGATTGGGTTTTTCAGTGCTGACTGGACCGGCGCGTACATATACACCGTGCCTAACTAGGTTTCTTCCTGTGAGTGTCGCGTGATTTTGGAAAGCACCAAGGACCTTTGGATGAGGCGGCATGTGTGGGGCTGGCCCATTCCACCAGCGCTCGGCCTTATTGGGTTTTGCAGTGCTTCCAGGACAGGCCCGTACATAGACACCGTGCCTCATGAGGGTAGCACTAAGGGCCTTGATGAGGTGGCATGCGTGGGAGTGATACGTCTCAAACGTATCTATAATTTCTTATGTTCCATGCTTATATTATACCAATTATTACATGTTTTATATACAATTTATATCACGTTTATGCATTTTCTGGCACTAACCTATTAACAGGAGGCCACAGTGCCAGTTTCCTGTTTTCTGCTGTTTTTGGTTTCAGAAAAGTTGTTAAGGAAATATTCTCGGAATTGCGTGAAACAAAAGCCAAAGTTCCTATTTCCCCGGAAGCATCTAGAACACCAAATAGGAGTAGGAGGGGGGCCACAGGCCAGCCACACCATGTGGTGGCGCGGCTACCGCCTCTGTCGCGACATGACATGGTGTGGGGCCCACGACCCTCCACCGACATCTCCCTATCGCCTATTTATACCCCCCCCGACAAATAAACCCTGGGTACCCGATCAAAATTCCTACAAAAATCCCGTAGCGGCCGCCGTCGTCGACCCTAGTTTGGGAGGGTTCTGAAGCTCTTCCCGGCACCCTGCCGGAGAGGGGAATCATCACCGGAGGGCTCTACATCACCATGCCCGCCTCCGTGCTGATGCGTGAGTAGTTCATCCTTGGACTATGGGTCCATAGAAGTGGCTAGATGGTTGTCTTCTCCACTTGTGCCATCATGTTTAGATCTTGTGAGCTGCCTATCATGATCAAGATCATCTTATTGTAATGCTACATGTTGTGTTTGCTGGGATCCGATGAATATTGAGTACTATGTCATTTGCTTCATAATATATTATGTGAGTGCGTTATTTATGATCTTGCATGCTCTCCGTTGCTAGTAGATGCTCTGACCAAGTAGATGCTTGTGACTCTAAGAGGGGGTATTTATGCTCGATAGTGGGTTCATGTCTTCATTTAATCTGGGGGAGTGACAGCAACCTCTAAGATTGTGAACGTACTGTTGCTACTAGGGATAAAACAGTAGTGCTTTGTCTAAGGATAATTGTGCTACTTACATTACACACTTTGCCTAATGCAATAGTCTGTTGCTTGCAACTTAATACTGAAAGGGGTGCGGACGCTAACCGGAAGGTGGATTATTAGTCATAGATGCGGTTGGAACGGTCTATGTATATTGTTGTAATGCCCAAATGAATATCACACTAGACACCATGACTTGTACATGCATCATTATGCAGTTCTTTATTTTGTCAATTGGCCAGCTGTAATTTGTTTACCCGCATGTATGCTCTTATTTATTTATGGAGAGACACCACTAGTGAACTGTGGGTCCCGGTCCATTCTTTTACATTGATAATACAACCTACTGCAAGCACTGTTCTTTTCATTCTCTGGAAACAAATATCATTTTCCACACTATACGTTTAATCCTTTGTTACAGCAAGCCAGTGAGACTGACAATCTCACTGTTAAATTGGGGCAAAGTTTCTTGATTGTGTTGTGTGCAGGTTCCACGCCAACTACACGCCACCAAGACTTTCTGGCGCCGTTGACACCTTCAGAAGAGCCTTCATCTCCTACTGGTTAGATAAGCTTGGTTTCGTAACTGAGGGAAAACTTGCTGCTACTGCATCACACCTTCATCTTGGGGTTTCCCAACGCTGCGAGAGCATCAAGACTTTTTCTGGCGCCGTTGCCGGGGAGATTGAAGCACTTCTGCAAGGGGAGTCTCTCACTTCCAATCTTTTTATTTTGTTATTGTCTTGCTTACTTTATTTTTATTACTATCTTGATTGCTTATTATTATTAAAAACACAAAAAAATAGTTACTTGCATTAATATTTTTATTTCGGTTTTATTTTAATTATGCTAAAATGAGTACTTCTGAGAACACTAAGTCGTGTGACTTTACTAGCACAAATAATAATGATTCCATATGCACCCGTATTGCTCCACTTGCTTCTAAAGCAGACTTTTATGAAATCAAACCTGCTTTGTTAAATCTTGTTATGAAAGAGCAATTTTCAGGTGTTATTACTGATGATGCTGCTGTCCATCTTAATAATTTTGTTGAACTTTGTGAAATGCAAAAATATAAGGATATTGATGGGTATATTATTAAGCTAAAAAAAATTCCTTTCTCTTTAAGAGGAAGAGCTAAAGAATGGTTGCTATCATTGCCTAGAAATAGTATTAATTCATGGACTAAATGCAAAGATACTTTCATTGGAAAATATTATCACCTTGCTAAGATTATTTCCTTAAGAAGTAGAATTATGAACTTTAAACAATTTGATAATGAACATGTTGCTCGAGCTTGGGAAAGAATGAAATCTTTAGTAAAGAGTTGCCCTACCCATGGACTGACTGCTTGGATGATCATCCAAACCTTTTATGCAGGACTGAACTTCTCTTCAAGAAACTTGTTGGATTTTGCTGCAGGAGGTTCCTTTATGTCCATCACCTTGGGGGCTGCAACAAAACTTCTAGATGATATGATGATTAATTATTCTGAGTGGCATACTGAAAGGATTCCTCAAAGTAAGAAGGTAAATTTTGTTGAAGAAACCTCCTCTTTGAATGAAAAGATTGATGTTAATATGTCTATGCTTGTGAATGGTAAATCTCATAATTATCCAAATAATTTTCCCTTAGCCTCATTAGTTGCACAAGAAGAGCATGTTGATGTGAACTTCATTAAAAATAATAATTTTAACAACAATGCTTATAGGAACAATTATGATAATAACAATTATAAGCCTTATCCTTCTAATAATGGTAATGGTTATGGTAATTCCTATGGTAATTCTTATAGCAATAATACAAATGTATCCTCTGAACTTGAAACCATGCTTAAGGATTTTATCACTACACAAACTGCTTTTAAAACCGTTGAGGAAAAGCTTGGAAAAATTGATAATTCCTATGGTAATTCTTGTAGCAATAATAGAAATGTATCCTTTGAACTTGAAACCATGCTTAAGGATTTTATCACTACACAAACTTCTTTTAATGAAACCGTTGAGGAAAAGCTTGGCAAAATTGATATTCTTACTTCTAAAGTTGATAGACTTGTTCTTGATGTTGATCTTTTAAAATTAAAAGTTATGCCTAATTATGCTAAAGAGAATAAGACCTTTGCTAAAATTAATGCCATACAAGTAAGAATTGATGACATTGTTAGGATGATGGCTGAGTTGCATGCTAGATAGGAAAGAGAAGATGAACTAGCTAGAAAGAATAATATGGCTAGAGTTTATACTATTACTACTACTGAAATAATGTTGCCTCACATGCTAGTAAACCTCCTACTATTAATGGTAACATAACTGGTGTTGGCAATGTTTCCTCTACTTCTTCCAAACGTTTAAAATTGCCTAAAACTGGTGAAACTGTTCTTGATAAAAGTGTTGAAATTTTTAAGAACATAGGAGATAATGGCTGTATTTCTTTTGATAATAATAGCTTTGATTTTGATGATTGTAATATTTCTGAAGTTATTAAGTTCTTGCAAAGGTTAGCTACAAGTCCTAATGCTAGCACTATAAATATGGCATTTACAACACATATTACAAATGCTCTCATTAAAGCTATATAGCTAGGGAAGAGAAATTAAAACTTGAAGCTTCTAGCCCTAGGAAGTTAGAACATGGTTGGGAGCCCATCATTAAAATAAAAGTGAATGAATTTGATTGCAATGCTTTATGTGACCTTGGTGCAAGTATTTCTGTTATGCCTAAGAAACTTTATGATACGTTTGATTTCCCACCTTTGGAATATTGTTGTTTGGATGTTTTTCTTGTTGATAATGCTATGAAGAAACCTTTGGGGAGAGTTGATGATGTTCTTATTATGGTTAATAATAACCTTGTCCCCGTTGATTTTATTGTCTTGGATATTGAATGCAATGCCTCTTGTCCTATAGTGTTGGGAAGACCTCTTCTTAGAACTATGGGTGCTATTATTGATATGAAAGAAGGAAATATTAGATACCAATTCCCACTCAAGAAAGGTATGGAACACTTTCCTAGAAAAAGAATGAATCTACCTTTTGATTCTATCATTAGAACAAACTATTCTGTTGATGCTTCTTCTCTTGGAAATACTTGAGTTTACTTTTGGTGCCTAGCTGAAAGGCGTTAAAGAAAAGCGCTTATGGGAGACAACCCACTTTTTATTTCTGTTATTTTTCATTTTTCTTGAGTCAAGGATTATGCTTACCTCTGTAGCAATTCCTTTGTATCTTAATTTTATCGCATTGTTGTGTCAAGTAAAGCCTCTAGTAGGAAGTTGATGCTAGATTTGGATTTTTGCGCAGGAACAGTTTTCTGATGTCCACCGTTTAATTCGTAAGAATTCACAGAAAAATCAAAATGACTTGATATTTTTGTGCGTGATCCTCAGATATTTATGCAACTTTCATTAGGTTGGAGTTGTACTGTGCCCCATCTTTTATTAAAGATAGAACACCTGTGTTAAGTGCTAGTCCCTGGATCACTGCCAGCACGACAGTACAAAATTTAAAGTATCATTGCATAAGTATCAAGTTACTACAACGAGATCCAAAAATAGCCAAGTATAGCTTTATTACAAGGTGCATAACCATGAAGGCTAGCAATAATATTCAGAGTTCACAACAGAAACACATAAGCAATGAGCCTCATCTTCAAGCATGCGCCACAGGCAGACATGTTGGGTGTAGACTCGAATCCATAATTTATTCTTCATCTGAAGTACCTGCACATTGGAATATGTGACGAGGTGTTAACTCGGCAAGTCCCAGGGTTGTGCACCCCGGGTTGATTGATGGGGAGAGAGATGAGTGCAAGGTGATCACGACGGCTGACAAGCGAGTTTTACCCAGGTTCAGGCTCCCGGAGGATAACACCCTACTCCTGCTTGTCTGGTTATTGATGCGAGTAGCGATTACAATGGCGAGATTGCGATCTCGCTAGGGTTTGTCGTGGTGGTTATGAGCGTGTCCTCTAGGACGGGCAACCCTCCTGGCTTTATAGGTAGCCAGGTCTCGGGTGATTGGTACAGATACGGTAGGTCACAAGACCTAACCGAGTTGGACTAGGATACGAGGTACCCCGAGTGGGCCTTCTGCGGGCCTTTCCATCCTTGGCGCGGCCCAGGTAGCATCATCGTGGGCTACCCGCAAGGAAGCCCCACGTCAGTAGCCCCCGAGTGCTTGGTCGAAGCGTAGAGTCGGACAAAGGACTCCTTCCTCCTGGACGCGCCGTTGGATTGCTTGATCTTGAGCTTGAAGTCGAATTTCTTCAGTCGAACCAGCCACTCCCGATGGGAGTAATCTGTGCAGTCGAATTACTTTGCCTTCATCTTCTTGTGAAGCTTGCTTCTACTCAGCCTGTTTGTGGCTTACTTGTGGATGGATTCGGCTGCTCGAGCTTACTGCGTTGCCACTCGAATGGTTTCTTCGGGTGCTCGGATCATTGGCTGATCCTACCTTGTTGATTTCAGCTGTGAAGCTTACCACTCGAACAACTCTGTCGAGTTGCTTCAGTTGATTTTGGAGCCGTTGGCTTGATGACGTCATTGATGACGATCTGTTACACGCCTCTGCGCCCGATGGGACGTGACGTGGTGGGCCCCGCTGTCAGAGCTGACCACGGTCCACAGTTGTCACGTCTCCGAAGTGGGCGCGAAATTTGCGCGACACGATGACGACGCCTCGGTTTTTGTGCGTAGTGGAAGAAGTTGGTGGTGACGATTGGTTTCTCCGTGCGACACGTGGACGGCTGGATGTTCCCGCTCGGAGCCCTTATTCGATGGACGGTTGAGATGCTGATCTTCGAGGCATAAGTACTGTGTCTTGACGTTTGGGACTTCATCTTCTCCAATCGCTCCGTGATTTCTTTCCTCCTGCGCTCTATCATTTCCGCCGCCATTCCGAGCTCCGAGCAATCCGTCCACGCACCTTGCGACCTTGGCAATGGGCAAGCCGAAGAGCGCCGCTGGCTCCTCCGCCGCCGCCGATGTCGCCGGGGTGAAGAAGAAGCCTGAAGGCGACTGGCAGAGGTCCTCGGTGAAGAAGACCGACGTGGAGCTGTTCCGCGCGCAGGGCCTGCTGCCACCTGCCGACCAAGTCCAGGTAGGCGTCCCTGGCAAGGAAGTCTTCCCCACTCCCCGCGATGGGGAACGTGTTTGCTTCGCGGATTTCCTACTGCGGGGCTTCGGGTTCCCCATGCACGATTTCGTGCGCGGTCTCTTGTTTGCCTATGGGGTTCAGATCCACGATTTGACCCCCAATGGCGTCTTGAGCATCGCGGGCTTTATCGTGCTCTGCGAGTGCTTCTTGGGCGTCGCGCCTCACTGGGCGTTGTGGAAGTCGCTCTTCCTCGTTCGCAAGAACGTAGGGAAGAGCGGGTTGACCTTCCCAGTGGGCGGCTTCGGAATCCAGGTGCGTGGTGACACCGCGTACTTTCAGATGAAGAAGTCCGACTCCGTCCAAGGATGGCGCAGGAGATGGTTCTACGTCCAGTCGAACCAAGACAGACTTTGACGCGTTCTACAGCGGGCGCGGACTGCGGAAGACCGGCGCCTGGGCGCACCCGCTGTCCGCCGTGGAGAAGGAGTCCGTGCGACCCCTGCTGGGCCTGCTGCGCGATTTGACCAACACCCTTGGGCGCGAGGCGGGTGGCGTCTTTTTGATGGCCACCTTCTTCCGTCTTCGGGTGCAGCCGCTCAGCGCCCGGCCTCACCCGATGTGGGCCGCCGAAGGCGTCAGCGCCATGCCGCTGGATGACGAGGAGGTGGAAGCCAGCGTCAGGTCCATCACCAACCTCCGAGCCGCGGACACGTGCAACGTAAAGTGCCCGATCTCTCCTTACGGGGCCTCGAACCCCGTGCCTGAGGTGAGTCTTGTCTTGTTTTCTTTCTGTCCTTGTTCGACTTGAGTCTAACTTTCTTTTTTATTCGACTTGTGTCTACTTGCTTCAGGGTCGCGCTCTGTTCATCAGCTTTCCTCCCCTCCCTGAGAACGGACCTGACGATGAGTCGAGGTTTGTCGAAGAGGATGACGAGGACGAAGAGATTCCTTCCGCGCATTCTCCCCGCGACGAGGTGGAGGAGGAAGATGAGGTGGAGGAACCCGCGAGGAAGAAGCGGAAGCTTCCGAGTCGCGGCGAGTCTGCCACTGCGTCGTCACCTGCCCGGGACGTGGACGTTGCTGAGGAGGAGGTCGTCGTGACGTCTCCGGGTGCTCGGTCTTCGGGTGGCTGGGAGGAACCTCTGAACGTTCCTCCAGTCAGCTCCGCAGCGCCACGTTCGTTCGCGCGGATGCCTTCGCCTTCCCTGGAGAGCTACGACGACGCCGGCACCCCCAGGTGAGCTTCTTTGCAATGTGTCCTTCGAGTTGTACTTTGTAGTTTCGACGTTTTGATTCGACAGGTGTTCTTGGTTTTGCTGCAGCCATCGCTCTGACGATGTTAGCTCCCCCCTTCGGGACGTGGAACTCACATCCGCCCCTTCGACTGGGTTGGGGACGCCAGTGGTGGTGGAGAAGGTGCGTGCTGAGCCTGCCGGTATTGCATCCTCTAGCCGCGTGCCTCCTTCGACTTCGGAAGACCTTGAACTCCTGGACCACGTAAGTCTTTCTTCATTTTTCTTGCGTTCTTGATTTTTCATCGGGTGCGCGATCAGCGCTCCCGATGGGAGTAGCCCCCGAAGGTGTGGGTGACTAGTATAGTCGCCCGCAACTTTATTGACATCTTGCTTTTGTTTCAGCCGTACTACCGCCAGCAGCTCGACGCAGCCGCGGCTTATGTTCGCCTGGAGAAAGAGAGGGACCAACTGCGTGCCTCGCTGGACCAGGCTACTGGGCGGGTTGATGAGCTTGAGAAGGCTCTTCACGAGTCTCGAGAGCTGGAGCTGGCGCGGGTCGCCCAGGAGAAAACTCAAGTTGGTCGTCTCCTTTCACTCGCCGGTGTTCTTGGGGGTAAGTTTCGGCTTGACGCCTACTGAGTCTTTGTTCTTTTTCTTATCCTGACTTTGAATTTTTTGCGCAGAGACTTGCGGTGGAACTCCTCCAGAAGATGCGTCGAGTGACACGGTTGACCTGGCGACCGCTGTTGGCTTCCTCGACCGGGTATGCGCCTATGCTTCAGACGCGCTGAAGAAGTCTTCAGCCGCGTTGCAGAAGTCGACTGGAGCTCTGGCCGTGGTGCATCAGAGCATCTTCCCGGGTGACCAGCCGCCGACGACCGTGGATGCCCTGGCTGCACCGTTTGAGGACGCGACCACCATCGCCGACTTCACGCGGTCGCAGACGGTACGCGGCTCCGAGCTCACCTTCCAGCTCCTATTAGGCCACCAAGTTCCAGGTGACTTCGAGAAGGTCGTCAGCGGTTTTCCTCGCAAACCCGACGGCCGGACTGCGTCGCTCAGTGGCGTGAAGGAGCGCGCCTCGTAGCTGGCTGCGCATCTTGTGGCACTCTTCGAGAGGGCCCTTGCTAAGGCGACTGAGGCGGCTGCTCGGAAGGGCCGTTCCCGGTCGCAGTCCGCGGCCTTAGAGTAGGCATAGCTGTAGGAATGCGGCAGTCGCCGCGATCTGTATTTTGAACTTCATGCTTGTAATGAATATTGCCCTGTCGGGTTTTTTGGTCTTCAATATTGATTTTGCTGAATTTCTTTCTTCTGAGTTGATCTGTGCTTCGCACTCGCATGATTGTATTGACTCTGCGTATCCCTGGCAGAGTGCTGCGCGTGATGATGCTCCACCTTCTCCAGTGGCCGCGCCGAGTGGCGCGGCTTCTTCTTCGGGTGCTCGCCGTCGTCGGGCGGCGTCGGGCCCTCCACGCAGTGCAAATGATCAGCGGATAATCACATGTTTGAAGAACAAGGTGGCGGAGCTTGAGGCGACCCTGAAGAATACGGAGCGGCTGCTGCATCGTTCTCAGTCGCATCCCACGGCGGAGTTCTCGCGACGTGAGGATTTTTTGCTTGGGGAGATCGACCTGATCAGTCGGCAGCTGCAAGGTATGTATCCTTTTGGCGGCTGCCGTCCTTGTTGGTTTTCCTTCTCGTTCTGACTTGCATTTTATGTGCGCAGATGTTAATCCTGACTGGGAGGCCGAGCGGGCTCGCGTTGAGGAGCGAGTCACCCGAGAGGCGTCCGGCGACTCCTACGAAGCTCGACGGTTCTGGGTGAACCAGTCGAGGGGGCGCGTCCTTGCCACCATGCTTGATCGTACGTGGCGCGCTTCTTTTCTTCTGGAGAGCTGCCGGAAGACACTTTGGCACATCAATCGTGTGTACTTCCCGCATAATGCGCAGCCGAACGGGTTGTCTGCCTTGCTGGAGAGGTTCCGCGATGGTGAAGGGTTGAAGGAGGTCGTCGACGCCCAACTTTTGGCTGGTGCGAACGCGGCGTTGGCATACGTCCGGATGCACCGGCCACATCTCCCGCTGGAGAGGGTGCTTGAAGGCCTGCCGGGTGACGACGACTTCGATGAGACCTTGGCGGCTGCGCGTCGGATTATCCGGCAGGTTCAGGACCTGAGCGAGCGCCTTGTAGGGCCCCTTGATGCGCCGAAGGCTGAACCTGCAGTTTAGAGTAGCTGTCGTCTGGTGTACAGGGTTAGCTATAGGGGGCAAATGTGCCTGTGTAAGTATGATAACAGATTGAAATACTTTCGAGTTATGAGAGTTGATCTGTTTACTCGAAAGTGAGAGTGCCTGATTTGATTTGCGACCTGTATGGCGCAGTCGCCTAGTATGCTAGGCAGCGGCCTAAGTTTTTCAAGTGTAACCTGTATGCCGCAGTCTCTGATTTTATCAGGTGGCGACTTAGGATTTTTGTAACTTGACCTGTATGGCGCAGCCCCCGAGTCACTCGAGTGGTGGCCTAGGATTTTGGCTAAGACCTGTCTGGCGCAGCCCCCGAGTAGGTCGAGTGGCGGCCTAGGATTACAAGTGTTACCTGTTTGGCGCAGCCCCCGAGTACGTCGGGTGGTGGCCTAGGATTTGGAACTTGACCTGTGCAGCGCAGCCCCCGAGTGGGTTCGAGTGGCGGCTGAGGATTTTCCTGAGAAGGCCTGTTTGGCGTAGCCCCCGAGTAAGTCGAGTGGTAGCCAAGGGTTACAAGTGTGACCTGTGTGGCGCAGCCCCCGTGTGTGGCGGACGGCGCCCTAGGATTTTGAACTTGACCTGTATGGCGCAGCCCCCGAGTCGGTCGAGTGGCGGCCTAGGATTTTTGACTTTATGCTTGTATGGCGCAGCCCCCGAGTAAGTTGGGTGGCGGCCTAAGCTTTTATTTCAACCTGTGTGGCGCAGCCCCCGAGTAGCTCGGGTGGCGACCTAGGATTTTGGCCATGCTTGTATGGCGCAGCCCCCGAGTGGTTCGGGTAGCGACCTAAGCTTATATTTCAACCTGTGTGGCGCGGCCCCCGAGTGGTTCGAGTGGCGGCCTAGGATTTTTGAGCTTCCTCTGAGTGACAGGTAAAGGAGAAAGAATTTCTTCAAATCACTTTATTGATTCTTGCGAACAGGCCGCCTCATTAAAACCCTTCCAGTCCCCTCAGGTACCCTGGTGAGGGAAAGAGTGCGTCTGAAACCTGCCGCCCTGGTTTTCTTGTACAATGGTTGTTTTGAACTAGGCGTAGAACCGGCGGAGTTGTGCTACGTTCCACGGGTTGCTGCAGTCTGCTCCTGTCTTCGAGTCCTTTAGGCGGTAGGCTCCATTGCCTATTGCTTCTGTTACGATGTACGGGCCCTCCCATGGGGAAGCGAGCTTGTGCACCTTCTTTTGCTTGAGTCGAAGAACCAGGTCGCCTGCCACGAACGCTCTTGGTCGCAGCCTCCGAGTGTGATAATTGCGCAGGTCCTGCTGATACACGGCTGACCGTGCCAGGGCGATGTCGCGCGCTTCATCCAGGGTGTCTCTGCTGTCTTCGAGTGCATCCTCTGCTTCCGACTCGTCGTAGGCGACTACTCTCGGTGCGTCGAACTTGATGTCGCAGGGGAGGACCGCTTCTGCACCGTACACCATGAAGAATGGAGTGTACTGGGTGGATCTATTTGGCGTTGTTCGTAGACTCCAGAGGACCGATGGCAGTTCTTCCACCCATGCGCCCGCTGCGCGTCTTAGGGGCACGCGTAGTCGTTTCTTGATGCCGCTGCAAACAAGGCCGTTGGCTTTCTCCACTTGTCCGTTGGACTGCGGGTGCGAGACAGATGCGTAGTTGAGTTTGATCCCCTGCTCTGAGCAAAAGTCCTTGAATTCTTCCGCTGTGAAGTTCGAGCCGTTGTCGGTGATGATCCCGTTTGGTACCCCAAATCTGAAGATGATTGATCTGATGAAGTTGACCGCTGTGGATGCAGTCGAACTTGTGATGGGCACGGCCTCGATCCACTTTGTGAACTTATCGACTGCCACCAGGAGGTGAGTGTGACCTCCGGGTGAGGATTTCTTCAGCGGGCCCACCATGTCCAGACCCCATTGGGCAAAGGGCCAGGCTAGTGGTATTGTCTTGAGTTCTGACGCTGGGGCGTGCGTCTTGTTGGCAAATTCCTGGCACCCTGTGCATTTCTTCACCAGCTCCTCGGCATCCTGCATGGCTGTCAGCTAGTAGAACCCGACACGTAGCGCCTTGGCCACCAGTGCCCGACTGCTGGCGTGATGCCCGCAGATACCCGCGTGGATGTCGAGTAGGATGGCTTGGCCGTCGACTGGATCTATGCACCTTTGCAGGATTCCTGAGATGCTTCTTTTGTAGAGTTCACCATTGATGACGGTGAAACTTTTGGAGCGCCTGATGATGCGCTTTGCTTCGACTGGATCGGTTGGCAGCTTCTGATGTAGTATGTATGCCAGGTACGGTCCTGTCCATGTGGCTTGGACTAGCATGACCTCCATGGGGACCTTGTCTTGGCTTGGCGTGTTGGCATCGCCTTTTGTTGTTGCTGTGCTTGCTGTACTCTGAGTCTTGATGGATCTCTGTGTGATGCACTCGAGGAAGACGCCGGGTGGGACTGGCACCCTGTCTGAGCCCATGTTAGCGAGGACGTCGGCTTCCTCGTTGCTTTCACGGCCAATGTGGCGCAGCTCGCAGCCGTCGAAGTTGCCTTCCCACTGATTGTAGAGGTCTCTGTAGGCGATCATGTTGTCAGCGATGGCGTCGCATGACTTCATGGTTTGCTGTACCACCAGGTAGGAGTCGCCGTAGATCATGAGGTGCGTGGCGCCGCAGTTCTTGGCCATCCGCATGCCGTGGATCAGGGCCTCGTACTCGGCTTCGTTGTTCGACGGCGTCGGAAAGTCCATCTGTAGGACATACTTGAGCTTGTCGCCTTTGGGGGAGATGAGCACGACTCCTGCCCCGGCTGACTTGAATTTCTTGGAGCCATCAAAGTACACAGGTCTGGGACATTTGGTAGCTGGGCTTCTATCCACTCGGTGGTGAATTCTGGGAGAACCTGGGCCTTGATGGACTTCGGGTGAGCATACTTCAGCCCCCATGGTCCTAGTTCGACAACCCACTTGGCGACTCGTCCTGTCGCGCGCTGGTTTGTGAGAATGTCTGCTAGTCCAGAGGAGCTTACCATCGTGATCGGGTGCTCGGAAAAGTAGTGGACGACCTTCCTGGAGGTCATGAAGACTCCGTATGCCAGCTTCTGGTAATGAGGGTAGTTCTGCTTGGACAAGGTGAGTACTTCGCTGAGGTAGTAGACGGGCCTCTGCACCGGGTGACTGTGCCCTTCTTCTTCGCGTTCGACTACGAGCACCGTGCTTACCACCCTGTTCGTTGCTGAGACGTATAGGTACAGCGGTTCATTTTCCAGTGGTGCCACGAGGACTGGAGAAGTTGTCAGTGTTTTCTTGAGATGGTCGAATGCGTCTTGCGCCTCTTGTGTCCACTCGAACTTGTCTGCCTTCTTCATCAGTTGGTAGAAAGGTAAGGCTTTCTCTCCCAACTTACTAATGAACCGGCTGAGAGCTGCGACTCGGCCAGCTAATCGTTGCACCTCCCTGAGCTTGGTTGGTGCTGGCATTGTGAGTATGTTCTGCACCTTCTTGGGGTTTGCTTCGATTCCTCTTGCGGATACAAGGTACCCTAGTAGCTCTCCGGCTGGTACGCCGAACACGCACTTCTCTAGATTGAGCTTGATCTGATATACGTCCAGTGCGGCAAAGACCTTGCGGAGGTCGTCGACTAGGGTATCCTCCTTTCGGGTAGTAACGACGATGTCGTCGACATAGACTTGGACGATTTGCCCGATTAGCCCCTTGAGGCATGCTTGCATTGTGCGCTGGTACGTGGCACCTGCGTTCTTTAACCCGAACGACATCGTCTGGTAGCAAAAAACGCCGTCGGGTGTGATGAAGGCTGTCTTCTCTTCGTCCTCGACTTTCAGCCTGATCTACTGGTAACCTGAGTAGGCATCCAAAAAAGATAGGCGTTCGCAACCTGCGGTCGAGTCGATGATCTGGTCTATCCGCGGGAGCGGGAAGTGGTCCTTGGGGCAGCATTTGTTGACTGCGGTGAAGTCAACACACATGCATAGTTTCTTCGTCTTCTTTTTCTCAACTAGAACCGGGTTGGCGACCCAGTCCGAGTCCTTGATCTCTCGGATGAACTTGGCGTGTAGTAATCTGTCAACCTCCATGGTGATCGCGTCTCGTTTGGGTCCTGAGAAGCGTCGCATGGACTGCTTGTCTAGTCTTGCGTCCTTGTGGACTTTTAGAGAGTGCTCGGCGAGTTCCCTGGGTATCCCTGGCATGTCAGAGGGTTGCCATGCAAAGATTTTCCAGTTCTCACGCAGGAACTCGACGAGCGCGCCTTCCTATGCGGGGGTCAGACTCGATGAGACCTTGACTGACTTTCCGCTGTCAGTCGAATGGACTTGGTGGGTGACTGTGTCGTCATTCGTGTTGAACGCTGCGTCTTTGGCAGGCTTCTTGCGAGCCGGGAAGATGGTCTTGTCGTTGTCGGCTGATATGGCCTTGAAGTGCTCTTCGATGCCGAAGAACTCGGAGATCTTGGCGAACTCGCGGTCGCAGCTGTTGGAGAGCCCGAAGTCGCCGCGGACGGTGATCACTCCTTTCGGCCCGGGTAACTTTATCATCAGGTAGGCGTAGTGGGGTACTGCCATGAACCTGGCAAAGCTTGGGCGTCCGAGGATGGCGTGGTATTGTGACTTCCAGTCGACGACCTCAAAGTCTATCGATTCCTTCCTGAAGTGCTCGGGTGTACCGAGGATGACATCGAGTGTGATTGTTCCCATGGGCGTTATTGCTTGCCCTGGTACTATGCCGTGGAAGGTGGTCTCCGATTCCGGCAATTTCTCTGTCGACCTGTTCATTCGTCTGAGGGTATCGACGAATATGATGTTGATGCCGCTGCCTCCGTCCAGGAATACCTTCTTTAGGCTGTAATTGCCGATCAAGGCCTCAATCACGAGTGCGGCGTGCCCGGGTCGGACTACCTCCGCTGGGTGGTCTGCCCTGGAAAATGTGATTGGTGTCTCCGACCCGCGCAGGTAGTCTGGTACCGCGCGCGGGCTGTTGATGGCTTGAAGTACTTGGCGTGTGATGATTTTCTGCCTCCTGTTCGACGGGGGTCCCTTCTGGATCATGTTCAGCTGTCCCCGTGCGGCTGGGTACGTGTCGGCTGCTGCCGAAGGACCTTGTTGCTGCTGCTGCTGCGGCTGGGGGAACGCTCCTTCCGCCTGCACTTGATTGTTGTTTGCGGGTGCTGCCTGGATGGCTAGCTGTGGTGCCGCTTGTATGGCCTGCACCGGGGCGATGATTTGCTGCATGGCATGGTAGATTTTTCTTGCTTTGCGGCAATCCTTTAACAGGTGGTTTGAACCCCACTTTCCTGTTGCCGGGTTGCGGAACGAGTGATGCTTACAGGGTTGCATCAGTTCTTCTGCTGGGGTCAACGGGCGCTTCCACTCGCGCTTCTGACTTCCCTCATTGTGGTCGATGCTGCTGCTGCCACGGTTGTACTGACTCGAGCTGGGCTGTCGACTTTGCTCGTACTATCGACTGCCGTCACGCTTGTCCTCACGGGGGGTTTCATAACCCGCCGCTACTAATTCGATTGAATCGTGGGTGTAACGTGCCTTCTTCTTTTGACGTGCCTCGCGCCAGTTGCTTGTTTCGCCTTCCTTTTTGGGAGAAGTTTCGCGGACATAGTCCTCTCCTTCGGCCCATTGGTTGGCTGTCTTCATGAGTTCTATTGTGGTCTTCGGCTGGAGCCTACCGAATTCCTCCCGGAGGTCGCGGCGAGCGACGCCATGCATGAAGGCGTCCATCACTCGATCCTCTGATACGGGTTCCATGGTATTGCGGAGGAGTGTCCACCTCTGGATGTAAGAGCGGAGCGACTCATCCTTCCCTTGCTTGCAGGCCTGCAACTCGATGTAGGTCGTCGGCCTGGCGAATGTTCCTGAGAAACTCTTGATGAAGTTATCCTGGAATTCCTCCCATGTTCGGAAAGAGTCATTGGGTTGGCTTGTAAGCCACCCGCGTGCCGAATCTGTCAGCATGAGCTGGATGTACCGCATTGCTGTAGTCGACGTTCCACCTTGACAGGTGCAAGCGATGAGGTAGTCCTCGAGCCATAGTTTTGGGTCTTGCTTCCCGTCGTATTTTGGTGTGCCAGCCGTCAACTTGAAGCCTTTAGGCATGCGGGTGTCGCGGATGTTGAAGCTAAAGCATGCTGCGCCACACGGCTCGAAGTCGCGGTCGGCGTGGTCGTTCGCGTGTGCCACGCTAGCCGAACGCTCCTTGCGGCTGCGGTCCACCGTCTTCTGTGTCAGGACGTCCCGGAGGTCCTTGACTGCCTGTCGCTGCGCCGCTGGGATGCCCGACGTCGTTGGTTCAGTCGCTCTGTTGCTTGGCCCCTTGGCCGCCAGAGCTTCTTCGATTGCCCTTATGAAGGCAATTTGTTGCTTGTGGAGAAGGGAGCGCGCGTCCCCCTCCGGTGGCTGCGTGAGTCGGAGGTATGTTTCGACTGATATCAGGGCGGCATTCGCCGTCTTTGGGACGGGTATCCCGTTTTCATCTTCGGTGACGAAGGACGAGTCGAGGTTACGGGTGAACCTTGTTCGATCAGCTTCTGCCATGTGGGGGACACGGGCTCTGGTTCGCCGTGCTCCCTGGTTCACCTCTGTGGAGGATGTGAAGGAGAGGGCGGCTCGCCTGGCACTCGATGCATCCGCGTCTCTTTTGCGCCTGAGAAGTTCGGCTTTTTCGGCGCGGATTCGTTCGCCTTCCTTGCGTAGCAAGTACTGGACCGCCTGGTGGTCTTCTCGAGGTGCATTAGGTGGCGGGAACGTGCCTTCGTCCACGTGCTTCATGGCTTGGATCTCCATGTCCCGCGTGATGACAAGTATCGTCTAGTCCGGCATGTCCACCTCCAGTGGGTATGCGGGTTCGTCTTCGTCGTCATGCGGTGCTGTGCCGGCCATGAAGACTTGCTTGGGGTAGGCATGAATTGGAGAGTTGGGGCTACCGCTGCTGCTTCTGTCGCCCGCTTCTTGCTCGGGGTCGAAAATTGCCGCAACGTGGCGCCCGGCGCACCCGCTGTCGCGTCTCTTCGCGATTGTCCATGTGCTCGCACTCGCCGGGGCGAGTGCGATTGGTTTGGGGTAGACTTGGGATCTCCACGAAGACGAGGGCGCGCGTGACATGGCTGTCGGATGCGGGCCCCTGGTCTCTCGTGCGGGTGCGACGGTGGAGGTGGATCTTGACTTGATCGACCGCACGACCGAGGTTGGGGTAGCAGACTCGATTCGCGCGGCCGCTGCCGAGATTGTCGATGTAGATGCCCTCTTCGCGGGTGCAGCTGGTGCGACCTCTGCGGGTGCGACAGATGCGATCTTCGCGGGTGCGGCGGTCGCGATATCCGCGGGTGTAGTAGATGCGATCTCGGCGAGTCCGGCGGTCGCGATCTCCGCGGGTGCAGTAGATGCGATCTCAGCGAGTCCGGCGATCGCGATCTTCGCGGGTGCGGCAGATGCGATCTCGGCGGCTTCAGCGGGCGCGATGGTCGGTGATTTTGGTGACGCCGTCGCGCGTAGCGCAGTAGTCGTAGACCTGAGTATGCCACGGCTATCTATGCAGCAGAATATGGAGCCGAAGGTGATGTGTATACCTTTGTCCAGATCGGCGTACACCGATTGATGAGCTGGCGAGTGGATGACGTACTCGAAGGAGCCGAATCGGATCGACTCCCTTATGGCGGATGCGCCGATCTTCATTGCGGATGGAGCCGGTGCGACCATGATCCTAGCACTTGTTGAACTTCCCACAGACGGCGCCAATTGACGAGGTGTTAACTCGGCAAGTCCCAGGGTTGTGCACCCCGGGTTGATTGATGGGGAGAGAGATGAGTGCAAGGTGATCACGACGGCTGACAAGCGAGTTTTACCCAGGTTCAGGCTCCCGGAGGATAACACCCTACTCCTGCTTGTCTGGTTATTGATGCGAGTAGCGATTACAATGGCGAGATTGCGATCTCGCTAGGGTTTGTCGTGGTGGTTATGAGCGTGTCCTCTAGGACGGGCAACCCTCCTGGCTTTATAGGTAGCCAGGTCTCGGGTGACTGGTACAGATACGGTAGGTCACAAGACCTAACCGAGTTGGACTAGGATACGAGGTACCCCGAGTGGGCCTTCTGCGGGCCTTTCCATCCTTGGCGCGGCCCAGGTAGCATCATCGTGGGCTACCCGCAAGGCAACCCCACGTCAATATGCAGCCCCCGAAGGAGGTCAATACAATGAAGTATTGGCAAGTGACTATGGTGGATATAAAATGACAAGTCTAAACTACATGAATATTTGGCTTGGTGGAGTTGTAGGCTTTTTTGCAGAAAGCAAGTTTGCTCCTATCTTTTGTAAAGCACTTTTATTTTCAAGACTTGGCACCAAGGGATGAAGCCCAAGTGCACCAATAATTCTTTCCTTAGCCAAAATTTTACTTCATGAAAACGGTGTTGAGATTCTTCCGTCCATCCTTGTCCAGCTGCTCGAAGTTGTCCATCAACGGGGACACGGCTAAGTACTCAGATTGTTGACTCTGCAGAGTTTGTGCACTTTCACCTTTAGACTCAATTAACCCAGACATCCTATACACGCGGAGTGCATTAAGGAAAGGATGGAATTGAGACAAGAACTTTCAGAAGAAGAATTCAACCATACTAGCAAGACCCGTTCCACCTATAAAAACTCTACATCTGCTTGTCAAGCTGACAGGTTGAAATCTCACAACTTAGTTTTTCAAGACAGAGCCCATTGTCAAAAGGCTGCACGGGAAGCATCTAAACTTGGAGGGACTTAGTAATCTCTTTGTTCCTGGGTGGCAACCACAAGTGCACTTTTGGGTGAAAACCACCGTGCTCATGGCCCTAAGTAGAATTAAATTCACCCTAGGCGAAGACAACCACAAGCACAGTCCCAAATAGCCAGTCAACATAAACCATAACAACCAATCCACCCAGGTGTGCATTTTAAGTTTAATACTTAGAAATATTTTCATAACAAAAACATGTAAACAGTTTTATAGCAAAGCTAAGCATCTAATAAAACTTTTTAAATGGTTGCGATAACATGGTAGAAGGGTGGCTACACTCTACTAGGAATTTTGCATAGCATAATAACTTAGTAATAACATTCCTATCATGCATACTACTCACAAATTCTACTAATGCATATAGGAAAATAATGGGTGTTTCATGAATGTCACTTGCCTTGGTAACAGGATGGACAAGCACAACAAGAATAACAATCACAAGGGAAACCTTACTCTTCTTCACAATCTAGCACCAAACAACACATAGCACAAATAAACACACAATTCCAACAAATAAAATATCAAGACATAAACATGTATGCATGTATGATATGATATGAACATCACCAAATAAACTTATTACAATTTTATACCCTCTGTTATTAAATGCATGAAATGCAATTTACAAAAATTTCTTATTTTAATTAACAATTAAATATTGAAACAACATAGTAAAAATAAGGTCCTACAACCCATTTCTTTCATTCATTTATGAAAGGTTTCAAATAAAACATAAGTTGATCTTTCTGGACAGAGGACAATAATACAAATCTTAAACAACTGGATTTACTAGAAAAGCATTTTTATTATTTAAGTTATGAATTTAAATAGCCGAAATACCAATCTGTTATTTACTCAAATTAAAAGGGTATCAAAAGGCAAAACTAATGAAACAAAAATAAACTACACGAGCAGGGCTATCCATGGATATAAATTCATCAAATTTGGACAAACAGAATGAAAGTTATGATTTTTGCAAATTTTATATGTTTTCTGTTTTAATTTCAAAATTTCTACTGAAATAGAAAAAGAAAAGGCCACGCGGCGCGATCTGATTGGTCGATACCGTTTCTACGCGGATCTGCGCGGAAGCCGTCCGATCTAACTTAAAACGAGCGCTCGAGATTAAACAGCAGAGGATCCGTTGGATCTAGATCCAATGGTCCAGATCTAAAGAGACAGAAACGGGCGGCGCTGGTCGTCGGAGGAGCTCCGGTGGCCGAAGAACACGGCGGTGTCATCGCCGGCGTCGCACACGCTCGCGATCTACAGCCCTAGGGGATGAACGGTTCATACCGAGATGGAGAGGGGGCCGAGGCGGAGAATCTGGCGCGGTGGCGGTCGTCGACGTGTCCTTCTCCTCCTGGAATCGCTCGTCGGAGTGGCTGGCGGCGGCGGCTCTTCTCGGACGTGGACGGAGGCGACGACTCGCTGCGAGAAAGGATACACGACCGTGTCAAAAAGGTGCGCGGCAACAAAAGGGAACGAGTGGGAGAGAAGAGAGGTTCTGGGTGGCCGGGATGTCCCGTACGGCGAGCTCTTCGGTGGCGGATATGGCGGCGATGCGAACTTGAAACGGGGCAGCCTTGGGGCGCGAGGGTTAGGATTTTTGGGGTGAGAGGAACGGCGGCGGGGTTGTGGTTATATGGGGGCGTCTACGGAAACCAATCCCGCAAGAAATGGGGTTGAGTTGATCCGGAATCGGATCGCTTCTCCAAACGCAAAACTCGGCGGGAGGTTGAAGAAGGGCGACGTCACGCTGACGTCATGGTGGGGCCCACGCGTCATTAACAGAGGAGAGGGCAGCGAGGACGGGCTGCTGCTGGGCTGTTCTTGTGCCTCTATTTGCTACGCGCGCACGAGGAGGGAAATGGGCCGGTCCTGGGCTGGCTCGGCCGGCTTGCTTCTCCCCTTTTTTTTTTGACAAAACATTTTCTGTTTTCAAAACCTGAATTCAAAAATGAATTTTAAACTTAACCAAATCATTTTAGAAAAATTTATAGAAATATGTTTTAGAAAGCTTAATAAATTTAGAATCTTTTGGCATTATACTTTCCTATAAAATAATTTAATAAAAAGAATATTATAAGAAGTACAAATAATCATCTTTATGGAATGAAATCCAATTTAAATTTATTAATAAATTTTTAATTTAGTCCTTATGCAACTTAAATGGCATGACTATAAGATGAATGATGCATGAATGCAAGGTTTTAAAGTTTTTAAAATTTGGGATGTTACATGAGTTTTCTGATCTGAGCAAGTTAAGTGCCTCGAAAAAATTCGTCTTTACGGACTGTTCTGTTTTTGACAAATTCTGCCATTTATTTTACATTGCCTCTTTTACTTTTTTCTAGTGGATCTTTTTGCTCCATGAAATACCAGTGGCTGTAGCTAATGTCCAGTATCATTGGTAATGATTGTGTACTTGCAGAATATGACAATTTTTTATTATGCACTGACCCTCTTATAAAGTTTAATTTGAGTTTGGTGTGGAGGAAGTTTTCAAGAATCAAGAGAGAAGGATGATATGATGTGATCAAGAAGATGAAAGAGCCTAAGCTTGGGGATGCCCTCGTGGGTCACCCAAGCATATTTCAAGAAGACTCAAGCGTCTAAGCTTGGGGATGCCCAAGGCATCCCCTTCTTCATCAACAAACTATCAGGTTATCTCTAGTGAAACTATATTTTAATTCCTTCACATCTTATGTGCTTTACTTGAAGCGTCTGTTTGCTTTTATTTATGCTTTGTAATTTTGATTTTCTGAATAAATTGTATCCTAGCATTCTTTTATGTTTATGGCGAAAGCTAAAAGCCGTAGAACTTATTGTTTTATGTTTGTGGCGAAAGCTGAAAGCCGCAGCGGTTAGGAAATACTCTCTTGTTTCGCTGTTAATTACTTGGAGAGTTTATGTTTAAATAAGTTGATTGGTGTTTGGTTTGAAACAGAAAATGCTACATGTGGTAGATGGTATAATGAAAAAAATATGCATGCTCTATGGATTGTTATCTTGCATGTTGTGGTGCTTGGAAATTGTTTTGAGCTCTCAAGTAGATCATGATTAAGCTCTTGCATCATGTAGTTAAAAACCTATCAGTGAAGAACTGCCGTAGAGCTTGTTGAAATTTGGTTTGCATGTTTGGTATCTCTAAGGTCTAGATATTTTCTAGTAGAAGTGTTTGAACAACAAGGAAGACAATGTAGAGTTCTATAATGCTTGCAATATGTTTTTATGTGAGTCTTGTTGTGCCAGTTGTCATCTTGTGTTCGCTTCAAACAACCTTGCTAGCCTAAACTCTGTACTGAGAGGGATCCGATGAATATTGAGTACTATGTCATTTGCTTCATAATATATTATGTGAGCGCATTATTTATGATCTTGAATGCTCTCTGTTGCTAGTAGATAAGTTGCACCGAGGACCTTGACGAGCCGGCATGCGTGGGGGTAAACCCATTCCACGGGCATTCGGTCTGATTGGGTTTTTCAGTGCTGCCGGGACTGGCGCGTACATATACACCGTGCCTTACTAGGTTTCTTCCTGTGATTGTCGCGTGAGTTTGGAAAGCACCAAGGACCTTTGGATGAGGCGGGATGTGTGGGGCTGGCCCATTCCACCAGCGCTCGGCCTTATTGGGTTTTGCAGTGCTTCCAGGACAGGCCCGTACATAGACACCGTGCCTCATGAGGATAGCACTAAGGGCCTTTATGAGGTGGCATGCGTGGGAGTGATACGTCTCAAACGTATCTATAATTTCCACTAGTAAAGAATAGGCCAAAGGCCCAAATGCAAATAGCCCATCTGTCCCGGTCGTATTACAAACCGGGACAGATGGGGGCCTGCAGAGGCCGGGCGCATGTGCAGCAGGCCATTTGTCCCGGTTTCAATCACGAACCGGGACAAATGGGGCGTGCCTCAAGGCACCAGACTATTTGCCCGGTTTGTGACTGAAACCGGGACAAATGGGTGGGTGCCTATATATACTGATCAGCAGCCCCCTCCCAAAACCATTGGAGGTATTTTTTTTTGAAATGGAAGGAGGGGGTGTGTGCTAGTCTGTTTTTTTGTATGCATGCAAGGTGTTTGATGAAATGCCCGAGAGAGTTCACGAAATGATTTGATGTACACTTAAAGAAGTTTATTCTTCTTTTCGATCAAGGTTAATTTTTCTCTCATTTCATTTGTAATTAATTGATACCGTACGTGCATGTTCAGTGTTTATTTGTCGATGTTCTGTGATGGTTATTAATATAATTCATTATATAATGCAGATGGACCGACAATGGATGTATGGTGACCGACGTACTGCCGAGTACATGACAGGTTTGAGGAAATTTCTAGAGAAAGCCCAGGCCCACAGTACCAATGGTTTCATGTGTTGTCCATGTGTCAACTGTCAGAATAAGACAGATCACCCAAACGCGAGAACCCTTCAAAGTCATCTTATTCGGCATGGTTTCATGCCCAGCTATAATTGTTGGACGAAGCACGGATAAAAAGGTGTTATGATGGAAGACAATGAAGAAGAGGAAGATGATGACAACTATCCTATGTTCCCGGAGTACGGAGATTCTGCAACGGTGGAAGCTGAAGCTGAAGAGGCACCAGATGAGACCGCTGACGATCTTGGTAGGGCCATTGCTGATGCAAAGAGAGAGTGCGGAACTGAAAAGGAGAGGTTGAAGTTCGACCAGATGTTAGAGGATCACAAGAAATTGTTGTATCCAAGTTGCGAAGATGGTCAGAAAAAGCTGGGTACCACACTGGAATTACTGCAGTGAAAGGCAGAGTGTGGTGTGACTGACAAGGGATTTGGAAAGTTGCTGCAGATAATTAGGAAGATGCTTCCAAAGGTCAACGAGTTGCCCAGCAGCATGTACGAAGCAAAGAAGGTTGTGTGCCCTCTAGGATTAGACGTGCATAAGATATATGCCTGCCCTAATGACTGCATCCTCTACCGCGGTGAGTACGAGAATTTGGATGCATGTCCAGTATGCACTGCATTGCGGTATAAGATCAGGCGAGATGACCCTGGTGAAGTTGAGGGTGAGCGTCCCCGGAAGAGGGTTCCTGCCAAGGTGATGTGGTATGCTCCTATAATACCCGGAAGAGGGTTCGCGAATAAAGAGCATGCCAAGTTGTTGCGATGGCACAAAGAGGACCGTAAGAAAGACGCGATGTGTAGACACCCCGCTGATGGGTCGCAGTGGAGAAAAATTGAGAGAGAGTTCCCGGAATTTGAAGATGACGCAAGGAACTTAAGGTTTGGTCTAAGTACAGACGGCTTCAATCCGTTTGGGGAGCAGAGCAGCAGTCATAGCACATGGCCTGTGACTCTATGTATTTATAACCTTCCTCCTTGGTTGTGCATGAAGCGAAAGTTCATTATGATGCCATTGCTCATCCAAGGCCCAAAGCAACCCGGCGACGACCTTGATGTGTACCTCAGGCCATTATTTGAAGAACTTTTACAGTTGTGGCGGGAAGAAGGTGTACGGGTGTGGGATGAGCACAAACATGAGGAATTTGACCTACGAGCTTTGCTTTTTGTAACAATTAACGATTGGCCTGCTCTTGCTAACCTCTCAGGGCAGTCGACCAAGGGGTACAATGCATGCACACACTGTTTGAGTGAGACTGAATGTTTATATTTGGATAAATGTAAGAAGTGTGTGTATCTGGGGCATCGTCGATTTATTCCGATCAGGCATACCGCAAGGAAGAAAGGCAAGCATTTTAAAGGTGAGGCTGATCACAGTAGGAGGCCTGTCAACTGTACTGGTGAAGAAATATTTGATATGGTAAAGGATCTAAAAGTAATATTTGGAAAGGGTCCTGGAAGACAACAGGTTCCGAAAGACGCTAACGGGCACGCACCCATGTGGAAGAAAAAATCTATATTTTGGGAGCTACCATATTGGAAGGTCCTAGAGATTAGATATGCTATCGACGTGATGCACGTGACGAAAAATGTTTGCGTGAACCTGCTAGGCTACTTGGGCGTGTACGGGAAGAAAAAAGATACAGAGGAAGCACGGGAGGACCAGAAACGTGTGAAAGAACGAGACGGCCTAAGTCCCGAACACTACGAAGGTCCTGCCAGCTACGCTCTTACCAAACAAGAGAAAGTAATATTCTTTGAATGCCTGAGCAGTATCAAGGTCACAGCTGGGTTCTTGTCGAATATAAAGAGGATAGTAAATATGAGACTCCAAAAATTTCAGAACCTAAAGTCTCATGATTGCCACGTGATTATGACGCAATTGCTTCCGATTGCACTGAGGGGGCTACTACCGGAAAATGTTCGAGTACCCATTGTGAAGCTTTGTGCATTCCTCAATGCAATATCTCAAAAGGTAATCGATCCGGCGATTCTACCAGGGTTGCAAAATGATGTGGTCCAGTGTCTTGTCAGTTTTGAGTTGGTGTTCCCTCCATCCTTCTTCGATGTTATGACGCATTTCCTGGTTCACCTAGTCGAAGAGATTCAAGTTCTCGGTCCTTTATTTCTGCACAATATGTTCACATTTGAGAGGTTCATGGCAGTCTTAAAGAAATATGTGCATAACCGTGTTAGGCTAGAAGGAAGCATCTCTAACGGCTACGGTAACGAGGAGGTCATTGAGTTATGTGTTGACTTTATTCATGACCTTAAGCCGATAGGTATTCCACAATCACGACATGAGGGTAGACTTAGTGGAAAAGGCACACTAGGAAAGATTTTTTTTTTGTATGGATGGACATTCTTTCACTGAAGCACACTATACAGTTCTACAAAGTGCTACCTTGGTGGCCCCGTATATCGATGAACACAAGAATCTTGTACGCTCTCTACACGCGGGGAAGTCTGACAACTGGATTGTACGTACACACATGGCGACGTTCGGCGGTTGGTTGCGAGCACAACTTCAAAATAAAGACAAGGTTGATGAACAGTTACACTTGTTGGCCAGGGCACCATCTACAACTATATGTAGTTTCCATGGGTACGAGATAAATGGGAATACATTTTACACGCGTGTCCAAGATAAAAAGAGCACGAACCAAAACAGTGGTGTTCGCATTGATGCAACAAACAACAATGGGCAGAAGAACACATATTATGGTTGCATAGAGGAGATATGGGAACTTGACTATGGACCTTCTTTTAAGATCCCTTTGTTTCGGTGCAAATGGGTCAATCTGAAAGGCGGGGTTGAGGTAGACAAGATGTACAGAATGACAACAGCGGATCTAAACAATCTTGCGTACAGAGACGAACCATTCGTGCTAGCCAATGATGTGGCTCAGGTTTTCTATGTGAAAGACATGTCTAGCAGACCCAAAAAAAGAAACATCCTGGGAGTGGAGGAGCCGAGGCGTCACATAGTTCTTTCAGGAAAAAGAAACATCGTGGGAGTGGAGGACAAGACAGACATGTCAGATGATTATAATAATTTTGATGAAATTCCGCCTTTCGTAGTGAACATTGACCCAATCATCAAGTTGATTGAAGAAGATGCTCCATGGTTCCGACGCAGAAGAACTGGCGGTGTTGTGTGATGGAGATGTTGGTGCGATATGTAATAATTAATATATTAAACTTTTTATATGAAGAAGATGCTCCATTTTTACCTGCATATCAAATGGATCTGTCGGCGTTGATAGAACAAAACACACGATTTCACCTGCATACAGCCCCACGGTGGCTCCTGAGTGCCTGCATATCAAATGCACCGTGGGGCGAATGCAGGGAATCCGAGTAATTTGTATATATTCCTCAGTAGATGAATTGAACTATTCTTTTGATAGAACAAAACACACGATTTCACCTGCATACAGCCCCACGGTGGCTCCTGAGTGCCTGCATATCAAATGCACCGTGGGGCGTATGCAGGGAATCCGAGTGATTTGTATACCACACCACCCGGCTAGGCACTAGAAGGAGGAAACACTGAGTGCTCGCCTCGTCCGAGAGGGGGCTATATATAGGGTCACGGGCTCAACCAGTGGTACTGATAGTGTTGATCCAACAGCTCTCAAGTGCTCAAAAGAAGCACACCCCTGATCCAACGGCTAACAAGAGTTTCAAAGAAACACACGATCCGTGTGCTTCTTTAGTCCCGGTTTGAAACTGAAAGCGTTAATCGAACAGCTCAGAAGCAATCAAAAGAAACACACACCTGATCAAACGGCTTACAAGTGCTTGAAAGAAACACACGATCCGTGTGCTTCTTTAGTCCCGGTTTGGAAGTTAAAGTGTTGATCGAACAACTCAGAATTCCAAAGTTTGCAAAAGTTATACAAATTCACATTCAAAATAGTTTTAAACTTATTAAAATAATGGTTATAGAAAAGAGAAAATGTTTTTGTATTATTTAGTTAAATTCAAACACTTTTCATATTGAAAGTTGTTTCAAATTCCAAAGTTATTTAAAACAGAAAACAGAAAAAGAAAAGAAAAAGAAAAAGAAAAAACCCCATCTCTCCCGGGTGGTGGCTCAGCCCGGGACAGATGGGGTGCTATCTATCCCGGGTGGTGGCTCAGCCCGGGACAGATGGGGTGCTATCTATCCCGGGTGGTGGCTCAGCCCGGGACAGATGACCCCTATGTGTCCCGGGCAGAGCCACGACCCGGGACATATATCATTCTGCTATAAAACCAACACTTAGCGCTCCGGGCCGAGCAACCACCCGGAGCAGTTCCCTTTCCTACCGAAGTGCTGCCGAAATTTCCCGTGAACCGTAGCCGCCGCCGCCTCCTTCCTCGACTCCGGTTGGGCCTCGCCGCCACCTTCCTCCTCGACTCCGCCCCCTAGGTGAGCCTCGCGCGTGCCCCAAACCCTAGCTCGTGCCCTCTTTCTCTCTTTGCGCGCGCGTGCCTCCTATCGCCATCTTCGGCTCCGCGGGATCGGTCGTCGCCCGTGACTCCGGCGACCTTTTGGTCCCTCACGCCGCGAGTTCGATTCCCCGCAGGCTCCTCTACCAGGTGTGCATGCTCTGCGCCCCGCGCGCATACGCTGCCGGCCGCCGCGTGCTCGCCAGCGCCGTCGTCGCCCGCTGACGTCAACGGTGTCTGGCTAACGCATGGGTCCCACCTCTCAATGAATTATTAATTACAGAAAGCGCCTAAATAAAAAAATCATATCTCCTCATGTCCAGTTCAGAAAAATGGAAATAAACTACCAAAAATTTCAGAAAAATATATCTTTCCATCCAACACATTGGGAATTAGTATGCGAATTAGTATTTGAAAACTTGTGTATGTAAATATAAACGTGTGTACGTGAAATTAGTATTTGTAGCATGTGTATGCATATGTATGTGAAAACTTGTGTATGCAAATAAATGACTTAGTATTTGTAGCATACTACCATCTCCATCTCCTCCCCGTTGTCTCCTCCCCGTAAAATTACAATTTTGAATCTACGCAGCCGTCCGCGCGCACGTCTCTCACTGCAATGCCTGTAGTTAGTTGAAGTTACTTGTGTATGCAAATAAATGACTTAGTATGAGTAGCATGCAAATTAGTATTTGTAGCATGTGTTTGTTAAATTATTTACAAGTTATAATGTTACAATGCAGATACACGGAGCCACCGCCGCCGCCGCCCTCTCGGAGCCCTAGCAAAGTTCAAGATACTTCAAAGAGAAATGTATAAGAGAAATTGAAATACTCGATACGAATCAAATATGATTGTAAAATTCAAATGTATTAATGTATTTGTACAATTCAAATAACTTTGCTCTGGTCTGAAATTGAAATGTGTTTGTACAATTGAAATCCCTTGCAGAAACTATGGACACCGGTAGAAACCTTGAACAAGAAGAGGACATGTTCGACATCATCCGCAAAAGTGATGGATTGGACCAACAAGAAGAGGAACACTTAGACGATTTTACCGGGCAATTTCTGAACGAGCCCGGTGATGGACTGGAGGAGCATTCAGAAGGAATAGACGTCACCGACAGTTCAGCTCACCGACAGTTCACCGACTCTACTGTTGGAAAGTCGGCCGCCGAGGTAGATATATGCCCTCAAGTTTTTGTCTCCGTTGAATAGATTTGTGTGTATACATATATTAACTATCACTTTTTCTTGTGTTTAGCCGTCGGCAGGCCATGAACCGGGACCAAGCAAAAAAGCAGCTGTGAAACGAGGCGGGCCACGAACCGGGACCAAAAAGCTCCAAGGGAAACAGAAGTACCACATCGACGCAATCAATGAAAAAGGAAAACCGATTGCTCCCGCTAACCACGCAAGGAAATTTGTAGCTCAGTGCGGAGTCATCGTTCGGGACAGACTCTCCATCAGGGCTCAAGAATGGTATAAGCCAAAGGTGCCAAAAGAGGGGGTTATTTATGTCTCGAATGAAGACAAACAACTCCTTTGGGACGATCTCATGCAGAATTTCACTTTACCGGAAGAGGAGGATGTAGAGAAGCCGGTTATAGAGAATCGATGCAAGGCCTGGACTTATATTGAGATGGGTGGATTGTTCCGCAGCTGGAAGAAAAGGCTAAACAGGTTCATAACTGAAGGTAAGACTCCAGAATTTGTCGGAGTCTATGAAAAGATAAAAGACGAGTGGCACGAATTTAAGGCGTACAAGCAATCGGAAGCCGCTAAGATAATCTCAGCGAGAAATAAGAAAAATGCAGACAAAAAGATATATCACCATAACATGGGGTCAGGTGGCTACCTGACGGCCATGCCTATGTGGACGAAAATGGAGGATGATTTTTTGGCTAAAGGTATAGACATCGAGACACCGTGCCTCATGAGGGTAGCACTAAGGGCCTTGATGAGGTGGCATGCGTGGGAGTGATACGTCTCAAACGTATCTATAATTTCTTATGTTCCATGCTTATATTATACCAATTATTACATGTTTTATATACAATTTATATCACTTTTATGCATTTTCTGGGACTAACTTATTAACAGGAGGCCACAGTGCCAGTTTCCTGTTTTCTGCTGTTTTTGGTTTCAGAAAAGTTGTTAAGGAAATATTCTCGGAATTGCGTGAAACAAAAGCCAAAGTTCCTATTTCCCCGGAAGCATCTAGAACACCAAATAGGAGTAGGAGGGGGGCCACAGGCCAGCCACACCATTTGGTGGCGCGGCTACCGCCTCTGCCGCGACATGACGTGGTGTGGGGCCCACGACCCTCCACCTACATCTCCCTATCGCCTATTTATACCCCCCGACAAATAAACCCTGGGTACCCGATCAAAATTCCAATAAAAATCCCGTAGCGGCCGCCGTCGTCGACCCTAGTTTGGGAGGGTTCTGAAGCTCTTCCCGGCACCCTGCCGGAGAGGGGAATCATCACCGGAGGGATCTACATCACCATGCCCGCCTCCGTGCTGATGCGTGAGTAGTTCATCCTTGGACTATGGGTCCATAGAAGTGGCTAGATGGTTGTCTTCTCCACTTGTGCCATCATGTTTAGATCTTGTGAGCTGCCTATCATGATCAAGATCATCTTATTGTAATGCTACATGTTGTGTTTGCTGGGATCCGATGAATATTGAGTACTATGTCATTTGCTTCATAATATATTATGTGAGTGCGTTATTTATGATCTTACATGCTCTTCGTTGCTAGTAGATGCTCTGACCAAGTAGATGCTTGTGACTCTAAGAGGGGGTATTTATGCTCGATAGTGGGTTCATGTCTTCATTTAATCTGGGGAAGTGACAGCAACCTGTAAGATTGTGAATGTACTGTTGCTACTAGGGATAAAACAGTAGTGCTTTGTCTAAGGATAATTGTGCTACTTACATTACACACTTTGCCTAATGCAATAGTCTGTTGCTTGCAACTTAATACTGAAAGGGGTGCGGACGCTAACCGGAAGGTGGATTATTAGTCATAGATGCGGTTGGAACGGTCTATGTATATTGTTGTAATGCCTAAATGAATCTGACACTAGACACCATGACTTGTACATGCATCATTATGCAGTTCTTTATTTTGTCAATTGCCCAGCTGTAATTTGTTTACCCGCATGTATGCTTTTATTTATTTATGGAGAAACACCACTAGTGAACTGTGGACCCCGGTCCATTCTTTTACGTTGATAATACAACCTACTGCAAGCACTGTTCTTTTCATTCTCTGCAAACAAACATCATTTTCCACACTATACGTTTAATCCTTTGTTACACCAAGAAAGTGAGACTGACAATCTCACTGTTAAGTTGTGGCAAAGTATCTTGATTGTGTTGTGTGCAGGTTCCACGCCAACTACACGCCACCAAGAGTTTCTGGCGCCGTTGACACCTTCAGAAGAGCCTTCATCTTCTACTGGTGCGATAACCTTGGTTTCATAACTGAGAAAAAACTTGCTGCTACTACATCACACCTTCCTCTTGGGGTTTCCCGACGCTGCGAGAGCATCAGGGAGCTGGCCCAACCACTAGCACTTAACCTTCGTGGGTTTTGCGGCGCCGTTGGGCAGACTCTGGCCCAAGCAGCCACCGTGCCTAGCCCCCGCTCACGCGATACTTAGGAAAAAAACCTTAATAAATTTGAGTTTGTAATACGTATCGTGGGGGGCGCACTTACCATTTGAAAAGGAGATATTCATTACACGAGGTGTTGTGGCCGCAAGGTTACTTCCAATGAAGGTAATAGAAGAAAACGGATGTCGCAGCCTGGCGCGAAGGGCTTCTCCTGCCTGGCCTCGTGCATGGTGCTTCGCGAGGCGTGCGCTATATGACGCGCCCGAGGTACGCACCGTCCTGGGGCTTTAGCTCTTGGTCTGTCCCTTCTTCCGTCGCGGGCTTTCATCTTCCCGCGGCCCTACGAGCCGCGACCCTCTCCTGAGCTCGCATCTGCCTTCCTCGTTGGGGGTCGCCGATGTACCCGACGGCATCCTCATCGGGGGGCGAAAGCGTCGTTCTTGACTTGTGTGCCTGCTTCAGGGACAACAAAGAAGAGTTTTCGTCGCGGCGGATGGTGATGACGCCGCTGCTTCCCGGTACTTTAACCACATTGTAAGTGTGATGCACCGCTGCCATGAGCTTGGCCAGCGCTAGATAGTCTAGGATGGCTTGATACGAAAGGCCAATGTGCGCTACGTCGAAGTCCAAGCTCTCCGTGCGTTTGTTGTTCTTGTCGCCGAATGTCACCGACGAATGAACCTGTCCCAGGGGCACGGTGACCCCCGCGGTCACGCCCTTGATTGGCTCGGTTGGGCGCTGCTTCGAGCGGCTCACCCCCAGACGGTCGAAATCCTCTAGCGAGATCATGTTTAAGCCAGCGCCTCCGTCCACCAGTGCGTTTGGGACGACGACCTCATTGATTGTGGGTGTGCAGACTAGGGGGATTGTCCCTACCGTCGCGGTGGTCTTCAGATATTCGCTCGCGTCGAAGATCAAGTGTTGCTCGGACCACTTGAGGGGCCTGGGGAGGGTTCCCTCAGGGCACGCGGCATTCACAGAGCAGGCTGACCCGGCAGCGTTTTCGTCGGGTGTCACCGCCGGGGAGCCACCAAGCAAACACGCCAAGTGGCGCTCCTCGGGTGGATTGCCGTTCCTCTCGTGGCTGGGGAAACGCCCCTTCCCCCTGCGATGAGCGGTAGTAACCCGACGCTCGGCCTGTTGATGCTTGTAGATCCCTTTGAGCTTTAGGCAATCCTCCGTTCTGTGCGAGTTGAGCTTGTGGAAGACACAGAAACGGGGCTCCTCTGGTGGATCTGCCGCTGGTGGGTCTGCCACCCAATCCTTCCTCTTGTGGCGGCGTAGTTCGGCCTTGGGAGGCTTGTGGCGACCTCTTTGCTTCGAAAAATCTGTCCTTTCTCCGCCTTGGAGCACCTGTTCGCCACGTGGAAGAGCTCAACTACTGGCCGTCCTTGCGCTCGCCTTCTGAACTCGTTCCTGATCTTGGAGATAGTGGTTCCTTCCACGAAAGCAGCGACGACGTCCTCATCACGGCTACCATCCAGGCGCCTGTACTCTTGGCTGAAGCGTTACGTGAATCTTCGCAGCGTCTCTCCCGGTTTCTGCTGCACCGACCGAAGGTCCGCGAGGCTTGCGGACGAAGTGCCGCTCTCTTGAAACTTACTGACAAATTTTTGGCAAAGGTCGGCCCATGAGGTGACGGAGCACTCCGAGAGGTTCCGCAGCCAAGCGTGAGCCATCCCCTTTAGCG
The DNA here is from genome assembly GCA_026929855.1 of Poa annua. Classification (NCBI taxonomy): domain Eukaryota; kingdom Viridiplantae; phylum Streptophyta; class Magnoliopsida; order Poales; family Poaceae; genus Poa; species Poa annua. Next base: position 49,910,580 of record CM049428.1, read on the forward strand.
CTAGGGGGAACCAGTTTGCCATGACCCGGTCGTCTCCACCTGCGGCTTGGATGCACAGGGTGTAGTGCTGCAGAAACTCAAGTGGGTTCTTTGTTCCATCAAAACGGGGTGGACCTTCGGGCCGGAAGTTGGGAGGCCATGTGACCCGCCGGAGGTCCTTGCAAAAAGCGACACAACCTCGGCTGTAGGTGGATGCTTCCCCCGTGGAAAGGGTGCCGTGCCGGCGCCCGGCTGCCGCCAGGTCTCTTAGCACACGCTGTCGGACGATGGTGACGCGGGCGTCCTCTGGCTCGCGCTGGATGGAGCGAGCCCCCGTGCGTCCCCTGGCATTGTGCGGTGGTGGACATACGTCTGCTGGGGGTGGGCGTCCGTCTCCCGGATCTCCGTCGGAGATGTTAGGCGAAGCCCCATCCCGACGCGGTTGTCGCGAGGATGAATGCTCCGGCGAGCTATCCGTCCTGCGCTGCATGCCGCACCTTTCTTGGGGGCAACGTGGCACAGCCTTGGGCCGGCCGCTTCTGCCTTGCACCAATTCGAGCAGGTCCCTTACGAGATGCAGCCTGGGGCCTGGGGCCGGCCGCTTCTGCCTTGCATCCCGGACGTGAGTCGAGGTTGGTGGGCCTCCTGGTGTCGTAAGGCCGAATGCGAGCGCCGTCCTCGCCGACCCGCCTTCGGCGGTGGTCGCCGGTGCTGCGGGAGCTCTCGTTCGAGCTGTGCGCTTGGCGGCGGCGAGAATCACTGCCGTGTCGCCCCATGGTCAAGAGAGTGTGGTTCTCGAGGCACGCCTCCAAAAGCCCCCTACCTAGCGCACCAAATGTCGAAATATAGCCTCCGAAGAAGCTATGTGTGGGTATCGAACACTGGGGGCCTTAGAGCGATGCCTCTGACCTCACGAGGCTCGACGAAGGAGGAGAACAACACTACATAGATTGACACTTTGTTTACCCAGGATTAGGCCACCATGGAGGTCAATGCCCTACTCCTGCTTTGCTATATTGCTTGGTAGAACCCGAGGAGCTACAATGATGAACGCCTAGAGATTCCAGGGTTTGTGTTTATAATGCCTGAGCCCTTAGCCATGCCGGGGTCTAGCTCCTTTTATAGGCGGCTGGCGGCCTTCGTCTTCAAACTCCATAGCGGGAAGATCCTGAATGTGTCCAACAGTGGCCCTGCCCTTCTGTGGCTGCTTTGGCAAAAGTAGCCGACCAGATCAGGCCTACGGCCCTGCTCTGCGGCACTGCGGCTTGTGCTCTTGTCCCTGCAACTACAGTCGCAGCCCCTTTGGCACAGGATCGGTCGTCCTTTGTAAATAGGAAAGCAAAAGGAAGAGGACAGTAGTGGACCGTGGCGCCGTCTTGCACCAAAGTGGTAAGTGTCGAGAGCACAACCATGGACGGTCATGCTGGTCTCGCCCTTTAATCACCGAAGAGGTAAGCCCTATGAGTCGTCGGTCTGCCATGTGGGGGGTGATGAAGACCTCTGATTCCCTCGAGGGGCCCGTGTTCTATATGGGCACAGGAATTCCCTACACGGGTGCCCCTCGGGAGGTCTTGTCCAAATCCTCCTGAGGGGGCCTGAAGAGGCGAGCGGTCGCCCTTGGGTGACGTTCACAGGACACCTTCCGTAGGCTCATACGGATGAAGAGGTCGCAGCCTCGTGAGGCTCGGTCCTTTTACTCTGCTCCAAGTTAGGGCACGGCTCAACATCCTTACAACATCGCGGGGAGGCCCGACCCAAGGTACCCTGGTTTCCAATGGGCTGACAAAGACAATAATAAAAGATACAAACTGGACGAATGGATTACCGGTTGCATAACCGCACTAGTTGGGAGAGGGCTATCAGTGGCGCATGGATTAGGGCATTATGTGGCGCACAGAGGAAAATGAGGGGTGCGCCACAGAATCCTCGCCACTAAATTTTAATTCTGTGGCGCACCTGCCCCATGCGCCACAGAAATTTCTAAATTTCTGTGGCGCACCCATACCCGTGTGCCACAGAAATTTATCAGTAGCGCATGATTAATAGGTGCGCAACAGAAAGAGTTGCGCCACAAAAAATTATACCATGCGCCACAGACTATATAACAGGAATTTTCGATTTATTTTTCCTGCTGTACAAATATAGGTATATATACAGGATTTATACAGATATATTATAAGTTGACACATATATATTAAACCAGTACATGAATTAAAACAAACACATCACATTCATTCGAGCCCGAGATATACATACATATATATAGTAACAAGAGTGCCGAATCTTACACAAGTCATGATACAAATGGAGCCCGAAATACAAAAGTTCATCATTTCATCGTTTCATACATATAATGTGACCAAATAGTTTACATATCGGCGATCGATGATGATGAGCAAGATCAGCGGGAGAGCACGATCACGTAGCCTTCTTGATCGGCGCCGGGAAGGTTTTGTACATGTCCTTCGTCGTCCACGTCCTGGTGTCCAGTTGGTACTCTAGGCATTCTTGGATGTCCTCCTGAGGCAAACCTGGAGATGGATTGGGAAGTATTGGTTAATAATATAAATAGAGTGTGAATTATTCATCTAGGTGTAAAATTCTATAATAAAGAAAGCACTTGAAATGCGAGTGAGGCAAGCTAGGCGTGGTTTTGTATTACATCCTACCTCTAGCGTAGTGGAAGGCCCCCCCTTTTGTCATGACATCTTCGAGGATGATTTGTGATAACTGCATCTGGATGCGATGGAAGTCTTCTCTAAGTTCGTCATTGGTGATTTCCCCCGCACATTTGGTCCATTCTCGGAGCTGTTGTGGCAACCTCGAACTCTCTGCATCCCAGACATACCCTTTAAGGTGATGGAGGGCATAGAAGGCATCCTTCATGCTGCCATCTTTCTACTTGATGCAAGGGAAGTCGGTCACATGCCTAAAACGGTGTGTTCCGTCCTTTTGGTAATATTGCACGTCCTTATGGAAGAGGCCTCCTTTATGGGCGTACACCTCGAGAGCCTGATCGAGAACACCCTTTATGTTGGTGTAGTCTTTTTTAATCGTACTCCTTGAGTCCAAATAAGTGGCAATGGACAACCTCGGGCTTACGGATATGAGTACGCGGTACTTGTCCCTGCTTAACACAACGGAAAGGATCACCAATGGAAGAACTATATGATAAAACATAAGTTACGACATCGGCGAGCGGATGTGTACTTACTCGGGAAAGAAAGGCACAAGAAGGCTGTTTTTCCTCTTGTTTGTCAACATGAACCTCTCGACGTACTCCGTCTCCATGGCCCGTATCCCTGAGTCCATCAGCTGGCTTTCACACATGTAGTAGGGATTCGCTACCGAGACGAACGGGTTTGCCTCTCTCTTGATCTTCCGTGCCAGACTTAGATCATATAGACGGACCAAGTTATAGTCCAGCCATTTAGAGTGAAACAGCTTGAAGACGTCCTCGTACGCTATGAAGAATATATCCGCGGGGCCTGATGGACGAAGTCCAAGTCATTTGGCACCTTGCCCGTGAACACCGGGTAATTTGGTTGCTTCTCTTTGATTAGGATGCCCTCTCGCGCCAAGAGACACTGATGCAAAGCGAGCACGGGTCCACGTGCGAGATTGTGCAGGTCCGGAGGCATTATCGGTTTACCAGCATCATGAACTCGGGTCAAGCCATCCTCCCGTGGTGGTACCATTTGTTCATCCCGGTTAGTCCTAGGAGCTGGCTGGCTCGCGGAGGTGCCTGCCCTACTTCTCTTCCTTTGCTTCTTCTTCTTCACCTTCGGGGATTGCACATCATGAATCGACTTTAGGAGTGTGCCAGGGCTAAAAATGTTACTCGAATGAGGTTATTCGCCGGCCTCCGGAGGCGTGTCTTGAGATAAACCTTGGAAGTTCAGGCGCTGCGAGCATGTATTGGGACGAATAGGCATACTGCGGGGGCTGCGGAAGTGTTCGTCATCCAAAGGAGGCATGTACGAACTATCGAAGGCGCCAGTGTTGAGGAAGCCATCGACGTCATCGCCATTATTATCATCATCATGATCATAGTCGATGACTTCAAGTTGAGGCGCAACGGCTTTGTCTTTGGCTTGTTGCGGTACGCTCCCAACAATATTTGGTGCCAGCTTGTGGTGGCGACGACCGGCCCTTCCTTCCGGGTGCTGGCAACGGGTGCTTGTGGCGCCGGCTCGTTCCCAACTGGTATATGTGGCGGCCTCGAAGAGGGCCGAACTATAGAGGGCCTAACCTTTTGTGGCGGCTTCGAGGTGGCACTGGTGGTGCTCCTGACCCCCCCAAGATGAATTTGGGTGTTCGGCCATTCCATGAGCCACTTGACGCAGGCTCCAAGGACCACGTGCTCTTCATCGGCTCCCAAAGGTTGCATGAGGGGTCGATGTCATGGAACTGAGGCAATACCTCATCCAACTTGATTCTCATCACAGCCTCGTTCATGCGTTGGCTGTGCATTTGGGCACTCTTTGGTTGTATGACCGTGGCCTTAGCAACATCCACCAACTCGCCGCCGGCCCGCACCGTATGCAGGAGTATGCAAGGCGTGTCCTGAGAGTCAACACATGCATGTTGGGCATCATGAGATGGAAGTCATCAAAGGCATAGTTAATTATCGAAGCTGTCGCAAACTAAATAATTGGTTACCTTGTCTATTGCGTTGAGCTTCTCTAATGTTCAGACAATGGCGCCGGTGCCGGCGGTCGGCCTCTGAACATTTGGTGCCGGAGGTTCCATGGGGGACTCGGTAGGGGGCGCCTGTGGCACACTATGGAGGGGCGGCTCGGCAGCGGTGTTGGCCGGTGGGGTCACCATATGGCTGGAGGTGCTGCCGGAGTAGCTGGGCACGTGTATCGGCCCCTGTCGACCTCCCGCATTCCAAGCAGCTATACTCTCCATGAACCCAGGGGGTAAGAACTCCCGGATCCCCTCCTTCACTAACTGGCTCACCGTGCTGGAGTCCACTTTCTCCTGCTCTAGTGTTTCCACCTTCTTCCTTAGCTCCAGAACCTCGGCGCTATCCCTACTCGGCTTCCTCCTCTGCCTTCTCGTCTGGCCGCCGTCTGTGCTGTAGTACTAGAAGAACTTCATGCTCGTACCAAAGCCGGACACACGGCCTGGTGACGTCGGCGCCATGGTCTTTTCCCTCTCCTTGTAAACGTTCATCGCCCTGTTGAAAGTCGTATCCCACGGCTCCGTCGAGCCCTGGGACGACGGGCCGGCCTCTGCGTTAGCCTTCAACTCATCTTCCTGCAGACAAAGCAAATTAAGGTGAACCCATATGCATGTAGGAATATGGCTCCGCGGTAATTAAATTCCTTACCAGATGTTTTCAAATTGCTTCACGTTTGCATCGTCGGTAACGAATTCCCCGGTCTCGTTGTTCAGATAGTAGCGGGACCGGACAAAGTTCCTAATCTGCTCGTCCGTGATTTTATGCCATGGGTTCTCGTTCCCCAGTTTAGCAACCTCGGCATCCTCCTTGTCCCAAACGGGCTGTTTTCATCGGTAACCGCCGCTTCCTAAACGGTGGTTACCTATGTTCAGGTCCCGCATCTTCTTCCCCCACTCGGTCCATTTGGTAGAGTCCTCGCTATCTGTTTACAACTTGAATGCGTCGAACTCTTCTTTGTCGAGCATCGGCTCTTTGGCTTTTATCATCTCCCAGCTCTCACCCTTCATAATCTTCCTCTTCACCCTGCATTTCCAGCTGCTCAAGGCGGTGCTCATCTTTGTGATGGCTAAACGGTCCACCTTTTTGTTGAATGGCTCCGGGAACCTGTATCGTTGGTGAAGATTCTTGATGAGGGTGTCGACCAAAGCCTCATTCCCCTGGCTTCTGAGGTCCTTCGTGTTGATCGACACGCTTTCCCATAGGATGCACCCTAGTTGCATGCCGTATCCTCTCGCAAGTCTCTCGGGCTGCACTGGGAGGCCACTTGGCGTGACCTCAGTGAAAGCGTCTGTAACGTTGGCGAGAGCTTGCGGTGTCCGATCCCTGCTTGGCTTCTTATTCTTCTTAGCAGGCGGGTTTCTACCATCGGCCGTTGTGGGTTCCTCCTCCTCCTCATGGCCGCCACCAGCATCTCCATCGGTTGTGGTCTCATCTTCCTGATGGTCGCCACCACTTGTACTAGTTTTGGCGGCATCCTCCAACTCTTGGGACATAGCCCAGAAGGTCTTGTTGGCGTTTCTAGCATCTTCTTCGACACTCATCCTCTTAGAAGGGCCGGTCTCCGACATGTTTGCACTACATTAATTAATACAACAAATATAAGTAAAAATAGACTTAATTAAGTACTAAGATACCCCAGACCATGCATTACCCCATATGTCCTTTTTTAGCAAAGTCATGCTCAAATTCACTAAAAATTACGGCATAACCTTTGCTAAACAAGGACATATGGAGTACCCGAATTTGCCGGAACGGAAGTTAATCAACGTTCCGGCGATCTGAAGGGCCTCACGGGGTACCTGCAAATCATGTTGTCGGCATCGCAAGCCGACAACATCCACATAGACGTCAGGATGGTCGGAGCACAAACAACCACGAGACGATGGTCGTGGAGCACATGAACTCCACACAGTGCATTATAAGAACATAACACAGTGCATATGAACAGAACACAAGCATATGAACAGAACAGTGCATATGACAGGCATTATAAGAACATATGGTATGCAACCAAAATTTTTTTGCCTAAGTGGACAGTTTTTTTGCTTATACCCTACAGTGAAGACTACAAGGAAACAAGCGCAATACACATAGAACTGCCACGTTCCCCATTCTTGTTTGACGCACATATATATACTCCAAATTAGACACTGACAAAGAACAAACCAACAACTACAAATCCGCAGATTTCAGCTCCCCAATGCTAGTAAAAAACACACAAATAAAAAGGCTATTGTAGCGAGCAGCAGCGAGCACAACAGCGAGCAGCACCACAAGAGAATTTCCCCAAACACCTTGCGTGCAGGGTTCAGTACGGGAGGGGGTGGGGCCATGGCAGGAAGCTCACCGGGGTGAGGCCGGAGCGGGGAAGAGGAAGGGGACGAAGGAGGGCGGGGTCACGGCGGCAAAGTCGAAGTGGACGGCGTCGAGCCGGACTCGTCCTCCTCGAGCAGTGGGGCGCGGCGTCGAGGCCGTCGGTGGCGCGGGGAGGTTGCCGGCGACGAGGTTGGGCAGGGCGCTTGCAGGGATGGGCGGGGGCGGCCGGCGGCAACGAGATGGGGCACGGCGGTGGCGTGCGGGAGCAGTTTGTCGGGCGCGGCGAGGTTTGGTACTTAGGCGAATTTGGAATGGGTGTGAGAGGCAGGCGTGGGCGGGCCCACGTGTAAGCGACAGCAAAAGAATTCTGTGGCGCATCCATGACGGATGCGCCACATAATTCTTTTGTTGCCGCTTACACGTGGGCCCGCCCACGGCTGGCTCATCCTTCAACATTCTGTGGCGCATGGCTGGGTCAGGTGCGCCACAGAATTATAAGATTCTGTGGCGCATGTAGTGGATTGGTGCGCCACAGAATAACAATGACTGTTATTTTAAAAACCTATGCTAGTCTTAGTTTAGGCAAACACATCCTTATATCTAAATGGTTAGCACAATTTGTTGAAACATTGGACCTGAGCAGGCATGTTCGAATCCTGTTTGTGTCAAAAAAAAATTGTACATCATTATATTTTAGTCATCACATACACATATATATGCTTGCATTGTCTCGTACACATACATACATTTTAGTACATCATTAATTTAGTCATGACATACATAGATATATGCTTTTGTGTCTCACACACACAAAAAATGATACACCAAAAGAGTCTTCTTTGTCGATCTCGGGAGGTTTCGAGAGAGCTAGCTTCTCTTCTTTCCCTTCTTCGCGGTTGAATACTTTAGGCCGGGCACCTTGAGATTTCTTCGCGTGAAAGGACAACCTTTAGTAGGTAGGGAGGTCTTCCTTGTGTGTTTGCTAGTAGTCGGCATGTCGAAGAACTTGTCGAATTCCTCCTCGATCTTCGGATCACCGTTCTTGTCCAAGTCTTCCTCGTTGACGTCTCCTTCCGTTCCGATGATGCTCCTCTTTCCCCTCCTCGCGACAACACGGCTAGGATTTGACGGGTCGGTAATGAAGAAACATTTCTCAACTTGGCTAGCGAGTACCCATGGCTCATTTTTCGGGGAGGCTTTCTTCGATTTGGCATTGGGTATAACCATGGTTGTGAAATACCTTGCTTCTTTGACGACGTCCTTGGCCCATCTCACACGGAACATTGGCACCGACTCTCCACAGTAGTTGAGCTCCCATATCTCCTCCTTGGCAGTAGCCTCGTCATCGCCGTATGATAGCATAGTTACTCCTGAGTTTTGATATTCACTATTCTTGTCTTTTTCCTCGGTGGAGAAACTATAACCGTTGATGTCGTACGTCTGATAGGTCCTTACGTTCTGCCCGGGGCCCTGTGATCAGGAGAAGGTGAGTTTTTCATCTTCCGTAGATGGTCTTATTCTCGTTGCTTGAACTAGTTGCCTTTTCTTGAACCTATGCGTGAAGGTGGAGTTGTGCTCTCTAGATACGTTTCTATTCTTCCTCGGCCGACCCTGGACGATGTAATTCTGCTCGATTAAGCTTCCACCCAAGGTTTGATCAATTGTAAGTGTTGTAGCACGACCCGATGAATCCTGTCGAGGTCTTCTTTTTGACCATGAATGCCGACAAAGACTGAGTGGTAGCCCTCGCGGTGACCAAATCCACCGAGCCTGCCGAGGTGCTTTTTGGTGGGCAGACCAACATCCTGGTCCTCGGTGCTTAGATAATTCTGGCAGCAGGAGATGCACTCGTAGGTTAGAAAGCCCTTGGCCATGCTTGCGTCTGGACGGGCTCTGTTGCAAACGTATCCTTTCATCACACCGTTCTGCCTTTCGAACGGCATCATGTAGTGCAGGAACGTCGACCCGAGCTGCTTGATGTCCTCAACGACATGGAGAAGGAGATGCACGCAGATATCAAAGAATGCGGGCGGGAAGTAAATCTCGAGCTTGCATAGTATCAACACGATCTCTTCATGTAGCCTGTCGAGCTGCTTCACGCCGATCGACTTCCTGTTGATGACGTCGAAAAAGTTGCACTGGGCAAGCAGCGTATCTCGGATGTGATCGTCCATTATCCCTCGGATCGCAACGGGAATTATCTGCGTAATCAGCACGTGACAATCGTGAGACTTCATCCCGGTGAACCTCTTCTTCGTTGCGTCCAGATATCTGCTGATCTTCCCCGCGTAACTGTGAGGAAATTTGACTCCTACGAGGTACTTGTAGAACTGCTCGAGCTCCACCGGACTCGTAGTGTAGCAGGCAGGGGGAAGCACCATTGTGTTCTTCTTTACCCTTTTGCGGCGACCTTGAGTCCCTTCTGTCTGATCATCATCATCGTCGTCGTCGTCATCACTATCGGGTGCCTGAAGCTCTTTTTTTATGCCAAGCATATTTAGATCAGATCTTGCTCTCGTCCCATCCTTGGACTTTTCTGGCATGTTGGAAAGAGTGCCAAGTAGACTCTCGGTGACGTTCTTCGTAATGTGCATCATATCAAGGCTATGGGGCGTCTTGTGGGCCTTCCAGTACTCCAAGTCGTGGAAAACAGACCTCGCTTTCCATACACCCATCAGGGGATTTAACCTCGGTCAATTCTTTCCTGGCGCAGGGCACTCCTCCCAATTTCTCAAAAGCTCGTCGATTTCAGTGCCGGTCCTCTGGCATGGGGCTCTTTCGTGCTCGTTTTCACCATCGAACAGGTCACCGCGTTTCCTCCACAGGGTGATCCATGCGAAGCCACCGTCGAGCCCCTGAGAAGACGGTTTTCGAAGACCCATCCCTTGGTAGCTGGAGATGCGGGGTCCCATCCATGCACCTGACACATGCGCAGAATCCGGGGCCTACATAGGCTAATACAATGAGCATCCAGGATAGTCCTGCACCATCGTGAACAAGGCGGCTCTCATGTCGAAATATTCTCCAGTGTAGGCATCCCACGTACGGGCTGGCGTCTCCCACAACATGGCTAACTCCTCTTTCAACAGCGTGAGATACAAATATATGTCGACCCCTGTTTGTTTCAGCCCCTGGATGTGAATGCTCATGTGTATGTACCTTTGCTTCGTGCACAGCCAAGGGGGAAGGTTGTAAGGCCATACAAACACGGGCCAGGTGGTATGTGTCACTAGTAGGAAAAGGCTTATAGCCACCAGGATAGCACTGGCGAGCAAGAAAAAATGACCGCCAGCGCTGTTACCGCTGGCGAACGCATAGCCGTCACAGCCAGCGGTAAAACTGCTATCGCTGGCGGACAACGAAACCCGCTCGCCAGCGCTCTATCTGGGCTGGGCGGGGCTGTCGCCGAAGAACACCGCTGGCGAACGCGATCCTTGTTCGCCAGCGGTAGATGACATAGCGCTGGCGAACATAGAAATGTGCCCGCCAGAGGCAGTGTGGCGGCTGTATCCTGGCTGGGGCGGCGATAGTGGCAACTACCGCTGGCGAACAAATAGCTGGTTCGCCAGCGGTCCAGATGCGGCGCTGGCGAGCTGCATCCTTGTTGGCCAGCGGTAACCTGGGACCAGAGCATTAAATTGCATCACCCACCTCCTTTCCCCTCCATTAACTCCATTGAATTCTCTCTCTACCACGAGCCAACCCGAGAATTTGCTCTTTTCCCCCCTCAAATACTCTCTTTTTAGCCAATAAAAACTAGATTTTTTGATCTAGCTAAACCACCCCAAAAACCACTTTCCACCAAAAAGTTTTATCTCACAATCCCAAAAAATAGTTTCACCTTTTTGAGCCAATCCATAGCCATTTCGTCGGTGTTTCGGCTTGGTTATTTCTTGTCCTACATGTATTGAATCAAAGGTCGAGCTCTATTTCTATGAATATGTGTGAAATGAACAGTATGTATGTAAAATTATGTGAAAATGTCAAATTTTGACATGAAGTGCATGAAAGTGGGATAAATTTGTTAAAATTTGTGATGACGTGTAACACAATATGTGTGAAATAGGAGAGTGATGCCGATTTATTGCCGAAATGTTGATTCATTTCCGTTTCGGCAAATTTCAGTACTCTTTCTTATTATGACCTCTACATATAGAAAGGTCATGGCGAAATTTTTCGTGATAAGAGCGGTATATGTATTATATGATTCTCATGAGTTTGTTCTACACTTTGTATGCGAACGATAATGGCTGCCATGAGTGAAGCTGTAGTGAACAGATATCTAAAACACGCGACAGAGGACATGTTTCGACATAACCGCACAGAGATAAGATGTCCATGTCGAAAATGCAAACTAGTGGGATTGATCAACCTTTTCTCCAGAAAGTTGCTAGAGCACTTGCTCATGCGTGGTTTCATGGATGGCCACACTCAGTGGTTGAGCGATAATGGCCGCCATGATCATGAAGGTAATGAGGCACCTGCGACAGGAAATGATCATGATAATGATCATGAAGAGCCTCTTGATTATGATGGAGATCATGAACATGATCACAATAATGATAACGAAGAGCCTCCTGATCATGATGGAGATAATGAGGTGGCAGAAGAAACAGCTATGGAAGACGAGACACCATTAACTTTACTCGTCCAAGAACTGCTTCTAAAGAAGACCACTAACTCCAGAGTAGCTTCTAGAGAGCAATCTAAGTTGGCGCAACTCGAGAAAGATGCAAATACTCCGTTGTATCCAGGTTGCGGTGCAGAAGATTCCCGTTTGAATGTTGCGCTCAATGTTTTGCAGATGAAGGCAAGATACAAATGGAGCGATATAAGCGTCGATTCTAGTCTGGAATATTGGCATGGTGTCCTTCCTGAGGACAACACCTGTCCAAAAAGTTGTGATGAGGCCAAAAAAGTCATTTGCCCTTTTGATTTACCGGACGAGAAGTATCATGTGTGCATTAATGATTGCTACATTTATCGGAAAGAGGATGCGGAGAAGACAAAGTGTCCAGTGTGCGATGCCGCTCGATACAAGAAAGGGAAGAAAGCTCCTTGCAAAGTTGTTTGGTACTTTCCGCTGATTCCCCGTCTCCAGCGGTATTTCACGGACCGTAAGGAAGCTGAGCTGATGCGTTGGCACGCGGAAAGAAAAAGCAAGTGCTCAAAGATCCAAAGCGTAATGAAAATATAAATCTGACACACCCTTCAGATGCAAGTCAGTGGAGAGCAGTTGACGCTGAATATCCAACCTTCGGAGCAGATCCAAGGAACATCAGGTTGGGTGCGAGCACCGACGGGCTTAATCCGTTTGGCAGCCAGAGCAGCACACACAGCACCTGGCCCATGTTTGTATGGATTTACAACCTCCCGTCCTTTGTGTATGAATATTTGGTGTATGAATATTGTGTATGAATATTGCGTATGAATGAAATGTGGATGCCGGAGATTGGGCTTGTGTAGCCTATTGCATGTTATGAAATGTTTGCAGGTACACATGAGACCCTTGAGTTCGCCGGAATGTTGATTAACTTTCGTTCCGGCAATTCGGGTACTCGATATGTCCTATTTTTAGCAAAGGTCATGCCGAAATTTGTTGTGAAATTTTAGCATGACTTGTGTTAGAAATAGGACATATTTTGAGTATTAGCTAGCTATGTTCTTTCTATTATATGTGTATTAACTATGTTCTTTCTACTCATTAGAAACACGAGTCACAACTCGGAGGCGGGGGGTTCTCGGAAGAGAAATGAAGACCCGATGGAGGAGGACGAGGATGCATATATAAATATGCTTGGGGGCGACGCAGATGATGAGATGGAGGAAGCACATCATGATGTCGGTACTACTAGTGGTGTCGGCCATGAGGACACATCAGGCAACGAGACCGCCGGCAACGACACCACTACTAGTGGGGCTGGCGATGGCACGTCCGGTAGTGAAGCCAAGCGTGCACGAAAGGATAGGCGTCCCAACATGCTCAAGACCCTCCGCGAAGCTTTCGATGAGGTGCACCCCAAAAGTGGCGTGCCTACAGCGCCAATAAATGTCGTCAAAGGGTACGGCAACACCTTGGGATGCATTGTTCGAACCTTCGGCAACCTCAACACCGAAGGCCTTCGGGATAAAGGGAATTCTGCTCCAGCCTTGCTACTCATCGAGAAGGTTCACGCACGCTACAAGTTCCCTACCGAGTACGAAAGCCTACATCCGCGGAAGAACATTGCAAACTCATTCGCTCTTGGCAAGTTCACCAAAGCCTTCTCCACTTGGAGATCGAGTGTGCGGGAGAAAATCTCTGAAGGTGCCGCTTTTGAGGAGATACATAAGAAGTGGCCGTCAATTTCTGAAGAACACTACAATGATTTTCTCGCCAATGAGAAGCTCACTTCAAAGATAGCGCTTCGGGAATGGGGCAAGAATATGCATGGCAAGAACATAGCTCCCCACAGTCTCGGAAGCCGCGGCTACTCGGGAAAAGAACCCATTTGGGAAAAGGAGGACGCGGAAAGGGTAGGAACAAACCCGTATGACGTGTTCGAAGACCCGCAAGCAAGAAAATTTATCAGGGCCCGCTACAAGAAAGACCCCAAATCCGGTCAACTTGTCACCAACGCGAAGGTGAAGGACCTTGAACAGAAGCTTGCGGAGGAACAACAAGCTCATGCACAAGCTCAGTCGAAAGGCTCCTCAACACAGGTCCTTGGCCCATGGGACAATCCTTTCCACTGGGCGTATAACACGGTAAAGAATGTGTCGCCGACTAAAGGCCCGCATCTTGGCCGTGTGGTGGGGGCCGGCAGTGCCCACAGACATGCCTTCTACTACCCTGAGACTAAGGAGGAGCGAAAGGAGAGGAAGAGCAGCGTGGAAGCATCTCTCAGGAAGGAGTTGGCGACCGTCAAATATAACATTCCGGTGCAAGTCTAGGACACCGTGGCCAAGAAGATCAACGCCATCCTTCCTACCCTCTGCGAGACTATCGGAAATTGGTTTGTCTAGTGTTGTTAAGATGAAAGAACATGTGACGCCCGAAAATCGGTACTATGTAGATTTAAGCGTTCCCGCCGAAATCCGCATAATAACGATTTTTGGTCGCCCACCAGACATAATGTGCACGCCGAAACATGCGCATTATGTGGGTGGAATTGTGATAACATTACAATAGTTCCGATACATCCACAAATACAACAGAAGATATAAATACAACAACGACTCGAACGAGTCAAGATACAAATGTTACAATACAAAGATTCAAATGACAGCGGAAGCAAAATAGTATCCGACTACGGATAAGATACAAATTGGACTAAGAGTCTTGAAGATAAGCAATGGCGCCATATCCCTGCCCAGCCAAGCCGGAGGGATTCCCAAGCTAACGTCGTCTGACTTCAAACCTGTTGACTGCACATAAAGCACATCCCAAAAGAGGGTCAGGGCACTCCCTGGCAAGCAAAACCGACTTGCCTACTTTCTACACCATCTCCCAAAATATAGGGGAGGTAGACTTAGCGGCAGCAGCACTAGCAACCTAGAGAGAGACGCTATAACTTCCGTCTAATTAGAGAGGGATAAGAGAGCGCATAAGTAAACAGCTACTACTAGCACCAATCATAACCCATTCTCGAATTAACCCCCTCAACCAAGTATGAGGAAGCAATTCGGGAAACTCACACGTTGAACAATTTTAGTTACCATTTATTGTGAAGGTAATTCTATATTACTAATCAGGTTAATTAACAATGATTAGGTGTAAGTTGTCTAGATCTCATTAGTCGGCAACGCACCAAGTTGTCCATAACCGCGGACGCGGCTCATCGATAAGATTATACCCTGCAGGGGTGCACTACTGGACCCATACTCGCATGATCAACCCAGTCAAAAACATTAGGGCCTTTCAACCCAACTCTTTTCCTTCACCGCAACAAGTCTACGAGCCACGGGAGCTATGCTGGTCCCGGCCAAAAGGGTGCGGACTCCCGCAGGACACACCCCTCCGCACCAACAGGCCGCGCCCTATATGCATGTAACAAGGCACACCGCCAAAGTAAAATACTACACTAGTATCATCAATGCATATGAGACAAATGGAAAACCCGAACTAGGTGTGGCTCCCGGACAAGTTGAAGTTCCAGTCAAAGTCGAGAGGGGCTCCATAGGGCCTCCCACAAGTGGTTAGTGCGCTCAGTCTTGGATTAGGGGAGCAAGATCTCAGTTCCTAGGTCGACACTTAGCAGAACAAAGCACCTCGCAAGGCCTTCCGCCGGTGCCTTATCTTTTAATTATAATACCCCAATATAATACAACATTTTATTAAGGTAGAATAATCTATCAAGCTAAGCATATGAAATAAAAGACCAACTGACGACTCGCACAACCAAATCTAAGCATGCACTTTGACTCGCAAGGCTAACAGATAAACATACAACAGGTGATGGGATGTGGGGATAAAGCTGTATCGGCTGCAGGATAACATATGATGGGATCGCAATAAAGAATCGTAACTAGGGTAGCAGAGATCAACGGCAGGAATGAAAGACAATGTATAGGTAAACAAGCAAACTTTGCTTGCCTGGAATCCCGCATGGAAGCAGATCTTGTCGTTGCTCACACTTCTCAACGCTGTATCCGCGAAGAAGCAACAAACACTGGAAAGCGTTAAAGATGCACTTTACAACTACGGCAAAAGATTCAGCATGATCATATGGGAATGATGCATGGCATGGCAAGATGCAATATAATACAGGTAATCCAAATTACGCGGGAACACAACCCCGGCAATTAATATTTAGGTGCAAGTTATTTATCTACTGAACAATATTAAATGTTGGTTAACATGGTAACACATGGCATGGGTGATCTAATTAAAATAAATGGAATAGGGCAATAATTAAATTAAGCCCCACACATTCCATATTCAATTATTTAGTTGCAATTAACAAATTACACTAAGCAATTTAAATAACAGATGCAAAATGGCATACAAATGGCATATTAATGTTCATTGCATTTTATGACAAATAAACATATAAAGATTATTTAATTTGGAGTTATAGATTAAAAGTTATTAGCATATTAAGTTTAGGGGTGTTTCTGCAAAAAGCAGGGACCTGTCTGTAAAAGAAAACTTGCTGGTGGGGGCTAAAGCACTAAATCCGAGATGGAAGGGACCTCTGCGTAAAACTGCAGGCGCAGGGAACTCTCCTCGGCTTTTCTCACCAAGGGGAAACTACCCCGTGCGGCTGTCCAGCGGGCCCAGAGCCACGCTGGCGCGAGTGGGTGGTGCGGGCTCCCGCGGTCACTGACCCGTGGGGCCCGCCTGTCAGGGGGTGGAAAAGAAAAAGGGTGGGGTTTTCCGGGGAGCTGGGGATCGAACCCCCGATCTCGTGCTAGAGCGCGATGGCTGCGCTAGCCACTAGAAACGGACGGTGTTGGTGTTAGGTACCGCGTTACACCGTTTTTAAAAGGAAACAAAAGCGAAAACGACTGACGAAACTGAATCTCGACGAACAAGTTTCAGTCTTGCGGACGCGACAACGACGACGACTGGAGCGAGCGCTGCTCGCACCCCTGCTGATCCAGGAGACGAGGATGCAGGTGCGGTGTGCGTGCGGTGCAGGGTGCAGCGAGGTGCAGTGCACAGGGGGCGAGGAACCGAGCCAATCTTGAAGCTTGGAGCTTCGGTCGGCCATGGCTATGGCGGAGCATGTCGAGGACGGGTTCGACGATTCCGACGGCTAAAACAAGGAGGGGAAGGTGGGGATGGAAGGAAAAGCTCACGGTGAGGGGGCTCGGGGTAGTGGTGCAGCGTGGGGAGGTGCGAGGCCGTCAAATTCCGGCGGCGGAGGGGGCCGGCCGTGGCGGAGACGGAGACGAACGGGGACGAGGTTGACGGCTACGAGTGTTCCCGGCTCGATTCCTGCGGGGGAGAGGTTGGCGGCGACGACGCGGTGCTCCCGGGCTCCTCTGCGCTCCTTCGACAGCCCCCGAGCATCGGCGCGATGGTGAGGTGCTCCGGTGGGCTTTTTCGTGGAGAAGGAAAAAACAGGGGAGGAGAGGGGAGAGTGGCGGCGGCGGATGGGGGAGAAAGGGGGAGGCTAGGGTTTCGGGTTCGGCTGCGGGGAGGAAGGTCTTAAGGAGGGGGAAAGTAGGGAGCATGGGCACATGGTGGGGCGACATGGAGCTTTTCTTCTCTGATTTTCCTTCTCTGCTCTTTTCTTCTCTTTTGACCGTACCGAGGTGGGAGGAGAGGAGAAGTGGGCTGGTTGGAGGAGAGGAGATGGGCCAGGTAAATGGGTTGGGGCCCAAGAAGGCTTTCTCCCTCTGAAAAAAAATGTTATTTCTCTTTTAAATGTTTTTCTGTTTTTGTATTCTAAAACAAAATAGAAAATAATTTGTATAAAGAAACTTTATAAAAAGGCCTTAGTGTTTAAATAGGCAAATTAATAAATTAGTTTTTATAATATTTGCAAAAGATTTAAAATACACATTTTAATTAATTTGAAATGCATTTGAATTCAAATTGTGTGATTTGAATTTAAAGGGAGTTTAAATTTAAATGTAATAAATTAAATGAAGTGACCAATGCATGATGAAATGATGACATGATGATGCACCAAAGAAAACAACAAAATCTAATTGGGGATAAATCCCGGGGCGTTACAACCGACACCACTAACAAGGGATCGCGTCCCGCGATCCACGCCGAGACCACAAGAAGAGAGGGGTAACTACCGAGTCTTCACGCTACGGGATGAAATTCTCGACACCACTAACAAGGGATTGTTGCTCCACCTTGAAATTCTCGACACCACTAACAAGAGGAGTGGATCACGTCGATGAAGATTCGTGAAGATCGAACCCTAATAGGATAATAGGCAAGAAATCGTCCACCCACACGTAGGATCCTAAAACTTTGAAAGTTTGGATAAGAGAAGAGACTCCAAATCAAATAAGGTAAGAGGAGAAGTAGAATAGAGGTAAGGAATAAAAAGAATCCTATTGAGATATTTCCAAAATAATTTTTAGTCAAATAGTTTTCGACACTCTATAAACAACGACCGTTAGCGAGGTTATCCTACAGGCTTTTGCGGACCCGCTGCTTCGATAACCATTCGTATCGAAACAACAAGGAGATCGAAACCAAGGCTCTGATACCACTTTGTGACGCCCGAAAATCGGTACAATGTAGATTTAAGCGTTCCCGCCGAAATCCGCATAATAACGATTTTTGGTCGCCCACCAGACATAATGTGCACGCCGAAACATGCGCATTATGTGGGTGGAATTGTGATAACATTAAAATAGTTCCGATACATCCACAAATACAACAAAAGATATAAATACAACAACGACTCGAACGAGTCAAGATACAAATGTTACAATACAAAGATTCAAATGACAGCGGAAGCAAAATAGTATCCGACTACGGATAAGATACAAATTGGACTAAGAGTCCTGAAGATAAGCAATGGCGCCATATCCCTGCCCAGCCAAGCCGGAGGGATTCCCAAGCTAACGTCGTCTGACTTCAAACCTGTTGACTGCACATAAAGCACATCCCAAAAGAGGGTCAGGGCACTCCCTGGCAAGCAAAACCGACTTGCCTACTTTCTACACCATCTCCCAAAATATAGGGGAGGTGGACTTAGCGGCAGCAGCACTAGCAACCTAGAGAGAGACGCTATAACTTCCGTCTAATTAGAGAGGGATAAGAGAGCGCATAAGTAAACAGCTACTACTAGCACCAATCTTAACCCATTCTCGAATTAACCCCCTCAACCAAGTATGAGGAAGCAATTCGGGAAACTCACACGTTGAACAATTTTAGTTACCATTTATTGTGAAGGTAATTCTATATTACTAATCAGGTTAATTAACAATGATTAGGTGTAAGTTGTCTAGATCTCATTAGTCAGCAACGCACCAAGTTGTCCATAACCGCGGACGCGGCTCATCGATAAGATTATACCCTGCAGGGGTGCACTACTGGACCCATACTCGCATGATCAACCCAGTCAAAAACATTAGGGCCTTTCATCCCAACTCTTTTCCTTCACCGCAACAAGTCTAGGAGCCACGGAGCTATGCTGGTCCCGGCCAAAAGGGTGCGGACTCCCGCATGACACACCCCTCCGCACCAACAGGCCGCGCCCTATATGCATGTAACAAGGCACACCGCCAAAGTAAAATACTACACTAGTGTCATCAATGCATATGAGACAAATGGAAAATCCGAACTAGGTGTGGCTCCCGGACAAGTTGAAGTTCCAGTCAAAGTCGAGGGGGGCTCCATAGGGCCTCCCACAAGTGGTTAGTGCGCTCAGTCTTGGATTAGGGGAGCAAGATCTCAGTTCCTAGGTCGACACTTAGCAGAACAAAGCACCTCGCAAGGCCTTCCACCGGTGCCTTATCTTTTAATTATAATACCCCAATATAATACAACATTTTATTAAGGTAGAATAATCTATCAAGCTAAGCATATGAAATAAAAGACCAACTGACGACTCGCACAACCAAATCTAAGCATGCACTACGACTCGCAAGGCTAACAGATAAACATACAACAGGTGATAGAATGTGGGGATAAAGCTGTATCGGCTGCAGGATAACATATGATGGGATCGCAATAAAGAATCGTAAACTAGGGTAGCAGAGATCAACGGCAGTAATGAAAGACAATGTATAGGTAAACAAGCAAACTTTGCTTGCCTGGAATCCCGCATGGAAGCAGATCTTGTCGTTGCTCACACTTCTCAACGTTGTATCCGTGAAGAAGCAACAAACACTGGAAAGCGTAAAAGATGCACTTTACAACTACGGCAAAAGATTCAGCATGATCATATGGGAATGATGCATGGCATGGCAAGATGCAATATAATACAGGTAATCCAAATTAAGAGAGAACACAACCCCGGCAATTAATATTTAGGTGCAAGTTATTTATCTACTGAACAATATTAAATGTTGGTTAACATGGTAACACATGGCATGGGTGATCTAATTAAAATAAATGGAATAGGGCAATAATTAAATTAAGCCCCACACATTCCATATTCAATTATTTAGTTGCAATTAACAAATTACACTAAGCAATTTAAATAACAGATGCAAAATGGCATAAAAATGGCATATTAATGTTCATTGCATTTTTCTGACAAATAAACATATAAAGATTATTTAATTTGGAGTTATAGATTAAAAGTTATCAGCATATTAAGTTTAGGGGTGTTTCTGCAAAAAGCAGGGACCTGTCTGTGATAGAAAACTTGCTGGTGGGGGCTAAAGCACTAAATCCGAGAAGGCAGGGACCTCTGCGTAAAACTGCAGGCGCAGGGAACTCTCCTCGGCTTTTCTCACCCAGGGGAAACTACCCCGTGCGGCTGTCCAGCGGGCCCAGAGCCACGCTGGCGCGAGTGTGGTGCGGGCTCCCGCGGTCACTGACCCGTGGGGCCCGCCTGTCAGGGAGTGGAAAAGAAAAAGAGTGGGGTTTTCCGGGGAGCTGGGGATCGAACCCCCGATCTCGTGCTAGAGCGCGATGGCTGCGCTAGCCACTAGAAACGGACGGTGTTGGTGTTAGGTACCGCGTTACACCGTTTTTAAAAGGAAACAAAAGCGAAAACGACTGACGAAACTGAATCTCGACGAACAAGTTTCAGTCTTGCGGACGCGACAACGACGACGACTGGAGCGAGCGCTGCTCGAACCCCTGCGGTTCCAGGAGACGAGGATGCAGGTGCGGTGTGCGTGCGGTGCAGGGTGCAGCGAGGTGCAGTGCACAGGGGGCGAGGAACCGAGCCGATCTTGAAGCTTGGAGCTTCGGTCGGCCATGGCTATGGTGGAGCATGTCGAGGACGGGTTCGACGATTCCGACGGCTAAAACGAGGAGGGGAAGGTGGGGATGGAAGGAAAATCTCACGGTGAGGGGGCTCGGGGTAGTGGTGCAGCGTGGGGAGGTGCGAGGCTGTCAAATTCCGGCGGCGGAGGGGGCCGGCCGTGGCGGAGACGGAGACGAACGGGGACGAGGGTGACGGCTACGAGTGTTCCCGGCTCGATTCCTGCGGGGGAGAGGTTGGCGGCGACGACGCGGTGCTCCCGGGCTCCTCTGCGCTCCTTCGACAGCCCCCGAGCATCGGCGCGATGGTGAGGTGCTCCGGTGGGCTTTTTCGTGGAGAAGGAAAAAACAGGGGAGAAAGGGGGAGGCTAGGGTTTTGGGTTCGGCTGCGGGGAGGAAGGTCTTAAGGAGGGGGAAAGTAGGGAGCATGGGCACATGGTGGGGCGACATGGAGCTTTTCTTCTCTGCTTTTCCTTCTCTGCTCTTTTCTTCTCTTTTGACCGTACCGAGGTGGGAGGAGAGGAGAAGTGGGCTGGTTGGAGGAGAGGAGATGGGCCAGGTAAATGGGTTGGGGCCCAAGAAGGCTTTCTCCCTCTGAAAAAAAAATGTTATTTCTCTTTTAAATGTTTTTCTGTTTTTGTATTCTAAAACAAAATAGAAAATAATTTGTATAAAGAAACTTTATAAAAAGGCCTTAGTGTTTAAATAGGCAAATTAATAAATTAGTTTTTATAATATTTGCAAAAGATTTAAAATACACATTTTAATTAATTTGAAATGCATTTGAGTTCAAATTCTGTGATTTGAATTTAAAGGGAGTTTAAATTTAAATGTAATAAATTGTAGCGTACCTGCACTTTAAATAAGGCAGATACCTGTGTATAGTGCAAATCCCTGGATCGATTCATTTGCACACACAGTTTACGATGTAATATCACAACAAAGCATCAATATATTACATCGATGATCCAGAATTACAAAATATTTTATACAAGTTGCATAGCATAAAGCTAGCATTGACAAAGTACACAGCTTAAAATACAATAGCAGTGAGCCTCTATAACTTTCATGCTGCCACAGGCGAAAACATGTTGGTTGCAGGCTCGAAACCTTTAAACGAAACCTCACTCGTCATCTGATCAAATCTGCAATAAAAAAAAATATTGCAACAACGTGGGTCAGATTCCATTAAAAATGGAGTCTGGCAAGTGACACTATGGTGGACACTTATGGAATAACTCTAAAGCCTATATGCATATTTGGTTGGTGGAGCTCAAGGCTATTTTGCATAAAGCCAATTTTTTCTATCTTTTTGGAAAACACTTTTCTTGAAATCGACGAGTATGGCATGAAAACCATAAATCTCATCTTCCCTTGTTCACCCATCAAGTTTTACTTTTGAAGTTGAAATGATGGAATCCTCCGTTGACGTCCTTGATCAGCTGCTCAAAATTGCCCGTAACCGGGGACACGGCTAAGTACTTAGTTTTACACTCTGCAGAGGTTGTGCACTTTCACCATTGTACCCATTCAACCCAAGGTATCCTTTACACACCATTTGTGATAAGGAAAGGAGAGAATGAGACGAGATCTTTCAGAAGCATTTTCCCTCCCCATGCTGGCTTGACCCGTTCCACCTAACATCCCCCTACATCTGCTTGTCAAGCCGGAGAGAGTCCACGCAACATAATTGATCAAGCCAGAGCCCATATGGCAATGGCTGCACTGGAAGCAATCATCACTTGGAGTTCCTTCAGATTCCTCTGTTCCTGGGTGGCCGTTCTCAAGTGTACATACTCTTTAGGAACCATAGAAATGGACCGAGTAGCCACTCAACATAAACCATCCGACCAATGACCACCCAGGTGTTTCATTAACTTAAGTGAATGTGCACTCTCAGGTAAAAATCACCATGCTCACAGCCCTAAGTAGAATAGAAATTCATCCTAGGCGAAGACAGCCATGAGCACAGTCCTGAGTAGTCACTTAACATTTTGTAAAAATCTTTCATCAATTGCATAGCATCAATATTTCTGCTAAGTATGATATAGGAACCTAGACACAGGAATAAGGGATTCTACGCAGGTTTAGCATAGCAACACATGCATATAAAAATACACTAAGTAATGCATAAAAATAGGAAGTTTATGAGGTGTGCCACTTGCCTTTGAATGTTGTCGTTGTTCACAACTCTTTTCAACGATACTCGGGACTCTCCGTTCAATCTACCAGTATAGACAAGCAACAATACAACAATCAACAGCAAGCACAGCTCCACAATGCATACAACACATACTAGATAAATAAATAAGTTTTATAAAACTTTCTAAGGAAAATATGTTTATGCAAGGCAAATTAGGTTGGTCCAAAAGGACTAAGGACTAAAGCCTTAAGTTGGATAATCATACTTTGTTTTATATCTCCTTGAAACAAGCACTCTAATGGCTTAGCCATGATGTGCAAAATACTTAGAGAAAAATACTAAGTCATTTGTTCAAGATGATCACAATTATTATCAGCTCTTTGTAAGTTGGACATTCACTATAGTGAGAGAGACAGACACCCGGCCAGCCACTTAAATTGTGGAACAGGTCTCATGTACGTGGACATGTAAGGTTTGTTTCCAGGCCGCTTCATCCCACTATGCTGCTAGGATCCAACAACTTCAAGATGATAACATCATGATCAAAATTTGTTTAAGTCTAAAAGACAAGATTAGGAAAGAGGGAAAAGATAGAAAGAAAGATGTAGTTGTCCTCCAGGCTTCATCTCCAGACTTGTAACTTTCTTCTGGATGATCTCTTGATTGAGCTCTTAGTAGTCTTGATGAATCTTCAGACTTGATGATTCTTGAATCCTCGAGGCTGGTCTTGGATTTACTTAGTCTTCATGAAGTCTCAGATGAGGAGAAAAGACAGAGAGAGAGACTTAGAGAATAAAAGGAAGGTTGGCCTTCTTGAACTTCTTCTCACTTTTCTTCTAAGTGCTTGACATCTTGGGGATGCTTCCAGAGTCTGTTTTCTTCTAAGTCCTTCATGAACTTCTTCTTGATTTTCTTCTAAGTGTTTCCTCCTTGAAGATACTTCTGAAGTCTTGTTTTTGGCTAAGTCCTTCAATTGTCTTCTAGCTCCATCTTGAAAACTACTAAGTGTCTAGTGCATAGCACTTTTCACAAAATTACTAAGTCTGAAAATAATCCTAACTTAGAGAAAACTATTGAAGAGGGGTTTTCCTTTGAGAATTATATCTACAATATAAAATATGCAATGAAATCTTAAATCACAAGAAACATAAAAATAACTTTTGTGTTTTATTTATAAATATGCATGAATTTATAAATGCAATTTAATTAATTTCTAATTTTGGAAAATATAATAAAAGGAATAATTATAAGATTAAAGTTTCCCATGACTAAATTTTTATAACAAAACTTTATAATTAATGTTATTAGACAGAGAGCATTTAATTAAATCTATTGCAATTGGATTTAATCCAAAATAATGTTTCTATTAAAAGTTATTTCAAAATTAGTCAAACTATTCAAATTAAACACACAACTATGAAATCATTCAAAAATTACTCAAAATAATTTATAGTAGTGGTATTAATTTACAAATATTCCAAAGTTTCTAAAACATATTTAATTGCAATTTTTGGATTTATAGATTTAAAGTTATTACAAATATACTCAAATTCACCATTTGAAATTTAAATATTTTATACTAAGTTAAATTTGAATTTTGTCAGATCCAAATTGTTCTACACATCCAGAGCTTTCCAAATATATAAAAATTATTAAATTTGGAGTTGTGGTTAAAAAGTTATGATTGTTTTCATTACAGGGACAAATCTGCAATTTTCCAATTAAAAATAAAATAGAAAAAATTTAAATACACGCTGGCGCTGACGTGGACGCTGACGAGGCGCTGACTGTGCTGTCTACGTGGCGCTGACGTGGATAAGTTATAGATCTGGGCCGTCAGATCTGGATCTGACGGTCCAGATCAGAGCGTACCGCTACGATTAAAACCTTCTAATCCTGGCCGCTGCGATCGGATCGGACGGGCGAGATGCGATGACCATACCGTGGCGGCGCTCCGGTGGCCGGCGAGGGAGGGGACGGCGGCGCTGCCTCGGTCGACGACGCTCCGGTCGATTCCGTTCCTCCCCGGATGAACGGAGGACAGCCCCGAGCGCGGCGCGTCGCGGGGAGGGCGATGGAGGTGGCGGCGTAGGCTCGGCTGCCGTGCAGCGACGAGGAGGCACGGGCGGAGCGGTGAAGTTCCGGCGATGCTCGGGTGGTGCACGGATCAGACGTTTGGCTGCACGAAAATTAGCCCTAAGGCATGAGGAGGTGCGCAATGCAACAGGAGAGACGAGGAGCGCGGTCTCGGGCGGGGAAGTGCTCACCTTGTCGCGAAATCCGTGGAAAACGGCGGCGGAGGAGGCGAACTCCGGCGAGCCCGTGCGGCGGCCTGGCGGCGTGATTGTTAGGGTTTCGAGGGGGAAAAGACGCGGCGGGGTCCGGGGATTATATAGAGGGCTCCAGAGATCGAATCCCGCACGAATCGGAGAAGATTTGGACTCCGATTCGATCTCCTTTTTCTGCTCTTCGTTCGGTTAGAGGAAGAAGAAGATCTGCTGACGTCAGCATGACGTCAGCCAGTATTTTCTTTTCTGATTTTATTTCTTTAATTCATATCTTTTGATTTAAATGTCCAAATGATGTCAAATTAATTTCTAAAAATTTGTAAAAATAATATCTTGCTGTTAAACCAGTTGTGGGTATGTTTTGAATATTTTTGAAATTTAATATTTTGAAAAATTGCTTAATTACAAATTTGACACTTAAAGTCAAATTTGAATTTCTATCTCTTTTAAATTTTCCTTTGGCTAAAATAAATTTGAAAAAAAATATCCACATTTCAATATGTTTGGATTTAAGTTATTTAAACTCATTTTCAATTTCTAAATTCATTTTTGGCTTTGGTATAATTGTTAATGATATAACACAATTATATGAAAGTGGAAAAGAGAAGATATAATGTATTCATTTTTAATTGAAATTAATTTGTGCAACATTATATTTTATAATATGGTAATGTATTTGAAAACTTCATATTAACTTTAGAAAAGATTTTTGTTTTAACTTTAATCTTATTTAGAGTATATTAATCATTTCATGCTTTGTAAAACAGATGAAATTCCTTTAAGCAATTGAATTGTTTATTTGGCTAATTCATTAATTTACAATCTATGAAGTTTTAAAGTTATACACTATAGGCTTTAATTTCCAAACTATATTTGAACTTAGTTAAAGGAATGAAAACCATTTAGTAAATATATAACCTTTTGAAAAATCTTGTAATTAAGTGGTTTAATTCAAATACTTATAAAGAAACTAATTTATTTAAGATGAATTGTAGTTTGTAAAATATTTGTCAAATTTTATTTTAAGGTTTTTGAAATACAGAGAATAATATAATGTTTTAAACTGTGACATTTGAAATATTAAACTTTGAAGTCTTTTATAGTTTGTTTCCTTATGCATTTAATTTTAAAAGAAAAGTTTTAAATTTTAGTGATTTTTGAACATTCCAAAATGTTGGGATGTTACATAAATTAAATGAAGTGACCAATGCATGATGACATGATGATGCACCAAAGAAAAACAACAAAATCTAATTGGGGATAAATCCCGGGGCGTTACAGAACATTATGTTATGTCTAGTGTTGTTAACAAAAGTGCTAAGAAAGCTGTAGAACCTGATGAACAAATTAAAATTGAACCTCTTGTGGCTATAGTTAAAGGTCTTGTTACTAAAAATGTTGGAGATGAGTACATTATATTTTGTGAATATGCTTCTAATGTTGTTTCTCATCCTAAAAGTTCAAAGAAAACTAGTGTGCCTGTGTTATCTGTTCGAACTGGAGATCATTGATATTATGGTTTATGTGATATTGGTGCAAGTTCTAGTGCTATTCCCTATGAGCTTCACAAAGAAATTATGCATGAGATAGGTCCTTGTGAACTTGAAGAAATTGATGTGGTTATTCAACTTGCTAATAGGGAAACTATCTCTCCAATTGGTATTGTTAGAGATGTTGAAGTTTTATGTGGTAAGATTAAATATCCTACTGATTTTCTCGTACTTGGTTCAGTTGCTAGTAAGACTTGTCCTATCATTTTTGGTAGACCTTTTCTGAACACTTGTGGTGCTGTTATAGATTGTAAGAAAGAGAAAATCTTGACTAAGTTTGCTGGTGACTCATATGAATTTAATTTTTCGAAATTTGCTAAAGTCCCTTATGAAACCGAATTGCCTAATGAGGATTTTAAAGTTGAACAGCTTGCCTCTATTGCTCTTGCTCCTCACAATGTTTTGCAGCAATTTTTGGAAGATCATGAAAGTGAAGCCTTTAGAGAGGAAAGGGATGAGCTTGATGAAATATTTCTTCGTCAACCCATCTTGAAACATAATTTAAAGGTGGAAGATTTGGGTAAAACACTCCCACCGAAACAGGATCCTGTCTTTGATTTAAAACCTTTGCCTGATAATCTTAAGTATGCTCATATTGATGATAAGAAAATATATCCTGTTATTATTAGTGCTAACCTTTCAGGTAAAGAAGAGGAAAGATTATTGGAAGTATTGAAGAAACACCGTGGAGCTTTGGGTTATACTCTGGATGATTTAAAAGGGATTTCTCCTACTATATGTCAACATTCTATTAATATGGAGCCTGATGCAAAGCCAGTTGTTGAACATCAATGCCGTTTAATACCCAAGATGAAGGAAGTGGTAAGAAATGAGGTATTAAAGCTTCTTGACGCTGGTATTATTTATCCTATTGCTGATATTAGATGGGTTAAGTCCTATGCACTGTGTCCCTAAGGAAGGAGGAATTATTGTTGTGCCTAATGAAAATGATGAACTTATTCTTCAAAGAGTAGTTGTTGGTTATAGAATGTGCATTGATTTTCGAAAGGTTAATAAAGTTACTCTGAAATATCATTATACATTACCCTTTATTGATCAAATGTTAGAGATATTAGCTAAGAAAACTCATTTTTGCTTTCTTGATGGTTATTCTGGCTTCTCACAAATTGTTGTTAAAGCGCAAGATCAAGAGAAAACCACATTTGCTTGTCCTTATGGTACTTATGCTTATAGACGTATGCCCTTTGGTTTATGTAATGCTCCTGCTACTTTTCAAAGATGCATGTCTGGTATTTTTCACGATTTTTGTGAGGAGATTGTGGAAGTATTCATGGACGATTTCTCCGTCTATGGAACTTCTTTTGATAATTTCTTGCACAACCTTGATAAAGTTTTGCAGAGATGTGAAGAAACTAACCTTGTTCTTAATTGGGAGAAATGTCACTTTATGGTTAATGAAGGAATTATTCTTGGACATAAAATTTCTGAAAGAGGTATTGAAGTAGATAGAGCTAAAGTGGAGGCAATTGAGAAAATGCCTTGCCCCCGAGATGCTAAAGGTATTTGTAGTATTCTTGGTTATGCTGGTTTCTATAGAAGGTTTATTAAAGATTTCTCTAAAATATCAAAGCCTCTTACTAATCTTCTACAAAAAGATGTACCTTTTGTTTTTGATGATGATTGTAAATAAGCTTTTGAAACTTTGAAAAAGGCTTTAATAAGTGCTCCTATTGTTCAACCACCTGATTGGAATTTACCATTTGAAATTATGTGTGATGCTAGTGATTTTGCTGTTGGTGCTGTTCTTGGACAGCGAATTGATAAAAAGTTGATTGTTATTCATTATGCTAGTAAGGCTCTTGATTCTGCACAAAAGAATTATGCTACAACTAAAAAAGAATTTCTAGCTGTTGTCTTTGCTTGTGATAAGTTTAGAACTTATATTGTTGATTCTAAAATTATTATTCACACCGATCATGCTGCTATTAGATATCTTATGGAAAAGAAAGATGCTAAGCCTAGACTTATTTGATGGGTGTTGCTTTCGCAAGAATTCGATTTGCATATTGTAGATGGGAAAGGTGCTGAAAATCCTGTTGCTGATAATTTGTCTAGATTGGAAAACATTGCTTATGATCCTATTCCTGTTAATGATAGTTTTCCAAATGAACAATTGGCTGCAATAAGGGTGAGTTCACAAGATAGTCCTTGGTATGCGGATTATGCTAACTTTATTGTTTCGAAGTATTTGCCTCCAACCATTTCAGCTCAACAAAGAAGAAAATTCTTTTATGACTTGAGGCATTATTTTTGGGATGACCCACACTTATATAAAGAAGGAGTGGATGGTATTATGTGAAGATGTGTTCCAAAACATGAACAAAAAGAGATATTGAGAAAGTTCCATAGTAGTGCTTATGGAGGACATCACGCTGGAGATAGAACTACACAAAAGGGTCTTCAGTCAGGTTTTTATTGGCCTACTCTCTTTAAAGATGCAAAAAGGTTTATTTTATCTCGTGATGAGTGTCAAAGAACTGGTAATATCTCTAGACGTAATGAAATGCTTATGAATTATACTCTTGTTATTGAGTCATTTGATTGTTGGGGATTTGACTTTATGGGTCCTTTTCCTCCTTTAAAAGTTTATACTCATATACTTGTTGATGTTGATTATGTTACTAAATGGGTAGAGGCTATACCTACAAAAAGTGATGATCGTGAGACCTCATTAAAAATGCTTAAAGATATTATTTTCCCTAGGTTTGGTGTATCTAGATATCTTATGACTGATGGAGTTTCTCATTTTATTCATGGTGGTTTTAGAAAATTTCTTGCTAAATATGGTGTTAATCATAAAATTGCTTCAGCCTATCATCCTCAAACTAGTGGGCAAGTGGAACTATCAAATAGAGAAATTAAATCTATCTTGCAAAAGACTGTTAATAGAACTAGGAAAAATTGGGCTAAGAAATTAAATGATGCTTTATGGGCTTATAGAACTGCTTATAAAAATCCTATGGGTATGTCTCCTTATTAAATGGTTTATGGAAAAGCTTGTCACTTGCCTTTAGAATTAGAACACAAAGCTTATTGGGCAGTGAGAGAACTTAATAGAGATTTTAAACTTGCTGGTGAAAAGAGGTTGCTAGACTTGAGTTCTTTAGATGAATGGAGAAGTGAGGCATATGAAAATGCTAGACTCTGTAAAGAGAAAGTTAAGAAATGGCATGATAGGAGAATTATTAAGAGATAGTTTCATGTTGGTGAGAAAGTTCTATTGTATCGTTCTCGTCTTAGATTTTTTGCAGGAAAACTACTCTCCAAATGGGAAGGGCCTTACGTAATTGTGGAAGTATATCGTTCGGGTGCAATTAAAATTGCTTCACTCAAGGATGATACTACACAAGTGGTAAATGGACAAACACTCAAACATTATATTTCTGGAGATTCTTATAATGAAGATGTTGATATCATTCAAGTGATTACTCCGGAAGTTTTTATTAAAGAGCAATTTTCTGAGTCTACAGAAGCTGAATTCGAAAAGGTAAAGTTTTGGTAAGAAAAAGTTCGCGTTTAAAATTTTGGAAGATACTGTATTTATTTTTAGAAAATATGGAAAAATACGAAATGAAAACGGGCAGGGCACGGAGCCCGAGGCGCCGTCACCATGTCGTGGCGCGGGCCCCATGCTGGCCGCGCCACCATAGGGTGAGGGAGCCTCGGAGCTCGTCTTCGACTAGGTTTCCTCCCGTAGCCTTCCTTTTGTTGAGTAAGTTTTTCCTATATAATCCTCCGGATACCCGGAGGTCTGTATATCATGTTTTTGAAGTGTTTTTGTTTCGAGCTGTTTCTGCCAGATTTCAATCTTGGATCTAGAGCTATCATGTCTTCGACCGAGCCCTCCAAGGACAGTTTCTTTGCGAACGTCGTCAACCCGTACTTAAACGAGTTGAAGATGCATCCCAAAGAGTTGCTGCTCAAGGAAGGGAAGGTACAAGTTGAAGACGTTCAGGAGCCTCAAGCAGAAGGGAGCGTGGAGGAAAAGATGAAGAGTCTGGAGTAAGAGGTCTTCAAATACAAGAAGATGGCGTAACGTGAGGTGGATATCGTTCACCGGATCGTGGCGGAACTTATTGCCAAGCATGAGGAGGAGACCGCAAAGCTCTGGGGGGGACATCTTTTCACTCCATAAGACTACCAACAATCTTCAGGCGCAACTCTACGATGTTCAGAATCAAAACTGTGAGTATGAAACCAGGTTTAAACGCATAAGCGCTGCTGCAAGTTTCAGCATACTCAAGACCAAGTCATCATTTTTTGATGCAGAACCCCTACCTTGGAAGTTTGATGAAGAGGACTCTCCACCAACGCCGCCTCAGGAGTAATTCATCATCGGTATTGGCATCCCCTTGGCTTGTTTCAAGCTTGTGGGAGTGCCGCAGTATCACACCATTATCTTTTACCTTTTTACCTTTTCAGTTGAGTCATATCATGAGTAGAGAAGTTA
This sequence comes from Poa annua, assembly GCA_026929855.1. NCBI lineage: Eukaryota > Viridiplantae > Streptophyta > Magnoliopsida > Poales > Poaceae > Poa > Poa annua. Next base: position 49,941,854 of record CM049428.1, read on the forward strand.
TCTTATCGGATAGTATGCAATGTGGAAGTATCTCTCTTTTAGTTGGTTATCTATGTATCCCTTGGTGTGAGTTGCCGATATGGAATATTAGTGAGAAGTTTTATCATTCACTTTTTGCACACCTTATTTTAGTTTGCAACTTCTATTATATGATTGATCTTGTCATTAGTATTGGTATCACTTTGGGAGCATGTAGTAAATCTTTTGGTCTTGGCAAACTTAGCATGGTCAGTAGCTACAATACTTTGAGACTTAAGTGGAGAAAATAAGTACATGTAGATATATTATTCAATGATCTTTCTCACTTGTAGCTCATAAGCTTAGTATTCACAAATTAAAATCGTTTGTGCTTCCAAGGAAGATTGCATGATTGTTCTTACTGCATGTATATTTGTTTGTATCCATCGACTGTTATGCTTACTACCCAACCTTGCTAGCCAAAGCTTTGTATCGAGAGGGAATGCTTCTCATACATCCAAACCATGAGCCAAAACCTTTACCATCGGTGTCCATCATAACTACCTATTATGTGGTATTTTGCGCCACTCAAAGTAAATACTTCGTGTGCTATCTTTATTCGAAATTATTATCCCTTATTTGTGTCACTGTTTATTAGCTCATTGTAACATCCCAATTTTGCTAAAATTTAAAACCTTGCATTCATACATCATTCATCATATAGGATTAACTTTTTATCACATAAATACTAAATAAAAATTCAATTATGAGTTTAAATATTATTTAACCCCATTAAGTGTTTATTTAAACTTACTTAATAAATATAATTTTTCCAAATTATATAATGGGTAAGTGTATTATTAAAAATTGCTAATTTAAATAACCTTTCCAAAATATATTTTTATGAATTTTTCTGAAAAGTTTTGAATAGGTTTAAAAATCATTTAGTAAATCAGATTTGAAAAACAGTTTTTATTTAATTTTAAAGGAATTGTTTCCGGGCCGGCCCAGACGCTATCCACCGCGCGCGCGTTCGATAACAGCCCATCGGCCCACTCCCGCGCGCGCGTCGCTCCCCTCTCGCTGACAGGTGGGCCCCACCTGTCAGCCGTCTTCCACCTCCGTCCGGAGATCACGCCGGGGATGGAGACCGAGTCCGAGCCGTTTCCGGCCGTTTCCCGCCGCATCTCGCGCCCCTGCCCCCTCCTATTTAAAACCCGCGAGACCGCCTCCGAAAACCCTCCAAAAACCCTACCCCTCAGCCGTCGGGCTGCTCGGAATCGAGCTCGCCGTCGTCGCCATTGCCGCCGGACTTTCTCGCGGGTGCGGTAAGCTCTGAGCTCCTCGAGCGCCACCGAGGCTTCCCCTCGCTTCCCCTTTTCCTTGCGCACCCGTTGATCACCCTCGTTCGTTCTAATTCGCAGCGGAACGTCGTCCCCATCCGCAAACTCCGCCGCCGGCCGCAAGCACCAACTCCGGCGAGGTTTTCCCGAGGAACGGCGACGCACCGAAGAACCGCAACTCGCCACCGACCCCGCCTCGTCGTCCTCTACGTAACGGTATGACTCGTTCGTCCCCTAGACCGCTAGGACGCGAAACGCGCACGACGCCGGCCGTGGCGCCGCCGTGGTCGGAGGACCTCCGGTGGACTCGCGCCGCCCGCGCCGAGGCTCTGGATGCGAACCGTTGGATCTAGATCCAAAGGATCTAGATACGTTTATTCCCGAGCGTCCGTTTTAAAGTAGATCGGACGGCCGCGCTGCCGATCCGCGCCGAAGCGGTACCGTCCAATAGGATCGTGCCACGTCGCCCTCTGATTTTCTTTTTCGCAGGGAATTTTATAAATAAAACAGAAAATAGATAAAACTTGCAAAATTCATAACTTTTAATCTGTAAGTCCAAATTTAATAAACTTTATGTCATTGGAAAGCTCTGCTCATGTAGTTTAATTCTACATCATTTGTTTTTCCATTTGACAAATTATAAATTGACTAATTATCAGAGGAGTATTTCGGCCATTAAATAAATAACTTAAATAATAAAAATGATTTAGAAATAAAAGTAATTGTTTTGAGATTGTATAATTTCCCTCTGTCCAGGAATATTAGTATGTATCTTATTGGAAAACTTTCTTAGAACAATAAAAGTTGTAATGGTATAATCTAGGTTTTGCTATATTACTTTCATTTTTTTTATATTGTTAGGTGAAATGAGAAATTCCTAGAAATTGCATCTCATGCATTTAATAACAGAGAATATAAATTATGGATGAGTGTGTCTAATTCTACACGTGGCATACTATGCATGCATACATCTTTTATTTGGTGTGTGAGATTTTGTGTGGAATATTTATTTGTATGTATTGCTTGTGCTAGATTGTGAAGGAGAGGAAGGACCTGCTTGTGATTGCTATTCTTGTTGTGCCTGCCCCTCCTGCTGCCAAGGCAAGTGACTTCATAAAACACCTACTATTTTATTCTATTGCATATCTAGTGTTTTCATACAGTATTTGCAAAAGTAGTATGCATGATAGGTTTTGGGAGATTGTAGTATGCTATGCAAACCTTTTAGGTTTCCCCTTAGAAATTCCAGATTAGACCCCTATTATAATTTAGTGGAAGCAAGTGCTGCAAAAATGATTGTTTTATGGTTGATGTGATAAATGAAAACTTCCACTAAATAAATTTAACGCCTGGGTCGATTGAGGAGGTTTCAAGTTGAGTGGCTTCTCAGGGCCTAGTGTCATGGTTGTCTTCGCCCAGGGTAGTTTCTACTTACCTGGGGCCATGATATGCGGTGTTAACCTGAGTTGCTCACTTGTGGTAGGCCACCCAGGGCTATGAGATTTAAGTTTACACTGAGTCTAGTTGCTAATCGTGCAACCATTGGTCAATATGGGCTCTGTCTTGATGGAGTAAGTTGATGTGGACCTGGGTCAAGAGATTGATGGTGGTAGAGTTGATAGGATGGTGGTAATCTCTTAGTATGATCATGGGAAAACAACTTCTGAAAAGTCTCGTCTTGATCTTCTCCTTTTCCTTCTCACTAAAGGAGTGTAGAGGATAGTTTGGGTTGATTAAGTCTAATGGTGAAAGTGCACACCCTCTCGAGAGTTAAAACCTAAGATCTTAGCCGTGTCCCCGGCATCGGACAATTGAGTAACTACACAAGGCTGTGTTCTGAAAATCTCCTCATCCCTAATTTATTAATAAAACTTTGTTGGATGAACATGGGTAGGAGACATGGACTTGTCTCGAGAATTGTCCCTGAAGGAGAAGATTATTGATTTAAGAAAACTGTTTATCAAAAGTAGGAGAAAATTTGCTTTGCGCAATAGCCTTGAGCTCCACCAGCCAAATAAGCATATAGATATAGCTTAGTAGAATATTTGAAATTAAAGTCACTTGCCACCACAATTCAATTGTGCTGACCCTTTATAGCTGGGCTGCAACTAAACCTTGCAGAATGTCCAAATGAGGAGTAAGGGGGTCGTCTTCGAGCTACAACCAACATGATTTGCCAGTGGCTTCATGGAGAAGATGTAGCTCCATGCTACCTTTAGGATTGCGTTTGAACTCTGAAATAAAGTGTGAACTATTTATTCAGCTAGCATTTCCGCTATGCTAAGTTGTAAGGATATTTGTTTTTGGATCATTTGTCTCGTTCTGTAATAAATTATGACATTGTACTGTGATATTTCATCTTATTGGAGAATGTGGGACTTATGTGATCCAAGTCTTTACATTTTTCATATGTGCCAATGCTTTCATAAGCATGGGCACTACAGATGGTATCAGAGCACGAATGTTGCCTGTAGGCTCGAAACCCCTAGGATTGGATACAGACCCTAAAATTAATATTTATAATAAATAAAATTCGAAATACCATACTTCTTTCCTTATAATATGTTTTATCTCCTTATTTCTTACCCCTTCAAAATTCTTGTAGATGAAGAACTTCACCCAAGAGTATTCCCCTCAGAAAGGAGACCCGTACTACTTCAGTGACCAGCTCCTCAGCCTTTCCAGGACCCTGAGGTTGACGCCGCCAGTCTTCAGGGGCAAGGAAATTATGTCAGAAGATTACCCTGAAGGACGCTGGAAGATCGAGTCAGAAGTTCTCCCTCGTCGTGATCCTCCTGGATCGCAGCTGATCCGTTTCCGATCTAGATACCCCACCTGGAAGAATGGGGTGGAGATGGCGATGCTGGAGACCTTGTCCCGCATCATTGAACAATTCTATGACGAGATCAAGCCCAACTCCATCTTTCGACACTTTGCCAGGAGGGATAGCATTGGACAACCCGTTCAACCCTCACTTAGGGGTATGAACGAGAAGCATCATGAAGACCTTGGAGCTCATTGCCATAACTTGGATATACTTCTGGGACAAGAGATCTTCTATAGGGCAGATTTAAGGCGCGTCCACCGTCACGTTAAGGAAAGCTTAGAAGAGGAGAAGGATATTCTTCGTGTAGAAGTTCAGGTGCTAACGAAGGAGAACAAGGAACTGGAAAACAAGATCTACCTGCAAGATGATAGGATTGCACAGAAGGATGCCCACATTTTGGCATTGCAGGCTCAGTGTGCTCATTTGTGTGAACAACTAAGCCAAATGGAACTTCAGGCAGAGAAGAATCATTTCCCTGACGCCCAAGAGCCCCTAGTGTTAACCTACCCTGATGAGGACACTCCCAAGGAAGCCACAGGTGTCAAGAAGCGCAAGTGTGGGAACACCCGCAAATACATAAAGAGCTTTAAAATTTGATTAGTAAGACCACCAGTTATCCTTACCTTACGAGTATTTCTCCTTACCCCATCGAAGTTGTATTGACCCACCAATTTGTGGTGAGGCAGTACCCTGAAAACCATGTCCTAGCTTGGTTGCAAGTCTCTAAAATATCGAAATATAAAATACATCGGGTGTGCCTGTTTACTTGTTGTTTGTTATGTTTCTGTGAAGTGTGTTGATGTGCATGGGTAGATTTTTTTTTTTTTTTTTGTAGTCTCTTTCTATCCCTACTTACCTATGCCCACACCATACAGATGCCTCCACGTCGTGATCCTGAAAACAACAATGCCAACGAAATGATGCAACAAATGATGGCAGCCCAGACATAGTTGATGACCATGATGGCTCAGTTCATGGCAAACCAAAACAATCCGCCACCCCCTCCACCGCCGCCACCACCACCCCCACCCCAAGTTGACCGCCTTGCTAGGTTCTTGAGGCTCAGACCCAACAAATTCGCCACAGCTTCTGAACCAATTGTAGCCGATGATTGGCTACGCTCTGTGAACAAGGATCTGGTTACTTGCGAGTGTACGGAATGGGAGAAGATAAGGTTCACTTCCCATCTACTGGAGGGACCAGCGGCACAATGGTGGGAAACATATCAGATCACTCACCCACTTGAAGGACTTACCTGGGAAATCTCTAAAGAAGGTTTCCGCAATGCACACATCTCTTCTGGGATCATGAATCTGAAAAGGGATGAGTTTCGCACTCTGAGACAGGGAAATCGTGCTCTGAGGGAGTACATGGAGGACTTCAATTCCCTCTCACGCTATGCCCCAGAGGATGTAGACACCGATGCAAAGAGGAAGTACAAGTTTCTGAATGGACTCAATGGTGAGCTGAAAATACCATTGTCTGTAGCCTATGCTCCCAATTATCAGGACCTTCTGGATCAGGCCATTACTCTGGACAGCAACATGAAGAAGGAGGAAAATAGAAAGAGGAAGTTCAGCGCAAATAAGTACAACACTAATCTGATGCAGAAGAAACCATACGTACCTGAGAACAGTGGAGGTCACCATAGTCACAAGAGTGGAAGTGGCCACAACCATAATGGTCATATCCATAAAGTAGGAAATTCCGGATACAGAGGAAATGGACAAGGTGGTGGTGGACACAACCACCCGTTCAATGGGAACAATAGTGGAAAAGAGCAACACCGCCACAACAATGAACCAAAACGAGATATAAGTCAAGTGACTTGCTACAAGTGTGGGAACAAGGGACATTACTCAACAGACTGCCCAGAGAAGAAGAAGACGCCGGAAGCATCAAAGCCAAATCCTTTCCAGAAGGCACAGGTGAATCATCTTGATGTGGAAGAAGTGCAGAATGAACCGGATGCAGTGATTGGTACGTTTCTACTACATACCTTTCCAGCATTAGTCTTGTTCGATACTGGAGCATCCCACTCATTCATCTCAAGAGCTTTTGTTAATAAAAACAAACTGACTACTACAAGTCTGCTAAATCCGGTTAGGGTGAGTTCCCCCGGGGGGGAAATGCTCGCACAAACCAATTGTCAAAACTTGAGTTTAGAAATTGGTAAACACTCCTTTCCGGTAAACCTGATAATATTAGAGACCCAGGGTCTGGATGTTATACTCGGTATGGATTGGTTGGCCAAGTTTGAAGGAGTTTTGGATTGTGCGAATAGATCAATTACACTCACCACTCCTGAGAATAAGAAGATCAGATACAAATCCAAATATGATTTTAAGAAAGTTAAGCTAAATTCTCTTAAGGGGGTTAGCCTGGGAGACGTTCGTGTGGTAAGAGATTACCCTGATGTTTTCCCCGAAGAACTACCGGGAATGCCGCCCGATAGGGATGTGGAATTTCTCATAGATTTGGTTCCCGGAACGGGACCCATAGCCAAGAGGCCATATCCAATGGCCGTAGCTGAATTGAAAGAACTCAAGAAGCAGTTAGAGGAGCAACTGCAGAAAGGATTCATCCGCCCAAGTTCATCACCTTGGGGAGCACCCATTCTGTTCGTAGAGAAAAAGGATTGTACTCAAAGGCTAGTCACGGATTATCGAGCAATCAACAAGGTGACGATCAAGAACAAGTACCCGCTACCGAAAATTAACGAGCTTTTCGACCAGCTAGAGGGTGCATCGGTATTCTCTAAGATCGATTTGCGATCAGGATACTTTCAAATGAAAGTAAGAGAACTAGATATACAAAACTACCTTCACTACTAGATATGGATTATATGAGTACACCGTAATGCCGTTTGGTTTAACCAATGCACCGGCATACTTCATGAACATGATGAACAAAGTGTTTATGGACTTTTTGGATAAGTTTGTGGTGGTGTTCATTGATGACATCCTGATTTACTCCAAAAGTCAGGAGGAGCATGAGGAACACTTGCACATGATATTACAGAGACTTAGAGAACATAAGCTGTATGCCAAATTTAGCAAGTGTGAATTCTGGCTAGAAGAAGTTGGTTTTCTAGGACACGTTGTGTCGAAAAATGGAATAGCAGTAGACCCAGAAAAGGTGTCAGCAGTGACGAAGTGGGAAGTACCCAAGAATGTGGCAGACATCCGCAGTTTCCTTGGACTGGCAGGTTATTATAGAAGATTTATTGAGAACTTCTCCAAACTTGCCAAACCATTGACTTCACTACTGAAAAAGGAGGTCAAATTCAAGTGGACTGAAGAATGTGAAATAAGTTTCCAGGAATTGAAGAAACGGCTGGTGTCAACACCTGTTTTATGTTTGCCAGATATAGAGAAGGAATTCCAAGTATATTGTGACGCCTCGCACCATGGACTAGGAAGTGTCCTAATGCAAGAAGGGAAAGTGGTTTCATATGCTTCTAGACAGCTTAAGAAACATGAGGTCAACTATCCCACTCACGATCTGGAGTTAGCATCAGTAGTGCATGCGTTAAAGACGTGGAGACCCTATCTTTTGGGAAAGCGTTGTGAAGTATTCGCAGATCACAAGAGCCTGAAATATATTTTCACCCAGAAGGAATCGAATATGAGGCAAAGAAGATGGCTGGAACTCATTAAGGACTACGATATGAGTCTGCAATATCACCCAGGAAAGGCTAATGTGGTGGCTGACGCTTTGAGCCGTAAGGTCCATGTAAATGGACTGACAGCGGGAGAATTGCCCGAAGAATTAAGTAAAGCATTTAAGGACCTCAGATTAGAGGTAGTACCCGAAGGATTCCTCGCAACACTGGACGTTCAACCGTTGTTGAGGGATAAGATTCGGGAAGGCCAGAAGGGAGACAAAATAATGGATGAAATCAAGGTCAACCTGAGCGAAGGAAAGGCCAAGGGTTTTCGAATGGATGAGCAAGGCACCTTGTGGTTTGAGAAACGCATCTGCGTGCCGCAAGATGAGGATCTTAGAAAGTTGATTCTGCAAGAAGCGCATAACTCGCCTTATTCCATACACCCGGGAAACACCAAGATGTATATGGATGTAAAGGAAAGATTTTGGTGGAATAACTTGAAGAGAGACATCGCATAATTTATAGCTAAGTGCGATGTATGTAGTCGAGTAAAAGCGGAGCATCAGAAGCCAGCAGGATTGTTGCAACCTTTACCTATACCGGATTGGAAATGGGAACAGATAGGTATGGATTTTATTACTGGGTTACCGCGTACCAGATCGGGATATGATTCGATCTGGGTAATAGTGGATCGTTTGACAAAGGTGGCCCATTTTGTGCCAGTAAAGACTACCTACTCAAGTGCAAAGTTGGCAGAGATTTACATGAGGAGAATTGTATGCCTTCATGGTATTCCCCAGAGGATTGTGTCTGACAGAGGTACCCAGTTTACCTCGCATTTCTAGAAACAATTACATGAATCATTGGGTACGAGATTAGAGTTCAGTACAACATTTCATCCACAAACGGATGGACAGACGGAAAGAGTAAACCAAATCTTAGAAGATATGCTGAGGGCTTGTGCCTTGGACTACAAGTCTAGTTGGGATGATAATTTGCCATACGCAGAATTATCCTATAACAACAGCTACCAAGCAAGTATAGAGATGTCGCCGTTTGAGGCACTTTATGGTACTAAATGCACCACACCACTACTCTAGAACGGTGTGGGAGAGCGAAGTTTATTTGGACCTGATATAATCCAGGAAGCTGAAGAGAAGGTTCGAATAATCAAGGACAGATTGAATATCACGCAGTCTAGGCAGAAAAGCTATGCAGATTCCAAAAGGAGAGAAATCACATATGAGATAGGTGACAGGACTTATTTAAGAGTGTCACCAATGCGTGGTGTGAAGAGGTTCGGGATCAAGGGTAAACTTGCACCTCGATTCATCGGCCCCTTTAAGATTCTTTCCCGCAAGGGAGAAGTAGCATATGAGTTAGAATTACCGGAAGTTCTGTCAGCAGTTCACAATGTCTTCCATGTAAGCCAATTGAAGAAGTGTCACCCAGAGATGACAGAAACCCCACTACGGGGTGCAGTGCCATTAGAAGAAGTTCAGTTGGAAAGTGACCTGACGTATGAAGAGAAGCCAATCAAAATCTTGGAGATGGCAGAAAGGATCACACGAACCAAGACCATCAAATTTTGTAAGGTCCAGTGGAACCACCATACAGAAGAAGAAGCGACTTGGGAACGGGAGGATGATCTTCGGGAAGAACACCCACATCTTTTTGAAGGCCAAACCGAATCTCGAGGACGAGATTCATCTTAAGGGGGTTAGGTTTGTAACATCCCAATTTTGCTAAAATTTTTTGCTAAAATTTAAAACCTTGCATTCATACATCATTCATCATATAGGATTAACTTTTTATCACATAAATACTAAATAAAAATTCAATTATGAGTTTAAATATTATTTAACCCCATTAAGTGTTTATTTAAACTTACTTAATAAATATAATTTTTCCAAATTATATAATGGGTAAGTGTATTATTAAAAATTGCTAATTTAAATAACCTTTCCAAAAATATATTTTTATGAATTTTTCTGAAAAGTTTTGAATAAGTTTAAAAATCATTTAGTAAATCAGATTTGAAAAACAGTTTTTATTTAATTTTAAAGGAATTGTTTCCGGGCCGGCCCAGACGCTATCCACCGCGCGCGCGTTCGATAACAGCCCATCGGCCCACTCCCGCGCGCGCGTCGCTCCCCTCTCGCTGACAGGTGGGCCCCACCTGTCAGCCGTCTTCCACCTCCGTCCGGAGATCACGCCGGGGATGGAGACCGAGTCCGAGCCGTTTCCAGCCGTTTCCCGCCGCGTCTCGCGCCCCTGCCCCCTCCTATTTAAACCCCGCGAGACCGCCTCCGAAACCCCCCCAAAAACCCTACCCCTCCGCCGTCGGGCTGCCCGGAATCGAGCTCGCCGTCGTCGCCATTGCCGCCGGACTTTCTCGCGGGTGCGGTAAGCTCCGAGCTCCTCGAGCGCCACCGAGGCTTCCCCTCGCTTCCCCTTTTCCTTGCGCACCCGTTGAGCACCCTCGTTCGTTCTAATTGGCAGCGGAACGTCGTCCCCATCCGCGAACTCCGCCGCCAGCCGCAAGCACCAACTCCGGCGAGGTTTTCCCGAGGAACGGCGACGCACCGAAGAACCGCAACTCGCCACCGACCCCGCCTCGTCGTCCTCTACGTAACGGTATGACTCGTTCGTCCCCTAGACCGCTAGGACGCGAAACGCGCACGACGCCGGCCGTGGCGCCGCCGTGGTCGGAGGACCTCCGGCGGACTCGCGCCGCCCGCGCCGAGGCTCTGGATGCGAACCGTTGGATCTAGATCCGTTTATTCCCGAGCGTCCGTTTTAAAGTAGATCGGACGGCCACGCTGCCGATCCGCGCCGAAGCGGTACCGTCCAATGGGATCGTGCCACGTCGCCCTCTGATTTTCTTTTTCGCAGGAAATTTTATAAATAAAACAGAAAATTGATAAAACTTGCAAAATTCATAACTTTTAATCTGTAAGTCCAAATTTAATAAACTTTATGTCATTGGAAAGCTCTGCTCATGTAGTTTAATTCTACATCATTTGTTTTTCCCTTTGACAAATTATAAATTGACTAATTATCAGAGGAGTATTTCGGCCATTAAATAAATAACTTAAATAATAAAAATGATTTAGAAATAAAAGTAATTCTTTTGAGATTGTATAATTTCCCTCTGTCCAGGAATATTAGTATGTATCTTATTGGAAAAATTTCTTAGAACAATAAAAGTTGTAATGGTATAATCTAGGTTTTGCTATATTACTTTCATTTTTTTTATATTGTTAGGTGAAATGAGAAATTCCTAGAAATTGCATCTCATGCATTTAATAACAGAGAATATAAATTATGGATGAGTGTGTCTAATTCTACACGTGGCATACTATACATGCATACATCTTTTATTTGGTGTGTGAGATTTTGTGTGGAATATTTATTTGTATGTATTGCTTGTGCTAGATTGTGAAGGAGAGGAAGGACCTGCTTGTGATTGCTATTCTTGTTGTGCCTGCCCCTCCTGCTGCCAAGGCAAGTGACTTCATAAAACACCTACTATTTTATTCTATTGCATATCTAGTGTTTTCAAACAGTATTTGCAAAAGTAGTATGCATGATAGGTTTTGGGAGATTGTAGTATGCTATGCAAAACTTTTAGGTTTCCCCTTAGAAATTCCAGATTAGACCCCTATTATAATTTAGTGGAAACAACTGCTGCAAAAATGATTGTTTTATGGTTGATGTGATAAATGAAAACTTCCACTAAATAAATTTAACGCCTGGGTGGATTGGGTCGTTCGAGGAGGTTTCAAGTTGAGTGGCTTCTCAGGGCCTAGTGTCATGGTTGTCTTCGCCCAGGGTAGTTTCTACTTACCTGGGGCCATGATATGCAGTGTTAACCTGAGTTGCTCACTTGTGGTAGGCCACCCAGGGCTATGAGCTTTAAGTTTACACTGAGTCTAGTTGCTTATCGTGCAACCATTGGTCAATATGGGCTCTGTCTTGATGGAGTAAGTTGATGTGGACCTGGGTCAAGAGATTGATGGTGGTAGAGTTGATAGGATGGTGGTAATCTCTTAGTATGATCATGGGAAAACAACTTCTGAAAAGTCTCGTCTTGATCTTCTCCTTTTCCTTCTCACTAAAGGAGTGTAGAGGATAGTTTGGGTTGATTAAGTCTAATGGTGAAAGTGCACACCCTCTCGAGAGTTAAAACCTAAGATCTTAGCCGTGTCCCCGGCATCGGACAATTGAGTAACTACACAAGGTTGTGTTCTGAAAATCTCCTCATCCCTGATTTATTAATAAAACTTTGTTGGATGAACATGGGTAGGAGACATGGACTTGTCTCGAGAATTGTCCCTGAAGGAGAAGATTATTGATTTAAGAAAACTGTTTATCAAAAGTAGGAGAAAATTTGCTTTGCGCAATAGCCTTGAGCTCCACCAGCCAAATAAGCATATAGATATAGCTTAGTAGAATATTAGAAATTAAAGTCACTTGCCACCACAATTCAATTGTGCTGACCCTTTATAGCTGGGCTGCAACTAAACCTTGCAGAATGTCCAAATGAGGAGTAAGGGGGTCGTCTTCGAGCTACAACCAACATGATTTGCCAGTGGCTTCATGGAGAAGATGTAGCTCCATGCTACCTTTAGGATTGCGTTTGAACTCTGAAATAAAGTGTGAACTATTTATTCAGCTAGCATTTCCGCTATGCTAAGTTGTAAGGATATTTGTTTTTGGATCATATTTCTCGTTCTGTAATAAATTATGACATTGTACTGTGATATTTCATCTTATTGGAGAATGTGGGACTTATGTGATCCAAGTCTTTACATTTTTCATATGTGCCAATGCTTTCATAAGCATGGGCACTACACTCATGCGGAAGTATGTGTGTTACTCTATGTTTAACTTGTTAGATAGACTTTGAAATGAGCTGGCAAATGGGGTGCCCAGTCCCAAGTAATTAATTGTTCAATTCTCTTCACATGGTTTTCAATGAGTTATCAAAAAGGAAAGTTCCAAATTGTTATATTATTTAAAAATAGGCACTCCTCAAAGGTTTGAGATAGATTGGAAGGCACCCGAGGATTTGGTTAGCCATGGATTGTGTTAGCAATGGTGAGGAGGAGTGCCAAACCAATTTATAAAAAGTGTGCATTTGTAAAAAAAAAAGAAGAGGGATGATCTACCTTGGGTAGAAATAACGTCCTTCAATGGGAGCCACTCTTGAAAGTCTAGATAACATGGTAAATATAGTTTTCATTCACTATCATTCGTTGACAGCGACATACATAGCTTAAAACTTATTTCGTACTCTCTATATGATTTCAAAACTTTAAAGCTCTAGCACATGTTTGTATCTCTGCTTCCCTCTGTGAAGGGCCTATATTCTACTTTCATGTTGAGTCAGTAAACCTACTTCCCTCTGTCTTAAGCAAGCATTTGAGTTGTTGTGATTCAACCATCTATACATTTGTATTATTGATCATGTCTTTATTTCTTCCTTGTTTAGCACAATGCCGTTATCTCATAGATATAATCTTGAAAGTTAGCATGTACTGTAAGAGGGCTGTTTTGAAGAGTAAGTTCAATCTGTTCATTGTGTTCTGACCAAGAACGAAGTTTGACAACACCAACTTGATTGTCTATAGGCACCTTATTGTGATTTCCCTTTACTTGTTACAAGTTCAGTTATATGAACGGAGTTGTGATCTAAGATGACTTGTGTATTAATAGATGTGATGCTTCTTGTCCGTATATTCTTTATCGACACTTCACTCCATAAACCTGTCGTCATGTTTACTGAGTTCAGTTTTCCCTTGGGGACAAGCGAGGTCTAAGCTTGGGGGAGTTGATACGTTCATTTTGCATCACTATTTTATATCATAATTTACTATTATTCATTGATATATTTCATATTTAGAGATGATACTTATGTTATTTCATCTATTTTGCATGTTTGATGATTATTGGAGAATTGATCACCGGAGTTTGGAATCTGCTGGAAAAAGCACCGTCAAGATACAATATTTGCGAAGATCAGAAAACAAATCCAACCAGGCAGAAGTTACTATTTTACCAGATCATGGAGGAGGCCAAAAGGGGAGCCCGAGGTGGGGCCTAGGGGGCCCACACCATGCCGTGGCGCGGCCCCCATGCCTGTCGCGCCGGCACATGGTGAGGGGGCCCTGGCCCACCTCTGGCGCCACCCTTTCGCGTACTTCATCCCCCCGAAAACCTAAGACCTGGGCGACGGACGAGAAACTATTCCGCCGCCTCCACGAGGCGGAAAACACCAGAGAGAGAAAAGCTCTACGGCAGGGAGAAATCTGCCGGGGAAACCCTTCCCGAGGGGGGAAATCGTCGCCAACGTCACCGTCATCGAGCTGCACTTCATCGGGATCATCATCACCACCATCTCCACCGCCGACACCGTCATCTTCATCGGTCCACTCCGTTCCCGCTGTAACATCTAGGGCTGAATCTTGCGTGTTTGATAGGCGAAACTCTCCCGGTGTTTATCACTCTTGATATTGAGTGAAACTGTTGAATTAAGGTTTATGTTTGGATTGTTACCCATCATTATATCACCTCTGATCATGTTCCAAATGATGTGTTCTGAGTAGGTCGTTTAGTGTTGACGACATGGGAGAAGTCTAGATGTTAGTAGTGAACTATGTTGAGTAATTTAATGTTTTGATATTTAAGTTGTGGTGCTATTCTTCTAGTGGTGTCATGTGAACGTCGACTACATGACACTTCACCTTTATGGGCCTAGGGGAATGCATTGTGTATTCGGATATTAATTGTGGGGTTGCCGGAGTGTCAGAAACCTAAACCCCCATTAGTATCTCGATGCATGAGGGATGGTAGGATCTCAGAGTTTAATGTTGTGGTTAGATTTATCTTAATTACTTTCTATCATTTGCGGATGCTTACTAGGGGTATAATCACAAGTATGTATTAGTCCTAGGAAGGGCGGTGCATTAGCATAGGTTCACCCACAAAACACTTATCGAAACACTAAGGATTAATCATCTATATGAAGCGAAAGCACTAGACAGAAATCCTATGTGTCCTCAGGAACGCTTGATCATCATAAGTAAACAAACCGGCTTGTCCTTTGCTCTAGAAAGGATTGGCCACTCGCTGCAATTATAATTGTTGCGCTTTATTTACTCGCACTTTATTTATCTGTTATATGAAAAACTCCTAAACACTTGTCTGATAGTGTTTACAGTGAAATCCTCATCAAAACCGCTTGTCGGCACCTTCTGCTCCTCGTTGGGTTCGACACTCTTATTTATCGAAAGTACTACGATACACCCCATATACTTGTGGGTCATCAATCGTGCATGAATTTCATGTTCCTCGTGAAGCTCACGTCGGTCCATTTGCTTTCAGCCTTCATCTCCAGAGCATCAAGCGTTACTTGCAAGCGCGTATCCTATGGCCGGCATCCAGGATACAACGGAGTCTTCCCGTCTATCTCCATTTGCGCCAGTTTGGCTCTCTCCCTTGCGTTCCTCGTCTCCTTGAGGAGCAGTTCTTGAACATGAGAGTCCCGCAACGACGACATAGTGTGTTCTCTGTGTTCGAGTCTTCTCCACTACCGCCATCTCCCCCATGGTTATCGTGATGATGATCTTGTCTGCCGACATCTCCTTCGTCATGATCATCTTCTCCGGCGACATGTCATGATAACCAGCATGTCCGGGAGACTCTTCGTCTTCTCCCCCGCCGACATCTCCTCCATGCGTATTTGCTGTCGGTGCATGGTTGAAGCCTACCATGAAACCGCGCGTGAGCAGGTGCTCCTCCAATTGTCCGGAATCAGGGTTGATCCAGCTCAAGAGTTTGCATGTCCGACACGGACATCTTATCTAGCGCCTGTTGCACCGAATCATTTTCGCCTTTGCTTCTTCCTTGTATCTACTGATTTGACCGGAGTTCATCGCGACGACCATAGTTGCCTACACGCGGTATACGTAGAGCAGAACCGAGAAATGAGAGTACGTTAATAAGAACCGCAACATGCACACACACAAATATGCATGTTCGATAGAAAATTTCGGCATGACTTCTCCTAAAAGTAGGACATATGGGTGGTGCACAAATTTGCCGAAATGGAAATTAATCAACATTTCGGCAAACATCCATGCACCACGCCGGCCCAAGCAACAACAAAAACAACAAACAAACATGCATAGGTGTCCACATACACCGATGGCCATACACCCGGCCATACATGATCGGTGGCCCATATATACATCGATGGCCATACACCGGTGGCCATACACACCGATGGTCATACACCGCAAGCATGCACACCACAATAAAAAGAGGAGGAGATATCGCACCTAGTAGATTGGAGCTCCTCCCGGGACCGTGATCGTGTGATGTGTGTTGGAGAGAATTTAGTGGACAAAAAGAGGAGGAGAGAGTATATATGGAGCCTCCCTACCTACAAACCAATCATCTATGGAACAAAATAGGTTTAACTAGAAGAAATGGAGAAAGAATGGGGAGAATTGGGTGAGAGGGAGGAGAAAAACGAGGTGTGTGAGAGAAGGGGAAAGGTTGCAAATGAATCTGTGATTTTAGTGCATTGAATGCTTTTGGGTCCCAGGTTCCAATTTTGTGGCGCACCGAATATTCATTTTGTGGCGCACCAGGCCCATGCGCCACAGAAAAAGCCACATTCTGTGGCACACCAAGCCCATGCGCCACAGAAAGCTGGTATTCTGTGGCGCACCCCTGGCCACGCGCCACGGAATGTCTACTTTCTGTGCCGCATGTCTGAGGATGCGCCACAGAACGTGGCTTTTTTGTGGCGCATGGGCCTGGTGCGCCACTGAATTGGCCTCGGATTTTGAAAATCATACTGGGTCGTGGGGTCCACAGGTATTCAGTGGTGCATGCTTCTTGGTGCGCCACAAAAAAAGAGAATTCTTTGGCGCATGGGCATGTAATGCGCCACAGATATCTGTGGCGCACAGTTGGAGATGCGCCACTAAACAAATTCTGTGGCGCATGAGCTGTTTGGTGCTTCACAGAATACCCCATTACCTATAAGCCTTTTCCTAGTAGTGCCGGTACTATAGGCCCTCCCCGACCGGTACTATATGCGTGTTTCCCACCACGCTTGTCATCATCTCCCATGGCATGGAGCCCATGGCCTTCAGCTTCATCCTGTCATGGCGTGTGGGGACCCCGGACTAGCTGTCCGAAATACCCGATTATGCTTAACACAACGATCCCGTGATCAGTCTGTCGTTGCATATAATCCGAACTGAATACCAAAGTTTACATCCATTACAATACCGAATTAAAGTCTTACATAAATGGCCCTTTAGACCAAGTCTTACATAGGTGCCTTCAGGGGCCAAACCAAAATAATCAGCGGAACTAAGGCGTAGTAGACGTAAAGTCCTAGCGATAACCCGACAGGCAGTCGACTAATGAAGCTCCTTAGTTGGCATAGATGTCGCCATACTCCTCCTGGTCGTAGAGCTCCTCAAAGTCTGGCGACGACAATAGCCAGGGACAAAACTAGTATGAGTACATTTGAATGTACTCGCAAACTACTCCAACATGAGTGCACTAGTCTCATTTTTAGTTTCACACTTTTATTTATTTAAAACATCTTTGTATCTTTGTTGAAGAAGGTAAGGGGATTATAACTATTCTTAATATCTCAATTTTATTAGTTTTCTCCAAAACTCCTCCTTTCTCCGGCCAAAACCATCATGGTAATTAATCTCCAACTACGTCATACCGATCCGTTGGTATAGGTGTATGTAACGTTCCCCTTTTCTTTTTAGAACTCAACACTTTTTCCAAAACTTGCACATGGTCAAAGTAGGGCCTCTCAACTGTCCATATCCGAGGACTCGGCTATTCGAATAGTTTTAACCCTCTGCAGAGGTAGCACGCTTTTCCCACACCCATCCGATAACTCATCTTGTCAGCCACGTCTCGCCATACCAGGTGTATGCGAAGTTGAGTCACCGACCCTAGTATGTCCTTTGCTCATGCTAGTATAGGATCCTACCCATATGATACTTTCCATCGACACTTAACCCAACCCGTCAGAATCTAAGTGTGAGGACTCATAGGTTTTCTCTTGCGGTGTATAGGGGACATCCTTCTATCCTCCTCCGTATCTACTCATAGAGTTTGAGCGAGGACCCAGGTCAGGGTAGGTCATCGAACCATCCCCTCATGCATAACGAAGTCATCTCCGTTGATGAGGTATCCCATACTAATATGAGCAAACTATATGACTAAGCCCTTTCCCATATGTGGGTAAATGTGGTCGCATAGAGTATCGGCTGAGTGACGTAAGTACAAAGACACAATGTGCGTTTTATCAAAACCACCATTTTCCTTTTCTTCAATTCATCAGCACCCCTTGGTGCTTCATAGCCACACAAGGATTCAAAGGAGTTTTGAATAAAACAATCTTTAGTATTCCCATCCTATAATTTACCATATATTTCTACATAGGGTGGCAAAATAATTTCCATACATACTATTTGAAAAGATTTTATAAAAACTTTTGCTTTCCATGGCTTTGTAAAGATAGATGCATGTATTAGGGTGCAAGCTCAGAGAGTAGCTTGCCTTGCTCGGCCAAGTGATCATGGTCTTGATCTTAGGGTTCCACAAATACTTCCTCCTTGATATATCCGGCAACGTTCTCGTCTAATACACAATCGAGTAAAGACAAACAATCACTAACCTAGTGAATCAATTACCACAACAGTACAATCTTAAATGCCCTAAATAGCCACTTCATCTATCAAACAATACAATTTGGCTTTAATTTAATTGAATTAGCCATTATTCATTTATTTCATAATTAGGGCAGAAACTAGTTGAACCTGTTTAATTACATAACTTAAGTTCTGTTGGTCAACAAAATACAAACTAAATTTCTACAGAGAGCTATTGATGTGTAGAATATGACACAATTGGATTTGGATCAATTGGAGTTACCAAACTCCCTACACAATATTTTGAATCCAGAAGCTTAATAATCAAGTTTTATCTACTAATCAAGTTCTGTTGATATAAAAATTAAATCCTCTTAGGGGTGACTAACCATGACTAAATTTGATCCAATAAAATTGGTCTTAACCCATTTGGACTAACAGAGCATCAGAAACAAACAAGTTTAGATTTTAAACACTATTTGGCATTTTTAATACTATATTTTTATTATTTATCCAAATGAGGTGAACCCAATTGGGTTGGATAGACATTTTCATAAGCTTTCCGGAAAATTTTGATTTGATTTATTTGGAGTTATAAATCTTAAGTTATGGAATTTCAAAGTTTAGTCCAGTACTGTTTTCTATTTAAACCTAAAATTCGAATTTAAAACCTGAGTGGATAATGTTGAGAACCCTGACGGGTGGGGTCCACTCGTCAGTGACTGAACTGAAAACAGTGCGCGCGCTGGGAAATGTTTAAAAACCTGATGGGTGGGGTCCACTCGTCAGTTTCTTTTCATTTAAACGAACCGGTACACGACCGTGGATCTAAGATCCAATGGCCGAGGATGGGGCACGCCGGCGACGACCTAAACCGGGCGGCGCCGTGGCTCCGGCGACGGCGAGGTGGACGGATAGCTCACCTCGAGGCTCGGGAGGGCGTGGCGATGGTGCAGGAGGGGTGCGGCGGCTCGGGGAAACTCGTGGGCGAGGTGGCTCGGGCTGGGGAGGCTCCTGGCGGCGACGGCGTCGAGCTCCTCCTTCCGCGACGCAGCACGAACTTCGGCGAGCAATCGACGGCGTCCCTGGACAGGAAAGAGATGGGCGTGTGAGCGTGAAGCAGTGCGGAGTCACGGAGAGGGCCAGGGAGGGAAGAAGAGAGAGAGAGAGGAGGCCACGGCATGGCGTTGCCGTTTCGTCGTCTACCTCGGATCGTCGAGCACGGCCACGAGCAACAGTGGGCTCGCGGTGGCGGCTCTGCCCTTCCTAGCGGCGTACGGTGAGTGGGGAGTGGAGGGGAGCAGGCGAGAGGGGCTGTGGTGGTTTGTGGAGCAATGGGGCTCGGAGCGGTTTAAATAGCGGCGGGCCGGCGCACGGTGGACGCGGCGCAGGGGCTCCCGAGGGCGTGCCGACTCGCCGTAGGGTTGGCGCGGGGTGCGGCTAGGTTGCGGGGTGCTCGGGGGACCGAGTGGGCAAGGAGGGGTGGCGTGTTGGCTGCTGCGTGCGCTCGGGTGGGGGACGGCCGTGGCGAGCGTGTCCGGGCGGCGCTCAACGTGCACGGCATGGCGCGAGGGCTGCGGGAGCGGGCTGCGGGAGCGGGCTGCTGCTGGACGCTCTGCTGCGCGGAGAGGGAGCAGAGGGGTGAAGAAGAGAGGGGGGGGCCTGGCGTGGGCTGTCGTGAGGCGGCGAGGTCGGCCGCGGTGTCGGCGGGCCGGCCATGGCGAGCGGCGGCACGGGCGCATGCCAGGAGGGGGCGCGGAGTTGTGGGTGCCGGTGTCGGTGTCCAAGGAGGCAGGAGAGCGAGGGAGAGAGGGGGGGCACGGCGCGAGGCCTTCGGCGTCTACACCTCCTCTTTCACCGCGCCGACACGGGCGGCTCCCACCAGGTGCTCGGCGAAATGCCGGAGCCAAATTTAATTTCAAATTTTTGAATTTTTCTTTCAGATCTTGCTTCACTTATATTTATCAAGGTTTGTTGAGCTATTAGTTTGGTTATGGGGCAAGTGCAAAATAGCACACTTTGTGATTGGAAAAATATAAAGAAAGAAATATAAATTTGAATTTAAGTTTTTTGAATTGAACATTTAAAGAGGAAAAAGGGTGGGGAATAAAATAGGAGTGTTCATATTGTCACTCCACTAAATTTGGTTTGGAAAATAAATGGATTTCTTAATTTGGGGAAAATAGGGTGACATGTGCCATATTGTTGGTATTGTTTTATATTTTGTTTTTTTATTTTCTTTTCATCAAGTTTTTAAGTAGAACTAACAAACAACACATTCACAAGAAATACTTATCACAAGCAACAATAAGACATCAACACACATTAATTCATAAAAGTTTTTGTTGGCCCACATTTTTGATATAATAATTCACATTAAACTTTTGGGGTGTTACAGATCCTTCCCCCCTTAAAATAAATCTTGTCCCGAGATTTGCTAGGTCTGGGCACTAAAGACGTTTGGGAATTCGCTTCTAAGATAGTCTTCGCGTTCCCAAGTTGCTTCATCTTCCGAATGGTTAGTCCACTGGACTTTGTAGAGCTTGATCGCGCGCCTTCGGGTAAGACGAACATCTTCGTCAAGAATCTTGATGGGTCTCTCACGGTAGGTCAGATCTTGATTCAGGTCGATGGAATGCTGGTCGATTTTTTTGAAAACATCCGGTTGGTCAGGAACTTCAAGACATTTCCGAAGCAATGAAATGTGGAAGACATCGTGATAATCTGATAACTCTTGAGGCAACTCCAGTTGATAAGACACTTCACCACGACGGGAAATGATCTTAAAGGGTCCAATATATCTTGGTGCCAATTTTCCTTTGACATGGAAACGCTGCATTCCTTTAAGGGGTGTCACTCGGAGATAGACATAATCACCGACACTGAAGGTGACATCACAGCGCTTGGGATCAGCGTAACTCTTCTGACGGGATTGGGCAGTTTTAAGACGTTCACGAAAAAGTTGGACTTGTTCCTCAGCCTCACGGAGGTTATCTGGTCCAAACAGTTTGCCTTCTCCGGTGTCGGACCAATTCAGGGGCGTACGACACTTCCTGCCGTATAGGGCTTCAAAAGGTGCCATTTGCAGACTAGACTGGTAACTATTATTGTAGGAGAACTCTGCAAATGGAAGACAATCTTCCCACTTGGATCCATAGGCTAGAACACACGCGCGAAGCATGTCCTCCAATATCTGGTTCACTCTCTCAGTTTGGCCTCCGGTCTGAGGATGATAAGCTGTGCTAAATGCTAACTTGGTTCCGAGGGCTTCGTGTAGGGTTTTCCAGAACCTTGAGGTGAATTGTGTGCCTCTATCCGATACAATCCTCTTAGGCACACCATGCAGGCTTACTATTCTGGAAATATACAGGTCTGCTAACTGATTTCCCCGATAGGTGGTGTTGACGGGAATAAAATGGGCAACCTTGGTTAGTCTATCAACGATGACCCAAATTGAGTCATGGCCTCGGTTGGATCTTGGAAGTCTGTTGGGGATATACCAACTAGGGGTATCTCTAACATGCATAAATCCGGCTAGTCCAGGGTGGCCTAATGGTGGTAAGGCTGATGCCTGCCGGGCGGCCCAGATAGCTGACGTAAAAGGAAGTAGGCGGACCGTCCAAGGAATGCAACAGACTGAAGCCCATCAAGCCACCAAGCCCAAGATGGAAGGCGGCAACCAAAGCCGACTACAGCTAGGACTCTGTTTACTTGCCGGCCAAGTACTTACCTTGTAACCCAGGGTTTGGCTGCCTATATAAGCCGGCCACCGGGAGGCCTTTAGGGCCAGGCTCGTCCACGCGCAATACGCATCATACCCATTGTAACCTGTTCACGGCTATTTGCTTCTTAGTGAATTATAGCAGCACGTAGGATCTCGCCACCGCTGCGGGATCTGAAGCTGGGTAAACTCGCCGTGTTCAATCCCGTCCTCGACGACACCAACCTTCTTCCCCACAATCCATACGCAGGCTAGAGGATCCCCGTCTCCTATCAAATATGCCGATACTACGACAGTTGGCGCCCACCGTGGGGCGTAAGGTTTCTGGCGTAACGTTCCAGGCGGGAACAATATTGGCTGTCCGCAGCCGGCGATTCCGATCGCCATCTTCATCCACCACGACCTAATCACATTTAGCCGTGTACTCTGCTCCGGCAGGCCGGCATGATCAAACGCCGTAAAGTTTCTAGCCGTGTACTCTGCCCCGGCAGGCCGGCTCGATCAAACATCATCATCGACAAGATCGTATCTAGCCGGTTAATATGCGTCAGCACACGACGGATCAATCTAGTTGGCAAATCTGCTCAGGCAGATCGGCACAATTGACCTTGTTGTTATCAACGGACTGGTCTAGCCGGCTAATCAAAGTTGCCGGTACGAGTACGAGCTCCTTGCTCGCCGGATCGATTCCACCAAAAATCAATTCGTCGCCTGCGACAAATCTTGGCGATCGATTCTCTCCTTCAATACTCCGTGTCCGATCCGCACTTTTGAGGCCAAGGCCGAAAGAAAAGAGAACGGTACGGCTCACGTCAAATCCATCATATGGCCAAATCCGTTTTGGTTACAGCTCAAGTCTTGTCCTTGGAGAAATTGCGCACATGTACTTGAAAGATGTCTACATGCATAGATAGACGGCCATAGCGCTAATCACATGCATAAGCTAATCACTTGGCACGTATTAACCACCGTACAGCCAAATTGTACTAGATACTTTCGATCATTCGAAGTCAAAAAGTCGACGGCCAGCGGTCCAGTACATCTGAGTATTCGTCTTTGACCATCAAAATTAAGCCTTACTGTATCCATGATGCTAAGCGGGACGCTGCTAACATCACGGTTTGGTTTAGACGAATTCATCGTCAGAATTGCTAGTTGTTTCCGATCGCCCAAACCTGATTAATTTGGGAAGACATTGATCGTTACAAAACAACAAACTTTCACGTTTCAACTTAATAGCTAACGTAATAAGACGCCTTATCGGCGCATTTATCGTCACGTTCCGTCTTAAATTGCTAATGTGACATAACGGTTCGTCACCGCCATCAAGCTTAATTGCTGCTGCAGCCTTGCTAGAATCAACATTAGAATTCTGGGGCTGCCGCCTACATACTGGGGCTGTTTTCTTCGGCCTGGAGCGGGCATCTTCCGCCACGCTCGTCCTCCTCGACGTCAACGTCAAATAAGCTAAGTTTATACACACTTAACATCTAATTATATGTATGGTCATGAAATAAAAGTCTGTGTTTTGCTCATTATGCTCTGAGATCATGCCATCTTTTGTCTTTTCATTTGATCATATCCCTCTTAGTATCTAAGTTACCTGATATTTGCTCCGCGCTGCATGGTTCAAACTTTTAGATACTTGCCGCCCCCGGGCCAAATTAAGCAATCAGTTTGCACCGCCTAATACTGTTATCTGATTGTTTATGTGTGGGTTACCTAGTAGCATGTCATTAGCACCAACATGTCGGATTTAATTTGTCTCTGATTCTAAACTATTTGGTACTAGCCCTGGTTGTCTCAGCTAAAGTTTCCGGCTGCGGTTCTGCTAACATATGAAAAGTTAAACATATAAACCAAATAAATATTAAGGCGGGCCACATAAAATTTACAACCCATAAGTGTTTGTTAAAACCTACCGGCTCAGGCCTTAAAATTATTCAGCTTTCATTAAAAGTACATCTTAATGCAGCTATGTTTACTATGCAGCATACTTAACACCTGGGGGCTGCAACCGCAGCATTTTCATCATGTATCAAGCCGTCTTTCAGTCAAGCCGGCACGAGCCTCGGGGACTGCAATCATCGACTTACAACGCCACAAGTTCTTCCACGCGTCGAGACGACTTCCGGGTACATCGACTCAACGCTCGGGGGCTGGAGATAGGCGGATCAAGAAAAACTCCGACACTCGGGGGCTCGACATCGATATTTGCCCTCGTCCGATACTTGGGGGCTGCACGACATGCAGCTCTATCGTCAACAAGAAGGTCGCATTGGTGGCATGACCGTCTTGTCGTCAGCGACACGGTCACCTCCATGGCTTGGCCGACTTATAATCAGCGTCATAGTCGCCTCCGTGGCATGACTGTCTTGTCGTCAACGACATAACCGCCTACATGCCACAACCGCCATTGTCGTCAGCGACATGGTTGCCTCCGTGGCTAAAGGCCGCCTCCGTGATATGGCCGACAATGCACGATTTCGTTACATTTGGATTCAAACTGTCGTGGACCAAATGACGTCATCTATCAGACATTGATTTGACCTGTCAATAAAGATGCGGCTCCCCCGAGAAGCCATCCGACAAGTTAAGCTAGCCGTCTTTCCCATATAGGTTAAAGGCGGCCGCACACTGGTGATCAAGCCGACACGCGACCCCCTATATTCAGAATGGTTCAAGCCCTGCAGCCGCCAACATTCAAGACTGAAGATAGAGAAGGTGAAGAAGCCGGCGCCTGGAGAACTTCAGCCTTTCTGGGGGCTAATGTTGAGGATATACCAACTAGGGGTATCTCTAACATGCATAAATCCGGCTAGTCTAGGGTGGACCAATGGTGGTAAGGCTGATGCCTGCCGGGCGGTCCAGATAGCTGACGTAAAAGGAAGTAGGCGGACGGTCCAAGGAAGGCAGCAGACTGAAGCCCATCAAGCCACCAAGCCCAAGATGGAAGGCGGAAACCAAAGCCGACTACAGCTAGGACTCTGTTTACTTGCCGGCCAAGTACTTACCTTGTACCCCGGGGTTTGGCCGCCTATATAAGCCGGCCACCGGGAGGCCTTTAGGGCCAGGCTCATCCACGCGCAATACGCATCATACCCATTGTAACCTGTTCACGGCTATTTGCCTCTTAGTGAATTATAACAGCACGTAGGATCTCGCCACCGCTGCGGGATCTGAAGCTGGGTAAACTCGCCGTGTTCAATCCCGTCCTCGACGACACCAACCTTCTTCCCCACAATCCATACGCAGGCTAGAGGATCCCCGTCTCCTATCAAATATGCCGATACTACGACAAAGTCCGGTGATAAAATCCATTCCAATCTCATCCCACTTCCACTCGGGAATTTTCAAGGGTTGAAGCAATCCAGCGGGTCGCTGATGTTCAGCTTTGACTCGCTGACAGATATCACACTTGGCTACAAAAACACCAATCTCTCTCTTCATTTCGTGCCACCAAAATCTCTCACGAAGGTCTTGGTACATTTTGGTTCCGCCGGGGTGGATTGAATAGGGGGTCTCGTGGGCTTCCTTTAGGATTAACTCCTTGAGTTTCGTGACATTAGGGACATAGATACGACCATTGAATCTCAACACTCCTTCATCATCCTCGGTAAAACCAGGCGCTTTACCGAGAGAAATCTTCTTCTTGATTCCTTCTACACTCTCATGACCTTTCTGGGCTTCCTTGATTTGGTCTAACAGGGTTGGGGTTAACTCTAAATTGGCGAGATAACCACGGCTAAAAGCTCTAGTCCAAAATCTTTGAACTCTCTGAACAGGGCTGGCTGTTCTGCTTGGATCAGGGCATTCAGGGTGCAGGGTTTGCGACTAAGGGCATCGGCAACTACATTAGCCTTCCCAGGGTGGTAATGGATACCGATATCATAATCCTTGATTAATTCCATCCACCTTCTTTGTCGCAGGTTTAACTCCTTCTGGGTGAAGATATACTTCAAGCTCTTGTGATCCGTATAGATCTCGCAACGATGTCCCGCAAGATAGGAGCGCCACGTTTTCAGAGCAAGAACAACAGCGGCTAACTCCAGGTCATGGATTGGGTAGTTCTCTTCATGTGGTCGCAACTGCCGAGACAGATACGATACCACTTTGCCTTCTTGCATCAGAACGCAACCAAGTCCGAGGCGTGATGCATCGCAGTACACGTCGAAACTCTTGGTGACGTCTGGCATAATCAGGACAAGGGTTGAGGTCAATCTCTTCTTTAATTCCTGGAAACTCTCTTCACACTTCTGAGTCCATTCAAATCTCTTGTCCTTTTTCAGCAGTTGGGTCAGGGGTTTGGCTATACTGGAGAATCCTTCAATGAACTTGCGGTAGTAACCCGCTAGTCCGAGAAAGCTTTGGATTTCAGTCACACTAGTTGGGGCTTCGCAGTTCACAATGGCTTGGATCTTCTCTGGGTCAACAGAAATTCCTCCCGCAGACACAACATGTCCGAGAAATGCTACTTCACTGAGCCAAAACTCACACTTGCTAAGCTTGGCATACCACTGGTGTTCTCGGAGGGTTGCTAAAGCTAGACGCAGATGTTCAGCATGCTCTTCTTCGGTTTTGGAGTAAATAAGGATGTCATTGAGGAAAACTACCACGAACTTGTCAAGATACTCCATGAAGATCTTGTTCATGAGATTCATAAAATAGGCTGGGGCATTGGTCAGACCAAAGGACATTACGGTGTATTCAAATAAACCGTAGCGGGTGGTGAAGGAAGTCTTGGGAATGTCTGTCTCTCGGATTTTTAACTGATGATATCCTGACCGAAGATCGATCTTGGAAAAGACTCGGGCTCCGTTCATTTGATCGAACAGATCCTCGATCTTTGGAAGGGGATACTTGTTCTTAATGGTCACATCATTTAGCTTGCGATAATCCACACACAGGCGTGTGGTACCGTCTCTCTTATCCACAAAAATAATGGGTGATCCCCAGGGTGAAGCACTTGGGCGGATAAGTCCTTTGCTGAGCATATCTGCTAACTGCTTCTTCAACTCAACCAGTTCTTCCGGATTCATCCGATAAGGCCTCTGGGATATAGGGGTTGTTCCGGGGATAAGTTCAATAATGAACTCAATATCCCGGTCTGGCGGCATACCAGGCAATTCTTCAGGGAAAACATCTCGGAACAAATGAACAACACGGATCTCATCTAGGGTGGGTCGAGATATGCTCTCATGACATCCTGGTCGGGGTCGACTGGTTACTGACACATACTCCACTTCTACTTCTTTGTCGGTGGTGAGGGATACCGCTCTTCTCGCGCAGTCAATTCGACCACGATACTTGGCTAGCCAATTCATACCCAGTATGATATCTATTCCTTGGGTTCCTAGAATGATTAAGTCGACTAGGAACTTTTCCCCTTTGATCTCAAGGGAAACGTCCGGGCAAAATGACTTGGTATCAATGGTGGATTCTGGGATTTGGATGACCATGGGTTTGGGTAAGAGGTTTCCGACTAAACCCCCCTTAGCAACAAATTCTTGGGTAACAAAAGAATGGGTAGCACCAGAATCAAACAGAACAGTTGCAGGAACTGACTTGACAAGGAACGTACCCAGCACAACATCCGGCGCATCCATGGCCTCTTCAGCGTTGATGTGGTGCAGACGTCCCTTGGCAACAGCAGTGTTTCCGCGGGGTGCGGGGTTCTTGCCATTCCCATTACGGCCTTGGCCATTGCTGGGCGCTGGTGCATCGGGGCGTGGACCATTCTTCTTAGGATTGGGGCATTCTATGGAGTAGTGACCCTTGGTGCCGCAATTAAAGCAGACAACATTAGCATTGCGGTTGAAGTTGTTAGAGTTCCCTCCGGGACGGGTGTTTTCATTGGGACGGTTGAAGCTGTTTGGGTTGTTTGGGCGATTAGGGTAATTGGGGCGTGTGATTGGTGGCGGTCGATAGGCTGGCTTGGGGTTTTGTGGGTAGGTGCGAGGCTTCTGGCTGCTCGAACCTTCCTGGGCAATCATTCTCCTCTGACGACCTTCAAACATCGACTTGCGCTTGGTTTCCAACTGGATGGCCTTATCCACAAGTGACTCCAAATCAACAAAGTCATGGATAACCAAAGCACACTGCAGCTCATCATGAAGTCCGTTCATGAAACGCTCCATCTTCTTCCTCTCGGTGTCGGTGTCATCAGGAGCATACCGAGACAAGTCAGTGAACTCATCCAGGTATCCGACCACATCTCTACTTCCCTGCCGCATTTTGCGGAATTCATCCTTCTTCCTTTCAATGAGTCCACCGGGGATGTGTTTCTTGCGGAACTTCTCCAGGAACTCAACCCAGTTGATAACATAACCAGCTTGCTGGAGAGCCTTGGTAGCTTCCCACCAAGACCGTGCAGGTTCGGCAAGATAGTGGGTCGCATACAACACTTTCTCAGGTTCTCCCACGGCTGCAACTTCCAGGTTGTTGTTAATGGTGCGAAGCCAATCATCGGCCTCTAGTGGGTGAAGTCCCTTGGAATAGGTGGGTGGGTTGGTCTTTTGAAAGTCACTCAAAGTGGATCGCTGATTTCGTTCACCATTGCCATTGTGGTGGTTGTTGTTGTTGTTGTTGTTGTTGTTGTGTGCGGCAGCGATCTGCTGTAGGGCAGCGATATGAGCTTGACGCTCTGCCCGAGCAGCTTGGCGTTCCTCCATGATAAGCGCAAGGAGTTGGGCGGTGGTTGGTTCCGGTGGGGGTGGTGGTCCTCCATCCGGGTTGGAGCGACGAGTGTCCACCATCCTGAAGAACACCGGGTATAAAGGGCAAGAAAAAGGTTTTGACCAAGGGAAAAAGGTTGATTTCATGTAGGGATTGATTAATTAAGTATTATAGGAGAAACATTTCACACATATTATCAAGACTAGCACACACTTATATAGCACAACCATTACATCAAGAGTTCACCATATCAAGCTTACAACATTTTCTCTTAAGCTAATGTACATAGTGCAAGTTCCAAAATAACCACTACTTCTACTCTACTAGAGATAGGGGGTCGACCTAATCCTGCGGTAGTACTCAAGTCACTCGCCTACTGAGGTGGAACCTCAGGCTCGGATACGTCAGCGTCAGACTGGTAGGGTGGCTCCTCTGGGTCTTCCTCCTCGTCATCCTCCTACTCATAGTCCATCTCCTCCAGATAGTCGTCATCGTCACTGAGGAAAGCGTTGTTCTCCTTGCGGAGATCATTGCCCTCCTCCTCCATCTCGTCAGTACGGAGCTCCAAATCATCGATCAGCTCGTCCTGCTCTGCCACCTTCTTGCGGAGCTTCGCTATGGTCTTCCTCATCTGGGTCCTCTTCTTGAGAAGAGCGACCTTCTCCTCCTTCAGCTGTGCCTCACTCTCGCGACTCTCCTTGAGCGAGAGGCGCTCAAAGTGAGACCGAAGTCTAGCGCACCTTAAGTCCTCCTGGGTGTGAAAGAGCATAATCTCCATGTCCAAGATATACTCTCCGAACGTCGGGTGTAGAGGGGACTGAATAGGGTGTCCGTCGACGGTGCGCCTCCCGTAGAACTGGAAACGAGAGTTCACCAACTCCGCCTTGTGCTCCTCACAAAACCGGGATAGCATCCGCTCCATGGAACGACACAGTCCGTCGTCCCAGTGGACGTCCATGGTGGTAAAGATGAGTGTCCTGGATCCGGGGGACTTGATGTTCCCGCGAACAGACGCCTCGACCAACAAAGACAGGTTCCCGTTACCGGGAGTGTCCACCTGGGCTCCCTTAAACTCAGGAGTGGGGCGACCTAACAGCTTGGTCAACTCGAACAGGTCTGAAAGGGCATGTGCCCTCTTATATGGTTTTGGTAATTGATGACAATCCATATGGACTAATGTTTGTGTTGAGAATATTGCAAGTATGTCTTGAAGATGTCAAGACATCACCTATATGAAGATAGATGGGAGCATATTGCAAGTATGTCTTGAAGATGTCAAGACATCACCTATATGAAGATAAATGGGATGATACGAGTTTGATCAAGATGTTGATCAACACACGAAGCTACAAGATGTACCAAGTGGATCATGTATCTCTTGGATGGTAAGCCATTGTCCATATAGCTTAGTGAACTAACCCAAGTGCGTGTGGGTTCTATATGTGGAGTTAGGTATCTTCCCATGGGCTTGCAACAAGAAGAACATCTCATAGAGCTCATGGAGAATGATGTAATGCGGTATTCGTCATCAAGGTTAAGAAGTGCAAGACCAAGAGAAGCATTTCGGAGATTTCTTATGCTTGTAGCTTGGAGGTCGAAATGAAGACTTGAAGACGAAGCTAATGGAGCTTGGATATTGAGATGAAGATGAAGCTAAGCGAGGCTCTCCCATAATGGCGTATGGGGGAGTATTTGGAGAAGTCTTCACCAAGCTTGTGCTAGCAAGCGCAATCAAGAAAGGTAGTCCACTTGGAGAGATCAAGACCGTCTTCGTCTAGCTCAAGTGGAATGCTCAAGGCTTTAGTGGATTGCTCAAGGCAAAGGTTTGTTCTTGATAGGGCTATAGGATAGACAGGCGTACTATCAAAAGGGGCTCTCGAGAGAGTAACTTGATCGCATTTTCGTGGAGAGCTCAAACCTTTGCATGCTTGGCATATCATCTTTCCTGGTTCTTATTTGGCTTTTTACCTTGTTGGGTTTTGGTGCTTGTCATGATCTTCATGACAAGACCAAGTTCTTCGAAAACGTTTTTAGTATAGAAAACTTGTTGCGTTTTAGGTGATGCCGGCTCGACTTTGAGGAAAGCCCCAAACCTTCACATGTATGGTGACTTTGCTCTATTTATGGGTTGCAATATTTTCACCTCATTCGGACGGAGTTGGTCTCACCTCATTCGGAGTTCATTTGCAAAAGTTATTTCAGTTCTGGTGTTTCTGCAGTTTTCGGAGGTCCGGAAATTTCCGGACTGATTTCCGACCTGGAGAATTTTTCACCAAGTCTTAAAGATTTTCTGCACTGCACTCAACTGGCTCTCAGTCGGATTTCCTACCGGAAATTTCCGGGGATCCGAAAATTTCCGGTCTGGTTCGGAAATTTCCGAACGACCAAGTTAATTTTTTTTTTCGCCAAGTCTTATTTGATATCAGCACAGGTCGCTTTCAGCTCTCAGTCGGATTTCCTACCGAAGATTTCCGAGGTTCGGAAATTTCCGGACTTAGGTCCGGAAAATTTCGAACCAAGTTCTTTTGTGGTCGGTTAGGACCTTTTGTGGTCAAGGCCTTTGTGGCTAGTTGGGACCTTTGTTGTCAAGTTGGACCTGTTGTGGTCAAGACCTTGTGTGGTCTTTTGGGAGCTCCCAATTCGGTTGTGGGTGTGTGCCCCAAGGTTGTTGTACGGGATTGTTCTCCACCCCAAAGGAGTTCATAGTGGAAGGTGAACCCGGACCTTTGTGGTCGAGTTCATCGGAGAATAAGGTGAGGCCTTTGTGGCGTTGAGTCGGACCTGTGGTGGTCACTCACACCTCTCCAACGAGACGTACTCCCCTAAGAAGTAGGAACTCGGGAATACATCCTCGTCTCCGCGTGCCTCGGTTAACTCTATTCCCGAGCTCTTTACTTATGCACTTTACATTGTGATAGCCTTCGTGCTTGAAGTCATTTAAGTTGTGATATCCTTCGTGCTTGAAGTCATTTACCTTGTTATCACTTTGTTGCTTGTCTTGCTTAGCATAAGTTGTTGGTGCACATAGGTTCACCTAGTATATTTAGGTTGTGTTCTTGATAAGTTAAACAATAAGTTTTATTCCGCATTTATCAACCCTAAATTGTAAAAAGTGTACCTCGCCTATTCACCCCCCCCCCTCTAGGCGACGTCTTTCCTTTACATTGGTATCAGAGCCAGGTTATCTCATTATTAGGCTTTACCGCCTAGAGATTAAAGATGTCGTTTATAGAATTAGTGCACAATCCCACTTATATTTTTGATGGCACAAATTATGATCTTTGGAAACTTCGCATGCTTAATCTTCTTAGGGACATGGATCCAAATTTAGAGAAAATTGTAGATATGGGTTTTTCTCCTCCAAAGGATTCCCAAGAATTATCTTTAGAGGATGAGAAAAACTCTTATCTCGATACTCTAGCATCTAATGGTCTCATCTATGTTTTGAGTGATGTAGTTCTTGCGTCAATCATGCCTTGTTGGAACGCTCATGAATTATGGACAAAGCTTGAAGATATATATGATGTGTCCAACATTAGCAAGGTTGATTGTCCTCCTTCCACCTCCGGCCGTGATGAGCTCACGTCTTCTTCCACTTCACCAACATGTGATTTTTCACAAGGTAATGACATGGTGAGTGGTGATAGGAATTGCATTATTGATGATGACTCCACTATTGACCATACTTCATCTCCATCACATTGCAATGATCTATCTTTGGATTTAAACTTCTCTAGCACTACAAATGCCATGCATGCTAGTGTTTATAGTCCTTGCATATCATGTAGTAGTTGTTTAACTAAATCTCATGATGATATGCTTCTCTTGTCTTGTTGCCATAATAAAAATGCTTCTATTACCTCTAGTACTTGTTTGGCTAACAATGTAGAGGATTCCCAACAATTGTTGGAACAAGACATGGAACTCAATAGCGCTTCAAATAACTCTTCATCATCTTTGTCCATTACTCACTTTTGCCTTATGGCTAAGGAGTCTAAGGTATCTCCTACCTTGAACTCCAATATATCTCATGATGATGATGATGATATTGATGATGAATATGATAATGATGCCTCCATTGATAAGAACTTTGATATTGTCTCAAATTCTCTATTAAATAACAAACATGCCCATGATAGCTTCTTAGAAATCACGACTATCCTTATTGAGCGCAAGGAACAATTGAGGCCTTAGAGACCCGTTGTGATGAAGGGTGGGGTCTTGCTCGTGATTCTGCGGGTGAGATCCACAATCTTGAGATTGCTCTTAAGGAAGAGCAAGATACTCGGGTTGCTCTAGAGGAGAGACTCGAAACAAGTGAGGAGTTGAATAATAAAATGATTTCTAAACTCACTAAGAAATGTGACCATGCTCTTGCCAACTTAAAAATGGATAAATCAAAATCTCGTGAGGAGTCCCTTACCTTAGAATTATCTAAAGTAAAGGAAACCCGTGATAGACGCCTTAGTGGCCGGCCTTTGTGGCGGAGACCTTTTGTGGTCGGTTAGGACCTTTTGTTGTCAATGCCTTTGTGGCTAGTTGGGACCTTTGTGGTCAAGTTGGACCTGTTGTGGTCAAGACCTTGTGTGGTCTTTTGGGAGCTCCCAATTCGGTTGTGGGTGTGTTCCCCAAGGTTGTTGTACGGGATTGTTCTCCACCCCAAAGGAGTTCATAGTGGAAGGTGAACCCAGACCTTTGTGGTCGAGTTCATCGGAGAATAAGGTGAGGCCTTTGTGGCGTTGAGTCGGACATGTGGTGGTCACTCACACCTCTCCAACGAGACGTACTCCCCTAAGAAGGAGGAACTCGGGAATACATCCTCGTCTCCGCGTGCCTCGGTTATCTATATTCCCAAGCTCTTTACTTATGCACTTTACATTGTGATAGCCTTCATGCTTGAAGTCATTTACATTGCGATAGCCTTCATGCTTGAAGTCATTTACCTTGTTATCACTTTGTTGCTTGTCTTGCTTAGCATAAGTTGTTGGTGCACATAGGTTCACCTAGTATATTTAGGTTGCGTTCTTGATAAGTTAAACAACAAGTTTTATTCCGCATTTATCAACCCTAAATTGTAAAAAGTGTACCTCGCCTATTCACCCCCCCCCCCCTCTAGGCGACGTCTTTCCTTTCAATTGGTATCAGAGCCAGGTTATCTCATTATTCGGCTTTACCGCCTAGAGATTAAAGATGTCGTTTAGAGAATTAGTGCACAATCCCACTTATATTTTTGATGGCACAAATTATGATCTTTGGAAAATTCGCATGCTTAATCTTCTTAGGGACATGGATCCAAATTTAGAGAGAATTGTAGATATGGGTTTTTCTCCTCCAAAGGATTCCCAAGAATTTTCTTTAGAGGATGAGAAAAACTCTTATCTCGATACTCTAGCATCTAATGGTCTCATTTATGTTTTGAGTGATGTAGTTCTTGCGTCAATCATGCCTTGTCGGAACGCTCATGAATTATGGACAAAGCTTGAAGATATATATGATGTGTCCAACATTAGCAAGGTTGATTGTCCTCCTTCCACCTCCGGCCGTGATGAGCTCACGTCTTCTTCCACTTCACCAACATGTGATTTTTCACAAGGTAATGACATGGTGAGTGGTGATAGGAATTGCATTATTGATGATGACTCCACTATTGACCATACTTCATCTCCATCATATTGCAATGATCTATCTTTGGATTTAAACTTCTCTAGCACTACAAATGCCATGCATGCTAGTGTTTATAGTCCTTGCATATCATGTAGTAGTTGTTTAACTAAATCTCATGATGATATGCTTCTCTTGTCTTGTTGCCATAATAAAAATGCTTCTATTACCTCTAGTACTTGTTTGGCTAACAATGTAGAGGATTCCCAACAATTGTTGGAACAAGACATGGAACTTAATAGCGCTTCAAATAACTCATCATCATCTTTGTCCACTACTCACTTTTGCCTTATGGCTAAGGAGTCTAAGGTATCTCCTACCTTGAACTCCAATATATCTCATGATGATGATGATGATGATATTGATGATGAATATGATAATGATGCCTCCATTGATAAGAACTTTGATATTGTCTCTCATGCTCTATTAAATAACAAACATGCCCATGATAGCTTCTTTGAAATCATGACTATCCTTATTGAGCGCAAGGAGACAATTGAGGCCTTAGAGACCCGTTGTGATGAAGGGTGGGGTCTTGCTCGTGATTCTGCGGGTGAGATCCACAATCTTGAGATTGCTCTTAAGGAAGAGCAAGATACTCGGGTTGCTCAAGAGGAGAGACTCGAAACAAGTGAGGAGTTGAATAATAAAATGATTGCTAAACTCACTAAGAAATGTGACCATGCTCTTGCCAACTTAAAAATGGATAAATCAAAATCCCGTGAGGAGTCCCTTACCTTAGAATTATCTAAAGTAAAGGAAACCCGTGATAGACGCCTTAGTGGCCGGCCTTTGTGGCGGAGACCTTTTGTGGTCGGTTAGGACCTTTTGTTGTCAAGGCCTTTGTGGCTAGTTGGGACCTTTGTGGTCAAGTTGGACCTGTTGTGGTCAAGACCTTGTGTGGTCTTTTGGGAGCTCCCAATTCGGTTGTGGGTGTGTGCCCCAAGGTTGTTGTACGGGATTGTTCTCCACCCCAAAGGAGTTCATAGTGGAAGGTGAACCCGGACCTTTGTGGTCGAGTTCATCGGAGAATAAGGTGAGGCCTTTGTGGCGTTGAGTCGGACCTGTGGTGGTCACTCACACCTCTCCAACGAGACGTACTCCCTTAAGAAGGAGGAACTCGGGAATACATCCGCGTCTCCGCGTGCCTCGGTTATCTCTATTCCCAAGCTCTTTACTTATGCACTTTACATTGTGATAGCCTTCGTGCTTGAAGTCATTTACATTGCAATAGCCTTCATGCTTGAAGTCATTTACCTTGTTATCACTTTGTTGCTTGTCTTGCTTAGCATAAGTTGTTGGTGCACATAGGTTCACCTAGTATATTTAGGTTGTGTTCTTGATAACTTAAACAATAAGTTTTATTCCACATTTATCAACCCTAAATTGTAAAAAGTGTACCTCGCCTATTCACCCCCCCCCCTCCTCTAGGCGGCGTATTTCCTTTCAATTGGTATCAGAGCCAGGTTATCTCATTATTAGGATTTACCGCCTAGAGATTAAAGATGCCGTTTAGAGAATTAGTGCACAATCCCACTTATATTTTTGATGGCACAAATTATGATCTTTGGAAAATTCGCATGCTTAATCTTCTTAGGGACATGGATCCAAATTTAGAGAGAATTGTAGATATGGGTTTTTCTCCTCCAAAGGATTCCCAAGAATTATCTTTAGAGGATGAGAAAAACTCTTATCTCGATACTCTAGCATCTAATGGTCTCATTTATGTTTTGAGTGATGTAGTTCTTGCGTCAATCATGCCTTGTCGGAACGCTCATGAATTATGGACAAAGCTTGAAGATATATATGATGTGTCCAACATTAGCAAAGTTGATTGTCCTACTTCCACCTCCGGCCGTGATGAGCTCATGTCTTCTTCCACTTCACCAACATGTGATTTGTCACAAGGTAATGACATGGTGAGTGGTGATAGGAATTGCATTATTGATGATGACTCCACTATTGACCATACTTCATCTCCATCATATTGCAATGATCTATCTTTGGATTTAAACTTCTCTAGCACTACAAATGCCATCCATGCTAGTGTTTATATTCCTTGCATATCATGTAGTAGTTGTTTAACTAAATCTCATGATGATATGCTTCTCTTGTCTTGTTGCCATAATAAAAATGCTTCTATTACCTCTAGTACGTGTTTGGCTAACAATGTAGAGGATTCTCAACAATTGTTGGAACAAGACATGGAACTCAATAGCGCTTCAAATAACTCTTCATAATTTTTGTCCATTACTCACTTTTGCCTTATGGCTAAGGAGTCTAAGGTATCTCCTACCTTGAACTCCAATATATCTCATGATGATGATGATATTGATGATGAATATGATAATGATGCCTCCATTGATAAGAACTTTGATATTGTCTCTCATGCTCTATTAAATAACAAACATGCCCATGATAGCTTCTTAGAAATCATGACTATCCTTATTGAGCGCAAGGAGACAATTGAGGCCTTAGAGACCCGTTGTGATGAAGGGTGGGGTCTTGCTCGTGATTCTGCGGGTGAGATCCACAATCTTGAGATTGCTCTTAAGGAAGAGCAAGATACTCGGGTTGCTCTAGAGGAGAGACTCGAAACAAGTGAGGAGTTGAATAATAAAATGATTGCTAAACTCACTAAGAAATGTGACCATGCTCTTGCCAACTTAAAAATGGATAAATCAAAATCTCTTGAGGAGTCCCTTACCTTAGAATTATCTAAAGTAAAGGAAACCCGTGATAGACGCCTTAGTGGCCGGCCTTTGTGGCGGAGACCTTTTGTGGTCGGTTAGGACCTTTTGTTGTCAAGGCCTTTGTGGCTAGTTTTTAGTTTTCACATTTTTATTTATTTAAAACATTTTTAGTTTCACACTTTTATTTATTTAAAACATCTATGTATCTTTGTTGAAGAAGGTAAGGGGATTATAACTATTCTTAATATCTCAATTTTATTAGTTTTCTCCAAAACTCCTCCTTTCTCCGGCCAAAACCATCATGGTAATTAATCTCCAACTACCTCATACCGATCCGTTGGTATAGGTGTATGGAACGTTCCCCTTTTCTTTTTAGAACTCAACACTTTTTCCAAAACTTGCACATGGTCAAAGTAGGGCCTCTCAACTGTCCATATCCGAGGACTCGGCTATTCGAATAGTTTTAACCCTCTGCAGAGGTAGCACGCTTTTCCCACACCCATCCGATAACTCATTGTGTCAGCCATGTCTCGCCATACCAGGTGTATGCGAAGTTGAGTCACCGACCCTAGTCTGTTCTTTGCTCATGCTAGTATAGGATCCTGCCCATATGATACTTTCCATCGACACTTAACCCAGCCCGTCGGAATCTAAGTGTGAGGACTCATAGGTTTTCTCTGGCGGTGTATAGGGGACATCCTTCTATCCTCCTCCGTATCTATTCATAGAGTTTGAGCGAGGACCCAGGTCAGGGTAGGTCATCGAACCATCCCCTCATGCATAACGAAGTCATCTCCGTTGATGAGGTATCCCATACTAATATGAGCAAACTATATGACTAAGCCCTTTCCCATATGTGTGTAAATGTGGTCGCACAGAGTATCGGCTGAGTGACGTAAGTACAAAGACACAATGTGCGTTTTATCAAAACCACCATTTTCCTTTTCTTCAATTCATCAGCACCCCTTGGTGCTTCATAGCCACACAAGGATTCAAAGGAGTTTTGAATAAAACAATCTTTAGTTTTCCCATCCTATAATTTACCATATATTTCTACATAGGGTGGCAAAATAATTTCCATACATACTATTTGAAAAGATTTTATAAAAACTTTTGCTTTCCATGGCTTTGTAAAGATAGATGCATGTATTAGGGTGCAAGCTCAGAGAGTAGCTTGCCTTGCTCGGCCAAGTGATCCTGGTCTTGATCTTCGGGTTCCACAAATACTTCCTCCTTGATATATCCGGCAACGTTCTCGTCTAATACACAATCGAGCAAAGACAAACAATCACTAACCTACTGAATCAATTACCACAACAGTACAATCTTAAATGCCCTAAATAGCCACTTCATCTATCAAACAATACAATTTGGCTTTAATTTAATTGAATTATCCATTATTCATTTATTTCATAATTAGGGCAGAAACTAGTTGAACCTGTTTAATTACATAACTTAAGTTCTGTTGGTCACAAAAATACAAACTAAATTTCTACAGAGAGCTATTGATGTGTAGAATATGACACAATTGGATTTGGATCAATTGGAGTTACCAAACTCCCTACACAATGTTTTGAATCCAGAAGCTTAATAATCAAGTTTTATCTACTAATCAAGTTCTGTTGATATAAAAATTAAATCCTCTTAGGGGTGACTAACCATGACTAAATTTGATCCAATAAAATTGGTCTTAACCCATTTGGACTAACAGAGCATCAGAAACAAACAAGTTTAGATTTTAAACCCTATTTGGCATTTTTAATACTATATTTTTATTATTTATCCAAATGACGTGAAACCACTTGGGTTGGATATACATTTTCATAAGCTTTCCGGAACATTTTGATTTGATTTATTTGGAGTTATAAATCTTAAGTTATGGAATTTCAAAGTTTAGTCCGGTAATGTTTTCTATTTAAACCTAAAATTCGAATTTAAAACCTGAGTGGATAATGTTGAGAACCCTGACGGGTGGGGTCCACTCGTCAGTGACTCAGCTGAAAACAGTGCGCGCGCTGGGAAATGTTTAAAAACCTGATGGGTGGGGTCCACTCGTCAGTTTCTTTTCATTTAAACGAACTGGTACGCGACCGTGGATCTAAGATCCAACGGCCAAGGATGGGGCACGCCGGCGACGACCTAAACCGAGCGGCGCCGTGGCTCCGGCGACGGCGAGGTGGACGGATAGCTCACCTCGAGGCTCGGGAGGGCGTGGCGATGGTGCAGGAGGGGTGCGGCGGCTCGGGGAAACTCGTGGGCGAGGTGGCTCGGGCTGGAGAGGCTCCTGGAGGCGACGGCGTCGAGCTCCTCCTTCTGCGGCGCGGCACGAACTCCGGCGAGCAATCGACGGCGTCCCTGGACAGGAAAGAGACGGGCGTGTGAAGCAGTGCGGAGTCACGGAGAGGGCCAGGGAGGGAAGAAGAGAGAGAGAGGAGGCCACGGCATGGCGTTGCCGTGTCGTCGTCTACCTCGGATCGTCGAGCACGGCCACGAGCAACAGAGGGCTCGCGGCGGCGGCGGCTCTGCCCTTCCTAGCGGCATACGGTGAGTGGGGAGTGGAGGGGAGCAGGCGAGAGGGGCTGTGCTGGTGTGTGGAGCAATGGGGCTCGGGGCGGTTTAAATAGCGGCGGGCCGGCGCACGGTGGACGCGGCGCAGGGGCACCCGAGGGCGTGCCGGCTCGCCGTAGGGTTGGCGCGGGGTGCGGCTAGGTTGCGGGGTGCTCGGGGGACCGAATGGGCAAGGAGGGGTGGCGTGTTGGCTGCTGCGTGCGCTCGGGTGGGGGACAGCCGTGGCGAGCGTGTCCGGGCGGCCCTCGACGTGCACGACATGGCGCGAGGGCT
The DNA here is from genome assembly GCA_026929855.1 of Poa annua. Lineage (NCBI taxonomy): Eukaryota > Viridiplantae > Streptophyta > Magnoliopsida > Poales > Poaceae > Poa > Poa annua. Next base: position 49,981,886 of record CM049428.1, read on the forward strand.
GCGGGAGCGGGCTGCTGCTGGACGCTCTGCTGCGCGGAGAGGGAGCAGAGGGGTGAAGAAGAGAGGGGGGGCCAGGCGTGGGCAGTCGTGGGGCGGCGAGGTCGGCCGCGGTGTCGGCGGGCCGGCCATGGCGAGCGGTGGCACGGGCGCGCGCCAGGAGGGGGCGGGGAGCTGTGGGTGCCGGTGTCGGTGTCCAAGGAGGCAGGAGAGCGAGGAAGAGAGGGGGGCACGGCGCGAGGCCTTCGGCGTCGACACCTCCTCTTCCACCGCACCGACACGGCGACGTGCGCCGCCGGCGGCCTGTTCCCTGGGCGGCGCCCACCAGGTGCTCGGCGAAATGCCGGAGCCAAATTTAATTCAAATTTTTTAAATTTATTTCAGAACTTGCTTCACATATATTTATCAAGGTTTGTTGAGCTATTAGTTTGGTTATGGGGCAAGTGCAAAATAGCACACTTTGTGATTGGAATAAGATAAAGAAAGAAATATAAATTTGAATGTAAGGGTTTTGAATTGAACATTTAAAGAGGAAAAAGGGTGTGGAATAAAATAGGAGTGTTCATATTGTCACTCCACTAAATTTGGTTTGGAAAATAAATGGATTTCTTAATTTGGGGAAAATAGGGTGACATGTGCCATATTGTTGGTATTGTTTTATATTTTGTTTTTTTATTTTCTTTTCATCAAGTTTTTAAGTAGAACTAACAAACAACACATTCACAAGAAATACTTATCACAAGCAACAATAAGACATCAACACACATTAATTCATAAAAGTTTTTGTTGGCCCACATTTTTGATATAATAATTCACATTAAACTTTTGGGGTGTTACATGGCGTAAGGCTCCTATGCGTCGAAACATGTGGCCCAACGCCCTGTCAGGGCAACAAACCTGAGTAATCCTGCAAGGACGGGGAAAAGTAAAATTCGGACTTGGTTCCCATGCTCCCTGTCAGCGACCAGCCTGGTGCTGGAGACGAAGATGCTACCCGTTAGCCTACGTTGACGACCAGCAAACGGCCCAAGAGGATGACACTTGGAAACACTTAATTTTCACTTTCTGCGCCTAGCTGAAAGGCGTTAAAGAAAAGCGCTTATGGGAGACAACCCATTGTTTTATTTCTGTAATTTTTATTTTAATTGAGTCAAGGAGCTTGCTTACTTCTGTAACGACTCCTTTGTATCTTTAGTTTACCGCATTGTTGTGCCAAGTAAAGTCTCTAGTTGAAAGTTGATGCTAGATTTGGATTTCTGCATAGGGACAGATTTTTGTTGTCCACCGTTTTGAGCTTTAAAAATCCCAAACAAATTCAAAAATTCTGAAACAATTTGTGTGTGATCCTCAGATATGTATACAACTTTCCTTAGTTTTGAGTTTTCTGATCTGAGTAACGTAAGTTACTCGAAAAATATCGTATTTATGGACTGTTCTGTTTTTTGATAGATTCTGTTTTTTATTTTGCATTCTCTCTTTTACTGTGTTTGAGTGGATTTCTTTGCTCCTGAAAACATCAGTGGTTGTAGCTAATGTCCAGAAGTATTGGTGATGATTGTGTCCTTACAGAACATCTGAATTTTTTATTATGCACTAACCATTTAATAATAATTACTCAGAGTTTGGTGTGAAGTAAGTTTTCAAGAATGAAGAGAGGAGAAAGATATAATATGATCAACAAGAGCCTAAGCTTGGGGATGCCCCCATGGGTCACCCAAACATATTTCAAAAAGACTGAAGCGTCTAAGCTTTACTTATGTGCTCTCAAGTACTCTAGTGAAACTATATTTTAATTCTTTCACATCTTATGTGCTTTACTTGGAGCGTCTGTGTGCTTTTATTTTTTTCTTTATTTTTTTCATTTTCTGAATAATTTGGATCCTAGCATTCTTGTGTGGGAGAGAGACACGCTCCGTTTTTTCATATGAATACTCGTATTCTTCACTTATATTTGTTGAGTATTCTGGTCTAGCTACTCCTATGCTTCTAGCTTCTGTTTTTCATGCATCTCTTCTTCATAGCTGTTAGTTCTTGTAGAGAAGTACTCTCTTGTTTCATTGTTAAATTATTTGGAGTGTTTGTGTTGAAATAAATTGATTGGTGTTTGGTTGGAAACAGCAAATGCTACATGTGGTAGATGGTATATTGGAAAAGACATACTTATTCTTGTAGATCATTGTCTTGGATAATTTGATACTTGGCCATTGTTTTGAGCTCTCAAGTAGATCATTTTTAAGCTCTTGCATCATGTAGTTAAAGCCAATTAGTGAAGAACTACGTAGAGCTTGTTAAAATTTGGTTTGCATGTTTGGTATCTCTAAGGTCTAGATATTTTCTGGTAAAAGTGTTTTGAGTAACAAGGAAGACAATGTAGAGTCTTATAAGGCTTGCAATATGTTTTCATGTAAGTCTTGCTGTACCAGTTGTTATCCTGTGTTTGCTTCAAACAACCTTGCTAGCCTCAAACTCTGTACTGAGAGGGAATGCTTCTCGTGCATCCAAACCTTGAGCCAAAACCCATGTCCTTTGTGTCCACCATAACTACCTACTATGTGGTATTTCCTGCCATTCCAAGTAAATAATTCATGTGCTACCTTTAAACTATTCAAAAGCTATTATCTCTTATTTGTGTCAATGTTTTATAGCTCATGAGGAAGTTATGTGGAGTTTTCTCTATCAACCTTGTCATTTACTTTTGACAGACTTTCACCAATGGACTAGTGGCATATACATCCGCTTATCAAATAATTTTGCAAAAAGAGCGGGCAAATGGGGTACCCATTCGCAATTAATTACAACTTTAATCGCTTAATTCTCTTCACATTTTTGCCCTTATCCAATCACATAAGCAATGGTACCAGTGAATAACTGCATGTGTAAACAAAAGAGAACAAGAGGGATGATCTACCCTTGGGTAGAAATAACGTCCTTCATGGGAGCCGCTGTTGAAAGTCTGGTTGACAAGGGGGGTAGAGTGCCCACTACCATTTGTTGACAACAACAAACACCTCTCAAAAACTTACTTTTATGCCCTCTATATGATTTCAAAAACTTAAAAAGCTCTAGCACATGATTTAATCCCTACTTCCCTCTACGAAGGGCCTTTCTTTTACTTTTATGTTGTGTAGCGGACCTGCACTTAGAAAATGGCAAGTCCCTGTGTATAGTGCAAATCACTGGATTGATTCATTTGCACACACAGTTTACGATGTAATATCACAACAAAGTATCAATATTACATGATGATCCAGTACTTTGAAAGAGTAAGCAGCGGAAAACATAGCAGTGAGTCTCCATCATCTTCATGTTTCCACAGGCGAAAACATGTTGGTTGCAGACTCGAAACTCCTAAACGAAACCTCACTCGTCATCTGAACAATCTGCAATAAGAAAAATATTGCAACAACGTGGGTCAAAACCATTTAAAATGGAACTGGCAAGTGACACTATGGTGGACACTTAGAGGAAAAACTCTAATAACCTATATGCATATTTGGCTGGTGGAGTTCAAGGCTATTTTGCATAAAGCCAATTTTCCTAACTCTTTGGAAAACTCTTTTACCTAGTTGAGACAAGTATGGCATGAAAACCATATTCTCAAACTACCCTTGTTCACCCATCAAGTTTTAACTTAGAAGTTGGAATGGTGGGATCCTCCGTTGACGTCCTTCATCAGCTGCTCAAATTGTCCGTACCGGGGACACGGCTAAGTACTTTGATTTTACACTCTGCAGAGGATGTGCACGCTCACCATTGTACCCATTCAGCCCAAACTATCCTCTACACTCTGGAAGTGATAAGGAAAAGGAGAAGAATGAGACGAGATCTTTCAGAAGCATTTTCCCTCCCCATACTGGCCTGACACGTTTCACCTGTCAAGCCGGGGTGAGTCCACGCAGCTTAGTTGATCAAGCCAGAGCCCATATTGGCAATGGCCACACTGGAAGCAATCTTCACTTGGAGTTCTTCAGATCCCTTTGTTCCCTGGGTGGCCATCCACAAGTGCACATACTCAGGAACACACCATAGAAATGGGCCTGAGTAGCCACTCAACTTCGCCTCCGTAACCAACCAATCAACCCAGGAGATTCATTCTTAACTTAGTATAATTTAACTTTAAATAAAAATAGTTTTTGCATAGAATCATGAAATCTACTAAGTGTTGCATAGGAACCTAGACACGGGAGTAAGGAAAATTCTAAACAGGTCTAGCATAGCATTTCTACTAAGTCCTACACATGCTTAGGAAAATAATATACTCATGCATAGAAAATACTAAGACTCTTCATGAGAGTGTGGCACTTGCCTTTGGAAGTTGTCGTTACTCACAAACTCTTTTCAACGAGGAACAACGTTGCATTCCATTCAATCTATACATAGAAATCATACAACAATAAACAAACCACACAACAACACAAACAATAGGAAAGTAAAAAATACAAAACAAAGTCTAGACAAAATAATTGGTCAAGGAAAAATCACATAATTCAATATGCAAAAAGAATTGATGTGATAATTTAACATGTTTAATGGGTTGGTCTTTAATCAAAATTATTACACATTAAGTGGGTGAAGGTATTTACACTAATCCAATTTAATGGTTTTAAAGGCATTTAACACTACTAAATTACCATTAATAATACAATATAAATGTTTTGCACGATATGTAATTAAAACACAAATAAAACTATCATGCTAACTTTAAGGATTTTTATAAAGTATGCATGATGCCAAAAATGCCATTTAATTCATTTCTATTTTAACAAGACATAAAAATAAAAGGTAAACACAGGATTCAAGTTTTCTATAATTAAACTTATTGTCGCAGCAGTGGAACATAGGTTTCCCCTAGCGCTGCCTAAATGGGTCCACCGCCTATGGCCCAGCACAAGGATGAACAACGCCAAGACTCAACGCAAGGCCTGGCGGGCGCACCCACGCCATACAACACCTCCCGGGTACACAGGACCCTCGGGCCTCCTATGACCTGGAAGGAACCGAAGACCCCGAGAGCGCGAGTCCCCGGCGGGGCCGAGCTCCCTTTCGGGTACAATACCGTACGACGAGAAGATAAGGTTTCTACCACCTTCCAGAGGATGGTGGAAGCCCCCAGAAGGCTTGGGAAGCAAGGCGCGGCCAGGGGACACCACCTACCCGTTGTCAGCCCGCGCCAGCCGCTTTGCCCAAAGGCGCCAGAGATCTCAACCACCGGAAGACGGATACTTGGAGGAGAAGAGGCCACATCACCGTCTCCACCACGGAGAGGGGTTGCTTCCCGCCAAGAACCCCTCACGCTCCTTGCATGACCTCTGTGGTATCCCCTTTCCCTATACAAGGAGGACCAAGGGCATGGGGGAGAAGGGACCCCTGGACCGGCTCAAGCTAGCTTAAGGAGTAAGCAAGCTCTAGCCAAGAACTGACCGGCGATCCAAGGTAGAAGACAACCACCAAGCTAGTCTAGAAGGAGGAAGGGAAGGATGGTGATCTCCTTCGGGCAAGGATCTATCCTACCCCTTCCTCTAGACGGAGCACCCTGCCGGGTGCCTCGCCGGGAAACACCATTGTAGCCACATCATGAGTCAGCTGGCTATCCAGACATGCAGGAGTAGGGCTGTTAGCCTTCGGGCGGCCTGAACCTGGGTAGATCGCTGTGTGCTTTCCTTGTTTGCGTACCACGTCGAGATCGGAGAGCTAGAGAGGAACTTGTCCGACGATCGTCCCCCGGGAGACGTTTCATGCCTCCTCCGCGCCCCTACCGAATCTACGAAGGGGGTCCTCGCATCCCCGGTGTCCGTGATTCGAGACACGACATCTGGCACGCCAGGTAGAGGGCGCAAGCGCTGATCTCATCTTCGTCGACTCGGAGATCTTCGTCGAGTTCTTCGTCGAGCTCTTCATCAAGCATGCCGCCCAAGAAGAAGCCCGAGGCCGCAACTGCCAAAGTCATCTCGCCTGCACGCACTCGAGCTTCCATGGACCGCCGCGCCACGGACGAAGAGTGCGCGAACGTGCCACCCCCACCGCTTGAGGAGTAGGTGGCGCAGGGAAACGCGATTGGGCCAAACCGTGAGCTGGGTGAAGGGTCCAAGGGGGATGCGACCCCCCGTCCTTCGCTCCGGCCTCCGCCTCTTTTCTCTGGAGAGAAGAGTACCGGCAACACGACGGCCAAGGACCGCGGGCCAGGGTGCACTCCTTCGTCCAAGAGCAAATCCTCCATGAATACATCTCCAGACGCCCAAGCTCGCCAAGACGCCCTTGTGGCCGCCAGGGCGCTGATGCAGTTCCCACCAAGCGCCAACGACCCCAAGGTGTAACAGGCGTGGAGGGAACGCCTGGAGAACCTTCTTCACTGCGCCAACGATAGGCCCGCCCCTACGGTGACTCAGCCCAATACCGTCGACAACCCTGCCGCCACAACCGGCGGAGCGCGCAAGCAGGGGGGCTCGACCCCGTGGAGTCCTCTTCACCGAGAAAGGACCTCCTCGTGCCGATCCACCAGTGGCCGACCGGCCACCGCAGATTCAAGACAAGACCATCTCCGTTGGATCTTCCACCTCGGAGGAATATGATCTTCACCGCAACCTCAACAATCGGCAATGCGAGGACATGCGCACGCGAATCGAACGTCGTCGAGAAGATTGCGACGACGACCTCGCCGAGGGCTTTAACGCGCTGGCTCCAGAGATTCGTCGCTTCAATTGGCCCAAGAACTTCAAGATCGACGTCCTTCACTTCGACGGCACCACCAACCCCCGGGACTTCCTGCAGATCTACTCCCTCGCTGCAATGGTTGCCGAGGCCGACGAGATCATGATGGCCAACTGGTTCTCTTTGGCTCTCAAGGGGGACACTCAGACCTGGCTCTTGAACCTCCCCAAGTGCTCCATCCGATCTTGGAGGGCGCTGAAGGATAAGTTCCTGGGAGCTTTCCAAGGAGGATACAAGCCTCCGGGTACCCCGCGAGACTTGTACGACTTCAAGAAGCTTCCGGGCGAGACTCTCCAAAAATACATCCAGCGCTTCACCGACAAGATGAACACCATCCCGTGCATCAAGGAGGAGGTGGTGATCCAGTCTTTAAGCACCAACGTCCACAACCCCCGGATGCAAGAGAAGCTAAGCAACCACCGCGTGGAGACCACCCGCAAGCTCTGCGAGCTCGCGGATCGCTGCGCACGGGCGGAGGAAGGCGTAAGGGAAAGCGAACCTGAAGACAAGGCTGCAGCGGCCAAGAACAAAAAGCGGGACACTGGATCCAACAAGCGCGTCTTCGTCACCGAGCCGCTCGCAAAGAGGATCAAGCCCGCGGAAACCAAAGGCGAAAAAGAAGAGCCATGGTGTCACATACACCCTGAAGGCAACCATAAGCTCAAGGATTGTCGCTCTCTCCCAGGCTTTGATCTGCGAGAGCAGTGCCGGACTGATGGGGTCGGTCCAGGCGGCTGCTTCAACTATTGGCTTGCCGGACACAGAGCATGTGAGTGCCCTACGGGTCGCCAAGGCGGAGGCGGCCGTGGATGGCCTCGCGGCGGTGGACTTGGAGGCCAAGGAGGAGGCCGCGGCGGACAAGGCGAACATGAGCAGCTAAACCAGGCGGTTGTCCAAGGCAATAACGGAGCTGCCCTGCCATTCCGGGTAATGGTGGGTAGTTCCAAGAGGTTGCCGGGGTCGTCGGGTGTATACATGGAGGCTCCTCTCTACCTCCATCAAACAGAGCTGGCAAGAAGCTGATACGGGAACTCAACGCTGTGGTTTCAGCACCATCAAGACTCTTGGACTGGTCCCACTAGGTCATCACCTTTGACCTAGAGGATCATCCTTCCAATACTGCCGGGGTTGGAACACTGCCCATGATCGTATCCCCGTTCATCCACAACTTCAAGGTCACCAAGATGCTGGTGGACGGGGGCTCCAGCCTCAACCTGCTGACAGCCACGGCGCTGAGTGCCCTGCAAGTTCCGTTCGCTCGTCTCACTGACATGAGCGTCTTCCAAGGCGTGAATGGAAGCGTCACCAGGCCCCTCGGGAAGATCACTCTTCCCGTCACCTTCGGCGACCACAAGAACTTCCGCACGGAGGACATCGTCTTCGACGTTGCTAACACTCCACTCCCGTACAACGGCATACTTGGCCGGCCCGCACTGGCCAAGTTCATGGCCGTCTCGCACTTCGCTTAGAACACGCTGAAGATCCCGGCACCACATGGCGTGATGAGGATCCAGGCCGACACGGATGACACCATCTTGTTCGTTCAGAAGTCTAACCAGACAGTGGCAGCGACGTCTTGCGTCCATCAAGAAGCAGTGGAGGAAGATGTCGGTGCATTCCCCGAGGAAGGAGCTGATCCCGGGGGCCCGACATCAACTCCTGACAAGAAGGCGTCTTTCCATGGCGACCCGCAGACGACCAAGAAGGTGGCTCTGACCAGGGATGGAGTTCGCTCCATTACCGTCGGAGCGCACCTTACGGAGAAATAGGAAAGCGTGCTTGTCGCCTTCCTTCGGGAAAACTTTGACGTCTTCGCTTGGGACGCGTCAGACATACCCAGGGGGCCAAGGGAGGTGATAGAGCACAAACTGGCGGTCAGCACGGACGCGCGACCTGTGAAGCAAGTCCTCCGAAACCAGAGTAAATAGAAGCTAGAGTTCATCGTCGCCGAAATCGACAAGCTGCTGGAAGCCGGCGTCATACGCCCTGTTCCCCACCCTCTCTGGGTGGCGAACCCGGTGGTGGTTCCAAAGCCTATGACGCTCAAGTGGAGTCTCTACATAGACTTCACCGACCTTAACAAGGCCTGTCCGAAGGACCCATTCCACCTGCCACGTATCGATCAGATCGTGGACTCCACAGCGGGGTGCGAGTTGTTATGCTTCTTGGATGCCTTCTCCGGGTACCATCAGATCCTGATGTCTATTGGAGACCAAGAGAAGACGGCCTTCATCACTCCCAAAGGATGCTACTGCTACACCCGGATGCCTTTTGGCCTCTGGAACGCCGGCGCCACCTTCCAGCGCGCGATGCAGGCTTGCCTTGGGCCACAGCTGGGCCACAATGTTTAAGCATACGTCGACGATATAGTGCTCAAGACTAGGTACCGGGACACGCTCATCCAGGACCTACACGAGACCTTCGAGAACCTCCGCCGGGTCAACTTCAAGCTCAACCCCGAGAAGTGCGTCTCCGGAGTCCCGTCAGGCAAGCTGTTGGGTTTGTTAGTGTCCCATCGAGGAATTGAGGCCAACCCGGACAAAATCAAGGCGATCGACTGCATGGAAGAACCTCGGCGGATCAAGGACGTACATCGCCTCAGTGGGTGCATCACAACACTCGGGCGTTTCGTCTCTAGGCTTGGGGAACGAGCTCTTCTGTTCTTCAAACTCCTCAAGAAGGAGGGCCCCGTCGACTGGTCTCCCGAGGCTGAAGAAGCTCTTCAGTCTCAAGAACTACCTCGCATCGCCGCCAATCCAGGTGGCCCCCACGGCAAAGGAGCCTCTGCTGCTGTCATCCCTGCCACCAACCAGGTGGTGAGCGCTGTGCTGGTGGTAGAGCATGATGCTCCTCCAAAGAAACCAAGCAATATTAAGAGCTTCGGATCTGTGAAGTTCAGGAAAGGGAAGCAAGTGACTCGGGGACACACTCCCGGGTCCACCCTGCAAGAAGAAGGCGCCGGGTTTGCTCGGGTCCCCGGACATCGGCCACCCGGCAGAAGCTACGGACGACGGTGGTACCAGGGTACTGGGGGCTGAACAGCCACCAGCCCAGGATGTTGACTCCGTGGAAGAAGAGGCGGAACCCAACCAAGAAGCTTCCACTCGCAAAGCGTAGTACCCGATCTACTTCGTCAGTTCGGTCCTGCGCGATGCACGTGAGTGCTACCCCATGATGGAGAAGTTGCTGCTAGCGATCCTCATCGCCTCTCACAAACTGAGGCCTTACTTCGAGAGCCACCCGATCACTGTGGTCTCAAAGTACAACCTGAGAAGCCCCTTGGAGAACCTACTCGCCACAAGACGTATCTCATGGTGGGCCATGGAGCTTCAAGGTTTCGGCCTCAAATTTGAGCACACGGACAACATCAAGAGCCAGGCGCTAGCGGACTTCACGGCGGAATGGACCGAGACGGCGTTCGAAGAACCGGAAGAGGAAACTTGCCTCCCCGGGAAAGAAGACCCCAGCGCTTGGGTCATGCACTTCGACGGTTCTTATTCCAAGAATCAAGGAGGTGTCGGAGTTGTCCTGACGTCTCCGACAGGCGACCGCCAGAAGTATGTCGTCCAGATGCACTTCCGCGGCGGCGTCTCCAACAACACGATGGAGTACGAAGGCTTGCTTGCGGGGCTCCGTGCGGCCATCAGCCTGGGCATCAGGAAAATCATCATCAAGGGTGACTCCCAGCTAGTCATCAAGCAAGTAAACAAGGACTACGCGTGCCCGCAAATGGCGCCGTACGTTGAAGAGGTATGGAAGCTATAGCGGCGCTTTGACAACTTCAGGGCCATGTACATCCCACGAGGGGACAACTCGGTCGAGGACAAACTCTCGTGGTTGGCTTCCCAGCGGGAGCCCGTTCCTGCTGGGGTCTACATCGAAGTGCTAAAGCAACCATCGGTACCCCTTGACCGAGTCAAGCCAAGTTCGACCATGACGCTGGGGGCTGGCAACCTATCTGCCTCGGTAGATCAGGAAGCTGGCCCAGGAGATCAATACCTGGTAGCACCTGCGACGGATGAAGCGTCGCTTTCCTCTTGTCAAATGGTGCTCCAAGAGGAAAGACGTTGCCCACCTTTGGCCCAGGACATCGTCAAGTACATGACCGAGCATACCCTTCCGGGTAACGACCACGACGCCGAGCGGGTGCCCCGCCAAGCCAAGCTCTACGTTCTGATCGACGGGGAGGTCTATAGACGGCGTGACAATGGAGTCAAGCTCCGTTGCATTCTGCAAGAACAAGGCAAGGCGCTTGTTGAGGGGATTGTTCAACATTATCATCCGGAGACGATTTATACATGGATGTGTACGCGCGGGCATCGTCGATGTGGGTTAGCACACGAAAGACAAGATTTAGACAGCTTCAGGGCCCGGGAAACATCATCCGGTAATACCCCTACGTGCTGTTTGTGGCTAGGTCTATTCTGTATGCTCATGGTGGAAGATCGCCGTATGAGTCGGCTCCTCTCTTGTGTATAGCTTGCCTGTCTAGGCGGTGGGATTGGGGTGTTGAGCGTGTCCTCTTTGGGACGCCTTGCCCCTTATATAGGTGGACGGTGCCGACTTACATGTAGAGTCCTAGTGGGATACAGACTAGTCTCCTCTTCTATTACAAGTTTGAAGGGGTTACGGTGCAGAAAACAATAATTTTTCTAGCGAACGAAACCCTAACTAGCCAGGATCTATCTATCTAGTACATGCGATAACGGTGGCGGAACGGGTTACATTACCTCCATGTAGACCGATAGCGGGGATTACGCTCCCGCACAAGCGTTGACGATGAAGTCGTACGTAGCCGACCTCGAGGTCGCGAAGATCTTGCCGCGATGTCGAAGTCGATGACGCCGGGGTGTCGACGATGATCTGCGTCGACGGGCGTCGGGCGGAAGAAGGTAGAGCGCCAGCACCGGGGCCGGTGCGCCGGCAGCAGAGGTGAGGGAGGCGCGGCGGCTGCAGGGGGCGAGACGACGTCGCCCAGGCTCCTCAAAAGAGTTGCCTCCGAGCACTCACAAACATACGGAGCTTAACGACAACCCCCGGTCATTCAGATCCAGCTGAAATCGCAGGAGTAGATCTTATCTGGAATCCCGCAGAGCAACGGCGCTCTGCGGTATGGCTTAGGTGGAGAGAGACCCCTTTCCTCAGCTCGGCGCGGCTCCAAATTGGGAACCACGAGATCGAGAGAGAAATCGGGAATTAATTGGATTTTCCTATATCTTAAATCAATAAATATGCCTTGGTATATAAAGGGGGAAGGGGGTGTGCAAACCCCTTGGCTCCCCCATGTGGGACTAAAGGATGGGGGGGGGGGTGGTGCGCCCCACCATGGGCCGGCCGAACCTCCCATGGGGCCCACCACCCTTGTGGGGTGCGGCTCCCCCTTCTTGGTCCCTCTTAGGGCCCATGTAGGTGGGAGCCTCCTTTTTCCTTTATTTAATTAATATTAAATTAATATAAAAATCCCATTAATTCATAATTAATATATTTATATATAATTCAATATCCCGTGACTCCGAAAACTCTTTTGGACCACCCGAACAACTTTCGGACATTCCCGGAACCATTCCATACCTCCCCGGAACTCCTTCCGGACCACCGGAACTCTTTCCGGATCATTTCTCTCTCTCCAACAAACTCCTATAAAATTCCAGAACCTATCTCCTAGCGTCGCTAAGACCTTAAGTTTGTTACGCTACGGTTCGAGAATACTCCAGACATGGTCGAGACACTCCGCTCACCAATGATCGTCAGGGATACCTGGAAATATATGACGACCCCTGTGCATTCTACGAATATCGTCGTTGAACCATAAATATGATATTCATTCCCTTTGTCTCTGCGATACTACCTTGTCCGAGATATGATCGTAGACACACCGATGCCTTTGCTGTATCTCGTTACCGACGAAGGTTATTAACTCGTCTGCGATATTACATCTCCATGACCTAGTCATAAGCTGCGCAGCTATATAGATGCAATATCACCGAGTGGGCCCAGAGTATCTTTCCATTACAAGAATAAACAAATCCCGCTCTCGATCCTTACGTCTTGATGCTCTTTCGGAATACCCAAGATGGACACCGTTATTGTCATGCTATATAAGACACAACGTTTGATGCTCTCAAAGCACTCCTACAAAGCATCAATAAGTACGGTCTCACGGTCTAAGGAATAAGTTATCATACTCTTATCTATTGCAAATGACAAACATCGTAATACGATCTTATTGCAATACTTTGCGTATGTCCATCATCTTATTCAACTAACAAGATGACCCCATTGTCAACCGACGTCATTGTCCTTGATCGGGAATCTCGATCAACTGTTGCCCAATGGACTAGCTCATATAGAGGCTTGCTAGGGACCTGGTTGTCTATGTATCACACTTGTATTAAATTCCGATTAATACAGGTATAGCATAATACACAAACCTATTATAAACTTATGAGATAATGCAATAAATACTACTTATTTATTTGCCTCTAGGGCATATCTCCTTCAAAGTTGGCTAGGTGTCCTAGTCCTACTATGGTAGTTCTTCCGGCTTAATGGGCCTCCTCTTGATGGGCCACAATCACCGTCCATGCGGGTACCCGTGTCCATATCCACGACAGTAGCCCCCGAGCTTTGGGGTGACTTGCAGAGTCAGGCGAAAGGTCTTGAGTTGTTGAAGATGTTGTCAACTTGGGACACGGAGTCTTTGCCGGGTCATTGATGTAGTGGATGTTGAGTTACAGATGATCCTCGCTGGCTTGTAGATGTCGAGCTTGCTGAATCGTAGATGTTGATGATGCCGGCTCACCCGGCGTGTCGATTGCTGGGTTGCGGGCTAAGACGTTGCCGGGTCTACTTGTTTCGATGTTGCTGGGGTCACCCGGCGTAGATGATGATGATGTCGGGTTACCCGGGATGGCTTTTGCCGGGTTTGGTTGAGATAGATGTAGATTTTGCCAGGTTTGCTGGTGTTGATATCATCGCGTTGCTGGCAACGTTCCCGAGTTGCTGGCTTTGATGTTGCTGTGTCTCTGTGTAAACGTTGCCGAGTCGCCGGCGTCTATCTTGCCGCGATGTACCCGGATGGATGTATAGCCCCCAAGTGTCGGTTTGCATGTCTGCAACAACCTGGGACTTTCCTAACTCCTCATGTACCTGAAATAATATATGTGTATGCATTACACAGTTTCGTGATGTATGGAAAAAAATTAAATAGATATCACAATTATTTAACTTATGTTTAAATGATTAATCGTCCGTCTTGACTAAGTAGGCTTTCGCGTGGACTTTTTTCATGCAAATATGTATGTTCAGTTTCGACAAAGACTTTTTTGCAACATAGTCGATCGACAAAATCATATGCACAACTTGGAAAATTGCGTTTTCACATCTGACTTAGTAAGAACGAATGTCAATTTATTTTGCCGGAGGCAGGATACCCATGTTTGGATCGCGCATCGTGGCAACGAGTCCTCTTTGGCAACCTTATTTATTTACAAAGAAAAAGTAGCCCCCGAGATTAACTCAAAGGTGCTGAATTAATTTTGCTAAAATATGTAATAGAAGTATGAAAGCGACTTAGCTTGTTTTGTTCTCTCTTGATGGCGGTCGCGAAGAGTAGAAGCCGGCACACGGTCGGGTTGTCGTCGTTGAAGCCGGTCGAACGGCCGAGTCTGATGATTCTCTGAAGCCCGCCGCCAGCGGTCGGGTTACCGATGGAAATCGCTGCAAAGCCGGCCGCGGCCGCGCGCGATGGATGGAGCTGACCATGTACTAATATTACTTTCTTTTGCTCTTCTTTCTTTGGAGCAAGGCAAGGCATCTCTCCAGATCACACTTCCCTTTCTTTTTCTCTGATATCCTTGGGAACCGAGCTGCACTCGGTTTGCACTCTGTTCCTCGTCTGGTACGTGATCTGACGGAAAGCCACCGTTTTGGTTGGTGCCCTTATTAGATTGCTTCCGCGAGTCGGCGACTTGGAGAAAAACCGATCCGACTTTTGGTAGAATTCATGCGTATGTTTCGCATTGGTGCGGATCCCGGCTTGGATACTGATGCGACTAAGGACCAGCGCCAGCGCAGAAGACGATGCAACACAGCAGGAGCAATGCTGTTGTCGAGCCCCCGGTGTTGCAGTATTTGAAGATTTTCTTGCCGCGACGATGGAGTCGTCGTTTGATGAAGAAGATTAGCCCATCGAATTGTGAATCCATGCGCACCTAGCCCCACAGTGGGTGCCAATGTTGAGCGGATTGTTCAACATTATAATCCGGAGACGATTTATACGGGATGTGTACGTGCGGGCATCGTTGATGTGGGTTAGCACACGAAAGATAAGATTTAGATAGCTTCGGGGCCCGGGAAACATCATCCGGTAATACCCATACATGCTGTTTGTGGCTAGGTCTATTCTGTATTCTCATGGTGGAAGATCACCGTATGAGCCGGCTCCTCTCTTGTGTATGGCTTGCCTGTCTAGGCGGTGGGATTGGTGTGTTGAGCGTGTCTTCTTTGGGACGCCTTGCCCCTCCTTATATAGGTGGACGGGGCCGACTTACATGTAGAGTGCTAGTGGGATACAGACTAGTCTCCTCTTCTATTACAAGTTGGCTAGGTGTCCTAGTCCTACTATGGTAGTTCTTCCGGCTTACCGGGCCTCCTCTTGATAGGCCACAATCACCGTCCATGCGGGTACCTGTTTCCCATATCCACCACAGCCTGATCCCCGCAAGGTCTACCTGGAAGATGAGAACAGTAGACTGGAAGGCAACGCCTGGAACATCGAGAACCTCTGGATATTCTACCCCTGACTACAAACATGAATCGCACTTCTTATGGTCGAATATTCACGCCCTAGGGGCTAGTGTTATGTGGGAAGGGTGTAAGAATCGTCGCCAAGGAATAAAAGATAAGTTTTCAATTCCGTGAGCCTCAATTTTTGTCGAGAAATTGTTTTTCCGCTGCAACCCGTAAGCAGGGGGCTGGTATGTGCCGGTGGCTGATAGGGACGAGCTCGAGCACCCGCCAGCCGTGTTGTCGGAAGTGATTGGGCAGTCCTGGGCTTTAAAGCACCTAAGTACAGAGATGCACTACCAACTTTGCTTGTGGATTGCTTTGGATAAACTTTATCTCAACACAAAGAGAGGGTCCATTCTTTTCCTACTGAAAATTTTCTGTGTGGAGAGCCTCCCTGGGACAGGAAATCGTCAAAAGGAGACGGAAGTGGAACTAAATACCCGGGAGAGGCCTAAATCAGAAAGCGATTGGAGAAGCAGATAAGTCTTTGCATTTGCATACATCTTAGGCATAATATCTCGCTTGGAGTCAATATATTGTCAACCTGAGCATGCTTAACGGTGTATGAGATACCTTGCGGGGATCAGGCGTCCTCCCTGGTGAACAGTCAGTTTCCCTCTGGCTTAGTAACTGCGGCTGTCGAGTAAAGCCTCGAAGGGTATAGTGTTCTTGGGGGTATTACTTCTGCTGCTGACAGTTAAGGATACTTGCACCTGGGTTCACTCCTCATAAACTGGAAGGCACATAGTGCAAGGGAAGATTGGGAAATGACCCTGGGAGTTGAGCTAGGAAATGCATTTATATTTAATTTCTGAAATTACATACAAGCATTACATTCAGCAAGGCAACTTATGCCCATATCTAGCCTGTGCTACTAAGGCCAGCCCAGGCGCCTGGCTGGGCAAACAAGTTTGTTCATATACTGCCGGGATAACTCTTCTCTTCTGGGGACGCCTGGGAAAGAAAAGGGACTCCCGGGAAGAGTCTTCAGGGGCTTCAAGGGTCATGGCGTCCCCTAGCGTATCCTGGGACGTAACGGGAACAAAGGGCATAAACGCAGTCGTGGAGCTTCTCCATGATGTTTTCTTCTTCCTGTGGCAAGGAAGAAGACAGGACAAGACTCAGCTTTCTTCGTCAAGGTTGGGTAGACTTGACGGAAACCTCACCTCAAAGATGTCGTCGAGATCTTGAAGAAGCCGGAGCAATCACGGGTGGCGTGCGGCCTCGCCCCACAAGGCCTCGAGGATCTCATCCTTCCGGCCTGCCACCGCCACTGATGCGTCCATGGCCGCAGGACCCGCCACTTCCCCAAGCGCCGGGAACACAAGGGACGGCCGAGGGCGGACAGCGGAGCCGACTCCGCCCCGAAACGCTGACTCTGCTGTGGAAATCTCTGAAGCTCCCCCCTCTGACATCGCTCCCGCGTCGCCGAACATGTTCAGCGACTCGCGTCCTGCAGTAAGGAAGAATGGAGGCGTGCGGAGCGGAAGGGGAGAAGTGCGCAATGAAGACTGGGGGCTGGGGAGTCTTTTATAGACTAATAGGACGCCACCTACCGCTTGACGATTCAAGTGCCGTTGTAATGGGGACTCGTTTTGCAAAAAACCTATTCTCATTCACACATGGCACGAGTGCAAAATACAAGGGACGGAGACGAGTTCTTCTTCGACAAGCGACAAGATCTACAATGAAGCCCTACTTTTTTACACAAAAAGGATTCACCCCTGACAGGCCGGGAGTGTGAGCATCCCCCGGGAGGTGCTACTTCCCAAAGTATGTCGACGAGGCCGCCAAGAAGGAGGTCAAGGACATCTTCGGCGTCCCCCTTCTCGATGTCTTGCCTCCTCAGGACGATGAGCTCTCCTCCACCTTGATGTTGGATGAGTTTTCCTCATCTTCATCCTCGTCGGGGGAGCCAAAGCCGCCGTCGCCTCCGCTGCTACTGCTACTGCTCTCCATGCAGCACTCGGCGTATCCTCCAGCGGCATCGAAGATCTTCATGGAAAGTGTCGCCACTCCGTCGTACAGGAATGTCACCTTCTGCCCCCGGGTTAACCGCCGGGAGCGGGAAAACGACTTCCACCCATGGCCTAGGAGCATGGACCCATCGATGGCGTAATCCGCCCATGCCCAGGAGGGGCCATTGGGACAGCCTTCGACTTGCAGCCAGAATCCGGGAGGCTTGTCCTCCACCACGACCGCCAAGAAGGAGGTCGGGAGGAGCAGGTGACTGCGAAGCTCGTGAACCAGATCCACAAAGAACTCGAACGGAGCAAAGCTGGTGTGCGCCGTGCTCCTCGGAGAAGGGGAAGCTCTGCCGCGGCTACCACGTCCTCCGCGGCCACCTCGACTCCCGCGACCTCCTCTTCCTCGACTTCGACATCCACCGCGGACGCGGACAGGCAGTCTTTCTCCCGGGGCAGCTTGAATGGCGCGAGCACGTCCTCGTCCCCTTCTCGCGGGCGCCATTATTGCAATGGCTCTGTTGGGCTGGAAAGCAGAGAGGTCGGGAAGATGGATGGGATCGCAGGGTTTTTCCCCTGCTTTTATAGCACGGACTCCTCTACCCACGATGGACTCCTCGTTTTCTCCGTTACCAGAAGTCGAGAAGGCCAACACAGCTCTTCCCCCGAGCGGAATAACTCCAAGAAGACCAGGCGCCGAACCCACTTTGACTTTTTTGGTCATGTCCCCGGTAGGCTCAGAAGAAACGAAGCCACCGGGATCATGCCCGGGGGCTACTGTCGCAGCAGTGGAACATGGGGTTCCCGTAGCGCTGCCTAAGTGGGTACACCGCCTGTGGGCCCAGCACAAGGATGAACAAGGCGAAGACTCGACGCAAGGCCTGGCGGGCGCACCCGCGCCATACAAGACCTCCCAGGTGCACAGGACCCCCGGGCCTCCTGCGACCCGGAAGGAACCGAAGACACCAAGAGCGCGAGTCCCCGGCGGGGCCGAGCTCCCTCTCGGGTACAAGACCGTACGACGAGAAGATAAGGTTTCAACCACCTTCCAGAGGATGGTGGAAGCCCCCAGAAGGCTTGGGAAGCAAGGCGCAACCAGGGACACCACCTACCCACTGTCAGCCCGCGCTAGCCGCTTTCCCCAAAGGCGCCAGAGATCTCAACCACCCGAAGATGGATACTTGGAGGAGAAGAGGCCACGTCGCAGTCTCCACCACGGAGAGGGGTTGCTTCCCGCCAAGAACCCCTCACACTGCTTGCATGACCTCTGTGGTATCCCCTTTCCCTATAAAAGGAGGACCAAGGGCATGGGGGAGATAGGCTAGAAGGAAGATGAAGGAGATATGCCCTAGAGGCAAATAAATACGTAGTATTTATTGCATTATCTCATAAGTTTATAATAGGTTTATGTATTATGCTATAACTGTATTAATCGGAATTATTAATACACGTGTGATACATAGACAACCAGGTCCCTAGCAAGCCTCTATATGAGCTAGTCCATTGGGCAACAGTTGATCGAGATTCCCGATCAAGGACAATGACGTCGGTTGACAATGGGGTCATCTTGTTAGTTGAATAAGGTGATGGACATACGCAAAGTATTGCAATAAGATCGTATTACGATGTTTGTCATTTGCAATAGATAAGAATATGATAGCTTATTCCTTAGACCGTACATATTGATGCTTCGTAGGGGTGCTTTGAGAGCATCAAACGTTGTCTCTTATATAGCATGACAATAACGGTGTCCATCCTGGGTATTCCGAAAGAGCATCAAGACGTAAGGATCAAGAGCGGGATTTGTTCATTCTTGTAATGGAAAGATACTCTGGGCCCACTCGGTGATATTGCATCTATATAGCTGCGCAGCTTATGACTAGGTCATGGAGATGTAATATCGCAGACGAGTTAATAACCTTCGTCGGTAACGAGATACAACAAAGACATCGGTGTGTCTACGATCATATCTCGGACAAGGTAGTATCGCAGAGACAAAGGGAACGAATGCCATATTTATGGTTCAACGACGATATTCGTGGAATGCACAGGGGTCGTCATATACTTCCAGGTATCCCTGACGGTCATTGGTGAGCGGAGTGTCTCGACCATGTCTGGAGTGTTCTCGACCCGTAGCGTAACAAACTTAAGGTCTTAGCGACACCAGGATATAGGTTCTGGAATATTATAGGAATTTGTTGGAGAGAGAGAAATGATCCGGAAAGAGTTCCGGGGAGGTATGGAATGGTTCCAGGAATGTCCGAAAGTTGTTCGGGTGGTTCCGAAATAGTTTCGGAGTCATGGGATATTAAATTATATATAAATATATTAATTATGAATTAATGGGATTTTTATATTAATTTAATATTAATTGAATAAAGGAAAAAGGGGGCTCCCACCTACATGGGCCCTCGGGCCCTAAGAGGGCCCAAGAAGGGGGAGCCGCACCCCACAAGGAAGGGGAGGCTTGGGCCTCCTAGTCCGAGTTGGACTAGGAGTGGGAGAAGCCCAAGGGGGGTTCGGCCGAACCCCCCTCCCCTCTCCTCCTTTAGTCCCACATGGGGGAGCCAGGGGGTTTGCACACCCCCTTCCCCATTTATATACGAAGGCATATTAATTGGATTAATTGATTGGAAAATACAATTAATTGTATTGCAGGTCGGCCGAGCTGTTTCTCCGCCCGTTTTGCCCCCTCTCTCCACCTAAGCTATACTACTGAGCACCGTTGCTCTGCGGAATTCAAGATAAGATCTACCCCTGCGATTTCAGCTGGATCTGAATGACCGGGGGTTGTCGCTAAGCTCCGTATGTTTGTGAGTGCTCGGAGGTAACTCCTTTTGAGTAGCCTGGGCGACGTCGTCTCGCCCCTGCAGCCGCCCCGCCCCCCCCCTCCCCTCTGCTGCCGGCGCACCACCCCTGCTGCTGGCGCTCTGCCTTCTTCCGCCCGACGCCCGTCGACGCAAAGCATCGTCGACACCCCGGCGTCATCATCTTCGTTATCGCGGCAAGTTCTCCGAGACCTCGAGGTCGGCTACGTACGACTTCATCGTCAACGCTTGTGCGGGAGCGTAATCCCCGCTATCGGTCTACATGGAGGTAATGTAACCCGTTCTGCCACCGTTATCACATGTACTAGATAGATAGATCCTGACTAGTTAGGGTTTCGTTCGCTAGAAAAATTATTGTTTTCTGCTCCGTAACCCCTTCAGTGGTGTCAGAGCCGATCTATGCGTAGTACTGCTGGTACGGCTAGAACTCATGTTGAATGAGGGCGTCTTTCTTATATTTGCTACCCTCTAGCGTGCACTTGCGATGCCTTCGGTATTGAGTTGATGAAGCGGCCCGAACCGACTTTACGCGTACGCTTACGCGAGACTGGTTCCACTACTGACAAACGGCTTGCACCGTATCTGTGGCTGGCGGGTGTCTGTTTCTCTCTCTCTAGTCGGCAAAGCATTTTCAATGGAGGGCCCGAAAGGGATGCTTAAACATGCAATTATACGATCGACGTTGTGGTACAAAGTTCGTAGGTAGGGAAGCGATTTTCTTACGAATAAGCCTATATGCCACGTAAAACTTGCAAAACTAAATAAAGCTAAAGGCGTCTAACTTTGTTTTGCAGAGGCGTTATTTTATGTGACATGGTTACGGTAAGTTTTGATATTACTCGTACTGTCGGAGGCAATGGAGGGCTCTGTAGACTCGGAGCCATGCCGGGGCGCCGAGGGGCCAGGCACATGGCGCCGTGAAGGTCCAGGCGCATCAACCATGTCATATCGCACTTCATTGCATCATTATTGTGTGATGTTGTGTGTGCATCCTATTGATTGCTTATATGCTAGATATACAACGGTAGCATCATAAATAGCATGATCCCTAACAAATACCAAAATTGTGTTTTCCCTCGTTGCGCACCACCAAGAAAGTTCTACGTTATGAGGCAGGCCGTGATGATCGGGTGTCACACATCTCGTCGTTCGCATACAGTGGGTGTAAGCCATGTTGCACGCGCAGGGTCTTCGAGGTTTGATTGGCGAGCCTAGCATATCCAGAAATATGGCCTCGGAACACGGGAAGATCGAAAGATCGAGCACGAGTCACAGAGTTGTTGTGATCGACATTTTATGTCCACCTTTGAAGCTATGTTGCCGGCCGTGATGATCGGGGGTGGTGTGGTGGATGAGGGTCGTGTTATCGCCATTATTATTTTTAGGGATGATAATCTTGGTGTGGTGTGTTTTAGATAATGAGATTATAAAACTAAAACTCACCTACATATTATAAACTTTACCTTACCTCTTTTGCGATCACATCTGTAGACTACGCAACTCTACTTCGGTTACTTCCTCAAGAGCCCGGATGCTACATTAGAAGCCGACGGGTCCAACTTCATCAAATGGTACAGGGGTTTTAGAAACATTCTCGAACACAACAACATTCTATATGTTCTCGATGAACCGTTAGGAGAAGGACCGGGAGATTCTGCTAGCGAGGAGGAGGAAGATGATTTCCGTAGGCGTCGAGACATATTCATTGAAGTGGAGATCACCATGACCGTATGCCTGGCACCCGAGTTGAAAGAGTTGTTTCGACGCAAGGAGCCAAGCGTCATGATTGATGCGATAAAGACACACTTCGGGGATGAATTAAAGCGTGAGCAATTCAGGCAGCTTAGAATGTTCCAGACCATTCACATGGAGGAGCATACCTGTCTGAAGACACATTTGAAGAGACTGTATGACATCTACTTCCAGCTGACGATGGTCTTCGATTACTGGATGACAGATTCTTGTGCCATTCGGACTGTCCTGATATCTCTACCTCCTAGCTATGAGAAGCATGTGCGCAAGTACATTTTGAAGGCCGATGATATGAACTTCTACAAGTTTGTGTCTGAATTCAAATCTCTAAAGGTTGATTCCATCGAAGGAGAGATCTTCGATGCTACAGGTATATATTTGATATATACAGAATTATGAATTCGCCTCTTGGTATATGATGAAGTATTTGATACTTGTTCTGTTTGTGAAACAGGTACTAATTATCACATATATGCGGCGCAGTTTGATGTGACCTGGCGCTGAAGCTGGTAATCAAGGAGTTGATGGCCTTTTGGTGTTCACGTCCTCAAGTTATCACAGTTATCATTAATAGTTTTTGATAAGGTATTTTGTAATAGTGAGCGAGTGTGTGTGTCTTGATTGTTGCAAGACAAAGTTATTCATGTATAAGACAAGTTCAGTTGTTTTATGTTATGGAACAAGTCAGTTGTTTTATATTATGAATAAAGGTTCCACATCTCAGTTACATTGATTGTATGATAAGTATTCATAATTGTAGAAGTAATAAAATAGCGTGTCCTGTGAATAAGAGTTCTATTACTAGAACAAACACCATCAAGTTTAGTCATGAAAGCAATGAAAGAAGTAATGGATGTTTTTGGTCCATTTAAGTATTTCGAGTGCTGAGTTGATTAAGCTTGAAATCAAGTATTGAAGTTGCAATACCAGAGGAAATTAATTGAGTGTCATTTTTAATGATTAATTAATGGTGTTTTATTGCTTGATCCGAATTCTCCTATGATTTTGGTAAATAGGAGTATTTGCCCGACAAATCATAAAGTCTGAAATTAATTTGATAATAGATCAAATGGGGTTTTTCATAAGAAAGATTAGTGAACATTGTATTCACAAGATTCGATCAAAGGACAATATTTTTGAATTATGGTTTCAACACAAAAGACTTGTGGAAATTTGTTTGACAAAATTATAATGTCATATATAGTGATATGTGGGGACTTATAATCATGCTCTATTTTAAATAAAGTGTGGTCTGTCAGAATCAGTCTTAGAAACTCCTAATATGTTCGAAACATTATAGTCGATGTCCACTTTAGAAAATAGATGTTTTTCTCAACAAGAATTCGTGAGATCGACAGTAGTGTCGACATGTATATGATTACACGATAATTCGTTATATACATGAATAGTTCTTTGTAGAATACTCGCATTGAATGGGAGTGTATTCCAAAACCAATTAGAAACAAAGTTCAGTTTGTTGTCTATGTAATTCCGAGGAAAAGATGATTTTTCGAATTATGGTTTATGGATTGGAATTAGAAGTTTGGAATAAAGTGTCAGACCTATGTTGGAAGGTGTTCCAAAGAGTATATGTCTGCTAATGAAAATTTGGTGATTAAGAGTGAGGGAGACTAGAAAATTGTTTTCGGCTTGCAATCCTCTTCATAAAGATCATAATATTTTCATGAAAGAAACTTCTAAATAAAGTGCTGTTATATTTAATATTGTTGTCGGGTCACAACACTGTATTAAGTGTTTCAGATCTTGTTGACAGATCAAGGTGCACTATACGAATACAAAGAAAGTTGAGAAAATATCATAGTACGAACAAAGGCTTTTTGAGCCTGGAAATCCAAGTTGCATTTGAAAGGATTAAGAGAGTAATTGTTGCTGCAATTCTTGTTAGAGGAATAAGATTGTTTGATCGTCATATAAGGTGTTATATGAGAAATGTGACTATAAGAAAGACGCGGTAGCATGTCTTGTCAAGAAATGTGTCTTGGACAAGATCAAATTTGTTGACTACATTTATGTAGACATGATTGAAGTCTGAGGGATTTGTATTAATGTAATACTGTAGTTTGTATTAAATTCGAATTGATAGTAGATCAATGATTTTGGTTTGACCAAAATGTCGATTTCAGTGGGAGTCATAGTTAGTTCACTCAGGTGAAATGTGTGAAGAACATATTTTTGAGTGGGAGCTTAGGAACTCAAATATGTGGATAACATGTTTTTGAGTGGGAGCTCGTGTTGTCAAATATGTGGAGACATAATTTGAGTGGGAGTCGAATTCATCTTGTGTAGTTAACATATTGTGAAACTGTACCAATAGAATAGGATGAAGTTGTGAAACTATTTGAAAGTTGGTGTCTATTTTGAAATAGAACGGGAATTTTAAATAGTTAGTCGAGTTGTTTTTGGATTATATCTGAGGAGTCAGAATAGAATCAGAAGGATGGTCCTTTGGAATCCAATTGATCATTAAGAGTAATGATGCATGAAAGTAATGGTTGTATGACATGTGGGTCTATTATGTAATATTAGACATCATACAGAAACCATATTATCTGCTCGATGAAATATAACCGATGTTCTTGAAAGAAGAGCAGTTATAAAAGTAAATTTGGAATTTACTGGAAGTAGAAGTGCGTTAGTTAAAGGATTGACATTCGAATGTCAAGTTTTCTACATTGGTGTGAAAGTTTGTAGATATCGCGAGTTTGTAATTGTTACAAGGGGCTCTGTATGGCTGAGTGTGTTTTTTAGGGCAGTTATCTGGTTGGTATAATCAGAGTAAGCGCTGGGAAACAGAAGTCTCACTTAGTTACGGTATTTGCATATATGCTGTTAGACAACATGGTGATATCAAGCAAGTTGATGTCAGTGAATCGCAAAAGCATGTACAATCATGGATTGTGCAGTAACACTCTACCACAAGCAAGCATTATCAAATGATTCTTATTTGATAAGGGATTCTGATAAAGTAAAATGCAGCTAGTTTATTTGTACTCTAGGGCAAGTGGGAGACTGAAGGAGATATGCCCTAGAGGCAAATAAATAAGTAGTATTTATTGCATTATCTCATAAGTTTATAATAGGTTTATGTATTATGCTATAACTGTATTAATCGGAATTATTAATACACGTGTGATACATAGACATCCAGGTCCCTACCAAGCCTCTATATGAGCTAGTCCATTGGGCAACAGTTGATCGAGATTCCCGATCAAGGACAATGACGTCGGTTGACAATGGGGTCATCTTGTTAGTTGAATAAGGTGATGGACATACGCAAAGTATTGCAATAAGATCGTATTACGATGTTTGTCATTTGCAATAGATAAAAATATGATAGCTTATTCCTTAGACCGTGAGACCGTACTTATTGATGCTTCGTAGGGGTGATTTGAGAGCATCAAACGTTGTGTCTTATATAGCATGACAATAACGGTGTCCATCTTGGGTATTCCGAAAGAGCATCAAGACGTAAGGATCAAGAGCGGGATTTGTTCATTCTTGTAATGGAAAGATACTCTGGGCCCACTCGGTGATATTGCATCTATATAGCTGCGCAGCTTATGACTAGGTCATGGAGATGTAATATCGCAGACGAGTTAATAACCTTCGTCGGTAACGAGATACAACAAAGACATCGGTGTGTCTACGATCATATCCGGACAAGGTAGTATCGCAGAGACAAAGGGAATGAATGCCATATTTATGGTTCAACGACGATATTCGTGGAATGCACAGGGGTCGTCATATACTTCCAGGTATCCCTGACGGTCATTGGTGAGCGGAGTGTCTCGACCATGTCTGGAGTGTTCTCGAACCGTAGCGTAACAAACTTAAGGTCTTAGCGACACCAGGAGATAGGTTCTGGAATATTATAGGAATTTGTTGGAGAGAGAGAAATGATCCGGAAAGAGTTCCGGTGGTCCGGAAGGAGTTCCGGGGAGGTATGGAATGGTTCCAGAAATGTCCGAAAGTTGTTCGGGTGGTTCCGAAATAGTTTCGGAGTCATGGGATATTGAATTATATATAAATATATTAATTATGAATTAATGGGATTTGTATATTAATTTAATATTAATTGAATAAAGGAAAAAGGAGGCTCCCACCTACATGGGCCCTAAGAGGGCCCAAGAAGGGGGAGCCGCACCCCACAAGGAAGGGGAGGCTTGGGCCTCCTACTCCGAGTTGGACTAGGAGTGGGAGAAGCCCAAGGGGGGTTCGGCCGAACCCCCCCTCCCCTCTCCTCCTTTAGTCCCACATGGGGGAGCCAGGGGGTTTGCACACCCCCTTCCCCCTTTATATACCAAGGCATATTAATTGGATTAATTGATTGGAAAATACAATTAATTGTATTGCAGGCCGGCCGAGCTGTTTCTCCGCCCGTTTTGCCCCCTCTCTCCACCTAAGCTATACCGCTGAGCATCGTTGCTCTGCGGAATTCCAGATATGATCTACCCCTGCGATTTCAGCTGGATCTGAATGACCGGGGGTTGTCGCTAAGCTCCGTATATTTGTGAGTGCTCGGAGGTAACTCCTTTTGAGTAGCCTGGGCGATGTCGTCTCGCCCCTGCAGCCGCCGCGCCCCCCCCCCCCCCCCCTCCCCTCTGCTGTCGGCGCACCACCCCTGGTGCTGGCGCTCTGCCTTCTTCCGCCCGACGCCCGTCGACGCAGATCATCGTCGACACCCCGGCGTCATCATCTTTGTTATCGCGGAAAGTTCTCCGCGACCTCGAGGTCGGCTACGTACGACTTCATCGTCAACGCTTGTGCGGGAGCGTAATCCCCGCTATCGGTCTACATGGAGGTAATGTAACCCGTTCCGCCACCGTTATCACATGTACTAGATAGATAGATCCTGGCTAGTTAGGGTTTCGTTCGGTAGAAAAATTATTGTTTTCTGCTCCGTAACCCCTTCAGAAGAAGGGAAGGAAGGTGATCTCCTCCGGGAAAGGATCTGTCCTCCCCCTTCCTCTAGTCGGAGCACCCTGCCGGGTGCCTCGCCGAGAAACACCATTGTAGCCACACCATGATTCAACCATCTATCCAGACATGCAGGAGTAGGGCTGTTAGCCTTCGGGCGGCCTGAACCTGGGTAGATCGCTGTGTGCTTTCCTTGTTTGCGTACCACGTCGATATCGGAGAGCTAGAGAGGAACTTGTCCGACGATCGTCCCCCGGGAGACGTTTTCAGCCTCCTTCGCGCCCCTACCGAATCTACAAATGCGGTGCCTCGCATCCCCGGTGTCCGTGATTCGAGGCACGACACTTATATATACAAAACTTGTAATTAGTGCTCAGGGACATGGGCATTTAAATAAGTCTTTAGCAATTGGATTCACTCAAAAATAATTTTTTTCTATCTAAAGTTATGTCAAAATTACTCAAAAATAGTCTAAGATTTTTTTATTCATTTTAAATTGTTCAAAAATTAATAAAAGCAGTGCATCAATATTCTACATAACTTAAGGTTTGCAAAACTATTTTATTTATAATTTTTGGACTTACAGATTAAAGTTATGACAAATATACTCAAATCACTCATTTGCAATTTGAATATTTTAAACTAAGTCAAAACAGAAAACTAACAGTTCTTAAATATTCTAAATAATCATAGCTTTTCAAAAATATAAACTTTGTTAAAATTTGGCCAAACCAATAAAAAGTAATAACAGATCTAAGATCTAGGGGCTTTTCTGCAAAAAAGCCATTTAAACAAATTCACAGAAAAACAATTTCCACGTGGGTCTAACTGGGCACTGACGTGGACGCTGACTGGGCATTGACTGTGCTTAAGTGATTCGATCTGATCCATTGGATCCAGATCTGAAGGCTGAGATCTACTGATACCGGTTCGAAAAGATGGATATAATCTAGGACACTAAAAACGGATCGGACGGCTCACCTTCGAAGACCAGAAGGTGGCCGCGCTAATTCGACGGAGATGAAGAAGACGGCGTGCCGGAGCTCGGGCGTGGACGACGGCGACGCTGCGATGCATCCCCAACCTCGAGGACACGACGGCGAGGCGCAGTTCGTCACGGCGGAGACGATGTTTGCGGCGGCGTCCTCGAGTGTGTGTCGGAGTGGCGCGGGGCTTCCGCTGGAGTTGGCGGAGGACGGTGGCGGCCTCGGGTGTGGGTGGTGTGGCCATTTCGCCGCTTTCTGGGCCTCGATAAGAAGACGGGGGGTGTGGCGCGTCACGGCGGAGTGGATTGAGGGGTCCTCGGGCTCGTAAGGGGCTTCCTCTCGCCGGAATTGGAGAAAAAGTGGCGGCGGCAGTATGGACTCCGGCGAGCAAATTCGTTGGCCTGGAGGCGGGATGCGCATGGGAATGAGAGGGGAAAGATTGAGGGGGGGCGAGGGCATTAATAGGGAAGGGTTGGGGTAGCAATTTATCGCTTTAAACGCGAGTAATCGAGCTATTGATTTCCGGGTGAAAACGGCCGGAGACGTTAACTCGAGGTTGAAGACGGTTGACGTCATCGATGACGTCAGCAATTTATCTTTTTCTTTTCTGTTTTCTTTATTTCTTTATATCTTTTGTTTTAAGTGTCCAAATCAGGCCAAATAAATTTCTAATACTTCCTATAATTCATATCTTTGTTTTGAAACATTCATGGGCATGTTTTGAACACTTTTTAAAACTCAAAATTTGAAAATATGGCTTAAATAAATATATTTTTGCCTAAATAAAATTTATGAAAATACAACACTTATATATGTTTCAATTTAAGTTATTTAAACTTATTTTCATATACAAACTCATTTTTCCAATAAGAATTCATTTTTTTTTGATAGAGTAAATTAGTACACAAATATTTGAAATGAAAAGGGAAATAAAATGGACTTATTTTCAAACCAAAATACTTTGTGCAAAAATAAGTTTTAAGATGTGACAAGTTATTTGAAACTCTCTATAATACATATGGGAAGATATCCTATCTTTATTTCATTTCTTGTGTTGACTTTATTCATGAAAACTTTTTTTAGTAAATAGGGTATGTTTTAAATAGTTTTAAAACATTTGTAATTATAGTTTTAGGGTTTTGTAAATAGGAAGACTAAGTGTTTAAACTTAAATACTTAGAAAGAAACATTATTTAAAAGTAAGATGGCTTTGAAATTTTTAAACAAATTACCAAATTATAAAATGAGGTTTAAGAAATACTCTAGACAAAATATTTTTAAACTTAATTCAATTTCTTTGAGATTAGTGATTACTTAGGAATAAACTATTAAACTTTTTGAAGATGCCAAATGCCTTTTATAGTTGGTTTTCTTATGCATTTAATGTTTTATTTTAATCAAAAACAAAAGTTTTAACTTTTAGTGGTTTTTTAACGTTCCAAAATATTGGGATGTTACATGTTGAGTCAGTTTACCAGTTCTTTCTATCTCAGAAGCAAACACTTGTGTCAACTTTGTGTGCAACAATTTTTATATGCTTGCTTATTGCAATTATTATATTTCTTTGTGTTGACAATTATCCATGAGATATACATGTTGAAAGTTGAAAGCAATTTCTGAAACTTAAATCTTCCTATGTGTTTCTTCAATGCCTTTTACTTAGAATCTATTGCTTTATGAGTTAACTCTTATGCAAAACTTTTGTGTGCTTGTCTTGAAAGTACTATTCATGAAAAGTTTTTGCTTATATGATTCAGTTGTTTACTCTTTATCTATCTGTTAGCAAACTATAGACCAATGCCTTGAGTCACTTCATTCATAACATGAGTCTTGCAATATTATTTGATCAAGATTGTGTGGTAGCATGTCACGTCAAAAATTATTTTGTTGTTATCGTTTTACCCACTCGAGGACGAGTAGAACTAAGCTTGGGGATGCTTGATACGTATCCATAATTTCTGGTGTTCCATGCTTATATTATACCAATTGTTACATGTTTTATCTACACTTTCTATTAACAAGATGTCACAGTGCCAATTCCTATTTTCTGCCGTTTTTGTATTCCAGAAAAGCTGTTCCGGAAATATTATCGGAATCGGACGAAACAAAAGCCTAGTACCCTATTTTTCTGTCACGTACACGGAGTCCGGAGGATAAACAAAGACTGGCACTGAGGCGGCCTCACCACGTGGCGGCGCGGCCCCACCTTCTGCAGCGCCGTGACATGGTGAGGGGCCCACGGGTGCCCACCGACGTCGCCCCTTCGCCTATATATTCATCTGTTTGGGAAAACCCTAGACAGCCGAGTCATATTCCACGAAAAGTTCCAGAGGCGCCGCCACCGTCAACCCTAACTCGGGAGGGTTCTAAAGCTCTTCCTGGCACCCTGCCGGAGAGGGGAATCATCACTGGAGGGCTCTACATCGCCATGCCTGCCTCCGGAGTGATGCGTGAGTAGTTCATCCTTGGACCATGGGTCCATAGCAGTAGCTAGATGGTTGTATTCTCCTCTTGTGCCATCATGTTTAGATCTTGTGAGCTGCATATCATGATCAAGATCATATTATTGTAATGCTACATGTTGTGTTTGATGGGATCTGATGAATATTGAGTACTATGTCAAGTTGATTATTGAAATATCATGTTCATGTTATTTATGATCTTACATGCTCTCCGTTACTAGTAGATGCTCTGGCCACGTTGATGCTTGTAACTCCAAGAGAGAGTATTTGTGCTAGATAGTGGGTTTAGTCTCCATTTAATCTGGGGGAGTGACAGCAACCTCTAAGGTTGTGGATGTGCTGTTGCCACTAGGGGTAAAACAGTGATGCTTTGTCTAAGGATAATTGTATTGCTTACATTATGCACTTTATTTAATATAATATCTGTTGCTTGCAACTTAATACGGAAAGGGGGTGCGGATGCTAATCTGAAGGTGGATTATTAGTCATAGATGCAGTTGGATTAGGGTCTATCAATCATGTTGTAATGCCCAAATAAATCTCATAGTACCCATCATGGCTTGTACATGCATTGTTATGCACTTCTCTATTTTGTCAATTGCCCAGCTGTAATTTGTTTACCTAACATGTTAGTTATTTATTATGGAGAGACACGACTAGTGAACTGTGGACCCCGGTCCATTCTTTTACACTGATAATACAACCTACTACAAACATTGTTTCCTTTCATTCTCTGCAAACAAACATCATTTTTGACACTATATGTATAATCCTTTGTTTTCAGTAAGCGGTGAGATTGACAACCTCACTGTTAAGTTGGGGCAAAGTATTTTGGTTGTGTTGTGTGCAGGTTCCAAGTCAACCGTCAGGACCACACCCCTTCGACGCAAGCACTCTTTCTGGCACTATTGCTAGGGAGAAGAAGCACCTCTGTTCAGCAAACTTCCATCTCCCTGCAACAGCACTTTTCCTGGCGCCGTTGACACTTTCAGAAGTTTCTTCATCTTCTACTGGTTCGATAAACTCGATTTTAGACGGAGGGAAAACTTGCTGCTACACTCATCATACCTTCCTATTACGGTCTCCCAACGAACGTGTGCCTTGCACGTAACAGTTACTCGAGGAAATCCCCACGAGGTGACTCGAGGATGCCAAGGTGCAACCAGTTGCACATGTATTTGCAGCTGTGATTTCCTATAATATATTCTAGTTGCAACTTCACATGCAAATGAGAGTTTTTTTCTTTTCTTTGCCCAGTTGCAACAACACTTGCAACTAAGATATGGCGCCTTTCGAGTCAATTAGCCCATCTATGCCTAAGGGTGTTATGTGGTGGGTCGGTCCAAGCAGAGTTTCTTCATTTTCTTTTAGCATTTTTTGTAGTTTCGTTAAATCATTTTTATTTTTAGTTTCTTCTCCTCTTTCCTTTTTCTTTTTCTTTATTATTTACTTTTTTTTTGGTTGCTTCTCATTTTTTGTTTGAGCTTTTTATTGTTTTAGTTTTTTACTTCTTTCTTTTTTCATATTTTAATTATTATCTTGGTAAACAAAGCTTCTAAATATTTTTTTCTTTGGTAGAAGAAGTGAATACTGTTACATCTCGAGTCTAACATTTTTTCCGTTGTGTCAAAAGTATTTTTAACCTTGTGAATAATTTTTCATAAGTGTGTGAATTGTTTTTACCTTAAAAACTTATTTTGACTTGGCAAAATGACATTTTTAACTAGCGAACACATTTTGAATACCAGCAAACATATATTTTTTATTTGTGAAAAAATAACGACGTGGACAACTTTTGAACTTTGAAACCGCAAACATTTTTTTCAAATATAGAAACATTTTTAAAATCATATCAATATTGTGTCTTTAAATTTTAAAATTCACTTAGAGATACTCACAATGTTCAAAATATTGTTCAGGAGTTAAAAATAACGTTCGTTCATATTACACATATTTTTTTGTATGATCTTAGAGACAAAAAACAAATGGAACAGTAGAAAGGTGAAAAGAAATAAAAAAAGGAGAAGCAAAAGAAAAAACGTTCTTTTGTAGAAGCTGGTGGAGAAGAAAAGTTTCAAAACCACAAATTTGGTTATCTCTCTGCCCGTGTTAGCGTCCGGCCGGCCGGCTGGTACATGCGTACAAAGTTGTACGATCTTGTACAGGAAACGAAATCGGTACCACCACGCAAAATAACTACCGCTTATAGGCAATGACGTGAGCTATATAAAAGCTAGATGCAATGAAGACACAACTATTGTGCTTTTTCAGAAATAAAGATGGTGTAATGAACTTAATAACGTAGAGGTTTTGTGCATATCAAAAAGATGAAGATTAATCACATGAGAGGTTTTTTTCTTAGAAAAAAGGTGATAAAGCCCAGCTTTAAATTAATAAAGCCAGTCGGACACACATTACACGGTGTTGAGGAGAACCTCTTACAAAGCAGAACAAGATCAAGGTAAAAGAAAAGCGGCTACACTACGCCGAGCACCACATCCATGCGGAAGGCAGGGTCGTGCCACCAGCGAAGAAACCACCACAGAAAACACGGAGCTTGACACCGAAGAGGAGCATAGGAGACGAAAGACAAGAGCTTCCATCGCACGTCGAGCATGAAGGAGGGGATGCCGAGCAACACGGCACCGAGCGGAGATCATCTGCAGCGAGGACCACACCCTTGCGTAGAACAGCCAGCCACCAAAGAGGCGGGATCGAAACCACCGAAAACGGCAAGCCCAGAACCCTTGCATAAAACAGCCAGCCAACAAAGGTGCAGGAGCGGACCCCGTGTCCGCAAGATATGTCTCGACCCAAGCACATGAACTAGACACCATCGCTTCAAGCCTCCGACAGCGGAAAGACACCAACTTTGCACTCAAACAATCATGGTGAAGCAAGTAGGCCCCTGCTCCTAGGCGGTGCCTCCAAGGAGGTTACGACGCAGTAACGCCGCCAACGTCGGGTCGAAAGACCAACGTTTTCACTCGGAGCAACACACGAGAGAGGTAGGGTGGATCCCGGCATCGCCCCCAGGGGGGAAAACGGCGCCCAGAGGCGTCGCTGACACCACCGTCAAAGACGGCTTGACCTTTCGATCGATCCGATCCCTGCCTACCCATCGCGATTGGACACCGACTCTACCAAGATTGCAACAGAGCCTCCAGATCTGAATATGGGCGAGGGCCGACACTCGCCAGGAACTCCAAAAGTCACCGTTCTTGCCGTCCTCACGGCCAAAGAACCCGACCAACACCATCGCCGCGGGGCTTGCCGTAGAGCCACCCGAGCGACTGCCATCCAGAGCCGCCGCTCTGGCATCCGAGAGCACCTACCTCGCTCGTCAACAAAGGAAGACAAGCAGCCCGAGCAAGACCGGCCACCCCAGCCACCGCACCGAGCACAACTCCACGGCCCCTTGCCCAGAAAATCCCCAAACAGCACCACAGACCTCAACGCACGAAGGGGAGCATCGGAGGCGGCACACCGGCCAAAGACGAAGAGCACCACGGACCAGCACCCGAGCCGTCGCGTGAGAAGCCCCCATGGCCAGATACGCGAGGGCAGCACCCGTCGGAGCACCACAGCACCGGAGGCGGCGCACTGGCCGAAATCGGAGAGCACCACGGACTAGCACCCGAGCTGGCGCGTGGAGGCCCCCATGGCCGGATCTACGAGGGGAGCACCCACCGGAGCACCACGGCCCAGCACACTTGCTGGGCAGGGAAGCATCCATGGCGCAACCACCTGCCAACAACCTCGAAGGAGCGCCGTCGTGGTCGGGGGCTGCTGGGGAGAGGATGGGGAAGGTTGGAGCAGGAGAGGCGGAGAGGCCCGCCACCGCTGCCGGCGACGGCGGCGAGGGAGGGCGGCGGCTTGGAAGGTCTTTGAGCTAGGGTTTGGGGGTCGCCCCGTGAGTCGTAGGAGCGACCCACGAGACGCGTTTTCGTGCGGTGCTCCCGACTTTCAAAAAACCACATGAGAGGGTTCACATTACCCAATCAGTCTATAACCAATATATACAATCAACATTGTTGTTCGTGCTGGGACTGCCCCTTTTCTAAATAAAAAAAACATTGTTGTTCGTTAATATAATACCATTGCCAGATTGTTTGGACAACTGAGTTTTCACAATCTAGAACCGAAGAAATGATACATGACTTTTATGTTTGTGGTGTGTGATTTACAGGTTCAATTTTAGTTTGTACATTGTGTTGTTCAGAAATTTGGATCAAATAGATTTGGCAATTACGCTTTGCTTGGTTAAAAGAGAACTTTTATTTGTCTTTTTTTTCCATGGGATCAAAGGAGCACTTATATCTCGAAGGAGCTGGACTGGACGTCCCCAAATCAGAAGCTGCAGCAAGAGGCCATGGAGAAGAATGGGTCGAACTCAAGTTTTTATGTAAAAGGGGAGAGAAGTCCATGTACGTGTGTAGCAAAACGGGTAAATATGGCGTGAATAGCATATGAAGTTAATGCAATATAGTGATGAATCATGTTGGTCGAAAATACGTCAAATTGTAGCATTCTAAGATTTTCTTGTTGACAATTATGTGTTTTTTTTATAGAGAAAGGTCATATTGATTATTTGAGACGTGTCGGCATGTGCAAACTTACTAGTAAGTTTCAAAAAATTGAAAACAAAACCCTGCGTGTATTCAATGATATATCTCACAAATGTGTAAAATATCTATTTTAATTACTTTATAATATTCGGGTCAACACAAAAAATGACAAAAA
Organism: Poa annua; assembly: GCA_026929855.1. Classification (NCBI taxonomy): domain Eukaryota; kingdom Viridiplantae; phylum Streptophyta; class Magnoliopsida; order Poales; family Poaceae; genus Poa; species Poa annua. The sequence goes on from CM049428.1 coordinate 50,017,054, forward strand.
TTACTTTAGATGCCAATATGCTGGATTTTTTGAAAACTTATAAATATGATTTCTGATAAAATTAAAGTAGAGGGAGCACTTGAACTCGGAAGCCAAAACTGTTTTCCGGATGAAACGGATATTTTTTCTTACTCTGTCATTCTAATAATAACAATAATAGTTCCACGATAAGTATCGAACATGAGCATGATATTTGATGCCAATAATGCTACTTTCCAAAAAAATACTACTCTCTACAAGAAGAACAGTAAGTAAAAAAACAGTGACCCAGGTCATCTGGATTACTTAGAATCTACTCCTTATATTTAGACACAGAGAGGTAGTATGTGTGAGGAGCAAATCACAGGGAACATAGTCTTGGCCGGGCTTTGCCCGGCACAGCTGGAAGGCCTGCCTTGAGGCGCAATCAACAATATCGCACTTCCTATCATAACCCTTTGGGATGAGCATCCGCATCTCCACTCCAAATGCCAAATCTCCGGAGCGCAGCTCCGACGCTAGTAGCCCGCGCAACCTATCGGGCAGCACCACGTCTGCGTGAGACAGAGCGACATTCACCTCCTTTGACGACCACTTCTCGACGCACAAGTCCGGTATGTCCGCCCATGCGACAACCATGTCGCCGAAGAACACCGTCACCGTAATTTCTTCCTTGCATGTCTTGTCGATCGCGTTGTTGTCAACGCGGAGCTTAAGGTTGAAGTCAGTGCGGATCACCGGGCTGCTTGCTGGGTCCAGGCCGTGCACCTCCGTCAATCTGACGGAGAAACTCGGATCATGGTGAACGCTGTCGGCCCACTGTATATATGCTATGATCAGACCAGAGACACACAATGTGAAGAGCAAACAACGGATGAAAGATCCTAACGTAATCTTTTGCGGTTTCCGCACGTTGTCGATGCTTGTTTTCTCGTCCGCAGGAGCCATGACGGTGCGATACAACTTACAACACCGGGACGACGAATCTAGGCAACAGTTATGGATGAGAGAAGAATAACTTAAGAGAACTTCAACCAGCAGCCAAATATATATAAACCGTAAGAATCTAGGACTGGCAGATAAACTTGAGATGGATAAGAACTCGGTTCAAGGAGGTAATCTGAACGACCTGTGGTACTCCAAAGCGGGCACGAATTTAATTTGATTCGGAGTTGGACATGAAGTCGGTGCTCACACGTATACTTAGGTTATCTCTTCCTACAAATATCGCCGTTAATCCAACCGTCGATACCACAAACACACCATCGTATTTTCATTGGCAAAACAATGGAGGTTCACCCTGTACCAAAGGCTAGTATATTCTTCTCCGGCTGGAACCGCCCATCGGCGGCGGACGGATGCGGCTTATGCCTCACTGCTCTCTTTGTCCTCGTTTGCTGTATACCTTTTTTATCTCTCCTCCTCCACATGATCTTTGTTGATCCACTAGAGCAAAACAGGCCACTGGTCTCGGGCCGTGAGGGCTTTTTGTCCCGGTCACGGGCCCGGAACAACGTGTTCGGGACAAATGGCCTCCCCTATTTGTCCCGGGTACGCCACGGCCCGGGACCAATAGGGGGGCCACGTGGCCAATCAAGGCAGGCTCTGCCTGCAACTCATTTGTCCCGGTTCGTAATACGAACCGGGACAGTATATATGTTTTTTTGTTTCTTTTATTTTGTTTCCTGTTTTCTATGTTTGTTTCTGTTTTCTATTTATGTTACTGATTCTTTTGTGTTTGTGTTTTTTCATTTATGTTTCATTTCAAACAAGATCGAGTTGCATATTATACGTTACTATGTAATATATATCATGACTACACGATTTTTTCCTCGGGATATAGTTATGAATACTACTAGTACACGAGTTCTCCCAAACTAATATTTACAACCGGAAGATCATGTCTGTACCGGGGACACGGCTAAGTACAAATATTTTTTACATGACAGAGAAGCATTAGACCCTATTTTTTCCTCGGGGTGGTCTTTTTTGGCGGCCGGATTATACTGCATTCTGCGTCTGGCTTTATGACATAGTCAAGCAGAAAGCCCGCAATTTCCTCCGCGATTGGTAGTAGGCGGTCTTTTGCATCAAGCCTGTTCCGGATCGTCTCAAACTAAAAAGGAGAGATCAACACCAATATATCAACCATTATGAAAATAATTCAATTTGAGAAGTGAACAAGTTTGAATGAATTGTTAACATACCCTATTTCAGTCTACACCCTCATTGAAGTGAATTCAGATGAACTCGCAGACATAGAATCCACACAAATTGGTGCCTTGTTGCTGCTTCGCGCACTTTATGATAGAATAAGATAAGAAATTAATAAAAAATAATCAAAAATATTGAAAAAATGATATTGTGAGACTGAAATTAAGAATATGCGTATGTGGAACCTAACTAGTATACGTCTTTACCTCTCGCCATTTAAAAGTGAGGTTCTTAGCTATACCGACATCTTTGTGGAAACCGGTGAACTTGTCCCAAACCCTGAAGTTTACGGTATGAAAAATTAGTAAAGAAGTTAACTAATTACTATATATTATTAGAAAAGACGAGGTCGATTGTGATAATGAACGAAATTACCTCTGGAGCATCTGTTTCGTGTCGTCGAACTTTTCTTCAGGTTTCGATAATGGGTCCAAGACATCAACGATTGCCTTTTCAACATCAATCTCAAATAATACCCAGTGAAATCTGCCATATGTTTATATTTGTTAATAACTAAATCATCAATTACATATACTTAATTAACATCGAGTATGTATAAGAAAGTAAACAACTCACTCGAAGTTGAACGGGAAAATTATGGTGCTTTTGTAATGTTGCGCCATCAAATAAGTAAGCAAAAGCTCCTCCATTTGATCTGGGTAATGTAACAAACCATGATGATGAACTCGATTAGGGTCAATGAATCCAATCTTGTGATTGAGTCCCAGCTTTCGAGATTGTATAATTTTCAGCCTGCATAATAGAGTACAAAAGTAATATAGTGGTAAGGATAATTACAAGCAATGAAAAATAAGTAGAGCTAGAGAATTACTGACATATATACATAATTTAATTACTTACATGCAAAAGGAACTGATGATAGATTTGTCGAGCGCGTCAAAATTGAATAACTGCCATAATTCGCAATACTCGATTTGAACCTCATCATCACCTGGGCCAAAAAAATCCTTTGGAATTTTCCCATAGAGCCAGTCTCCGTCTTGACTTTTCGTGATACGCAAGTACCATGCATTTAGTTGGTGCAACCTAGCTGGTAGAGTGCGCACCATTGCAGGGTCGACAAGATCTTCTCCTCTCACATATGTCCGCACCACCTCATGTATGGTGACACTCTCGCCAGCTTGCAATGCCTTAAGCTCTGCCAGAGTTATACCCATATCTCTAGCTTGCTGCGAAAGTACATCATCGACCGGGTTCTGGTTGTAAGGCGCCAATATGAGTGGAGGGGCCGATTGTCCCGCCTGCATTCCGAGCTGTGGAACATCTCTCTTCTGGGTGGCAGTAGATTTTTGTTCTTCCCGCACTCTCTTAGATGTACGCACCAGAACGCGTGTGTAGTCATCGTCCATATTTAGTTCACATTGCGACGGATGCGTAAGAAATTCTATGGCCCACTGTATCGCTTCCGGAGAATAAACCGGAACAGGCAAAGGCATCTTTTTTGCCTTCTTTCTCTGGGAAGTCTGGATCTCCTCGACCCATGTATCGACATCTTTGCGAGAGTTCACAAAGCGAGACTTCCCGGCCATTTCGCTTTTCTGAGTACTAGTCGACGCAGCGGTGCACTTCCGCTTCTTTTGCGGAGGCGATGGAGTCCGTTGACGCGGCGGAGTACGCTCACGCGGCGGAGTACGCTCACGCGACGGCGGAGATGGACTAGCGCCTTGGTTGTCGTTGTGGGGGGTGTCTGGACTAGCGCATTGGTTGTCGTTGTTGTAGTTATGTGGACTGGCTTGTGGACTAGGAGGGCGATTTAGCTGCATGTGTGGGAACACGGTGTATTCTTTTTTCCATAAGCAGGTACTCTTGAGGGCAAATCTCAACTCAACCTCGTCTTCACCCGTAGGGAAGTCCAGCTTAATTCCCTCATATGTCTTGATAACCTCATCAACCCCGACAACAGCATAGCCATCTGGAATAGGGCGACAATGGTAAGTTCCATTTGGGCTAGGCGGTAGGGCAAAGCCGTGCGCCACCTTCACGGTTATGTTCAAGCATGGCACATGTAGGTCGCAAAGTTCCCGCTGCACGATATTATCCACGGGGTGACGAGGACCCGGCATATCATTGTGGCGATCGAGCTCCGTCGAAGCCACGCTGCTTCTCCGCATTGATTTTGGATCAAGAGAAGGATTTTCGGGCGTCTCAGATTCGCAGGGCATCCGTCGAGTCTGCGCTGCCTTCAGCTCTGCTATCTCCTTCTCATGATGTAGTAATTTATTTTCCATCCACTGGGCCCGGTCGGCAATCTCTTTCTTCTTTCTCGATCGGCTTCTATAAGTGCCAACATCTTTGGGAAACCCAAGTATCCACGGTACAGAGCCGACGGTTCCTCTTGTTCGTCCACTGTGTTCAGGATTCTTAAGGGCTCGCGATAGCTCGTCCTTCTCTCTGTTAGGGTGGAACCTGCCTTCCGTGACCTCCTTCCATACCTCTCTGAGAGCTTTAATAGGGTCAGGTCCGTGCTCCTTGGTAAAAAGACAGTCACCTGTTTCAGGGTCTAACTTTCCACCATGCCCATAGAACCAAGCCTTAAGCCGGTCTGGCCAGTCAAATGTCTCGATCTGTATACCTTTAGTCAAAAAATCTTCCTCCATTTTCAGAAACTTAGGCAGGGCCGTCAGGTAGCCACCTGACCCCATGTTATGGTGATATATCTTTTTGTCTGCATTTTTCTTATTTCTCTCTGACATGGCCTTAGCGGCTTCCGATTGCTTGTACGCCTTAAATTCGGGCCACTAATCTTTTATCTTTTCATAGACTCCGACAAATTCTGGAGTTTTACCTTCTTTTATGAACTTGTTAAGCCTTTTCTTCCAGCTGCGGAACAATTCACCCATCTCAATATAAGTCCAGGCCTTGCATCGATTCTCTATAACCGGCTCCTCTACATCCTCCTCTTCCGGTAAAGTGAAATTCTGCATGAGCTCGTCCCAGAGGAGTTGTTTGTCTGCATTCGAGACATAAATAACCCCCTCTTTTGGCACCTTTGGCTTATACCATTCTTGAGCCCTGATGGACAGTCTGTCCCGAACGATGACTCCGCACTGAGCTACAAATTTCCTTGCGTGGTTAGCGGGAGCAATCGGTTTTCCTTTTTCATTGATCTCCTCGATGTGGTACTTCTGTTTCCCTTGGAGCTTTTTGGTCCCGGTCCGTGGCCCGCCTCGTTTCACCGCTGCTTTTTTGCTTGGTCCCGGTTCATGGCCCGCCGACGGCTAAAAACAAGAAAAAGTGATAGTTAATATATGTATACACACAAATCTTTTCAACGGAGACAAAAACCTGAGGGCATATATCTACCTCGGCGGCCGACTTTCCAACAGTAGAGTCGGTGAACTGTCGGTGAGCTGAACTGTCGGTGACGTCTATTCCGTCACCGGACTCGTTCAGAAATTGCCCGGTGAAATCGTCTACGTGTTCCTCTTCTTGTTCATGGTTTCCGCCGGGGTCCAATTTATCACCTTCACGAATGATGCCGAACATGTCCTCTTCTTGTTGAAGATTTCTACGGGTGTCCATAGTTTCTGCAAGAGATTTAAATCCATTTAAATAATTTTAATAACTCAACATCTAAATAACTTTACCGATATGTCATACAACTAAATCTAACTCAACATCTTTTATCATTTATTTGTACAAACACATTTCAATTTCAACCTGAAGCAAAGTTATTTTAATAGTACAAATACATTAAGACATTTCAATTTTACAAACACATTTCAATCATATCGAGTATCTCATTTCTATTTACATTTCTCTTTTGAAGTCTCTCGAACTTTACTAGGGCTCCGAGAGGGCGGCGGCTACGACGCGGTGACAAATCCGTGTACCTGCACGAAAATCCAAGTAAGAAAAAATAGATATGAATCAAGTTGATATGAATTAATATGAACATTTTTATGATACAACATTATAGATTATATTTTTCTGAACATTTTGATATAAAGTTTGCATTTGTATAAGTTTTTCTGAACATCAATCTATTGATTCACTGCGACGAACTCCGGCGGTCACCGGCGACGAACTCCGACGGAAACCCTAACAATGGCGGAAACCCTAACAATGGCCAAACTCCGCCGGAAACCCTAATTTGCATACACAGGTTTTTGCACATTACACATTACAACAATTTTTTGCATTTGCACATTACACATTACAATAATTCAACACATTACACTAGTTCAACCAAATAATATCACATTTGCATTTGCAACGATATTCCCACAATTATTTTGTTTATTCAAACTTATTCAAACACACAAAATAATGACACAACAACATGTATTTTATTTATATGAACATTTTGATAAAAAGTTTGTATTCACAGTAGAGGAGGTGAACCGAATCCACAGTAGAATCGACATTTATGATAACATTTTGATAAAAATAATGACACAAAAGCTTCTGAAAATGATGACGTCATCAATGGTGAACCGAATCAACAGTAGAGGAGGTGACGCACGCGGTGGCGACGGATTGCGGCACGGTGGCGTCGTGAGGGAGGGAGGAGGACTCACCCTCGGCAATGGCTCGGCGGAGCTCTGGTAAGGGCGAGGAAGAACGGCGGGACGGCGAGGGCGGCAGCTCCGGTCTCCGGACTCACCCGTGGAAGGACGGAGGCGCTGGGACGGCGAGGGCGCAGCAGTGCGCAGCGGCGTCGGGATGGCCGGAGGCGCGGGGAGGAATGGCCGGAGGCGCGGGGACGGCGAGGAAGGAGGCGGCGACGCTCGAGGGGAATTTTGGCAGCCTGACGGCGTGGTACTGATTTGGCTCCGGGTTGAGCCACCACCCGTGGCTAAGTGTTGCTTATATAGCAACACTCAACTGTCCCGGGTGGTGGCTCAGCCCGGGACAGATAGCACTCAACTGTCCCGGGCCGTGGCTCAGCCCGGGACAGATAGCACCCCATCTGTCCCGGGTGGTGGCACCACCCGGGATAGATGGGGTTTTTCCTTTTTCTTTTTCTTTTTCTTTTTCTTCTCTTTTCTTTTTCTGTTTTCTGTTTTAAATAACTTTGGAATTTGAAAAAACTTTCAGTATGAAAAGTGTTTGAATTTGACTAACTAATACAAAAACATTTTCTCTTTTCTATAACCATTATTTTAATTAGTTTAAAACTATTTTGAATGTGAATTTGTATAACTTTTGTAAACTTTGGAATTTGAAAAAACTTTCAATATGAAAAGTGTTTGAATTTGACTAATAACTAATACAAAAGCATTTTCTCTTTTCTATAACCATTATTTTAATTAGTTTAAAACTATTTTGAATGTGAATTTGTATAACTTTTGCAAACTTTGGAATTTGAAAAAACTTTCAATATGAAAAGTGTTTGAATTTGACTAATAACTAATACAAAACATTTTCTCTTTTCTATAACCATTATTTTAATTAGTTTAAAACTATTTTGAATGTGAATTTGTATAACTTTTGCAAACTTTGGAATTTGAAAAAACTTTCAATATGAAAAGTGTTTGAATTTGACTAATAACTAATACAAACACATTTTCTCTTTTCTATAACCATTATTTAAATTAGTTTAAAACTATTTTGAATGTGAATTTGTATAACTTTTGCAAACTTTGGAATTTGAAAAAACTTTCAATATGAAAAGTGTTTGAATTTAACTAATAACTAATACAAAAACATTTTCTCTTTTCTATAACCATTATTTAAATTAGTTTAAAACTATTTTGAATGTGAATTTGTATAACTTTTGCAAACTTTAACTTCCAAACCGGGACTAAAGAAGCACACGGATCGTGTGTTTCTTTCAAGCACTTGTAAGCCGTTTGATCAGGTGTGTGTTTCCTTTGATTGCTTCCGAGTTGTTCGATTAACGCTTTCAGTTTCAAACCGGGACTAAAGAAGCACACAGATCGTGTGTTTCTTTGAAACACTTGTTAGCCGTTGGATCAGGGGTGTGCTTCTTTTGAGCACTTGAGAGCTGTTGGATCAACACTATCAGTACCACTGGTTGAGCCCGTGACCCTATATATAGCCCCCTCTCAGACGAGGCGAGCACTCAGTGTTTCCTCCTTCTAGTGCCTAGCCGGGTGGTGTGTGGTATACAAATCACTCGGATTCCCTGCATACGCCCCACGGTGCATTTGATATGCAGGCACTCAGGAGCCACCGTGGGTCTGTATGCAGGTGAAATCGGGTGTTTTGTTCTATCAAAAGAATAGTTCAATTCATCTACTGAGGAATATATACAAATTACTCGAATTCCCTGCATACGCCCCACGGTGCATTTGATATGCACGCACTCATCAAGAGCCACCGTGGGGCTGTATGCAGGTGAAATCGTGTGTTTTGTTCTATCAACGCCGACGAATCCATTTGATATGCAGGTAAAAATGGAGCATCTTCTTCATATCAAAAGTTTAATATATTAATTATTACATATCGCACCAACATCTCCATCACACAACACCGCCAGTTCTTCTGCGTCGGAACCATGGAGCATCTTCTTCAATCAACTTGATGATTGGGTCAATGTTCACTACGAAAGGCGGAATTTCATCAAAATTATTATAATCATCTGACATGTCTGTCTTGTCCTCCACTCCCACGATGTTTCTTTTTCCTGAAAGAACTATGTGACGCCTAGGCTCCTCCACTCCCAGGATGTTTCTTTTTTTGGGTCTGCTAGACATGTCTTTCACATAGAAAACTTGAGCCACATCATTGGCTAGCACGAATGGTTCGTCTCTGTACGCAAGATTGTTTAGATCCACTGTTGTCATTCCGTACATCTTGTCTACCTCAACCCCGCCTTTCAGATTGACCCATTTGCACCGAAACAAGGGGATCTTAAAAGAAGGTCCATAGTCAAGTTCCCATATCTCCTCTATGCAACCATAATATGTGTTCTTCTGCCCATTGTTGTTTGTTGCATCAATGCGAACACCACTGTTTTGGTTCGTGCTCTTTTTATCTTGGACACTCGTGTAAAATGTATTTCCATTTATCTCGTACCCTTGGAAAGTACATATAGTTGTAGATGGTGCCCTGGCCAACAAGTGTAACTCTTCATCAACCTTGTCTTTATTTTCAAGATGTGCTCGCAACCAAGCGCCGAACGTGGCCATGTGTGTACGTACAATCCAGTTGTCAGACTTCCCCGCGTGTAGAGAGCGTACAAAATTCTTGTGTTCATCGATATATGGGGCCACCAAGGTAGAACTTTGTAGAACTGTATAGTGTGCTTCAGTGAAAGAATGTCCATCCATACAAATTTTTGTTTTCTTTCCTAGTGTGCCTTTTCCACTAAGTCTACCCTCATGTTGTGATTGTGGAACACCTATCGGCTTAAGGTCATGAATAAAGTCAACACAGAACTCAATGACCTCCTCGTTACCGTAGCCGTTGGAGATGCTTCCTTCTGGCCTAGCACGGTTATGCACATATTTCTCTAAGACTGCCATGAACCTCTCAAATGGGAACATATTGTGCAGAAATACAGGACCGAGAACTTGAATCTCTTCGACTAGGTGAACCAGGAGATGCGTCATAACATCGAAGAAGGATGGAGGGAACACCAACTCAAAACTGACAAGACACTGGACCACATCATTTTGCAACCCTGGTAGAATCGCCGGATCGATTACCTTTTGAGATATTGCATTGAGGAATGCACAAAGCTTCACAATGGGTACTCGAACATTTTCCGGTAGTAGCCCCCTCAGTGCAATCAGAAGCAATTGCGTCATAATCACGTGGCAATCATGAGACTTTAGGTTCTGAAATTTTTGGAGTCTCACATTTACTATCCTCTTTATATTCGACGAGAACCCAGCCGTGACCTTGATACTGCTCAGGCATTCAAAGAATATTACTTTCTCTTGTTTGGTAAGAGCGTAGGTGGCAGGACCTTCGTAGTGTTCGGGACTTAGGCCGTCTCGTTCTTTCACACGTTTCTGGTCCTCCCGTGCTTCCTCTGTATCTTTTTTCTTCCCGTACACGCCCAAGTAGCCTAGCAGGTTCACGCAAACATTCTTCGTCACGTGCATCACGTCGATAGCAGATCTAACCTCTAGGACCTTCCAATATGGTAGCTCCCAAAATATAGATTTTTTCTTCCACATGGGTGCGTGCCCGTTAGCGTCTTTCGGAACCTGTTTTCCTCCAGTACCCTTTCCAAAGATTACTTTTAGATCCTTGACCATATCAAATATTTCTTCACCGGTACGGTTGACAGGCCTCCTACTGTGATCAGCCTCACCTTTAAAATGCTTGCCTTTCTTCCTTGCGGTATGCCTGATCGGAAGAAATCGACGATGCCCCAGATACACACACTTCTTACATTTATCCAAATATAAACATTCAGTCTCACCCAAACAGTGTGTGTATGCATTGTACCCCTTGGTCGACTGCTCTGAGAGGTTAGCAAGAGCAGGCCAATCGTTAATTGTTACAAAAAGCAGAGCTCGTAGGTCAAATTCCTCATGTTTGTGCTCATCCCACACCCGTACACCTTCTTCCCGCCACAACTGTAAAAGTTCTTCAAATAATGGCCTGAGGTACACATCAAGGTCGTCGCCGGGTTGCTTCGGGCCTTGGATGAGCAATGGCATCATAATGAACTTTCGCTTCATGCACAACCAAGGAGGAAGGTTATAAATACATAAAGTCACAGGCCATGTGCTATGACTGCTGCTCTGCTCCCCAAACGTATTGAAACCGTCTGTACTTAGACCAAACCTTAAGTTCCTTGCGTCATCTTCAAATTCCGGGAACTCTCTCTCAATTTTTCTCCACTGCGACCCATCAGCGGGGTGTCTACACATCGCATCTTTCTTACAGTCCTCTTTGTGCCATCGCAACAACTTGGCATGCTCTTTATTCTCAAACAGGCGTTTCAACCGTGGTATTATAGGAGCATACCACATCACCTTGGCAGGAACCCTCTTCCGGGGACGCTCACCCTCAACTTCACCAGGGTCATCTCGTCTGATCTTATACCGCAATGCAGTGCATACTGGACATGCATCCAAATTCTCATACTCACCGCGGTAGAGGATGCAGTCATTAGGGCAGGCATGTATCTTATGCACGTCTAATCCTAGAGGGCACACAACCTTCTTTGCTTCGTACGTGCTGTCGGGCAACTCGTTGACCTTTGGAAGCATCTTCCTAATTATCTGCAGCAACTTTCCAAATCCCTTGTCAGTCACACCACACTCTGCCTTCCACTGCAGTAATTCCAGTGTGGTACCCAGCTTTTTCTGACCATCTTCGCAACTTGGATACAACAATTTCTTGTGATCCTCTAACATCTGGTCGAACTTCAAGCTCTCCTTTTCAGTTCCGCACTCTCTCTTTGCATCAGCAATGGCCCTACCAAGATCGTCAGTGGGCTCATCTGGTGCCTCTTCAGCTTCAGCTTCCCCCGTTGCAGAATCTCCGTACTCCGGGAACATAGGATAGTTGTCATCATCTTCCTCTTCTTCATTGTCTTCCATCATAACACCTTTTTCTCCGTGCTTCGTCCAACAATTATAGCTGGGCATGAAACCATGCCGAATAAGATGACTTTGAAGGGTTCTCACGTTTGGGTGATCTGTCTTATTCTGACAGTTGACACATGGACAACACATGAAACCATTCTCACTGTGGGCCTGGGCTTTCTCTAGAAATTTCCTCAAACCTGTCATGTACTCGGCAGTGCGTCGGTCACCATACATCCATTGTCGGTCCATCTGCATTATATAATGAACTACATCAATAACCATTACAGAACATGACAAATAAACACTGAACATGCACGGTATCAATTAATTACAAATGAAATGAGAGAAAAATTAACCTTGATCGAAAAGAAGAATAAACTTCTTTAAGTGTACATCAAATCAATTCGTGAACTCTCTCGGGCATTTCATCAAACACCTTGAATGCATACAAAAAAAACAGACTAGCACACACCCCCTCCTTCCATTTCAAAAAAAATGCCTCCAATGGTTTTGGGAGGGGGCTGCTGATGATCAGTATATATAGGCACCCCCCCCCATTTGTCCCGGTTTCAGTCACAAACCGGGACAACAAGGAGGCCATTTGTCCCGGTTTGAGACTGAAACCGGGACAGATGGAGGTTTTTTCAATTTTTTTTTCTTTTTCTGTTTTCTGTTTTAAATAACTTTTGCAAACTTTGGATTTTGGAAAAACTATGAATATGAAAAATGTTTGAATTTGACTAACTAATACAAAAACATTTTCTGTTATCTGTTTTAAATAACTTTTGCAAACTTTGGAATTTGAAAACACTTTTGCAAACTTTAGATATATTTCGGTCAATACAAGAGAACACGCGCACACAGAATATTTGACAAACGGAATACATAGATAGTCTACTCATCAACGACATTAAGATGATCATTTTCCGTATTATAGCCACTACTCGAAGCCAAGGCGAGCGTCTAAAGCAGCACATACGACTTGATCGTAGCTCAATGGAACGTTGCCCCATCCGAAAATTAGGTCTTTTTGTAACGTGTCTTCCTTGTCGTCGTCCGTGTACTTCCTCTTCTTGTATATCATCTTCTTCTCAAGATTTGTCCCAATGACCGCATTAGAGAGAGCATATAGACTAGGAGTAAAATTGCCGGTAGGGTTTCGGCGATCCCTTTGCAGGTCGACCGCGGACCGAATAATAATTCCGTAGTAGGCTAGCATCTTCATGTCATTATGGATTGCCACGCCGTAGAATTTGATTGTCTCGTCACCTAAGAAATCCACGAGGACCTGTGGCACCCGATCAGCTTTGCAAATTTGGAAGACAAGAGTCTCGGTCGCCACCGAGAGTTGAAGGACGGCGGCGCGCTGCGGAGTATCCTTCCGTCGAGGGTCGGTGAACTCGCAATCGAGTCCAACGGCTTTGATCGGAGCGGCGTCGAGGAAGTTGTTCTTCACGTCGCCGATCCAATTCTCCACGCGCCATGCACGAAGGGTGACCCACACCTTGAACCGCATGCCTTCCTTCTCGTAGCCGTAAAACTCATCGGACCGAGGCACGAGTGGTTCCATATGGACGTAGAAAAGAGAGGAGAGATGGCCGGAGAAATGGTGTGTGGAGGAGTGGTGGAGAAATGGTGTGTGGAGAAATGGTACTGTGCAGTGCATTTTATAGCGCCGGAGAGGAAGATGAATCACCGGCGGAGGGCAGAGGAATCGCCAGAGGGCAGAGGAATCGCCGGCGGCGCCGTGTATTTCCGCTCGTCTTCCGTGCGCGTCGAAAAAACGCGGCGGTGGCATGGGCGCGTAACTGAAACTGTTACATTTGTCCCGGTTCGTGACTGGAACCGGGAAAAATGGGTGTCGCCTGCGGGTGCTACCTCATTTGTCCCGGTTCCATCCACGAACCGGGACAAATGAGTGTCGCCTGAACTGCCCGGCGCGTTTTATGCCCCATCTGTCCCGGTTTGCAGTACGACCGGGACAAATGGGGTTTTGGAGTTTGGTCCTTTAGCCTATTTTCTACTAGTGATCCTTATCTGAACTTTGGGAACGCACAGTTCAGCATAGATCCCGTGTCCCACGCCGGGATATATCGCGTGGACGGTGACCACGCAGCATCGTCGCCGGCTTTCAATGTCACGCTGCACGCCAAGAGCACCTACAAGCAAGAGTTTTGCAGCAAAGGAGCCGGGACCGTGCAGGCGTTGTACTCGGGCATCACCATCGCCGTTGGGCAAGTGCCACGATTCTGCGTGGAGGCCAAAGGTTCGAGCGTGATGACCGCCACTGCATTGTCGGGATGGCCGGCTCTACCCGCTTCACTGCAACAGCGCATCGACAACGACAGGCGAAACGGTGGGGTGGTACTGGAGGTCGATCTCATCTTCGTCAACGAATTTAAAGGGTTAATATGGGTGCGCTGCCGTCCGATGTTGGATGCCATGGACACTTCTCCATTCAAAGTGTTCGCTCTCCGATAGATTGCCACATGAAATGCAACTTGCGTGTTGCAATACTTTCTCCCTGTCCATATTCGAATATGCTTGTATTAGTTAATTTCTTATGATACTCATGAACTATATATGTAGGATGAAACTGTACTTTTGATGCATCAATTTTTTTTTAGATCTTTTGACGCATCATCTGATTGTGCCAAAAGTAGTTCTACCCTTCTGGGTAGACTGTTACCGATGTGGGCATGTGAGCATACCACATAATAAACCATGAACATTTCACTTGGCCCATGGTCATTGTGGGCCTTAAAGTAGAAAGACGGACAAGTAGCTTGCACACACAACACTTTAGGGTAGACTCTCCTGGCTTTGGCGACCTAGGGCTCTGGCGACTTCGGCGGCGATTCTTTCTCCGGCGAGGGTTTAGTCCGATCTTTCCTGTTTCTTTCGGCTCCCGTCGCTGCTCGGGCTGACCAAGGGGCTGTCCTCGCACAGCTACCCGGCCTTGGCGGCTGCGGAACCGTGAAGCGGAAGGAGATCGGCGCTTGGTTGCACGTTCGAGAAGCAATGTCGGCTGAATCATCCAAGACAGGATCGGACGATGGGGTAGATGTGGAAGATCTTCTGAGAAATCTGAACCTGAGCGAGGTGGAGCTGGAAGGGGTCTTTTTGGCTAAGGAGGATAGGAGGTCCTTGCCGGAGGTAAAGTGGTTAGCGGTGGCGACACTGCTGACGGGCAAAAGTTTCAACGAGGAGCCGCTGAAGAGAACCATGATGGCGGCTTGGAACCCTACCCGTGAGGTGACGTTCCGGCCGATCGGAAAGAATCTGTTTGAGGTACAGGCTCTCTGTATGGGGGATTGGAAGAAGATAATGGAAGAAGGACCATGGTTGTTTAGGGACTGCGCCTTGATGTTGGAGAAATTTGATGGGGCATCGCCTATACCATCTGTGCTTCCAAACTAAGTCCAAGCTTGGATCCAGATACACAAACTCCCCCTTCTGTATCGCAATGAGATTATCCCGCGGCAACTAGCGAGCCGTGTGGGGGATGTGGTCAAGGTGGAGATGAAGGTTGTAAACGATGGCACCGGTGATTTTCACCGGGTTAGAGTGAATTTTCTCGCTTCGAGACCGCTGCTGCGGGTGGTAAAACGGTCCCCTGAAGGGTGCCCAAGTATGCTGCAGCAGGTTAAGTTTGAAAAGATCCCAAAGCACTTCAAACATTGTGGCTTGATGGGGCATGGAGAGCTGGAGTGTGGAGCAGGTGAGTTCGCTGAGGCGGACCTTCTGTATGGCGAGTGGATGCTTGCACCTGTTGCCTCGTGGCACCCTGATACTCCTAGGGTGAGGGCAAGTTTTGGAGGTGATCGGGAGGGGCCAAGGCCTGGCCATGGATCGGGTGACTGATGCATCGGTGAGGTGTTGTTGGGAAACCCCAAGAGGAAGGCATGAAGTAGTGCAACAGTAAGTTTCCCTCAGTTATGAAACCAAGGTTATCGAACCAGTAGGATTCTTCTCGAGGTGGCAACGACGCCAGAAAAATGCTGGTGCCTAGTTGACGTGGGACCTACACACAACACAATCAAGATACTTTGCCCCAACTTAACAGTGAGGTTGTCAATCTCACTGGCTTGCTGTAACAAAGGATTAAACGTATGTTGTAGAAAATGATGTTTGTTTGCAGAGAGTGAAAGTAACAGGATTGTAGTAGGTTGTTTATCAGTTTAAAGAAAAGGACCGGGGTCCACAGTTCACTAGTGGTGTCTCTCCATAAATAATAATAACATACATGCGGGTAAACAAATTACAGCTGGGCAATTGACAGAATAAAGAAGTGCATAATGATGCATATACTATAGTTATGATGTCTAGTGTGAGATTCATTTGGGCATTACAACAATATACATAGACCGTTCCAACCGCATCTATGACTAATAATCCACCTTCCGGTTAGCGTTGGTACCCGCAACAGATTATTTCATTAGGCAATGTGTGTAATGTAAGTAATACAAATACCCTTAGATAAAGTACTACTGTTTTAGCACTAGTAGCAACAGTACATCTACAATCTTAGAGCTAGCTGTCACCACCGCAGATTAAATAGAGGCATGAACCTACTATCGAGCATAAATACCCCCTCTTGGAGTCACAAGCATCTACTTGGCCAGAGCATCTACTAGCAACGGAGAGCATGCAAGATCATCAATAACGCACTCACAAGATATATTATGAAGCAATAACATAGTACTCAATATTCATCGGATCCTAGCAAACACAACATGTAGCATTACATAAAGATGATCTTGATCATGATAGGCAGCTCACAAGATCTAAACATGGTAGCACAAGAGGAGATGACAGCCCGTAGTCCAAGGATGAACTACTCATGCATCAGTCTGGAGGTGGGCATGGTGATGTAGAGCCCTCCAGTGATGATTCCCCTCTCCGGTAGGGTGCCGGGAAGAGGTTCTGAACCCTCCCGATCTAGGGTTGACGACGACGGCGGCTCTAGACTTCGTGGAGGAAAAAGGTGCCCGCTCTAGGTCTTAGATATCTGGGGGGTATAAGTAGGCGAAGGGGTGAAGGCGGTGGAGCCTCGAGGGCCCCACACCCCGTGCTCGCACGGTAGAAGGGGGGCCGCGCCGGGAGGGGGTATGGGCCCCTCGGGGTTCCCCACGTGCCTTCTTCGGTGTTCTGGAACCTCCCGGAAAAAAATAGGCACTTTGACGTTTCGTTTGTCCAATTCCGAGAATATTTCCTTAACAACTTTTCTGAAACCAAAAACAGCAGAAAACAGGCAACTGACACTATGGCATCTTGTTAATAGGTTAGTCCCAAAAAATTCATAGAATGATATATAAGTGTATATAAAACATGTAGCAAGTGGCATAATATAAGCATGGAACATAAGAAATTATAGATACGTTTGAGACGTATCAAGCATCCCCAAGCTTAGTTCTACTCGTCCCGAGTAGGTAAAAAGATAAAAAGAATAATTTCTGAAGTGACATGCTTTCTCACAATCTTGATCATATAATAATGTAAGGCTCATGTTATGAATGAAGTGATTCAAAGCAATGGTCTATAATTTGCTAACAAATAGACAAGGAGTAAACAACTACATCATATAAGCAAAAACTTTTCATGGATAGTACTTTCAAACAAGCATCAAAATGATTCACATGAGAGTTAACTCATAAAGCAATAGTCTCTAAGTAAAAGAGCATTGAAGCAACGCAAAGGAAGATATAAGTTTAAGCATTGGCTTTCAACTTTGAACATATATATTATATAGATAGTTGTCAACACAAAGGAATATAACAAGTGCAATAAGTAAGCATATAAGAATTGTTGCACATAGTTGACACAAGTGTTTGCTTCTAAGACAGAAAGAAGTAGGTAAACTGACTCAACATAAAGTAAAAGAAAGGCCCTTCGCAGAGGGAAGCAGGGATACAAACATGTGCTAGAGATTTTTAGTTTTTATAGGTCCTTGAAATCATATAGAAAGCATAAAAGTAAGTTTTGAGAGGTGTTTGTTTTTGTCAACGAATAGTAATGGGCACTCTACCCCCCTTGTCAACCAGACTTTCAAGAGCGGCTCCCATGAAGGACGTTATTTCTACCAGCAAGGTAGATCATCCCTCTTATCTCTTTTGTTTACACATATAGTTAAAAACTGTTGTCATTGCTTGACTGATTAGATCAGGGCAAAAATATGAAGAGATTTCAACGGTTAAAGTTGTAATTAATTGGGACTGGGCACCCCATTTGCCAGCTCTTTTTGCAAATTTAATGGATAAGCGGATGTATATGCCACTAGTCCGGTTTTGAAAGTCTGTCTAAAAGCAAATGACAAGGTTGATATCCGTAACACCACATACTTCCTCATGAGCTAATAAACATTGAAACAAATAAGGGATAATAAGTTTTGAATAAAAGATAGCACACGAAGTATTTGCTTGGAATGGCAGGAAATACCATGTAGTAGGTAGGTATGGTGAACACAAATGGCATGGTTTTTGTCTTAAGGTTTTGGATGCACGAGAAGCATTCCCTCTCAGTACAAAGCTTTGGCTAGCAAGGTTATTTGAAGCAAACACAAGTATAAACTATGACAACAAGACGTATATAAAAACATATTGCAAGTATTATAAAACTCTACATTGTCTTCCTTGTTGTTCAAACACCTTTACTAGAAAATATCTAGACCTTAGAGATACCAAACATGCAAACCAAATTTCAACAAGCTTTACGGTAGTTCTTCATTAATAGGTTTTGACTACATGATGTAAAATCTTAAACATGATCTACTTGAGAGCTCAAAACAATTGCCAAGCACCACAACATACATGATAATAATCATAAGAGCATGTATATCTTTTTCATTATACCATCTACCACATTTAGCATTTTCTTTTTCCAACCAAACACCAATCAACTTATTTAAAGATAAACTCTCCAAGTATTTATAAATGAGATATGAGAGTGTAACATAAGAAAAACTAACAGCTCTAATAAGAGATGCATGAAAAACAGGAGCTGAAAGTATTGAAATAACATAGAAGAATACTCAACAAATATAAGTGAAGAATACGAGTATTCATAAGAAAAAGCGGAGCGTGTCTCTCTCTCACACAAAGGAATGCTAGGATCAATTTTATTCAGAGAATGAAAATAACAAAACAAAAACAAAAACAAACATACGATTCAAGTAAAGCACATAAGATGTGTCGGAATTAAAATATAATTTCACTAGAGATGACCTGATAGTTTGTTGATGAAGAAGGGGATGCTTTGGGAATCCCCAAGCTTTGACGCTTGATTCTTCTTGGAATATCCTTGGTTGACCCACGGGGGCATCCCCAAGCTTTGGCTCTTTCATCTTCTTGATCACATCATATCATCCTCTCTCTTGATCCTTGAAAACTTTCTCCACACCAAACTCAAATTAAACTTCATTAGAGGGTTAGTGCATAATCAAAAATTCTTATATTCTGCATGAACACAATTGCTACCAATGCTACTGGAAATTAGCTACAGCTAGTGATAATTTATGGAACAAAAAAGATCCATTCAAAATAGTAAAAGAGGCATTGCAAAATAAATGGCAGAATCTGTCAAAAACAGAACAGTCCGTAATGACGAATTTTTTCGAGACACTTAACTTGCTCAAATAAGAAAACTCAAAACTAATTAAAGTTGCATACATATCGGTGGATCACGCACAAAAACTCCCAGGTCTTTTTGAATTTTCTTTGAATAGTTATCAATTTAACGGTGGACAGCAGAAAACTGTTTCAGCACAGCAATCCAAATCTAGCATCAACTTTCTACTAGAGTCTTAACTTGACACAACAATTCAATAAAATAAAGATACAAAGGAATTGCTACAGAGGTAGACATGTTCCTTGACTCGGTAAAATAAAATAACAGAAAAAAGTGGGTTGTGTCCCATAAGCGCTTTTCTTTAACGCCTTTCAGCTAGGCACAAAAAGTGATATTCAAGTATTTCCAAGAGATGAAGCATCAAAATTGTAAAAGCCCCCCTTTTATTATAAGGTAGCGACCTCATGTGTATCGTGCTAGTCCCTGGATCGACTTGCTAGTACACACAGTTTAAGATGAAATACCATAACATTGCATCAATATTCATTACACGATGATCCATTAATAAAAGGGTTCGATACAAGGTGCATAGCTTAGGGCTAGCTCAAACCAAAGTAAACACACAGCGGAAAGCAAATGGATAAAGTGAGCTCCATATTCATCATGTGCCACAGGCAAGGCATGTTGGTTTGAGACTTGCGACCCTATCAATCCTTACTCCTTGTCAGACGGACCTGCAACGGTGAGTTACAGCCCAGAATCATTGGGTCAGCACAATTGAATTGTGGTGGCAAGATTCACTAAGATTATTTTAAACAATTTTATTGGTTCTAAGCAACTTATTTAATATCGTACACGTAATGAAACTCCGAGTTATTTCCAACCCTTTCGAGGACACAATGTTCCCGTGGTGTTTCTACTCTTTTTTGAAAGATATCTCCGAGTACTCCTTCACTCCAATTTCCAATCCATTCCAAATGACACACCATATCTCCGGGGAACCATGCCGTTTTCAAACACCATAACCTTGTGGTACTCATCGCCTCTTGTGAGGATGCACCGTGACTCCGTGGTGATCCACGTTGTTCCAATGACACACCATGACTCCGTGTTGGCCAGACCGTTTAGAGACACTGTGACTCCGTGGTGCTTATCGCCATTTGTGAGGATACACCGTGACTCCGTGGTGATCCACGTTGTTCCAAATGACACACCATGACTCTGGGGTGGCCAGATCGTTTAGAGACACCGTGACTCCGTGGTGCTCATCGCCGTTTGTGAGGATGCACCGTGACTCCATGGTGATCCACGTCGTTTCAAATGACACACCGTGACTCCGTGGTGTCCAGATCGTTTAGAGACACCGTGACTTCGTGGTGCTCATCGCCGTTTGTGAGGATGCACCGTGACTCCATGGTGATCCACGTCTTTTCAAATGACACACCATGACTCCGTGGTGGCTAGATCGTTTAGAGACACCGTGACTCCGTGGTGCTCATCGTCGTTTGTGAGGATGCACCGTGACTCCGTGGTGATCCACATCGTTTCAAATGACACACCGTGACTCCGTGATGGCCAGATCTTTTCTAAGGACGAAGTTGTGGCGTTCCTAAACATATCTAGCTAGCATAGCTACTCAAACAACATCACGATAGCAACAAGGATTTCAAGCCAAGCAAATCATGTGACTATCGTACCTGGTTTCATTTCATCAATGAACGTGATAGTTCATCCTATTCAACCATTGCACCATAACATTTAACTGCTCATGAACATTACTTGTAAAATCATCAAAGTGAACTTGCCTTGTGAACCGCGAGAGTAAGCTGAATTATCACAGCAACAAGAATGGCACTCCAGACAATCTAACAAAATGAATTGCACTCAATCAACATACAAATCAAACTCATGCATTTGATCAAAAGAGTTTAATGCATTTTAATGTTTAAAGTTTGCTATCCCAAAATATCTAACAGGTTTTGAACACATCTTTATAAGTTTATATTTAAAAAAATGGTTGAGTAGGTATAGTTTTGTTACTTCTGGTCAAAAGAAAATTCTTGTGTTATTTTTGTAAAAGAAAATAATTAATTAAGGTTAATAGGAGTTGAACTATATTAAAAACATACAATTAGGGTTTCTGATTTTTGAAAGGAGATGACATTGCTCAAAATTAATTTTAACAGTGCAACTTTATTAGACAGATTCTAAGGTTTCCAAAAATATTTTATTTGCAATTTTTGGACTTATGGATTTAAACCTAGGTCAAATTTACTCAAATCTTTCATTTGAAATTTGAATGAATTTGAACTAGTCAAATTTGAAATTCAACAGTTCTAAAAGATTCTAAAGGTCAAGGGCTTTTCAAAAATATAAAGTTTACTAAATTTGGCCAAACCAGTAAAAAGTTATAATAGGTCTAAGATCCAGGTTTTTTTTTGCAAAATAACTATTTAATCTAAATAGAAAAATTCTTTTCCACGCGGGCGCTGACTCGGCGATGACGCAGCGTCCACGCGGCGCGATTTCATTGGCTCGTACTGATTCGTTTAGAAGTTCTAATCATGGCCGTTGGATGGAGATCGGATGGCTCTGGGACGGTTGACCAATACCTCGGCGGTGGAACTGGCTGGAGATGGCAGGCACGGCGGCGGGCGGCTCCGGCGAGGATGTCCTCCTCGCTGCGGTGGTCCTCGGGCTCGAAGAACGGGTCGCCGAGGCGCGGAGCAACGTGGCGAAGATGATGGCGTGGTCGAAGACAAGGACCGCGTCCCCGAGCAGCGGCGGTGCTCGGTCGGAGATGCGAAACTCCGTCGACCTTCGGGCGAAGACGAATCCGAGGTTTGGCTGCGGGGAAAATTCGAATAAGGCCATCAGGATGTGCGCACATACGAGTGGAAAAGGAGGGGAATGACCTCGGGCTGATGAAAAAGCTCTCCTCACTGGATTCAACGAAAAATGGCGGCGGCGGTCGTGGACTCCGGCGAGGGAATTAGTCGGCATGGAGGCACGATTATGAGCGGATTCAGAGGGGAAAGAGCGAGGGGCTCGTTTCCTTTGTAGCGGTCCGCGCGGAAGAGGCTGGGTCGTGCGAGGCGTGCAAACTGTGGCCAGTTTGGTGGAGGTCGTGCTCCGGTCATGGGCGTCATGGGCAGTTGGGGAAGAAGACGACTGACAGGTGGTCCCAACCTGTCGGTGAGAGAGGGACGAGAGGAGTGGGCTGGGCCAGTCCTGGGCTGTTACGAGCTGCACGCGCGGCTGGTAAGTACGGGCTCGGCCCGTTTGTCTTATTCTCTTTTTTTTGTTCTGTTTTATTTTCTTTTCCTTTTCCTTTTCTTTTTCTCTTTTCTTATTTCTTTCATACCTTTGGTTTTATTTATCCAAATGATATCAAACAAATTTCTACCAATTTGTAAAATTAAGACCTTTCTTTTAAAACATTCAATCTCATGTTTGTACTACATTTTAAATTATATTATTTTCAAACAATGCAGTTTTAACCCTTTTTGGCAAATTTAAAATATAGTTTCAATAAAAGGATTTGTCTCTTAACAAAATCAAAAGAGTATCACAATACCTATTTTTAAAAGAATAATAATTTCAAATCCATTTTCAAAATCAAATACTTGAATCAATCCATATTTAAAAATAGGAAAATATACGAATTAGTTTTATGACTTTAAATATTGACCTAGGGTTTGTTAAGAATTCCAAAAAATAATGTTTCTGAATTAAATAACTTATCCAAACATTTTGAAATAGGCATACCTTAAATAATTGAAGGTACTTTACAAATATGGTGTTAGGATTAAATAAGTATTTAGGATATCTATTTATAGTTCAACACTTAAGTTTGCAAATAAAGTTCACTTGATTGAATTAACATCATAATACATTTGACTAAGTCTTAAAAATCCTTTTTAGTTGGTCCTCTAGGACATTAATGATTTAATTTTAATATGAAATAGGAGTTTTAAATTTTAGTGATTTTTAAACATTCCAAAATTTTGGGATGTTATAGACTACCACCCTTAAAAGGAATCTCGTCCTGAGATTCAAAGAGGCTAGAAAGAAAGGTAGGTTTGGATATCCGGGGTTAGGAGAATTGGGTGGGCTACCATCCTTAAAAGTAAACTTTTGTGGGTTGTTCAAGACTCTTATCTCCTGTTTCGAGGTACCTCAGGTGGAAGGGCTACAACTTCAGTTGTTAAGTGTTGCTTCGTCATCCTTGACTCAAATATATAGCACGTACTAGTGTTTGAAAAATATTTGCACTGAAATTTAACTAATTAAGGACTTACTGTTTACCACTTCACGCTCCTCGAATACTTCTTCAACATTGACATGATTCACATATCCTTTCTGGAATGGGTTTGACTTGTTCCCATTGTTGTTTCCAGCATTCTTCTTCTTTTCTGGACAGTCTGCGGCGTAGTGCCCCAGTTTCTTGCAATTATAGCACAGCACCTCACTAATATCTTTCTTGACGGATTGATTTTGGTGATAATGACCATTGTTCTCTTCATTGTTGTGCCCATTGCTTTTGTAGTCACCATTACTTCCCGTAAATCCTCCACTTTGGTTACGATTACCGTCTTCATGATTGTGGAAGTGGTAATCACCAATTCCCTCATAATAATTGTGTCTCTTGTGCGAAGGTTCAGAGTGGTACTTGCTTGAGTTATGCTTCCTCTTTCTATTTCCGGCTTGTATCTGTTTGTTCTCTAAGATAGTGGCCTTGTCGAGCAGTGACTGGTAGTTGGGTGTGTAGATGACTGACAATTGAATGGCTAACTCATCATTCAGACCATCCAAGCATTTCTCCTTCCTCTTGGCATCTGTGTCAACATCGTCTGGCGCGTAGCGGGCTAAATTGTTGAAATCCTCTATATATCCAGCAACCGTGCGGTTTCCTTGATGCAGATTGCGGAATTCTCTTTTCTTCAACCTCATTACACCAGTTGATATATGTGCAGTACGAAAACCTGCTTGGAACAACTCCCAGGTGACATCCTCAATTGGGTGGGTGATCTGATAGTTCTCCCACCAGCTGGCTGCAGGTACTTCTAGTAGATGTGCCGCAAACCTGACCTTCTCTGCATCCGTGCATCCAATTGTTACCAGATTCTTATTCACAGAGCGTAGCCAGTCATCTGCTACCACTGGCTCTAAGGTGCTAGTGAATGTTGCTGGTCTCAACCTCATAAATCGGGTGAGCATGTCCACGTGAGGGGGTGGTGGTGGAGGTGGGTGGTTATTGTTGTTGTTGTTGTTGTTGTTGTTCGCAAAGATCTGTGTCATCACCTGCATCATCTGGGACAACATCTGTTGCATCCCATTGTTGTCGTTACCATTGTTGTCTTCATTGTTGTTGTTGCGGGTTTCTCGACGAGGAGGCATATGTTTGTTTAGCATAGGTAAGTAGAGATAGAGGGATCTAAGAGGAGAAGACTCTACCCCCACAACAATCATCACAAGGAAACACAACAACATTCATAAAACAACATCCTAATTATTTAACCAATCGACAAGATTCAACCACAAACAAGAAAACAATCTAGTATCGACATACCACCTAACTTGGTATGAATGATACACTAACACGATATCGTTGTTCTAATTAAATGGTGGTCTCTAGTATAACTCCTTGTTGAGCGCTTCAGGTTCTTCCACTTATTGGATATCTTCAAAGTGTTTGCTGAATCGTGGTTCTTCAATGGTCTTCTAGAACAAGAGAAGATGTTTTCATAAGGTTGATAGTAGACGAGAGTATAGGGAAAAGGTAAAATGAAATATATTTTTATTTTAGAAATCTACATAAAAATATATTTTCAATCCTATGGTCAAAACCTATTTCTATCCAAACTCAGGGTCACGAACCTACAAGCAACATACTGCACTGATATCATCTGTAAAGGCCCCCCTTTTATTATAAGGTAGCGACCTCCTGTGTATCGTGCTAGTCCCTAGATCGACTTGCTAGCACACACAGTTTAAGATGAAATACCATAAATTGCATCAATATTCATTACACGATGATCCATTAATTAAAGGGTTCGATACAAGGTGTATAGCTCAGGGTAGCTCAAACCAAAGTAAACACACATCGGAAAGCAAATGGATAAAGTGAGCTCCATCTTCATCATGTGCCACAGGCAAGGCATGTTGGTTGGAGACTCGCGACCCTATCAATCCTTACTCCTTGTCAGACGGACCTGCAACGGTGAGTTACAGCCCAAAATCATTGGGTTAGCACAATTGAATTGTCGTGGCAAGATTCACTAAGATTATTTTAAACAATTTTATTGGTTCTAAGCAACTTATTTAATATCATACACGTAATGAAACTCCGAGTTATTTCCAACCCTTTCGAGGACACAATGTTCCCGTCGTGTTTCTACTCTTTTCTGAACACCATATCTCCGGGGAACCATGCCATTTTCAAATACCATAACCTCGTGGTACTCATCGCCTCTTGTGAGGATGCACCGTGACTCCGTGGGGATCCACGTTGTTCCAATGGCACACCATGACTCCGTGTTGGCCAGACCGTTTAGAGACACCGTGACTCCGTACTGCTTATCGCCGTTTGTGAGGATACACCGTGACTCCGTGGTGATCCACGTTGTTCCAAATGACACACCATGACTCTGGGGTGGCCAGATCGTTTATAGACACCGTGACTCCGTGGTACTCATCGCCGTTTGTGAGGATGCTCCGTGACTCCGTGGTGATCCACGTAATTCCAAATGACACACCATGACTCCGGGGTGGCCAGATCGTTTAGAGACACCGTGACTCCCTGGTGCTCATCGCCGTTTGTGAAGATGCACCGTGACTCCATGGTGATCCACGTCGTTTCAAATGACACACCGTGACTCCGTGGTGGCCAGATCGTTTAGAGACACCGTGACACCGTGGTGCTCATCGCCGTTTGTGAGGATGCACCGTGACTCCATGGTGATCCACGTCGTTTCAAATGACACACCGTGACTCCATGGTGGCCAGATCTTTTCTAAGGACGAAGTTGTGGTGTTCCTAAACATATCTAGCAAGCATAGCTACTCAAACAACATTACGATAACAACAAGGATTTCAAGCCAAGCAAATCATGCGACTATCCTACCTGGTTTCATTTCATCAATGAACGTGATAGTTCATCCTATTCAACCATTGCACCATAACATTTAACTGCTCATGAAAATTACTTGTAAAATTATCAAAGTGAACTTGCCTTGTCAACCGCGAGAATAAGCTGAATTATCACAGCAATAAGAATGGCACTCCAGACAATCTAACAAAATGAATTGCACTCAATCAACATACAAATCAAACGCATGCATTTGATCAAAAGAGTTTAATGCATTTTAATGTTTAAAGTTTGCTATTCCAAAATATCTAACAGGTTTTAAACACATCTTTAGAAGTTTATATTTCAAAAATGGTTGAGTAGGTTTAGTTTTGTTACTTCTGGTCAAAAGAAAATTCTTGTGTTATTTTTGTAAAATAATACAATTAATTAAGGTTAATAGGATTTGAACTATATTAAAAACATACAATTAGGGTTTCTGATTTTTGAAAGGAGATGACATTGCTAAAAATTAATTTTAACAGTGCAACTTTATTAGACATATTCTAAGGTTTCCAAAAATATTTAATTTGCAATTTTTGGACTTATGGATGTAAACCTCGGTCAAATTTACTCAAATCTTCCATTTGAAATTTGAATGAATTTGAACTAGTCAAATTTGAAATTCAACAGTTCGAAAAGATTCTAAAGGTCAAGGGCTTTTCAAAAATATAAAGTTTACTAAATTTGGCCAAACCAGTAAAAAGTTATAATAGGTCAAAGATCCAGGAGCTTTTCTACAAAATAACTATTTAATCTAAATAGAAAAATTCTTTTCCACGCGGGCGCTGACTGGGTGCTGACTCGGCGATGACGCAGCGTCCACGCGGCGCGATTTCATTGGCTCGTACCGATTCGTTTAGAAGTTCTAATCATGGCTGTTGGATGGAGATCGGATGGCTCTGGGACGGTTGACCAATACCTCGACGGTGGAACTGGCCGGAGATGGCAGGCACGGCGGCGGGCGGCTCCGGCGAGGATGTCCTCCTCGCTGCGGTGGTCCTCGGACTCGAAGAACGGGCCGCCGAGGCGCGGAGCAACGTGGCGAAGACGATGGCGTGGTCGAAGACATGGACTGCGTCCCCGAGCAGCGGCGGTGCTCGGTCGGAGATGCGAAACTCCGGCAACCTTCGGGCGAAGACGAATCCGAGGTTTGGCTGCGGGGAAAATTCGAATAAGGCCATCTGGAGGTGCGCACATACGAGTGGAAAAGGAGGGGAATGACCTCGGGCTGATGAAAAGGCTCTCCTCACCGGATTCAACGAAAAATGGCGGCGGCGGTCGTGGACTCCGGTCAGGGAATTAGCCGGCCTGGAGGCACAATTATGAGCGGATTCAGAGGGGAAAGAGGGAGGGGCTCGTTTCCTTTTTAGCGGTCCGCGCGGAAGAGGCTGGGTCGTGTCAGGCGTGCAAACCGTGGCCAGTTTGGTGGAGGTCGTGCTCCGGCGTGGGCGTCGTGGGCAGTTGGGGAAGAAGACAACTGACGGTCGGTGAGAGAGGGACGAGAGGAGTGGGCTGGGCCAGTCCTGGGCTGTTACGAGCTGCACGCGCGGCTGGTAAGTACGGGCTCGGCCCGTTTGGCTTATTCTCTTTTTTCTGTTTCATTTTCTTTTCCTTTTCCTTTTCTTTTTCTGTTTTCTTATTTCTTTCATACCTTTGGTTTTATTTATCCAAATGATATCAAACAAATTTCTACAAATTTGTAAAATTAATACCTTTCTTTTAAAACATTCAATCTCATGTTTGTACTACATTTTAAATTATGTTATTTTCAAACAATGCAGTTTTAACCCTTTTTGGCAAATTTAAAATAGAGTTTCAATAAAAGGATTTGTCTCTTAACAAAATAAAAAGAGTATCACAATACCTATGTTTAAAAGAATAATAATTTCAAATCCATTTTCAAAATCAAATACTTGAATCAATCTATATTTAAAAATAGGAAAATATACGAATTAGTTTTATGACTTTAAATATTGACCTAGGGTTTGTTAAGAATTCCAAAAAATAATGTTTCTGAATTAAATAACTTATCCAAAACATTTTGAAAGAGGCATACCTTAAATAAGTGAAGGTACTTTACAAATATGGTGTGAGGATTAAATAAGTATTTAGGATATCTATTTATAGTTCAACACTTAAGTTTGTAAATAAAGTTCACTTGATTGAATTAACATCATAATACATTTGACTAAGTCTTAAAAATCCTTTTTAGTTGGTCCTCTAGGACATTAATGATTTAATTTTAATATGAAATAGGAGTTTAAAATTTTAGTGATTTTTAAACATTCCAAAATTTTGGGTTGTTACAAACATCATAATTTGTACGAATGATAGAATCAAAAGGTAGCTTCATTCTTTTTCTAGGGAAGTGTTCCATTCCTTTCTTGAGTGGGAATTGGTATTTAATATTTCCTTCTTTCATATCAATAATAGCACCCGCAGTTCTAAGAAAAGGTCTTCCCAACACAATTGGACAAGATGGGTTGCATTCAATATCCAAGACAATAAAATCAACGGGGACAAGGTTATTGTTAACCATAATAATAACATCTTTGACTCTCCCCACAGGTTTCTTCATAGCGTTATCAACAAGAAAAACATTCAAATAACAATGTTCCAAAGGTGGCAAATCAAACATATCATAAAGCTTTTTAGGCATAACAGAGATACTTGCACCAAGGTCACATAAAGCATTATAATCAAATTTATCCACTTTCATTTTAATGATGGGCTCCCAACCATCTTCTAACTTCTTATGGATAGAAGCTTCAAGTTTTAATTTCTCTTCCCTAGCCTTAATGAGAGCAGTTGTAATATGAGTTGTAAAGGCCATGTTCATGGCACTAGCATTAGGACATGTGGATAACTTTTGCAAGAACTTAATAACTTCAGTGATATTACAATTATCAAAATCAAAATTATTATCATCAAAGCAAACCGAACCATTTTCTCCTATGTTCTTAAAAATTTCAGCACTTTTATCAAGAACAGTTTCAGGCAGTTTTAGGCAAATTTAACCTTTTGGAAGAAGTAGAAGAGATATTTCCAACACCAACTATGTTACCATTAATAGTAAGAGGCTTACTAGCATGTGAAGTAACATTATTTTCAGTAGTGGTAATAGCAAAAACTTATTATCTTCCTTAGCTAGTTCTTTCTCTCTTTCCCATCTAGCATGCAATTGGGCCATCATCCTAAAATTTTCATCAATTCTAACTTGGATGGCATTAATTTTAGCAAAGGTCTTACTCTCTTTAGCATCATTAGGCATGACTTTAGATTTTAAAAGATCAACATCAAGGGCAAGACTATCAACTTTAGAGGCAAGATTATCAATTTTACCAAGCTTTTCCTTAACAATATTATTAAAAGCAGTTTGTGTAGTGATAAAATCTTTTAACATGGTTTCAAGTCCAGTGGAGGTATTCCTATTATTGATATAAGAATTACCATAATAATTAACATAACCACCACTATTATTAGAAGGATAGGTCTTATAGTTATTATTACCATAATTGTTCCCATAGGCATTGTTGTTGAAATTGTTATTTAATGAAGTTCACATCAACATGCTCTTCTGGTGCAACTAAACAAGCTAGGGGAACATTATTTGGATCAACATGAGATTTACCATTCACAAGCATAGACATAATAATATCAATCTTTTCACTCAAAGAGGAGGTTTCTTCAACAGAATTTACCTTCTTACCTTGAGGTGTCCTTTCAGTATGCCACTCGGAATAATTCACCATCATATCATCCAAGAGTTTTGTTGCAGACCCTAAAGTGATGGACATAAAGGTACCTCCCGCAGCCGAATCAAGAATATTTCTTGAAGAAAAATTCAGTCTTGCACAAAAGGTTTGGATGATCATCCAAGTAGTCAGTCCATGGGTGGGGCAATTTTTAACCAAAGATTTCATTCTTTCCCAAGCTTGAGCAACATGTTCATTATCAAGTTGTTTAAAATTCATAATGCTACTTCTTAGAGAAATAATCTTAGTAGGAGGATAGTATTTTCCAATAAAAGCATCTTTGCATTTAGTCCATGAATCAATACTATTCCTAGGCAATGAAAGTAACCATTCTTTAGCTCTTCCTCTCAAAGAGAATGGAAATAATTTCAGTCTTATAATATCACCATCTACATCTGTATGCTTTTGCATTTCACAAAGTTCAACAAAATTATTTAGATGGGCAGCTGAACGGATAGACGTCGCCTAGAGGGGGGGGTGAATAGGCGATTTAAATTTTTTTCCGAGGAGCCGGAATATCCGGTCCAAGAATGACCCGGAAATTCCTGTATGCTTGATAAAGGCGGAATGAAACTAGAGGTTTACTTTAACAAGCATACAACCTAGATATAAATACTAGGCTCACCTATGTGCACCAACAACTTATGCTAAGCAATACAAGTAACAAGGTGATAGCAAGATATATGACTTCAAGCACGAAGGCTATCACAATGTTAAGTGCATAAGTAAAGAGTTCGGGTATAGAAATAACCGAGGCACGCGGAGACGAGGATGTATTCCCGAGTTCCACCCAAAGGGTGTACGTCGTTTGGAGAGGTGTGCGCAACCACAACAGGTTAGCCGCAACGCCACAAAGGCTCACCTTCTTCTCCTAATGAACTCAACCACAAAAGGTTGCGAGTTCACCTTCCACTATTGTTCTCCTTTGGGGCGGAGATCGAATCCCATACAACTTTTGAGGCACACACCCACAACTTAATTGGGGGCTCTCAAGTGACCACAAAAGGTCTTGGCCACAAAAGGCCGACCACAAAAGGCGTCTAGGGTCCAAAGACCCAAGAGTAACAAGCTCACAAGTAACACCACCACGAATCCTCGTGGAGGGCTCAAACCGATGCAAATGCAATGGCAAGAGCACACGAAGTGCTCAAGTCCTTCACTCTCAAATTCCAACACAACAACAAATGTTTATGGGGGAATAAGAGAGGAAGAACAAAGGAAACCACAAAGGAGTCAAATCCTTCACTCCCAAATCCCACCAAAAGCAACTAATGCTTATGGGGGGATAAGAGAGGAAGAACAAAGAAGAAGAACCACAAAGGAATTCCAAGAACTAGATCCCCTAAGTTCCCCTCACTTAGAGGAGAGATGGATTGGTAGGATTGTCGATCTAGATCTCCTCTCAACTTTCCCTAAAGAATATGGAAGATTCAATGGAGGGATTGAGAGGGAAGTGAGCTTTCCAAGGTCAACAATGGAGTAGGAGAGAGGGGAAAAACGTGCTGCCTTGGATTCGCTGGGGAAGAAGAAGGGGAGGGGTATTTATACCCCTCCAGGAAATATAGCCGTTGGCTGTTTCGACACTCAGAAATTCCGATATAAGTGAGACTCGGAAATTCCGGTCAACCGGAAATTCCGAGTCCATGAAATTTCCGAGCTGAAAATCCGGCTGGAGTCACAAGCAAAACCAAACTTTTCCTTAGCCATTTCTGGAGGACTTTTCTGGGGGCACTCGGAAATTCCGGTAGACGGAAATTTCCGAGCACAATTTCCGACTCGAGTCAGAACCCTTTTTCTCCTTTCCTTAGCCGTTTTCTTGGATCAGCTGGGGAACCGGAAATTCCGGTAGAACGAAATATCCGGCCCCAATAATCCGAATCAGCAAAACACCGAAACGAAAACTTCTATAACTTTTGCAAATGAACTCCAAATGAGGTGAGACCAATTTTGTTGGAAAGATAGCGACGATGGCAAGGTGTGGGACTTTCCTCATGGTAGAACCGATAATATTTCCGCCACCGAAAACGCAACAAGTCGTCCAAAGTAAAACCGATTTCGATGAAAAAGAGCTTGACATGGAGATGAACCAAGCTCTAACTCCTCACCATCATAAAAGCCAAATAAGAACCAAGAAACATGATATGCCAAGTATGCAAAGGTTTGAGCTCTCCATAATGATGTGGTCAAGTTACCAACTTGAGAACCCCTCTTGATAGTACGCCTATCTATCCTATAGCCCTATCAAGATCATACCTTTGCCTTGAGCATTCCACTTGAGTTGGATGATGACTATCTTGATCTCTTCAAGTGGTTCATCTTTCTTGATTGCGCGTCCAAGCACATGCTTGATGAAGACTTCTCCAAATACTCCCCCATGCTCACAATGGGAGAGTCTCGCTTAGCTCCATCTTCATGTATCCATTGCAAGCACCAAGCATAGGATCTCTTCAAGAAGCTTCTCTTGGTCTTGGTCTTGCACATCTCACCTTGATGACGATCACCACATGACGTCATCCTCCATGAGCTATATGAAATCTTCATTTGATGCAACCCCATGGGAAGATACCTAACCTCATATAAAGATACCACAATACATATATCATGGGTTAGTTCACAAAGCTATGCGGCCAAGTGTTTACCATCCCAAGAGATACATGATCGCTGTTGGTACATCTTGTAGCTTTGTGTGTTGATCAACATCTTGATCTACCTTGTATCTTCCAACATTTCTTCACTAATATGATGTCTTGAATCCTTCAAGACATACCTGCAATATGCTCCACTCAACACATAAGCTTCAAGATTCCAACACATGAACTCCACAACTCCATGGACATGATCTATAATGATATCTCAAAGTAAACATTAGTCCATAGAGATTGTCATTCAATTACCAAAACCACACATGAGGGAAAATGCTCTTTCAGCAGCAACATCATCAGTACTAACACCAGAAAATTGCTCTCTCATAACAAGGTTTAACAAAGCAGGTTTTATTTCAAAGAACTCTGCTTTAGAAGCAGGTGGAGCAATAGGAGTGCATATAAAATCATTATTATTGGTGCTAGTGAAATCACACAACCTGGTATTCTCAGCAGTGCTCATTTTAGCAAATTAAAAAAACAAACCGAAATAACTTTTATATAAAAAAAACCAAAATAATAAATACTAAACCGAAATAAAAAATAGTAATGCAAGTAACTAATTTTTTGTATTTTTGATATTAAGCAAACAAGACAATAATAAAAATAAAATAAGCAAGACAATAACAAAATAAAGAGGTTGGAAGTGAGAGACTCCCCTCGCTGAAGAGTCTTGTTTCCCCGGCAACGGCGCCAGAAAAATGCTTGATGCACCGGTGAGGTGTTGTTGGGAAACCCCAAGAGGAAGGTATGAAGTAGTGCAGCAGCAAGTTTCCTTCAGTTATGAAACCAAGGTTATCGAACCAGTAGGAAACTAGGATTCTTCTTGAGGTGGCAACGGCGCCAAAAAATGCTGGTGTTGAGTTCACGTGGGACCTACACACAACACATCCAATATACTTTGCCCCAACTTAACAGTGAGGTTGTCAATCTCACTGGCTTGCTGATACGTCTCAAACGTATCTATAATTTCTTACGTTCCATGCTTATATTATACCAATTGCTACATGTTTTATATACACTTTATATGGTTTTTATGCATTTTCTGGGACTAACCTATTAACAAGATGCCATAGTGTCAGTTCCCTGTTTTCCGTTGTTTTTGGTTTCAGAAAAGTTGTTCTGGAAATATTCTCGGAATTGCACGAAACAAAAGCCTAAGTCCCTATTTTCTCCGACACGTTCCAGAAGTCCGAAGAGGAAACGAAGAAGGTGACTGAGGAGGCCACACCACATGGTGGCGCGGCTCCCCACTTTGCCGCGCCACCACATGGTGTGGGCCCCTCGGGGCTCCACCGCCTTCGCCCTTTCGCCTACATATACCCCCCGACAAAATAACCCTAACTACGTAGGCCTTTTCCCGAGAAGAGTTCCGCTGCGCGGCCGCCATCGAAGACATGTTTCGGGGGACAGAAGTCTCTGTTCCGGCACCCTGCCGGGACGGGGAATTGCCCCGGAGTCATCTCCATCAACTCCACCGCCATCTCCATCGCCGTTGCTGACTCCTACGATGAAGAGTGAGTAGTTCTCCCCCGGGGTTGCGGGCTCTACCGGTAGCTATGTGGTTTATCTCTCTCCCATGGTGTGATCTTTATGTGATCATGAGCTTTGTAATCTAGTTGAATAGTAGATGCTACTCTTTATATATTATGCACTCTAGAGGTTACTTAAATATGAACTCCGGAGTCTCCACGGTGTAAAGTTGACAGTGTATGCATCGTGTGTGACTCCTTTATGACGTTGTGGTGTTTTTTTACTCAGACTTTGGGGTGTGCTCTTGTAGCCCTACACAATGAATGCTGTTTATCATCCAACAAGAGAGTGTTTAAGAGTAGTATTTATTATTCAGCTTTGATATTATTGTTGAGAGTGTCCACTTGTGAAAGTATGATCCCTAGGCCTTGTTTCTAAGAATTGAAACACCGTTTACAACAAGTTCTGCTACATGTTTGCTTGCTGCCATTTTTATTTCAGATTGCAATTAGTACTTATAATCATTCATATTACTTGTATTTCACTATCTCTTCGCCGAACTAGTGCACCTATACATTTGACAAGTGTATTGGGTGTGTTGGGGACACAAGAGACTTCTTGTATCTTAATTGCAGGGTTGCTTGAGAGGGATATCTTTGACCTCTACCTCCCTAAGTTCGATAAACCTTGGGTGATTCACTTAAGGGAAACTTGCTGCTGTCCTACAAACCTGTGCTCTTGGAGGCCCAACACTGTCTACGAGAATAGAAGCGTGCGTAGGCATCAAGCTATTTTCTGGCACCGTTGCCGGGGAGGTAAGCGTTGGAAGGTATCACCTTTAGATCCTGTAGTTATTACTTTTTGTTTCTTGTTTTTATCTTCACTAGTTAGGCTTAATGGAAAACAACAAATAAATTAGAGAGCTCTATGAAATTTATCTTGAGTTAGGATATGAAGTGTTTGAAGAGAAAATTAAAAAACCTATGGAACTTTATTTGCATGCTAGTAGCAATGTTATTAGTATGAATTCTTTGAACACCATTATTGCTCATGCTATGGAAAAGTCTAAGCTTGGGGAAGCCGGTGTTGATGAATATGTTATTCTTTGTCCCCCAAGTTTTGACGAGAAAATTTTCTTTGATGATACTTTGCCTCCAATATATTATAATTATAATCATTGTGATATTTTCACTCCACCTACTATTGAGGACGATATGGTTTATGTTGATTATGATATGCCTCCTATATATGATGTTTACAATGATGAATATGATATTTTCAGTCCATCTACTATTGGGGATAAAACTAATTATGATTATTCTATGCCTCCAATTTATGATGATTACAATGATGGATGTGATAGTTTTACTCCCATTGTTACTAATAAAATTGATTATGCTTATGTGGAAAGTAATGATATTATTATGCTTATGGATCATGATAAGAATGCTTTAGGTGATAGTTATATTGTTGAATCTATTCATAATGCCGCTGAAAATTATTTTGAGAGAGGAAAGTATGGTTATAGAGATCTTCGTGTTACTAATTTTCTTCTCTTTATGATGAATGTTTTGAGCTTTCTCTTGATTTGGTTTTATTTGTTGGGTGCTTTAGAACCTACTGGTCCTTATGAGATAAGGAGGCATGACTTCATGTATCACAATAATATTAAGTCTCCTCTCTTTATGTTGAAATTTTTGAAGTTGCACTTGTTTTGCCTTCCTATGCTAGTCACTTTGTGCTTTATTAATTTATTTTCTTACAAGATTCCTTTGCATAGTAAGTGCGTTAGATTTAAATATGTTTTATATATGCTTCTTGATGCTCTCTTTTATGTTTCAACTCTCATCTTTATGTGAGCATCATAAATATCACTATGCCTAGCTAAAAGGATTTAAAGAAAAGCGCTTATGGGAGACAACCTATGTTTTATTTCTGTTATTTTTCTTTTATTTTTTTCAAGGAACATGTCTACCACTGTAGAAATTCTTTTGTATCTTTACCTTATTGCATTGTTGTGTCAAGTTAAGCCTCTAGTAGAAAGTTGATGCTAGATTTGGATTGCTACGCAGAAACAGTTTTCTGCTGTCCACCGTTTAATTCATAACAAATCACAGAAAAATCAAAATAACCTGGTATTTTGTATGCTGATCCTCAGATATATATGCAACTTTCATTAGTTTTGAGTTTTCTGATTTGAGCAAGTTAAGTGACTCGAAAAAATTCGTCTTTACGGACTGTTCTGTTTTTGACAGATTCTGCCATTTATTTTGCAATGACTCTTTTATTATTTTGAATGGATCTTTTTGTTACATAAAGTATCAGTGGCTGTAGCTAATGTCCAGTAGCATTGTTAGAAATTGTCTCCATGCAGAATATAAGAATTTTTGATTATGCACTAACCCTCTAATGAAGTCTACTTTGAGTTTGGTGTGGAGGAAGTTTTCAAGGGTCAAGAGAGAAGGATGATGTGATGAGATCAATAAGATGAATGAGCCAAAGCTTGGGGATGCCCCCGTGGGGCACCCAAGCATATGTCAAGAAGACTCAAGCGTCAAAGCTTGGGGATGCCCAAGGCATCCCCTTCTTCATCAACAAACTATCAGGTCATCTCAAGTGAAACTATATTTTAATTCTGACACATCTTATGTTCTTTACTTGAAGCGTCTGTTTGTTTTTGTTATTTTCATTCCCTGAATAAAATGGATCCTAGCATTCCTTTGTGGGAGAGAGACACGCTCCGCTTTTTCTTATGAGTACTCGTATTCTTCACTTATATTTGATGGGTATTCTTCTACGTTACTTCAATACTTTTAGCTCTTGTTTTTCATGCATCTCTTATTGGAGCTGTTAGTTTTTCATATGTTACACTCTCATATCTCATTGTTAAATAATTGGATAGTTAATGTTTAAATAAGTAGATTGGTGTTTGGTTGGAAACAGAAAATGCTAAATGTGGTAGATGGTATAATGAAAAGATATACATGCTCTTATGGATTGTTATCTTGCATGTTGTGGTGCTTGGCAATTGTTTTGAGCTCTCAAGTAGATCATGTTTAAGCTTTTACATCATGTAGTTAAAACCTATAAGTGAAGAACTACCGTAAAGCTTGTTGAAATTTGGTTTGCATGTTTGGCATCTCTAAGGTCTAGATATTTTCTAGTAAAGGTGTTTGAACAATAAGGAAGACAGTGTAGAGTTTTATAATGCTTGCAATATGTTTTTATATACGTCTTGTTGTCATAGTTTATACATGTGTTTGGTTCAAATAATCTTGCCAGCCAAAGCCTTGTACTGAGAG
Source organism: Poa annua (assembly GCA_026929855.1). Taxonomy (NCBI): domain Eukaryota; kingdom Viridiplantae; phylum Streptophyta; class Magnoliopsida; order Poales; family Poaceae; genus Poa; species Poa annua. Next base: position 50,054,596 of record CM049428.1, read on the forward strand.
GGAATGCTTCTCGTGCATCCAAAACCTTGAGCCAAAACCCATGCCATATGTGTCCACCATACCTACCTACTACATGGTATTTACTGCCATTCCAAGCAAATACTTCGTGTGCTACCTTTTATTCAAAACTTATTATCCCTTATTTGTGTTAATGTTTATTAGCTCATGAGGAAGTATGTGGTGTTACGGATATCAACCTTGTCATTTGCTTTTAGACAGACTTTCACCAACCGGACTAGTGGCATATACACCGATTATCCATTAATTTTGCAAAAAAGAGCTGGCAAATGGGGTGCCCAGTCCCAATTAATTACAACTTTAACCGCTGTATTTTCTTCACATTTTTGCCCTGATCAAATCAGCAAGCAATGATACTAGTTTGTAACTAGGTGTGTAAACAAAAGAGATAAGAGGGATGATCTGCCTTGCTAGTAGAAATAACGTCCTTCAATGGTAGCCGTTCTTGAAAGTCTGGTTGACAAGGGGGGTAGAGTGCCCATTACCATTCGTTGACAAGAACAAACACCACTCAAAAACATACTTTTATGCTCTCTATATGATTTCAAAAACCTATAAAAACTAAAAATCTCTAGCACATGTTTGTATCCCTGCTTCCCTCTGTGAAGGGCCTATCTTTTACTTTATGTTGAGTCAGTTTACCTACTTCTTTCTACCTTAGAAGCAAACACTTGTGTCAACTGTGTGCAACAACTCTTATATGCTTACTTATTGCACTTGTTATATTTCTTTGTGTTGACAACTATCTATATGATATACATGTTCAAAGTTGAAAGCCAATGCTGAAACTTATATCTTCCTTTGTGTTGCTTCAATGCTCTTTTACTTAGAAACTATTGCTTTATGAGTTAACTCGTATGCAAATCTTTTTTATGCTTGTTTGAAAGTACTATCCATGAAAAGTTTTTACTTATATGATGTAGTTGTTTACTCCTTGTCTATTTGTTAGCAAACTATAGACCATTGCCTTGAGTCACTTCATTCATAACATGAGCTTTACATTATTATATGATCAAGATTGTGTGAAAGCATGTCCCTTCAGAAATTATTCTTGTTATCGTTTTACCTACTCGGGACGAGTAGACCTAAGCTTGGGGATGCTTGATACGTCTCAGACATATCCATAATTTATTACGTTCCATGTTTATATTATACAAATTGCTACATGTTTTATATACACTTTATATGGTTTTTATGCATTTTCTGGGATTAACCTATTAACAAGATGCCATAGTGCCAGTTCCCTGTTTTCTGCTGTTTTTGGTTTCAGAAAAGTTGTTCTGGAAATATTCTCAGAATTGCACGAAACAAAAGCCAAAGTCCCTATTTTTTCCGACACGTTCCAGAAGTCCAAAGAGGAAACGAAGGAGGGGACCGAGGAGGCCAAACCACATGGTGGCACGGCTCCCCCCTCTGCCGCGCCACCACATGGTGTGGGCCCCTCGGGGCTCCACCGCCTTCGCCCTTTCGCCTGCACATACCCCCCGACAAAATAACCCTAACAACGAAGGCCTTTTCCCGAGAAGAGTTCCGCTGCGCCGCCGCCATCGAAGACAAGTTTCTGGGGACAGAAGTCTCTGTTCCGGCACCCTGCCGGGACGGGGAATTGCCCCCGGAGTCATCTCCATCAACTCCACCGCCATCTCCATCGCAGTTGCTGACTCCTACGATGAGGAGTGAGTAGTTCTCCCCCGGGGCTGCGGGCTCTACCGGTAGCTACTTGTGAAATTATGATCCCTAGGACTTGTTTCTAAGCATTGAAACACCGTTTACAACAAGTTCTGCTACATGTTTGCTTGCTGCCACTTTTATTTCAGATTGCAATTACTACTTATAATCATTCATATTACTTGTATTTCACTATCTCTTCGCCGAATTAGTGTACCTATACATCTGACAAGTGTATTGGGTGTGTTGGGGACACAAGAGACTTCTTGTATCTTAATTGCAGGGTTGCTTGAGAGGGATATCTTTGACCTCTACCTCCCTGAATTCGATAAACCTTGGGTGATTCACTTAGGGGAAACTTGCTGCTGTCCTACAAACCTCTGCTCTTGGAGGCCCAACACTATCTACGAGAATAGAAGCGTGCGTAGACATCACTTGCTGTAACAATGGATTAAACGTATGGTGTGGAAAATAATGTTTGTTTGCAGAGAGTGAAAGTAAGAGGATTGCAGTAGGTTGTTTATCAGTTTAAAGAAAAGGACCGGGGTCCATAGTTCACTAGTAGGTTGTTTATCAGTTTAAACAAATTACAGCTGGGCAATTGACAGAATAAAGAAGTGCATAATGATGCATATACTATAGTTATGATGTCTAGCGTGAGATTCATTTGGGCATTACAACAATATACATAGACCGTTCCAACCGCATCTATGACTAATAATCCACCTTCCGGTTAGCGTCCGCACCCCTTTCAATATTAAGTTGCAAGCAATAGATTATTGCATTAGGCAATGTGTGTAATGTAAGTAATACAAATACCCTTAGATAAAGTACTACTGCTTATCCCTAGTAGCAATAGTACATCTACAATATTAGAGCTAGCTGTCACCACCCCAGATTAAATAGAGACATGAACCTACTATCGAGCATAAATACCCCCTCTTGGAGTTACAAGCATCTACTTGGCCAGAGCATCTACTAGCAACAGAGAGCATGCAAGATCATAAATAACGCACTCACAAGATATATTATGAAGCAATAACATAGTACTCAATATTCATCGTATCCTAGCAAACACAACATGTAGCATTACATAAAGATGATCTTGATCATGATAGGCAGCTCAAAAGATCTAAACATGGTAGCACAAGAGGAGAAGACAACCATCTAGCTACTGCTATGGACCCGTAGTCCAAGGATGAACTACTCACGCATCAGTCCGGAGCCGGGAAGAGGTTCTGAACCCTCCCGATCTAGGGTTGACGACGGCGGCAGCTCTGGACTTTGTGGAGGAAAAAAGGTGCCCGCTCTAGGTCTTAGATTTCTTGGGGGTATAAGTAGGCGAAGGGGCGAAGGCGGTGGAGCCTCGAGGGCCCCACACCCCATGCTCGCACAGTAGAAGGGGGGCCGCGCCGGGAGGGGGTGTGGGCCCCTCGGGGTTCCCCTCCGTGCCTTCTTCGGTGTTCTGGAACCTCCCGAAAAAAAAAAACTTCGACGTTTCGTTTGTCCAATTCCGAGAATATTTCCTTAACAACTTTTCTGAAACCAAAAGAGCAGAAAACAGGCAACTGACACTATGGCATCTTGTTAATAGGTTAGTCCCAGAAAATGCATAAAATGATATAAAAGTATATATAAAACATGTAGCAAGTGGCATAATATAAGCATGGAACATAAGAAATTTTAGATACGTTTGAGACGTATCAGTGACCGAGGCGGACGCAACGCTGGTCGGTTCGCCGGGCGTCAGCCTTTCGGGGGTAGAGGCCGCTATGGCGAAGGTCGGGGAAGAGGTCCTGAAGGGGTGTGGAAGATGAAAGAAAGGAATGACTCTAGCAGCGTGTCAACTCGTAAACGCACATCTGGTGATGCTGGATTACTGGAAGAGGCTGGTGATCTGCATGATACTGCATACAGTCCCATGAAGATGATCGCAGAGGCGGCAGAGAGTAGCAAGGAACGGCCAAAAGCGCAGAAACATCTCAAATTGGACTCGAAGGCTTACAATCCGATGGATGGGGTGCCTCCTCCTCCGCCCCAATATATTACACCCAAAGAAATGAAGAGGCAAAGGAAGATGGATGCTAGTGGTGATGCGTCCAAGACGATGGCTAAATCTGCGGACTCCGGGGAGTACCGCCAGCAGCAATGAGTTGCGCCAGTTGGAACTGTCGGAGTCTGGGTAACGCTGCGATAGTTCATGAGTTGCGCGAGTTCGCACGACGTGTTGCCCCCACCATTTTGTGTGTCTTAGAGACTCAAGTGCATAAATCAAGGGTGGAAGGACAACACGCTAGGGTATGATCATGGTTTTGTTGTTAGCAGTACGGGGCGGAGTGGAGGCCTCGGAATTTTCTGGAACAATGAAGTATGGTTGAAATTTTACCGTATTCACAATATCACATCGATGCAATCATTACCGAGCATGGGGCGCACCATGGCGGTTGACATGTGTTTACGTGGAGGCACAGACTCATTTGAGGTTCAAAACTTGGGATATGATCAAGTATACTAAGTCATCATCGACATTGCCCTGGGTATGCATGGGTGACTTTAATGAGGTTTTACATCGCTCTGAACACGATGGCATGCAAGAATGCAGCTACGCTCAAATGGCCGGATTCAGAGAGGTGATGGACGTATGTGGTTTCCGTGACCTTGGTTACGAGGGCAGAAGATGGACATATGAAAAGAGGGTGGCTGGAGGTACCTACTGCCGTGTACGTCTAGACCGGTCTCTAGCTATTGCCGCATGGAGCGCTAGGTTTCCGTATGCATCAATTAAAAATTTGATGGCAGTGGCTTCCGATCATGGGCCTATTCTGCTAACCTGGGAGCAGCGGCGGCCGACTCGGAGAAACAGCAGAGGAAGTGGTCTTTTCAGGTATGAGACGATGTGGGAGACTCAGAATAATTTTATGCCTATGCTGCAGCAGTTTTGGCGGGATGGAGGCAAGGCGGCGACGCTATCTGGGCTGCAGCAAAAGTTGGCTACGGTGTCAGGACAACTCTCGAATCAGGGCCGGTCCACCTTTGGACACGTCCAAAGTGAGCTTCGGAACCTGCGGTTGGAGTTGGAGAGGTTGCAATCGGATCCAACAAGGTTGGGTCCCTCGCATGCAGAGATCAAGGTCACCAATCGCACTGTTGAACTCAATCATCGTGAAGAGGTCATGTGGCAACAAAGGGCGAGGATTCAGTGGCTGGCTTCCGGAGATAAAAATATGAATCTTCCACCTAAGGGCTAGCCAGAGAAAGAAAAAGAACAAAATCTCAAAGCTCAAGAAATCGGATGGAACAATTACAGATGATGGCCAGGAGATGGGTAGTATGACGACCTCTTTATACAAGAATCTATATAGTTCAGAGGGTACTACAAATATGGATGAAGTGTTGCGAGATGTCCCAGTCAAGGTAACTTCAGAAATGAATGATGGGCTGCTCAAGCCTTTTGTGTGGAAGGAGATCAAAGAAGCGTTGTTTCAGATGTTTCCCACCAATGCTCCAGGACCAGATGGCCTCCCGGCACATTTTTTTCAGCGTCATTGGGATATTTGTGTGGAAGAGGTGACCTCTGTGGTGTTGAGGGTCCTGAGTGGAGAAGATGACCCAATTCTAATTAATGATACCTTCATTTTCCTAATCCCGAAGGTGGCTAGCCCGGAAGAGTTGGGGTTGTTTCGCCCAATAAGCCTGTGCAATGTGATTTACAAAATAGCATCGAAGGTGGTGGCGAATAGGCTCAAAGGAGTTTTGCCTGCAATTATTTCAGAAGAGCAATCGGCTTTTGTGCCTGGGCAGATGATCACTGATAATATTATAACCGCATACGAGTGCTTGCATTTCATGAAAAGCAAGCGAGCTGAAGATTCAAGCACTACTGGATTCCGTCGAAGCACCAACAAACGTGTAAGATTTGGACACAGATACCGAGTCAATTCTGCCACTGTTTGAAGATCGTTGGGGGTTTGGACTTGAAGAGGAAGATCACCCGGTGTCCCCAGGACCCGCGCGACATATGATGGTTCACGTCGTAACAGCGGCTCAGCAGACCGATGGGATGGAAGTGTCCGTGAGTGACGAGACAAGCGCAGAAAGAACCGCCCGACAGGACCGAGAAATTTGGGAACGGAGCAACCTTGGCATGCCGCCAGCGGCGTACCCCCCACCCAACCCCAATATTGGGCCAGTTTTACCGACTCTCGGCACGATAGTGCCGGTGCACACACCAGCACCCGGGACGGCATTCACAAACCTGATTATGACGGCGGCGACCGATCAGACGAGAGCCGGCGCGTCAAGGAACCAGACACAGAACATGGGGGAAGTAACAAACACCAACTCAGCCATGCAGAGGGAGTTGGAAGATCTAAAGCGGGCCATGGCCAGAGCGAACCAAGAACGCGCGGATGAAGCCCGGCGTTTAGCGGAAAAAGAATGATCTTTGGCCTAGCAAGAGTAGAGGTTACAAGACGAAAGAGACGCCCTCCAAAGGAGGAGGGACGAGTTAACTACGGTGCAGAGCAGGAGGCGTGGAAGCCGGTTACCTCTACCGACTTGAGTCAACATCATAGTACCTCAAGTCCTGGAGTATCAGACGACGCCAGCCAACGCGCCCGTAGCGGCGGCCAACCCGGTGATGGGAGCCGGCGCGCCGCAGGCCGGGTTACAAGGAGCGCAAGCCGGAGGAGATGCGGGAAGTCCGGCAGGAGGAGCCAGAGCCGGAGAAGCAGTCATAGAACAACTACCTCCACCACCTTCCAGGTTTAGCACTCCCCCGGGTCATTACAAGAATCCGGTTGACAATATTTTTGCAGCTGCACATGCCCTACAACAGATCCTGTTTGACAACTCACCAGCCGGCATCGAAGCACGGAGAGCCGTTGACTTGTTACGCACAACAGTGGTCCAACAGAACAAAAATCCACGCGGATCGCAAGCATTCAATTCAGAGCCACAAAGGAGTCGTAGCAGAAGCCGGCACGGAGAGCCGGCGGCAGCAAGATCCATCCAGAACCGGCTTGGGCCTGTAAACGAGCAAGTGATCCAGCAGCAACAGTCGGCGGCCGCCGCACCGGCCATGTCCGCGGCACAGTCAATAGCTCAAGAGCAAGACGCGCAGCCGCAGCGGTAGCACCACTTGCAGTCGGAGCCGGAGCAGCCGGAGTTGGAGCAGTGATCCCCGCCAGACCTGCCGCATCTTCGCCTGCGCCGGGTCACGCAGGGGGGTCGTCTTCAAACCTGACAGGACCAAAGTGTTTATCAGATGCTATCAGAGCGGAGCCGTTTCCAAAAAATTCAAAGAGTCGACCAAAGTATGCAATTACGAGCCAAACATGAACCCGGAGACGTGGTTGAGTAGTTATGGCATGGCCATGGACATGAAGAACGCATCACCGAATCTGTGTGCACGTTACATGTATCTTATGTTAGCAGAAGGAGCACCCAAAATTTGGCTAGACCGACTTCCACCACGCAGTATCAATTCGTGGAGGAGCTAAAGGCGGCGTTCATCAAGAACTTCGTTGGAACTTGCAAGAAACAGTACACCGAGGCAGATTTGGATCGTTGTGTCATGAGAAAAACTAAGTCAGCAAGACAATGGATGGGCCGTGTTACATAAATCTTCCAATCATCCCTCAACATCTCAGCACCTACAGCCATATCGTACATGGAGAAAAACTGCGGCTTTGAGCCGTTGACGCACAAGCTCGGACGTATGAGGGAAGACCCGGCCTGTAGGGAGATCTCAATAGGAGAAGTGGTGACAACAGCAAACAAGTATGCATCCACGGATAAAAGGCCGGGTGAGATAGAGGAACAACAGAGGAATAACCGGGTCAGTGGAGGCCGTAACCCAAATCCAAGTCAGAATTATGGCAATCAGAATGGGAATAACAAGCGTCCTTATGAGGGTGGAAATTCAGAGTTCGTAGGCACAACCCAGACGACGGGTTACAGAGGACCGAGACCCGGTGGCAACTTTAGAGGAGGACCTCCAAGAAATCCGAACTTCAGTGAGATGTACAGCATGCCGTGTCCAAAACACAGCAAGAACGGGAGACTATAAAATCACTCGCTAGCTCAGTGTGCCGACATTAGAGCCTGGATGAGACATGAGCAGGAGAGCCAGCGGAGTCAGGGGAACTTCGGAAGTAGCGGCAACTTCAATGGAAACAATGGTAACTCGACGGGACCTGGACAGGGGGCTGGGTCGAACGGACCGCCAAACAATAACGCCGGGTCTAGTCAACAACATAATCAAGTCGCAACCGGGTATCAGCAGAACCCGAAGGAGCTTCATAGCCAAGGCCAGTATCACGTCTTCACCACAAGCACGTCCAGGAGGGACAGGAAGTTAAAAAGCAAGAGCCGTCAATGTGGTAGCATCAGCCGTTCCGAGATTCTTGAAGTGGTCAGAACAAACTATAACATGGAGCAGAGAAGACCACCCGCCAGCAGTGGAACATCCGGGTCTCCTGGCTCTCGTCGTAGCACCACAGGTGGACGGGTTCTCCTTGAACAAAGTCTTGATGGACGGAGGCAGCAGCATCAATATCCTGTATCTTGACACATTCAAAAGGATGGTTTTAACCCAAGACCGCTTGACCCCAACATCGACAATCTTCCATGGCATAGTTCCAAGGAAGTCGGCACACCCAATTGGCCAGATCAGCCTAGAAGTGGCATTTGGAGTGAGCAAGGAACAATTCAGATCGGAGTTCTTGACGTTCGAGGTTGTTGATCTAAAAAGTCCGTATCACGCTCTATTCGGGAGGCCGGCTTATGCCAAGTTCATGGCTCGGCCCTGTTACGTGTATCTCAAACTGAAGATGCCAGGACCCCAGGGAGTAATCACAATGGAAGGAAGCAAGACTATGGCTGTAGAGTGTGACAATGGGGCTGCTATCATGGCAGAGCAGGCTTGCTCAGAGGAAGAGCTCAAGTACTACAAGTCTCAAGTAGACCCGACAGATAAGCGTGTGCTGGAAAAGCCAGCTCATGAGGAAGAGAAGAAAAAATTCAAGTCGGCTCAAGATACAAAGATGGTTGATTTTGTAGAAGGGGACTGCTCCAAGCAGTTTGCGATAGGAGCTCACATGGATCCGAAATAGGAAAGCGCGCTCATCAAGTTCATCTGTGAGAATCGGGATATGTTTGCATGGTCTCCTTCAGACATGCCGGGTGTACCGAGTGAACTTGCTGAGCACAGCTTACATGTTGATCCAAAGGCAAAGCCGGTAAAGCAAGGACTACGTCGTATCAATGCAGAGAGGAAAAAGATCATCGGAGAAGAGATAGCTCGTTTGCTCGCAGCCGGGTTTATCATGGAAGTTTACCATCCCATGTGGCTGGCTAACCCGATCCTAGTTTTGAAGAAGAACGGAGAGTGGCGCATGTGCGTGGATTACACCAGCTTGAACAAGGTTTGCCCGAAAGACCCCTTTGCTTTGCCTCGCATAGTTCATATCATCGATCCTACAGCCGGCAGCGAGTTGTTATGTTTCTTGGATGCATATTCCGGGTATCACCAGATCAAGCTCAACGTGGATGACTAGGAGAAGACTTCGTTCATCACCCCCTTTGGTGCCTTTTGTTACAAAACCATGTCGTTTGGTCTCAAGAATGCAGGTGCCACCTACCAGAGATGCATCCAGAATTGTTTCCAGAACCAGATCGGTCGCAACGTACATGCTTATGTTGATGATGTCGTGATCAAGTCACAGAAAGTCGGGTCATTATTAGACGACTTGACAGAGACCTTCACCAATCTTCGCAAGTATCAGATGAAGTTAAACCCGACCAAGTGTGTGTTCGGAGTTCCAGCAGGCATGCTGCTGGGTTTCATAGTCTCAGAAAGAGGAATAGAAGCAAACCCGGCAAAGATTAAGGCCATCATGAACCTTAAGAAGCCGGAGTGTATCAATGATGTCCAGAAGCTGACGGGTTGTGTCACAGCCCTAAGCCGGTTCATTGCAAGGATAGAAGAGAAGGCACTTCCACTCTACAAGTTGTTGAAGAAGTCGGAAAATTTTGTTTGGGGTCAGGAAGCAGATGACGCCTTTGAAGATTTGAAGAAGACATTATCATCAGCACCAGTTCTGGCGGCTCCCACCAGTAAGGAGCCAATGTTACTTTATATCTACGCAAACTCACGAGCCGTCAGTGCCATGGTTGTGGTGGAACGCAAGGAAGAAGGAAAGGAGTACCCAATCCAAAGGCCGGTTTACTATGTTAGCGAAGCGTTGACAGAGTCGAAACAAAGATACCCGCAGTGGCAGAAGCTAGTTTATGGCGTCTTCATGGCAAGCCGGAAAATGCCCCACTATTTTCAAGAACACACTATCACGGTGGTGAGTTCTGCTCCCTTAGCAGAAATCATCAGAAACAGAGAAGCAACAGGAAGAATCGCAAAGTGGGCCATCGAGATGGGGCCTTATCATATTGACTACGAGCCAAGGACAACAATCAAGTGACAAGCCTTAGTTGATTTTGTCAATGACTGGACAGAGTTCGATCCTTTACCTCCTGCTCCAAGCGTGAAGCACTGGGTTATGCACTTCGACGGGTCAAAGCAGTTTGAAGGATCGGGAGCCGGCGTCGTCTTAACCTCGCCAAAAGGAAACAAGCTAAGTTACGTCCTGCAGATACATTTCGAACCATGCACCAATAATGTTGCAGAGTATGAGGCCTTGTTACACGGTCTGAAAGTCGCCAGAGAGATGAACATCAAAAGAATCATGTGCCATGGAGATTCCGACCTCGTCGCTCAGCAAGTATCAGGAACCTGGGACAGAAAAGACGCCAACATGGTGGCTTACAGGAGAGAAGTAGACCGTGTTGCCTGCTTCTTCTCTGGCTACCAAGTTGAGCACATCGACAGGCGAAAGAACGAGGCAGCTGACGCCCTATCAAAACTCGGCTCCAGCAGAGAGCCGGTGCCTCCAAACGTATTGCTTGCCGAGTTGCATCATCCCTCAGTCAAGCTTCCAACAGAAGAAGAGTTAGCAAACCCTGATGACCCGGAATCACAGCTAGTTGCCGCATTACATCAAACTCCGTCATGGACAGAGCCATATCTGGCTTACTTACTAAGAGAAGTGCTAACACAATACAAAGTAGTGGCACGGCAGATTGTGCGCCGGGCTAAGGGATATGTCATCATCAACGGCGAGTTACACAAGAGGAGCACGTCTGGAGTATTCCTACGATGTGTCTCACCAGAGGAAGGCCGGAAGATTCTTCAGGAAATCCACTCAGGAGATTGTGGTCATCATGCTTCTACAAGATCAATGGTTGCCAAAGCTTATAGACATGGCTTCTTTTGGTTGACGGCTTTGGCAGACGTGGAGAACATAGCCCGGGTTTGCGACGAATGTCAGCGATATGCAAGACATATACATGTGCCGGCTCAGGATTTGAGGACTATCCCAATAACATGGCCCTTTGCAGTCTGGGGCATGGACATGGTGGGACCTTTCCAAACTTCACCCAATAAGAAGACTCACCTCCTAGTTGCAATGGACAAATTCACAAAGTGGGTTGAGGTTCAAGCAGTCAACAGTCTTATAGCAGCAACAGCGGTCAAGTTCTTAAAGAAGATCATATATCGCTTCGGATATCCTCATAGCATCATCATTGATAACGGGCCAAACTTTTCACTTGGAAAGATGCAGATATTTTGCAAAGAGAACGGCATCCGGCTTGACCTCGCTTCAGTTTCACATCCTCAGTCAAACGGACAGGTCGAGAGGACAAATCAAGAGCTCTTAAGAGGCATCAAACAAAGACTCCGGGTTCCATTGATCCGGGCAGCCGGGTGCTGGGAAGAAGAGTTGCCATCAGTCGTCTAGGGCATAAACACAACCCCCAATAGGTCAACAGACTTCACTCCCTTTTTTATGGTCTACGGGGCAGAAGCCGTGTTACCCAGCGATATCATCCATGATTCTCCAAGAGTTGCAAACTATGTTGAGGTAGAGAACGAGCAAGCCCGGCAAGATTCAGTCGATATGCTTGAGGAGGCAAGAGAGTTAGCCTTGGAAAGATCAGCCATATACTAGCAAGACCTGAGGCGTTATCACAGCCGCCGGGTTAAATCAAGAACTTTCCAAGAGGGAGACTTAGTCTTACGGCTAGCCCAGAACAAGACCTCCTTCCACAAGCTGACTCCCCCATGGGAAGGTCCCTTCGTGATAAGCCGGAACTTGCACAACGGGTCCTACTACTTGGTGGATCTCAGAGAAGAAGCTACAACAATAGGAAACAATACAGGCCACACAAGGAACCCGTTGACAGAGAACGACAGACCCTGGAATATAGCAGAGCTTAGACCATACTACACTTAGGTTTTGTGAGCCCCCAGATGAGACGGGCTCCACCTTTTTATATCTTTTCAGTTTAAAAGCAGCAGGTTTCAGACGCGCTCTTTTCCTTACCAGGGTACCTTAGGGGACTGGAAGGTTTTTAATGAGGCGGTTTGCTAGCTATGTACATATTATATGATCAATGAAATGAGGAAGGCACCTCTAAAAAGAAAGAGTATTGTGTTTTCAGCTCCTTGTTTTTCATGTGATCAGGGTCTTGGGGGCTTACTAACTAAGAAAGTTTTAAGTTACAAACTCATGACCCGGCAGAGACGCCACAATTATTCTTGGTTTCTTGCCTGCTAGCTTGATGTTATTCTCCCCTAATACATGACCAGATGCTAAAATAACGGCTTTCAATCTGACTATGAAGCCCATGGGGACTTAGCAGACCCTGATCGCTCGGGGATTTTAGACACAGAAGTCACGAGAAAACCGGCTTTGCAGAGAGCTAAAAATATCAAAAGGGTCATCGAAACCGAAGAAAGCAAGACTTTTATAAACACGGGTTTCATTACAGCATCAGCGCACGAAGGCGCATCAAAAGTTTAACAAGTATTCAGATCTAACCTATTATAGGCCAAGAATGCCAATATAATATTTCAGGAATTCAAGGCCTATTACATACACAAGAGTCGTCGTTCGGAACATCCGGAGGATCTACTGGAGTGGAGGTGCCGATGCAGATCCTAGCCCAGGGTCCTTCGTACCCCTTGTAGTTTCGCCTCTTGGCCTCTGCAAAACGACCGAAGCCAAGGCCTCAAAGCCGTCAAGATCGGAAGGGCGAGAAGGAGCTGGAACATCAGGAGTTGAGCTTGAGGGGTTCGCACTTGTCGTGAAGGGCTTGAAAAGTTGCGGCGCCTCCTCCACCGGCTTCCACAGATTAACCGGCTCTGGCGGGACTTCCTTGACGGCGCGGTTACCTTCATCGTATGCAGCTTGGAATTCTTCCAGCGCCAACCCATCAGAAATTTGACAAGCCGGACGCCGAACTGACTTCACAAGCTTCCCGTATATCTTCGTCTTCTCGGTGCTGTCAGGTTGAAACTCGGGGAAGCCCTTGGTGAGCTTGACCGGGTCAAGGTTAGGATAGTATGCCTTAGCCAACGCACGGATTGCACCCTTTCGACAGGAAGATGCCTTCCACCGCTCCATAACCACAGGCACCACAGAGGTGGCGGCAAGAAAGTCCAGGAGACCCGACGGACATGTCCCAGAGGAAGAAGACATCTTGATCATTTCGGCACATCCAAAGTAGAGCCGCCGGGTGACGCCATATATTGCTTGAATCTTATCAAGTGTCCCCTCGATAATCACCCCTTGAGCCGGACCTGACAAGAGGCGGACATGAAGGGGATCGTGTGCAGAAAACAAAAAAATTCCTACCAACGATATCCTTAAACTAGCCAAGATCTACACTATGCAGATATAGAAGTACGGCGGAGATCGGAATACATACCCTCGTAGACCGAATAGCGGGGATTACGCTCCCGCACAAGCGTTGACGACGAAGACGACGTAGCCGACCTCTAGGTCGCGAAGAACTCGGCGCGATGAAGACGACGAAGATGACCCCGAGGTCGGGTGGAGGAAGTTGGCCTCCGAGTACCGCTAGCGCAGCACCTCGCAGGGCGTCACACACATACGGTGGAGACGACGGCCTCCGAAGCTCCAGTCCAGGACGAGCAGCGGAAGACTTGGACCGGAACACCAGCAGCGCGGCAGCGGGCTATGGTGGAAGAGATCCCCCTCCTCTACTCGGCGCGGCTCCGACAAGGGAACCACGAGATCGAGAGAGAAATTGGGAATTAATTGGTGAATTAAAAGGCCAGGGGTGCCCCTTCTTATATAGGCTCCCGGGGGGAGCTAACCTCCCTAGCCAGGCAATGTGGGACTATCCCACAGCCATGGTGCGGCTAGGGATGGTGCGCCGGCCCTAGGTGGGCCCCATTTGGCCCACCTAGGCCGGCCAAGCCTCCCCCACAAAATTCCCTTGAGGGTTTCCCCCCCCCCCCCCATGGGCCTTCTTTCGACCAGAAGGCCCATTTAGGGAAATCAGCCTAAATAAATTCGAAAATAAATATATAAAATCATATTTGCATATTAATTACACTAATTAATATCAAACATAATATATATAATTTTTCCTAGCTCCGAAAACTCTTTCGGCGCTGCCCGATCTCCATCGGACCCCTCCCGGGACATTCCCGGTGATCTCTTTCCTTTCCGGTTGTCTTGTCGAAATCCCTTAAGTGTGTTACCCTAGCGGTTCGATATAATAACAGGTACGATCAAGACTCCTCTATGATCGACGACTAACTCGTAGGCCTGGACCACATGAATTAATCCCTGTGATATAACGAATGACTTTCATCTATCAAACCTGGACGTATAGTCTTAAACCCTTTGTCATGGCGATACTTAGCGTGTCCGCGCATCATTCTCAGATATCTCCATACCTAGCATGATCTCGTTACCGACATCGCTATCTTCTACTCGTCTATGATATTATGTCAGCTGGTGACCTAGTCACATGTTTGCAAACTCATTTGACATAATCTCACCGAGTGGGCCCTAGAGTGTCTATCCGGCTATGCGGACTGACAAATCCCGCTGTTGACCCCTCGTCTCAACTACCCCCTTCCGATGCCCAAAAGTATCACCTATCATTGTCACATATATAAGATATGACGGTTGGTGCGATCAAAGTATCTTCCAGGGATAACAATAAGAGTTGATCTCACGGTCTTAAGGCGTAATGACTATGTCCTATAAATACTGGGTATGTCCATCACATCGTTACACCTGACGATATGACTTCCATTGCCGACCGGCGCCATGCCCTATGATCAGAAAACCTCGATCATCAATAGCGCAACGAAACTAGTCTTAGTAGAGGCTACTAGGGACCTGGTTGTTTATCTACCACACCTGTATTAATGTTTTCTCTTAATACAGTTATAGCATGGTATAAAACATATAATGAACGATTGGGATATTGCCAATAAACTATGTTTATTAAGTGCCTCTAGGGCATATTCCCTTCAGTCTCCCACTTGCACAAGAGTAACACTTAATCTAGTTTACAACTTGGTAAAAGCTCAACACCCATAGCATCTTGGTGCCTGCTTGCCTCGTGGAAGAGGAATACAGTCAATAGAACTCACACATTGAGATCTATAAGTGCTTTGCAACACTTCTATGTCACCTAGTTTGACATCAACCTGTATCTTACGATGACGGTGAAATATATCCCAGTGGATGGAGTGAGGCTCGAGCATTCGCGTAGCATGCGCCTTAAAAGTCTAAGAGATCTATTAAGGGGACCACCTACGCTCGGAAAACTGCTCAGTCCAATCACACTTGCTACTTCTAAAGTCGCGATATATTTCTATACCTATGTAGATTATGCGACAATGCATTCATATGCGACTTCGCAAACTAACCATGTCTCTCTTCAATATAAAGGACATCTCCTATATGAGATTTCTAGTGGTATGGGTCAGTGTAATAACTTGCATCATCGTAACCGCTTTACGGCAAGTTGCCATTCCACTCTTACCCTTTACTAGAAAACCTATCTTCGGTTCTCATAGACACTGAAGAATAAACTTAACGTTTGTTCATTGATCCACACAAGGATCACTCTAGAACCTGTTCTTCAACCAAGAACTCGGGTCACACTAAGTCGAGCTTTCAGTCTGATAGCATCTATGTCTGATACATAGATAATGTCGAACATCATTTGCTATAACTGAAAATGCCAAGATATACTTAATATTTTACCTAGTCATACAAGCAAGAACCTCTTTCTTTGCTTGTCCTATTCTGAAACACTTCAGAATCTTGACTAAGGAAATATTCCGACATAATGTTATTAAGCCCCTTACGATCTATACAATTATAAATCGGATGCCTAATACTCCTAACTTCATTTCATAGAAAATTTAATCACTTAAATAATCCTTTACACTCTACTAGAGGATCTGTGTCATTCAATATGTCGTTACACAAATAACACCTAGCTCCCACTCAAATATGCCTTCCGCATATAAGATAAAGGAAAAGCTACTTAGCTCCCACTCAAATATGCCTTCCGCATATAAGATCAAGGAAAGCTACTTTGCTCCCACTCACTTGTTTGCAAATGTAGGTTTCTTCAACTATTTTGGACAACTCCAAAATCCTTTGATCACATTATCAAAGTGAAGATTCCAGCTCCGATATGCTTGCTTCTGCCCATGAATGGACAACCGAAGTTTGCACACATGTTTAGCATCCTCAGGATTACAAACCATTCTAAATTACACTATTAAGAACCATGGTTTTCTCATCCATCTATCAATTTCTCATTCGAAATTATAGTAATTGCTAAACGACCCAGAATAGATTTAGGCTTCACCACTTGAGACAAACTCTCATGTGGTCTGTCGGAACTGTTTCACAACAAATCGAATCTGTTCAATGTCTACTCTCTCATAAAATTCCATATACTATTAACATCCTAGATGCCATCAAGAAGATCTCCCAAGTCATTACCTGGTAATCGTATATGGATTTTATTTCGGATCATAAATGACTCACAGCCATTTCTCGGACTTAGGTCCACCATCTCTTCTTCGTAGTTCGTAGGTCTATCATATTCCATTAATATGACCTTCATAACAAGATTGTCGTAACATACAGTGTGGAACACAACCTCGTATGCCTACGCTCTTAGTATGAGCTCAGAACATCATGATCTTGAATCATCAGCTTTTTCAAGCTGTGGAGCCTGACACCGAAAACACTTTCGATTGCGCCACTCTGATGTCTGGAGAGGAAGTTCACCAACTTCGTCTCGCTCTACTTTCTTTCTCACTTATACCCTCGGACAAGAAACTATTTCTTTCGCAAGGTATATCTCGGCAAAGATTTTGCCTATGTCGTGAGACATGTACCCAGCTAACTCTTTAGGTAGGGTATACTACAAAGATTAATCCATTTTAGGTTCGATTACACCGAAACACTAAATTGCTGAAACGACAATCCAGGCTCAAAAGCCATGCCATCACTCGTATGGTATTGTCTCCATGGATTCAAATGGTTTCCCTATTTTCTAACGTGAGTGTTTACGTTTCTACCAAAGTCGGCATGAGAGATGCCGGTGGGAGGTCAATGGACCAAGAGCAGGCTTTTCCACCTAGCACGGGGGGAAGTCCCATTCCCCCTGACACGGAAGTATGGTCACCTCCCGTCTGACATGGGAGCGTGTCAGCCGGTACGACCGCGGTACGACACGACCGGACATACCTAGCCCGGCAATCCGGAAAAGGCTACTCGGCATGGGCGAAGACATGTCTTGTCTCTGACAGGGGGACAATGATGTTCCAGGACGGCGTCTGCCGTCCTTGCCGGAATGATGGCGGCAGGGCTACGCCGGATAGCACGGCGGCTAGGTCGCACTAGCCGGTGTCGACATAACCGTTAGGCCTGTCCGATGGGGCCAATTAGGGTTCCCGGCCCTCCTGGCGGGAACTCTATAAAAGGCGCCATAACTGCTCCTGTGGGAGAGAGACCGACTTGGAGGGCAGAACTCTAGTCTCATTTACTCCTTGTGCATTTACTCCCTCCTCTCTCTACTTCACCTAGTTCTTCGTATTCTTCACCTCAAAGGCTCCAAGAGCAAGTTGTAGTCCTTGTTCCACCCTTATATTGAGAGAAAAGGCAGGAGTAGGGGTGTTACCTCCTCACGAGGGCCCCGAACCTGGGTACATCGTGTGTGTGTTCGCTGCCTTCGTGCATTCGTTCATATTTTCTAGATCTTTCCCCTTGCCCTTTGGTCTTGTTTAGTGTTCCTTGGAGATCTCGGTTTAACCGGGATCCTACATCGTGTGTGTGTTCTTCTGCTCGCTATCCCTCCCCGGATCCACCAACGTCCATCGGCCCCACAAATTAGCCATCCTATGGCATCTGCCGTGACACCACCACGACAGTTGGCGCCCACCGTGGGGCGGACAGAGGCGTTGGTTGGTGTACACATCCGGACGGGTTCCCCCGTTCGCTTCGGTGTTCGGGTTCTCTCTGGCCTCGTCGTCAGGCTGGGCGAGATGGATTTCGTCAGCGACAATGCCGGTTGCTTCCGGAACAAACCCTTCCCGGTGAACGGTTGCCTCATCGACTTCGGCATCTTCACCACCTACGTCGCCACCGAGGTCGTCTGCAGCTATCCGGACATCGTCCTGGAGGCTGAGGATCCCCCCATGCTCCGCGCAGCCATCGAGATGGGGCCTTATCGTATCAACTACGAGGCAAGAACAGCAATCAAGTCACAGGCCTTGGTGGATTTCGTCAATGATTGGACAGAGTTTGACCCCTTACCTCCGCCTCCAAGCGCCAAGCATTTGATTATGCACTTCGACGGGTCAAAGCAGTTTGAAGGCTCGGGAGCCGGCTGTCGTGGGATTGTCACGGCAGATGTTACCCGGAGGTAACTTCAGATGAGGGGCAAGGCGACTCTGGCGCTCAGAAGATTGTCTAGCTCTGCGGGAAAGAAGATGTTTTTTACCCAAGTTCGGGTCCCCTCAGTGGAGGATCCCTATGTCTTGCTATAATCATTGATATGATAATATGTTACATGGTGCGCTCATGGCGATCGCCGGGTTTCGATGACTCCGGCGTGGGAATTCTCTCTTGGGAGCTCTCTCTGTTTTGTCTATCTTACTTGACTTGACTATGGCTTATCATAGCCTCTCTTAGCTTTTCTTAACTTGTCTCTCTATGACCTAGGAGCCCGTTTATATAGACATCCGGGTCTCCTGGTTTACATGGTAAGTCTACTAGAGTTCTACTCTAACCCGTCTTGTCTTTCGTATATTCCAAGTCTTGGACTCCGTGATGCATACTGCCTCTGAGTGTTCTAAAGCCTTCCTTCTCTGGGTCTTCCTGAAACCTCGCCCAGTACGGACTCTTCCTGAGAGCCCGCCTGGTATTGATGTGTCTTCCCTGATGCCGGGTTATGATTCTGCCGGGTTATGATACTGCCGGGTTATGATACTGCCGGGTTACAATCCTGCCGGGTTATAAAATGAGCTCTCCGACCCAAGTGTAACCCTGCTCATGTGGAGTGCAGGGTAACCTCGCCCAGGCCTCCTGCCTGCCGGGTTACGCTTCCCTCTTCATGGGCCTACTGGGTTATCATTCCCCCAACAGTAGCCCCCAAGATTAATTTGGATATGAGCTTGGCTTGCTCTTCTTTGTGACCTTGATCTTGATCATCCTGTTTCATGTGAAGCCTGCCAGCTCAAATCCGGGTTAATCTCCTGAAATAAGATAAATACTTGTGGACTAAAAGTCCGGGTTACACTATTAAATTATTGGGCCGGCTCTTCTTGGTGTTCCGCCTCATATAACCATGTTTTCTTCAGTCGGGTTTCATCTGACCCTGATTAAGCCTGCTCATACGGAGGCTATGCTGAAGGATGCTCCAAATATTTATAATCCGGGTTTAATGAAGACCTCGCAAAAAAACTCCGACTTACTTTTGAGACCCGAATTTAATTTTGATTCTTCACCTCGGGGAATATTACTTCCCGACTCTAGCCCCCAAGTACCGGGTTGTTGCTTGCAGCAACTTGGGACTTTTAAGTTTCTTACTTCAATAGCTTTTGAGCTTCAAACTGAGTAGCCCCCAAGAGCCGGATCTGCAACTTGCTGCGTTCCGGGTCTTCTTTGAGAACTTTGAGCTTCAAACTGGGTAGCCCCCAAGTGTCGGGTTCCAGCCTGTGACAACCTGGGACTTATAGCAATTTGAGCATAACTTACTTTTCTGATGAGTAGCCCCCAAGCACCGGGTCTGCTGCCTGCAGCTACTCGGGGCTCTCTGAATTTCATAATACCGAGTTACGTTCCTCATGGTGTCCATGCAGCCTGAGAATTTGCGCTATTTGTCGAACGTTATCTTGTCGTTCTGCAAATCCTTTTGGTTTAGATGACCCTTTTGGTTTCTTTAGCTCTCTGCATAGCCGGTTTTCTCGTGACGTCTTTCGTGCATAAAACTCTAGGACGATCAGAGTCTGCTAAGTCCTCATGGGCATCATAGTCAGATTGAAAGCCGGATTATTAGCATCAGGTCATTGTGGCGTCTTTGCCGAGTGAGAATAACATCGAGCTAGCAGGCAAGTATAACCAAGAATATTGTGGCGTCTCTGCCGGGTCTTAAGTTTTCAACTTGCAACTGATAGTTAACAAGCCCCCAAGACCCCTTTTCATATGAAAGATGATGAACTGAATTTTGTGGCGTCTCTGCCGAGTCTTGAGTTTTTAACTTATAACTTTTAGTTAATAAGCCCACAAGACCCCTGATTTGTCATATGGCGAAGCACTCTTGGTGCTGATAATGCATAAGCCGGATTACGACAATTGGGTACTGAAATAGACTGATAAATCTGTTTGCAGGAATTCGATAGCCCGACTTTGAAAAATAACTTTGCGGGAATTCTATAGCCCGACTTTGATAAATACCTTTGCGGGAATTCTATAACCCGACTTTGAAAAATACCTTTGTGGGAATTCTATAGCCCGACTTTGATAAATCCACTGAGGTCTCGCTAAGCGATGTAAAGGCTGAGAGATGTTTCACGGATCATTCTCAAATATGTTTCACGTGTGGGGTTCGGTGTTTGTAACCCGAACATCCTCACACGCGTCTTTTAAGCGGTAGGATTCATGTTTTCAACACAGCAATTGGAAACTTCTGGCCTGATAAAATATTAAACATAAACATAACTTAGCTGTCTGAATTGAACGTTGTTGATGACGTGGTGAGACCTGGCGGTAGGCGCGCCAAAGCCGGCCGGTAGCCGGGTTATTGATCATCACAGCAGGAAGCTGAAGCCGAGGCACGGTAAATATATTTGTTTCTGATCCACATAAAATTGCCGTGCATAGCTTGATGAACCGGCTGCTTGATTGACTTGATCTCGTATCTTCCATCCGGCTTATATTTCTCCCTTTTTTTTGCATAATGCAACTGAATGATTGTCTTGTATCGCCGGCTCTCTTGTTCCTGTCATGTCGGCTTCTGTTTCTTTTTTTCCTTTTTCTTTCCTTCTTTCTTCTCGTCGGGTCATTGATAATCAATTGAAGCCAGCGGCGATTTGGCAGATTGTCCATATATGGTGGACGGGATGCCGTATGTGCGGCACTAATTTCCTTCCTCTCTTAACTCACCAGCCTGGGAAAGTGGGCTGCATTCTTCTTTTTTTCTTGGGCGTGTTGATCGGGCCGGATGATACAAAACTAACACTGCTCCAAATTCTCTTATTACTCAATACTCCCTCCTTCCCAAGGCTTAAGGCGTAATTATTTTTTCAAATTTTCTCATGGAAGAAGGCGCGAGCGAGCGGCAGGTGCTGGTTAGTCGCTAATCTTCCGGAAGTGCCCTCCCTCGTTCTTTTGGCTTCTCATCAAAATACACAAGCAATTAACGTGGCGTCGCTCGGCAGTCACTATGCAGGCCGAGCACGACGGCGGCGTCCCCCGGCAGTCCTCATCCCCGTACAGGTCGAGCACGGCGACTTCCACGTGATATTGGTCGAGCACGGCGGCAGAGCCCCCCGTCAGTCCTCGTGCAGGCCGAGCACAGCAGCGGCGTCCCCCGGAAATCCCCGTACAGGTCGAGCACAACGACTTCTGCGTGATACTGGTCGAGCACGAGTCATCCATCCCCGGTGATTCCTCGCTGCGCTCCGCCTAGATGCGGTCCACCGCAACCAGCCCTCTTGCCCGTGGGACTACAAAGAAGATCGAGATGCGCTGGACGTGCGGCAGCGTTCGTCGGCCGCCATGGGAATGAAGGGAAGGAGAGCGCTGCTTCCGGGGAAGCTGCTGCCAGCGAGATCTCATCAGGGGAAGCTGCTTTGACCCGTGGAGGTGGCGAAGGAGGCGGCGCTCATGGCGTCTGCGGCTCAGGGCGGCGGCGGTGGGACGAGGCCGGCGCTTGGTGGGAGGCTGGAGGACAAGCAATTCTTGGCAAGGCAGGCAGTAGGAGGAGGTGCGGCGCGGCAGGTCCTGGAAGAGCTTGTGCAAGCCTTTCATGGAGAGTGGAGACGACGGGCTCTTGGCTCTCCTTAATTTACTCAGAGAGCAGTTATTAGGGGTAAATTAGGAAGCCGCCCATCACATATTGTCCACCTTAGTAGCTGTGCCAAAAAATATACGCCCAAAACCTTGGGAAGGAGGGAGTATTTGCTTGAACTTGAAGTCGATGACTGGCTTATCAATCACTGCTCCTTGAAACTGGTGCACTGCCGGGTTGTCTCGAATGTTGGAAACCGGACATGATTTATTTTGCTTGATGGATCGAAGGAGCCAAGCTGCTGGTGATGATGTTGTATGACCTCCGGCTCATATTCTTTTTCTTTTTGCGTTTCTGTAACCTTGAAAACCGTGCCGCACCTGGATTGGTTTGACCCACACGGGTGTTGCTCTCTTTTCTCTTTTCCTCGCCTTGGGAACCAGGCCGCATACAGTATGTTTGATCCTCGGGAGTGCTAGTAGCTCTCGGTCTCTTTTTCTTTGCTGTATAGACAACGTGAAGTCTTGTACTTCCTTGTCCGGCCTTCTTCTATGATCAATTCCTCTATGATTTTCCGGATGCGATGTTCTAGCTCTGGAGATGTCGTGAGCCGCCCTGGCTTTGCATGCTCGTGTCAGTCGTCCATACACGCCGCCTTTTCTTGAATATTTAATCAATCTGCATACCACTACTAGCAGTACTGTCCAGCTTTTCTTTTCCAACCCAATCGGATCGGAACTCCCCCCATCGTTGCCGATAAATCTCGACGGATCAAACTCGCCACTGAAAATCTTCAGATGAATCCATAGACGCGGTTCCTTGACGCTCGTCCGGCAACAGCTCTGCCGGATGTTTGGGTTTCGCTCTCCAAAGCCGGTTCCTCTACGGCCGGTTCTCCTGGGCTCTGATCTCTTGGAATTTTGACTTCATTGTTGTGCCATTGCCGGCTCTTGTATGCCGGCTTTTCTTTTTCCGACGAATCTGCTTCCGGCTGATAGCCAGGATCTGAATGATGTGATCTTTTTGTTGATTGCCGACAATCTTGATGACGACGTTTCTTTCCACCCTCGTAGCGCTTCTCCTTTAACGAGCACATATCTGATCGCTTGCCCCACGGTGGACGCCAACTGTCATAGGATTGTCACGGCAGATGTTACCCGGAGGTAACTTGAGATGAGGGGCAAGGCGACTCTGGCGTTCAGAAGATTGTCTAGCTCTGCGGGAAAGAAGATGTTTTTTACCCAAGTTCGGGTCCCCTCGGTGAAGGATCCCTACGTCTTGATATAAATCACTGATATGATAATATGTTACATGGTGCGCTCATGGCGATCGCCGGGTTTCGATGACTCCGGCATGGGAATTCTCTCTTGGGAGCTCTCTCTGTTTTGTCTATCTTACTTGACTCGACTATGGCTTATCGTAGCCTCTCTTAGCTTTTCTTAACTTGTCTCTCTATGACCTAGGAGCCCGTTTATATAGACATCCGGGTCTCATGGTTTACATGGTAAGTCTACTAGAGTTCTACTCTAACTCGTCTTGTCTTTCGTATCTTCCAAGTCTTGTACTCCGTGATGCATACTGCCTCTGAGTCTTCTAAAGCCTTCCTTCTCTGGGTCTTCCTGAAACCTCGCCCAGCACGGACTCTTCTTGAGAGCCCGCCTGGTATTGATGTGTCTTCCCTGATGCCGGGTTATGATACTGTCGGGTTATGATACTGCCGGGTTATAATTCTGCCGGGTTATAAAATGAGCTCTCCGACCAAGTGTAACCCTGCTCATGTGGAGTGCAGGGTAACCTCGCCCAGGCCTCCTGCCTGCCGGGTTACGCTTCCCTATTCAGGGGCCTACCGGGTTATCATTCCCCCAACACCGGCGTTGTACTAACTTCGCCAAAAGGAGACAAGTTGAGTTACGTCCTGCAGATACATTTCGAACCATGCACCAATAACGTGGCAGAGTATGAGGCCTTGTTACACGGTTTGAAAGTCGCTAGAGAGATGAACATCAAAAGAATCATGTGCTATGGAGACTCTGACCTTGTGGCTCAGCAAGTTTCAGGAACCTGGGATAGAAAAGACGCCAACATGGCGGCTTACAGGCGAGAAGTAGATCGTATTGCCAGCTTCTTCTCCGGCTACCAAGTTGACCATATCGACAGACGAAAGAATGAGGCGGCCGATGCCCTATCAAGACTCGGTTCTAGCAGAGAGCCGGTACCTCCAAACGTGTTCCTTGCCGAGTTACATCATCCCTCGGTCAAGCTGCCAACAGAAGAAGAGTTGGCAAACCCTGATGACCCGGAATCATAGCTAGTCGCAGCCGTAAATAAAACACCGTCCTGGACTGAGCCGTATATAGCTTACCTGCAAAGGGAAGAATTACCTCAAGACGAAGTACTAGCACGACAGATTGTGCGCCGGGCTAAGGGCAACGTTATCATCAATGGCGAGTTACACAAGAGGAGCACGTCCGGGTATTCTTACGATGTGTCTCACCAGAGGAAGGCCGGAAAATCCTTCAGGAAATTCACGCAGGGGACTGCGGACATCACGCGTTCAGGCATGGATTCTTTTGGCTGACGGCCCTGGCTGACGTAGAAAATATAGCCCGGGTTTGCGATGGCTGCCAGCGATACGCAAGGCAGATTCATATTCCGGCTCAAGACCTGAAGACCATTCCAATAACATGGCCCTTTGCAGTTTGGGGCATGGACATGGTGGGACCTTTCCAGACTTCACCCAATAAAAAGACTCACCTACTGGTCGCAGTGGACAAATTCACAAAGTGGGTAGAGGTGCAAGTCGTCAACAGTTGCACAGCAGCAACAACCGTCAAGTTCCTGAAGAAAATCGTATATCGTTTTGGGTATCCTCACAGCATCATCACTGATAATGGGACAAATCTCTCACTCGGAGAGATGCAGATATTTTGCAAGGAGAACGGCATCTGGCTCGACCTTGGTTCAGTGTCACACCCTCAGTCAAACGGCCAAGTGGAGAGGACAAACCAAGAGCTGCTCAGAGGCATCAAGCCAAGACTCCGGGTCCCGTTAATCAGAGCCGCCGGGTGCTGGGAAGAGGAGCTCCCATCAGTCGTCTGAAGCATAAACACAACCCCAAATAGATCAACAGACTTCACTCCTTTCTTCATGGTTTATGGGGCAGAAGCTGTGTTACCCAGCGACATTATCCATGACTCTCCGAGAGTGGCAAATTATGTTGAAACTGGGAACGAGCAAGCCCGGCAAAATTCAGTTGATATGCTGGAGGAGGCAAGAGAGCTGGCTTTGGAAAGATCAGCCATATATCAGCAAGACCTGAGGCGTTATCACAGCCGCCGGGTCAAATCCAGAACTTTTCAGGAAGGCGACCTGGTCCTAAGGCTAGCCCAGAACAAGACCGGCTTCCACAAGCTAACTCCCCCATGGGAAGGCCCTTTCGTGATAAGACGGAACTTGCACAACGGATCTTATTACTTGGTGGATGTTAGAGAACAAGCTACAAGGACAGGAAACAATACAGACCATACAAGGAACCCGTTGACAGAGAACGACAGGCCTTGGAATATAGCAAAACTTCGACCATACTACACTTAGGTTTTGTGAGCCCCCGGATGAGACGGGCTCCACCTTTTTGTATCTCTTTCGTTTAAAGGCAGCAGGTTTCAGACGCGCTCTTTTCCTTACCAGGGTACCTAAGGGGACTGGAAGGTTTTTAATGAGGCGGCTTGCTAGCTATGTACATATTATATGATCAATAAAGTGAGGAAGGCACCTCTAAGAAGAAAAGAGTATTGTGTTTTCAGTTCCTTATTCTTTATATGATCAGGGTCTTGGGGGCTTACTAACTAAGAAAGTTGTAAGTCGTAAACTCATAACCCGGCAAAGAAGCCACAATTATTCTTGGTTTCTTGCCTGCTAGTTTGATGGTATTCTCATACATGATCAGATGCTAAAACGCCGGCTTTCAATCTGACTATGAGGCCCATGGGGACTTAGCAGACCCTGATTGCTCCGGGTTTTCAGACACAGAAGTCACGAGAAACCCGGCTATGCAGAGAGCTAAAGAAACCAAAAGGGTAAAAGAAACGAAGGAAGTAAGACATTTATAGAGACATGTTATATCACAGCAGCGGCTCACGAAGGCGCATCAAAAGGTATAGCAAGTATTTCGATCTAACCTATTACAGGCCATGAAGCACAATATAAAGTTACAAGAATTTAAGTCAGGTCGAAAGTTTGTAAGCCGGTACATAAGTCGGCGTTCGGAACATCTGGTCGGTCTATTGGTGCGGAGGAGCCGACGCAGATCCTTGCCCAGGGTCCCTCGTATCCTTTGTAATTCCGCCTCGTGGCCTCTGCAAAACGACCGAAGACAAGGCTTCAAAGTCGTCAAGATCGGAGGGACGAGAGGGAGCTGGAATGTCGGGAGTTGAGCTTGAGGGGTTCGCAATTGTTGTGAATGGAGTGAAGAGTTGCGGCGCCTCTTCTACCGGCTTCCATAAATTGATCGGCTCCGGCGGGACTTCCTTGATGGCATGGTTGCCTTCGTCATAAGCAGCTTGGAACTCGTCCAGTGCCAACCCATTCGTAATTAGACAAGCAGGACGCCGAACGGATTTCACGAGCTTCCCATATATCTTTGAGGTCTCAGTGCCATCAGGCTGGAATTCAGGGAAGCCCTTCGTGAGCTTGGTCGGGTCAAGGTTGGGGTAGTATGCCTTCGCCAGTGCAAGTGTACGGATAGCACCATTGCGACAAGCTGACGCCTTCCATCGCTCCATCAGCATAGGCACCACAAAGGTGGTGGCGAGAAAATATGGAAGACCCGGAGGACATTCCCCAGAAGAGGTAGACGCCTTGATCATTTTGGCGCAGCTGAAGTAGAGTCGGCGGGTGACACCATATATGGCCTGAATTTTCTCAAGTGTTCCATTTATGGTCACCCCTGAGCCGGACCTGGCAGGGAGCAAACGGAGGATAAGGAAATCTGCGATGACAAAGCAATACAGGAAGGAAAAGGCAAGAAGAAGACTCACCGAAGACAGCAACGGCCAAGTTATGAACGAGCTTCTTTATCTTCTCCAGCTCGGAGATCACTCTTTGCAGCTCAAGAGCCTTCACCTGTATGGCGAGCTCTTGTTCGTGCACCATCTTCCGCAAAGCCTCATTGTCAGTTTGAAGTTGTTTTAGTACTTCTCCTTGAAGCTTCAGCTGTTCCTCAGCCTTCTCACGAAGGCCGGCTTGGCGCGCAAGTTCATGGCGTGTTTCGTGAAGGGAATATGCCCTAGAGGCACTTAATAAACATAGTTTATTGGCAATATCCCAATCGTTCATTATATGTTTTACATCATGCTATAACTGTATTAAGCGGAAACATTAATACAGGTGTGGTAGATAAACAACCAGGTCCCTAGTAGCCTCTACTAAGACTAGTTTCGTTGCGCGATTGATGATCGAGGTCTTCCGATCATAGGGCATGACGCCGGTCGGCAATGAGAGTCATATCGTTAGGTGTAACGATGTGATGGACATACCCAATATTTGTAGGACTTAGTCGTTACGCCTTAAGACCGTGAGATCAACTCTTATTGTTATCCCTGGAAGATATTTTGATCGCACCAAACGTCGCATCTTATCTAGTGTGACAATAACGGTGATACTTTTGGGTATCGGAAAGGGGTAGTTGAGACGAGGGGTCGACAGCGGGATTTGTCAGTCCGCATAGCCGGATAGATACTCTAGGGCCCACTCGGTGAGATTATGTCAAATGAGTTTGCAAACATGTGACTAGGTCACCAGCTGACATAATATCATAGACGAGTATAAGATAGCGATGTCGGTAACGAGATCATGCTAGGTATGGAGATATCTGAGAATGATGCTCGGACACGCTAAGTATCGCCATGACAAAGGGTTTAAGACTATACGTCCAGGTTTGATAGATGAAAGTCATTCGTTATATCACAGGGATTAATTCATGGGGTCCAGGCCTACGAGTTAGTCGTCGATCATAGAGGAGTCTTGATCGTACCTGTTATTATATCGAACCGCTAGGGTAACACACTTAAGAGGTTTCGACAAGACAACCGGAAAGGAAAGAGATCACCGGGAGCGTCCCGGGAGGGGTCCGATGGAGATCGGACAGCACCGAAAGTGTTTTCGGAGCTAGGAAAAATTATATATATTATGTTTGATATTAATTAGTGTAATTAATATGCAAATATGATTTTATATATTTATTTTCGAATTTATTTAGGCTGATTTCCCTAAATGGGCCTTCTGGTCGAAAGAAGGCCCATGGGGGGGAAAACCCTCAAGGGAATTTTGTGGGGGAGGCTTGGCCGGCCTAGGTGGGCCAAATGGGGCCCACCTAGGGCCGGCGCACCCTCCCTAGCCGCACCAAGGCTGTGGGATAGTCCCACATTGCCTGGCTAGGGAGGTTGGCTCCCCCTGGGAGCCTATATAAGAAGGGGCACCCCTGGCCTTTTAATTCACCAATTAATTCCCAATTTCTCTCTCGATCTCGTGGTTCCCTTGACGGAGCCGCGCCGAGTAGAGGAGGGGGATCTCTTCCACCATAGCCCGCTGCCGCGCTGCTGGTGTTCCGGTCCAAGTCTTCCGCTGCTCGTCCTGGACTGGAGATTCGGAGGCCGTCGTCTCCACCGTATGTGTGCGACTCCCTGCGAGGTGCTGCGCTAGCAGTACTCGGAGGCCTACTTCCTCCATCCGACCTCGGGGTCATCTTCGTCGTCTTCGTCGCGCCGAGTTCTCCGCGACCTAGAGGTCGGCTACGTCGTCTTCGTCGTCAACGCTTGTGCGGGAGCGTAATCCCCGCTATTCGGTCTACGAGGGTATGTATTCCGATCTCCGCCGTACTACTATATCTGCATAGTGTAGATCTTGGCTAGTTTAAGGATATCGTTGCTAGGAAAAATTTTGTTTTCTGCACACGATCCCCTTCAGTGGTATCAGAGCCGATCTATCGTAGATATAGTTGTACGCTGTTAGAACCCGTGTTCTGCACGGGGGCACCGTTCCTGTTATTTGCTACCCTCTAGCGTGCACTTGTGATTCCAGCGGCATCGAGTTGATGAAGCGGCCCGGACCGACTTTACGCGTACGCTTACGCGAGACTGGTTCCACTACTGACATACGGCTTGTACCGTATCTGTGGCTGGCGGGTGCTTGTTTCTCTCTCTTTAGTTGGCTTTGCATTTTCAATGGAGGGCCTGAAAGGGATGCTTAAACATGCAATTATCGGATCGTTGTTGTGGTCATAAGGTTCATAGGTATGAAGCGGTTCTATTTACGAAAGTCCCGAGCCACGTAAAATATGCAAAAGATAAAGTAGAAGCGTCTAACTTTATTTTGCAGGGGCTATGTGATATGGTCAAGGTAGGTTTATTAAATTGTTTATAAACTGCGGGCGCCAAGAAGACCATGGCGCAATGGACTATATCACATTGCATTACATTTGATGTTTTGTGTGCATCTTATATTGTGTGATTGTGTGTATAGTATACATTAGTTACACGGCGGTAGCTATATAAGATGATCCCTTCAAAATACCACTAGTGTTCTCCCTCCAACGCGCACCACCAAGGAAGTTCTACGTTATGAGGCAGGCCGTGATGATCGGGTGTCAGACATCTCGTCGTTCGCATACAGTGGGTGTAAGCCATGTTGCACAAGCGTCAGCGTGGAGGTTTTTGGTGGCGAGCCTAGCATATTCAGAAATATGGCCTCGGAACAGGGAGACCGAAAGGTCGAGCACGAGTCACAAAATTGGTGTGGCGGACTTTTGTCTACTCTTGAAGTTGTGCCGCCGGCTCTTATGATGAGGGGTGGTGCAATGGATGGGGGTCGTGTAATCGCTTAAACGACCAGGAGGGATGTTCGTTTGAGTGGGAGTTCGGATAGTTATTTTCTAAAATACTAGAACTCGGAATATAATGAACAGAGTCTGTTTTGCAAACCTTTGTAGATATTAACCATTGTGATAGCATCTTTTCAAATTAGGCGCATTCCTGCGATTGAGAAACTTAAAAGGTTGGGTCCAAACTTCATAGTTTTATACTTTAGCTTGAGGATACTCCTTGTTTAAGCCGTTAGCTCTTTGTGATACAATACCCGCTAGGAGATAAACCCGGAGATTCCGGTAACAAAAGATAATTTTTATTATCGGATTTTGTGCGGATGATATCATCATAGTCCAGTGTATGCTATGATCTCTGCCATGAAGAACCAACGGTGGGTACGAGTTTTTAGATCGTGAACATTTGGTAGCTAAACTCGGGGTACCTCTATAGTTGGGTTGATGAAGTTTATCAGTACGTTGACTGATTGTCTTCTCAACCAAGATGGAAGAGAATGCACACATTGAGGGAGCACGTGGCGGTCATACTTAATGACATATGTTCATGATTAATGAACATTGAGACGCCTCGCTCAGCTCAATTACTGGATGACAGACATCGTTGCCAAGTGCAAATCCTCTGTCATAGACTATGTCATGCAAGGGGAATCGTTCACCTTCATGGTTCTTGATTACGGTGGAAGTATCAAGAAGATGAAACAGATCGCCGGAAGTCATCAATGATGATGGTGTATATATGATATACATGTTATGAATGTTTTAGCTAAGCAAGTGCTCGTAGTAGTGACTAAGTCTTTAACTAGTCATGTTTTGTGAAAAGCCAGGTTACTGCTTGAGTAGCTTGAAAGGATGAGGCGACATTGCGTGTTGATAATGGCAGTCAAGTTGTTGTGACGGCCATAGACGATCTCCCTCTAGATCTACCATTTGAATAAATTCTTTATGATCGGGTGTTGGTATGATCGTTACGAGTGTGTCTCCTCTAGCGAGACACTTGTTCATACATGATAGTGATAAATTGGTGTCCTATATTTATGAAGTAATGATCATATGCCGATTTGAATTTAGATGGTAGAAGCTCCCACATTCATATTATTAATGCCAAAGGATACAAACTTAATAAAGACACCACATATGTGTGGCACTACCGTTTAGTCATGTCAATGTTATATGCATTAGCTCCACACTGGATGGACCTACAAGTCCTAAGATTTGATCTTTTGACACTTGCAAAATAACTGTGACACCGTTTTCGGAAAATGGGCATATAACTTATTTATAGTCATACATGGAGATGTATGTGGTTCAATGAAGTAATTGACGGGTAGTGGAGACCTTTATTTCGTGAACTTCATTGAACGTTTTGAGTATAACTTGTTGAGAATCATGCGTATGGGTGTATGTGAATCAATGAAGTACTTTAACGTGTAGTGGAAGTCTTTATTTCATAGACTTCATGAATATTCCGAGTAGATATATGGATATCCACTCCGGGGAATGTTAGTCTGAATTTTTGATTCGATCAAACGGAGTTCAGAATGAAGTAGGAAATAAACTTAACAAGAAAATCAAATTCCCGCGATGCAAATCGAGGAATGAGGATTTGAGTTATAATGTTGGCACATCATTGGAATACTTGTGAGAAGAGTTCCACAAATTACGTCGCATGGAACACCATAGTGTTATGGTGTGTTAGGGCGTCGTAATCGCACCCTATCGGATAGTGTGTGGTAAATAAATCTCTTACCGAATTATTGTGATCATTAGAGTCATATGGTAGAAACGTAAACACTCACGTTAGCAAATAGGGAAACCATTTGAATCCATAGAGACAATACCATACGAGTGATGGCATGGCTTTTAGCCTGGATTGTCGTTTCAGCAATTTAGTGTTTCGATGTAATCGAACCTAAAATGGATTAATCTTTGTAGTATAACCTACCTAAAGAGTTAGTTGGGTACATGTCTCACGACATAGGCAAAATCTTTGCCGGGATATACCTTGCGAAAGAAATAGTTTCTTGTCCGAGGGTATAAGTGAGAAAGAAAGTAGAGCAAGACGAAGTTGGTGAACTTCTTCTCCAAACATCAGAGTGGCGCAATCGAAAGTGTTTTCGGTGTCAGGCCCCACAGCTTGAAAAAGCTAATGATTCAAGATCATGATGTTCTGAGCTCATACTAAGAGCATAGGCATACGAGGTTGTGTTCCACACTGTGTGTTACGACAATCTTGTTATGGAGGTCATATTAATGGAATATGATAGACCTACGAACTACGAAGAAGAGATGGTGAACCTAAGTCCGAGAAATGGCTATGAGTCATTTTTGATCCGAAATAAAATCCATATACGATTACCAGGTATTGACTTGGGAGATCTTCTTGATGGCATCTAGGATGTTAATAGTATATGGAATTTTATGAGAGAGTAGACATTGAGCAGATTCGATTTGTCGTGAAACAGTTCCGACAGACCACATGAGAGTTTGTCTCAAGTGGCGAAGCCTAAATCTATTCTGGGTCGTTTAGCAATTACTATAATTTCGAATGAGAAATTGATAGATGGATGAGAAAACCATGGTTCTTAATAGTGTAATTAAGAATGGTTTGTAATCCTGAGGATGCTAAACATGTGTGCAAACTTCGGTTGTCCATTCATGGGCAGAAGCAAGCATATCGGAGCTAGAATCTTCACTTTGATAATGTGATCAAAGGATTTTGGAGTTGTCCAAATCAACATTTGCAGAGAAGTGAGTGGGAGCAAAGTAGCTTTCATTGATCTTGTATGCGGAAGGCATATTTGAGTGGGAGCTAAGTAGCTTTTCCTTGATCTTATATGCGGAAGGCATATTTGAGTGGAGTTAGGTGTCATTCGTGATTTGGTATGTAACAACATATTGAATGACACGGATCCTCTAGTATAGTGTAAAGGATTATTTAAGTGATTAAATTTTCTATGAAATGAAGTTAGGAGTATTAGGCATCCGATTTATAATTGTATAGATCAGAGGGGGCTTAATAACATTAAGTCGGAGTATTTCGTAAGTCAGGATTCTGAAGTGTTTCAGAAAAGGACAAGCGAAGAAAGAGGTTCTTGCTTGTATGACTAGGTAAAAGATTAAGTTAATCTTGACTTTTTCAGTGATAGAAACTGATGTTCGACATTCTCTATGTATCACACATAGAGTCTATCAGGCTGAAAGCTCGACTTGGTGTGACCCGAGTTCTTGGTTGAAGACCAGGTTCTAGAGTGATCCTTGTGTGGATCAATGAACAAACGTTAAGTTTATTCTTCAGTGTCTATGAGAACTGAAGATAGGTTTTCTAGTAACGGGTAAGAGTGGAATGGCAACTTGCCGTAAAGCGGTTACGATGATGCAAGTTATTACACTGACCCATACGACTAGAAATCTCATATAGGAGATGTCCTTTATTTTGAAGATAGACATGGTTAGTTTGCGAAGTCGCATATGAATGCACGGTCGCATAATCTACATAGGTATATATAAATATATTGCGACTTTAGAAGTAGCAAGTGTGATTGGACTGAGCAGTTTTCCGAGCGTAGGTGGTCCCTTAATAGATCTTTCAGACTTTTAAGGCGCATGCTACGCGAATGCTCGAGTCTCACTCCATCCACTGGGATATATTTCACCGTCATCGTAAGATACGAGATGATGTCAAACTAGGTGACATAGAAGTGTTGCAAAGCACATATATGTCTCAATGTGTGAGATCTGTTGACTGTATTCCTCTTCCACGAGGCGAGCATGCACCAAGATGCTATGGGTGTTGAGCTTTTACCAGGTTGTAAACTAGATTAAGTGTTACTCTAGTGCAAGTGGGAGACTGAAGGGAATATGCCCTAGAGGCACTTAATAAACTTTGTTTATTGGCAATATCTCAATCGTTCATTATATGTTTTACATCATGCTATAACTGTATTAAGCGGAAACATTAATACAGGTGTGGTAGATAAACAACCAGGTCTCTAGTAGCCTCTACTAAGACTAGTTTCGTTGCGCGATTGATGATCGAGGTTTTCCGATCATAGGGCATGACGCCGGTCGGCAATGGGAGTCATATCGTTAGGTGTAACGATGTGATGGACATACCCAGTATTTGTAGGACTTAGTCGTTACGCCTTAAGACCGTGAGATCAACTCTTATTGTTATCCCTGGAAGATACTTTGATCGCACCAAATGTCGCATCTTATCTAGTGTGACAATAACGGTGATACTTTTGGGTATCGGAAAGGGGTAGTTGAGACGAAGGGTCCACAGCGGGATTTGTCAGTCCGCATAGCCGGATAGATACTCTAGGGCCCACTCGGTGAGATTATGTCAAATGAGTTTGCAAACATGTGACTAGGTCACCAGCTGACATAATATCATAGACGAGTAGAAGATAGCGATGTCGGTAACGAGATCATGCTAGGTATGGAGATATCTGAGAATGATGCTCGGACACGCTAAGTATCGCCATGACAAAGGGTTTAAAACTATACGTCCAGGTTTGATAGATGAAAGTCATTTGTTATATCACAGGGATTAATTCATGGGGTCCAGGCCTACGAGTTAGTCGTCGATCATAGAGGAGTCTTGATCGTACCTGTTATTATATCGAACCGCTAGGGTAACACACTTAAGGGGTTTCGACAAGACAACCGGAAAGGAAAGAGATCACCGGGAGCGTCCCGGGAGGGGTCCGATGGAGATCGGGCAGCGCCGAAAGTGTTTTCGGAGCTAGGAAAATTTTTATATATTATGTTTGATATTAATTAGTGTAATTAATATGCAAATATGATTTTATATATTTATTTTCGAATTTATTTAGGCTGATTTCCCTAAATGGGCCTTCTGGTCGAAAGAAGGCCCATGGGGGGGAAAACCCTCAAGGGAATTTTGTGGGGGAGGCTTGGCCGGCCTAGGTGGGCCAAATGGGGCCCACCTAGGGCCGGCGCACCCTCCCTAGCCGCACCAAGGCTGTGGGATAGTCCCACATTGCCTGGCTAGGGAGGTTGGCTCCCCCTGGGAGCTTATATAAGAAGGGGCACCCCTGGCCTTTTAATTCACCAATTAATTCCCAATTTCTCTCTGAATCTCGTGGTTCTCTTGACGGAGCCACGCCGAGTAGAGGAGGGGGATATCTTCCACCATAGCCCGCTGCCGCGCTGCTGGTGTTCCGGTCCAAGTCTTCCGCTGCTCGTCCTGGACTGGAGCTTCGGAGGCCGTCGTCTCCACCGTATGTGTGCGACTCCCTGCGAGGTGCTGCGCTAGCAGTACTCGGAGGCCTACTTCCTCCATCCGACCTCGGGGTCATCTTCGTCGTCTTCGTCGCGCCGAGTTCTCCGCGACCTAGAGGTCGGCTACGTCGTCTTCGTCGTCAACGCTTGTGCGGGAGCGTAATCCCCGCTATTCGGTCTACGAGGGTATGTATTCCGATCTCCGCCGTACTACTATATCTGCATAGTGTAGATCTTGGCTAGTTTAAGGATATCGTTGCTAGGAAAATTTTTGTTTTCTGCACACGATCCCCTTCATTTCGCTGTTGCTCTCGGTGGTGGCTTTCGAAAACTCCTGCAGAGGAAACATATATTTCTCAAGACAGACAAAAATATCAGGAAGCAGTTTATGAAGCAATGATGGTATCTCATAAGAAGACCCGGAGCGCAGCAAGCTACTGCTCCGACTCTTGGGTACTACTCGCTGCAAAAGTTCACTAGTAAGAAAGACCCGGAGCGCAGCAAGCTACTGCTCCGACTCTTGGGGACTACTTCAAAGAAACATTTCTATTGAGACAGGTTCCCTATCATGCAAGTACTAAGCATTTACCTAAGTAAAGTCTAAGCACTTGGGGACTACTAGAGGGAACATACCTGGTAGCGGAAGTGCAGATAGTTGCGTAGCTGAGATTCCTCCTTTCGCACCCTGGAGAGCCGCTTATGGATCCTCTCAAAAAGTTCTGGAAACTCCAAGGTGTTGTAAGGAGTTTCATCTTCAGATTTCGAGTCTTCGGTTTCCGTGACCTGTTCCTTGCCTGCGGCACGGGTAGCGGGCCCTTCCTCAGCCTTAAGTTCCGGCTCAAAGACCTTCGCCACGGAAGTTGAAGGCGCGGCGGGGTCTTGAAAGCCGGTGACCGTTACAGCGACATCCGGTTCTTCCGGAATGGCAGGAAGATCGGACTTCGGAGGGGTAGAAGAGTCTGGAACAGGGAGAGTCGGGTCAGACGGCTTCTCAGTTTGAGTCTCTTCAAACTCAGGCTCAGCTGGAGGGGTTGTGATAGCGTCAGGGGTTTCCTCATCACTAAGGACGGCTTGGGCTCTGGGAAAGTATAAAGACGTGAGGAACAGTAAGTGGGCTAAAGCAAAGACACGGTGTAAAGTAAAAATAGGATTTACCCCTTGTTGATGACAAAGTCAGAGGGGAGAACCTCTGAACCGGAACCTGAAGAGCAGGACATAGACCGGGATTCAGAAACCCGGAGGCAGCCCGCCAAAGGGTAACGTGCATCGGGGGAAGTCTGATGAGCGTTCCTCCCGCGGGGAGAAGGATTGTTTGGGATACCTGAGGAGAGCTCGTCGGAAGATGCGGACGAGCGAGTCCTTTGACGTTTAGGCGTCACCTCTTCCTTGTCCTGCGCAAACGGACAAGTTTGAGAGCCGGAAGCAGCTTCTAGAGCGATGAAACGAGAGCGTGGTATCAATTGTACCGCGTTACGGGCCCGCTTTGCTCCAGCCGGTGGAGAAGGGGGTGTCGGAGTGTTGGTGGAGTCTTGTTCACGTTGACCTGGAATGTGGGGAGTATGAGAAGAAGTGTTGTCTTCAAGATCGGCTTCTATGAGTTTTTTTCCAAAGCCGGTCCATGGAGTCAAGCTCACCTTCCCCTTCTTCCTCTTCTTCTAAATTTTGTTCCGACTCGTCTTCTTGGCCGGAGGAGACGGGCGTTTCATCGGCAGCGTTCCACCAGTCTTCAGTGGCCTGAGGAAGGAACAGAGGAGTTCATGATGGGTCATTGAAATACAGAAGGGATAAAAACAAGTATAAGAGTTAGAGGGGAGTAAGTTAAGTACCTTTGGAGCCAGGTTCTCGGAACTGAAGGGGAGGAGCCCGTCCATAGTTATCGTAGCGATAGACTCAGACAAAAGTTTCTTAGAAGTTCGTATGACTTCTTCATCGTCCGGCTCTTCAAAGGTGAACCGGAGACAATCAGAGGGAATGTTGGTGTAGTCGCAAATAAGCTTGGGTCGGATGGATAGTGGTTTTATACACCACCCGACCCAGCATTTGACCAGGTCGGTGCCTTTGAGGCCGTGGGCCTTGAGAGCTCGGATCCTGGAAAGAATGGGGGCCAAAGCCGCGCGGCTTTTGGCGTAGGAGTTGGTTGATTCTCCTAGCACGAGAGGCTCAGCGCGGAAACCCGGCAGTCTGGGTTGGCCCTTGGGAGATGTGTCCTTGCAATAGAAAAAGGTTGATTGCCAGGCTCGAGGGTGGTTGTTAAGTTTGAGAGCCGGAAAAAGGGAGTCTCGGCGAAGTTGAATTGCGACTCCTCCGCAAACGTTCAGAGGAAGAGTGGCAGAGGAACGTTGTGGGTTGCAGTAGAAAAAATCAAGAAAGAGGTCGAGAGAGGGTTCCATTTGAAGATAGTCTTCGCATAAAACGGTAAAGTTGGAGATGGAAAGAATCGAATTTGGGGCCAAATCTTGAGGCCTCAGGCTGTAGTAAGCGAGCAGAGTGCGGAAAAAGAGGGAACCCGGAGGTTTGAAGCCGCGATCGAGGTGATCGGCAAATATTACTACCTCACTATCTCGAGGAGCCAGCACGACCTCGTTACCCGGGGCGCGCCAGTGGATGATGTCTTGGGCTTGAAGATCGCCGGAATCCACTAAGTCCTGCAGCTTGGCGACAGAGATGGTTGATCCAGTCCAGCTCCCGGAAGCAGGTGCTGCGGCGCCGGCGCCAGAAGCGGAGGCACCAGCGGCAGCTTTGGCCTTCTTCAGGTTGGCCTTAGCAGCGGCGGCCGCGGCGGGGCCCTTGCTCGCAACTTTTTTCCCCATTAAAGGAAGTTGCCGAGATCTAGATCTAAAAGTGGAATGCGAGGAGATGGCTGCGGGGATGAATGCGGCACGGTTCTGGTTTTGAGCAGAAGAAGCAAGAGGACGGTGGCGCTAGCTAGCTCCGGCGAAGGTTGGAGAGCTCGAGCTTGGGAGTGACAGCGGCGGCGCTGGAGGAAGAAGAAGAAGAAGTGGGGGGCGCACGGGGGGAATGGTCGCTTTCTCCCCTATCCGCACTTATTTATATCCCAAGTGGGAGTTGACCAAGGGGCAAAACAGGAAGGATCCACGGATAATGATGACCTCGAGGAACCATATACGTGGTGCCAGATTTTGTACTTGACAGAGTCTTGGGTTCCCGAGACGGACGCACGACTCCTCGATTCTCGCGAAGGGATAAGCATTAAAAATGTCGTTGACCCTGGAGGTTGACCGACGTCTTCGAGGAAGCATAAAGAAAGCTGAAAATCCCTAAGTCTGGAAGTGGGAGTCGGCAGGCGATGACCGGGTTAGGAACGGGCCGCCAGAAAGAGCCGGCCAAACCGACACATGTGCGTTCACTTGCTTAATAAGTTGTTTATTGTTTTTCAGATGATAACCAGGACAAAAGAAGTGACGGCTTCCCCTAGATTATACCCAAATGTGTGAGGCGAAGCAAGTCAATTCCGATGTCCAAGTTATCCTGGGGGCTACTGTTGAGGGGATCGTAACCCGGTAGGCCCACCGACAGAGAAGACCCGCTGGCCTTGGTAAGAACCTGGGCCGGATTAAGCAAGAATGTGTGGGCCGAGACTCATGAGAGTCGGTATGCTGCGTGAGTCTTGGCCCGCACGCCAAGAAGAGTCAGGCTAGCGACCAAGTACAAGACGGAGTTCTAAGGCGAAGACCTAGAGGATTTAGAGTCCGGGTACGATTGTAACCCGGGTCACCCCTGTATGTCTAGCGAGACCCACCGCCTATATAAGGGGGTCTCCTGGTTCTTAGGAGGATAAGCTTTTACCAGATCGCAAGTACCACCATTGTAATCTCGAGACCCGTAAGCTAAGGCGCCGAGTCCTCGAAACCCATATCAATAAAGCAGTAGCAGGAAGTAGGTCTTTACCTCAAGACGAGGGGCCGAACCTGGGTAAATCCTTGTTTCCCCACGCCGTGCTAGACAAGCTCCTGATGTCAGAAGTCGCTATGTCCCACAACTCAAGTTTCCACCCGGAAACATCTGCCGTGACGATCCCACTAAACTAAGTATCGTTATGGCTAAAGGTTTAAGACTCGACGTCTAGGTTCGAATGACAAAGTTATTCGTTATCTCACAGGGATTAATTCTGGGTATCCAAGGTCCACGAATTAGTCATTGATCGAAGAGCTCGTCTCGATCATGTCTGGCGAGATCTCGAACCGCTAGGGTAACACACTTAAGGGGAGTCGACAAGTTTACCGGAAGAGAAATTAGAAAAGAGAAATCACCAGAAAAGTTCCGGGAGAGAATCCGAAGTCGTATCGGAGAACCGAAGATAGTTCGGAGAGTTTCGGAAAAGTTCCAGAAGAGAGGAAATTGTTTATATATGTTAAATTAATGTTAATTAGTGAATTAATATTATTTTAATGAATTTATAATGATTAAATTCGTATTTAAACATGCAGCCCACTAAATGGGCCTTCCCCGGAGGGGAGAAGGCCCATATGGGGGCCGAACTTCCTCCCAAGGGCCAAACCCACCAAGGGGTGCCGAATGGGCCCTAGGGGCCCATAGGGAGCCGGCCTCCCTCCCCCTTGTTGGTGCGGTTTGGGGTTTAGTCCCACCTTGACAATTTAGCAAGGTGGGGTGCCCCCTTTCTCCTATATATAGCACCTCTCAAATGAACCCAATCTCTCTCTCTTCTTCTCCTTGAAAACGTGATTCCTCCATTGGAGTTGCGCCAAGGTGAAGTTCTCCCCACCATACGCACACCGCCGTGCTGCTGGTCTTCCGGTCCAAGTCTTCCGCTGCTCGTCCCTGGATCGGAGCCCGGAGGTCGTCGTCTTCACCGTACGTGTGTGGATCCCTGCGAGGTACCACGCTAGTGGTGCTCGGAGGTCTTCTTCCTCTACACGACCTCGAGGTCGTCTTCGTCGGCTTCATTGACAACACTTGTGTGGGAGCGTAATCCCCACGTTTCGGTCTACAAGGGTATGTATATCGATCTCCTCTGTATTACTATATCTGCATAGTATAAATCCTGTCTAGTTTAAGGTTATCGTTGTTAGAAAAATTTTGTTTTCTGCCTGCGATCCCCTTCAGTGGTATCAGAGCCGATCTATGCGTAGATATAGTTGTACGCTTTTAGAACCCGTGTTTATCACGGGTGCATCGTTATTTTATTTGCTACCCTCTCGCGTGCACTTGCATTGTCGGCATCATTGAGTTGATGAAGCGGCCCGGACCGACTTTACGCGTACGCTTACGCGAGACTGGGTCCACAACTGACATGCGGCTTGTACCGTATATGTGGCTGGCGGGTGTCTGTCTCTCTCTTTAGTTGGCTTTGCATTTACAATGGAGGGCCCGAAAGAGATGAATAAACATGCAATTATTTGATCGTTGTTTTGGTAATAGGTTCGTTGGTATGAAACCTGTTCTATTTACGAAAGCCCCAAGCCACGTAAAATATGCAAAAGATAAAGTAGAAAGCGTCTAACTTTATCTTGCAGGGGGCAATGTGATATGGTCAAGGTAGGTTTGATAAATTTTTTATAAACCAACGGCGCAAGGACCATATCACGTCGCATTACATTTGATGTTATGTTGTTGTTTACATCTTATATTGTGTGTATATATATATGGTTATATATTAATTACACGGCGGTGGTAATATAAGATGATCCCTCCAAAATACCATTAGTGTTCTCTCTTTGGCGTGCACCACCAAGAAAGTTCTACGTTATGAGGGAGGCCGTGACGATCGGGTGTCAGACATATCGTCGTTCGCATATAGTGGTGTAAGACATGTTTGCACAAGCATATACGCTGAAGGTTATTATGGCGAGCCTAGCATGTACAGAAATGGCCTCAGAACACGGTAACCGAAAGGTTAAGCATGAGTCACAGAGTTGTTGTGATTGACATGTCGATGTCTACCTTTGAAGTTATGTTGTCGGCTCTGACGATGAGGGGTTGCATAATGGATGAGGATCGCGTAATCACTAAAACGATTAGAGGGATATTCGTTTTGAGTGGGAGTTCTAGTAGTTTTATTTTATTAAAACTTGAACCCTATTTTATAATGAACAAAGTCTTTATGTTTTGCAAAACCTTTGTAGATATTAACCAATGTAATAGCCTTCTTAAAAAAAATTAGGCGCAATCCTGCGATTGAGAAACTTAAAAGGTTGGATCCAAACTTCATAGTTTTATACTTTAGCTTGAGGATACTCCTTGTTTCGACCATTAGCTCTTTGTGATACAATACCCGCTAGGAGATAAACCCGGAGATTCCGCTAACAAAAGGATAATTTGGATTATCAAGTTTTTGTGCGGATAATATCATCATAGTTGACGAGGCGTTAACTCGACAAGTCCCAGGGTTGTGCACCCCGGGTTGATTGATGGGGAGAGAGATGAGTGCAAGGTGATCACGACGGCTGACAAGCGAGGTTTTACCCAGGTTCAGGCTCCCGGAGGATAACACCCTACTCCTGCTTGTCTGGTTATTGATGCGAGTAGCGATTACAATGGCGAGATTCTGATCTCGCTAGGGTTTATCGTGGTGGTTATGAGCGTGTCCCCTAGGACGGGCAACCCTCCTGGCTTTATAGGTAGCCAGGTCTCGGGTGGTTGGTACAGATACGGCAGGTTACAAGACCTAACCGAGTTGGACTAGGATACGTGGTACCCCGAGTGGGCCTTCTGTGGGCCTTTCCATCCTTGGCGCGGCCCAGGTAGCATCATCGTGGGCTACCCGCAAGGCAGCCCCACGTCAGTAGCCCCCGAGTGCTTGGTCGAAGCGTAGAGTCGGATAAAGGACTCCTTCCTCCTGGACGCGCCGCTGGATTGCTTGATCTTGAGCTTGAACTCGATTTCTTCAGTCGAACCAGCCACTCCCGATGGGAGTAATCTGTGCAGTCGAATTACTTTGCCTTCATCTTCTTGTGAAGCTTGCTTCTACTCAGCCTGTTTGGCTTACTTGTGGATGGATTCGGCTGCTCGAACTTACTGCGTTGCCACTCGAATGGTTTCTTCGGGTGCTCGGATCATTGGCTGATCCTACCTTGTTGACTTCTGCTGTGAAGCTTACCACTCGAACAACTCTGTCGTGTTGACTCAGTTGTTTTTGGAGCCGTTGTCTTGATGACGTCACTGATGACGATCTGTTGCACGCCACTGCGCCCGATGGGACGTGACGTGGTGGGCCCCGCTGTCAGAGCTGACCGCGGTCCACAGTTGTCACGTCTCCGAAGTGGGCGCGAAATTTGCGCGGCAGGATGACGACGCCTCGGTTTTCGTGCGTAGTGGAAGAAGTGGGCGGTGACGGTTGGTTTCTCCGTGCGACACGTGGACGGCTGGATGTGCCCGCTCGGAGCCCTTGTCCAATGGACGGTTGAGATGCTGATCTTCGAGGCATAAGTACTGTGTTTTGACGTTTGGGACTTCATCTTCCCCAATCGCTATGTGCTTCCTTTCCTCCTGCGCTCTACCATTTCCGCCGCCATCCCGAGCTCCGAGCAATCCGTCCACACACCTTGCGAACTTGGCAATGGGCAAGCCGAAGAGCGCCGCTGGCTCCTCCGCCGCCGCCGATGACGCCGGGGTGATGAAGAAACCTGAGGGCGACTGGCAGAGGTCCTCGATGAAGAAGACCGATGTGGAGCTGTTCCGCGCGCAGGGTCTGCTGCCACCTGCCGACCAAGTCCAGGTACGCGTCCCTGGCAAGGAAGTCTTCCCCACTCCCCGCGATGGGGAACGCGTTTGCTTCGCGGACTTCCTTCCGCGAGGCTTCGGGTTCCCCATGCACGATTTCGTGCGCAGTCTCCTGTATGCCTATGGGGTTCAGATCCACGATCTGACCCCCAATGGCGTCTTGAGCATCGCGGGCTTCATCGTGCTCTGCGAGTGCTTCTTGGGTGTCGCCCCCCACTGGGCGTT
Organism: Poa annua; assembly: GCA_026929855.1. NCBI lineage: Eukaryota > Viridiplantae > Streptophyta > Magnoliopsida > Poales > Poaceae > Poa > Poa annua. The sequence goes on from CM049428.1 coordinate 50,097,752, forward strand.
GTGGAAGTCGCTCTTCCTCGTTCGCAAGAACGTGGGGAAGAGCGGGTTGACCTTCCCAGTGGGCGGCTTCGGAATCCAGGTGCGCGGTGACACCGCGTACTTTCAGATGAAGAAGTCCGACTCCGTCCAAGGATGGCGCCGGAGGTGGTTCTACGTCCAGTCGAACCAAGACGGCCTGGACGCGTTCGACAGCGGGCGTGGACTGAGGAAGACCGGCGCCTAGGCGCACCCGCTGTCCGCCGTGGAGAAGGAGGCCACGCGGCCCCTGCTGGGCCTGCTGCACGATCTGACCCAGACCCTTGGGCGCGAGGCGGGTGGTGTCTTTCTGATGGCCACCTTCTTCCGTCTTCGGGTGCAGCCGCTCAGCGCCCGGCCTCACCCGATGTGGGCCGCCGAAGGCGTCAGCGCCCAGCCGCTGGATGATGAGGAGGTGGAAGCCAGCGTCAGGTCCATCACCAACCTCCGAGCCGCGGACACGTGCAACGTCAAGTGCCAGATTTCTCCTTACGGGGCCTCGAACCCCGTTCCTGAGGTAAGTCTTGTCTTGTTTTCTTTCTGTCCTTGTTCGACTTGAGTCTACCTTTCTTTTTGATTCGACTCGTGTCTACTTGCTGCAGGGTCGAGCTCTGTTCATCAGCTTTCCTCCCCTCCCTGAGAACGGACCCGACGATGAGTCGAAGTTTGTCGAGGAGGAGGACGAGGACGAAGAGATTCCCTCCGCGCCTTCTCCCCGCGACGAGGTGGAGGAGGAAGACGAGGTGGAGGAACCCGCGCGGAAGAAGCGGAAGCTTCGGAGTCGCGGCGAGTTTGCCACTGCGTCGTCACCTGCCCGGGATGTGGACGTTGCTGAGGAGGAGGTCGTCGTGACGTCTCCGGGTGCGCGGTCTTCGGGTGGCTGGGAGGAACCTCTGAACGTTCCTCCAGTCAGCTCCGCAGCGCCACGCTCGTTCGCGCGGATGCCTTCGCCTTCCCTGGAGAGCTACGACGACGCCGGCACCCCCAGGTGAGCTTCTTTTGCAATGTGTCCTTCGAGTTGTACTTTGCGGTTTCGACGTTTTGATTCGACAGGAGTTCTTGGTTTTGCTGCAGCCATCGTTCTGACGATGTTAGCTCACATCCGCCCCTTCGACTGGGTTGGGGACGCCGGTGGTGGTGGAGAAGGTGCGTGCTGAGCCTGCCGGTATTGCATCATCTAGCCGCGTACCTCCTTCGACTGTGGAAGACCTTGAACTCCTGGACCACGTAAGTCTTTCATGCTTTTTCTTGCGTTCTTGATTTTTCATCGGGTGCGCGATCAGCACTCCCGATGGGAGTAGCCCCCGAAGGTGTGGGTGACTAGTATAGTCGCCCACAACTTTATTGACATCTTGCTTTTGTTTCAGCCGTACTATCGCCAAGAGCTCGACGCAGCCGCGGCTTATGTTCGCCTGGAGAAAGAGAGGGACCAACTGCGTGCCTCGCTGGACCAGGCTACTGGGCGGGTTGATGAGCTTGAGAAGCCTCTTCACGAGTCTCGAGAGCGGGAGCTGGCGCGGGTCGCCCAGGAGAAAACTCAAGTTGGTCGTCTCCTTTCACTCGCCGGTGTACTTGGGGGTAAGTTTCGGCTTGACGCCTACTGAGTCTTTGTTCTTTTTCTTATCCTGACTTTGAATTTTCTGCGCAGAGACTTGCGGTGGAGCTCCTCCAAAAGATGCGTCGAGCGACATGGTGGACCTGGCGACCGCTGTTGGCTTCCTCGACCGGGTCTGTGCCTATGCTTCAGACGCGCTGAAGAAGTCTACAGCCGCGTTGCAGAAGTCGGCTGGAGCCCTCGCCGTGGTGCATCAGAGCATCTTTCCGAGCGACCGGCCGCCGGCAACCGTGGACGCCCTGGCTGCGCCGTTTGAGGACGCGACCACCATCGCCGACTTCACGCGGTCGCAGACGGTACGCGGCTCCGAGCTCACCTTCCAGCTCCTGTTAGGCCATCAAGTTCCAGGTGACTTCGAGAAGGTCGTCAGCGGTTTTCCTCGCAAACCCGATGGCCGGACCGCGTCACTGAGTGGCGTGAAGGAGCGTGCCTCGCAGTTGGCCACGCAGCTTGTGGCGCTCTTCGACAGGGCCCTTGCTAAGGCGACTGAGGCGGCTGCCGCTCGGAAGGGCCGCTCCCGGTCGCAGTCCGCGGCCTTAGAGTAGGCGTAGTTGTAGGAATGCGGCAGTCGCCGCGATCTGTATTTTGAACTTCATGCTTGTAATGAATATTGCCCTGTCGGGTCTTTTGGTCTTCAATATTGATTTTGCTGGCTTTATTTCTTCTGAGTTGATCTGTGCTTCGTAGTCGCATGATTATATTGACTCTGCGTATCCCTGGCAGAGTGCTGCGCGCGATGATGCTCCGCCTTCTCCAGTTGCCGAGCCGAGTGGCGCGGCTTCTTCTTCGGGTGCTCGCCGTCGTCGGGCGGCGCCGGCCCCTCCACGCAGTGTAAATGATCAGCGGATAATCACATATCTGAAGAACAAGGTGGTGGAGCTTGAGGCGACCCTGAAGAATGCGGAGCGGCTGCTGCACCGTTATCAGTCGCATCCCACGGCGGAGTTCTCGCGACTTGAGGATTTTTTGCTTGGGGAGATCGACCTGATCAGTCGGCAGCTGCAAGGTATGTATCCTTTTGGCGGCTGCCGTCCTTGTTGGCTTTCCTTCTCGTTCTGACTTGCACTTTATGTGCGTAGATGTTAATCCCGACTGGGAGGCCGAGCGGCCTCGCGTTGAGGAGCGAGTCGCCCGAGAGGCGTCCGACGACTCCTACGAAGCTCGACAGTTCTGGGTGAACCAGTCTAGGGGGCGCGTCCTTGCCACCATGCTTGATCGTACGTGGCGCGCTTCTTTTCTTCTGGAGAGCTGCCGGAAGACACTTTGGCACATCAATCGTGTGTACTTCCCGCATAATGCGCAGCCGAACGGGTTGTCTGCCTTGTTGGAGAGATTCCGCGATGGTGAAGGGTTGAAGGAGGTCGTCGACGCCCAACTTGTGGCTGGTGCGAATGCGGCGTTGGCATACGTCCGGATGCACCGGCCACATCTCCCGCTTGAGAGGGTGCTTGAAGGCCTGCCGGGTGACGACGACTTCGACGAGACCTTGGCGGCTGCGCGTCGGATTATCCGGCAGGTTCAGGACCTGAGCGAGCGCCTTGTAGGGCCCCTTGATGCGCCGAAGGCTGAACCTGCAGTTTAGAGTAGCTGTCGTCTGGTGTACAGGGTTAGCTATAAGGGGCAGATGTGCCTGTGTAAGTATGATAACAGATTGAAATACTTTCGAGTTTATGAGAATTGATCTTTTTACTCGAAAGTGAGAGTGTCTGATTTGATTTGCAACCTGTATGGCGCAGTCGCCTAGTATGCTAGGCAGCGGCCTAGGTTTTTCAAGTGTAACCTGTATGCCGCAGTCTCTGATTTTATCAGGTGGCGACTTAGGATTTTCGTAACTTGACATGTATGGCGCAGCCCCCGAGTCGCTCGAGTGGTGGCCTAGGATTTTGGCTAAGACCTGTCTGGCGCAGCCCTCGAGTAGGTCGAGTGGCGGCCTAGGATTACAAGTGTTACCTGTTTGGCGCAGCCCCCGAGTACGTCGGGTGGTGACCTAGGATTTGGAACTTGACCTGTGCAGCGCAGCCGCCGAGTGGGTTCGAGTGGCGGCTGAGGATTTTTCTGAGAAGGCTTGTTTGGCGTAGCCCCCGAGTAAGTCGAGTTGTAGCCTAGGGTTACAAGTGTGACCTGTGTGGCGCAGCCCCCGTGTGTGGCGGGCGGCGCCCTAAGATTTTGAACTTGACCTGTATGGCGCAGCCCCCGAGTCGGTCGAGTGGCGGCCTAGGATTTTTGACTTTATGCTTGTATGGCGCAGCCCCCGAGTAAGTTGGGTGGCGGCCTAAGCTTTTATTTCAACCTGTGTGGCGCAGCCCCCGAGTAGCTCGGGTGGCGACCTAGGATTTTGGCCATGCGTGTATGGCGCAGCCCCCGAGTGGTTCGGGTAGCGACCTAAGCTTATATTTCAACCTGTGTGGCGCAGCCCCCGAGCGGTTCGAGTGGCGGCCTAGGATTTTTTAGCTTCCTCTGAGTGACAGGTAAAGGAGACAGAATTTCTTTAAATCACTTTATTAATTCCTGCGAACAGGCCGCCTCATTAAAACCCTTCCAGTCCCCTCAGGTACCCTGGTAAGGGAAAGAGTGCGTCTGAAACCTGCCGCGCTGATTTTCTTGTACAATGGTTGTTTTGAACTAGGCGTAGAACCGGCGGAGTTGTGCTACGTTCCATGGGTTACTGCAGTCTGCTCCTCTCTTCGAGTCCTTTAGGCGGTAATCTCCATTGCCTATTGCTTCTGTTACGATGTACGGGCCCTCCCATGGGGAAGCGAGCTTGTGTATCTTCTTTTGCTTGAGTCGAAGAACCAGGTCGCCTGCAGCGAACGCTCTTGGTCGCAGCCTCCGAGTGTGATAATTGCGCAGGTCCTGCTGATACACGGCTGATCGTGCCAGGGCGATGTCTCGCGCTTCATCCAGGGTGTCTCTGCTGTCTTCGAGTGCCTCCTCTGCTTCCGACTCGTCGTAGGCGACTACTCTCGGTGCATCGAACTTGATGTCGCAGGGGAGGACCGCTTCTGCACCGTACACCATGAAGAATGGAGTGTACTGGGTGGATCTATTCGGCGTTGTTCGCAGACTCCAGAGGACCGATGGCAGTTCTTCCACCCATGCGCCCGCTGCGCGTTTTAGGGGCACGCGCAGTCGTTTCTTGATGCCGTTGCAGACGAGGCCGTTGGCTTTCTCCACTTGTCCGTTGGACTGCGGGTGCGAGACAGACGCGTAGCTGAGCTTGATCCCCTGCTCTGAGCAGAAGTCCTTGAATTCTTCGGCTGTGAAGTTCGAGCCGTTGTCCGTGATGATCCCGTTTGGTACCCCAAATCTGAAGATGATTGATCTGATGAAGTTGACCGTTGTGGATGCAGTTGAACTTGTGATGGGCACGGCTTCGATCCACTTTGTGAACAGTCGACTGCAACCAGGAGGTGAGTGTGACCTCCGGGTGAGGATTTCTTCAGTGGGCCCACCATGTCCAGACTCCATTGGGCAAAGGGCCAGGCTAATGGTATTGTTTTGAGTTCTGATGCTGGGGCGTGCGGCTTGTTGGCAAATTCCTGGCACCCCGTGCATTTCTTCACCAGCTCCTCGGCGTCCTGCATGGCTGTCAGCCAGTAGAACCCGGCTCGTAGCGCCTTGGCTACCAGTGCCCGACTGCTGGCGTGATGCCCGCAGATACCCGCGTGGATGTCGAGTAAGATGGCTTGGCCGTCGACTGGATCTATGCACCTTTGCAGGATTCCTGAGATGCTTCTTTTGTAGAGTTCTCCGTTGATGACGGTGAAACTTTTGGAGCGTATGATGATGCGCTTTGCTTCGACTAGGTCGGCTGGCAGCTTCTGATGTAGTATGTATGCCAGGTACGGTCCTGTCCATGTGGCTTCGACTAGCATGACTTCCATGGGGACCTTGTCTTGACTTGGCGGGTTGACATCGCCTTTTGTTGTTGTAGTGCTTGCTGTACTCTGAGTCTTGATGGATCTCTACGTGATGCACTCGAGGAAGACGCCGGGTGGGACTGGCACCCTGTCTGAGCCCATGTTGGCGAGGACGTCGGCTTCCTAGTTGCTTTCACGGCCGATGTGGCGCAGCTCGCAGCCGTCGAAGTTTCCTTCCAACTGATTGTAGAGGTCTCTGTAGGCGATCATGTTGTCAACGATTGCGTCGCAGGACTTCATGGTTTGCTGTACCACTAGGTGGGGGTCGCCGTAGATCATTAGGTGCGTGGCGCCGCAGTTCTTGGCCATCCGCATGCTGTGGATCAGGGCCTCGTACTCGGCTTCGTTGTTGGACGGCGTCGGAAAGTCCATCTGTAGGACATACTTGAGCTTATCGCCTTTGGGGGAGATGAGCACGACTCTTGCCCCGGCTGACATGAATTTCTTGGAGCCATCAAAGTACATTGTCCATGCATTGGACAGGTCGGGGACATTTGGTGGCTGGGCTTCTATCCACTCAGTGGTGAATTCCGGGAGAACTTGGGCCTTGATGGACTTCGGGTGAGCATACTTCAGCCCCCATGGTCCTAGTTCACAACCCACTTGGCGACTCGTCCTGTCGCGCGCTGGTTTGTGAGAATGTCTGCTAGTCCAGAGGAGCTTACCACCGTGATCGGGTGCTCGGAGAAGTAGTGGACGACCTTTCTGGAGGTCATGAAGACTCCGTATGCCAGCTTCTGGTAATGAGGGTAGTTCTATTTGGACAAGGTGAGTACTTCGCTGAGGTAGTAGACGGGCCTCTGCACCGGGTGACTGTGCCCCTCTTCTTCGCGTTCGACTACGAGCACCGTGCTTACCACCCTGTTTGGTGCTGAGACGTATAGGTACAGCGGCTCATTTTCCAGTGGTGCCACGAGGACTGGAGAGGTTGTCAGTGTTTTCTTGAGATGGTCGAATGCGTCCTGCGCCTCTTGTGTCCATTCGAACTTGTCTGCCTTCTTCATCAGTTGGTAGAAAGGTAAGGCTTTCTCTCCCAACTTACTAATGAACCGGCTGAGAGCTGCGACTCGGCCAGCTAATCGTTGCACCTCCCTGAGCTTGGTTGGTGCTGGCATTGTGAGTATGTTCTGCACCTTCTCGGGGTTTGCTTCGATTCCTCTTGCGGATACAAGGTACCCTAATAGTTCTCCGGCTGGTACGCCGAACACACACTTCTCTGGGTTGAGCTTGATCTGATACACGTCCAGTGCGGCGAAGACCTTTCGGGTAGTAACGACGATGTCGTCGACGTAGACTTGGACGATCTGCCCGATTAGCCCCTTGAGGCATGCTTGCATTGTCCGCTGGTACATGGCACCTGCGTTCTTTAACCCGAACGGCATCGTGTGGTAGCAGAAGACGCCGTCGGGTGTGATGAAGGCTGTCTTCTCTTCGTCCTCGACTTTCAGCCTGATCTGCTGGTAACCTGAGTAGGCATCCAGAAAGGATAGGCGTTCGCAACCTGCAGTCGAGTCGATGATCTGGTCTATCCGCGGGAGCGGGAAGTGGTCCTTGGGGCAGCATTTGTTGACTGCGGTGAAGTCAACGCACATGCGCAGTTTCTTCGTCTTCTTTTTCTCAACTAGAACCGGGTTGGCGACCCAGTCCGAGTCCTTGATCTCTCGGATGAACTTGGCGTGCAGTAATCTGTCGACTTCCATGGTGATCGCGTCTCGTTTGGGTCCTGAGAAGCGTCGCATGGATTGCTTGACTGGTCTTGCGTCCTTGTGGACTTTCAGAGAATGCTCGGCGAGTTCCCTGGGTATCCCTGGCATGTCAGAAGGTTGCCATGCAAAGATTTTCCAGTTCTCACGTAGGAACTCGACGAGCGCGCCTTCCTATGCGGGGGTCAGACTCGATGAGACCTTGACCGTCTTTCCGCTGTCAGTCGGATGGACTTGGTGGGTGACAGTGTCGTCATTCGTGTTGAACGCTGCGTCTTTGGCGGGCTTCTTGCGAGCCGGGAAGATGGTCTTGTCATTGTCGGCTGATATTGCCTTGAAGTGCTCTTCGACGCCGAAGAACTCGGAGATCTTGGCGAACTCGCGGTCGCAGCTGTTGGAGAGCCCGAAGTCGCCGCGGACGGTGATCACTCCTTTCGGCCCGGGTAATTTTATCATCAGGTAGGCGTAGTGGGGTACCGCCGTGAACCTCGCAAAGCTTGGGCGTCCGAGGATGGCGTGGTATTGTGACTTCCAGTCGACGACCTCGAAGTCTATCGACTCCTTCCTGAAGTGCTCGGGTGTACCGAGGATGACGTCGAGTGTGATTGTTCCCATGGGCGTGATTGCTTGCCCTGGTACTATGCCGTGGAAGGTGGTCTCCGATTCCGGCAATTTCTCTGTCGACCTGTTCATTCGTCTGAGGGTATCGGCGAATATGATGTTGATGCCGCTGCCTCCGTCCAGGAATACCTTCTTCAGGCTGTAGTCGTCGATCAAGGCCTCAATCACAAGTGCGGCGTGCCCGGGTCGGACTACCTCCGCTGGGTGATCTGCCCTGGAAAATGTGATTGGTGTCTCCGACCCGCGCAGGTAGTCTGGTACCGCGCGCGGGCTGTTGATGGCTTGAAGTACTTGGCGTGTGATGATTTTCTGCCTCCTGTTCGACGGGGGTCCCTTCTGGATCATGTTCAGCTGTCCCCGTGCGGATGGGTACGTGTCGGCTGCTGCCGACGGACCTTGCTGCTGCTGTTGCGGCTGGGGGAACGCTCCTGCCGCCTGTACTTGGTTGTTGTTTGCGGGTGCTGCCTGGATGGCTAGCTGCGGTGCCGCTTGTATGGCCTGCACCGGGGCGATGATTTGCTGCATGGCATGGTAGATCTTTCTTGCTTTGCGGCAATCTTTTAACAGGTGGTTTCAACCCCACTTTCCTGTTGCCGGGTTGCGGAACGAGTGATGCTTACAGGGTTGCATCAGTTCCTCTGCTGGGGTCAGCGGGCGCTTCCACTCGCGCTTCTGACTTCCATCATTGTGGTCGATGCTGCTGCTGCTGCCACGGTTGTACTGACTCGAGCTGGGCTGCCGACTTTGCTCGTACTGTCGGCTGCTGTCACGCTTGTCCTCGCGGGGGGTTTCATAACCCGCCGCTACTAATTCGATTGAATCGTGGGTGTAACGTGCCTTCTTCTTTTGACGTGCCTCGCGCCAGTTGCTTGTTTCGCCTTCCTTTTTGGGAGAAGTTTCGCGGACATAGTCCTCTCCTTCGGCCCATTGGTTGGCTGTCTTCATGAGTTCTATTGTGGTCTTCGGCTGGAGCCTACCGAATTCCTCCCGGAGGTCGCGGCGAGCGACGCCATGCATGAAGGCGTCCATCACTCGATCCTCTGATACGGGTTCCATGGTATTACGGAGGAGTGTCCACCTCTGGATGTAAGAGCGGAGCGACTCATCCTTCCCTTGCTTGCAGGCCTGCAACTCGATGTAGGTCGTCGGCCTGGCGAATGTTCCTGAAAAACTCTTGATGAAGTTGTCCTGGAATTCCTCCCATGTTCGGAAAGAGTCTTTGGGTTGGCTTGTGAGCCACCCGCGTGCCGAGTCTGTCAACATGAGCTGGATGTACTGCATTGATGTAGTCGACGTTCCGCCTTGACAGGTGCAAGTGATGAGGATGTCTTTGAGCCATAGCTTTGGGTCTTGCTTCCCGTCGTACTTTGGTGTGCCAGCCGTCAACTTGAAGCCTTTAGGCATGCGGGTGTCGCGGATGTTGAAGCTAAAGCATGCCGCGCCACACGGCTCGAAGTCGCGGTCGGCGTGGTTGTCCGCGTGTGCCACGCTAGCCGAACGCTCCTTGCGGTTGCGGTCCACCGTCTTCTGTGTCAGGACGTCACGGAGGTCCTTGACTGGCTGTCGCTGCGCCGCTGGGATGCCCGACGTTGTTGGTTCAGTAGCTCGGTTGCTTGGCCCCTTGGCCGCCAGAGCTTCTTCGATTGCCCTTATGGAGGCAATTTGTTGCTTGTGGAGAAGGGAGCGCGCGTCCCCCTCCGGTGGCTGCGTGAGCCGGAGGTATGTCTCGACTGATATCAGGGCGGCATTCGCCGTCTTTGGGACGGGTATCCCGTTTTCATCTTTGGTGACGAAGGACGAGTCGAGGTTACGGGTGAGCCTTGTTCGATCAGCTTCTGCCATGTGGGGGACACGGGCTCTGGTTCGCCGTGCTCCCTGGTTCACCTCTGTGGAGGATGTGAAGGAAAGGGCGGCTCGCCTGGCACTCGATGCATCCGCGTCCCTTTTGCGCCTGAGGAGTTCGGCTTTTTCGGCGCGAATTCGTTCGCCTTCCTTGCGTAGCAAGTACTGGACCGCCAGGTGGTCTTCTCGAGGTGCGTTGGGTGGCGGGAACGTGCCCTCGTCCACATGCTTCATGGCTTGGATCGCCATGTCCCGCGTGATGACAAGTTTAGTCTGGTCCGGCATGTCCACCTCCAGCGGATATGCGGGTTCGTCTTCGTCGTCATGCGGCGCTATGCCGGCCATGAAGACTTGCTTGGGGTAGACTCGAATTGGAGAGTTGGTGCTGCCGCTGCTGCTTCTGTCGCCCGCTTCTTGCTCGGGGTCAAAAATTGCCGCAATGTGGCGCGCGGCGCACCCGCTGTCGCGTCTCTTCGCGATTGTCCATGTACTCGCACTCGCCGGGGCGAGTGCGATTGGCTTGGGATAGACTTGAGATTTCCACGAAGACGAGGGCGCGCGTGACATGGCTGTCAGACGCGGGCCCCTGGTCTCCTGTGCGGGTGCGACGGTGGGGGCGGATCTTGACTTGATCGACCGCGCGACCGAGGTTGGGGTAGTAGACTCGATTCGCACGGCCGTTGCCGAGATTGTCGGTGTAGATGTTCTCTTCGCGGGTGCAGCTGGCGCGACCCCTGCGGGTACAGCAGATGCGATCTTCGCGGGTTCGGCGGTCGCGACCTCCGCGGGTACAGCACATGCGGTCTCAGCGAGTCCGGCAGTCGCGATCTCCGCGGGTGCGGCAGATGCGATCTCGGCGGGTCCAGCGGTCGCGATCTCCGCGGGTGCGGCAGATGCGATCTCGGCGGGTTCAGCGGGCGCGATGGTCGGCGATTTTGGTGACGCCGTCGCGCGTAGCGCAGTAGTCGTAGACCTGAGTATGCCACGACTATCGATGCAGCAGAATATGGAGCCGAAGGTAATGCGTATACCTTTGTCCAGATCGGCGTACACCGATTGATGAGCTGGCGAGTGGATGACGTACTCGAAGGAGCCGAATCGGATCGACTCCCTGATGGCGGATGCGCCGATCTTCATTGCGGATGGAGCCGGTGCGACCATGATCCTAGCACTTGTTGGAGTTCCCACAGACGGCGCCAATTGACGAGGCGTTAACTCGACAAGTCCCAGGGTTGTGCACCCCGGGTTGATTGATGGGGAGAGAGATGGGTGCAAGGTGATCACGACGGCTGACAAGCGAGGTTTTACCCAGGTTCAGGCTCCCGGAGGATAACACCCTACTCCTGCTTGTCTGGTTATTGATGCGAGTAGCGATTACAATGGCGAGATTCTGATCTCGCTAGGGTTTATCGTGGTGGTTATGAGCGTGTCCCCTAGGACGGGCAACCCTCCTGGCTTTATAGGTAGCCAGGTCTCGGGTGGTTGGTACAGATACGGCAGGTTACAAGACCTAACCGAGTTGGACTAGGATACGTGGTACCCCGAGTGGGCCTTCTGTGGGCCTTTCCATCCTTGGCGCGGCCCAGGTAGCATCATCGTGGGCTACCCGCAAGGCAGCCCCACGTCAATAGTCTAGTGTATGCTATGATCTCTGCCATAGAGAATTAACGGTGGGTGCGAGTTGTTAGATTGCGAACATATGAGATGATCGCTAACCTCAGGATACACCTAAAGTTGGGTTGATGATGTTTATCAGTACGTTGACTGTTTTTCTTCTCAACCAAGATGGAAGAAAATGCACGCATTGAAGGAGCACGTGGCAGTCATACTTGATGACACTGGTCATACTCTATGACATTGGTCATACTTGATGACATTGAGACGCCTCGCTCAGCACGATCACTGGATGACAGACAACGTTGCCAGATGCAAATGCTTTGTCATAGACTATGTCATGCAAGGGGAATCGTTCACCTTCATGGTTCTTGATTGTGTTGGAAGAATCAAGAAGATGAAACAGATCGCCGGGAAGTCATCAATGATGATGGTGTATATATGATATACACGTTATGAATGTTTTACCTAAGCAAGTACTCGCAGTAGTGACTAAGTTTTTGATACTAGTCATGTTTTATGAAAACCATATTTACTACTTGAGTAGCTTGGAAGGATGAGCCGACAATGTGTGTTGATGATGGCAGACAAAATGTTGTGATGGCCGTAGACACTCTCCACCTCTAGATCTACCATTTGAATAAATTCTTTTATGATCGCATGTTATTATGATCGTTATAAGTGTGTTTCCTCTAGCGAGATGATTGTTCATATATGTTAGTGACAAAACTGTTGTCCTATATTTATGAAGTTATGATCATAAGCCGATTTGAATTTAGATGGTAGAAGCTCCCACATTCATAATATTAATGCCAAAGGATACAAACTTAATAAAGACACCACATTCGTGTGGCACTACCGTTTAAGTCATGTCAATGTTATAGTCAATGAACAAGCTCCATACGGCTGGATCTACAAGTCCTTAAATTTGATCTTTTGACACTTGCAAGATAACTAAGACACCGTTTTCGGAAAGCGGGCATATAACTTATTGATAATCATGCATATAGATGTATGTGGATCAATGAAGTAATTAACGTGTAGTGGAGACCTTTATTTCGTAAACTTCACTGAACGTTTTGAGTATAACTTGTTAAGAATCATGCATATATGGGTGTATGTGAATCAATGAAGTACTTTAACGTATAGTGGAAGTCTTTATTTCATAGACTTCATGAATATTCCGAGTAGATATATGGATATCCACTTAAGAAATGTTAGTCTGGAAATTTTGATTCGATCAAACAAGTTCAGAATGAAGTAGGAAAATAAATTTAACATGAAAAATCAAATTCCTACGATACATATCGAGGAAATAAAGATTTGAGTTATAATGTTGGCATATCATTGGAAGACTTGTGAGAAGAGTTCCACAAATTACGTCGCATGGAATACCATAGTGTTATGGTATGTTAGGACGTCGTAATCACACCCTATCGGATAGTGTGTGGTAAATAAATCTCTTATCGAATTATTGTGAGCATTAGGAGTCATGTGGTAGAAACATAACATTCACGTTAGATAATAGGGAAACCATGTAAATCCATGGAGACAATACCATATAAGTGATGGCATGACTTTTAGCCTAGATTGTCGTTTCAGCAATTTAGTGTTTCGATGTGATCAAACCTAAAATGGATAAATCTTTCTAGTGTACCGTACCTAAAGAATTAGTTGGGTACATGTCTCACGACATAGGCAAAAACGTTGCCAGAATATACCTTGCAAAAGAAATAGTTTCTTGTCCAAGGGTATAAGTGGAAAGAAAGTAGAGCAAGACGAAGTTAATGAACTTTCTCTCCAGACATCAGAGTTGCGCAACGGAAAGTGTTTCCGGTGTTATGCTCCTCAACTGGAAAGAAGCTGATAATAAAGATCATGATACTCTGAGCTCATACTAAGAACGTAGGCGTACGAGGTTGTGTTCCACACTATGTGGTACGACAATCTTATTATGAAGGTCATGTTAATGGAGTATGACAGACCTACGAACTACGAAGAAGAGATGGTAGACCTAAGTCCGAGAAATGGCTATGAGTCATATATGATCCGAGATAAAATCCATGTACGATTACCAGGTAATGACTTGGGAGATCTTCTTGATGGCATCTAAGCTGTTAATAGAATACGGAATTTTATGAGAGAATAGACACCGATAAGAATCGATTTGTCGTGAAACAGTTCCGACAGATTCAAAAGTTGACCACAACGAGATTTTGTCTCAAGTGGCGAAGCCTAAATCTATTCGGGGTCGTTTAGCAATTACTATAATTTCAAATTGAGAAATTGATAGATGGATAAGGAAACCATGTTTCTTAATGGTATCATTAAGAAAGAGTTGTAATTAGTACAATGAAATGGTTTGGTGATCCTGAGGATTTTAAACATGTATGTAAACTTCAGCTGTCCATTCATGGGCTGAAGCAAGCATATCGGAGCTGGAATCTTCACTTTGATGATGTGATCAAAGGATTTTGGAGTTGTCCAAAACAGTTGAAGAAACTTGCATTTGCAAAGAAGTGAGTGGGAGCTAAGTATCTTTTCTTTATCTTATATGTGGAAGGCATATTTGAGTGGGAGCTAGGTGTCATTCATGATTTTATATGTAACGACATATTGAGAATGATACAGATCCTCTAGTAAAATATAAAGGATTATTTAAGTGATTAAATTTTCTATGAATGAAGTTAGGAGTCTTAGGCATCCGATCTATAATTGTATAGATCAAAAGGGGCTTAATAACATTAGGTCGGAATATTTTCCTAGGTTAAGATTCTGAAGTGTTTCAGAATAGAACAAGCGAAGAAAAACGTTCTTGCTTGTATGACTAGGTAAAATATTAAGTTTATCTTGGCATTTTCAGTGATAGCTAATGAAAGAATATGATGTTTGACATTCTCTATGCCTCAGACATAGATTCTATCAGACTGAAAGCTCGACTTGGTGTGACCCAAGTTCTTGGTTGAAGAACGGGTTCTAGAGTGATCCTTGTGTGGATCAATGAACAAACGTTAAGTATATTCTTCAGTGTCTGTGAGAACTAAAGATATGTTTTCTGGTAAAGGGTAAGAGTGGACAGACAACTTGCCGTAAAACGGTTACGATGATGCAAGTTATGACACTGACCCATGCGACTAGAAATCTCATATAGGAGATGTCCTTTATTTTGAAGAAAGACATGGTTAGCTTGCGAAGTCGCATATGAATGCACTGTCGTATAATCTACATAGGTATAGAAATATATGGCAACTTCAGAAGTAGCAAGTGTGATTGGACTGAACAGTTTTCCGAGCATATGTGGTTCCCCTTAATAGATATTTTAGACTTTTAAGGCCCATGCTACGCGAAGGTTCGAGTCTCACTCCATCGACTAAGATATATTTCACCGTCATCGTAAGATACGGGATGATGTCAAACTAGGTGACATAGAAGTGTTGCAAAGCACATATAGGTCTCAATCTGTGAGATCTGTTGACTGTATTCCTCTTCCACGAGACAAGCATGCACCAAGTTGCTATGAGTGTTGAGCTTTTACCAAGTTGTAAACTAGATTTAGTGTTAATCTAGTGCAAGTAGGAGACAGAAGGAGATATGCCCTAGAGGCACTTAATAAAGATAGTTTATTCGTCATATCTCAATTGTTCATTATATGTTTTATACCATGCTATAACTGTATTAAGCGGAAACATTAATACGTGTGTGGTAGATAAACAACCAGGTCCCTAGTAGCCTCTATCTAACTAGTTCATTGGGCAATTGATGATCGAGGTTTCCCGATCATGTTACATTGATGTCAGTTGACAATGGAGTCATGTCATTGGGAGAATAAAGGTGTCCTGAAAGATACTTTGATTGCATCAAACGTCATATCTTAACAGTGTGACAATAAAGGTGTCCCTCTCGGGTATCGGAAGGGAGTATGTTGAGACGAGGGATCAAGAGCGGGATTTGCCAGTCCGCATAGCAGGATAGATACTCTAGGGCCCACTCGGTGAGATTATGTCAAATAAACTTGCAAGCATGTGACTAGGTCACCAGGACATAATATCATGGACGAGTAGAAGATAGTGTTGTCGGTAACGAGATCAAGCCAGGTATCGCGATACCTATGAACGATTCTCGGACACGCTAAGTATCGTCATGGCAAAAGGTTTAAGATTCGACGTCTAGGTTCGAACGACAAAGTTATTCGTTATCTCACAGGGATTAATTCTGGGTATCCGAGGTCCACGAATTAGTCATTGATCGGAGAGCTCGTCTCGATCATGTCTGGCGAGATCTCGAACCGCTAGGGTAACACACTTAAGGGGAGTCAACAAGTTTACCGGAAGAGAAATTAGAAAAGAGAAAGCACCGGAAAAGTTGCGGGAGAGAATCCGAAGTCATATCGGAGAACCGAAGATAGTTCGAAGAGTTTCGGAAAAGTTCCGGAAGAGAGGAAATTGTTTATATATGTTAAATTAATGTTAATTAGTGAATTAATATTATTTTAATGAATTTATAATTATTAAATTCGTACTTAAACATGCAGCCCACTAAATGGGCCTTCCCCGGAGGGGAGAAGGCCCATATGGGGGCCGAACTTCCTCCCAAGGGCCAAACCCACCAAGGGGTGCCGAATGGGCCCTAGGGGCCCATAGGGAGCCGGCCTCCCTCCCCCTTGTTGGTGCGATTTGGGGTTTAGTCCAACCTTGCCAATTTAGCAAGGTGGGGTGCCCCCTTTCTCCTATATATAGTGGGGGAGAGAGCCCCTCTCAAATGAACCCAATCTCTCTCTCTTCTTCTCCTTGAAAACGTGCTTCCTCCATTGGAGTTGCGCCAAGGTGAAGTTCTCTCCACCATACGCACACCGCCGTGCTGCTGGTCTTCCGGTCCAAGTCTTCCGCTGCTCGTCCCTGGATCGGAGCCCGGAGGTCGTCGCCTTCACCGTACGCTAGTGGTGCTCGGAGGTCTTCTTCCTCTATACGACCTCGAGGTCGTCTTCGTCGGCTTCATCGACAACGCGTGTGCGGGAGCGTAATCCCCGCGTTTCGGTCTACAAGGGTATGTATATCGATCTCCTCTGTATTACTATATCTGCATAGTATAGATCCTGGCTAGTTTAAGGTTATCGTTGTTAGAAAATTTTTGTTTTCTGCCTCCGATCCCCTTCAGGAGGATCTGTGTCTCTTTCGGAGTCCGTCTCGGTGGTGCCGGTTTTTGGCGGAGGTTGTTGGCGAGGGTGGATACAAGGAACCCTAGAGATCATTTATATTTCTCGGTCTTCAAGGATTTTATCTGCAATTTCAGGATAATTTGTTTTTTTTCAATTTTCCATATATATTAAACCAACAAAGAGTACACGATTACATCGATTACAAAAACTATACCAAAAGAGACGATCAAATCTATGAGATCTTCAAGCCCTTTCTTCTTGCATGATACAATCTTCTATTTTTTTGAATGCAGTCGTAGAACAATCTGAATACACCAAACCACAGACCTGTGAACTTCTCCCCTTTTAATTTTGAGTCGCGGTACCAAGGCTTTGTGCACACACACAACCATTAAATTAATCAAGCAACATAGGTAAGAGCACCACCAGTGAAATATTTCAGGGACAAATAACCGAACCACTTCGTCGACGTCGTTGGGAGCCGAGAGAACGAAACACCATTGTCTAAAGCGTAGTAGTCGGGATAGATAGTGCGAGCACAAACTTCCTCGCGACAATAATGAGAAACAATCCAAGATTGATCTCGCGAAGCAAGATCTGAAGAACCATACCTAGACAAATATAATATTCCAAATCCGAAGCGTGGAAGATCACTTATTGCTGACAAAGCCACCTCCACTGACGAAGAAGAAAACAAGCAAACCCAGATCTAACATTAAATGCCTTTCTATAGCGCCCTACGCAGGTCCAAGTTGCCCACTCCTTCGAGTGCTAGAGCGGCACTTAGAGGAGGTGAGCACCCGTCAATTCTTAAATGAATGCGACGATGAAGATGTAGATGGCGTCGGCGGCGACGGTTAGGGGTGAAACCGTTCCGCTGGATAATCAGTTTGTCTTGGTATGTCTTTTAGTTTTTATGTTTGTCGCTTCATGATTTTCGCTTAATGAAGTACACTCGCCAAATAATTGATAACAGTCCCTTCAGCGCGGTATCGCAATATAATATAATAGGCCTATTTCCTCTCAAAAAGAACAAGGGAGAGAGAGAGTAGGCTTATTTTGAAGAATGGTACGGAGATGTTCGCTCGTCCGGTCATCCGTTATTTTTGTCCATCCGTTTTGCTCCTCATATGAAGAGAAAATTACATAAAACTAGTAAAATTGAGGTCGAGGTTACGGGTCAGTACCATTCATGATTTTTTTTTCATATAAAATCAACCATCTTTGGGTCCAACGATCACAACTTGCACTGATTCTTGTGAAAACATAAATTGATCAAATTCTGACCGATGGATCCCACCTGCCAGAATTTACTAGGTAGTACATGGGGAGGGCGACCTGACATGGACGTGGGACCCACATGTCAGAACTTATTTTTTCCCTTCCCTCTTCTTCTTCCTCTGTCTATATATGGCCAGTTTCGACCGTGGAGACCGGCTGCTGCTTGGCGTAGCGGTGGATGCGGGTGGAGCTGACGGGTGCAAATTGACGAAGAAGCAGGGGTGCTGGAACGGGTCGGCATCCCAGCCGACCGGTTCTGGATCTTGGGCCGTGGCGGCATGATGCGGGCGAGCTCCTGGCTGCCGTCTCCGCGGCCATGACGTGCTGGGAGGAGCCTAGGTGCCGGGAGCTCATGGCGAGTGCCAGGGCGCTCGGGAAGGAGAGCGAGCACAACCGCAGGCCACCAAGGCGGCCGCCGTGCTGCCCTACAAGGGGCCGTCCCCGCTCTGAAGCTTTCTCCGGTTAATTGCAGGTTGAAAGGCTACTCGCCTGCTCCTACTCAGGCGGACGATTGCGGTGGCCGAGCGAGGTAACAAGCCTGCCTACAGCGCCGGCGGGAGACGGCGGGAAAGCCTGAAGCCGGAGGACGTTGTCAGAGTTACTCTTGCCATCTAGGGCTCAGCCGTTGTGAGTGTGCGCTTCCTATCGATTGATACCATCAAGGGAGAGCGACGGAAGATGGGTCCCGACCCGACGTCCCTGCGCACGCCGCCCGCTTGCAGATTGTCAGATTGTCTAAATGCAAATTGACCAAAATTTGAGTGGGGCTGACAAGTGGGTCCCACATCCACCTCGGCTAAATTTCCACATGTACTACCGCCTAGTCTCTTACATATGGGTCCCACAATTTACTCTCCTATAAACTTCGAACACCCGCATGTCGTTCCCTAACCACCCATATCCTGGCCTTTAGAACTAATTTTGTCCGGACTCTGGTCCAAGTTTTCTGAACACATTGAGTACAGCGATGCATTGGCTTGTGTATATACTTATAGGGATTGGTCACTCATAGCTATTGCTCTTGATTTTCCAGCTGGAAGATGAAAATTACGATTATCAGCGTCTTCACCGCTGGAGTACTCCTATCTACCTCCTGCGCACTCCAGGACTGCCCAACGATTTGGAATGGTATGTCGTCGTTTTGAGCTCATTTTGGTTCTTCAAGTTTTATCTTCGCACACAGATGATTTGGCAGTTAGTTACGTGACCTCATAAATTCATAATCCATATGCAGATGGCAAGCACCGTAGGAACACCAGTCATCCGGCTCACGATGCTGCACACACACACACGAGCAAAACAAAAACAAGGCAGTGGTCCCGGGCCGGCAGGGCTTTTTGTCCCGGTAACGCGCCCGGTACAGCGTGTTCGGGACAAATAGCCTCGCCTATTTGTCCCGGGCACGCCACGGCCCGGGACCAATAGGGGGGCCACGTGGCCAAACAAGCCAGCCTCTGACTGGTCCCGGTTCGTAATACGTACCGGGACAATATATATGATTTTTTGTTTGTTTTATTTTGTTTCCTGTTTTCTATTTGTGTTTCTGTTTTTGATATTTATGTTACTGATTCTTTTGTGTTTCTGTTTTTTCATTTATGTTTCATTTCAAACAGGATCGAATTACATATTATACGTTACTATATAATATATATCATGAATACACGATTTTTTCCTCAGGATATAGTCATGAATACTACTAGTACACGAGTTCTCCCAAACAAATATTTACAACCGGAAGATCATGTCTAAATATTTACAAATAGAGATCATTACATGACAGAGAGGCATTAGACCCTATAGTGATAATGAACGGAATTACCTCTGGAGCATCTGTTTCGTGTCGTCGAACTTTTCTTCAGGTTTCGATAATGGGTCGAGGACATCAACGATTGCCTTTTCAACATCAATCTCAAATAATACTGAGTGAAATCTGCCATATGTTTATATTTGTTAATAACTAAATCATCAATTACATATACTTAACATCGAGCATGTATAAGAAAGTAAACAACTCACTCGAAGTTGAACGGGAAAAGTATGGTGTTTTTGTAATGTTGCGTCATTAAATAAGTAAGCAAAAGCTCCTCCGTACTCTCTAGGTAATGTAACAAACCATGATGATGAACTCGATTAGGGTCAATGAATCCAATCTTGTGATTGAGTCCCAGCTTTCGAGATTGTATAATTTTCAGCCTGTATAATAGAGTACAAAAGTAATATAGTGATAACTATAATTACAAGCAATGAAAAATAAGTTGAGCTAGAGAATTACTGACATATAAATAATTTAATTACTTACATGCAAAAGGCACTGATGATAGATTTGTCGAGCGCGTCAAAATTGAATAACTGCCATAATTCGCAATACTCAATTTGAATCTCATCATCACCTGGGCCATAAAAATCCGTTGGAATTTTCGCATAGAGCCAGTCTCCTTCTTGACTTTTCGTAGTATGCATGTACCATGCATTTAGTTGGTGCAACCTAGCTGGTAGAGTGCGCACCATAGCAGGGTCGACAAGATCTTCTCCTCTCACATATTTCCGCACCACCTCATGTATGGTGACACTCTCGCCAGATTGTAATGCCTTAAGCTCTGCCAGAGTTATACCCATATCTCTAGCTTGCTGCGAAAGTACATCATCGACCGGGTTCCGGTTGTAAGGCGCCAATATGAGTGGAGGGGCCGATTGTCCCGCCTGCATTCCGAGCTGTGGAACATCTCTCTTCTGGGTGGCAGCAGATTTTTGTTCTTCCCGCACTCTCCTAGATGTACGCACCAGAACGCGTGTGTAGTCATCGTCCATATTTAGTTCATATTGTGACGGATGCGTAAGAAATTCTATGGCCCACCGTATCGCATCCGAAGAATATACCGGAACAGGCAAAGGCATCTTTTTTGCCTTCTTTCTCTGGGAAGCCTGGATCTCGTTGACCCATATATCGACATCTTCGCGAGAGTTCACAAAGCGAGACTTCCCCGTTTCGCTTTTCTGAGTACTAGTCGACGCAGCGGTGCACTTCCGCTTCTTTTGCGGAGGCGGCGGAGTACGCTCACGCGGCGGAGTACGCTCACGCGACGGCGCAGTACGACTAGCGCCTTGGTTGTCGTTGTGGGGGGTGTCTGGACTAGCGCATTGGTTGTCGTTGTTGTAGTTATGTGGGCTGGCATGTGGACTGGGAGGGTGATTTTGCTGCATGTGTGGGAACACGATGTATTCTTTTTTCCATAAGCAGGTACTCTTGAGGGCAAATCTCAACTCAACCTCGTCTTCACCCGTAGGGAAGTCCAGCTTAATTCCCTCATATGTCTTGATAACCTCATCAACCCCGACAACAGCATAGCCATCTGGAATAGGGCGACAATGGTAAGTTCCATTTGGTCTAGGCGGTAGGGCAAAGCCGTGCGCCACCTTCACGGTTATGTTCAAGCATGGCACATGTAGGTCGCAAAGTTCCCGCTGCACGATATTATCCACGGGGTGACGAGGACTCGGCATATCATTGTGGCGATCGAGCTCCGTCGAAGCCATGCTGCTTCTCCGCATTGATTTTGGATCAGGAGAAGGATCTTCGGGCGTCTCAGATTCGCACGGCATCCGTCGAGTCTGCGCTGCCTTCAGCTATGCTATCTCCTTCTCATGCTGTAGTTATTTATTTTGCATCCACTGGGCCCGGTCGGCAATCTCTTTCTTCTTTCTCGATCGGCTTCTGTAAGTGCCAACATCTTTGGGAAACCCAACTATCCACGGTACGGAGCCGACGGTTCCTCGTGTTCGTCCACTGTGTTCAGGATTCCCAAGGGCTCGCGATAGCTCGTCCTTCTCTCTGTTAGGGTGGAACCTGCCTTCTGTGACCTCCTTCCATACCTCTCTGAGAGCTTTAAAAGGGTCAGCTCCGTGCTCCGTGGTAAAAAGACAGTCACCTGTTTCAGGGTCTAACTTTCCACCATGCCCATAGAACCAAGCCTTAAGCCGGTCTGGCCAGCCAAATGTCTCGATGTCTATACCTTTAGCCAAAAACTCATCCTCCATTTTCGTCCACTTAGGCATGGCCGTCAGGTAGCCACCTGACCCCATGTTATGGTGATATATCTTTTTCTCTGCATTTTTCTTATTTCTCGCTGAGATTTTCTTAGCGGCTTCCGATTGCTTGTACGCCTTAAATTCGGGCCACTCATCTTTTATCTTTTCATAGACTCCGACAAATTCTGGAGTCTTACCTTCAGTTATGAACCTGTTTAGCCTTTTCTTCCAGCTGCGGAACAATTCACCCATCTCAATATAAGTCCAGGCCTTGCATCGATTCTCTATAACCGGCTTCTCTACATCCTCCTCTTCCGGTAAAGTGAAATTCTGCATGAGCTCGTCCCAAAGGAGTTGTTTGTCTTCATCCCTTACATAAATAACCCCCTCTTTTGGCACCTTTGGCTTATACCATTCTTGAGCCCTGATGGAGAGTCTGTCCCGAACGATGACTCCGCACTGAGCTACAAATTTCCTTGCGTGGTTAGCGGGAGCAATCGGTTTTCCTTTTTCATTGATCTCCTCGATGTGGTACTTCTGTTTCCCTTGGAGCTCTTTGGTCCCGGTTCGTGGCCCGCCTCGTTTCACCGCTGCTTTTTTGCGTGGTCCCGGTTCATGGCCTGCCGACGGCTAAACACAAGAAAAAGTGATAGTTAATATATGTATACACACAAATCTATTCAACGGAGACAAAAACCTGAGGGCATATATCTACCTCGGCGGCCGACTTTCGAACAGTAGAGTCGGTGAACTGTCGGTGACGTCTATTCCGTCTGAATGCCCCTCCAGTCCATCACCGGACCCGTTCAGAAATTACCCGGTGAAATCGTCTAAGTGTTCCTCTTCTTGTTCATGGTTTCTACCGGGGTCCAATTCATCACCTTCGCGAATGATGCCGAACATGTCCTCTTCTTGTTGAAGGTTTCTACGGGTGTCCATAGTTTCCGCAAGAGATTTCAATCCATTTAAATAATTTTAATAACTCAACATCTAAATAACTTTACCGATATGTCATACAACTAAATCTAACTCAACATCTTTTATCATTTATTTGTACAAACACATTTCAATTTCAACCTGAAGCAAAGTTATTTGAATAGTACAAATACATTAAGACATTTCAATTTTACAAACACATTTCAATCATATCGAGTATCTCATTTCTATTTACATTTCTCTTTTGAAGTCTCTCGAACTTTACTAGGGCTCCGAGAGGGCGGCGGCTACGACGCGGTGACAAATCCGAGTACCTGCACACAAAATCCAAGTAAGAAAAAATAGATATGAATCCAGTTGATATGAATTAATATGAACATTTTTATGATACAACATTATAGATTATATTTTTCTGATCATTTTGGTATAAAGATTATATTTTTTCTGATTTAATATGAATTTTTAACAATAATAATTCCAGTAAAATACAAAAAACGATTTAAATGGATTTGCTGACGTCATTTGACGTCAGCACCGGAGTTCATCTCCAATCCGAGATGAATTCGACGATTTGGGGAAAATTGGTGCAAGTCAGAGAGTGAAGCAGCTAGAGGGAGTTGAGGCAGACAGGTGGGTGGCGGCGCCGCTCCGGTTTGGTTGCCGGAGCTTGCTCGGCGGCGAGCTTTTGCGGCGACCGGAGGTGATTCACAACGAACTACTAATCCCGGACGGATTGAGATGAACAGAGGGTACTAGGATGTTCAAAAGCTCACCACAAACTCGAGGAATTGCTCGGGAAGGCTTGGATACGACGCACGACGACGGGAACTTCCACGGCGTCGACGACCGGAGATGGAGAAGACAGCGTAATACTCGGCAGTTCGAGTTTCCAGCACGAACAGCTTGAGGAGGATGGAGTATCTGGGGCGGAGAAGCTTCCCAGCTGCTCAACACGGGATGGGGTGGCCAGAACCGATGATATTCACCGGCGGACGGCGGCGGCTAGGGTTTGCAGTTTTCGGGAAAACAGGAAGGGAGGAAGAAAGAGAGAGGCGCGAGGGAGAAAGTGTGGAGGATAGGGATGGCCGGAGGCGCGCACAGGGATGGCCGGAGGCTCGGCTGGAGTCGAGGAAGGAGGCGGCGGCGCTCGAGGGAAAATTTTGGCAGCCTGACGGCATGGATGTGGTTTTGCTCCGGGTTGAGCCACCACCCGTGGCTAAGTGTTGCTTATATAGCAACACTCTATCTGTCCCGGGTGGTGGCTCCGCCCGGGACAAATAGCACTCAACTGTCCCGGGCCGTGGCTGCACCCGGGACAGATAGCACCCATCTGTCCCGGGCTGAGCCACCACCCAGAATAGATGGGGTTTTTTCTTTTTCTTTTTCTTTTCTTTTTCTGTTTTCTGTTTTCTGTTTTAAATAACTTTGGAATTTGAAACAACTTTCAATATGAAAAGTGTTTGAATTTAACTAACTAATACAAAAATATTTTCTCTTTTCTATAACCTTTATTTTAATAAGTTTAAAACTATTTTGAATGTAAATTTGTATAACTTTTGCAAACTTTGGAATTTGAAAAAACTTTCAATATGAAAAGTGTTTGAAATTGACTAACTAATACAAAAACATTTTCTCTTTTCTATAACCATTATTTTAATAAGTTTAAAACTATTTTGAATGTGAATTTGTATAACTTTTGCAAACTTTGGAATTTGAAAAAACTTTCAATATGAAAAGTGTTTGAAATTAACTAACTAATACAAAACATTTTCTCTTTTCTATAACCATTATTTTAATAAGTTTAAAACTATTTTGAATGTGAATTTGTATAACTTTTGCAAACTTTGGAATTTGAAAAAACTTTCAATATGAAAAGTGTTTGAATTTGACTAACTAATACAAAAACATTTTCTCTTTTCTATAACCATTATTTTCATTAGTTTAAAACTATTTTGAATGTGAATTTGTATAACTTTTGCAAACTTTGGAATTTGATAAAACTTTCAATATGAAAAGTGTTTGAATTTGACTAACTAATACAAAAACATTTTCTCTTTTCTATAACCATTATTTAAATTAGTTTAATACTATTTTGAATGTGAATTTGTATAACTTTTGCAAACTTTGGAATTTGAAAAAACTTTCAATATGAAAAGTGTTTGAATATGACTAACTAATACAAAAACATTTTCTCTTTTCTATAACCATTATTTAAATTAGTTTAAAACTATTTTGAATGTGAATTTGTATAACTTTTGCAAACTTTGGAATTCTGAGTTGTTCGATCAACACTTTAACTTCCAAACCGGGACTAAAGAAGCACACGGATCGTGTGTTTCTTTCAAGCACTTGTAAGCCGTTTGATCAGGTGTGTGTTTCTTTTGATTGCTTCTGAGCTGTTTGAGTAACGCTTTCAGTTTCAAACCGGGACTAAAGAAGCACACAGATCGTGTGTTTCTTTGAAACACTTGTTAGCCGTTGGATCAGGGGTGTGCTTCTTTTGATCACTTGAGAGTTGTTGGATCAACACTATCAGTACCACTGGTTGAGCCCGTGACCCTATATATAGCCCCCTCTCGGACGAGGCGAGCACTCAGTGTTTCCTCCTTCTAGTGCCTAGCCGGGTGGTGTGTGGTATACAAATCACTCGGATTCCCTGCATACGCATACGCCCCACGGTGCATTTGATATGCAGGCACTCAGGAGCCACCGTGGGGCTGTATGCAGGTGAAATCGTGTGTTTTGTTCTATCAAAAGAATAGTTCAATTCTTCTACTGAGGAATATATACAAATTACTCGGATTCCCTGCATACGCCCCACGGTGCATTTGATATGCAGGCACTCATCAAGAGCCACCGTGGGGCTGTATGCAGGTGAAATCGTGTGTTTTGTTCTATCAACGCCGACGGATCCATTTGATATGCAGGTAAAAATGGAGCATCTTCTTCATATAAAAAGTTTAATATATTAATTATTACATATCGCACCAACATCTCCATCACACAACACCGCCAGTTCTTCTGCGTCGGAACCATGGAGCATCTTTTTCAATCAACTTGATGATTGGGTCAATGTTCACTACGAAAGGCGGAATTTCATCAAAATTATTATAATCGTCTGACATGTCTGTCTTGTCCTCCACTCCCACGATGTTTCTTTTTCCTGAAAGAACTATGTGACGCCTCGGCTCCTCCACTCCCAGGATGTTTCTTTTTTTGGGTCTGCTAGACATGTCTTTCACATAGAAAACCTGAGCCACATCATTGGCTAGCACGAATGGTTCGTCTCTGTACGCAAGATTGTTTAGATCCACTGTTGTCATTCCGTACATCTTGTCTACCTCAACCCCGCCTTTCAGATTGACCCATTTGCACCGAAACAAAGGGATCTTAAAAGAAGGTCCATAGTCAAGTTCCCATATCTCCTCTATGCAACCATAATATGTGTTCTTCTGCCCATTGTTGTTTGTTGCATCAATGCGAACACCACTGT
This sequence comes from Poa annua, assembly GCA_026929855.1. Classification (NCBI taxonomy): domain Eukaryota; kingdom Viridiplantae; phylum Streptophyta; class Magnoliopsida; order Poales; family Poaceae; genus Poa; species Poa annua. Next base: position 50,123,973 of record CM049428.1, read on the forward strand.
TTTGGTTCGTGCTCTTTTTATCTTGAACACTCGTGTAAAATGTATTTCCATTTATCTCGTACCCTTGGAAAGTACATATAGTTGTAGATGGTGCCCTGGCCAACAAGTGTAACTGTTCATCAACCTTGTCTTTATTTTCAAGATGTGCTCGCAACCAACCGCCGAACGTGGCCATGTGTGTACGTACAATCCAGTTGCCAGACTTCCCCGCGTGTAGAGAGCGTACAAAATTCTTGTGTTCATCGATATACGGGGCCACCAAGGTAGAACTTGGTAGAACTGTATAGTGTGCTTCAGTGAAAGAATGTCCATCCATACAAATTTTTGTTTTCTTTCCTAGTGTGCCTTTTCCACTAAGTCTACCCTCATGTCGTGATTGTGGAACACCTATCAGCTTAAGGTCATGAATAAAGTCAACATAGAACTCAATGACCTCCTCGTTACCGTAGCCGTTGGAGATGCTTCCTTCTGGCCTAGCACGGTTATGCACATATTTCTTTAAGACTGCCATGAACCTCTCAAATGGGAACATATTGTGCAGAAATACAGGACCGAGAACTTGAATCTCTTCGACTAGGTGAACCAGGAGATGCGTCATAACATCGAAGAAGGATGGAGGGAACACCAACTCAAAACTGACAAGACACTGGACCACATCATTTTGCAACCCTGGTAGAATCGCCGGATCGATTACCTTTTGAGATATTGCATTGAGGAATGCACAAAGCTTCACAATGGGTACTCGAACATTTTCCGGTAGTAGCCCCCTTAGTGCAATCGGAAGCAATTGCGTCATAATCACGTGGCAATCATGAGACTTTAGGTTCTGAAATTTTTGGAGTCTCACATTTACTATCCTCTTTATATTCGACGAGAACCCAGCCGTGACCTTGATACTGCTCAGGCATTCAAAGAATATTACTTTCTCTTGTTTGGTAAGAGCGTAGCTGGCAGGACCTTCGTAGTGTTCGGGACTTAGGCCGTCTCGTTCTTTCACACGTTTCTGGTCCTCCCGTGCTTCCTCTATATCTTTTTTCTTCCCGTAACGCCCAAGTAGCCTAGCAGGTTCACGCAAACATTCTTCGTCACGTGCATCACGTCGATAGCAGATCTAACCTCTAGGACCTTCCAATATGGTAGCTCCCAAAATATAGATTTTTTCTTCCACATGGGTGCGTGCCCGTTAGCGTCTTTCGGAACCTGTTGTCCTCCAGGACCTTTTCCAAAGATTACTTTTAGATCCATCAGCGGGGTGTCTACACATCGCGTCTTTCTTACGGTCCTCTTTGTGCCATCGCAACAACTTGGCATGCTCTTTATTCGCGAACAGGCGTTTCAACCGTGGTATTATAGGAGCATACCACATCACCTTGGCAGGAACCCTCTTCCGGAGACGCTCACCCTCAACTTCACCAGGGTCATCTCGTCTGATCTTATACCGCAATGCAGTGCATACTGGACATGCATCCAAATTCTCATACTCACCGCGGTAGAGGATGCAGTCATTAGGGCAGGCATGTATCTTATGCACGTCTAATCCTAGAGGGCACACAACCTTCTTTGCTTCGTACGTGCTGTCGGGCAACTCGTTGACCTTTGGAAGCATCTTCCTAATTATCTGCAGCAACTTTCCAAATCCCTTGTCAGTCACACCACACTCTGCCTTCCACTGCACTGCAGTAATTCCAGTGTGGTACCCAGCTTTTTCTGACCATCTTCGCAACTTGGATACAACAATTTCTTGTGATCCTCTAACATCTGGTCGAACTTCAACCTCTCCTTTTCAGTTCCGCACTCTCTCTTTGCATCAGCAATGGCCCTACCAAGATTGTTAGTGGGCTCATCTGGTGCCTCTTCAGCTTCAGCTTCCCCCGTTGCAGAATCTCCGTACTCCGGGAACATAGGATAGTTGCCATCATCTTCCTCTTCTTCATTGTCTTCCATCATAACACCTTTTTCTCCGTGCTTCGTCCAACAATTATAGCTGGGCATGAAACCATGCCGAATAAGATGACTTTGAAGGGTTCTCACGTTTGGGTGATCTGTCTTATTCTGACAGTTGACACATGGACAACACATGAAACCATTGGTACTGTGGGCCTGGGCTTTCTCTAGAAATTTCCTCAAACCTGTCATGTACTCGGCAGTGCGTCGGTCACCATACATCCATTGTCGGTCCATCTGCATTATATAATGAACTACATCAATAACCATTACAGAACATCGACAAATAAACATTGAACATGCACGGTATCAATTAATTACAAATGAAATGAGAGAAAAATTAACCTTGATCGAAAAGAAGAATAAACTTTTTTAAGTGTACATCAAATCATTTCGTGAACTCTCTCGGGCATTTCATCAAACACCTTGCATGCATACAAAAAAACAGACTAGCACACACCCCCTCCTTCCATTTCAAAAAAAATGCCTCCAATGATTTTGGGAGGGGGCTGCTGATCAGTATATATAGGCACCCCCCATTTGTCCCGGTTTCAGTCACAAACCGGGACAACAAGGAGACCCATTTGTCCCGGCTTGTGACTGAAACCGGGACAGATGGAGGTTTTTTTATTTTTTTTTATTTTCTTTTTCTGTTTTCTGTTTTAAATAACTTTTGCAAACTTTGGATTTTGGAAAAACTATGAATATGAAAAATGTTTGAATTTGACTAACCAATACAAAACCATTTTCTGTTCTCTGTTTTAAATAACTTTTGCAAACTTTGGAATTTGAAAACACTTTTGCAAACTTTAGATATATTTCGGTCAATACAAGAGAACACGCGCACATAGAATTTTTGCGTAACGGAATACATAGATAGTCTACTCATCAACGACATTAAGATGATCATACTCCATATTATAGCCGCATAGACTATCCCACTTCCGTGCAATCTCGAATCCAAGGCGAGCGTCTAAAGCAACATATACGACTTGATCGTAGCTCAATGGAACGTTGCCCCATCCGAAAATTAGGTCTTCTTCTAACGTGTCTTCCTTGTCGTCGTCCGTGTTCTTCTTCTTCTTGTATTTCTTCTTCTTCTCAAGATTTGTCCCAATGACCGCATTAGAGAGAGCATATAGACTAGGAGTAAAATTGCCGGTAGGGTTTCGGCGATCCCTCTGCAGGTCGACCGCGGACCGAATAATAATTCCGTAGTAGCCTAGCATCTTCATGTCATTATGGATTGCCACGCCGTAGAATTTGATTGTCTCATTATCTAAGAAATCCACGAGGACCTGTGGCACCCGATCAGCTTTACAAATTTGGAAGACAAGAGTCTCGGTCGCCACCGAGAGTTGAACTGCGGAGTATCCTTCCGTCGAGGGTCGGTGAACTCGCAATCGAGTCAAACGGCTTTGATCGGAGCGGCGTCGAGGAAGTAGTTCTTCACGTCGCGGATCCACTTCTCCACGCGCCATGCACGAAGAGTGACCCACATCTTGAACCGCATGCCTTCCTTCTTGTAGTAGTACAACTCGGAGCGAGGTGGACGCGCAAGTGGCTCCATAGGACCGGAGAAAAGAGAGGAGAGATGGTGTGTGGAGGAGTCGTACTGTACAGTGCATTTTATAGCGCCGGAGAGGAAGAAGAATCGCCGGCGGAGAGCAGATGAATTAATCGCCGGAGGGCAGAGGAATCGCCGGAGGCGCCGTATTTTTCACTCGTCTTCCGTGCGCGTCGAAAAAACGCGGCGATGGCTCGGCTTACGTGACATTTGTCCCGGTTCGTGACTGGAACCAGGACAAATGAGTGTCGCCTGAAGCGCTTGGCGGGTGCTACCTCATTTGTCCCGGTTCGTAGCTGGAACCGGCACAAATGGGTGTCGCATGAAGCGCTCGGTGGATTTTATGTCCCATCTGTCCCGATTTACAGTACGACCGGGACAAATGGGGTTTTGGAGTTTGATCCTTTAGCCTGTTTTCTACTAGTGACAGCATCGGTGCTCACCCGTCCGGCGGCACACGGACCTCCTTCCATCGTGGCATCAGTACTCCATGGCGCTAGACCGCGAGCGCCTTTTCTTCCGTCGCCGAGCGCAGCTGCCAGACATGTCCACGGCGGTGACGAGTACGAGCGCCGGGCCGGAGCACGGATTTCTTCCGTCGCCGAGCGCAGCTGCCAGACATGTCCACGGCGGTGACGAGTACGAGCGCCGGGCCGGAGCACGGATTTCATGACGCAAGTCGCCATCGGCACACCGCCCATGGCGCAGACCGTTCTCATCGACACCGCCGCATCCTTCTCGTGGGTGCAGTGCAGTCCCTGCGCCACGAACGGCTGCTACAACCAGGACGGCCCGCTATTCGACACCCGGAGTTCCTCCACCTACACCACGGTGCCATGCTCGACGCAGATATGTCAATCTGTCGGCGCAACCGTGGCTCATACCAACTGCAGCTCTGCAGACAACGCTTGCCTTTACAGGGTACTGTATACTGACCGGTCCGTGTCCGAGGGGTCCGTGAGCAGGGACACGCTCACCGTTGGCCAAGCCAAGCTCCATGGATTCATGTTTGGATGCAGCCGGCGCTATGAACCCACATTCGGAAGGTACTCAGGTATATTCGGATTTGCAAACGACCCCGTGTCTTTCTTCTCCCAAGTCATCGAGAAATCTCGTCAGTACCGGGCATTCTCCTACCACCTTCCTTCACCGACCTCTCTAGGCTACATACAAGTTGGGTCTTATGATGACACCGGGTTGGCCTTCACTCCCATGTTCACTAGTAAGGATCTAGACTACTTCATAGCAGTGACAGGGATCACGGTTGACGGCTGCCCGCTAGACTTAGCCAGCCCCAGGCTCTCCGGCCAGCCCAGGCCGTCAGAGTTTGTTATGTTCCTGGACATGTGCTCGGCGCTTACCCTACTGCCAAGCCATGTGTACAAGAGGCTCTGCAACGCCGTGGCTAAGGGCATCCAAGGGTACGACCGCGTCGAGGACGGACAGAGATGCTGCTTTGATCCGTCGTTTTTGTCCACGGAGACAGCGCTGCCCAAGGTGCAGATACATTTCAGGAATGGTGCGCGGCTCCTACTGAATGACGACCGGCTCATGTATAAAACAACCGACCAGAGGCTCTGCCTCGGTTTCTGGCCCGGTGATCAGAATCAGTTCTTGCTCGGAAGCATGCAGTTGCAGATGATCTATGTAGTTCAAGATGTTGAAAAATCAATCATGGGATTCCAGAAGACCTAGCTACACAGGACATACATGCGCAAGTTTTAGTTGACGCAAAATAAGAATCAGTCTTCTCCTCTTCCAGGTTGCGTCATCTTTAACATGATTTGGTTGTTGAGATATAATGTACTTAACTTTCTTTGTATCTTAGTTTAATTTTCATGCATACGCAGATACATTTCGTACATAATAATTGGCGATCTTAGAAATAGACGACAGTTCAAAACACACTTTCACAAAATGTAAGAACTATCATGGAACGGTTATTTAGGATTTTACCTTCCCAACACTTTTTCCTCCGCATTCTTACTTCCTTGCCCTTGTATAGTATAAAAATTAGGAGTGCCACCAACTGCCGCAGTGTCTCGCGATTAGTCCAAAATACCAACAATACTCTGTGGCAAAGATAAACGCCTCGGGGTGGATACATGTCGTTGGGTGCAGGTCGATGGACGCGATGGAGGAACACGGCTGCCTGGTCAAGTGTGTTGTGGGATCCTCAACTCCCGCCGTCAGGACACGCGCACGCTCCTCCCCCTGCGTTATCCCTGATGAAAATGTGACCTATACGCAATGGCAGTTTTATTTCCACGTTTACAATTAATATTAATATTTCTGTGTAGGAATTGTTGGGATTCTTAAATGTCAAATTCAGGCAAAAGTCATTAACATAAAGACAACGAATTGCCTAATCTCGCATTTGAAACAAGCTCAGTCGTTGCATGATGATTCCTTTGTACGCGAATGAAGTGGCTTATTTACTCAAAAGAAGCCTCAGCGAGCCTAATAGCCTTACATCCTCAGGACCAGATCCCAGCCAGGTTCTGCTAGCTGGAATTTAAATTTTAAAAATACAAAATCATATTGAATGTGTCACCACACAAACCATGGCAATTAATATTGTTCACGATGTGTGACCAAAAGCATCATGTCTGCATGGGTTTGGAGTTTCCAAATATTAGTAACAGATCAACGCTAAGGCCCCCACACTGAAAATGAGACGAAATATGCTCATGGTTCAATGCATTTACGCGTGGAGGATGAGGCCTTCCAAGAGAAGATAAGGATAGTGAAGTTAAACCAAATAAATTTCAACTTGTCACAAGAAGGCAAATGTTGTACTTATGCTCAAGCTTTGTCATGACAAGATGGTTGAAAGGGTTTTCAAAAATGTATCTTAGATTTTCGTCAAGATATCTTAGGACACGGTAAATAACATGGGGTAATATTGTCGCAGCAGTGGAACATGGGGTTCCCCTAGCGCTGCCCAAGTGGGTCCACCGCCTATGGCCCAACACCAAGACGAACAAGACTGAGACTCGACACAAGACTTGGCGGGCGCACCCTCGCCACAAGATACCCTTCGGGTATGCAGGACCCTCGGGTCTTCTGTACCTCGGAAGGGACCGAAGACCCCGAGAGCGCGAGTTCCCGGCAGGGCCGGGCTCCCTCTCGTGTACAAGGCCGTACAAGTAGAAGATAAGGTTTCCACCACCTTACAGAAGACGGTAGAAGACCCCAGAAGGCTTGGGGTGCAAGGCGCGGCCAGGGGACACCACCTACCCACTGTCAGCCCCTGTCCGCAGCTTTCCCCAAAGGTGGCAGAGATTCCACCAACCCGGCGACCGATACTTGGAGGAGAAGAGGCCACGTCGCCGTCTCCACCACGGAGAGGGGTTGCCTCCCGCCAAAACCCCTCACGCTCCTCACATGAACTCTATGGTATCCCATTTCCCTATAAAAGGAGGACCAGGGCCATGGCGAAGGGGAGGTCGAACAATTGATCCAAGATAGCTTAGTAGGCAAGCAAGCTCCGGCTGGCTCGCCATCCACCCAAGGAAGAAGGCGACCACCAAGCTAGGCTAGAGACAGGAAGGGAAGGAAGGTGATCTCCTCAATGCAAGGATTTGTCCTTCCCCTTCCTCCTTGACGAATGACCCTGCCGGTACCTCGTCGGGAAACACCATTGTAGCCACACCATGGTCCGATCATCTATCCTGAGTAGGGATTTTAGACTCCGGGGGGCCTGAACCTGGGTAGATCGCTGTGTGATTTCCTTGTTTGTCCACCACGTCGAGATCGGAGAGCGAGTGAGGAACTTGTCCGGCGATCGTCCCACGGGAATCTACAAAGGTGGTGCCTCGTATCCCCGGTGTCCAGGCGCGCCAGGTAGAGGGCGCAAGCACTGGTCTCGTCTTCGTCGACTCCGAGATCTTCGCCAAGTTCTTTGTCAAGATCTTCGTCAAGCATGCCGCCCAAGAAGAAGTCCGAGGCTGCGACTGCTATGGTCATCTCTCCTCCCCGCACTCGAGTTTCGGTGGAGCGCCGCGCCACGGACAATGAGCGCTCGGGTATGCCACCCAAACCACCTGAGGCGCAGGTGGTGCAGGGCACCGCAACCGAGTCCAACCGTGGGCCTGGTTGAGGATCCAAGGAGGACGTGACTCCTCGTCCATTGCCTCGGCCTCCGCCGCCTCTCTCAGGAGAGAAGAGCGTCGATGACGCGGCGGCCAAGAACCGAGCTGCGAGGTGTACTACTTCAAGCAGGAGCAAGTCCTTCACCAACGTGTCTCCGGATGACCAAGCTCGCCAAGACGCCCTTGTGGCCGCCAGGGCCATGATGTGGTTCTCACCGAGCGTCGCCGATCCCAAGGTGTACCAAGCTTGGAGGGAGCGCTTGGAGAATCTCCTCCACCGCGCCAACAACCGGTCGGCGCCTGCGGGAGCCCAGGCCACCACCGTCGACAACCCTGGTGCCGCGACCGGCGGAACGCGCACGCAGGGGGTTAGGCCGCGTGGAAACCTCTTCCCCGAGACAAAGCTTTCTCGCGTTGTTCCTCCCGCGGCCAACCGGCCGCCGCAGGACCAAGACCATCTCCGTTGGGTATTCAACCTCGGAGGAGCATGACCTTCGCCGCAACCTCAACAATCGGCAGCGCGAGGACATGCGCACCCGCATCGAACGCCGTTGAAAACGTCACCGCCGGGAAGATCGCGACGACGACCTTGCCGAGGGTTGTAACGCCCTCGCTTCCGAGATCCGTCGCTTCAGCTGGCCCAAGAAGTTCAAGATCGACGTTCTTCTCTTTGACGGCACAACCAACCCCCGGGACTTTCTGCAGATCTACTCCCTTGCTGCTATGGTCGCCGGGGCTAACGAGATCATGATGGCCAACTGGTTTCCTTTGGCCCTCAAAGGAGACGCCCAGACCTGGCTCCTCAACCTCCCCAAGTGCTCCATCAAGTCTTGGCGAGCGTTGAAGGGCCAGTTCCTGGGAGCGTTTCAAGGGGTTTACGAGCCTCCGGGCACCCCTGCGAGACTTGTACGACTTCAAGCAGCTTCCGGGCGAAACTCTTCGCAAGTACATTCAACGCTTCACGCACAAGATGAACACCATCCCATGCATCAAGGTCGAGGTGGTGATCCAGTCCTTCAGTGCCAACGTCCGCAACCCTCGGATGCAGGAGAAGCTCAGCATCCACCGCATGGAGACTACCCGCAAGCTCTGGGAGCTCGCGGATTGCTGCGCGCACGCTGAGGAAGGCGTAAGGGACAACGAACCTGAGGACAAAGTTGTAGCGGCCAAGAACAAGAAGCGGGACGCCGGGAACGACAAGTGCGTCTTCGTCACCGAGCCGCTCGCGAAAAGGATCAAGCCCGCCGAAGCCGAAGGGGAAGAAGAAGAGCCTTGGTGTCACATACACCCCGAAGGCAACCACCTGCTCAAGGATTGTCGCACTCTCCGAGGCTTCGCTCTGCGGGAGCAGCGCCGGACTGACGGAGTCGGTCCTGGCGGCTGCTTCAACTGTGGCGCCGCCAGACACAGTGCCCGTGAGTACCCTACGGGTCGCCAAGGCGGAGATGGTCGTGGCTGGCCACGCGGCAGTGGCCGCGGAGGAGGACGCGGCGGACAAGAACAACAAAATCAGGAGGTCGCCCAAGGCAACGACCGAGCTTCCCCTACTGTTCCTGGGAACGGTGGGCAGTTCCAAGAGGTTGCCAGGGTCGTCGGTTGCATCCATGGAGGCTCCTCTCTGCCTCCATCCAACAACGCTGGCAAGAAGCTGGTGCGGGAGCTCAACGCGGTGGTCTCGGTACCACCCCGGCCTCTGGACTGGTCCTACCAGGTCATCACCTTTGACTCGGAAGATCATCCTGAAGGGAATATGCCCTAGAGGCACTTAATAAACATAGTTTATTGGCAATATCCCAGTTGTTCATTATATGTTTTATACCATGCTATAACTGTATTAAGCGGAAACATTAATACAGGTGTGGTAGATAAACAACCAGGTCCCTAGTAGCCTCTACTAAGACTAGTTTCGTTGCGCGATTGATGATCGAGGTTTTCCGATCATAGGGCATGGCGCCGGTCAGCAATGGAAGTCATATCGTTAGGAGTAACGATGTGATGGACATACCCAGTATTTATAGGACATAGTCATTACGCCTTAAGACCGTGAGATCAACTCTTATTGTTATCCCTGGAAGATACTTTGATCGCACCAAACGTCATATCTTATATATGTGACAATGATAGGTGATACTTTTGGGTATCGGAAGGGGGTAGTTGAGACGAGGGGTCAACAGCGGGATTTGTCAGTCCGCATAGCCGGATAGATACTCTAGGGCCCACTCGGTGATATTATGTCAAATGAGTTTGCAAACATGTGACTAGGTCACCAGCTGACATAATATCATAGACGAGTAGAAGATAGCGATGTCGGTAACGAGATCATGCTAGGTATGGAGATATCTGAGAATGATGCTCGAACACGCTAAGTATCGCCATGACAAAGGGTTTAAGACTAGACGTGCAGGTTTGATAGATGAAAGTCATTCGTTATATCACAGGGATTAATTCATGGGGTTCAGGCCTACGAGTTAGTCGATGATCATAGAGGAGTCTTGATCGTACCTGTTATTATATCGAACCGCTAGGGTAACACACTTAAGGGGTTTCGACAAGACAACCGGAAAGGAAAGAGATCACCGGGAGCGTCCCGGGAGGGGTCCGATGGAGATCGGGCAGCGCCGAAAGAGTTTTCGGAGCTAGGAAAAATTATATATATTATGTTTGATATTAATTAGTGTAATTAATATGCAAATATGATTATATATATTTATTTTCGAATTTATTTAGGCTGATTTCCCTAAATGGGCCTTCTGGTCGAAAGAAGGCCCATGGGGGGGGGGGACCCTCAAGGGAATTTTGTGGGGGAGGCTTGGCCGGCCTAGGTGGGCCAAATGGGGCCCACCTAGGGCCGGCGCACCTGTCTTGGCCGCACCAGGCATGTGGGATAGTCCCACATTGCCTGGCTGGCAAGGTTGGCTCCCCCCGGGAGCCTATATAAGAAAGGGCACCCGTGCCCTTTTAATTCACCAATTAATTCCCAATTTCTCTCTCGATCTCGTGGTTCCCTTGTCGGAGCCGTGCCGAGTAGAGGAGGGTGATCTCTTCCACCATAGCCCGCTACCGCACTGCTGGTGTTCCGGTCCAAGTCTTCCGCTGCTCGTCCTGGACTAGAGCTTCGGAGGCCGTCGTCTCCACCGTATGTGTGTGACGCCCTACGAGGTGCTGTGTAGCGTACCTGCACTTAAAAATATGGCAGGTACCTGTGTATGGTGCAAACCCCTGAATCGATTCATTTGCACACACGATTTACGATGAATATCACAACATTATATCAATATTACACGAATAATCCAGACTTGGTAAAATAAATAGTTCGATACATCTTTGCATAGCTTATAGCTAGCTCAAAAACAGTAAAGCAGCGGAAATAAATCTTCAATGAGCCTCCAACTTCATGATACGCCACAGGCGAAAACATGTTGGTGCAGACTCGAAACCCAAAACGTGTTCCTTACTCTTCGTCAGATATTTCTGCAACAAATAATAATTTGCAACAGAGTGGGTCAGATTCCATTTAAAAATGGAGTCTGACAAGTGACACTATGGTGGACATTTAATGGAATTAACTCTATAACCTGTATGCATATTTGGCTGGTGGAGTTCAAGGCTATTTTGCATAAAGCCAGTTTTGCCTAACTCTTTGTAAAACAAACTTATTAACATCATAATTGGCAACACTGGTTAACCCAGGTGAGCCAAAAGATATCTCGTCCTTAGGTGTACCCTCAGGTGAAAACCCCCACATTCAATGGTCCTAAGTATAGTAGAAACTATCTTAGGTGAAAACCCCCATGAACATGGTCCTTAGTAGTCCACTGTTGTTTATCAAAATTTTATTAAGGAATTAGAATGTTGGGATTCCTCCATTGTCCTTGATCCGCTGCAGTCTTTACTTGGAATACTTCTCCTTGAGTTCTTCACATTCTTCTCCCTTCATTCCTCACATCCCTTTGTTCCTGGGTGGCCATCCACAAGTGTGCTCTTAGGTGAGAACCCCCACATTCATGATCCTAAGTATAGTAGAAACTATCTTAGGTGAAAACCCTCATGGACATGGTCCTGAGGAGCCACTCAACATAAACCAAACAACCAATCCACCCAGATGATTCATTAACTTAGTGATGTGCACTCCCAGGTAAAACCCCCCACATACTATGATCCTAAGTATAGTAAAGACTATCTCAGGTGAAAACCCTCATAGACATGGTCCTGAGTAGCCACTTAAGATTTTGTAAAACCTTTCATCAATTGCATAGCTTAAAAATTCTACTAAGTCATTTCATAGGTACCTAGACACAATAGAATAGGGAATTCTAAAGTCCTGCATAGCAAATCTAATAAGTCCTAAACATGCATAGGAAAATAACTAAGTCATGCATAGAAAATACTTAGGAATTTTATGGGGGTGTGCCACTTGCCTTGGCAACAAGAAGAATAGCAACAGCAGCTGCAACAGTTGTCGTTTCCCTCCGAAATTTCTAACACATCAAACAAACACACATAAACATACAAACCAAAATATGCTATGCATGATGTGCAAAATACTTAGAGAAAATACTAAGTCTATTCTTTAAGGTGATCGACAATTATCAACAACTCTTTGTAAATTGGATATTCACTATAGTGAGAGAGACAGACACCCGGCCATCCACTTAAATTGTGGAACAGGTCTCATGTACGTGGACATGTAAGGTTAGTTTCCAGGCCGCTTCATCTCACTATGCCGCTAGGATCCAACAAACTTCAAGATAGTAATAACATGATCAAATTTTGTTTTAAGTCAAGATTAGGAAAGATAGAAGAAAATGATGTAGGTTATCTTCCAGGCTTCATTTCCATACTTGTAGTATTCTCCTTAGTGATGTCTTGATCATCATGTCTTAGAGAGAAGAAAGAAAAAGAGAAAAAATAACTTAGAGAATAGAGGGGGTTGGTCTTATTGGACTTCTTCTTGATTTTTCCTCTAAGTGCTTCTACTTCTTGGAGATTCTTCTGGAGTCTTGTTTTGGGTAAGTCCTTCATTGGTCTTCTAGCTCCATGTGTAAATCCTAAGTGTCTAAGTGCATAGCACTTAACCAAAAATGCTAAGTTGAAAATATTCCTAAACTTAGAGAAAATAATGGAGGAGTTTTCCTATGAGGAGAATAACTATATAATAAAATACGTTATGCATGCAATGCTCTTTTTAATCATAATAAACATCATACAAAATTTGTGATATTTATAAAGTATGCAATTAGGCTATAAATGCAATTTAATTATTTCCTAATTTTGGAAAATATAATAAAAGGAATTACATGTAAGATTAAAGTTTTATGTGATTAAACTTTAATAATAAAATTCTATAAATGGTGTTAACAGACAAAGGGCATTTAATTAAAATTTATAGCAATTGCATTTAATCAAAATTAATATTTCTATTAATAGTTATGTCAAAAATAGTCAAACTATTCAAATTAAAACATACAACCATTAAATCATAAAAATAATATTCAAAAACATTTTATAACAGAGGCATCATATTAAATATTCCAAGGTTTATAAAACATATTTATTTGCAATTTTTGGATTTGTAGATTTGAAGTTATGACAAAAATACTTAAATTCACCATTTGAAATTTGAATATTTTAAACTAAGTCAAATTTAAATTTTGGCGGATCTAACATATTCTACATGTCAAGGGCTTTCCAAATATATAAAAATATTTGAATTAGTATAAACAGAGAAAAGATATGATAGTTTGAATAGACAGGGGCTTTTCTGCAAAAACTGCCATTTAATCTAATTAAAAGAAATCAATTTCCGACGTGGCGATGACGCAGCGCTGACGAGGCGTTGACTGTACGCGCTGAGTCAGCGTACAGATTCGTTTTAAGTGGTTTAATCGTAGCCGCACAATACGGATCTAACGGCCCAGATCGAAAGGACTTAAACGGGCGGCACGGCTGGCCGGAGATGTCCCGATGGCTGCATCTCGCGGTGGCGCCATGGCCGGAAGGGCGCGTCGTCGATGACACGGGGGGGGTTCGGGCTACGGCGAGGTTACCTTCCGATGCAGGAGGGAGAGGCGGTGACGCTAGCGTGTTCGGCGGTGACGCGAGCGCTCTCCTGCGCTGGCAAAGCTTCACCGGAGTTGGAGGCGGACGGCGATGGCTTCGGCCGTGGACGCGACGCTCGATCTGGTGCAGGAAAAATAGGGAAAATAGTCCACGGATATGCGCACGGAGATGACGAGGACAGAGGAGAGGACCAGAGGCTCGGGGGAGGTCTCACCGTGACGGGATCGTGAGAAACGTGGCGGCGGAGGAGACGAACTCCAGCGAGCTCGTACGGCGGCCTGGCGGCGCTATAGCTAGGGTTTGTGTGGAGGAAATAAGGAGGAGGGAGTGGGGTTTAAGTAGGGGCCGGAGAGGGAACCAAAATCGCGAAGAATCCGCCGGATTTTGGAAAGGAATCGGGGCGGAAATTTCGGATGGAGGTTGAAGACGACCGTGACGTAAGCATTTTTCTTTTTCTGATTTTCCATTTAATTTATATCTTTTGATTTATAACTCCAAATGAAGTCAAATCAATTTCTAAAAATTTGTAAAATTCATATCTATGCTTTAAACCATTAGTGGGCATGTTTAGAAACTTTTTGAAAAATAATTATTTTGAAATATTCATAAAATACAATTTTCCTATTTTAGGTTAACTTTGAAATAAGGGATTTAATAATTTATCTGGAGTTAAATAAAATTTATGAAATTACCCACATTCAAATATGTTTGAGTTTAATTTATTTACACTTATTTTGCTGAAATCATTTACCTTTATTTTGGCATAATAGTAGAATAATAGAATATAAATATTTTTAGAGCAATATGAAATATAATGGATTTTTAATTCAAACCCTTTGTGATTTAATAAGTTGATGAATGATGAGATGCATGTATGCATGAATGAAAAGCTTAAATTTTCTTTTCCAAAGCAAAATACTTAATGTTTTCAAAAGTTTTAAATTTTTAGTGATTTTTAAACATTCCAAAATACTGGGATGATACATGCTGCGCTAGCGGTACTCGGAGGCCTACTTCCTCCACCCGACATCGGGGTCATCTTCGTCGCGCCAAGTTCTCCGCGACCTAGTGGTCGGCTACGTCGTCTTCGTCGTCAACGCTTGTGCGGGAGCGTAATCCCCGCTATTCGGTCTACGAGGGTATGTATTCCGATCTCCGCCGTACTACTATATCTGCATAGTGTAGATCTTGGCTAGTTTAAGGATTTCGTTGATAGGAATTTTTTTGTTTTCTACACACGATCCCCTTCAGTGGTATCAGAGCCGATCTATCGTAGATATAGTTGTACGCTGTTAGAACCCGTATTCTGCACGGGGGCACCGTTCCTGTTATTTGCTACCCTCTAGCGTGCACTTGTGATTCCAGCGCCATCGAGTTGATGAAGCGGCCCGGACCGACTTTACGCGTACGCTTACGCGAGACTGGTTCCACTACTGACATACGGCTTGTACCGTATCTGTGGCTGGCGGGTGCCTGTTTCTCTCTCTTTAGTTGGTCTTGCATTTTCAATGGAGGGCCCAAAAGGGATGCTTAAACATGCAATTATTGGATCGTTGTTGTGGTCATAAGGTTCGTAGGTATGAAGCGGTTCTATTTACGAAAGCCCCGAGCCACGTAAAATATGCAAAAGATAAATTAAAAGCGTCTAACTTTATTTTTGCAGGGGCTATGTGATATGGTCAAGGTAGGTTTATTAAATTGTTTATAAACTGCGGGCGCCAAGAAGACCATGGCGCAATGGACTATATCACATTGCATTATATTTGATGTTTTGTGTGCATCTTATATTGTGTGATTGTATATATAGTATATATTAGTTACACGGCGGTAGTTATATAAGATGATCCCTTCAAAATACCACTAGTGTTCTCCCTTCAACACGCACCACCAAGATAGTTCTACGTTATGAGGCATGCTGTGATGATCGGGTGTCAGACATCTCGTCGTTCGCATACAGTGGGTGTAAGCCATGTTGCACAAGCATCAGCGTGGAGGTTTTTGGTGGCGAGCCTAGCATATTCAGAAATATGGCCTCGGAACAGGGAGACCGAAAGGTCGAGCACGAGTCACAAAATTGGTGTGGCGGACTTTTGTCTACTCTTGAAGTTGTGCCGCCGGCTCTGATGATGAGGGGTGGTGCAATGGATGGGGGTCGTGTAATCGCTTAAACGACCAGAAGGCATGTTTGTTTGAGTGGGAGTTCGGATAGTTGTTTTCTAAAATACTAGAACTCAGAATATAATGAACAGAGTCTGCTTTGCAAACCTTTGTAGATATTAACCATTGTGATAGCATCTTTTCAAATTAGGCGCATTCCTGCGATTGAGAAACTTAAAAGGTTGGGTCCAAACTTCATAGTTTTATACTTTAGCTTGAGGATACACCTTGTTTAAACCGTTAGCTCTTTGTGTTAGAATACCCGCTAGGAGATAAACCCGGAGATTTTGTGCGGATGATATCATCATAGTCCAGTGTATGCTATGATCTCTGCCATAGAGAACCAACGGTGGGTACGAGTTTTTAGATCGCGAACATATGATATGGTCGCTAAACTCGGGGTACCCCAAACGTTGGGTTGATGAAGTTTATCAGTACGTTGACTGATTGTCTTCTCAACCAAGATGGAAGAGAATACACACATTGAGGGAGCACGTGGCGGTCATACTTAATGACATATGTTCATACTTAATGAACATTGAGACGCCTCGCTCAGCTCAATCACTGGATGACAACCATCGTTGCCAAGTGCAAATCCTCTGTCATAGACTATGTCATGCAAGGGGAATCGTTCACCTTCATGGTTCTTGATTACGGTGGAAGTATCAAGAAAATGAAACAGATCGTCGGAAGTCATCAATGATGATGGTATACATGTTATGAATGTTTTAGCTAAGCAAGTACTCGCAGTAGTGACTAAGTTTTAAACTAGTCATGTTTTGTGAAAAACCAGGTTTACTGCTTGAGTAGCTTGAAAGGATGAGGCGACATTGTGTGTTGATAATGGCAGTCAAGTTGTTGTGATGGCCATAGACACTCTCCCTCTAGATCTACCATTTGAATAAATTCTTTATGATCGGGTGTTGGTATGATCGTTACAAGTGTGTCTCCTCTAGCGAGACACTTGTTCATACATGATAGTGACAAATTTGGTGTCCTATATTTATGAAGTAATGATCATATGCCGATTTGAATTTAGATGGTGAAGCTCCCACATTCATAATATTAATGCCAAAGGATACAAACTTAATAAAGACACCACATATGTGTGGCACTAGCGTTTAGTCATGTCAATGTTATAGTCAATGCATTAGCTCCACACCGGATGGACCTACAAGTCCTAAGATTTGATCTTTTGACACTTGCAAAATAACTGTGACACCGTTTTCGGAAAACGGGCATATAACTTATTGATAGTCATACATAGAGATGTATGTGGTTCAATGAAGTAATTGACGGGTAGTGGAGACCTTTATTTCGTGAACTTCATTGAACGTTTTGAGTATAGCTTGTTGAGAATCGTGCATTTCGGTGTATGTGAATCAATGAAGTACTTTAACGTATAGTGGAAGTCTTTATTTCATAGACTTCATGAACATTCGAATAGATATATGGATATCCACTCGGGGAATGTTGGCCTGGAAATTTTGATTCAATCAAACAAGTCCAGAACGAAGTAGGAAATAAAATTAACAAGAAAATCAAATTCCCGCGATGCAAATCGAGGAAATAAAGATTTGATTTATAATGTTGGCACATCAATGGAAGACTTGTGAGAAGAGTTCCACAAATTACGTCGCATGGAACACCACAGTGTTATGGTGTGTTAGGACGTCGTAATTGCACCCTATCGGATAGTGTGTGGTAAATAAATCTCTTACCGAATTATTGTGATCATTAGAGTCATATGGTAGAAACGTAAGCACTCACGTTAGCAAATAGGGAAACCATTTGAATCCATGGAGACAATACCATACGAGTGATGGCATGGCTTTTAGCCTGGATTGTCGTTTCAGCAATTTAGTGTTTCGATGTAATCGAACCTAAAATGGATTAATCTTTGTAGTATACCCTACCTAAAGAGTTAGTTGGGTACATGTCTCACGACATAGGCAAAATCTTTGCCGGGATATACCTTGCGAAAGAAATAGTTTCTTGTCCAAGGGTATAAGTGAGAAAGAAAGTAGAGCGAGACGAAGTTGGTGAACTTCCTCTCCAGACATCAGAGTGGCGCAACCGAAAGTGTGTTCGGTGTTAGGCTCCACAGCTTGAAAAAGCTGATGATTCAAGATCATGATGTTCTGAGCTCATACTAAGAGCGTAGGCATACGAGGTTGTGTTCCACACTGTGTGTGACGACAATCTTGTTATGAAGGTCATATTGATGGAATATGATATACCTACGAACTACGAAGAAGAGATGGTGGACCTAAGTCCGAGAAATGGCTATGAGTCATTTGTGATCCGAAATAAAATCCATATACGATTACCAGGTATTGACTTGGGAGATCTTCTTGATGGCATCTAGGATGTTAATAGTATATGGAATTTTATGAGGGAGTAGACATTGAGCATATTCGATTTGTCGTGAAACAGTTCCGACAGACCACATGAGAGTTTGTCTCAGGTGGCGAAGCCTAAATCTATTCTGGGTCGTTTAGCAATCACTATAATTTCGAATGAGAAATTGATAGATGGATAAGGAAACCATGTTTCTTAATAGTGTCATTAAGAAAGAGTTGGTGATCCTGAGGATGCTAAACATGTGTGCAAACTTTGGTTGTCCATTCATGGGCAGAAGCAAGCATATCGGAGCTGGAATCTTCACTTTGATAATGTGATCAAAGGATTTTGGAGTTGTCCAATAATAGTTGAAGAAACCTACATTTTCAAAGAAGTGAGTGGGAGCAAAGTAGCTTTCCTTGATCTTGTATGCGGAAGGCATATTTGAGTGGGAGCTAAGTAGCTTTCCTTGATCTTATATGCGGAAGGCATATTTGAGTGGGAGCTAGGTGTCATTTGTGATTCTGTATGTAACGACATATTGAATAACACAGATCCTCTAGTAGAGTGTAAAGGATTATTTAAGTGATTAAATTTTCTGTGAAATGAAGTTAGGAGTATTAGGCATCCAATTTATAATTGTATAGATCAGAGGGGGCTTAATAACATTAAGTCGGAGTATTTACTAAGTCAGGATTCTGAAGTGTTTCAGAAAAGGACAAGCGAAGAAAGAGGTTCTTGCTTGTATGACTAGGTAAAAGATTAAGTTAATCTTGGCTTTTTCAGTGATAGAAAATGATGTTCGACATTCTCTATGTATCACACATAGAGTCTATCAGGCTGAAAGCTCGACTTGGTGTGACCCGAGTTCTTGGTTAAAGAACAGGTTCTAGAGTGATCCTTGTGTGGATCAATGAACAAACATTAAGTTTATTCTTCAGTGTCTATGAGAACTGAAGATAGATTTTCTAGTAACGGGTAAGAGTGGAATGGCAACTTGCCGTAAAGCGGTTACGATGATGCAAGTTATTACACTGACCCATACGACTAGAAATCTCATATAGGAGATGTCCTTTATTTTGAAGATAGACATGGTTAGTTTGCGAAGTCGCATATGAATGCACTGTCGCATAATCTACATAGGTACAGAAATATATCGCGACTTCAGAAGTAGCAAGTGTGATTGGACTGAGCAGTTTTACGAGCGTAGGTGGTCCCCTTAATAGATCTCTTCGACTTTTAAGGCGTATGCTACACGAATGCTCGAGTCTCACTCCATCCACTGGGATATATTTCACCGTCATCGTAAGATACGGGATTATGTCAAACTAGGTGACATAGAAGTGTTGCAAAGCACATATAGGTCTCAAGGTGTGAGATCTATTGACTGTATTCCTCTTCAACGAGGCGAGCAGGCACCAAGATGCTATGGGTGTTGAGCTTTTACCAAGTCGTAAACTAGATTAAGTGTTACTCTAGTGCAAGTGGGAGACTCAAGAGAATATGCCCTAGAGGCACTTAATAAACATAGTTTATTGGCAATATCCCAGTTGTTCATTATATGTTTTATACCATGCTATAACTGTATTAAGTGGAAACATTAATACAGGTGTGGTAGATAAACAACCAGGTCCCTAGTAGCCTCTACTAAGACTAGTTTCGTTGCGCGATTGATGATCGAGGTTTTCCGATCATAGGGCATGGCGCCGGTCGGCATTGGAAGTCATATCGTTAGGAGTAACGATGTGATGGACATACCCAGTATTTATAGGACATAGTCATTACGCCTTAAGACCGTGAGATCAACTCTTATTGTTATCCCTGGAAGATACTTTGATCGCACCAAACGTCATATCTTATATATGTGACAATGATAGGTGATACTTTTGGGTATCGGAAGGGGGTAGTTGAGACGAGGGGTCAACAACGGGATTTGTCAGTCCGCATAGCCGGATAGATACTCTAGGGCCCACTCGGTGAGATTATGTCAAATGAGTTTGCAAACATGTGACTAGGTCACCAGCTGACATAATATCATAGACGAGTAGAACATAGCGATGTCGGTAACGAGATCATGCTAGGTATGGAGATATCTAAGAATGATGCTCGGACACGCTAAGTATCGCAATGACAAAGGGTTTAAGACTAGACGTCCAGGTTTGATAGATGAAAGTCATTCGTTATATCACAGGGATTAATTCATGGGGTCTAGGCCTACGAGTTAGTCGGTGATCATAGAGGAGTCTTGATCGTACCTGTTATTATATCGAACCGCTAGGGTAACACACTTAAGGGGTTTCGACAAGACAACCGGAAAGGAAAGAGATCACCGGGAGCGTCCCGGGAGGGGTCTGATGGAGATCGGGCAGCGCCGAAAGAGTTTTCGGAGCTAGGAAAAATTATATATATTATGTTTGATATTAATTAGTGTAATTAAAATGCAAATATGATTTTATATATTTATTTTCGAATTTATTTAGTCTGATTTCCCTAAATGGGCCTTCTGGTCGAAAGAAGGCCCATGGGGGGGGGGGAGGAAACCCTCAAGGGAATTTTGTGGGGGAGGCTTGGCCGGCCTAGGTGGGCCAAATGGGGCCCACCTGAAGGAGATATGCCCTAGAGGCAAATAAATAAGTAGTATTTATTGCATTATCTCATAAGTTTATAATAGGTTTGAGTATTATGCTATAACTGTATTAATCGGAATTATTAATACACGTGTGATACATAGACAACCAGGTCCCTAGCAAGCCTCTATATGAGCTAGTCCATTGGGCAACAGTTGATCGAGATTCCCGATCAAGGACAATGACGTCGGTTGACAATGGGGTCATCTTGTTAGTTGAATAAGGTGGTGGACATACGCAAAGTATTGCAATAAGATCGTATTACGATGTTTGTTATTTGCAATGGATAAGAGTATGATAGCTTATTCCTTAGACCGTGAGACCGTACTTCTTAATGCTTCGTAGGGATGCTTTGAGAGCATCAAACGTTGTGTCTTATATAGCATGACAATAACGGTGTCCATCTTGGGTATTCCGAAAGAGCATCAAGACGTAAGGATCAAGAGCGGGATTTGTTCATTCTTGTAAAGGAAAGATACTCTGGGCCCACTCGGTGATATTGCATCTATATAGCTACGCAGCTTATGACTAGGTCATGGAGATGTAATATCGCAGACGAGTTAATAACCTTCGTCGGTAACGAGATACAACAAAGGCATCGGTGTGTCTACGATCATATCTCGGACAAGGTAGTATCGCAGAGACGAAGGGAATGAATATCATATTTATGGTTCAACGACGATATTCGTGGAATGCACAGGGGTCGTCATATACTTCCAGGTATCCCTGACGATCATTGGTGAGCGGAGTGTCTCGACCATGTCTGGAGTGTTCTCGAACCGTAGCGTAACAAACTTAAGGTCTTAGCGACGCTAGGAGATAGGTTCTGGAATTTTATAGGTATTTGTTGGAGAAAGAGAAATGATCCGGAAAGAGTTCCGGTGGTCCGGAAGGAGTTCCGGAGAGGTCTGGAATGGTTACAGGAATGTCCGAAAGTTGTTCGGGTGGTCCGAAAGAGTTTTCGGAGTCACGGGATATTGAATTATATATAAATATATTAATTATGAATTAATGGGATTTTTATATTAATTTAATATTAATTAAATAAAGGAAAAAAGGGGCTCCCACCTACATGGGCCCTAAGAGGGCCCAAGAGGGGGGAGCCGCACCCCACAAGGGGGGTGGGCCCCATGGGAGGTTCGGCCGGCCCATGGTGGGGCGCACCACCCCCCTCTCATCCTTTAGTCCCACATGGGGGAGCCAAGGGGTTTGCACACCCCCTCCCCCCATTATATAGCAAGGCATATTAATTGTATTAATTCATTGTAAAATACAATTAATTCCCGATTTCTCTCTCGATCTCATGGTTCCCAAGTTGGAGCCGCGCCGAGCTGAGGAAGGGGGATCTCTCTCCACCTAAGCTATACCGCAGAGCGCCGTTGCTCTGCGGGATTCCAGATAAGATCTACCCCTGCGATTTCAGCTGGATCTGAATGACCGGGAGTTGTCGCTAAGCTCCGTATGTTTGCGAGTGCTCGGAGGCTACTCTTTTGAGGAGCTTGGGCGACGTCATCTCTCCCCCTGCAGCCGCCGCGCCTCTCCCCTCTGCTGCCGGCGCACCAGCCCCGGTGCTGGCGCTCTGCCTTCTTCCGCCCGACGCCCGTCGACGCAGATCATCGTCGACACCCCGGCGTCATCGACTTCGACATCGCGGCAAGTTCTTCGCGACCTCGAGGTCGGCTACGTACGACTTCATCGTCAACGCTTGTGCGGGAGCGTAATCCCCGCTATCGGTCTACATGGAGGTAATGTAACCCGTTCCGCCACCGTTATCGCATGTACTAGATAGATAGATCCTGACTAGTTAGGGTTTCGTTCGCTAGAAAATTATTGTTTTCTGCACCGTAACCCCTTCAGTGGTATCAGAGCCGATCTATGCGTAGTACTGATGGTACAGTTAGAACTCATGTTGAATGAGGGCGTCTTTCTTATATTTGCTACCCTCTAGCGTGCACTTGCGATGCCTTCGGTATTGAGTTGATGAAGCGGACCGAACCGACTTTACGCGTACGCTTACGCGAGACTGGTTCCACTACTGACATATGGCTTGCACCGTATCTGTGGCTGGCGGGTGTCTGTTTCTCTCTCTCTAGTCGGCAAAGCGTTTTCAATGGAGGGCCCGAAAGGGATGCTTAAACATGCAATTATACGATCGACGTTGTGGTACAAAGTTCGTAGGTAGGGAAGCGATTCTCTTACGAATAAGCCTATTTGCCACGTAAAACTTGCAAAACTAAATAAAGCTAGAGGCGTCTAACTTTGTTTTGCAGAGGCGTTATTTTATGTGACATGGTTACGGTAAGTTTTGATATTACTCGTACTGTCGGAGGCAATGGAGGGCTCTGTAGACTCAGAGCCATGCCGGGGCGCCGGGGGGCCAGGCACATGGCGCCATGAAGGTCCAGGCGCATCGACCATGTCACATCGCACTTCATTGCATCATTATTGTGTGATGTTGTGTGTGCATCCTATTGATTGCTTATATGCTAGATATACAACGGTAGCATCATAAATAGGATGATCCCTAACAAATACCAAAATTGTGTTCTCCCTCGTTGCGCACCACCAAGAAAGTTCTACGTTATGAGGCAGGCCGTGATGATCGGGTGTCACACATCTCGTCGTTCGCATACAGTGGGTGTAAGCCATGTTGCACGCGCAGGGTCTTCGAGGTTTGATTGGCGAGCCTAGCATACTCAGAGGTATGGCCTCGGAACACGGGAAGATCGAAAGATCGAGCACGAGTCATAGAGTTGCTATGATCGACATTTTATGTCCACCTTTGAAGCCGTGCTGCCGGCCGTGATGATCGGGGGTAGTGTGGTGGATGAGGGTCGTGTAATCGCCATTATTATTTTTAGGGATAATAATCTTGGTGTGGTGTGTTTTTGATAATGAGATTATAGAACTAAAACTCACCTAAATATTATAAACTTATCTTACCTCTTTTGCGATCACATCTAGAGACTGCGGAACTACACTTCGGTTGCTTCCTCAAGAGCTCGGATTCTACCTTGGAAGCCGACGGGTCCAACTTCATCAGCTGGTACATTGGTTTTAGAAACATTCTCCAAACACAACAAACATCCTATATGTCCTAGAACATTAGTTAGAAGTTAGACCAGATGATTCTGATAGCAAGGAGGAAGATGATGAGTTCCGTAAGCATCATGACATGTTCATGGAAGTGACGATCGTCATGAGCGTATGCCTAGCACCTGAGTTGAAAGTTGTTTCAATACATGGAGCCATATGTCGTGATTGATGCGATCAGAGGTCACTTCAAAGATGAATTGAGTCTTGAGCAGTTCAAACAGCTTAGAAAGTTCCGGACCATTCACATGGGGAGCATACCTGTCTGGAGACTCAGTTGAAGAAGTTGTGTGACATCTACTTCAGGCTTACGAATATCTACGATTTCTAGATAGCGAACTCCAGTGCAATGGAGATTGTGCTTTACCTCCTAGCTGTGAATAGCATGTGCGTGAATATGCTATAGAGACACGGTGAGCTTCTTCACGTTCGTGAACAAGTTCAAATCTCTAAAAGTTGATTCATCGAAGAAGAGTTCTTCGACGCTATGATGAAAAGTGTTTGATAATTGTTCTGTTTGTGAAACAGTCCCTGATTATCACAAGTATGTGGCGAAGGGTGACGTGATAGTGCACAAGTGATGGCAAGTTAATGGCCAGTAGTGCTCACGCCCTCGAGATATCATATTAGTTATCATCAATAGTTTTTGATAAGACATTTTGTAATAGTGAGAGTGTGATCTAGTTTGGTGTCTTGAATGTTGCAAGACATAATTATTCATATAGAACACATCAGTTGTTTTGTGTTATGAAGCAAAGCAGTTGTTTCATATTATGAGTAATTTGCATCACATCTCAATTACATTATGCGTATGATATACATTTATAGCGAGAATGATAAAGTTATGTGTCCAAAGAACAAACACCATCGAATTTAGTCATAAAGGCAGTGAAAGAAGTAATGGATAATTTTTGGTCCATTTAAGTATTTCGAGTGCCAAAATTGATTAAGTTTGAAATGCAGTATTGAAGTTGCAATACTAGAGGAAATTGATTGAGAGTCATTTTTAATGATTAATCAATGGTGTTTGCTTGATCCGAATTCTTCCATGATTTTGGTAAATAGGAGTATTTGCCCGATAAATTATGGAGTCTGAAATTAATTTGATAATAGATCAAATGGGGTTTTTTCAGAAGAAAGATTAGTGAATATTGTATTCACAAAATTCGATCAAAGGACAATATTTTTGAATTATGGTTTCAACACAAAAGACTTCTGGAAATTCGTTTCACAATATTATAATGCCATATATGTTGATATGTGGGGAGTTATAATCATGCTCTATTTTAAATAAAGTGTGGTCTGTCAGAATCAGTCTTAGAATCTCCTAATATGTTCGAAACATTATAGTCGATGTCCACTTTAGAAAATAGATATTTTTCTCAACGAGAATTCGTAGGATCGACAGTAGTGTCGACATGTATATGATTATGCGATAATTCGGAATATACATGAGTGGTTCTTTGTAGATTGCTCGCATTGGATGAGAGTGTATTCCAAAACCAAATAGAAACAAAACTTAGTTTGTTGTCTATGTAATTCCGAGGAAAATATGATTTTTCGAATTATGGTTTATGGATTGGAATTAGAAGTTTGGAATAAAGTGTCAGACTTATGTTGGAAGGTGTTCCAAAGAGTATATGTCTGCTAATGAAAGTTTAGTGATTAAGAGTGAGGGAGACTAGAAAATTGTTTTCTGCTTGCAATCCTCTTCATAAAGATCATAATATTTTCATGAAAGAAACTTCTAAATAAAGTGCTGTTATATTAATATTGCTGTCAGGTCACAGCACTGTGTTAAGTATTTCAGATCTTGTTGACAGATCAAGGTGCACTTTATGAATACAAAGAAAGTTGAGAAAATATCGGAATACGAACAAAGGCTTTTTCGGCCTGGAAATCCAAAGTTACATTTGAAAGGATTAAGAGAGTAATTGTTGCTGCAATTCTTATCAGAGGAATAAGATTGTTTAATCGTCATATAAGGTGTTATATGATAAATGTGACTATAAGAAAGACGTGGTAGCTTGTCTTGTCAAGAAATGTGTCTTGGACAAGATCAAATTTGTTGACTACATTTATGTAGACATGCTTGAAGTCTGAGGGTTTTGTATTAATGTAATACTGTAGTTTGTATTAAATTCGAATTGATAGCAGATCAATGATTTTGGTTTTGACCAAAATGTCGATTTAAGTGGGAGTCATAGTTGGTTCACTCGGGTGAAATATGTGAAGAACATATTTTTGAGTGGGAGCTCAGGAACTCAAATATGTGGATAACACGTTTTTGAGTGGGAGCTCGTGTTGTCAAATATGTGGAAACATATTTTGAGTGGGAGTCGAATTCATCTTGTGTAGATAACACATTGTGAGACTGTATCAATATAATAGGATGAAGTTGTGAAACTATTTGAAAGTTAGTATCTATTTTGAAATAGTACGGGAATTTTAAATAGTTAGTCGAGTTGTTTTGGATTATATCTGAGGAGTCCGAATAGAATCAAAAGGATGGTCCTTTGAAATCCAATAGATCAATAAGAGTAATGATGCATGAAAGTAATGGTTGTATGACATGTGGGTCTATTATGTAATATTAGACATCATACAGAAACCATATTATCTGCTCGATGAAATATAACCAATGTTCTTGGAATAAGAGCAGTTATGAAAGTAAATTTGGAATTTACTGGAAGTAGAAGTGTGTTAGTTAAGGGATTGACATTTGAATGTCAAGTTTTCTACATTGGTGTGAAAGTATGTAGATATCGCGAGTTTGTAATTGTTACAAGGGGCTCTACATGGCTGAGTGTGTTTTTCAGGGCAGTTATCTGGTTAGTATAATCAGAGTAAGCGCTGGGAAACAGAAGTCTCACTTAGTCACTGTATTTGCATATATGTTGTTGGACAACATGGTGATATCAAGCTAGTTGATATCAGTGAATCGCAAAAGTTTGCACAAATCGTGTGTTGTGCAGATTGTCAGAGTAACACTCTTCCACAAGCAAGCATCATCGAATGATTCTTATTTGATAAGGGATTTTGATAAAGTAAAATGCAGCTGGTTTATTTGTACTCTAGTGCAAGTGGGAGACTGAAGGAGATATGCCCTAGAGGCAAATAAATAAGTAGTATTTATTGCATTATCTCATAAGTTTATAATAGGTTTGTGTATTATGCTATAACTGTATTAATCGGAATTATTAATACACGTGTGATACATAGACAACCATGTCCCTAGCAAGCCTCTATATGAGCTAGTCCATTGGGCAACAGTTGATCGAGATTCCCGATCAAGTACAATGACGTCGGTTGATAATGGGGTCATCTTGTTAGTTGAATAAGGTGGTGGACATACGCAAAGTATTGCAATAAGATTGTATTACGATGTTTGTCATTTGCAATGGATAAGAGTATGATAGCTTATTCCTTAGACCGTGAGACCGTACTTATTAATGCTTCGTAGGGATGCTTTGAGAGCATCAAACGTTGTGTCTTATATAGCATGACAATAACGGTGTCCATCTTGGGTATTCCGAAAGAGCATCAAGACGTAAGGATCAAGAGCGGGATTTGTTCATTCTTGTAATGGAAAGATACTCTGGGCCCACTCGGTGATATTGCATCTATATAGCTGCGCAGCTTATGACTAGGTTATGGAGATGTAATATCGCAGACGAGTTAATAACCTTCGTCGGTAACGAGATACAACAAAGGCATCGGTGTGTCTACGATCATATCTCGGACAAGGTAGTATCGCAGAGACAAAGGGAATGAATATCATATTTATGGTTCAACGACGATATTCGTGGAATGCACAGGGGTCGTCATATACTTCCAGGTATCCCTGACGATCATTGGTGAGCGGAGTGTCTCGACCATGTCTGGAGTGTTCTCGAACCGTAGCGTAACAAACTTAAGGTCTTAGCGACGCTAGGAGATAGGTTCTGGAATTTTATAGGAATTTGTTGGAGAAAGAGAAATGATCCGGAAAGAGTTCCGGTGGTCCGGAAGGAGTTCCGGAGAGGTCTGGAATGGTTACAGGAATGTCCGAAAGTTGTTCGGGTGGTCCGAAAGAGTTTTCGGAGTCACGGGATATTGAATTATATATAAATATATTAATTATGAATTAATGGGATTTTTATATTAATTTAATATTAATTAAATAAAGGAAAAAGGGGGCTCCCACCTACATGGGCCCTAAGAGGGCCCAAGAGGGGGGAGCCGCACCCCACAAGGGGGGTGGGCCCCATGGGAGGTTCGGCCGGCCCATGGTGGGGCGCACCACCCCCCTCTCATCCTTTAGTCCCACATGGGGGAGCCAAGGGGTTTGCACACCCCCTCCCCCCTTTATATAGCAAGGCATATTAATTGTATTAATTCATTGGAAAATACAATTAATTCCCGATTTCTCTCTCGATCTCATGGTTCCCAAGTTGGAGCCGCGCCGAGCTGAGGAAGGGGGATCTCTCTCCACCTAAGCTATACCGCAGAGCGCCGTTGCTCTGCGGGATTCCAGATAAGATCTACCCCTGCGATTTCAGCTGGATCTGAATGACCGGGAGTTGTCGCTAAGCTCCGTATGTTTGCGAGTGCTCGGAGGCTACTCTTTTGAGGAGCTTTGGCGACGTCGTCTCGCCCCCTGCAGCCGCCACGCCTCTCCCCTCTGCTGCCGGCGCACCAGCCCCGGTGCTGGCGCTCTGCCTTCTTCCACCCGACGCCCGTCGACGCAGATCATCGTCGACACCCCGGCGTCATCGACTTCGACATCGCGGCAAGTTCTTCGCGACCTCGAGGTCGGCTACGTATGACTTCATCGTCAACGCTTGTGCGGGAGCGTAATCCCCGCTATCGGTGTACATGGAGGTAATGTAACCCGCTCCGCCACCGTTATCGCATGTACTAGATAGATAGATCCTGGCTAGTTAGGGTTTCGTTCGCTAGAAAATTATTGTTTTCTGCACCGTAACCCCTTCACCACCTAGGGCCGGCGCACCTGTCTTGGCCGCACCAGCCGGGAGCCTATATAAGAAAGGGCACCCCTGCCCTTTTAATTCACCAATTAATTCCCAATTTCTCTCTCGATCTCGTGGTTCCCTTGTCGGAGCCGCGCCGAGTAGAGGAGGGGGATCTCTTCCACCATAGCCCGCTGCCGTGCTGCTGGTGTTCCGGTCCAAGTCTTCCGCTGCTCGTCCTGGACTGGATCTTCGGAGGCCGTCGTCTCCACCGTATGCGTGTGACGCCCTGCGAGGTGTTGCGCTAGCGGTACTCGGAGGCCTACTTCCTCCACCCGACATCGAGGTCATCTTCGTCGTCTTCGTCGCGCCAAGTTCTCCGCGACCTAGAGGTCTTCTTCGTCGTCAACGCTTGTGCGGGAGCGTAATCCCCGCTATTCTGTCTACGAGGGTATGTATTCCGATCTCCGCCGTACTACTATATCTGCATAGTGTAGATCTTGGCTAGTTTAAGGATTTCGTTGGTAGGAAATTTTTTGTTTTCTGCACACGATCCCCTTCACATCCCGCCAACACGGCCGGGGGGCGGGACGCTACCTCTGATCGTGTCTCCGATCATCCACACTTTCAAGGTTACCAAGATGCTGGTCGACGGAGGTTCCAGCCTTAATCTGCTGACGGCCAAGGCTCTGACTGCCCTGCAAGTTCCGTTCTCTCGTCTCACCGACACGAACGTCTTCTAGGGCGTGAATGGGAGCATCACGCGGGCCATCGGGAAGATCACCCTTCCCGTCACTTTCGGCGACCACAAGAACTTTCGCACGGAGGATGTCATCTTCGACGTCGCTGACACTCTGCTCCCGTACAACGGCATACTTGGCCGGCCTGCGTTGGCTAAGTTTATGGCCGTCTCCCACTTTGCCTACAACATGCTGAAGATCCCGGCACCTCATGGCGTGATCAAGATCAAGGCCGGCATAGAGGACGCTATCTTTGGCGTCCAGAAGCTGAACCAGACGTTGGCGGCGACATCAAGTGTTCGCCAAGAAGCAATGGACTACGAAGCTGATCACGGGGGCTCGACATCGGCTTCCATCAAGAAGGCGCCATTCCAAGGCGACCCACAGATGACCAAGAAGGTGCCTCTAATCGATGATGGAGTCCGCTCCATTACCATCGGTGCTCGCCTCATGGATAAATAGGAAAGCGTGCTCGTCGCCTTCCTTCAGGAGAACTCTGATGTCTTCCCGTGGGACGCGTCAGAGATCCCGGCGTTCCAAGGGAGGTGATAGAGCACAAATTGGCGGTCAGCACGGACCCGCGACCAGTAAAGCAGGTTCTCCGGAATCAGAGCAAACAGAAGCTGGAGTTCATCGTCGCTAAAATCGACAATGTAACAGATAGATTTTTAGATTTTTTTAAATACTTTTCTCTGAAAACGGGTACTAGAAAATTACATTTCATTAACTAAAGCTATACTGGAACTTTTCATGCACCGACGGTTTAAATTGATTTGATAACAACATGAATTTTATGTTTTAATGTTATTATCCTTGAAAATCGGTTTGTATTTTAAATACTCTCAACATATTAAAATATCATGTTTTAAAGTTGATTTCGGTTTCATAAATTATTTGGAAATATTCTCGAGGTTTATAAAATTTTATGATTTCTCTTAAAGTAAAATATAATGGTTTTCTTTCTTCTGGCTTGGAATTAATTTTCCAAATTCCTTCTTATTTGAATCTCGTCGATCTACGGATCTCTTTCTCATTAGTATTTTCCCAAAATCTTAGTAGATAATCTAAATGAGTTGTTAGTTGTAGAATATTACTCTCGTTAGTCTTGAACTTAACGAAAAAAGGAAAGGTTCATAGAATTTTCTTCCCCTTACCCTTTCCCCGAACTAACTCGACATAAGACTAAGACCACCAATTCGTATTTTCCCACTCAACTAGCAACCCTAGGATATATTTTTCCCTCTATGTATATTTTACATCCCACAGTAAATTTGCTATAGAGAATTTCTATTAAATAAGATAGTATTGCTGGAAAATTAGAAACTGGACATAGATATGCTGCATGTGTTAGATTGATCTCGTTTTTAATGAGATTAATACCGAATTGATTAGCCCAACGGTCAAATCAATCCTCTTGATTGCGCCCTAATCGGGGGCGTCTGTTTTCTGTTATGGAGCAGTGGGCCCCTGTGACCTGCGCTATATAAAGAGGTGGGGGTCGGGGCACACGGTATGAGGTTCACCGCGCCGCCAGTACCCCCACCGACACACCCTTCCGATTAGGGTTAGCGCAGTGCTCACGGGAAGCACCACTGCGCCACCACTGTCCGGGCCGCCGCCACCGTCAACCACCATGGCTGATTCCTCGAGCTCCTCTGGACAGAGCCAAGGTATCTCTCCAATCCCCTCTCTCTCACACTGTTTACTCACACACACATGATCTACATGTTGTACACTTGCAATTATAGGATCTAACAGCATGCTTTCATGCTTTGCCTGCACCATCGTTACTACCTCCTCTTTCCTTGTGTCCTTCTGTTATTTTTTCTCTCTCTACCGATGCTTAGTATCGCTAGCTAGTTTCTCTTCTTTTCTGCTCTCATGTAATACGATCGATACATCGATCATTTCCTTCCTTGTTTATTTCTTTTTCCTTTCCAACAGATGCTCTAGCACCCGATGCCGATGGTTTCTTTCTACACAATTTCTATCTCTAGGCTGACCTCGTTTCTTTCTAATCGCGAGCGCACTCTTCTGGCCGTGTGATCCGCATCCCGCGGTTTGCTCACGCGGGCGGTAGATGAAAGACGTGGCGGCAGTTACTGCCAAGCGAACCCACGCGACCACCCTTTCCCCATTTCCTAAATCGAAAAATTGACTCCTCTCCCCCGGCGATTCCATCGTCTCATCTTCACCGGCCGGCCTGCCCAGCCGCGGGGAGACTGGGGAACGACGCGACTGTCCATCGTCAGGCCGGGGAGCTGTACCGTGGCAGGGAGGTGATGGCTGGAGGGCTAGGGAGGAGGAGCAGCAGACCGTCACCGGCGGGGACAACGGGGAGTGGGGCCAAGGCTAGGCCGACGAGGACTTTGGCAACAGTGAGCTCTTGATAGGCCAGCCCACTCCCCGAGGGCATCGCGCCGCCGCCGACCACGTCGGCTTCTATGCCCATGCGCTTCTTCCACCTCCCACTACCTCCGCTGTCCCCGGTCAAGCACATCTGCCGGGGCGAAGCCGCCGCGTGATGTCCTGATTCTAGAGCACGGCGGCATGAGAGGCCAAGTCCTAAACAATCAAGGTCATTTCAGGTCGAGCCTATTCTTGATTTTTCTGTACTCTCTCTCTCTCTCCCTGAATGTATAATCGTCTACCTACTTTTCATTTGGAGAAGATTAACAGTAATATGGTAGATGTAAGTTTTTAGGCGTATACCAGGAATGTAACCCATAAGCAATGTTGCTAGGTGTACCAGGGAAGTAACTAATGTGTCCAATCTAATTATTTTTTGCTAAGAACATGTTGTCGTTCTTTGATGGATCTTAGCTCTGTGTTTTGTATGCAGATTTTTCAGTCCCTCCTTCTGTTGTGTTCTAGATATGAATATGTAGCTACCACCGAAACAAATAAAAAAAAACATGTGTTGATATTTCAGAGGTAAACTAAGAAAATCGAGCTGAATCATCGCAACAATGTAAGTTCAGAGATAACGACTTCCATGGTAAGGAAAACATGGGATGGATGTAAATTTTGTCATCGGTAGGTCATTTCTGATGGGTTTTGATGGCCTGCTGTCCTTACTACTAATACTTGTCACCCAAACAGCTTCCAGATGGATTTTGATGGGTTTCATTTGATTGATGAATTTCCCTTTCCAGATCTATTTGGCTGTCGAGGCTACATCTGGGGGGCAGGTTGTTGTCTCCTGAAATCGACTACAGAACTCTTATTGTGTGTTGACATCAAGTTTCAGGTTAGCAAATCTGATCCCATCACACTAACGCTGCATGTGTTTCATGTCGTGTATGTAATTTTTGAAATGGGGATGACTAGATTTCTCGGATGTAATATTCAGGGATGTAACAACCTAAATCCATACAACCATAATTTTTGGATGTCATTTCTCCCGATTTATGATGTGATTTTTTTGATTAGGGATGTCATTTTCTAGTAGGAATGTAGGATATGATTATGATTTAGGATGTGATATTCTGCTTAGAATGTGATATTCTGATTTAGATGTGATTTCTATTTCTGAGGATGTGATTATGATAAGGATGTGTTTTCTTAGTGGATGTAACTATAAATACATTGATAAAGTTGTTAAGTAGATGCAATGTTTGAATAGATCAAAATTTACCTCTCAATGTAATCTCTTAAAAGCAGGTGAAAAAAAATAGCAAATGCAGTTCCAAAAATACAGTGCTATATTTTTAATAGATGCATTATTTATTTGCGTACTTGATATCGCCTCGATGCTACTGGATGTTAACTTTTCTAGATGCTCCTAAAATGAACATATGTGAATTTACTAGCCTTCTAGAATGTAAATATCTAGTAGTCGATTTCAAGTGTAAAATGAACAGATGTAAATTTATACAAGTGTGATAGAATGTAATTTTGTGCTTACTTTGTACTGCCTCGATTTCTAGCAGCGTGTATGAAAATTTATTCTAGCCTGCTAGAATGTAATTTTTTTACTATCCTTGAACTCGTGTAAGATAGGAATAAATTTTTCATAGATGTAATCCTGCTAGAACGTCAAATTCATCTTAACCGTAATACATGGTAGAATTAGGTATGCAAAGGAGTATATAGTGTAGGACCTGTGCCCGGATTCACATTGATACCCACTGTCGGACCTGTGCCCAAAATCACATTGACATAATCTTGTTCATTTGCGTGACCGCTTGTAAAAGCACCCACATTTACATGTCCTCTTCTAGGATCACATGCATTTTCATCCCCACATTGGAATTCCATGCAACATGGAAGCAACTCAAATCCCTGTTATTTTGCATCCCCTGTTTTTTACTAAATATAAAATGCTAAGTACATGCAAATGCAGATCGAATTTACATGGAGTCGTATTACATTGAATAATATACAGCCCAACATTTTTACAGTCCAGCACTTGTGAATTCCGTACCATACATTCCTAATTGTAAATTAAATTCCTACATTTTTTTACATTTTTAAAAAATTACATGCTAATTCCATGCAGAATGGAAGCAACTCTAATCCCCTGTGAATTTGCATCCCCAAATTTTTTCCTGAATTCAAATGATAATTACATGCAAATGCAAATCGAATTTTTACATGGAGCTGTATTTCATTGAATAATATACATCCCAACACTTTTTACAGTCCAACACTTTATATTTTTTGCAGGTGCAACCAGGAATCCTGAAGTTCTGTTGTTGTGGATTAAGATGATCAGAAAGGAGAGAAGAACAATCCTGAAGCAAAGTGTAATCCTGAAGCATGAACTAGGGGGAAGTGGAGAAACAAATCTCATAAACTAAGGAAGGGCCCGTCCTTTAATCTGTCTCCTGGTGCGAATTTGATTTTGCTACTCCTTTTTGCCTGTGATTTCGAAATCTGCTCTGTAATCTGTCTCCCTGTACTCTGGATGTAAACTTCGCTGGATCTAAGAACCTCCCATGGTGGAGCTTCTTGCTGGGGAAGAAAGAGGAAAGACGATTTTCATGTTCTGGGGGGTCTCGGGACAGGATATGGGGGCGTGTGTGGATCAGTACGTGGCCGCCTCGTGCTTGTACGCTCGCGCGCCCACCAAACTCGGAAAGCGTTATCTTTCCAGAAAAGGAAAGTGCAAACCTGTCGGGTCAACCTTGATATCTGCTAGAACGGGGTCGACCTCGAATTAGCAGCGTCCTTCTAATTTCTGCTATTCCAATCAATCCATTCCCTTATACTGTTGTTTTTCCTTTCCTAGCATCA
This sequence comes from Poa annua, assembly GCA_026929855.1. Lineage (NCBI taxonomy): Eukaryota > Viridiplantae > Streptophyta > Magnoliopsida > Poales > Poaceae > Poa > Poa annua. Next base: position 50,158,788 of record CM049428.1, read on the forward strand.
ACGTATCAGCTCAGTCCACAGACCTCTCTCGCTCGGATGCACGAACAGCAAGCAAGGCTGTTGCGTAGGCCAGCACGCCAAGCGCCGCATCTTCTTTCTCTTCCGTTACTTCCCCGCACAGGATGCCCAGCCTCGCGCTGCTTCCTGCTGCTCCACGGAAGCACGCTGCAGTAAAAGGGAACTTCAATTGGCCTGAAACTTCCGCATCAAATCCTATTTACTCTGGACTGGACATTCATTTTTTCAGTCCGTTAGCACCACAACGACCCCCCGCGTATGCCCCCCGAAAAGAACTACCGTCCCCCCGCGTCGTCTCCCCGAGAGAGACGGCCGGGGGCTCCCCGCTTCTCCCTCCAGCGCTCCCTCTCCTCCTAGCTCCGCCCGTCGCCGCCGGCGTGTGCCACCGGGCCTTGCCCGCGTGGTGTCGGCGGCGGCGGCCCGACTTCTCCCCGCACTCGGCGTCCCGTCTCGGGTGGTGGCGGCCGGCGGCGGTGCGTTTCGGCGGACGGCGGTTCCGGCTGGAGGTGTCTGGTGGCGGCGGCGCGCCGGCCCCAGGTGGCTTCTCCACGGTGGCGGTGCTCGTTAGCAGCGGCGAGCTTGCTACTCGCAGGAGTTGACCGCACGGCCCAGATTTGGGCCCTTTGGGCCCGATCTGGGTTTGGACCCGGTCGGCTCCCAACGTGGCTGCTCTTCCTGGAGACGAGGCTGGAGGCGTCGGTGACCAGGTGGTGACGGCGATGGAGCCTTGCTGCCGCACGGTGGTGGAGTTTAACGGGTCAAAGTTTGACCCGGACGGGCCGATGACGATGAATCAGAGGGTAGCATCGGCGACCTACGTGCTGCAGCGTGGCGGTGGAGGGCGCCCTCTATGTGGTTCTGTTGCTGCCGCCCTTCGTTTCTAGCGTTGGCCTGGTGTATTTTTGCCATCGCGTCCGGTCGGCTACCGCGTCAGCGGTGGAGACAGTGCCCTCTCGTGTGGCTTCAGAGTTGTTGCTCCCGGAACCTGGTGTCTCCGTTCTCCGATTCTAGGCCTCGCATTGGTTCACAGTGAGACGACGACGGTGGTATGCAGCCTGTGGTGGCACATGTAGGTGGACGGCGTTGATGGGCGGAGGACTACGGATCATCTGGGGTAGTGGTTCTTTAGGGGTCGGGAGAAATCCTTGTCATTTTTTACATCGACATGTCGACACCTACGGGTGCCGTCATTCCTTTTTGAAGGGTGTCGTGGGGAAACGTACGGGGGAGACTCTAGGACATGTCCGGGCAGCAGCGTCGTCATCGTAGCAGTCCTTCTTGAAGGTGGTGCCTAGTACGTGATGATCCGGAGCTCTGGGAACGAGGCGGATCATTTTCGGTGGGCGCAGCGGATGCATGCCGTCTTAGTTTAGTCGCTCTACCGTTGTCGGCATTTTTTATTTTTTCTCTCTCTTGTTTTCTCGTTTGGCCTTGATTGTGCTGTGGCCTCAGCAATTGTATCGGTTGGTTGCTATATTTATATAGCGGGGCGAAAGCCTGTTTCGAGGAGCACCACAACGACCGCATTGGACTTCTCTATGTATCGCCTCCTCTTCTCTTCAGTTTCCATATCGTGCTACCACCCGCCCGCTGCTCGCCCACAATTCATATGATCTGATCTCTTGGAGAAGTTCCGAACCCGACCACTGACTGGACACCGCTCACGTTCCCGACAACTCCGGACACAACGAGCGGAACTGCTGCACCACCATGGTCGCAAGGAGGAGAAGGGCCGATTCAGGCGATCAGAAGATCAATCCATCAACCACAGCTCGTCGTTTTTGCCATCTACCGTAGCACGATCTACAAGTTCATCGGACGAACTCGTCGCGCACGGTGAGAATCAGATCAATTCCTCTGTACCATAGTCCCATATCATGTATAGCTACCTCCTAGACAACTTTTTACAGCCAATATCTTCCATTGGCCACACCAACTTTTAACAACACCATCCAATGTCGACATGGTTGCACCATCTTCACTTTCAGCACAAATCCATGATATACCTTCGTGTCGATTCATGCCACTCATCTCTAGGAGTACAGAGGAGAAGACGGATCCTCAATCCGACCATCAGAGAGCATACTACATTAATGCCAATTCGTTGAATATTAGTATTGCCATACAAACCTTTTGGTGCTCATCATTTGTACACTTTGATCTAAACACGTGAAAGCATCTAGATGACCTTATATACAATTTGGTGGATTTGAATTGTAAATACATTGGGTAGAAATTAAGCTAGGATTTTATATATTTCATTTTGAGTTAAATTAAAATGTTACTTGAATTATGTGCTTGATAGGTTGTTTGTGTGATCTATATTTCATAGTTAAATCACATGTGTAGGAGTCGTATGTAATTTCTATATATTAATTAGTGACATGTTTAGATGGTTGTTTGTATGTAAATAGCAATGTAAATTATAAATAATGTTGACTATGTTAAATTGTTAGTATCACTAGCATGATAACCATCATATGTTGAGTGATATTGATCCAACTTAATATTTTATTCATATATGACTTGTTCTTCTAGTTTGTCTAGTTCATGCATGTACAACCATGAGTTTTCTTAGTATTCTATTTGTTTAGTACTTTGGTCTTGATGAGTAATATCTTGTGCGATGTTGATCCATGTTTGATAATTTATTGATGCATGAATTGTTACTATTATTTTGTACATGGAATGCATGTTTAGTTATGTTTGGTTAAATTAGTTTATTACTTGCTTAATACTTTTGGGTAGTAAGTTAGTACTTTATAACAAGATGGTATCTTTGTTTGTTCATATTGCTCGCTCCTTGGTCATGCATAGACTTAGTTGTTCTACTCATTCTTTATCTAGTTTAACATGTTTTTTTATGAATGTTGTTTCTCTAGGTTGTCATTCATGCCTAGCTAGCATTGTATTTTGTGTACCATGTGTTCCATATGATGTTTAGTTCTATTTCTTATAATCGCATATCGTTGTGATATGATATATGTTAATGTCTTGCATGTGTATATACTCCTAACTGCTTGTCACACTTGATTGCTTAGTTCTTTGTGTTATATTAGCATTGAATGTTATATGTGCTTTATCTTCGTGTATGTTACCATAGATTTAACCATTGACTAGATGATAACATGCTTTAAGTTGTTGTTTGGTTCTAGATGTATATAGTGTGTCTCATACATGAATGTTACCTTACTACTCCCTCCGTTCGCTTTGAATTGACTTGAGGACTGAGGAAGCGGGGAGGAAAGAATGTGCTACGACGGAGTCAATTAAAACGGAACAGAGGGAGTAGTTGTGTGTTACTTGTTGTAGTAGACCATGTCGTGCTTATGGTAGTTTGTATGTCATGTTAGTATTGCATGATAATATTATATCGTTGTGTATATGCTTGTAATCTTGTTGTATATACTTGTATGCTTCATCCTCTTATGCTGGTAATTCTATGTTTGAGCGTTATTATATTACAATGCTATAGTATCTCGCATATGTATATGCTTGTATATCATCACTCATGATTATTTTTATATAGGGTTATATTATGACCTTGCTTGGTATATATTATGCTTTGTTGCTATATGCTTGTAATAATATTCTTGTTATGAAAGGTACCTCTACGTGGTATGTGTCAAGATAGCACATATTAGTTTTATATCTTTTCTATTACATGACTCCTATGTTTTAAATACTATTGCTCTTTGTTTAGTTCTTGGTTTATTATCTCTAAAGTATAGTGATACGTTTCAAACGTATCTATAATTTCTTATGTTCAATGCTTATATTATGACACTTGCTACATGTTTTATATACACTTTTATATCATTTTATGCATTTTCTGTGACTAACCTGTTAACAAGATGCCACATTGCCAGTTACCTGTTTTCTGCTGTTTTTGGTTTCAGAAAAGTTGTTAAAGAAATATTCTCGGAATTGGACAAACTTTACGTCAAAGTTCCTATTTTCCCGTGAGGTTCCAGAACACCGAAGAAGTCACGGAGAGGAACCCCGAGGGGCCCACACCCCCTCCCGGCGTGGCTCCCCCCCTCTGCCGCGCGAGCATAGGGTGTGGGGGCCTCGTGGCTCCACCGCCTTCGCCCCTTCGCCTACTTATACCCCTCGGAGATCTAAGCCCTAGGAGGCGACCCTTTTTCCTCCACGAAGTCCAAAGCCGCCGTCGTCGTCAACCCTAGATCGGGAGGGTTCAGAAGCTCTTCCCGGCACCCTGCCGGAGAGGGGAATCATCACCGGAGGGCTGTACATCACAATGCCCGCCTCCGGACTGATGCGTGAGTAGTTCATCCTTGGACTACGGGTCCATAGCAGTAGCTAGATGGTTGTCTTCTCCTCTTGTGCTACCATGTTTAGATCTACTGAGCTGCCTATCATGATCAAGATCATCTTTATGTAATGCTACATGTTGTGTTTGCTGGGATCCGATGAATATTGAGTACTATGTTATTGCTTCATAATATATCTTGTGAGTGCGTTGTTTATGATCTTGCATGCTCTCCGTTGCTAGTAGATGCTTGTGACTCCAAGAGGGGGTATTTATGCTCGATAGCAGGTTCATGTCTCTATTTAATCTGTGGTAGTGACATCAAGCTCTAAGGTTGTATATGTACTGTTGCTACTAGGGATAAAACAGTAGTACTTTATCTAAGGGTATTTGTATTACTTACATTACACACATTGTCTAATGCAATAATCTGTTGCTTGCAACTTAATACTGAAAGGGGTGCGGACGCTAACCGGAAGGTGGATTATTAGTCATAGATGCGGTTGGAACGGTTTATGTATATTGTTGTAATGCCCAAATGAATATCACACTAGACATCATAACTATAGTATATGCATCATTATGCACTTCTTTATTCTGTCAATTGCCCAGCTGTAATTTGTTTACCCGCATGTATGTTATTATTATTTATGGAGAGACACCACTAGTGAACTGTGTACCCCGGTCCTTTTATTTAAATTGATAAACAATCCTACTGCAGTCCTGTTACTTCCATTCTCTGGAAACAAACATCATCATCCACACATACGTTTAATCCTTTGTTACAGCAAGCCAGTGAGATTGACAACCTCACTGTTAAGTTGGGGCAAAGTATCTTGGTTTTCTTGTGTGCAGGTTCCACGTCAGTGCCGGAATCCCTGGTGTTGCGTCGTGCCATATTCCGCCACCAACAACCTCCGGGAGGACTCTAGTTTCCTACTGGTTCGATAACCTTGGTTTCACAACTGAGGGAAACTTGCTGCTGCACTGCTTCATACCTTCCTCTTGTGGTTTCCCAACAACACCTCGCCGGTGCCATCAAGCATTTTTTTGGCGCCGTTGCCGGGGAAGCTAGATTCTTCTACGAGGGGGGTCTCTAACTTCCAATCTTTCTATTTTGTTATTGTGTTGCTTAGTTTATTTTTATTATTGTCTTGTTTGCTTAATATCAAAAATACAAAAAAAAATTAGTTACTTGCATTGTTATTTTTATTTCGGTTAGTATTTATTATTTCAGTTTAGTTATAATTGTTATTTCGGTTTGAGTTTTATTTTGCTAAAATGAGTACCGCTGAGAATACTAAGTTGTGTGATTTCACTAGCACCAATAATAATGATTTTATATGTACTCCTATTGCTCCACCTGTTTCTAAAGCAGAGTTCTTTGAAATAAAACCTGCTTTGTTAAACCTTGTTATGAGAGAGCAATTTTCTGGTGCTAGTACTGATGATGCTGCTGCCCATCTAAATAATTTTGGTAAACTTTGTGAAATGCAAAAGTATAAGGATGTAAATGGTGATATTATAAAACTGAAATTATTTCCTTTCTCTTCGAGAGGAAGAGCTAAAGAATGATTGCTTTCATTGCCTAGGAATAGTATTGATCCATGGACTAAATGAAAAGATGCTTTTATTGGAAAATACTATCCTCCTGCTAAGATTATTTCTCTAAGAAGTAGCATTATGAATTTTAAACAACTTGATAATGAATATGTTGCTCAAGCTTGGGAAAGAATGAAATCTTTGGTTAAAAATTGTCCTACCCATGGACTGACTACTTGGATGATTATCCAAACATTTTATGCAGGACTGAATTTTTCTTCAAGAAACCTTCTTGATTCGGCTGCGGGAGGTACCTTTATGTCCATCACTTTGGGGGCTGCAACAAAACTCTTGGATGATATGATGGTGAATTATTTTGAGTGGCATACTGAAAGGACACCTCAAGGTAAGAACGTAAATTCTGTTGAAGAAACCTCCTCTTTGAGTGAAAAGATTGATATTATTATGTCTATGCTTGTGAATGGTAAATCTCATGTCGATCAAGAAGAGCATGTTGATGTGAACTTCATTAAAAGTAACAATTTCAACAACAATGCCTATAGGAACAATTATGGTAATAATAACTATAAGCCCTATCCTTCTAATAATGGTAATGGTTATGTTAATTCTTATGGTAATTCTTATGGAAAAATGCCTAGTGAGGAAAGGAACAATCTATTATGTTGAAAAATATTAGTCATCAAATGGAAAATTTAAATAGAGAAATTTCGGTTCTACAAGGGAAAATCACTAGTGCTGAAGCTCGTATTTCCTCTATGTCTGAAGCACAACCTTTTTTAATTAGTAAAATGGCTGCTAAACCTTAAAATATTGATGATAATCCTTTTGCTACTGCTAATGCCATTCAAGTTAGAATTGATGAAAATGTTAGGATGATGGCCCAATTGCATGCTAGGTGGGAAAGAGAGAAAGAACTAGCTAAGGAAGATAATATTGTTAAAGTTTTTACTATTACCACTATTGAAAACAATGTTACTTCACATGCTAGTAAGCCTCCTACTATTAATGGTAAAATAGTTGGTGTTGGAAATATTTCTTCTACTTCTTCCAAAAAGTTAAAATTGCCTAAAACTGCTGAAACTGTTATTGATAAAAGTGCTGAAATTTTTAAGAACATAGGAGAAGGTGGTTCGGTTTGCTTTGAAGATAATAATTTTGATTTTGATAATTTTAATATCACTGAAGTTATTAAGTTCTTGCAAAAGTTAGCCACATGTTCTAATGCTAGTGCCATGAACATGGCATTTACAACTCATATTACAAATGCTCTCATTAAAGCTAGAGAAGAGAAATTAAAACTTGAAGCTTCCATCCCTAAGAAGTTAGAAGATAGTTGGGAGCCCGTCATTAAAATAAAAGTGGATAAATTTGATTGCAATGCTTTATGTGACCTTGGTGCAAGTATCTCTATTATGCCTAAAAAGCTCTATGATATGTTTGATTTGCCACCTTTGGAACATTGTTATTTGGATGTTTTTCTTGTTGATAATGCTATGAAGAAACCTGTGGGGAGAGTCAATGATGTTCTTATTATGGTTAACAATAATCTTGTCCCCGTTGATTTTATTGTCTTGGATATTAAATGCAACCCATCTTGTCCAATTGTGTTGGTAAGACATTTTCTTAGAAGAGTGGGTGCTATTATTGATATGAAAGAAGGAAATATTAGATACCAATTCTCACTCAAGAAAGGTATGGAACATTTCCCTAGAAAAATAATGAAGCTAACTTTTGATTCTATCATTCGTACAAATTATTATGTTGATGCTTCATCTCTTGGATAATACTTGAATATCACTTTCTCTGCCTAGCTGAAAGGTGTTAAAGAAAAGCGCTTATGGGAGACAACCCACCTTTTTATTTCTGTTATTTTATTTTATTGAGTCAAGGAAGATGTCTACCTGTGTAGCAATTCCTTTTTATCTTTACTTTATTTCATTGTTGTGTCAAGTTAAGCCTATAGTAGAAAGTTGATGCTAGAATTAGATTGCTGTGCTGAAACAGTTTTCTGCTGTCCACCTTAAATTCATAACTCTTTACTGAAATATCAAATGTACCTGGGATGTTTTGTGCGTGATCCTCAGATATGTATGCAACTTTCATTAGTTTTGAGTTTTCTGATTTGAGCAAGTTAAGTGCCTCGAAAAAATTCGTCTTTACGGACTGTTCTGTTTTTGACAGATTCTGCCATTTATTTTGCAATGCCTCTTTTACTATTTTGAATGGATCTTTTTGTTCCATAAAGTATTAGTGGCTGTAGCTAATATCCAGTAGCATTGGTAGCAATTGTGTCACTCAGAATATAAGAATTTTTGATTATGCACTAACCCTCTAATGAAGTTTACTTTGAGTTTGGTGTGGAGAAAGTTTTCAAGGATCAAGAGAGAAGGATGATGTGATGTGATCAAGAAGATGTAAGAGCCAAAGCTTGGGGATGCCCCCGTGGGTCACCCAAGCATATTTCAAGAAGACTCAAGCGTTAAAGCTTGGGTATGCCCAAGGCATCCCCTTCTTCATCAACAAACTATCAGGTCATCTCTAGTGAAACTATATTTTAATTCTGCCACATCTTATGTGCTTTACTTGAAGCGTTTGTTTGTTTTTGTTTCTGTTTTTGTTATTTTCATTCTCTGAATAAAATTGATCCTAGCATTCCTTTGTGGGAGAGAGACACGCTCCGCTTTTTCTTATGAATACTCGAATTCATCACTTATATTTGTTGAGTATTCTTCTATGTTACTTCAATACTATTAGCTCTTGTTTTTCATGCATCTCTTGTTGGAGCTGTTAGTTTTTCATATGTTACACTCTCATATCTCATTGTTAAATACTTGGAGAGTTTATCTTTAAATAAGTTGATTGGTGTTTGGTTAGAAACAGAAAATGCTAATTGTGGTAGATGGTATAATGAAAAAGATATACATGCTCTTATTGATTGTTATCTTGTGTGTTGTGATGCTTGGCAATTGTTTTGAGCTCTCAAGTAGATCATACATCATGTAGTTAAAACCTATTAGTGAAGAACTACCGTAAAGCTTGTAAATTTGGTTTGCATGTTTGGTATCTCTAAGGTCTAGATGTTTTCTAGTAAAGGTGTTTGAACAACAAGGAAGACAGTGTAGAGTTTTATAATACTTGCAATATGTTTTTATATACTTCTTGTTGTCATAGTTTATACTTGTGTTTGCTTCAAATAACCTTGCTAGCCAAAGCCTTGTACTGAGAGGGAATGCTTCTCGTGCATCCAAAACCTTGAGCCAAAACCCATGCCATTTGTGTCCACCATACCTACCTACTACATGGTATTTCCTGCCATTCCAAGCAAATACTTCGTGTGCTACCTTTTATTCAAAACTTATTATCTCTTATTTGTGTCAATGTTTATTAGCTCATGAGGAAGTATGTGGTGTTACAGATATCAACCTTGTTATTTGCTTTTAGACAAACTTTCACAACCGGACTAGTGGCATATACATCCGCTTATCCATTAACTTTGCAAAAAGAGCTGGCAAATGGGGTGCCCAGTCCCAATTAATTACAACTTTAACCGCTTCAATCTCTTCACATTTTTGCCCTGATCTAATCAGTCAAGCAATGACAACAGTTTTTAACTATATGTGTAAACAAAAGAGATAAGAGGGATGATCTACCTTGCTGGTAGAAATAACGTCCTTCATGGGAGCCGCTCTTGAAAGTCTGGTTGACAAGGGGGGTAGAGTGCCCATTACCATTCGTTGACAACAACAAACACCTCTCAAAACTTACTTTTATGCTCTCTATATGATTTCAAAGACTTATAAAAACTAAAAAGCTCTAGAACATGTTTGTATCCCTGCTTCCCTCTGTGAAGGGCCTTTCTTGTACTTTATGTTGAGTCAGTTTACCTACTTCTTTCTATCTTCGAAGCAAACACTTGTGTCAACTGTGTGCAACAATTCTTATATGCTTACTTATTGCACTTGTTATATTCCTTTGTGTTGACAACTATCTATATGATATACATGTTACAAGTTGAAAGCCGATGCTTAAACTTATATCTTCCTTTGTGTTGCTTCAATGCTCTTTTACTTAGAGACTATTGCTTTATGAGTTAACTTTCATGTGAATCATTTTGATGCTTGTTTGAAAGTACTATTCATGAAAAGTTTTTTGCTTCTATGATGTAGTTGTTTACTCCTTGTCTATCTATTTGCAAACTATAAACCATTGGTTTGAATCACTTCATTCATAACATGATCCTTACATTATTATACGATCAAGATTGTGTGAAGCACGTCACTTCAGAAATTATTCTTGTTATCGTTTTACCTACTCGGGACGAGTAGAACTAAGCTTGGGGATGCTTGATACATCTCAAACGTATCTATAATTTCTTATGTTCCATTCTTATATTATACCACTTGCTACATGTTTTATATACACTTTTATATCATTTTATGCATTTTCTGGGACTAACCTATTAACAAGATGACACAGTGCCAGTTGCCTGTTTTCTGCTGTTTTTGCTTTCAGAAAAGTTGTTAAAGAAATATTCTCGGAATTGGACAAACTTTACGTCAAAGTTCCTATTTTTCCCGGGAGGTTCCAGAACACCGAAGAAGTCACAGAGGGGGACCCCGAGGGGCCCACACCCCCTCCCGGCGCGGCTCCCCCCTCTGCAGCGCGAGCATAGGGTGTGGGGCCCTCGTGGCTCCACCGCCTTCGCCCCTTCGCCTAATTATACCACTCGGATATCTAAGCCCTAGGAGGCGACCCTTTTTCCTCCACGAAGTCCAGAGCCGTCGCCGTCGTCAATCCTAGATTGGGAGGGTTCAGAAGCTCTTCCCGGCACCCTGTCGGAGAGGGAATCATCACCGGAGTGCTCTACATCACCATGCCCGCCTCCGGACTGATGCGTGAGTAGTTCATCCTTGGACTACGGGTCCATAGCAGTAGCTAGATGGTTTTCTTCTCCTCTTATGCTACCATGTTTAGATCTTGTGAGCTGCCTATCATGATCAAGATCATCTTTATGTAATGCTACATGTTGTGTTTGCTGGGATCCGATGAATATTGAGTACTATGTTATTGCTTCATAATATATCTTGTGAGTGCGTTATTTATGATCTTACATGCTCTCCGTTGCTAGTAGATGCTCTGGCCAAGTAGATGCTTGTGACTCCAAGAGGGGGTATTTATGCTCGATAATAGGTTCATGTCTCTATTTAATCTGGGGTAGTGACATCATGCTCTAAGGTTGTAGATGTACTGTTGCTACTAGGGTTAAAACAATAGTAATTTATCTAAGGGTATTTGTATTACTTACATTACACACATTGCCTAATGCAATAATCTGTTGCTTGCAACTTAATACTAAAAGGGGTGCGGACGCTAACCGGAATGTGGATTATTAGTCATAGATGCGGTTGGAACGGTCTATGTATATTGTTGTAATACCCAAATGAATATCACACTAGACTGTCAATTGATGTGGGCGTATTCGGGGCGCACAAGAAGGCGATGTGGGCGTACTCGGGGCTCATGGACCCGATACGGCTCCACCCCTGCGACCATCGCCCCGTCGTCGTCGCCACCATCATGGGCGGCCTCTTCATCAACCCAGACGTGCCTGCGGCGGTCCCCGCGGTGATAAGGCCCCTGTACCAGGTCCCGGACCAGCGCCAGGCTATCTTGGAGCTGATGCCCACATTCACCACGCTGGGCCTGGCGGGGGAAGAGGAAGAGGATGGGCCCCTGCCCATGGCGAAGGATGGGGACGCCGCCGAGTCTCCGTACGCGTCAGACGCGGAGCATGGTGACGCGGAGCTGGGCGACGCGGAGGCGGAGGCCATGCCCTCCGCCGGCGTGGAAAGTTCGTCTAGAGCCGCGCTCCCCGCGGGGGAGGTCTACGAGCTCTCGTCCAGCGATAGAGAGGAGGCCGAGGCTAGGCGCCAAGAGCCACGGACCAAGGCGGCCCATGACAGGCCTACCGGGGAGCCCCCGAGCGCCCCCCTCAAGAGGAAGGCTGAGACGAATCCTGAAGGGTCAGGAGTTCGGTCCGCGCCCTCGTGGCGCGCGTCAGGTATGGCATGGGTTGACACTCACGCTAAGAAGTCCAGGTAAGTGCTCTTGAGTTCTGCCTTTTCCCTTCAATCTTCTGCTTGTCTCCTCCCCTGATCGATTTTCTTTGCCTTCTGCCAGCGACCCAGCGCCTGTGAAGGGCCGAAGGCTCCGCAAGGCCGCGGACATGAAGAGAGCCGCTCCTGAGGCCGTGCCCGAGGCTACGGCGGAAGAGACCGCGGCAGACGAGGTCTTTCGGCCTGAGGAGGAGACTCCTACGGGCCCTCAGGAGGAGATGCCCCATACGGGGGCACACGTGCCGCCCCCGGAGGAGGAGTACGTGGAGGAGCAGATGGAGAGGGCACCCACTCCGCCCCGCGCAGCCACCCCTCCAGCGCAACCTGAAGCTGCGGCTGGCGCCCCGCCAGCCTCGAGCCCTCTTAAGGCCAGCAGGGATGATCTTCCCCCCTTCCCGCCAAGCACTACGGCGGAGGAGGAGGCAGCGGCAACTGGGCAGACCTTCTCTGCCCCGGAAGCGAGCAAGGAAGTGCCGCCCGAGCGGGACGATACCGGGGCGCAGTATGCAAGCGCCGAGGAGGAGGACCGGCCTCCAAGCCCCCATGCCCACGCGGAGGCTACCTTCACCAAGCTCGACGCGGGCGCAGGGCCTTCCCTGCCACTCAGGCCCTCACAAGCCCTCGCCCTCGGCAGCTGGGACTGGAGCCGAGGGCGCCGAGACGTTGCCTTCCGCCTGGTGCGGGAGTCCCTGGAGGGGCTGGAGGCCCATCTCGCCCTGGAGGACCAGGAACTTGCCCGGCAGCGGGACGAGCTCGCGAGGGCTTGGGACGCTTTTCACGCAACTGTGAAGGCTCGCCGGTAGAGCGACTTGGCCCTGCAGGAGGAGCGCGAGGAGGCGATACGCTTCGCCGAGGAGGTCCGCGATGGCGCCATGCGCGACGCCGAGGAGCTTCTGCAGCCCTTGAAGGCCGAGCGCCGGGTCGCGGCTGAAGACTTGGCCGCGGCCAGGGCAGAGCGGGAGGCCGGGGAGCACTCCCTGGCGGCCAAGCACAACAAGCTCGTCGAGCTCGAGACGAAGATTCTCGCCGACTCCGAGACGGTGCGGTCCGTGCTGGACGAGGTCCGCACGAGCTTGGAGGCCAGAGGGCGAACTCTGGGTGAGCGCGAGGAGGACGTGCACCGCCGCGACGAGCAGCTGGCGCTGAGGGAGCAGGAGCTGTCGGGGCAGCGTGCTGCCCTCAAGGCCCGTGAGGATAGCCTGACAGCGGCGCTCAGCAAACTTGAGCGCGAAGTGGCCGCCCACAAGGGGAGCGTGGAGCGTGCCAACGCGCGGCTAGCGGAGCGGAAGGAGGAGGCCTTGAAGAAACTCCAGGAGAAGGAGAATGAGCTCCGCGCCGCCGTCTCCCAGGATTACAAGGACAAGTTCTCCAAGCAGGAGGAGCGCTTAAAGAAGAGGCGCGACGAGGACGCCGCCTGCATCCACAAGCCGGAGGAGGCGAACACCACCCTGAGCGCCCGCCTTGGGCGCGAGGTGGACCATCGCCGCGCTGCTGAAGAGGCGCTCGATCGCATAGTGCAGGACCTCACCTCCCTCATGGCGGACATGGAGGAGATGAACCAGCAGGTGGGTCCTGCCGTGGAGAAGGCGGTGGAAGCGGTCGAGAGCGCCAAGGCGGCGCAGGTGTTGTCGCAGCAGCGGGAGCGTATGCTCCTTTCCCTGGCGGGCCGGGGCCGCGAGCTCGCTGCGAAGTTGGGATCAGAAGCGCCGTCCGTCCCAGCTCAAGGCCATTCCGACGCCGCCACCTACCTCCTATACTTTGAGCAGCTCTTCACGGTGCTCGAGGGCCCCACCGTGGAGCTCCGCGACGTCGTCGAGGAGGAGTGCCGCCAGCTCCTGGCGGTGGCGGTGGACCGCATCTTCTCCAACCTCGTGCACCTCTAGCCCGGGTTCGACGTTGCCACGGTGACCGAGCCCCTCGAGGGGGAGGAAGGGTGGAAGGCCTCCAACTCCATCCGCGACCAGGTGGACGACTTCTGCAGCCGCTTCAAGCGGGCCGCGGTGGAGGATGAGGACGACGGCGAAGAGAGCGGGCCTGAAGGAGAAGAATCCGGCCAGGACGACGGCGAGGCCTCTGCCTAACTTCCTCCTGAGATCCTCTCCTGCAATGTAGTGCGCTTGCAGCGCTGTAGGGGCATTTGCTTTAAAGACTTTCGTTTAGCAGTTTGTAATATACTTCTTAACTTTCTAACAAGTGTTGCTAAGTCTGTGTGTGCTCCCCTCGAGGAGCTTTTGCTTCCATTCCATGTCTTTTTCACTCTGCGTCGCTGGACCCTTCTCTTCACACTATGACTCCGCCGCTGCGGTATGCTCCGGCATTGACTCGGCAAGGCCGGGGGGGGGGGGGGGAGTTTAAGGCTTAGAGAGGTAAGAGCCCTTGAGTCGCGATGCTGAGGGCCCCCCTTTGACGCGCAAGCAGCCCATGGAGGGTGAGGGAAAGGACCACTCGAGGGACGCAGAGTGCTCGTGAGAGAGATGCAAGGGTTCTCTTGATGTGAATAGGGAACTTAGCTTCGCGAGGCTTTTCGCCCTGCGTGGGACTCCTCTGGCGATGTCCTTCCCTTCAGGGGCCGAGTTTTTCCTCCACAGGCCTGGAGAGACTCTCGTTCCCTATGGATGTTAGAGAGGCGAACCAAAACGCTAGGGCATAGTAGTAAGGACTTATGCGCTCTTATAGGTTTCCTCATGGGTGCCTCGCGAGGAGAGAGAGTACCAAGGTCCTTTGGAGAGGTGGCGTGTATCCGGGAGCATGCCCTTTAGCCAGAGCTCAGGGTCCCTTGGATTTTGCAGTGCTGCTAGGGTGCTCTTGGGCACAAGCACCGTACTCAGCCCCCGCTCGCGAGGTGCGCATGGGAAGAATATAAGCGCACATGTGAAAGTAAATGACGAATGTAAAACTTGCCATCGAAATATTACACAGCGGCGCCTCAGCGCTGAGTTCACTTAGGAACGAAATGGCGCCTTAGCGCAAAGTTCACTTGGAACGAAAGTGGCGCCTGAGCGCAAAGTTCACCTGGAACGAGAATCGGTTCATTACACATGGGTTTGCCAAGCTAACGTTCCTTCCATGTCGAGGCATGGGAACCACCCATTAGTGGCAGAGGTTCACTGCGGCCTGCGGTGGCTCATTAGCAGGAGAGCTTAGAGGGCTGAGCCTCGGGAGAAGCTTTGAGAAGCTTGGAGGTGAAGCCGTGAGCTTCCCTCTAGAGACAAAAAATGCCTGGCGTGACTATGATCACGGGTAGAACTTGCGCAGATGCGCGATGTTCCACGGGTTCTTGACGGGGATGCCGTCTTCGGTCTCGAGGCGTACTACGCCAGGCCTGGCAATGTGGGAGACCCTGTAGGGGCCTTAATTCCCACATCGGCGAGAGCTTGTGGAGACCTTCCCTGGAGAGGATTCGCCTGAGAACGAGGTCACCCGCCTCAAGGGTGCGCGAGCGCACATGGCGGCTGTGGTAGCGTCGCAGATCTTGCTGGTACTTCGCCGCTCTTAGTGCGGCGTGGCGGCGCAGTCCCTCGAGGAACAGTAGATCGTCGTTGTGGAGGCCCTCTTGGATGTCCTCGTTGAAGGCAAGGACCCGTGGGGATCCATGCTTGATTTCTGCGGGGAGGACAGCCTCAGCTCCGTAGACAAGGGGGAACGGCGTTTCGCCTGTAGGCCGTGAAGCGGTTGTGCGCATGGACCAGAGCACAGATGGGAGCTCATCGATCCAGCCCTTGCCGTGCCCCTTGAGGATGTTGAAGCTTCTGGTTTTGAGGCCCTTGAGGACTTCTGCGTTTGCTCACTCAGCTTGACCATTGCTGCCTGGGTGAGCCACCGAGGCGAAGCAGATCATAACGCCGAGCTTGTCGCAGTAGACTCAGAAGATGCCACTGGTGAATTGCGAGCCATTATCGGTGATGATGCGGTTGGGCACCCCGAAGCGGCAGACCAGGCTCCTGATGAATTTCACCGCAGCTCCGACTGGAATGGTGCGCCCTGGTTCGACCTCGGCCCACTTGGTGAACTTGTCGACGGCCACGAAGAGGAAACGATAGCCCCCCTGCGACTTCGGGAAGGGGCCCAAGATGTCCAGCCCCCAGACCGCGAACGGCCAGGAGAGCGGGATGGTCTGGAGCCCCAGTGCCGGCTGATGAATTTTCTTGGCGTGGAACTGGCAGGTGTCACAGGCTTGCACGATGGCGACCGCATCTTGAAGCACTAGTGGCTAGGAGAAACAACTCTTGAAGACCTTGCCTGCGAGGGTGCGCGCGCACGAGTGGTGGCCGCACTCCCCGCTGTGGATGTCCTTGATCAGCGTTCGTCCTTCCTCGGGGGGGGGGGGGGGGGGGGTGCATTTGAGCGCGATGCCGTTCGGGCGCTTGCGATAGAGGTCTCCCTCAAGGATGCAGTAGGATTTCGCCTGTCGAGCGATTCGCTCTGCTTCTGCATCTTCTTCAGGGAGGATCCCCTTCGCCAAGTAGTCCTTGAGCTCGTCAATCCAGCCTGTGGCTTGGTGGGCTGCCGTCAGCAACAGACGCTCCCCTGTACTGGGGACGCAATCGGGGGCCCCAGACTCAGGAGGTGGTGGGAGTGCTTCGTCTGTGCTTGCGGCTGTGGCCTCTCGAGGCTGCTTGATGTATGCCTTGGCGAGCCTTTCCTCAAAGACGCCGGCCTGCTGGGGTTGCCTTCGCGAGGCTCGCTTGGCGATATCATCGGCCTCCTGGTTCTCTTTCCTAGGGATATGCATGAGTTCCTTGCCCCTGAAGTGCTTCTCAAGCTTGCGGACCTCTTCAAGGTATGCTGCCATGTGGTCGTCTTTAGGCGTGTAGCTCTTGTTGGAGAAGTTGGCGAGCAACTGGGAGTCGCCCTTGATAAGTAGGTGCTTGACGCCTAGAGCGATGGCGGCCCTTAAGCCGGCGAGGAGGCCGTCGTATTCAGCGATGTTGTTGGAGATCTTGTCAATCGTGAAGCATAACTGGACAACGTAGTAGAGCTTGTCGCCTTTGGGCGAAGTCAGTACGACGCCTGCCCCGCCATTGCGGCAGGCAAAGGCTCCGTCGAAGTGCATGGTCCAGTGGCTGGGAATTGTATCTCCAGCGGGCTCAGCCTCTTCCCCCCGAGGCTCTTCAGGGCTTGGGTCAGTCCATTCGGCGACGAAATCAGCCAGCGCTCGCCCCTTGATGACTCTTGTGGTGTCGAAGCGTAAGTTAAATGGCTGCAACTCTATGTTCCATCCCGCGACACGATCTGTGGCGTTGGGGTTGCGCAGGATCTGCTCCAGGGGGAAAGAAGTGACCACCGTGATGGGGTGGCCCTGGAAGTAGCGTCTCAGCTTCCTGGAGGCGATGAGGAGAGCGACGAGAAGATTCTGCTGCATCGGTTACCGCTCCCGAGCATCCCGCAGCACTGTGCTGACGAAGCAGACGGGGTGCTCGACAAGGGTTGTCGGTGGGGTTGCAGCGTCAGCCCTCTGCGGAGGCTCCTGAGGGCCCTTGTCGAGATCCGCCTGTATGGGGGGTCTCGACAGGGGTGCCGGGAGCAGGCTCGACTTGAGGTTGTGGGCCTGGCAGTGGGTCTGTGGAGGCTTCTCCTTCGACGAGATCCTTGTCGGGGGGCTTTGGGCTTGGAGTGGCAGTGCTCTTGTTGGGGAGGACAGGCTCTTCCCTCTCGGCCACCAGGACGGCGCTTGCGGTCTGAGGGGTGGCTGAAAGATACATCTTCAGATGTTCGCCTGTCCTGGGGGCCACCATGACTGGAGGGCTGGACAAATACTTCTTTAAGTCCTCAAAGGCCTTGTCCGCCTCAGGGGTCCATTTGAACGTGCCAGATCTCTTCATGATCTTGAAAAATGGCAGGGCTCTCTCGCCGAACTTGGAGATGAATCGGCCTAGGCTGGCCATGCAGCCTGCTAAGCGTTTCATTTCCTTGAGCCGGCGAGGAGGTTGCATTCCTTCTATGGCCTTGATCTTGTCAGGGTTTGCTTCTATGCCGCGGTGGGACAACAGGAACCCGAGGAGCTTGCCCGAAGGGACCCCGAAGACGCACTTGGCGGGGTTCAGCTTGATGTTCACCTTGCGCAGGCTGGCAAAGGTTTCCCCGAGATCCTTTAAGAGGGTGTCTCCCTCTTGAGACTTGACCACTATGTCATCGACGTAGGCCTCTGCGTTTCTGCCCATCTGTGCCCCCAAGGCGATCCTCATGAGCCTCTGTAAGGTGGCGCCAGCATTCTTCAGGCCGAAGGGCATGCATGTGTAGCAATACACGCCACATGGGGTGAGGAATGCTGTCTTCTCCTCATCCTCTTTAGCCATTTTGATCTGATGGTAACCAGAGAAGGCGTCCAGAAAACAGAGGAGGTGTCAGCCAGCGGTGGAGTCCACGATCTGGTCTATCCTCGGCATGGGGTATGGGCCCTTGGGGCAGGCCTTGTTGACATCGGTGTAGTCGATGCAGAGTCGGCCTCCTCCAGCAGGTTTAGGGACAACCACGCCGTTGGAGAGCCAAGTGGGGTGCGCGACTTCGCGGACGACTTTCGCCGCCTTTAGCTTCTCTACTTCCTTGACGATGAATGCTTGCTTCTCGGGGGCTTACTTGCGTGCTTTTTGCTTGACGGGGCGTGTGTCTGGATACACGGCTAAGTGGTGCTCGATCACCTCCCATGGTACACCGGACATATCTAACGGAGTTCATGCGAACATGTCAGAGTTTGCCCGAAGGAAGGCGACGAGCGCGGTTTCCTATTTGGGAGGCAGGGCAGCGCCTATGGTGACGCTAGCCCCCCAGCCTTCAGCCCCCGAGCCGCTGGTGCCCAGCGACACCTTCTTCGTGGCAGCTTGCTCCTGAGAGAACACTTGTTTCTTCTTCTTTGCCCTCTCGAGAGGCTCCATGTCCTCGTCAGCCGGGAATGCCATGGCAGCTGCCTTGTAGGCGCTCTCGACAGCGCGCGTGGCGTCCAGGATATGACCATGGATGGCGATGGTGCCAGCGATGCCCGTGATCTTGACCATGTTGTAGGCATGGTGCGTGACGGCCATGAATTTTGCGAGAGCGGGGTAGCCGAGGATGGCATTGTACGGCAGGCCGATGTGGGCGACGTCGAAGTCGATCAGCTTTGTGCGATAGTTCTTCTGCGTGCCGAAGGTGACGGCTAGCCGGACCTGGCCCAGGGGTTCGATGGAACCACTGGTGACCCCTGTGAACGGCCTGGAGGGCATAAGCCACTCGTAGGGCACCTGAAGCGTCTCGAAGGTCTCAACAGAGATGACGTTCAGACCTGCACCTCCATCAATGAGCGTCTTGGAGACGGTGTTGTTGTTGATGGTGGGGGAGCAGACCAGGGGGAGGGCTCCCACAGTCTTGGTCGACTTGGGGTGGTCCTTGGCGTCGAAGGCGATGGTGTACTAGGACCACTTGAGGGGCCTGGAGGTCTCAGTGCTCGGGAGCGCGGCGTTGAGCTCACGAGCGAACTGCTTGAACTGGTTGTTCGACTTGGGCGCCTGAGCCCCAACGAGGATGCAGGCCATAGCCCCTCTCGGGGCCTGGTAGCCTCCATCTTCCTCGTCAGGGAGGTTGTTGTTCTTCTCGGCGGCGTTGGCTTGAGTGCCCGACGGCTTTTGGTAGCCGCCATCGCGCCTGCCCCTGCCGTCTCTGCGGTAGCCGCGGCCTCTGCCGGGGTTTCCGCTGCCTTCTCCTCGCTCGCGCTCCCTGCTCAGCCTCTTAAGGTCGAAGCAGTCGTCTGTGGCATGGCCAAGCCTGTTGTGGTAGACGCAGAACGGACGGTTGTTCGCCTCCTTGTCACCAGGCTCGGGGGAGCTTCTGCGGGCGAACTTGGTGGCTGGCTCTGCTGCTAGGATAGCAGTGGTCTTGCGCTTGGTCTCCTCGCGCTTCTTGTGGCCCTTGGAGCCCTCAGCCTGGTCGTCCCCTCGCTGGCTCATCTTGACGAAGAGGAGTCCCTCTTCAGCCTTGGCGCATTTGTCCGCAAGGTCGAACAGCTTCACCATAGAGGTGAGCTTGTCGTGAATGCCCAGCGTCTCGAGCATCCTGCGGTTCGTGACGCCCTCTCTGAAGGCGGCGATGTCCTGCGTGTCAGGGATGTTCAGGATCTTTGTTGCGCACTTGGCTGAAACACTGGATGTACTTGCGGAGGGTCTCATCCTTCTTCTGCACCACAGCGCGCAGGTCGTTGTGGGTGAGTGCGCGCTCGTACGTGCCCTTGAAGTTGGCGACAAACTGCTTGTAGAGCTCCTCCTAGGAGTCAGTGGAGTCCTTAGGCAGGTTGAGGAGCCAGGACAGCGCGGAGTCCCTGAGCGCGTGGGAGAACCAGTTTGCCATGACCTTGTCGTCCCCCCTGCAACCTGGATGGAGGTGGTGTAGAGCTGCAAGAACTCGAGAGGGTTGGTCGACCCGTCGAAGCCCTTGGGGAGGGCCGGCCTGAACTTCTGCGGCCAGAGGCATACATGGCGATTCCTCCCTGGAGAGCCCTGCTGTTCTGCTGCCCTGCCTGGCCGAGCTCCTCAACGAGGCGATTCTGGAGGTCCCTGCGGCGCTCCATGCCCACCCGCGCGTTAGGCGCAGTGCGCTGCACGATCTGGCAGTCGTGCGGCGAGGAGGCGTGAGAGGGAGCCCTCTGCGCTGCGGCCTGAGGCGGTCCCGGTGGCGGCGGAGGCGCATCTGGTGCAGCCGTTCCCGCGTGGCCGGAGTGCTGAACCATGGAGCACGACGGGGCGGGGCGCGTGGTGGCGACGTCGACGAGGTGGTGGAGGCGGTCCAACCACTGGTCGTGGGCCTCAGCGCTAGGCCGGTAGCATAGGAGCTCCTGGGCCATGAGGAGCGCGGTGTGCGGCGTGGGCTCTGGGCGTCCCTGAGAGGACGCGCCTTGGCGCCGTGACGGATGCGAAGACTCAGCATCGTCGTTGCGCTCCGGAGGGACGTCCCTGTCGTCGCGGTGGTCGCTGTCATGGTACTCTTCGCTCTCGGGCTCCTCCACATGCGGGCCGGTGTTGGCGCGCTCGGCAGCGCGAGGGCGGCCATGGCGGCCACGGGTGGGAGCTGTGCCGGGCTCGGTGTGAGCCCTGTCATCTGCGCGCCTGTTGGCGCGCGTCGTGCGGGTTTCCTCCATGGCGGAAAGCCGGCTGGAGGTCGAAGACGCGCCTCAGTCCCCTACCTGGCGCGCCAAATGTCGAGGAGTCATTCCCACGGAACAAGGATAACCACTCTCGGGGGAGATGTTCGTGAGGGGGACTGAACACGTTGGTCAACAACCCACAACCGGCTCGGCGACGGTGCTCGTCGAGCCTGTAGAGGAATAGCACGACAGAGATGGACCCTGGCCCGTACCCAGGTTCAAGGCCCTCAGGGTGAGGTAAAACCGCCACTCCTGCTTGTCTGTATTGCTCAGTAGGGCCTACAGTACAAAGAGCTTGGCGCGTGTCCTCGCGAGGCAGTGCGGAACTCTGAGGGGGAAGGTTTGGGCCTTCTTTCTCCTCGGGCTCGCTGGGCTTGGCTAAGCTACCGTGGGGTGTCAATGGATGAGTGATCCATCGATCCCTCGCTACGGTGGTGCTCCTGCTCCTTATATAGGCGCCCCGGGCCTCGTCCCTGCAGTTTGCGCAGTGGAAGGGTTCCCACATGGCGACGAAATGGTGGAGCGGGGTGCACTGCAGCCGGGTTGCCCATGGACTCGGTCCATAGTCGTAAGGCCTGTCTTCGTGGCAGGGCAGCCGCCATCTTTGCAGAGCGGCTAGCTGGTACTGCACAGACCGTGGGGGTGCCCACGGTGACGTCGCTGTCGGAGCGTTGCGCCGGCCACCTGCTTTATCACCAAAGAGGAAAGCCTTGTTGGCGGCGCAGGGGACACAACGCCTTGTTGACTCCTTTTGTCACCAGAACGGCAACTGCGGCGCCGTCGTCATCGCGCGCAGACGCGTGCGTCACTCTGCGGCTGCTGTAGAGGCCATGTGCGCTCAGCAGCGGTTACTTCGTGGCGAAGCATCCCCGCAGGGCCCGGGAGGCCCTGTGGTGGGAGTTGTGTCGACTCCCCTTCGGGGGAGAAAGCCTTTCCGGGGGCAGCCTCAGGGGGAGCCCCTTCAGGCCTTTCGCTGCCTCCTCAAGTCCTCTCGAGGGGGCTCTCCCCTCGGGGGTCTCCCCAAGCGTTCTGCTTGGTCCTTAGTCGTCTCGTCGACATCAGCGCGTGTGAGGGCCGTGGAGAGTGGGCTCTGCACACCCTAGAATCCACTGGGCCGACACCTAGCTATTGTTATATTATTAGTATGATAAGTATTCATGTGATGATTGAGAACTGATATTGTTCATTACCACGTCTTGTTTACATGTTTGCTAGTTATCTAGTTATGCTACATTATGCTATTTGAGTTTACCGTGTTATAAGGCTAAGACCAACTATTTTTACCCCTATATCGGATTTGTATATAATTAGAAATAGTAGGATCTATCCATATATCTTTTGACGACATTCTCTCTATTCTAATAATCTATCTGATCATCCTATCCATGTCATTTGATTCATATCCGAGTTACCACAACTCACTTTCACAATTCTATCAAGTTATCATATCTTATTCTTCAACTACCACTCTCTTCATTATCATTTGTATTTCATTTGGATTTGGTAATTGTTACTTTGGTATTTATTTAATTGTCATTTGCTATCGTTACGACGAGTAGGGATTGACGTGGTTGGACGCGAATATAATCAGCTGATGGAAGAACGTGGATATGATCAACATATTGAAGAAGGGTTCACCAACGAAGGCATGCCCCCCCCATATTTTATCCTATGTTTTAAAAGGGGCCTTATTTTATTGTTTTACAAATATGCATGCTATTTTATTCAAATTACTGGCGTGTCGATTGACACACCAGGCTGATCTGCTTGTCGCCTATACTTGATACCCTGAGTGGAAATTATATAATAATCCTGTAGAGTAGAAATGCTTAGCCATGCTTAATAATCAGTAGGATATCTCTATCTTGCCTCTTCGGAGGAATTGGTTGACCCTTGGGTCACAAATATCTTACTGGACTTGATGAGCTCGCTGAGCTTGGCCGATGAGCCGTTGTTGCTTCCTCTACTCTCTTCTACTCTGGGTGAAACTTACCATCTAACACTGGCGCGGGCGACTGCTGGATCAACATTGAAGGAGCGATTGGCTGCCCTTTAGAAGCTGAAGGGGGCAATCCGTCGTCCGTGCCGCATAAGGGCCCTAATAAGTCTTGAATTTGAAGATTGTGACCAACGTGCAGCCACATGCTATATGGGCACTGGCTTGGTCAAGTAAGTTAGTCAGCCTTAGGTGTCGATGTCACCGTACCGCCGATGAGGTGTCTGCCTGCGGGGGAACCTTCGGCACAGATGGGGGGACCGGTTTGGGACGTATTCCCAGTTCCGGCGCCAGACCCGGTGGGCATGTCACATCTTTGGGGATCTAGCCAAAAGACCTCGTCATGGTCCCTCTGCTGGTATTCCAATTGGTGAGTACAAAACCAGCGACCACTGGTGGGCAACAAGACGGGATGGTGTCGTGTGGGGAAAGTGTGCAACCTCTGCAGAGTGTAAAACTATTCAAATAGCCGTGTCCACGGTCATGGACGACACATGAATCTTTCTTGACATACAGGAACCCTGTTTTGCTACTTCCCTCTACCCCTATTATGGAATCCAATGGAGACTGTGAGGTGTCGAGGACACTCACGATGATGAGAAACATTACACTGATTACAAAATCTGTTTTCCTCTAAAATAATTTTATCAAAGCTATTATGGTATTGCAAATAAAATTGGCTTTTATGCAAAAGAACCATACATCCTTCCTTTGAAGCCACATGTAGCTATTATAGGTTGCATAAGGGGGGCACGCTGAGTACATTATTATGTACTCATCGCATTGTGTTGTTGATTACTCAGAGCACTACGAAGAAGGAGAAGACTAAGACTACTACGACATCTCTAAGGAGTGAGGCCTCGTGGACTACATCGACTGCGTGTGGCTAGATGGAGTCACTACGCGTTTTACATTTCCGCTGAGCTTTCGGATTGTAATAAATGTCACAAGACATTTCTCTATTGCTATTCAAACAATGAAGTTTTGAATGTTCTGCAGTGATATCATTTCGCGGTGTTGTCCACATTGATCTTGGGATTGACATGATTACACAGGAGGTCTGGAAGTGAAATTCCGGTCCTCACAGACAAGCTGCTGGAAGCTGGCGTCATACACTCGGTTCCCTACCCTCTCTGGGTGGCGAACCCGGTGGTGGTCCCGAAGCCCATGACACTCAAGTGGCGACTCTGCATCGACTTCACCGACCTCAACAAGACCTGCCCGAAGGATCCATTCCCCCTGCCGCGTATCGACCAGATCGTGGACTCCACAGCAAGGTGCGAGCTGTTATGCTTCTTGGATGCCTTCTCCACAGCGGGGTACGAGCTGTTATGCTTCTTGGATGCCTTCTCCGGGTACCACCAGATCCTGATGGCCATAGAAGACCAAGAGAAGACGGCCTTCATCACACCTAAGGGCTGCTACTGCTAAACCCAGATGCCTTTTGGCCTCCGGAATGCTGTCGCGACCTTCCAACGCGTGATGCAAGCGTGCCTTGGGCCACAGCTGGGGCGCAATGCTGAAGCCTACATCGACGACATTGTGGTCAAGTCTCGGTACCAGGACTCACTCGTCAAATATCTCCATGAGACTTTCGAGAACCTCAGGCGGGTCAACTTCAAGCTCAACCCCGAGAAATGCGTCTTCGGGGTCCCGTCGGGCAAGCTGCTGGGTTTCCTGGTTTCCCATCAGGGAATCGAGGCCAATCCAGACAAAATCAAGGCGATCGATTGCATGGAAGCTCCTCGGCAGATCAAGGACGTGCAGCGCCTCAACGGGTGCATCACGGTGCTCGGACGCTTCATCTCAAGACTTGGAGAACGTGCTCTTCCATTCTTCAAGTTGCTCAAGAAGGAGGGCCCCGTCGACTGGACCCCCGAGGCGGAGGAAGTCCTTCAGTCTCTCAAGAAATACCTCGCATCGCCACCAATCCTGGTGGCCCCGGCGCCAGAGGAGCCTCTACTTCTATACATCGCCGCAACCAACCAGGTTGTGAGTGCAATATTAGTAGTAGAGCGTGACGCTCCTCCAAGGAAGACAAGCAAGGTCAAGAGCAAGCGACCCGGGGACACACTCCTGGGTCCGCTTTGCAATAAGAAGGCGTCAGGCCTGCCCGGGTCCCAGGACCTCAGCAGCCCGGCCGGTTTTGCGGACGACGACGGTACCGGGGCGCTGGGGGCTGAGCAGAATCCAGCCCAGGACGTGGACTCCGTGGAAGATGGGGTTGAACTCAATCAAGATGCTGCCGCGCGCAAAGCACAGTACCCGATCTACTTCGTCAGTTCGGTCCTGCGCGATGCACGTGAGCGCTACCCCATGTTGCAGAAGCTGCTTCTGGCGATCCTCATCACCTCCCACAAGCTAAGGCCATACTTCGAGAGACACCCCATCACCGTGGTCTCCAAGTACAATCTAAGAAGCCCTTTGGAGAACCCGTTAGCCACCAGACGTATCTCGTGGTGGGCCATGGAGCTTCAAGGATTCGGCCTCAAGTTCGAGCATACGGACAACATCAAGAGACAGGCGCTTGCGGACTTCACGGCATAATGGAGCGAGACGGCGTTTGAAGACCCGGAAGAGGAAACCTGCCTCCCCGGGAAGGAAGACCCCAGCGCTTGGATCATGCACTTCGACAGTTCTTATTCCAAGAATCAAGGAGGGACCGGCATTGTCCTGACATCTCGGACAGGCGGCCGCCTGAAGTACGTCATCCAGATGCACTTCTAGGGCGGCGTCTCCAACAAAAAGATGGAGTATGAGGGCCTGCTCGCGGGGCTCCGTGCGGCCATCAGCCTGGGCATTAGGAAGATCATCGTCCAGGGTGACTCCCATCTAGTTATCAAGCAAGTAAACAAGGATAACGCGAGCTTGTAAATGGCGTCGTACGTCGAGGAGGTGTGGAAGCTGCAGCGACGCTTCAACAACTTCAGAGCCACGTACATTCCACGGGGGGACAACTCAGTCGCGGATGAACTTTCGTGGCTGGCCTCCCAACGGGAGCCTGTCCCCGCCGGAGTCTTCATCGAAGTACTCAAGCAACCATCGGTCCCCTTCGACTGAGTCAAGCCAAGTCCGACCTCGGAGCCGGGGGCTGGTGACCCGACTGCCCCGACAGAACAGGGCGCCAGATCAGGAGATCAAGACCCGGTGGCGCCTGTGACGGAGGGATCTTCATTTTCCTCCTGTCAAGTGGTGCTTCCGGTGGAGAGAAGCTGCCCACCCTAGGCCCATGTAATCGTCAAGTACATGACCGAGCATACCCTTCCGGGTAACGACCACGAAGCTGAGCGGGTCTCCCGCCAAGCCAAGCTCTACGTCTTAATTGATGGGGAGCTCTACAGGCGGTGTGACAACGGAGTCAAGCTCCGCTGCATTCCGCACGAACAAGGCAAGGCGTTGCTAAAGGAAATCCATGAAGGCACATATTCCAGCCATGTCGCGTCAAGAACACTGGCGGGAAAGGTTTTTCGTCACGGGTTCTACTGGCCAACAGTTGTTCACGACGCCGAGCAGGTCGTCAAGACATGTGAAGCTTGCCCGCACTATGCGAAGGAGATACACCAGCCAGCACAAGCTCTACAACCTATTCCAATCTCTTGGCCGTTCGCGGTCTGGGGGATGTATATCGTGGGAAAGATCCCGAGGTCTGTCGGAGGACACGAGTTTCTCTTCGTCGCCATCGACAAGTTCGCGAAGTTGGTAGAAGTGATGCCAGTACCGAAGCAAACGGCCCAAGCCGCCATCAAGTTCATTGAGGGAATCATGTTCTGATTTTGAGTGCCAATAGGATCATCACCGACAACGGCTCTCAGTTCACCAGCCGAGCTTTCCTCAGTTTCTGCGAATAAATGGGCATCAAGATGTGTTTCGCCTCGGTGTCCTACCGAGCAATGGACAAGTGGAGCGACCAAACGCAAAAGTACTCAAGGGTCTGAAAACCAAGGCTTTTGACAAACTATAAGATCGGTGTCGTGGTGGTGTCACGGCAGATGCCATAGGATGGCTAATGTGTGGGGCCGATGGACGTTGGTGGATCCGGGGAGGGATAGCGAGTTGAAGAACTCACACGGGGAGGATCCCGGTAAAACCGAGATCTCCCAAGAACACGAAACAAGAACGAAGGGCAATGGGGAAGATCTAATAAATACAAACAAATGCACGAAGGCACCAAGCACACACACGATATACCCAGGTTCAGGGCCCTCGTGAGGAGGTAACACCCCTACTCCTGCCTTTCTTCTCTATATATTGGTGGTACAAGAACTACACCTTGCTACAAGATCTATCAAAGGTAGAAGTACTAGGAACTAGGTGAACTCAAGGTGAAGAGGAGTAACTGCTCTAAGAGTAAATGCAACTATAGCTTTGGCTCTCAGGTTGGTCCCTTGCTCTCAGGAGCAGTTATGGCGCCTTTTATAGAGTTTCGGCCGGGAGGGCCGGAAACCCTAAACTGCCTCGGCCCCACCGGACAGGTCTAGCCGGGATGTCGTCACCGTCTAGTGCGACCTAGTCGCCGGACTATCCGGTGTAGCCCCTGCGTCATCATCTCGCTAAGGACGGCAGGCGCCGTCCTGCATCATCATTGTCCCCTTGTCAGAGACAAGACATGTCTTTGCCCATCCCGGATAGCCTTTTCCGGACTGCCGGGCTAGGCATGTCAGGTCTTGTCGTACCGGCTGACGCGCTTCCGTGTCAGGCGGGAGGTGACCATGCTTCTGTGTCAGGCGGAACGGTACTTCCCCCCGCGATATACGGGAAAGCCTGCTCTAGACCGTTGACGGCCTACCGGGAGCTCTCTCGCCGGCTACCTCCTCTCTTGCCACTGGGAGCCTCTTCTGCATAAGATCAAGATCGACACGTACATTCCGGTTAGTGCTTACCCGGGATACCTATCCGGTAAAGCCGAGTACACCATCACCCGGGAACCTCCTCGGTGTCCCAGGTCCGGGATCATTTCCGGAGATGTCCGAACTTATCTTAGGATGAGTAACTCTAGGCCTAGCCTCCCGAAGATGTCTTAGTCTACCAGCGAAGACATCTTCGAGAAGCTAGTTCTTAGAGGAACCATCCGCTCTTGCCCGCGCTGCAAATGCGAGGGTCGGGGATGTCTATTTATAGCCGCAAGACCTGACCCTTACGGCTGCCACGGGGCCCCTTGGCCTTTCCCTGCGTCCAAGTGACCAGCTGCCCTTTCGGCACACCAAGGGGTGCCCTTTGCTGTCGCCAAAGGTCAAGCACTGTTGTTACCCATTATAATTTACCGGGATCTGCCCCTACCCGGGGGGCAGCCCCCCGACACTAGTCCCCGAAGCTGGTGCGGTACAGCGACCCCGGATGATGTGCGGGATCAGCTTTAATAACAAACTTTCTTCCGAGAAGACATGACATCAATCTTTTACTCCATGCCTTGATTAGTTCTTTTCGAGATCCTCTCACCGAGATGGTCTCAACCGGGAGGCGAAGCCTGCGACCGAGTAGCACCATCTCAGCAAATCTTGACCGTTGATTTCCCGATGAATCCGAGATACCGAGTCTGGGCCCACCCGACGTCCCGTCTGCGCAGAGGCGCACTCGAGTGCCTCTGCGCACGCACGGTGTCGCTTGGGTTCTCGCGCCAGGGAGCCGCATCTGATCCGGAAACGAACCGTTGGGGCCTTGTGGCCCTCGGTGTGGCCGGATCGAGCGCTCCGAATAACGCCACGTGGCCCGCGGCACAAAATAGATCCCACCCACGATCGTGGAGATCGTGGGCGGGAAAAACGGGAACCGTTCCGGAATCCCCCCCATAAATAGGGGACCGGAACGGTCTCCCTCCCTTCTTCTCCTTCGCGCTTCCTCTTCTCCACCGTCTCGAGCTCGCCGCCGCCGCTGCGCTCGTTGCCCGTACGTCGTCTCGCCGGAGCTCGCGCCCCGTCGTCCTTCTCGCACGCCGTCAACCTCCTTCGCCGGTGAGTTTTCCTTCTCCGCACCAATGCGTTTCTTCGGTAGAGTAGTTTCCCAACCCCGGCCGTGCCCTAGCACGAGCACGGTTGTGCCGACGCCGGTGACCACAGTCGGGCGGCGCGCGTGAGACGTACGGTGAAGAACCACCGTGGCGCTAGGATGTAGATTGGTTACCTTTGTTCGTGCCTCACTTGAGTTTAGCAAGATCCATTTTTCCTTCCTTTAGTTTTGATTATAAGACCCACGGTAGATCTTGCTTCCCATGAACCCGGTAGTTTTCAGCAGTTTATGCCCCGACATCCTCATTTCGGATAGACTAACTCCGACTAACCGCCGCTGCATCTGCAGAATAGCCCGAATACTCCCGCGTACTTCTCCGAGATGGGTGAAGAACGTGCCCGGGGGTGTTGGGACGGATCCGAGACAAAGCAGTCAGATCTTGACTGGCTGTATCGCACTCACCGGATTCCTCCGGAAGTCGAGAGCCGTCTACCGGGAGAGGAGGTTGCGCCGGAACCCTAACCCGGGGAATTTGTGGTATTCCTATCGCACTTTGAGCGCGGGTTTGGGCTTCCGGCTAGCCCCTTCTTCCGCGACTTCCTCGACACGTACAGCGTGCAACCTCACCACCTTCCCGCCAATGCCATCATGATGCTTTCTGTCTTCATCACTTACGCGGAGGCGTACCTTGGCATATGGCCCTTTGTGGATCTCTGGGCCAAGTACTTTATCCTCCGCCGACAAGCCATCCCCAACTCGGATCAGAAGGTAAAAGACCTGGTCGACTTCGGAGCGGCCACCGTCATCCCTCGCGCGGACTCCGGATTCCCCATCGTCAAGGGATTAGAGTCTTGCCGGAAATGGCAGCGCAGCTTCTTCTACGTGAAGAACCGGGAGTCCTTGGGAGATGGCCCGGGATCCTCGAACCCGGACTTCATTAATCTGCCTGAATTCGTCATGGGTCCTCCGCGCGAATTCGGTCGCTGGAAGCACCTTCCCGTCAGCGAGGAGATCGGATACATGCACGATGTTCTGCAGGTGCTCACCCAGGATATGACCGGGGATGACCTCTTGCGCTGCTTTATCGTTCGCCGGGTATGCCCCCTTCAACACCGAGTGCACAAGATGTGCCACATGTCGGGTTCCCGCGTCGGGTTCCCGGACTGGAAGCAGAGATCGCTAGCCCTCGCCGGCAACCTGCGGCGAGTGGGGCCTCTCGGCCAGCTGCGTCCAAGGCCATCCCGGAGAAACAGCCTACCGCCTCCTCCGGGCCTGCAGAACAAATTGCCAAGTCTCGCGGCAAGACTTTTGGGCAGAAAACATCTTCTGCTCCGCTCGCAGCTGCTCCGACATCTTCTTCCCAGGAGTTGGTGCCGCGCCCGGGTAAGTTCTCACCGTTACCCCCACCCCCTGCCGAGATCCCTACTGCCGCCTTGCGGATGTTGCGAGCAACGGTCAGCTCCTTTGCATCTTCAGGATCTCGGGACATCCCTGCCACCCGTGCTGCCGGCAGCTCCGGCATCCGGGTTGTTGATGACTTCAACAAGGCCTGGCTGGCCGCCGATGCTTCCGAGACTGCAGGGGACTTGCACGCTGCAGGTCCGAGCCGCAACGCTCAAGCCCTGCATGCTCTCCAGGTGGCCGCGCTGGACGTCACCCGAATAAGCGAGGTAAATTTTTCTTCTTTTATCCCAAACACACTTGTTCTCTCCACCACCACTAGTCCCCGAGATTGGTGCCTAGTGCTCTAGATTCCACCGAATAGCAGATCACTAGGTTCCAATCTTAGAGAAAAATTAGGGCTCGAACACCGAGTCCCCGAGACCCTCCCAACCGGGTTCTTTACTTGTTTTTCCACCCTGACTTTGCCTTCTTTGTCTTGCTATCAGGAGTGCAGCCAACAACGCCGCAACATCTTCAACCGGGTTCTCGGTGAACTCGGTCAGTCGAAGAAGTCCGAGGAGCGCCTCCGGGAGGAGCGAGATGCGGCGCGCCAGATCTCGGTGGATCAGAAGACCGCTCTGTCCACCGCGCAATCCGAGATCGCTCGGTTGAACGGCGAGCTCGGAAAGGCTCAGGCTGCTATGTCCGAGATGAAGACGCGCTTCATTGAGGCGACCAAAAAGCAGAAAGAGACCCTGGACCAATCGGTGGCGCGCGCGGCTAACACCAAGGCCGAGCTGGATCTTCTCCGGTCGCGATCTGATGCTTGGCTCACCGAGCTCACCGTACTGAACCGGGATCTCAACAGTAAGTAATCCGACATCCCTCCTCTCCCGTTACTTCCTTAATTTGCTGTTGCTCTTCTTGTGACTTAGTCGTTTTGACAGCTCTTCTTTTTAAAGGAGAGTTTGAGCACTCCCGCGAAGCCGCCGCCAAAGCTGTTGCCGCCGCCCGAGAGAAGCGTGCCGGGAAGGGTCCCATCTCGGATGCCTGGGACATTGAGGATCACCTCACTGCCCTGAAGGCCCGGATAGTACCTCTCCGGGCTACCGGGACGGAGCTCCTCAGCGCGGCGATCCACGTCCACGGCGTCTTGTGGCCGAGCCTCCGCGGGAAGCTCTCGATCCCGGAGCTCTCGCGCGCACTTCTGGGTGCCGGTAGCCGCATCCACGCTTGGAAGCGCTCCAGTGCTAGAGCTGGTGCGGATCAAGTCTTGACCCAAGTACTCAGCTGGTACGAGGGTCTTGATTTGGCAGCGATCCTGCGCCTGCGGACGGTGTCGCCTTGGGTTAAAGATCCGGCAAAGATCCAGCAGCGGCAAGAGGTGGCGCACCGCATTGCGAAGTGGGCCAGCATCCGTGCCTTCACCGCCAGCACCGTTCCTTCCGAGTCTGAGTCAGATAACGAGGATTCCGAAGAAGATGATGCCGCTTCCGGCGATGGGGAAGAAGAAATCCTGGAGGGAGATGACGCTGCTTCTGGTGCAGCGTCCGAGAAGGTGGTTTCCCGGGATGCAACATCCTCGCCGATACCCGAGGCCACCGAGACCGAGGTGCATCCCGAGGTCCCGAGTGGTGCTGCCGATGCTGAAGGTGAAGCTACTCCTGCTCCCGAGGTCGGCGCTCCCGAGGTCGTCGCTCCCGAGGTCGTCGCTCCGAAAGTCGCCGTCGAGAAGCCTACTTCCCCCACCGCTTAAAAACACTTAGTAGCAAACTCATTAAATCCCCGGGATGCCGGGTGCAATATGTATCGTACACTTAAATTATTTTTGTTTCACCGTGAACTATTTATTCGAACAAATTATGGCAATGTACTCAGCTTTTAGTTCCCGAATTGCCTTTCATGTTTACCGTACTTAGGTAATTTTTGCTCTTGTCTACCATTTCGGCGTTCGACAGTCGAGTCACAAAACTCCACATACAACATACATTACTTAAAACAATCCGAGTTCCTACTAACCGAATTCCCGACATAAAAAATAACTAAGTAAAAATAAGCGTGCCGGGTAAGTTCCTGTTCCAAGTCCCCGAGACCATTTTCGTGTTCCCCACCTTCCCTCTCTTTGCTCTTGACTACCATTTCGGCGTTCGTCAGTCGAGTCACAAGATGGTTTTACATGACATACATTACTTTGACTTTGAGAATTGGATTCGGAACTTTCCCGGCATGCACACAATAAAATACAAGACAGCTATCCGGCAGTCCCCGGGTTCCTTCCCGGGATGCCGGCAGAAAAACAGTAAATAAACTTGACAAAAAATAACAAAATATGCATGTAACCAGGCAGTCCCCGGGTTCCTCCCAGGGTGCCTTACTTTCATTGATATTTGAGACTTGAGATATAACATACACTGAGCCCTTTACGTGTAAAAGGGGCGAAGTAGAGCTACATTCCATGGACGCTTGGTTTCCTCACCGGACTTGTCCATTACACCTTTCCTAGCCTCCTGTGCGTCTACAAGGTAATAATAATCATTGTGTAGTGCCCTGCTTATCACAAAAAGTCCCTCCCATGGAGGTGACAGCTTATGCATTCCGGCCGTGCGTTGGATGAGCCTCAGCACCAGATCTCCCTCCCGGAACACCCTCGGGTGTACTTTCCGGCTATGATAGCGACGGAGGTTCTGTTGATAAATTGCCGACCGAGATAGTGCCACTTCTCTTGCCTCTTCGAGTAAATCCACATCATCTTCTCGGGCCTCCTTTGCCTCGGTCTCGGTGAACATTGTTACTCTCGGAGAATCATACTGTATGTCGGTTGGGAGTACAGCCTCAGCTCCGTATACCAAGAAGAATGGGGTGTACCCGGTAGATCTATTCGGTGTAGTCCGGAGACCCCACAACACCGCCGGCAACTCCTCTATCCAGCATCCCGGAGTTCTCAACAATGGTTCGATCAAGCGAGCTTTGATACCAGCCAAGACTAAGGCGTTAGCCCTTTCGACTTGCCCATTTGCTTCCGGATGTGCGACTGATGCTACATCTAGCCGGATTCCCTTCTCAGCACAAAATCGAGCGAATTCCCCCACAGCAAAGTTTGTTCCATTATCTGTGATAATGCTCTGTGGGTATCCGTATCTCAAGATGATGTCTTTCAGGAATTGCACAACGGTGTGTCCATCGCA
This sequence comes from Poa annua, assembly GCA_026929855.1. Taxonomy (NCBI): domain Eukaryota; kingdom Viridiplantae; phylum Streptophyta; class Magnoliopsida; order Poales; family Poaceae; genus Poa; species Poa annua. The sequence goes on from CM049428.1 coordinate 50,192,374, forward strand.
CTTCCGGATTGGCTTGACCTCTATCCACTTGGTAAATTTGTCCACCATTACCAGTATATGTGTCATGTTGCCCCTTGCCGGTTTGAATTGCCCGACCATGTCCAAACACCATACTTGATGGGGATTGTTTTCAGTGCTGACGCCGGCATATGTATCCGGTGAGCAAATCTCTGGCATCCTCCACACTTTCGGACAATATCTTCTGCTTGCTGCAACGCAGTGGGCCAGTAGAACCCATGCCGGAACACTTTCGCCACCAGGGCCCGGGATGATGCATGATGTCCACATTCTGCCTGGTGTATCTCCAGGAGCATCCCTTGCCCTTCTGCCGGTTCCACGCATCTCTGGAGCACCTCGGTGACACTTCTCTTGTATAGCTCTTGGTTAATGACAGTGTATGCCTTTGATCTTCGCATTATCTGACGGGCTTCCACCTCATTCTCCGGGAGGGTTCCTTCCAAGATGTATATCATAATGGGCTGTGCCCAATCCGGGACAGGTCGCACCGGGAACGCTGGAGGGTCTATGTCCATTGGTTCTGCCGACATCACCTCTATCATCATCTGTCTTTGCCTCTCTGAGCACCGGGAGGCAGTCCCCGGGTTCGATGTTATGCTCCCGACATCTACTTCCATGGGTACTGCTTCTGAACCAGGTTCCTTGGGGATGAAGATAGAATCCGACTCGGGTGATGGTTGTATAGACGGCTTCCTCAAATGTTCCAGGGCTATTCCGGGTGGGATGGCATCCCGGGATGACCCTAGTTTGGACAAGATATCTGCTGCTTCGTTTTCTCCTCTGGGTATGTGCTTGAACTCGCATCCTTCAAAAAATCCGGAAATTTTCTGCACATGAAACCTGTACAAGGCCATGTTTGCATCAAGGGCATCCCAATTCCCCGACACCTGTTGCACCACAAGGTCGGAGTCACCGAAACACTCTATCCGGCGGATACCGATTTCCTTGGCGACATTCAATCCGTGAACCAAAGCCTCATACTCCGCGACATTATTGGATGCCCGAAAATGGATCTGCAACACATACTTCAGTACATCTTGTTTCGGGGAGGTGAGAACCACTCCGGCACCTAACCCGATCTTAGCTTTTGAGCCATCGAAATGCATCCTCCAGAAATTGTAATCCGGTATCGGAGGTTCATACTGCATCTCGGCCCAGTCTACCAAAAAGTCCGGCAGCGCCTGCGACTTGATGGCATCTCGTCTCTCGTATGCCGGAGCGTACGGAGACAACTGGATGGCCCATTTGGCTACCCGGCCGCTAGCATCCTTGCAACCGATGATCTCGGCGAGAGGAGCTTCGCACACCACTGTGATCGGGTGTTCCTGAAAATAGTGCTTGAGCTTGGTCACTGCCATGTACACCCCATATGCCATCTTCTGGTAGTGCGGGTAGTTCTGCTTGGATTCCGAGATCACCTCACTGAGGTAATACACCGGTCTCTGTATTAGCTTGCCCCCTTCTTCCCTTTCTACAACCATTGCGACACTGACTACCCGGTTGGTTGCAGCAATATACAGCAGCATAGGTTCCTTGGGTAAGGGTGATGCCAACACAGGTGCGGTTGAGAGCATTCTCTTCAAATCGTTGAACGCCGCATCCGCCTGTGGGGTCCAAATAAATGTTTTGCTCTTCTTCATTAGTTGGTACAGAGGCAAGGCCTTCTCCCCAAGTCGGCTCACAAACCGACTTAGGGACGCCAGACACCCGGTAAACTTCTGCACATCCTTGAGACGTACAGGCAACTTCATGCTCTCTATAGCACGAATTTTACCCGGTTTGACCTCGATTCCCCGGCTTGAGATGAGGAAACCGAGTAGCTTTCCTGCCGGAACACCAAATGTGCACTTATCCGGATTCAACCTCATCCGGAATCTTCTTAGGTTCTTGAATGTTTCCCTCAGATCATCTATGAGTGAGGCCTTTTCTTTTGTTCTTATGACTATGTCATCGACATAGACCTCGGCATTCCGGCCTATTTGGTCATGCAAGCATTTCTGCATGCATCTTTGATAGGTAGCACCAGCATTTCTCAATCCGAAAGTCATAACACGATAGCAATAAGCCCCGTAAGGGGTAATAAAAGCGGTTTTTAATTGATCATCCGGATTCAAAGGTATCTGGTGGAAACCAGAATAAGCATCTAGAAAAGTTAAAAGCTCACTCCCGGCAGTGGAGTCTATCACTTGATCTATCCGGGGCAGCGGAAAGGGGTCTTTCGGGCATGCCTTGTTGAGGTTGGTGAAGTCGATGCACATGCGCCACACCTTAAGCAGGAGGGGATCATCTTTCTTCTTTTCCACCAGGACCGGATTCGAAATCCAATCCGGGTGCAGCACCTCCATGATGAATCCGGCAGCCAGCAGTATAGCCAGGTGCTCCATGACCGCAGCTCTTCTTTCATCCGAGAGGCGCCTAGTTGGTTGCTTCACCGGCTTCGCATCCGGTCGAACAAACAGAGAGTGCTCAGCCAACTCCCTCGGGACGCCTTGCAGATCGTCACTCGACCACGCAAAGGCATCCCGATTCTCACGGAGGAAGTCGACGAGCTCGCCTTCCTATTTGCTGTCCAGGTTGCTGCCAATGATAACTTGGCGCTCCGGGTTGCTGGGGTCTACGGACACCTTCTTGGTCTCCTTGGGGGGCTGAAATGATGCACCCTGCTCCGGGTTCAGCATCCCGGGCATTCCGAGCTGTGAGGTCTTAGCCATTGCCACCACCTGCTGGATCCTCTTCTTCTCTTCTGCTATCACCAGGGACTCAGCTAAGCACGACCCCGCCGAAGCACACTCCATGGAGCGCTTGTGGTCTCCCGAGATGGTGATTATGCCGTTAGGTCCCGGCATCTTCATCTTGAGGTAGCCCGTGTGTGTTGAGATCATGAATTTGGCGAGGGCCGGTCTGCCGATCAGTGCATGATACGGGCTCTCGAGGTCCACGACCTCGAACTCCAAGCCGGGAGGGCCGGAAACCCTAAACTGCCTCGGCCCCACCGGACAGGTCTAGCCGGGATGTCGTCACCGGCTAGTGCGACCTAGTCGCCGGACTATCCGGTGTAGCCCCTGCGTCATCATCTCGCTAAGGACGGCAGGCGCCGTCCTGCATCATCATTGTCCCCTTGTCAGAGACAAGACATGTCTTTGCCCATCCCGGATAGCCTTTTCCGGACTGCCGGGCTAGGCATGTCAGGTCTTGTCGTACCGCTGTCGTACCGGCTGACGCGCTTCCGTGTCAGGCGGGAGGTGACCATGCTTCTGTGTCAGGCGGAACGGTACTTCCCCCCGCGATATACGGGAAAGCCTGCTCTAGACCGTTGACGGCCTACCGGGAGCTCTCTCGCCGGCTACCTCCTCTCTTGCCACTGGGAGCCTCTTCTGCATAAGATCAAGATCGACACGTACATTCCGGTTAGTACTTACCCGGGATACCTATCCGGTAAAGCCGAGTACACCATCACCCGGGAACCTCCTCGGTGTCCCAGGTCCGGGATCATTTCCGGAGATGTCCGAACTTATCTCAGGATGAGTAACTCTAGGCCTATCCTCCCGAAGATGTCTTAGTCTACCAGCGAAGACATCTTCGAGAAGCTAGTTCTTAGAGGAACCATCCGCTCTTGCCCGCGCTGCAAATGCGAGGGTCGGGGATGTCTATTTATAGCCGCAAGACCTGACCCTTACGGCTGCCACGGGGCCCCTTGGCCTTTCCCTGCGTCCAAGTGACCAGCTGCCCTTTCGGCACACCAAGGGGTGCCCTTTGCTGTCGCCAAAGGTCAAGCACTGTTGTTACCCATTATAATTTACCGGGATCTGCCCCTACCCGGGGGGCAGCCCCCCGACAATCGGGGAAAGAACTGGATCGAGCACCTGTCAAGTGTTCTATGGTAACTCAGAACCACAACCAGCAGGGCCACGGGAGAAACACATTTCTTCCTGGTCTATGGAGCAGAAGCAGTACTGCCAACCGAGCTCAAGCATGGGTCTCCCAGGGTACTCGCCTATGATGAGGAGGTGCAAGAGGAGAGGAGAATTGATGACATACTTTTCCTGGAGGAAGTGCGATGTCGAGCATCCTTGAGATCAGCTCGATACCAGCAAGAGCTCAGGCGCTATCACGGCCGCCATGTGAGAGCGAGAGCATTGGAGCCAGGCGACCTGGTACTTCGGAAAAAGCAAAAACTCGATGGCATGAACAAAATGTCATCGAAGTGGGAAGGTCCATATCGGGTCACACATACCCTAAGACCTGGAGCGGTCTACCTAAAGGATGAGAACGGTAGACCGGAAGGCAACGCCTTGAATATCGAGAATCTTCGGAAATTCTACCCCTGAGTACAAACACGAATCGCACTTAGTTAAGCTCGACTATGCACGCCCTGGGGCTAGTGTTCTGTAGAAGGGTGTAAGAATCGTCGCCAAGGAATAAAAGATTTTTTTTCAATTCCATGAGCCTCAATTTTTGTCGTGAATTCATTTTTCCGCTGCAACCCGTTAGCAAGGGGCTGGTATGTGCCGGTGGCTGGCGGGACGACGTAGCTCCTACCAGTAGGGGCTGCCTAGCTACCTAGCCGGCCGTGCTGTCGCAGAAAGGAGTGATTGGACAGTGCTGTGCTTTAAAGCACCTAAGTACAGAGATGCACTACCAACTTTGCTTGCGGATTGCTTCGGATAAACTTTTTCACGACATGAAGAGAGGGTCCGTTCTTTTCCTACTGACAGTTTGTTATGTGTAGCGCCTCCCCGGGACAAGAAATCTTCAAAAGGAGACGGAAGTGGAGCTGACCCCGGAGAGGCCTAAATCAGAAAGAGATTAGGGAAACATATAAGTTTTGCATTCGCATACATCTTAGGCATAATATCTCGCTTGGAGTCAATATACCATCAACCTGAGCATGCTTAACGGTGTATGAGAGCACTTGCGGGGATCAGGCGTCCTCCCTTGCGAACGGTCAGTTTCCCTCTGGCATGGTAGTTACAGCTGTGGAGTAAAGCCTCGAAGGGTATACTGTTCTTGGGGGTATTACTTCTGCTGCTGACAGTCAAGGATACTTGCTCCCGGGTTCACTCCTCATAAACTGGAAGGCACATAGTGCAAAGGGAGATTGGGAAATGACCCCAGGAGTTGAGCTAGGAAATGCATGTTTAAATTCTGAAACTACATATCATCATTACATTCAGCAAGGCAACTTATGCCCATATCTAGCATGTGCTACTAAGGCCAGCCTAGGCGCTTGGGTTGTGCCAGCCAGTTTGCTCTTTGACTGCCGGGATAACTTCTCTTTTCCGGGGACGCCTGGAGAAGGGAAGGGACTCCCGCGCATCATCTTCAAGCATCTCGCGGGACAGGCGCCCCTGCTGGAGGTGCGGGTCCAAACTGACCAAATAGGCGAACGATGCGTTCCGCCAGCTTGCAAGTAGCCTTGTCTTGTTCCTAAGGAGAATGGCAATCACAAGTCAAGACCAAGCCTGGCTAAGAACAAGCAGGAGGAAGTACCTGAGGAAGCCACCATTACCTGGTCGATGGCCTCTATCTCGGCCAAAGGCTGGGAGAGGCCCGGAATCCCGACGGTCTTCTTCTTCAGAAAATCCATCAAGAAGGCTTTCTTGATAGCCCTCACCCGGGCTGCTTCCTCTGCGGCCGGACCTAACACGGCGGCCAGATCGGCAAGGGCTTGGGCAGTGGATGCTCGGGAGGCTTCGTCTTGGCCGGCCGCCCAGATCCGGGTGGCCCGGGGCGCATCCACAGTGCCCCGGAACGATGACTCCGCCGTGGAGATCTCCGAAGATCCATCCTCCGACATCGCCGCCGCCCCCTCATAGGACATCTTCGACAACTCGCGTCGTGAGGCAAGAAGGAATGGAGGCGAGTGGATCGGAAGAGGAGAAGCGTGCGACAAAGGTTGGGGGCTGCGGAGGCTTATATAGACCCTTCAGACGCCACCTACCACCTGACGATTTGAGTACCGCAGTAATGGGGACACGTTTTGCAAAAAGCCTGTTCTCATTCACACGGGGCACAAGAACAGAGTACAAGGAACGGAGGCAAGCTCCACTTCGACAAAGACAAGATCTACAACGACACCCTACTTTTTATAGAAAAAGGATTCACCCCCGGTAACCCGGGAGTGTGAGCGTACACCGGAAGGCGCTACTTCCAGAAGTACGTCGACGAGGCATCCAAGAAGGAGGTCAAGGACATCTTTGGCGCCTCCCTTCCAGTTCCTCGCCTTCTCAAGAAGACGAGTCCTCCTCCACCTTGACGTAGGACGAGTTTTCCTTGTCTTCATCCTCGTCGGAGGAGCCGAAGCCACCGCTACCACCGCTACTCCTGCTGCTGCTGCTCTACATATAGCACTCGACGCGCCCTCCAGCAGCACCGAAGATCTTCACTGACAGCGTCGCATCTCCGTCGTACAGGAACGTTACTCTCTGGCCCCGGGTTAACCGTTGGGAGCGAGAGAATAACTTCCACCCATGGCCTAGGAGCATGGAGTCGTCGACGGCAACCTCTCAGACCCAGGAGGGGCCGTTGGGGCATCCTTCGACTTGCAGCCAGAAGCCGGGAGGCTTCTCCTCCGCCATGACCACCGCGAAGGATCTTGGGAGGCGTAGATGGCCGCGAAGCTGAAGGACCAGATCCACCAAGAACTCGAACGGGGCGAAGCCCGTATGAGCCGAGCTCCTAGGAGAAGGGGAGACCTCCCCACGGCCTCCTCGTCCGCCGCGGCTCCCTCTCCCTCGGCCTCCTCGACCGCCGCAGCTCCCTCTCCCTCGGCCTCGGCATATCCGCTCCGGTTGCAAACAGTCCTTCTCTCACCTCGGCCTGAACGGCACGCACATGCCCTCTACCCATTCTCGTCGGCGCCATGGTTGCAGAGGTTCAGAGGGGGGAAGAACTAGGAGGACAAAGGAAGATGGGTGAAGCTCAGAGGGGTCTGCCCCCGCTTTTATAGCGCAAGTTTCTCTCATTACGCCGGACTCCTCGTCTCTTCCGTTATCGGGAGTCAAGAAGACCAGCAGAATTATTCCCCAGCGCGGAATAACTCCAAGGACGACCAGGCGCCGGACCCACTTTGACTTTGTTTTGTCATAACCCCGGCAGCCTTAGAAGACCGAACTACTGTCACAGCAGTGGAACATGGGGTTCCCCTAGCGCTGCCCAAGTGGGTCCACCACCTGTGGGCCCATCACCAAGACGAACAAGACTGAGACTCGACACAAGACTTGGCGGGCGCACCCTCGCCACACGATACCCTTCGGGTATGCAGGACCCCCGGGTCTCCTGCACCCCAGAAGGGACCGAAGACCCCGAGAGCGCGAGTCCCCGGCAGAGCCGGGCTCCCTCTCGGGTACAAGGCTGTACAAGGAGAAGATAAGGTTTCCACCACCTTCCATAAGACGGTAGAAGACCCCATAAGGCTTGGGAAGCAAGACGCGGCCAGGGGACACCACCTACCCACTGTCAGCCCCTGTCCGCAGCTTTCCCGAAACGTGGCAGAGATCCCACCAACCCGACGACTGATACTTGGAGGAGAAGAGGCCACGTCGCCGTCTCCACCATGGTTAGGGGTTGCCTCCCGCCAAAACCCCTCACGCTCGTCGCATGACCTCTATGGTATCCCCTTTCCCTATAAAAGGAGGACCAGGACCATGGCAAAGGGAAGGTCGAACCATTAATCCAAGATAGCTTAGTAGGCAAGCAAGCTCCGGCTGGCTCGCCATCGATCCAGGGAAGAAGACAACCACCAAGCTAGGCTAGAGAGAGAAAGGGAATGAAGGTGATCTCCTCAGGGCAAGGATTTGTCCTTCCCCTTCCTCCTAGACGAAGGACCATGCCGGGTACCTCGTCGGAAAACACCATTGTAGCCACACCATGGTCCGATCATCTATCTAGACATGCAGGAGTAGGGCTTTTAGCCTCCGGGCGGCCTGAACCTGGGTAGATCGCTGTGTGCTTTCCTTGTTTGTCCACCACGTCGAGATAAGAGCGCGAGTGAGGAACTTGTCCGGCGATCGTCCCCTGGGAGACGTATCCAGCCTCCTTCGCGCCCCTACCGAATCTACAAAGGGGGTGCCTCGCATCCCCAATGTCTGTCCTTCGAGACACGACAAATATATCCCCCCCTTATAGTTTTCGATAGAGATTTTCAAATAGCGTCTTAAATACTTTAAAAATGTATATTGATTTTTTAAAACATAGAGGAGATAATGTCATACAGGTTGCCGCAGTTGCATAAAATAATTTATTTTGAACATGTAATCCTTTCATTCAAGACCAGTGTTTTGAGTGTTTTGCTTCTAAAAGTCACAACTTCTCAAAGTCCTCTTCTTCAATGCTTCAAACACTATTGGAAAAAGGGCTACTAGTGGCGCACCAAAAAGCCTTTCTGTGGCGCACCCAGGAAAATGGGGGGGTGCGCCACAGAAATCTCGCCACTAAATTATATTTCTGTGGCGCACCCCCACGGTGCGCCACAGAAAGTGGCACATTTCTGTGCCGCATCCTTCCTAGTGCGCCACAGAAATTTATCAGTGGCGCATCCTTCCTAGTGCGCCACAAAAATTTATCAGTGGCGCATGCTTGTACCGTGCGCCACAGAAATAGGTGGGCCACAGCAAAGTTTGGCCATGCGCCACAGAATTATGTACATGAATTTTCATATTATTTCTGCCCGCTGTACAAATACAGGTATATTAATGAAAATACATGTATATATTACAGGATTTAAACACACAGAACAAAAACATGATATATTTGACACATCACATTACTTAGACACATCACATATAGTTACAAATGCCGAATCTTACACAAGTCATGATACAAATGGAGCTCGAAATACAAAAGTTCATCATTTCATCATTTCATACATATAGAATTATCAAATAAAGTATATCGGCGATGATAGTGAGGAAGATCAGCGGGAGAGCACGATCACGTAGCCTAGTTCTGCATCGGCGCCGGGAACGGTTTGTACATTTCCTTCGTCGTCCACGTCCTGGTGTCCTGCTACAATGCTAGGCGTTCTTCGATCTCCCTCTTAGTCAAACCTGGAGATGGATTGGTAAGTATCAGTTAATAACATAAATAGAGTGTGAATAATTCATCTAAGTGCAATAAAGAAAACACTTCTTGTGAGTGAGGCAAGCAGCTAGCTAGGCGCAGTTTTGTAATACATCCTACGTGTAGGGTAGTGGAGGGGCCCTGCGGTTGCCATGACATCCTGGAGGATGATATGTGATAACTTCATCTGGGTGCGATGGAAGTCTTCTCTAAGATCAGCATCAGAGATTTCCCCCATATTTTTGGTCCATTCCTGTGGGGACCCCGGACTAGCTATCCAAAATACCCTAGTGCCTACAACATCAGCGATCCCGTGATCAGTCTGTCGCTGAGCACAATCCAACTGGTATCAAAAGAACATCCATAATTGCCGAAGGAATTACTTACTTGATTGAAGCCATAATCTTCAATAAGTTCTTGCAGCGGAAAAACACCAATCAACATGGGGCCCAAGTCATTTGCCAAGACACCTACATGCAACTGACTGGGAAGACGGCCTAGTTCGCAAAGACGTCATCGGTCTCTCGGTCTTCAGCATACTTCTTCTTGAACTCTGGACATGGGAATATCCAGGGACACAGCCATGAGTACATTTACGTACTCGCAAACTACCCCAACATGAGCATATACTACTCTTTTATTTATTTAAATAAAACTTCGTTTGCTTTGAAAACTCTACTTCCTTGTTAAAAGGGGAAGGATAGACCTTGTTTAATAAAACTTTGTTTTGAAACCTCTATATCTTTATTTTTTAAGGAAAGAAGGTTTTTAGAACTTTTCCCATAAATCTTCCTTTGTATGAAGTCTCTTTAAAACTTTTTCCCAAAAGACATCTTTGATAAAAAAGGTAAGAGGTCCCTTTAATAAACATTTTCTCGTAAAATCACCATTTTGTCTGTTTCTCCAAAACTCCTCCTTTTTCAGACCATAACCCGTCAGGGTTCATGGTCTCCTACAACCTCACACCGATCCATTGGTATAGGTGTATGGATCGTTCTCCACTTCCTTTTCTTTTTAAAACTCAATTCTTTTCTCAAAACTTGCACATAGGTCAAAGTAGGGCCTCCCAACTGTCCATATCCAAGGACTCGGCTATTCGAATAGTTTTATTACCCTCTACAGAGATAGCACGCTTTTCCCACACCCATCCGGTAACTCATCGTGTCGGCCACGTCCCGCCATACAAGGTGTATGCGAAGTTGAGTCACCGACCATAGTCTGTCCTTTGCTCATGCTAGTATAGGATCCTGCCCATATGATACTTTCCATCGACACTTAACCCAGCCCGTCGGAATCTAAGTGTGAGGACTCATAGGTTTTATCTGGCGGTGTATAGGGGACATCCTTCTATCCTCCTCCTTATCTACTCATAGAGTTTGAGCGAGGACCCAGGTCAGGGTTAGGTCATCAAACCATCCCCTCATGCATAGCGGACTCATCTCCGTTGATGAGGTATCCCATACTAATATAAGCAACCTATATGACTACACCCTTTCCCATATGTGGGTAGATGTGGTCGCACAGGTTATCGGCTGGTCGACGTAAGTTCAAAGACACAATGTGCATTTTCATAAACATCACCATTCACCATTTCTCAATTTCAACACCGACATCTCGGTATTCTATGTCCACACCAGTATTTTCAAAGGAGTTTTGAGTAAACAATATTTTTCCCACCCTATAGTTTGAAAAAGAATTTCCATCTAATATCTCCATATAGGGTGTCAAAATAATATACTTGTATTTTGGAAAAGGGTTTTCAAAATCATAGCTTTAGTGGCAACCACCACATAAATCACATATGCTCTTTATAAGTAAAACATGTGAACCAAAAATAGATGTATAAAGATGCAAGCTCAGGGGATAGCTTGCCTGATTTCCGCATAATGCTCCTGGGCTTCTTCTCACTGATCAAGAATTAACTCCCGTCCTTCTTCGATAAATCCTTTCCAAATACCACTCCGGTAGCGTTTATAACTAGCGTCGCAACATGAAAATAAAACAACAAGCAATAAGCAAACCAAACCACAAGTGGCATACAAACAAGGAACAAACCACAAGTATTAAACTAATCACTCAAGCCGCAAGCATAGCACTAGTTTAATCAAGCAACGAACTAAATCTATTTTTACTAGGGCATGATACTCACAGGAGTATAACACCATACACATGACAAAATATAGAGCACCAAGGCATCCTCAATTAGAGGTACTTAGTAACCACTTTTCTCTGATCAGGAAATACTCCAGACAAAAGTTAAATCACCAATTAATCTCTATAACTTGAATACCTCACCAAGCTAAGGTGGATACACTAACAAGATATTTAAGCTAGCACTCAACTCAAGTCCATCAAGTTCATCAAGCCAGGCAAATATATTACTCATACCAATTTGCCTAACAAATTCCACTAACAGTACTAACATATTATAACCTGCTAAACTATAATAACATGTACGCAATAGTACCACAACAATCCTTAACCAGCAAGGCATACATATTAATCACACACAATATTCTCACATCAAAATAAACAAACATAGTAATTCCTAATCACTAGGGGAAAAGTTATATAAGGAATAAATCCCTCACAAACACATGACTCACAATTAGCTTTCCTAACATGCTAGTAAAGTTAAAGGAACATGTCATAACAGTGGCTACCACCCTGCATATGCTAGGAAACACATTTGTAACAATAAAGTTATAACATAACAATTAATTAAAGGCCTAATAAAAATAGGCAGAAAAGACGTAAACCTTATAATTAGCACCAAAGTCAATCAGTGACTCCTAAATTCAAACCAAGCTAGGGATATGTTCTCTTACACATATAGAAGACAACCCAATTGGATTCATTCCAAAATTTATCACGGATTAATTTATAACATCCTTTCTCAATATGCCCTTTTTGTTAATTTATTTTAAGCAACACTACAAAATAATTATCCATGTGTGGAAACAAGGTGGAATATGAAGGTTATCACTTGCTAAACATTTTAATAGGTCAAACTTAATTTTTGGATCCTTATTTTTAAAGATATGAATTTTCCAAAAGCCTTTTCCTTTCTGCCATTTTCTTTATTCTAATAAAACATCAAATAAACTAATTTATTTGGATAGGTGAATTACACAAAAAGACAGGTTTTATTTTTCTGAACATTTTGGTATCTTATTTGTAATTTTTGGATAAGTATTTAAAAAGTTATGGATTTTACAAATTTATATTTGAATCTGTCTATTTATTTTATTTCTCAGAAAACCTAGTGGAACGTTTTGTACCGAAGGGCTGGCTAGCCACAACCACTGCCATGCGGGCCCGAGTGCCACGCTGGTGCTGACTGGGCTGAGTGCGGGCTGTGCTGACCGCCACGCTGGGGTTCGAACTCGCGACCTCGCGAGCGCGCGCGGGTGCTAGCCACCGGGCTGATGTAGTGCTTGCGTTATTCTACAGGCGCGGGTAATTAAGAGGTGTAGAGGGTGCACGGCGACGTCGCGCGTGTACGCGGCGATCACCGGCGGCGAAGTGCACGGGTCCGTCGATCTACGACACGAGGGGGCGTGCTTCGGGCTGCTATCGACTCGCACAGACATAGGGAGACTGGGGGGCAACGCTACGACCCAAATGGTCACCGGAGAAGGCGACCACGGCGAGTCACGGCGGTGGTTGGACACGGCCTTCGATCACTACGACGAGCTACGGTGTTAGGAGGGTAACGAGCATGTCTAAGGGATTCGTGTTCTCACCCTCGATGCGTGCATGTGCTCGGCTTGGACGGAGGAGGTCGGAGACGGTGAGGAAGTTGCTCAAAGTGCGACGGCCGGAGTTGAAGAAGATGAAGACGATCTCGAACACGGAGGCGTCTCAGCTAGATTCCTTGGACGAGGAGGGAGAGGACTGCACAGCGGAGCTCTTGGTGGTCTTTGTTTGGCTCGAGGATGCTTCAATCGACGGCGGCAAGCTCAACCATGGCGGCGAGGTTTCGGGTGCGAGAAGAAATGAGAGGGGAGGGAGAGAGAGCGGGTGAGGGGGTCAGTGAGGGGCGAGAGAGAGCAGAGGAGCGTCGAGGCACTCTTATCGAGCAGGGCGGCAGAGAGGGGGGGGGGAGGGTCCGGTGCGGTGCGAGACAGGGACGACCGCGGTCGGTGTCGGCGTGTTTGGTCGCACGGTCGGGCGAGCAGGGGAACAGCGAGGGGGAGGGCACCCGGTCACGGAGGAGCAGGGCCGAGGGCGGCACGGCGTCGTGTTCCCTCGACACGGCAGGAGGAGCGGGAGGGGGGGTCCAGTGACGAGCGACGTCGAGCGGGAGCGAGGGGCACGGCGGCACTGGCGCCACGCCGTGCTGCGGCTACAGGAACACGACAGCGATTTTCAGAAAACTCCATGGAATCCTGGTTCTATTTACAACTAAGTCCTTCTCTGCTTATTTTAGTTCCTTTAAAAAAAAAAACAGTAGCTTTTAGGGATTTTATTGAGGCATCAAACATTTTAGAAAAATCTGAAATTATTTGGGTAGGCTCCCCACAACATGTGAAGGCTCCCCAAAAATTGGGGTATTTAAATAAAAATGTTTTGAACTATATTTGTTCCTAGGTCTTTAAAAATGGCATTTTTCTTAAATACAAATTTTTAATCCTTTGAAATTTTGAAGCAAGTTCAAATATTATTTTTGAACTCTTGGAACTTCCTTGACAAATATATTAACTTCAAATAGATTTTATTTTCATAAGAAAGTATTTGTTTGAAGAAAATAAAGAGTTAGGTAGAGAGAATAATTTGATAAGATCATCTACTTATCTTATGATCTTAACTTCAAAATTGTTTAATAATCTTAGGAGTTTGTTTCTATTCAAGTCACATTCCAAATTTGTTGTCAAGTGTGTTTTCACTTTAACACTTCAAGTACATTGGTGTAATTATTCACCCAAGCAAACAATAAAATAAGAATTAACAATCAATACAATCAAAAGTCCAAAAAGCAAATAATCACCACAAGATCCACATCACTTCCAAGTCCACACCATTCAAACACAACAATGGGAAGGAAATACAATCATCAGTGACACATTTCAAAAAGTTTTTGTTGGTTCTGAATTTTGGGTCTGGTAAAACTAAGTTTTTCTTGGTTTCAAAATTTGGGATGTGACAATTCCCGGAGTTTATTTGGAAACCTCATGGCATCTGCTTCCTCAACATACCCTTTAAGTTTATGGATGACGTAGAACCCCTCCTTCACGCTCTGAGAGTCCTCCTTGATGCAAGGGAAGTTGGTGACATGCCTGAACTTGTGTGTCTTGTTCTTGTTGAAGAATTCACAGTTCTTTTTGAAGGTGCCTCCATTACGGGCGTAGATCTCGAGAGCCTCATCGAGAACACTCTTTATTCGGGTGTAGTCTTTCTCTATAACCGAACTCCCCGAGTCGAAATAAGTGGCAATGGACCACCTCGGGTTTACGGCGATGAGTACTGCATACTTGTCCCTGCTTAACACAATTCAAACGGAATGTAGGAAATTCATGATAAGCAATGGAACGACTCTATGGGAAAACATAAGTTACGACATCGACGAGCGGACGTGTACTTACTTGCAAAATAAAGGCACAAGATGGCTGTTATTGCTCATGCTTTTCAGCATGAAGCTTTGGAGGTACTCCCTCGCCATGATCCGTCTCCCTGGTCCTTCAACCAACTGGCTGTCATGCATGTAGTAGGGATCCGCTATCGCGACGTACGGGTTTGTCTCTCTCTTGATCTTCACCGCCAGATTGAGCGCGTATAGACGGACCAAGTTATTGTCCAGCAGTCTAGAGTGAAACAGCTTGAAGACGTCCTCGAACGCTATAAAGATTACATCCGCAGGGGCTTCATCGACAAAGTTCACGCCCTTTGGCACCTTGCACGTGAACACCGGGTAATTTGGGTCCTCGTCATTAAGAAGGATGCCCTCTAGCGTCAAGATAGCATCATGCAAAGCTTTCATGGATCCTTGTGCGATGCGGAGCAGCTTCGGAGGCAGTATCGGTTTACCAGCTTCAAGCATTCGGGTCAAGCCATCACGACATGGTGGAACCATTTGTTCATCCCGGACAGTCCTAGGATCTGGCTAGCTCGCAGAGGCACCTGGCTTACTTCACTTCCTGTGCTTCTTCTTCACCTCTGGGGATTGCACATCGTGAATCGACTTATGCAGTGTGCCAGGGCTGAAAATGTTAGCCTGTTCAGCTTGATCGCCGGCCTCCTTACCAGCACTTTCTCAAATCTCTTCACATCGTCATCGTCCGTAACGAATTCCCCCGTGTCTTTGACCAGATAGTAGCGGGACCGGACAAAGTTCCGGGCCTGCTCGTCCGCGATCTTGTGCCACAGGTTCTCTTTCCCTAGTTTCTCAACCTCGGCATCCTCCTTGTCCCAAATGGGATGTTTTCCTCGGTAGCCACCGCTTCCTAACCGGTGGTTACCTAGGTTCAGGTCCCGCATTTTCTGCCCCACCTCGGTCCATTTTTTAGACTCCTCAGTAGACAAGGACAACTTGAATGCGTCGAAGTCTTCTTTGTCGAGCATCAGGTCTTTGGTTTTTATCTCTTCCCAGGTTTCACCCTTTTCAATCTTCCTCCTCACCCTGCATTTCCAACTGCTCAAGGCGGTTGTAACATCCCAACATTTTATAATGTTCAAAAATCAGTAAAATTTAAAACTTTTGTTTTGATTAAAATAAAACATTAAAGGCATCAGAAAACCAACTATGAAAGACTTCAAACTTATTGAAAGAGTTAAATATTTCAAATATCTCAAATAAACATTATTTTCAAAAGTTGTTTCAAGTTAAACTTTTATTATTCCATTGTATTTTGTTAAAACCTCAATATGTAATTTGATAAATGTTTGACAAACCTTCCAACCAATTTCATATAATAAAAAGTTTCTTTTAAGTATTTGACTTCAACCACTTAGCCATAGCTATTCATAAATTAAATTTATATTTACAAGTGTTCCTTTAAACTATTTAAAACATGATCTATTTGCCAAATGGTTTTCATTATTCTTAAGTTCACAACATAGTTTTGGAAATTACAAGTCTATAGTTTATAACTTTAAAACTTCATAGATTTTTATTAATGAATTCTCCACATAAACATTTCATTAGCTTAAATGATTTTCATTTATTATCAAAACATAAAATGATTTTCATGAATATATTATTAAATCTAAAATCTATTCTAAAGATATGTTATAAAGTTTTCAAATGATTTATCATATTATGAAACTTAATGGTGCACAAAATAATTTGAAATAAAAATGATTACATTACATTTTCTCTTTTCATTACAAATAGTTGTAATATGTTTCCTAGCCCTATTTAATCCCCTGCTCCTCCTCTCTCTTTCCCCTCTCCTCCCACTCGGTTTCGTGCCCCCAGGCCATCAAAAAAAGCTCGCCGGATCCGCACACCGCCGTCGCCGTATTCCTCTGTTTTCCGGCGACACGGTACGACCCCGCCGCCCATTCCTCGTCCTCTGCCTCTCCCGCACTCGTGCGCATCTCCTGACCTAGCCCTCGCCCTTTTCCTGCAGCAAAACGGGTAGACCAAGCTCGACCCGAGTGCACTGGAGCACCGTCGCATTCTTCTGCCGCTCCCGGCCGCGCCAGGAGGAACGACCCGACACCGACGCCACCATCCACCTCGCCTCGACGAGCTGAACGCCGCCGTAGCCTCCGTTCGTCCGGGGAAGCACCGCAGCATCGACCCCGTCCTCGACCGATGCCAGCGTCGCCGTCGTCTTCGTCTCCGGCGACCAGAGCGCCGCCTGGTGAGCTCCATCGCGTCTCGGTCGTCCGATCTAAATTCTACGGTGTAGATTAGAAGTTTTTAAACCGAATCGGTATTTAGATCTAGACCGTCAGATCTGGATCTGACGATCCAGATCCGTTGACTTATCCACGTCAGCGCTGACTCAGCGTCCAGTAAGCGCCCAGTCAGATCCCAGTCAGCAGCCACGTCAGAAAATGATTTTCTTATTTAAATTTATTTAACAGTTTTGCAGAAAAGTCCCTGCCACTTAGAATTGTTATAACTTTTTAACCACTTATCCAAATTTGATAAATTTTATATTTTTGGAAAGACCTTGACATGTAGAATATTTTAGATCTGTTAGAATTCAAATTTAAGCTAGTTTAAAATATTCAAATTTTAAATGGATGATTTGAGTATATTTGTAATAACTTTAAATCTATAAATCCAAAAATTGCAAATAAAATTGTTTTAGAAACTTTGGAATATTTGTTATATGATGCCTCTGTTATAAAATATTTTTGAGTAGTATTTGAATGATTTCATAGTTATATATTTAATTTGAATAGTTTGAAAATTTTGACATAACTATTGATAGAAAAATCATTTTTGAGTAAATCCAATTGCTATAAATTTAATTAAATCCCTTCTACCTATTAACACCATTTATAATAAAATTGTGTTATAAAAATGTAATCACATAAAACTTTAATCTTATATTTATTCTTTTATTATATTTTGCAAAAATAGAAATTAATTAAATTGAATTTATAGCCTAATGCATATTTTATAAATATCCCAAAAATTAGTATGTTGTTCCTATGATTAAAAAGTGCATTGCATGCATAATATATAATTTACCATATTGTTATACTTCCCATAGGAAAACTCCTCCATTATTTTCTCTAAGTTAGGATTATTTTCAACTTAGTATATTGGTAAAGTGTTATACTCTTAGACAGTTAGGATTTTCAATATAGAGCTAGAAGGCCATTGAAGGACTTAGCCAAAACAAGACTTCAGAAGTATCTACAAGAAGCAGAAGCACTTAGAAGAAAATCAAGAAGAAGTTCAAGAAGACCAACCTCCTTTATTCTCTAAGTCTTTTTTTCTCTCTTTCTTTCTTCTCTCTAAGACTTCATGATGACCAAGTTAAACCCAAGACCAACCTCAATGATACAAGAATCAATCAAGTCTGAAGATTTATCAAGTCTATCAAAACTTCAATCAAGACATCACCAAGGAGAATATTACAAGTCTGGAGATGAAGTCTGGAATACCAACTAGATCTTTCTTTCTTTCTTTTCCCTCTTTCCTAATCTTATCTTTCACTTTAGACATAAACGATTTTTGATCATGTTATTACCATCTTGAAGTTTGTTGGATCCTAGCGGCATAGTGAGATGAAGCGGCCTGGAGACTAACCTTACATGTCCATGTACATGAGACCTGTTCCACAATTTAAGTGGCTGGCCGGGTGTCTGTCTCTGTCACTATAGTGAATATCCAATTTACAAAGAGTTGTTAATAATCGTTGATCACCTTGAAGAATAGAGTTAGTATTTTCTCTAAGTAGTTATGCACATCATGACTAAGTCATTGAGTGCTTATTCAAGATGATTTATAACAAAGTATTTTGTCCAACCTATGACTTTAGTCCTTAGTCATTTTGACCAACCTAATTGCCTTGCATTAACTTAAAATATTTTCATGAAATGCATCTCTAGTCCTTAGAAATAATTTGCATATCATGCATGACATGTTTTCCTTAGAAGTTAATGAAACTTGTTTGTTCATTATGTATGCTTGTATGAGTTGTGTTGTATTATTTTATGATTGTTGTATTGTTGTTTGTTTATATTGTTTAGACTGAACGGAGAGCCTCGACTTACGTTGAAAAGAGTTTGTGAGCAAAGACATCATCCAAAGGCAAGTGGCACACCTCATAAACTTCCTACTATTTTCTATATGCATTACTTAGTGTATTTTTATATAAGCATGTGTAGGATAGTATTGCTATGCTAAACCTGTGTAGAAATTCCTTATTCATGTGTCTAGGCTCCTATGCAATACTTAGTAGAATTATTGATGCTATGCAAATGTTGTTTTGTGAAAATCTAAATTCTACTAAGTTAAGAAAGAAACACCTGGGTGGTAAGTGGTTGTATGTTTTATGTTGAGTGGCTACCCAGGTCCATGTCTATGGTTCCTGGAGTACGTACACTTGTGAATGGCCACCCAGGAACAGAGGAATCTGAAGAACTCCGAGTGACGATTGCTTCCAGTGTAACCATTGCCAATGGGCTCTGGCTTGATCAATTATGTTGCGTGGACTCTCTCCAGCTTGACAAGCATATGTAGAGGGTGTTAGGTGGAACGGGTCAAGCCAGAGTGGGAGGGAAAATGCTTCATAAAGATCTCGTCTCA
This sequence comes from Poa annua, assembly GCA_026929855.1. NCBI lineage: Eukaryota > Viridiplantae > Streptophyta > Magnoliopsida > Poales > Poaceae > Poa > Poa annua. The sequence goes on from CM049428.1 coordinate 50,211,668, forward strand.
TTCTTCTCCTTTTCCTTATCAATATAAGTGTGTAAAGGATAGATTGGGTTGAATGGGTACAATGGTGAACGTGCACAACCTCTACAGCGTGTAAAACTAAGTACTTAGCCGTGTCCCCGGTACGGACAATTTGAGCAGCTGATCACGGACGTCAACGGAGGATTCCACCATTCCAACTTCAAAAATTAAAACTTGATGGGTGAACAAGGGTAGAATGAGACAGTGGTTTTCATGCCACGAATGTCTTGAATAGAAGAAAAGTGTTTTCCAAAGAGTTAGGAAAAATTGGCTTTATGCAAAATAGCCTTGAACTCCACCTGCCAAATAAGCATATAGGTTATTAGAGTTATTCCAATAAGTGTCCACCATAGTGTCACTTGCCAGACTCCATTTTTAATGGAATCTGACCCACGTTGTTGCAATATATTTCTTATTGCAGATTGATCAGATGACGAGTGAGGTTTCGTTTAAAGGTTTCGAGTCTGCAACCAACATGTTTTCGCCTGTGGCAACATGAATGTGATGGAGACTCACTGCTATTGTATTTCCGCTGTTTACTCTTTCGAAGCTAGCTTTATGCTATGCAAATTGTATTGAATATTTTGTAAGTCTGGATCATCGATGTAATAAAATTGATACTTTGTTGTGATATTACATCGTAAACTGTGTATGCAAACAAATCGATCCAGGGATTTGCACTATACACAGGTATCTGCCTTATTTTAAGTGCAGGTGCGCTACAGCGGTGCTCATCTTGGTGATGGGTAAACTCTCCACCTTTTTGTTGAACGGCTGCGGGAACGTGTATCGTTGGTGAAGCTTCTTGATGAGGGTCTTGACCAGAGCCTCATTCTGCGTGCTTCTGAGGTCCTTCGTGTTGATCGACACGGTTTCCCGGAGGATGCACCCTAGTTGCATGCCATATCCTGCGGCAAGTCTCGCGGGCTGCAATGGGAGGCCACTTGGCGAGACCTCAGTGAAGACGTATGTGACGTTGCCGAGTGCTTGCGGTGTCCGATTCCTCCTTGGCTTCTTTTTCTTCTGCGCGGGCGGGTTGCTACCATCGGCCCTGTGGTCCTCACCGCCATCGTTGGTGGTATCGGCGTCCTCATGGCCGCCACTAGCATCTCCATCGGTGGTGGTTGTATGCTCCTCATGCTGGCCGCCACCACCAGTAGGATTTTTCGCGGCCTCCTCCAACTCCTGGGACAACTCCCAGAAGGGCTTGTTCGCGTACATCATCTTCATTGCAGCTCATATGCTTAGAAGTGCCAGCCCCGACATGTTTGCACTGCTATAATTAATAAAACAAATATAAGTAAAAAATCACTTAATTAAATACTAAGGTACCCCGGCCATTGCATTACCCCATATGTCCCTTTTTTAGCAAAGTCATGCTAAAATTCACGAAAAATTTCGGCATAACCTTTGCTAAAAAAGGGACATATGGAGTACCCGAATTTGCCCGAACGGAAGTTAATCAACGTTCCGGCAATCTCAAGGGCCCCACGGGGTACCTGCAAACATTCCACAAGCACCTCCACATTTTGCATTTGTGCAACAACAGTGCACAAGAACATCCACAAAAACAGTGCACAAATGCTTTCAAACACATATCATATTAAATTTAAATGCTTTCAAACACAAAAACAGTGCAAAAAACAGTGCACAAATTCATGCTTGAATGCTTTCACAAGTGCATTCTCACAGTAGGAAGCATTTACAAAATTGAACACTAGGATCTAGGAAGCATTTTCACAAGCACCTTCGGTGCGGTAAGAGAGGGGGGAGGGGGGGAGGGGGGGAGAGAGAAGCACCTCGGGGAGGGGAGGGAAGGGAGTTCGAGGGCGGTGCAAGGGAGGGAGAGGTCGGCGTCGCGTGGGCGTCGCCGGTGTGCCGTGCGTGCGGGGGAGGGAGAGGCCGGCGTCACGCGAGCGGCGTCGACTCTTCTTCTTCGAGGCCGAGCGCCACGCAGGGATGGGTAGGGTTGGGCGGGGGCGCGGGGCGCAGGGGAGGTCGCCGGCGATGGGGGGGTGCGCAGGGATGGGCGGGGGTGGCCGGCGGCGGCGAGTTGGGGGCAGCGACGGCGGCGTGGTAGCGGTTCTTCCTTCGCGAATTGGATAAGTGTGAGAGGCAGGCGTGGGGGCGGGCCCACGTGTAAGCGGCATCAAAGAAATTATGTGGCACATGCACGGAGGGATGCGCCACATAATGTTTTTGCTGCCGCTTACATGTGGACCCGCCCCCACGCCTGCCTCTCCCTTCACAATTCTGTGGCGCACGGATCCACGGGTGCTCCACAGAATTATAAGATTCTGCGGCGCATATTTGTGTGGGTGCGCCACAGAATTATGTCACATCATTTTTTTATATAGTTCTATTTTATAGTTATATTTTTGGTTATATTTAAAGAAAGAAGAAACACACATATCTGGCCTGTAGATCTTTCTTGATGCCAAGCCATTTCAGATCGTATCTTGCTCTCGTCCAATCCTTGGACTTTTCTGGCATGTTGGAAAGAGTGCCAAGTAGACTGTCGGTGACATTCTTCGTAATATGCATCATATCTAGGCTATGGGGCGCTTTAAGGACCTTCCAGTACGGCAAGTCGTGGAAAACATACCTCGCTTTCCATACACCCAGCAGGGGATCAACCCTCGGTCGCTTCTTTCCAAGAGCAGGTCACTCCACCCAATTTCTCAAAAGCTCGTCGATTTCAGTGCCGGTCCTCTCGTGCGGGGCTCTTTCGAGCTCGTTTTCACCATCGAACAGGTCACCGCGTTTCCTCAACGGGTCATCCATGAGAAGCCACCATCGAGCACCTGGGTACACGGTTTTTGAAGACCCATCCCTTGGTAGCTGGAGATACGGGGTCCCATCCATGCACCTGACACATGCACAGAATCCGTGGCCTACCTGGGCTGATACATATGAGCAACCAGGATAGTCCTGCACCATCGTGAACAAGGCGACTCTCATGTCGAAATATTCTCTAATATAGTCATCCACGTATGGGCTGGCGTGTCCCACAACGTGGCTAACTCCTCTTTCAACAGTGTGAGATACAGATGTATGTAGACACCCGGTTGTTTCGGCCCCTGGATGAGAATGCTCATGTGTATGTACCTTTGCTTCGTGCACAACCAAGGGGGAAGGTTGTAAGGCCATACAAACACGGGCAAGGTGCTATGCGTGCTACTCTGGTTGCCGAACGGATTGAGTCCATCGGTGCTCATACCCAGCCTGACGTTCCTTGCGTTGCCTCCGAAATTTTGAAAGGCGTCCAATGCTTTTCACTAGATGGCATCTGAAGGGTGTGACAGGATCCTTCCCTTCTCCGGATCTTCTTCGGGCTTCTCCCTTTCCGCGTGCCATTGCATTAGCTTTGCTTCCTTATGGTCCACAAAGTACCGCTGCATACGGGGAGTGATAGGAAAGTACCATACCACTTTTCGAGGAACTTTCTTGTTAGCACCCTTGTACCGTCCTTGGTCGCACACCGGACATTTGGTTATGTCCTTGTACTCTCCCCGGTAAATTGCGCAATCATTGATGCAGGCATGGTATTTGACGTGCGGTAAGTCAAGTGGGCACACGACTTTCTTGGCCTCCTCGATGCTTTTTGGCAATGTGTTCCCCTCGGGAAGACGATCGTGCATGAATTTCATGCTCTTCGTGAAGCTCACGTCGGTCCACTTGCTTTGCGCCTTCATCTCCAGAGCATCAAGCGTTACTTGCAAGCGCGTATCCTCTGGCCGGCTGAAGGGAATATGCCCTAGAGGCACTTAATAAAGATAGTTTATTAGTCATATTCCAATTGTTCATTATATGTTTTATACCATGCTATAACTGTATTAAGCGGAAACATTAATACATGTGTGGTAGATAAACAACCAGGTCCCTAGTAGCCTCTGCTATTACTAGTTTCATTGCGCGGTTGATGATCGAGGTTTCCCGATCATGAGACATGGCGTCTGTCGGCAATGGAGTCATATCGTTAGGTGGAACGATGTGATGGACTTACCCATAATTTGTAGGACGTAGTCATTACGCCTTTGACCGTGAGACCAACTCTTATTGTTATTCCTGGAAGATACTTTGATCGCACCAAACGTCATATCTTATAAAGTGTGACAATAACGGTGATACTTTTGAGTATAGGAAAGGGGTAGTTGAGACGAGGGGTCAAGAGCAGGATTTGTCAGTCCGTATAGCCGGATGGATACTCTAGGGCCCACTCGGTGAGATTATGTCAAATGAGTTTGCAAACATGTGACTAGGTCACCAGCTGACATAATATCACAAACGAGTAGAAGATAGTGTTGTCGGTAACGAGATCATGCTAGATATGGAGATATCTATGAACGATGCTCGGACACACTAAGTATCGCTATGACAAAAGGTTTAAGACTCGACGTCCAGGTTTGATAGATGAAAGTCATTCGTTATATCACAGGGGTTGATTCATGGGGTCCAGGCCTACGAGTTAATCATTGATCGGAGAGGAGTCTCGATCATGTCTGTTATTATATCGAACCGCTAGGGTAACACACTTAAGTGGTTTCGACAAGACAACCGGAAAGGAAAGAGATCACCGGGAACGTCCCGGGAATGGTCCGATGGAGATCGGGCAGCGACGAAATAGCTTTCGGAGCTAGAATAAATTATATATAATATTTTTCATATTAATTAGTGTAATTAATATTTAAATATGATTTTATATATTTATTTTCGAATTTTTAAAGGCTGATTTCCCTAAATGGGCCTTCTGGTGGAAAGAAGGCCCATGAGGGGGGAAAGTCCCCCCAGGGCTTCGGATTGGGGGAGGGCCGGCCTTGGTGGACCAAATGGGGCCCACCTAGGGCCGGCAGCTGCTCCTTGGCCGAACCAGGCTGTGGGATAGTCCCACATTGCCTGGCTGGCAAGGTTGGCTCCCTCCGGGAGACTATATAAGAAGGGGCACCCCTGGCCTTTTAATTCATCCAATTAATTCTCGATTTCTCCTCGATCTCGTGATTCCCTTTGTCGGAGTTGCGCCGAGGAGGATGAGAGTTCTCTCTCATCCATAGCCCGCTGCTGCACTGCTGGTGTTCCGGTCCAAATCTTCCGCTGCTCGTCCTGGACTGGAGTTTCGGACGCCGTTGTCTCCATCGTATGTGTGTAACACCCTGCGAGGTGATGCGCTAGCGGTACTCGGAGACCTACTTCCTCCACCCGACCTCGAGGTCATCTTCATCGTCTTCGTCGCGCCGAGTTCTTCGCGACCTAAAGGTCGGCTACGTCGTCTTCATCGTCAACGCTTGTGCTGGAGCGTAATCCCCGCTTTTCGGTCTACAAGGGTATGTATTCCGATCTCCGCCGTACTTCTATATCTGCATAGTATAGATCCTGGCTAGTTTAAGGATATCGTTTGTAGGAACATTTTTGTTTTCTGCCTGCGATCCCCTTCAGTGGTATCAGAGCCGATCTATCGTAGATATAGCTGTACGTTGTTAGAACCCGTGTTCGGCATGGGGGCACCGTTCCTGTTATTTGCTACCCTCTAGCGTGCACTTGTGATTCCAGCGGCATCGAGTTGATTAAGCGGCCCGGACTGACTTTACGCGTACGCTTACGCGAGACTGGTTCCACTACTGACATACGGCTTGTACCGTATCTGTGGCTGGCGGGTGTCAGTTTCTCTCTCTTTAGTTGGCTTTGTATTTTCAATGGAGGGCCCGAAAGGGATGCTTAAACATGCAATTATTGGATCGTTGTTGTGGTCATAAGGTTCGTAGGTATGAAGCGGTTCTATTTACGACAGCCCCAAGCCACGTAAAATATGCAAAAGATAAAGTAGAATCGTCTAACTTTATTTTGCAGGGGCAATGTGATATGGTCAAGGTAGGTTTATTAAATTGTTTATGAACTGCGGGCGCCAAGAAGAACATGGCGCAATGGACTATATCACATCGCATTACATTTGATGTTTTGTGTGCATCTTATATTGTGTGATTATATATATTAGTATATATTAGTTACACGGCGGTAGTTATATATAAGACGATCCCTTCAAAATACCACTAGTGTTCTCCCTCCAACGCGCACCACCAAGAAAGTTCTACGTTATGAGGCAGGCCGTGATAATCGGGTGTAAGACATATCGTTGTTCGCATATAGTGGGTGTAATCCATGTTGCACAAGCGTCAGCGTGGAGGTTATAGTGGCGAGCCTAACATATGCAGATATGGCCTCGGAACACGGAGGCCGAAAGGTCGAGCATGAGTCACAGAGTTGTTGTGATTGACAATTGTCTACCCTTGAAGTTGTGTTGCCGGCTCTGACGATGAGGGGTTGCGCAATGGATGGGGGTCGTGTAATCGCTTAAAACGACCAGGAGGGATGTTCGTTTGAGTGGGAGTTCGGATAGTTATTTTCTAAAATACTAGAACTCAAAATATAATGAACAAAGTCTGTTTTGCAAGCCTTTGTAGATATTAACCATTGTAATAACATCTTTTAAAATTAGGCGCATTCCTGCAATTGAGAAACTTAAAAGGTTGGGTCCAAACTTCATAGTTTTATACTTTAGCTTGAGGATACTCCTTGTTTAAACCGTTAGCTCTTTGTGATACAATACCCGTTAGGAGATAAGCCGGGAGATTCAGCTTACAAAAGATAATATGGATTATCAAGTTTTGTGCGGATGATATCATCATAGTCCAGTGTATGCTGTGATCTCTGCCACAGAGAACCAACGTTGGGTACGAGTTATTGGACCGCAAACATATGAGATGGTCGCTAAACTCGGGGTACCTCTATAGTTGGGTTGATGAAGTTTATCAGTACGTTGACTGATTGTCTTCTCAACCAAGATGGAAGAGAATGCACACATTGAGGGAGCACGTGGCGGTCATACTTAATGACATATGTTCATGATTAATGAACATTGAGACGCCTCGCTCAGCTCAATTACTGGATGACAGACATCGTTGCCAAGTGCAAATCCTCTGTCATAGACTATGTCATGCAAGGGGAATCGTTCACCTTCATGGTTCTTTATTACGCTGGAAGTATCAAGAAGATGAAACAAATCGCCGGAAGTCATCGATGATGATGGTGTATATATGATATACATGTTATGAATGTTTTAGCTAAGCAAGTACTCGCAGTAGTGACTAAGTTTTGATACTAGTCATGTTTTATGAAAACCAGGTTTACTGCTTGAGTGGCTTGAAAGGATGAGGCGACATTGCGTGTTGATAATGGCAGAAAAATAGTTGTGATGGCCATAGACACTCTCCCTCTAGATCTACCATTTGAATAAATTCTTTATGATCGCCTGTTAGTATGATCGTTATAAGTGTGTCTCCTCTAGCGAGACAATTGTTCATATATATTAGTGACAAATTCGTCGTCCTATATTTATGAAGTAATGATCATATGCCGATTTGAATTTAGATGGTAGAAGCTCCCACATTCATAATATTAATGCCAAATGATACAAACTTAATAAAGACACCACATATGTGTGGCACTACCGTTTAATTCATGTCAATGTTATAGTCAATGAATTAGCTCCATACCAGATGGATCTACAAGTCTTTAGATTTGATCTTTTGACACTTGCAAAATAACTAAGACACCGTTTTCGGAAAACAGGCATATAACTTATTGATAGTCATGCATATAGATGTATGTGGTTCAATGAAGTAATTGACAGGTAGTGGAGACCTTTATTTCGTGAACTTCGCTGAACGTTTTGAGTATGACTTGTTGAGAATCATGCATATGGGTGCATGTGAATCAATGAAGTACTTTAACGTAAAATGGAAGTGTTTATTTCGTAGACTTCATGAACATTCGAGTAGATATATGGATATCCACTCAGGGAATGTTGTCCTGGAAATTTTGATTCGATCAAACAAGTTCAGAATGAAGTAGAAAATAAACTTAACAAGAAAATAAAATTCCCGCGATACAGATCGAGGAAATGAAGATTTGATTTATAATGTTGGCACATCATTGGAAGACTTGTGAGAAGAGTTCCACAAATTACGTCGCATGGAACACCATAGTGTTATGGTGTGTTAGGACGTCGTAATCGCACCCTATCGGATAGTGTGTGGTAAATAAATCTCTTACCGAATTATTGTGATCGTTAGAGTTGTATGGTAGAAATGTAACACTCACGTTAGATAATAGGGAAACCATTTGAATCCATGGAGACAATACCCTATGAGTAATGGTGTGGCTTTTAGCCTGGATTGTCGTTTCAGCAATTTAGTGTTTTGATGTGATCGAACCTAAAATGGATTAATCTTTGTAGTGTACCGTACCTAAAGAGTTAGTTGGGTACATGTCTCACGACATAGGCAAAATCGTTGCCGGGATATACCTTGTGAAAGAAATAGTTGCTTGTCCAAGGGTATAAGTGGGAAAGAAAGTAGAGCAAGACAAAGTTGATGAACTTTCTCTCTAGACATCAGAGTGGCGCAACCGAAAGTGTTTTCGGTGTCAGGCTCCATAGCTTGAAAAAGCTGATGATTCAAGATCATGATGCTCTGAGCTCATACTAAGAACGTAGGCGTACGAGATTGTGTTCCACACTGTGTGTTACGATAATCTTGTTATGAAGGTCATATTAATGGAATATGATAGACCTACGAACTACGAAGAAGAGATGGTGGACCTAAGTCCGAGAAATGGCTATGAGTCATTTATGATCCGAAATAAAATCCATATACGATTACCAGGTAATGACTTGGGAGACCTTCTTGATGGCATCTAGGATGTTATTAGAATGTGGAATTTTATGAGAGAATAGACATTGAGAAGGATCGATTTGTCGTGAAACAGTTCCGGCAGATTCAAAAGTTGACCACATGGGAGTTTGTCTCAAGTGCCGAAGGCTAAATCTATTCTGGGTTGTTTAGCAATCACTATAATTTCGAATGAGAAATTGATAGATGGATAAGGAAACCATTTTTTTTAATAGTGTCATTAAGAAAGAGTTGGTGATCCTGAGGATGCTAAACATGTATGCAAACTTCAGTTGTCCATTCATGGGCTGAAGCAGGCTTATCGGAGCTGGAATCTTCACTTTGATAATGTGATCAAAGGATTTTGGAAAGAGACTTGATCTTATATGCGGAGGGCAAAGAAGTTGTCCAAAATAGTTGAAGAGACTTGCATTTGCAAAGAAGTGAGTGGGAGCAAAGTAGATTTTCTTGATCTTATATGCGGAAGGCATATTTGAGTGGGAGCTAAGTAGCTTTTCTTGATCTTATATGCGGAGGGCATATTTGAGTGAGAGCTAGGTGTCATTCATGATTTTGTATGTAACGACAGATTGAATGACACAGATCCTCTAGTAGAGTGTAAAGGATTATTTAAGTCATTAAATTTTCTATGAAATAAAGTTAGGAGTATTAGGCATCCGATTTATAATTGTATAGATCGAAATATTTCCTAAGTTAAGATTCTGAAGTGTTTCAGAATAGAACAAGCGAAGAAAATGGTTCTTGCTTGTATGACTAGGTGAAATATTAAGTTTATCTTGGCATTTTCAGTGATAGCAAATGATGTTCGACATTCTCTATGTATCAGACATAGATGCTATCAGATTGAAAGCTCGACTTAGTGTGACCCAAGTTCTTGGTTGAAGAACGGGTTCTAGAGTGATCCTTGTGTGGATCAATGAACAAACGTTAAGTATATTTTTCAGTGTCTGTGAGAACTGAAGATATGTTTTCTGGTAAAGGGAAAGAGTGAAAGACAACTTGCCGTAAAGAGGTTACGATGATGCAAGTTATTACACTGGCCCATACAACTACAAATCTCATATAGGAGATGTCCTTTATTTTGAAGAAAGACATGGTTAGTTTGCGAAGTCGCATATGAATGCACTGTTGCATAATCTACATAGGTATAGAAATATATGGCAACTTCAGAAGTTGCAAGTGTGATTGTACTGAGCAGTTTTCCGAGCGTATGTGGTCCCCTTAATAGATCTCTTAGACTTTTAAGGTCCATGCTACGCAAATGTTCGAGTCTCACTCCATCCACTAGGATATATTCCACCGTCATCGTAAGATACGGGATGATGTCAAACTAGGTGACATAGAAGTGTTGCAAAGCACACACAGGTCTCAATGTGTGAGATCTGTTGACTGTATTCCTCTTCCACAAGGCAAGCATGCACCAAGATGCTATGGGTGTTGAGCTTTTACCAAGTTGTAAACTAGATTAAGTGTTACTCTAGTGCAAGTGGGAGACTGAAGGGAATATGCCCTAGAGGCACTTAATAAAGATAGTTTATTAGTCATATTCCAATTGTTCATTATATTTTTATACCATGCTATAACTGTATTAAGCGGAAACATTAATACAGGTGTGGTAGATAAACAACCAAGTCGCTAGTAGCCTCTGCTATTACTAGTTTCATTGCGCGGTTGATGATCGAGGTTTCCCGATCATGAGACATGGCGTCTGTCGGCAATGGAGTCATATCGTTAGGTGGAACGATGTGATGGACTTACCCTTAATTTGTAGGACGTAGTCATTACGCCTTTGACCGTGAGACCAACTCTTATTGTTATTCCTAGAAGATACTTGATCACACCAAACGTCATATCTTATAAAGTGCGACAATAACGGTGATACTTTTGGGTATCGGAAAGGGGTAGTTGACACGAGGGGTCAAGAGCGGGATTTGTCAGTCCGTATAGCCGGATGGATACTCTAGGGCCCACTCGGTGAGATTATGTCAAATGAGTTTGCAAACATGTGACTAGGTCACCAGCTGACATACTATCACAAACGAGTAGAAGATAGTGTTGTCGGTAACGAGATCATGCTAGATATGGAGATATCTATGAACGATGCTCGGACACACTAAGTATCGCTATGACAAATAGTTTAAGACTCGACGTCCAGGTTTGATAGATGAAAGTCATTCGTTATATCACAGGGGTTAATTCATGGGGTCCAGTCCTACGAGTTAATCATTGATCGGAGAGGAGTCTCGATCATGTCTGTTATTATATCGAACCGCTAGGGTAACACACTTAAGGGGTTTCGACAAGACAACCGGAAAGGAAAGAGATCACCGGGAACGTCCCGGTAATGGTCCGATGGAGATCGGGCAGCGACGAAATAGTTTTCGGAGCTAGAATAAATTATATATAATATGTTTAATATTAATTATTGTAATTAATATTTAAATATGATTTTATTTATTTATTTTCGAATTTTTAAAGGCTGATTTCCCTAAATGGGCCTTCTGATGGAAAGAAGGTCCATGAGGGGGGGGGGGGGGGGAAAGCCCCCCCAGGGGTTCGGATTGGGGGAGGGCCGGCCTAGGTGGGCCAAATGGGGCCCACTTAGGGCCGGCGGCTGCTCCTTGGCCGAACCAGGCTGTGGGATAGTCCCATATTGCCTGGCTGGCAAGGTTGGCTCCCCTCGGGAGCCTATATAAGAAGGGGCACCCCTGGCCTTTTAATTCATCCAATTAATTCTCGATTTCTCCTCGATCTCGTGATTCCCTTTTTCGGAGTTGCGCTGAGGAGGATGAGAGTTATCTCTCCAACATAGCTCGCTGCCGCGCTGCTGGTGTTCCGGTCCAAGTCTTCCGCTGCTCGTCCTGGACTGGAGCTTCGGAGGCCGTCGTCTCCACCGTATGTGTGTAACACCCTGCGAGGTGTTGCGCTAGCGGTACTCGGAGGCCTACTTCCTCCACCCGACCTCGAGGTCATCTTCATCGTCTTCGTCGCGCCGAGTTCTTCGCGACCTAGAGGTCGGCTACGTCGTCTTCGTCGTCAACGCTTGTGCGGGAGAGTAATCCCCGCTTTTCGGTCTACAAGGGTCTGTATTCCGATCTCCGCCGTACTTCTATATCTGCATAGTATAGATCCTGGCTAGTTTAAGGATATCGTTCGTAGGAAATTTTTTGTTTTCTGCCTGCGATCCCCTTCACCGGCACCCACGATACAACGGAGTCTTCCCGTCGATCTCCATTTGCGCAAGTTTGGCTTTCTCTCTAGCGGTGCTCGTCTTCTGGAGGAGCAATTCTTGAACATGAGAGTCCCGTAAGGCCGACATTAGCGTGTTCTCCGTGTTCGCATCTTCTCCACCGCCATCTCCCCCATGGTCATCATAATCATCTTGTCCACCGACATCTCCTTCGTCATGATCATCTTGTCCGCCGACATCTCCTTCGTCATGTCCGGGCACATTTGTTGTTTTTGGTGTCTGGTTCAAGCCTAGCATGAAACCTTGCCTGAGCAGGTGATCCTCCAATTGTCCGGAATCAAGGTCGATCCATCTCTCGAGTTTACATTTTCGACACGGACATCTTATCTGGCGCCTGTTACACTGAATCATTTCCACCTTCGCTTCTTCCTTGTATCTACTGATTTGACGGGATCTCATCATGACGACCATGGTTGCCTACGCACGGGTTACATAGAGCACACAACCAAGAAACGCTATTTAGAACCGCAACATATGCACACACACACATACACACATGCATGTTCGACGGATAATTTTGACATGACTTCTCCTAATAGTCGGATGTATTGGTGGTGCAAAATTTTGCCGAAATGGAAATGAATCAACATTTCGGCAAACATACATGCACCACGCCGCCGCAAGAAACAACAAAAACAACAAACATGCATATGCATGTGTCCACATACACCGATGGCCATACACCCGGCGCCCCATAAATGATCGGTGGCCATATACACCGAGATGGCATATACACCGGTCGTAAACCGATGCCATACCACCGCACAAGCTTGCACACCACAAAAAAAAGAGAAGATGTCTCACCTAGTAGACTGGAGCTCCTCCCGGGCCTTGATCGTGTGATGTGTGTTTGGAGAGAATTTAGTGGACAAAAAGAGGAGTAGAAAGTATATATGAAGCCTCCCTACGTACTAATCAATCTCTATGGAACAAAATAGGTTTTAACCTACCAGAAATGGAGAAATAATGGAGAAAGAATGGGGAGAATTGGGTGAGAAAGAGGAGAAATACGAGCTGTGTGAGAGAAGGGGAAAGGTTGCAAATGAATCTGAGATTTTAGTGCATTGAATGCTTTTGTGGGCCCTGGTTGACACTTTGTGGCGCACCAAATAATATTTTTTTGGCGCACCTGTCACATGCGCCAAAGAAAAGCCACATTCTGTGGCGCACCAAAGTCATGTGCCACAGAAAAGGCACATTCTGTAGCGCACCGTCCAGCATGCGCCACAAAATGCCAACTTTTTGTGGCGCATGCTGGACGGTGCGCCACAGAATATGTATTTCCTGTGGCGCATGGGAGGGGTGCGCCACAGAAACTGAGCCGGATTCCGAAATTTGAACTGGCTGGCGGGGACCACCTAGTTTCTGTGGCGCATGCTCCACAGTGCGCCACAAAAAAGAGCATTTCAGTGGCGCATGTTTATATTGTGCGACACAGATGTTTGGGGCGCACTGGTTTGGTGCGCCACTAAAATTGTTTTGTGGCGCATGGGCCTAGGGTGCGCCACAAAGGGTGCATCCCACCTATAAGCCTTTTTCCACTAGTGAAAGTCTTAGCGTTAATTGTCTGGCAGCTCCTCAAAAGTAGGCTTGATGATGTTGTCAACACTTATGTAGGCCGAATCAGTAGGCTTAGAACTGATATTTTTTGTCCGATTTAAGATCAAAGTTCTCTCCATCGGAGTTGTCACAAAAGTGTGTTAGTAGATGAACACGTCCTCATATACCAGCTGTGCCGAGGGAGATACCCCACAACTCGCACCACAAGAGGAGCTTATAGCGCAACACACAGTACATCAAGTCGATGCTTTTTATGAAGCAAAGACCTAGTTCCTCGGGAGGGACCTCGTCAAAGGATCTACCGACTAAGAGTTGAGTGATGCACCGGTGAGGTGTTGTTGGGAAACCCCAAGAGGAAGGTATGAAGTAGTGCAGCAGCAAGTTTCCCTTAGTTGTGAAACCAAGGTTATCGAACCAGTCGGAAACTAGGAATCTTCTCGAGGTGGCAACGGCGGCAGAAAAGTGCTTCCGTGTAGTTGACGTGGAACCTGCACACAACACAATCAAAGTATTTTGCCCCAACTTGATAGTGAGGTTGTCAATCTCACGAGCTTGATGTAACAGAAGGATTAAACGTATGTGTGGATGATGATGTTTGTTTGTAGAGAATGAAAGTAACAGGATTGCAGTAGGATTGTTTATCAGTTTAAAGAAAAGGACCGGGGTCCACAGTTCACTAGTGGTGTCTCTCCATAAATAATAATAACATACATGCGGGTAAACAAATTATAGCTGGGCAATTGATAGAATAAAGAAGTGCATAATGATGCATATACTACATGTAACATCCCAACATTTTGGAATGTTTAAAAATCACTAAAAATTAAAACTTTTGTTTTGATTAAAATAAAATATTAAAATGCATAAGAAAACCAACTATAAAAGACTTCAAGCATATTGAAAAAGTTTGATATTTCAAATCTCTCAGTTATCATTATTTCCAAAAGCTGTTTCAAATTAAAACATTTTATTATCCATTGTATTTCTTAAAACCTCAATATGTAATTTGACAAATGTTTTACAAAATTTCAAACCATTGCCTTGTAATAAAAGGTTTCTTTATATGTATTTGATTTCAACCACTTAGCCATAGCTATTCATAAATTAAAATAATATTTACAAGTGTTCTTTTAAACTATTTGCCAAATGGTTTTCATTCTTTTAACTAAGTTCAAAACATAGTTTTGGAAATTACAAGTCTATAGTTTATAACTTTAAAACTTCATAGATTTAAATTAATTAATTAATTATTCAAATAAGCATTTCATTAACTTAAATTATTTCATTTATTTTTTTAAACATAAATGATTTTCATGAATATAATCAATATAAGAAATGAAATAAATCTAAATTCTTTCCAAAGGTATGTTATGGAGTTTTCAAATGATTTACCATAAATTAAAACTTAATGGTGCACAAAATATTTTGAATTAAAATGAATACATTTTATTTCCCATTTCTTTAAAAATATTTATATGTTGTTATTCTACGAGTATACCAAAATAAAAATGAATGGTTACTAAAAATGAGTTTTAAATAACTTAATATCAACCATATATGATTGTGGTGATTTCATAAATTTTAGTTAAACCCAAATGAAATTATTAAATTACTAATTTCAAAGTTGACCTAAATGGGCAAATTTGCATTTTATGAATATTTCAAAATATTAATTTTCAAAAGTTTTCAAAACATGCCCACTAATGTTTTAAAACATAGATATGGATATTAAAAAAAATTAGAAATTGATTTGACTTCATTTGGACTTATAAATCAAAAGATATGAATTAAATGGAAAATCAGAAAAAGAAAAATGCTGACGTCACGGTTGTCTTCAACCTCCGGCGAAAATTCCGCACCCGATTCCTCCTTCCAAAATTGACGTGATTCGTGTGGGATTTGTTTCCCTCTCCTGCCCTATATAATCCCCACCCCCTGCCGCGTATTTCCCCTCACTTCCCCCTCGAAAACACGCCGCTAGGCCGCCGGAAAAGCTCACCGAAGTTCATCCGCAACCGCCGCCATTTTTCTTTGTTCCCCGGCGAGGTGAGCCTTCCCCGAGCCCGAAACCTCCTCCATCCTCCTCCCCGTGTCTTTGCGCACCTCCGTGACCCCTTGGTCGTTTTATTCCCGCAGTCGTTGGAGCGGAACGAGGTCACCGAAGCTCGCCGGCGTTTGAGGAACTCCGGCCGCGTCTCGCCGCTGCCCGAGGACGCGCGAGTCGACGCCGTCGCCACCATAGAGTCCGTCGCGCCGCTCCGCACCTCGTAGTCGCCCCCGGAGGCTCGGGTAAGCACCGGAGCCACCACGCCGTCCACGACTGAGCCGCCGCCGCCGTCTGCCTCGTCTCCGGCGACCACCCCGCGCCGCCCGGTGAACTCCTTCTCCTCAGCCATCCGATCTTCAATCTACGGCCGAGATTAGATTTTTTTAAACCGAAGCGGTATTTTAGATCTAGACCGTCAGATCCAGATCTGACGATCCAGATCTGATGACTTAACCACGTCAGCAGCCCAGTGAGTACCCAGTCAGCGCCCAGTCAGCTGCCATGTCAGAAAAGGATTTCTTTTAATTAGATTAAATGGCAGTTTTGCAGAAAAGACCATGTCTATTCAAACTATCATATCTTTTTACCCACTCACTCAAATTTTACAAATTTTATATTTTTGGAAATACCTTGACATGTAGAATAGTTTGGATCTGTTAGAATTCAAATTTGAGTTAGTTTAAAATATTCAAATTTCAAATGGAGGATTTGAGTATATTTTCATAACATTAAATCTATAAATCCAAAAATTGCAAATAAAATTGTTTTAGAAACTTTGGAATATTTGTAATATGATGCCTCTGTTATAAATTATTTTTGAATATTATTTTAATGATTTCATAGTTATATATTTAAATTGAATAGTTTGAATAATTTTGACATAACTCTTGATAGAAAAATCATTTTTGAGTGAATCCAATTGTTATAAATTTAATTAAATCCCCTCTATCTATTAACGTCATTTATAAAATTTTGTCATAAAATTTTAGTCACAGAAAACTTTAATCTTATATATTTATTCCTTTTATTATATTTTGCAAAATTAGAAATAAATTAAATTGCATTTATAAGCCTTATGCATACTTTACAAGTATCACAAAAATAAGTATCATGTTTCTTATGATTAAAAAGTGCATTTCATGCATAACATATTTTTCTCATATAGTTATACTCCTCATAGGAAAACTTCTCACTTATTTTCTCTAAGTTAGGATTATTTTCATCTTAGTAATATGGTAAAGTGGTATGCTGTAGTGACCTCACCTTTTATTATAAGGTGGAAGTCCCTGTGTAAATGTGCTAGTCCCTGGATCAAATGCTAGCACCACAGTTTAAGATGTATATCATGCAAAAGTGTCAAATACTTTATTAAATCGCATGATCCAGTGTTTCAAATATCTCTTACAACTTGCATAACCTGAAAAGGCTAGCAAAATTTCCAAGAGTAGCAGCAGAAAATAGTAGATACAATGAGCCTCATCATCTTCATGTGCCACAGGCAAAGCATGTTGGTTGTAGACTCGAAATCCTATCGAATACTCACTCGTCGTCTGTCGAATTTGCAAGGTTTAGTTGCAGCCCAGCTATAAAGGGTCAGCACAATTGAATTGTGGTGGCAAGTGACTTTAATTCCTAATGTTCTATTAAGCTATAACTATATGCTTATTTTGGCTGGTGGAGCTCAAGGCTATTGCGCAAAGCAAATTTTCTCCTACTTTTGATAAACAATTTTCTTAAACAAATATCTTCTCCTTCAGAGACAATCTCGAGACAAGTCCATGTCTCCTACCCATGTTCATCCAACAAAGTTTTATTAAGAAATTTGAGATGAGGAGATTTTCAAAACACAACCTTGTGTAGTTACTCAATTTGTCTGATGCCGGGGACACGGCTAAGATCTTAGGTTTTAACTCTCGAGAGGGTGTGCACTTTCACCATTAGACTTAATCAACCCAAACTATCCTCTACACTCCTTTAGTGAGAAGGAAAAGGAGAAGATCAAGACGAGACTTTTCAGAAGTTGCTTTCCCATGATCATACTAAGAGATTACCACCATCCTATCAACTCTACCACCATCAATCTCTTGACCCAGGTCCACATCAACTTACTCCATCAAGACAGAGCCCATATTGACCAATGGTTGCACGATAAGCAACTAGACTCAGTGTAAACTTAAATCTCATAGCCCTGGGTGGTCTACCACAAGTGAGCAACTCAGGTTAACACCGCATATCATGGCCCCAAGTAAGTAGAAACTACCCTGGGCAAAGAAAACCATGACACTTGGCCCTGAGAAGCCACTCAACTTGAAACCTCCTCGATCGACCCAATCCACCCAGGCGTTAAATTAATTTAGTGGAAATTTTCATTTATCACATCAATCATAAAACAATCATTTTTGCAGCAGTTGCTTCCACTAAATTATAATAGGGGTCTAATCTGGAATTTCTACGGGGAAACCTAAAGGTTTGCATAGCATACTACAATCTCCCAAAACCTATCATGCATACTACTTTTGCAAATACTGTTTGAAAAACACTAGATATGCAATAGAATAAAATATTAGGTGTTTTATGAAGTCACTTGCCTGAAGAAGGTTGTCGTTTCTCACACACTCTTGTCCAAGTCAAAAGTTGCTCCCCGTTTCAAACTATATAGCAAAAGGGCATCCAATAAACAAGCAATTCAACAAACACAAAACAAAATGAAACATTCAAGCGTAAAGAGTCTTCTTGGGAGGGTTTGGTCAGAGGTGTCACATAATTCAATATACAAAAAGAATTAATGTGTTTGGGTTTAGGGTTTCGTCAGGGGATGGTCTGGAGTCGAATCTTTCAACTCGAAAAGGTTGCCTGGGTATTTCCACAGTTTCAAATGGAATGGTCTTCAAAAGTTTTCACAAAGGAAAATCAAGAAGTGTTAATCAAAATAAAAAAAATAAAAAAAGCAAGGTTTATAACTTTAATACCACTATAAATATTTAGTTATATTTACCAAAGGTTATGTTTAAGATTAAACTTGACCAAAAACATATTCAAGAATTTCTGAATTTTCTCATATCTAAACCTTTTTAATCCCCAACTTAAAAGTTTATATTATTAAAAATAACTTAGTTATTTAAAATGATATAATGTTTTAAATCACATTGATAAACACTTGTAAATGAACTAACATCATTGAAAAGGTTTTAAACAAAACTTACTTATTAATGTTATGAATTATATTAATAAACAGGAATTTGAGCTTTCTCTAGACTAGGACAATTATTTATGTCTTTGGTGCAAGTAATAAATTTTTAAATTAATAAACTTTATAAGGTGCTAGAATAAATCAAATCAAGTCTCATGATCTTTAAATTCATTTTAAATTATACAAGCATTATTTATAACAAAATTTTATAAATGGGATTAATAGACAGAGGGCTTTTAATTAAATGTATAGCAATTGGATTAAAAGAAAAATAATGTTTGTAATAAAAGTTATGTCAAAATAGTCAAACTATTCAAAATAAACATACAACAATTTAATCATAAAAATAATTCTCAAAATTATTTTATAATAGATGCAACATATTACACATTTTATAAAGTGTCTAAAACAATTTTATTTGCAATTTTTGAATTCACTGATTTAAGTTATTACAAAAATACTCAAATTCACCATTTGAAATTTGAATATTTTAAACTAGGTCAAATTTTAAATTTAAAAGCTCCAGAAGATTCTACTTGTCGAGGGCTTCAATTTGATATAAAAATTGTCCAATTTGGGTCAAGGGTTAAAGAGTTATGATAAATCTAAGTGGCAGGGACTTTTCTGCAAAATAGACAATTAAATTCTATTCGGAAATAAAACCAGAAAAAGCTGGACCGACGTGGCGCTCTGTGATTGGCTCGGGTCGAGGGTTAACAGGGGCCGTAGGATCTAAAGGGGATCGGGCGGTCCAGATACATTCATACCTCTTCGGCCTGGATCAAATCTGGACCGTTGATGGGAGATCGAACGGCCGAGGCCGCGTTGACCAGGACGGGGCGGCGCCGGTGGCTGGAGGCGAAGAGGACGGCGGCGCTGCGCACGGGCTCGGACGCCGTCGACGATGCGGTGCTCCCCTGGCCTCGTGGAGATGGCGGAGACGTGCGTCTGGCCACGACGGAGATGAAGGAGGTGTCGGCGTTGAGCGGCGCCTTCCCGGAGCTGATGGAGAGGCGGACGGAGCGCTGACAACTCCGGCGAGCTTTGGTCGAGCACGGGGTGCTCCGCTCGGCTACGATTTGGAGAGGAGGAGGTGACTGTCGGGCGCGCACGAGCGAGGGGAGGAAGAGGAGGTGGTCTCGGGCTCGGGGTTATTCTTCACCTCGCCGGGAAACGGAGAAACACGGCGGCGGACTAGACAAACTCCGGCGAGCAAAAATGTCACCCTGGCGGCGTCGTTTCAAGAAGTGGAAGAGGGGAAATGCGGAGGAGGAGCTGGGACAAATAAAGGGCTAGGCACGGCGTCAGTTACTCTACCAAATCGCGAGATTTTCGCGGGATTGATTCGGCCGAATCCGTCGGGCGAGATTGACGGGAGGTTGAAGACGATGACGTCATGCTGACGTCATCATTTTCTTTTTCTTTTTCTGATTTTCCATTTAATTCATATCTTTTGATTTATGGCTCCAATTCAAGTCAAATAAATTTCTAAAAATTTGTAAAAGCATTATATTTGTGTTAAACCAGTTGTGGGCACATTTTGAATTTTTTGAAAATTAATATTTTGAAATATTCATTAAATACAAATTTGACACTTTATGTTAAATTTAAAACTAGGGTTTAATTAATTTTATTTTTGGCTAAAATAAATTCTATGAAATACCCACATTCAATTATGTTTGAATTCAAATTATTTAAACTCATTTTCTAATACTAAATTCATTTTTGGCTTTAGTATTATTAAATTGTATAACACAACTATATGAAAATGAAAAAGGGAAATATAAAGTATTCATTTTTAATTCAAAACAATTTGTGCACCACTATATTTTATATTAAGATAATTTATTTGAAAACTTCATAACAACTTTGAAAAAGATTTTAGATTTAATTCATTTCTTATATAGAACATATATTCATGAAAATCATTTTATGTTTTGAAGATAAATGAAAATCATTTATGCTAATGAAATGTTTATTTGGATAATTCATTAATTATAAAATATTTTAAGTTTTAAGTTATGAATTATAAACTTATAATTTCCAAAAACTTTAATTTGAATTTAGTTAAATGAATGAAAACCATTTGGAAAAATACCATTTTAAATAGTCTTGAATTTATGACTAGATATGGCTAAGTGGTTGAAAATCAATTGCCTATAAGTAAACTATTTTATTTGAATACGGTGGTTTGAATTTTTGTAAAATATTTGTCAAATTACATATTAAGGTTAATGAAATACCAGGGATAATAAAATGTTTACTTGAACAACTTTTGAAAATAAAGATAAACTGAGATATTTGACATATTAAACTTTTTCAATATGTTTGAAGTCTTTCATAGTTGGTTTACTTATGCATTTAATATTTTATTTTAATAAAATAAAAGTTTTAAATTTTTGTGATTTTTGAACATTATGAAATGTTGGGATGTTACATATGCACTTAGACACTTAGGATTTTCAACCTGGAGCTAGAAGGCCAATGAAGGACTTAGCCAAAACAATACTTCAGAAGTATCTTCAAGGAGTAGAAGCACTTAGAAGAAAATCAAGAAGAAGTTCATGAAGAACAACCAGCAATATTTTCTAAGTCTTGCTTCCTCTCTCTCTCTTTTCTCCCAACCTGGAGGCTATCAACACCATCAAGTATTCAAAGCCATCAAGTCTACAAAATTGCAATTAAGTCATCACATCAAGAAGAAAAGGAAGCAAGGAGAAGATTCTACATTCTTCTTTCTATCTTTTCCCTCTTTCCTAATCTTGTCATTCACTTTAGACATAAACAATTTTTGATCATGTTATTAGCATCTTGGAAGTTTGTTGGATCCTAGCGGCATAGTGAGATGAAGCGGCCTGGAGACTAACCTTACATGTCCACGTACATGAGACCTGTTCCACAACTTAAGTGGCTGGCCGGGGGTCTGTCTCTCTCACTATACTGAATATCCAATTTACAAAGAGTTGATAATAATGGTTGATCACCTTGAAAAATAGACTTAGTATTTTCTCTAAGTATTTTTGCACATCATGGCTAAGCCATTAGAGTGCTTATTCAAAATGATTTATAGCGTAGTATTTTATCCAACTTATGACCTTAGTCCTTAGTCATTTTTGACCAACATTTTTGCCTTGCATTAACTTAGAAGATTTTCATAGCATGACATGCATCTCTAGTCCTTAGAAATATTTTACAAATCATGCATGACATATTTTCCTTAAAAGTTTATGAAACTTGTTTGTTCATTATGTATGTGTTTGTATGCATTGTGTTGTGATGTGTTTTATGTTGATTGTTGTATTGTTGTTTGTCTATATTGTTTAGACTGAACGGAGAGCCTCGACTTACGTTGAAAAGAGTTTGTGAGCAAAGACATCATCCAAAGGCAAGTGGCACACCTCATAAACTTCCTACTATTTTCTATATGCATTACTTAGTGTATTTTTATATAAGCATGTGTAGGATAGTATTGCTATGCTAGACCTGTGTAGAAATTCCTTACTCCTGTGTCTAGGTGCCTATATATAATACTTAGTATAAATATTGATGCTATGCAAATGTTGTTTTGTGAAAATCTAAATTCTACTAAGTTAATAAAGAACCTCCTGGGTGGATTGGTTGTTTACGGAGGCGAAGTTGAGTGGCTACTCAGGACGATTTCTATGGTGTATACTTGAGTACGTGCACTTGTGGATGGCCACCCAAGGAACAGAGGAATCTGAAGAACTCCGAGTGACGATTGCTTTCAGTGCAGCCATTGCCATATGGGCTCTGCCTTGATCAATTAAGTTGCATGGACTCGCCCCGGCTTGACAAGCAGATGTAGAGGGTGTTAGGTGGAACAGGTCAAGCCAGAGTGGGAGGGAAAATGCTTCTGAAAGATCTCGTCTCATTCTTCTCCTTTTCTTTATCACTATAAGTGTGTAACAGATAGTTTGGCTGAATGGGTACAGTGGTGAACGTGCACAACCTCTGCAGAGTGTAAAACTAAGTACTTAGTCGTGTCCCCGGTACGGACAATTTGAGCTACTGATCACGGACGTCAACGGAGGATTCCACCATTCCAACTTCAAAATTTAAAACTTGATGGGTGAACAAGGGTAGAATGAGACAGTGGTTTTCATGCCATGAATGTCTTGAATAGAAGAAAAGTGTTTTCAAAAGAGTTAGGAAAATTTGGCTTTATGCAAAATAGCGTTGAACTCCACCAGCCAAATAAGCATATAGGTTATTAGAGTTATTCCAATAAGTGTCCACCATAGTGTCACTTGCCAGACTCCATTTTTAATGGAATCTGACCCACGTTGTTGCAATATTTTTCTTATTGCAGATTGACCAGATGACGAGTGAGGTTTCGTTTAAACGTTTCGAGTCTACAACCAACATGTTTTCGCCTGTGGCAACATGAAAGTGATGGAGACTCACTGCTATTGTATTTCCGTTGTTTACTCTTTCAAAGCTAGCTTTATGCTATGCAACTTGTATTGAATGTTTTGTAAGTCTGGATCATCGATGTAATAAAATTGATACTTTGTTGTGATATTACATCGTAAACTGTGTGTGCAAACGAATCGATCCAGGGATTTGCACTATACACAGGTATCTGCCTTATTTAAAGTGCAGGTACGCTACACTACAGTTGTGAAGTCTAGTGTGTGATTCATTTGGGCATTACAACAATATACATAGACCGTTCCAACCGCATCTATGACTAATAATCCACCTTCCGGTTAGCGTCCGCACCCCTTTCAGTATTAAGTTGCAAGCAACAATTATTGCATTAGGCAATGTGTGTAATGTAAGTAATACAAATACCCTTAGATAAAGTACTACCGTTTTATCCCTAGTAGTAACAGTACATCTACAATCTTAGAGCTAGTTGTTACCACCCCAGATTAAATAGAGACATGAACCTACTATCGAGGATAAATACCCCCTCTTAGAGTCATAAGCATCTACTTGGCCAGAGCATCTACTAGCAACGGAGAGCATGCAAGATCATAAATAACGCACTCATAAGATATATTTTGAAGCAATAACATAGTACTCAATATTCATCGGATCCCAACAAACACAACATGTAGCATTACATAAAGATGACCTTCATCATGATAGGCAGCTCACAAGATCTAAACACGGTAGCACAAGAGGAGAAGACAACCATCTAGATACTGCTATGGACCCGTAGTCCAAGGATGAACTACTCACGCATCAGTCCGGAGGCGGGCATGGTGATGTAGAGCCCTCCGGTGATGATTCCTCTCTCCGGCAGGGTGCCGGGAAGAGCTTATGAACCCTCCCGATCTAGGGTTGACGACGGCGGCGGCTCTGGACTTCGTGGAGGAAAAAGGTGTGCGCTCTAGGTCTTGTAATTCTGGGAGGTATAAGTAGGCAAAGGGGCGAAGGCGGTGGAGCCACCAGGGCCCCACACCCCTTGCTCGCGCGACAGACGGGTGAGCCGCGCCGGGAGGGGGTGTGGGCCCCTCAGGGTCCCCCTCCGTGACTTCTTCGGTGTTCTGGAACCTCCCGGGAAAAATAAGAACTTCGACGTTAAGTTTGTCCAATTCCGAGAATATTTCCTTAACAACTTTTCTGAAACCAAAAACAGCAGAAAACATGCAACTGGCACTGTGGAATCTTGTTAATAGGTTAGTTCCAGAAAATGCATAAAATGATATAAAAGTGTATATAAAACATGTAGCAAGTGTCATAATATAAGCATGGAACATAATGAATTGTAGATAAGTTTGAGACGTATCAAGCATCCCCAAGCTTAGTTCTACTCGTCCCGTGTAGGTAAAACGATAACAAGAATAATTTCCGAAGTGACATGCTTTCTCACAATCTTGATCATATAATAATGTAAGGCTCATGTTATGAATGAAGTGATTCAAAGGAATGGTCTATAGTTTGCAAACAAATAGACAAGGAGTAAACAACTACATCATATAAGCAAAAACTTTTCATGGATAGTACTTTCAAACAAGCATCAAAATGATTCACATGAGAGTTAACTCATAAAGCAGTAGTCTCTAAGTAAAAGAGCATTGAAGCAACACAAAGGAAGATATAAGTTTAAGCATTGGCTTTCAACTTGAACATGTATATCATATAGATAGTTGTCAACATAGGAATATAACAAGTGCAATAAGTAAGCATATAAGAATTGTTGCACACAGTTGACACAAGTGTTTGCCTCTAAGACAGAAAGAATTAGGTAAACCGACTCAACATAAAGTAAAAGAAAGGCCCTTCGCAGAGGGAAGCAGGGATACAAACATGTGCTTGAGCTTTTTACTTTTTATAAGTTTTTGAAATCATAGAGGGCATAAAAGTAACTTTTGAGAGGTGTTTGTCGTTGCCAACGAATGGTAATGGGCACTCTACCCCCCTTGTCAACCAGACTTTCAAGAGCGGCTCCCATGAAGGACGTTATTTCTACCAGCAAGGCAGATCATGAAGGGGTTCTGTTGCAGAAAACAATAATTTTCTAGGGCATATCTCCTTCAGATCATCCCTCTTATCTCTTTTGTTTACACATATAGTTAAAAATTGTTGTCATTGCTTGACTGATTAGATCAGGGCAAAAATGTGAAGAGATTGCAGCGATTAAAGTTGTAATTAATTGGGACTGGGCACCCCATTTGCCAGCTCTTTTTGCAAAGTTAATGGACAAGCGGATGCATATGCCACTAGTCCGGTTGTGAAAGTCTGTCTAAAATCAAATGACAAGGTTGATATCCGTAACACCACATACTTCCTCATGAGCTAATAAACATTGACACAAATAAATGATAATAAGTTTTGAATAAAATGTAGCACACGAAGTATTTGCTTGGAATGGCAGGAAATACCATGTAGTAGGTAGGTATGGTGGACACAAATAGCATGGGTTTTGGCTCAAGGTTTTGGATGCACGAGAAGCATTCCCTCTCAGTACAAGGCTTTGGCTAGCAAGGTTATTTGAAGCAAACACAAGTATAAACTATGACAACAAGACGTATATAAAAACATATTGCAAGTATTATAAAACTCTACATTGTCTTCCTTGTTGTTCAAACACCTTTACTAGAAAATATCTAGACCTTAGAGATACCAAACATGCAAACCAAATTTCAACAAGCTTTACGGTAGTTCTTCACTAATAGGTTTTAACTATATGATGTAAAAGCTTAAACATAATCTACTTGAGAGCTCAAAACAATTGCCAAGCACCAGAACATACAAGATAACAATCCATAAGAGCATGTATATCTTTTTCATTATACCATCTACCACATTTAGCATTTTCTGTTTCCAACCAAACACCAATCAACTTATTTAAAGATAAACTCTCCAAGTATTTATCAATGAGATACGAGAGTATAACATAAGAAAAACTAACAGCTCCAACAAGAGATGCATGAAAAACAGGAGCTGAAAGTATTGAAGTAACATAGAAGAATACTCAACAAATATAAGTGAAGTATTCATAAGAAAAAGCGGACCGTGTCTCTCTCCCACAAAGGAATGCTAGGATCCATTTTATTCAGAGAATGAAAAAAACAAAAGAAAAAAAAACGGACGCTTCAAGTAAAGCACATAAGATGTGTCAGAATTAAAATATAGTTTCACTAGAGATGACCTGATAGTTTGTTGATGAAGAATGGGGATGCCTTGGGCATCCCCAAGCTTTGATGCTTGAGTCTTCTTGAAATATTGTTGGGTGACCCACGGGGGCATCCCCAAGTTTTGGCTCTTTCATCTTCTTGATCACATCACATCATCATTCTCTCTTGATCCTTGAAAACTTCTTCCACACAAAACTCAAAATAAAGTTCATTAGAGGGATAGTGCATAATCAAAAATTATTATATTATGCATGAACACAATTGATACCAATGCTACTGGATATTAGCTACAGCCACTGATACTTTATGGAACAAAAAGATCCATTCAAAATAGTAAAAGAGGCATTGCAAAATAAATGGCAGAATGTGTCAAAAACATAACAATCCGTAAAGACGATTTTTTTCGAGGCACTTAACTTGCTCAAATCAGAAAACTCAAAACTAATGGAAGTTGCATACATATCTGAGGATCACGCAAAAAAATCCCAGGTCCTTTTAATTTTTCTGTGAATAGTTATGAATTTAACGGTGGACAGCAGAAAACTGTTTCAGCACAACAATCCAAATCTAGCATCAACTTTCTACTAGAGGCTTAACTTGACAGAACAATGCAATAAAGTAAATATAAAAAGGAATTTCTACAGAGGTAGACATCTTCCTTTACTCAATAAAATAAAATAACAGAAATAAAAAGTGACTTGTCTCCCATAAGCGCTTTTCTTTAACGCCTTTCAGCTAGGCACAGAAAGTGATATTCCAGTATTTCCAAGAGATGAAGCATCATTATCATAATTTGTACGAATGATAGAATCAAAAGGTAGCTTCATTCTTTTCCTAGGGAAGTGTTATATACCTTTCTTGAGTGGGAATGGTATTTAATATTTCCTTCTTTTATATCAATAATAGCACCCACAGTTCTAAGAAAAGGTCTTCCCAACACAATTGGACAAGATGGGTTGCATTCAATATCCAAGACAATAAAATCAACGTGGACAAGATTATTGTTAACCATAATAAGAACATCATTGACTCTCCCCACAGGTTTCTTCATAGCATTATCAACAAGAAAAACATGCAAATAACAATGTTCCAAAGGTGGCAAATCAAACATATCATAATGGTTTTTAGGCATCACAGAGATACTTGCACCAAGGTCACATAAAGCATTGCAATAAAATTTATCCACTTTTATTATAATGATAGGCTCCCAACCATCTTCTAACTTCTTAGGGATAGAAGCTTCAAGTTTTAATTTCTCTTCCCTAGCCTTAATGAGAGCATTTGTAATATAAGTTGTAAATGCCATGTTCATAGCACTAGCATTAGGACATGTTGCTAACTTTTGCAAGAACTTAATAACTTTAGTGATATTACAATTATAAAAATCAAAATTATTATCATCAAAGAAAACCGAACCACCTTCTCCTATGTTCTTCAAAATTTCAGCACTTTTATCAAGAACAGTTTCAGCAGTTTTAGGCAATTTTAACTTTTTGGAAGAAGTAGAAGAAATATTTCCAACACCAACTATGTTACCATTAATAGTAGTAGGTTTACTAGCATGTGAATAGTAGTAGGTTTACTAGCATGTGAAGTAACATTATTGTCAATAGTGGTAATAGTATAAACTTTAACAATATTATCGTCCTTAGCTAGTTCTTTCGCTATTTCCCATCTAGCATGCAATTGAGCCATAATCCTTACATTTTCATCAATTCTAACTTGGATGGCATTAATTTTAGCAAATGTCTTACTCTCTTTAGCATCATTAGGCATGACTTTAGATTTTAAAAGATCAACATCAAGGGCAAGATTATCAATTTTACCAAGCTTTTCCTTAACAATTTTATTAAAAGCAGTTTGTGTAGTGATAAAATATTTTAACATGGTTTCAAGTTCAGTGGAGGTATTCCTATTATTGCTATAAGAATTAACATAACCACCACTATTATTAGAAGGATAGGTCTTATAGTTATTATTACCATAATTGTTCCTATAGGCATTGTTGTTGAAATTGTTATTTTTAATGAAGTTCGCATCAACATGCTCTTCTTGTGCAACTAAAGAAGCTAGGGGAACATTATTTGGATCAACATGAGATTTACCATTCACAAGCATAGACATAATAATATCAATCTTTTCACTCAAAGAGGAGGTTTCTTCAACAGAATTTACCTTCTTACATTGAGGTGTCCTTTCAGTATGCCACTAAGAATAATTCACCATCATATCATCCAAGAGTTTGGTTGCAGCCCCCAAAGTGATGGACATAAAGGTACCTCCCGCAGCCGAAATCAAGAAGATTTCTTGAAAAAAAATCCAGTCCTGCATAAAAGGTTTGGATGATCATCCAAGTAGTCAGTCCATGGGTAGGGAAATTTTTAACCAAAGATTTCATTCTTTCCCAAGCTTTAGCAACATGTTCATTATCAAGTTGTTTAAAATTCATAATACTACTTCTTAAAGAAATAATCTTAGCAGGAGAATAGTATTTTCCAATAAAAGCATCTTTGCATTTAGTCCATGAATCAATACTATTCCTAGGCAATGAAAGCAACCATTCTTTAGCTCTTCCTCTCAAAGAAAAAGGAAATAATTTTAGTTTTATAATATCACCATCTACATCTTGGGATATTTAATTATGTGCCCCTCGTTCCTTAGTACTATTCAGTCTTCCCACACTCCAAACTTTTGCTCACTTTTCCCCACTTCCTTAGCTGAAACTCTCACAAATTATTCTAGCCGGACGTTTGTCGTCTTGACCGTGCAATGACCGTTAACTCTGACTAGTGGAGCCCATGCTCGGCTAAGCTGTTGCGGTCTTGACCGTGCAGTGTGAAGGAGATATGCCCTAGAGGCAAATAAATAAGTAGTATTTATTGCATTGTCTCATAAGTTTATAATAAGTTTGTGTATTATGCTATAACTGTATTAATCGGAATTATTAATACACGTGTAATACATAGACAACCAGGTCCCTAGCGAGCCTCTATATGAGCTGGTCCATTGGGCAACAGTTGATCGAGATTCCCGGTCAAGGACAATGACGTCGGTTGACAATGGGGTCATCTTGTTAGTTGAATAAGGTGATGGACATACGCAAAGTATTGCAATAAGATCGTATTACGATGTTTGTCATTTGCAATAGATAAGAATATGATAGCTTATTCCTTAAACCGTGAGACCGTACTTATTGATGCTTCGTAGGAGTGCTTTGAGAGCATCAAACGTTGTGTCTTATATAGCATGACAATAACGGTGTCCATCTTGGGTATTCCGAAAGAGCATCAAGACGTAAGGATCAAGAGCGGGATTTGTTCATTCTTGTAATGGAAAGATACTCTGGGCTCACTCGGTGATATTGCATCTATATAGCTGCGCAGCTTATGACTAGGTCATGGAGATGTAATATCGCAGACGAGTCAATAACCTTCGTCGGTAACGAGATACAACAAAGGCATCGGTGTGTCTACGATCATATCTCGGACAAGGTAGTATCGCAGAGACAAAGGGAATGAATATCATATTTATGGTTCAACGACGATATTCGTAGAATGCACAGGGGTCGTCATATATTTCCAGGTATCCCTGACGATCATTGGTGAGCGGAGTGTCTCGACCATGTCTGGAGTGTTCTCGAACCGTAGCGTAACAAACTTAAGGTCTTAGCGACGCTAGGAGATAGGTTCTGGAATTTTATAGGAGTTTGTTGGAGAGAGAGAAATGATCCGGAAAGAGTTCCGGTGGTCCGGAAGGAGTTCCGGGGAGGTATGGAATGGTTCCGGGAATGTTCGAAAGTTGTTCGGGTGGTTCCGAAATAGTTTCGGAGTCATGGGATATTGAATTATATATAAATATATTAATTATGAATTAATGGGATTTTTATATTAATTTAATATTAATTAAATAAAGGAAAAAAGGGGGCTCCCACCTACATGGGCCCTAAGAGGGCCCAAGAGGGGGGAGCCGCACCCCACAAGGGGGGTGGGCCCCATGGGAGGTTCGGCCGGCCCATGGTGGGGCGCACCACCCCCCTCTCCTCCTTTAGTCCCACATGGGGGAGCCAAGGGGTTGGCACACCCCCTTCCCCCTTTATATACCAAGGCATATTAATTGATTTAATTCATAGGAAAATCCAATTAATTCCCGATTTCTATCTCGATCTCGTGGTTCCCAAGTTGGAGCCGCGCCGAGCTGAGGAAAGGGGGTCTCTCTCCACCTAAGCCATACCGCAGAGCGCCGTTGCTCTGCGGGATTCCAGATAAGATCTACTCCTGCGATTTCAGCTGGATCTGAATGACCGGGAGTTGTCGCTAAGCTCCGTATGTTTGCGAGTGCTCGGAGGCTACTCTTTTGAGGAGCTTGGGCGACGTCGTCTCGCCCCCTGCAGCCGCCGCGCCTCTCTCCCCTCTGCTGGCGGCGCACCAGCCCCGGTGCTGGCGCTCTGCCTTCTTCCGCCCGACGCCTGTCGACGCTATTCATCGTCGACACCCCGGCGTCATCGACTTCGACATCGCAGCAAGTTCTTCGTGACCTCGAGGTCGGCTACGTACGACTTCATCGTCAACGCTTGTGCGGGAGCGTAATCCCCGCTATCGGTCTACATGGAGGTAATGTAACCCGTTCCGCCACCGTTATCGCATTTACTAGATAGATAGATCCTGGCTAGTTAGGGTTTCGTTTGCTAGAAAAATTATTGTTTTCTGCACCGTAACCCCTTCAGTGGTATCAGAGCCGATCTATGCGTAGTACTGCTGGTACGGTTAGAACTCATGTTGAATGAGGGCGTCTTTCTTATATTTCCTACCCTCTAGCGTGCACTTGCGATGCCTTCGGATTGAGTTGATGAAGCGGCCCGGACCGACTTTGCGCGTACGCTTACGCGAGACTGGTTCCACTACTGACATACGGCTTGCACTGTATCTGTGGCTGGCGGGTGTCTGTTTCGCTCTCTCTAGTCGGCAAAGCATTTTCAGTGGAGGCCCCGAAAGGGATGCTTAAACATGCAATTATACGATCGACGTTGTGGTACAAAGTTCGTAGGTAGGGAAGCGATTCTCTTACGAATAAGCCTATTTGCCACATAAAACTTGCAAAACTAAATAAAGCTAGAGGCGTCTAACTTTGTTTTGCAGAGGCGTTATTTTATGTGACATGGTTACGGTAAGTTTTGATATTACTCGTACTGTCGGAGGCAAAGGAGGGCTCTGTAGACTCGGAGCCATGCCGGGGCGCCGGGGGCCAGGCACATGGCGCCATGAAGGTCCAGGCGCATCGACCATGTCACATCGCACTTCATTGCATCATTATTGTGTGTTGTTGTGTGTGCATCCTATTGATTGCTTATATGCTAGATATACAACGGTAGCATCATAAATAGGATGATCCCTAACAAATACCAAAATTGTGTTCTCCCTCGTTGCGCACCACCAAGAAAGTTCTACGTTATGAGGCAGGCCGTGATGATCGGGTGTCACACATCTCGTCGTTCGCATACAGTGGGTGTAAGCCATGTTGCACGCGCAGGGTCTTCGAGGTTTGATTGGCGAGCCTAGCATACTCAGAGGTATGGCCTCGGAACACGGGAAGATCGAAAGATCGAGCACGAGTCACAGAGTTGTTGTGATCGACATGTTATGTCCACCTTTGAAGCTGTGCTGCCGGCCGTGATGATCGGGGGTAGTGTGGTGGATGAGGGTCGTGTAATCGCCATTATTATTTTTAGGGATAATAATCTTGGTGTGGTGTGTTTTTGATAATGAGATTATAAAACTAAAACTCACCTATATATTATAAACTTATCTTACCTCTTTTGCGATCACATCTGGAGACTACGGAAATACGCTTCGGTTGCTTCCTCAAGAGCTCGGATTCTACATTAACAGCCGACGGGTCCAACTTCATCAGCTGGTACATCAGTTTTAGAAACATTCTCCAAACACAACAAACATCCTATATGTCCTAGAACATTAGTTAGGAGTTAGACCAGATGATTCTGATAGCAAGGAGCAAGATGATGAGTTCCGTAAGCATCATGATATTTTCATGGAAGTGAAGGTCGTCATGAGCGTATGCCTAGCACCTGAGTTGAAAGTTGTATTCAA
The DNA here is from genome assembly GCA_026929855.1 of Poa annua. NCBI lineage: Eukaryota > Viridiplantae > Streptophyta > Magnoliopsida > Poales > Poaceae > Poa > Poa annua. Next base: position 50,244,191 of record CM049428.1, read on the forward strand.
CACATGGAGCCATATGCCGTGATTGATACGATCAGAGTTCACTTCAAAGATGAATTGAGTCTTGAGCAGTTCAGACAGCTTAGAAAGTTCTGGACCATTCACATGGGGAGCATACCTGTCTGGAGACTCAGTTGAAGAAGTTGTGTGACATCTACTTCAGGCTAACGAATATCTACGATTTCTAGATAGCGAACTCCAGTGCAATGGAGATTGTGCTTTACCTCCTCGCTGTGAATAGCATGTGCGTGAATATGCTATAGAGACACGGTGAGCTTCTTCACGTTCGTGAACAAGTTCAAATCTCTAAAAGTTGATTCATCGAAAAAGAGTTCTTCGACGCTATGATGAAAAGTGTTTGATAATTGTTCTGTTTGTGAAACAGTCCCTGATTATCACAAGTATGTGGCGAAGGGTGACGTGACAGTGCACAAGTGATGGCAAGTTAATGGCCAGTAGTGCTCACGCCCTCGAGATATCATATTAGTTATCATCAATAGTTTTTTGATAAGACATTTTGTAATAGTTAGAGTGTGATCTAGTTTGGTGTCTTGAATGTTGCAAGACATAATTATTCATATAGAACACATCAGTTGTTTTGTGTTATGAAGCAAAGCAGTTGTTTCATATTATGAGTAATTTGCATCACATCTCAATTACATTATGCGTATGATATACAGTTTTAGCGGGAATGATAAAATTATGTGTCCAAAGAACAAACACCATCGAATTTAGTCATAAAGGTAGTGAAAGAAGTAATGGATAATTTTTGGTCCATTTAAGTATTTCGAGTGCCAAAATTGATTAAGTTTGAAATGCAGTATTGAAGTTGCAATACTAGAGGAAATTGATTGAGAGTCATTTTTAATGATTAATCAATGGTGTTTTGCTTGATCCGAATCCTTCTATGATTTTGGTAAATAGGAGTATTTGCCCGATAAATTATGGAGTCTGAAATTAATTTGATAATAGATCAAATGGGGTTTTTCAGAAGAAAGATTAGTGAATATTGTATTCACAAAATTCGATCAAAGGACAATATTTTTGAATTATGGTTTCAACACAAAAGACTTGTGGAAATTCGTTTCACAATATTATAATGTCATATATGGTGATATGTGGGGAGTTATAATCATGCTCTATTTTAAATAAAGTGTGGTCTGTCAGAATCAGTCTTAGAATCTCCTAATATGTTCGAAACATTATAGTCGATGTCCACTTTAGAAAATAGATATTTTTCTCAACGAGAATTCGTAGGATCGACATTAGTGTCGACATGTATATGATTATGCGATAATTCGGCATATACATGAGTGGTTCTTTGTAGATTGCTCGCATTGGATGAGAGTGTATTCCAAAACAAATTAGAAACAAAGTTCAGTTTGTTGTCTATGTAATTCCGAGAAAAAGGTGATTTTCGAATTATGGTTTATGGATTGGAATTAGAAGTTTGGAATAAAGTGTCAGACCTATGTTGGAAAGTGTTCCAAAGAGTATATGTCTGCTAATGAAAGTTTAGTGATTAAGAGTGAGGGAGACTAGAAAATTGTTTTCTGCTTGCAATCCTCTTCATAAAGATCATAATATTTTCGTGAAAGAAACTTCTAAATAAAGTGCTGTTATGTTTAATATTGCTGTCAGGTCACAGCACTGTATTAAATGTTTCGGATCTTGTTGACAGATCAAGGTGCACTTTATGAATACAAAGAAAGTTGAGAAAATATCGGAATACGAACAAAGGCTTTTTGAGCCTGGAAATCCAAAGTTGCATTTGAAAGGATTAAGAGAGTAATTGTTGCTGCAATTTTTATTAGAGGAATAAGATTGTTTAATCGTCATATAAGGTGTTATATGAGAAATGTGACTATAAGAAAGACGCGGTAGCATGTCTTGTCAAGAAATGTGTCTTGGACAAGATCAAATTTGTTGACTACATTTATGTAGACATGCTTGAAGTCTGAGGGATTTGTATTAATGAAATACTGTAGTTTGTATTAAATTCGAATTGATAGTAGATCAATGATTTTGGTTTGACCAAAATGTCGATTTAAGTGGGAGTCATAGTTCGTTCACTCAGGTGAAATATGTGAAGAACATATTTTTGAGTGGGAGCTCAGGAACTCAAATATGTGGATGACACGTTTTTGAGTGGGAGCGTGTGTTCTCAAATATGTGGAGACATAATTTGAGTGGGAGCCGAATTCATTTTGTGTAAATGACACATTGTGAAATTGTACCAGTAGAATAGATAAGAAGGATGAAGTTGTGAAACTATTTGAAAGTTAGTGTCTATTTTGAAATGGCACGGGAATTTTAAATAGTTAGTCGAGTTGTATTGGATTATATCTGAGGAGTCAGAATAGAATCAGAAGGATGGTCCTTTGAAATCCAATTGATCATTAGGAGTAATGATGCGTGAAAGTAATGGTTGTATGACATGTGGGTCTATTATGTAATATTAGACATCATACAGAAATCATATTATCTGCTCGATGAAATATAACCGATGTTCTTGGAATAAGAGCAGTTATGAAAGTAAATTTGGAATTTACTGGAAGTAGAAGTGCGTTAGTTAGGGGAATGACATTTGAATGTCAAGTTTTCTACATTAGTGTGAAAGTATGTAGATATCGCGAGTTTGTAATTGTTACAAGGGGCTCTGTATGGCTGAGTGTGTTTTTCAGGGCAGTTATCTGGTTAGTATAATCAGAGTAAGCGCTGGGAAACAGAAGTCTCACTTAGTTACGGTATTTGCATATATGTTGTTAGACAACATGGTGATATCAAGCAAGTTGATGCCAGTGAATCGCAAAAGCATGTACAATCATGGATTGTGCAGTAACACTTTTCCACAAGCAAGCATTATCAAATGATTCCTATTTGATAAGGGATTCTGATAAAGTAAAATGCAGCTAGTTTATTTGTACTCTAGTGCAAGTGGGAGACTGAAGGAGATATGCCCTAGAGGCAAATAAATAAGTAGTATTTATTGCATTATCTCATAAGTTTATAATAGGTTTGTGTATTATGCTATAACTGTATTAATCGGAATTATTAATACACGTGTAATACATAGACAACCAGGTCCCTAGCGAGCCTCTATATGAGATGGTCCATTGGGCAACAGTTGATCGAGATTCCCGATCAAGGAAAATGACGTCGGTTGACAATGGGGTCATCTTGTTAGTTGAATAAGGTGATGGACATACGCAAAGTATTGCAATAAGATCATATTACGATGTTTGTCATTTGCAATAGATAAGAATATGATAGCTTATTCCTTAGACCGTGAGACCGTACTTATTGATGCTTCGTAGGAGTGCTTTTAGAGCATCAAACGTTGTGTCTTATATAGCATGACAATAACGGTGTCCATCTTGGGTATTCCGAAAGAGCATCAAGACGTAAGGATCAAGAGCGGGATTTGTTCATTCTTGTAATGGAAAGATACTCTGGGCCCACTCGGTGATATTGCATCTATATAGCTGCGCAGTTTATGACTAGGTCATGGAGATGTAATATCGCAGACGAGTCAATAACCTTCGTCGGTAACGAGATACAACAAAGGCATCGGTGTGTCTACGATCATATCTCGGACAAGGTAGTATCGCACAGACAAAGGGAATGAATATCATATTTATGGTTCAACGACGATATTCGTAGAATGCACACGGGTCGTCATATATTTCCAGGTATCCATGACGATCATTGGTGAGCGGAGTGTCTCGACCATGTCTGGAGTGTTCTGGAACCGTAGCGTAACAAACTTAAGGTCTTAGCGACGCTAGGAGATAGGTTCTGGAATTTTATAGGAGTTTGTTGGAGAGAGAGAAATGATCCGGAAAGAGTTCCGGTGGTCCGGAAGGAGTTCCGGGGAGGTATGGAATGGTTCCGGGAATGTCCGAAAGTTGTTCGGGTGGTTCCGAAATAGTTTCGGAGTCATGGGATATTGAATTATATATAAATATATTAATTATGAATTAATGGGATTTTTATATTAATTTAATATTAATTAAATAAAGGAAAAAAGGGGGCTCCCACCTACATGGGCCCTAAGAGGGCCCAAGAGGGGGGAGCCGCACCCCACAAGGGGGGTGGGCCCCATGGGAGGTTCGGCCGGCCCATGGTCCCACATGGGGGAGCCAAGGGGTTTGCACACCCCCTTCCCCCTTTATATACCAAGGCATATTAATTGATTTAATTCATAGGAAAATCCAATTAATTCCCGATTTCTCTCTCGATCTCGTGGTTCCCAAGTTGGAGCCGCGCCGAGCTGAGGAAAGGGGGTCTCTCTCCACCTAAGCCATACCGCAGAGCGCCGTTGCTCTGCGGGATTCCAGATAAGATCTACTCCTGCGATTTCAGCTGGATCTGAATGACCGGGAGTTGTCGCTAAGCTCCGTATGTTTGCGAGTGCTCGGAGGCTACTCTTTTGAGGAGCTTGGGCGACGTCGTCTCGCCCCCTGCAGCCGCCGCGCCTCTCTCCCCTCTGCTGCCGGCGCACCAGCCCCGGTGCTGGCGCTCTGCCTTCTTCCGCCCGACGCCCGTCGACGCAGATCATCGTCGACACCCCGGCGTCATCGACTTCGACATCGCGGCAAGTTCTTCGCGACCTCGAGGTCGGCTACGTACGACTTCATCGTCAACGCTTGTGCGGGAGCATAATCCCCGCTATTGGTCTACATGGAGGTAATGTAACCCGTTCCGCCACCGTTATCGCATGTACTAGATAGATAGATCCTGGCTAGTTAGGGTTTCGTTCGCTAGAAAAATTATTGTTTTCTGCACCGTAACCCCTTCACAGTGACCGTTCCTTGATAGGTGGGACCGCAAGGATACACGTATCGAGCAGCTTGTCTGAACTTTTTTTTTTGTTTTTCGAATTAAGCAGATCGAGATACAACGCCGCCCCGTGCCGCCTGCCTGCCCCCTCCGCCGGCGTCGTGCCGCGTCTGCCTCCATCGTTCCCTCCACCATATTCCGTTCATCGGCGACTCCACGTCTACGCCATTCCTAACCCGCGCCCCCGTGTGGGATAGAAATGACGAGGTTTAGTGAGGACGCCACAAAGGCCCTCAACCGTGGAGAGTATTGGGTCGAATCCGCGGCAGATAATTCATGGACTACACCTGGGTATGCAACTTTTCCCCTCGAATTGACTTTCTAAAGCGTGTTGGAGGCCGTATTTCAATTGAGCTAGTTTTAATCGTTCTAATTTTGCTCAACTGTACCCGGCCTAACTGCAGTCTTTGTTTGAACTAAATAGAATTGATCCTGCGATTGCTTTCCGGCTGACAATTAGTATGGAAACTAGTGTACTCTGTGGTACTAAACCACGTTTTCTATCTACATTTTTCTATCCCCAAGTGGTACAAACCAGCATATCGTTCGCAGATTTTCGAGCTGCGCAACGTAACACCTATCCCTGGAGCGATGCCGATGCTGTTGAACTGAATTATTTCAACAGTGACGAGCAAAGATTTCTCCCACTAACTTGCGACGAGCATATGAGGTTGCTATTTAGTCTGAATGCTAGCAGCAGATTCGGTAAAATCCAAATCTTGGTGGTTCAGGCAAAACGGGTGACGGGGAAGGGAGTTCAGAACTCCTCTGTCTCTGCTAACAGCCAGCACCCTGGCACTCCTTGTAGGTCGACACCAAGTAAAGCAAGTGGTTCTGAAAGCCACAACAGGCCTGCTACTAATTCTGCAGCCGATTCAGCTGCTGCTTCTCGTGTACCTTCCGTCGTAGAGGAAGATGCAGAACCTGACGAGGAAGTGCTTGCAAATGATGATGAAGACGAGATGATGTTCCCTGAACTGGTAGATTTAGCCAGTCAGCGAGCATTGGATGATGAATATTCTGAGGAGCCCATAAGCCGAGCTATGTTTGATGACACTCACGATGAAGAGAACGAGGAGAACATGGACAGCTTAATCGTTGATGAATACGATGGTGAGGACATGCCAGCAATTGAGTGGAATAGGGAAGAACCTGAGCTGAAGGAAGGCACCATTTTCCAATCCATGGTGGACTGTCGGAATGCAGTGACATCATGGTGCATTCTAAAAGAAAACACCTACCGGATTACTAGGAGTGAGCCGAACAGGTTCACTATTTTTTGTCCATATGGTAGGTGTAGGTGGAAGTTGCATGCATCTCGTATGTTAAAGAGCCAATTGATTCAGATAATCCAATTTCAGTGAGTAATTTTGTTTTAGACCATTGAGTAATGTTTCTCAATTGTTGTTGACCCTTTTATTTTGTTTCAGATAAAGAAAAATGAACACAAGCACACATGTCCACCTGGAGGGGGAGCGGGGAAGGAAAAGTGCAAGCTAGCAAAAACTAGGTGGGTGGCAGATGCAATATTGGATTGGCGGAGGGAAGAACCTGGACTTGGTCCAACAGCGCTCCATGCGAAGCTTTTTTAGAAGTACAAGATAACAATCCCTTACATGAGAATTTACAATGCTAGGGAAATTTCTCTTGATAGAATTAATGGTCAATGTAGTGACAGTTTTCAGCTGCTTTACACCTTCAAAGTTGAAGTGGAGATGGCTAGTCCAGGGAGTGTTGTAGAGATTGACAAGCATATAGTTCCCTTCAAAATAAATGGGAAGTCATTTGAGAAGAATTGCTTTAGAAGGGCTTTTGTTTGTTTCAAGGCTTGCTGGCAGGGGTTTCTAGATGGTTGCAGGCCCTATTTGGCCGTAGATGCTACACATTTGACTGGAAGATGGAGAGGACAGTTAGTAGCAGCTTCTGCAGTAGATGGACAGAACTGGCGATTCCCAGTTGCATTTGGTGTGGTGGAGGTAGAGTCCGAGGAAAGTTGGGTCTGGTTTCTGCAACAATTGCGCAACGTTATAGGCGCACCCCCAGGTTTAGCTATACACACAGATGCTTGCAAGGGTTTAGAAAGTGTAGTAGAAATTGTATTCCCTGGAGTGGAGCATAGCGAATGTATGCGACACCTAGCGCAGAATTTCAAAAGGAAGTTCAAAGGTCAAGTTTATGATGAGAACTTATGGCCAGGATCATACACATGCAGCAAAAGGAAGTATGAACACCATTTGAGAATGTTGTATGCTGAAAGTCCTCTTGTGGAGCAGTACATGGCTGCACATCATGGCAAGGTGTGGTCAAGAAGCAACTTCAACGATATCTGCAAAGTAGATTATGTGACCAGTAACCTTGCAGAATGCTTTAATTCAAAGTTTAAATGAGTGAAAGGGCTCTTGTTGTGGCAAGCATTAGGCAGATGATCATGATAAAGATTGCTTTTCACAGAAGAATTGCAGACACACAATATGTTGGTCATCGAATGCTCCCATCACTGATTAAGGCATTGCATTTGAAGGCAAGAGGACTTAAGATGAAATGCATTCGATCTGGTGATTTTAAGGACGAGGTAGTCTATACTGACAATAAAAATAGGTCTTGGAGGTATCATGTGAACCTAACTACTAGAGAATGTAATTGTAGGCAATGGCAGATCCGTGGTAAGCCATGCATACATGCCCTACATCTGATGAATGTTGTCGGCGGTGTAGATGGAGATGTTGATCAATAGTGCTCCGAGTATTTCTCTGTTGCCAAATTTAGGGCTGCTTATGCTGACAATGTGCCTGCACTCTTGGGAAAAGATCAATGGAACATAGTAGATCCAGGGTTCAAACTCCACCCTCCTGTATTTTTTAGACCACAAGGAAGACCATGGAAAAACAAGATCAGAGCAGGTGAGGAGGGCCGTTTACCAAAAAAGCGTGCTTGGAAAAAATGTGGAGTTGTTGGGCATATTGCTAGGCTTTATACCAATTCAGTGGAACCGTCATTTGGAGAGGAGGAAAGATGGATAGCAGCCAATGCAGAGGAGAATGCAGCAGAAATTGAGACTAAAGGTGCAGAGGAGAATGCAGCTAGACTTGAGAATGCAGATGAAGAAACTGAAGATGGCTTCGAATTTGAAACCATGGCTTTTGATGGTTTTGAAGCTATAAGAGAGGAAGATGAGCCTAGAGAGGAAGAGGTAATTATTCCAATTATTCCTTTGAATACAATTGAACCCACAGCCGAGGGACAATTGGTCGTCAAGTGCTCGGCGGGTGGAAGTACTTCATCAGCACCTCCACGACGTCCACAACCCCAAGTAAAGAAGAATAAAAGCAGCATCTCAGCTAGGGAACCAGGAGTAGGTCGGTGAAGCCAGCGGCGAACACAAGGAGCAAGACGAAGCTTTCAATTTGAACTTTGACATATTTGTATAATTTGAGCTACTGTGAAAACTTATCAGTTGTAATAATGTTGGTAGTACATTGCTATCTTATTTGAGTCAGAATTAAAATTTTGTAATAAAGTTTTTCATGAAAATGAGAAATGTGCTACAAACGAGCTCGGAAGCTAGGGTAAACGACCTTATTTGTAATCAAGTTTTTCATGAAAATGACCAAACCACGGTTTATATTTTTTTCTCGTAACTATGTCACATAATACGACAATGTGCGCTGGTTTCACATGTTTTTGATTTTTTTTGAATCATTTATGCCCATTTGAATGTTTGGTCAAACCCGGTCAAACCCACTTTGAACGTCTCCAAAAGAATTTTGAAATATGAAAATGAGAAACCAAGTGCACATCCTTCTTAGTAACAATGAAATGAATCTTTTGTGATTTTTGTGATTTATTTTGATTTTATCGAATCCGATACCCTCTCTGACTCTACGAACTCTATAACTCTTTGTACGTGATAGCTCATTTGTGCGAACCATTTTTCATGAAAATGACCAAACCCAGGTTTATATTTTTTCTCATAACTATGTCACATAATACGACAATGTGTGCTGGTTTCACATTTTTTCGATTTTTTTGAATCATTTATGCCCATTTGAATGTTTGGTCAAAACCGGTCAAACCCACTTTGAACGTCTCCAAAAGAAGTTTGAAATATGAAAATGAAAAACCAAGTGCACATCCTTCTTAGTAATAATGAAATGAATCTTTTGTGATTTTTGTGATTTATTTTGATTTTATCGAATCCGAAACCCTCTCTCACTCTACGAACTCTATAACTCTTTGTACGTGATAGCTCATTTGTGCGAACCATTTTTCATGAAAATGACCAAACCCAGGTTTATATTTTTTTTCTCATAACTATGTCACATAATACGACAATGTGCGCTGGTTTCACATGTTTTCGATTTTTTTTTTGAATCATTTATGCTCATTTGAACTTGATTTTGACGTCTCACTTCAAAAATTGGTTTTTCCCAAAAAATGACCCTATACCGAGTTTAATTTTTTTTTGGTAACTATGTCTTATAAACTGATGAACTACGTTGAATTTCTATTTTTTCGCTTTTTTTAATTTAGTTATGGTCATTTGAATGTTCGGTCAAACTGTTGACTGTGTTCAAAACCCCGTTGAGTGTGCTCGAAACCCTGTTGGCTGAGTATAGCCGTCGATCTAACCCTAACACCAAACTGCATCCGTTAAATATGATACTAGAAAGCGATCCGCGCCATCGGGGTTCTGCATTCTGATTGGCCGCGACTGTCCTTGTCGGGATATTTATGATCTGCCCCAGTTTACATTAGATTATTTGCACATAACCACCACATGTCAGTGAAACAACACGTCGCAAATATTAAAACTGCAAAATACTATGTGCCAAATCGTCAAATCTCTCTCTTTTCCATCTGACAGCCAAAGGCGTAGAGCAGCCATTCCCCATTACTCTGCTTCTTTCTCTCCGGCGATTTCTCTGCATCTTCCTCGCATAGAGCAGCCATTCCTCTGCTTCTTCCTCTCCGGCGATTTCTCTGCTTCTTCCTCGCATAGAGCAGCCATTCATCTGCTTCATTCTCTCCGACGCAGGTTAGATCTGACTTTTTCTCGCATCCTCTATCTCTAATTTCAACAAATTTTCGTCATATTTGGGATTTAGGGTTCATGATTATGTTTTCAGATCGTAAAGAGATGCAACCATTTTGAGTGGACGGAACCCGCGAGCTCAGTGCGTCAGCTTTGGAGATCCCGACGGGACCCGCGATTTTATGTTGGTGTACTTTCTCTCGTTGTATTCAGTTTCGACAGAAACTACGGATGTATGAACGAATGAACGGTCGCACTTCAAGTCACCGGACTTTGAGCCATTGACATGTGGGGTTCATCTTTTGTGGGGCCCAGAAGTAATTGGCTCAAAGTCAGGATTTCAAAGTCAGAGAATCTCCACCCATTTATAAGGGTTTACCAACTCGTTTCCATTCCGTTTTGATGCTTTCTGTATTGACGTCCTCACTGCTTGCTAGTGTATGTGTGGCACAAAAGTACGTCTAGGCTTCGTAAAGTAGTTCTATGCATAATATGTTTGTCGGGTTATGACTCCCAGGAATCGGGGGTAGTCACTTCCTGAAGTGTAATTCGACAGGGGATTGAACGCGGAGGTCTAGACCCTCAAGTGGCTCCGCGACGTTGCTCGCCGGACCCGAAGAAGACGCACACCCGACCACGGAAAACACTGTCCTTTACCCAGGTTCACGGCCCTCGTGAGGAGGTAAGACCGCTACTCCTGCTTGTATGTATTATATGTGGAAGGTTACAGTACAATTGAGCTGGCCGGAAGCCCCCTTGAGGCAGTTCTTGCCTGGGGAGGGAAGCGATGATCTTCTTCCTCCTCCGGCGCTAGGCTAACCTAACCAGAGTTGCTAGGGTTTACAAGGGTGTTGTGTGCGCAAAGGGCCGACCTTTTCTACGATGGATGCCTCCTCTCTTTTATAGGCGCCTCGGGCCTTCTCCTCCGGTTGGCCTTCAAGGTGGCTCCCACATGCCAGTGGCAGTGCGGAGCACGAGTCCACCGCGCTCCATCCGTCCATGGACTCGGTCCATGGTTGATAAAGGTGGAGCTGTGGCCGACAGGCGGCCGACCGCGCGGTACGATCAGCAGAGCGGGCCGTCTCTGAGGTGGAGCCCACGATGACGATCTCTGTTGGAGGGTTGCGCCGTCCACCCGCTTTATTGCCAGAGTAGAAGGTCCTAACAGCTCCGCAGTAGGCGGAGCGGCTTTGTTGACCACTTTATCGCCAGGGACAGCGACAGGGGTGTGTCGGTCCCTGCATGAGCGTGGCAGAGATCACGTGCGCCCTGCCGTGCTTTCTTGGCCGCTACGTTTCCCTTCAGGCCTGAGGGGAGATTCCTGTTGGACTTCCCTCAGGCGGGTTCTCGCCTCGGGGGGGGGTCCCCTGAGGCGAGGGGTCCCTTGAGGCCCTCAATTCCTCTTCAGGCCCTCGAGGGGAATCGCCTCTCGAGGGTCTCGCCAGGCGGTGACGCCTGGTCCTTAGTTGTTTCGTCTGATGGGCCCGCGTGCGAGGCCTGGGGGTATGGGCTCTCCATACCCCAGTTCTCACTGGGCCGACAGTAGCCCCCGGGCCCATGATGGGCACGACTGAGCCCATGGGCTTAGGCGAAGCGTCGTGGGCACTTAGTGCCCAGCCGGCCCGAGCCACGCGGCACCCGGGCGGTTAACAGACTCGCACGATCTGGGGCGCGAGTCGTGGGGGTCCCACCACGCCCCGGTAACTGCTCCTGGAGAGGACATAAAGCCCGAGCGTTGCTGCGTAGAGCCGTTACCGTTTCCAGTTCTTCCCGCAGAAGTTTTCGCTCCTCAGTGCTCTCCGCCTCCGCTCTTTCCTGCGAATCTCCCATCTTCGTCTCCGCCAAAACTGAAGTCCTCTTCGATGGGCCCGGTGAAGAGCAAGGCCGCAGCGGGATCTTCTTCACGGGCGGCGGCCATGGAGGTAGTGCGGGGCGCGGCACTCGAGGGGGCGCGCACTGATCTTCAGGCTCTGGGGAAGATCCGTCACTTGGTTGCGGGGCCGACCAACGAGCACGGCGCCAGCAAGCTTCAAGTGGCCCGGTTCGGGAGATTCCCTCCAGGGTTCTATCCCATCTTTCTCCACGCCATCACCGCTGGGCTGGTGCCGCCGTACTCGCCTTTCTCTGAGGCAGTACTGGAATTCTACCAAATTCAACTCCTCCATCTTCACCCCATCTCCATACTCATTTTGTCCATCTTCGCCTATCTTTGTGAGGCTTATTTGGGCGTGCACCCCTTGGTGGCGCTCTTCAGGACCTTCTACTCGCTGCGGTGCATGGCAGCTGGCGAAAGGACACGGTGCGTCTCCTTCCGTATCGCGGACGGCATGGGGAACGTGTACATTCCCATGTCCTGGAGTGGGGATAAGCCTGTCACAGCCCTGCTCAAGAAGGTGGGCGACTTTCGCCAGAAGTGGATGCTCATTGGCGTTTCTTCGGCCTGCGTGTTCCTGGATGTCCCGGAGGCGCCGCCCATGAAGAACTCGCACTAGTGCAAGGCTGTTCTCCGCGTTGCGGATAATGCTCACTTGGAGGGGCGTTTGAGATTCCTCCGCGAGGAGGGTCTCACTGGTCAGATGGTCTCACTGGTCAGATGGTCACTGGTCAGATGGTCGATGGCACGCCGCATCGCCCCCCTCCAGGCGCACTCGAAGCCGATGTGGATGTATGCTGGCCCTTCTGACCCAATGCGGCTTCATCCGGAAGACTTGGACTCGGACGTGGTCGACACAATTCTAAACATCCTCTTCGCCAGTCCGGATGTGACTGGGAAGGTCGCCGGCTCCGTGCGTCCTTTGCATCAGCTTTCCCTGAGTGACCGCGCGGACATCCTGGACGGAATGCCAGACTTTACTCCTCGCGGTCTGGCGAGCATGATGGACCAGGAGTTCGCTCCGCCGTCACGGGCAGTCGTTGGTGTTGACTCTTCATCCACCTCCCGTGCCTGGAGCGGCGAGGAAGAGGCCGCGACAGGAGGGGCGTTCCCTGGGAGGTATGAGCCCTTCACCGACGAGATTTGCGACATTTCGTCGGGTGATGACGACGCCTTCGTTGTGGCGCCTTCGCGCCTCGTGGAGGAGGCGTCTGAGGCAGGGTCGGCCTCTGAAGCACATGCCTCGCCTGGGAGGCTCGAGCCTCGCACCAAGGCGGTGGTGGATCGCTCTGGGGTGAGGCCCTCCGACATCCCCTCAAAAAGGAAGGTGGCGTTGCCTCTGGAGGAGTCAGGCGCCAAGCCCACACCTTCGTGGCGCTCTCCCGGCCTGTCGTGGGTCGACACCGGTGCTTCTCATCCATGGTGAGTATTCCCCCCCACTTGGTCGTTTTTGGCTTTGGTTGTCCCCTCTGCTCCGCCTTCTCTTGAACCACCTTCTTTGGGTTTTTTGCCAGCGATCTGGTGCCCGCGAAGCATCGCAGGCTTCGCGAGGCAGCAGAGGTGAAGAGAGCCGCAGCTGCGGCGACGGCTGACGAGCCTTCGAGGCCTCTGGAGGCACCCGCTTCAGGCCCAGTTGAGGAGGCGCCTCTGGAGGGAACGGCCGTGCCTCTAGTGGGGGCGGCCGAGCCTCGAGCAGAGGACGTCGTGCCCTGCCAGGAGGCTTATACACCGCCTCCTGAGCCTCTGCTAGTGCACCGCGCGGGGGATGCGGTTCCTGCGACACCTCGCGCTCCGACTCCTCCAGGCACGGCTGCGCCACCACGCGAGGCGACTTTGCTCCGCACGCCGCCGTCACCGTGCGCATGGGCGCAAACGCACGCGTCACCCCCACCACTCTCGCCCGCGGCCCCCTTGCCACCTCTGGAGGGAGCGATCGAGGCGCCGGCAAGCGCAAGTGCGGTCGCAGGAGGAGGTGCTTCCTCGCCTGCTCGCTCTGCCGGAGAAGACGAGCGCCTTACTGGCTCGAAACTCGAAGCGGAGGCAGGTGCGGATGAAGGCGGAGGCGCGCCCAGCCCCCGAGTTCAACCTGGGGTTGGGCCCACAGGACCGGACGCCGCGGCCGGGCCCTCGTCTAGCCAGGAGCTGGTTCTCTGAGGCTGGGATTGGAGCGCGGGGCGCCGCGAGGTGGCGTTTGGCCTTGTGCGGGAGTCCTTGGAGGGCCTGGAGGCCCACCTTGCCCTCGGCGACATACGGCTCGCCCAGCAGCAGGAGGAGCTTGCGAGGTCCTGGGCGTCCTTCCATGTGGCCGTCGAGGCGCGCCGGCGGGAGGACTTAGCGCTGCAGGCAGCCCGCGAAGAGGCCGTCAGCTTTGCCAAGGAAATCCGCGACAGGGCCATACGCGATGCCGCTGAGCTCCTTGAGCCCCTCAAGGCAGAGCGCGACGCCGCTGCGGAGCTCCTGCGAGAGGCCACGGCCGAGTGCGAGGAGATGGAGGGCTCGCTGGCGCAAAAGCGCCAAGAGCTGGGCCGGTTGGAGTCCCAGCTGCGTTCTGCCCACCAGGCCGCGCATGCCGCTCTGGAGGAGGACCACAAGAGCTTGGTCGAGCGCGATCGGCAGCTGGCCCTCAGGGGGAAGGAGCTGCAGTGGCGCGAGGAGCAGCGTCTCCAGGCGGAGAAAGACTTGGCTGCCCAGCGCGAGGCCCTCGAAGCGCGCGAGGGAGGCCTGGCGCAGGCGATCTCGAAGTTTGACGAGCACGTCGCTGCTCAGAAGCGCTCTGACGAGCGCTCGGAGCGGCGCTTCGCCAAGAAGACGAGGGCGGCGCAGAGGGCCCTCGCGGAACACGAGAGACATCTCCGTAGGTCCCTTCTTCAGAAATATCGCGCTCGGCTGCGGAAACAGGAGGACCTCCTCAAGGCCTAGTATGCTGCGGGCGCTCAGCGGCTTGCTGAGCTCGAGAAGGCCAATTCCAAGCTGGCGCGCCGATTTAAGCGCGCCAAGGCCGGTCGGCGCCGAGCGGAGGAGGCTCGCGACGAGGCGATTCGAGGCGCTGGCCCTTCGTCCAGTGCGTCCACGATGCAATGCGAGCGTCTATTTGAAGCGCTGGTTGTGCGCGGCGGCGAGCTTGCGGCGCGGCTCGGTGCGGACGCGCCGTGCCCCGGGACCGGAAGCCACGACGACACTGCCTTGCTCTTGGCCTATTTTGACCAGCTCTTCGCAGCGCTGGAGGGTCCCGCCGCCGAGCTTCGCGAGGTGATCGAGGACGAGAGCAGGCAGCTTTTGGGGGTGGTTGTTGATCGCATCTTCACCAACATCAAGCTCCTCGTGCCGGACTTCGAACTCCTCTTGGTGACCGAAGCCGCTCATGGCGAGGTCGCGCAGCGCGTCTCGTCTTCCCTCCGCGAGCAGGTGGATGCTTTTTGCAACCGCTTCAGACGTGCGGAGCCTGCGCCGGACTTCAGGGAGGAGGCTCGCTCCGCCGAGGTTGACGATGGTGCCGCGGAGAATGCTAGGAGTGGTGCTGCTTCCCCCTGATCCCTTCTTGACTGCGCCTGCGGGCGCTAGCATCTGTAATAGATGTGTGCTCAGACAACTTGAGACTTTTGGTCATGTAATATACTCTGAAATGTTGTTTGAATCTGAGCTTGTCTGCCCCTCGTGAGGTCTCTTTGGACTCAACTTCATGCCTATTTGTTCTCTGCATCGTTAGGTCCCATCTCTTCGTGCCATGACTCCGCCGCCTCGGTATGCAGGAGCAATGACTCCGCAAGGCCGGGGGGAGTTTAGGCCTAGGAGAGGTAAGAGCCTTGAGTCGCGATGCTCAAGTGCCCCCCTTAGACGTGCGAGTAGTGCATGAAGCGTAAGGGAAAGCGAAGTCGCTCGAGGGGCAAAGACGCGCGCTAGGGAGAGAAAAGCGCTCTTAAAGCGTGGGTGCGTGACTTAGCGTCTCGAGGTTTTCGTCCTGCGAAGGCTTTTCGCCTGGCGAGGTTGCCCACTTGAGGGGTCGCTCCTGGGGAGGCTTTTTGCCTGGCGAGGTTGCCCACTTGAGGGGTCGCTCCTGGGGAGGCTTTTTGCCTGCGAGGTTGCCCACTTGAGGGGTCACTCACGGATGCCCCTTCAGGCTCGTGGGGGAATTCTTCCCTGCAGGTGTTAGAGGGGCGAACCCAAACGCTGAAACACGGTTCAAGGGATTCGTGCGCGTTTATAGGTCCCCTCAGGTGTTCCTTGCGAGGAGAGTAAGTACCAAGGTCCTCTGTAGAGATGGCGTGTTTGTGGGATCTTGCCCTCCAGCCAGAGCTCGGACTCTTGGATTTTGCAGTGCTGCTGGTGTGTCATTTGAGGCACTGGCATCGTACTCAGCCCCCGCTCGTGAGGTACGCATGTGGAGAGATATAAGCGCACACTTCAACAATAGTAATGCGTAAATAAAACCCCCAAAAAAACATCTCTACAGACCTCTTCAAGGTATGCGGCCATCAGCCTCTTGGTTTTCCTTTCTTGGGATGTGCATGAGCTCCATTCCCCTGAAGTTCTTCTCCAGCCTACGGATCTCTTCAAGGTATGCGTCCATGTGGTCGTCCTTAGGCTTGTAGCTTTTGTTAGAGAAGTTGACGAGCAGCTGGGAGTCGCCCTTGATGAGTATGTGCTTGACGCCCAGGGCGATTGCGGCTCGCAGGCCAGCAAGCAGCCCTTCATACTCGGCGATGTTGTTGGATATCTTGTCGATTCCGAAGCATAGCTGGACTGCGTAATACAACTTGTCGCCTTTGGGTGAGGTCAAGACTACGCCTGCCCCACCGTGTTGACAAGCGAAAGCTCCGTCAAACTTCATGGTCCAGTGGCTGGGCATTGCGGCTCCAGGGGGCTCGTGCTCTTCTCCCCAGGGCTCTTCAGGGGTTGGGTCAGTCCATTTGGCGACGAAGTCTGCCAGCGCTCTTCCTTTGATTACCCTTGTGGTATCGAAGCGCAAATTGAATGGATGTAGCTCGATGTTCCATCCTGCGACACGGTCTGTGGCATTTGGGTTGCGCAGAATTTGCTCCAGGGGGAAGGAGGTGACCACCGTGATGGGGTGCCCCTGGAAGTAGTGTCGCAGCTTTCTTGAGGCGATGAGGAGTGCGAGGAGAAGTTTCTGCTGCATCGGGTACCGCTCGCGAGCATCACGCAGTACTTTGCTGACGAAGTAAACTGGATGCTCGACGAGGGTAGTTTATGTTGCCTTGGCGCCTTTCGCCTGAGGTGGCCCAGCTTGGCCCTCGAGGGGGTTGGCTTCCAGGGGCTTGCCCTTGGCCTCGAGGGATTCGGCCTCGAGGGGCTTGGCATCGAGGGACGTGGCCTCGAGGGACTTTGCCTCGAGGGACTTGTCCTCGAGGGACGCGGCCTCGAGGGACTTCGCCTCGAGGGGCGTGGCTCTGTAGTCCTCCTCCTGGGCCTCGATGGTGTTATCCTCTTGAGGCTCCTTAGGCCCTTGAGGCTTTGGGCCTGGCGGTGGGTTTGTGAGGACTGCCCTTTCGTCTAGCTCCTTGTCAGGAGGCTTTTTCTTTGGAGTGGTTGCACTCTTCTTGTGAAGTACAGGCTCCTCTCTTTCCACCACAAGGACATCACTAGCTGTTTGTGGGGTAGCTGACAAGTACAGCTTCAGGTGCTCGCCAGGCCTTGGGGCGACCATTACAGGTGGGCTGGCCAAGTACTTCTTCAAGTCCTCAAATGCTTTTTCAGCCTTAGGGGTCCACTTGAAAGTGCCCGTTCTTTTCATGATCTTGAAGAACGGCAGGGCTCTTTCACCGAACTTGGAGATGAATCGACCCAAGCTGGCCATGCAGCCTGCCAGGCGTTGCATGTCCTTGAGCCTGCGTGGAGGTTGCATGTCTTCTATGTCCTTGATTTTTTCTGGGTTCGCCTCTATGCCCCGATGAGACACGAGGAACCCAAGCAATTTGCCTGAAGGTACTCCAAAGACACACTTGGCGGGGTTGAGCTTGATGTTTACCTTGCGCAGGCTGGCAAAGGTTTCTTCAAGGTCTCCAAGAAGAGTATTTCCTTCTCGCGACTTCACGACGATGTCATCGACATATGCTTCGGCGTTTCGCCCCATTTGCCCGCCCAGGGCTATCCTCATCAACCTCTGGAAAGTGGCTCCGGCATTTTTGAGGCTGAAGGGCATGCAGACGTAGCAATACACACCGCATGGGGTGAGGAAAGCCGTCTTCTCCTCATCCTCTTTAGCCATCTTAATCTGGTGATAACCAGAGAAGGCATCGAGGAAACAGAGGAAGTCGCAGCCTGCCGTGGAGTCCACGATCTGGTCGATTCTGGGCATGGGATAAGGGTCTTTGGGGCAAGCCTTGTTTACGTCAGTGTAGTCGATGCAGAGGCGGCCTCCGCCGGCGGGTTTTGGGACTACCACGCCGTTGGAGAGCCACGTGGGGTGCGCGACTTTGCGAACGACTTTTGCCGCTTTGAGCTTCTCGACCTCCTTGACGATGAATGCTTGCTTCTCGGGGGCTTGCTTTCTTGCTTTTTGCTTCACAGGGCGCGCGTTTGGGCACACGGCCAAGTGGTGCTCGATCACCTCCCTCGGTACACCAGACATATCTGACGGTGTCCACGCGAACATGTTAGAGTTTGCCTGGAGGAAGGCGACGAGCGCGCTTTCCTATTTGGGAGGCACCGCGGCGCCAATGGTGACGCTAGCCCCCGAGCCTTCAGCCCCCGAGCTACTGGGTCTCAGAAAGATTTTCTTGGTAGCAGCTGCCTCCTGGGAGAATAACTGCTTCTTCTTCTTCTTGGGCCTCTCGAGGGACTCCAGGTCCTCTTCTGCGGGGAAGGCCATGGCGGCAGTCTTGTAGGCCGTCTCAACGGCGCGCGTAGCGTCTAAGACATGCCCACGAATGGTGATCGTGCCAGCGCTGCCAGGGATCTTGACCATGTTGTACGCATGGTGCGTGACGGCCATGAACTTCACAAGCGCGGGGTAGCCGAGGATGGCGTTGTACGGCAGGCCGATGTGTGCGACGTCGAAGTCGATGTGCTCGGTGCGGTAATTTTCCTCGCTCAAAGGTGACGGCAAGACTGACCTGGCCTAGAGGCTCAATCGAGCCGCTGGTGACCCCCGTGAAGGGCCTCGAGGGCATGAGCCGCTCGTAGGGCACTTGAAGCGCTTCGAACGTATCTATGGAGATAACGTTCAGGCCTGCTCCGCCATCGATAAGCGTCTTGGAGACGGCCACGTTGTCGATGGTTGGGGAGCAGACCAGCGGGAGGGTTCCAACAGTCTTGGTGGACTTGGGGTGGTCCTGAGCGTCGAAGGCGATGGTTTACTGCGACCACTTGAGGGGCATGGATGTTTCCGCGCTTGGGAGGGCGGCGTTGAGCTCGCGGGCGAACTGCTTGAACTGGTTGTTCGACTTTGGCGCCTGTGCCCCCCCCGAGGATGCAGGAAATGGCGCCTCTCGGGGCTTGGTAGCCGCCATATTCCTCGTCCGGGAGGTTGCCGTTCTTTTCTGTGGCGTTGGCTTGATTTCCAGATGGTTTCTGGTAGCCGCCCTTGCGTCCGCTCCCGCGGTAGCCACGGGCTCGACCGCGGCTGCCACTGCCTTCTGCTTGCTCGCGCTCCTTGCTCAACCTTTTGAGGTCGTAGCAGGACTCCGTAGAGTGGCCGCGCCTGTTGTGGTAGATGTAGAAGGGGCGGTGATCATCTTGCCTCTCTCCAACCTCGGGGGGGGTCGCTGCGGGTGCCTTTTGTGTCAGGCTCTGCCGCGAGAACTGCGGTGGCCTTGCGCTTGGGCTCCTCCTTCTTCTTCTGGCTCTTGGACCCCTCAGCATGATCATCCCCTCTCGAGGACATCTTCATGAAGAGTAGTCCCTCTTGAGCCTTGGCGCACTTGTCTTCCATATCGAACAGCTTGACTACAGTGGTGAGCTTGTCGTGGATGCCCAGCTTCTCGAGCATCCTGCTGTTTGTGACGCCCTCGCGGAAGGCGGCGATGACTTGAGTGTCAGGGATGTTCGGGATCTTGTTGCGCACTTTGCTGAAGCGCTGGATATACTTGCGGATCGTTTCATCCTTCCTCTACACCACGGCGCGTAGATCGTTGTGGGTGAGGGCGCGCTCGTACGTCCCCTTGAAGTTGGAGACGAACTGCTTGCAGAGCTCCTCCCAGGAGTTCACAGAGTCCTCCGGGAGGTTCAGGAGCCACGACAGCGCAGAGTTGCGAAGCGCGTGGGAGAACCAGTTGGCCATGACCTTGTCGTCTCCTCCCGCGGCTTGGATGGAGGTGGTGTAGAGCTGCAGGAACTCGATGGGGTTGCTGGAGCCGTCGTAGCCCTTGGGAAGAGCCGGCCTGAACTTCTGCGACCAGACCACGCGACGCAGAGAGCGGCTGAACGCCATGCAGCCTGAGGTGTATGTGGCGACCCCGTGCTGAAGCGCGCCGCGGTTCTGCTGCCCCGCGTGGACGAGCTCCTCCACGAGTCTGTTCTGGCGGTCTCGCTAGAGCTCCATCCCCACACGAGCGTCGGGCGCGGTGCGCTGCACGATTAAGCAATCGTGCGGGGAGGATGCGTGCGAAACAGCCCTTTGCGCCGCAGCCGGTGCAGGGCCCGGAGGTGGCGGAGGCGCATTTGTTGCGACGGAGCGGGGCGCGTCGTGGCGATGCCGACGAGGTGGTTGAGGCGTTGGAGCCACTGCTCGTGGGCCTCCGCGGTGGGCTGGTAGCGGAGCAGCTCTTGCGCCATGAGCAGCGCGGTGTGGGGCGCACGGTCTGTCCTTCCCGGGCCCGAGATGCTGCGGTGCGGCGTCAGGTGGAACGACTGCGCGTCCTCCTGGTGCTCGGCGTCGTGCTCTGATGCCTCCGCGTGAGGGCCAGAAGGGACATGCTCCTCCTGGCGGGGTCGGCCCCGCCGTGCGCGGGTGGTCGCGGCACCTGGGGGCGCGCGAGCTCCTGCGGGCGCGCGTCGGTTGGTACGGGCGACGCGGGTGGTGCGCGTGTTCACCATGGCGCGGAGAAGAACTCGAAGGTTGTTGACGCGCCTCAATCCCCTACCTGGCGCGCCAAATGTCGGGTTATGACTCCCAGGAATCGGGGGTAGTCACTTCCTGAAGTGTAGTTCGACAGGGGATTGAACGCGGAGGTCTAGACCCTCAAGTGGCTCCGCGACGTTGCTCGCCGGACCCAAAGAAGACGCACACCCGACCACGGAAAACACCGTCCTTTACCCAGGTTCACGGCCCTCGTGAGGAGGTAAGACCGTTACTCCTGCTTGTCCGTATTAATGTGAAAGGTTACAGTACAATTGAGCTGGCCGGAAGCCCCCTTGAGGCAGTTCTTGCCTGGGGAGGGAACCGATGATCTTCTTCCTTCTCCGGCGCTAGGCTAACCTAACCAGAGTTGCTAGGGTTTACAAGGGTGTTGTGTGCGCAAAGGGCCAACCTTTACTACGATGGATGCCTCCTCTCTTTTATAGGCGCCTCGGGCCTTCTCCTCCGGCTTGGCCTTCAAGGTGGCTCCCACATGCCAGTGGCAGTGCGGAGCACGAGTCCACTGCGCTCCATCCGTCCATGGACTCGGTCCATGGTTGATAAGGTGGAGCCGTGGCCGACAGGCGGCCGACCGCGCGGTACGATTAGCGCAGCGGGCCGTCTCTGAGGTGGAGCCCACGATGACGATCTCCGTTGGAGGGTTGCGCCGTCCACCCGCTTTATTACCAGAGTAGAAGGTCCTCACAGCTGCGCAGCAGGCGGAGCGGCTTTGTTGACCACTTTATCGCCAGGGACAGCGACGGAGGTGTGTGCGTCCCTGCATGAGCGTGGCAGAGATCACGTGCGCCCTGTCGTGCTTTCTTGGCCGCTACGTTTCCCTTCAGGCCTGAGGGGAGATTCCTGTTGGACTTCCCTCAGGCGGGTTCTCGCCTCGGGGGGGGTCCCCTGAGGCGAGGGGTCCCTTGAGGCCCTCAATTCCTCTTCAGGCTCTCGAGGGGAATCGCCTCTCGAGGGTCTCGCCAGGCGGTGACGCCTGGTCCTTAGTTGGTTCGTCTGATGGGCCCGCGTGCGAGGCCTGGGGGGTATGGGCTCTCCATACCCCAGTTCTCACTGGGCCGACAATGTTCTATGTTTTTCTTTTCACAAATAGTATGTTCTATACATAAAACATCCCTATATAAGCCCTTTGTGTGTTGGTGAGGCGCGCTATTGTACACACAACTAATCAAATATCCCGACTTATGTGTCTATTATATCGATGTACTTTTACCATTGTAAAATTTGTATAAGCCTTTTTAGTTGTTTCTAGATATAAGCCTTTTTAGTTTTTTAGGGATCACTATATTTTATATTTTGTTGTGTTGATTCGCACCACTCCTTACGTACATAGAACTCACCTCATGGGCAACACACACCAAACTCATAGTACATATAGATTACATAGATCATAGGGTACGGAACACACACACACATAATACATATAGATTGACACAACAAAATATAAACACTACATATAGATCGTTTTCTTGGCCGCCTTCACTGCTCCTCCACCAGCTCCACCGTCTTCTTTGGCGCCGTCTCTTCACAGCTCCTCCTCTAGCCCATTCTCGCCATGGTAGTACGGGAGGCAGTGCATGCGGTTGGCAGTAGGGAAGATGCTCTCGAAGTCGGTGTGGATGTTGTAGGTGGTGAATTTGACCATCTCGCACCCACACCAAAACACCCTGCCGAGCAGATAGTACGCATCAAACTTGTTGGTGAAGTGGACGACAAGCCCTAGCAGTGGAGCATGGGCGTGTGCACGTTGTTCCTCGAGGAGGAACATGATAGGTGAGCCCGGCGTGAGATAATGAAAGCCCGCAAAAAGGAAGCCCTCGGCGAGCTCGCGAGAACCCCTCCAGCGTGAGAACGCCCACACATGGAGCGAGGACTCAACGACCTTCGTGGGGGGTACCGCAACTCCGGCACGGTGGGTAGCTCCTGGAAGGTTGGGGCGTTGAACTGCATCGTCTTCGGCTCTTGGCGTCGCTGCGTGTTTGCTTTGTCTTTTGGGGAAGAAGAGAAGGGAGAGGCGCAAATGGATGTGTAGAAGAGGCATCCGAAGGCGGTTTAAATAGCCGGGGGAGAGGAAGAGGCGTCGTACGTGAATCGATGTGACGACCGTGCGAAACGATGACCCGTTTCTGAATCGAGTCTACGCGTCTGCGAGCGTGCGTGACTCTACGCGTCAAACGAAGCATTAACTGAATCGAGCGTGCTCGTCTGCGGTACGTGAATAAGCGATGCTGGCGGCTGCATGGGACGGTGCGATAGGGACGGAGGCAGCGGGTGCGTGAAGCGATGCGTGCGTGCCGGCGCGCATGCATGTGGTAGCAGGTCAACACATGCATAGCAGGCTCCCATGCATAAAAGGCTACTAATTTTATCACCAACAAATTAGACGGCCCGTCCTACGAACACAGACACGGCCCAACCAGCAAAGCCCCACTCGTCACCAGAGTCGAGCGGCCCCACTTGTCAACAAAGTCGAACCCACTCGTCAGGTCCGAACGCGGCCCCACTCGTCAGGTCCAACGAGCCCCACTCGTCCACAAAGTCGAACCCACTCGTCAGGTCCGAACGCGGCCCCACTCGTCACGTCCAACGAGCCCCACTCGTCCACAAACTCAAACCCACTCGTCAGGTCCGAACGTGGCGCCACTCGTCAGGTCCAACGAGCCCCACACGTCAACAAAGTCGAACCAACTCGTCAGGTCCGAACGCAGCCTCACCACTCGTCAGGTCGAACGAGCGAGTCAACACAGCCTAGCGCGGTCAGAGTTAGCGGTCAAGACGGCAAACGACCGCTATGAGTATTGTGAGAGTTTCGGCTAAGGAAGTGGGGAAAAGTGAGCAAGAGTTTCGAGCGTGGGGAAAAGGGAGCTCAAATTACGACTTTGGGGGCACAGGAGTTATAAGCCCCTACATCTTTATGCTTTTGCATTTCACAAAGTTCAACAAAATTATTTAGATGGACAACAGCATCGTCGGTACTAACACCAGAAAATTGCTCTCTCATAACAAGGTTTAACCAAGCAGGTTTTATTTCAAAGAACTCTGCTTTAGAAGCAGATGGAGCAATAGGAGTGCATATAAATCATTATTATTAGCAATTTAAAAGACAAACCGAAATAAAAATAATAACTAAACCGAAATAATAAATAACAAACCGAAATAAAAATAACAATGCAAGTAACTAATTATTTTGTATTTTTGATATTAAGCAAACAAGACACTAAAAATAAACTAAGCAAGACAATAACAAAATAAAAAGATTGGAAGTGAGAGACTCCCCTCGCAGAACAGATCTAGCCAGAAAAATGCTTGATGCACCGGTGAGGTGCTGTTGGGAAACCCCAAGAGGAAGGTATGAAGTAATGCAGCAACATGTTTCCCTCAGTTGTGAAACCAAGGTTATCGAACCAGTAGGAAACTAGGAATCTTCTCGAGGTGGCAACGGCGCCAGAAAAGTGCTTGCGTGTAGTTGACGTGGAACCTGCACACAACACAATCAACGTATTTTGCCCCAACTTGACAGTGAGGTTGTCAATCTCATTGGCTTGCTGTAACAAAAGGATTAAACGTATGTGTGGATGATGATGTTTGTGAAGGGAATATGCCCTAGAGGCACTTAATAAAGATAGTTTATTAGTCATATTCCAATTGTTCATTATATGTTTTATACCATGCTATAACTGTATTAAGCGGAAACATTAATACACGTGTGGTAGATAAACAACCAGGTCCCTAGTTGCCTCTGCTAAGACTAGTTTCATTGCGCGATTGATGATCGAGGTTTCCCGATCATGAGACTTGGCGTCTGTCGGCAATGGAGTCATATCGTTAGGTGGAATGATGTGATGGACTTACCCATAATTTGTAGGACGTAGTCATTACGCCTTTGACCGTGAGACCAACTCTTATTGTTATTCCTGGAAGATACTTTGATCGCACCAAACGTCATATCTTATGAAATGTGACAATAACGGTGATACTTTTGGGTATCGGAAAGGTGTAGTTGAGACGAGGGGTCAAGAGCGGGATTTGTCAGTCCGTATAGCCGGATGGATACTCTAGGGCCCACTCGGTGAGATTATGTCAAATGAGTTTGCAAACATGTGACTAGGTCACCAGCTGACATAATATCACAGACGAGTAGAAGATAGTGTTGTCGGTAACGAGATCATGCTAGATACGGAGATATCTATGAACGATGCTCGGACACACTAAGTATCGCTATGGCAAAAGGTTTAAGACTCGACGTCCAGGTTTGATAGATGAAAGTCATTCGTTATATCACAGGGGTTGATTCATGGGGTCCAGGCCTACGAGTTAATCATTGATCAGAGAGGAGTCTCGATCATGTCAATTATTATATCGAACCGCTAGGGTAACACACTTAAGTGGTTTCAACAAGACAATCGGAAAGGAAAGAGATCACCGGGAACGTCCCGGGAATGGTCCGATGGAGATCGGGCAGCGACGAAATAGTTTTCGGAGCTAGAATAAATTATATATAATATGTTTGATATTAATTAGTGTAATTAATATTTAAATATGATTTTATATATTTATTTTCGAATTTTTAAAGGCTGATTTCCCTAAATGGGCCTTCTGGTTGAAAGAAGGCCCATGAGGGGGCAAAGTCCCCCCAGGGCTTCGGATTGGATGGGGGCCGGCCTAGGTGGGCCAAATGGGGCCCACCTAGGGCCGGCGCACCAGCCTTGGCTGAATCAGGCATGTGGGATAGTCCCACATTGCCTGGCTGGCAAGGTTGGCTCCCCCCGGGAGCCTTTATATAGAGGGGCACCCCTGGCCTTTTAATTCAGCCAATTAATTCTCGATTTCTCCTCGATCTCGTGATTCCCTTTGTCGGAGTTGCGCAGAGGAGGATGAGAGATCTCTTTTCACCATAGCCCGATGCCGCGCTGCTGGTGTTCCGGTCCAAGTCTTCCGCTGCTCGTCCTGGAGTGGAGCTTCGGAGGCCGTCGTTTCCACCTTATGTGAGTAACACCATGCGAGGTGCTGCGCTAGCGGTACTCGGAGGCCTACTTCCTCCACCCGACCTCGAGGTCATCTTCATCGTCTTCATCGCGCCGAGTTCTTTTGCGACCTAGAGGTCGGCTTTGTCGGTCTTCATCGTCAACGCTTGTGCGGGAGCGTAATCCCCGCTATTCGGTCTACGAGGGTATGTATTCCGATATCCGCCGTACTTCTATATCTGCATAGTATAGATCCTGGCTGTTTTAAGCATATCGTTGCTAGGAAATTTTTTGTTTTCTGCCTACGATCCCCTTCAGTTTGTTTGCAGAGAATGAAAGTAACAGGATTGCAGTAGGATTGTTTATCAGTTTAAAGAAAAGGACCGGGGTCCACAGTTCACTAGTGGTGTCTCTCCATAAATAATAATTACATACATGCGGGTAAACAAATTACAGTTGGGCAATTGACAGAATAAAGAAGTGCATAATGATGCATATACTATAGTTACGATGTCTAGTGTGTGATTTATTTGGGCATTACAACGATATACATAGACCGTTCCAACCACATCTATGACTAATAATCCACCTTCCGGTTAGCATCCGCACCCCTTTCAGTATTAAATTGCAATCAACAGATTATTGCATTAGGCAATGTGTGTAATAAAGTAATACCAATACCCTTAGATAAAGTACTACTGTTTTATCCCTAGTAGCAACAGTACATCTACAATCTTAAAACTAGCTGTCACCACCCCAAATTAAATAGAGACATGAACCTACTATCGAGCATAAATACCCCCTCTTGGAGTCACAAGCATCTACTTGGCCAGAGCATCTACTAGCAACGGAGAGCATGCAAGATCATAAATAACGCACTCACAAGATATATTATGAAGCAATAACATAGTACTCAATATTCATCGGATCCCAGCAAACACAACATGTAGCATTACATAAAGATGATCTTGATCATGATAGGCAGCTCACAAGATCTGAACATGGTAGCACAAGAGGAGAAGACAACCATCTAGCTACTGCTATGGACCCGTAGTCCAAGGATGAACTACTCACGCATCAGTCCGGAGGCGGGCATGGTGATGTAGAGCCATCTGGTGATGATTCCCCTCTCTGGCAGGGTGCCGGGAAGAGCTTCTGAACCCTCCCGATCTAGGGTTGACGACGGCGGCGGCTCTGGACTTCGTGGAGGAAAAAGGTGTGCGCTCTAGGTCTTGTAATTCTGGGGGGGTATAAGTAGGCGAAGGGGCAAAGGCGGTGGAGCCACGAGGGCCCCACGCCCCTTGCTCGCGCGGTAGATGGGGGAGCCGCGCCGGGAGGGGGTGTGGGCCCCTCGGGTTCTTCCTCCGTGACTTCTTCGGTGTTCTGGAACTTTCCGGGAAAAATAAGAACTTTGACGTTAAGTTTGTCCAATTCCGAGAATATTTCCTTAACAACTTTTCTGAAACCAAAAACAGCAGAAAACAGGCAACTGGCACTTTGGCATCTTGTTAATAGGTTGTTCTAGAAAATGCATAAAATGATATAAAAGTGTATATAAAACATGTCTCAAGTGGCATAATATAAGCATGGAACATAAGAAATTATAGATACGTCTGAGACGTATCATTGAGCTAAGTCGGTTTGGCTGTTGCCAACTCGATTGTTGATACACGATTATATCTACGCAAAGTCTCTAAATAGTGGAAGTAGGAATTAGAGTTTGAGAGTAAAAAGTAGATCGTGTTGATAGGTTATTGTTTGCTTAATATCAATCGGCCTTCACCTTTCACACACACACACACACACACACACACACACACATATATATATATATGGGAAATAGTGGGATGCCCATGGTGATAGCTGCGCACCAGCATCCAACCATCCTTACGCGATATTGAGTGAACTTCCCCGGAGACATTGCAACCTCATAGTTAACAGACATTCGACGGAGCTTGCTATCAACGTCGTAACGATAGAATGAATTCTTACCCACGTCTTTCACGCAACTAGACCGCTAGGCGATGACCCTGCTTTTTTGTATACGGAAAATGAGATTCACGTTGCCACCGTGTAGTGGAGAGAAATCATGCTAGCCATAACTCATCAACACCGTCGGGTGGAAAGAAATCATGCTAGCCATAATTAGTGTGGAGTGAAATAACGCCGTGTTGGACGGTAGCGTTATTTCACGGTCCGCATGGTTGATTTGTGATGGACGGTAGCGTTATTTCACGGTCTGCATGGTTGATTTGTGATGGACGGTCGCGTTATTTCACGGTCTGCATGGTTGATTTGTGATGGACGGTAGCGTTATTTCACGGTCCGCATGGTTGATTTGTGATGGACGGTCGCGTGTTTTCATGGACACCGGTTGGCAGCATTATCATGGGAAGCTTGGAAGCCCATGCCCCGCGTAAATGATGTGCTGCACCGCGTATATGACATGCTCCATCATAGGAAACGGCTTAACGAATCGTTTGACGCCACCGTGAACGAAACTTCTCTGCCTGCTCGTCCTTCCAGTGCTCTGCTTATCAAACTTACTCTACTCCCCATATCCTACGGTAGCCAACATATGCGCAGCTATCCCCGTGGGCAGGAAATCCGCATTATATATATATATATATATATATATATATATATATATATATATGTGTATACTATGTAGATACCTTGGAAATGCATACCCAAAGTCATATATACCTCATACATATCTAAGAATTACATACCCAAAAAAATTGTGTGGTCTACATACTTAAAACTTGCCGTATTCCATACGGGAGTATGGGCACCAGGGAGCACCTGTTAATTTACCTATTGAAATGACCGAGATGGTAACCTAGAGGGGGGGTGAATAGGTTTCTACAAATTTTACTTTTCTTTTCACAAGTTTTAGGCTATGCGGATAAATAAGATGTACCTAACAACTAGATGAAACAACCTATATGATGAAATACAATACTTCAAGCACGAAGGCTATCACAATTAAAACAACAATAGTGAAAGAGCTCGGATAGAAATAACCGAGGCACGCGGAGACGAAGATATAACCCGTGTTCCTTCTTTTGAAGAGAAGTACGTCACGTTGGAGAGATGCGGGATACCACGAAGGACACCCGAGCGCCACGAAGGCTCACCTTCTTCTCCTTGAGCCTCTTCCACGAAGAAAGAGCTCAATCCACTATTGGAAGGCCTTGAGGCGGCCTCCGAACCTTTGCAAACTTTTCCGAAGCAAGTACCACAACTCGGAAGCTTCCGGGCGGCCCTAGCCGCCTAGGGTTTCAATAAAACCCAAGAGTAACAAGCAACTTGAGAACTCAAGGGGGAATCACTTTTGGCTCGGTGGAATCAAAGATCCAGACCTCCTCTTGGTTTTCACAAAAGGGATTTGAGTTTGAGTGGAGGGCTAGAGAGATCTTGAAGCTTTCGGAGTCAACAACAATGGAGGAGAGAGCTTGGCCTTTTTTGTGTTTGGAGCTGGTTGACTTACCTTTTGGAGAAGAAGAGGTGGGCTTATATACTTGCCCCTTAAAATCTAACCGATACGCACGAAAAAATGCTCCACCCTGTATGGATCCCGGTATACACCGGACTGGGTACCGGATGGATCCGGAATGAATTCCGGAGTGCAAACCGGCTAGTTCCTGGACTCGCCCGGTTTGCACTCGGAATTGATTCCGGGTCCATCCAGTACCAGATCCGGTATAAACCGGATTCCATACCGGATGACCATTTTCCTGAACATGGTCAATATTTCAAGAGACAAATATATCTAACTCTCTCATATTTTGTGGAGGCTAAGGATGTGTATGAAATGGAATAGTATATAGAGTTGCAAGAGTTCATCCCCAATGAAAACAACAAGTTACCCCTCTTAATAGTGCGGTGATCCTATTGACTCAAGAAGTAAATAGAGAAAGTTATAAACAACACCGTCACTTGATCATCCAAAAATGAGGGGCCTCCAATCTCCAACCATCATCATAAGAGCGGACTAAAACCTGAGAATACACTTTATAGCTAGCATTAGTCCTCACTAACTCGAGTGTCATCTTAACCAAAATCTTAAGTAGGGACATGCCCTTTCAATCTCCACCTTTTTGGTTGAAGATGACAACCGAGTTAGAGCTCAACAAATATGGAATAAGAACTCTTGAAAGATTTCTAAAAGATATAGAGGAGGCTCCCCCTAAATGTATGCACTTGGTAGAACTTAGCTTTTGAATGCAAAGTGCATAGAGATTAACAAATGAAGAGCTCCCACTATATCCTCTAGAAATAACAAGAGGTGATGCAAAGTAAGGATCAAGAGTGAGAGATCAACTTTGGAAAAACAAGCTAGAGAGTGAGCAAGAATAACAAAGACATATGAGTACTCACTAGCTTGGTGTGTGTGACATAAACAAGATATGTAGAAAAAGTAGCACTTCACATGGATAGCTAGTAGAAGATAAACAATTAGGCCAACAAACATAGATATCCATGGATAATAAACACACACTTTTCCAAAGCATGTCCAACACACACAACCATAGAACATAAGATAAGGTAGACACAAGCCATAGAGAACCAAATCCAACAAACGAAGGCTTGTGTCAACAAGGGCAAATCCAAAGGATCCCGCACAACCTAATATGAGGTCAAACTTCTTCTCCCCCTTTGGCATCGAAACACCAAAAAGGGGATAAAAGTGAGACACTAGCGATCCCAACCACTCCTAAGACTAAACATCTTCCTCGGCGGCGTCATCATCATCAGCATCATCATCATCACTGCCACCTGCACCACCAGACGGACCCCAAGCTGTCCACGAAAAGAAGTCATCAACTGGGAACTCCTGCATAGGGATGTCCACGAACGCGCTAGGAGATAACTCGGGACCATCAACAACTGAGATACCAGCAGCCATGCGGTCTTCATTCTGAATGCGGCGACTCTCCTTGGCAAGCTCCTGAGCATTGTGACTGTAAGCATGGTCATCACGGCGAGCTGAAAACATAGAAGTGAAGAACTTCGCGATGCCACTCTTCTTCTTCTTAGACATAGGACGAGCTGAGGAGCTAGCACCAGGAGAAAATGAGGGATCATGTTGTTGCTTAGAGCGAGCCTCAAGAGGAGGAAAGCCCTCAGGAGTAGGACCATCCACAGCAGTAATGGCATGTAGCTCATGCCTAAACATCTCTTGCCCATGGGCAACATTCTTGAAGTTTCCTCCCAAAGCATGCCTAATGAAGAGTTGAAGATAGGCAGAATAAGCAGGAACTCTTCGTGTCATCACACCGGTATAGATCTCCTCATAGATAAATGACACAACATCAATTGGCCTTTGATTCTTGGGCTTGGTGTAGAACATAAGGTTAGTCATGTGCCCACGAAACTTAGTGAGATCACCAGACTTGCTCATGATAGTGTCACGGAATAGGTTAGCAAGATAGCGATACACCGGGTACATCTGAGTGATAGTGTCCATGGTACAGTTCTCCTGTGGAGGAAAGCAGAAAGCAAGAACTTCCTTCACAAACACTTCATCCTTATGAATCTGCCAACCTCCATTCTTGACACCCAAGGCCCTCCTGAGCTCCTTCACACTGCTAGTGACCTTGTTATCTCTAGACATCCATGTCATAGTGCAATCATCATCATTATGAAAGTAAACAGTGCAATAGAATTGCTTCACCAAATCTGGCATGACATACGGAGAGCGAACACACACAATATGCCACAAGTTCATCTTCTCAAGAGTACGACGCACATAAGGGAAATCCCTCTCATGGAGAGAGAAGTGCTCGAGATTGAGAGACTTCTGCGGTACCCAAGACTTCTTGGGGCTGAAAAGAGCATACACATGGTCCCACTGAAGCTGCTGAGTGCGTGTCCAAAACCTAGGATCTCCAATGTTAGTTATTTCCTTCCAGTCACTCACTGGCATTGTCTTCATATCTCCAGTGGGCACAACCTCAGTCTCATCCTCAGACTCAGACCCTGACTCAGACCCATCAGATTCTTCTTCTTGAACAATGTCCACAGAGGAACCACGGCCAGCAGTAGAGCGACCACGGCCACGACCACGGACAGTGCAAGAAGGTGGCAGTGGAACCTTAGCAGTCCTTGACGGGTTCAGCTTCTTGCTTGTCAATTAAACACCCTTGCCCTTGCGACGCCTCTCATGCGTCTCGAGACGGTGACGGCTGTCACCTGTGAATTAGAGCATAGTTGCGAGCATGGGGATAAGTGCACAAGCCACAGGAAGGAAGAATAGATGCAATGAATAGACGTGTCAAGATTTGGATAAAAATTTCGAGTTCAGTTCTCCAGCCGGTACCAGGTCCGGTACAAACCAGACTGGATACCGGATGGATCCGGTACCAGGTTTGGTATGAACCGGAATTTATACCGGATGCAGAACAAAAATTCGAAATCTTAGCTAAATGTTTGAACTCGATTACATCTACTCATTACAGCTAAACTATGACAGGAATCCATGAGCAAAACGACCTTGAGCAACAAAACAAGGTATGAGGGAGGAGGAGGAGAGATACCGGAGGACATGGTGAAGGAAACGAAAATCCCTTCGGTAGAGATCTGTAGGGTTGCGTGTAGGCTACACTAGCGTAAATCAAAATTTTCTACCGCAATACCCAAGAAACTGCTGCAGTTATAGATCACGGGATTACCACTAGACGCGTTGTGCCGTGCCGAAGTCGATGCAGCGAGTTGGGGCAGGGTAGACGTACAATCCTCTCTGATCCCGTCGCTCCCACGTACAGCTCCCATGAACAGCTCCTCTCGTCGGCTCGTCCAAGTACCGCGGATGTAGCACCTCTATCGGTATCCACATGTGCGGCGTGGAGGCACCGCTCGCCGAACTGCTAGGTCCGCGCGGCGGCAGGGGCGTGGGGAGACGGTGGCTGGTGGGTTCTGGTGCGGAATTGGTTAAACCTAATTCGCCCAGCTTCCTCTCCCTTATATAGACCTCCCCATAATGGGCTGAACCAATTCGGCCCAATCTGGAGTCTAAACAGCCCAATTCGGATCTGATCCGAATTATGCTTCCACGGCCTTAAGTGTGTGACCCTATAGGTTCATATACGTTTAGATATGACACGAGTTGTAACATCCCAAATTTCTCAAAAATTTAAAACTTTGCATTCATGCATCATGCATCATAAAAGTATGGCATGGAAAGCACATAAAGAGTAAATTGAATTTTAATCATAAGTTTAAATAAAGTTGTGGTCAATAAAGAGGTTTATTTGAGCTCACTGTAAAAATATGTGTTTTATTATTTTATTTATTTAGTAAAATGATATCAAAAATTTATAAATTAAATTAGCTTTTCAAAACATATTTTTATGATTTTTTCTGAAATGTTTTGATAAGTTTTAAAAATCAAATTGTTTGAAAAAGGATTTAAACAGAAGAGAAAAAAATGTGTCGGCTAGTTGGGCCGACCCCCTTCTGCTATCTACCGCGCGCGCGCGCTGCCTCGGCCCAACGGCCCAGCAAACTAGCCCGCGCTCCTCTCTCATCTCACTGACGGGTGGACCCCACCTCTGACAAACGCGTCTTCAACCTCTGCGCGAAGAACGCAACGAGTCCGAGAATATCTCCGGCGATCCAATCCTCCAAAACCGATTTCGAGTCGATCTTCTCGCCCCCTCTCGCCTCTATTTATACCCCGCTACCCCCGCCCCTCGTTTCCGCCCGAAACCCTAACCCCTACGCCACAGGGCTGCCCGCAATCAGCGTCGGCATCTCGCCAGTTCTGACGCCGTCGAGCTCGCCGTACGGGACCCTACGACCACCCCACACCCTATGTTCTCCTTCCCTCGTTTCCTTTCTTCCTTGCGCATCATTTTGACATGATCTCGTGTCTTGAATCGCAGTCGAACGACGCCTCCGTCCGCGGCCGACGCCGCCGCCCGCATCTTCAACTCCGACGAGGGATCTCCGTCGAACGACGACGCCCCGCAGACCGACGCCTCGCCACCAACCCTTCCTCGACTACCCGCAACGAGTGGTATTGTCCGTTCTTCCTCTCCCTAATTCCTTCGCTCGATCACCGACGTCGGCAATGGCACCGCCGTGACCAGAGAAACTTCGTCACACCGGCGCCGCCCGTCGCTGCGATTAGGAGGAACAGATCTGGTCCGTTGATTTCGTTTAGATCGGACGGTCCGTGTTCGTGATCCACGCGAAGCGGTACGAGCCAATCGGTGCGCGCCGCGTGGCGGCTTTATTAATCTATTTTTGGCAGAATTTAGTAATTAAAAACAGAAATTATGCAAAACTTGTAAAAATCATATCTTTTGATCTGTTCATCCAAATTTGATGAATTTTATATCCACGTGAAGCTCTGCTCGTGTAGTTTAATATGGTTTCATTAGTTTATCCTTTTAGTGCATATTAAATTGCGGAATTTAATTGTTTAGCTTTCGGATATTAAATCTATAACTTAATTAATAAAATTTCTCTCCAAATAAATCCAATTGTTTTAGAGAGTTATTAATGCCCTCTGTCCAGATAGTGCAACATGAGTTTTATTTGAAACTTCTCATAATAGACTTAAAGAAATTGGTTTTAGAACTTAAAACTACTAATATGCTCAATATTGTAAATGATTAAATAAAATATTAAAATATTGATCATTGCATTTTATGCATTAATAACAGAGAAATTAAATTGGTAATTATATGGTCTTATTAAGTACATTGCATATTAAGCATGCATACATATTTTTGTCTTGATATTTTAAGTGTTATGCTTGTGTGTTTATTTAGTGTTATTGTTTGTCTCTAGATTGTGAAGAGGAGGAAGGTCCTTGTGATTGTTATTTTTTGTTCCTCTTGTTACCAAGGCAAGTGACATTCATAATCTATCCTATGTTTTCTATATGCATTATTAGTAGATTTTGAGTAGTATGCATGATAGGGAAATTTTGAACTATCTTATAATGCAAAGTTAGTTTACACTTTGAAAATATCCTAGTAGTGTGTAGCCATCCCTCCCCATGCAGCCACCAAAAGTTTTATTAGATGCTTAGCTATGCTATAAAGGAGTTTACTTATCATGTTATAGAATTATTGCTAAGTGTTAAAAACCTTGAATGCACTTCTTGGTGGAATTGGTTGTTTGGTTTATGTTGAGTGGCTTTTGGGACCATGCTTGTGGTTGTCTTTGCCTAGGATGAATTTCTATTCTACTTAGGGCCATGAGTATGGTGGTTGTCACCCAGAAGCGCACTTGTGGACGGCCACCCAGGAACAAAGAGATTTCTAAGTCCCTCCAAGTTTAGAAGCTTTCCGTGCAGCCTTCTGACAATGGGCTCTGTCTAGAACTACTAAGTTGTGAGAGTGCAACCTGTCAGCTTGACAAGCAGATGTAGAGTTGATAGGTGGAACGGGTCTTGCTAGTATGGTTGCATTCTTCTTCTGAAAGTTCTTGTCTCAATTCTCTCCTTTCCATAATACACTCCGCGTGTATAGGATTTCTCGGACAAATTGAGTCTTAAGGTGAAAGTGCACAACCTCTGCAGAGTCGACAAACTGAGTACTCAGCCGTGTCCCCGGTGATGGACTACTTCGAGCAACTGGACAAGTATGGACGGAAGAATCTCAACATGATTTTCGTAAATTAAAATTTGACTAAGGAAAGAATTATTGGTGCACTTGGGCTTCATCCCTTGGTGCCAAGTCTTTGAGATACAAAAGTGTTTTACAAAAGATAGGAGAAAACTGGCTTTCTGCAAAATAGCCTGCAAACTCCACCAAGCCAAATATGCATATAGAATTAGACTTGTCATAATTTATCCACCATAGTCACTTGCCAATACTTCATTGTATTGACCTCCTACGGGGGCTGCATATTCAAATGTGCAGGTAATTCTGATGAGGAGTAAGTTTGGACTCGATTCTACACCCAACATGTCTGCTTGTGGCGTATGCTAGAAGAGGAGGCCCATTGCTTTTATTTTCGTTGTGAACTCTGAATATTTTAGCTAGTCTTCATGACTATGCACTTTGTAATAAAGCTATACTTGGCTATTTTTGGATCTCGTTGTAGTATTTTGATACTTATGCAATGATACTATATATTTTGTACTGTGGTGCTGGCACTGATCCAGGGACTAGCACATAACACAGGTGTTCCATCTTTATTTAAAAGATGGGGCGCTACAAAATGGTATCAGAGCAAAAGTGTTGCCTGTAGGTTCGAGCCCTTAGGATTGGCTAAGCCTCGTTTTGATCATAATATTACCATCTTTGAAGTATGTTGGATCCTAGCGGCATAGTGGGATGAAGCGGCCCGGGACTAACCTTACATGTCCGCGTACATGAGACCTGTTCCACAATTATAAGTGGCTGGCCGGGTGTCTGTCTCTCTCACTATAGTGAATATCCGACTTACAAAGAGTTGATAGTAGTGTTGATCACCTGTTAGAAAAGAACTTCTTGTTCTCTAAGTACTTAACTACACCACAATTAGTATATCTTACCTTTTTCTTGTTTTAATAAACTTTACCTTTATCACTTAAGGATGTCGTTCTTCATGTATCAAACCGCGGAGGACTTCAAGGACATGCGCTTTGGAAGATATCTTCTAGAGTTAGTAGAACTGTTGGCACTTCCAATACCCATCATCAAGGCTAGCCAGCTGAAGCACTTCAACAAAGAAGACTTATGGGGAATTCGTCTTTACCAACAAGGGCGCCAGACTGAACCCAAGACCGAAGACATCCAGTACAAGTCGATTAGTGACTCCTTGGAGAAAGGGCTGAATCTCGTCACGCTGGAGCTAATAGGACGTCTTTGCTTGCAATACCAAGAGGGGTTAAAAGACCACTACTTTGCTCACCTGGGCCAACGTGACGAACATGGGATTCCTTACTGTGTTAGCGAGGAAGACAAAAACAAACCAGAACCTTTGTACCCATATCTCCAAGACTTAGAACTTCACCTCTGGCAACTAGAAGAGGATAGACGCAATGAGCTGTTGAAGAATGATGAAATAATGGCACAAGTCAAGGAGACTCAAAAGAAGATTGAAGCCCAAGAAGAGGTGGCCAACGCTCAAGAGGAGAAGTTCCGAGCCCAAGAGAAGAAGTTCCAAAATCAAGAAAAGAGAATTAGAGACAAGAACAAGGAGATCAAGACCTTGAAGGATCAAATTCTGAGCAACGACGTCGAGTTCGAAGCTGATCGAGATTTGATCGAGACTCTACGCCGTGAGAAGAGAATGCTACAAGAGAAGATTGAAGTCCTGGAGAAGGAAGCAATCGAGACTCTGCACCGGGAGACGACAAAGTTACAGGAGAAGAACGAGGCCTTGGAGAAGGAGGTGAATGACTACAAGGAGATCCTTACGAAGGAAGGCATCACCATCGAGGAAGTCGAAGAAGATGAAGGAGACGTCATGGACGAAGTTTAGACTTAGTAGTTGGACCACCATATTCTCCCTCGTTTAGTTCGTCGTTCTTTTTAAAAAAAAAACATTGATCTCCAACTTGTGGTGTGACAATGATAGAATGTTTGGTTCTGCAGACTCTGTTGTTTTATTAAATCAACTTAGAATATTTGGTTTCGTTTTGCTAAGTAGAGTTTATCTTTTCAAGTTGTCTTATGAATGTTGATTGTGTTGACTTGGTTGCTTTGTGCATGGGTAGGATTTTTCTTCTCTTAGTTATGTCTATCTTTCACTCATCTATGCTGAAAAACCCTACAGATGCCTCCTCGTCGTGATACCAACAACGACGACGTCATGCAACAACTGATGCCCGCTCAAGCTCAGTTGATGAATATGATGACTCAGTTCATTGCAGCAACCAACAACAATAACAACAACAACCACAACAACAACAACCCGCCACCTCCACCCCCACCCCCAGTGGACAGACTTGCTAGATTCCTAAGGCTTAGGCCTAATAAGTTCTCCTCTGCTACTGAACCAATAGTGGCGGATGATTGGCTCCGTTCAGTCAACAAGGACTTAGTAACTTGTGAGTGTTCTGAGGCAGAAAAAGTGAGGTTCACTGCACACCTGTTGGAAGGACCCGCAGCATTGTGGTGGGAGAATTATCAAGTGACTCATCCTTTGGATGGCATGACTTGGGATGCGTTCAAGGAAGGCTTCCGGAATGCTCACATCTCCTCAGGTATAATGAACCTGAAGAAAGACGAATTTCGCAGCTTGAGGCAAGGAGGTAGAACTCTGAAGGAGTATATGGATGACTTCTGTATGCTATCAAGGTATGCCCCAGAGGACATTGATACTGATGCAAAGAGGAAGGAAAAGTTCCTCAATGGACTTAAGGGAGAACTGAAGATACCTTTGTCTGTGGCATATACTCCAAACTATCAAGCTCTGCTGGATCAAGCTATCACCTTGGACAACAACATAAGAAAGGAAGAGAATAGGAAGAGGAAGTTCAGTGCAAGTAAGGTTCATTCTGAAGGGACATATAAGAAACACACCTCTGAAGTCAGTAGCCATAAACCCTGGAATCACTCCAACACTGGTAGTGGCCAAAAACATCATGGTCATAACCACAATGGAGGAAACAAAGGAAGCAATGGAGGATACAATGGAAATAATGGTGGATCCAGGGGAAACCATCATCATGGCCATAATCATGGGAATGGTAATCACCGTCCTAACTATGAAGGGAAGAAAGACTTGTCTAATGTGACCTGCTTCAAGTGCAAGAAGACAGGACATTATGCAACTGAATGCCTAGAGAAGAAAGCTGATGAAAATTCCAAGCCCAATCCTTTCCAGAAGGGACAAGTGAACCACATCAATGTGGAAGAAGTTCATGATGAACCTGATGCTGTGATTGGTACGTTCTTGCTCAACTCCTTTCCAGCATTAGTTTTATTTGACACTGGAGCATCTCATTCATTCATATCAAGAGATTTTGTTAACAAACATGGGTTAGCTGAGGAAAGTCTAGGAAAACCTATTAGGGTAAGTTCACCTGGAGGAGAGATGATAGTAAACTCCAGGTGTAGACAGTTAGACTTGCAAATCGGAAAACACACCTTCCCAACAGACTTAGTCATCCTAGAAACCCAAGGATTGGATGTTATCATCGGAATGGATTTGATGACTCGTTTTGAAGGAATCATAGATTGTGCAAATAGAGCAATCACCCTCACCACCCCAGAGAAAAGGAAGATTAAGTTCAGATCAACTTTCGAACTTAAGAAGGTTAGGTTAAATTCTCTTAAGGGGGTTAGCCTTGGTGATGTGCTTATCGTCAAGGAATACCCAGATGTTTTTCCGGAGGAACTACCGGGGATGCCACCCGATAGAGATGTAGATTTTCTCATCGAACTGAAGCCGGGAACAGGGACAATAGCTAAAAGACCTTATCCTATGGCCGTCGATGAATTGAAAGAGCTCAAGAAGCAATTAGAGGAACATATCCAGAAAGGATTCATTCGTCCAAGTTCATCGCCATGGGGAGCACCAGTCTTATTTGTTAAAAAGAAGGATCAAACCCAGAGGCTAGTCACGGATTACAGAGATATAAACAAGCAAACTATCAAAAACAAGTACCCGTTACCCAAGATAAATGAACTATTTGATCAACTGGAAGGTGCTTGTGTTTTCTCAAAGATCGATCTTCGATCGGGGTACCTCCAAATGAAAGTTAGAGAAATGGATATACACAAAACTGCATTTGTTACGAGATATGGCTCTTATGAGTACACAGTAATGCCTTTTGGACTAACCAATGCACCAGCCTATTTCATGAATATGATGAATAAAGTGTTCATGGATTTCTGGATAAGTTTGTGGTAGTGTTCATAGATGATATTCTAATCTACTCCAAGAGTCACAAAGAACATGAAGAGCACTTGCGTCTGGTATTGCAAAGACTACGTGAACATAATTTGTATGCCAAGTACAGCAAGTGTGAGTTTTGGTTAGAACAAGTCGGATTTTTAGGCCATGTGGTGTCCAAGGAAGGTATAGCAGTGGATCCAGAAAAGGTTTCAGCTGTAACCAATTGGGAACCGCCGAAGAATGTTGGTGAATTACGAAGTTTTCTGGGCCTAGCAGGATACTACCGACGATTTATTGAAAACTTCTCCAAGATTGCCAAGGCCTTGACGGAATTATTGAAGAAGGAGAAGAAATTTCAGTGGACAGAGGCATGCGAAGCCAGTTTTCAGGAATTGAAGAAACGTCTGGTTTCAGCCCCAGTTCTATGCTTACCTGATTTGGAGAAGGAATTCCAAGTATACTGTGATGCTTCACGCCAAGGCTTGGGAAGTGTGTTGATGCAGGAAGGCAGAGTGGCATCTTATGCCTCTAGACAACTCAAGAAACATGAAGCAAATTATCCAACTCATGATCTCGAGTTAGCATCAGTAGTGCATGCCCTGAAAACTTGGAGACCCTACCTAATGGGAAAAAGATGTGAGGTATTCACAGAACATAAAAGTTTGAAGTACATATTTACACAGAAGGAATTGAATATGAGACAAAGAAGATGGTTGGAACTTATTAAAGATTATGATTTAAGTCTTCAATACCATCCGGGAAAGGCTAATGTGGTAGCAGATGCTCTGAGTCGTAAGGTGTATGTGAATGGCCTTACAGCAGGAGAATTACCCGAGGATTTATGCAAGGCATTCAAGGACCTCAGATTGGAAGTAGTACCTGAAGGGTTTGTAACCCCATTAGTTGTACAGCCCACTTTAATGGACAAGATACGTGAAGCTCAGAAAGGAGACAAGGAAATAGAAGAGATCAAAGTCAATTTAAGAGCTGGAAAAGCTAAAGGATTTCATGAGGATGAGCAGGGGATTTTGTGGTTTGAAAAACGTTATGTGTGGCCAATAACCCTGATATTAGGAAGTTAATTCTGCAAGAAGCTCATGAAACACCTTATTCAATTCATCCGGGAAATACGAAGATGTATATGGATGTGAAAGAGAGATTTTGGTGGAATAATCTGAAGAGAGAAATATCAGAATACATCGCTAAGTGTGATGTATGTAGTCGAGTAAAGGCAGAACATCAGAAACCAGCAGGACTCTTACAACCCTTGAAAGTACCGGATTGGAAGTGGGATTCCATTGGGATGGACTTCATCACTGGATTACCAAGGACCAGATCGGGTTATGATTCTATTTGGGTTATCGTTTGTCGTCTAACCAAAATAGCTCACTTCATACCCGTGAAGACCACTTATACTAGTGCAAATCTAGCCGATATTTACATGAAGAGAATTGTGTGCCTTCACGGTGTTCCTAAGAGTATCGTGTCTGATAGAGGGACCCAGTTCACTTCTCATTTCCGGAAGCAGTTGCACGAATCTTTGGGAACCAGATTGGAATTCAGTACGGCTTTCCACCCGCAAACAGATGGTCAGACTGAAAGAGTGAATCAGATTTTAGAAGATATGTTAAGAGCTTGTGCGCTCGACTATGGATCTAGATGGGATGATAATTTGCCATACGCTGAGTTCTCCTACAACAATAGTTACCAAGTCAGCATTGAGATGGCACCGTTTGAAGCCTTATATGGAAAGAAATGCACAACCCCACTGTTGTGGAGTGGTGTAGGAGAACGGAGTTTCTTTGGGCCTGATATAATACAGGATGCTGAAGAGAAAGTCAGGCTGATTAAGGACAGATTGAAAATAGCACAGTCACGCCAGAAAAGCTATGCAGATTCCAAGCGTAGAGAAGTCACCTATGAAGTGGGAGATAGAACCTATTTAAGGGTGTCACCACTTCGGGGTGTGAAAAGGTTTGGAATCAAGGGAAAGTTAGCACCTCGATTCGTTGGACCATTCAAAATTCTTTCTCGCAAAGGTGAAGTGGCATATGAGTTAGAACTACCTGAAGTACTGTCTGCTGTTCATAATGTGTTCCATGTCAGTCAGTTGAAGAAATGTCATCCCGAGATGATGGGAGTTCCCTTAAAGGATATTGTACCCCTCGAGGAGGTACAATTGGAGAGTGACCTGACATACGAAGAGAAGCCCATCAAGATATTACAGACAGCAGAAAGAGTCACCCGTACCAAAACCATCAGGTTTTGCAAGGTCCAGTGGAATCATCACACCGAGGACGAAGCCACCTGGGAACGAGAGGATGACCTCCGAGAAGACCACCCACACCTATTTGCTGACCTTTCCGAATCTCGAGGGCGAGCTTCTTCTTAAGGGGGTTAGTCTGTAACATCCCAAATTTCTCAAAAATTTAAAACTTTGCATTCATGCATCATGCATCATAAAAGTATGGCATGGAAAGCACATAAAGAGTAAATTGAATTTTAATCATAAGTTTAAATAAAGTTGTGGTCAAAAAAGAGGTTTATTTGAGCTCATTGTAAAAATATGTATTTTATTATTTTATTTATTTAGTAAAATGATATCAAAAAGTTATAAATTAAATTAGCTTTTCAAAACATATTTTTATGAATTTTTCTGAAATGTTTTGATAAGTTTTAAAAATCAAATTGTTTGAAAAAGGATTTAAACAGAAGAGAAAAAAATGTGTCGGGCTAGTTGGGCCGATCCCCTTCTGCTATCTACCGCGCGCGCGCGCTGCCTCGGCCCAACGGCCCAGCAAACTAGCCCGCGCTCCTCTCTCATCTCACTGACGGGTGGACCCCACCTCTGACAAACGCGTCTTCAACCTCTGCGCGAAGAACGCAACGAGTCCGAGAATATCTCCGGCGATCCGATCCTCCAAAACCGATTTCGAGTCGATCTTCTCGCCCCCTCTCGCCTCTATTTATACCCCGCTACCCCCGCCCCTCGTTTCCGCCTGAAACCCTAACCCCTACGCCACAGGGCTGCCCGCAATCAGCGTCGGCATCTCGCCAGTTCCGACGCCGTCGAGCTCGCCGTACGGGACCCTACGACCACCCCACACCCTATGTTCTCCTTCCCTCGTTTCCTTTCTTCCTTGCGCATCATTTTGACATTATCTCGTGTCTTGAATCGCAGTCGAACGACGCCTCCGTCCGCGGCCGACGCCGCCGCCCGCATCTTCAACTCCGACGAGGGATCTCCGTCGAACGACGACGCCCCGCGGACCGACGCCTCGCCACCAACCCTTCCTCGACTACCCGCAACGAGTGGTATTGTCCGTTCTTCCTCTCCCTAATTCCTTCGCTCGATCACCGACGTCGGCAATGGCACCGCCGCGACCGGAGAAACTCCGTCACACTGGCGCCGCCCGTCGCTGCGATTAGGAGGAACAGATCTGGTCCGTTGATTTCGTTTAGATCGGACGGTCCGTGTTCGCGATCCACGCGAAGCAGTACGAGCCAATCGGTGCGCGCCGCATGGCGGCTTTATTAATCTATTTTTGGCAGAATTTAGTAATTAAAAACAGAAATTATGCAAAACTTGTAAAAATCATATCTTTTGATCTGTTCATCCAAATTTGATGAATTTTATATCCACGTGAAGCTCTGCTCGTGTAGTTTAATATGGTTTCATTATTTTATCCTTTTAGTGCATATTAAATTGCGGAATTTAATTGTTTAGCTTTCGGATATTAAATCTATAACTTAATTAATAAAATTTCTCTCCAAATAAATCTAATTGTTTTAGAGAGTTATTAATGCCCTCTGTCCAGAGAGTGCAACATGAGTTTTATTTGAAACTTCTCATAATAGACTTAAAGAAATTGGTTTTAGAACTTAAAACTACTGATATGCTCAATATTGTAAATGATTAAATAAAATATTAAAATATTGATCATTGCATTTTATGCATTAATAACAGAGAAATTAAATTGGTAATTATATGGTCTTATTAAGTTCATTGCATATTAAGCATGCATACATATTTTTTTCTTGATATTTTAAGTGTTATGCTTGTGTGTTTATTTAGTGTTATTGTTTGTCTCTAGATTGTGAAGAGGAGGAAGGTCCTTGTGATTGTTATTCTTGTTCCTCTTGTTACCAAGGCAAGTGACATTCATAATCTATCCTATGTTTTCTATATGCATTATTAGTAGATTTTGAGTAGTATGCATGATAGGGAAATTTTGAACTATCTTATAATGCAAAGTTAGTTTACACTTTGAAAATATCCTAGTAGTGTGTAGCCATCCCTCCCCATGCAGCCACCAAAAGTT
Organism: Poa annua; assembly: GCA_026929855.1. Taxonomy (NCBI): domain Eukaryota; kingdom Viridiplantae; phylum Streptophyta; class Magnoliopsida; order Poales; family Poaceae; genus Poa; species Poa annua. The sequence continues at coordinate 50,288,046 of CM049428.1, forward strand.
TTATTAGATGCTTAGCTATGCTATAAAGGAGTTCACTTATCATGTTATAGAATTATTGCTAAGTGTTAAAAACCTTGAATGCACTTCTGGGTGGAATTGGTTGTTTGGTTTATGTTGAGTGGCTTTTGGGACCATGCTTGTGGTTGTCTTTGCCTAGGATGAATTTCTATTCTACTTAGGGCCATGAGTATGGTGGTTGTCACCCAGAAGCGCACTTGTGGACGGCCACCCAGGAACAAAGAGATTTCTAAGTCCCTCCAAGTTTAGAAGCTTTCCGTGCAGCCTTCTGACAATGGGCTCTGTCTAGAACTACTAAGTTGTGAGAGTGCAACCTGTCAGCTTGACAAGCAGATGTAGAGTTGATAGGTGGAACGGGTCTTGCTAGTATGGTTGCATTCTTCTTCTGAAAGTTCTTGTCTCAATTCTCTCCTTTCCATAATACACTCCGCGTGTATAGGATTTCTCGGACAAATTGAGTCTTAAGGTGAAAGTGCACAACCTCTGCAGAGTCGACAAACTGAGTACTCAGCCGTGTCCCCGGTGATGGACTACTTCGAGCAAATGGACAAGGATGGACGGAAGAATCTCAACATGATTTTCGTAAAGTAAAATTTGACTAAGGAAAGAATTATTGGTGCACTTGGGCTTCATCCCTTTGTGCCAAGTCTTTGAGATACAAAAGTGTTTTACAAAAGATAGGAGAAAACTGGCTTTCTGCAAAATAGCCTGCAAACTCCACCAAGCCAAATATGCATATAGAATTAGACTTGTCATAATTTATCCACCATAGTCACTTGCCAATACTTCATTGTATTGACCTCCTACGGGGGCTGCATATTCAAATGTGCAGGTAATTCTGATGAGGAGTAAGTTTGGACTCGATTCTACACCCAACATGTCTGCTTGTGGCGTATGCTAGAAGAGGAGGCCCATTGCTTTTATTTTCGTTGTGAACTCTGAATATTTTAGCTAGTCTTCATGACTATGCACTTTGTAATAAAGCTATACTTGGCTATTTTTGGATCTCGTTGTAGTATTTTGATACTTATGAAATGATACTATATATTTTGTACTGTGGTGCTGGCAGTGATCCAGGGACTAGCACATAACACAGGTGTTCCATCTTTATTTAAAAGATGGGGCGCTACACGAGTACACCTACTACGTCAATAGTTGGTAGCGGCCTCTAGCAAAACGTGCCAACTCCCAAACGCATACAAAGATTATATCGGACGAACCATCACAATGTTTATGCTATTCCCTTTGCCTCACGATATTTGGTCGAGCTCCTAGCTGACCACTCTTTCTCGATCATGTGATTCGGAATCCCTTACTAGGTTAACACTTAACCTTGTGTAGCACGGCCATGCATTTCCGGATCCGATCACTCGAGGGGCCCAGAGACATATCTCTCTCAAGTAGAGAGGAGCAAATCCCATCTTGACTGACCATGTCTCGCAGCATGCTTCATGACATACCCGAAAGCTACCTTTATAGCTACCCATTCACGGTGTAGCGTTTGATAGTCCCAAAGTAGACCAATTCACATCTCGAAAACATACGACAATCTCAGGTCTAAGGACAAAGCAAACATATTGTGTAGAGAAGAACTGTGAATGTTATTGCATAATCTTAATGTGGGTCTGCCCAACAATATGTTCATAACATAAGTCTACATTATTAGTTTGACATCTCCATGTCTATGACCTGTGAAACATAGTCATCAACCAATACATGTGCTAGGCTAATATTCAACTGAAGGGGATTGCAGGCAGAAAACAATAAATTTTCTAACAACGATAACCTTAAACTAGCCAGGATCTATACTATACAGATATAGTAATACGGAGGAGATCGATATACATACCCTTGTAGACCGAAACATGGGGATTACGCTCCCGCACAAGCGTTGTCGGTGAAGCCGACAAAGACGACCTCGAGGTCGTGTAGAGGAAGAAGAACTCCGAGCACCACTGGCCTGGCACCTCGCAGGGATCCACACACGTACGCTGAAGACGACGACCTCCGGGCTCTGATCTAGGGACGAGCAGCGGAAGACTTGAACCGGAAGACCAGCATCACGGCGGTGTGCGTATGGTGGAGAGAACTTCACCTTGGCGCAACTCCAATGGAGGAATTTTCAAGGAGAAGAAGAGAGAGAGATTGGGTTTTACTTTAAAAGACAAGGGGGCACCTCTATATATAGGTGGAGTGGGGGGGCTGCCAGCCTTGCTGGCTAGGTGGTGTGGGACTATTCCCACACCAGCCCGCCCCCAAGGGGTGCGCCGGCCTAGGTGGGCCCCATTTGTCCCACCTAGGGCAGCCCCCCTTCCTCATGGCACCTAGGGGGGAAATTCCCCCCTATGGGCCTTCTCTCCCACGGGAAGGCCCATTTAAGGTGGGCTGCCTTTTAAATTCCGAAAATCATTAAATAAAAATGTATTTAACTATTAATTACACTAATTAATATTAAACACACATTATCTAATTTATTCCAGCTCCGAAAACTATTTCGTCGCTCTCCGATCTTCATCGGATCTTTCCCGGGACGCTCCCGGTGCTCTCTTATAATTTCTCTTCCGGTAAACTTCTCGACTCCCCTTAAGTGTGTTACCCTAGAGGTTCGAGATCTCGCCAAACATGATCGAGACGCGCTCTCCGATCAATGACTAATTTGTGGAACTTGGATACCCAGAATTAATCCCTGTGAGATAAATAACTTTTTTTCGAACCTAGACGTCGAGTCTTAAACCTTTTGCCATGGTGATACTTAGCGTGTCCGAGACTCGTTCATAGATATCGCGATACCTAGCTTGATCTCGTTACCGACAACACTATCTTCTACTAGTCAATGATATTATGTCCTGGTGACCTAGTCACATGCTTGCAAGCTTATTTGACATAATCTCACCGAGTGGGCCCTAGAGTATCTATCCTGCTATGCGGACTGGCAAATCCCGCTCTTGATCCCTTGTCTTAACATACTCCCTTCCGATACCCGAGAGGGACACCTTTATTTTCATACTATTAAGACGTGACGTTTGATGCAATCAAAGTATCTTTCAGGAATAGCAATAAGAGTTGATCTCACGGTCAAAGGTGTAATGACTACGTCCTACAAATATTGGGTATGTCCATCACATCGTTCTACCAACGATATGACTCCATTGTCAACTGACACCATGTCACATGATCGGGAAACCTCGATCATCGATTGCACAATGAACTAGTCACGTAGAGGCTACTAGGGACCTGGTTGTCTTATGTATCACATGTGTATTAATGTTTCCGCTTAATACAGTTATAGCATGACACAAAAACGTATTATGAACAAATGAGATATGATAAATAAAACACTTTATTAATTGCCTCTAGGGCATATCTCCTTCAGTCTCCCACTTGCACTAGAGTACAATTATTCTAGATTACAACTTGGTAAAAGCCTAACACCCATAGCATTTTGGTGTTTTACATGCTTGTCAAGTAGAAGAGGCTTTGTCAGAGGATCTGCCACATTCAGATCCGTATGCACTTTGCAAATCTTCACATCGCCTTCCTGTACATACTGTCGTATCACATGGAAGCGTCGGAGAATGTGTTTGGCAGTTGAGTGAGACCTTTGTTCCTTCGCGTTAGCAATAGCACCCGTGTTGTCGCAGTAGAGGGTTACAGGCTCTTGCGCGCTAGGGAACACTCCAAGCTCGATGATGAACTTCCTCAGCCACACAGCTTCATTCGCGGCTTCAGAAGTAGCGATGTACTCCGATTCCATTGTAGATTGAGCCACTATGGGTTGCTTCCCACTCCTCCAGCTTACAGCGCCTCCGTTCACCTTGAAAACATATCATGTTTGTGACTTAGAGTCATCTGGGTCTGTGCAGAAACTTGCATCAACGTAACCTGTTACGCCAAGTTCTTCTTCACAGTCACCATACACAAGGAACATTTCCTTTGTCTTCTTGAGATACTTAAGAATGTTCTTAACAGCTACCCAATGATCCTTTCCAGGATTACTTTGGAACCGGCTCGTCAAGCTAAGAGCCAATGCTACATCTGGTCGAGTACTTAACATGGCATACATGATCGATCCTATGGCTGAAGCATAGGGATGTTTAGCCATCTCGGCTCTATCATGTTCCGTCACCGGACACTGAGCCTTTCTCAATGTTTTATTCTTGATAACCGGTAGAGAACTTTTCTTTGCCGTCTCCATACCGAATCGTTTCAGTATTTCATCAAGATAAGTACTCTGACTCAACGCTAATAGACGTCTTGATCTATTTAATGCCTAAAACGTATGCAGCATCTCCTAAGTCCTTCATTGAAAATTTACTATGTAAATACTTCTTCACGCTATTCAGAAGATCCACATTATCCCCTATTAGTAATATATCATCCACATATAGAACTAGGAACACAACTGAGCTCCCACTCATTTTCTTGTAAATACAGGTCTCTTCTATATTTTGGATAAATCCAAAACCTTTGATCACCTCATCAAAGCGAAGATTCCAGCTCCGAGATGCTTGCTTCAGTCCATAAATGGAACGATGAAGCTTGCATACCTTGCCAGCATTTTCTGGATCGACAAAACCTTCAGGTTGTGCCATATACAACTCTTCCTCAATGTTACCATTTAGGAACGCTTTTTTGAGATCCATCTGCCATATTTCATAGTCGTAATATGCAGCAAGTGCTAGCAAAACTCGAATAGACTTTACATCGCTACCGGTGAAAATGTTTCATCGTAGTCAATTCCACGAACTTGTCGGAAACCCTTTGCGACAAGCCGAGCTTTATAGACGGTCACATTACCATCAGCATCAGTCTTCTTCTTAAAGATCCATTTATTCTCGACGGCCTTGCGCCCTTCGGGAATCTCCATCAAAGTCCATACTTTGTTGCCATACATGGATCCTATTTCGGATTTCATGGCTTTAAGCCATTTCTCGGACTCAGGGCTTGCCATAGACTCTTTGTAGTTCGTAGGTTCGTCTTGTTCAATTAACATGATGGTGCAAACCAGGTTGCCGTACCACTCAGGAGCGATACGAGGTCTCCCAGACCTACGAAGTAGAATAGTATTCTCGACATTTTCTCCCACTCCATCTGTGGAGGACGTTTCCGGAACAGTTTCCGTTGCGCCACTCGGAATTTCGAGTTCAGGATCAACGATCTCGTCGAGGTCTATTTTCCTCCCATTTACTCCTTTGGCGAGAAACTCCTTCTCAAGAAAGGTGACGTTCTTCGCAACAGACGTTTTGCCCTCGGCTTGGTTGTAGAAGGTGTATCCTATGGTTTCCCGCGGATACCCTACAAAGACGACTTTCTCCGATTTCGGTTCGAGTTTGTCGGGCTGTAGTTTCTTAACATACGCCTCACAACCCCAGACCTTCCGAAACGACAACTTAGGTTTCTTGCCATGCCATATCTCATACGGTGTCGTTGCTACGGATTTGGACGGAGCCCTATTTAAAATGAATGCGGTTGTTTCTAACGCATATCCCCAAAAAGATACGGGCAAGTCGGTAAGAGACATCATAGACCGGACACTATCTAATAGGGTACGATTACGTCGCTCGGACACACCGTTGCGTTGCGGTGTTCCAGCCGGCGTAAGTTGCGGCACGATGCCACAGGCCTTCAGATGTGTGCCAAACTCAAAACTCAAATATTCGCCACCACGATCGGATCCAAGATGCTTGATTTTCTTGTTGAGTTGATTTCCAACTTCACTTTGAAATTCTTTGAACTTTTCAAATGTTTCAGACTTGTGTTTCATCAAATAGATATACCCATAACTACTCAAGTCATCGGTGAAGGTGACAAAATAACGATAACCATTGCGTGTCGACACGCTCATCGGTCCACACACATCTGTATGTATGACTCCCAATAAGTCTGACGCCCGTTGCATGAAACCATTGAACGGTGTCTTGGTCATCTTGCCCATGAGGCACGGTTCGCATGTGTCGAGGGATCCAAAATCCAACGAGTCTAAAAGTCCATCGGTATGGAGTTTCTTAATGTGCTTTATACCAATATGATCGAGACGGCAATGCCACATATACATGGCGGTATCGCTACTAAGTTTAATCCTCTTGGCAATAATGTTATGTATGTGAGTACTATGATCGAGATTCAACAAGAATAAACCATTACTCTCGGGAGCATTGACATAAAAGATATCATTCATCGAAATAGTACAACCACTTGATACTGATTTGAACGAATATCCGTTTTGCAACAAGCAAGACCCACTGATAATGTTTACACTCAAACTTGGTACAAAATAACATTTATTTAAACCAAAACTAATCCCGAGGGTAGATGCAGAGGGAGCATGCCGACGGCCATCACGTCAACTCTTGATTCGTTGCCGACGCGCATCGTCACCTCATCCTTTGCCAGGCGCCGTTTATTCCGTAACTCCTCCTGAGAGTTACAAATGTGAGCAACAGAACCGGTATCAAATACCCAGGTATTACTACGGGCGCATGTAAGGTACACATAAATAACATGTATATCAAATATACCTTTCTCTTTTCTGACAATCTTTCCGGCCTTCTTATCTTCCAGATACTTGGGGCAGTTGTGCTTCCTTTGGTTTGACGGTCACCACCATCTTGTTCATCTTGAGTTCCAATTCGGCCATGTCGAGCATCATCAGAATTTCCGACAGGGATTTTGATGCCCCCATCATGTCGTAGTTCACGATAGCGTCCTTATAGCTAGGGGGCAGTGACAACACCACCCTATCAATAACCAGCTCTTCTGGAATCACATATCCCAGATCATTCAGGAGCTGAATGCTGCCAAACATATTGGCTAAGTGCTCGCTTATGTCGTCGTGCTTTTCCATCTGGGCTGAGAAGAAAAGCTTGGTAGCTTTAAATCTCTCATCCATGACTTGTGGTGCAAAAACAACCATGAGTTTCGTGATTATCTCATAAACACTCTTGTTCTTAAAATGGTTTTGCAGGTCAGACTCCATGGCAAAGAGCATGCCACTCTGGACAAAAGAGGAAATCTCCGCCTTAGAGTGGTAGACGTTCCTAACATCTTCTGAGGCGGTGTTTGTTGGCTGATCACCTAAGGGGGCTTCAAGGACGTAAGCCACCCTGTGGGGAGTTGCAACGCCCCGGGATTTATCCCCTTTTAGTTTTGTGTGTTTTGTTTTTTTGTATCGACATAGCATCACATTGCATCTCATTAATTTAATTTGTTGGATTTAAATTAATTTCTCACAATTAAATTCAAATGCATTTCAAATTAATTAAAATTGTGATATTTCAAATCTTTTGCAAATGTTAAAAATTAGTTTATTAAATTGTCTATTTAAAAGTAGAAATATTTTGTAAAGGTTTCGTGTTCAAATTCTTTTTCTATTTTGTTTTAAAAACATAAAACAGAAAATAATAAAAGGAGAGGAATAAGGTCCAAAGCCCATCTAACCCAAACCCTAGGTTTTGCCCCCTGAAAACTTTTTCCCACCCCCTGGAATTTTTGCAGCCACCCCCTCCCCTTTTTCTCTTTTTCTTTTTCCCTTTTCTTTTCTTTTTTTTTCTTTTCTCTCCTTCCTTTTCTTTCTTCTTTTCTTTCCTTCCTTCTTTTCTCTCCTTTCTCCTCCCGCACGTCCCGCACGGGAGAACCGCCTCCACCCCCGTGCTCCTGAGCCGAGCGCGCCCCGACGCCCTCGCCCCCAGCCCGCGCCACCGCGCCCCTTCGCGCCCCCGAGCACCACGCCTGTGCGCCGCCGCCGCCCCTGCTCCTTCCGGCCGCCGCCGCCCCTGCTCCTTCCGGCCGGCCCGAGCTCGCTCCTCCTCGCCTCCGGCCCGGCCGCCGCGCTTCCTCCGCCGCCGCCCCGCGCCAGGGCGCGCAGCCACCGCGCCGCACCCGCGCCTCCGGCCGCTCCTCCTCCCTCCGGCTGCCCACCTTTGTCGCCGCTGCCGGCCGTCCCCTACACCCGCGCCGGCGACCTTCTCCCGAGCTCTCCCGACCGCTGCCGCGCCGCTTACCGGCGCCGCCTCCGCCCCACGCCGTCGCCACGTCCGCCGTGCCCATGCTCTCGCCTGCGCACGCCGCCGCCAGCGCGCCCGCACGCCCGCTTCCACCCGCGCCGGTCGCCGCCGCCGTGCGCCTCCGCTCCGCCTGTTTCTCTGTCCGGTGCCCCCCGCGTCCGCCGCACGCCATGTGTTCGACGAAATGCCCGCAAGACCCCGGCGTCATTTTTGTGTCCGAGTTGTCCACCCTTCGTGGTGTTGCTACATGGGCGTGCGCGTCCTCTTCCGGTGCCGCGTTTCCGTGACCTCCCGCGTCCGTGTTGCGGTGCACGCCCCGTGTGCGCCTCCTTCCGGTATCCATTTGTCGTGCACCTCCTTGCCCGCGCCCGTCAACGAGGATGACCGAGTACGACTACCCGACCACTTCCACGACACCGACAAACGACGATGCCCCGGTTCCGCGACGACTACTTCCACGATGACGACTACTTCCTCTTCGGACCAAAGACGTCGGTGTCAAACCCTAGTTCACCCGGTCCGACGTACAGAACCAAACCCTAACCCTACACCTATTTTTATTAAATTTTATCTATCTTGTGCATATCGCATCATACTTTACATGTATTGCATCTCTTGGGTTTGCGGGTGTAGCAAATCACCTAAATAATTCATTATGGAATGTGTGGGGTACTAAATATATAATGCCCTATTCCATTTAATTTAATTAGATCACCCATGCCATGTGTTGCCATGCTAACCAACATTTAATATTGCTGGTAAAATAAATAACTTGCACCTAAATATTAATTGTCGGAATCCCCGTTCCGCTTAATTTGGATTAAGTGCATCTCGCATTGCATCTTGCCATGTCATGCATCATTCTCATATGATCATGCTGGATCTTTTGCCGTAGTTGTAAAATGCATCTTTTACGCTTTCTAGTGTTTGTTGCTTCTTCGCGGATACAACGTTGAGATGTGTGAGCAACGACAAGATCTGCTTCCATGCGGGATTCCAGGCAAGCAAAGTTTGCTTGTTTACCTATACATTGTCTTTCATTCCTGCCGTTGATCTCTGCTACCCTAGTATTCGATTCTGTATTGCGATCCCATCACATGTTTATCCTGCAGCCCATACAGCTTTATCCCCACATCCTAATACCTGTTGTATGTTTATCTGTTAGCCTTGCGAGTTGTAGCGCATGCTTAGAGTTGTTTGTGCGAGTCGTCTGTATGTCTTATTTTATTTCACCTGCTTAGCATGATAGGTTATTCTACCTTAATAAAATGTTGTCTTATATTGGGGTATTATAATTAAAAGATAAGGCACCGGCGGAAGGCCTTGCGAGGTGCTTTGTTCTGCTAAGTGTCGACCTAGGAACTCAGTTCTTGTCCTCGGATCCAATTTTGAGCGCACTAACCGCTTGTGGGAGGCCCTATGGAGCCCCCCGCGGCTTCGATCTAATCCGCCTCTTATCCAGGGCGCCGCAAGTAGTTCGGGCTTTCCATTTGATGCATGCATAAGTTTACCTAACGATCTCATGATGATGGAGTAGTCGATTCTCATATAGGGTGGCACGTTCTTAGAGTGCTATGAAGGTCGTATCCCGCGGGCACTGGACCTGATTAGCCGTGCACACAATCATGCGGTTCCCTGGATGGGTTGTAGAGAAGAGATTTGCCGTGTTGAGATGCCCTACCTTCTGGCTTTGCTTTTGGGGTTGATCGAACGAGTACGGGTCCAGTAGTGCACCCCTGCAGGGTATAATCTTATCGATGAGCCGTGTCCACGGTTATGGACGACTTGGTGATGATGCTGGCTAACAAGATCATAGACAACTTACACCTAATCATTGCTAATCAACCTGACTAGTAATATAGAATTACTTTCACAATAACTGGTAACTAAAATTGTTCAATGTGTGAGTATTCCCGAATTGCTTCCTCATATTTGGTTGAGGGGATTAATCCGAGAATGGGTTATGATTGGTGTTAGTTGTAGATGGTTATCTTATGCGCTCTCTTATCCCTCTCTGATTAGACGGAAGTTGTAGCGTGTCTCTTTACGTTGCTAGTGTTGCTGCCGCTAAGTCCACCTCCCCTATATTTTGGGAGATGGTGTAGAAAGTAGGCAAGTCGGTTTTGCTTGCCAGGGAGTGCCCTGACCCTCTTTTGGGATGTGCTTTATGTGCAGTCAACAGGTTTGAAGTCTGACGACGTTAGCTTGGGAATCCCTCCGGCTTGGCTGGGTAGGGATATGGCGCCATTGCTTATCTTCAGGACTCTTAGTCCAATTTGTATCTTATCCGTAGTCGGATATTTTTTTTGCTTCCGCTGTCATTTGAATCTTTGTATTGTATCATTTGTATCTTGACTCGTTCGATTCGTTGTTGTAATTATATCTTCTGTTGTATTTGTGGATGTATCGGAACTGTTGTAATGTTATCACAATTCCACCCACATAATGTGCATGTTTCGGCGTGCACATTATGTCTGGTGGGCGACCTAAAATCGTTATTATGCGGATTTCGGCGGGATCGCTTAAATCTACATAGTACCGATTTTCGGGCGTCACAGGAGTGAGGAGGATCCTCAGGTTGCGGAACCAGGACATGAAGTTCGACCCATTGGTCTTAAGCTTTTCTTTCTCAAGGAACAGGCCTAGGTTAAAGGTGGGACGAGACATCTACAATGGAATTTGCAAAACATAAGACTTTGTCCATAAAATTTTGAGTTCAAGTTTTAGAAAATAACTATAAGAACTCCCACTCAAAACGAATATCCCTCTAATCGCTTTAGTGATTACACGACGCTAATCCATTGTGCAACCCCTCATCGTCAGAGCCAGCAACAGAACTTCAAAGGTAGACATTGAAATGTCAATCACAACAACTCTGTGACTCATGCTCGACCTTTCGGTCACCGTGTTCCGAGGCCATGTCTGTACATGTTAGGCTCGCCATAATAACCTTCAACGTATACACTTGTGCAAACATGTCTTACACCCACTGTATGCGAACGACGATATGTATGACACCCAATCGTCACGACCTGCCTCATAAACGTAGAACTTTCTTGGTGGTGCACGTCGAAGGGAGAACACTAATGGTATTTTCACGGGATCATCTTATATTACTACCACCGTGTAACTAATATATAATAATATATATATACACACACAATACAAGATGCAATCAAAACATCAATATGTAATGCGATGTGACATGGTTCTTGCGCCGATGGTCTCCTTCGCGCCCACAGTTTATAAACAATTTAATAAACCTACCTTGACCATATCACATTGCCCCTGTAAAATAAAGTTAGACGCGTTCTACTTTATCTTTTGCATATTTTACATGGCTTGGGGCTGTCGTCAATAGAACCGCTTCATACCTACGAACCTATGACCACAACAACGATCAAATAATTGCATATTTATTTATCCCTCTTGGGCCCTCCATTGAAAATGCAAAGTGAACTAATGAGAGAGAGACAGACACCCGCCAGCCAAATATACGGTACAAGTCGTATGTCAGTTGTGGAACTAGTCTCGCGTAAGCGTACGCGTAAAGTCGGTCCGGTCCGCTTCATCAACTCAATGCCGCCGGCAATGAAAGTGCACGCGAGAGGGTAGAAAATAAAAGAACGATGTCCCTGTGATAGACACGGGTTCTAAAACCGTACAGCTATATCTACGCATAGATCGGCTCTGATACCACTGAAGGGGATCGCAGGCAGAAAATAATAATTTTTTCTAACAACGATAACCTTAAACTAGTCAGGATCTATACTATGCAGATATAGTAATACGAACGAGATCGATATACATACCCTTGTAGACCGAAACGTGGGGATTACGCTCCCGCACAAGCATTGTCGGTGAAGCCGACGAAGATGACCTCGAGGTCGTGTAGAGGAAGAAGACCTCCGAGCACCACTATGGAACCTCGCAGGGATCCACACATGTACGGTGAAGACAACGACCTCCGGGCTCCGATCCAGGGACGAGCAGCGGAAGACTTGGACCGGAAGACCAGCAGCACGGCGGTGTGCGTATGGTGGAGAGAACTTCACCTTGGCGCAACTCCAATGGACGAATCACGTTTTCAAGGAGAAGAAGAGAGAGAGATTGGGTTTTACTTTAAAAGCCAAGGGGGCGCCTCTATATATATGTGGAGGGGGCAACCAGCCTTGCTGGCTGGGTGGTGTGGGACTATTCCCACACCAGCCCGCCCCCAAGGGGTGCTCCGGCCTAGGTGGGCCCTATTTGGCCCACCTAGGGCAGCCCCCCTTGCCCATGCGCACCTGGGGGGAAATTCCCCCCTATGGGCCTTCTCTCCCATGGGAAGGCCCATTTAAGGTGGGCTGCCTTTTAAATTCCGAAAATCATTAAATAAAAATTTATTTAACTATTAATTACACTAATTAATATTAAACACACATTTTCTAATTTATTACAGCTCCAAAAACTATTTCGTCGCTCTCCGATCTTCATCGGATCTTTCCCGGGACACTCCCGGTGCTCTCTTCTAATTTCTCTTCGGTTAACTTGTCGACTCCCCATAAGTGTGTTACCCTAGCGGTTCGAGATCTCGCCAGACATGATCGAGACGCGCTCTCCGATCAATGACTAATTCGTGGACCTTGGATACCCAGAATTAATCCCTGTGAGATAACGAATAACTTTGTCGTTCGAACCTAGACGTCGAGTCTTAAATCTTTTGTTATGGCGATACTTAGAGTGTCCGAGACTCGTTCATAGATATCGTGATACCTAGCTTGATCTCGTTACCGACAACACTATCTTCTACTAATCCATGATATTATGTCCTGGTGACCTAGTCACATGCTTGCAAGCTTATTTGACATAATCTCACCGAGTGGGCCCTAGAGTATCTATCCTGCTATGCGGACTGGCAAATCCCGCTCTTGATCCCTCGTCTCAACATACTCCCTTTCGATACCCGAGAGGGACACCTTTATTGTCATACTATTAAGACATGACGTTTGATGCAATCAAAGTATCTTTCAGGAATAGCAATAAGAGTTGATCTCGCGGTCAAAGGCGTAATGACTACGTCCTACAAATATTGGGTATGTCCATCACATCGTTCTACCAACGATATGACTCCATTGTCAACTGACACCATGTCACATAACCTCGATCATCGATTGCACAATGAACTAGTCACGTAGAGGCTACTAGTGACCTGGTTGTCTTACGTATCACACGTGTATTAATGTTTCCGCTTAATACTGTTATAGCATGACACAAAAACGTATTATGAACAAATGAGATATGGTAAATAAAACACTTTATTAATTGCCTCTAGGGCATATCTCCTTCATCAAGTGTGTCCTCACATGAACTCCGACTAGGGACATATTTAGAATAACCATACAAGTAAAGAGTCTCACAAACAAGTCACGTACTTGCTTATCAATACAAAGACATTATTCAAGGCACATTATTATAAATCATGGATACATCGAAATAACATCATCTCTATGATTGCCTCTTGGGCATATTTCCAACAAGGTAAAACTCGAAATCTTAGCTAAATGCTTGAACTCGATTACATCTACTCATTACAGCTAAACTATGACAGGAATCCATGAGCAAAACGACCTTGAGCAACAAAACAAGGTATGAGGGAGGAGGAGGAGAGATACCGGAGGACATGGTGATGGAAACGAAAATCCCTTCGGTAGAGATCCTCCCCACAAGGGGAGAGGCAATGGAGGGCCATACCGGAGCCCCCGGGCGGCGGGAGATGCCCTGGGAGGTGGAGGAGGTGATGGTGGCGGTGGCTAGGGCGGCTTTGGTCAGGGGGGTGAAAGAAAAGAGGTCAAAGACGAAGACCTCCCCGACCCGGATAAAACAGTTCTAAAGCCGACCCCGTCCGGTATGGATCCCGGTATGCACCGGGTTTGGTACCGGATGGATCCGGTATGGATTCCGGGGTGCATACCGGGTGGTCCCTTGACTCACCCGGTTTGCTCCTGGAAATTCATTCCGGACCTATCCAGTGTATACCGGATTCCATACCGGGTCACCAGGACTCCTCCAAACAAATAGATATCAAGATGACTTGTGCATAGAGTGAATAGATAGGCAGGGTAGACACCAGAGATACAAGATAAGATGTAAAAATGTTCTACACATGTTTCTTGGAAATAGAAAGTGAATCCAAAGAGAAACAAGTAACACGTTTCGAACTAAGAAATGCAAATCCAATAAGTTGAAGGGTAAAACACCAAATATGAGAGGCGAGTTGGCGGGGGATTTCTCCCCCTATGTTAGAACACAAATATCATTGGTACCGCGAAGAGACATGCTTGGGTCCATTTGATATTAGATCTTTATGATGTAGCACACATAGGCATGCATCTTGCCAAGACATGGTAAGATGCTATCCCTACATATGCGGTGCACCTACACAAGATAACAAGGCTAGTAAAGGAAATAGTGCAAGTAAATCAAACCAAGTTTTTAGGATGAAGGACACCGAGTTCTCCTCTCAATTTAACGAACCGAGCTTCATCCAAAGTCTTAGTGAAAATGTCCACCAATTGGTCATTTGTCCCCACATAAGTAAGGGAGATGTTACCATTTGCGACATGATCACGTAGGAAGTGATGGCGAATGTCTATATGTTTGGTTCGGGAGTGTTGGACGGGTTTATGGGCGATCTTTATTGCACTTTCATTGTCGCATAGAAGAGGCACCGGACCAAGAGACACACCATAGTCTAGCAAGGTTTGCCTCATCCACAACAATTGAGAGTAACAAGATGCCGCGGTGATGTATTCGGATTTGGCGGTGGATAGGGAAATGGAGTTTTGTTTCTTGGATGACAAACTCACCAATGACCGACCAATAAAATGGCAAGCCCCAGAGATAGTGTAACAGCCCAAGTTTGAAAACCTGAAAACCACTGTAATTTTTCCACTTTTGTGTAATTGCATCATGGCATTCATATCAACTTGCTACTATCATGTCAATTGCAATCAAACATTTTGAATATGGCATATTTGTCAAGGAAGTTACAAGAGTTCAACATGAGATAGTTGCACTTGCTAAAAACAAACTAATTTGAATATGACATATTTGTCAAGGAAGTTCCAAGAAATCAAAATCTTCTAATTACAATGTCTCCAAATAATTAAAGTGGCAACTTAGGGAGATATCAACAAAATGCCCTTTTAAACACCTATGAACAAAAGTGCACCAAAACATTTTATTTTGAGGAGCCAATTTTTGTGGTGTCACTACATAGTATGGGGAAGCTCCCTGAATTTTCTCAGATTTTTATAAAGTGTTTAACTGCCCCATTTAAATCAAAACAGTGCACTGGTTGTCAAAAGAAAGGGAAAAGGACCTGTTTGTGAGGGAGAAATAAAAGGGCCGGGGGGTTTTTGCAAAAATGTCGTCTTCCTCGCTGTAGCGACCGAGCCGCTCGTCCCCGCCGCACCTCATCGACGTGCCGAGCTCTCCTACGCCGCGCCGGACCCCCCCCCCCCCCCTCCTCCTCTGCTGCCCTGGGAGAGGATAAGATCGCCACCGCGCTGCTCAGCTCTCTCCCCCCCCCCCCCCCCCGATATTTCCCTCTGTTCCTCCCCCAAACCCTAGCGCCATGGCCACCGAGCTCCGCCGCCGCGTCGCCGTCGATTGACGCCACCCCGAGCCCAGCCACGACCGCCTGGAGCACCGCCGCAACGCCAGCTCCCTCCACGCCGAAGGACTCGTGCCGGGGCGCTCGGGATTGACGCCGCCGTCCCTTCTTCCCCGCCTCCGGCCGCCGCGCCTCGAGCAAGTTCTCCGCCGCCTCAGCCCTCCTCCGTCCGCTCCGAGCACACGCACGCGACGAGGGTGAGCACCCGCACCCGTCCGTGCCCTCCGTTCCTCCGCGCGTGCTCCGTA
Source organism: Poa annua (assembly GCA_026929855.1). Taxonomy (NCBI): domain Eukaryota; kingdom Viridiplantae; phylum Streptophyta; class Magnoliopsida; order Poales; family Poaceae; genus Poa; species Poa annua. The sequence continues at coordinate 50,303,972 of CM049428.1, forward strand.
GCTAGATTTCCCGCGAGCTCGCCGCCGGCCCCCGCTCGCCGTTGCTGCGCGCTGGCTCCGGCGACCAATAGGTGGCGACGCCGCCGTAGAACTGCTCCCCACGCTCTTGCGCGTCGAACGCGCCCCTCCGCGATACCCCTAGCGCCGTGAAACGCCGTAACCGTGCACCTCGCCGCCGGCGGACGCCACGGCCGTGCGGTCCGGCGTGCGCTGACCGCTGGGTCCCGCGCGTCGGTGACTAGATTCCGCCCCCGCGCTTGCGTGGCTGCCAGCGTGGCGCTGGCCCACCCGTCAGTGGCTCGGGCTAACCGCGCCTCGGTGAAAAACGCCCGAGCGATTTATCTGCGATTTAATAAAAAGACAGAAATGATTTAAACTTCAAAAATTCATAACTTTCAAAATACTTAACCAAATTTAGCAAATAATATACCAAAATGCTCAGAAAAATAAATGATATCTAATGGATTGATTCACACTTCCATTACTGCTACTGTAATTTTCTGTTTTGCTAAAATGAAGAGAGGGGTAGAAATAAAAAGGAGTAGTTTAACTTCATAATAAATTCCTCAAATTGCTAGAATGGTACCCTCTAAGTAAAAATGGTTATGAGCACTGGTTCTACACATTCAGAATAATTCAAGCATGTATCTAAATTAAAAGTGTAGGGGAACATAAAAACAAATAGGAAACTATATTTCCTATATCGTTGAATAATTATTCTTAGCATCCCATTTAAATGTCATATAGTTGTTATAATAATTCAGTGCATTAAAATGTCATACCATCATGTGTTTGCGCATTGCATATGAATTGCTTGTATTGATTGTGTTCTTTCCGGTGTTTTTAAACATCGATGGATCAAGGAACCGGGGTCTCGCCACATTACCCCGACGATCAGTATTACCCGCCTGCTGAGCAAGGCAAGCGTGATCCCCACCCTCTTGCATATCTTATCCTACTTTACGCAAACTATTTTCTCCACTATAATATTGCATGCGGTTCCAAATGTCAATTTGATTGGAGTAGAGTATCCTATCGTTGCATTCTGTTACCGAAGCCATTACCTGTTTCCCCTCCTATTATCCATAGGATTGTGTTGATGGCCTGAATTAATGACTTTGCTAGGTTGTTGCTTAGCCCTGCTTAATTAACTGCTTAGTGGTCCGATGGATAATCATGTTGGGATCAGATGTGGATATTCCGCGGATGATGGTGGAGAAATGGTGGTAATATTTATTAAAATGCTAAAAGGTGGGGATGAGAGGCCACATGGTATGTGGTAGGTTGTCTCGTTCTCGCCGCCTCAGTGCGAGTTCTCGCCTTCGAGCCAAGTTGAGCGTGCTACCATGCGTGGGTATATGGAACCTCATCGACCGACTAACTTGTGTCGGACTAGCCGGGGGTCCTCTAGTTTGGCTTTCCATTCGCGCGTGTGTTGAGATGGTGGCCAAGACTGAGATGAGGATGATGGTGGTAGGAAAATGAGTGGCCGCGGGGCAGGGTGTTGGAGGCACTGAACTTGTCCTACGGTCACTGATGATCCTAGGTTAGTCCAAAGCGAGGTAAAGGTCGTAGCCGCTCCCACCCAGCCGGCTTTCCCCGGAAGAGAGCTAGTTGTACAGGCAATGGGCCGGACGGTACGCATGGATAAGGAGCTGGGAGGTCCCTCGGGAACCTGGCGACTTTCACATTGTACTCCCCCTGCAGGGATAAATCTTTTCGAAAAGCCGTGTCCACGGTTAAGGACGACTTGGTGACGAATTCAGGGATCATAGAATAACTTTAACGGAATGATTAAAAACTGGGTACTAAAGGTACCACTCACGATTGTAAGGTTGACTTCCTCGAGGGTGATTCGGGGAGGTGCCTTGGAAGAACAGGTACAGTGGTGGATGATGAGAAAGTGAATCAAAAGAGAAAGAGTTACTTCTTACCCCTCAAAAATATTCTGATAGTCGATGCCTTGGAGTTATATTTAAGAATAAAATCAGCTTTACGCAAAACAGCCATAAAACCTTGAGAGCCAATCATAGAGAAAATAGCTCAAAATCTTGTTGAGTTCGTCGAACTCACCCTTGTTTATTTTTGTTTCAGAGGAGGACTTTACTTACCCCGAAGGTGGGTTCTATGTTGACATCGACGAGTAGTCTGGGGTTCCCGGGTGGCAGCCTGGGGCAACTAGGAACCAGCTGGCACGGGATTGTTTATCTGTAGGCCTCTTAGGCCATATTTGGATCTTGTTGTTTAGAACAACTTAATTTGCTTCCGCTTGATGTACTGATGGGTCTGTGACCTTGGACTGTAATATTTGCTATCTTTCTCTACTAAGAGTTGAACTATATTATCTTGAGTCGTAGGGTCTGTCATGTGCCAGGTGTTCCGGTGTCTTAGTCTCTTTATTATACTTGAGGGCTATGCTTTGGATATGGCATGATCGAAGGGTTGTGTTGCCGATGATCCATGCCGAGCACGCCTGCCGATGTTTACTCGGCCTGGGAGTGGTAACCCCAGTAACCTTCGATTATGTAGCATGACCACCGACACATAGCATCAATGTATAATTTATGGATTGGGGCATTACAACTTGGTATCAGAGCAGTACCGCCTGTAGGAAACCCTTACTACTGGTCGACGTTGAGTCTAGTGTTGGTAAAAATATTTTTAACCTGAAAATGAGTTGTGAAAACCATCTTAGGATTCTTTTTACTCCTTATCTGGTTACCCTCTACTCTCGGAACAATCTTACCTCTATTTGTTTTGTGCCTTATCACGTGTCGCTTCCGCCGCGCATGACGTGTCTTACACTTCCTCACTTTGGGTTGCAGGGCGTGGGGCGACCAGCTTTTGGGGCTCCCGTCCCTCTGTTTGCTTTCAGGATCATTTTCCTTGCTATTCCTAGTCTCTACCCGAGTTCTACTTTCATTCCTGTCTCTAGAGTCTCCGGACCTGACATTTGAATTATTTTTGATACAGATGACTGGTTCGGGCTTGGTTGTTCGCCTCACTCGATGTGAGGATGTTCGAGGGTTCCCCGCCTTGTTTGCCGCAGCTTTGGCCAGCCAGGGTTGTAGGTGGTACCCGGAGTACACGGTGTATGAGGAGTATGCACCGTACAGCCAGGCGCAGTTCTTCTGTAAGGTGCGCGTGCTCAACGACGAGGGTCGCGTTGAGAACGTAGCTGGAGGCGTGGGTATGACCGTGGAGCAGGCGGTTCAGGAGGCCACGTATAACGGCCTCTCTATTTACCGCAGCTACTGTCCGTATCTCGCTAACCAGGCGTCGGATTTCTGCCACTTCCCCGCTGCCGACGACAGCACGTCGGGTGTTTACCGAGCTGTGTACAGCAGCGGCGAGATGGAGTCGGACAGCAGGCACCGGGCACTGATTGAGCTAGTCCGAGCGTTGTACCGTCGAGCCCGGCAGTGGTACCTCTACGCTGTTTCGGCACGCGCTAGTCACCGTCATACTCTGATGAGGGTGCGCCCGTACGTCATGGATGGGACGCTTCCTCTCACACTACTTCGCCCTCCCCCGTTGGAGCAGTTGCCTCCCGACGTTTGCAGTCCGGGAGTTGGTGGCGTAACCCCGCCTACCGGTCCTCACCGAGACCCGAGGCTTACTGCACTCGAGTCGCCGTATGGCAACCAGCCTGCCAGTGCGCGCCGCTTCCACACTCCCCCGGCGCCACTTGATGAGGATGTCATGGCGTACTACTAGCCATGTGTGCTACCAGGAGATGCTCGAGTAATTGTGCCTTCCTGCGAGTTGTGCCAAATACTCCTTTGTTTGTATCTCTGGAGCCTGGAGCAGTAGAGCTCGTTATGTAATAGAATCGTCACTGTTATCTTCCTAGTAACCATTCGGTGTAATATGTATGAGGCTTGTACCTCTCTCTCTCAGCAGACTGTGGCTTGTACTAGAACCTATATTTGTGAACTCAGTTCCATCTATGCGTGCGTCTAGTGATGTACATGTTGTTCTATCGGTCGCTACTACCAGTTTTGCTGTCCCTATTTTTGTGTACAAGGATGACACGATGGGATTCTAACTGTGTCCTTGTCATTATCCAGAATGACGGGCCGTCGCCGTGGCGAAGATTTACCGCCACCTCCCACAATGGCGGAGGTCCTCCTGCTGATGGAGGAGGGCCGTGTGCGTAGCGACCGACTCCTCGAGCAGTTGGTGCACCAAGGGAACCGGAGGAATAACGATTGTCATACTCTCACTGAGTTCCTGCGGTCCCAGCCACCGTCCTTCTCCGATGCTAAGGAGCCCCTGGACGCAGATGACTGGCTGCGTGCACTGGAGCGCAAGTTCGCTGCCCTGCATGTTCCAGCTGTGGAGCAAGCCAACTTCGCCACTTACCTGTTGGCGGGTGCAGCGGGCGCATGGTGGGAAAGCCACCAGGCGATGTTCGCTGCTGGGCATGTTTTCACCTGGGAGGAGTTTCGCACTGCCTTCCGCGCTGCCTACATTCCCAAGCCCCTCATGGACTTGAAGAGGAGGGAGTTCCTGGACTTACATCAGGGACGGATGGACATTCCAGTCTATGGTCATGAGTTCAGCCGTCTCTCCCGTTACGCCCCTCGGGATGTGACCAATGATGCGGACAAGCAGGAGTTGTTCCGCAAGGGGCTCAATCCAAGGCTTCGTTATGAGTTGCTGCCCTTCAAGTTCCCGAGCTACCAGGAACTGTACAACCAGGCTCTCACCCTGGAACAGGGAAGGAAGGAACTAGAGGCCACTAAGAGGCCACTTCAGGGGGATCATCAGAGCTCCTCGGCTGCTGACGGCAAGAAGCGTAGGGTCTTCGTTCCCTATAGCTCCGTGCCCCGTCCTCCGTTCGTGCCAAGGACCTCTGAGTACAGGCCACCTCCGCCGCGCCCTCCTACTCCAAAAATGGGCCCGGGCGGAAGTGGTTTATCGTCCTCAACTCCCTGCACCACCGACAAGCACGTGCTACAGCTGTGGTCAGCCCGGCCACTACTCCCGAGAATGCCCTCGGAAGGCGCCACCACCAGCCCCTGCCACGCCCGTAGCCAAGACGGGTACGGCTAGTCGTGGTCGCCTGAACCACGTCACTGTTGAAGACGTGGAGGACGACCCCAGTGTTCTCATGGGTACGCTTCGAATTGCTAAAGCTCTAGCTACAGTACTGTTTGATTCTGGAGCATCACATTCATTCATTTCGGTAGCATTTGCACAACGAAACAATATACAGTTTGAAGAGTTGGAAGCACCGTTATATGTCACCAGCCCTGGTACTCGTTGGCAAACCAAAAGGGTGACCCCTGAAGTTTCAATTAATATAGGCTCATTCCCCTTCCCGTTTCCGCTGATAGCCTTCAATTCAACCGGCTTTGATGCCATACTGGGCATGAACTGGCTAGGGAAATACAAGGCTAACCTCGACTGTGCTGCCAGAACCATCACCGTGACCACCTCTTCCGGCGAAATTGTGGAGTATTGGTCTGCACAGTCCAGACCTCCATCTCCATCCATGCCCCACTCACCTGAGCTTCTCCTTTGCCTTATAGAAGGCTTATCCCCTCCTGAAATCCAAGACATCCACGTTGTGTGTGACTTCCCGGATGTGTTCCCGGAGGAATTGCCTGGCATGCCACCTGATCGAAGTGTGGAGTTCGTCATAGAGTTGCTTCCCGGTACCGCGCCGGTTGCCAAGAAGCCCTACCGGATGCCGGTGGAGGAGCTGGCGCTGTTAAAGGAGCAAATTGATGAACTGTTAGCGAAAGAGTTCATTCGGCCTAGCAGCTCACCTTGGGGTTGTCCCGTACTCTTCGTCAAGAAGAGGGATTCTACCGTGCCTCGTCTAGTCTCTGACTACAGGCCGTTAAATGCGGTGACAGTCAAAAACAAGTACCCTATTCCTCGCATCAATGATCTATTGGATCAACTAGCTGGAGCAACGGTATTTTCCAAGATGGACCTGATATCAGGGTACCATCAGATCAAGATCAGAGAGCAGGATATTCCAAAGACGGCAATTGTTACTCGCTATGGCTCATATGAGTATACCGTTATGTCCTTTGGTCTCACCAATGCTCCTGCGACGTTCATGAGGCTCATGAACTCCGTCTTCATGGATTATCTCGACAAGTTTGTTGTCATTTACATCGATGACATTCTCGTCTACTCCAAAACCGATGAGGAGCATGCCGAACATCTTCGTTTGATCCTGACACTCCTTCGAGAACACCGCCTCTATGCCAAGTTCTCCAAGTGTGAGTTTTGGTTGGATAATCTCATATTCCTTGGACATGTGATATCCGCAAATGGAGTGGCTGTCGTTCCCGACAAGGTTCGAACTATTATGGATTGGATAACTCCCATGTCTGTCAAGGACATCCGAAGCTTTCTGGGATTGGCAGGTTACTACCGCCGATTCATCGAAGGGTTCTCCAAAATAGCCAAGCCTCTGACCAACCTTCTCAAGAAGGATACAAGGTTCGTATGGACGGACCAAGCTGAAGAGAGCTTCAAAACCCTGAAGGCCAAACTCACTTCTGCTCCTGTGCTTGCCCTGCCAGACGCAAGCAAGGATTTCGTGGTCTTCTGTGACGCCTCTCTGCAAGGCTTGGGCTGTGTGTTAATGCAAGATGGCCATGCAGTGGTGTATGCCTCTCGCCAATTGAAGACACATGAGCAAAACTACCCAACTCATGATTTGGAGCTTGCCGCAGTGGTTTATGCTCTGAAGCAATGGAGACCATACCTGTTTGGTAACCGTTGCGAGATTTACTCGGATCACAAGAGTTTGAAATACCTTTTCACCCAGCCGGATCTAAATCTCAGGCAAAGACGTTGGTTGGAGTTAATTAAAGACTATGATGTGAGTCTGAATTACCAACCCGGCAAGGCGAACGTCGTGGCTGACGCGCTAAGTCGAAAAGCTTATAGCAACAACCTGATGGTTGAGAAGGCTCAACCTGCTCTCCATGAAGAGTTCGCCCGTTTGAACCTCGAAATTGTCCCTTCTGGCTATCTCGCAAATCTGGAAATCAAATCTACTCTGGTAGACCAGATAAAGGAGGCGCAGAAACTAGATGCTGGCATTCTTAATACCAAGAAGAACATTGCTAGTGGAAAGGCCAAATGCTTCTCGGAGAATGAAGCGGGAATCGTGTACTTTGGTGACCGTCTGGTAGTGCCAAAGGAACAGAATCTGAAGGAGCTGATTCTCAAAGAGGCGCATGATTCCCCTCTCTCTATTCATCCCGGTAGTACTAAAATGTACCAAGACCTCCGACCACTATTCTGGTGGACTCGGATGAAAAGAGAAATCGCCAAGTATGTTTCGGAATGCGACACCTGTCGTCGTGTAAAGGCTGAACATCAAAGGCCTGTTGGCACTCTTCGCCCTATTGCGATACCAGAATGGAAGTGGGATGAGATTGGTATGGACTTTATTACGGGTCTGCCGAAGTCTCCCAAGGGCAACGATGACATCTGGGTAATCATTGACCGACTATCCAAAGTGGCTCACTTCCTCCCAGTGCGAGTCGACATCACAGCTGCTAAGCTGGCTGACCTGTATGCCTCCCGGATCATCGTACTTCACGGTGTTCCCCAGAGGATAATCTCTGATCGTGGCAGCTTGTTTACCTCGAAATTCTGGACAAGTTTCCAACAAGCCATGGGAACCCGCCTCAACTTCAGCACAGCTTTCCATCCTCAAACTGATGGACAGACCGAAAGGGTGAACCAAGTTCTGGAGGACATGCTTCGAGCTTGTGTAATCTCTTTTGGAAAGGGGTGGGAAAAATACCTCCCTCTCGCTGAGTTCTCCTACAACAATAGCTATCAAGCGAGTCTGGGTATGGCCCCATTCGAGGTTCTGTATGGAAGAAAATGCCGAACTCCGCTAAATTGGTCCGAGACCGGAGAGAGGCAACTCTTGGGTCCAGAGGTGATCAATGAAGCTGAGGAGAAGGTGAAAATCATACGAGAGAATCTGAGGATTGCCCAGTCTAGGCAGAAGAGCTACTATGATAAGAACCATCAGGAGGTCCATTATGAAATTGGTGACAAGGCCTATCTACGCGTTTCTCCTCTTCGTGGTGTTCGTCGCTTTGGAATCAAAGGAAAATTGGCCCCTCGTTTTGTTGGCCCTTTCACTATTCTGGCCAAACGAGGAGATCTATCCTACCAGCTAGAACTCCCAACCAACTTCCCGGATGTGCATGATGTGTTCCATGTATCCCAACTCCGCCGTTGCTTCAAGGATCCTATCCGTGGAGTCAGTCATGAGGAGCTGGATATCCAGGCGGATCTCACCTACCGCGAGCATCCAATACGTATCCTAGATGAAGCGGAAAGGAAGACTCGGAATAAGACTACCAAGTTCTTCAAGGTTCAGTGGTCTCACCATTCCGAAGAAGAAGCGACCTGGGAAAGAGAGTCTAGTCTTCGTGAGGAGTATCCCGACTTTCTTCCGCCACTTTAGAATCTCGGGACGAGATTCCTGTAAGGGGGGTAGATTTGTAACAGCCCAAGTTTGAAAACCTGAAAACCACTGTAATTTTTCCACTTTTGTGTAATTGCATCATGGCATTCATATCAACTTGCTACTATTATGTCAATTGCAATCAAACATTTTGAATATGGCATATTTGTCAAGGAAGTTACAAGAGTTCAACATGAGATAGTTGCACTTGCTAAAAAAAACTAATTTGAATATGACATATTTGTCAAGGAAGTTCCAAGAAATCAAAATCTTCTAATTACAATGTCTCCAAATAATTAAAGTGGCAACTTAGGGAGATATCAACAAAATGACCTTTTAAACACCTATGAACAAAAGTGCACCAAAACATTTTATTTTGAGGAGCCAATTTTTGTGGTGCCTCTACATAGTATGGGGAAGCTCCCTGAATTTTCTCAGATTTTTATAAAGTGTTTAACTGCCCCATTTAAATCAAAACAGTGGACTGGTTGTAAAAAGAAAGGGAAAAGGACCTGTTTGTGAGGGAGAAATAAAAGGGCCAGGGGGGGTTTTGCAAAAAATGTCGTCTTCCTCGCTGTAGCGACCGAGCCGCTCGTACCCGCCGCACCTCATCGACGTGCCGAGCTCTCCTACGCCGCGCCGGACCCCCCCCCCCCCCCCCCTCCTCCTCTGCTGCCCTGGGAGAGGATAAGATCGCCACCGCGCTGCTCAGCTCTCCCCCCCCCCCCCCCCCCCCCCGATATTTCCCTCTGTTCCTCCCCCAAACCCTAGCGCCATGGCCACCGAGCTCCGCCTCCGCGTCGCCGTCGATTGACGCCACCCCGAGCCCAGCCACGACCGCCTGGAGCACCGCCGCAACGCCAGCTCCCTCCACGCCGAAGGACTCGTGCCGGGGCGCTCGGGATCGACGACGCCGTCCCTTCTTCCCCGCCTCCGGCCGCCGCGCCTCGAGCAAGTTCTCCGCCGCCTCAGCCCTCCTCCGTCCGCTCCGAGCACACGCACGCGACGAGGGTGAGCACCCGCACCCGCCCGTGCCCTCCGTTCCTCCGCGCGTGCTCCGTAGCTAGATTTCCCGCGAGCTCGCCGCCGGCCGCCGCTCGCCGTTGCTGCGCGCTGGCTCCGGCGACCAATAGGTGGCGGCGCCGCCGTAGAACTGCTCCCCGCGCTCTTGCGCGTCGAACGCGCCCCTCCGCGATACCCCTAGCGCCGTGAAACGCCGTAACCGTGCACCTCGCCGCCGGCGGACGCCACGGCCGTGCGCTCCGGCGTGCGCTGACCGCTGGGTCCCGCGCGTCGGTGACTAGATCCCGCCCCCGCGATTGCGTGGCTGCCAGCGTGGCGCTGGCCCACCCGTCAGTGGCTCGGGCTAACCGCGCCTCGGTGAAAAACGCCCGAGCGATTTATCTGCGATTTAATAAAAAGACAGAAATGATTTAAACTTCAAAAATTCATAACTTTCAAAATACTTAACCAAATTTAGCAAATAATATACCAAAATGCTCAGAAAAATAAATGCTATCTAATGGATTGATTCACACTTCCATTACTGCTACTGTAATTTTCTGTTTTGCTAAAATGAAGAGAGGGGTAGAAATAAAAAGGAGTAGTTTAACTTCATAATAAATTCCTCAAATTGCTAGAATGGTACCCTCTAAGTAAAAATGGTTATGAGCACTGGTTCTACACATTCAGAATAATTCAAGCATGTACCTAAATTAAAAGTGTAGGGGAACATAAAAACAAATAGGAAACTATATTTCCTATATCGTTGAATAATTATTCTTAGCATCCCATTTAAATGTCATATAGTTGTTATAATAATTCAGTGCATTAAAATGTCATACCATCATGTGTTTGCGCATTGCATATGAATTGCTTGTATTGATTGAGTTCTTTCCGGTGTTTTTAAACATCGATAGATCAAGGAACCGGGGTCTCGCCACATTACCCCGACGATCAGTATTACCCGCCTGCTGAGCAAGGCAAGCGTGATCCCCACCCTCTTGCATATCTTATCCTACTTTACGCAAACTATTTTCTCCACTATAATATTGCATGCGGTTCCAAATGTCAATTTGATTGGAGTAGAGTATCCTATCGTTGCATTCAGTTACCGAAGCCATTACCTGTTTCCCCTCCTATTATCCATAGGATTGTGTTGATGGCCTGAATTAATGACTTTGCTAGGTTGTTGCTTAGCCCTGCTTAATTAACTGCTTAGTGGTCCGATGGATAATCATGTTGGGATCAGATGTGGATATTCCGCGGATGATGGTGGAGAAATGGTGGTAATATTTATTAAAATGCTAAAAGGTGGGGATGAGAGGCCACATGGTATGTGGTGGGTTGTCTCGTTCTCGCCGCCTCAGTGCGAGTTCTCGCCTTCGAGCCAAGTTGAGCGTGCTACCATGCGTGGGTATATGGAACCTCATCGACCGACTAACTTGTGTCGGACTAGCCGGGGGTCCTCTAGTTTGGCTTTCCATTCGCGCGTGTGTTGAGATGGTGGCCAAGACTGAGATGAGGATGATGGTGGTAGGAAAATGAGTGGCCGCGGGGCAGGGTGTTGGAGGCACTGAACTTGTCCTACGGTCACTGATGATCCTAGGTTAGTCCAAAGCAAGGTAAAGGTCGTAGCCGCTCCCACCCAGCCGGCTTTCCCCGGAAGAGAGCTAGTTGTACAGGCAATGGGCCGGACGGTACGCATGGATAAGGAGCTGGGAGGTCCCTCGGGAACCTGGCGACTTTCACATTGTACTCCCCCTGCAGGGATAAATCTTTTCGAAAAGCCGTGTCCACGGTTAAGGACGACTTGGTGACGAATTCAGGGATCATAGAATAACTTTAACGGAATGATTAAAAACTGGATACTAAAGGTACCACTCACGATTGTAAGGTTGACTTCCTCGAGGGTGATTCGGGGAGGTGCCTTGGAAGAACAGGTACAGTGGTGGATGATGAGAAAGTGAATCAAAAGAGAAAGAGTTACTTCTTACCCCTCTTTAAAAATATTCTGATAGTCGATGCCTTGGAGTTATATTTAAGAATAAAATCAGCTTTACGCAAAACAGCCATAAAACCTTGAGAGCCAATCATAGAGAAAATAGCTCAAAATCTTGTTGAGTTCGTCGAACTCACCCTTGTTTATTTTTGTTTCAGAGGAGGACTTTACTTACCCCGAAGGTGGGTTCTATCTTGACATCAACGAGTAGTCTGGGGTTCCCGGGTGGCAGCCTGGGGCAACTAGGAACCAGCTGGCACGGGATTGTTTATCTGTAGGCCTCTTAGGCCATATTTGGATCTTGTTGTTTAGAACAACTTAATTTGCTTCCGCTTGATGTACTGATGGGTCTGTGACCTTGGACTGTAATATTTGCTATCTTTCTCTACTAAGAGTTGAACTATATTATCTTGAGTCGTAGGGTCTGTCATGTGCCAGGTGTTCCGGTGTCTTAGTCTCTTTATTATACTTGAGGGCTATGCTTTGGATATGGCATGATCGAAGGGTTGTGTTGCCGATGATCCATGCCGAGCACGCCTGCCGATGTTTACTCGGCCTGGGAGTGGTAACCCCAGTAACCTTCGATTATGTAGCATGACCACCGACACATAGCATCAATGTATAATTTATGGATTGGGGCATTACAGATAGACTTCCGATCTACTTTGTCACCGGCCCAATCAGAATCCGAATAGCCATGGAGAGCAAAAGTAGATCCCTTTGGATACCAAAGCCCAAGACTTGGAGTGAGAACAAGGTACCTAAAAATCCGTTTGACCGCCACAAGGTGGCTCTCCTTCGGAGCGGGTTGAAAACGAGCACACATTCCAACACTAAACATGATATCCGGTCTAGATGCACAAAGATAAAGCAAAGAGCCAATCATAGAACGGTATACCTTTATGTCCGCTTGCTTCTCCTTCTTACATGCCCCTAGTTATCCATTTGTCGTCATGGGCATCTTTGCAATAGAAGCACCAACCATACCGAACTTCTTGAGCATGTCCTTCACATATTGTTCTTGAAAGATGAAGGTTCCTTCTTCTAGTTGTCTCACTTTGAATCCAAGGAAGTACTTCAACTCTCCCATCATGGACATCTCGAATTTCCTAGTCATCAACTCGGAAAAAGCTTTGTTATGGCGTTCAAAAGAACCACCGAATATGATATCATCAACATAGATTTGACATATGAAAATACCACCACCCTTAAACCGTTTGGTGAAAATGGTGGAGTCGACTTTCCCAATTTAAAACCCAACCTTGAGTAGAAAATCCCAAAGGTGCTCATACCAAGCACGTGGAGCTTTCTTGAGACCGTAGAGCGCCGTATGGAGTTTATACACACGGTTGGGGAATTTGGGGTCCTCAAAACCCGAGGGTTGTGCAACATATGCCTCTTCTTTCAAAGGACCATTAAGAAAAGCACTCTTCACATCCATTTGATAAAGCTTGAATTCATGAAAAGAGGCAAATGCAAGCAAGAGACGAATAGCTTCAAGGCGGGCCACGGGCGCAAAGGTGTCATCAAAATCCATACCTTCTATTTGTGCAAACCCATGCGCCACTAACCTTTCCTTGTTTCGAATGATGACTCCATTCTCTTCTTGCTTGTTCTTGAACACCCATTTGGTTCCAATGACGTTGATCCTATGATCTTCTGGTTTATCCACGAGAGACCATACTTCATTTCGGGTGAAGTACTCAAGTTCTTCTTGCATAGCCATGATCCAATCTGGGTCTTGCAAGGCCTCTTGTACCTTAAGAGGTTCAAAACGAGAGATAAACGAGTGATGCTTGCTAAAGTTGGCTAAGTAATTTAACTTTCTACGAGTGAGTACTCTCTTTGAGATGCTTCCAAGTATCTTGTTGACTTGCATCCCACTTGCTTTTCTTGTAGCTTTGATGTTTCTTGTGATGCCCTTGTAATCAACAAACTCTCCTTTTAGACGTTCTAGTTCTTGAGGATCAACTTGAGCTTGATCTTGAAAGATAGATCCATCTTGTTCTTCTTCTTGAAAGAGGTCAAGGAGTTCAGCGCTTGGCGTTTGTTCTTGGACATGATTCTCATCATGAGATTCTTGTTGAACTTGTGGTGTAGTTGGTGGCTCATCTTGTGTTGAGATTGACTCTTCTTGAGTTGAGCCATTCTCCATGGGGGTTGAGCTTGGTCCTTGTCCATCAATGGCTTGATCTTGATTTTGAGCTTGATGAGCCTCATAAGGCAAGATGTGCCCAATGCCCATTGCCTTAATAACTTGAGAAGGATATTCATCACCTACATCACGTGAAACAACTTGCTCCTTTTGGGATCCAATATTCTCATCGAATTCGACATCACAAGATTCTTCAATCCTTCCCGAGGAACTATTGTAGAATCTATAGGTGTGGGAATCCGATGCGTATCCAAAAAAAATACCCTCAATAGTTCTAGATTCGAATTTACCAAGCCTCTCTTTCTTGTTCTTAATGAAGCACTTGCACCCAAAGACGCGGAAGTACTTGACGTTGGGCTTGTTCCCGGTGAGAAGCTCATAGGCGGTCTTGTTGTGGAAGGAGTGGAGGAAGAGCCGATTTCTAGCATGAACGGCGGTGGCAATGGCTTCACCCTAAAATTTGTAGGGTGAATTCAATTCATTCAACATAGTTCTTGCCATCTCAATGATTGTCCGGTTCTTCCTCTCCACAACACCATTTGGTTGGGGTGTGTAAGGTGAAGAGTATTGATGCTTGATGCATTCCCAATCAACAAAGTCTTGCATGGTGTAGTTCTTGAATTCAGTATCATTGTCGGTTCGAATTGCCTTAATCTTCTCATCATATTGACGTTGAGCTTGTGTGGCAAAGTCGATGAAGCATTTTTGGGTCTCATCCTTGGACTTTAGGAGGAATACCCAAGTGTACCTTGAGTAGTCATCCACGATCACAAGACCAAACTTCTTCCCGCCAAGAGTGTCATAGTTGGAAGGCCCAAAGAGATCCAAATGAAGGAGCTCCAAAGGCCTAAAGGTGGTGACGATGCTCTTTGAGGGGTGAGCCTTACCCTTTTGCTTCCCGGCTATGCATGCACTACACACACGATCTGTTTCAAAGTCAACATCGGTTAGTCCAATAACGTGATCATCTTTTACGAGTAGTTTAAGATTTCTCATGTTGACATGTCCTAGCCGGCGATGCCAAAGCCAACCCTTGTCAACCTTGGCCATTAGGCATAGTGAGGAAGAAGGGTTCTCTTGCGAGAAATCAGCCACATAAAGACCGTCCTCAATATGCCCAACAAAGACCAATTTGAGATTATCACTCCTAAAGACCATCACCTTATCTTTAGTAAAATAGCAATCATAACCAATGTTTGTAAGATTGTTAATGGAAAGTAAATTGTAGCCAAGGGATTCAACAAGCATGACATTCTCGAGAGACACGTCTTTCGTGATTGCCACCTTGCCGTATCCCAATACCTTTCTTTTTGTATTATCCCCAAAGGTGATGTAGGAGGTGCGATTGAAGTCATCAATGAAACGCTCAAGCAACTCTTTTTCTCCGGTCATATGATGAGTGCATCCACTATCAAACACCCATTTAGGGCCACTGGAGAGATATCCCTACACACAATCAATTCTTGGATTTAGGAACCCATTTAGAAATGGGTTCCTTGGCATTAGAAACAAGAGATTTGGGTACCCAAATAGAGTACCACCTAAAAGAATTGCGAGGACCAATAAATTTTGCATAAACATCTCCTTTTGCGTCCTTACATAACACATAAGATGGTTTAGCTTTTCCCGCGGAAAGTTGGTTAGACTTGCCCCTATGGACACTCTCTTCAGCCACAATTTTCTTGCCTTTACCAACCTCCTTGTGTCCTTCACGCACAAAGTTAACATTCTTCGGAGGATTGGCCTTCTCCTTACCATTCTTTATTGTCTTGTAACCAAGTCCTTGATGTGGAGCTCTCATCTTTTGTTTAGCAAGAATCTCATTTAGAGTCTTCTCACCTTGGCTAGATATGAGACGTTCCTTCTCAAGTTGCACCTTCAACTTCTCATTTTCCTCAACAAGTGAGGCTTAACCATTCAAGGGGTTAGAAGTACAAGCAATATTTTCAACAATAATGGGAGCACTTGAAGAACCAAGAGACTTGTCATAAGTAGCTCGAAGTTGATCATACTTCTCCTCAAGTTTCATGAACTCATCCTTGATAAGCTTATGGGCATTCTCAAGGTGTTCAAGATCCTTAGTGAGAGAGGCATGAGCAACCTCTAGTTTCTTTTTAGATGCATCAAGTACTTGAGACATTTCAAGAGCCCTATCAATAGAGTCAACATCTTTAGCTTTGTCAATCTTATAAGTTTCCAATTGCTGAGATAGAGTAACAGAGTTATGTTTTTCATTAGTGAGCTCTTGATTAAGGAGATTGAATCTCCGTCTCCCATCATCAATATGGGATTCAAGTTCCTCAATGGTATCGTCACGTGAAGAGACGGTGTCCATTAAGTATTCAAAATGAGATAGAGCATCACCACGTAGGGAGCACACAACTTTATGCAAAGCAAGCATCCTAGCATTTTCATCCTCATCAATATTGTCTAACTCATGAGAATGTAAAGGTGGCTTAGCATTAAAGATGGGAGCATTTGAAAGAGTAGGCACCTTTGGTCCCTTTGCCATGAGGCATTTTTGGGATTTCTTCTTGGAGGTAGAGGTGTAATCTTTGGTGTAATCGTAAGAGAGAGAGAGGACCCAAGTCCATACTCCAACTTGGCTACTTCATCTTGATCATCCTCGTCCCCCTTTGTCAATCTTGCCATGAGACACTTCTTGGAGGGAGATGCGTAGTCCTTGGTATAGTCATATGTGAATAAAGAGCCGGGCTTAGCATGGGCTAAACCGGCTACTCCAACTTGCGCATCTTCCTCTTTGTCCTCATCACCGGACATGTACTCGGCCCCAACAAAAGCCTTGCCTTCTCTTCTCTTGTTAATGGGGTTGGGGAGGAGCTTCTTCCTTTCCTCCTTGTCATACTTGGGCTTATCTTCTCTTTTCTCATAGGGACACTTGTCGGAGAAGTGACCCGGTTGATCACAATTGTAGCAATTTTTTCTTGTGTTCTTTGGGAGGCTTGCATTCTTGTTCATGAAGTTCTTGCCCCACTTCCTAGCAAGGAAAGCAAGATCCACCGGTAGCTCACTTGTTGAAGTCATCTCTTCAAGTTCAACTTCTTCTTCATAATCTTCCTCAACAACACGAGTCACCTTGGCCTTCAAAGCAAGGTTGGGAGAGTTCATGGCACGAACAAGTTGTCTTGTTTGGTTCCCTTGATCGACCATAGTTTGGTTGGCAATGAAGAAGGAGATTAGATCATCCGGAGACATAGCCTTCTTGGCATCCAAGACTTGCATCATGAGAGCCATTTTCTTGTCATCGGGAGACACTATTTGAACAATCTTGTTCTTGATAAACTCATCATTCACATCGAACCCATCATTGTATTTGTCACACCCAAGACCTTGGATCCTTACGCGAAGAATGTCAAGTCTTGAGTAGGCATCTCTAAGGTTCTCACCATCCTTGATCACGAACAAATCCATCTCCCTCTTGGAATATTCATAGTTGGTCTTTTGGGTGATGGATGTTCCTTCTTGAAGAATCACAACTCTATCCCACAACTGCTTGGCGGAGTCAATGCGGTGGACTTGATTGTAGAGGCTTTTTGGAAGAGCACACCGAATCTTGTCACGGGCCGTGGAGTTGAGTTGTCGTTGTACCCGTTCATGAGGTGTCAAGCTTTTTGCATCCACGGGCACAAAGCCTTGCTCAACAATGTCCCAAAGCTCCTCGCACATACTGAGAAGATAAGATTCCATAGAAGATTTCCAAAAGGAAAAGTGAGTTCCATCATACATGGGTGGGGCACCACCATTAATCATGTTTGGCATAGAGACAGGAGGTGGAGTGTACGTGTGACCAACGGCGCCGTACGCGGGGCTAAGTTTGGTTGAGGGAACGTCGCCCACCTTATCCTTTCCTTCGACACTAACGCTAGTGTCGGGGGAAAGAGATATGGCGGTCAAACGTTTCTCAACTTCATTAGCAACGAGTAATTCGAATTTTTTGTTCACACGGTCCTCAATGGTTTTCTGAAGGGCAGCTTCACAGGAGGCCCACTTGTCCTCCTCAGCTTTCCTTGCAACCTCCTCTTCCGTAGGATTAACCATCTCGCTCTTAAGGCGGTAAAGCCCTTAAAAAGAGAATCTGGCTCTGATACCAATTGAAATGACCGAGATAGTAACCTAGAGGGGGGGTGAATAGGTTTCTACAAATTTTACTTTTCTTTTCATAAGTTTTAGCCTATGCGGATAAATAATATGTACCTAACAACTAGATGAAACAACCTATATGATGCAATACAATACTTCAAGCACGAAGGCTATCACAATTAAAACAACAATAGTGAAAGAGCTCGGATAGAAATAACCGAGGCACACGGAGACGAAGATATAACCCGTGTTCTTTCTCTTGAAGAGAAGTACGTCACGTTGGAGAGATGCGGGATACCACGAAGGACATCCGAGCGCCATGAAGTCTCACCTTATTCTCCTTCAGCCGCTTCCACGAAGAAAGAGCTCAATCCACTATTGGTAGGCCTTGAGGCGGCCTCCGAACCTTTACAAACTTTCCCGAAGCAAGTACCACAACCCGGAAGCTTCCAGGCGACCCTAGCCGCCTAGGGTTTCAACAAAACCCAAGAGTAACAAGCAACTTGAGAACTCAAGGGGGAATCACTTTTGGCTCGGTGGAATCAAAGATCTAGACCTCCTCTTGGTTTTCACCAAAGGGATTTGAGTTTGAGTGGAGGGCTAGAGAGATCTTGAAGCTTTTGGAGTCAACAACGGGAGGAGAGAGAGCTTGGGTTTGGAGCTGGTTGACTTACCTCTTGGAGAATAAGAGGTGGGCTTATATACTTGCCCCTTAAAATCTGACCGTTGCGTAAGAAAAATATGCTCCACCCGGTATGGATCCCGGTTTACACCGGACTGGGTACCGGATGGATCCGGAATGAATTCCGGAGTGCAAACCGGCTAGTTCCTGGACTCGCCCGGTTTGCACTCGGAATTGATTCCGGGTCCATCCGGTACCAGATCCGGTACAAACCGGATTCCATACCGGATGACCATTTTCCTGAACATGGTCAATATTTAAAGAGACAAATATACTCTCTCATATTTTGTGGAGGCTAAGGATGTGTATGAAATAGAATAGGATATAGAGTTGCAAGAGTTCATCCCCAATGAAAACAACAAGTTACCCCTCTTAATAGTGCGGCGATCCTATTGACTCAAGAAGTAAATAGAGAAAGTTATAAACAACACCGTCACTTGATCATCCAAAAATGAGGGGTCTCCAATCTCCAACCATCATCATTAGAGCGGACTAAAATCTGAGAATACACTTTATAGATAGCATTAGTCCTTACTAACTCGAGTGTCATCTTAACCAAAATCTTAAGTAGGGACATGGCCTTTCAGTCGGTCTCTAAGCCGAATTACAACTCTATAAACTAGGCAAAATCTACTCCAATCCCGCACGTAGCTTCTCCGAAACCGCATTTCGCTTCCGTGTTGGAGTCAATCCGTCCTCCGCGTGCACCTGATCCGACTATGTCATGGGCTTCTAAGGTGTGAGTCTGCGCATATCTGGTTTTACTCGATGTGGCTCTTGTATCACTTGATCTCAGCTTGCTGCTTCTCCACGCATGGATCGGCCCACCATCCAACTCCCCTGAAACCAACTTAAAACCTAACTCAACCGCTTGATCCTTAGTCATCTAGAGGCCCTCGTCGTCTAAACCGGTATTCTGCCAAAAATGTATGCTACCATGAGTATCGCCCTCTACCATAGAAAAAAGTTTTGGGCTAGTACCCCCAAACAATCTTCGCACTCCGTTTCTGAATGTAGGGTGTATAGTATTCTGAATGAATATTAAGACATGTATATTTTATACATAGTGGACTCACTTTTTTTGGAAAAAAGACGAGAGATGAGTTTTTAATAGGCACAAAATAAATACAATTCGTTAAATCTAAAGAGACTAGGTCCCATTTTTTGATGTGTCAAATTATCCATAAATAACAAATAAAACTTATATTATGGAATTTTTTTCACAAAACTGGAAGATCATTCATCTTATTATAACTGGAAGATTTTTTTCTATGTTTACCATTTACTATTAGGTGAATATATCTAGTATTGTTATCCATTTTCTTTGGACACCTTAATCTTCTGCGTTGAGACCAGTTGATCTTCTCGTAGCATTTTTTTTTATTTACGTCTTGAGACCTGTCTACCGTATCTTTACACTTAACCAAAACGCGCATATTTGCCTGACTGATATATTAACTCTGTATTTTTCACTTGCTAAATCATTGCATGGGATGATTTAAGTACATACATAAAAATGTGTTCTTATAGATAAACTTGCATGAGCGGAGCGGTGACTATATACTTCCTCCGCTCCTAAATGTAGGCATTTATATGTTTTTTTTGCACACATGAAGCTTACACTACAATATGTTTAGATACATGTATGAAGAAAAATACTAAAAAATCTTACATTTAGAGACGGAGGGAGTAGAAACCAATAAAATCTCGATCATCTCTACTTCATACAATAAGGGATCTTTTGCAGAGAGAGTATAAGGGGAACATACACATTCCTGGAGTGGAACCAAATACTCTCTCCGATCCATCCGAATACTTAGAAGTTGTGACCTGTATTTAGGATCAGAGGGGGTGCTTTTTTTTGTGAATGGGAGCAGGAGAGTTGCTATATTCATTGATTAAGGAGGAGAAAAAGGGTATTACACGATTAGCAAAAGAAAATAATAACAGAGAAGTGGGGGAGAGGAACCAAATACTGATCCGATTCTCTTTGAAACATGCATGTGTCTCAGTCTCTCCGGACTATACCTGGCCATGTCTCGGGCCGGGCCAGGCCTGGAAAAGCCCGACACAAAAAACCTAGGGCCAGGCCTGGCCCGGGCCGGTCAAAAAGCCCGAAAACCCGACGAGCTTCGGGCCGCGGGCCGGGCTTCTTCCTGATTTGTGCGAAAACCAAAGCCCAAGCCCGACCCGACCGTCCGGCCTAATTTTAAGACCCAAGCCCGGTATTTTCGGGCCGGGCCGGGCTGCCATGCCCAGGACTACTCGGGATGAAGTTGGTATCTGCATACATATCATCAATTGCGATAATCCGTACTAAACCATTTGATCTAATTATTCTTGTGCAATCCTGAACTGGTCGATGGACGACAAGCCATGCCCAAGCTTTCTTCGAGCATCCATGAACTCTGTCAGGGTGAAAGTCCGGTAACGCTGCTGCTGGTTTCCTGCTGTGACGAGCTCCGGGAGAGGCCCAAACAAGTCGGAATTCTCGCGCTTCCCAGGGTTGAAGAAGAGCGCAATGGACACCCTGGCGTCCTGGAAGACTTGATCACCGCCCTGTGTTCCACGCTTTTGAACTCATCATTTGAAACCACCTGTAAATGTAAATTATAAGTTCATCATCATCATACTGGTAGTGGTAGGTTGCCTTCTTCTGCAGCCTGCAGGGTTGCAGAGAAAACGTAGCCCCGAACTAAGTGTAGCAGCGTACCTTGAGCAAGTCCCCGATGTTGACCAGAAGCGCACCAGGCACCGGCGACACGTCGGCCCACCGCCCGTCGTCGAGACGCACCTGAAGGCCCCCGACGCCGTCTTGTGCCAGGACGGTGAAGAGGCTGGGGTCCGTGTGCGCCATGCTTCCCACCACCTGCGCGGGCTCCGGGCATGGCGGGTAGTAGTGGCACGCCATCATCCAACCCTCCACCTGCATCGCCCTCTCCAGCCGCTCCGCGCCGACCCCGAGGGCCTCCGACAGCAGCCCGGCCATCTTCTTCCCGAACTCTGTCATGAACCGCTGGTACTCCAGCAGCGCGTCCCGGCAAGCCGCAGGTAGATGGCTAAGGTCAGGCGCCGACGGGCCGAAGCGAACTTGGAGCGTGTCGCGCCAAGGGAGGATAGGACCTGGACCGGCGACGGGGATGGTGGAGTAGGTGACGCTCCCGACGGCCGCGGGTGTGTACAGCGCCGAACGGACGGCGAGAGGCAGCTCGTGGAAGGCGCGGACGGCGGAGAGCGCGGAGTCGACGGCGCCGTGTTTGGTGACGTGGAAGAAGCCGAGCGATCGTGCGGCGGCGCGAACGAGTTGCACGCTGGCTGAGCGCGGAAGAGCAAGGTCAACGATCGGGATGGCGAGGGGGATCTCGTTCTCGACGGGCAGCGGGCCGGGACTGCTGGGCGGCGCGAGGAAGAGCGGCGGTACGGAGGTGATGCCGCGGACTCCGGCACGGGACGCCTGAAACTCGACGAGCGCGGCCGCGCCGTCGTAGTCGTCGGATGCGGCCATCTTTTTCTGGCCAAATACAATTGTGTACAGTGCTAGTGTGCTACGATTTTTGTCTTGACGGGAGAGCTGCGTTGGTTCAACTTGTTTCCAACCTTGGATCGGCTTGTTTATTTTTGAAACGACCCAAAAACTTTACCTTCATATTCATATTGATAAAGAAGAAGAATTAAAAAAACAAGAACAACAACAACAAATTGAACTATTTATAAGGGAAATCATCTAAAAATCATACAACACCCCACACCACGCCGGCCCCAAGGTCGCGCTCCTAAACTAGCCAACGACCATGCGACCCTCGCAACTATGGCCGACACCAACACAGCAGAGGCGACCTCAACACAAGGAGAAAAACCCGGAGCCACCGCTCCGGCATCCACACCGGCCCCAAGGCCACGCCCCAAAGACGAGTCGACGACCATGTTGTCCTATTAACCACTAGCAAACTATCCGTGTGTTGCAACGCACGGGTAAAAAAAATTATAAATTCATACTGATTTATCAAAATTACACCAATGATTTTTTTTCTCTTACATGTTCACTTATACATCTATAATACAACCATTGTGAAAATAGAAATAAAAACTTGCGCAAATCAACCTGTGCTTGGATGGTTAGCAGGGTGGTTATACTCTCACCCCAGCAGAGTTCAAATCCCAGATTGGACGTTTGTGTGTTGCATTTAGGCGGAATATTCTTTCAGTGGGAGGCGACGTTCCCGTCGATAGCGAGGCGTCCGTGGTGACTTCGTCAATCTCAAGACTCGATCCGCCGGCTCAGTATTTCGAAGGTGCTCCTAGGGGTAGGGTGTACGTGTGTGCGTTCATAGTGGTGAGTGTGCGCGCGTGTATGTGAGCGTCTGCGTTTGTACTGTGTTTCTCAAAAAAAAGAAATAAAAACTTGCGTTTACTATCATGGATACCCAAAAATGATGAAATCATCACACACATACTTTTGAGTGCACCATGATACTCCTATAGTATAATGGAAGGCCTCAAAAGTAATCGTTTTACAAATTGCACAACAGAGTAAGAGGTAGCAGTGCTGAGCTGCACAGAACAAGTTCTAGATGGCCAAGATTTGCATAGAAGAT
This sequence comes from Poa annua, assembly GCA_026929855.1. NCBI lineage: Eukaryota > Viridiplantae > Streptophyta > Magnoliopsida > Poales > Poaceae > Poa > Poa annua. The sequence goes on from CM049428.1 coordinate 50,326,970, forward strand.
ACCAAAGACTACATTTGAAGTCAAACAACGGTCGGTCGTCCGTCGACAGATCGGGCTTAACTTGCTGCAATTACAATCTCCATAGGCCTCATGTGAAGTTGATCTAGTGCAACAAAAGCATGTAACTGGAACTTGCTACCCATCAAATAAAAAAAGTAATTGAAACTTGCTCTTTAGAAACTGTTGCGATGTCTCCAAATGATGATCTAGTAAGCATACATGCACCCCCAAATCTTTTGCTGCCCTGACTTGCTTGCCCATGCTCACACAAAGCAGATTGTTTCATTTCTTTCATTTCCAAGACACAGCAACAAAATTGAGAGGCTGGAGGCTATAAATTGTAATCTTCATGAACAACGCATGATGGAATCTAGGCACATCATACCATCCGATGGAGATTAACATATTCATAGAATGCCTCCAATACTTTGGGCTTGGCACTCAACATCTCCTTTGCATTACCAGGATGAGTCTCATTACTGAAATTCTCACCTTGTAGTGGATGAATAACATGGATTGATGAGGCCCAGGGATAAGTTCCAGCGCAACCAACAGGAGGGCGCCTGATCTTGTTATAGAACCCATCTTCAGTTGCCATCCGTCCTACAATCCACTTCCCGCTACCTCCATGTCAGCACTGCAAGTCTGCAAGGGATCCAACTTGTTGATGACCAACCAAGGAAGAGAGTCAACGTTGAGGGAGAGGATGGATCCAGATCAGGCCGCCAACTTATTCACCGGGGAAAAACTACAGGAAAGGAAACCTACAACTAAAAGCGACCAGACCCCCTTCCCACCTACCACCGGCCACCATGGCCGCCGACGGCAGGGGAGAGAGAGGCCGGTGAGGAGGATTGGGGAGGATACGCTCAAGGAGAGCAAGTCGCCACTGAGGAGAAGTCTCAATTTAGAAGGATCGTACCCGAAGAGAAATATCGAACAGATCGGGCGAACTTGAATGCTTGATACGAAGAAATAAATCGAGGAAGTCGAGCTTGAGCTTGAACATGTTCAAGAGCAGCCTACCCAACCCAAAGAGCTACCGATACAAGAGATTACGACGAGGCGACTGGGGACCTGGATCTCGTGCCGGATTTCGCGGAAGTCGTAGTAGCGGCGGCCAGGGTGGTGCAGGAACTCGACCCACTCGTCGGCGTCGGTGTCGGCAGGGCGGCACGGCTGGTGCACGAGCTGGAGCACGAGGGGGCGGTGCGTGCAGATGTCAGAGCCGCGCAGGAGCTTCTCAAGCTGTCGCTCTTCGCCTCAGAGCGGCACCGCCAAGCTATGTTCTGGATCGAGGATTGACTCGGGACGATGAGGCAGGGAGCCTCCTCCACCTTATGGAGTGCGGGTTGATTAGGCGGAGGCAATCTCGACGCAAGGCGAAATCCGGAGCCACCACTCCAACCTCCACACCGGCTCCAAAGCAGCGCACCACCTAGCCGAAGACGAAAACTCGCCACCGCTGACCACCAACTGCCGCCACTAGTCCTCTGGCGGGTGAAACATCCAAGGCGAGGCCTCAAGAGGCAAGCGATGTAGCAGCGTCGCTCTCGCCCAATCCCGCAAGAGATTAGGTTCCCCCCGGAGAACCCAGCGCGAAGAAGCAACAACACCATCTCGACGACGCCTCCAAGAAGGACGCGGCGCCCGAGGGCGTCGCAGTCGTCGGCCCTGGCCGACAACCAGGGCAGGCTTTCGCCCGACGATGTATCACAAACCCCGCCACCGCCCATCGAGGACCGGCCAGTTAACCACCACCGCATGCCGCAGCCACCGCAACACCTCACGCCACGGTGGTCGCCGCGCCAACCATGCCCCGAGGCCGCCGCCCCGGCATCCTCTCGTCCGGCTAAGCAACAGCCGGAGATGCTGTTGACGGTCATTTTTGGCCTATAGAAAGTTATTTTCAGAATAATAGGCCGAAACAGACCGTAACTATTACACTTGTACTAGTCAAGTTCAGAATTTCGACCAACTAGAACGAAACAGAGCTTAGCTAGTACTTGTACTAGTATGTACTATGATTTTGAAATTCGGCCAAAACTAGTACGAAAAACAGACATCAACTAGTACAAGTACTAGTTACCAATGACCTATTTTGAGTCCTGCTTATTGATAACCGAACGATTTCTTCGTTTTCCTGAGACAAACAATTTTGCTATTGACGAGTTTTTGATTTAAGGTCATTTACTAGGACAAAACTGGCAATTACAGACGAATCAAATTTCTATGATTCGGATCCGATTCGAACAGATTTCAATACGAGCCCGGATGAGCATTCAAGATGGAGTCAGATGGAAAAACAGATAAATGAAAGTTCTTCGTTTTTTTCATGGCGAACAACTTTGTCTTCTACGGTATTTCGATCCGAGATCGGTAACTTCCCCAAAACCGACCTGCAAGGTGCAACTAGTTTTTAGACCGAACAGTTTTGGAAAGTTCGAGTCAGCTATCCGAATTAGACTCAAATTATGGTTTTGGACATGGATCAAAGTCGTTTCCTTGCACGGGAAGTCCAGCCGCTCCTTATATACATGAGGGGTGACGGCCGATTGAACAACACCAATCGAACAAACAAATATACTACTCTTTCTTGTTCATCTACTTTTATCCCTTTCCCCTTGTATTTTTCTTCTCGTTCTTCGTCGTTCTTCAAGATTGGAGGCTGCGAATCCATGAGGCTCTAGGGGCGGTCAGGCCGACCTAGGGCATCCCATAGCCGCCGCAAGCCCAGACGGGGTCCCTCCCGGGTGAGCAGGGTTTCGGGTCTAAAAAAGCGCCCGCCGGATTGTCTTGCGTATCGCGCTTCCGGCGAGCCTCCCGCGGAGTAAGTTGCGGAGCATCTCCCTCGACGCCGCGGGTACACGTGACGTGTTCGTGTGTCAACACACTTTTTGGCGACTCCGCTGGGGACGGTCTCCAGCCTGTTCTTGCTACGAGGAGCGCATCAAGAAACTGCAATCTACATCGGTAACATGAAATCGTAATCTTCTTATGTAGATGCAAATTACTCGTATGTTAACGTTGGTAGATCTTTTGATATGAGTAGTGTATCGGCTAGCCCTAGTTCATATTATGTGCAAAAACCGATACAAAACAATCTCTATGCTTCAAATCATTATAATTCTAGTAACATGCAACATGTGTACTCGGGTTCTCATGCATCGGCTGCCCCATATCATAGGCCGATGAGTACCATGGGTTACACGATAAATCATTACGGGACAGCTCACGGGCAAGATGATGTCTCACAGTTTTATCCATCGGCTGCCGGATCGCAATATGCAGGGTCGTCCCCAAACAGGCCGATGGATGGGCGAATCGGCTATGCTGCTACCAGCAACGTGGCCGATTACTCCCAACTGACACGTACTATGCCTTATATGATTGATCAATCGACGCCTTGTGTTACTAACGTTTCAGCTTCATGTGGAAGTAGTGAGACACATAATTCGGCTTCGCACTTTCACGGTGTTCACAGTCGAACATGTGAAGATTTAACAGGAGCACATGTGCCTTCATCTTCTACCGACGCATATAGATTAGATGGTTGGAAGGAGAAATTTGCAGCAAAACTCAAAAGGGCCGGTAATGTTTATCTGGCATTGAAAGAAAATCCGCATGATCCCGCTGGAATACAAGCTTATGAGGCGTATAAGAAGGAGCGTGAACAATTCAAGATCAAGTTTTATCCCGCACAATTACAAAGTTTCGGCAACACACTACCGAAAGAAACCAAAAGTATCGGGGGGCATTCATGCCCTGTAGAGGATAGCACCGATGACTTCACTACGCCAACTCTTGGAATTACCGACCGAGTATCGACAAGCTTATGAAGCACACAAGAAAAGGCGTGCGGAGGAATTTGAGGCGCTCGAAAAGAAACTCAAGGAGGAACATGAAGCATACAGGAGAAAACTTGAAGAGGAAGGTCTGCACATGTTCTATGCAAAGCTCAAGAAGGACCCTCAAGAAAATATTACTCCAATAGGAGAAATTAAATCCTCTATTATATGCTGCAATCAAGTCAAACCCCATGTTAAACCAAGGCAAGAAGAAGCTTTGCAAGTTGATGGAAGCCATGGAGAAAAGATGAATGATTCAGAAAGTATGGTTACTTCGATTGTTGAAGCCGAAATAGACAGTACATGTGCCGAATCTACTGAATCAAAAGAAGCAAGCTTCATTGATCGAGAGCATGTCATGGCAAGAAAAACAGCCGTGATTGATTTTTCTGGGTGTAAAGGAGTTTATATACTACCAAACGAATTCCATGCCAAAGACGATGAGTCGATGAGCATCAAGAACAAGAAGACATAGCCGAACATAGTTCGGTTAATGATGAACATCCAGAGCCAGAAAGCGAAGCCGAACAATGTTCGGTTGGCAAGGAGCGTCCAGGAGACACGACACGATATCCAGAAGAGGAAGACGAGGCGTTGGCGAGTTATTCAGAGATGGACCAAAGCATTATTCGTGTTGTGCCAGCATCACATTCTGCCAGCGTTTTCGGAGAGGTATGCTTAGCCGACAATTTACTTATCTTTAGATTTGGTCATAATCATATTGTTGATGCATTTTCCAACACGATTTTAATTAATGTGGAAAGACCAATCGGGATGAGTAACTTGTTCGCTAGGAATAGTCTTGTCACTAATTATGTCGGTCAACATGTCGTATCATTCATTGAGGCTAATAGTGACAATTTGTTGCAACCAATGTTGTTCCCATTATGCCCGCTAAGCTTTATATTCATATGGGCAACGTCGCTTGTTTCATGCCTGGCTAACATTTGGTCTCAGATGAGACGTATATTTTGTAATCATTTTGGTTACAGAAACATAAAGCCAGGTTCAAAGTCCTTCGAGATAGCCGATTCGGAAGAATCGGGAAAGGAGGCCAGAAGATAATACATAGCCGAGTTGGACCACGATAAGCCGGCACCACTCGGTTGCCTAATTTCAAAGACAGTATTCCAATATCGGCTAAAGGATGAACAATATACCTTCAGTCCGGTCATGGGTGATCACAGTGTCGGTGCATCGCCGACTAATCCAATTATCATAGTAGATGACCATGTCGAGCCATCAAGACCAGAGTGAATGTTTAATTCGTTCGCGCAGAACATCAAAGACTGCGATGTGTTTCATGATGCAAAATCGGCCTTGGAAGGACGATTGGAATTTGTAGAAGGACAAGTTGATAGCCAGCCGGCTAATATTAATCTTGACGGTGATCACGTGTTGACTCGGCTGTCTCAAGCCGGTTCATCCCAAGACGAACGTGTATATGCTGAAGATGATGGGATCGATTCGTCAAGCAAAGAAATTTCCCAAGACGGCAATCCTGAAGATGAACGTTCCATCAAAGCTCCAGCAAGGACGCCTGACACTGGGGGGCAACAAGCATATTCAAAGACCAATGCCCACAATGGTAGAAGGGACAAAGGCAACGATAAGCATAGAAGGAGGAAATCTAAAGTAACCATTGCTGAATTATTGGAGAAGTATCAGAAGATGAGTGAAGCAAAAAGTGCTTATCGGCCAACTGAAGCAAAGGCATTCAAGTCAACCCCGAGGCGTAAATATGAGGACCAGTATTGGCAAAAGAAGAAGCCCGACGCGGCTACGCAAACTTCTTTTGGGCCGCCAATGCCGAAGTCGTCCATGCCTTCCCATGATGGCTTCTATTCATATCAACCACGGGACAGGTATGATTCACGGGCACACCATTCATCTTATTCTAAATCACCTCGCCAAATTTATGTAGCTCCAAGGGAATCAAGCCGGCAACCATATGTCAAGAACCGACTTAATCAAGAGTCGGCCAGGAGCGCATGGAGGAGGAAGGAGGTGATTAAGCAGGTCTATCAAGTAAAAAGAGATGGCCGCAAGGATGTTGTTTCAAACCCGACTCCAAGTAACCAAAAGCTAGCTAAAATGATGTTGGCTACGAAGGGTAAGGAAGTGAAGCGAGTAACTTTCGAAGACCCAGTCATCGAGTCTGGACAGGTCAAGCCGAAAGTGCCCAAAGCGAAGAAACAACTGACAGTGCATAAAGAAAAGTCACGGCCGGGTTACCCACTCGGTTTATCACATTGGCAAGAGTGGCAGCTGAAGCGGATTAGAGCCGAAGACTTGGAGAAAATAAACATGGCGTGGGTTCCCAAAGAAAGAACTCAAGTCAAAAAGGATATGCCAGGTTCTGTTGAAAAGCCGGCAGGAGTAAAGGAGGAGAAGCAAAAACTCTGCAGACGAAGCCGGGGATTTTCATCTCACTATAGGAGACCTCAGACGGTGTGTCATCCATGTTCTTCAACTATATCATCAAAGTTAGCACCTCACAATTTATCCCCAGCCGAAATCTATTTCGGCTATTCACACTTTGGTGGACGGGTTCTCCATGTCCTTCAAGATAAGGACGCACGGCCGATATTTGCATATCGTCCTAAGAATGCATTGTGTTGACAAAGCCGACATCTGGCTAGAGGTACTCTTCATGGTTTTATCTCCTCCCTGGAAAGCCGATGCTCAGTTTTGCCGATACTATTAAGGACGACTTGATTATTAAGTCGGCCATTAAACGAAGATCTAGTGCAAGCCGGTTGGACGGCAGGAAGAAATATGTTTTTCTTATCTGTAGGATCTGAGTAAAATTTTAGGCGGCCTGCATCACGAGACGCATATATGAAGGCGCTTTTATAAAGACAACAAATATTTGAGAATTTCTACCAGGTGACGTACAACCCGAGTAAACGGCCGATAAGAGATTATCGCCCTCAGAATGTATGGCCGATGGAGTGTTGACATCGTCCTAAGGATGCAAGTTATTTTTTGGCACACAAGCTCTACCAAAAAACAGGGGGGCATGTGTTGATGGTCATTTTTGACTTATAGAAAGTTCTTTTCAGAATAATAAGCCAAAACAGACCCTAACTAGTACTTGTACTAGTAAAGTTTAGAATTTCGGCCAACTAGGACGAAACAGAGCTTAGCTAGTACTTGTACTAGTATGGTTCTGAAATTCGGCCAAAACTTGTACACATCAACTAGTACAATTACTAGTTGTCAATGACCTATTTTGAGTCCTGCTTATTTATTAAACCGAACGATTATTAAGAAAGGTTCAGATGCAAAAATACATAAAAGAAGATTTCTTCGTTTTCCTGAGACAAACAATTTTGCTATGGAGTTTTTGATTTAAGGTCATTTACTAGGACAAAACTGGCAATTATAGACAAATCAAATTTCTACAATTCGGATCCGATTCGAACAAATTTCAATACGAGCCCGGATAAGCATTCAAGATGGAGTCAGATGGAAAAACACATAAAATGAAAGTTCTTCGTTTTTTCATGGCGAACAACTTTGTCAACGGTATTTCGATCCGAGATCGGTAACTGCCACAAAACCGACCTGCAAGCTGCAACTAGTTTTTACACCGAACAATTTTGGAAAGTTCGGATCAGCTATGCGAATTAGACCCAAATTAGGGTTTTGGACATGGATCCAAGTCGTTTCTTTGCACGGGCAATCCAGCCGCTCCTTATATACATGATGGGTGACGGCCGATTGAACAACACCAATCGAACAAACAAATATACTACTCTTTCTTGTTCATCTACTTTTATCCCTCTCTCCTTGTATTTTTCTTCTCGTTCTTCGTCGTTCTTCCAGATTGGAGCCTGTGAATCCACGAGGCTCTAGGGGCGGTCAGGCCGACCTAGGGCATCCCATAGCCGCCGCAAGCCCGGACGGGGTCCCTCCCGCGTGAGCAGGGTTTCGGGTCTAAAAAAGCGCACGTCGGATTGTCTTGCGTATCGCGCTTCCGGCGAGCCTCCCGCGGAGTGAGTTGCGGAGCATCTCCCTCGACACCGCGGGTACACGTGACGTGTTCGTGTGTCAACAGATGTAGACAGCCATGCCGCATCGCTCCCACCCTACCTCCAGAGTTGGAGGCGACGAAACCATCGATCTTGCACCCGGAGCTCTGCGCCGGACGGAGGCATCTAGATGAAGACAGCCAGCACCTTCGGGCACCACGCCGGGAGGAGAACCGACACCACCACCCCGGCCGCCACGCCGCCCCAAAGCAGCCACGCCGACCGCCGCACGCTCGCACGCCCACTGCACCACTGCAGCAACGCCGAAAAGATCCACAGTCGCCGCCCCAGGTTCCTCCCTTGCCATGGCGCCGCTGCAGCCCAGCCGCGCCACGCACCCTCGCCGGCAACACGCAGCGCGCGTGCTACCGCGCCCGCCAAGCTCCCCGCCGTTCGCCCGCCTCTCGTACCGTCCGCATGGGCCCGCCAGGCCCAGATCGAGCCCGACAGGGTCGGGACGCGCACGTGAGCACGAGCGCGAGGGATCCGCGCCGGAGACGCCCGCCGCGCCGCACCGCCGCCAGACCACCCCGCCGGCCACCACCATCCCCCGAGCCCGCCGGCTCGGCGTCCAGAACAAGCCCCGACCGTAGCCGCCCCCACGGGCCGGTCCTCCACCAAGCCAGGGAAGAGTAGCCTCCCTCCGACTAACTTTTAGCAGCGGGGCCGCCGCGGACGAGGCCGGCAACGACAGCGGCGGGAGATGCCGGAGGGAGGGGAGACGCTGGCGGCGCGATTTGCTCCCCTGGCGCCGCCTGGGGGAGCGACGCGAGGGGCGTTTTTTTTATCGAGAGATGTAAAAATGATCGGCTTGTTTAGGTGCGAGTAAATAACAGAGATGACCAAATTGTTAACAAAGCTAGAGACATGTACTATTAACTTTCGCAAACCCAAAAAAAAAATCTAGTACTAGAGTAGATACATCTATACCTTTTTTTTTAATTTAAAACACATATATTAGGTTCAGCAGGCCGCCTCATTAAAACCCTGCCAGTCCCTTTCGGTACCCTAGTTAGGAAAAGAGTGTGTCACCTACCTGCTGCCTCACAACATCGTTACATCGTTAACCAGAAACGGCAAAATGAAGTCAGGAGGTACATCACACCACACAGTCGGTGGATTGTCCCTCCCGTACTTACCTAGCTCATTTGCCGTTTCATTAGAATCCCTATTACAATGTTGGATCAAAACTTTGCCAAAACCTAAGGCTAAATCATTACACTCATCAAGAATATGACTAGCCACTGTCGACATGTGAAGACCAGAGTTAAGCGCTTCCACGTCTGTTGCACAGTCTGATTGGACTATAAGGTTATGACAGGCTACCTGTTTTGCCAAAGTCAGACCCTCCCGCAAAGCGATTGCTTCTGCCACTTCTGCACTGAAGACACTTGGTAATCTTTTGCAACAAGCACCAATAAGCCCCCTGTATCATCTCGGATCACAGCACCAATAGCTCTTGTCCGATTATTTTCCAGAAAAGAGGCATCAACGTTTAGAATTTGATAGTCACGCGGTGGCTTAGACCAGTTACCTTGTTTCAGAGTTGTGTACTTTTTCATATTAGCGCGAACAAAATTCATTGTCAGAGCCTGGATAGCCATTGATGTTTTCCTAGCATCCTGGATATCTTCTCCTTTCATAATTTGTCTTCTCTGCCACCAGAAATACCAGCAGGCAACGGAAAATATTTCTCTTATCATAACCGGGTCCATATAATCTCGCTGATATTGATTGTCAACAAGAACAGATTCAATGATTGCCGAACCTAAGCGGTCAGTAGTTCTTATCTGTTCTATGAATTCTTGGAGACCCAAAGAACACCACACCTCCTGTACTCGGTCACACTCAATCAGTAAATCTTTTATATCTTCCGCTCCTAATCTCTACTATATAATATCTCTTAAGGTGAGGCGTCGTACGTCGCGGTAATTTTACGTTTTAGCCCCTGGAAAATCTGAGAATCAACCCGCAGTCCTTCTGTAAGTCACGTACCGGTTCGTCTTTTCCCCTCCTAGAGCTGACCCATCCTCTCTTTCGCTCTCCACCACGCTGGATCCAGATCAAGGTCGCCACGCCGGATCCGCAGCTGGCCGAGCTAGAGCGCCGCTGCCGCCGCCTCCCGGCCATGGTCTAGGTCGCGCTCGTGCCTGATGCCTCCTCGCCTCCGACAACGCCCTCTGGGCCTTCTTCCTCAGCCTCGTCCCCGAGCCCTGGGACCTCGACGTCTTCGCCGAGACACACCTCGCCGCCGCGCCACGCAGGTTCCCTGACTCCCATCCCGTCTCTCCTCACTCCGCGTTTCCTTTGGCGGCGTCTCTGTTTCGCCTCGCCTGTCCGCCTAAAAATTTTCGTCCGTGCGTGCGTACGTATGCAGCAGCGTGTACTACAGCTGCGCGGTGCGCGTCCCGCCGCAGCTCTCGTTCAAGCATATCTACGGGCAGAGAGCGCTGGTTCAAGGCTCCATCGTAGTCGACGGTAAGACCCAGCTTGCATCTCTCCATGTCATGTCTGATGTCTTAATCACTTAGGTAGCCAGCGGTTGCTTAATCCTTAATAATCAAGCGGAACAGTTGAGTGGTGTACATCATTAATGGACTCTTCTACTGTTTGGAAATATATGATGATCTCATTTCAGTCAATACACAGTGGTTACAGGGAAGGCATTGGAGTTTTCAAAAGAATTATAAGAGAGTAGCTTTTCAGTTTTTTGGTATGGAGATTATCCTGGCCCCAACGCTTGTGTTAGGGCGCCAGAATTGGATATGAATCTCTGCCTTCTATAAAATTCAGGTAAGAAATTGTGTACTCTTGAAAAAAAAGGATTTGAAGGCAAAATACCACCTCAGGCTCGATTGGCAGTTAGGCATCAATGACTATCGCGAATGTCCCACATTAGGCTGCAGATACATCTGAACAAACAAGTTTTATAGAATTCATTCATATACGGGCACACCTTTTAGATATTATGAGATATTTTGAATCTGGAGAATTAGCTTCAAAATGATATAGGAGTTATGTCTCAAATCATGTGCATTAAGTTACATGAAAACTATTTGTAATAAATAAGAAAATTATTACAATGTACGGGCATGTTTCCTTGATTTTGACCAAATTACAAAAGTCATTGTGATTACAATTGAATGTTTGTCTTCAAAATAAGATATCAACGCTCCTCATGTGTGAGTTTCTATTGGTTTAATTAAGTTACTTTTCGTCAGCACCTTTACAACAAACATTGCTTTATCTTTGAATTGTATTTCGTGCTTTACTTGTGATGCTTCTGTTATAAAATTGATTATGAACATTAAATTTTAACGTTTTATAGTTATAGTAATCATTCGATAAGTCGTGTGAACACGTATAATTTGTTTCTCCCGTTGGATCTTTTGCTAGTAATAAAGTAAGGAGTGTTTCTCTCTTCGTCCGTGGCTTCTGGCAAATTTTTCGTCGGACATTTATCTTACCGATTTTGCCCTCCCACCGAATACATATGACGCACATATGCCATCGTACCGTTTCGTTATTTTTTTTCTCCCCCCGACGCCGCCCCCTGCTCCCCACGGCCGTTCGATCCCCACACCACCCGCGCCGCCACCATCGTTCTCCAAGTCTGCGCTACCACCAGCCTACCTCCGCCTCCCCCGCCTCTCCCCACGCGGAAGGAACCTCTCCTATCCTCTTGAGCAGAACCGTCCCAGGCCGCCACCCACATTCGGCTGTAAACTTGTCTATCTCCCGCCATCGGCGACCTCCACCTCTTCCAGAAGGTGGAATGGGACCGCGGCGACCCCAATCCTACCGCCCGCGATCTGTATCTGTCCCCCCGCCACCACATCAACCAGCGCCAATCATGTATGTCTCCTTTCATGGTTAACAGACCTTATACCACCCGCAACGGACGCTGCACTTAGCGTTGACCAACAAGATCTTATGGTGCTCCCACATCTGGCAGTTTCGATCTTCTCCGACCAGTTCAAGAGCTGTTGTTGGACATCTTCTGAGGAGCCCGTGTTGGTCCTATGTCGGGGCTGTCCTCAGTCTGCTCCGAGTGGTGCTGAACGTCAAGGGAGCGGCTGCCGTCTCCTCAGGACTCCACCGCGTCGCCGGACAGCGCTTGCTTGTGACCTGGCGGCGTCTACCGAGCAGCGCGCGGATGCAGCAGACCGACATGGCAAATAGGATCTCGGCGACGAACGGCGGCGTCCTCGCCGGCCACGCAACACACGGGTGTTGTAGCTGGGTCGGTGTACGCTGTACTGCTAGGCGCGATATCTTTACACGGGCGAGCGCAACTGCGGTTTTCGGGGCACACAAACATAGCGGCGAAGCAGATTAGAGATTTCGCTCGAGCAATTTGGTGGCGGCCCACGACGGAAGAAGAGGAAATGAGCAGGTCCGCTCTAGGCTCGGGACAAAACACTGCAGCGTGCAGATGAGCCTGCATGGCTGGACTTGCGGAGAACTCACAGTGGACGAGACGATGCCACTCCGGGTCAACGGCTACGGCTTGGGTTAGCAGTTGCTTGTTCTCTGAAGAGGTTGCTGCTACTTAACAAACAGGAAACAGGTGGGAGGAAGGGAAGCAGAGGGAAGATGGAGGCATTGTTCTTGGTGCAGAGGAGGAAGGCCGACAATGCTGCTGGGAGCCTGGGAGCATGAAGCGGCTCTGTGAAACTGCTGCTTGGTGTTCTGTTGAGTTTCGTGTTCTTTCCTGTGACGCAGTTTCTGCCGGAAACTGTTCTGGAAACTGCTCGCTTGTAATTTGGCTATCAGCCAATCAGTACATAGTCTAGAGCCTAAATAGCTCCCGTTCTGGTCATGAACTTGGGGTGCCTCTTGGTTCATTTCGTTTCGTGTAGTGGACACAAGGTGCGGAGTGCTATGAATGTTCATGGAAATAGAACTACCCGTAACAATGCGTTATGTTTGCTATAGATAAAAATAAAAATATGTTTACAACGAAAGGCCAAACTAAGGTTAATGTTAATACAAGTCGGTTGAATTAGAAGCAAATTTTGAATTGTGCGTTAAATGTTTCTCTCCCATTGCAACGCACGGGCATGTTTCCTATGCATACTCATAACCACACTTTTTCTATTTTTGTGTAGCTCAAAAATACAAAGTATTTGAAGTTGATATTTGCACATTCTTGGGATATATCATTGGCTGCACCGGGACTTTATCAGAATTTTTTGAAACTAAAAAGAATGATTTTTTATTATCATTTTAATTGTAGAGAGCACTGGTTCTTGAGAGCCAAAGATCTACACTTTTGGAGATACTTCTATGCAATGTCTCCGACCGTGATGCAATTCCCCATATTCTACTAGGATTGTTCTGACAGATCCCGACTCACACGCGTCTTGCAGTCCAGTGCCACGACCAGCAATCCAACTGGCCCGCGGCTGGTAGGATGATGCGGCAACATGTATGGTGACATGGGTTTCTCTCATGCTTCGATCATGATTTTTCTCTCCCGGTATAAAGCACGGGCATTTTTACTAGTTAACAATAAATGACGTGATTATACGGCCGTGCGGCGGCTATCCTCACGACCATTTCCCCCGATTATGTATTAGAGAGCACTCTATTGGGCCAAGGAAAAAGCCCACGTCCCGATGGGAGTGATTTTAACTTGTAAATAAATAGGGCCCACAAAAAAACTCGAGAAAATGATCTGCTCTTCCGCCTCATGACAGACTCCATAAAACTCACCTGAACAGTTGCGAGGCGAACATAACAGAAAACTGGTAGATTATCTACATATAAAAAACATGAAAATCAAATGGGTATCCAAATTTATGTCCAGCAAATAAGACATATATATCCCAGCGCCGGTCATGAGATTTCCGGGGCCCGGGGTGAAACCAAAATTTGGGGCCTAAGTGTAAACGTCATTGATTACATGTATGACATATATTTTTTAGTAAAATATAAATGTATACAAAACCGTACGCATATCAAATAAATTATACGTACAGATTATCTTAAATTTTCTTCTAACATTTCTTGATATAGATATCTTCTCTTTGTGATTGTTCCAATTCATCCAAACGTTTTGCTCTTCTCCTTTTAGCACTACCAGATTGATACCTACTGGACGACACATATTAGAACTTAGAAGAGCACATAAACTAACCGTGAGCCTTAGGGTGGCGACGACGCGCAAGCCGGCACAGCGGCGAGCGCGGAACGGAGTTGCGGCAACGGCCGAGTCTCATGCACGGCGGTATCCTAGGATTGGAGATGGAATCGTCTAGCGGTTAGCGTTCATGAAGTCACGAATCGTTGGCAGGGGCTGATCGTGCGCAGATCAAACAGGAACAGACGAGGCGGACGCAAGACGGTAAGAGCTAAGGTCGCAGGATCGTTCGCGTGCCTGGGAATTGGGATCGATCGCTGGAGTCATGAAGCTGTACATGCAAAGGGCCATGAAATCTACTCCTTTCCATGGCCTCTATAGCTGGCCGGCCCATTTTAACTTTTTCTGGTAAATATCTATATAAATACGTATATATAGTACATTATCTGGGGTGGGCCCCTTCGATTTTGGGGCCCGGGGCGGCCGCCCACCCTGCCACCCTCCAGGGCCGGCCCTGATATATCCTTCTCTCTGCTACCGAGCCTTTTTTCCACAGCAAAATTATCATAGTTCCAAATCGACAGAAAATAATGGTATGCTCATTGAAGCAGTGGCGGAGCTAGAACATGCTTCAAGTGATGTCAAGTGCTCAAATAAGGTCATTAGCTAGTACTTTTGGAGTCAATTAGTGTGTACACATAGCAATTTCTTCCCTGCTTTGATTTTTTTGTGACCTCGCCATCATAGTCACCATGCAGCTCCGCCATTGCATTGAAGGAAGCAAATTGGAACCCATTTTTCCAAGCAACAAGAAAAAACACATACATATATATCACTCGACTGTTTTACCATACATAGTAGAAATAGCTCTCGATCCAGATTAGGTTAAATATTTACAAGCTTTCTCACAAATTGCTAATAAGTTTACATAGAGTATTGAATAAAGATGGACAACTTGAAAACCTAAATACGCATAGATTGGTCTTCATTCTTCAAAAGAGTAGATTCTTATCTTCATGTATTGGTTGCAAAAGAAGAAGAAGGTAGCTATCAGGTTCTACTTAGACTCTGTTTGTTTGGGCTGCAACTGTCTAGAAGCAGCTGTAGCTGGTGGGCCACGGAAAAGCAGCTGTGGAAAGCAGCCGTTGAAAGCAGAGATTTGATATTTGGCAGTAGCTTTAGGAGTGAAATGTCTAGAATGTCCTAAAGTGCTGAAGTTGTACAAATATTAATTTGAAACGAAACCAATCATGGAAATGGAATCTACACGTCAACTAGCACATATTTCATAAACAAATTATTTTAGATCAAAATATATTATTTTGGGATGAAGTATGTCTCCCGTGCATGTACAACGTCTTTCATCCCAAGCCAAATACACGACCATGCTGGGTCAAAGAAAAAACACGACCACACGTCGCATGCGTGCTCGGTCAATGAAAAAACATGACCATACGAAGCTATCGTAGTACAGGTTTCGCGGTGGCACTTTGCTAGTAATTTGGAGTAACGAAAAGGGCAAAGGAAAATAACGCTTCGGGAGTTGAGCAGAACTTTTCGGGAAGCAGCTCGGAAGCACCCATCGACCCGCTTCCGCTCCGGTTGGCCTGCGTAGTGTATTTTCTCACAGCGCTTTTAGCAAGTGCTTTTCTATTTGAGGTTGTTTGTTAACAAACAGAGCCTGAAACAGTTAGCAGATTATGTTCACAAAAGTATCACGTTCTACACACACAAAAAATAGATTAAGTTCCTAAATTAGCAGGTTATCCACTAAACAGTTACCGGATATATTTGATGCAACTATCATGTTGCCCACCAATACTTATCAGATAGATTCATTGTAACTACTAAGTTGTCCACAAAACATTTACCAGGACTACCGGATTATACACAAAATTAACACTTACCACATTAATTCAATGCAACTACTGAAAAGAGTACCAAAATACAGGGCCCACAATTTTTTACGGCTCCTGGACAACCGGACCAGAGGAGTACCAGGTTATTGAATAAACAATTAATTATCAGGTAAATTCAATGCAATTACCAGGTTATCACTAATACTTACAAGATAGAATCAATTAACTACCGGTATAATTGGATGCAACAAACAAGTTATCCACCAATACTTAGGGTCGGCCCTGGGTCAGAGCTTAACTATACTTACTGCATAAATTCAACATGACTACCATGTTATCCTGCAATACTTACCATATTAATCCGATGGAGCTATCAGGTTATCCACAAAAACCCTGATCAAATTAATTAACTACAACTATGATCCACCAACACTTATCACACAATGAAATGCAACTGCTCAGGTTATACACATACAATTACCCTGTAAATTCAGTGCAACTACCAGTTTACCCGCATATATAAATGGTTATGTATGTAACACCATGGTTACCAAATCAATCAGTCACTGTTACCGAATTAACCAATCGTGGTTATCAGGTTATTAATGTAGGAACTTCATATTATTTCTAAAGCCAATTATCAGATGAATAAGTCACAACTATCCAGTTACATAGATGAAATTATCAAATGAATTAATTATATATTACCAAATTATCATCTATCCCCACTAACTAGGCAGAAGTATACTGACGTGGATGTCAGGAGGACTGCAATAGGGCCATTGAGGTAGATCGTGGTGGCACGACATTCCTCTCTACGCCAATGTGCATATCGCGCGTGCGAGCGGCTGTGTCATAGAGCTCTCATCTTGTCACCTTTATCGCTGCGTCCTACAACTCCTTTTCCACTTAGTGCACCCCACCATCCTCCTTTGCCAAGTGCACCCTAGCATATCCAACAAACCAGCACCCTCTGTGGCACGCTTAACCCTCAAGGCGGCTGAGCCCACCAACGACACACAGCTGCTCCCACGGATCAATCCCCTTCCTGACCTCCACTTGCACCACGAACCGCGCTACCGCGCTCACGAACTGCCGATGTGTCGTGAATAGCCCCATCGTCGTAGCAGAGAAACACAATAGGTCTACATAAACAACAGTTATCAGATTATAGAGATGCAACTACCACTATATAAATAGTAATTTATCATATTACTTGCAGACAAACTAGTAGTATCTACACGAAAAAAAAGCAAACAGAACTTCCGATTCAAACATCTCCACATTTGACAGGAAGGCTTGCCATTTAAGTACAACATAACTACCAACATATTCACAAAATAAACTACCAATTGTGTAGAAACGACATCACATTCATGATAATTCATGCTAGCTATCAACTTAAACTAAAGCTTGCTACCAGGTTATTTCAAGGTAGCTATGATCTTAGTTCATGCTAGATAATCATGGTAGATAGTAGGGGTAAAATCATGATATCTATCAGGTTTAACTGATGCTACCTATCAGATTAATGCATACTAGCTACCGGGGTTTTTTATGATGGCTATCACTTTGAAAATAAATAAATAAACTAGCAGGATACATGACAATAGTTACCAATTTTTTCACTAACATATGCCATATATTCATTGAACAGTTACAAAAAAATTTACTAGTAGTTATCGAGACTTATTCCCGGCTTGTTAACGTTCACTTCACTACTAGTTGTTATCGGTTTATTCAACCTAGGATACCATGTTATTTGCTTGTAGTTATCAGGTTATTTGGCTAGTGGTTTACAGTGTGAGCTAACTACTAATTCCCAGATTATTCACAGTTCGCTACTATATTATTTTGTTATAGTGTTACCAGGTTAATTGAAGGTAGTTAATATAGTCTTAGCAACTACTATGTAACAAAAATTCTCATCAACACCAGTGCCATTCCCTCTTGGCATCTACACTAGTATTGCACAAGAAAAGGGTAGGACCAAGCAACTCACATTACGCCTCTTCTTTATGCCCCTCCCCTTACACTTGACATCACCACCTGCTTTATTCTGGCTGCCCTTCCTCTTAGCCATCGCACTAACCCTGGTTAAGAAAAACCCATCAGAATTAAAATGAGTCATTAATTAAATTGATACATTTGTAATCTATTAGAACAAAAGCAACAAGAGAACACACCATAAAAAAACATCAGCTACAAGAGAAGTAACAAATTAATTAAAATGGTGACCACATTATTTGCTCTCTATGTCACAAAATGTTACTGCAATCTAAGCCATAGTACAGCTACATCAGTACCTTGATAACCCCTCACCCCTTGACAATTACCCTAGTTATCAGTTAATTCAATCCGACCTACCAATTTATTTGCTTGTAGTAACCAATTTAGTTCAAAATAGGTCACAAAAATATGAGGTCACTCCAATTTACCAAATTATACAACACAAGTAATTCGCAACTGGTTACCGTAATCTTCAGTGCTACTGAACCAACATCAAGCATCACCAAGTATGGATGAACACAAGGCTACCAGACCAAATCCATGGCCACCACCGAATGTATTCAACTACTGTTTGGTTAGGCTTTTTAGTTGGCTTTTGGCTTTGGCTTATAAGCCAAAAAAGCACCTAAATAGGTGCTTTTGGTTTTTGGCTTTTGGCTTATGTTACACTATCGTATAAGCCAAAAAGCAACTATTTAGGTGCTTTTATGGCTTATAAGCCAAAAGTAAAAGCCAAGAAAAGAGTCTAACCAAACACCCTAACATGACCCAAACCCTAGCTAGCACTGTCTATCTAGAACTCTACACCAGCAAAAACGGAATGCTAGCAACATCGCCACCTTACCCATTGACGCCGACGCGACCGTGGTCAAATCTGAAATACTGAACACACAAATCGACAAAATGGGCCACAAAAACTAGCAAACCGAGAGGGAACAATCCTCACAACACCGAGGATTGCGATAACGAGTGCGTCTACCCTAGCCCATTGACATCAGCGACAACAGTGGTCGAATTCGGACCAATCTACATCACGAGAGACGAACTGGACCACATAAACGTGCAAATACAGAGGGTGCGGGGCTCACATCAGCTAGGAGTACGACGACGAGCCTCTCCGCCGGCAAGGAACCGCCGGACTACGGCCAACCCAGTAACAAATTCGGAATCACCGACGAAATAGCCGGTAGCGGAGAGCGAGAGACGAGAACAGAAAAGAGAGGACTCACCATGGCGGGGATGCGATTCTGGGGCTCTGCGCTGGCGACGAACCGCCGGGCTGCAGTCAGCACGGACAGAAATGGCACATCTCCACCCCAATCGCCGGAGCGGAGAGGGCTGAGCAAACATGAGAGAGGATTTCCGTCCCATAATGGCTGAATGGTGGGTCCCACAAAACCTGATGCGAACGATGTAGTACAACCAGATTTCCACGGACGAGGTGCGTGCGTCGCTCGATGCGCTGGCACGACTCGCAGCGCGCCGCCGCACAGGATTGCCGCGCGTGCTGCGCCTCATTGTAGATTTTCCCAACAATAAACCATCCGTGTACATCCTAAAAGATCGATATAGAAAAGAAAAAAAAAAGGTAGTTGCCTTACTGCATAGACAACAAAAGATCGATTATAACTCTCAAATGTAGAGCAACAAATATAGGTGCCTAACTGCACGGTACAACAAAAAGGTCGATCTAAACTCAGAAGATATTGAAGTTCACAAATGGAGCCATCTGGTGTTCGTTCATCCATCGATACTCGAAATTGAAATTGTTGCATCTGTAATCTTTAACGGACTCGACAGAGGTGCGGATCAATTGATGCTCGTCGATGGTTTTTCTAGCAGTCTTTCTAGAAATGCACACGATGCGTAGAGTTTTTTTTTTTCGAAACTTTATGACACTACCTACTGCCTCCACATCACCTTAGAGCATCCCCACTCGACCCCCCCCCCCCCAAAGGCCCCCCAAGACCGCCGGCTCGGCTCAAATAGAACTCCGGCGCCTCTAGTCCAAACCCAATCCACAGGGGGACAAGCGGGGCGTCGGATCCACGCGTGTTGCGTTGCGGGCCAGCTCTGATAGTCTGACAGTCAGGCGACGCGTCCCTTCAACGGACAAGCGGCAGCGAAAATCCCCGCCACCGCGTTCCCCCGCTACATGTAGGCGTGACCGCCATTGATGTTCCACTTCTCAGATCTACAAGCTCACTCTCCCACCACCATGGCTTCTTCCAACGTCCCCACACGTCTCCTGCTCACGACGGCGCTTTTCGCATCCAACTACCCCTGCTCGCTGAGCTACCGCGTCCCGGTCGGCTGGAGGCTGAAAGCCGGCGGCGTACCTGTCCCTCAAGTTCCTCAAGGTACGGTGCGCTGGGTGGCGATAACGAACCATTAATTACTACCTCGAGCTCACGACGGAACAACGGATGGAAACCGCTGGGACCCCGACAACAACGAGACCTGGGACGCGTTCTTCATCAACCAGCGGGAGAGGCAGCTCTCCAGGTACGACGGGGATGGCCCGCCTCCGGTGAACTTCAACGAGGCCGGTCGTCGGCTATGGTGGGGTGGCCGGACGCTCCAGAGCGTCATGGACCACATCTCTGCCAGCGACCGCCCCCGCTTGCGCTACCCCCACTTCCAGCCGACGAAGGACGGCAGCGGCAGTAGCCGCCCTCAACCCTCTCCTCCACGCGTCCTTATCCAGCCGCGGTCTGGCTATCAGGTGGCGCCGGAATACGCAGCGGCCACGCAGCAGGTTAGACTTGTCGGCGACCCAAATGATTTTCCGGGCCAGCGTGCCGCAGTACGCGCGTCTCTGAAAAGGTTGCAGCCGCCCGACGCAAGGAGGATCCAACCTTTGGCTCCCGCGGACGCCACCACGTCGTGGTGGCGGAAGGAGGAGGCGGCCTACCGCGCACTCGATGACAACGCGGGCCAGTGTTGCAGCAACTACGGACACCTGTCACCGCCGCGCCCACCGCAGCGGCGCTCTCCACCGTCGAGCTTCGTGTCACGCGCGACGTCTGACGCCAGCGATGACGACGACGGCGGCGAGTTCAGCGACTACTCGGATGAATACTACCCGCCTAGACAGGAATATGATTAAAAATATGTACTAGAATGTTTTTTATAAATAAATATGTTATATTTTATTTGACATTGGGGCTATGGCTCGGAGCGAACCACCTCCCAATTTTTTAATGTCGCCGGCGCGTCCCTATATGGGCCCCAAATTGGTCGATTAAAGCGCCATATGGGAGGGTTTAGGGTTTAGTGTTTTAGGGTTTAGTGAAGGCTTTAGCCACTGAGTTGGGCTGCCAGGTGGGAACTTTGCCTTTCACATATCTGGGGTTGCCCCTTGGTACTAGTAAGCCTACAATGCAGGACATGTTACCCCTAGTTGAGTGTCTGGAAAGAAGACTGTCATCAACATCCATTTTCCTTACTCAGGGAGCTAGGATGCAATTGGTTACATCTGCATTGTGTTCTATGCCAATCTTTTGCATTGTGTTCTATGCCAATCTTTTATTTGTGTTCTCTTAAGCTCTCAGTGGGTCTCATCAAGCAATTGGACAGAATTCTAAGACAGTGTCTTTGGAGGGATAAAGATGGGCCGAAACAGTCCTTGGCTGCTTGGGAAATGGTATGTAAGCCGAAGAAAAAGGGGGGCTTAGGTATCCTGAATTTCTCGGTACAAAATGATGCTTTGTTGATGAAACACCTAGACAAGTTTTATAATAAGGAGCAGGTACCATGGGTGCAGCTCATCTGGACAACTTATTTCATGGACTCGGTTCCACATAGCTCTAATCTGTGTGGGTCTTTTTGCTGGAGAGATTTGAGGAAACTGATGGATAAGTATAGGGAGATTGCTACTGTAAAACCGGGGCAGGGGGACTCCATTATGTTCTGGCATGATAATTGGGAATTCATGGGGTCATCTCAGCCTCTTGCTTTGAGGTTCTCTCGGCTTTGCTCTTATATATGCAATCGACAGCTAGGTATCAGTCAAGAGAGTTTTCCAAGCAGAAGATTTACTAGCCATGTTTCCTTTGCCTTTGTCGGAGCAAGCATTTAAGGAGATGGAAGTTCTTCAACAGGCTATGATTGCGCAACCTCTTAGTGGGGACGCTGATGTTTGGGGTTATGGCTGGGGAGAGACTTACACGGCCAAGAGATTTTATGTGCTGTCACATGCACATCTCGAGGCTCCTGCAGTTTTTAACTGGATTTGAAAGTCTGCGTGCGTCATGAAGATCAAGATGTTCGCTTGGTTGCTTCTTAGTGACAGGCTTAACACAAAGGACATGATGTTAAGGAGGCACTGACAGGTAACTGATAATCAAGACTGTGTGCTCTGTTGTGCTGGTGCTTTCGAGGACAGATTCCATCTTTTCTTCAGTTGTCAATTTAGTCAGAGGGTTTGGAATTTTCTGCGAATTGATTGGGATGGTAGTGCTGATATGTTCCGGGCCATTACCTAAGAGAAATTTCGGAAAGCCTTTCTTTATGGAGGTGGTGGCCACTACCTTATGGCACATTTGGATGCAAAGGAATGGTAGCATTTTCGAACTGAAGAGGCCTTTTTTTACTAGTTGGAGAGTGCTGTTTATACATGATTTAACTCTCCTTTGTTACAAAAGATAGCAAGAATACGATGAAAAGCGGAAAGATCAAATCAACGGGACACGAGATTTAACGTGAAAAACCTCTCCAAACAAAGGAGAGGAAAAACCACGGGCGCCAGCCAGCAATACTTCACTATATCGCGGTGAGGTTACAAACGCCGTGGGTTTACAATGCATGACTTACCCCAACCTGCGACTTACAAGATGTATTTATAGTGGGCAAAACCCTAAGTCGGTTGCGATCCGACTCGGACACGATCCATACCGTACCGCGGGGCCGGCCGCCCCCGCACCCCCGCGAGCGCAGGTCAAACTTAGTAACAGGAACAGGCTTTGTCATCATATCAGCCAGATTATCATGAGTACTAATCTTGCATACCTTCAGCTTATCATGTGCAAGAACATCACGCACATAATGGTATTTGATGTCAATGTGTTTTGTTCTCTCATGGAACATCTGATCATTGGTAAGGTAAATGGCACTCTGACTATCACAAAACAGGTTAATGCAAGTATCAACTCCACAAAGCTCAGCAAACAAACCTTTCAACCAAACAGTTTTTTTAACTGCTTTTGCAATGGCCATGTATTCAGCCTCCGTCGTGGATTGGGCAACAACCGGCTGAAGTGTTGCCTTCCAACTAACAGCACAAACCTCCAATGGTGAACACATAACCTGTGAGGGACCTCCTCTTATCCAAATCGGCAGCAAAGCCTCCCGGCGACGGGCCTCCGCTTCGCTCCGAAGTTAGCCGCTCACTCCATATTGTTATATGAATTTGGATCAGCATAAAACAACATCCTTGCACATAGAATTAAGAAGAACCATCATGCTGCTTTGATGTCTTGGATAGGTGACCTAGGTTAGTCTGTTTGTAAGTATTTCTTTTCTGTAATTATTTATACAGTGAGTTGGTGGTTTGAGTAATAAAATAGCTGTGGGGCTCTTGCCCTGCAGTCTTTTAGGTTCAAACTAGATTATGTAGGCGCGCGTTGCCGCGCCCGTCCATTATGATACTATTTTTTAGGTATTAATAAAAACATATTTGAAATTGGGCTTATCTGACAATATATCATGCGCAAGACGTGTACATTACTGAGAAGGAACAACGGTAAATAATTACAACGAAAAAATAAACTCTAACCAGCCTAGCAGCCATGTCTGAACTTCTGTCAGAGTGAGAGCAGGATGTAGGACACGAAAAGTATTGCCATATTAATTCTACTCGCAGTGAAGCAATAGTCTTCTCAAAGACAAACATGTCTCAACTGGCAAACAAAAAGTTCATGGTCACCCCACAGAGTGAAAATGGCCATATCAAAACTAACACATTTATACTCTATATCAAAATGGTATCCGTTTTCTTATTAGTGACCAAATATGATGACTCATCCGATTGCAGCCACATTTGCATCATCCGTGGAGTGTTAGTTGGTGGAAAGCGATGTTTTCTACCATAGAGATTTCAATATGTAGTACACTTTTATTGGAGTCGACAACTAAACTATATTTAGGAAAAAATATGAAAAATAAATTATTATACTGGTGTGTCAAATACATGTTTTTCAGCAATTGTAGTAGATATCTCCATTGTATTTTCATCAGCCTCCCCTGGTGCTACGATTATCCTAGATGCAAGTACGAATAAGAGAATTTGATATGTCAGCGGTGAGGAAAATCTAACTAATTGCAGATCTTGTGTCGGAGATGCCCTGATAGTTATTAAGGGATCAATTATAGATTAGATAAATAAACATCAAATTTGTATCGTCAACTGTTTACATGCTGCTTAACCAAATACACGCCTTGCTGGGTGTGTGCCTGGCTTGATGTGCTGCTTATTCCATAACTAAAATTGGTGATCTCGAAAACATTTGACTTTATATGCACCTTAGGAATTGAAAACTAACTTTGTCTTCAAGCTGGACGCATGAGGTTCCATCACGATGGCATCTAGCAGCTGCCGATTTTAACTGCTGAAGCGCGCATCTCACATCCAGATCGCCGCCAAGGGGTCTCCCCTCCTCACCTCCCACATCGGCATGGCCTGATCGCTTCCGCTCCCGCATACATCGCTGTCGGATTTTATCTCTCGATCGGAATCGATGTTTCTATGAGGACGTCGGTTCAGCAGTTCGTGGAGACGACAAGAGGGGCACCACTCGGCAGTGGGAGCCGGGAGTGTGGTGGCGCAATTGGGATCGCTTAGCTCAGGAGGAAGTCAGGGAGGGGAGGAGCCGAGGAGGAGTTGCATCTGGGAAGCGGACGGGCCTTGCGGGCCAGGCGGTGATCGGCGGGGCGGCGCGGACGCGGTGGATCGAGGGGGGAGGTCGAGAGGAAGGCAAGGCGCGGTGGATCGAGGAGTCTGTTGGCTTTCCAGAGGGTGCGCTCGGCTCGGGGAAAGGAGTAGACTTTTTTTTACGCGACGTGCCTGGGCTATTGGTTTAACGGGCCGCAATACAGCAGAAAATTCCGTTCTGACGCCCAGAGCAGCGTCTCTCAGGGACATTTGGCCCACTTAGACTGCACATAGAAATCGAATGGTCTGGATTGTGAGCTGAGTCGAATCTAACGGTCCAAAAGTGAGGTGACCTGAGTAAGCCCGAATTTGACCCAGTTATAATATCCCTAATATGGGAGGGACGAGTGGGGATGCTTTTATATACGATGTGTAGAGTTGAGCTGTACATATTGAATAGCCTTCGCGGAGCTGAAACTAAGAGTGCTATTCATGTTAAATATGAGGATCAACAAGGGTGGAGTTGTAATCACGGCAGTTTAAACACAACGTCTTCAACATCAAGATCATCTGACAATGCTAGGCAGTTGTATGTGCGGCTGCAGTTTTTAGGCAAATAGTGCTCAGTTGAGTGTATAGCACTGCCACCACTTATTTGCATTGAGGTCGTACAACAACATAGAGCACTTGCCTCAATCGTGCCACCTAAAACCGAGCTCTTAACTATCACCATGATGGCAGCATAGCACGGAATAAGAACATGTGTTGATGTGGTGGCAATTAATTGTTGCATAATAACCCACACCACAATCGTCTTGTAGGCAAAATTAGAAGTTTATCTCTAAAGGTCCGAAGAACTTTCCTCAGTTGTACCTCCAACATGATGTGCAGATGAAATCTTCTTTATCCGTCCCACACAAAACAAACAACAACCAAGCACAAAAGAAGGGATCCACCCCCATGTGCAGAGACCTAAAATTATCTGATAGTTGGACTGGAAAGACACATCTTGAAAAAGAGGTAGGCGTCGTGACCACGAGGCAACAAAGAGTAGTGCACCCCGGACCATCCCTCGCACACTCCTCTTGCAACCCAGCCAGAGGTAACGGAGGTCTCTTGTCTCCATGACGAGTCCCCCACGAACTTGAAGCCGAGGGAAGCGGACAGAACAACACCAACACCTTCTTCGATAGGAGCTCAAGGGCGGAGGCGTAGCAACAAATCAGAGATTTGTTGCCCCTGTCGTGGCCACTGTGGGCACCATAGGGATGAAGATGAAAACTAGAAACTCATGCTCTAGTTTTTGGAGAAGCTAAGCCTAAAAGGAACAACAAACAAAAGGATTGACCTCCCTCCTTCTCAGTGTCGGACACCATTGCAGCCGACGACGGGTGGGAGAGAGGCCATAGGATTTGCCGGATTTGAGATTCAAGGACAAAGGTGGCGAGGGCATCGCATAGAGGGCAGTCTCCACAAGGGAAACGTCCAGCGGTACTATTACTTGTCGAACTTTTGTGATTGTTACTTGTATTAATTTCGAACAATACAGAAAACAGATGTGATGCATCGGCACGAGAATGAAGTGGAATGGTGCACAAGAACTATCAAGAATCAAATGGAAACTGAATCATCAAAGGTGGACTTCATGGAAACGGATCAGATTATACATTTCCTGTAGACGTTTCATGTTTTTAAAAAGAAAATGGATACAAATATGGATATGATAGGAATGTTGATCTAATATTTTCTCAATGCGGAACAATAACGAATATAACAAAATAATAGACTCATTTCACAATGATCCAACTATAGAATGGAACATTGTAGCTATGTAATACATATAAATCCATTTGACCAGTTTCGTACTCTATTAGGTTGGTTAATTGCCATATTGGGCTAGAACTTAAGAAATTTGTTAACATATTTTATCCACATACCGCTATATCCATTCATATCCGTATTTTATTTGGAAGAAATATACATTGTATTTGTAGTTGTATAAAGGAATCCAGATAATTGCCACTATCATTCTATTTCTTTCAGATTTGGATATTTACCACTTCTATTTTAAATTTCTCGAATACAAATATCAAATAGTTTGGATTATCCGATACCAGTTTCCACTTTCCACCTCTATACCCAGTACTCCTCAATATGGATTAGGACTACCCTTTAAATCTGACCATCCATTTTTTCTTCTATATTTAAGCTCCATTTTCACTTTTTCCTCAGTAGAAGACAGAGAGTTTCCGCTCCATACCGAATTACCGATGATGAGGGTGTTCGACAAGGCTTAGTTTTAGGCTTATGAGTGGGGATTGCCAAAATGAGACTCAACTAAGTTCTTCCAAAACAACCAACTCTTTGCGTACAAGGCATATGTACTGTCTCGCTGTATTCTCCAATTTAATAAGACGATAAATTGGAGAGAATATTAGCCCTATCTGCTTTCGTCAAACAGGAGGACGTAAGCAACTGTTAATAATACTAACCAAATGGAAATGCGGTTTGCACGACATTAATTTGTTTACTAATGCGACAGAGACGTATGTCTAACTGAAATGTCAATACGATTGGGAAATACTACTATTTTACTCGCTGAAATTACTGTCTGTTCAAGGTCAGAAAAGCTCACCCAGCTCCGGCTGTGATATTGGAGTTTTCTTGGTAGTGCGGTGCTGTAAAGCAGTGTGAAGAACATTTGGCAGTCTAGAACAACTAATCGCCTTGAGGTTCCTTTTTTTTTACAAACATGTACTGTACTCCCTCCGTATCTTAATATAAGACGTTTTGGTAGTTTAAATTAAACTACCAAAACATCTTATATTTAGTTACAGAGGAAGTAGTATCTAAATTAGTGGGAAAAGGATTTTGCGGGAACCTAAAAAGGCACTCTTTTTTTTTTACATGACCTAAAAGGGCACTCTTATAATCTGGTTTAGGTTTCTTGTATTATCAAGGTTGGGAATGATATGGAGCAGTGGTGTCCATATAAAGATGCAAATAATAGGAAACATGCTTAATAATGCATTAGAATCACGAGGTTGTCCGGCGGGATGACTTCCATTGATTGGAGGCAACGCGGGTCAAAGAACGGGATATGCGTGGGATCATGCCTAGCCGGTGGATCTAGCTGGAAACCAACATCAATGGTTTTTTTTTTGACAGGGGATGGTCCCGAAGGACCTAGAGATGCATTATGTTAACACTGGTACATTTTACAGATAAGTCTTGAAGAAAGAAAGAAATGAAAACCAAGCCCCTACAATTTGCATAAAAGACCCTAGAAGAACAAGAGGAACGCAAATGGGTCCAGCTCCTTCTCCAGTGCGACACAGACCAAGCTCGATGAAGCCATCCTCAGCGCCGCCGGGGACGAGACCACTTGGGGCAAAGAGGAGGAAGCCAGCTACATCGAAGCTGAAGGGCCTCCAAAACGGCATGATAGCCAGGAGGTTGATTAAATCCTTGAATCGTCAGCCGGAAAAAGCCGTAGCCGACGACAAAGGTGGGGGCGGTCGCCATTCGACCATCTTGAACAGTGACGACAGAGACGCCGCCGTGAGAAAGCTCCACGGAGAAACAGTACCCCTCCCATGGTGCACGTCCAGCAACAGAAAAGCGTAGCATCGGGGCATCTCCATGTTCTCATTACCAAGATGAGGAACAGAGACACAACCCCAATCCGTGCCACCACCACTAGAGTAGCAATTTACAGACCTTATTGCAGAGGTTGCTGAGTTGTTGATGCAGCTCGTCGCCTCCATCCTCTGGAGCAAGCCGGACTGCACCCTCCACTCCGCCGCACGCCGAGAACGGCCTCAAATCCCTAGCGACGATAACCTGCATATCCTTGTCAGCGGGCCACTACCCCTCTCTCCCTCGCCACCAAGGCCGGCCAAGAGAAGAGTAGCACACAACAGCACAAGAACACAAAGGCGCTTATTGAAGAAGGTCGTCGCCGATGTGCAGAATCCACCCCTCCCCCACCTTGGGGATTTGACGGAGCTCCACACGACAACATGGTCGACGTCGCACCGAGACGCTGGACCACATGACCTTCAAGAAGGGAGAGACGGCATAACGCCATGCGCCACAGGGGACAACTCACATAGACCACTGCTGTACAGATCGGGCCAGCACCCTAAACCATCTTCACCCCAACCAGCGCAAGCGGCCGGATCTGAGCGGCGGCGGCGGCTGACTCTCAAAGCAGCGAGAGCAAGGGGAAAGAGAGCAAGGGGAAAGAGGGGTCGTTGGAAGTTGGCCTAAACCGACATCAATGTTGAACAAAATTATGGAAAAGACAAGTCAGCTGATCTTGCTGTCGCTGCGCGTGGCGTGTCGGGCTAGGCCGCGCCGCCCGTGCCCAGGCCCAGCCGGCAGCCGCAACACAGCACCGTGCCATGCCATGGCGATTGTCGAATGGATTAGACCGAGCCGGCCGGCCCTTGCCATCAACATCATCGCCGTGAACCATGAGCGACCGGCCAGTCGAATAAAATCGGAGGATATCCATCTTCCATTCCACGTGCTTATTTTTCTTTTCAATTCAACTACGGGGAATGAGTCGGAGTGGACGAAAAAAAAACCGAACCGGACAGCTCTCTCCCAGTTGGTGGTGGAGCCGGCGAGCTGTTCTTGCTGCAGCTGCTATATCATCCAGCTCTGGAAGAAGGAATCGGGCATCTGCTGTTCTCGGCTGTTGGGGGAGAGCGGGGATCGTAGGGAGGCGGGTTCTTGGATCGGGATCTCTCATCCTTTGCATTGATTCATGAATTCTCTCGACTCGTCCGTGTCCGGAGCCTCCTCCTCCTCCTCCTACCACGGCATCTGCTGCTATGGGGCAGGAATTGCAGGTCGGTACCTCTTCCTAGTACCATTCTCTTTGCTCTGCTTCTCATGCCCCGTCCTAGTCGTCAAGCTCGAAGCTGACCAGATTTTACGCCATCTTCTCTTGTTTGTCTTTGCAGGGAACATCTTTGCCTTTGTGCTCTTCGTCTCCCCTCTGTAAGTCCCTTCCGGATTTTCAACCCGATCCGATTTCTTCTCCCCTCCCCTCGACCCATCCAATCAATTCGCTGCTGTTGGTGGTTTCAGGCCGACATTCAGGAGGATCGTCCGGAATGGCTCCACGGAGCACTTCTCGGCCATGCCCTACATCTACTCCCTCCTCAACTGCCTCGTCTGCACGTGGTACGCCCTCCCCTTCGTCTCCTACGGCGTCGTCCTCGTCGCCACCGTCAACACCATCGGCGCAGCCTTCCAGCTCGCATACACCGCGGTGTTTATCGCATACGCCGATACCAAGAAGAGGGTTCGTAGTCGTACCCGCTGCCACCCGTCCTTTGCATTTGCTTCCTGCCCAACACGCTCTGCTTTCTTCTGCCCCTTCTGCTTGGTGCTTGCGACTGTAACTTGACGGTGTGGTTTCCTGCTGCAGCTCAAGGTGTCCCTGCTGCTCCTCGGCGTCTTCTGCGCCTTCGGCCTCATGGTGTATGTCAGTATGGCATTCTTTGATCACAGACCTCGCCAAGCATTCGTCGGCTATCTCAGCGTCGCCTCCCTCATATGCATGTTCGCCTCACCTCTGTCAATCATTGTGAGTCCTCCTGCAATACTCCTCCCCTTTGTCAATCATTGGGTACTTGGTGATGATCCCCCTGGTTTTCTGTGTTCCACAGAATCTGGTGATCAAGACCAAGAGCGTGGAGTACATGCCATTCTATTTGTCATTGTCCATGTCCTTGATGAGCGTCTCATTTTTCGCGTATGGAGTGCTACTCGATGATTTCTTCATATATGTAAGATCGAGTTTTCTATCGCTGGCCACAGCTTTTTTTTCTTGGAAGGATGTCTAACATCATGTACACTTGGTTCCTTCCTTCTTGTTGGTTTGCACAATTACAGATTCCAAATGGGATTGGCACTGTCTTAGGTGTCATACAATTGTTGCTATATGCCTACTTCAGAAAAGGATCCAGAGACGAAGCCAGACGGCCATTACTAGTCACACATACATGAGCATGCAAGACAAGAAGGTGCGCTTCAACAAACTATTTACCAAACTATTTACTGTTATGACCTTTCCCTTTTTCTTCCTTGATCATCAGGGGGTTGCCACTACATAAACATGTTTACAACTCTGTTGATAGCGTTTGTGCAAACTTTAGTGTGTATCAGTTGGAATGTGTGCCACCTCCATTAGACAGATCTAGAGCGGAAATGCAACTACGCAACTATATGCGACCGCACTGCCTATCTGAGACGTCTATTTCGAATCCGACGGTTCGTGTGATATGTGCAAAAAGACCCTCCATTTAAATAAATGGACAAAACAATCCCCTTATATAAAGACCCTAACAGCACTCTAAACCAATATTCCCTTTGGTGAGATAATTTAACCAAAATAAAATTTAAGGTAAAAAACGAAAAGAATTTTAACCAATAAAATGCAAACAAAACAATATGTTTACATTTTTTTTAGAAAATCTTGGTTAATTTGTTAATACAAAAATATGTTTGCATAAACACACATATCCAAATATACACTTATCCACAAATATACACATATCCAGAAAATTATGTTAATACATGCTAATACAAAAAAAATTGTTTACATTTTCAAGAAATCTTTGTTAGTTTGTTAATATAAAAATATGTTTATATAAACACACATATCC
The DNA here is from genome assembly GCA_026929855.1 of Poa annua. Classification (NCBI taxonomy): domain Eukaryota; kingdom Viridiplantae; phylum Streptophyta; class Magnoliopsida; order Poales; family Poaceae; genus Poa; species Poa annua. Next base: position 50,358,363 of record CM049428.1, read on the forward strand.
ACAAATGTTAATACAAAACGATAAAATGAAATCATCTCCAAATATTCCCATATCCACTTATTAATGGTAATGATGAAAAGTTAAGTAGTTATCCATAATATTGATTAGGGTTTGATGCAAGAAACCTTTAAAGGTGAGGGGATTTGATGCAAAAAATAGCACGAATCGCAAAGCAAAATGTACGGTTTTGATGGAAGGTGCGGTCGCATATAGTTTCGGGAAAACCACGTTCTGATCTAGAGTGCTGTCGTCGATGGATAACTCCAGCTCTGTTGCCAGGTGCCATAAAATTGTCATAATCCACAAGAGTAGGCCTAAAGTTACAAGTAAACAAGACGTCTAATGTTGCTTAAGTTGACTACCAGGGTTTCTTTTAATCTAACAGTAGGAGAACCTGCAAAGCAGTATATGTTTATTGTAAGAAATGGGGTCTTGAAACAAAAAGAAGGCAACAGCTCACAGCTGATTTGGCCAAAGAAGGTTACGACACGTTAACTTCACGCGCCAGCAAATACTTAAAAGTGCAAAATATATTGCCGCTCAATACTGGAAACTACCTTCCTGTTGGTGTCAGTGTATCACTTTCTTGCAGCAAACTGTTGTTTGAGTAGGGCTCGCACATTTTGGTTCTCTAGACGTAATACTACATCATTTCAGCTTTTTCTTCTCCCAAATTTCAGATGGATGCTTCTTAGGGCATGTACAGCTGTCGCTGTAAGCCTGCCTGCAGCAGTTGGCGCCAGAATTCAGAAGAGAAACTTGACCTGTCTCTGGCGATCTCGGTTTGTGGATGTCTGGGCCAAGGTTCTCTCAGTTTGTCAAAATCCGGGGTCGAGGTTCTCTCAGTTTGTTGAAGTCCATGTTGACGTTCTCTGTATGTATTTTGTGTCTCGTGGTTCTCCAAATTGTTTTGCTCGTGTAAAAAACTAGTGATAGTTTTGTTGTGTACTGTTGATGAGCTTATCCCGTGTTAGGCCATCGAGTACAAAGCAAAAGCCATGTACAGCAACCATTTATGCATCATTGTTGTGTAGACTTAATTAATGTATGCGATCTATACGAGAAATATATGGAAGTGAGTCACACATCGAGCTCTCAGAAGAGAAAAATAAATCCGTTTACTGAGTCATACATCAAAGAGTACACGTATTCCTTTAGCTTGTATGCATAGTATACAGATAGTAATAAAGTGGCATTACAAGAAGGAAATAAAATGCACAATCTGATCAGCATCATTTCGGTCCGATACAGTGTGACCAATCGTACATGTATATGTGGTATAAAAATGGTAATAGTAGCATTTAAAAAACTTCAAGAAATGAGCAGTCATTAATTCTTTCTGGCCCAATACAGGGTGACCAATTGTATGTGCATGAACGTGTCTCTTTTATCTGTCTATGGTATTGATTGGCTACAGAATCTGCAGTGGCGATGGGAAGCAAGTTACTCACAATGGTTAAGTAGCTAGTATATTCTCTCTGCTGTGGAGACGGGACGAAGGAAGACAACGATGACAGTGATGTTGTCTTTGCTGCCCCGCGATGCTGCCTCCGTAGCCAGCCTCTTGGAGCACATTCCAGGCTCTTTCACAGTGTCCTTGATGATTGATAGGACATCCTCGTTGCCTACCACATCCCACAGTCCATCGCTAGCCATAACCTGTAACATAAAAGTAAGTTACTGTTGGGTGCTTGATGCTATATTTATGTGAAACCATCGGAACTTGCTCAAGCATGAATACTAGATATTCCTCATCAAGGTTCGTGGTGTAAAGTATAATGCATTATAGAAATGTATCATATTTCTGTAGGATGTCAAACTGAAGAACAATAACAGAAGTAAATCTAAATAGGACTAACCAGGAACTCATCATCGGCGGATAAATCAGTTTCAATTATCTCGGGCAGTGCGGTCACTGCTGGCTTTAGGTCGTCATCGCCAATTGACCTTGTAACCTGTCAAGAAGAGTCCTTTCTGTCAACTATATAAATTTCTCTAAATGTTTCTACAAAATTTCGGACAGCATCATTTATAAGCATAAGTGGATAAAGAAAATTATTTTGCCCCAGATCATTGAGTTGGCAAATCTTAGTGGAAAGAGGAATTTAATAATCTTCATCAAGTTAGTTCTGCAACTAAGAAGTTTCTAATAAACCTCCATGTTGGTCCTAAACATACTAGGTCATGCATGCGACATCTAGTATGAAGTATTTTGCAAGCAGAACATAGTCAAATCTTACCAGTTCTGCGGTGCCCATGGACAAATTGCTGGGAATTCCATTCTATGCGTAGAGAAGATGTAGTATATGCTTTTTTTACTGTAGACTATGTATATACTCATCTGACTTTGAAGTACTGAACAGCGTTGAATGTTTACTTTAACTTAAAATTACAAACAGAAATGATTAATCCCAACTTTGGAGTCAGGACATAAAATTCTATAGAAGTGAACTTGTAGGCACATACAGCTGCATTAATTAGGTTACATATATGAAGTTACTAATCTGACAATATATCAATGCATTTTTAATAAACTGGGTTCCACCGTGCATGGGGCTCCCATAACTCCAAATGCGTAATTCAAAGCATACTTGAATATATTTTTTAAATTTATAGTTTCTGGGTGGAAAAAATTCATTTTTTTCTATGGACTTTATCCCTAGTCCACATCTAATTAAATTTTAGTAGTCTAAAACGAACCCTGGACTTTCGGAACTGTCCTTGTTTATCCTATGTAGCGCCCACTTATCAATGTGTATAATCCTCAGGACATTACTGGTCCAAACAAAACATGGGACTACTAAACCATTCATTGCGTGTTAATGGCCCTACGTTTTGCTCAAGGTGACCTTGGACCAAAGAGGCGCAAGGGCACCTTGAAGGAAGCCACACATCAAAGGCGAAACTAAGGAAATAAAATAGTTAACTCTCATCTTCACTATAACAGATACATCTAATCTGTTTCATGGGGATGGCTAACTAAAACTCTATGAAAAGCTTATACCAAGGAAAGTAATCTAACAATAACGATACTAATCCTTAAGGACCAATTTCCTTGACTCTTGGTGCACCTATTGGACTGGTACGCCCATGACATGATAGCTTTAGTCTTGAGGCTCAATCAAAAATAACCCCTTAGTTTCAAGAGCAAAGTATCATATTAAAATTTGCTCATTTATTTAATCATGATATATGCTAGGTCTTGGAAAACGCTAAACTGTAGCTCCAAAGTGGAACTTACATACACTTTTAGATAGGGATGAAAACAGAGCAGAAAGTTTCTGACTTTTTCATGGAAAAATGGAAACGGGGAGAAAATATGGATACGGAAACGGAAATTTTTAGCGGAAGTGGAACAACGTTTTCTGGTGGAACATCCACGGAAAAGGAATAGCCGCTTTTGGCAATGAAACTTTCTGTTTTAGTGTGGTTTTCATGGCTATCTGTGGCCCAGCCCAGCAAGGTCTTACCAATCTCTGCAAAACAGGCCCAACCAAACCTATTGTACTAGATTATCATGTAATCACTTCGACCTTCTCCCCTAATTCAACAAGCGCACCCTGCACATGCTAGGTTTAGGGACACCAGACTGCCAGCGCCTCCATGCCACTCACCCATCCTCCGCTTCCGTATCTATCTCGCCACCGTATTCGGTCAATATCTGTTTCCATATTCGTTTCCGGTGTTTCTGTAAAGTGAAAACAAATGTGGCAGAACCCAGTTCCATCCGTTTCCGCTCTGTTTTCATCCCTACTTTTAGTAGGTATTTCTTCTATGTATTACACATAACACAGAAACATGATGTTAAGATACTTTTTGCTAAATGCAGATAGTTACCAATTCAGTGCGCTCAAGACAGTACATGTCGGAAAAAACAAAACAACGTGAGCACCTGAAGGGCAGCTGCGCCAACTCGCCATGTATCTATTTGCCATCTGACTTCAGTCCCTTCCTTTATAACACGCTCTCTTTCCTTAGCGCAACTAGCAACATGATCCTATTAAAACAAACAAAAAGAAAGTTACATAATATGCTCATTGTACTTTAGGGGAAAAGGAGAGAATTAATGCCAACCCTAGTCATGGGAAATGGTTTGCCAGAACGGCCCAGAATTGCTCGGCAATCACCAGCATTTGCTACAAAAAGCTTGTTTCTCACTATCAGTGCGGTCACTGCTGTGCAACCAGGATGCCAGTCCTTCTGGATTATTCTTTTTGACTTCTGGTGAATAATCAATTCTTCTCTAAACGCTGTGTCACTCTTCATAAATGCTTCTACAAGGGCATCAGTCGGGCTAAACAGAAAAAAGAATTCCATGAAAATTTTAGAAGAGAAAAAATGATCCAGATAGTTTGCATTCAACACGAACCTAGTAGTGTGGCAAAATTGCTTCAGAAATCCAGGAACTGCTCGGACAGAAAACTCAGCAGCTGCCGCACCTGTAAGAATATTGTGTAATGTATGCAAATTCAAAACTCAGTACAAATCAACAGATAAGTCTAAATGAACACTGAACCTCTGTGTCCATCGAAAATGCCAAAGGAATGCACGTCTTTTTCTTCAGACATGCAAGGAAGCAAAAAATGAGTATCTTCCATTGTTTCCCTTCGACCACATGTTGCAAAGGAACCCCAGCTTAAAATTGGACGATACATAGAGGCAGAGGACTGATCAAAAGAATCAGACCAAGGATTCACAGTATGGTCTGATTTGTTTGTTTTCTTTGTTAACATTTCCCCTTGGTTGAACCAGTTTAATGCTTCTTGATAATGGTGTACTTCTGCGTTGCCCTTTTGACTCATATTCACAGAAGATGGTGCAGGGCAATAATATGTAACCAAGTGCTTCTGTATTACATTTAGCTCTTGAATTATATCTTCAAATGATGGTCTCAGTTCAGGATCAGGGTCCCAGCAGCGCTGAATAAGTGACAAGAGACTCGGTGGAGAGCCAGACTCTGGAAGGGCGAGAGCAGGGCGCAATCCTTGGGAAACAATAGCTGATGTAAGTTGTTGTTCGGTGTAAGTCATTTCAAGAACAGTGTGTGCCTAGAGAAAGAAAGAGTGAGCTGTCATTTGCAGAGAACATAAATGCACATCTCAGCTAGCTATAAATGACTATAATTATTGTGTGGGTCTCAAGACTAGCATGATACGGTCAATAAGTTCATGAACATGTGCACTCTATATCCTATCCGAGCCTGTCAATGCATGCACTTCGGACAGCCATCCGTAGCATTTTTATCAGACAACTTCTTTAAGTTGTTCATCGCAGGACTATAAGCAAGTCTGCCTAACGATACCCATATGGCATGCTGACCTTCCCCAGTCCCGGACCAAATTTAAGGCAGCTGTCAGAAAAGCTAGCAGAGAGCACTACTGGACCCTGAACCTAACTAATACTTAGGTTTCCGGGGTAGAGAATGGTGGTTGATGAACAACTCGGTTTCACGACAGTTCTCGTTTCAAGATGGATTGAACTAATCAATCTTCCCTTTGCCTAACCCGTTATTCACACGAACTCATGCCATGCTGAGCAGGGTCAACCTACCACACGAGCAAAACTAGACAGTCTGGGAAGCTTCAGAAGTGCGACGAACCACATAGACAAGTTGTTGGGTGAAAATGTATAGCTTGTACGTGTCACTCTATTATATGATTTACTCTACACATTTTACAGCTCTATACTGATTGGCCCTTTTGCATGTTAGATTAGCATGAAATCATAAACCAAAATATAAATTCAAATGATAGAATGCCAAAGCAATAATGTTTGTAAAATGAGCGACGACATAATATAGATTGTGGAGCTATTAAAAAACAAAAAACAAAAATTGCACCTGTGCTTCAGCTCGAAGATCTGTATAAGGAACCACACCAGTAAGAAGCTCACTGTGAAATGATAAAATTGAAGGGGAAATTAAGCCGTAACATCTAAAAACATAAATTACAAATATTTTTAATTATGGAATATGAACTACCATTTCTGTCCAAAAGTTGACGACAAATTTGTACAGCACAACTGTCCAGGATTATGGCAAAACCAAAGTTGAAAATGGGTAAAAGTAAAAAAGTGGGAATGGAAGTATGCGAATAACCCCTTATAGATGGAAGATGGATGAAAATTTGACTCCAAATAAATCTAATTTTGTGTGCAATTTTTTTTAAAAGCACCAGGAGGGATAGAAATGATGTTTCCACTTTCAGCATCCAATTGACGGTAAACGTGATAGGTGACATCTAGTAACTAGAAACTGTCTACGCAGCATGTATCTATTCTAATCTATGTGTGATATGCCACCTCCCTCCAATAGAGATGTGGCATCTGCTGCAATCACCATCTTCCCAGATGTGGAATTGCAGATGAAACGAGTGGTCTTAAATGTGTGAAGTGACACCTGCTGAAGCATTCCGCCAACACGATAAAAATGCCATACAAAGATTTCACATTTACTGTAGTATGTACTCTAATTTTATGACAGACAAGACGAGATAGGACCTAGTTATAGTAATTCCATAAGAGAAATGCCTTACTTTACTGATATTGCAAAGCTATATACATCTGATTTTTCTGTATGTAAATCCTTTCTCAAAATTTCTGGTGCCATGTAAATTAGTGTTCCAACCATATTCTTTTTATAGAAACCACCAGTAGGCTTGCCAGATGATTTCCAGTTTTCAACTGAAACACTTTTAATATCCTTCTGGTACATAGCCAAGCCAAAATCTGCTAGACGTGGGAGAAGATCTTTATCTAGCTGTACAGAAACATAAAAATCAATACATTGAACAAAGATAAGAAAATCATTATATGTTCGAAGAATGTAACTCAAGAGTCTGACACGTAGATAAAAAAAAATGCAAGGAACATACCAAAATATTTGCTGGTTTTATATCCCTGTGGACTATCCCAAGGATTTGTAGGTATTGGAGAGTCTTTGCTGTAACAGTACAGTGAAAAGCAATGTCAAATTGGTAATTCGGGTGTTTCGCAAGAGTGGATATCCAACTAAGATTAGGATCCAGCAAAACATTTCTGGCAAGAATAAAGAAAATTCAACCATGCATTAATATTTCTGAATTAGAAAAGTATTGGTGCTTCCTATAATTTGCACTAGTGCTCAGTACATTGAGACATTGACTTTAACTTGAGCTTATTATCATTATTGTATGGCATGAAGATCATTTTATTTTCAGTCCATTAAGCATTACAATGAATTATTTTGCATGCTTAATCTTCTTGTTGCACACTTGCCTTGTAACTAGAAGCACCATACCAGAATGAATTAGTACATAACACAGTAGTAAACAATGTTATGTAAAACCTTCGAAAGTACTAGGGCCAAAAAGGACTGCAAGTGAAGTACGCGATTCTATTACTGGAAAATAATGCTATATGTGAACGACATGTTTTTTCATTTATTCATCCGTGGAGACGAACACGTGAAACTACTAAAAATACTCACCAATAATGAAAAGAGATCCTATGTACAACAATTTGTATGGATACCAAATCAAGTCAACAAAAAAGATATATAATTCTGATCTAAATACAGCATTTTATAAGAAAGCACGATTACCAACAATGTAAACCTTTTGAAAACAGTCCCTCATGAAACTTCACTAGTATTTACTGTAACTACCAATCCAATGCTATTTGCTAAAGGGGCGTACCCAGTGCTGAGAGCTCCCGCGCTGTGCGGGGTCTGGGGAAGGGTATTAGTGGCAAGCCTTACCCTCACGTTGTGCAATGCGAGGAGACCGCGACTCGAACCCGGGACCTTCCGGTCACAGGCGGTAGTACTCTACCGCTGCACCAGGCCCGCCCTTCAATCCAATGCTATTTGCTAGATCAATATATAATTACTATAACATCGGAAAACAAAATACATGCCAAAACACAATCTTAAGAAAAATAGAGTAACAAAGCAGGACCTAGATAGCTGGCAATGTTGACCACTTGCTGGATAGAAGGGCTCCACTCCTCGACATGTATCTTGTCTGCGAGGTTTGGAGGCTCAAAGAATTCAAAGAACATCAGGTAATTTGGAGGCCGTGCATGTGCTGCAATCAGCTTTGCCAACCCTGGATGATCCAGCTCACTGCATGTACATTGTAATCCCAAAATGAATCCAAGAAATTAGAAAACTGCCAATAGTAATTTTTAAGGATGTAAAAATCATTTCTGACCAAAAGTTCAATGTGGCAGTAACCAGTAACAAAACACAGCTTTCATTAAAGTACGTAAAGAGCATATATAATATTGCATTTCCTAACTACGGTGGCAGGAGATAACCAGAAAATAACTTGTGTGTCTGAGATATATAGTTAGATCCTTTACAATAATTCAGTGCCTCGACGCCATTCCAATTGTGTGAGGTCCTAATGAAACAACTTATTCTCATTATTATGTCCCAAACTGTTAGCGCCCAGGGGCGGATCCACATAGGCAGTGGCGGACCCCACATCTTTTTAGCAAATCCTCTTCATACATGTGTGCATTCTTGTAAAAAAATTAAGAAATGGAGTAAAACTATCCACGGTTAGATGTCTGACCCCACAGATTTTGTACTTTGGCTCCGCCGCTGGACACAGGGTCATGGGTGTACAGATATATATTGTATGATTGTTATGTGAATCAAGAGATGTATCATTTGTACATATACAAAAGTAGTTTCCCATCCTGGCCTTCTATTCTTAACTGACCCTAGCAGCCCAACGTATCCTACCGTTTCTCCCAACCCGCAGCCCATGTGGTCAGTCAACCCCATCACTCAACTCAGCATCTTAAACCCATTCCCGTTGAGGAGACGATGATTTCTCTCTTTCCAGATGTTCCACAGTGTGTAGCCTCCCCATCCAGGAATTCACATGACTCCAAATCACAACGAAGGAGAGGTAATCTTTGCATAGCAGCAAAGGTGGGTTGCATGTTCAGGGGCCTGAAGACAACAAGCAAGTCAGCAGTGAGGATTCTCCTGTACGGAACTGGCCAAGAGAAGAACTTGCACTTGGGTTTGGCGTTTGCAGACCAAATCTTGGCGGATGAAAACTTTGGATGGGAGTCATGGGACTGATCTACATAAGCCGATGTTGAGGAATAAATTTCATTCGTTTTCCAGTTTAATGGAACTTTGTATTTACTTTCATGAATTGTGTGAAAAAATAGGTAAGAAACCATATGTGGACGCAGTACTTAAATGATTGTTTGGTTTCAAACTTCTAATCCTTGACGGAGTGTTCTTTTTGCAGGTAAAGCATGATGACATTGTATCTCCTTCCACTCCAAAATACATGTTTTCTTGCATTACGTTTTTTATTTGTTTATTTATATTTTCCTGGTTTATGTGAGATGTTGCCACAATTCTGTACTCTAATTCTTGCCACTGCCGACTATAATGTTGACTTCGAGTAGAATTTTCCGAACTTTGTACACTCAACTGTGAAAATCCTGGATCCGCCATTGTTATCATCTGAAGCTAAATCGCGGCACAAGCACAATAGCCTATCCTCCATATGATTCCCAATCACACGTCTCCAGCAAGCTAGCAAATGCACATCAATTCTGAGCAATGGCTTCCCACGCAGTCATCGGGGGTATGGGGCATTTGTGAGGCATGTGCGGTGGAGTAGTGAAAGTGAAAGAGAGAGTACAGACCACAGGAGCTGGAGCTGATAGTGAAACTTGTCGAGGTCGTCGGAAGTGGACAGCACGGGCTTCTTGGCCGCGGCACGCTCGCCCCCCAGCCGCGCCTCGTACACCGTGCTCTCCGACCCTGCACGACGCGTCATGTCACGTCACATCGTTGCCGCATTTCCTCTCCCCCCATCACCACACGCCAACAACGGGGCAGGTTTCGTTGCCTACCTCGCGCTATGGGGGAGAGAAGGGAAAAGGACGCGGCGGGGAGGTGGAGCGGGATGGATGAGCTGCGGCAGCACCCGCGCACGCACCGGTTGGACTCCTCCGGCGGTACCGCCAGAGCCATCGCCGCCGCCCGCCGCCTCGAACGTCCTCGTCGGCGATGTGTCGCGTGGAAATCAGCTGAATCTCGATAGGCGTGGTCTCTTTCGCTTCGGTGATGCGAAAGTGAAGGCGGCGTGGCGACGTGTAGGCCAACGGTTGGACTGTCACTCGATTCGTTGACTTTTCTAGGGATCGGGTGGATCGAACAATGTAATTTTCGCCTATTTGATCTGAAAAACGTCGCTGTAATTTTGTATCTTTCAAGAAACACTGAAATTCTTTATATGATTCATAGACGCTATTAATGTTCCATGCTTATATATTATTATTACATATTTATATTATATTATTATATTATTTTGAACATTTTTTATGAACTAACCAAATTGCACATGTTTTCAGATATTTTTTTATTTCAAAAACCCTTTTTGAAAAGGCAAAAGTCTGAAATAAACCTTGAAGTCGTAGGCCAGTCCAACCTCCACGTCTGAATCCCTGATTTTCGAACCCTAAGCTCCACAATCCCGTTGTTCCTAGTCGTTTGTTCGCGTAACCTCGTTTGCCTACTTGGGAATCAATGCATGGCTGGGATCGTAGAACAACAGCTGACCTATACGCACTGATTTTGACTTAAACTTTTGCTCGTTGTGTTCTTCAAACTGTCCGAAAACTGATAGAATGAAAGGGGACCAAAATGAAACTGAATTTCGGCTGAAATTTGACATTAATTAGACTGCAAATTTCCAATAACTAGACTAAAACTTGTGGAGACTGAAATTTTCAATGAATTTCGACAACATCTTGACTGAAAGGTTATATTAACTTGACTGAAATGAAAACTTAAGCAATCTGAACATTATATAAATAATCTGGTTCGTAGCATCAGCCAATAGGGCAGCAAGATAACACTTAGTTCTTCGGTTGAATACTACTAAAACTGACACCTAACTTGTTCATTACAATCGAAAATCAAAGAACGCACATGGAACGTTTTCAGGATCATTTCCTGGCCTATTTTGGCCTCTTGTCTGCTGCATTAACATCCGGACCACCCTTCCTCTTTGCTGGACTTGATTGAACTGTCTCCTTTCCCTTGGACTTGGCCTGGCTTGCACTAACATTTGCATCCGTTTGAGATTGCTGAAAATCGATTAGAGAAAAGTGGACTTATCTACTGCCAGCTACGGAAAAATGGAGTTAGATATTTTTGGTTAACAAAAAAATGGAGTTAGGTACCTCAGTGGCTTTCATTTTCTTTCCAGCCTTTTGAAGATGGGAATTCTTTTTATTTCCTTTTTCAGGATTTTTTTGGCACCCAGACTTGTTGTGACCAGTATTTCCGCAAAGACCACACTTTATCTTGCAACCATGTTTACTAAGTTTCTTCCCTTTAGGCGCATCTCCATCTTCTCTCCTTCTGTGATTTTTCTTTGGCCTCCCAGGCATTCTGACATATCCAGGAGCTTGTGGTCTTGGATTTCCAGAAACTGGCCATTTTTCTTCTCCCTCAACTGGTTCCAAACAATGTTCATAGATTTTCTTGAATACTTCAATGGAATAACAGTTGTGAATGAAATCTTCAACATTTTTGCCACACTTATATATGGCAGTGATAGCATGACAACAAGGTAGACCAGCCAGCTGGAAGTACCCACATGAGCAAGTCCTTCTCTCTAAATTGACAGTATATTTCCTTCCTCTTGCATTCATATGTTTTACCTCAAATCCATCTTTTCCATTCCAGAGCACATCCAAAAACTGAGTTCTTTGTATGTTCATCTTCAACTTCTTAAAGATGTTGGGACAAAATCTCCCTGGCCATTTATCACTTTTGCTCCTATTTTCCTGAACCCTCAGAGTAACTTTGTACCTAATCTTCTCCAACATAGAAATAATAGGGTAAAACCTTGACTCAATTATTGCATGATTAAATGCCTCACACAAGTTGTTGTCCACAGACTCACAATTTGATCCAAACGGGGAAAAGGCTCTTGACCAATGCTTCGGTTCCGTGTTCATGATATCCTTGGCACCATCAGGAGTTTTTTGTGCAAGCTTAGCTTTGTTGTAGTTAAAATCTTCTTTGTTCGCACTTTTTGCTATAGCCCAAAACCTTTTTTGTAGTTCATGGTCTCTATGCTTCTTCCTCCAATTAGCATAGATGTGCCTCGCACACATTCTGTGTTGTGCCATGGGCAAATAATTCTGCATGGCACTTATTAATCCATGTACATTAAAAATACAAAAATAGCTAAATTAACAAGGAATTATCAGATGAACAAGAAAGTAAGTACTTGAAAAAGCAAAAATAACTAGATGATTTAATTACCTTCTGCTGATCAGAAATAAAAACCCATCCATCACCATTAGCATTTATATTTAAGTCTTTGATTAAAAGACCAATGAACCACTCCCAACTGTCTTTTGTTTCTTGCTCTACAACTGCCCAAGCAACAGGATACATCTGGTTATTAGAATCCCTGCCAATTGCACATAACAACTCACCTTGGAATGCTCCTTTAAAAAAGCAACCATCGAGCCCAATCACTCTTCTACAGCCAGCTTGAAAACCTTTCTTCATTGCACTGAAGCACACATAGAACCTTTGAAAAATGTGTTGTTCCATGATTTTTGGGTCCAGGCGGACAGCAATGGTGCTGCCAGGGTTGCTTCTTAGCAATTCAAGCTGGTAGTCAAATACCTTTGTATACTCTTCTTTCAAACCTGCCAGCAATTTGTCCATTACATTGGCTGCCTTGCACTTTGATACCGACACATCCGCAAAGAAATCTTTTAGTACAGTGCATTGCATACTACTGATTTTCCATGTTGGATTCGCTAATAAAAAATGCTCATATCTCTTTGCAATAACTATGGCTGAAACAAGACTATTTACTCTATTTGGAGCACAATGGTGATCATCTGCATATGTTATGACTTGAAACCTAGAGCATCTGCTTGAAACAGCACCATATATGAGCCAAGGGCATCCTGGCCAAGCACACTTTGCCCTAACCCTGTCATCTTCAGACTTAATGAATTTGATATTTCTATAGGTCTTCAATCCATATTTGATCACTGCCTTTCTAAATTCTTTCTTGCTTCTGAACACCATGCCAAGACTAAAATGCGGAGTATCGGTGTTTGGATCATATTTTGGATACATGGTCCTCTTTCTAAGTACATTTCCTTCATCATCTTCATCATAAGAAAAATCTTCAGAACCTGAGTCATAATCTGCTTCAATGTTACCTCGTTCAATTGTTTCTTCAATATTAGCCATCAGTTCAATTGGAACAGCACCCAAAGCATCACTCTCCACAAACCTCTGTGAGTCCCTCAGCTTCTTCTTATACAACTTTGCAAATTTTCTTAGTTCCATAGTTTCATCATCTTCACCACTATCATCGGAGGCTGGCACGAAATCTGAATCTTCGGAGTCACTATGTGAATCCTCATCTTGTGCAACTTCATCCCTGACTGTGTGATCCACCCTAGCAAATCTTGTTTGCGTGTGCGCTTGTGAGTTTGAATTAAGCACTTGAGAGCTATCAGTCATAGCACCTTGTAAGCTTTGTCCAAGTTCAGACCTCTCCCTTATCTGAAGTAGATATGTTGTTGAGCTTCTTTGCAGGTTCAGTTTTGGCGGGCTACGTATCACTGAACTTATTGCTCCTCTATCATCAGGCACAACCCTGTAATCATATGCTGTCATCACAACTTCAGGCACAGAAGCATCACTCTCTGCAGGCGCATCTTCAATCCCAATCTCATCTTCAAAGTCACTGTCACTTTTTTCACTTTCTTGCTTATCCTCCTCACCGTGATACTCCACAAACACCTCAGCCACTCCACCTCCAGTAGTGTAATCTAACATCTTTAAGCAAGAAATGTCATCATTCAAAAATAAAAGTCCATCCACAAGTTCTTTGCCAGGAATCAGAAAGTAAAACTGCATTGAATCCTTCACACTAATGTGATCGGCAAGGAATGCCTTCAACTCTACCAGAGATAACTTATCACGCTCAATTTCAGACATTGCCTCGTCTCCACCAATGTACTGCAGTACTGGCCCAACTCGAAGAAACTCACCACCGATGAAATACCGTACATTTATAACGTCACAAGGATCCATGTCTGCCTACATAGAATCAAGAGGAAAATTACATATCATTCATAATCTATTTAGTTCCAGCAAATGTGAGCGGGAGAAGAAATGTCAGCAACAACACTACTAAATACTAACATATTACCACAGTACAGATCAAACTAAACCAGATTGTTTACGCACCCAGTCCGTTTAAACCAATCTGGAGCAACCCACTAGAGGTTACGTGAACCATACACAGCTCTATCAATGTAAGAGGGAAAGTAAAAAAATATACATCACAGAACACATGCCGGACTGCTTACTTGTGCTTCCTCTCGCCGGCCACCAAGTTGTGGGTAGCCTCCGCCGCCGCCGCCCCCGCAGAACAGGGCACGCCACAGGTCGCCGCAGCCGTGAAACAGGACGTCGAGCACTTGCGAAACCGACTACAGGCGTCGAATACAAAGATACGCTGTCGACGAGTACCGGCCCCGCTAAATCATCTCCCAGCAGCCGCGATCACCTCTGGTCGCTATTGCCGCGGCGTGAAAAAACTGGAAAGGACAAACTGTTCGCAATTCTTGCGGAAAGAATTAGGAGGTACAGTAGGGAAGTAAGGGATTTTATGGGGCCATCGGTAAGCTCCCTATTCACTAATCCCTGCCACGTCATCTATCCTAGCGCGCAAACGAGGTTACATGAATAAATGACCAGGAACGACGGGATTGTGGAGCTTAGGGTTTGAAAATCAGGGATTCAGACATGGAGGTTGGACTGCGACGCCGTCTACGACTTTAAGGTTTGTTTCAGACTTTTGCCTTTTGAAAAATATTCTCATTAAAATCCATAAATATTCACGGAGCAGTTTTCTTTCAGAATGAAGCAGCCTAGCTATGGCACCACCCTAGCTATGGCGCAACCAAGAAGGCCCCTCCGCCAGGGACTCGGGCACCCCTCGTGCAGTCATTTCATCTATTTATTCCCCGACATCAAAAACTCTAATACAATACAATATTCCATGGAAGAAACTCGAGGCCGCTATCACCTCAAAACCTAGTTCGAGAGGGTTTCTGAAACTCTTCCCGGCACCCTGCAGGAGGGAAGATCATCACCGGAGGCTTCTTCATCGCCATGCCTTAGTCCGGAGTGATGCGTCAGTAGTTCATACTTGTATTACGGGTTCATAGCAGTAGCTAGATGATTGTCTATTCTATTTGTGTCACCAAGTTTAGATCTTGTGAGTTGCCTAACATTATCAAGATCAATATTATCTAATGCTAAATATTATGTTAGATCCGATGATTTGTGAAACTAGATGATTCCCCGCGCTTTGCGGAGGGAATTAGTAGAAAACTCTTTCGCTATAGGAAATTAATTGTGAACTCCTTCCCTATAATAAAGACTATAAAGACTTAAATGTATATAAATCAGGTTAATAAACTTGTCATTGTCGTTAATTACACTGAAGTACTCATGTGGTTTCAAAATAAGATGAACACGATGAACTATGATTTTTAAAATTATGAGCATCATATTTTTTTGTCAGACCAAACATATGAGAGATCAGAGAAACTACCGGAGTACGGCACTTGAGGTGGAACGGATATATGTAACTAAAGGCCTAGTACAAATCCCACTAATTTGATGATAAAAATAGGCTGGCATGTCATCTCGGCAAACTATAGGTTGGCATCCCTCAGTTAACGAAAAAAAATGTCCTAATCGCATATCACAATTTTCATCGAACTGCTCTCCGTGGCTGATTGATAAGTGATAACAATACGGAAAAAATATTGCACTGACCAATTACATAGCTGGAGTACGTGAGCAGTTCCTGAAATTTGTAGCAGCTTTTTCCTTTCGTTGTATACAGATACATTGTAGCAGGCTAGCAGCAAGATTACATTATATCGATATGGCGTACAACTTTAGACAGTCGTAGCAGAAGCATCAGCCTAATGTAGTTGCCGAGACACCTACAACTCTGCAATTTGGAGTATTAAAACTACAAAATAGAAAACCATCTTCAGTGGAGATGGGACAAATATAGTAAGTATTTAACTGTAGGAATACAGGAACAACTACTCCTGCAAGTAAAATGAATCCATACTCCATCATGAGAAAACTGAATAAAAAATGAATAACACAATCCAACGTGAGAAAGGGTAAAATGCGGAAATATGAACAAGAAATAGTTCAGCGGTACTAAACCATACTGTATAATTAATAAAGTAGTAGAAAGTGAGAATAAAGAGGGGAACCACTGTTGCATCGGTGCTACCGGTTGCATCGCAGCCTCCGACCGAGCATATATATACATGTAAATGGAGAAGTCTCGATGGGAGGAAGTTAAGCAAAAGAGTGACCTCTTCTCACACCAATCGGTAGCCAAAACTGTTTCTGGGTGAGAATGAAATTAAGAGAAATGGTGGCGAAATAAAAAATATAAAGGAGAAGCATGATGTCCATAATGGGAATAGGAACGGAGGAGACTACTGATGGCGTTGGTGAATTTATTGGGATGAAGTTATGATTTTTTTTAACAAATATGACCCTCTGTCTAATCTTATTGTAAAAAATAACCCCTTTCAATTTTATTGTCAAAAATGACCTGACGAGAGGCTAAAAATGTGACACGTGGCACATCCCGCCATACATATTGGCGGGAGCAACGTCGAGACGTACGGATTGGCGGGAGCAGCTTTTTCCGCCGAGGCGTTAGGCGGGATGTGCAGGTGATGGGGCCCATGGGTAATTTTGCTGGTGGAAGGCTGACAAGGATGCATGCACGAAACTTTTTTTTTACTTGACCACCGATTGATTCCTTGCCTTCCCTTGCCTCTTGCATGCAGCTCGGCGTGGACCTGCCTCCCGCCATCCAAATTAGACAAAAGGCTTTCCGTCACCGGTCTTAGCTCCTCGCCTCCTCCCGCCCACCAACACATATAGTGGGATGTGTCACGTGTCACCTTTTTAACCTCCCGTCGGGTTATTTTTGACAATAAAATTGGAAGGGGTTATTTTTTACAATATGATTTGGTAGAGGGTCATATTTGTAAAAAAAACTGAAGCTAGAGAAGTTTTCCGTTCTGCACCCAATGCCTACATGTATGACTCATCATCAATATTTCCATATCAGGAGTATTATGGGACACTTCTTTTGAGCTGTAGGAGCAATTTCCATATCATGTACATATGCCCTTGTAAGTGGAAAAGAAAGGAGATAAAGTGGTAGCCAATCAAGTTAGGTATGCCTGCAAAATTTGAAGCCTATAAATAAAAAGAAAAGATGAATGACATGGCACACTGCATGGACTGAAATCGCTGATGTGGCAGGTTGCTCATGTGGTTAGCCAGCATGTCGAGAGAAATATTTAGTGGGGATGACCTATTTACTTATATAGGATTGATTCATGTTAAGAACCATTTTAGATATTATTTAATTATGTGGCATATTTGATTAGGTGGCATCCTCTAATTTAATTATGTGGCATATTTGATTAGATGGCATGCTTTGTTTGCTTAGAGATGATTGATGAGAAGGACACCTTGCATGTAGTTATATAGGATTAATTCATGTTAAAAACCATTTTAGATATTATATAATTATGTGGCATATTTGATTAGGTGGCGTGCTCTAATTTAATTATGTGGCATATTTGATTAGATGGCATGCTATGATTGCTTAGAGATGATTGATGAGGTGGACACCTTGCATGTTGAGAGAATTAATCTTAGTGGGTTGCTCCCATTTATGTACTCCCTCCATCTAAGTTTATAAGGCACAATACCAAATTTGAGAAATCTCAAGAGTTAGGCATAATTTAGGCAATTAATATTCCTTTTAACTGTGAATGACCTTCCTTCCACCAATCTTCATGCACTTCATTTAAAACTCTGTTTAATTAAGCTAATGCATGTGCTAATGATTGGTCCTCTCTACAATAAATGCTAGTGCTAGGCATTTTTCTCATCCGGTAGACTCATGCCTTGGTTTTAGAGAATTGCTAATTGTGACTTATAAACCGAGATGGAGGGAGTACTATAGATTATGTTTAGATTATTTATTATGTCATCATGCTTTGTTATATTTATGATCTTGCATGTTCTGCGATGCTTATGTCATTTTTGCTAAGTAATGATTTTTATCCCCAAGAGGGAGTTATTGATGCTAGATAGCAAGTTCATGCCTCCCCTGATTTTATCTGCGTCATTGTGTGGTTTTCTCTTTACATTCATGTACTTGTTGATCTAGCTTATATTACTGATTATATCTTGCTAGCTTGTATCTTGCTCATCATATAGAATTGTTCACCTAGTTGCATATCTAGAAAACTTATATTTAAGCAATCGCTTAACTTAACAAAAGAAAAAGAAAAATTATAGTTGTCTATTCACCCCTTAGTCAAACTACTCAGTCCTTTCAAAAAGAGCACAACAGAAGGAGATAAAAAGTTAAAGTTGGCTTATCGGCCAAAATAGCAGTAGTTGATTGTACAAGTGTCAGGTGATAAAAAAAAGCCTGCATGTTTGATGTTTAGATGAATTATCCGATGTGTTACTATGTCTTGCTACTTGTTTCAAAGGTTTTATCAATTGTTATTTCTATGGTACTACTGAAGCTGTTGATAAATCCTGTAATTTCGTCATGTTCTGCCGGGCAACTAGATTATAAACATCCTTTACTGGACTAGGTTCTAAACATGTTGACGACAAGATTCCATTCCTGGCCCTATGCTCCCTTGCGTGAAGTTCTTCTCCTTGTCCGCTGCTACGCCAAGTACATCAACAACATCAATTCATCAATTAGGATCCGCTGAATAATCACATATTCGACATACTTCAACTCCAAGTGTCACAAATCACAAGTTCTAATGAATAAAAAAGATATAGAAAATCAAATTTCAAGCACAAATGGACCAATTTCTACAAATTGAACAGATTATACCACTGGTCACTTACACCATGGTTGACATACTTTAAAAGACCCAGCCATTGTGGTTGTCGGTGCCAGAGATGTAGAACTTCACCGACATTCCACAGTTCGGGCACTCGGTGACGGGCGGTGCAACTTCCCGGTGGCAGAGATATGAACGGTTCAAACTTGAGGTGGACATGGCGAAGAGCCGAAGATGTAAGAGGGGCACGTCTGTATGCAAGGGCGAGCAAAAGCAACATGCGATGGCGAGCGGTCGCAACTCGCAACCAGCATTGAGGGAACTGTGATTTAGGGATTTTGACAAGAGCCTGGATTAGAGATTTGTGCGAGAAGACAATGACTGGTCGTGGTCTAGGCTAAGTCCTGACGACCAATTAGGTTTTGTTCAGATGCTATTTTGCAACAAAAAACCCTCACTATAGGCGGTCTTCGTACGGTCTCCCACCACGCTATCCAGCCAGGTTTCGTCTAGGGTTGTCTATCGTATGCCACACATATAAAAACGTGGGGGAGTGACCCTAGTAACCCACTTAAACCCACTCCGTGACCATATTTTGGGTATGTTGTAGTGCGATAAATAAAGTGAGGTAAGGAGTTAAATTTAGATATTGTAGATTTGTTTTTACTTTTACAACTTTAATTAACCTATATGCCACAAGGGTTATATCAATTTAAAGTTGTGCATTCTTATGAATTATCTCTTACGATTTTGGTTATTATCAACTTAAGCTAGTGCTGAGTCAACTCACAAATAATTGGATTTGTGTCGCTGATTTTTACACTATAAGTTGCTCGTTAAGTTGTCACTCAGCTTTATTTAGTTACAAGTTGGCTGCAATACAATTAAGAAAATAGTCAGCCCAATAATTTGATTCGTGATTTGTACTTAGTCATGAGTTGCAACTGAGAAAAATATTCTTAACCGTTACTTCTGCCGTTTCAAAATACTTAATACAACTTTGAATGTATCTACAAACTAAAACATATTTAAATAATCCTTTCTATATAACTCTATATCATATATTTTGGAACAGATGGAGTAGGATTGTTTCGTAATTTGTGTTAACTAGACTTAGTCACACCATATCTTTCATCTAAAAAAAGTTCATTCAGAAGTCCACTTACGGTGGCTTCAGACGTTTTGACCAGAGCTCTCCTCCTGGAAACCTAGTAGCATCCGCCACCACCTCCGCCTCCATCATTGGTCGGTTCATCCTCCTCCCGCCGGCCTTGCCGATGTCAGGAGGGGTGGAGAATCTGATCTATGGTTGGAGTTCTTAATCAAAGTACTCATTTTCAATATATTGGATTAGGGCTTTAATATTCGTTTTCTTTGTCAATGGAGTTGGCATCATCTATAATAAGCAATCTTCAGTCCTTCCTTCTACGACGAGATCTTCTTCCCGATATGAATGGTGGTGCTGTAAATTTTTAAAATTTCTGTGTGTACTCCTTGAGATCTTGCTCCGCAAGATCGATTTTTGGATTTTTTTCTCTCATATTTACCGTGAGGATTGTTCCTGGCTGCTACGTTCTCGACAATGGTGATTCGTATTCTCAACTCTCAGCGACGTCGATCAGGATGTTCTGTTATTATTCCGTAAATAAAAGTCTTGGTACTCTTACCGATGTTGGTTGATTAACTTGACATTGTGGCTCAAAACTAAAATTACGGAAAACCCTCGTTAATATTTACGGATATGTGGTTTAATATTTTTATTATTCTACAACTGTCGTCAGAAAGGTATAAGATTGTGTGATGAAAGTGTGAAGTTCTGATAAGGGGTTGCCCAATCTTCTCAGCGAGCCGATGGTGAAATCGATGGATGATGGAGATAACTCGCGGATGCTCTCGAACTCTCCGACTGTTTCCCCGTTGCCAATGCAAAGACTCTTCAACCCAATGGATATTCGCAACACCACACACTATTGCAACGCAGCCACCGACCACGAAGCGGTTTTGCAATCTACCAATTCCCAGTGGAAAGACAGATCACACTCAAACTTTGGTAACAAGAACCTCTCGATCGCAACAAAGGAGAGGGGTGAATTCCTGATCGCAACAAAGAGAAATTCTGATAGATGAATGCTTAGCAATTCGATCTAGGGTTTAGTATAAAACGTGGTCCCCTCTCTATGGCAGAGCCCTTGGCTATTTAAAGGGGCTGGCCAAAACTAGGACTCAATTCAGATCTGAACCCAAACCTGGTTCGCATCAGACTGATACAAACCGACCCATGGTGGGTTCGACCTAAAACTTCGCACACAGGCCTCATGCGTTGCACCTTAGACTAATATCTTCATACGTCATGTCCTAGTGCGCCACTTGATTCCTCCAACGTGGAACGAGTGATTTCCTTCAATGCCCTGGTGCGCCAGCCTCCCTCTCCTCCCTCACGCACTTGCTGATATTGAAAATCAATGATTGTTCTTCTCCTTGCCGTAGCTCATCTCCTCCTCCAATGCTTGTGTTATCAATAAACCTGATCATACATAGATGCATAGACTTAGGCAGTATAAAGTTCTCATTAACACAAACATCATATTCAACTAAGAGTGAGTGCACCTGTTGCTCAAGTAACTTGGTTCAAGCCCTTGTCATTGGTGAAAGAGCATTTTCCCTCATGTGTGGTTTTGGTAATTGAATGACAATCTCCATGGACTAATGTTTGCATTGAGATATCATTATAGATCATGTCCATGGAGTTGTGGAGTTCATGTGTTGGACTCTTGAAGCATATGTGTTGAGTGAAGCTTATTGCAAGAATGTCTTGAAGATTCAAGACATCATCTTAGTGAAGAAAAGATGAGTTGTGCAAGACCAAGAGAAGCTTTCTCGAAAAGATCCTATGCTTGGTGCTTGCAATGGATACATGAAGATGAAGCTAAGCGAGACTCTCCCATTGTGAGCATGGGGGAGTATTTGGAGAAGTCTTCATCAAGCATGTGCTTAGACGCGCAATCAAGAAAGATGAACCACTTGAAGAGATCAAGATAGTCATCATCCAACTCAAGTGGAATGCTCAAGGCAAAGGTATGATCTTGATAGGGCTATAGGATAGATAGGCGTACTATCAAGAGGGGCTCTCAAGTTAGTAACTTGATCGCATTCTTGTGGAGAGCTCAAACCTTTGCATACTTGGCATATCATGTTTCTTGGTTCTTATTTGGCTTTTATGTTGGTGAGGAATTAGAGCTTGGTTCATCTCCATGTCAAGCTCTAGTTCATCGAAATTGATTTTACTTTGGACAACTTGTTGCGTTTTCGGTGGAGGAAATATTGCCGGTTCTACCTTGAGGAAAGTCCCACACCTTGCCATGTGTGGAGATTTTACTCTATTTATGGGATGCAATATTTCCAACAAAATTGGTCTCACCTCATTTGTCTCACCTCGTTTTTGTTGGGTAGTCATCGTCGCTATCTTTCCAACAAATTTGGTCTCACCTCATTTGGAGTTCATTTGCAAAAGTTATAGAAGTTTTCGTTTCGGTGTTTTGCTGATTCGGATTATTGGGGTCGGATATTCCGCCCTACCGGAATTTCCGGTTCCCCAGCTCATCCAAGAAAACGGCTAAGGAAAGGAGAAAAAGGGTTCTGACTCCAGTCGGAAATTGTGCTCGGAAATTTCCGTATACCGGAATTTCCGAGTGCCCCCAGAAAAGTCCTTCAGAAATGGCAAAGGAAAAGTTTGGTTTTGCTTCTGACTCCAGCCGGAATTTCAGCTCGGAAATTTCATGGACTCGGAAATTCCGGTCACCCGGAAATTCCGGTAACTCGGAATTTCCGGGTGACCGGAATTTCCGAGTCTCTCCTAGACCGGAATTTCCGGATGACCGGAATTTCTGAGTCTCACTTATACCGGAATTTCCGAGTGTCGAAACAGCCAACGGCTATATTTCCTGGAGGGGTATAAATACCCCTCCCCTTCTTCTTCCCCAGCTAATCGAAGGCAGCACGACTTTCCCCTCTCTCCTACTCTATTGTTGACCTTGGAAAGCTCACTTCCCTCTCAATCCCTCCATAGGTTCTTGCATATTCTTTAGGGCAAGTTGAGAGGAGATCTAGATCTACAATCCTACCAATCCATCTCTCCTCTAAGTGAGGGGAACTTAGTGGATCTAGTTCTTGGAGTTCCTTTGTGGTTCTTCTTCTTTGTTCTTCCTCTCTTCTCCCCCCATAAGCATTAGTTGCTTTTGGTGGGATTTAGGAGTGAAGGATTTGACTCCTTTGTGGTTTCATTTGTTCTTCCTCTCTTATTCCCCCATAAACATTTGTTGTTGTGTTGGAATTTGAGAGTGAAGGACTTGAGCACTTCGTGTGCTCTTGCCATTGCATTTGCATCGGTTTGAGCCCTCCACGAGGATTCATGGTGGTGATACTTGTGAGCTTGTTACTCTTGGGTCTTTGGACCCTAGACGCCTTTTGTGGCCGGCCTTTTGTGGCCAAGACCTTTTGTGGTCAAGACCTTTTGTGGTCACTTGAGAGCCCCCAATTAAGTTGTGGGTGTGTGCCTCAAGACTTGGGAGCCCCCAATTAAGTTGTGGGTGTGTGCCTCAAGAGTTGTACGGGATTCGATCTCCGCCCCAAAGGAGATCAATAGTGGAAGGTGAACTCGAACCTTTTGTGGTTGAGTTCATCAGGAGAAGAAGGTGAGCCTTTGTGGCATTGCGGCTAACCTGTTGTGGTTGCGCACGCCTCTCCGAACGAGACGTACACCTTTGGGTGGAACTCAGGAATACATCCTCGTCTCCGCGTGCCTCGGTTATTTCTATACCCGAGCTCTTTACTTATGCACTTTACATTGTGATAGCCTTCGTGCTTGAAGTCATATATCTTGCTATCATCTTGTTACTTGTATTGTTTAGCTTAAGTTGTTGGTGCACATAGGTGAGCCTAGTTTATATATCTAGGTTGTATGCTTGTTAAAGTAAACCTCTAGTTTTATTCCGCCTTTATCAAGCATACCGGAATTTCCGGGTCACTCTTGGACCGGATATTCCGGCTCCTCAGAATTTCCGGGTCACTATTGGACCGGATATTCCGGCTCCTCGAAAAAGTTTAAAATCGCCTATTCACCCCCCCCCCCCCCCTCTAGGCGACGTCTATCCGTTCAATTGGTCCAATCCTCACATCATTAGCTTTATCTTGTACGGCAACATCATCGATGCGTCAAGGTCATCTCCAGCAAATGGCGTCAAATCAGCAACATTAAACGTATTGCTCACACCAAACTCAGATGTAGGGAGATCTATCTTGTATGCATTATCATTTATCTTGGAAATAACTTTGAAAGGACCATCACCACGTGGCATCAACTTAGACTTGCGCTGAACAGAAAATTTGTCCTTGCGAAAGTGCACCCAAACCATGTCATTGGGCTGAAAAATCACCTCCTTTCTTTTCTTGTTAACACGATCAGAATTGTACTTGCCTTTCTTCTCGATAGCCTCTTTAGTCTTCTCATATATCTTCCTCACAAAATCTGCTCGCTTCGATGCATCCATGTTGACACGTTCTTGAATTGGAAGCGGCAGCAAATCAAGCGGTGTAATGGGTTTAAAACCATACACCACCTCAGACGGACACAATTGCATGGTGGAGTGTACAGGCCTGTTGTATGCGAACTCCACATGCGGCAAACACTCTTCCCACACGCGCAGATTTTTCTTGATCATTCTCCGCAGCAACGCCGAAAGTGTGCGGTTCACCACCTCCGTTTGGCCATCAGTCTGGGGATGACAAGTTGTACTAAACAACAGCTTCGTCCCCAGCTTTCCCCAAAGTGTCTTCCAAAAGTAGCTCATGAACTTCACATCACGGTCAGAAACAATCGTCTTCGGTACTCCATGTATGCGCACGATGTCCCTGAAAAACAGATTAGCAATATGCGACACATCGTCGCTTTTGTGGCAGGCAATAAAATGAGCCATCTTAGAAAAGCGATCCACTACCACAAAAATAGAATCATGTCCTCTACTGGTCCTAGGCAATCCTAACACAAAATCCATGCTTATATGTTCCCATGGTGTAGTAGGAGCAGGAAGAGGAGTACACAAACCGTGAGCTTCAGTTTGGACTTTGACTTGTTGCAAGTGATACAACGTTTTACAAACATGTCCACATCGCGCCTCATGCGTGGCCAATAAAAGTGATCAGCCAACATCAACAATGTCTTCTCACGTCCAAAGTGACCCATCAAGCCGCCTCCATATGATTGCTGCAACAATAGCAAACGCACGGACGACTCGGGTACACATAACTTGTTAGCTCTAAACAAATATCCATCATGCATATGGTATTTTTCCCATGCCTTCACATCATAACACTTAGCAAAGGCAGCGGCAAAATCAGTATCGGAAGCATATAAAGCATGCAAACTCTCTAAACCCGGAACTTGAACATCAAGATGTGTCAAAAGCATGTTTTTCCTAGAGAGTGCATCAGCGACAACGTTATCTTTGCCCTTCTTATACTTAATAATGTATGGAAAAGATTCGATGAATTCCATCCATTTAGCATGACGTTTATTAAGATTAGTTTGGCATTTTAAAAATTTCAAAGCCTCATGATCAGAATGTATGGTAAATTCTTTTGGCCACAAATAATGTTGCCAAACCTCAAGAGCACGAACAAGAGCATACAATTCTTTATCATAAACATGATAGTTTAATTGTGCACCATTTAATTTTTCAGAAAAATATGCAACTGGCTTTCCCTCTTGCATCAACACACCTCCTATTCCAATGCCACTAGCATCACATTCAATATAAAATTGCTTGTTGAAATCATGAAGCATAAGCGAAGGTGCAGAAATCAAACAACGTTTTAATTCATCAAATGCAGCATCTTGGGCAGCGCCCCAAACAAAAGAAATACCTTTCTTAGTAAGATCATTCAAAGCTGCAGCAATTGTACTAAAGTCTCTCACAAAACGTCTATAAAATCCAGCAAGGCCACGAAAGCTTCGTAATTGACTCAGATTAATGGGAGTACGCCAATTTTTAATTGCTTCAATTTTAGATTCATCTACCTCTACCCCATTCTTAGAAACATCAAAATCCAGAAATATTACCCTATCTTTGCAAAACGTGCATTTCTCAAGATTACCATAGAGCTTATTATCACGCAGCACATGCAAAACTTGGCGAATATGATCAATATGTTCAGTTTCATTGTGGCTATAAATTAATATGTCATCAAAATACACAACCACAAACTTTCCAATGAAATGCCTCAAAACATGATTCATTAATCTCATGAAAGTACTAGGTGCATTAGTTAAACCAAAAGGCATCACTAACCACTCATATAAACCAAATTTAGTTTTAAAGGTAGTTTTCCACTCATCTCCTTCTTTCATCCTAATTTGATGATAACCACTACGCAAATCAATTTTAGAGAAAATAGCAGCACCACTTAATTCATCTAGCATGTCATCCAACCGTGGAATAGTGTGACGGTAACGAATAGTGATGTTATTAATTGCTCTACAATCTACACACATGCGCCATGTACCATCTTTCTTAGAAACTAAAATAACAAGAACAACACAAGGACTTAAGCTCACACGAATATACCCTTTGTCCAGAAGTTCTTGTACTTGTCGCTGAATTTCCTTCGTCTCTTCAGGATTGGTACGATAAGGGGCTTGGTTTGGCAAAGAAGCTCCTGGAATCAAATCAATTTGATGTTCAATGCCTCACAAAGGTGGCAAACCAGCCGGTACCGTGTTGGGAAAAACATCCTCGAAATCCTGCAACACATTAGCAACACCAAGAGAAATAGGGGTCATGTCATTAGAAACAAGAATTTCGCCCTTGCACATAAGTACAAGAGGTACTCGAGTAGGATCCTCACGAAACTCTTGCAAATCAGATTTGGTGGCTAACATGACTAACTTATTCTCTCCCTCACTTTTCATTTTACCACTTTAATTTGGCTTGTGGCTCTCACTCACCGAAGGTGGAGTCTCTCTCCTATCTAATCTCTCACGCTCATCCTCACGGTGAACCTCAACTTTTTGACGAGATTGATTGACCACTGCTTGCGGTGTCATAGGCCTCAACATGATCTCCTTTCCTTGCCAATTGAGCTGGTATGTGTTGGCTCTCCCATTGTGTCGGACATCTCTATCAAACTGCCATGGACGACCCAACAATAAATTGCACACCGTCATAGGAACAACATCACACTCCACGGTGTCCTTATAAGGTCCAATCTGAAATTCCACACGCACCATATGGTTGATCTTCATGTCTCCACTATCACTCAACCACTGAATAAAATAAGGATTAGGGTGTGGTAAATACTTCAGATTCAGTTTTTGACAAAGCTCTTTACTAGCCAAATTGCGGCAACTGCCACCATCAATTATCACTTTGCACGCCTTGCCGTTACCAAGATCAGCCGTGGTCTGAAATAAATTGCAACGCTGCTCCATAGGACTTGGTGTAACACTCAATGCTCGCTGCATACAAACAATAGTGGGCAAACGAGCGACATCAGCATATATAATACCACTGTCATCTTCCTCCCTAAGATCAGCGTCATGATCCACCTCATCACCACTCTCGTACTCACCAGTTTCTTCATTTACTAACATAACTTTTCTATTGGGACAATCTCGCTTGAAATGACCCTTGCCTCCGCACGTATGACAATTCATATCACGTGTGCAGGCTGTAGAATTCGAAGAACCGGTACCACTTGCTGTAGTTGGTGGTGGAGGCTTGTGAGAAGGTCACTACAAGAAATATGTCAACTAATGACCATTTGTCAGTGACTTTAAAAAATTGGTCATAGACCTATGAACATTTTAAACTAGTTGGTCATAAGCTGCTTTAGAGGGTGTAGACCACACTACATCATGACCAATTTTCTTAGAAAGTTCATGCTCAATTGGTCATGAACTAGACCGCAGTGTCATATGACCCTGGTTTTGACCAATTTGAAGGGTCATGGACCATTAGTAGATAGCCAACTCAGCAGCATGGCTTATGTGGAAGTGTTGTGGTGTCTTTTTTGTCTATGTGTCGTCTGACTGGACTGCCAACTCTTCAACTGACAAGTGGGACCCGGCGGATTATTCCGCAAAAATGGACGAACGGGGAGTCGAACTAGCAACCTCACGGTGGTACTCTTGGACTCGCTACCACTGAGCTGTGTTTCTGCTCATGCTTTCAAAGAGAAACTATTTTTATTATACTTTCCTTATACTACGCGAGCGAAATAAAATTATGCAAAAGGTGCGCGTTTGCGCTAGCGTGAATTCGAACTCACGACGCTGACGCCGTAGACTCACGCTCGCTACCGCTGTGCAATCGAGGAATTTTTGAAACTGTAACGCAACTAGTTTATATATACTTATTTCGCATCTTGGTTCAAAACACGCACCAAATCTGAATCTGGGACTCGTCTAGTTTCAGTTTCAGTCACTTCCGGCGGAGGGGAATTGAGCGGCGTTCACCGGCGGAGGGGAGTGGGGTATAGGCGGTGTTCACCGGCGGAGGGGAGTGGGGCAGAGGCGGTGTTCACCGGCGAGGGCGCTTGGCGGCGACATGGATGTTGGCGAGCCTGCGAGGGGGCTGGGCGGCTGACCTGAGGAGCGCCTCTCCTCTTGTTCTTTTATCCACGCCGTGAGAGGTAAGCACCCCTCTCCTCTCTCTTTGTCTTCCTCCATGGTAGAGCTCCACAGCCATCCACGGTAGAACTCCATCCACGATAGATCTCCATACAGCCAGCCACAGTTGCTATGTTCACGGTAGATCTCCATCCATGGTTGCACATGAAGTAGGGTCAAAAAAGTTGTTTAGTGATTAGGTAAACAGAGCAATCGTGCACCTTGTTTAGTTGTTCGGCAAATTTGGATGTGCGGCTTATTGTTTAATTGTGTGGCCTTGTTGATGTGCAGTAAAAGTTGTTGTTTTGTCAAATTCTTTGTGCTAAGATTTCTGTTTTTCTACAGCCTAAGTTTTGACATTGTGTTCTGTTTTTCAGATGGACAGAAGGTGGATTACCAAGGGTGTTAGAAAGCTTTCCGGCGAACACATTAAGGGTGTGGAAGAGTTCATGCAATGTGTTCGCAGAAATTTTGCACAAACTGACCACATTCTTTGCCCATGTTGCCAATGCCTCAACCGTAAAGAACAAACTCAAGGAAGGGTAGAAGACCATTTGCTTCTAAATGGAATGGCCAGCACCTATGATAGGTGGATCCATCATGGAGAACCATTGCAGGCACAACCTCAACACACTGAAGCTGATCCAGGGCGGACACCATGGTAGTGATGATGGAGTTGAATTTTTGGAACAAGTTTTGCAAGAGAATGCTGGTTTGGAGGAAGAGGATGGATTTGAGGACGATAGGATACCTGAACTGTTGACGGATCTGTACAATTCTGAAGACCATGTTGATGGACAGAAGTCAATATTTGCCGAGGTCTTAGAGGAGGCGAAGCGCGCAGCTGTTGAAGGGGGTAAATTTTCAAGATTTACCTTCACCGTGAAGTTACTTCATGTCAAATCTTTCTACCGGATTAGCAATGTTGCATTCAATGCAATACTCGGACTGTTGACCTTGCAGTTCTCTGGTAGCGGTGTTCCAAAGGATTACGATGAAGCGTTGCGCATAATCCGCAAGTTGGGGCTTGGATATGTCTCTATACATGTCTGCCCATATAATTGTGTCTTGTATCGGAAGGAGTATCTCAAGTATGACAACTACCCGAAATGCAATGCTTCTCGATGGAAAGATGCTGATGGGAAGAAGTCGAAACCGGCGAAGGTATTAAGGCATTTTCCTTTGAAACCAAGAATGCAGCGGATGTTTCTCTCGGAGAAAACATCAGAGGAGGTACGGTGGCACAAGCTCAAGCGGCAACCTGTGGAGGATGAGCTGAGCCATCCATCAGATGGAAAGGCATGGAAAGAATTTGACAAGGAACACAAAGAATTTGCAGCAGATCCAAGGAATATCAGACTTGGCCTTGCCACTGATGGGTTTAATCCGTTTGGGAACCAGAGCACTTCATATAGCATGTGGCCCGTCTTTGTTGTGACGTACAACATGCCACCATGGGCATGCATGGATCAGTCTAACTTTATGATGTCCTTGCTTATCCCGGGTCTTGAGTCTCCAGGAAAAGATTTTGACGTCTTTATGGAGCCTCTCGTGGATGAATTGCTCGAGCTGTGGACCGGAGTACTTACACATGATATCTTGACTCCCAACCAGAAGTTTTGTCTGCATGCTGCAGTCATTTGGTGCATTCATAATTTCCCGGCGTTGCACACTTTGTCAGGGAGGATTACAGCGGGCTATCAGGCTTGTGTGCGGTGTGACAAAGAACCTTGCTCTAGGAGGATAAGAAACAAGATATGCTTTATTGGGCACCGCCGATTCCTTGATAAGAACCATCAGTGGCGTAAAAGCGAAGAGTTTGATGGTGAGATTGAAACTCGCGATGAGCCAACGGAGTTCACTAAAGAAGAGCTCGAACAACAACTTGATAAGGTCAAAGATGTGAGACCAGGAAAGCTCGAAAAGAAGAGAAAGCGTGAGGAAGGTTAATGTTGGGACCGAAGATCCTATTTGTGGGACCTACCATACTGGTCTGGTCTAAAGCTGAGGCACAATCTTGATGTAATGCACATCCAGAAAAATGTCTTCGACAATTTCCTTGGGACATTCATGACCATTGAAGGAAAGTCGAAGGACACAGTGAATGCAAGGCTTGACTTGGAAGATATGGGAATAAGGAAAGAATTGCACCTAAAGCCTATTAAAGGCGAAGACTCGTTTCTAATGCCGGTTGCTTGGTATACAATGAGTAAAGAAGAAAAAATTGCCTTCTGTGAGTTCATAAGAGCGGTGAGGTTTCCAGATGGTTATGCATCTAGCCTAGAAAAGTGTATCTCTCCTGATGGATGCAAGCTCCAAGGACTGAAAACACATGACTGTCACATTCTCCTTCAAAGAATTTTACCAGCGGGGCTTCGAGGAATTATGCATAATGATATATATGAAGTGGTTGCCGAGCTGGGAAATTTCTGTAGAGAATTGTGCTGCAAGACACTCAAGTTATCGGTTCTATAAAGACTTGACAAAGAAATCCCAATAATTCTTTGCAAGGTCGAGAAGATTTTTCCTCCGTCTTTCTTCACCGTGATGGTCCATTTATGTGTCCATTTACCAAAAGAGGCGATGCTTAGGGGGCCGGTGTGCAATACGGTTGGATGTTCCCGGTTGAAAGAAGGCTGCTTACATGTAAGCGCTCCATGCGGAACACGGCTAGGTCTGAAGGATCGATTGCCGAGGCGTATGTTGTCGATGAGTGCCTCACTTTCTGCTCGAGGTACTTTGATGATATGGACACGAGATGGAAAAGGCCAGGCAGAACTTTCGCGGAGGCTGACTCGCACCATGGCGATGTGTCTGTTTTCAAGCATGGTGTGAAGTTTCTCGGAGGGTCACAATACATGCCCGCCGGTGATGACTATGACAAGATGGTATATTTTGTCCTTGCCAGCTGCAGTGAGGTTTTACCATACATAGAGTAAGTTATCTTGTGTACTCGTTATTTTATTATCTTTGGGTTGTTCCCTGATGTTTGCACTCACTATTTTTCTTGGCATGGCAGGATGTGCAAAGAAGAGATTAATCATGAAGAAAGCCGCATCCAAGTTGATAAGAGGCTCGCCAAGGAATTTGCTGGTTGGTTTAAAACTAAGGTGAGATCTTTAGCCATGTAATCCACTGCCACATCATTTAGTGAAGAGAAGAAGGTTAGTGATGACCACCAGGACCCTGGTTTATATGTGCAGATTGGGAAATTGCATGAGGAGAAGAAGGTTAGTGATGATCTCTTCGCTTTGGTATGGCAGCCGGATGCGCGAGTGAGATTGTATTCAGCATGTATTGTAGACGGTGTTCGGTACCACAGCATTGACCGCGAGAAGCATAGAAAGACACAGAACAGTGGAATCGTCACGGAGGGAAACCATGATGGTGAGGACATTGACTTCTATGGTCAGCTGAGAAAAATAAAGGGCACTGACGTGTGGGACCAGATTGTAGGCATGGACCCGAGTTGATTCAAAATAATTTGTATTTCAAAAAAATCCACTTCTTATTTTTTAGGCGCTAAAAGTAGGGTTTTTTGTGAAGCATCTACCCGTAATATCACCCGAAATGACAACGTCACATTTTTCCCTCAAAGTGGACATCATTCCATGGACGGTCACCAAAAAGCACGCATTTCCGAGCTTTCTACCTATTTTTGGCGTTTTACACGGGTTTCTGCCGATTCAGTTGGAAACGGCTAGAATTTGAACTGCAGCTCCTACATAGATCACCCTTTATTTTTTCTAATTTTCACTTTTAGGTTCACAACTATCCATTTCATCATAGATACATCAAAATATCCGCACGATTCCACCACTAGACACGAACGGTCACGACGATAACTTCGACTAGATTTTCAAATGACCATACAAAATTAAAAAAATCAAAACATCACCAAACCTTCGCGTAGCGTCATTATTTGTGACCTAGTTACCAGAAAAAAATATAAACCTGCAACACAAAAGTTTTAGCGAAAAAGTGTTCACAAAAATTTGGTATCACCAAAGAACATTCATAACTTTCAAGACAAACAATCAATGTTGTGGGTACATTCATGACATAGTTTGCTCAAACATGCCCATATTTGGCACATGTGTGTATATTGGGATGGCAAACAATGTTGCCGAACAAATATTTTGACATGTTTCATTAAAAAATCCACTTCTTATTTTTTAGGCGCTAAAAGTAGTGTTTTTTGTGAAGTATCTACCTGTAATATCACCCGAAATGACACCGCCACATTTTTCCCTCAAAGTGGACATCATTCCATGGACGGTCACCAAAAAGCATGCATTTTTGAACTTTCTACCTATTTTTGGCGTTTTACACGGGTTTCTGCCGATTCAGTTGGAAACAACTAGAATTTGAACTGCGGCTCCTACATAGATCGTCCTTTATTTTTCTAATTTTCACTTTGAGGTTCACAACTATGCATTTCATCATAGATACATCAAAATATCCGCACGATTCCACCACTAGACACGAACGGTCACGACGACAACTTCGACTAGATTTTCAAATGACCATACAAAATTAAAAAAAAAATCAAAACAACGTCAAACCTTCGCGTAGCGTCATTATATGTGACCTAGTTACCAGAAACAAATATAAACTTGTAACACAGAAGTTTTACCGAAAAAGTGTTCACAGAAATTTGGTATCACTAAAGAACGTTCATAGCTTTCAAGACAAACAAGCAATGTTTTGGGTACATTCATGACATAGTTTGCTCAAACATGCCCATATTTGGCACATGTGTGTATATTGGGATGGCAAACAATGTTGCCGAACAAATATTTTGACATGTTTCACAAAAAGATCCACTTCTTATTTTTTAGGCGCTAAAAGTAGTGTTTTTTGTGAAGCATCTACCCGTAATATCACCCGAAATGACACCGCCACATTTTCCCCTCAAAGTGGACATCATTCCATGGACGGTCACCAAAAAGCAAACATTTTTCAGCTTTCTACCTATTTTTGGCGTTTTACACGGGTTTCTGAAACGGCTAGAATTTGAACTGCAGCTCCTACATAGATCGCCCTTTATTTTTTCTAATTTTCACTTTTAGGTTCACAACTATCCATTTCATCATAGATACATCAAAATATCTGCACGATTCCACCACTAGACACGAACGGTCACGACGACAACTTCGACTAGATTTTCAAATGACCATATTTTTGAATTTCATGTACTATTTAGTATACCATGTTCTGTTATGTATTTCAATCAATACACGTTTAGCTACACATAGTTCGACACTAGAATCCTAAATCAAATCCCATTTAAGTATATTTATTTACTTTGGACAACAAAAGGCATATTTATTTTCCAAATTGTCCTACTTTAGAAAGTCCTGGCGCCAATCCCCAATTATTTGGGCGCCAGCCCGAAATTGCCTCCGAAATTCCCTCCCGCCTGCCTTATTAGAATTGCTATAGTTACCAAAATAGCCATAAAAATATAAAAAAGACAAGGTTATCTTGGACAAACCCCCGCCGTATCCCACCTACCCCTTGTCCTCTCCTCAGATCCAAATCACCAAATCTCCTCTCTCACCGGAACGCCGCTGCCGTTCGGAGCAGAGCGTGGGGATGCGGTAAGTAGTGCGTTATCGTCTTCGACGCTGAAGCGCTGCCGCCTGGAACGCAGGAGTTCTTCCTCAACGCCGAGTTCTTCCTCAACGCCGAGTTCGCCGTCGCGAAGGAGTTCTTCCTCGACGCCGAGTTTGCCGTCAGCTGCAGCGTCCCCACCAGCTCTCCTCCGGCTACCACATGTTTTTCCCTCACTTCTCCTCTGCCGTGTCTGGTTATGTCTGTGGCTGCGGTGAGCCTCTCCTCTGCTGTTGCTGTCGCCGCGCGCACACGGCTAGGGATAGAGCCTCTCCTCTGCTGTCTGACTGGACTGCCAACTCTTCACCCTCGTATAGGGTTTGGCTCAGCTAGGTTTTACATGGCTCGGATAAGGTTTGGCTCTAGCCCAGCTAGGATTTACATGGGTCTGGCTACGTTCATCTAGGGTTTGGCTCTGCCTCTGCTAGGATTTACATATCTAGGGTTTTTACATGCTATCCTGGTTGCCCTCTATGTTGCATATCTAGTACCTGCTATCTTGTACCTGATATCTTGTACCTGCTACTGTTATCTTGGTGGAGCACGAAATTTTCTTGTACATGCTATCTTGGTTGCTATTTCAGTTACTTCACTTCATTGTGGTACTGCTGTCTAACCACTTGTTCCTTGCAGAGAAGTGGTGAGGGATTTCACAAGTTGAACGGGAAGTAGTGAGATAAAGAGGTGGGTTGTTTAGTGGAGAAGCCTCTGCCTGTGTATATGCATGGTGTTTGTTTATTGGAGAAGCCTTATTTCATGCATGCTTGTTTAGTGGAGATCATTTGCCTTAGAATTGGTGATCAGTGTAGTAACTCCATCTTGTTAGGCCACTTAATTAAATTATTTGCATCACTGGACTGTTGTTATAACAAGTTTTCTTCACATGCATCATTGTTGATGCCTTGCTATACCTTTATGCGCATGTTGGATCATGTTATGTCCTTTATTGTTTGTACATTAGCCACCAGTTGCATGGATGGTTGATATGCATAAATTCTGTGCAATCTGCCATTGTATCTGACTTGCATGGTTAAACTGTTGTTTTGTCTATTAAGTGTGTACCATATAATTGCTTTATCCCTGTCTATCTAATTCTTTTTATTCTATGTTGCAAGCTATTAGGGAAACCGGACATCACTAGCATAATTAGCACCGGTCGGCCCACCTCGAGAACATCCATGACTAGGATGGCAAAGAAGGATCGGTTTATTGGTATAAACTTCCTCCTTGTCCTTACATTGTCAGTTTTATCTATGTATATGTTTAAATGTGCTATGTGAAATGTGTGTGTCCCTCCTTCCTAGAGGCATTACCCCTGTTGTCTTCCTGTTCAATGAAATGAAACACAAACTCTTTTGTGTTTCCTCGTGAACTGTGTTGTTGTAATCTGAATAAGTATGTTTAATTTTTGCCTGTAAGCTGGTAGCTGAAATGGAATGGTTCAGTTTAATTGGCAGTTATTCTACTACTATTAAAGGAAATGAAACCTGCTAGCATACCTTAGTTGCTTCTGTTGTCGTGCTTCTCCATGCATGTCAGCATGCATCTAATGGTCACATTTTGGTATTTTCTAAAGAGGCACCTCGCACCGAGTATGAGAAGGATAGGGCTAGAAAAATGATGAGGAACAATCAGAGACTGCAAGATATTGGCATCGGAGCAACAGTGATGATGCTTAGAAAGATGAATGAAGCTCCAGAAGTTAGTGGGGTCACGAACAATGACGCAACATCTGCAACACAAGGAGACAATTCAGACTACGATCCTAGAGAAGACCAAGCTATGGAGGGAGAGGAAGTTGACGACAATGTAGTGGAGAGGACTTTTAAGGTGCGAATTCTAACATGTTTTGGGAGGTGTCGGAGTACTTTGTTGCAGTGATGCTGCCATGTATAGAGTGTTGTTTTGTGATCTAATGATGCTATCATATATTGATTGCTATTGATCTTGCTATTTCATTTAGCTATTCATTGCTACTGTTTAGAAAGTTAAATGATTTCATCATCCCTGCCATGTATTTGATTGCTTAATTCTCTAATACCTGCTACTGTTTAGCTATTTCATCTAGCCATTGATTGCTTACTCCATTCAACTATTAAATTTAGCTATTGACTGCTACTATTTACAACACCTACATCTGAAATCTGAATGTTTCGTACTTCATGTTGTGCTCACACATATTTCTTCACTTGTGATCTAATGCTGCTCTTCTTGATGTTTATACGAGGACCAAAAGGTTTCTAGGAGGAAGAAGCCTGATGTAAAGAAGACAAGAAAGAGGAAGAGCAGATCACCAACATCTGCTCAAATGGCTCCGGGTAGGGTGATGGCACCACCTCCAGGAGCATCGAAGAGAATGCTCGAACCTGATGATGCTGGTGCTGCCAGAGTAACAAGGCAGAAAGCCAATGCGATTTCTCTAACCAACCATCGCGAAAGCTCGCTGTAGAGGGATCAAGACAGCTCGCTGCAAATGGATGACACATCTCAGCCTATGGAAGAAGCAAGCACTGTCCGTAAGGACCACAACCCCATTGTACCGAGTCAAGACCAACAACCCTTTATGGATAATGAAGGCAAGTTCATCTAGTAATCTTCTCTTTTACTACTCCTAAATGTAAGAAATGCATCTATGTGTGCTTGTTTGGCAGAAATATTCCTTATTTTTTATGTTTTTCTTCTTATTCATGTGGTCACTTTCATTTTCAGAGACAACTATCGTCGCAAAGGAAAACAAAAGAAGGGGCTCGGGGCTTGAGAGGATGACAAAGTCGCTGGGTAACAAGATGTCGATCCAAATTCCTGAGGGGATGAAGCGTCCCGAGAAGCCTGTGCTGGCCGCCAAGCTTGCTACAGAGGGTGGTCTCATTGCTAGAAGCCACACGCCGGTTCTACCACACTTCAAGGAGTACAAGAAAGACAAGACAATAATGAAAAACTACATCAGAAAAGTGGCTGTAAGTTACTTGTTTACTAGCTGAATGTGTTTTTTCTTTCTGTTTCACTTGTCACATGATCACTAGTCTTATACTTGCCATGTTTGCTGTCTTTGTAGATGAATTTTGATATGGACACCGAGTCGGTGGCCGTTCAGCAGGCTTGCATTGATATGTTGCAGAAAGTGTCCAAGAACAGACGACACCATCTCAAGAAGGAGTTCTTCGACCCCATACCAGCTAATAAAGTCAGTGTCAAGTCGCCGGTGCCATATGTGACTGATCCTGAATGGCGGGCGCTGGTGAATATGTGGTCGACTCCGAGACACAAGGTTTGTATTGGTTTTGATGTAACTGCATTTTGTTTACATGTAGTTGCTTGCAACAATGTCTTTTGTTGTTAGTTTATAATCTTTCTAAACATCAGGCTTATACTTCATAGTTGTGTGCACTAGGTAACAGTTTGTGATTTTGTAGGAAACTTGTCTGGCTGCCATCGAAAGTAGAAAAAAGTTCAGTTTCAGTAGAAATCTGGTTCAAGGTCTTACCCTGCTCATATCTATGCAGCAGTAAGAACAAACTTGTTTATTCTTAAGGCCTAAGTAATATTTTCTGCAGAGCTTACTCTTCTATTCTGGTTGCATAACATATTCATTCCCCTTAAATAAAATTTCAGAAGGAGGAGCGAAAGGTTCAAGATTTGTCCGCCATTGACATGTTCAGGGTCACCCACTGGAGCAAGAATGATGGTTTGTCGGAGCCTGTTAAGACTACCATAGTAAGTGCTTTTGTGCTTTGCATATTATATCAACCTGTTGTTTCCATTTTAATGCTTTCTAGTGCCTTTTGCTTGCTTCAGACTAGATATTGAACTCTCTGCTGTGAATTGTTTTCCATGTTGTATTTCCATAGCATGAAACTGAATTCTCATAGTAATGTCATCTTCATGTGCTGCCAGGCTGAGATGGAGAAGAGGAGGGATGAACCGGTACCCGATGGCGAAGAACACAAAACTGAAGCTGAGATAGTTGGTGAAGTTCTGAAGGAGATGTACCCGTCCACCACATTCATGATGAATGTTGAATTGGAGTCAAGCTCATCCAGGAGCAAGAATGTGAGATCAAGTGTCGCTGTAGTTTCTCAGGTGCGTGAACTTGAGGACAAACTTGTGAGGTCGGAGATGGAAAGCAAAGCTATGCGAGAAGAGGTGGCCGCAATACGGAAGCAGGCAGAAGAAGCTGAAGCCTCGCGTGCCAAGGAGTTCGAGATGCTGCGCAAGCAGTCTCGGGAACAAGAAGAGAAGGTCGCAGCGCTGGTCACACTGTTTGGAGCTAGAGCTGTCTGATGTGTCTTTCTAGTTAAGTTATCTGCCAGTGTTTTTGTGCTGGAAATTTTGAGCATATGTGCTGGGAACTTGAGCATTTTATGCCGGGAGCTAGGACATGGGAACTTATGCTATGCTCTGATCTTTTGAGCATTTTTTTTGGATGTGATATGAACCTGTAACATGATATATCCACAGATGAGATTAGATGATGTTATAATCAGCATTTTGAATATTGTTTATGTACTTAAGCTGCTAAGAATCATATATCACAACCTGGTATGTGGGACTTATTGACCAAAATCTGATGTGTGGGTCCTGTTGA
This sequence comes from Poa annua, assembly GCA_026929855.1. NCBI lineage: Eukaryota > Viridiplantae > Streptophyta > Magnoliopsida > Poales > Poaceae > Poa > Poa annua. The sequence goes on from CM049428.1 coordinate 50,397,179, forward strand.
CCAGATCCTGACAAGTGGGACATGTTGACCGAAACCTGACAAGTGGGACCCTTTGACCAGAAACTGACAAGTGGACCCATCCAATCGTCTTGACCAGAACCTGACAAGTGGGTCCATTTGACCAGAAACTGACAAGTGGGACCCATCTGGAAGAGAAAAACATAGGATTCGGCCCAAAAAATATAATGGCCTAAATATTGAGCTTGGCCCATGTAACTGGCCAGAACTGATAGTCCAAATTGTTGGGCTCAGCCCATATAAAACATATAACTGGATTGGGCTGATTTTGCTATATGACCAATTTATTTGGTCACAATTTTGCCACGTCAGCTTTGCCACGTTGGATCTGACGTGGCCAACCCAGATGGTCAGTGACCAAATAATTGGTCATAACATATGTGACCTTTTATTTTGGTTATAAGCGTATGTGACGAATGCACAAAAAAGGTCACGTAGCATCGTTAGTGACTGCCAGCTTTTGACCAACTGTTTTTTGTCATAAAAAGGTCACAAATGATATTATATGACCATTCAGTGACCAATTTAGTGGGTCATAAGTTAGCATATTTCTTGTAGTGGGTGCAGCCGAAATTGGCTTAGTAGGTGCAGCTCCACGAGAACTTGGTGTAGCACTAGATTGCACAGCACTAGGTGTAGCACGTGAGGAAAAACTGCCCCGTCCAAAGGAAGAACGAGACAAATATTTGGCATCTTCGGCCACTTGTAACTCAACTTCACGTGACTGATGCAACAAATCCTCTATATCATCCTATTGATAATGACGTACAATTCTCTTGACATTAAAGTTCAAACCGGACAGGAAACGCTGCATGGTTTGTTCAGGTTCTTCTCGCACTTTAGCACGCTGCATTATCAACTCCGTCTTCTTGTAATATTCATCCACGGAAAAAGAACCTTGCTTCAGATTTTGTAACTTGTCAAACAAGGAACGCCTGTAGTTACGAGGAACAAAACGATGTTGCATCTCTTCCTTCATCTCGTGCCAAAAACGAATGGGCAATGCATTAGCTTCACGCCTCGCATTAACAAGACCATGCCACCAAAGCAAAGCATATCCATCAAACTCAGAAGATGCAACCTTGATTTTTCTATCTTCCATTTAATCATGCAAACGCCATAATTGTTCCATCTTCAACTCCCAATTAATATATTCTTCCACATCAACGGAGTTCTCGAATTTGGGAATGCTGAAGTTGGGTTTGCCCAATCCATTATCATCATGATGGGCTGCATGACCAACATTATCGAACACACGGCGAGCACGACCAATGGGTGCACCTCCACGCCCCGGACGTGCATCACCTCTACCGTCTCCGCGGCCAACATTAGCAGCATGGGCGTGTCCATTATCTTCCTCGTCAGCATCATCATAAGCACCAAAGGAACCCTCATGTTCGGCCTGCACACTGGCATCATCTGCTGGCTGTCCATGACGCTGTGTTATGGCCTCCATAGCTCGAGTCATAGCCGTCACGGACCGCTGAAGAGTCACCAAAGTCTGCTGAATAGTATCAACCTTTGCATATGTGGCTGCCAAACAATTGTGTAATTTTTCAGATTCAGCCCCGAACTGACGTGAAAGGTCTGCTGTACAGTATCAACCTTTGCATCTGTGGCTGCCAAACCATTGTGTAATTTTTCAGATTCAGCCCCGAACTGACGTGAAAGGTGATCACGAAGGGCCTCATACTCCCGCCACTTAACCGACGCATTATCCTCCTTCTTTTGCTGCTGATATGGACATGAGTATCTCGGATACGATCAAAATTATTATTCACGGATATCTTTTTCAGGTGATTTCTATTAAAAATTATACATTTTATTTTAGTATTATCCCGGACAAAAATACAACACCATTATTTGTATTATGCAGAATTATCAAAGAGTTGTACAAGCCACGTGTTAAAATACGAAGATCCAAAGATAGAGGAAGCATGCCAGATAACTTGGATCGGACGGGTAGTAAGTAATCAACTCTGGAATACAGCCGTGCTATATTTAGCAAGCATTCAAGTTAAGATGGGTATCGCTAGCTAGAGGGCTCCCTTCGCGAAGGTCGAGCGAGCGTAGCGATTGCGAGAGGACTTCACGTGGCGCTTGCGTACGGTAGCGAAATCCGAATTCGTTACATCGGGCTCACGAAACAGAAGCTCCAGCGGCCGAAGCGCCCTGCGTCGTCTGCGTCTTACCAAGCCCAGACGTACATCCAGCGAACGTTTGGTCGTTTGATCTTTAACGCGCGCTAGCTAGCTAGCTACTATGAGGACGTACAGATCGTATGAAGGTTCGGCCACTTACTCTGTACATTTTGTACGAAGCCCCGCGTCGTTAAGCAACGCAGACCGAAATGTATAATAACGTAGACCGGGTTGTACAGCAACATGTGCGTACAACAACACAGACCGGGTTGTACAGCAACCCATACCGCGTTGTACAGCAACGCAGAGTGCGTTGTACAGTAACAAAAACCGGATTGTACAGCAACAAAAACCGGATTGTACAGCAATACACAGACCGGGTTGTATAGAAACAGAGAACATGTTGTACGTACAACTATATTCGGTTGTACGAACAACTACACCTAGCAGGTTGTACGTACAATTACAAAATTCAGTTTATACGTACGACTACACTTAGGTTGTACAAACCATACACAATCCAAAGTACAATTTTTTTTATCAAAACCTATCAATATGTGATCTAGTTTTGAAGATCTCGACGCGAGGAGTTCAAAAATGAAAACGGTTCGTAAATCGGATAAACGGTTCTCAAGATATTTCATTTATAAAAAACGAATCTCAAAATAAATGTATATACAACCCTCTGCACACCACCAGGAGCCGCCACTTGTCACCACGTGGAGAAAAGGTGGAAATATAAACGAAAGAAATTACGACATTTGTCCGTATCAGAACGCACACGTGTGGACCTTCAACCTTTCTTTAAGAATTTCGAGTTAAGATCCACGTGACCATCAAGGAAATACAAGGCCATGTACGTGACAAATCTAGGAGACAAGTCAAAGCCAAGGACCGACCCATTCAATGATCGATCCACCAGGATGTCACGCCGTCACACGTTTGGCGAGAAGTTTCCGTGGCGGCCGCCATCAGATCATGCCCTTATGTGACTCCCTTCTAAATAATAAATAGCTAGCCTCCGTTTAGGTTAAATTTAGATTTTGTTTAGTTTAAAACTTAGCCATTGCTATTCTTCGTCAAAGGCAACAGTGTCGGTTCAGACCTCTTTTACTTCGCACTTGCAGAATCCCATCTATAAAGATTTCATCTTTCATCCGCAATATCTTGATTGCATCTATAATTCTTGCTAGTTCTTCGATTGCTTGCAGGAATTGATATACGGATCAGTTTGATCTAGCTCCGGCAAGATCAATAGCCTCAGGAAGTTGGTGTAGCGATTGCATTGGCGCAACGTCTCGCACGTTTGTAGTCGGATCGTCAACGTCGACCTCCACCAAAATCGTTAGCTACCGTCTCATCGAAAGATCAGGCAACCTTAACCTATCAGCTGCACCACACTTGCAGCCTCATCACCTGACGACATGATTAGTGTGCACAAGAATATCTATATATATATGTGGAAACGCTCAACTCACCGAAAAACCGAAATAATTTGTGGATCTTACCGTTCCAAAGTGAATTAGCAAAGCTTATCAACTTGTAATAGGAGCACGTGCACGAATGTGATGGAGCAAATATTATGGGTATCAAAGTGTACAAACGAGGGTATTTAGTGGGGCTTGGTATGGGTACCTAACAACACCAACTACAAATCCTATTTGCTGTTCGTGTGATACTCGAAACACAGGAAACAAACACGTGGAGAATAAGGTGGCAAAGCAACTATAGGGATGAGCACAAAAATGTAAAGATATGTCCGGAGTATAGCTCGTGTTGCAATGCACTGGAAGGACACTAGCAAGCGGCTCAAATTAACTCAGGCACAAGATTGCTCAACAATGATTAGTGTCACAAAAGATACTATGCACTTCGGCCTCTTCTTTTCTCTCTATTTTTTTTATTCTTGCTCTTTCTCTTTTTTTTATATCTTTTCAATTTTCCATGGCCAGCAACTTGATATACACAAGACACACGATAAAGAGCAGCCTGGGAGCACAAACGTTAGCTAGTCCTGTGTGGGTAAGCCCCTAAAAACTGTTGTAGAAAGGCTGTGTCTAAGGTTTTTTCAAAGAAGCGGCAAAAAGAATTACTTCCCGAAGTTTTTTGACAATTCTGAGATGTCGAGAAGCAGGAAACAGATAAAATCAGTTTGCTGCATGCGGTCCAGGCTCCTTTGCAAATCGAGCCAAAGAACGTCGAAATCGGAGTTCGTATGCAAAAGTTATGGCCAGTTGATTTTTTACCGGAAACTGTCCACGACACGGAGTGGCAACCGGAAAAAGGATGGAAAACAGCGACGCACGTCGATGGAAACTGGCGATTTCGCGGCTGAAACTGAATCGCGGCCGGAGCTGAACCGAACTTAGAAACAACCGAACCTCTTCTTCTTTTTTTTGATTTTTTTTACAATGACTCCGAAACTAACACAACTAGATACAAAAAGTAACAACTCGAAATCTAAACAAACTCTACGACGCAAACGAAAAAAAGGAAACGCAACCGATGATGAGGATATAATAGGGGTACATGATGATCATACATGCTTGAGCTGGAAATATTGAGCTTCACTGATGTTCATTATAAGGTGAATTCTTTCCTAGTAATAAATATTGTTTGTGTTTATGAGAATGTTATACTATCTAAGCCTATAAATTTATGTATGATTAGGTTTACCAATAACACAAACATGGATGGAGGAGAGGAAGCAAGGAGCACAAGAAGGAGGCGTGGAAAACAAAGTTGCTGCCATGGAAAACAACAACAAGATATTTCAGTTCGGACTGGAAGAAGTTCCGAATTTGAAACCATCATGGAATCTTCATACGGGTTCCAAATAAAGCAAAGAAGCACAATCCGAAAAGAAAATTCGAAGAGCTTTCCGATGGATCCGGCCTCATCTATAAATACGACTCGTACACGGCATGGTGATCAAAACAATCTACGAATCGTTTTCTGCCAGCTTCCAAATAGAGTCCAATTGGCTGCACCCATGTTGGGTCAGTTTGTAACCGAGTTGGTTGAGTCCAACCGAGTAGGAATAGGCTAAATTCGTGGGAGGCATCCCCCTCCCTCATATATACCTAGGAGCCACGAAATTAGAGGTAGAGTACGTTAAACATAAAACCTAGACATCATAGATCGAACTGGTGTAAGCATTCATCTTGAAGTATCGTTACTGCTTGCAAATTATGCGTGTTATCTGCTGTTCCATTGGGAATAAGGGGATACAGGACCACTCGTAGTCTTTGATTACGTTGTGCAAGAGTGTGTAGTTGAGAATATCCAAAGGGATTGAGGGTTGTTGCATTGGCATCAGGGTTCATCCAGGAGAGTTGTCAGTGAAACACTAGTTATCTATCAAGTTATCGTGAGAGTTCATCGAGAAGATCGGGCCACCCCATATCAACCGATCTACACGAACAACAAACTAGAGATGCAATCGATGGTATCTAGGCTAAGGCGAAAACTAAATCTAATATTTTTGTGAGGCTTTTTCTGAATATGACGAAAAACAGTAAACTACGGGGATGGATATGTGGATGCTCACCGAGTAAACGCTGGAAATTTGATACCAAGATGATAAGGGGTTGCCCGATCTTCTCAGCGAGCCGATGGTGAAATCGATGGATGATGGAGATAACGCGGATGCTCTCGAACTCTCCGGCTGTTCCCCCGTTCTTCAACCCAATGGATATTCGCAACACCACACACTATTGCAACGCAGCCGCCGACCACGAAGCGGTTTTGCAATCTACCAATTCCCAGTGGAAAAACATATCACACTCAAACTTTGGTAACAAGAACCTCTCGATCGCAACAAAGGAGAGGGGTGGATTCTTGATCGCAACAAAAATGAATTCTGATAGATGAATACTAAGCAATTCGATCTAGGGTTTACTCTAAAACGTGGTCCCCTCTCTACGGCGGAGCCCTTGGCTATTTAAAGGGGCTGGCCGAAACTAGGACACAATTCGGATCTGAATCCAAACCTGATTCGACTCAGACTGATACAGAACCGACCCATGGTGGGTTCGGTCTAAAACTTGGCACGCAGGCCTCATGCGTTGCACCTTAGACTAATATCTTCATACGTCATGTCCTAGTGCGCCACTTGATCCCTCTAACGTGCAACGAGTGATTTCCTTCAATGCCCTGGTGCGCCGGCCTCCCTCTCCTCACTCGCGCACCTTGTTGTAGATCGTCTCCTCCTCCAATAGACTTAGTCAGTATAAAATTCTCATTAACACAAACATCATATTCAACTAAGAGTGAGTTCACCTGTTGCTCAAGTAATTTGGTTCGAACCCTTGTCATTGGTCCAATCCTCACATCATTAGATTTATCTTGTATAGCAATATCATCAATAGGAGAAGATGGTAAAGGACTAAGTATGTCCTCATCAAGTTCTTGGAAATTATCTCCTTTGTCTTAGACTTTATTTTATAATCTCACTATTCAGCTCATATATCTACCATGTCGAAAAAAGTCCACCTATGGTCGTTGTCCACTCGACCTCGTGCTGTAGTTCTTGCTAGCTCGGCCAAGTTCGCTCGCTACCAGCCACTGATCCTCTCCCCTCCCAAGCCCCTTCCCTTCTGCTCCGCATCCAATCTCAGATCGAGCCCTCCAACACTACTATGGCCGCCTCCGCTGGCGACCGCCCCTTCAAGATTTTCGCGGCCGCTGACGGCTTCGGCGAGCCGCTCAAGGACGCCATCGTTGCGCACCTCCGCGCGCACTCCTCCGTCGCCGATGTCGTCGACCTCGGCGTCGACAAGTACTACTCCGCCGCCGCAGCCGTCGCCCGCAACGTTACCTCCTCATCGTCCGACCCCGTCCTCGAAGCCCGCGGCGTCGTCGTCTGCGGCACCGGCGCCGGCGTCACCATATTCGCCAACAAGTACCCCGGCGTGTACGCCACTCACTGCAGCTCCCTCGCCGACGCCGTCAACACCCGCTCCATCAACGCCTGCAATGTCCTCGCCCTCTCCGGCATGGCCACCCCGCCCGAGACCGCCGCGGTCATCGCCGACGCCTGGCTCGCCACCCCCTTCCGTGCTCCCTGCCCCGCATCCGGTGACGCCCCTTGGCCGGAGGACATTCAGCAGTTCCTCGACGTTGCCCCTCAAGAGATGGCCTCCATCCCCGAGGGATCAGCCCCTGCCCCTGACTCCACATGTGCCATCTGCTGCCTGAGGAAGGGGATGGAGTTTGAACCGGTGGATATCATGCCCGGCGGCGAGATGCGAATTGTGCGCGAGAGCCCCACTTCGGCCTACGTCCGCTTCAAAGCTGGAAGTGTGGAACCGGCTCATCACCACACTTTCGGCCACGACTTGGTGGTGATCAAGGGCAAGAAGAAGGTGTGGAACTTAACCAAGAAACAGAAGTATGACCTGGTTGATGGGGACTTCCTGTTCACGCTTGCTGGGGATGTCCACCGTGTCAAGTACCTGGAAGACACGGAGTTCTTCATCCGGTGGGATGGGCAGTGGGACATATTCCTCGATGAAGACCTGGAAACCGCGCGCAATGCCATTGATGCCGAGCTTGGTGTGGCTGACAGTGACAAATGAGGAGGACCTATCGATGTGTTATCTTGATGAGGCTTGTGAAGGTGCTATCTTGTCATTCCTCCTTTTTGCCATGTTTACTTCTACAATGTTTGTTGCCGGTGACATCTTTTCAACTATGTATGTTGTTGGATTATTTGTCATGCTTGTGGAGTATAATGGTGATAATGTTAGTAGTGCCACCGTGTTATTTTCATACAGTCTGAGTTCTGTTGAATAAAATGCAGATGCAATATTTTATCCAGATTTACATTTCATGATCCTGATAATTGTAACAACTTTTTGCCGGGATACTATTATAACAAGTTATCAACTATGTTTCACGTCATTATTGTCAATGTTAAGTGACAGACAAGATATTTTTTAGACCACCGACAAGTTATCAACTTTGTTACTCATCATCCATGTATATATTGATATTAGTCGTTCTGGTCTTCATCTAAAGGTTAGTGGAAAGCAACCTCTAAAATTGTAGGAGATAAGACTTGCTTGCCTACTGAACAAACAGAAAATGCTTATTTGACTGCAAGCTCTGCACATTTTTTTTTTTGCCCAGAGCACTATTTATCTTAGCTCTTAGTTAAATTTTACCCTATTTTGTAGCTTGTTATATTTTTCTTGCTACCCTAATTTGTAAAACATGTATTTTACTATGCCCTTATAGAAATAAGCAAAAGATTACAATCAGTGATTGTAGGAGTATTCATAATTATTCGGTCTTGACTCTTGAGTTGTCAATTTGAAGGTGTATTGTAGCACCTTGCAAATTTACATTGGTGGAAATAAACATATTAGGGCAGGCGACATGATCCTTGTAAACATATCATGTTCAAGTAGGCGTGACTTGTTACTTGTAAGGACACACAACCGCGACCATCACATACCAAGTGCGCATTCATTTTTTCCATACTCGACTTTCCACCTAATGAACACCTCGTCCATCGCATGTAACAAAGGACTTAGGAGTGCATGTGAGTGTGTCACTATGGTACATGGTCATGTTCCATGCCGCGGGAGTCACTTGACAGTGCAGTTATCTAGTGACGGTTCCTAGATGTGGGGTAGATCAGAGAAGCCTTGCTAGTGGGTGGTGACGGTTGTGGGGTTGTTTATTTGATCCTATTGTGAGAGAGAGCATGTCAGAACACACATAGAATTATCTGTTCTACAGCTCTCATCATCTCCAAGGTTTTTCATATTCTGCTTGCTATGGGTTCAAGGAAGAGCAGAAGTCTCGGAATTTAGCCAGCTATTCATGTATTTTTCACCAAATAAGGCCTTTAAACGAAACTAATCTCAGATCTGGCCTTTCTGCAAAACTATTTTCAAATCTGGCCCCTAAGGTCGGCTCCAGAGAGGATGGAGCCGACCTTGTACATATCGGCTCCATACTCTATGGCGCCGACCCCCTGTTTCAGTTATTTTAAGTTCTTAGGAAAATTGTGAGACTTTCTAGATGTCGTCGAACTGAATAAGTTTGACTCCATCATCTTTGGCGTCGACCTCATGAGGTCAGATTTGAAAATAGTTCTCAGAAGAGGCCATATACGTGGCCCTATAAAAGTTTTGTTACTAAAAATGGTCATATTTGTAAAAAAAAATACGCTATTCATGGACCTGCACACGTGGCATTGTTCAATAAAGATTAAAGATCCTAGTTGTTCACAAAATATGCTAGACAACAGCTCATACAGTATTGTAGGATTCAAACACATGACTACGTTTTGGAAATTTGAAAGTAACAGTGATCCAAACAAGCCTCCGGTATCTTTTTTTAGAGACTACACGAATGCATACCATAATGTTATAGAAGGCAGAAGTAATTACAAGAAAAGGGAAGTGATCATCGTTGTGTCACTGCAAACCCACACAGAATCCTCCAAAAAGAGCTGAGGCTACTCTCTCGCGGCATAGTTGGTAACTCCCTGCCTCTCTCGCCCTAGAACACAACTAAGGCTAAACTCCTCTAGGATCCTAGCTGCCAATCTGTGGGGTGGAAATTGCTGTCTCGGATTGTTGAAACACCAAGCATTCCTGTTTTTCCAAAGCCCATGGCAGCAGATGCAAATGCAGGCGTCGAACCACTTCCTGTCCTCATTGCCTGGAATTTTTGTGAAACTGGACATTTGGACCTTTGCAATGGAGATCAAGCTGCCAATCTTGCCTTTAGGCTCTCCATTCTGGCCATCCATCTTATGTAACATTGGGTTTCTTCAAAGATAAACAGCATCAAAGGTACTTATACCTTTATGGAATTGCAGATTCGCTAGAAATTCCTATTTTGTAGGGTTGTTATGCTAGCGGTTTCATTGAACGTCGTTGATTGTCATTTTAAAACTTAAAATCTGATCCTTTATTAAAATTGGAGGTAGGGCTATAATCATGATGAATACATGTGTGGTGTATTATTTATCCAAAGGGATCGATAAGGATGGCAATGAGTAGGATATGGGATAGAGCAATACCATACTCATACCCGTATAATTAATAGGTACAAAAATCTAACCATATCCGTACCACTGTATGAAACATTACCCGTATTCATACCAGCCGGGTATCCATACCCATACCCAATGGGTATATCAAATTGTACACATGTTATACATAATTTTACATTCATCCATAACAAGAAAAATATTTATCTCAACTCAATAACATATATTTGACTACCTAACAATTATCTCAACACAAATTGACAATGGATGAAACTTTAACATAGCTTCACAAGCTCATGAGAATGAATGTTGGACCTTCACAGGTAAGCGGGCATGATATGGGTATACCTGCGGGTACGAAGTTAAACCCATTAACGGGTAGGGTATGAGTATTACCCATGTATATAAATTGTGCCTACGACCTACCTACCTATACGTAACCGTGGATAAAATTGTCACCCTTAGCCGCTATAGCACACAGAAAATGGTTATTAGCCGCACGTCCTTTCGGTTGTTGTATTTATGTGTTACCCATGTACTTTTTTTTTAGATAAAGAATATATATTAATATCACGAAGATACTAATTACACTCAGCGTCAGTACCACCACCAAGAAAACACTTGATGTCTGAACTCTCCAAAAGTAACGCCTTAAAAAAGAAAACAGAGCACACATCTTAGGTTTTCACGGAGATAGTCTCGGCTCATAAAACAATATGTTCAATAAGGTCATTATCAGACACAACCAATTGAGCTCGGACACTAGATTTTCATCATAAGATAAGACTTTAAATTTCTCTGTGCTAGATTTATATTTTCTTTTCGTTGGTTTGTCAGCCTGGTGACTATATATATCTGCATCTCCACAATGTTGCGGCACTCACCATCATCCATGTTTGCCAAGCATCGCCTACCAAGTCTCGTCCTGTTTTCCTCACGACCATCCTCTCCCCTACTGTGAAGCTAGTCTCCGGCGACCTGCACCATGGTCATGCTTCAAGAGTCGGTTTGGTGGCAGCCTGTACTTGATATATAGGCCATCTTGCGCCTCAATATATCTGGAGCATGGGAGATATGTTTTGGATTTTGCTTTAGCATTTCCAAGGCGCGTGTCGGGTGGAAAATTACCCTCAGCCACCTTGCTCCGTTGCTCGAAACCGAGCTCTCCTAGACTACAAATCGAATGCCAAGGCACGGGATCGACCTCGACCTCTCCAAATACTATACTACTATGAAATTAGGACCATTTCGGGCTCGATTAGGCTGTCCACGTCGTCCGGATTGTTTGGGCCGTCCGATCTGGCCGTTCGACGGTCCAGATTGTAATTCGAGGATGAGATCCGAGCGGGTAATGTTTATCCGGCAATTTTAGCCAATGAGGGGTTGCCACGTCGCGCGGTCTCGGGCCGGTCACCTCGGTTCCACCAGTCACCGCGACTATTTTGCAGAAAAGCCCCTCTAAGATCGTCGCGCTGCCCCGCAGTCCACGGATTACCGCTATGGAGGACCTATACGCAATTAGCTAAAAGTTCACAGACTTTTCTAAAAAATGCCACGCACAATCCCCCCTCCTGCCTTCTCTTTCCCGCGACTGCGAGGTCGCCGCCGCTGCTACAAGCCTCCCCACTCAAATCGGCGGACACGGGCACCTCCGCGGCCGCGCCCTCTCAGTCTTCGCCGGAGATCGGCTGCCGTAACATCGTAGGCTCGCCGGAATAGTCGACGCCGAGCTCCGCCACCATCGCCACGTCCGCACGCCGCCGGCGATGCTCCAGCGACCTAGGAACGGCGGCGCCCCACCTCCAGCCACCCCGCGTCGAGGCGCGTCGAATGCGCCCAACCGCGCGTCCCAGCTCGCGCTGGTTCTTCGCCTGCGTGCTCAGCGCCGCCGCGGCCGCGGGAGCCAGATCCCAGCCGCCAGTGACGTCAGTGCGACGTCATGGCGGGCCCAACATGTATGTTTCCTTTTTCCCCCGAAAAAACAACAAAAGATTAATTCTGTAAATCTAATATCTTCAAATATAAGCATCAGAAAAATGTGAAAAAAATATCAAAATGATCACAAAAAAATACCTAATTACTTATGGCACAATGCAACACATTTGAAAAATTCAATTTGGTGTAAATTTAGACAAAATCAACAAAAGGTTAATTATGGAAATTAGTATCTTTAAATATAACCATTAGAAAAATATGAAAAATTTATCAAAATGATAAAAAAAACTAATTATTTATGCACAATGCAACACATTTGAACGTTTCAATACGGTGTAAATTTAGACAAAATCCAAATTCATTTCCTCAAATTGTAGATTGAATTTCATAAATGCTCATATAATGTATTCCATTTGATTACAAAATTAAATTAATTTTTTTAGGCAGAATACAAACTTACTATAATATTTTACGTCGCGATATTTCTTCTTCTAACGACACGTACATATTTTAAAATTTCAAATAACTTTCAAAACTACTCATTTTGTGAGCATAAAACAGATTCGAATCTAAAAAACGCCCCACCTTAAATAATTTTCGCAAACTAAGCAATTTTTAGACGCAAACTTCTTTTAACTTCAGTAGCATTTAAACCTACAATTTTTTCAAATGTACACATTACCGAGTTCAAAATTTATTTACTAGGCGGGTGAAATTTCCAAACTTAAACAATTTTAAAATGTTCAAATTACCGAATTCAAAATTTATTTTCTAGACGGGCGCGGCATTGCTGCGCTAGGTTACCTAGTTAGTTCATACTGTGTGCGCTTTTCTCCCGTATGAACTTTTTAATCTCCCGAACTATGTGATTTTTTTTAAACTGTCAATAATTATTTTAAACCTTGTGAACAAATATTTTACACTACGCCAACATTTTTCACCTATATGAACATTATTGTGTCCTCATTAACAATTATTTTGATCTGTATGCATTTTGTATTTCTCATATCAACCTTTTCTACTTTGTAAACAATTTCGTAACACATTACTGAGATAGGCTAAGGTCATTCCGTCAAACAATTAAAAAGTTCTACAAAAATGTTAATGCATGGAAAACAAATACCCACGTCTTATAGAGTAAATATTTACATGATAGAAACAAATGCTTATGTGTCAAAGTAGTTATACGCGGGCTGCAAAAATTATTCATAAAAAAGGGTTTGAACAATTCAAATATTTTTCATGAGGTTCAGTTATCGTATTCTACAAATTACAGAATAAGAACTTTCATAGATTCTATGAACAAAAATTAAAAAAGACTACAAATTAAGAAATTGGGAAAATTAAAATAGGAACTAAAAAAGATGAGAAAATAAAATACAAAAAAACATTACATTTCACAAAAAAATAATTTTCTTATAATTTAGTTATGTAGAAGGAATAAAACAATCATAACACAACAAAGAAATATATGAACACAAAAGGAAAAAATAAATAATTAAAATTGAAATAGAAAGAGAACGAAAAATGAAAATAAAAAACAAACAAACAATGAGACAAGAAAAAGAAAAAAGAGAGAACAATATGGGCTAGGCTGCTCCAGTCCTTACATACGTGTCTGTTGCGTATACCCTTATGACCTCTTTTACGGAAGCTCCTATATCGCACCTGTCTGTGTCCAAACCTCCACCGCCGCCTAAAGGCTATAGTTCATGGCCAGAAGGCTTCCCAACCAATTAGAAGGTGAGTTCTTCCTACTTCTATTATTGTCAAAATCATTGTTTTTATTTGTTAACCTGAATATTTTTTAGTCTGAACAATTTTTAAATAGGAACACCTCTCAAAATTTTAAGCCGTCCTTTTTCAAACATGAACGTTTTTCTTCACGACCCCGATGGCGGAGTTCGCCACCAATGAGTTCTTTCCTTGTCCTTCAAGTCCGACCCTAAGCCCCGTCCTCATCTCCCCATTTTCCTTTAAGTCCGACTGTGAATCCTATTTGCTCCCCTAGCTTTCGTCTCTCAGTGTTAGTGTCGACCCAGCAGAGAGTGCTTTGATCTTTGGTGTCCGGCCTCTCCCCGTGCCCTTTCTAGATGCAAACCCTCTCCCCACCCCGCTCCTCCCAACACTTCTTGGACTGCCTTGAGGACAAGCTCGTCGGCGGCGGCTTGGAGTGGGAGGATATCCTCGACTCCGTCAACACAGAAGATGCTTCCGTCCCTAGGGCTGACGACGGGAGAAGGAGATGTCGACGTGTTCGGCTTCCTGGGCGTGATGGAGAGCATCGACAACGATGACTCGATGAGGATGACGACTCCATCTTCTCTCTCTTCTCCGACGAATCGTCGTTCAATTTCGGCGACAAGAAGGGCCAGGAGCTCGACGGCCTATACCGTGGCGTGGGTGGGAGAAGGTGCTCCCGACGTCGCTCGATTAGCACGAGTTCGAAGTGCTGCCAGGGCACATGGTGGACGCGGCGGTGGGCGGCGCGTCGCCTACTGCACGGACAACGGTACTGGAGCCGGTCAGCGCGCATGATGTTGTGTAGGGATGCGCCGTGTCAAAGAATGGGATCGTCCTCCTCCTATTGGTGGATATTTTTAAAATTTCTATTCCAGATCTTGTCCGTGTACTCATTTAGCAAAATGAATGCAAAACGTTGTTCCATATCTTGCTCCCTTTACTGATTTTCTGTTCCTAATCATGGATAGAATTGGTGGATTTTGTTTTTCTCCCTTTCTTCAGGAATCTATGGAGGTTTCTGTTTTGTGATTCGGTTGCATATTTTCCCATCTCTATCACATGATTTTCTTCATTTTCCAGGACTGATTTGGTTTCTGACCAGACCCCAATATTTTTTCTAACATAATCTAATTAAAAAGAAGAGGCTCCTGTTTCTTTTGCTAGCATTGTTCTCGTTTTGTCGTGTAAGCGATGACACTATGAAGAGTGTCTCGGTGATGAATGGCCGGAGAGGGGAGCAAGCCATGGCACAAAAACACATCAAATGGAGAGCATGGCTGTCGTAGATGGACAACGGCCCTGTGAAACGGTAAGATGGTTGCGGGCAAAAGCCATGAAAAGGGGGAGCAACTACTGACCTTGCTTGCGTAGTCTACAAACTTCCAGTCCAATCTAGCACAGTCGAGACACTTATTTTGGGACGGAGCGAGTACTGTTGTTAAAAGGTGATAAAATCCTGGAAAACATTTTGAAACATTTATCTCCTTCCTATCTTATGCTGATCTCAAACCAGAGAATATGATGTAAACGGACATGATAGTTGCCACACCCATGCGTGCATGTACAAAAGTATTTTTTTTAATATGATTTTTTTTCAAATCTGAACAATTTTAAAAAATAAGACATATATTTTAATTGAACGTTTTCAATTCGAAGATTACTTTATTTGAACAGTTTTCTAAAGTAAACAAAAAATAGCGGTGCACGGAAACTATTTTTTAACGATTTTAAAAAGTGAACAAAAAAGGTGTTGAACGGAAACTATATTTGAACTATTATAAAAGTGAACATAAGAGATTGGTGAACGAAATTTCAAAAGTATTTCTTTTAATATGATTTTTTTTTCAAATCTGAACAATTTTAAAAAATAAGACATATATTTTAATTGAACGTTTTCAATTCGAAGATTACTTTATTTGAACAGTTTTCTAAAGTAAACAAAAAATAGCGGTGAACGGAAACTATTTTTGACGATTTTTAAAAAAGTGAAAAAAGGTGTTGAACAGAAACTATATTTGAACTATTATAAAAGTGAACAGAAGAGATTGGTGAACGAAATTTATTTTCAAATGATTTGAAAAGTGAACGGAAAAAAATCTATGAACATAAACTATTTTTAAACATTAATAAAATGAACAGAAAAGGTCAATGATCAAAAAAATTGAATGATTTTTGAATAGTGAAGAAAATAGCTATTTAAACATAAACTATTTTTGAACTTTTTTAAAAAAGTGCAAAAAAAGTCTATGAACATAATTATTTTTGAACGATTTTTGAAAAGTGACAAAATAAATATTTGAATGGAAACTATTTTTGATCAATTAAAAAAGATCATAAAATA
The DNA here is from genome assembly GCA_026929855.1 of Poa annua. Classification (NCBI taxonomy): domain Eukaryota; kingdom Viridiplantae; phylum Streptophyta; class Magnoliopsida; order Poales; family Poaceae; genus Poa; species Poa annua. Next base: position 50,413,368 of record CM049428.1, read on the forward strand.
TTTTAAACAGATTTAAAAATGTGTAAAAAATATTGATGAACGTAAATTAATTTTCAGTAAGAAAACATGACCAAGAATGTTTATCTTCTTTATTTATTCAATAAAACATTTATCTTATTTGAAGGAAGAACTATTAATATTTTAAAAAGAAAATAAAAAGTAAAAGTAAATATAAGCATAAATATACTATAAATATTAAAAATTAAAATTAAAAATAATATGTACAATAAGAACAGAAAAAAGATCAAAAAAGAAACAGCCTAAAAACAAAACCGAAATAGATAGGAAAAAACGAAAAAGAAAAAAAATCCAGGTCGATGCTATTAGGCCGGCCACGTCGCCCAGGAGGGGTGTGCGTGATCAAATAGTTTCCTACGTGGTCGGCAAATAGGATTTGCCGGTGCGCTGAGATTGCCATAGATGGACATGCTATGGGCTGTTGTAGCCCATCAGGTTTTTCTTCCATCCTATCGACACAAGCATCCTAGTTCGACTTTGTTTCTCCGCTCGTCTGGGCCTGGCCTCCGTTCGAACCGCCTTGTGATATGTCGAAATCGGAGTTCAGATCAGACCCGGATCATGCTTGGTTTGATTGCCTGGTTCTCCCTCCCCAGTTCGGATTCCCGTATACCTAGCACTGCCGACTATATATATGACGCCAGGTTCGACCAGCACCGTACCCATTGACAATTGACATCGTGCAAGAACGAGGGCTGACCCCAAAGCCGATCTTTCCAAGATGTCGTTCTTCAACATGCGGCTCTTCGCTTCCATGGCCATGGCGGACATCCTCCGCTTCCCAGGAGAAGACCTACACGATCACGCACCACGGAGCTTGCCGAAGGAAGCAACGGCGGAACTCCCGCTGCCGGTTGGATCGTCCGATCAGGAGCCTCAGCGCGTCGTGGACTGCTCGGAGGCTGACTCGACGCTCGCCGAGAGGAGGAGCTCCACCACCGCTTCTGAAGTAATGCATGTGTGATGTGTTCGTGCGTGAGTGTGAGGAATGCTAGGAGTTGTAATGTACTTTTATGAGCGAATTAAGAGTGGGAATACTATTTTGGACTAGTACGTATACGGTATACCTTTTCCTATTGTGTGCGCGTGTATATTTCATTCATCCTGGACTGTGATCCGGATTAGTCAGAAAGCATAAGACCTGTTTTGATATGTTTCGGCCCGTATTGTTTCGTTCATAGTACGTACCGAAGTCCAAGATGCGTATGGTATGTTTTGGCATCATGGGAAATTTAGTGGGAACATTTATACATGGAACTAGCTGGCTTTGCCACGGTTTTTTCAATTTCTTTCATTGCTGCATGTCTAAATATACTGGCCGTAAAAAATCATCTGCATAGAAAAAATAACCACTCAATATTCAAAAGTATACTTTGTAATAAATTGTAGTATTATGTTTTTTTTTGAAGATTTCATTCGACATCATCTGTATAGAAAGTGAGAACCCATTTATCTATTTATTATTAATTCATATATATATATATATATATACTCCCTAGGTTGCTAAGGATGAATTGTTAAATGACTTTATTCAATAGAGATTTGTATTTCTTTGCCCTTGGTTCGTTAGCTACTCCGTTTTCCTCAGCTAGTAAACTTTTGCTCAGTTTTATCCTCATTTTAGTTTGGAACTCTCATGGGTGGTCTAAACGGTAGGCTGTCGTCGAGTGGCCGTTAGCTCCTGACGAGTGGGGCCATGTAGGCCGGTTCATTTTGGCCTTTACCCACTGACAAGTGGGCCCACCATTAGACGTGTGAGGAGCAGCTTCTCTCTCCCCTCGCCAAATATTTCCCAGCTTGGAGGGGAAACGAAACGCCTTGTCGGAGCAGCTTCTCCGTCGCTCCCAAATTAGAAACTAATCAGATTCGGTCACCCCATTCCCCAACTTTTAGAAACAGAAATGTTCCAGTAGCTTTCAGTCCCTCTCTCTATTCAACATGGTCGCTCCGGTTATGGAAACAAACTCAAATTAAAGAGCCAAATTACAACACAATCATATAACAGAACCAGAGCCAAATTCAACAACACAATCATATAACAGAACCACAACACAAATTCAACCACAATAACACAAATATTAACAAACCCAACTAACTTGGAGCATAGGCAATATCAAGGTACCAGCAGTAGGGACTTTAGTTCGCCATTACAACCGGCATTGCATAAACAACTAAATAACATAACATTAAACAGTAGGCGACGATAGCAGCACAACGGTGGCGACGTCTTCAGATCAACCCCACCTTGACGTTCCTCCTATCCTTCTTGCTCCCCTGCCCCACTACCTTCGGCCTCTTGGGAGGAGGAGCCTGCACCCTTCCTTCCTCGATGTCAAGGTTGCGTTGCCTCCCGAAAAAGATGCCGTAGACCCTGTACTTCGCCTTCACGACATACACATTTTGACCTTCCCTCTCCTGAGGGAAAATGGTCTCAGCGTGCTGCATCACACTCATGAAGTCGGAGGCAATCCTCTTGGGATAGAAAGGGCAACGCACCTTCTCTCTAGTCTAGAAGGAGTCGAAGTCACCCCGGTCCAGCTGGGCGAGGGTGGAACTGATCTTCTTCTGTTGCGACTCGTCGTCGTTGTTAACATCCTCACCCGCCTGTTGCAAATACAAGCATATATCACTATATCTGCTACCAACAACTAGCACATCATCTCTAACCTAGATTTGCTATCTCTAACCTAGATTTGCTACCACTAGCATAGCATATCGAGAGCACATCTAACAAATCCATTACCCAATCTATCGTAGCATCCATCTATAACGAGAAGGTAGATCTAACCGTAATTATATTACAAACCCTAATCGACGAAGTGTTGTCGGCAAGAGTTGCAGATTTGGGATACCTCTGAGCCGATGTCGACGACGTGCTTGACGTCGTCGTCGTCACGCTTGTTCCTTCCACGGCGCCCATCCACCTGTTAGAATTTGGGCCCATATGTGGGAAGCCCAATTAGCAATTTCTGAAATCTCAAAGCCCATGGAAAAATGGCAGCACACATGAGAGTGGAGTGGGAGCTAAAGTTTAGTCCCACATTGCTAGTTTAAGAGGAGTGGCACCACCTTATACAGTGGAGTGGAGTGCTATTTGGTAAGCTTGTGAGAACATGAGGCTCTCTCACGCGCTCCTCCTCCTCCGCCGCCGCTCGCACGCACGCACCGCCCCGCCCCGCCCGTCCGTCCGTCCGTCACGACGCGCCGCGGGAATCTCGCCGAGCCGAGCTTTATTTTTGCAGTCTGGGAAAAACGGTTTGGACGGCGCGTCACAGATAGTCGGTTCGGGTCGCTCCCGGATCGTGGGCTACTGTAACCGACCTAAACGTGCGCGACGTGGACTTGGCCCATGTTGTACCCGTTAGGGTTTTCCCTAGACGTGCTATATAAAGTCGGGCACAGCGTGCGCTGTAAAAACACCAAACCGATCTAGGTTTTGCCACCTCGTGCCTTGCGCCGCCACCGTAGTCTACTCCATCCCGAGCGCCGTCGTGCACCGACGAACGGGACAGCAGGTCTCCGGAACCCTCGTCCTTGTGATCCTGTACGGGAGAGGGCGAATAAGGTTTTTGGGAAGCGCTCCGCGCGACTGCTCCGAACCTCTTCATCACGGCTCGCCTTCCTGGACGTGTACGCTCGCCGGACTCGCGGGCTGCTCGTCAACAACGTCGCCATCGCCTTCAGGAAGCTGCTGCCGTCGCTGCTGCTGCTGCAACAACTACGACGACTACTACGACTACTACGACTACTTCATCTACAGTTGTTCGGTACGTTCATCACGTGCCGATGTGCCGATTTAGTATGTCTATGTATGTAGATGTTTTGCTGTTGTTCATGTTAATTAATACATCTAGTATTTACGAGATTAACATGCTAGTAGCTGCTGTTATAATGTTAAATATACTGGAATTAATCATGGAAATTGTGCCTAATATTCCAACAATCCAAAAACCTTATATGTGTTATAGGCAATTTCCTGAATTAAACATGGGACATCTATCTGATTCGGTGAGGCCGGACAAGTTGACCGGTGCGGATTTTAAGAGATGGAAGATCAAGACCACGTCGTGGTTGCGATCTCTGAAAGTGTTCGAGGCCAGTGAGGGTTTACCTGAAGGAGCTATATCTGACGAAGATCAGAATAAGTTCAAGGATACCAACACTGCCTTTGTGGGACTCGTTCTGAGTGTTCTTAGCAACAAGCTGTTTGATGTGTACATGCACATCTCAGATGGCAAAGAGCTCTGGGAGGCACTGAACGCTAAGTTCGGTGTAGCAGATGCTGGCAGTGAACTGTACATCATGGAGAATTTTCATGACTTCAGGATGGCTAACAACCGTTCTATAGTCGAACAAGCTCATGAGATACAGTGCATTGCGAAGGAGCTTGAGCATGCTAAGTGTGCCTTACCTGACAAGTTTGTGGCCGGGTGCATTATTGCAAAGTTGCCTTCTTCATGGAGGAACTTCGCCACAACTCTCAAACACAAGAGACAGGAGATATCGGTTGAAAACCTGATAGCGTCTCTTGATGTTGAGGAGAAGGCTCGGGCTAAGGACACTGCTGAGAGAGGTGGTGAAGGTCAGTCTAGTGCCAACATGGTGCAGAAGAACCATAACCACGGCAAGAACAAAGGAAAGAACAAGCATGCTTTCAATGTACCTGCCAAGACTAATTCTTTCAAGAAGAAGAAGAAGATGATGAACAAGTCTGGGCTAGGTTGCTATACCTGTGGAGAGCTCGGTCACTTCTCTGTGGACTGCCCAGATCGTGCAGACAAGAAAGGGAAAAAGGCCAAGACTGTCAATGTCGTGACCGCTAGCAATATTGATGGGTATGGTAATTTACCATTTGTGCTTTCAGTATTTCATTCTCCATGTTGGCGGATTGATACGGGTGCTAACGTTCATGTGTGCGCTGACATCTCTTTGTTCACTTCTTATCAGGTCGCTCGGGATTCTTCCGTCCTAATGGGGAATGGATCACATGCTACTGTTCGTGGTGTTGGCACGGTAGATCTGAAGTTTACTTCGGGGAAGATCGTGCAGCTGAGGAACGTGCAGCATGTCCCTACTATGAACAAGAATCTCGTTAGCGGTTCCCTTCTATGCAGAGATGGTTTTAAGTTAGTCTTGGAGTCCAATAAAGTTGTAGTGTCAAAGTTTGGACAATTTATTGGTAAAGGTTATGAGTGCGGAGGCTTGTTCCGTTTTTCACTTTCAGATTTCTGTAATAAATCAGTAAACCATATTTGTGGCGGTGTTTCCGATGATACCAGTGTTTGGCATTCTCGTTTATGTCACATTAATTTTGGTTTGATGTCTCAGTTGTCTAGTATGAGTTTAATTCTGAATTTCACTATTGCCAAAGGTTCCAAGTGTCATAGTTGTGTGCAATCAAAGCAACCTCGAAAGCCTCACAAGGCAGCCGAGGAGAGACACTTAGCACCCCTGGAACTCGTACATTCGGATCTGTGTGAGATGAATGGCGTGTTGACAAAAGGTGGAAAGAAATATTTCATGACTTTAATTGATGATGCTACTAGGTTCTGTTATATATATTTGTTGCAAACTAAAGATGAAGCTTTAGACCACTTTAAAATTTACAAAGCCGAAGTAGAAAATCAACTAGAGAGAAAGATCAAACGTCTTAGGTCGGATCGTGGTGGCGAGTATTTCTCCAAAATATTTGATGTTTTCTGTGAGGAACATGGTATTATTCATGAGAGGACGCCTCCCTATTCTCCCCAATCAAACGGGGTTGCCGAGAGGAAAAACCGCACGCTGACCGACTTGGTGAACGCCATGTTGGACACTGCTGGTTTATCTAAGGCATGGTGGGGGGAGGCTTTATTGACTTCGTGTCATGTCCTGAATAGAGTTCCTAACAAGAATAAAGAGAAGACCCCTTACAAGGAGTGGTCTGGGAGAAAACCATCACTTTCTTATTTACGCACTTGGGGGTGCTTGGCGAAAGTCAATATTCCAATTCCTAAGAAACGTAAACTCGTACCAAAGACAGTGGATTGTGTATTTCTGGGTTATGCTCAGCGGAGCATCGGCTATAGATTTTTAGTAGTTAAATCTGAGGTACCTGATATGCATGTTGATAGTATTATGGAATCTCGTGATGCAACATTTTTTGAGAACATGTTTCCTATGAAGGATATGCATAGCACTGCTAGGATTTGTTCTGAGATATTTACTGAATCTAGTACATCTGTTGATTATTCTGAACAACCACATGTTGAGGAAGTCCTTGAGAAGGATGACAATGAAGCTCCCAAAAGGAGCAAGAGACAGAGGATTGAAAAATCCTTTGGTGATGATTTCATTGTGTACGTTGTGGACAATACCCCTACGTCCATTGCAGAGGCATTCGCATCTCTTGATGCGGATGACTGGAAAGAAGCTGTCCATAATGAGATGGACTCGATTCTTTCTAATGGAACTTGGGAATTATCTGAACGACCCTACGGTTGCAAACCCGTGGGTTGTAAGTGGGTGTTCAAGAAAAAGCTAAGGCCTGATGGTACTATTGAGAAGTACAAGGCACGGCTTGTAGCCAAGGGTTACACTCAGCGTGAAGGCGAAGATTACTTTGACACCTATTCACCTGTCGCTAGACTGACCACCATTCGTGTACTACTTTCCATGGCTGCCTCCTATGGTCTGATCGTTCATAAAATGGACGTAAAGACAGCTTTCCTTAACGGAGAGTTGGAAGAGGAAATCTATATGGATCAGCCCGATGGGTTTGTAGTAAAAGGTGAAGAGAGAAAGGTGTGCAAATTGTTAAAATATTTGTATGGGCTGAAGCAAGCACCTAAGCAATGGCATGAGAAGTTTGACAGAACGTTAACGTCTGCAGGCTTTGCCATTAATGAGGCTGATAGGTGTGTGTACTATCGCCATGGTGGGGGCGATAGTGTCATATTATGCTTGTATGTTGACGACATACTAATTTTCGGTACAAGCATGATAGTGATAAATGAGGTCAAGTCTTTCTTGTCAAAGAGCTTTGATATGAAAGATCTGGGACAAGCTGATGTGATTCTGAACATCAAGCTGATTAGGGATGAGAGTGGGATTACGTTAACGCAATCACACTATGTTGAGAAGGTCTTGAGCCGATTCGGCTTTATAGACAACAAGCCTTCTCCAACACCCTATGATCCCAGTGTGACACTCAGAAAGAACAAGAAAGAGACGAGAGATCAATAAAGATACTCTCAAGTGGTCGGTTCACTCATGTACCTTGCGAGCGCGACGAGACATGATATCTCTTTTGCTGTGAGCAAATTGAGCAGGTTCATGTCTAACCCGGGTACTGATAATTGGCATGCACTTGAAAGGGTCATGCGCTATCTGAAAGGTACAATGAGTTACGGGATTCACTATTCAGGGCACCCTGCCGTGCTTGAGGGATATTGTGATTCAAACTGGATCTCAGATGTTGATGAGCTCTACGCCACAAGTGGATATGCGTTTATTCTTGGTGGTGGCGCAGTATCATGGAGGTCTTGCAAACAGACCATATTGACGAGGTCAACCATGGAAGCAGAACTTACTGCGTTAGATACAGCTTCTGTTGAGGCAGAATGGCTGCGTGAGTTCTTGATGGACTTGCCGGTGGTTGAGCAACCATTACCAGCCATCCTTATGAATTGTGACAACCAAACGGTTATTGTCAAAGTGAACAGTGCTAAGGATAACGCGAAGTCATCAAGACACGTTAAAAGACGTTTGAAGTCTGTCAGGAAATTGAGAAACTCCGGAGTAATAACTGTTTCGTATATTCAAACAGAAAAAAACTTGGCAGATCCCTTTACGAAGGGACTATCACGTAATGTGATAGAAAGTGCATCGAGGGAGATGGGGTTGATACCCGTGAGCGTTACTCCATAGTGGTAACCCAACCTATGTGATCGGAGATCCCGTGAATTAGGACCTGGGAAGAACAAACTAGTGGTGTGACAGAGGAGAGTTATTACCTAACCCTCTCTATGTTAAGATGCGCAACTCTCAAAATCGGTAAGGCAGGTTGGCTCCATGCCTTAATGTGGTTCTGTTGGCTATTCATAGCAAAGATGCTGTTCTACAGAGCATTCTTGAAAGAACACACCTATATGAGTCAAATTGTTAAACGTCGCAATTTATGAGATTTGGGTGATCTCTAGTAAACTCATGAAGAGACCAGGTAGTATGACGCATATGCTACACCCGCGGGGTAGGCTACTGGCAGCCAAGTACCAGTTATGATTTTGTGTGAAATCTAGAAGCACCAAACTTGCAATTCAAGGTTCGTCCATTGTTCAAGTTGCCAATAGACGTAGCTCAAGGTTCTAGGCAGAAGTTCAACTTAACAGTCTCTGCTGAAACACTGGTATATAAACAAGACTCGAGGTCTGGCAAACATCTCTAAATGGGATTTGAGATCCGGTGGGGGATTGTTAGAATTTGGGCCCATATGTGGGAAGCCCAATTAGCAATTTCTGAAATCTCAAAGCCCATGGAAAAATGGCAACACACATGAGAGTGGAGTGGGAGCTAAAGTTTAGTCCCACATTGCTAGTTTAAGAGGAGTGGCACCACCTTATATAGTGGAGTGGAGTGCTATTTGGTAAGCTTGTGAGAACATGAGGCTCTCTCACGCGCTCCTTCTCCTCCGCCACTCGCACGCACGCACCGCACCGCCCGTCCGTCACGACGCGCCGCGGGTTGCAGGAATCTCGCCGAGCCGAGCTTTATTTTTGCAGTCTGGGAAAAACGGTTTGGACGGACGTGTCACAGATAGTCGGTTCGGGTCGCTCCCGGATCGTGGGCTACTGTAACCGACCTAAACGTGCGCGACGTGGACTTGGCCCATGTTGTACCCGTTAGGGTTTTCCCTAGACGTGCTATATAAAGTCGGGCACTGCGTGCGCTGTAAAAACACCAAACCGATCTAGGTTTTGCCACCTCGTGCCTTGCGCCGCCACCGTAGTCTACTCCATCCCGAGCGCCGGCGTGCACCGGCGAACGGGACAGCAGGTCTCCGGAACCCTCGTCCTTGTGATCCTGTACGGGAGAGGGCGAATAAGGTTTTTGGGAAGCGCTCCGCGCGACTGCTCTGAACCTCTTCATCACGGCTCGCCTTCCTGGACGTGTACGCTCGCCGGACTCGCGGGCTGCTCGTCAACAACGTCGCCATCGCCTTCAGGAAGCTGCTGCAACAACTACGACGACTACTATGACTACTACGACTACTTCATCTACAGTTGTTCGGTACGTTCATCACGTGCCGATGTGCCGATTTAGTATGTCTATGTATGTAGCTGTTTTGCTGTTGTTCATGTTAATTAATACATCTAGTATTTGCGAGATTAACATGCTAGTAGCTGTTGTTATAATGTTAAATATACTGGAATTAATCATGGAAATTGTGCCTAATATTCCAACACCACCTCCTCCTGCTTGGTGGGCTCGTCGCCGTCCACCCTCTCCACGGCCAGGTCAGAACCGCCACCCGCGGCAGCTTCCAACCATTGGACGGCCACCCCGACGCCCACTGTGAATCTATCCAGCCCGCTGCATGCGGTACCTGCTTCCTTGGTATCCATCGCCGGAGATGGGAAGGGGGCGGTTGGTGCTGGTTTTTTTGGGCAGTTTGCTGATGGGACAGACTTGGGAAAATGGAAAGGAGAAGGGAAATGAACTGAGTGAGTACGTGGGTGGGGGGCATTATGAGGGGATGAACTGAGTGAGTGACTGATTGCTGTGAAGTAACACGCCTTCTCGTTGGGACACAAAGAGTAGAGTGATGTAGCACAAGAGGATTTCCCCATGAGGTGACTTGAGGGTTTAAATATTAACACTTAGGGAGTTGTTTTTAGAGAAGTTATCTTCTTGTCCTTCTTCAAGCAAACTAGAAAATAGTGGTAAATTGTTTTTTGCCCCCAACTCCACCGTGTGGTTGTCAAACACAAGGTGTAGGTATTACTAAAACTGAAATAAAAATGCAATAAAATAAAAACGAGAATAAAACAAAACTAGAATATGAAATGATGATAAAAACAATAAAATGTTGTGTTTTTACGTTTTGTCTTGTAAATGTAAGAAAGAAAAATATTTTTTATTTTCGGAAATTTTAATGGCTGAAAATGAAAAATGATATAAATGCGCTGGAAAGTGTTTTCTTATGTTTAAAAATGAACCGGGATTCATCGTTTCACTTATGCACTCTCTCTAAAAGTTGTGCTGGACAGGGGACTACTCTAGATGACATAAATATTGGTGCAACATATTTGTGTATGACAGAGCATTTATATGGGCATCACGTCCTAACGTAAAGATGAGGGTTCATTCATCTCTCTTACACTCCACTAGAAAGGAATCTCCAAGCAATCTAGTAATAAGAAATACATCAGAGTATAGTTTTGAGCTATACGACATGAAGTTAGAATAAGAACATGCTAGATATAGTCATGGATATCTAACATGGTCACACCAAAATATCCGGTAACATGGAATTCTCTTTATCTCTAATGAGGTAACAAAGTAAGGTAAATACCCAAATGGTTCACAAGTTTTTAACTCTTAGTACCCATTACCCACCCCCGTTACTCCAACTAATGCACACGTTCCCCCCTCACACGCTCTCGCATACATGCTTTATCATGCCAAGTAATAAAAAACGAGGAACATAATATGCATCTAACCATACATCTCATACTCAAAAAAATTGCAATCTCAGATATCAACTATAGATAAAAGATCCACCACATAGGTAATACATATATGACCGTAATCATGTTAGGCAGTTCATACGGTGCTAATAAGTTGGAGAACAAGAGAGAGGGATACAATAGCTACTTCCACAATCCAATTGTCCAGAGGTGGACTATTCTCCCTGCATCATGGTGAAGATGGTGGAGACATTGGAGAAGATGGAGACCACATCGGCAGCGTCCCGCCGGAGTTCCCCCCCTCCAATCTGGCATCTCCTGTCTGCTTTTTCGCGTCTATGTTTCTGCGCCGATCCTTCTGAAACTCGTCGGGGGACTATATTTATAGGTGATTTTTAGGTCAAACCCAAGATGTGTGGCGAACAATCGACGAAATCCAACACTCAGGGAGCAAACGAGCATACCTGGCGCGACCTGCCTTCCTAGCCGCGCCAGCTGTGCTCATTTGTCCCTCGGACTTCCCTTTTTTCGATCCTTGACTCGTACGTCTTCTTTTTTCCAAAAAATTATCCCCGTAAAATACCAGGTCCATTTGATGTCGTTTGGGTCCCTGAAACTAAAAATTATGCAAAATAGGGTTTTCTGGTCCACAGGGTTAATTCCAAATAAATAGAAAAAGTGTGAATTATCCTTAAAAATCATTACAAACATTAATATAACCCATATGTGATGCAAATATGTTGGAATATCACGTAACAAAGTGCAAAGTTCATGTATGCATTTTACATGCATCAACATCCCCAAGCTTAACATATACTCTTCTTAAGTATGAAGGTGATAAAATGTTTTGTACTTTACTACTATGTTAGATATCAAGAATGATTATAATTGCTACACAAAGTTAAATGATTGATTCTTAAAGGAGTAGCAATATGCAAGATAGATTATAAAGTGATATCTCATATAAAATGTAAGGATGTTTAATAAAAAATCACAAAGTGTAACATAGAAGAAAAAACTATGGACCAAATGTATGCAAAATGCAAATATAGTAAAAAAAGAAAACGTAAAAACATCCTATATTGGTCATAGAGTAATCTTGAAAATCTGAATATAAAAGTGGCTACTTTGAAAAGATAGAAAATAAGTAAGAATTAAGCATGTATAAGTTATATATAGCTTTCAAATGCTGTTCTTAAGTTTATGTTTGAAACATGGTATTCATTAGTGTTCAGCCCCATTGCCCCTATCATTAGCATCTAAAATGATTAATATAAATGTGAGAGCAAGTATGGCTTATGGCATGAAAAAGTCACTTGAGAGTTGAATGTCTCACCACTACAAGTTGAATGTCTCATGCCCCTTGAATACGAGTACCTACACCACATGCTACTCAACTTTGGTCCCAAAATAAGTTCGTATCATTGTCAGCATAAAAGTTTCAAACAAGAGCATCAACTGAGGTACCTCTTGCCCCATGGCATGAAAAAGTCACTTGAGAGAAGCTGTCCATACCAAAATGACAAGACAAACAGACAATGAACATCTCAACAATTCCTTTTATTTACTATTTGCATAGCTTTTTATTGAAGATGCTTCATAGAATGCTTGTTATAGGATGCTGTAAATTTCCACCATGAATGATGCATGGCTTAGATGAGCGGCTTAGTCGTCTCTCTAACAAACATGAATAAAATATAGCTCTATGTAATGCACTTGCAAATTAATATTCATTCAAAGCATATGAATCATGCAACTACATGTCTTCTTTTCAAATTAATTTCAATATCTGATGCATCGGTGTGGTGTTGTTAGGGAAACCCCAAGAGGAAGGTATGAAGTAGTGCAGAAGCAAATTTCCCTCAGCTGTGAAACCAAGATTATCGAACCAGTAGGAAACTAGAGTTCTTCTGAAGGTGTCAACGGCGCCATAAAAGAGCTTGGCGTGTACCTGACATGAAACCTTCACACAACACAATCAAGATACTTTGTGAACGGATAGACGTCGCCTAGAGGGGGGGGGGGGGGGGGGTGAATAGGCGATTTAAAACTTTTTCCGAGGAGCCGGAATATCCGGTCCAAGAATGACCCGGAAATTCCGGTATGCTTGATAAAGGCGGAATAAAACTAGAGGTTTACTTTAAGAAGCATACAACCTAGATATAAATACTAGGCTCACCTATGTGCACCAACAACTTATGCTAAGCAAAACAAGTAACAAGGTGATAACAAGATATATGACTTTAAGCACGAAGGCTATCACAATGTAAAGTGCATAAGTAAAGAGCTCGGATATAGAAATAACCGAGGCACGCGGAGACGAGGATGTATTCCCGATTTCCACCCAAAGGGTGTACGTCTCGTTTGGAGAGGTGTGCGCAACCACAACAGGTTAGCCGCAACGCCACAAAGGCTCACCTTCTTCTCCTGATGAACTCAACCACAAAAGGTTGCGAGTTCACCTTCCACTATTGATCTCCTTTGGGGCGGAGATCGAATCCCGTACAACTCTTGAGGCACACACCCACAACTTAATTGGGGGCTCCCAAGTCTTGAGGCACACACCCACAACTTAATTGGGGGCTCTCAAGTGACCACAAAAGGTCTTGGCCACAAAAGGCCGGTCACAAAAGGCGTCAAGGGTCCAAAGACCCAAGAGTAACAAGCTCACAAGTATCACCACCACGAATCCTCGTGGAGGGCTCAAACCGATGCAAATGCAATGGCAAGAGCACACGAAGTGCTCAAGTACTTCACTCTCAAATTCCAACACAACAACAAATGTTTATGGGGGAATAAGAGAGGAAGAACAAAGGAAACCACAAAGGAGTCAAATCCTTCACTCCCAAATCCCACCAAAAGCAACTAATGCTTATGGGGGAAGAAGAGAGGAAGAACAAAGAGGAAGAACGACAAAGGAACTCCAAGAACTAGATCCACTAAGTTCCCCTCACTTAGAGGAGAGATGGATTGGTAGGATTGTAGATCTAGATCTCCTCTCAACTTTCCCTAAAGAATATGGAAGATTCAATGGTGGGATTGAGAGGGAAGTGAGCTTTCCAAGGTCAACAATGGAGAAGGAGAGAGGGGAAAAACGTGCTGCCTTAGATGCTTTGGGGAAGAAGAAGGGGAGGGGTATTTATACCCCTCTAGGAAATATAGCCGTTGGCTGTTTCGATACTCGGAAATTCCGGTATAAGTGAGACTCGGAAATTCCGGTCAACCGGAAATTCCGAGTCCATGAAATTTCCGAGCTGAAAATCCGGCTGGAGTCAGAAGCAAAACTAAACTTTTCCTTAGCCATTTCTGGAGGACTTTTCTGGGGGCACTCGGAAATTCCGGTAGACGGAAATTTCCGAGCACAATTTCCGAATGGAGTCAAAACCCTTTTTCTCCTTTCCTTAGCCGTTTTCTTGGATCAGCTAGGGAACCGGAAATTCCGGTAGAGCGAAATATCCGGCCCCAATAATCCGAATCAGCAAAACACCGAAACGAAAACTGCTATAACTTTTATAAATGAACTCCAAATGAGGTGAGACCAATTTTGTTGGAAAGATAGCGACGATGAGCACCCAACAAATAGAGTAAAATCACCACACATGGCAAGGTGTGGGACTTTCCTCACGGTAGAACCGGCAATATTTCCGCCACCGAAAACGCAACAAGGTGTCCAAAGTAAAACCGATTTCGATGAACAAGAGCTTGACATGGAGATAAAACAAACTCTAACTCCTCACCAACATAAAAGGCAAATAAGAACCAAGAAATATGATATGCCAAGTATGCAAAGGTTTGAGCTCTCCACAACGATGCGATCAAGTTACCAACTTGAGAGCCCCTCTTGATAGTACGCCTATCTATCCTATAGCCCTATCAAGATCATACCTTTGCCTTGAGCATTCCACTTGAGTTAGATGAAGACTATCTTGATCTCTTAAAGTGGATCATCTTTTCTTGATTGCGCGTCCAAGCACATGCTTGATGAAGACTTCTCCAAATACTCCCCCATGCTCACAATGGGAGAGTCTCGCTTAGCTTCATCTTCATGTATCCATTGCAAGCACCAAGCATAGGATTTCTTCAAGAAGCTTCTCTTGGTCTTGGTCTTGCACATCTCACCTTGATGACGGTCACCACATGACGTCATCCTCCATGAGCTATATGAAATCTTCATTTGATGCAAGCTCATGGGAAGATACCTAACCTCATATTAAGATACCACACACACATATATCATGGGTTAGTTCACAAAGCTATGCGGACAAGTGTTTACGATCCCAAGAGATACATGATCGCTCTTGGTACATCTTGTAGCTTTGTGTGTTGATCAACATCTTGATCAACCTTGTATCTTCCAACATTTCTTCACTAATATGATGTCTTGAATCCTTCAAGACATACTTGCAATATGCTCCACTCAACACATAAGATCAACCTTGTATCTTCCAACATTTCTTCAGTAATATGATGTCTTGAATCCTTCAAGACATACTTGCAATATGCTCCACTCAACACATAATCTTCAAGAGTCCAACACATGAACTCCACAACTCCATGGACATGATCTATAATGATATCTCAATGCAAACATTAGTCCATAGAGATTGTCATTCAATTACCAAAACCAGACATGAGGGAAAATGCTCTTTCACTTTGCCCCAACTTAACAGTGAGGTTGTCAATCTCACTGTCTTGCTGTAACAAAGGATTAAACGTATGTGTGGAATATGATGTTTGTTTGTAGAGAATGTAAGTAACGGGATTGCAGTAGATTGTATTATCAATGTAAAGAAAAGGGACCGGGGTACACAGTTCACTAGTGGTGTCTCTCCATAAATAATAATAGCATACATGCGGGTAAACAAATTACATCTGGGCAATTGACAGAATAAAGAACTGCATAATGATGCATTTACAAGTCATGGTGTCTAGTGTGAGATTCATTTGGGCATTACAACATGATACATATACCGTCATCCAACTGCATCTATGACTAATAATCCACCTTCAGGATAGCATCCGCAACACCATTCAGTATTAAGTTGCAAACAACAGATTATTGCATTAAGTAAAGTGTATAATGTAAGTAGCACAAATATCCTTAGTAGCACAAATATCCCTTGAGGCCCTGCTGAAAACGGGCTGGTAGGACAAAAGATGATGTGCAAGTTTCTCATTGCGAGCATGCATAACTAAATTGGAACACATGCCTATGGTTATTTAATACATGGATGCTTCATCTTATTTATCTGCAAAAGCCTATGTCTTGATATTATATGAACTATCTTATCCATGCAACGCCCGTACATCCGTTCCTATGCCTACATTATTTTAATCCTACTGTCTACTATAATCACTACTGCTGTTTTCATTCTACTGCTGCTGTTATTTCACTACTGTCACTACTATAAAACTGTTGCTACTGATAATCTGTCTCGAGCAAGTCTATTCACAGGTGCAGCTGAACTGATAATTCATCTGTTAAGGCTTATAAATATTCTTTGGTTCCCCTTGTGTCGAATCAATAAATTTGGGTTTTACTTCCCTCGAAGACTGTTGCGATCCCGTATACTTCAGGGTCATCAAGACTATTTTCTGGCGCCGTTGCCGTGGAGCATAGCTTTTTTTTATAAGTTCACCTGAGTGTGATATTGCTCTCTGGAATTCATTCATCATGGGAAGACCTGGTGATAAGAAATTTCCCATCCTACCATCCACTACAAGAAAAGGTACAACTCTGGGTTCCGCTGCTGCACTTGATTCTCCGTCTGTGATGAGTAAGCTTATCACACCGCTGCATGCTACTCGTACTATTACTTCTGCTGAATCTGAAAATGCTTCTGAAAATGGTGATGATGCTTCTATTGTGCTTGATGAAAATGGTTCCTTAGGACCTTTTCTAGATGCTATAATTGATAAATCTAAACAAACTGAAAATGCTGAAAATTCTAATACTTCTCCTAGTTCACCTGAGTCTAGAGAGTATTTTTCTGATGATCCTGATGAAACTTACGTGGAACTTGATGATGATCTTGTTGATGAAATTAATGCTGCTAGTACTTGAAAGAACATTTCTTAATCCCTAGTGTTTTGTGTGTTAGTTAACAATACCAATGATATACTAATCCTATTGCTAAGTATTTCAGTTTGGGTGAATTGCTTATCACATATCCCAAAGCCAAAATGTAGAGAAAAAGAGTTTCTGGAATTCTTCCCAGAATCGGATTATTGGAACCGGAAATTTCCAGGATCGGAAATTCCGGGTCTCCTATACCTAACAGAAAAATGGCTAAGGAAATATCAGAAAGTGGTTCTGACTTCAACCGGAAATTCAGCTCGGAAATTTCACTGACTCGGAATTTCCGAGTCACCCTCAGAAATTTGGCTAAGTCAATATCAGAAAGTGGTTCTGACTTCAACCGGAAATTTAGCTCGGAAATTTCACTGACTCGGAATTTCCGACTCACCCTCAGAAATTTGGCTAAGTCAAGATCAGAAAGTGGTTATGACTTCAACCGGAAATTCAGCTCAGAAATTTCACTGACTTGGAATTTCCGAGTCACCCTCAAAAATTTGGTCAAGTCAAGATCAGAAAGTGGTTCTGACTTCAACCGGAAATTCAGCTCGGATATTTCACTGACTCGGAATTTCCGAGTCACCCTCAGAAATTTGGCTAAGTCAAGATGTCAAAGTGGTTCTGATCTCAACCGGAAATTCAACTCGGATATTTCTCAGACTCGGATATTCCGGGTGACCCGGAATTTCCGGGTGTCACTTATACCGGAATTTCCGGGTCCCCGAGGCAGCCAACGGCCAGATTTTCTCAAGAACACTCAAGAACAGCTAGCTCTCAGATTTTCTCTCTCCTACTATTCTTGAAAGCTCAAATCAACAAGATCTCTCAATCCCTCCACCCAAATTCGTTGATCTTTGGAGGATTGGAGGAGAAGGCCCGGATCTACATCTTCACCGAAGGGATTTGCATTTCCTCCCCATTCACTTGGGGATTTCGTGGCTAGGGTTTCCGGTGGGAAAACCTAGTTCACCATTGTTGTAATCTTGGTGTTGCCTTGACCTTTTGTGGTCCTTGACCTTTTGTGGTCATCTTGAGAGACCCCAATTAAGTTGTGGGTGCGTGCCTCAAGCGTTTGTAAGGGATTCGATCTCCGCCCGAAAAGGGGATCAATAGTGGAAGGTGGACTCGTAACCTTTGTGGTTGAGTTCATCGGAGAAGAAGGTGAGCCTTTGTGGCGTTGCGGCTAACCTGTTGTGGTAGCGCACACCTCTCCAAACGAGACGTACACCCTTGGATGGAACTCGGGATTACATCTTCGTCTCTGCGTGCTTCACTTGGTTCCCCTTATCTTTGCTCCCTTACTTACTTGTCTTGTTAGCTTGTTTATCTTGTTATTGCTTAGATTGTCATTTAAGTAAATTCACCGTAGTTGCATATCTAGAGAATTTACCTTTGTGTTGAGCCTAAATTTAAAAAGACCTAAAATTTGTAATAGCACCTATTCACCCCCCCCTCTAGGTGTCGGATTCCCGTTCAATTGGTATCAGAGCCAGGTTCACTTTTAAGGGCTTAACCGCCTAAGTGCAACGATGACGGAATCCGATGCCGAGAGGGCCGCCCGTGAGAAATTAGAGGCGGAGAAGGAGGCGTTAGCCAAAGGGGCAACCATGGCCGATCTTATTGATATGAGATCGTCCTTGGAGGCCCAACTCCTCAAGATGAATGAGATGCTCATGGCACTCGTGAAGTCTAAGGAGCCCGATGCTATTTCTCCCTCTCCTCCTCCTAAGGAGCATGCGGAGAACTCTAAGGAGTCATCTTCGGATGGGTCTACAGATGTTACTCCAAGTGTTTCCCTCGGGAAGGCGGAAAAGGATGAATCACCTAGCTCCTCTAACACCCCCAAAGGAGAGGAATTTCATAATGTCAACCATAATTACTCTCCTAACCCTCCTATCCCTCACCCTCATGTAAACTTTAGAAGTGATCCTCCTAAGCTTAAACCTACTCATTTCTCTCAATGGCAATTTCTAATGAAGTCTCATCTATGTAGTGCCTCCATTGAGCTATGGCGCATCATTGAAGAAGGATACAAGCCCCATGATCCAACCAACTTGACAAGAAGAGAGGTGGTTGATAGTCAACTCAACGCCACCGCTCTTCATCAACTCCAAATGGCCGTTGGAGAGAAGGACATGGCGCTCATTCAACAATTCTCCACCGCCAAAGAAGTTTGGAATGCTCTTTCCGACATCTTCGTTGGGAATGAGAGCATGAAGAAGAACCGGTATGATGCCTTATGCAATGAGGTGGAAGGGTTCTACAAGTTGGATGGAGAAAGCCACGAGGACATGTACCGGAGGTTGGTGTTGGTTGCCAACTCCTTCAAGAACCTCAGGGCGGTCTACATTGATGATGCTTGGATCAAGAGGAAGTTTGTGACCGCTCTCTTGCCCTTTGAGGAAACGGATTTGAAGACACTCCAAGGGAGACATGACTTCGCAAAGATGACATCCAATGAAGTCATGCAAGAGATGACCGCATACAAGGTGGCCTCCAAGATTGCACAAGATGCCAGAGCTAGAGCTATAGGGATGCACAAGCATGCCTCAATTGCCTTGAAGGCCACCGTTGAAGACGAGGATGAAGAGGAGTATGATGATCAAGTCGAGCTATCTAGTGAGACCCTCTCAAGTACTCTTACTCAACACATGGGTCTTGCGGCAAGAACGTTTTGGAAGAACCCCGGAAGGTCCAAAGCGAGGATTGACAAGAAGTTTCCCTCCAATGGAGGAAAGCCATTCAACAAGGTGAGGCTTTGCTATAACTGTGATGACAAAAGCCACTTTGTTGCAGATTGCCCATGGGAGAGAAGAGAGGATCATGGTGGGAGGCTCGTGGCCAAGACGAAGGGCAAAGGGCCCATGCCCATGAAGAAGCCCTACTTCAAGAAGAACCAAAAGATTGTCTTGGTAACTCAAGAGCAATATCCCACCGATGATGAAGATAGTGACAAGGAGGATACTCCAACGCAAGTGGCCGCACTAGCCATTTCTTCCACACCTCCGTCACTCTTCTCCTCACCAAACGAGAGCCCCATCATCAAGAATCCAAGATGTCTCATGGCAAAGACATCCGAGGTAAAATTGTCCCCCACCTCCATATCCCATGACATTGATGATGGTATGAGCCTAGAAGTCAAGGTAGAAATTATTGCTTTTGATAAATACATGACTAACTTGCAAGGAGAAGGAAAGAAACACTTTGGCTCAATTATGAGTCGTATAGGTGAGCTTGAATTAAAAGGTGAGATTGAGAGAGAGGATGTACACGCTAAGGTGCCCCTACAATCCTCTCTCGAAGATGAACAAGAAGCTCATGCTCTCCTCAAGGAGCAACTTGCTAAGATCACTAAGGATCGTGATCTCTACTTTGCTAAATGTAAAATTATGCAAAATGAAAAGTCCGAGCTTGTAGTTGCTCATGCTAGACTTTGCGAAGACTTCGAGTCACTTGAAAATACTCACAAGGTATTGACAAGTGATCACGAACGTCTCCTCAAGTCTCGTGATCAACTCCAAACTCGGATATCTATTCTTGAGAAACCTAGTACTTCTACTCCTTTGAATACTAATGCAAATGTTGTCAAGGATAAAGCTAGGATCTTGTTTGTTCCCTCCATGGCAACCGAGCCCAAGACCTCCCTTGATAAAGGCAAGGGGACACTCACTACTCCTCTTCATGAGTGAGTGTCTCACAAGGGTAAGGAAGGTCTAGGTTATGTCGCTAAGGAGAAGAAGAAGATGATCAAGAAGAAGACCAAGCCCGCACAAGCCAAGAAAGATGACATTGCGAGTGGAAATGCCACAAGGGGCACTCCCACTCGTGATGACTTTGCGGGCATATCTAACCCCAATTATGTCTTATATGTTGATCATTATGGGGATGTCTATGCTAGATACATTGGTCCTTTTGATGGTTATATTGAATATGCTATTTGGGTTCTAAAGACCCTTGTTGCTAACCAAAAGGCACCCATTGCAAAAAATGGGTACCTAAACCAAAGAATTGATTGTGTGTAGGGCCTTGCTTCCGGAGGATCGAAATGGATAATTGATAGTGGGTGCACTAGTCATATGACCGGAAGCAAGGAGATTGTAACGGAGTTGAAGCCCAATGATGATAGAATGACCGTTACATATGGTGACAATTCGAAGTCTAAGGTAATAGGGCTCGGCAAGGTGGTAGTGGCACCGGACATCACACTTGTGAATGTCTTGCTTGTCGAGTCCCTAGGTTTCAACTTGATCTCCGTCCATTCTTTAACTTGTTTGGGTTATACCGTTGTCTTCAAAAAGGAGATGGTTATCCTCATGCGGAGCAAGTCTCTCAATGTGTCTTTCGTTGGGTACATTGAGAATGGGCTCTATGTGGTTGACTTCTCCGGAGTCACCACTTCCCATACAATGTGCCTATTCGCAAAGGCGGACTTGGGTTGGCTATGGCATCGCCGACTAGCCCATGTCAATATGAGGACTTTGCAAAGTCTCCACAAGGGTGGCCATATCCTAGGACTAAAAGACCATGTTTCTTTCTCGAAGGATCGAATGTGTAGGGCTTGTGTTGAAGGAAAAATGCATGACATACACCATCCAAGCAAGACCATCATTTCTTCAAAAAGGGTTTTGGAGCTTCTCCATGTAGACCTCTTTGGTCCCATTCCGGAAGCTAGTCTTGGTGGCAAGAAATATTGCTTGGTGATTGTTGATGACTATTCAAGATACACATGGGTTTTCTTCTTCAAGTCGAACATGGAGACTCAACAAACTATCATCGACTTCTCCAATGAAGCTCAACGTCAACACAATGTCCCTATCTTGGTGATAAGAAGTGACAACGGGTCCGAGTTCAAGAACTACACCTTAAACGAGTTCCTTAGTGAAGAAGGGATTCGTCATCAATATTCCGCTGCTTATACTCCCCAACAAAATGGTGTAGCCGAAAGGAAGAATCGCACTCTTATTGAGATGGCAAGGTCGATGATGGCCGAGTTCAAGTCCCCTCACAACTTTTGGGCCGAAGCCGTCAACACCGCTTGTCATTCATCCAACCGACTCTTCTTCCGCAAAGGACTCATGAAGACCCCCTATGAAGTGCTTACCGGGAACAAGCCCAATATCTTTTACTTCCGATTTTTTGGTTGTAAGTGTTTTTATCTCATCAAAGGTGTTCGTTTAGGCAAGTTTGAATCTAAGTCTCTTGAAGGGACATGTGTGGGCTACGGATCCGAATCCCACACTTATAGAGTCTATGATAAGGCCTCACGCATAATCATAGAAACTTGTAGTGTGGTGTTCGAGGAGAATGACGGCTCCCTTGTGGAGCAAAGTGGTGTTTCCGTTGTAGGTGACGATCAACCTCAAGATGCTATTCAAAGAATGGGGTTGGGAGTCCACCGCCCCGTTGAACTATATTATGAGGTTGCTCAACAAGGATCAAGTTCTTCTCAAGTGGTGGCCACCCCAACACAAGAAACACCCACCAACAACACCGTGCCCAACACGCCCAGCCAAGAAGAAGCACAAGATCCTCCAGCTGCTCCTGGAATTTCCGGAGGGCCGGAAAATCCGGTTCAAATGGGAGTCGGAAATTCCGGTGAATCGGAATTTCCGGTCCATGAACCTGGAATATCCGGTCCTGCTGACATTCCCGGTGGCAGTTTGCAGCAAGGCCAAGATCAACCCTCTCCTCCACCGATGGATATCACTCCAATGGTTGATCAAGGCCATCAAATCTGTCAAGGCGGAGACATGAATGATCAAGATGATCAAGAGATTCCTCCCACCACTCGGAGGGAAATCGAGATCCGCCGTTTGAATAGGGTTGGCACCTCAGAAGAATTAAGAGCTCTATCTCTTGACAAGGTGCTTGGTGATGTGAGAAGCAAGGTCTCTACCCGAAGACAACTTGCAAGCTTTAGTGAACATCAAGCTCACATCTCCATGGTGGAACCCAAGAAAATCTTTGAAGCTCTTGAAGATAAAGATTGGCTTGATGCTATGCATGAAGAGCTCAACAACTTCGAGCGCAACAAGGTGTGGAAGTTGGTGGAAAGACCCAAAGATTGCTGCAATGTTATCGGCACCAAGTGGATTTTCAATAACAAGCAAGATGAACATGTCATGGTGGTGAGGAACAAGGCAAGATTGGTGGCTCAAGGTTACTCCCAAATTGAAGGCATTGACTTTGGAGAAACCTATGCGCCCGTGGCTCGACTTGAGTCAATTCGTATTCTTCTTGCTTATGCCTCTCATCATAACTTTAAGTTGCAACAAATGGATGTCAAATCCGCTTTTCTAAATGGTCCACTAAATGAACTTATTTATGTTAAGCAACCACCGGGGTTCGATGACCTCAAGTATCCGAACCATGTCTACAAGTTGGATAAGGCACTCTATGGCCTTAAACAAGCCCCACGAGCGTGGTACGAGCACCTTAGAGAACTACTTGTAGACCGTGGATTCCAAGTTGGGGAAATCGACCCCACTCTTTTCACTAAGAAAGTTAATGGAGAGCTTTTAATTTGTCAATTATATGTGGATGACATTATATTTGGATCGACTAACAAAGCATTTAACGAAGAATTCTCTAAGCTTATGACTGACAGGTTTGAGATGTCTATGATGGGTGAGATGAAGTTCTTCCTCGGATTTGAGATCAAACAATTGAGGGAAGGAACGTTCATCAACCAAGCAAAGTACATTCAAGACATGCTCAAGAAGTACGAGTTGCTTGAGCTCAAGGGTGCCTCTACCCCAATGCAAACCAAATGCCACCTTGAGCTCAACCCTAAGGGTAAGGATGTGGATCAAAAGGTATACCGCTCCATGATTGGATCTCTCCTCTACCTTTGTGCATATAGACCGGATATAGTGCTAGCCGTAGGAGTGTGTGCAAGATATCAGGCGGCTCCTAAAGAAAGCCATGATATGGCGGTCAAGAGGATCTTTAGATATTTGGCTTATACCCCAACCTTTGGATTGTGGTACCCCAAGGATGCAAATTTCTCATTATGTGGGTACACGGATTCCGATTGGGCGGGAGATCACGATGATAGGAAGTCAACCTCCGGCGCTTGTCAATTTATTGGGAGGTCCTTGGTAAGTTGGTCTTCTAAGAAGCAAAATTGTATATCTCTCTCAACCGCCGAAGCCGAGTATGTTGCCGCCGCTAGTTGTTGCACTCAGTTGCTATGGATGAGGCAAACTTTAAAGGAGTACGGAGTCGATTGCGACAAAGTGCCTCTTCTATGTGACAACGAAAGTGCCATCAAGATTGCTTACAACCCGGTGCAACATTCAAGAACCAAGCATATTGAGATCCGCCATCATTTCATAAGAGATCATGTGGCCCGAGGAGACATTGACTTATCATATGTGGGCATAAGGGATCAATTGGCGGATATCTTCACGAAGCCCCTTGAGGAAGGAAGGTTTTGCTTTTTGAGGAATGAGCTAAATATCATTGATTCGAGGTCCTTAGCTTGATCGCTTGCACACTCACCTAGGGCGTAATTGCATCTTATCTTGTTTAGATGTAGGCATGGAAATAGGGGGAGTGTGGTCCTAATACATCGGACCATCCCTCCCCCCATTATGCCGATAGCAAGTGTTCTTTTATCTCTATATTCATTCTTATGACTAATGAGCTAAAACAACGAGTATTGGTTATGTACCCAAGATACATCTTCGCGGTAACATGCCATACACTCCTACATGGTGGCCTCGGCCACCGACCTCTTCTCTTTGAAGAGTTGATTTTATTTGGAGCTTATTGTTGCTATTTGCCCTCCTTTTCATGCATGTGGTAAACCTACTCAAGTTGGCGCTTTATGTTTCGTTTTGGTACTTGTGAGTTGAGTATGGTGTACCAATGACAGTTTGGAAATCTATCCCAAGCCTACTTCCCCCTGAAAACATTTCTCTCTATTGCACACAAGTCATCCATTTGAAAACTGGGATTTTAGTTCAGCAGGTCGGAATATCCGGTTCATTTATGAATCGGAATATCCGGTGACTCGGAATTTCCGGTGTAAGTTACACTCGGAATATCGGGTCGGGCGGTTTGTCCAAAAATATAAGGGCAGGCTCGGGGTGAAGGGCTCATTCGTGCCCTTCTTCCACCCCCGACCTCCCTCTCCTCCAACCGCCGCCCCTGCTGCTCCAAGATCCCTCCGGAGCACTCCGACCGCCGGGGAACCTCTTTCTCGGCCGGATCTGCTCCTCCTCCGCCCCGGGAACTCACTCCTCCAAGCAATGGCCTCAATAGATGAGGGTAACTTCACTTTTCTTCTTCCTTATGTGCTTGCACTAGGATCTTGATGTGGAGTTGTTTGTTTCAATATTGCTTGGTAGAGATTGTTCCTAGCACCTTTCCCTGCCATCTACACACATTAGTTTTGCATTGTGTTGGATCGATCTAGTTTTAGACCGAGTCAATCTCAGATCTGCACTGTTTCTGTTTGGGTCGGAATTTCCGATCCATTTTGACTCGGAATTTCCGGTCCCCCGGAATTTCCGGTTATGTCTGAATCGGAATTTCCGAGCCAAACACTGCAGTTTTAAGATTAACTCATGTTTAACTACATATGATTCATCAAATTCCTACCTAATGTGTGTATAATCTCCTGATTTGTGTACACTTATCTTATGCTACCCACTATGCTCAAATTCACAGGTTCTAGTGGGAGTCCATCCGCTGGGGCATCAAGGAACACAGCAAGGGCACCTGTTCACAAGAACCTTGTCAACAAGGGTAAGGGTCCCGCCTCCTCCAGCAATCCTCCTATTCAAAGGCAGAAGAAAGCTGTTGCTAGCAAGCCACCATCCAAGAAAAGGAAGAATGCTCCTATTCCTCAACGTCAGAACTACTCAAAGATGAACTCAGTTGAATACTCTCAGCTCAGACAAGGGGATTGGTACCTTAGGCCAAGGGACAACTCTCTGGATGATCGCAGCTATTGGTGCCAAGAGCAAGAGCACATACTCGTGGACCTCTACCTCTCTCTGTCGAAGCCCATTCGGCCTATGCATCCGTTTGATCTTGCAACTCTACAGAAGAAAGCCTCCTTTGTTGAGGCTATTCATATTGTCAAGACTATGGGCTTGGAGAGGCTGGTGCTCACTCGTTGTCCTTACAACTCCCAGCTTGTGATGCAGTTCTTTGCCACCCTAGTGATCAAGGGTGACTCGAAGAAGACCATGAAGTGGATGACTGGAGAATCTTTCTGTGAGTCCAACTTTGAAGAGTTTGCCAAGGTTTTGGGCTACATGTTTGATGGTGACAATCCTCAATGCTTTCGCATGCACCAACCTTACAAGCTCAACAAGAAGCAAACAGTGCACTTATATGGTGAGGGAGCCACCCCTGGCAATTCTCGTGACTTGCTTCCACTTTATGATGTTCTTGTGCGCATCCTGCGTGAGAACATTGCACCAAGTGGTGGCAAAAACGACAATGTGGTGACCCCTCTATGCAACTTGCTCCTTCATGCCAACCGCATTGTGGAGGACCCTGGTTCTGATGAAGACTGGAGTGTGGATGTTATGGATTACATCTACAATGAGATGTATGAAGCCATGACCACCAGGGTCACTATTCCCTATGCTCGTTACATCATGAAGCTCATCAAGTTCAAGTTTCCTGACTATAACTTCAGCAGTGATGAGATGGAGCCGCATGACTTCAAGAAGCTTTATGAGAAGAAGACAGTGGTCAAGCCCCCTCCTAGGCCTTCTACTAGCTCAGCTCAGGGTGGATCTTTCATGGGTGATGCTAGGAGGGCTGCTGCTCCCACTTATGTCCCAGCCACTCATGCGAAGGTAAAGAAGCTGAATTGGTTCCAACGCAACGTCCTGTGCATGAATGTGGACATCCGCAAGGAGCAATACACTGCCTACAAGGATCGCCGTCAGCTGGCCTACAAGCAAGACTTGATCCTTCATCATGCGTCTGGCTCTCCTACTCCTGCAGAACTCTCTGATCCCCTTACCTTTGCTCAGTGGAACAAGGGTTCTTTGGCTCCGTGGAATCAGATTGACCATGACCTTGGCGGCAGCTCGTCCACCACTGTACATGATTATGATGATGATGAGGAGGCAGAGTATGATGAGGATGATGATGATGATGCCGATGATGATGATGATGATGAGACCCCCTCGGACTGAAGACCTCCATGGGACGTAGCATCGCTCCTCTTCCTTTTTGGCGTTTAGATGCCAAAGGGGGAGAAGTTGCTCTAGTAGGACTTCGGGGATTTGCAAGGGGTCGGGCACAAGCATATGCGTTTACCATTTATTTGCGCTTGTGTCCATTTATCTTGTTTGAAGTTATTTGTTGAACTCTTTTATTTTCTATGTGTGATGACTGTGTGTATGGAGACAATGTTATGCTATCATTATCCTATGGTTGAGACTTCAAATTTATTGTGTTGGTATTCTCTTCATATCCTATATACACAAGGTATGAAAATCTATCTAGTCTCAAATGCTACCATAACCTTACATTTTGTCTCCTTCCTCCTATGTGATATCTTGTGTTTGTTGTTATAAAATTGCTCATATCCTTTGCCATATTGTGTTGGTTACATGCACTTGTTTAGGGGGAGCCATTTTCTGTCAAAAACATGATATTGCATTTTGTTTCTTTGCAAATCTTGGTATTGTCATCTAACACCAAAAAGGGGGAGATTGAAAGAACATTTCTTAATCCCTAGTGTTTTGTGTGTTAGTTAACAATACCAATGATATACTAATCCTATTGCTAAGTATTTCAGTTTGGGTGAATTGCTTATCACATATCCCAAAGCCAAATTATAGAGAAAAAGAGTTTCTGAAATTCTTCCCAGAATCGGATTATTGGAACCGGAAATTTTCAGGATCGGAAATTCCGGGTCTCCTATACCTAACAGAAAAATGGCTAAGGAAAAATCAGAAAGTGGTTCTGACTTCAACCAGAAATTCAGCTCGGAAATTTCACTGACTCGGAATTTCCGAGTCACCCTCAGAAATTTGGCTAACTCACGATCAGAAAGTGGGACTGACTTCAACCTGAAATTCAGCTCGGAAATTTCACTGACTCGGAATTTCCGAGTCACCCTCAGAAATTTGGCTAAGTCAAGATCAGAAAGTGGTTCTGACTTCAACCGGAAATTCAGGTCGGAAATTTCACTGACTTGGAATTTCCGAGTCACCCTCAGAAATTTGGCCAAGTCAAGATCAAAAAGTGGTTCTGACTTCAACCGGAAATTCAGCTCGGAAATTTCACTGACTCGGAATTTCCGAGTCACCCTCAGAAATTTGGCTAAGTCAAGATGTCAAAGTGGTTCTGATCTCAACCGGAAATTCAACTCGGATATTTCTCAGACTCGGATATTCCGGGTGACCCGGAATTTCCGGGTCCCCGAGGCAGCCAACGGCCAGATTTTGAGAGGGGGTATAAATACCCCCTCACGCACTCAAGAACAGCTAGCTCTCAGATTTTCTCTCTCCTACTATTCTTGAAAGCTCAAATCAACAAGATCTCTCAATCCCTTCACCCAAATTCGTTGATCTTTGGAGGATTGGAGGAGAAGGCCCGGATCTACATCTTCACCGAAGGGATTTGCATTTCCTCCCCATTCACTTGGGGATTTCGTGGCTAGGGTTTCCGGTGGGAAAACCTAGTTCACCATTGTTGTAATCTTGGTGTTGCCTTGACCTTTGTAGTCCTTGACCTTTTGTGGTCATCTTGAGAGCCCCCAATTAAGTTGTGTGTGCGTGCCTCAAGCGTTTGTAAGGGATTCGATCTCCGCCCTAAAAGGGGATCAATAGTGGAAGGTGGACTCGCAACCTTTGTGGTTGAGTTCATCGGAGAAGAAGGTGAGCCTTTGTGGCGTTGCGGCTAACCTGTTGTGGTAGCGCACACCTCTCCAAACGAGACGTACACCCTTGGATGGAACTCGGGATTACATCTTCGTCTCCGCGTGCTTCACTTGGTTCCCCTTATCTTTGCTCTCTTACTTGCTTGTCTTGTTAGCTTGTTTATCTTGTTATTGCTTAGATTGTCATTTAAGTAAATTCACCATAGTTGCATATCTAGAGAATTTTCCTTTGTGTTGAGCCTAAATTTAAAAAGACCTAAATTTGTAATAGCACCTATTCACCCCCCCCCCCTCTAGGTGCCGGATTCCCGTTCAGTACTGCTAGTGCTAGGAAAAGTATTCTTGAAAAACATGTTGTTAAATATAAATTATCTCCTGATGCTAAATTTGCTACATCTCCCATAAACATTAAAGATAAAGATTATGATTTCTCTCTTAATTTAGAACTCATATCTATTGTTGAGAAAGAACCTTTCTGTGGAACTGAAAAAGAAAGTGCTGTAGACCACATGAATGAACTCTCTACTTTAAGTGGTTCATTCTCTGATGATATTAAAACACGCACTTACTTTGTTACTAAAATATTTCCTTTCTCATTAAAAGGAGAAGCTAAAACTTGGTATAATAACTTGTCTCCTGGTTCCATTACTAGTCCTATTGGTTTGCTTGATGCTTTCTTTCTGAAATATTTTCCTGCTAGTGCTCGACGTGAAGCTTTGCTAAGAATTTATAACTTTAATCAAGATGAAAATGAAAAACTACCTGATGCTTGGACACGTTTTTGCTCTCTACTTAGAGCTCGGCCTAGTCATGATTTGGAGAAAAATGATTTACTTGATATATTCTATAGTGGACTAACTGTTGAATCTAGAACGTATCTGGATAGTTGTGCTAGTTGTGTTTTCAGGAAAAGAACTTCAGAAGAGGCTGAGGAACTATTGGCTAAAATAAGCCAGAATTATGATGATTGGAATATTCCGGAACCTGCTCCTACACCCGCACCAACACCGAATAAGAGGGGATTATTGAATTAAGTGATGAGGTGATGAATGAAGCCAAAAGATCTCTTAAAGAGAGGGGTATTAAATCTGAAGATGTGAAGAATTTACCTCCTATAGAAGAATTATGTAAGCCAATTCCTCCTTCACCCCATAATTGAGGAACACTCTCTCCAATGGTTTGATGATGGAGATATTCCTTACTCTAAACCTCCTGATCAATGCTTAGATGAATTTGATACTTTTATTGCTAAGCAAGGTAATTTTAATATAAGGACTGAGAATCATTTAATAGAAAACTCTCGAGCTATTACTAACTTGCATGATATTGTTGATAGAATTTCCAATGATGTTAAAATACTTATTAAACATTTTCATATGGTTCAAACTCAAATTGATCAACTTTCTAAAGTGCAAAAAGAAATGTTAATAAATGCCTCTAGGGATAAAGAAAAACATGTTTGTGAAGTAACAACTAGAGGTGGTAAATCTACTCAAGACCCTTTATATCCCGAGGGACATGCTAAAAGAATTGAACAAGATTCTCAACAAATCAATGAACCTAGTGCTCCTTCTAAGAAAAAGAAGAAGAAACATAAAACTGTTGTAGAATCCTCTGCACCTGTTGACAATCCTAATAGTATATCTGTTTCTGATACTGAAACTGAAAGTGGTAATGAACTTAGTAATGATAGTAACAATGCCAATGATAATGATAAAAATGCCAATTCAGATAGGGAAGAAATAGAAGAGGAACCTGAAAAACACACTAAAAATAAAAAGTACACTAAGGAAGATTTTATTGCTAAGAAACATGGTAGTGAAAGAGAACCTTGGGTCCAAAAACAAATGCCTTTTACTGCTAAGAAACTTAAAGCCAAAGAAGAATAACATTATAATAAATTTTGTGATCGGATAAAACCTTTGTTTCTGCAAATTCCTTTGACTGATGCTATTAAATTGCCTCCATATTCAAAATATATGAAAGATATTGTTTCTAACAAAAGGAAAATTCCTAATGAGGAAATATCTACTATGCTTGCTAATTATTCTTTCAATGGCAAGGTTCCAAAGAAGTTGGGAGATCTAGGTATACCAACCATTCCTTGCTTTATCAAAAATAATTATGTTATAACTGCTCTATGTGACTTGGGAGCAGGAGTTAGCGTTATGCCTTTCTCTCTTTACAAGAGACTTTACCTTGATAAACTGATACCTACTGATATATCTTTGCAGATGGCTGATAAATCTACTGCTATTCCTGTTGGCATTTGTGAGTAAATGCAAGATAAAAAAATGTAGGGTCTTCCATATTTCAAGTTTGTTATTTTTTCTTAAATCTAGTTCACATGCAATGACACACTGCGAAGGATTTTCATCATTTTGATTTTTTTTAATTTTGTATGACGGTTTCAAAATACTGTCAAAACAGCGGACGTAACCGTTCCTATATAGGGGTTGAATCTTGATAAAATATTGTAACATCTCTAATTTGACCCATTTTCAGCTGAATTGGAGGAAATTTGTCTTTTTTACAAGAGGTGGATGAAAAGGTTTATACACACAACATTTTGGTTATTTGTACATTAAATAGGGTATACTATTATATAAAAATGGTGTGGTCCTATTTTGTATCATATTTTTGGTAGGTGCTTCACAAAAAAAACATTTTTCACACTCGGAAAATGAAAAATGATTTTTTTTTGTGTAATAAAGTTGAAAACTTTGTGCGGCAACATTGTTCTCCATCCTAATATACACGCTTGTGCGCAATAAGGGAACATTTTATCAAACCATGCCACGGTTATCGCTATAACATTGGTCATTTGGGCTGAAAGACTGAAATCTTCGTAAATGAGAGGTCATTTATGTGAACACTTTTTAAAACTATCTTCCGTTTTCCAAGTTTGTTATTTTTCCTTAAAACTAGGTCACATATATTGACACTTTGCGAATGATTCATGTCTTTTTGATTTTTTTCGAATTCTATACGTCGATTTCAAAATACGGTTAAAACAGCGGACATAATCGTTCATAGATAGGGGTTGAATTTTGTGAACATTTTGGTGGATCTCTGATTAAATAGATACTTGTGTATCTAAAAATGATTTTTACAAAAAATCATGAGCAAACTATGAGGCACCCGTAGTTCAAATTTGACCCATTTTCATCTGAATTGGTGAAAATTTGTCTTTTTTACAAGAGGTGGATGAAAATGTTTATACACACAACATTTTGGTTATTTGTACATCAAATAGGGTATAGTATTATATAAAAATGGTGTGGTCCTATTTTGTATCATATTTTTGGTAGGTGCTTCACAAAAAAACCCATTTTTCACACTCGGAAAATGAAAATTGATTTTTTTTGTAATAAAGTTGAAAACTTTGTTCGGAAACATTGTTCTCCATCCTAATATACACGCTTGTGCGCAATAAGGGAACATTTTATCAAACTATGCCATGGTTATCGCCATAACATTGGTCATTTGGGCTGAAAGCCACGAATCTTCGTACATGAGAGGTCATTTATGTGAACACTTTTTAAAACTATCTTCCGTTTTCCAAGTTTGTTATTTTTCCTTAAAACTAGGTCACATATAATGACACTTTGCGAAGGATTCACGTCCTTTTGTTTTTTTTCGAATTCTATACGTCGATTTCAAAATACGGTCAAAACGGCGGACATGACCGTTCGTAGATAGGGGTTGAATTTTGTGAACATTTTAGTGGATCTCTGATTAAATAGCTACTTGTGTATCTTAAAATGATTTTTACAAAAAAACATGAGCAAACTACGAGGCACTCGTAGTTCAAATTTGACCCATTTTCAACTGAATTGGCGGAAATTTGTCTTTTTTACAAGAGGTGGATGAAAAGGTTTATACACACAACATTTTGTTTATTTGTACATAAAATGTGGTCTAATATTTTATAAAAATGATGTGGTCCAAATTTGCAACATGTTTGTGCTTTGTGCTTCACAAAAAAACCCATTTTTCACACTCGGAAAATGAAAAATAAATTTTTTCGTAATAAAGTTGAAAACTTTTTTTGGCAATATTGTTCCCCATTCTAATATGCACGCTTGTGCGTAATATGGGAACATTTGAACAAACTATGACACGGATATCGCCATAACATTGGTCATTTGGGCTGAAAGTCACGAATGTTCGTACATGAGAGGTCATTTTTGTGAACACTTTTTTAAAATATATTCAATTTTCCAAGTTTGTTATTTTTCCTTGATACTAGGTCACATATAATGACACTTTTCGAAGGATTTACGTCCTTTTGAGTTCTTATGAATTATCTACGCCGATTTCAAAATAAGGTCAAAACGACGGACATGACTGTTCGTATCTAGAAATTGAATCATGTGAAACTCTTTGTTTATCTCTGATGAAATAAGTACCTATGTACCTATGACGATTTCAAAATAAGGTCAAAACGACGGACATGACTGTTCGTATCTAGAAATTGAATCATGCGAAACTCTTTGTTTATCTCTGATGAAATAGGTACCTATGTACCTAGAAATAATTTGTACAAAAAATATTGAGCAAACTACGAGGCACCTGTAGTTCAAATCTACCCGGTTTCAACTGAATTGACGAGAATTTGTATTTTTTACTAGGGGTGGATGGTAATCGTTTTACACGCTACCCTTTGGTTATTTATACATAAAATGTGGTGTAATATTTTATAAAAATGATGTGGTCCAAATTTGCAACATTGTTGTGGTATGTGCTTCACAAAAAAACCCTATTATCACACTCGTAAAATGAAAAATGAATTTTTGGTGTAATAAATTTGAAACATTTGTCCGGCAACGATGTTCTCCATTCTAAGATACATGCTTGTGGGCAATAAGGGCAAATTTGAACAAACTATGTCATGGTTATGACATAAACATTGGTCAATTGGTCTGAAAGCCATGAAGCTTCATACATGAGAGGTCATTTGTGAACACTTTTTAAAGATATCTTCCATATTCCAAGTTTGTTATTTTTCCTTGAAAGTAGGTCACATATAATGACACTTTGTGAAGAATTTACATCTTTTTTTTGAATTATCTATGTCGATTTCAAAATACGATCAAAACGACGGACATGACCGTTCGTATCTAGAGGTTGAATCTTGTGGAACTCTTTGTGTATCTCTGATGATATAGGTACCTATGTGCCTAGAAATGATTTTTTACGAAACTCTTGAGCAAACTACGAGGCACATGTAGTTCAAATTTGACCCAGTTTCAACTTAATTGACGAGAATTTGTCTTTTTTACAAGAGGTGGATGGAAAGGTGTATACACACAACCTTTTGGTTATTTGTACATAAAATGTGGTATACTATTTTATAAATTTGATATGATCCTATTTTATAACAATTATTTCATAGATACTTTGCAAACCCCCTTATTTTTAACACTTATAAACCATTTTAAAGGTCACTTGTGAGGACCAATCAAAATACTGAACCACTTTTCTCACGGATTACTCCACGAGCCAATCTGAGCCGTTCATAACGTAGCGATCCAATGTCTCCGAGGAACTTCGCACACAACGGAAATGACTATATTACCCTCCCATATCGAAGCACGAACGGCACAACCGAGGGTAATTGTGTAATTTGTGCAGACATACAAATACACCCGATTTCCTCCCGAACCCTAGCCGCCAGCTCCCTCCCCTCTCTTTCCCGTGCTCCTGCCTCCCGCCGGCAGATCCCATCTCCTGCCTCCCATGGCCAGATCCATTTCGAGATCCACCGCCGCCAGATCCCATCGGCACCGGGAGCTGTCAGCGTCGTCGTCCTCCTCTGCAGCGGCGTCTCTATCAGGATCCTGCACTGACGAAGGTCCTGTTCAGGTTCAGTTACTGTAGTTCTTCCAGACAACAGAGCAACGGTCAGGATCAGAACTTACCGTTTCGCAACATCTAGCGGCTACCAGCGCTTGTAGCGAGTTTACCAAATTACCCTATCTTGTTTAACTAGTTTAAGTTTCAGACAAGGCTTAGATTGTAATCTTGCTTGAGCCTGCCTTTCAATATAAAGGGCAGGTGGGGTGGTTGGGTGGATCAAGCAATGAAAAAACCCTAATTTATATCTACCAGTTTTGCACTTTCCCTTCTTAGTTGTTCTTAGTTTTGAGCACCGGCTCTTATCCTCCCTGAATCCCTTTGCTATGAGGTCAGTGATCATCGGATCCTGACACGGTGGTATCAGAGCCAGGCTGGACCTGCAACCGATTCAATTCCCACCCTTCCCTCCCCTCAGATCAAACCAGCGTCATCGTCTTGGTTGCTGAATCTCGTGATTCAGTGGTAAAATCCCACATGACGACTACGACGCGCATATCACGCTCGAAATCAAGAGATGGCATCGCGCCGCCGGCAGGGACAGGCGAGTTGACAGAGACAGAGGCGGAAAACCTTCGTCTTAAGGAAGCCCGACGTGCCGAGGAAGCGATGATGGAGCGCCTCCCGCAAGAAGTCATGGAGATGGCGTAGCGACTAGAACAACATCACGAAGAATCTTCCGCAGAGATCTCAGCGATTCACGGTGAGATCGCTAAACTATCGGGCATGATGGCTAAGATGGCCTCCAATTTGTCTCGTTTGGTTCTAGAGGAGAACATGGGCTCGGGAGATTCTACGGTGACAACCCAAAGCCATCCTTTTTCCACTCCACCGCCGATCCACAACCAAAACCTATCGCCAATTCCAGAACTTCCAACCCCAAATACCCAAACCCACGCACCACCCTTTCCGCCAAACTTCGGAAAACTCACCCCCGATCAGCTACCTATCCGTCCGAGTGCGCAACACATCTCAGGTGCTCGACAGAACGCGTCCTCCACCCAGATCAACACCTCGACAACACCCACCCGTACCAGCACCCAAAACAACCAATTTTCCCAAATTACCACCCCAGCAACTCACCCACAGTATTATACAGCCGCAAATTCAGCACCTTTTCCCTTCCCACCCAACCCTTATTATCCACCTTACTACCCATACTATCCCACACCATTTTCTCCACAGCTAGTACCATCCACCTTACCTCCACAACTTAGCCCACCACAGGTCAATGCACCACACCCACAATACAACCCAAATACAAACAACAGACATGTCGAGCCACAGATCCGCACTCCTCACGTGGAATTACCTACCTTCACTGGCTCGAACCCAAGAGCCTGGATACTCGAGTGTGAGGATATCTTTCGGTTGGTTGAAATTGCAGAGGATCAGTATGTGCGTTGGGGACTGGCTCATGTCCGTGGGAGAGCTAAAACATGGCTCAACACTTCTGGATTGAGATTACAGACCTTGTCTTGGGTGCAATTATGCAAAGTATTGATCGAACGATTCCCTGATCCTCATGATAGCGATCCTATGGATCAACTACAGCAACTAAAACAGTTGACAACTGTGGACAACTACATCAATATATATGAAGATTGGATGACAATGATGAAAAGAGAGCGCAGTTACTTACCACATGACTTTTTTGTTGAGAGGTTCATTAGTGGTTTAAAGGACAACATCAAACATACTGTTTTGTGCCAAAAGCCTACGAGCTTACTGTCCACATATTGGTATGCTCGCCTCTATGAGAAATCATACTTGTCAATAGTTCGAAGAACTTTACTCCCAGCAAATGCACAACAACAACTAGCACGGAATTTCCAGGCAAGAGACAACAGACCACGAGCTAATATCAACAGACCTCGAGAGCCTCGGAAATGCTGGTATTGTCCAGAGAATTGGATAATGGGACATAAATGCCAACAGATGGTTCGCACACTCAATGCCATGGAGATGCAGGGCCATGAAGATGAGTTGTTGTACAATGCTGAAGAACAACACGAGGAACAACTCGAGGTCCAACAACCTGAACCCCAAGACAACATAAATCAAATGCACATCTCGGATGCAGCATACAAAGGAGCTCCTAGCGAGTCTTCAATATCATTGTCACTCTCATTCAAGGGAGCACAAGCTCTGGCACTTGCTGACACTGGGAGCACAAACACGTTCATGGACTATGCTTTTGCGGTAAAAAAACAACATAAAGATGACCCCAACTTTGAACAGGAAGGTTGTGGTAGCTGGAGGGAGCACCCTCGA
This sequence comes from Poa annua, assembly GCA_026929855.1. NCBI lineage: Eukaryota > Viridiplantae > Streptophyta > Magnoliopsida > Poales > Poaceae > Poa > Poa annua. The sequence goes on from CM049428.1 coordinate 50,450,122, forward strand.
CTCAACTGCCATAGCCTATAACTGTCAATTCACAGTGCAAGGGCATACCTTTCATGCAGACTTCAAAATCTTGCAGCTACAGGGTTCAGAAGTGATCCTCGGGGTGAATTGGTTTAAACAACACAACCCTATTACATTTGATTTCATTGGTCGCCAACTGACAATGGAAATCGAGGGTAGAGAAGTAACATTCTCAGATCACTTGGTACCAAAGGCATTACTGATTGATTCTGATACTTGTGCAAACTTGATTGAACAAGGTGCTACAGGGTATATTCTGATACAGGCAACAGATTCAGTCGACAGTGAGGAAGGACAGACAACAACACCTGCCTCATTGGCAACACTAATCAGTGAATTCACTGATATCTTTCAAGACCCAGTTGGTTTGCCTCCTTCCAGACCCGCTGATCATCGCATTCCCTTGATACCAGGAGCTAAACCTCCAAACATTCGACCTTATCGAATGTCTCAAAGCCAAAAGAACACTATTGAAGAAATAATCAGACAAATGTTGAAAAACAAAGAGATTAGGCCGAGCTGCAGCCCTTTCTCCTCCCCTGTGATTTTGGTAAGGAAAAAAGACAAATCATGGCGTCTTTGTGTGGATTTCCAAAGCTTGAATGATTTAACAATCAAGAATAAGTTTCCAATCCCTGTCATTGATGATCTGCTTGACGAATTGCATGGAGCAACAATATTTTCCAAATTGGACCTTAGATCGAGATATCATCAAATTCGAATGCAACCTGAAGATGTTCCCAAGATTGCATTTTCTACTCACTTGGGACACTACGAGTACATGGTCATGCCTTTCGGGCTGAGTAACGCTCCAGCGACCTTTCAGCAGCTCATGAACTCCATTTTTGCTGAACATTTGCGCAAATTCGTCTTGGTTTTCTTCGACGACATATTAGTATACAGCAGAACACCTGAAGAACACAAAGAACACCTGAAAGTGGTTCTATCAGTGCTCAGGCAACAGAAGCTAAAAGCAAGACTCGGCAAGTGTTCTTTCGGTCAGGCAACAGTGGAATATCTCGGGCATATTATCAGTGTACACGGCGTGTCAACAGATCCAACTAAGCTAGCAGCAATCGCCAAGTGGCCGGTACCTGCCAATGTTTAGAAACTCAAGGGGTTTCTTGGCTTAACAAATTACTACAGGAAGTTCATTGAATTCTGTGCTATTATTTGCGCTCCTCTGTACCTAGCCTTGAAGAAAGATAACTTCAAATGGGGTCCGGAGCAACAAACTGCTTTTGAAGCACTTAAACAAGCTATGATATCACCTCCTGTCTTGGCTTTACCAGATTTCTCACAACCATTCATACTGGAGACTGATGCTTGTGCTAGTGGTGTAGGCGCAGTGCTAATGCAACAACAACAACCCCTGGCTTATTTCAGCAAAAGTTTAGGACCAGTAAATCAAGCACAGTCCATTTATGAAAAAGAGGGACTCGCTATTTTATTGGCCCTTAAACAGTGGCGCCACTACTTCTTGGGTAATAAAGTGATCATCAAATCTGACCAAAGGAGTCTCAAGTGCCTGGGTAGTCAAAGATTGTTGGAGGGTATCCAACACAAACTGATGCTCAAATTGCTAGAATTCGACTACCACATTGAGTACAAGAAAGGCCTAGACAATTGCGCAGCTGATGCTCTGTCTCGTCAATTCACTGACAATACACCAGATCACTGTTCAGCTACTACTACAGTCGTACCCATGTGGATCATAGAGGTATCAGCATCATATGAGCAGGATGCTCACTGCATTAAACTGATTCAAGAATTGGCAGTGGACAAGGATAGCCACCCTAATTACTCCCTGCAAGCTGGGATATTACGATACAAAGGGAGAATTTACATTGGGAGTGGGACAGACTTGAAACTGAAACTTTTCCACAGTCTACACACTTCTCCAATTGGGGGTCACTCCGGCAACAGAGTCACAATGCAAAAGTTACAGAGTTTGTTCTTCTGGCCAAAATTCAAACAATTCATCAACAAACAAATTTCAGAATGTCCTATGTGTCAGATTACAAAAACAGAAAAGGTACAGTACCCTGGCCTCTTAAGTCCTTTACCAATCCCAGCAAAGAAATGGTCCGACATCAGTTTGGATTTTGTCGAGGGACTACCAAAATCAAAAGGCAAGGATATAATCCTAGTAGTCGTGGATCGACTCACTAAGTATGCACATTTCCTACCGTTGGCACACCCATACACAGTTCAGTCAGTGGCTACTCTACTCATGGACAACGTGGTTAAGTTACATGGTCCTCCTTCTAGCATGGTGAGCGACAGAGATCGTATCTTTACTAGTGCCTTATGGAAAGACATCTTCTCAGCAATGAATACTTCATTGAACTTCAGTTCGGCTCATCATCCAGAATCAGATGGGCAGACCGAGAGGGTCAACCAATGCCTGGAGCAATATCTTCGTTGCATGGTTTTTCAGGAACCAAAAAAAGTGGTGTCAATGGCTTCCGGCAGCAGAGTTGTGGTACAATTATGCTTACCATACGGCAATCAAGATGTCTCCTTTCGAAGCATTGTACGAATACCCTCCTCCTTTGCTCCCACACCAACTGTTGCCAGCAAACTCCTCTGATGGCACTGTCGTCCCTCCTCAGGAGAAGGAGAACATGCTTAAGAAGCTGCAGCACAACCTTCAGCAGGCCCAGAACCGTATGTAGAAGTTCGCCGACTTGAAACAAACAGAACACGAGTTTGCTGTTGGGGACATGGTTTACTTAAAGACGCAACCATACCGAGAAACAACCTTAGGACTGCGCAATGCTCTGAAGTTGACATCCAAGTGGTATGGTCCATTCAGGGTTACCAAAAGAGTTGGAAAGGTTGCTTATGAGCTCCAGCTACCAACTGACTCCTAGATTCATAACGTATTCCATATGAACCAGTTGAAGAAACACTTGGGTCCGTCTGCGGTGCCCAATGCGAGCTTGCCTCTTATCACTCCTGAAGGCAAGGTCAAAGTGGCTCCCCTGGCAATTATACAACGTCATCAAATACCACGAAGTGCAGGTGCGTACAACATCCCTGTACCACAATGGTTGATCCATTGGGAAAATCTATCTCCTGCAGAGGCAACATGGGAAGACGCAGCCTTCGTCCAGGCGACCTTCCCTTCGTTCCAGCCGTAACTCCGTTCTTCAGGGAGGGGGTAATGTCAGGATCCTGCACTGACGAAGGTCTTGTTCAGGTTCAGTCACTGTAGTTCTTCCAGACAACAGAACTTACCGTTTCGCAACATCTAGCGGCTACCAGCGCTTGTAGCGAGTTTACCAAATTACCCTATCTTGTTTAACTAGCTTAAGTTTCATACAAGGCTTAGATTGTAATCTTGCTTGAGCCTGCCTTTCAATATAAAGGGCAGGTGGGGTGGTTGGGTGGATCAAGCAATGGAAAAACCCTAATTTATCTCTACCAGTTTTGCACTTTCCCTTCTTAGTTGTTCTTAGTTTTGAGCACCGGCTCTTATCCTCCCTGAATCCCTTTGCTATGAGGTCAGTGATCATCGGATCCTGACAGTCTCCCCTGGGCCTCCTCCGCGCGCACCACCCGCACCACTCGCACCCGCACCACCCCTCCGCCACCGGTCGCCCTGGCGCACCCACACCACGTCTCCACCCCTCCGACACCGGTCGCCCTGCGCACCCGTACCCGCCCGTGGCGCTACCCCCGTAGCCCGTGTCCGCGTCCAGGAACTACCGCAAGGGCAACTGGACGCTCCACAAAATCTTGCCTCATATCTCTATTCTCTCCCTCGGTTTCTCAATTTCAATTTGTATCTCTCTCTGCAGGTACCCCTGGACGTGAGGGTGGAGGCTGTACTGGCAAGATCCGCTCACGACGCCGAGAAGAGCCACGGACCCCCTTCCTGGCATCCTTTGCCGGCGACTCCGACCACCAGGACGGCCACGACGCCGACAAAAACCAGGTGGCGATGAACCCCATCAGCACCGTCTTCGGTGAGCATCTCTTCACCTGCACTCCCACACTCCCAGATCTGGTTCCGACTTGTGCCACAAATTAATATTTGCTCCGTTTGTTAACTGTGAGTTGTGACTTGTGCCATGAATTAATATTTTCTTTGAATTGTCAACTATTTATGCTATTTGGAGAGTTAATTCCTAAGTGTTAACTGTGAGTTGTGAGTTGTGACAAGTTCCACCGTATGGTGTTGGTCTTCCAGTTGTGTGTTTCTGGTACAGTATATACTTGTGCTGTGGGTTTAATAAATGCCTGAAATGATCAATGATAGGCATGGGCGAAACTCCATTTTCTATTTATTGTTTGGTCACTTAATGTACTAAGTTTAAATGTAGATTGTGTGTTGCTTTTTATTTGGAAATATGTGTTATTATATACCCACACGATAAATGAATGGTACTGTCTTATGTATGTATCTGCTGCCATTGTATCCAGGAGCTGTTCTTGAATTCTCAAGTGCAGATCTTGCTTGGAGTAGTAAAATGGTAATAAAATGCAGTATCAGGTTCATTATTTGCTACTGCTACTGTACTTACCACTGAAAATACTTTATGTAATTAAACTGTGCAATTACTGCTTGTTTAACATAATAAAATTGGAGTTTTGAGAGTTTATGATATACATATTTTATGATCTCACGACTAATCACAACTAATTGTTGACTAGTGGACGAGTCGCAACTTGGATTGCTTGGAGATGTGTTGTTTCTAAATCTGCCATTCATGTCTTGGTGTTTAAGTGTTGAACTTATTTTACTTGCATTTGAATCTGATTGGTTTGTATCTTTTTAGGTTGTTGTTTCATGGAGAAGAGGAAGCCATTGGCCATTGCATGGAATTGCGCAGGTTTTACCCTCCCCCCCCCCCCCCCCCCAGTCCCATGCCCCCAACATTTCATTTGCACATATGATTGCTTGTTTCTACATCCTAGTTTCTCAAATTTTACTCCAATTCAAATATTTCTGTCACGTCTAGCAGGGAGAAGATTGTCCCTATAGCCACACCACCAACATTCTCGACGACATGATGATCAACATCCATTCTCTCCTCTTCTTCGAGCTGATGATGGACATGGCCTCCTGTAACATCCCAAACTTTTGGAATGTTTCAAAATCACAAAAAAATTAAACTTTTGTTTCCGATTAAAATAAAACATTCAAAACATAAGGAAACTTAATATAAAGAACATTATGGGTTCTTCCATAGAGTTAACATTTAAAACATTCAAGTAAACACTATTTGAATTTAAAAACCTTTTATCCAAAGTATTTATTAAATCCCATGATAGTTTGCTAAGTTGAAATTAAAATTTGAGAGAGCCTTCTTCATTCATAAAAAGTTTCATTTGGAGTAATTGACTCTAAAACACTTAGCCTTGGATATTTATAGAACCTAAAACCATATGTTTTAAAGATGTCTATACAACCCTTTTATGTTTAATTGATCTTTCAATAATGTATACAAATGTTCTAAAGGCTAATTAAAGCATAATCTATTTATAAAGCAGCTTTCATTTAAATATGTTTTGACGTATAAGATTTAGGAAGTACCATCCAAATAACGTTTAAACTCAAAATAACGATTTTAAATTCTCAAATGCATCCTTTGAAATCTGAATGAGATATAGTACTTTAAAACTTAAATTTTTTTGCACAAACTAATTCGGTTACAGAATGATTCCATCATAATCCATAGTCAATACAAAAACTATGGCATTTCTTTTTACTAAACAACATATGACTTTGTTAGACACTATCTTAAATGGACAAAGTTTTTAATCAAGCGGTTATTAAACAATTCAAGTATTATATTTTGAATTATTTTTAAAACCAACCAAAAATTCATCATCATCATGACATCCTTACATTTAAATCTCAAATGTTTTGATATGTGAAATCCACACTTAAAAGGCATAAATAAACAATCTTAATATAAGATATTATGTATTCTCTATACAATACTTTGAATTATTAAATTACCATGTGACTAAAGCATTACCAAAGGGTTCCGTTATGGACAAGTTATTCAAAACATATTTTATACAATATTTATAGATTTTGTTCAAAGCCAAAAATGAGGTTTATTGAAAAAGGTTTATATTCGTGGTTTTTTTCATAAATATATTTTAGCTATAAAGAAATTAATTTAAATCACTAATTTCGAATTTAACCTAAAGTGTCAAACATACATATAATCAATATTCCAAATTAATATTTTTGAAAAGTATTCAAAACATGACTTAGAACGTTTTAAATGATAGATACGATTTTTAGAAATTTATAAAAACTTGTTTCACTTCATTTAGAATTATAAAACAAAAGATATAAAAGAAAAAAAAAACAAAGCAGCCCAGCAGCACGCAGCGCAGCGCAGCGGCCAGCTGGGCCGGCCGGCCGGCCTTTCCCTCGCGCGCGCGCACGACGCGTCGGCTGCCTCCTTTTCTCTCCTTTTTAGTCTTACCTTGTTACTTTACCCACACCCACACCCAGTTTTAGCCTATATAGATCCCAAGTGTATGGGTAAAATCACAAATAAAATTTGGGTTGAACCATTTATTTTGGTTTGACTAAAATAAAATAAAATATTTATTTATCTCCGGTGGGAATTCTATTGGTGGGATTTCTCTTCTTCTCTCTCGACGGTGCTTCTCACACAACGGAGGTACTACACATATCTTCTCTTTTTCGCCTTTTATATTTAGTTTTATAGAGTAGTTTTTGTAGAATAATTTAGGGTACGAATTTAGTAGTAGTATATCTTCCGTAGCGTAGTTCGGAGTAGTTTTATAACTTAGTCTAGTGTAGTATTTACTCGTACACTGTACGATCCGTTTTTAGATCGAGTAGTGTCGTAACTTTAGCTATTTTGCTTTTTGACCCTACGGATATAGTTAGTTTGTCTAAACCAACCTATTCCACCAATCACCATCTTGCCTCTTTGCCTAGCTGTTTTCTAGGTTGACCCCAATAGGAAATTCGTATGCAGATTTTGCAGAAACACCCCTATAACTTAAAACTCTCATAACTTTTGAACCACATGTCCAAATTTGATGAACTTTATGTCTATGAAAAGCTCTTGACCTGTAGAATCTTTTGGCATTGTTATTTTCCAACCTTGACTAGTTTAAACTCGTTCAAATGTTCAAATGCATGATTTAAGTAAATTGGACATAGATATTATTTTGTATGTCCAAGAAATTTTTAAATGAAATATTTTTGGAATCATTAAGATGTAGAATAAGTATTCGATTATACATTATATTGACCAACCTTAAAATGATTTAGTGTACAAATTTGATTTTAAAACTTGATGCCAATTTAAATAACTAGAATATTAATTCATTGATATGAACTTTTAAGTTTGGTTTTAAAATGATTTGTTATGTTACTTTAATGAAACTTGAAATTTAAATTAGGTTAAAACCTTTTCCAAGGTTAATGTGTGATCATTTGAACAAGTTTAACACAATGTCTCATTAAATCAATTTTGAAACATAGACTTGTGTATTTGTATTTAAATATGGTGGATAACTTAAAATTGCGAACCTTGCTTTTAAATTGTTTTCAAACCATCTCGGCATTCATTGGTGTAAATCATTTTCAAGACCATCCCCTGACCAAATTGGCAAACCCTTAACTCAATCACATTAATTCCTTTTGCATATCAAATTATGTGGTACCCTTGACCAAACCCTGTGCTAAGCCTTTTTACGCTTGTTTGTTTTAATTGTTATGTGCTGGTTGAATTGCTTGTTTATTGTATGCCTTTTTACTTTATAGATTGAACGGAGTGCAACGTTCGTTGTCGACAATGAGTGAGTGAGAAACGACAACATTCATCAGGCAAGTGACTTCATAAAACACCTACTATTTTATTCTATTGCATATCTAGTGTTTTAAAGCAGTATTTGCAAAAGTAGTATGCATGATAGGTTTTTGGGAGATTGTAGTATGCTATGCAAACCTTCTAGGTTACCCCTTAGAAATTCCAGATTAGACCCCTATTATAATTTAGTGGAAGTACCTGCTGCAAAAATGATTGTTTTATGGTTGATGTGATAAATGAAAATTTCCACTAAATTAATTTAACACCTGGGTGGATTGGGTCGATCGAGGAGGTTTCAAGTTGAGTGGCTTCTCAGGGCCAAGTTTCATGGTTGTCTTCGCCCAAGATAGTTTCCACTTACTTGGGGCCATGATATGCGGTGTTAACCTGAGTTGCTCACTTGTGGTAGGCCACCCAGGGCTATGAGATTTAAGTTTACACTGAGTCTAGTTGCTTATCGTGCAACCATTGGTCAATATGGGCTCTGTCTTGACGGAGTAAGTTGATGTGGACCTGGGTCAAGAGATTGATGGTGGTAGAGTTGATAGGACGGTGGTAATCTCTTAGTATGATCATGGGAAAGCAACTTCTGAAAAGTCTCGTCTTGATCTTCTCCTTTTCCTTCTCACTAAAGGAGTGTAGAGGATAGTTTGGGTTGATTAAGTCTAATGGTGAAAGTGCACACACTCTCGAGAGTTAAAACCTAAGATCTTAGCCGTGTCCCCAGCATCGGACAATTTGAGTAACTACACAAGGTTGTGTTCTGAAAATCTCTTCATCCCAATTTCTTAATAAAACTTTGATGGGTGAACATGGGTAGGAGACATGGACTTGTCTCGAGATGTCTCTTAAAGAGAAGATATTGATTTAAAAGTTGTTTATCAAAATTAGGAGAAAACTTGCTTTGCGCAATAGCCTTGAGCCCCTCGGAGAGATTCCTATTGTACGTAAATAAGTGATGGACGATCGAGAGCCCCACCAGCCAAATAAGCATATAGATATAGCTTACTAGAATATTAGAAATTAAAGTCACTTGCCACCACAATTCAATTGTGCTGACCCTTTATAGCTGGGCTGCAACTAAACCTTAAAGATTGACAGACGACGAGTGAGCATACGATAGGATTTCGAGTCTACAACCAACATGCTATGCCTATGGCACATGAAGATGATGAGGCTCATTGTATCTACTGTTTTCCGCTGCTGCTCTTTGAATTTTGCTAGCCTTTTCAGGTTATGCAAGTTGTAAGAGATATTTGTAACACTGGATCATGCGATTTAATAAAGTATTTGACACTTTTGCATGATATACATCTTAAACTGTGGTGCTAGCATTTGATCCAGGGACTAGCACATTAACACAGGGACTTCCACCTTATAATAAAAGGTGAGGTCACTATACCTCCTCTTGGTACAGTGCTTTTCTCTTCCTCGGATTGACTGTAGAAGACTACCATAGAATAGTGATGTGTCGTTCCGAGATGATTGAGTGCTCTACTTGTATGCTTGCAGGGTTACTGTGCAATTTGGTTAATTGCCTGGAGCACCTGGATATCCGCTGGTGGAGCTGTTGCGATGGGACATGACCTGGGCGAGAGGGTGAGAACTCTTGCTATTGTTGAACTGTTCTTGGAGATCGGGATGCTCCTGTAGTGAACATGTTGTGAGATCTTTTGTGTGAACTGGGTGAGTAGTAATGCTACTCCTAAACTAAATTGGTGCTGCTCTTTCCTATACTAAACTGTTGTTGCTCTTCCCTATAATGAGCTGATCCACCTGGGTGCTCTTGATAGGACCTGGGTGAGGCCCAACTGAGCAAGGATCAGGACCTAGCCGAGGCAGCACCAGGACCATCGGGAGCAATATATAGTTATAGTGTTCGCATTGGCAATTTTGTCTTTGTAATAGACTAATTTTGTGTTATTTAATGAAGTACATTTGTTCTATTCTGATTGAATGTGTATGTATGTTATTTTAAAATGTGTGTAACGGAAAATCATCTGGGAAATATTTAAATATCTGATGTGTGGGACCATTCTATAAAACGATGCCAAGTGGTACCTATGTTTGGTGGGCCAAATCTAAATGAAATGGCAGAAATTAAGAAATTAATTCCCGGTAAAATGGCCCCAGCCTAAAAATAAGAAAGGCCAAGATGTTGGGCTTGGCCCATGTAACCCACCAGAATTGAGTAGAAAAAATATATAAAAAAGCTGAATTGTTGGGCTTGGTCCATGTAGATGGCTTAGCTGGACTGGGCTGAATCTGGTCTGTGACCATCTCATTTGGTCACATATTTGTCACGTCAGATTTGTCACTTTGGATCTGATGTGGCAGGACCGGATTGGCCGTGACCAAAATTTTGGTCATAAAATCTGTGACCTTTTGTTTTGGTCATATACCTTTATGACCAATATCAAAAAAAGGTCACAGTGGCTCCTTAGTGACCCTCGTAACGCGACCAAGTGTTTTTGGTCACAAAAAGGTCACAAATTAGCCTTTCGCATCTGGAAAGAGGACACCCACTACAACTTATTATCTTAGGGGCTTAAAACATGTGACCATTCAGTGACCAATATGGAGGGTCATAGAGTAGCATATTTCTTTTAGTGACCACCTGGTTGCGCGGCAAGCCCCTGGCTGCGCCACCACATGGTGTGGCCGCCTCGGTCAAGTACTCGCGCCCCCCCTCTCGGATATAAGGTGCTCCTGACCTAAAAACAGAGCCCCCCGGATCACTTTTCCCAGAAACATCTCCGTGAGCCGCCGCCACATCGAAACCCAATTCGGGGACCAGAAGTCTCTGTTCCGGCATCCTGTCGGGATGGGGAATCGAAAAAGATCATCGCCATCGTCATCGCCACCACCTCTCCATCAACCATCCATGATTCCCCCATCCATGTGTGAGTAATCCACCGATGTAGGCTCAAGGGGGTGGTAGGGATTGGATGAGATCGTTCATGTAATAGCTGTAATATCATTAGGGCATGGTGCCTAGTATCCGTTATCAGTGTTTTACGTCATTGTTGTAACTTGTTATGCTTAATGCTTGACACTAGGGCCCGAGTGTCATGATTTCAGATCTGAACATGTTATTGTATCATGAAAATAATTATTGTTTTGGATCATATCTGCAAGTTGTATTACACATGTCATTGTCCGGAACCCTAGGTCCCAAAGTGAAAATAATTGGGATAGCCTCGGGGAAAGACTGTGATGTGAGGATCACATGTGTTCACGAAGTATTAATGCTTTGCTCCGGTACTCTATTAAAAGGAGTACCTTAATTACCAATAGATTCCCTTGGCCCCGCTGCAAACGGGCTGGTAGGACAAAAGATGATGTGCAAGTTTCTCATTGTGAGCACGCACAACTAAATTGGAACACATGCCTATGATTATTAAATACTTGGATGCTTCATCTTATTTATCTGCAAATGCCTATGTCTTGATATTATATTAACTATCTTATCCATACAACGCCCGTACATATGTCCCTGTGCCTACAGTATTTTCATCCTGCTGTCTACTATAATCACTACTGCTGTTTTCATTCTACTGCTGATGTTATTTCACTACTATCACTACTATAAAACTGTTGCTACTGATAATTTGTCTTGAGCAAGTCTATTCACAGGTGCAGCTGAATTGACAATTCATCTGTTAAGGCGTATAAATATTCTTTAGCACCCCTTGTGTCGAATCAATAAATTTGGGTTTTACTTCCCTCGAAGACTGTTGCGATCCCCTGTACTTGTGGGTCATCACCTGCACACAACACAATCAAGATACTTTGCCCCAACTTAACAGTGAGGTTGTCAATCTCACTGGCTTGCTGTAACAAAGGATTAAACGTATGTATCGAAAATGATGTTTGTTTGCAGAGAATGAAGTAACAGGATTGCAGTAGATTAGGATTGCAGTAGATTGTATTATCAATGTAAAGAAAAGGACCGGGTACACAGTTCACTAGTCGTGTCTCTCCATAAAAAAATAATAACATACATGCGGCTAAACAAATTACAGCTGGGCAATTGACAGAATAAAGAACTGCATAACAATGCATATACAAGTCATGATGTATAGTGTGAGATTCATTTGGGCATTACAACATGATACATAGACCGTCATCCAACTGCATCTATGACTAATAATCCACCTTCAGGATAGCATCCACAACACCATTCAGTATTAAGTTGCAAGCAACAGATTATTGCATTAATTAAAGTGTGTAATGTAAGTATCACAAATATATTTAGATAAAGAACTATTGTTTTAACCCTAGTAGCAACAGTACATCTACAATCTTAGAGATTGCTGTCACTTTGATACGTTTCAAACGTATCCATAATTTATGTTGTTCCATGCTTATATTATACCAATTATCATATGTTTTATGTACACTTTATATCATATTATGACACTTATTGTACTAACCTATTAATGGTTGGAAAACTGCACAATGTTCTTTTTTTACTCCTTGATGTGTAGAAATTATCAAGAATATAAGAGTAAACGTTTGGAGTCGAATTGGGATTTTCCAGAAATCTGTCTGAAAACTATTTTCGCAGATTGTCACGTTTGGACCTGAAGACGACGTTAAATGGAAATCAAAATTGTTACAAAGTTGTAGGAAATTTTCTCCTAATCGAGCTGGACTTAAAATGTGGCCCAATCCGAATCCGTATGCTCCAGATATGCCCGTTTTGGTGGAGCCTAAGAGGGGCTGACGGAAATCCGATGGAAATCCGAGAGTCCATATAAGGGAGTGAACCCTAACTCGTGAAAAAGCCCCAAGACCACGAATTTTCCTCCCCCCAAGCAGCCGTCTTGGGGAGGAGAACCTCCTCAACACCATCCCCATCACCAAGGGTGGTCGTGGCCTCCAAGGGCCGCCGCCGACGCGTCAAGGGCTGCCGCCGCCACGCCGAGGGCTGCCTCCGTCACCGCTGCCGAGGGCCTCCGGCGCCGTGCCTCCACGGGCTGCCGCCGCCGCCACTCCTCGCCGCCGCGCCGTGGCTGCTGCGGGCTGCCATCTCCACTCCGGGCTGCACCTCTCTATCAAGCTCCTCATCACCATGACTATGCGTGAGTAGTTCTCCCCCTGGGCTGCGGGCTCTAACGGTAGCTATGTGGTTTATCTCTCTCTCCCATGGTGTGATCTTTATGTGATCACGAGCTTTGTAATCTAGTTGAATATGTGATGTTACGCTGTATCTATTATGCACTCTAGAGGTTACTTTAATATCAACTCCGGTGTTATTCATGGTTGTGAAGGTGACAGTGAGCGCACCGTGTCTGACTCCTTTATGACGTTGTGGTGTGTGTTTACTCATACTTTGAGTTTGCTGTTATAGCCCTACGCAATGAATGGTGTTTATCATCCAACAAGAGAGTGTTTGATAGTAGTATTTATTATTCAGCTTTGATGTCATTGTTGAGAATGTCCACTAGTGAAAGTACGATCTCTATGCCTTGTTTCTAAGCATTAAAACATCGTTTACAACAAGTTCTGCTGCATGTTTGCTTGCTGCCATTTTTATTTCAGATTGCAATTACTACTTATAATCATCCTTATTACTTATATTTCACTGTCTCTTCGCCGAACTAGTGCACCTATACATCTGACAAGTGTATTGGGTGTGTTGGGGACACAAGAGACTTCTTGTATCTTAATTGTAGGTTGCTTGAGAGTGATATCTTTGACCTCTACCTCACTGAGTTCGATATACCTTGGGTGATTCACTTAAGGGAAACTTGCTGCTGTTCTACAAACCTCTGCTCTTGGAGGCCCAACACTGTCTACGAGAATAGAAGCGTGCGTAGACATCAAGCTATTTTCTGGCGCCGTTGCTCGGGAGGTAATCGTTGGAAGGTATCTCCTGTAGATCCTGTAGTTAATATTTTTGTTTCTTGTTTTTATTTTCACTAGTTAGGCCTAATGGAAAAGAACAAAAAAATTAGAGAGCTCTATGAAATTTATCTTGAGTTAGGACATGATGTGTTAGAAGAGAAAATTAAAAAACCTATGCAAGTTTGTTTGCATAATAGTGGTAGTAGTGTTATTAGTATAAATTCTTTGAACACCATTATTGCTAATGCTATGGAAAAGTCTAAGCTTGGGGAAGCCATTGTTGATGAATGTGTTATTTTTAGTCCCCAAAGCTTTGAGGAGAAAATTTTGTTTGATGATACTTTGCCTCCAATATATGATAATTATAATCATTGTGATATTTTCAGTCCACCTACTATTGAGGATATGGTTTATGTTGATTATGATATGCCTCCTATATATTATGTTTACAATGATGGATATGATATTTTCAGTCCATCTACTATTGAGGATAAAACTAATTATGATTATTCTATGCCTCCAATTTATGATGATTACAATGATGGATGTGATAGTTTTACTCCCACTGTTATTAATAAAATTGATTATGCTTATGTGGAGAGTAATAATATTATTATGCTTATGGATCATGATAAGAATGCTTTAGGTGATAGCTATATTGTTGAATCTATTCAGAATGCCGCAGAAAATTATTTTGAGAGAGGAAAGTATGGTTATAGAGATCTTCGTGTTACTAAATTTCTTCTCTTTATGATGAATGTTGTGAGCTTTCTCTTTATTTGCTTTTATTTGCTGGGTACTTTAAGACCTACTGGTCCTTATGAGAGAAGGAGACATGACTTCATATATCACAATAATATTAAGTCTCCTCTCTTTATGTTAAATTTTTTGAAGTTGCACTTGTTTTGCCTTCCTATGCTAGTCACTTTGTGCCTTATTAATTTGTTTTCTTACAAGATTCCTTTGCATAGGAAGTGCGCTATATTTAAATATGTTTTATATATGCTTCTTGATGCTCTCTTTTATGTTTCAACTCTCATCTTTATGTGAGCATCATAAATATCACTATGCCTAGCTAAAATGCTTTAAAGAAAAGCACTTATGGGAGACAACCCACGTTTTTATTTCTGTTATTTTATTTTTTTGTGTCAAGGAACATGTCTACCTCTGTGGCAATACTTTGTATCTTTATTTTATCGCATTGTTGTGTCAAGTAAAGCCTCTAGTAGGAAGTTGATGCTAGATTTGGATTCATGCACGGGAACAGTTTTCTGCTGTCCACCATTTAAATCGTAAGAATTCACATAAAAATAAAAATGACCTGGGATTATTTGTGCATGATCCTCTGATATTTATGCAACTTTCATTAGTTTTGAGTTTTCTGATTTGAGCAAGTTAAGTGCCCCAAAAAAATTCGTCTTTACGGACTGTTCTGTTTTTGACACATTCTGTCATTTATTTTGCATTGCTCCTTTTGCTGTTTTTGAATGGATGTTTTTGTTCCATAAAATACCAATGGCTGTAGCTAATGTCCAGTAGCATGTGTAATGGTTTTTTCCATGCAGAATATGAGAATTTTTTATTATGCACTAACCCTCTAATGAAGTATACTTTGAGTTTGATGTGGAGGAAGTTTTCAAGGATCAAGAGAGAAGGATGATATGATGTGATCAAGAAGATGAAAGAGCCTAAGCTTGGGGATGCCCCTGTGGGTCACCCAAGCATATTTCAAGAAGACTCAAGCGTCTAAGCTTGGGGATGCCTTGGGCATCCCCTTCTTAATCAACAAACTATCAGGTACTCTCTAGTGAAACTATATTTTAATTCCGACACATCTTATGTGCTTTACTTGAAGCGTCTATTTGTTTTTGTTATTTTCATTCTCTGAATAAAATGGATCCTACCATTCCTTTGTTGGATAGAGACACACTCCGTTTTTCTTATGAATACTCGTATTCTTCACTTATATTGGTTGAGTATTCTTCTATGTTACTTCAATACTATTAGCTCTTGTTTTTCATGCATCTCTTGTTAGAGTTGTTGGTTTTCTTATATTATACTCTCATATCTCATTGATAAATACTTGGAGAATTTATTTTTAGATAAGTTCATTGGTGTTTGGTTAAGAACAGAAAATGTTAAATGTGGTAGATGGTACGATGAAATGGTACCTAATCTTGTAGATCATTAAATTGTGTCAGTTGAATCATTGATGTTGTTTTGAGATATTAATATGCTTAAAGGTAAACATGATGGTTTAGTAAAATGGAATGATTAATGGTTGGTCTAGAAAACTTGAAGTTGTGCCACACTTAAATATCCAGTTGATAGCATAATGGTATATGACTTCTAATGTTAAAAACAACCGTAATGACTTTGTGTTATGCACTACGGTCGGGGTCCGAACAGTGACTTGTTCATTTGCCACAGTCCCTCATGTAGTGATTTTCATTATGCCTTGTAAGATCATATTTCTAGTTGGAATCTTTTTGCTTGTGAGTTCTAAGCTGCGGTTTTCATGGCACTTCCACCACCATATTTGCTAGCCTCTTCGGTACTTTGCATTGCCCTTTCTCAGCATACTTTGCGGGTACATCCAAAACTCGTGGGAGATCGTCATCATGTTCTCCTACACATAAGCCAAATATCTTCCTCAAAACATCCACCATACCTACCTACTACAGCATTTCCATAGCTGTTCCGAGATATTGCCATGCAACTTTCATCTTACATTACATGACTTGTTGTCATTTATCATTTATATATTGCCTTGCATGATTCTTTACAGCTGATGTGTGGTTTTACCCATGTTACGCTAGATCATTGCATATCCTGCTACATTGGCAGAGGCACTGTTTCATACACTATGTTTTATTCCTTATGAGTCACTTGTATCAAAAGTGTGTTGTGATATTAGAATGTTTGCCCCTAAAATTGAAAAGAGCCATGGAGAGGGACGAAAAGAGAAACAAAAAAAGAAAATAAAATTAGAAAAAAGAGAAAAAGAAAAAAAGAGAAAGAAAGAATAATAAAAAGGAGGCAACATTACTACTCTTTATCCGGACTTGTGCTCATGTCATAGCACCTATAGTATTCATAGTCATCATATGTGCTCATGTTTAGCACCTTTACTCCATATGAGAGAGTTTTCATGTTTTACTTGCATAACTATGAGGGGGAACTTTACATTATAGAACTTGGCTTGTATATTCCAATGATGAGCCTCCTCAAAAGTGCTCTAGGTCTTCATGAGCAAGCAAGTTGGATGCACCCCCACTAGTTCTATTGGAGAGCTTTCATACACTTATAGCTCTATGTGCATCCGTTGTGTGGCAATCACTACTCCTTGCATAGATTCGATTATAAGACTTCCTCTTGTCTAATGATCACTTTCAACTGTGTGAGACTTTCTTCCGTTGGCCTTCCAACCCCCCCTTAACATTCTTTTAGCCACAACATCCTGGTGCCAGGAACCAACGCTGAACGCTTGCTTGTTTTTAGGTGAACAAATAGAGAGATGATTTTCTACGTGCATATTGTTATTACTTGACTTGATACTTTCACAAAGTTGTCATGAGTTTTGGATGCATTAGATGATTATATTGTTGGTCTTGAAGTTTAAATCATCTTTAATATCTACTTTGCACTGTTGATTGTTCTCTAGTATTGATTCATTGAAAGTTTTACTTTGTTCTTCCTACATGTTTACTCATTACTCATTAGATATCAATATAAACTACAGATTTTATTCATTTCATCCCAATTTACATGCATTACATTATTATAAGATCAAGATTGTGTGAAGCATGTCACTACAGAAATTATTTGTTTTTATTGTTTTATCTACTCGGGACGAGTAGAACTAAGCTTGGGTATGCTTGATACGTCTCAAACGTATCCATAATTTATGTTGTTCCTTGCTTATATTATAACAATTATCACATGTTTTATATACACTTTATATCATATTATGACACTTATTGTACTAACCTATTAATGGTTGCAAAAGTGCACAATGTTCTTTTTTTACTCCTTGAAGTGTAGAAATTATCAAGAATACAAGAGTAAACGTTTTTGGGGTCGAATTGGGTTTTTTCAGAAATCTGTCTGAAAACTATTTTCGAAGATAGTCACGTTTGGACCTGAAGACAACGTCAAATGGAAATCAAAATTGTTACATAGTTGTGGAAATTTTCTCCTAATCGACCTGGACTTAAAATTGGGCCCAATCCGAGTCCGTATGCTCCAGTTATGCCCGTTTTGGTGGAACCCTAGCTCGTGGAAAAGCCCCAAGACCACGAATTTTCCTCCCCCCAAGCAGTCGTCTTGGGGAGGAGAACCTGATCAACACCATTCCCATCACCAAGGGTGGCCGTGGCCTCCAAGGGCTGCCGCCGCGTCAAGGGCTACCGCCGCCGTCGTGCTGCCGCCGCCGGGCTGTCGCCGCCGCCGCGCCGAGGGTTGCCTCCGTCGCCGCCGCCGAGGGCCGCCGTGCCTCCACGGGCTGCCGCCGCCGCCACTCCTCGCCACCGCGCCGTGGCTGCTGCGGGCTGCCATCTCCACTCCGGGCTGCACCTCTCCATCAAGCTCCTCATCACCATGACCATGCGTGAGTAGTTCTCCCCCGGGGCTGCGGGCTCTACCGGTAGCTATGTGGTTTATCTCTCTCTCCCATGGTGTGATCTTTATGTGATCATGAGCTTTGTAATCTAGTTGAATATATGATGTTACTCTTTATCTATTATGCACTCTAGAGGTTACTTTAATATGAACTCCGGTGTTATTCACGGTTGTGAAGGTGACAATGAGCGCACCGTGTGTGACTCCTTAATGACGTTGTGGTGTGTGTTTACTCATACTTTGAGTTTGCTGTTATAGCCCTACGCAATGAATGGTGTTTATCATCCAACAAGAGAGTGTTTAAGAGTAGTATTTATTATTCAGCTTTGATGTCATTTTTGAGAATGTCCACTAGTGAAAGTACGATCCCTAGGCCTTGTTTCCAAGCATTAAAACACCGTTTACAACAAGTTCTGTTGCATGTTTGTTTGCTGCCATTTTTATTTCAGAGTGCAATTACTACTTATAATCATCCTTATTACTTGTATTTCACAGTCTCTTCGCCGAACTAGTGCACCTATACATCTGACAAGTGTATTGGGTGTGTTGGGGACACAAGAGACTTCTTGTATCTTAATTGCAGGGTTGCTTGAGAGGGATATCTTTGACCTCTACCTCCCTGAGTTTGATATACCTTGGATGATTCACTTAAGGGAAACTTGCTGTTGTTCTACAAACATCTGCTCTTGGAGGCCCAACACTATCTACGAGAATAGAAGCGTGCGTAGACATCACACTCCCCCGGATTAAATAGAGACATGAACCCACTATCGAGCATAAATACCCCCTCTTGGAGTCACAAGCATCTACTTGGCCAAAGCATCTACTAATAACGGAGAGCATGCAAGATCATAAATAACACACTCACAAGATATATTATGAAACAAATGACATAGTACTCAATTATTCATCGGATCCCAGCAAACACAACTTGTACCATTACATAAAGATTATCTTGATCATGATAGGCAGCTCACAAAATCTAAACATGATGGCACAATAGGAGAAGACAACCATCTAGCTACTGCTATGGACCCGTAGTCCAAGGATGAACTACTCACGCATCAGTACGGAAGCGGGCATGGTGATGTAGAGCCCTCCGGTGATGATTCCCCTCTCCGACAGGGTGCCGGGAAGAGCTTTTGAACCCCCACAAACTAGGGTTGACGGCGGTGGCGGCTCTGGAACGAATCATGGAAAAGTGTTCGGGGCTTAGGTATTATTTCGTTAGGGGGTTTAAGTAGGCGAAAGGGAGAAGGCGGTGGAGGGCTGTGGGCCCCACACCATGTCCAGGCGCGGCCAGGGGGCTGTCGCGCCGCCACATGGTGTGGCTGGCCTGTGGCCCCCCTCCTACTCCTCTTCGGTGTTCTGGATGCTTCCGGGGAAAATAGGAGTATTGGATTTTGTCTCGTCCAATTTCAAGAATATTTCCTTAACAACTTTTCTGAAACAGAAGAAAACAGGGAACTGGCACTGTGGCATCTTGTTAATAGGTTAGTCCCAGAAAATGCACAAAACCCAAATAAACTGTATGTAAAACACATAGCAATTGGTATAATATAAGCATGGAACATAAGAAATTATAGATATCTTGGAGACGTATCAAGCATCCCCAAGCTTAGTTCTACTCGCCCCGAGTAGGTAAAACGATAACAAGAATAATTTCTGAAGTGACATGCTTTCACAAGTAGTAGTTTATATAATAATGTAATGCATGTAAATTGAGATCAAATGAATAAAAGTTGTAGTTTATATTGATATCAAATGAGTAATGAGTAAACAAGTAGGAAGAACAAAGTAAAACTTTCAATGAATCAATATACAGAACAACCAACCGTGCAAAGTAGATATTAAAGATGATTTAAGCTTCAAGAATAATAATATAATAATCTAATGCATCCAACACACATGACAACTTTGTGAAAGGATCAAGTCAAGCAATAACAATATAAATGTAGAAAATCATCTCTCTATTTGTTCACTTAAAACAAGCAAGCGTTCAACGTTGGTTCCTTGCACCAGGATGTTGTGGCTAAAAGAATAATAAGGGGGGTTTGGAAGGCCAACGGAAGAAAGTTTCACAAAGCTGAAAGTGATCATTAGACAAGAGGAAGTCTTATAATCGAAGCTATGCAAGGAGTAGTGATTGCCACACAACGGATGCACATAGAGCTATAAGTGTATTAAAGCTCTCCAATGGAACTAGTGGGGGTGCATCCAAGTTGCTTGCTCATGAAGACCTAGAGCACTTTTGAGGAAGCTCATCATTGGAATATACAAGCCAAGTTCTATAATGTAAAGTTCCCCACATAGTTATATAAGTAAAACATGAAAACTCTCTCATATGGAGTAAAGGTGCTAATCATGAGCACAAATGATGACTATGAATACTATAGGTGCTATAACATGAGCACAAGTGTGAATAAAGAGTAGTAATGTTGCCCCTTTTTATTTTTCTTTCTTTCTTTTTTTTCTATTTTCTAATACTTTTTATGTTTCTCTTTTCGATGGCCTCCATGGCTCTTTTCACTTTTAGGGGCAAACATTCTAATATGACAACACACTTTTGATAAAAGTAACTCATAAGGGATAAAACATAGTGTATGAAACGGTGCCTCTGCCAGTGTAGCAGGATATGCAATGATCTAGCGTAACATGGGTAAAACCACACATCAGCTGTAAAGAATCATGCAAGGCAATATATAAGTGATAAATGACAACAAGTCATGTAATGTAAGATGAAAGTTGCATGGCAATATATCTCGGAACAGCTATGGAAATGCTGTATTAGGTAGGTATGGTGGATGCTTTGAGAAAGATATTTGGCTTATGTGTAGGAGAACATGATGAAGATCTCGCACAAGTTTTGGATGTACCCGTGAAGTATGCACCAACTCTCATTGTGAGAAAGGGCAATGCAAAGTACCAAAGAGGCTAGCAAATATGGTGGTGGAAGTGCCATGAAAACCGCAGCTTAGAACTCACAAGCAAAAAGATTCCAACTAGAAATATGATCTTACAAGGCATACTAAAAATCACTCCACGAGGGACTGTGGCAAATGAACAAGTCACTGTTGGGACCCCGACCGTAGCGCATAACTGATGCACACGGTGGGTGTGTTGTTAGGAGACCCCAAGAGGAAGGTATGAAGTAGTGCAGAAGCAAGTTTTCCCTCAGTTGTGAAACCAAGGTTATCGAACCAATAGGAAATAATGAATTCCCCCGAGGTGTCAACGGCGCCAGAAAAGTCTGCGGCGTAGGTGACATGGAACCTGCACACAACACAATCAAGATACTTTGCCCCAACTTAACGGTGAGGTTGTCAATCTCATCGGCTTGCTGTAACAAAGGATTAAACGTATGTGTGGAAGAAAGATGTTTGTTTGCAAAAAGTAACAAGTTTGCAGTTTGTGGTTTATCAGATTAAAGAGAAGGACCAGGGTCCACAGTTCACTAGTGGTGTCTCTCCATAAATAATAATAACATTCATGCATGTAAACAAATTACACCTGGGCAATTGATAGAATAATGATGAGCAAACCAATGCATATACCAATGTTATGATGTCTAGTGTGAGATTCATTCGGGCATTACAACAATATACATAGACCGTTCCAACCGCATCTATGAATAAAAATCCACCTTCCGGTTAGCGTCCGCACCCCTTTCAGTATTAAGTTGCATGCAACAGATTATCGCCTTAAGCACTGTGTGTAAAGTAAGTAAGTAACATCATCCTTAGACAAAGTACTACTGTTTTATCCCTAGTAGCAACAGTACATCTACAAACTTAGAGCTAGTTGTCACCACCCCAGATTTAATGGAGACATGAACCTACTATCGAGCATAAATACCCCCTCTTGGAGTCACAAGCATCTACTTGGCCAGAGCATACACAAGTAACGGAGAGCATGCAAGATCATTAAATAGCACACACATGATATATTATGAAGCAATAACTTTAGTACTCAATATTCATCGGATCCCAGCAAACACAACATGAAGTATTACATAACGGTGATCTTGATCATGATAGGCAGCTCACAAGATCTAAACATGATAGCACAAGAGGAGAAGACAACCATCTAGCAACTGCTATGGACCCGTAGTCCAAGGGTAGACTACTCACGCATCAGTCCGGAGGCGGTCATGGCGACGTAGAGGCCTCCGGTGACGATTCCCCCTCCCGGCAGGGTGCCGGGGAGTAGTTGTGATCTCTCCCGAATTGGTGTTGACGACGGCGGCGGCTCGGGACCCGTGGAGGAAAATATGAACACCGTGCTATGGTTTTTGGTCTGGGGGGTATATGTAGGCGAAAGGGCAAAGGCGGTGGAGCTCCGTGGGCCCCACACCACCTCCTCGCACGGCCAGGGGGGCTCCCGCGCCTGGGGGTGGTGTGGGCCCCTCGGGCTCCGTCTTCGACTCCTCTTCGGTGCTCTTGAACGTTCCCAAATAAAAACTGACATCTAAAAAGAAATCGTCCAATTCCGAGAATATTTCCTTAAGTACTTTTCTGAAACCAAAAACAGCAGAAAACAGGGAACTGGCACTGTGGCATCTTGTTAATAGGTTAGTCCCATAAAATGCATAAAACTATATAAAATGCATATAAAACATGTAATAACTTGGTATAATATAGCATGGAACATAAGAAATTATAGATACGTTGGAGACGTATCAACATCCCCAAGCTTAGTTCTACTCGTCCCGAGTAGGCAAGAATGATAAAAGAAGAATAATTTCTGAAGTGACATGCTTAAACACAATCTTGATCATAATGTAATGTTAGGCTCATGTTGTGAATGAGGTGACTCAAGGCAATGATCTATAGTTTGCTAACAAATAGACAAGGAGTAAACAACTACATCATATAAGTAAAACTTTTCATGAATAGTACTTTCAAACAAGCATCAAAAAGATTTGCATAAGAGTTAACTCATAAAGCAATATTATCTAAGCAAAAGAGCATTGAAGCAACACAAAGGAAGATATAAGTTTCAGCATTGGCTTTCAACTTTTGAACATGTATATCAAATAGATAGTTGTCAACACAAAGAAATATAACAAGTGCAATAAGTAAGCATATAAGAATTGTTGCACATAGTTGACACAAGTTTTTGCTTCGGGGATAGAAAGAAGCAGGTAAACTGACTCAACATAAAGTAAAAGATAGGCCCTTCGCAGAGGGAAGCAGGGATACAAGCATGTGCTAGAGCTTCTTAGGTTTATAGGTTTTTGAAATCATATAGAGAGCATAAAAGTAAGTTTTGAGCGGTGTTTGTCGTTGTCAACGAATGGTAATGGGCACTCCACCCCCCTTGTCAACCAGACTTTCAAGAGCGGCTCCCATGAAGGACGTTATTTCTACCAGCAAGGTAGATCATCCCTCTTATCTCTTTTGTTTACACATATAGTTAAAAACTGTTGTCATTGCTTGACTGATTGAATCAGGGCAAAAATGTGAAGAGATTGCAGCGGTTAAAGTTGTAATTAGTTGGGACTGGGCACCCCATTTGCCAGCTCTTTTTGCAAAGTTAATGGATAAGCGATGTATATGCCACTAGTCTGGTTGTGAAAGTCTGTCTAAAAGAAAATGACAAGGTTGGTATCCATAACACCACATAATTCCTCATGAGCTAATAAACATTGAAACAAATAAGAGATAATATGTTTTGAATAATAAAAGGTAGAACATGAAGTATTTGCTTGGAACTGCAGGAAAATACCATGTAGTAGGTAGGTATGGTGGACACAAATGGCATAGGTTTTGGCTCAAGGATTATGGATGCACGAGAAGCATTCCCTCTCAGTACAAGGCTTTGGCTAGCAAGGTTGTTCGAAGCAAACACAAGTATAAACTATGACAACAAGACGTATATAAAAACATATTGCAAGCATTATAAAACTCTACATTGTCTTCCTTGTTGTTCAAACACTTTAACTAGAAAATATCTAGACCTTAGAGATACCAAACATGCAAACCAAATTTCAGCAAGTTTTACGGTAGTCCTCACTAATAGTTTTTAACTACATGATGTAAAAGCTTAAACATGATCTACTTGAGAGCTCACAACATACGATCATGTATATCTTTCTTTATACCATTTACCACATTTAGCATTTTCTGTTTCCAACCAAACACCAATCAACTTATCTAAAAGGTAAACTCTCCAAGTATATAACAATGAGATATGAGAGTATGACATGATAAAGCTAACAGATCTAGCAAGAGATGCATGAAAATCAAGAGCTAGAAAGCATTGAAGTAACATAAAAGAATACTCAACAAATATAAGTGAAGAATACAAGTATTCATAAGAAAAAGCGGAGCGTGTCTCTCTCCCATAAAGGAATGCTAGGATCCATTTTATTCAGAGAATGAAAATAACAAAAACAAAAACAAACCGACGCTTCAAGAAAAGCACATAAGAAGTGGCGGAATTAAAATATAGTTTCACTAGAAAGGACCTGATAGTTTGTTGATGAAGAAGGGGATGCCTTGGGCATCCCCAAGCTTTGACGCTTGAGTCTTCTTGAAATATGTTGGGGATGAACCACCGGGATCACCAAGCTTTGGCTTTACTATCCTCTTGTTCACATCATATCATCCTTCTCTCTTGATCCTTGAAAACTTCCTCCACACCAAACTTAGAGTAAACTTCATTAGAGGGTTAGTGCACAAAAAATTATGATATTCTGTAGGAACACAAATGCTACCAATCCTACTGGACATTAGCTACAGCCACTGATACTTCATAGGATAAAAAGATCCAATCAAAATAGCAAAAGAGGCATGGCAAAATAAATGGCAGAATCAGTCAAAAATAGAACAGTCCCTAAAGACGATTTTTTTCAAGGCACTTAACTTGCTCAGATCAGAAAACTCAAAACTAATGAAAGTTGCATATATATCTGAGGATTACGCAAAACAAATCCCAGATCCATCCGATTTTTCTGTAAAGAGTTATGAATTTAACGGTGGACAGCAGAAAACTGTTTCAGCAACGCAATCCAAATTTAGCATGAACTTTCAACTAGAGGCTTATCTTGACACAACAATGTAATAAAGTAAAGATACAAAGGAATTACTAAATAGGTAGGTCAAATACTTGACACAACAAAATAAAATAACAGGAATAAAAAGTGGGTTGTCTCCCATAAGCGCTTTTGTTTAACGTCTTTCAGCTAGGCACAGAAAGTGATATTCAAGTATTATCAAGATCAAGAACAGAAACCCTCTCAACTATGCATTGTATTTTATCTATATAAGGTACAGAGGTTCCTTTTTCATTACCTTTGGGTTTACTACATTCATCAAATGGGTTTTGAGGAACAAACCAATCAAAATTTTCTTCCAAGGCTTCATGCATAGCTACAAGTTTAATAGGTATTGGCACTTTAGTTTTCTCCCCCTTAGTAGGTTCAGTTTTACCCAATTTTTCAAGTGCATTAATAACATCTACACATGAATCCTGCATATCCAAACGATTAAAGACTTTCCTGGCTTCTATAGCAGCATCACCAAATTCATTAAGCAAGGTTTCCGTAATAAAATCTTTCTTTTTAGCATTTTTAACATCATGAAGATTAAGAAACATTTGTTGTATTATAGGATGTAGGTTAACAAACCTAGCCTCTAGCATGTGAACTAAATAAGCTGCAGCAGTTTCATAATTAGGAGCAAGTTCTACTATGGATTTCTTCCTAAGATCCTTATGCTTACTAACATGATTAAAGAATTCTTCAATATTCTCCTTTCCGATTATAGAACCACTACCTACTGACAGGTCTTCCAGGGTGTACTTAGGAAGCAACATTATAGAAAAAGTAAAACTAAAACCGAAATAACCAAATAAACAAAGTAATGCAAGTAACTAATTGTTTTTGTGTTTTTGATATTTAAGAAAACAAGACAATAAAATAAATTGCAAGTAACTAATTTTTTGTATTTTTGATATTAAGCAAACAAGACAATAATAAAAATAAACTAAGGAAGACAATAACAAAATAAAAAGATTGGAAGTGCGAAAACTCCCCTCGTAGAAGAATCTTCAAATCACTGGCAACGAAGTTGATGGAGGAGTGTGAAGGTCTTCAAAGGAACCCTTATTTCCCCGGCAACGGCGCCAGAAAAATAGCTTGATGCACACGGTGGGTGTGTTGCTGGGAGACCCCATGAGGAAGGTATGAAGTAGTGCAGAAGCAAGTTTTCCCTCAGTTGTGAAACCAAGGTTATCGAACCAGTATAATGAATTCCCCTGAGGTGTCAACGGCGCCAGAAAAATCTGCGGCGTAGGTGACGTGAAACCTGCATACAACACAATCAAGATACTTTGCCCCAACTTAACGGTGAGGTTGTCAATCTCACCGGCTTGCTGTAACAAAGGATTAAACGTATGTGTGGAAGAAAGATGTTTGTTTGCAGAAAGTAACAAGTTTGCAGTTTGTGGTTTATCAGATTAAAGAGAAGGACCGGGGTCCGAAGTTTACTAGTGGTGTCTCTCCATAAATAATAATAACATTCATGCGGGTAAACAAATTACAGCTGGGCAATTGATAGAATAATGATGAGCAAACCTTCAGTATCTATGACTAATAATACACCTTCCGGTTAGCGTCCGCACCCCTTTCAGTATTAAGTTGCATGCAACAGATTATCGCCTTAACCACTGTGTGTAAAGTAACTAAGTAACATCATCCTTAGACAAAGTACTACTGTTTTATCCCTAGTAGCAACAATACATCTGCAACCTTAGAGCTAGCTGTCACCACCCCAGATTTAATTGAGACATGAACCTACTATCGAGCATAAATACCCCCTCTTGGAGTCACAATCATCTACTTGGCTAGAGCATACACAAGTAACGGAGAGCATGCAAGATCATTAAATAGCACACACATGATATATTATGAAGCAATAACTTTAGTACTCAATATTCATCGGATCCCAGCAAACACAACATGAAGTATTACATAACGGTGATCTTGATCATGATAGGCAGCTCACAAGATCTAAACATGATAGCACAAGAGGAGAAGACAACCATCTAGCTACTACTATGGACCCGTAGTCCAAGGGTAGACTACTCACGCATCAGTCCGGAGGCGGTCATGGCGACGTAGAGGCCTCCGGTGACGATTCCCCCTCCCGGCAGGGTGCCGGGGAGGAGTTCTGATCTCTCCCGAATTGGTGTTGACGACGGCGGCGGCTCGGGACCCGTGGAGGAAAATATGAACACCGTGCTAGGGTTTTTGGTATGGGGGGGTATATGTAGGCGAAAGGGCGAAGGCGGTGGAGCTCCGTGGGCCCCACACCACCTCCTCGCGCCGCCAGGGAGGCTCCCGCGCCTGGGGGTGGTGTGGGCCCCTCGGGCTCCGTCTTCGACTCCTCTTCGGTGCTCTGGAACGTTCCCAAATAAAAACTGACTTCTAAAAAGAAATCGTCCAATTCCAAGAATATTTCCTTAAGTACTTTTCTGAAACCAAAAACAGCAGAAAACAAGGAACTGGCACTGTGGCATCTTGTTAATAGGTTAGTCTTAGAAAATGCATAAAACTATATAAAATGCATACAAAACATGTAATAACTTGGTATAATATAGCATGGAACATAAGAAATTATAGATACGTTGGAGACGTATCAATAACACAAATTCATTCCGGTTGTTTTTAACATTAGAAGTCATATATCATTATGCTATCAACTGGATATTTAAGTGTGGCACAGCTTCATGTTTTCTAGACCAACCATTAATCATTCCACTTTACCAAACCATCATGTTTACCATTAAGCATATTAATATCTCAAAACAACATCAATGATTCAAGTGACACAATTTAATGATCTACAAGATTATGTATCATTTCATCATACCATCTACCACATTTAACATTTTCTGTTCTTAACCAAACACCAATCAACTTATCTAAAAATAAACTCTCCAAGTATTTAACAATGAGATATGAAGGTATAATATAAGAAAACTAACAGCTCTAACAAGAGATGCATGAAAAACAAGAGCTAATAGTATTGAAGTATCATAGAAGAATACTCGATAAATAATAGTGAAGAATAAGAATATTCATAAGAAAAAGCGGAGCGTTTCTCTCTTCCACAAAGGAATGCTAGGATCCATTTTATTCAGAGAATGAAAATAACAAAAACAAACCGACGCTTCAATTAAAGCACATAAGATGTGTCAGAATTAAAATATAGTTTCACTAGAGAGGACCTGATAGTTTGTTGATGCTTGGGTGACCCACGGGGGCATCCCCAAGCTTAGACTCTTTCATCTTCTTGATCACATCACATCATCCTTCTCTCTTGATCATTGAAAACTTTCTTCACACCAAACTCAAAGTAAACTTTATTAGAGGGTTAGTGTATAATAAAAAATTATCATATTTTTCATGGACAAAACCATTACACATGCTACCGGACATTAGCTACAGCCACTGGTATTTTATGGAACAAAAAGATCCATTAAAAAACAGCAAAAGGTGCAATGCAAAATAAATGGCAGAATCTGTCAAAAACAGAACAGTGCATAAAGACGAATTTTTTCGAGACACTTAACTTTCTCAAATAAGAAAACTCAAAACTAATGAAAGTTGCATACATATCTGAGGATCACGCACAAAAACTCGCAGGTCATTTTAATTTTTCGGTGAATTCTTACGAATTAAACGGTGGGTAGAAGAAAACTGTTCCTGCGCAGGAATCCAAATCTAGCATCAACTTTCTACTAGAGGCTTAACTTGACACAACAATGCAATAAAATAAAGATACAAAGGAATTTATACAGAGGTGAGCATGTTCCTTGAATCAACAAAATAAAATAACAGAAATAAAAATTGGGTTGTCTCCCATAAGCGCTTTTCTTTAACGTCTTTCTGCTAGGCACAGAAAGTGATATTCAAGTAGCATTCAAATAAAGAACGGAAATCCTCTCAACTATGCATTGTATTTTATCTATATAAGGTTCAGAGGTTCCTCTTTCATTACTTTTAGGTTTACTACTTTCATCAATGGGGTTTTGAGGGACAATCAAATGAAAATTTTCTTCCGAAGCTTCATGCATAGCTACAAGTTTAATAGGTATTGGTACTTTAATTTTATCCCCCTTAGTAGGTTCGGTTTTTCCAACTTTTTCAAGTGCATTAATAACATCTACACATGATCCTAGCATATTAAAACGATCGAAGACTTTCCTAGCTTCTATAGCAACATCACCAAATTCTTTAAGCAAGGTTTCCATAATAAAATCTTTCTTTTCAGCATTTTTAATATCATGGAGGTTAAGAAACATTTGTTGCATTATGGGGTGAACGTTAACAAACCTAGCCTCTAATATATGAACTAAAGAAGCTGCAGCAGTTTCATAATTTGGAGCAAGTTTTGCTATGGATTTCTCCTCAAGATTTTCAAGCTTGCTAACATGATTAAAGAATTTTTCAATATTTTCTTTTCCAATTATAGAACCACTACCTACTGACAGGTCTTCCAGGGTGTACTCAGGGAGCAACATTTTAGCAAAAATAGAACAAAACCGAAATAAACAATTTAATGCAAGTAACTAATTTTTTTGTATTTTTGATATTAAGCAAACAAGACTGTAATAAAAATAAACTAAGCTAGACAATAACAAAATAAAAAGATTGGGTGTGAGAGACTCCCCTCGTAGAAGAGCTTAGTTTCCCCGGCAACGGCGCTAGAAAAGAGCTTGATGCACCGGTGTGGTGTTGTTGGGAAACCCCAAGAGGATGGTATGAAATAGTGCAACAGCAAATTTCCCTCAGTTGTGAAACCAAGGTTATCGAACCAGTAGGAAACGAAGATTCTTCTGGAGGTGTCAATGGCGCCAGAAAAGAGCTTGGCGTGTAGCTGACGTGAAACCTGCACACAACACAATCAAGATACTTTGCACCAACTTAATAGTGAGGTTGTCAATCTCACTGGCTTGCTGTAACTAAGGATTAAACGTATGTGTGGAAAATGATGTTTGTTTGCAGAGAATGAAAGTAACAGGATTGCAGTAGACTGTATTATCAATGTAAAGAAAAGGATCAGGGTCCAAAGTTCACTAGTGGTGTCTCTCCATAAATAAATAATAGCGTACATGCGGGTAAACAAATTACAGCTGGGCAATTGACAGAATAAAGAACTGCATAACAATGCATATACAAGTCATGATGTCTAGTGTGAGATTCATTTGGGCATTACAACATGATACATAGACCGTCATCCAACTGCATCTATGACTAATAATCCACCTTCAGGATAGCATCCGCAACACCATTCAGTATTAAGTTGCAAGCAACAGATTATTGCATTAAGTAAAGTGTGTAATGTAAGTAGCACAAATATCCTTAGATAAAGAACTACTGTTTTATCCCTAGTAGCAAGAGTACATCTACAATCTTAGAGGTTGCTGTCACTCCCCCAGATTAAATAGAGACATGAACCCACTATAGAGCATAAATACCCCCTCTTGGAGTCACAAGCATCTACTTGGCCAGAGCATCTACTAGTAACGGAGAGCATACAAGATCATAAATAACGCACTCACAAGATATATTATGAAGCAAATGACATAGTACTCAATTATTCATCGGATCCCAGCAAACACAACATGTAGCATTACATAAAGATGATCTTGATCATGATAGGTAGCTCACAAGATCAAAACATGATGGCACAATAGGAGAAGACAACCATCTAGCTACTGCTATGGACCCGTAGTCCAAGGATAAACTACACACGCATCAGTCCGACAGCGGGCATGGTGATGTAGAGCCCTCCGGTGATGATTCCCCTCTCTGGCACGTGCCGGGAAGAGCTTCTGAACCCCCCCCCCCCCCCCCCGAACTTGGGTTGACGGCGGCGGTGGCTCTGGAACGTATCGTGGAAAAGTATTCGGGGCTTAGGTCTTATTTCGTCGGGGGGTTTAAGCAGGCGAAAGGGCGAAGGCGGTGGAGGGCTGTGGGCCCCACACCATGTCCAGGCGCGGCCAGGGGGGCTGCCACGCCACCACATGGTGTGGCTGGCCTGTGGCACCCCTCCTACCGCTCTTCGGTGTTCTCGATGCTTCCGGGGAAAATAGGAGTATTGGCTTTTGTTTCGTCCAATTCCGAGAATATTTTCTTAACAGCTTTTCTGAAACCAAAAACAGCAGAAAACAGGGAACTGGCACTATGGCATCTTGTTAATAGGTTAGTCCCAGAAAATGCATAAAAACCATATAAAGTGTATATAAAACATGTAGCAATTGGTATAATATAAGCATGGAACATAAGAAATTATAGATACGTTGGAGACGAATCAAAGACCAGAAAAGATATTCGAAGGGAAGATGGGTGAACATTGCAGGCTGCACCTGTTCAAAGGAGATGACGGAAGACTAATCTCTAACCACACCATGGGAAATTGCCGAGAATTCGATCAAATGATGATGAGCTACATGATGAGAAGACAAGCCGCACCCCCAGCTGCGCCACCCGCCTATGTAACAGCACCACCCATGCCACAGCCAGTCGTGGCACTTCCACCACCACCCCTTAATACTGGAAGCCATATGGCAGGAGCCATACACCACATACCGCAAGCACCGGAGGGGCAGTTCCCAAAACCTCAAGGCCAGATGTGCATGATTCAAAAGGGACGTCCCTCCAACATGCAGCAAAAGCTTCACACTCGACACGTTAACATGGCAGTCATGGCACCACTGGCTGTGCCTGACTTCCTGAAAGGATCCGAAACAACTATCACATTCAGTCGAGAGGACCACCCACCGTCCGTTTATCGACCAGGCCATGCTGCCTTGGTACTCGACGCTCAAATTGGTGGATACGCCATGACTAAATTCTTCATGGATGGAGGCAGCCGCATCAACATCATCTTCGCCGACACGCTTCGTAGGATGAACAGGTCAGTCGAGAACTTACCCCAGTCCACAAACACTTTCCATGGTATTGTTCGAAGCAAAGCTGTTCTCCCAGAAGGCACAATACAACTCGACGTCACATTTGGCGATGCAAAGCACTTCAGAACTGAGTCGATGGAGTTCGAGGTGGTCGACTGGAAATCACAATACCATGCTATACTCGGGCGACCTGCGTTTTCTCGATTCATGGCCGTACCGCATTATGCATACCTGAAGTTGAAGCTGCCAGGTCCAAGTGGAGTGATCACAATCAATGGAAACTTTCAAAGATCAGATGCTTGCGACCGTGATTTCAGCAAAATTTCTGAGATGTTCGGTATGGAGCAAACACTCGAAGAGCTCTCGCTCACCAACGATCCAACATACATGCCCGAGCAGAAGAAGCAGGCAGTCGACAAAGCATTTAGCACCACAGACGACACAAGGAAGCACCAGATTCACCCGACTGATTCTGCCAAGACAGTCAAGGTGTCCACAAGCTTGTCCCCCGCATAGGAAAGCGTTCTCGTCGAATTCCTCCATGAGAACTGGGATATGTTTGCATGGTGCGCAGCCGACATGCCAGGCATACCCAGGGAATTCGCCGAGCACTCTCTTCAACTCAGTCCAGGAACAAGGCTAATTAAACAAGCGGTACGTCGTGTATCAGGTCCCAAAAGAGAAGCCATAGAGAAGCATGTAGATAAATTGCTCAAAGCAAACTTTATTCGAGAACTCAAAAAATCAGAGTGGGTGGCCAACCCCGTCATAGTAGAGAAGAAGAAAACAACAGCAACTCGGATGTGCATCGACTTCACTGGGCTCAACAAGTGTTGTCCAAAAGATCATTTTCCACTCCCACGAATCGACCAGATAGTCGACTCCACAGCAGGGTGCGCGCGTCTATCCTTTTTAGATGCATACTCGGGATATCATCAAATACGGATGAAAGTTGAAGACGAGGAAAAAACAGCATTCACAACTCCGATCGGAGTATATTGTTACACAACAATGCCCTTCGGGCTCAAGAACGCAGGTGCTACTTACCAGCGTATGATGCAGAATTGCTTGAAGACACAAATCGGTCAAAATGTCGAAGTTTATGTGGACGACATAGTCGTCAAGTCGAAGGAAGAGGACACACTACTCGTGGATTTGTGAGAGACATTTGAAAACCTTAGAAGGTACAGCATCAAGCTTAACCCAGACAAGTGTAACTTTGGCGTTCCAGCCGGAGAGCTATTGGGATACTTGGTGTCAGCTCGTGGAATCGAAGAAAATTCAGAAAAGATACAAGCCATATTAACCATGCAAAGGCCTACAAAACTCTACGAAGTGCAGCTTTTGACAGGACTAGCAGCAGCGCTCAGTCGTTTCATCAGCAAGCTAGGCGAAAAGGGGTTGGCATTTTATCAACTAATGAAGAAAGCAGATAAATTCGAGTGGACGGACGAAGCTGAAGCGGCCTTCATCGATCTTAAACAAATACTCACAAAACCTCCCATCTTGCCGGCACCCAAAGAAAGAGAGCCTATGCACCTGTATGTTGCAGCCACAAATCGAGTGGTAAGTAGAGTATTGGTAGTCAAACGCATGGAGGAAGGCAAAGCTCAGAGCGTGCAGAGACCAGTCTACTACGTCAGCCAGGTCCTGTCCTTGTCCAAACAAAGGTACCCACACTTAAAAAAACTGGCATATGTCGTCTTCATAACAATAAGGAAGTGGCGACAGTACTTCATAGAGCATCCGATTACGGTAATCAGCAAACCTGCAATTGGAGACATACTCACCAATCCAGACGCAACTGGGTGAGTGGCAAAATGGCTCATCGAGCTCGGTCCACTCGGGATCGCATATGATCACCCGAAGGCCATCAAAGCACAAGTCTTACCTGACTTCACCACAGAGTGGATAGAATCTCAACTGCCGGGAACACCTGATGTGTCCAACTCATGGACAATGTACTTCGATGGTTCCAAGAAAAACGAAGGTGCAGGCGCAGGCGTCGTACTCATATCACCCAAAGGAGACAAGCTCAAATATGTGTTGCAGATGGACTTCGTGAAGCCATCCAACAATGAAGCAAAATACGAAGGCTTGATCCATGGCATGCGAATGGCCAAGGCGTTAGGATGCACTCGACTGATGATATATGGTGACTCAAATCAAGTCGTACAACAAACAATGAAAGCTTGTGATGCCATAGCCGATAACATGATTGCATATCGCGACCTCTACAACACATTAGAAGGCGACTTCGATGGGTGCGAGCTACGACATGTTGGGAGAGAAAGCAACGAGGAAGCGGACATATTAGCCAACATCGGCTCAACTAAGGCACAAGTTCCACCTGGTGTTTTCCTAGAGCGAATCGCACACAGGTCCATCAAGAAGCAATGACCACCGTCAACTTTGACCGACACATCCAAGGGCAAAGTTCCAATCTCAGAGGATCCCCCGGTCGAAGCACTTCTATGCCAAGGCAATAAGGTAACAGTAAGACCAGCATGTACTGAACCTTTCCTGGCATTCATACTCCATGACGAACTACCAGACGGTGCAGCAGAAGATCGACGAGTCACTCGACGCGCCAAAGCATACACCATCATAAACGGTGAACTCTACAAGCAGAGCATCTCAGGTATGTTCCAGAGGTGCGTGGAATTCGAAGATGGCAAAACTATACTTCGTGATATTCATGCAGGAACCTGCGGGCATCACGCCGGCAGTCGATCACTCGTAACCAAAGCCTTCAGAGCAGGGTTTTACTGGCCTACAGCACTCAAGGACGCCGAAGATATAGTCAAAAGGTGCATTTGGTGTCAAAAATTCGCCACCAAACCTCGTGCACCCGCATCGGTGCTCAAAACCATACCATTGGCATGGCCTTTCGCACAATGGGGACTGGATATAGTCGGACCACTAAAAAAGTCATCACATGGAGGACAATATCACTTACTGGTGGCAGTCGACAAGTTCACGAAGTGGATCGAAGAAGTTCAAATCACAAGCTCGACTGCCACTACATCAGTCAATTTTATAAGATCCACTGTCTATCGATTTGGCGTCCCAAAAAGCATTATCACGGACAATGGCACAAACTTCACAGTCGAACAGTTCCGTTCCTTCTGTAAAGAGTGGGACATCACGCTCAACTATGCATCGGTGGCACACCCGCAATCCAATGGACAAGTCGAAAAGACTAATGGTCTCGTCTGTACAGGAATAAAGAAAAGACTGCTGGTACCACTCAAAAGGGCCACAGGTGCTTGTGTTGATGAACTACCCGCAGTACTCTGGAGTTTACGCACAACACCAAATGCTTCGACCCAGTTCACCCCGTTCTTTATGGTCTATGGTGTAGAAGTAGTACTACCACGAGAGGTGAAATTCAGCGCGCCAAGAGTCGAAGCATACAACGAAGATGACGCGAACGAGTCACTCGAAGACTCAGTAGATCTACTCGAAGAAGCATGCAATACGGCCCTTGCTCGCACAGCTGTTTACCAGCAGGATCTCTGAAATCATCACAGTCGACGACTCCACCCCAGGACATTCATGGTGGGCGACTTGGTACTTCGACTGAAGCAGAAGAAGGTGCACAAACTCGCATCACCATGGGAAGGACCCTTCATCATCACGGAAGTCATCGATGGTGGCGCCTATCGACTGAAGAATGCTCATACGGGAGAGTTATCACATAACCCATGGAATGTGGCGCACCTGCGTCGCTTCTATGCCTAGGTCACGTAGTCGATCAATGTAACAGAGCATAAATGTCAAAATGGCCAGCAGGTTTCAGACGCGCTCTTTTCCTTACCAGGTTACCTAAGGGGACTGGAAGGTTTTTAATGAGGCGGCTTGCTGGCCAGTATATGCAATAAAAGAAGATGTTTCTCCATAAATAATTTCGCATACTTTACATTACAGTAAACTCATAACCCACCCAAGCACTCGGGGGCTGGGTCTTGGCCATAATAGCAAAGCTCAGTCACACCCGAATACTCCGGGGCTGGATGTGAAAATCAGATTGATCTCAAAGCATACTTGCATATACAATTTGTCTGCTCACAAGAAGTAGTTTTCATACAACCCACTCAAACAGGCTCGGGCGCTGGATATATACATACTTACATGAATATCTTACTCTACAAACCCGACTCGATAGACTCGAGGGCTGAGTAAATACACAAGTACATATACATTTCACACACGCACCCCACTCGGTGGGCTTGGGGGCTGCACATGATGTCCAAGCACAAAAACCCTACAAATTATGCAGTCTCATCCTTCATGGGCAGATTGGAGCCTACAATCTGGTCATACATACGGTCAACAAGCCTTTTTGCTGAGGCCACAATCCTGTCCAAGTACTTCTGCTCCAGACGCGAGCCAACTGCAGGCGAGGAAAAACGCAAAGTAGGGTGCTTGCTGCGAACGAATCCCATGGCGGCATTAGCTCCAAGCACAACTCTTTGAGTGATCGCCTCCCGGATCGAATCTATCGATTGGAGCAGATCAACCAGTGCATGGATACCTAGCGGCTGCGGCCCGTCAGGAAACAGGTAGTGATTGACACGCATAAACGCCGCCCGGTAGCGCTCGAGTAGGATGGCGCCGCGGAACACCCGATACTTCAGGGTGGCAAGCTTGGTGGCATGGCATCTATCCACCCAAAAGTGTTGAGAACCGGTGGCAATGTCGTCAGTCGCGTGGTCTAAACACTCTTTGACACGTTCCTCTTCTTCTTCAAAATTTTGGGCGAAAACTGCAGGCCAGCAAATATCAAAGAAGATTCATTGAAATATCATAAAGGCACTCGACTGTTAAATACCTTCGAGTTGCCTGTTCGAGTGCTCTACCTCGCCAAGTACATATTCCTCCCGCTGAGTGGCAAAAGCTGGCCTAGTTTTGAGTATTTTCAACACAGTCTAGGCGGCCCTTAACTCCTGTTCCAACTTCACCACCCGATTCTTTGCATAACCCAAAACTTTGGCGTCATTCTTTACCTTGGCAGATATTCGTGTATCTACCCCTGACTGTGACGCCTCAGTCGGGTTAGTATCAACTGGCTGTCAAGAGCATAATCATAAATCTCAGGTACAGGAAGAAGTCAAAGCAAGGTAACAGAAGATAGATGCACAAAAGCAAGTACATTGTGGAGTTCATATCTAAAACAGACGCAAAAGCACACATACTGTGTGAGAGTTATAACTACAAGACCACAAAGTAAGAAAACTAATTATGGGATACAGACTCAGATCTATCTCTACGCGACTTGGGCATAGCGGCAATCGCAGCCACCCTGCGCTCCATAGTGTAGATGCTCACTTTAGGGAGACGTGCAGCGGGTTCGGCTTTACCCTTCAACGATAAGGGCTTCCCGTCTAGTTTCCTAGGGAAGTCAGATAGGGCAGCCTCGTACTCGGCAGTCACGCCGTTACCAAGAAGAAGCTTGAGGGTGGACTCTGAACCGCGTACCGTCAAGTCACGTGCAAACCCAGCCATTGTCGGCGATCCAGGACCCAATATATCAGCAAATCCTTGCGCGGTGGCAGGAACTTCACTCGATGAGAGCACCTCCTTGAAGACAGCGCCAAGAGTTCGAGTGAACGTTTCCAAAGAACCCTTGACGAGCTGGACGACGACACCTAGCTTCTCAATAGCGCGATCGAGTGACAGATTGTCACTAGCCGCACCCTTGGAGGAAGAGGAAGCACCCGATCCTTCACTAATTCAAAGAAGAATATGTGGGGAGTCAGCAAAAGAGATTGCAATGAAAGGCACAAAGCAAGAAAACAAGTCCGCATACCTTCAAGCACATGCGCAAAGCTCGACAGCTGCTTCACGTACTCAAGCTCGCGAGTGGCGACAGGTCGCTAAGTTGGCATCCCAGATCCTTCAGTCGTTGCTCTAGCTCAGTCGCTCGCTTTTCCACGATGCCTTTGTCACCTGAGACGGTCAAGAACTAACTCAGACGCAAGACATCATAAAGCAAAAAAGCAACATACATCAAAAACTAAAATAGGAAGGCTTACGGCTCAGTTCTTCTAGATTGGAGAGGAGAGCAACCCGTTCCTCTTCCGCCTGGACAAAAGCTTTCCCAGCCCCTACAAGGCCGGATACGGCAGGCTGCAAAGGGATGGTCGCCACATATCAGTACAAGGACCAATTCATGAACGGACAAAACACACAGATGTACTTACATGCTCAGTCCACAAAGGAGTCGTAGAGCTGGAAAGATTGGCAGCCGGAGCAGCGGAAGCAGGAGGCATCCCGCCCACATTTGTCACGCCAACCACCACAGTGGTTTCGGCAGTGTCAACATCAGCAATGGGGGAGGCCTCAGTCGTCTCCTCAATGACTGGACGAGTCGGGGCTTGCCCAGCGCTAGTGCTGTCGTAAAAATAGCAACTAGCGTCAGATGAAACAACAAGAAAACAGAAAGCAAAAAAAAAGTCAAATCAAAACACATACCTGTGCTCATCCTCATCTGAGTTGGGATCAACATCAAAGCACGGGCCTCCGAAGCTCGTAAACCCAGTCGAAGGGGGCGGTGAGCGCCGAGCGAGGGGTGAGACACCCTTGCTAGGCGAGGATGTGCCAGAATCCTCCAAATCCTCCCCCCCCCCCCCCCCGCCGCACCTCCCGAGTGGGAGCTCGAAGCTTCTGGACGAGGCAAACGACGACGTTTGGGTACCGGCGCAGCCGCATCATCGCCATCCTTTGGAGCCTGAATCTCCTCTTCGACTTCAGTTTCTTGTGTAGAAGAAGAGTTAGCCAAAGGTGGAGAAGTGGCAGTTTTCTTCCCTTCGTCTAGCAGAGCTACTTCTTCTGCGGGTCGAGACTCAGGGAGGGGAGGAAGAGAAGCAACGGTCGAATGCCCCTAATCATAAACAGCAAGTTCAACATTCAGAAAATGCATATACCTACATAAAAGGATGGTAGCACTCGAAAGAAGATTAAAAATCTAACACATTTACCTCAGGGAGGGCATTCTCCAGGTCATAAGGAGCGACGGTGAAGTTGTAGTTGATCGCTTCGTCGGCCTTGATGCTGGTAACTGACTTCACATGTGAGTCCAAGCTCATTTGGCGACAACTCCACGTCACTCATCCTGGTAGCATCATGTGGGCCTTCATATCGCGACATCGGGTGGGCGCGTTGCTGTAGAGGCCAGACACGACGCTTTGCAAAGGTGCTTATCAGCTGGACACCTCTAACGGTGCCCAGCAGCTTGCTGACCTTGGCCATAAGGGGAGCAGCCTCCTTCTCCTCTTCAGGTGAGAGAGCATTCTCCCACGCTTTTGTCTTCTATGGTGGAGTCCTAGTCGAGAACGTCGGGCGCACATCCTGGTTGACTAGGACATAGAACTAGCTGCCTCTCCATCCTTGCGCGGATTCGACTGCCTTCAAATTGAAGTATTTGCAGTCGCCACATACTTGAATTCCAACGCCGCCAATGGGGTTAACACGCCCACCGCGGCACATATGACGCACCTGGAAGATCGACTTCTAGAGCGCCCAACTCAGGGATGCCCCCAAGAAGCACTCGCACATCATCGTAAAACATGCAATTTGCAAGATACTGTTGGGGGTAAGATCATGAATCTGTACCCCGCTGGACGGCGACACCTAGCTTCTCAATAGCGCGATCGAGTGACAGATTGTCACTAGCCGCTCCCTTGGAGGAAGAGGAAGCACCCGATCCTTCACAAATTCAAAGAAGAATATGTGGGGAGTCAGCAAAAGAGATCGCAATGAAAGGCACAAAGCAAGAAAACAAGTCCGCATACCATCAAGCACATGCGCAAAGCTCGACAGCTGCTTCGCGTACTCAAGCTCGTGAGTGGCGGCCGAGCGCAGAGCGATATCAAGATCCTTTTTTGCCTGCGACTGTTGGTCGCTAAGTTGGCATCCCAGATCCTTCAGTCGTTTCTCTAGCTCAGTCGCTCGCTTCTCCACGATGCCTTTGTCACCTGAGACGGTCAAGAACTAACTCAGACGCAAGACATTATTAAGCAAAAAAGCAACATACATCAAAAACTAAAATAGGAAGGCTTACGGCTCAGTTCTTCAGGATTGGAGCGGAGAGCAACCCGTTCCTCTTCCGCCTAGACAAAAGCTTTGCCAGCCGCTACAAGGCCGGATACGGCAGGCTGCAAAGGGATGGTCGCCACATATCAGTACAAGGACCAATTCATGAACGGACAAAACACACAGATGACTTACATGCTCAGTCCACAATGGAGTCGCAGACATCGAAAGATTGGCAGCCGGAGCAGCGGAAGCAGGAGGCGTCCCACCCACATATGTCACGCCAACCACCAAAGTGGTTTCGGTAGTGTCAACATCAGCAAAGGGGGAGGCCTCAGTCGTCTCCTCAACGACTGGAGGAGTCGGGACTTGCCCAGCGCTAGTGCTGTCGTAAAAATAGCAACTAGCGTCAGATGAAACAACAAGCAAAACAGAAAGCAAAAAACGGAAAGTCAAATCAAAACACATACCTGTGTTTATCCTCATCTGAGCTAGGATCAACATCAAAGCACGGGACTCCGAAGCTCGTAAACCCAGTCGAAGGGGGCGGTGAGCGCCGAGCCAGGGGTGAGACACCCTTGCCAGGCGAGGATGCCCCAGAATCCTCCAAATCTCCCCCCCCCCTCCCCCCCCCCCCCCCCCCCCGCACCTCCCGGGTCGGAGTCGAAGCTTCTGGACGAGGCACACGACAACGTTTGGGTACCGGTGCAGCCGCATCATCGCCATCCTTTGGAGCCTGAATCTCCTCTTCGACTTCAGTTTCTTGTGTAGAAGAAGAGTTAGCCAAAGGTGGAGAAGTGGCAGTTTTCTTCCCTTCGTCTAGCAGAGCTGCTTCTTCTGCGGGTCGAGACTCAGGGAGGGGAGGAAGAGAAGCAATAGTCGAATGCCCCTAATCATAAACAGCAAGTTCAACATTCAGAAAATGCATATACCTACATAAAAGGATGGTAGCACTCGAAAGAAGATTAAAAATCTAGCACATTTACCTCAAAGAGGGCATTCTCCAGGTTATAAGGAGTGACGGTGAAGTTGTAGTTGTTCGCTTCGTCGGCCTTGATGCTGGTAACTGACTTCACATGTGAGTCCAGCTCGTTTGGCGACAACTCCACGTCACTCATCCTGGTAGCATCATGTGGGCCTTCATATCACGACATCGGGTGGGCGCGTTGCTGAACAGGCCACACACGACGCTTCGCTAATGTGCTTATCAGCTGGACACCTCTAACGGTGCCCAGCAGCTTGCTGACCTTGGCCATAAGGGGAGCAGCCTCCTTCTCCTCTTCAGGTGAGAGAGCATGCTCCCACGCTTTTGTCTTCTTTGGTGGAGTCCTAGTCGAGAACGCCGGGCGCACATCCTGGTCGACTAGGACATAGAACCACCTGCCCCTCCATCCTTGCGCGGATTCAACTGCCTTCAAATTGAAGTATTTGCAGTCGCCACATACTTGAATTCCAACGCCGCCAATGGGGTTCACACGCCCACCGTGGCACATATGACGCACCTGGAAGATCGACTTCTAGAGCGCCCAACTCAGGGATACCCCCAAGAAGCACTCGCACATCATCGTAAAACATGCAATGTGCAAGATATTGTTGGGGGTAAGATCATGAATCTGTACCCCGCTGGACGGCGACACCTAGCTTCACAATAGCGTGATCGAGTGACAGATTGTCACTAGCCGCACCCTTGGAGGAAAAGGAAGCACCCGATCCTTCAATAATTCAAAGAAGAATATGTGGGGAGTCAGCAAAAGAGATCGCAATGAAAGGCACAAAGCAAGAAAACAAGTCTGCATACCATCAAGCACATGCGCAAAGCTCGACAGCTGCTTCGCATACTCAAGCTCGTGAGTGGCGGCCGAGCGCAGAGCGATATCAAGATCCTTTTTCGCATGCGACGGCTGGTCGCTAAGTTGGCATCCCAGATCCTTCAGTCGTTGCTCTAGCTCAGTCGCTCGCTTCTCCACGATGCCTTTGTCACCTGAGACGGTCAAGAACTAACTCAGACGCAAGACATTATAAAGCAAAAAAGCAACATACATCAAAAACTA
Source organism: Poa annua (assembly GCA_026929855.1). NCBI lineage: Eukaryota > Viridiplantae > Streptophyta > Magnoliopsida > Poales > Poaceae > Poa > Poa annua. The sequence goes on from CM049428.1 coordinate 50,492,447, forward strand.
AAATAGGAAGGCTTACGGCTCAGTTCTTCAAGATTGGAGCGGAGAGCAACCCGTTCCTCTTCCGCCTGGACAAAAGCTTTGCCAGCCGCTACAAGGCCGGATACGGCAGGCTGCAAAGGGATGGTCGCCACATATCAGTACAAGGACCAATTCATGAACGGACAAAACACACAGATGACTTACATGCTCAGTCCACAATGGAGTCGCAGACATCGAAAGATTGGCAGCCGTAGCAGCGGAAGCAGGAGGCGTCCCACCCACATTTGTCACGCCAACCACCAAAGTGGTTTCGGTAGTGTCAACATCAGCAAAGGGGGAGGCCTCAGTCGTCTCCTCAACGACTGGAGGAGTCGGGACTTGCCCAGCGCTAGTGCTGTTGTAAAAATAGCAACTAGCGTCAGATGAAACAACAAGCAAAACAGAAAGCAAAAAACTGAAAGTCAAATCAAAACACATACCTGTGTTCATCCTCATCTGAGCTAAGATCAACATCAAAGCACGGGACTCTGAAGCTCGTAAACCCAGTCGAAGGGGGCGGTGAGCGCCGAGCCAGGGGTGAGACACCCTTGCCAGGCGAGGAAGCGCTAGAATCCTCCAAATCCTCCCCCCCCCCCCCCCCCCCCCGCGCCCCACACCTCCCGAGTGGGAGCTCCAAGCTTCTGGACGAGGCACACGACGACGTTTGGGTAACGACACAGCCGCATCATCGCCATCCTTTGGAGCCTGAATCTCCTCTTCGACTTCAGTTTCTTGTGTAGAAGAAGAGTTAGCCAAAGGTGGAGAAGTGGCAGTTTCTTCCCTTCGTCTAGCAGAGCTGCTTCTTCTGCGGGTCGAGACTCAGGGAGGGGAGGAAGAGAAGCAATAGTCGAATGCCCCTAATCATAAACAGCAAGTTCAGCATTCAGAAAATGCATATACCTACATAAAAGGATGGTAGCACTCGAAAGAAGATTAAAAATCTAGCACATTTACCTCAGGGAGGGCATTCTCCAGGTTATAAGGAGCGACGGTGAAGTTGTAGTTGTTCGCTTCGTCGGCCTTGATGCTGGTAACTGACTTCACATGTGAGTCCAGCTCGTTTGGCGACAACTCCACGTCACTCATCCTAGTAGCATCATGTGGGCCTTCATATCGCGACATCGGGTGGGCGCGTTGCTGTAGAGGCCACACACGACGCTTCGCGAAGGTGCTTATCAGCTGGACACCTCTAACGGTGCCCAGCAGCTTGCTGACCTTGGCCATAAGGGGAGCAGCCTCCTTCTCCTCTTCAGGTGAGAGAGCATGCTCCCACGCTTTTGTCTTCTGTGGTGGAGTCCCAGTCGAGAACGCCGGGCGCACATCCTGGTCGACTAGGACATAGAACCAGCTGCCCCTCCATCCTTGCGCCGATTCGACTGCCATCAAATTGAAGTATTTGCAGTCGCCACATACTTGAATTCCAACGCCGCCAATGGGGTTCACACGCCCACCGTGGCACATATGACGCACCTGGAAGATCGACTTCTAGAGCGCCCAACTCAGGGATACCCCCAAGAAGCACTCGCACATCATCGTAAAACATGCAATGTGCAAGATATTGTTGGGGGTAAGATCATGAATCTGTACCCCGCTGGACGGCGACACCTAGCTTCACAATAGCGTGATCGAGTGACAGATTGTCACTAGCCGCACCCTTGGAGGAAGAGGAAGCACCCGATCCTTCAATAATTCAAAGAAGAATATGTGGGGAGTCAGCAAAAGAGATCGCAATGAAAGGCACAAAGCAAGAAAACAAGTCTGCATACCATCAAGCACATGCGCAAAGCTCGACAGCTGCTTCGCATACTCAAGCTCGTGAGTGGCGGCCGAGCGCAGAGCGATATCAAGATCCTTTTTCGCATGCGACGGCTGGTCGCTAAGTTGGCATCCCAGATCCTTCAGTCGTTGCTCTAGCTCAGTCGCTCGCTTCTCCACGATGCCTTTGTCACCTGAGACGGTCAAGAACTAACTCAGACGCAAGACATTATAAAGCAAAAAAGCAACATACATCAAAAACTAAAATAGGAAGGCTTACGGCTCAGTTCTTCAAGATTGGAGCGGAGAGCAACCCGTTCCTCTTCCGCCTGGACAAAAGCTTTGCCAGCCGCTACAAGGCCGGATACGGCAGGCTGCAAAGGGATGGTCGCCACATATCAGTACAAGGACCAATTCATGAACGGACAAAACACACAGATGACTTACATGCTCAGTCCACAATGGAGTCGCAGACATCGAAAGATTGGCAGCCGTAGCAGCGGAAGCAGGAGGCGTCCCACCCACATTTGTCACGCCAACCACCAAAGTGGTTTCGGTAGTGTCAACATCAGCAAAGGGGGAGGCCTCAGTCGTCTCCTCAACGACTGGAGGAGTCGGGACTTGCCCAGCGCTAGTGCTGTTGTAAAAATAGCAACTAGCGTCAGATGAAACAACAAGCAAAACAGAAAGCAAAAAACTGAAAGTCAAATCAAAACACATACCTGTGTTCATCCTCATCTGAGCTAAGATCAACATCAAAGCACGGGACTCTGAAGCTCGTAAACCCAGTCGAAGGGGGCGGTGAGCGCCGAGCCAGGGGTGAGACACCCTTGCCAGGCGAGGAAGCGCTAGAATCCTCCAAATCCTCCCCCCCCCCCCCCCCCCCCCCCCCCCCCGCGCCCCACACCTCCCGAGTGGGAGCTCCAAGCTTCTGGACGAGGCACACGACGACGTTTGGGTAACGACACAGCCGCATCATCGCCATCCTTTGGAGCCTGAATCTCCTCTTCGACTTCAGTTTCTTGTGTAGAAGAAGAGTTAGCCAAAGGTGGAGAAGTGGCAGTTTCTTCCCTTCGTCTAGCAGAGCTGCTTCTTCTGCGGGTCGAGACTCAGGGAGGGGAGGAAGAGAAGCAATAGTCGAATGCCCCTAATCATAAACAGCAAGTTCAGCATTCAGAAAATGCATATACCTACATAAAAGGATGGTAGCACTCGAAAGAAGATTAAAAATCTAGCACATTTACCTCAGGGAGGGCATTCTCCAGGTTATAAGGAGCGACGGTGAAGTTGTAGTTGTTCGCTTCGTCGGCCTTGATGCTGGTAACTGACTTCACATGTGAGTCCAGCTCGTTTGGCGACAACTCCACGTCACTCATCCTAGTAGCATCATGTGGGCCTTCATATCGCGACATCGGGTGGGCGCGTTGCTGTAGAGGCCACACACGACGCTTCGCGAAGGTGCTTATCAGCTGGACACCTCTAACGGTGCCCAGCAGCTTGCTGACCTTGGCCATAAGGGGAGCAGCCTCCTTCTCCTCTTCAGGTGAGAGAGCATGCTCCCACGCTTTTGTCTTCTGTGGTGGAGTCCCAGTCGAGAACGCCGGGCGCACATCCTGGTCGACTAGGACATAGAACCAGCTGCCCCTCCATCCTTGCGCCGATTCGACTGCCATCAAATTGAAGTATTTGCAGTCGCCACATACTTGAATTCCAACGCCGCCAATGGGGTTCACACGCCCACCGTGGCACATATGACGCACCTGGAAGATCGACTTCCAGAGCGCCCAACTCAGGGATACCCCCAAGAAGCACTCGCACATCATCATAAAACATGCAATGTGCAAGATACTGTTGGGGGTAAGATCATGAATTTGTACCCCGCTGGACGGCGACACCTAGCTTCTCAATAGCGCGATCGAGTGACAGATTGTCACTAGCCGCACCCTTGGAGGAAGAGGAAGCACCCGATCCTTCACAAATTCAGAGAAGAATATGTGGGGAGTCAGCAAAAGAGATCGCAATGAAAGGCACAAAGCAAGAAAACAAGTCCGCATACCTTCAAGCACATGCGCAAAGCTCGACAGCTGCCTCGCGTACTCAAGCTCGTCAGTGGCGGCCGAGCGCAGAGCGATATCAAGATCCTTTTTCGCCTGCGACTGTTGGTCCCTAAGTTGGCATCCCAGATCCTTCGGTCGTTGCTCTAGCTCAGTCGCCCGCTTCTCCACGATGCCTTTGTCACCTGAGACGGTCAAGAACTAACTCAGACGCAAGACATCATAAAGCAAAAAAGCAACATACATCAAAAACTAAAATAGGAAGGCTTACGGCTCAGTTCTTCAAGATTGGAGCGGAGAGCAACCCGTTCCTCTTCCGCCTAGACAAAAGCTTTGCCAGCCGCTACAAGGCCGGATACGGCAGGCTGCAAAGGGATGGTCGCCACATATCAGTATAAGGACCGATTCATGAACGGACAAAACATAGAGATGTACTTACATGCTCAGTCCACAAAGGAGTCGCAGACATGGAAAGATTGGCATCCGGAGCAGCGGAAGCAGGAGGCGTCCCACCCACATTTGTCACGCCAACCACCAAAGTGGTTTCGGTAGTGTCAAAATCAGCAAAGGGGGAGGCCTCAGTCGTCTCCTCAACGACTGGAGGAGTCGGGACTTGCCCAGCGCTAGTGCTGTCGTAAAAATAGCAACTAGCGTCAGATGAAACAACAAGCAAAACAGAAAGCAAAAAACTGAAAGTCAAATCAAAACACATACCTGTGTTCATCCTCATCTGAGCTAGGATCAACATCAAAGAACGGGCCTCCGAAGCTCGTAAACCCAGTCGAAGGGGGCGGTTAGCGCCGAGCCAGGGGTGAGACACCCTTGCCAGGCGAGGATGCGCCAGAATCCTCCAAATCCTACCCCCCCCCCCCCCCCCCCCCCGCACCTCCCGAGTGGGAGCTCGAAGCTTCTGGATGAGGCACACGACAACGTTTGGGTACCGGTGCAGCCGCATCACCGCCATCCTTTGGAGCCTGAATCTCCTCTTCGACTTCAGTTTCTTATGTAGAAGAAGAGTTAGCCAAAGGTGGAGAAGTGGCAGTTTTCTTCCCTTCGTCTAGCAGAGCTGCTTCTTCAGCGGGTCGAGACTCAGGGAGGGGAGGAAGAGAAGCAATAGTCGAATGCCCCTAATCATAAACAGCAAGTTCAACATTCAGAAAATGCATATACCTACATAAAAGGATGGTAGCACTCGAAAGAAGATTAAAAATCTAACACATTTACCTCAGGGAGGGCATTCTCCAGGTCATAAGGAGCGACGGTGAAGTTGTAGTTGATCGCTTCGTCGGCCTTGATGGTGGTAACTGACTTCACATGTGAGTCCAGCTCGTTTGGCGACAACTCTACGTCACTCATCCTGGTAACATCATGTGGGCCTTCATATCGTGACATCGGGTGGGCGCGTTGCTGTAGAGGCCACACACGACGCTTCGCGAAGGTGCTTATCAGCTGGACACCTCTAACGGTGCCCAGCAGCTTGCTGACCTTGGCCATAAGGGGAGCAGCCTCCTTCTCCTCTTCAGGTGAGAGAGCATGCTCCCACGCTTTTGTCTTCTGTGGTGGAGTCCCAGTCGAGAACGCCGGGTGCACATCCTGGTCCACTAGGACATAGAACCACCTGCCCCTCCATCCTTGCGCGGATTCGACTGCCTTCAAATTGAAGTATTTGCAGTCGCCACATACTTAAATTCCAACGCCGCCAATGGGGTTCACACGCCCACCGCGGCACATATGACGCACCTGGAAGATCGACTTCTAGAGCGCCCAACTCAGGGATACCCGAAGAAGCACTCGCACATCATCATAAAACATGCAATGTGCAAGATACTGTTGGGGGTAAGATCATGAATCTGTACCCCGCTGGACGGCGACACCTACCTTCTCAATAGCGCGATCGAGGGACAGATTGTCACTAGCCGCACCCTTGGAGGAAGAGGAAGCACCCGATCCTTCACAAATTCAAAGAAGAATATGTGGGGAGTCAGCAAAAGAGATCGCAATGAAACGCACAAAGCAAGAAAACAAGTCCGCATACCTTCAAGCACATGCGCAAAGCTCGACGGCTGCTTTGCGTACTCAAGCTCGTGAGTGGCGGCCGAGCGCAGAGCGATATCAAGATCCATTTTCGCCTGCGACTGTTGGTCGCTAAGTTGGCATACCAGATCCTTGGTCGTTGCTCTAGCTCAGTCGCTCGCTTCTCCACGATGCCTTTGTCACCTGAGACGGTCAAGAACTAACTCAGACGCAAGACATCATAAAGCAAAAAAGCAACATACATCAAAAACTAAAATAGGAAGGCTTACGGCTCAGTTCTTCAAGATTGGAGCGGAGAGCAATCCGTTCCTCTTCCGCTTGGACAAAAGCTTTGCCAGCCGCTACAAGGCCGGATACGGCAGGCTGCAAAGGGATGGTCGCCACGTATCAGTACAAGGACCAATTCATGAACGGACAAAACACACAGATGTACTTACATGCTCAGTCCACAAAGGAGTCACAGACATGGAAAGATTGGCAGCCGGAGCAGCGGAAGCAGGAGGCGTCCCACCCACTTTTGTCACGCCGGCTTCGGAGGCAGAGGATGCGGCAGCAGAGCTTTTTCTTTTGGGAGCCATGGCGAAAGGTGGTAGCAGCAGCAGAGGAGGCGAACGCGCGAGGAAGAAGATGAGCAAGAGGCAGAGGAGGCAAATGGCAGGGTACGAATGCAAACGGCGGCGAGATCTATATTTACCGCAGCTCGCGAGGTGATCTTGGTCGTCCGTGCATAATCGCCTAGCCACGTGGCACTCTCGGAGGGCAACCGTCGCAGCCCACGCCGCCCACTACGCACTAAAAACGAGGAGATCATCATCACGCCTGCGGAAATTTCGCCACGTCTAGTCAAATCAAAACTGAACCGGCGTCCTCCATGGTCAAACAAATTGGCACACAGTCACATGTCTTGTCAAAGGCTCCGCATGCACGCCACGGGCGTCACCCATAACGTCATCTATCTGGCAAACCAGTAGAGTACAAAAGTGACAGTCAAACAGTTAGTCGATTGACCAACAATACACATACTTGCAAAAGTCTGTCGACTAGTCAAAATTGCATGTGTCAGGAGCATGGTCGAGTAAACTCCCATCGGGAGCGGGTAAAAATTTCTTCGACTGGCATAAACTAGGAAAAACGAATTTTGAGATTATCCTTCACTACAAGTAATAAAGCACAATCTTGGGGGCTACTCCCATCGGGAGCGCTGTCGCGCACCCGATAGATTCAAAAAGCAAAAGGCGGTTGAATGAAAGACTCAACTCAGTCAAAAGCAAAAACTCAAAAGAATTCCCGAGTTGTGTCAGTCGATGACACTTCGGATGCTGCATGCGTGAAATGCAAAGGTAAGACCCGCCGATCGGTCGAGCTGGGCTGAGGACCACTCCGGCAGTGTTATGTCCTTAAACTTTCCGTGTCAGCAGACGCGGTGGAAATCCCGACGGACGCGTTGGGTAGAAAAGTTAAGACTGCAGAACGATTCAATAAGACCTCAACGGCCTGAGTCGAGTCCGTCCAGTGTGTGCCAGGTTCGAGCCCGGGGACTCGAACTTGATTGAAGGCTAGTAAGGTTTTGCCCAAATGCGCAGTTAACTGTCTCGATTCATCGAGTAAAGCCAGGCCTACTAAGTCATAATCCTTTGTCACAAAGCATAAATCATAGTCGATAGACAAAACATACTACACCAAACATAAGCATAGGACGTGCACTCGCGAGTGAGTCCATGCCTGATTCTCTGATTCAGCCAAGCACTCGGGGGCTAATGACGAGGTTATACCAAACGGGTACCCTGTCGTGTGGGTACCTGGTGCACGTGATGACTAAAGCCCAATTATCAATAGGCTGACGAAGCCCATCAAGGAAGGCCCAAGATGAAGAGTGTTTTCCAAGTTAGGCATAGTCGGTTGTAGTTTCCATATCTGTAATCCTAGTCGGTTACGTACCCAAGACCTGGCTCCCCGAGCAGGGGCGGAGAGGGATTCATTAGTTTGACAACACAAGGGTGTCATGTGGAGAAAGAGAATTGAACTATTCTCCGGGTACTGGTACCGCTTAAGCCCAAGCAGCCACCAAAACCCTAGCGAGATCAAACCCTCCCTGGACCATTGTAATCACCGCATATTTCACAATCTGTACAGACAGGCAGGAAGTAGGGGTGTTACCTCAGTCGAGGGCCCTGAACCTGGGTAACTCCTGCTTGTCAGTCGACGAATCTACTAACACTACGCGTACTCTACCACATAAATCTAACCCTAGGTCCTCGACTATGGGTATTGACGAGATCACCCCTCGTCACATCTACTTCCATAACTTAGACAAAACAATTGCAATCTCAAACATATATCAACTCATAAAAAGATCCACCACAAAGGTATTACATAGATGACCGTAATTATGTTCGGCAGCTCATACAATACTAATTAGTGAAGCTCAAGAGAGAGGAGAGATACACAAGTTACTTCCACAAACTCATAGTCCAGGGGTGGACTACTCCTTCTTCACCATGGAGACGGTGGAGAAGTCATTGAAGAAGATGGAGACCACGCCAGCAGCGCCCCGCCGGAGTTTTCCCCCTCCAATCTGCAGCTCCAGGTCTCTGTTTCGTGGTTTTTTGTTTCTGCGGCGCTCTCCTCCGAAAGCCATCGGGGGAGTATTTTTATAGTCGTTTTTAGGTCAAGACGAAGGCACGGGGACGAAGATCGACGACATCGGAGGCTCAAGGCTCCAGATGGTGGGTCCCACACGGCTAAGGAATCTGGCCGCGTGGGCCACCCCCTTTTGGTCCTCGGGTTTCCACTTTTGTTGATCCTTGGCTCGTACGTTCCCTTCTTTCCAAAAAACGATCCCCGTGAAATCTCATGTCATTTCGACATCGTTTGGGTCCCTGAAACATCAAAATATAGTAAAATAGGGTTTCTGACAGTGCATGGCTAATTCCAGAAAAATAGGGAAACTGTGAAATATTCCCAAAATCAATATAAAACAATAATATAACCCTTATATGATGCCAATATGAATTAAATATAAGTAATACAATGCAAAGTTCATGTATGCATTTTACATGCATCATCCATCCAATCAAAATAGAAGTCAAGTTGAAGCCTAGTAGAGAGAAACCCAAAACACAAAAGTAATAACAACAAAGTCTAACTTTCTTACTATTCTCCGGTACAACATTTCTATCAGGGTATGTGGTGACACGGCCGATTCAGTCTTTGGTTCGATGAAGAGGTTACGCTTTGGCTCATGTGGCATGGGCTAGGTGTTTCGGGCGAAAGCCTTGCACTGATCTTGGGCCGGAGCCGACGATGACAACACCTCTACATGTCACTAGTCATTCCTGAAGGCATCGTCGTGGAACCCCCGACCCTCCCCACACCTCGAAGGCCAAGATTTTTCGGGTGAAAATCCAACTCCATTGGAGAGGGCGGTGGCAGCGTCTACGTCGCTATCTTTTTTAAGGGACCACCTTGAAATGCTTGGTGCTTTATGTGAGCCCTTGTAAAATAGCTTACCGACGAGGTTGGAGAATGCCGGGGTGTCGACCCCGGACGGTGGTTGTGCACCGAGACGACGGCCTTGAAAGACAATTTGTGGCCTTTTTTGTTATGTGGTTTTTTTTGTCTTCTTTTCCGTTCTTCATTTGCCCAAGGACTAACTTGCATGTATTCTACCTACAATCAATCTAAAAGCCAGCAATCTTTCAAAAAAAAAAGTTGGCCCTAGCAGACACGGCCCAAAGTTTTCCACTGCCCGTCCTGCCCCTGGCCGCGTTCTCCCTTCTGAAATCCCCAGCAGACACCTAACCTGAGATTCCAACGACCCTTTGGCTCCTCCACTCGCTTTCTCCCTCTGCTTTTCCAATCACTTTCACCGCCACTACCGCACAACGCCTTTAGCTTTGGTTCTTCCCCCACTCCCCACTTAACTCCTAAGCAAACACTCCTCCTCCCCGCCTATAAATTCAGGCCCTCGTCCAAGCCCCAATTCCCTTTTCCCTCTCTCCACTTCTCCCCTCTCAAGAAGGACTTGGTTTCTTTCTTGCAGCAACATCATTCTGCTCCTGTTCCTGTTGACCTCGCAACTACCCAGCTCCGCCTTTCAAGTTTGAATCCTCTCTGCTTGTCATATAGCCTTGCGACCAACACCTTTAGTTCCCTGTGCCTTGGAGATTCTGTCTGGGAGTATCTCATATCACAGAAGCTCTAGCAGCTAGTCTTTTCCAAGGCAAAACTCTGCCGGAATTTTTGCCACAAAACCTAGCTTTTCAAGGAGACACTCTGCTGAAATTTCCGTTCCAGAACCTCGATATTCAGGTCGTTACGCTGCCGAAATTTCCAGTCGAAAAACCTTGCTCTCCAGGGAGAAACGCTGTCCGATTTCTGAGCACAAAAGCTTGATTTTTCAGGGGAAACTCTGCCGATTTTTTTTCTGTCTTGCTTCACCACCTCTATGCTGATGCTACTCTATCCTCCGTGTTTATGATAACATCCACCGTCCTCGTTCAGTCCTTCTCCGTCGTCTTCCTCTACTGGTTCTACGTCTTCTCATAACTCTAGTTAAGCTGAGAATTCACCTGCTTATAATTCTTGTTAAGATTTATTAGCTTAAGAAACCAAGTAATATTAAGTTAGAATAAAGCTTTGAGGTGCTGTTAAGAAACATGGCCTCTCCTGGCGCGGTGTCTACTGTCACGGCGTCGTCGGCCGGGTCGGGGGCGACACGGGCGCTCATGGAGGAGAGGAAGCGGAAGCGCAAGGAGTCGAACCGGCTGTCAGCCCAGCGGTCGCGCGCGCGGAAGCAGCTGCAGGTGGGCGAGCTGGAGGCTCAGGTGGCCGCGCTGCGCGCCCGCAACGGCGCGATGTCCGCGGCAGCCCACGAGGCCGCGCGCCGGTACGCGGCCGTCGAAGCCGAGAACGAGCTCCTGCGCGCGCGGACGATCGAGCTCACCGCTCGCTGGGAGTCCCTCGCCGAACTGGTCCAGTACATGGACGCGGCCGCCGCCTCCTTCAATCCCTTCGCCGGCGTCGATGGTGCCGTCTTGCCACAGCCGCCGCTCCTGGACACGGCCATGTACTCCAACTACTACTATTAAGATGAGCACATCATGTTGGCTTCTCCTAGATCCGTGTTGTCTATACGTGTTTGTGCGTTCCTAGCGTTATTGGGTGGGCGCAAGGTGTGTCGTCTGACTTTATAGTGTGACATGGACGTCAACGACAACATATGTGGTTAATTGGATGCCCTTGTGGAACAAGCAACTCTATGTGTATCTTTTTTCTTTTAAAGCTGTTGTCACATCTCGGATCGTATCATAGCATATCATATCTCATGGAGAACAAGAACAAACTCTGAGAAAAAGATATATGGATGGACGGCTGCAAGTTGTGTGATAGTCGTACGTGGAAATGCTATGTGTCCTTTTTTGGGAGAGAAGAAACTGCTAGGCATATTACAAAGAGCACTAGTGGAAAACGGAGTTTAGGTTTACCACTTTAGTCCCAAATTAAATTTGGACCGGGACTGAAGGGGTGGAAGCTCGCAGGTGTAATTCACGAACCGGGACTAAAAGATCTCCACAGGCGGTGGCAGGCGTGGGGCCCAGCGCCAGCAACCTTTAGTCCCGGTTCGTGTTATGATTCGGGACTACTACTTCGGCTATATCGCCGCCTTCTTTCCACCCGAGCTCACCATTTTCTCAGCTCAACCCGAGCTCACTATTTTCAACCCCATTTCATCTCCATTTCATCTCCATTTCCTTAAAAAAAGTTCACCATTTGGCAAGATTGAAGGCACCCCACGGTTAGCCGCTTCATCCTCTTTTCGGCATTGCTTATTTAGCTCATTTTGCTCATTTCAATTTTTTTGTGCAGACAAGGTGTTTGATGAAATGACTAAGTTAGGATTTCATTTGTTTCATATGTGCAATTTGTGCTCAAACTAAATAATGATTTATGTGTTTTAGTGTCGTGAGGAGCCTTATCGACGTCGATCGCCCGCGCCGTTCCGTCACCGGCACCACCTCGGTGAGCCTATATCTTATTTTATTTGATTTTTAAAAAAATAACTTTATGGTTTAGATGCATAGTTATTACTTGTATAATTTTCTAACTTGTATTATATGTATAGTGTCATGGTTCTGATATCCGTCCCAGTCGGTCCTCGTCCGGTCTATGATTCGGATGTGGTATATTTTCAAAACTATTTATTTTATTTTATGTTTCTGGCAATTATGGCGACCAACTTGACATAGATTTATTTTTATCTAGGAGGTAGTTGAACCGGAAATTGAACATGACCCTATTGTCGAGTTTTTGGATAAAGAAAACAAAGATTTGAAAGCAAAATTGAAAAGAAGTGAAGATCTTTATCTTCAATGCTTAGAAGATAAGATGAAATTAGAGCTTAAACTTGCCGACGTGGTCGATGGTAACGAGATCAAGATGGATGCAATGCGCTTGAAAATAAAAAGGATTAGAAAATATGCCATTAATCGGGAGACTTGGTATCATTATGATGTGAGTTCACTATTTACCTTAGTTGCGATTTTGATCGCATTTGTTGTTGGATTTAAATTCTTTAGATAATTTTTATATATGTTTCAGTTAATGTATGTTTTATGAGAACTATGTATTACCAGTTGTCACTACTCTACTCTTATTTTAATGGATGACCTTGTATTAATTAATTTTCTCTTACATATTATTCATGACAGTAGTGTAATAATGGGGTTCGATATACTTTTATGTAATACAGATGAACCGACAATGGATGTACGGTGACCGATGTTGTCCTGAGTTCATTGATGGCATGCATAATTTTCTCCATGTGGCTGAGGCAAACAAGCCGAAGAATGGTTTTATTCGTTGTCCATGTAGTGCCTGCAAGAATATGAGTGATCACTCTACCTCAAAAGTCATTCACTCCCACCTCTTGCATAACGGTTTTATGTGTGGTTATTATTGTTGGACCAAACACAGAGAAACAGGGGTTATGATGGAAGAAAATGAACAAGAGGAGGATAATGACAAGTATCCTTGGTTCAGTGATACAACAATGGGAGAAGACGAAAATGAAGAAGATCTCATTATTGATGAGCCTGACGATGATCTTCGTCGGGCCATTCGTGATGCACAAATGGACTGTGAAAGTGAAAACGAAAGGTTGAAGTTGGAGCGTATGTTAGCTGATCACGCCGAATTGTTGTACCCAACTTGTCAAAATGACCAGAAAAAGCTGGGCACCACACTTGAATTGCTGCAATGGAAGGCAGAGAATGGTACTTCTCACAAGGGATTTGAAAATTTGTTGAAAATAGTTAAGAAGATGCTTCCAAAGGATAACGAATTGCCCTCTAGTACGTACGAAGCAAAGAAGGTGGTATGTCCTCTAGGATTAGAGGTGCATAAGATACACGCATGCATTAACGACTGCATCCTCTACCGCGGTGAGCACGAAAAACTGAATGCATGTCCTGTATGTGGTGCTTTGCGGTATAAGATCGGGCGAGATGACCCTGGTGATGTTGAGGGCGAGCCGCGCCCCAGGAAGAGGATTCCTGCAAAGGTGATGTGGTATGCTCCTATAATACCACGGTTGAAACGTTTGTTCAGCAACAAAGAGCATGCCAAGTTGTTGCGATGGCACAAAGAAGATCGTAAAAAAGACTTGATGTTGAGACACCCCGCGGATGGGTCCCAGTGGAGAAAAATTTACAGAGAGTTCCTGACATTTTCAGATGACGCAAGGAACTTAAGATTTGGTCTAAGTACTGATGGCTTTAATCCTTTTGGAGAGAGAGCTCCAGTCACAGCACTTGGCCCGTGACTCTATGTATCTATAACCTTCCTCCTTGGTTGTGCATGAAGCGGAAGTACATTATGATGCCAGTGCTCATTCAAGGCCCGAAGCAACCTGGCAACGACATTGATGTGTACCTCAGGCCATTAGTTGAAGAATTTTTTCAGTTGTGGCGTGAAGAAGGTGTACGTGTGTGGGATGAGCACAAACTGGAGGAATTTGATCTACGAGCTTTGCTTTTTGTAACCATCAATGATTGGCCTGCTCTTGGCAACATATCAGGAAAGTCAAACAAGGGATACAATGCATGCACGCACTGTTTAGCTGAGACTGATAGTATACATTTAGGTAACAAGAATGTGTACCTGGGTCATCGTCGGTTTCTTGTACCCAAGCATCCGTTAAGGAAGAAAGGCAAGCATTACAAATGTGAGGAAGATCATCGGCCGAGGCCTACCCGCCCTTCTAGTTATGTTATACATGATATGGTCAAGGATTTAAGTGTAATATTTGGAAAGGGTCCTGGCGGACTCACTGTTCCGAATGACGCAAACAACCACATACCCATGTGGAAGAAGAAATCTATATTTTGGGAGCTGCCCTATTGGATAATGCTAGAGATTCACTCTGCAATCGACGTGATGCACGTGACAAAGAACATTTGCTGCAACCTGCTAAACTTCTTGGGCGTGTATGGGCAGTTGGTTAAAAAGACGTCTCATTAATGACACCAATGTTGAAGAACAGCTATACTTGTTGGCCACATCACTAGCTTCAACTATATTGACTTTTCAAGGGTACGAGATAAATGGAAATATATTTTACACAGCCAACCAAAATAAAAAGAGCACAAACCAAAACAGTGGAGTCCGCTTTGATGCAACAAACTGCAACGGGACAAAGGACACATATTATGGTTATATAGAGGAGATATGGGAACTTGACTATGTACCTACTTTTAAGGTCCCTTTGTTCAAGTGCAAATGGTTCAACCTACGAGGCGAGGTAGAGGTAGACCCACGATACGGAATGACTAAAGTGGATCTCAAGAATCTTTCGTACGAGAACGAACCATTCGTCCTAGCCAGTGAAGTGGCTCAGGTTTTCTATGTGAAGGACATGTCTACCCTACCGAAAAAAAGAAAAGATAAGCAAGCGAGTACATCACACGATGAGCCAAAGCGCCACATAGTTCTTTCAGGGAAAAGAGTCATTGTGGGAGTGGAGGACAAGACAGACATGTCAGAAGATTACGATAAGTTTCATGACATTCCGCCCTTCAAAGTGAACACTGATCCAAGTATCAAGTTAAATGAAAAAAATTGTCCGTGGTTACGACGCAATCAGAAGAACGAGTAAACACTAGATAGGGATATTATTGTTGATGTGTAATATCTGAATGCTTTGTATCAGAAGAACAAGTGAACTGAAGTATTTTGTAGATGCATGGAACAAAACACACGATTTCACCTGCATACAGCCCAACGGTGGCTCGTGAGTGCATGCATATCAAATGCACCGTTGGGCGTATGCAGGGAATCTGAATGCTTTGTATTCAGTCGATAAACTGAAGTATTATGTAGATAGAACCGTCCGGTGGCAAGACATCTCTGATGATCTACAACCATCCGGCAAGACATCGCTGATGATCTGCAACCGTTTGGAACGGCCGCAGATCATCAGAGACGTCTTGCTGTTGGTTGCCCAAAGATGTCTTCACTGAGTGCTCTCTGCTACCCGCCGAGGGGAGGGGGGCTATATATAGGGTATGTGTGCTTCTTTAGTCCCGGTTGGTAACAAAAACCGGGATCTAACGGCTCACAAGTGCTTGAAAGAAACACACTTCTGATCTAACGGCTCACAAGTGCTTGAAAGAAACACACTACTGATCTAACGGCTCACAAGTGCTTGAAAGAAACACACTACTGATCTAACGACTCACAAGTGCTTGAAAGAAACACACGATCCGTGTGCTTCTTTAGTCCCGGTTGATGGCTCAACCCATGCCAAAGGATTTGATTTTTTGAGATGTTTATCACTTTATTACATTTTTTCTTAAAAACGATCAAAACGGTCGCTATGACTAATCATCGGAAGAGGTGATATTTTCTAGAACTATCAATGTTTTTGTGATATAACCACTAGTTGTGTACCTTAAAATGATTTTTCCAAAAGTTTCATACCAAACTATCAAACAGTTGTAGTTCAAATTTGAATTACTTTCGATAAATCAACATAAACTCAATTAACTAGGGGAAATTAGTTAGAATTCAAAGAAAAAACTCATACCTGGGGATCATCCATCATATGTGCATCACTCTTAGTGAAAATTAGTTGGATGCCATTTGGAGTCATATTTTCTGTACTTCCTTCACAAAAAACCTCATTTTTCCACTTTAAAAAAGGAAAATGATATTTATGAAAATAATTTGAAGAATCCCTTTGTAAAGGTTGTTTAATATACCAATATGCACCTATGTGTGGAGTATGAGATCTTTATCACAAACTATGCCGTGGAAATGACCATAACTTGGTCATTTGTCTTGAAACTTCTAGATGTTCATACATGATAGACCTTTTTGTGAAGACTTTTTTTGCAAAAGTTGGCAAAAATCAAGTTTATCATTTTTAATATCAACTAGTACACATATAAGGATCCCATGCCAAAGGATTTGATTTTTTGAGGTGCTTATCACTTTATTACATTTTTTTCTTAAAAACGATCAAAATGGTCGCTATGACTAATCATCGGAAGAGGTGATATTTTCTAGAACTATCAATGTTTCTGTGATATAACCACTAGTTGTGTACCTAAAAATGATTTTTCCAAAAGTTTCAGACCAAACTATCAAACAGTTGAAGTTCAAATTTGAATTATTTTCGATAAATCAACATAAACTCAATTAACTAGGGGAAATTAGTTATAATTCAAAGAAAAAACTCATACCTGGGGATCATCCATCATATGTGCACCAATCTTAGTGAAAATTAGTTGGATGCCATTTGGAGTCATATTTTCTGTACTTCCTTCACAAAAAACCTCATTTTTTCCACTTAAAAAAAGGAAAATGATATTTATGAAAATAATTTGAAAAATCCCTTTGGCAAGGTTGTTTAATATACCAATATGAACCTATGTGTGGAGTGTGAGATCTTTATCACAAACTATGCCGTGGAAATGACCATAACTTGGTCATTTGTCTTGAAACTTCTAGATGTTCATACATGATAGACCTTTTTGTGAAGACTTTTTTTGCAAAAGTTGGCAAAAATCAAGTTTATCATTTTTCATAGCAACTAGTACAAATATAAGGATCCCATGCCAAAGGATTTGATTTTTTGAGGTGTTTATCACTTTATTACATTTTTTCTTAAAAACGATCAAAACGGTCGCTATGACTAATCATCGGAAGAGGTGATATTTTCTAGAACTATCAATGTTTCTGTGATATAACCACTAGTTGTGTACCTTAAAATGATTTTTCCAAAAGTTTCAGACCAAACTATCAAACAGTTATAGCTCAAATTTGAATTATTTTCGATAAATCAACATAAACTCAATTAACTAGGGGAAATTAGTTAGAATTCATAGAAAAAACTCATACCTGGTGATCATCCATCATATGTGCACCACTCTTAGTAAAAATTAGTTGGATGCCATTTGGAGTCATATTTTCTGTACTTCCTTCACAAAAAACCTCATTTTTTGCACTTAAAAAAAAGAAAATGATATTTATGAAAAGGATTAGAAGAATCCCTTTGGCAAGGTTATTTAATATACCAATATGCACCTATGTGTGGAGTATGAGATCTTTATCGCAAACTATGCCGTGGAAATGACCATAACTTGGTCATTTGTCTTGAAACTTCTAGATGTTCATACACGATAGACCTTTTTGTGAAGACTTTTTTTGCAAAAGTTGGCAAAAATCAAGTTTATCATTTTTCATATCAACTAGTACACATATAAGGATCCCATGCCAAAGGATTTGATTTTTTGAGGTGCTTATCACTTTATTACATTTTTTCTTAAAAACGATCAAAATGGTCGCTATGACTAATCATCGGAAGAGGTGATATTTTCTAAAACTATCAATGTTTCTGTGATATAACCACTAGTTGTGTACCTTAAAATGATTTTTCCAAAAGTTTCAGACCAAACTATCAAACAGTTGTAGTTCAAATTTGAATTACTTTCGATAAATCAACATAAACTTAATTAACTAGGGGAAATTAGTTAGAATTCAAAGAAAAAACTCATACCTGGGTATCATCCATCATATGTGCACCACTCTTAGTGAAAATTAGTTGGATGCCATTTGGAGTCATATTTTCTGTACTTCCTTCACAAAAAACCTCATTTTTTCACTTAAAAAAAGGAAAATGATATTTATGAAAATAATTTGAAGAATCCCTTTGGCAAGGTTGTTTAATATACCAATATGCACCTATGTGTGGAGTGTGAGATCTTTATCACAAAATATGCCGTGGAAATGACCATAACTTGGTCATTTGTCTTGAAACCTCTAGATGTTCATACATGATAGACCTTTTTGTGAAGACTTTTTTTGCAAAAGTTGGCAAAAATCAAGTTTATCATTTTTCATAGCAACTAGTACACATATAAGGATCCCATGCCAAAGGATTTGATTTTTTGAGGTGTTTATCACTTTATTACATTTTTTCTTAAAAACGATCAAAACGGTCGCTATGACTAATCATCGGAAGAGGTGATATTTTCTAGAACTATCAATGTTTCTGTGATATAACCACTAGTTGTGTACCTTAAAATGATTTTTCCAAAAGTTTCAGACCAAACTATCAAACAGTTGTAGTTCAAATTTGAATTATTTTCGATAAATCAACATAAACTCAATTAACTAGGGGAAATTAGTTAGAATTCATAGAAAAAACTCATACCTGGTGATCATCCATCATATGTGCACCACGCTTAGTGAAAATTAGTTGGATGCCATTTGGAGTCATATTTTCTGTACTTCCTTCACAAAAAACCTCATTTTTTGCACTTAAAAAAAAGAAAATGATATTTATGAAAAGGATTAGAAGAATCCCTTTGGCAAGGTTATTTAATATACCAATATGCACCTATTTGTGGAGTATGAGATCTTTATCACAAACTATGCCGTGGAAATGACCATAACTTGGTCATTTGTCTTGAAACTTCTAGATGTTCATACACGATAGACCTTTTTGTGAATACTTTTTTTGCAAAAGTTGGCAAAAATCAAGTTTATCATTTTTCATAGCAACTAGTACATATATAAGGATCCCATGCCAAAGGATTTGATTTTTTGAGGTGTTTATCACTTTATTACATTTTTTCTTAAAAACGATCAAAACGGTCGCTATGACTAATCATCGGAAGAGGTGATATTTTCTACAACTATCAATGTTTCTGTGATATAACCACTAGTTGTGTACCTTAAAATGATTTTTCCAAAAGTTTCAGACCAAACTATCAAACAGTTGTAGTTCAAATTTGAATTACTTTCGATAAATCAACATAAACTCAATTAACTAGGGGAAATTAGTTAGAATTCATAGAAAAAACTCATACGTGGGGATCATACATCATATGTGCACCACTCTTAGTGAAAATTAGTTGGATGCCATTTGGAGTCAAATTTCTGTACTTCCTTCACAAAAAACCTCATTTTTTGCACTTAAAAAAAGGAAAATGATATTTATGAAAAGGATTAGAAGAATCCCTTTGGCAAGGTTGTTTAATATACCAATATGCACCTATGTGTTGAGTATGAGATCTTTATCACAAACTATGCCGTGGAAATGACCATAACTTGGTCATTTGTTTTGAAACTTCTAGATGTTCATACATGATAGACCTTTTTGTGAAGACTTTTTTTGCAAAAGTTGGCAAAAATCAAGTTTATCATTTTTCATAGCAACTAGTACACATATAAGGATCCCATGCCAAAGGATTTGATTTTTTGAGGTGTTTATCCCTTTATTACATTTTTTCTTAAAAACGATCAAAACGGTCGCTATGACTAATCATCGGAAGAGGTGATATTTTCTAGAACTATCAATGTTTCTGTGATATAACCACTAGTTGTGTACCTTAAAATGATTTTTCCAAAAGTTTCAGACCAAACTATCAAACAGTTGTAGTTCAAATTTGAATTATTTTCGATAAATCAACATAAACTCAATTAACTAGGGGAAATTAGTTAGAATTCATAGAAAAAACTCATACCTGGTGATCATCCATCATATGTGCACCACGCTTAGTGAAAATTAGTTGGATGCCATTTGGAGTCATATTTTCTGTACTTCCTTCACAAAAAACCTCATTTTTTGCACTTAAAAAAAAGAAAATGATATTTATGAAAAGGATTAGAAGAATCCCTTTGGCAAGGTTATTTAATATACCAATATGCACCTATTTGTGGAGTATGAGATCTTTATCACAAACTATGCCGTGGAAATGACCATAACTTGGTCATTTGTCTTGAAACTTCTAGATGTTCATACACGATAGACCTTTTTGTGAAGACTTTTTTTGCAAAAGTTGGCAAAAATCAAGTTTATCATTTTTCATATCAACTATTACACATATAAGGATCCCATGCCAAAGGATTTGATTTTTTGAGGTGCTTATCACTTTATTACATTTTTTCTTAAAAACGATCAAAATGGTCGCTATGACTAATCATCGGAAGAGGTGATATTTTCTAAAACTATCAATGTTTCTGTGATATAACCACTAGTTGTGTACCTTAAAATGATTTTTCCAAAAGTTTCAGACCAAACTATCAAACAGTTGTAGTTCAAATTTGAATTACTTTCGATAAATCAACATAAACTTAATTAACTAGGGGAAATTAGTTAGAATTCAAAGAAAAAACTCATACCTGGGTATCATCCATCATATGTGCACCACTCTTAGTGAAAATTAGTTGGATGCCATTTGGAGTCATATTTTCTGTACTTCCTTCACAAAAAACCTCATTTTTTCACTTAAAAAAAGGAAAATGATATTTATGAAAATAATTTGAAGAATCCCTTTGGCAAGGTTGTTTAATATACCAATATGCACCTATGTGTGGAGTGTGAGATCTTTATCACAAAATATGCCGTGGAAATGACCATAACTTGGTCATTTGTCTTGAAACCTCTAGATGTTCATACATGATAGACCTTTTTGTGAAGACTTTTTTTGCAAAAGTTGGCAAAAATCAAGTTTATCATTTTTCATAGCAACTAGTACACATATAAGGATCCCATGCCAAAGGATTTGATTTTTTGAGGTGTTTATCACTTTATTACATTTTTTCTTAAAAACGATCAAAACGGTCGCTATGACTAATCATCGGAAGAGGTGATATTTTCTAGAACTATCAATGTTTCTGTGATATAACCACTAGTTGTGTACCTTAAAATGATTTTTCCAAAAGTTTCAGACCAAACTATCAAACAGTTGTAGTTCAAATTTGAATTATTTTCGATAAATCAACATAAACTCAATTAACTAGGGGAAATTAGTTAGAATTCATAGAAAAAACTCATACCTGGTGATCATCCATCATATGTGCACCACGCTTAGTGAAAATTAGTTGGATGCCATTTGGAGTCATATTTTCTGTACTTCCTTCACAAAAAACCTCATTTTTTGCACTTAAAAAAAAGAAAATGATATTTATGAAAAGGATTAGAAGAATCCCTTTGGCAAGGTTATTTAATATACCAATATGCACCTATTTGTGGAGTATGAGATCTTTATCACAAACTATGCCGTGGAAATGACCATAACTTGGTCATTTGTCTTGAAACTTCTAGATGTTCATACACGATAGACCTTTTTGTGAATACTTTTTTTGCAAAAGTTGGCAAAAATCAAGTTTATCATTTTTCATAGCAACTAGTACATATATAAGGATCCCATGCCAAAGGATTTGATTTTTTGAGGTGTTTATCACTTTATTACATTTTTTCTTAAAAACGATCAAAACGGTCGCTATGACTAATCATCGGAAGAGGTGATATTTTCTACAACTATCAATGTTTCTGTGATATAACCACTAGTTGTGTACCTTAAAATGATTTTTCCAAAAGTTTCAGACCAAACTATCAAACAGTTGTAGTTCAAATTTGAATTACTTTCGATAAATCAACATAAACTCAATTAACTAGGGGAAATTAGTTAGAATTCATAGAAAAAACTCATACGTGGGGATCATACATCATATGTGCACCACTCTTAGTGAAAATTAGTTGGATGCCATTTGGAGTCAAATTTCTGTACTTCCTTCACAAAAAACCTCATTTTTTGCACTTAAAAAAAGGAAAATGATATTTATGAAAAGGATTAGAAGAATCCCTTTGGCAAGGTTGTTTAATATACCAATATGCACCTATGTGTTGAGTATGAGATCTTTATCACAAACTATGCCGTGGAAATGACCATAACTTGGTCATTTGTTTTGAAACTTCTAGATGTTCATACATGATAGACCTTTTTGTGAAGACTTTTTTTGCAAAAGTTGGCAAAAATCAAGTTTATCATTTTTCATAGCAACTAGTACACATATAAGGATCCCATGCCAAAGGATTTGATTTTTTGAGGTGTTTATCCCTTTATTACATTTTTTCTTAAAAACGATCAAAACGGTCGCTATGACTAATCATCGGAAGAGGTGATATTTTCTAGAACTATCAATGTTTCTGTGATATAACCACTAGTTGTGTACCTTAAAATGATTTTTCCAAAAGTTTCAGACCAAACTATCAAACAGTTGTAGTTCAAATTTGAATTATTTTCGATAAATCAACATAAACTCAATTAACTAGGGGAAATTAGTTAGAATTCATAGAAAAAACTCATACCTGGTGATCATCCATCATATGTGCACCACGCTTAGTGAAAATTAGTTGGATGCCATTTGGAGTCATATTTTCTGTACTTCCTTCACAAAAAACCTCATTTTTTGCACTTAAAAAAAAGAAAATGATATTTATGAAAAGGATTAGAAGAATCCCTTTGGCAAGGTTATTTAATATACCAATATGCACCTATTTGTGGAGTATGAGATCTTTATCACAAACTATGCCGTGGAAATGACCATAACTTGGTCATTTGTCTTGAAACTTCTAGATGTTCATACACGATAGACCTTTTTGTGAAGACTTTTTTTGCAAAAGTTGGCAAAAATCAAGTTTATCATTTTTCATATCAACTATTACACATATAAGGATCCCATGCCAAAGGATTTGATTTTTTGAGGTGCTTATCACTTTATTACATTTTTTCTTAAAAACGATCAAAATGGTCGCTATGACTAATCATCGGAAGAGGTGATATTTTCTAAAACTATCAATGTTTCTGTGATATAACCACTAGTTGTGTACCTTAAAATGATTTTTCCAAAAGTTTCAGACCAAACTATCAAACAGTTGTAGTTCAAATTTGAATTACTTTCGATAAATCAACATAAACTTAATTAACTAGGGGAAATTAGTTAGAATTCAAAGAAAAAACTCATACCTGGGTATCATCCATCATATGTGCACCACTCTTAGTGAAAATTAGTTGGATGCCATTTGGAGTCATATTTTCTGTACTTCCTTCACAAAAACCTCATTTTTTCACTTAAAAAAGGAAAATGATATTTATGAAAATAATTTGAAGAATCCCTTTGGCCAGGTTGTTTAATATACCAATATGCACCTATGTGTGGAGTGTGAGATCTTTATCACAAAATATGCCGTGGAAATGACCATAACTTGGTCATTTGTCTTGAAACCTCTAGATGTTCATACATGATAGACCTTTTTGTGAAGACTTTTTTTGCAAAAGTTGGCAAAAATCAAGTTTATCATTTTTCATAGCAACTAGTACACATATAAGGATCCCATGCCAAAGGATTTGATTTTTTGAGGTGTTTATCACTTTATTACATTTTTTCTTAAAAACGATCAAAACGGTCGCTATGACTAATCATCGGAAGAGGTGATATTTTCTAGAACTATCAATGTTTCTGTGATATAACCACTAGTTGTGTACCTTAAAATGATTTTTCCAAAAGTTTCAGACCAAACTATCAAACAGTTGTAGTTCAAATTTGAATTATTTTCGATAAATCAACATAAACTCAATTAACTAGGGGAAATTAGTTAGAATTCATAGAAAAAACTCATACCTGGTGATCATCCATCATATGTGCACCACGCTTAGTGAAAATTAGTTGGATGCCATTTGGAGTCATATTTTCTGTACTTCCTTCACAAAAAACCTCATTTTTTGCACTTAAAAAAAAGAAAATGATATTTATGAAAAGGATTAGAAGAATCCCTTTGGCAAGGTTATTTAATATACCAATATGCACCTATTTGTGGAGTATGATATCTTTATCACAAACTATGCCGTGGAAATGACCATAACTTGGTCATTTGTCTTGAAACTTCTAGATGTTCATACACGATAGACCTTTTTGTGAATACTTTTTTTGCAAAAGTTGGCAAAAATCAAGTTTATCATTTTTCATAGCAACTAGTACATATATAAGGATCCCATGCCAAAGGATTTGATTTTTTGAGGTGTTTATCACTTTATTACATTTTTTCTTAAAAACGATCAAAACGGTCGCTATGACTAATCATCGGAAGAGGTGATATTTTCTAGAACTATCAATGTTTCTGTGATATAACCACTAGTTGTGTACCTTAAAATGATTTTTCCAAAAGTTTCAGACCAAACTATCAAACAGTTGTAGTTCAAATTTGAATTACTTTCGATAAATCAACATAAACTCAATTAACTAGGGGAAATTAGTTAGAATTCATAGAAAAAACTCATACGTGGGGATCATACATCATATGTGCACCACTCTTAGTGAAAATTAGTTGGATGCCATTTGGAGTCAAATTTCTGTACTTCTTCACAAAAAACCTCATTTTTTGCACTTAAAAAAAAGAAAATGATATTTATGAAAAGGATTAGAAGAATCCCTTTGGCAAGGTTATTTAATATACCAATATGCACCTATTTGTGGAGTATGAGATCTTTATCACAAACTATGCCGTGGAAATGACCATAACTTGGTCATTTGTCTTGAAACTTCTAGATGTTCTTACACGATAGACCTTTTTGTGAATACTTTTTTTGCAAAAGTTGGCAAAAATCAAGTTTATCATTTTTCATAGCAACTAGTACATATATAAGGATCCCATGCCAAAGGATTTGATTTTTTGAGGTGTTTATCACTTTATTACATTTTTTCTTAAAAACGATCAAAACGGTCGCTATGACTAATCATCGGAAGAGGTGATATTTTCTAGAACTATCAATGTTTCTGTGATATAACCACTAGTTGTGTACCTTAAAATGTTTTTTCCAAAAGTTTCAGACCAAACTATCAAACAGTTGTAGTTCAAATTTGAATTATTTTCGATAAATCAACATAAACTCAATTAACTAGGGGAAATTAGTTAGAATTCATAGAAAAAACTCATACCTGGTGATCATCCATCATATGTGCACCACGCTTAGTGAAAATTAGTTGGATGCCATTTGGAGTCATATTTTCTGTACTTCCTTCACAAAAAACCTCATTTTTTGCACTTAAAAAAAAGAAAATGATATTTATGAAAAGGATTAGAAGAATCCCTTTGGCAAGGTTATTTAATATACCAATATGCACCTATTTGTGGAGTATGATATCTTTATCACAAACTATGCCGTGGAAATGACCATAACTTGGTCATTTGTCTTGAAACTTCTAGATGTTCATACACGATAGACCTTTTTGTGAATACTTTTTTTGCAAAAGTTGGCAAAAATCAAGTTTATCATTTTTCATAGCAACTAGTACATATATAAGGATCCCATGCCAAAGGATTTGATTTTTTGAGGTGTTTATCACTTTATTACATTTTTTCTTAAAAACGATCAAAACGGTCGCTATGACTAATCATCGGAAGAGGTGATATTTTCTAGAACTATCAATGTTTCTGTGATATAACCACTAGTTGTGTACCTTAAAATGATTTTTCCAAAAGTTTCAGACCAAACTATCAAACAGTTGTAGTTCAAATTTGAATTACTTTCGATAAATCAACATAAACTCAATTAACTAGGGGAAATTAGTTAGAATTCATAGAAAAAACTCATACGTGGGGATCATACATCATATGTGCACCACTCTTAGTGAAAATTAGTTGGATGCCATTTGGAGTCAAATTTCTGTACTTCCTTCACAAAAAACCTCATTTTTTGCACTTAAAAAAAAGAAAATGATATTTATGAAAAGGATTAGAAGAATCCCTTTGGCAAGGTTATTTAATATACCAATATGCACCTATTTGTGGAGTATGAGATCTTTATCACAAACTATGCCGTGGAAATGACCATAACTTGGTCATTTGTCTTGAAACTTCTAGATGTTCATACACGATAGACCTTTTTGTGAATACTTTTTTTGCAAAAGTTGGCAAAAATCAAGTTTATCATTTTTCATAGCAACTAGTACATATATAAGGATCCCATGCCAAAGGATTTGATTTTTTGACGTGTTTATCACTTTATTACATTTTTTCTTAAAAACGATCAAAACGGTCGCTATGACTAATCATCGGAAGAGGTGATATTTTCTAGAACTATCAATGTTTCTGTGATATAACCACTAGTTGTGTACCTTAAAATGATTTTTCCAAAAGTTTCAGACCAAACTATCAAACAGTTGTAGTTCAAATTTGAATTACTTTCGATAAATCAACATAAACTCAATTAACTAGGGGAAATTAGTTAGAATTCATAGAAAAAACTCATACGTGGGGATCATACATCATATGTGCACCACTCTTAGTGAAAATTAGTTGGATGCCATTTGGAGTCAAATTTCTGTACTTCCTTCACAAAAAACCTCATTTTTTGCACTTAAAAAAAAGAAAATGATATTTATGAAAAGGATTAGAAGAATCCCTTTGGCAAGGTTATTTAATATACCAATATGCACCTATTTGTGGAGTATGAGATCTTTATCACAAACTATGCCGTGGAAATGACCATAACTTGGTCATTTGTCTTGAAACTTCTAGATGTTCATACACGATAGACCTTTTTGTGAATACTTTTTTTGCAAAAGTTGGCAAAAATCAAGTTTATCATTTTTCATAGCAACTAGTACATATATAAGGATCCCATGCCAAAGGATTTGATTTTTTGACGTGTTTATCACTTTATTACATTTTTTCTTAAAAACGATCAAAACGGTCGCTATGACTAATCATCGGAAGAGGTGATATTTTCTAGAACTATCAATTTTTCTGTGATATAACCACTAGTTGTGTACCTTAAAATGATATTTCCAAAAGTTTCAGACCAAACTATCAAACAGTTGTAGTTCAAATTTGAATTACTTTCGATAAATCAACATAAACTCAATTAACTAGGGGAAATTAGTTAGAATTCAAAGAAAAAACTCATACGTGGGGATCATACATCATATGTGCACCACTCTTAGTGAAAATTAGTTGGATGCCATTTGGAGTCAAATTTCTGTACTTCCTTCACAAAAAACCTCATTTTTTGCACTTAAAAAAAGGAAAATGATATTTATGAAAAGGATTAGAAGAATCCCTTTGGCAAGGTTGTTTAATATACCAATATGCACCTATGTGTTGAGTATGAGATCTTTATCACAAACTATGCCGTGGAAATGACCATAACTTGGTCATTTGTTTTGAAACTTCTAGATGTTCATACATGATAGACCTTTTTGTGAAGACTTTTTTTGCAAAAGTTGGCAAAAATCAAGTTTATCATTTTTCATAGCAACTAGTACACATATAAGGATCCCATGCCAAAGGATTTGATTTTTTGAGGTGTTTATCCCTTTATTACATTTTTTCTTAAAAACGATCAAAACGGTCGCTATGACTAATCATCGGAAGAGGTGATATTTTCTAGAACTATCAATGTTTCTGTGATATAACCACTAGTTGTGTACCTTAAAATGATTTTTCCAAAAGTTTCAGACCAAACTATCAAACAGTTGTAGTTCAAATTTGAATTATTTTCGATAAATCAACATAAACTCAATTAACTAGGGGAAATTAGTTATAATTCATAGAAAAAACTCATACCTGGTGATCATCCATCATATGTGCACCACGCTTAGTGAAAATTAGTTGGATGCCATTTGGAGTCATATTTTCTGTACTTCCTTCACAAAAAACCTCATTTTTTGCACTTAAAAAAAAGAAAATGATATTTATGAAAAGGATTAGAAGAATCCCTTTGGCAAGGTTATTTAATATACCAATATGCACCTATTTGTGGAGTATGAGATCTTTATCACAAACTATGCCGTGGAAATGACCATAACTTGGTCATTTGTCTTGAAACTTCTAGATGTTCATACACGATAGACCTTTTTGTGAATACTTTTTTTGCAAAAGTTGGCAAAAATCAAGTTTATCATTTTTCATAGCAACTAGTACATATATAAGGATCCCATGCCAAAGGATTTGATTTTTTGAGGTGTTTATCACTTTATTACATTTTTTCTTAAAAACGATCAAAACGGTCGCTATGACTAATCATCGGAAGAGGTGATATTTTCTAGAACTATCAATGTTTCTGTGATATAACCACTAGTTGTGTACCTTAAAATGATTTTTCCAAAAGTTTCAGACCAAACTATCAAACAGTTGTAGTTCAAATTTGAATTACTTTCGATAAATCAACATAAACTCAATTAGCTAGGCGAAATTAGTTTGAATTCATAGAAAAAACTCATACGTGGGGATCATACATCATATGTGCACCACTCTTAGTGAAAATTAGTTGGATGCCATTTGGAGTCAAATTTCTGTACTTCCTTCACAAAAAACCTCATTTTTTGCACTTAAAAAAAAGAAAATGATATTTATGAAAAGGATTAGAAGAATCCCTTTGGCAAGGTTATTTAATATACCAATATGCACCTATTTGTGGAGTATGAGATCTTTATCACAAACTATGCCGTGGAAATGACCATAACTTGGTCATTTGTCTTGAAACTTCTAGATGTTCATACACGATAGACCTTTTTGTGAATACTTTTTTTGCAAAAGTTGGCAAAAATCAAGTTTATCATTTTTCATAGCAACTAGTACATATATAAGGATCCCATGCCAAAGGATTTGATTTTTTGACGTGTTTATCACTTTATTACATTTTTTCTTAAAAACGATCAAAACGGTCGCTATGACTAATCATCGGAAGAGGTGATATTTTCTAGAACTATCAATGTTTCTGTGATATAACCACTAGTTGTGTACCTTAAAATGATTTTTCCAAAAGTTTCAGACCAAACTATCAAACAGTTGTAGTTCAAATTTGAATTACTTTCGATAAATCAACATAAACTCAATTAACTAGGGGAAATTAGTTAGAATTCAAAGAAAAAACTCATACGTGGGGATCATACATCATATGTGCACCACTCTTAGTGAAAATTAGTTGGATGCCATTTGGAGTCAAATTTCTGTACTTCCTTCACAAAAAACCTCATTTTTTGCACTTAAAAAAAGGAAAATGATATTTATGAAAAGGATTAGAAGAATCCCTTTGGCAAGGTTGTTTAATATACCAATATGCACCTATGTGTTGAGTATGAGATCTTTATCACAAACTATGCCGTGGAAATGACCATAACTTGGTCATTTGTTTTGAAACTTCTAGATGTTCATACATGATAGACCTTTTTGTGAAGACTTTTTTTGCAAAAGTTGGCAAAAATCAAGTTTATCATTTTTCATAGCAACTAGTACACATATAAGGATCCCATGCCAAAGGATTTGATTTTTTGAGGTGTTTATCCCTTTATTACATTTTTTCTTAAAAACGATCAAAACGGTCGCTATGACTAATCATCGGAAGAGGTGATATTTTCTAGAACTATCAATGTTTCTGTGATATAACCACTAGTTGTGTACCTTAAAATGATTTTTCCAAAAGTTTCAGACCAAACTATCAAACAGTTGTAGTTCAAATTTGAATTATTTTCGATAAATCAACATAAACTCAATTAACTAGGGGAAATTAGTTATAATTCATAGAAAAAACTCATACCTGGTGATCATCCATCATATGTGCACCACGCTTAGTGAAAATTAGTTGGATGCCATTTGGAGTCATATTTTCTGTACTTCCTTCACAAAAAACCTCATTTTTTGCACTTAAAAAAAAGAAAATGATATTTATGAAAAGGATTAGAAGAATCCCTTTGGCAAGGTTATTTAATATACCAATATGCACCTATTTGTGGAGTATGAGATCTTTATCACAAACTATGCCGTGGAAATGACCATAACTTGGTCATTTGTCTTGAAACTTCTAAATGTTCATACACGATAGACCTTTTTGTGAATACTTTTTTTGCAAAAGTTGGCAAAAATCAAGTTTATCATTTTTCATAGCAACTAGTACATATATAAGGATCCCATGCCAAAGGATTTGATTTTTTGAGGTGTTTATCACTTTATTACATTTTTTCTTAAAAACGATCAAAACGGTCGCTATGACTAATCATCGGAAGAGGTGATATTTTCTAGAACTATCAATGTTTCTGTGATATAACCACTAGTTGTGTACCTTAAAATGATTTTTCCAAAAGTTTCAGACCAAACTATCAAACAGTTGTAGTTCAAATTTGAATTACTTTCGATAAATCAACATAAACTCAATTAGCTAGGCGAAATTAGTTTGAATTCATAGAAAAAACTCATACGTGGGGATCATACATCATATGTGCACCACTCTTAGTGAAAATTAGTTGGATGCCATTTGGAGTCAAATTTCTGTACTTCCTTCACAAAAAACCTCATTTTTTGCACTTAAAAAAAAGAAAATGATATTTATGAAAAGGATTAGAAGAATCCCTTTGGCAAGGTTATTTAATATACCAATATGCACCTATTTGTGGAGTATGAGATCTTTATCACAAACTATGCCGTGGAAATGACCATAACTTGGTCATTTGTCTTGAAACTTCTAGATGTTCATACACGATAGACCTTTTTGTGAATACTTTTTTTGCAAAAGTTGGCAAAAATCAAGTTTATCATTTTTCATAGCAACTAGTACATATATAAGGATCCCATGCCAAAGGATTTGATTTTTTGACGTGTTTATCACTTTATTACATTTTTTCTTAAAAACGATCAAAACGGTCGCTATGACTAATCATCGGAAGAGGTGATATTTTCTAGAACTATCAATGTTTCTGTGATATAACCACTAGTTGTGTACCTTAAAATGATTTTTCCAAAAGTTTCAGACCAAACTATCAAACAGTTGTAGTTCAAATTTGAATTACTTTCGATAAATCAACATAAACTCAATTAACTAGGGGAAATTAGTTAGAATTCAAAGAAAAAACTCATACGTGGGGATCATACATCATATGTGCACCACTCTTAGTGAAAATTAGTTGGATGCCATTTGGAGTCAAATTTCTGTACTTCCTTCACAAAAAACCTCATTTTTTGCACTTAAAAAAAGGAAAATGATATTTATGAAAAGGATTAGAAGAATCCCTTTGGCAAGGTTGTTTAATATACCAATATGCACCTATGTGTTGAGTATGAGATCTTTATCACAAACTATGCCGTGGAAATGACCATAACTTGGTCATTTGTTTTGAAACTTCTAGATGTTCATACATGATAGACCTTTTTGTGAAGACTTTTTTTGCAAAAGTTGGCAAAAATCAAGTTTATCATTTTTCATAGCAACTAGTACACATATAAGGATCCCATGCCAAAGGATTTGATTTTTTGAGGTGTTTATCCCTTTATTACATTTTTTCTTAAAAACGATCAAAACGGTCGCTATGACTAATCATCGGAAGAGGTGATATTTTCTAGAACTATCAATGTTTCTGTGATATAACCACTAGTTGTGTACCTTAAAATGATTTTTCCAAAAGTTTCAGACCAAACTATCAAACAGTTGTAGTTCAAATTTGAATTATTTTCGATAAATCAACATAAACTCAATTAACTAGGGGAAATTAGTTATAATTCATAGAAAAAACTCATACCTGGTGATCATCCATCATATGTGCACCACGCTTAGTGAAAATTAGTTGGATGCCATTTGGAGTCATATTTTCTGTACTTCCTTCACAAAAAACCTCATTTTTTGCACTTAAAAAAAAGAAAATGATATTTATGAAAAGGATTAGAAGAATCCCTTTGGCAAGGTTATTTAATATACCAATATGCACCTATTTGTGGAGTATGAGATCTTTATCACAAACTATGCCGTGGAAATGACCATAACTTGGTCATTTGTCTTGAAACTTCTAAATGTTCATACACGATAGACCTTTTTGTGAATACTTTTTTTACAAAAGTTGGCAAAAATCAAGTTTATCATTTTTCATAGCAACTAGTACATATATAAGGATCCCATGCCAAAGGATTTGATTTTTTGAGGTGTTTATCACTTTATTACATTTTTTCTTAAAAACGATCAAAACGGTCGCTATGACTAATCATCGGAAGAGGTGATATTTTCTAGAACTATCAATGTTTCTGTGATATAACCACTAGTTGTGTACCTTAAAATGATTTTTCCAAAAGTTTCAGACCAAACTATCAAACAGTTGTAGTTCAAATTTGAATTACTTTCGATAAATCAACATAAACTCAATTAGCTAGGCGAAATTAGTTTGAATTCATAGAAAAAAACTCATACGTGGGGATCATACATCATATGTGCACCACTCTTAGTGAAAATTAGTTGGATGCCATTTGGAGTCAAATTTCTGTACTTCCTTCACAAAAAACCTCATTTTTTGCACTTAAAAAAAAGAAAATGATATTTATGAAAAGGATTAGAAGAATCCCTTTGGCAAGGTTATTTAATATACCAATATGCACCTATTTGTGGAGTATGAGATCTTTATCACAAACTATGCCGTGGAAATGACCATAACTTGGTCATTTGTCTTGAAACTTCTAGATGTTCATACACGATAGACCTTTTTGTGAATACTTTTTTTGCAAAAGTTGGCAAAAATCAAGTTTATCATTTTTCATAGCAACTAGTACATATATAAGGATCCCATGCCAAAGGATTTGATTTTTTGACGTGTTTATCACTTTATTACATTTTTTCTTAAAAACGATCAAAACGGTCGCTATGACTAATCATCGGAAGAGGTGATATTTTCTAGAACTATCAATGTTTCTGTGATATAACCACTAGTTGTGTACCTTAAAATGATTTTTCCAAAAGTTTCAGACCAAACTATCAAACAGTTGTAGTTCAAATTTGAATTACTTTCGATAAATCAACATAAACTCAATTAACTAGGGGAAATTAGTTAGAATTCAAAGAAAAAACTCATACGTGGGGATCATACATCATATGTGCACCACTCTTAGTGAAAATTAGTTGGATGCCATTTGGAGTCAAATTTCTGTACTTCCTTCACAAAAAACCTCATTTTTTGCACTTAAAAAAAGGAAAATGATATTTATGAAAAGGATTAGAAGAATCCCTTTGGCAAGGTTGTTTAATATACCAATATGCACCTATGTGTTGAGTATGAAATCTTTATCACAAACTATGCCGTGGAAATGACCATAACTTGGTCATTTGTTTTGAAACTTCTAGATGTTCATACATGATAGACCTTTTTGTGAAGACTTTTTTTGCAAAAGTTGGCAAAAATCAAGTTTATCATTTTTCATAGCAACTAGTACACATATAAGGATCCCATGCCAAAGGATTTGATTTTTTGAGGTGTTTATCCCTTTATTACATTTTTTCTTAAAAACGATCAAAACGGTCGCTATGACTAATCATCGGAAGAGGTGATATTTTCTAGAACTATCAATGTTTCTGTGATATAACCACTAGTTGTGTACCTTAAAATGATTTTTCCAAAAGTTTCAGACCAAACTATCAAACAGTTGTAGTTCAAATTTGAATTATTTTCGATAAATCAACATAAACTCAATTAACTAGGGGAAATTAGTTATAATTCATAGAAAAAACTCATACCTGGTGATCATCCATCATATGTGCACCACGCTTAGTGAAAATTAGTTGGATGCCATTTGGAGTCATATTTTCTGTACTTCCTTCACAAAAAACCTCATTTTTTGCACTTAAAAAAAAGAAAATGATATTTATGAAAAGGATTAGAAGAATCCCTTTGGCAAGGTTATTTAATATACCAATATGCACCTATTTGTGGAGTATGAGATCTTTATCACAAACTATGCCGTGGAAATGACCATAACTTGGTCATTTGTCTTGAAACTTCTAGATGTTCATACACGATAGACCTTTTTGTGAATACTTTTTTTGCAAAAGTTGGCAAAAATCAAGTTTATCATTTTTCATAGCAACTAGTACATATATAAGGATCCCATGCCAAAGGATTTGATTTTTTGAGGTGTTTATCACTTTATTACATTTTTTCTTAAAAACGATCAAAACGGTCGCTATGACTAATCATCGGAAGAGGTGATATTTTCTAGAACTATCAATGTTTCTGTGATATAACCACTAGTTGTGTACCTTAAAATGATTTTTCCAAAAGTTTCAGACCAAACTATCAAACAGTTGTAGTTCAAATTTGAATTACTTTCGATAAATCAACATAAACTCAATTAGCTAGGCGAAATTAGTTTGAATTCATAGAAAAAACTCATACGTGGGGATCATACATCATATGTGCACCACTCTTAGTGAAAATTAGTTGGATGCCATTTGGAGTCAAATTTCTGTACTTCCTTCACAAAAAACCTCATTTTTTGCACTTAAAAAAAAGAAAATGATATTTATGAAAAGGATTAGAAGAATCCCTTTGGCAAGGTTATTTAATATACCAATATGCACCTATTTGTGGAGTATGAGATCTTTATCACAAACTATGCCGTGGAAATGACCATAACTTGGTCATTTGTCTTGAAACTTCTAGATGTTCATACACGATAGACCTTTTTGTGAATACTTTTTTTGCAAAAGTTGGCAAAAATCAAGTTTATCATTTTTCATAGCAACTAGTACATATATAAGGATCCCATGCCAAAGGATTTGATTTTTTGACGTGTTTATCACTTTATTACATTTTTTCTTAAAAACGATCAAAACGGTCGCTATGACTAATCATCGGAAGAGGTGATATTTTCTAGAACTATCAATGTTTCTGTGATATAACCACTAGTTGTGTACCTTAAAATGATTTTTCCAAAAGTTTCAGACCAAACTATCAAACAGTTGTAGTTCAAATTTGAATTACTTTCGATAAATCAACATAAACTCAATTAACTAGGGGAAATTAGTTAGAATTCAAAGAAAAAACTCATACGTGGGGATCATACATCATATGTGCACCACTCTTAGTGAAAATTAGTTGGATGCCATTTGGAGTCAAATTTCTGTACTTCCTTCACAAAAAACCTCATTTTTTGCACTTAAAAAAAGGAAAATGATATTTATGAAAAGGATTAGAAGAATCCCTTTGGCAAGGTTGTTTAATATACCAATATGCACCTATGTGTTGAGTATGAGATCTTTATCACAAACTATGCCGTGGAAATGACCATAACTTGGTCATTTGTTTTGAAACTTCTAGATGTTCATACATGATAGACCTTTTTGTGAAGACTTTTTTTGCAAAAGTTGGCAAAAATCAAGTTTATCATTTTTCATAGCAACTAGTACACATATAAGGATCCCATGCCAAAGGATTTGATTTTTTGAGGTGTTTATCCCTTTATTACATTTTTTCTTAAAAACGATCAAAACGGTCGCTATGACTAATCATCGGAAGAGGTGATATTTTCTAGAACTATCAATGTTTCTGTGATATAACCACTAGTTGTGTACCTTAAAATGATTTTTCCAAAAGTTTCAGACCAAACTATCAAACAGTTGTAGTTCAAATTTGAATTATTTTCGATAAATCAACATAAACTCAATTAACTAGGGGAAATTAGTTATAATTCATAGAAAAAACTCATACCTGGTGATCATCCATCATATGTGCACCACGCTTAGTGAAAATTAGTTGGATGCCATTTGGAGTCATATTTTCTGTACTTCCTTCACAAAAAACCTCATTTTTTGCACTTAAAAAAAAGAAAATGATATTTATGAAAAGGATTAGAAGAATCCCTTTGGCAAGGTTATTTAATATACCAATATGCACCTATTTGTGGAGTATGAGATCTTTATCACAAACTATGCCGTGGAAATGACCATAACTTGGTCATTTGTCTTGAAACTTCTAGATGTTCATACACGATAGACCTTTTTGTGAATACTTTTTTTGCAAAAGTTGGCAAAAATCAAGTTTATCATTTTTCATAGCAACTAGTACATATATAAGGATCCCATGCCAAAGGATTTGATTTTTTGAGGTGTTTATCACTTTATTACATTTTTTCTTAAAAACGATCAAAACGGTCGCTATGACTAATCATCGGAAGAGGTGATATTTTCTAGAACTATCAATGTTTCTGTGATATAACCACTAGTTGTGTACCTTAAAATGATTTTTCCAAAAGTTTCAGACCAAACTATCAAACAGTTGTAGTTCAAATTTGAATTACTTTCGATAAATCAACATAAACTCAATTAGCTAGGCGAAATTAGTTTGAATTCATAGAAAAAACTCATACGTGGGGATCATACATCATATGTGCACCACTCTTAGTGAAAATTAGTTGGATGCCATTTGGAGTCAAATTTCTGTACTTCCTTCACAAAAAACCTCATTTTTTGCACTTAAAAAAAAGAAAATGATATTTATGAAAAGGATTAGAAGAATCCCTTTGGCAAGGTTATTTAATATACCAATATGCACCTATTTGTGGAGTATGAGATCTTTATCACAAACTATGCCGTGGAAATGACCATAACTTGGTCATTTGTCTTGAAACTTCTAGATGTTCATACACGATAGACCTTTTTGTGAATACTCTTTTTGCAAAAGTTGGCAAAAATCAAGTTTATCATTTTTCATAGCAACTAGTACATATATAAGGATCCCATGCCAAAGGATTTGATTTTTTGACGTGTTTATCACTTTATTACATTTTTTCTTAAAAACGATCAAAACGGTCGCTATGACTAATCATCGGAAGAGGTGATATTTTCTAGAACTATCAATGTTTCTGTGATATAACCACTAGTTGTGTACCTTAAAATGATTTTTCCAAAAGTTTCAGACCAAACTATCAAACAGTTGTAGTTCAAATTTGAATTACTTTCGATAAATCAACATAAACTCAATTAACTAGGGGAAATTAGTTAGAATTCAAAGAAAAAACTCATACGTGGGGATCATACATCATATGTGCACCACTCTTAGTGAAAATTAGTTGGATGCCATTTGGAGTCAAATTTCTGTACTTCCTTCACAAAAAACCTCATTTTTTGCACTTAAAAAAAGGAAAATGATATTTATGAAAAGGATTAGAAGAATCCCTTTGGCAAGGTTGTTTAATATACCAATATGCACCTATGTGTTGAGTATGAGATCTTTATCACAAACTATGCCGTGGAAATGACCATAACTTGGTCATTTGTTTTGAAACTTCTAGATGTTCATACATGATAGACCTTTTTGTGAAGACTTTTTTTGCAAAAGTTGGCAAAAATCAAGTTTATCATTTTTCATAGCAACTAGTACACATATAAGGATCCCATGCCAAAGTATTTGAGTTTTTGAGGTGTTTATCCCTTTATTACATTTTTTCTTAAAAACGATCAAAACGGTCGCTATGACTAATCATCGGAAGAGGTGATATTTTCTAGAACTATCAATGTTTCTGTGATATAACCACTAGTTGTGTACCTTAAAATGATTTTTCCAAAAGTTTCAGACCAAACTATCAAACAGTTGTAGTTCAAATTTGAATTATTTTCGATAAATCAACATAAACTCAATTAACTAGGGGAAATTAGTTAGAATTCATAGAAAAAACTCATACCTGGTGATCATCCATCATATGTGCACCACGCTTAGTGAAAATTAGTTGGATGCCATTTGGAGTCAAATTTCTGTACTTCCTTCACAAAAAACCTCATTTTTTGCACTTAAAAAAAAGAAAATGATATTTATGAAAAGGATTAGAAGAATCCCTTTGGCAAGGTTATTTAATATACCAATATGCACCTATTTGTGGAGTATGAGATCTTTATCACAAACTATGTCGTGGAAATGACCATAACTTGGTCATTTGTCTTGAAACTTCTAGATGTTCATACACGATAGACCTTTTTGTGAATACTTTTTTTGCAAAAGTTGGCAAAAATCAAGTTTATCATTTTTCATAGCAACTAGTACATATATAAGGATCCCATGCCAAAGGATTTGATTTTTTGACGTGTTTATCACTTTATTACATTTTTTCTTAAAAACGATCAAAACGGTCGCTATGACTAATCATCGGAAGAGGTGATATTTTCTAGAACTATCAATGTTTCTGTGATATAACCACTAGTTGTGTACCTTAAAATGATTTTTCCAAAAGTTTCAGACCAAACTATCAAACAGTTGTAGTTCAAATTTGAATAATTTCGATAAATCAACATAAACTCAATTAACTAGGGGAAATTAGTTAGAATTCAAAGAAAAAACTCATACGTGGGGATCATACATCATATGTGCACCACTCTTAGTGAAAATTAGTTGGATGCCATTTCGAGTCAAATTTCTGTACTTCCTTCACAAAAAACCTCATTTTTTGCACTTAAAAAAAGGAAAATGATATTTATGAAAAGGATTAGAAGAATCCCTTTGGCAAGGTTGTTTAATATACCAATATGCACCTATGTGTTGAGTATGAGATCTTTATCACAAAATATGCCGTGGAAATGACCATAACTTGGTCATTTGTTTTGAAACTTCTAGATGTTCATACATGATAGACCTTTTTGTGAAGACTTTTTTTGCAAAAGTTGGCAAAAATCAAGTTTATCATTTTTCATAGCAACTAGTACACATATAA
The DNA here is from genome assembly GCA_026929855.1 of Poa annua. Lineage (NCBI taxonomy): Eukaryota > Viridiplantae > Streptophyta > Magnoliopsida > Poales > Poaceae > Poa > Poa annua. The sequence continues at coordinate 50,531,105 of CM049428.1, forward strand.
GGATCCCATGCCAAAGGATTTGATTTTTTGAGGTGTTTATCACTTTATTACATTTTTCTTAAAAACGATCAAAACGGTCGCTATGACTAATCATCGGAAGAGGTGATATTTTCTAGAACTATCAATGTTTCTGTGATATAACCACTAGTTGTGTACCTTAAAATGATTTTTCTAAAAGTTTCAGACCAAACTATCAAACAGTTGTAGTTCAAATTTGAATTATTTTCGATAAATCAACATAAACTCAATTAACTAGGGGAAATTAGTTAGAATTCATAGAAAAAACTCATACCTGGTGATCATCCATCATATGTGCACCACGCTTAGTGAAAATTAGTTGGATGCCATTTGGAGTCATATTTTCTGTACTTCCTTCACAAAAAACCTCATATTTTGCACTTAAAAAAAAAGAAAATGATATTTATGAAAAGGATTAGAAGAATCCCTTTGGCAAGGTTATTTAATATACCAATATGCACCTATTTGTGGAGTATGAGATCTTTATCACAAACTATGTCGTGGAAATGACCATAACTTGGTCATTTGTCTTGAAACTTCTAGAGTGTTCATACACGATAGACCTTTTTGTGAATACTTTTTTTACAAAAGTTGGCAAAAATCAAGTTTATCATTTTTCATAGCAACTAGTACATATATAAGGATCCCATGCCAAAGGATTTGATTTTTTGACGTGTGTATCACTTTATTACATTTTTTCTTAAAAACGATCAAAACGGTCGCTATGACTAATCATCGGAAGAGGTGATATTTTCTAGAACTATCAATGTTTCTGTGATATAACCACTAGTTGTGTACCTTAAAATGATTTTTCTAAAAGTTTCAGACCAAACTATCAAACAGTTGTAGTTCAAATTTGAATTACTTTCGATAAATCAACATAAACTCAATTAACTAGGGGAAATTAGTTAGAATTCAAAGAAAAAACTCATACCTGGGGATCATCCATCATATGTGCACCACTCTTAGTGAAAATTAGTTGGATGCCATTTGGAGTCAAATTTCTGTACTTCCTTCACAAAAAACCTCATTTTTTGCACTTAAAAAAAGGAAAATGATATTTATGAAAAGGATTAGAAGAATCCCTTTGGCAAGGTTGTTTAATATACCAATATGCACCTATGTGTTGAGTATGAGATCTTTATCACAAACTATGCCGTGGAAATGACCATAACTTGGTCATTTGTTTTGAAACTTCTAGATGTTCATACATGATAGATCTTTTTGTGAAGACTTTTTTTGCAAAAGTTGGCAAAAATCAAGTTTATCATTTTTCATAGCAACTAGTACACATATAAGGATCCCATGCCAAAGGATTTGATTTTTTGAGGTGTTTATCACTTTATTACATTTTTTCTTAAAAACGATCAAAACGGTCGCTATGACTAATCATCGGAAGAGGTGATATTTTCTAGAACTATCAATGTTTCTGTGATATAACCACTAGTTGTGTACCTTAAAATGATTTTTCCAAAAGTTTCAGACCAAACTATCAAACAGTTGTAGTTCAAATTTGAATTACTTTCGATAAATCAACATAAACTCAATTAACTAGGGGAAATTAGTTAGAATTCAAAGAAAAAACTCATACCTGGGGATCATCCATCATATGTGCACCACTCTTAGTGAAAATTAGTTGGATGCCATTTGGAGTCAAATTTCTGTACTTCCTTCACAAAAAACCTCATTTTTTGCACTTAAAAAAAGGAAAATGATATTTATGAAAAGGATTAGAAGAATCCCTTTGGCAAGGTTGTTTAATATACCAATATGCACCTATGTGTTGAGTATGAGATCTTTATCACAAACTATGCCGTGGAAATGACCATAACTTGGTCATTTGTTTTGAAACTTCTAGATGTTCATACACGATAGACCTTTTTGTGAAGACTTTTTTTGCAAAAGTTGGCAAAAATCAAGTTTATCATTTTTCATAGCAACTAGTACACATATAAGGATCCCATGCCAAAGGATTTGATTTTTTGAGGTGTTTATCACTTTATTACATTTTTTGTTAAAAACGATCAAAACGGTCGCTATGACTAATCATCGGAAGAGGTGATATTTTCTAGAACTATCAATGTTTCTGTGATATAACCACTAGTTGTGTACCTTAAAATGATTTTTCCAAAAGTTTCAGACCAAACTATCAAACAGTTGTAGTTCAAATTTGAATTATTTTCGATAAATCAACATAAACTCAATTAACTAGGGGAAATTAGTTAGAATTCATAGAAAAAACTCATACCTGGTGATCATCCATCATATGTGCACCACGCTTAGTGAAAATTAGTTGGATGCCATTTGGAGTCATATTTTCTGTACTTCCTTCACAAAAAACCTCATTTTTTGCACTAAAAAAAAAGAAAATGATATTTATGAAAAGGATTAGAAGAATCCCTTTGGCAAGGTTATTTAATATACCAATATGCACCTATTTGTGGAGTATTAGATCTTTATCACAAACTATGTCGTGGAAATGACCATAACTTGGTCATTTGTCTTGAAACTTCTAGATGTTCATACACGATAGACCTTTTTGTGAATACTTTTTTTGCAAAAGTTGGCAAAAATCAAGTTTATCATTTTTCATAGCAACTAGTACATATATAAGGATCCCATGCCAAAGGATTTGATTTTTTGACGTGTTTATCACATTATTACATTTTTTCTTAAAAACGATCAAAACGGTCGCTATGACTAATCATCGGAAGAGGTGATATTTTCTAAAACTATCAATGTTTCTGTGATATAACCACTAGTTGTGTACCTTAAAATGATTTTTCCAAAAGTTTCAGACCAAACTATCAAACAGTTGTAGTTCAAATTTGAATTACTTTCGATAAATCAACATAAACTCAATTAACTAGGGGAAATTAGTTAGAATTCAAAGAAAAAACTCATACGTGGGGATCATCCATCATATGTGCACCACTCTTAGTGAAAATTAGTTGGATGCCATTTGGAGTCAAATTTCTGTACTTCTTCACAATAAACCTCATTTTTTGCACTTAAAAAAAGGAAAATGATATTTATGAAAAGGATTAGAAGAATCCCTTTGGCAAGGTTGTTTAATATACCAATATGCACCTATGTGTTGAGTATGATATCTTTATCACACACTATGCCGTGGAAATGACCATAACTTGGTCATTTGTTTTGAAACTTCTAGATGGTCATACATGATAGACCTTTTTGTGAAGACTTTTTTTGCAAAAGTTGGCAAAAATCAATTTTATCATTTTACATAGCAACTAGTACACATATAAGGATCCCATGCCAAAGGATTTGATTTTTTGAGGTGTTTATCACTTTATTACATTTTTTCTTGAAAACGATCAAAACGGTCGCTATGACTAATCATCGGAAGAGGTGATATTTTCTAGAACTATCAATGTTTCTGTGATATAACCACTAGTTGTGTACCTTAAAATGATTTTTCCAAAAGTTTCAGACCAAACTATCAAACAGTTGTAGTTCAAATTTGAATTATTTTCGATAAATCAACATAAACTCAATTAACTAGGGGAAATTAGTTAGAATTCATAGAAAAAACTCATACCTGGTGATCATCCATCATATGTGCACCACGCTTAGTGAAAATTAGTTGGATGCCATTTGGAGTCATATTTTCTGTACTTCCTTCACAAAAAACCTCATTTTTTGCACTTAAAAAAAAGAAAATGATATTTATGAAAAGGATTAGAAGAATCCCTTTGGCAAGGTTATTTAATATACACATATGCACCTATTTGTGGAGTATGAGATCTTTATCACAAACTATGTCGTGGAAATGACCATAACTTGGTCATTTGTCTTGAAACTTCTAGATGTTCATACACGATAGACCTTTTTGTGAATACTTTTTTTGCAAAAGTTGGCAAAAATCAAGTTTATCATTTTTCATAGCAACTAGTACATATATAAGGATCCCATGCCAAAGGATTTGATTTTTTGACGTGTTTATCACTTTATTACATTTTTTCTTAAAAACGATCAAAACGGTCGCTATGACTAATCATCGGAAGAGGTGATATTTTCTATAACTATCAATGTTTCTGTGATATAACCACTAGTTGTGTACCTTAAAATGATTTTTCCAAAAGTTTCAGACCAAACTATCAAACAGTTGTAGTTCAAATTTGAATTACTTTCGATAAATCAACATAAACTCAATTAACTAGGGGAAATTAGTTAGAATTCAAAGAAAAAACTCATACCTGGGGATCATCCATCATATGTGCACCACTCTTAGTGAAAATTAGTTGGATGCCATTTGGAGTCAAATTTCTGTACTTCCTTCACAAAAAACCTCATTTTTTGCACTTAAAAAAAGGAAAATGATATTTATGAAAAGGATTAGAAGAATCCCTTTGGCAAGGTTGTTTAATATACCTATATGCACCTATGTGTTGAGTATGAGATCTTTATCACAAACTATGCCGTGGAAATGACCATAACTTGGTCATTTGTTTTGAAACTTCTAGATGTTCATACATGATAGACCTTTTTGTGAAGACTTTTTTTGCAAAAGTTGGCAAAAATCAAGTTTATCATTTTTCATAGCAACTAGTACACATATAAGGATCCCATGCCAAAGGATTTGATTTTTTGAGGTGTTTATCACTTTATTACATTTTTTCTTAAAAACGATCAAAACGGTCGCTATGACTAATCATCGGAAGAGGTGATATTTTCTAGAACTATCAATGTTTCTGTGATATAACCACTAGTTGTGTACCTTAAAATGATTTTTCCAAAAGTTTCAGACCAAACTATCAAACAGTTGTAGTTCAAATTTGAATTACTTTCGAAAAATCAACATAAACTCAATTAACTAGGGGAAATTAGTTAGAATTCAAAGAAAAAACTCATACTTGGGGATCATCCATCATATGTGCACCACTCTCAGTGAAAATTAGTTGGATGCCATTTGGAGTCATATTTTCTGTACTTCCTTCACAAAAAACCTCATTTTTTGCACTTAAAAAAAGGAAAATGATATTTATGAAAAGGATTAGAAGAATCCCTTTGGCAAGGTTGTTTAATATACTAATATTCACCTATGTGTGGAGTATGAGATCTTTATCACAAACTATGTCGTCGAAATGACCATAACTTGGTCTTTTGGCTTGAAACTTCTAGATGTTCATACATGATAGACCTTTTTGTGAAGATTTTTTTTGCAAAAGTTGGCAAAAATCAATTTTATTATTTTTAATAGCAACTAGTACACATATAAGGAGCCCATGCCAAAGGATTTGATTTTTTGAGGTGCTTATCACTTTATTACATTTTTTCTTAAAAATGATCAAAACGGTCGCTATGACTAATCATCGTAAGAGGTGATATTTTCTAGAAATATCAATGTTTCTGTGATATAACCACTAGTTTTGTACCTTTAAAAGATTTTTCCAAAAGTTTCAGACCAAACTATCAAACAGTTGTAGTTCAAATTTGAATTACTTTCGAAAAATCAACATAAACTCAATTAACTAGGGAAAATTAGTTAGAATTCAAAGAAAAAACTCATACTTGGGGATCATCCATCATATGTGCACCACTCTTAGTGAAAAATAGTTGGGTGCCATTTGGAATCATATTTTTTGTACTTACTTCACAAAAAACCTTAAAACATAGAAACTGATATTTATGAAATAATTTGAATAAATCACCTTGGCATCTTAAAACGAAAGAATATAAAACAAAACAGAAAAATAAATTAGAAACCAAAACAATTCAAAAAATAAGTAAATCAAAATAAGAAACAGAAAAGTAAACAATTCAAACAATTTAAAAGAAAACAAAAAACAAAAAGCAGTAAAAAGTAACAAGGAAAAAAAGGCATTTGTCTTGGTTGGTAACCCCAACCGAGACTAAAGGGCCGCTGGGCTTCGCGCGCAATTTTTCGCGGCCCAGGCAGACCCTTTAGTCGCGGTTGGTGTAAAGACCCTTTAGTCTCGATTCGTGGCTGGAACCGAGACTAAAGGTCTGTTCCAAGCGTTTAGGTCTCGGTTAGTCGAAAATTTTCAGAGCCCCCAAATCGCCTCATCCACTTCCGCCTCCGACGCCCCCGACGCCCCCGCGCCGCCCCTGCGCTTCGCCGTCGCTCTTCTCCACCTCTCCGTCTGCCGCTCCGCCGCCGTCTGCCGCTTCGCCTCGTCGTTCGCTCTGCTCATCACCGTCCCCTGCCTCTCCGCACCGTTAAGGAGGCCGCGCCGCCGCGCCGTCCCCTTCCTCTCCACTGCCGCCTCCGACGGCGCGCCGCCGCCCCGCCCACGACCCCTACAACGCCACCCACTGAGTCGTCGTCCACTGCCTCTTCGCATCAACACCGGTAAGCGTCATCCCCCTCGCCCTCCCTCGGGAGACGGCTTTGGCTAGGGTTAGGGTGTAAATTAAGTTGTCTTAGTCAGTTCAGTGATGAACCGAGTATAGGTCTGATGCACTAGAGATTCTAAATTTACCTCAGCAAGTTTAATCATGAGTGAAAATGAGTTATGTCATGAGATGAGCATTTATAGGTACTCTTGGCATGTGTGTGTAAAGGTAATGTTGCACTAAAATTTAAAAACGAGAGAATGAATATAACTACATGAAGAAGCCCTCAGGAAATGGTTAACCAGTGGAGTTATATTCAGCTTAGGGAGTAAACGCAAGCATAAATTATGCATTTTAACTTTTGATAAGTATGCAGATAATGCATTTTGAGTAAGCTTCTAACAGATTATGCATTTTAACTTTTAACAAGTAATCTTATGCAGATAATGCCTCATAAAATGCATTTTGAGTAAGCTTCTAATAAATGATGCATCTTAACAGGAAGACTCACTAAATAACATATTTCTACAACATAGAAATTAGTTGGAACTAAAGCACACTCAAATTTGCTTAGTATTTACCGTGTCAGAATTTACTCGCTAAAACACCGGCTTTCAAAATAGATGAGACAGTAAAAGGAACATGTTCTCGAACGAATATCAATACATTATTGTATACAATAATCTAGTTTACTGTATCTCTTAACATTTATTCGCATATTCATCTTCTCCAACAAATAAAAAAAAATAGCACGTCGCAAGTGGAAAGACAAAAACATAATCTAGTTACATTTCTTGCATGCCATCATTCTTTATCTCATGGGGTTAGTTATGCAAGAATTCTTGTGTGTATTCATCTACACGCAACTCTAATCATCCTAGTTTTAGTTTTAGTTATGCATCTATCCTATGACTTATAAGTGCTTGAGGGTGATATGTTAGTTCACTCCTTCATTTTAGCAATGTATTATGCATGTGTATGCAAAGTAAGAACAAATACACTAAATAATTATGCATGCTTTCCTTAGGTGCTAATAGTTCCTGGCTGCTGCTAGTGAGCAACATGATTTGGTGGTGCTAATATTGCTGAAATGATTTTAGCAATGTATCCTTGGATAGATTTGGCAAGATCTCTTACCATGTTTAAATAGTGCAAGACATTTTCTCTACTGATTTTGTATGTCGAGGGCTAGGTGTTTGCAAGACATTCTCTACTGTTTTTTGCTAGAGCTGATATACAATTCATTATACAGTTGTTTTGATTGATATACAATTCATTATACAACTTGCAGGAGGTACTTGCTGCTCGGGTGTGTCCACGACTTGCAGGAGGTCTTGCTTCTCGCTGCCAAGACGAACCTAGCTTGTATGATGAATTTGCCATTTGTTCTCACTCTTGGCTAGATTGATTGCTACATTCCTGATGTTTCAGTCCATGTTGAGTGTCTATCTTTGTTTTGTAAATTGAGATGATTGTAAATGTGTTAGATATGCAATTGTAATATATGATCCATATATATTATGGTGTGTTAGATATGCAAATTGAGATGATTGTAAATGTGTACGAAAAAGATGATTTTGTGTTAGATATGCACAATTCTAAAATATGATCCATATATATAGTTTTGTGTTAGGTATGCAAGATGAGCACACACAGTTTTCTTCGCTGCCACCTTGTTGTGCTATATGATCCATACTTGTTGCAATTATTGTACTTGTATATGTTTTTCAGATGAATAAATGTAAACTTGATTATAATGCCCGAGCTATGGATTGCAGGTACATTTGAGCTATGGAGCACTTGCGAAACGAGCAGAAAGAAGAAGCACAATTTCAATGAGACGAGGAGATGGAAGACCAAATGGAACAACTTATTTATAACGATGCCCGAGCTGGAGGAGATGTAGATGATTATGAATTTGAACAATTTTTGAACGACTTTGGTGATGGAATGGAGTCACGAGATGTGGTGATAACAAACTCCGGCGGAGAGGTGTATATGTGTTTATAATAAATATGGCGATATGTTGTTGTTAACTACATGCATTAATTGATTTGTGTTGCATTTATTAACGACTCATTTTTCTTTTAGCCATCCGGATCGAGCAAATCTGCCAAAAAGCAGCCACCATGTGCTCCTCGAGGCAAGGCAAAAAGAATGACGAGCGAGGATCCAAAGTTACCGATTGAGGAAATTGCTGATTCCGGCGAACCGCTCGAACCAAAACAGAACCGCAACAAATTTATAAGTCAAGCTGGAGTTATTGTTAGGGACATGATCCCAATCAGCATACGCGAATGGAATAAGCCGGCGGCCGCAGATGTGGAGGACCCATGTTATGTCCACCAAGTTCTTAAGGATTTGGTCTACAACACGCTGTTGTCACATTTCATCCTCCCGCCAGATCTCTCTAAAGTGAAGAAGGACAACCTCAAGAAGTGGACTCTTATTAAGATGGCGGAACAATTCCGGAACTGGAAGAAAAAGTTATGGAATCAATATGAACAAACAAAAGAAGAGCCAGATTTCAGTGGAGCACAAGGGAAGAAGTTAGAATCTGAATGGGCGGCGTTTAAGGCGTATAGGGAATCACCTATGGTTGTGGCCCGATCGGAGATAAATAAGTTGAATGCTGGGCTGAAGGTACACCACCATACATTGGGGACAGGTGGCTACAAGAGCGCCTTTCCTAAGTGGTTAGCCTATGAAGAAAAACTGGTTCGATCGGGGGTCCGTCCAAAGACACTTGACTGGCCCGAGAGGTCAAAATTCTGGTTGTACGCGCATGGGGCAGTGTTGGACCCAGTAACCAGAGATATTGTTGGAAAAGGAAAATGGAAGGATCTCGTTGACAGAATCAAAAAGAAGCTTGAAGATGCAATTAATGATGTTCGCAATGGTGTGTTCAAACCCGATAGAGAGGATGACGAGCTGACACGGGCCCTGGGGAATCCTGAACATGTTGGACGAGCTCGAGGCTTTCCTGGCGGTGCTACGTTTAAGACTGCGTGGCCGAAATCCGCCCACACTTATAGAAGCCGTAGCAGAGGTAAGAAGAAGGAGGCCGACCGGATATCAGCATTGGAACGTGGCCTGAAGGAGACACAGGCGGAACTGGAAGCATTGAAGGAGCAAAGTACGGAACCTCAGGAGCGGGACCAATTAGATCATGAAGCAGATGCCGCCCCATCTCAGCGTAGAAGCAGCGTTGGTTCCACGCGTCAAGTCGATGGTCCCTACCCAGTGGATGACATCACAGAGCCAACATGTTGTGAGCTACATATAGCAATGAGAAACATAACTTTGAAGGTGGCGGTGGGGCAAGCTTTAGTAATTCAACCTGGAGAACTCTACCATTGTGGTCAAATTCCAAATGACTACGCTCGTGTCGGGGTGGAAGAAATTATGGCGGGATTTGAAACCTTGGAACTTTAGTTTCCTGGAGGTGACGAGGAGAAGACATTGGCAGACGTCAAGCATGGCTTCGCCCTATGGCCCAAGAAATACATCGTCCTTTCAGAACAAGCAAAGTCCACTCCTCGTTCTAGGAGTCCAGCTCACCAGCAAAGTCCACTCTTCCTCGAGAGGGATCAAAGACGGAGTCCATCTCCACCTCATCAGCAAAGCCCACACCTCCCCGATGGGGACCCCAGCCCGAGTCCATCTCCAGCTCAACAGCAAAGCCAACCGCCCCCCGAGAGGGTCCCCAGCGCGAGGCCATCGCAGTCTCTGCCAATCCGCCAGAATGTTAAGTCGCTCTCGAGTAGGCGCCAGTCTGGTTCTCCTGTTAGGAAGAAACCTAGAAAGGAGAAAACACCGCCGCCTACTCCAAAGTTACCTTGGGAGAGAACCGTCGAGGAAAACAATATCGCCTACAAAGAACATACAGATGCCTGGCTTGCTTGCGTGAAACAGAAAACGTTAGCGAAACAATTGCCTACTGCAAAATTTACTGCCGGAATTCCTTAAGAGAAAATTGACCGTTACATCGATGCCCTATACAACCCCCCACCATCGCCGCCAACAGACTATGATCGCAACATTGGTAAGTCATATGACGAAGAGATGGATCGATCGAAAAAAGGGAAACAAGTTGCCCAACTCGGAGAACAAGACGCACAGTCGGCCCCCCGCTCAAGGTGCTTGATGACAGAGTACTCAAACATCAATGTGCGGGAGCTGGTATATTCGGGAGATGATATCCCCTTCGCGGATGTTGTTCGTACTTATGTTCACGGGGAGAATTTCGTCGACGACTACGACTTACCCACAAGAATGCGTCAATTTCAAGCCTGGTACAAGAATACTGTAAAGGAGACGAATAAAGACGCTCTCATGTTGGCAGTTAAGGAAGAGCATTATTTCCAAGAATACTCCATTGTCATTTATTTCGCCGAAATCTTTCAGTTATACAATCTCCAGGCCCTCGACAAAGCTATCTTGAGTTCCTATTGTCTGTAAGTGATATTTATTCCTGTAATTTAATGTTTTAATTATCTCTACTCGTTCATTGTCTGTGATAATCCTCTCTATAATATTTTGTGTGCTTTATTACGCAGAATGAAGATGCTCGAATGCAAGAAGCAGAAAATCAACCACATTGGGTTCATTGACCCTTCTATAATGCAGGAAAAAAACATAATTGATCCAAGATTTAACAACCATACACCGGGGAATTTGCTAATATTTTTCAAGCGACAAGCTTACAAAAAATATATATTATGGCCTTACAACTTCAAGTGAGTGTTACTGCTTATTACACATTCTATTTTTCTCACCCGATGTTAAGTTTAATTGATGAGTTATGCATGACTATTTATAAACGTGCGCAGCTTCCACTACATTCTTATCGTTATTGACTTGCGGAAAGGAGAAATTGTTGTCCTTGACTCGTTAAGAAGATGCCCTAAACAATACAAGACCTGTTTTGATTTGGTGACAAGGTACTTTCATTTCTACTCGCCTCTTTCGTTCATTTCCTAATATCAAAGAATTTATGACTCATTCATTCATTTTCTTGTCATGCAGCGTTTGGAAAATGTTCCTCGCGGAAGATCCGAACAGTGGATGGCCAGAAAAGCTGCTATGGCGTACTAACCAAGTAAGTAGTACTATAACTAGGCCCATGCACCATTATCATGCTTTATTATTATTTGATTAAATTCTATTCTTCTATAGACTTGCCTTAAACAGCCAATAGGGACTGATCTATGTGGATTCTACGTTTGCGAGTACATGCACACTGTGGTCAACGAGAGTTTGAATAGCAAAAAAAGTATTGAAGTAGTAAAGCTCTGGTCACAACTCACAACATTATTTTTGTACCATCAATCGTGATGAGTTTTATTCATTTCATATCTCATGTATTCATTGTGATATCATTTTTTTTACAGTTAGCAAGAAAGCGCAACGAGTTACCAATAAAGACCCGCTTCAGGGCACTTGCAGAGGAGTTGACGGGATTTTACCTCGCTCATGTCATACCGGAGACCGGAGAGTACCACCATTTGGACTAGTGTGCGGACATGTAATAGTGATTTCCATGTAACAAAGTACTTCTAAGTATCTGGAACCGGGAAACGTGATCTTCATGTACCACGCGTACTTAATTGTGTATGTGTTATCAACACATGATCTTCATGTAATTGTATATATATATATATGCATGATGCAACTTCATCTAGCTTTGTATAATAATTTATACATGTTTTTCGCGCATCGAAACTGTAGCATCCGAAACCCCTACCCCGACGCATCGAGGTGGTACCATCACGCATCGAGGTGGTACCATCCGAAACCCCTACCCAGAAAACCGGTCGCAATATAAAAAAGCAAAACCCTGAAATGAAAAAAAGCAAAACCCTGAAATGTAAAAAAAAAACAAAGCCCTAGTCCCGGTTCGTAACACGAACCGGGACTAAAGGGTTCGCCCCCGCGCGCCCCTGCCCCCTCCACGTGCGGGGCTCTAATTGGTGGGGGGGTTGCGGTCCTGGTTCGTATTGAACCGAGACCAAAGGGTGGGGGGCTCTAGTCCCGGCAAGACAGTCCCGGTTGCTACAACGGGACTATAGCCCCTCTGGAACCGGGACTAGTGCCCCTTTTTCCACTAGTAGAGCTTCTCATGAAGGCATTTGTATGTATGATACGGCTGACAAGTTGTTCTTAGAATATCACACATGTGTAATGACCTACTCCCTCTGTTTATAATTATAAGACATTTTAGATAGTGTGTATGTTGGCTAGATACATACTTAAATGAATGTACATGTACACTAAAACATGTCTACATACATATAAATACATGTGAATCTAGCCAAATGCTATAACATCTTATATTAAAAAACGGAGGGAGTATATAGTAGCCCACCTACCATTTGTTTTTCACAAGATAATTGGCAGGAACTTGGTTCGAAAACTTCAATGATTAGTCTTATCCAAATTTGTATTTATTGTAGGAGCTTGAATCATTCATGGATGCTGAAATTCGTTGTACTCCATATATGTTGTAAAACAGAAGTGAAAATGGGTAAATGGTTAGAAAAAGTAAAACATATTAGAACTAGGAAGAAAAAACCTAGTTCTTTTTTGAGAAATTGTAACCTTACAACTATGAGGATCTCCCCCGCTTATGTGATACCTCCAAATGCTTTACGATCCGTGCACAAATTATCAATAAAATATTAAATATCAATGCATTATCAATGATTTCTGGTTTTATGTAATTTATTTTTAGATTCGTTTACTAACAAGAAGTCCCTGTAGATGTTGACAGAAAAATTGAAAACATACATTAACATTTTTTTTGTTTTATCAGTACATCAAATAGTAGGAATTATATCGTTCGTTGGATGCAAAATCATTGGCCATGATAAGTGGGGGAGGATCAATGGTCGTGATAAGCGGGGGGAGGATCCCTTAGTTGTGGAAAAATCATGTTATACTTTTCCGAGGACAGAGAGAAGCAAAACATACATAAAGTCACTAGAAAACCAAATGCAAGCCTCAAACAAGAACTATCATAGCTAGGCTATATTAGAAAACAATATCACACCATTATACTAGCATCCAAAATGCTCAAGCAATTTCACTGGTAAATATACTCATGTTTGATCGCCAAGCTCAATGCGCGACCTCTCACAGAATCAGAGATTATTTCAAGTTGGGAGCCAGGTTCCATCTAGATGATTGTCTTTGGTCTGACACGTGGCAAGGAAAACCCCTTGAGGATATAGTTATACTTCTCTTTCACATCTATTTGGCGACAGATATTTTAGTTATCCAAGCACACATAGATGACCCAACATAGATTTTTTGGGCATTGAGTACAAATTTGGCAATGTTGTTGGAGATCTTGTTAAACGGCACGACATGTTGGAGATTACTCAGTGCTATGAGCTGGACCATAGAAATTATATCATTAGGGCCATAAAGGTTTCACGGAATTTGATTTGGGCAAGCGAATCGAGTAATTAACATGAAGCTTAGCTAAAATTGTGGTTGTGGAAAAGTTTATTTTCTAAGGTTGGTGGGACACCATGAGTTCATTGGAAAGATGCGGATCATATCCTATGCGGCCCTAGACTGCATGGTTGGGACAAACCAAGTACTCACTGCCATCTCCGTGCTTAGCTTTTAAGATTGTGAAAAGGTTGATGATGTCGTCATGGTATGAATGACTACACACCATATATTTCTTCTCTACTTCTAGATGGATTCATGTTTTATTGGTAAAATATACTCCTACCTTTAATATATACTCCCGTATATAATCCCAGAAAATAATTTTCCTACAACAATAAAAAATCCCAACTTCGTTGTTTAAATTTGTGGTCAAACGTTGCAGTACATACTTCTGGGCACAACCCACCGATGTTTGCAACCCCAAAATATGAGATCTGTATTGTGATTGCTGAGCCCACAAGAGAGCGACCCGTCCAATAATGCAGGCAAAAGAGTTTCCATCATGCATACTCGTACGCAACCGATGAACTGCCTCTTATTTTAACCACTTTGGCATCTCCAATGAGCTGGCTGCTCGAATCAGCACACAGATGTGTTAACGTTAGATTCCCAGGATATATATATGCTAGCCACCACCCCCTGGCCCCTGTTAATCAATAAGCTTAGTGCAGACAATATAGACTTGTCACACAGCACACGAAAACAACAGCCACCCCGCCTTTAGCTACTTAATGACATCATTCATTTCGCTAGCAAACAGTTCTATTTGATGGGGATGTTTACATACTTGAAGAGTTCCCTGGAATCTAACCATTTGAGTCTGTACGGTTCTCCAATTTGTTGTAACGTTTCATGTATTTTAATTGACTGAATTTGCAGGTAACTTGCACTGACAAATGACAATTGTTCGAGGTATGCATCATTGTAACTGACAAGTGGACTATAACTCAATTTATATGCCACATATTTAGAAACAGAGGGAGTATACGTACGCAGTTACTATGAACGTACCAAACTTCCTGCCAAGAAATTGCCGACACATTAGTTTGGAGCCTTATAACCTATCACTCGCACCTGGCAAAACCAGAAAGTACACGAGAAACCCACCAAAAATGAACACTAAATTACTTAACATATCAGAGAATACTGATATTTCTGAAGCTCCGAGCACAATATCGAGACTCTACTTAACATATTAGAGAATAAGGGTAGCATAGTTAGCTTGCAATGAGTTGTTTGCTGAAATTTTGCTTAGATAGTATTGTAGAGATGTCATATAATCGATCATTACTTCCTGGATATATTTCTCCTGACATTTTAATTGTTCATGCACCTAAAATACAATTTTCTAGTCTGTTGCACTCAACCGATATAAACACACAACTACAAAAGTCTTAAGGACCTCAGATGCTCCATTTTTAGTTAGACGGTTATGGTGCACTTGTTTTTCCGTAATGACAACGGCGCTAATTTCCTCAACATGATGATCTCGTAGTCCCTCAACGTGATGATACATCATATGTTATGTTTCTTTCATATAAGACTTAAGAATTATACATTACTTCCTTTCTTTTTGGTCTATCTTCTTATGCACCAATTTGTATAATTTTATGGAAGAATGTGTACAAAAAATAGGAAAGCGGTGAGAACAAAGCATTCGTAAGAAGTACATTTAAATGCTGAGGGTTGCTATGGTA
Organism: Poa annua; assembly: GCA_026929855.1. Lineage (NCBI taxonomy): Eukaryota > Viridiplantae > Streptophyta > Magnoliopsida > Poales > Poaceae > Poa > Poa annua. Next base: position 50,546,602 of record CM049428.1, read on the forward strand.
TCAAGGTGGAAATTTGTCCTAACCAAGTAGAATATGAGAAAATTGCAAAAAGCGACCACATTTGGGGCTAGGGTTTTAAAAATCCACCATGTTGGCATTTTTTTTATCAAAATCCACCACTCTGAAGTAACAGCGTAGCAAAAAACACAAATAGCCTAGTTTAGGCTGGCTAAGCATATTTCTGACAAGAGGGTCCCACAGTCAGTGCCACGTGGCACAAGAGAAACGGTCAAACATCAGATCTGGACTGTTTTGTAAATTTCTGTCCTCTCAAAAAATCCCCACATAGCTGAAAAGAAGAAAAGAAAAAAAGAAAAGAAAAAAAAATCCCCACCGAATGCATCAGAAGCTGGTGCGGCCGGCCGGCCGCCTGTGACGCGTGCGTGTGATGCCGGCGCTGCTCCAACTCGCCGTGCTTGCAGGCGGCGGGTGGCAGGCCACTCTACACAGCTACTATGGGCATAGATGGTTGCCAGCGACGCTAGATATTGGGAAATTGCGCGAGGAAATTTCGGTGGCTCGCGTCGGAGCAATCGTCTGCGTGGGAGCGTGAACCGGAGTAAGTCACGGCCGCCAGCGTTCCCAGCTCGGTGGTCCACCGCTGCACCCGCCGCACACGCGCACACGCCCGCCGCGCCTAGCTCTAGAATTCGATTCCGGCGAACCCGAACTCTCCGAGCCATGCTGACGCCCTGGAGAGCGCCATCGAGCCAAAACGCATTTCCTCTGCTCCGTTGCTGGCATGAGGATGTCGAGCAGCTTGCCGATGGCCCGGTCAGCTGCGAACACCTCGCCACGCATCGGTCGCGCACGCCCACCTGTCCGCCCTTGGTAGCAGCATCTCGTCACGCCCGCGCGTCGCTTCGTTGCGTTCTCCGTCCACGGCTGTGCGGCTGGTCGCCGCGCCTGCCGCTGCACCTCTTCCGCGCCACGTCGTCGTGCATGTTAGCCGCGCCGCGCGCCTGCTCACCATGGCCCCGCTCTGCGCGCCTTCTCTCCACGGCCACGCGCTGCCCCTACTGCCCGCCAGCTTGCCACGGCTCCGCACCACGGACGCACCTGGTCAGCGCGCTCGCCGGACGCGTCCGTCCCCATATTTGCCTCGACCGCGCCCGTCCTCCTGCTCTTCTCGGCCGCACCCGTTGCCGCGTTCGCCGACTGCGCCAGCCCGCTTGCTCGTCGCATTTCGCAAGCCGTGGTGCTCGTGGTCGCCCTGGACAGGGGCCGAGCCGCGCGACGAAGCGCCGCGTGCAGCGACCCCAAGAGGCGGACATGGACGCGGTCCGGCACACCGAGGCGCGGCGAGGCACGCCCGACACGGGGAGAGCGGCCGGAGCAGCGCGGGTGAGCCGCCAACGGTGGGGATTCCCGTTGAGATAGACAAAGAGCCGAAATTTACAAAAAAATAACCCTATAAAATTAATAAAAAAACAGTGTACCGGTTGACCATATCTCCTTGCCATTAGGCATGACACTGGGACCCATTGGTCAAAAACTCGTTTAAAAACGTGTCTAACGACGGATCAGTGTTTTTTGCTATGCTGTTACTTCAGAGTAGTGTTTTTTTATAAAAAATAGCGACATTGTGGTTTTTTGAAACCCTAACCCCAAATGTGGTCGCTTTTTGCAATTTTCTCAGTAGAATACAATTTCTTCGAGTGGTTATTGTCAGATCTTGTTGGCTTTGAATCATGATGTTGGTGAGGATGGAGCGAGAGGTGGTGTCGCGACGGCGGCGACTGACACTCCCGCCGCAACATGGTCTCTCGCCGGATCGCCCGCCGGCGTCTCTCTCCGGCGGCTCGCGCATGTCGATCCTGCGGGAGGAGAGCTTGTCCGAGGAGGATGACTGCTCATCAAAGGTCCCGTTTGAGGCTGCCCTTGAGGCGTTGGAAGATGATACGCCGAAGGAGGGATAGTCGACTATGACGAGGAGAGGAAGGAGGTCTGACGAAGAGCTCGCACAAGACTTCTGGAACGAAATTGGGTTCCCCACTCCGGCGTCCCCGTTGTCGTGGTCGTCACCAAGATGGACGGCAGGGTTCGCCGGACACGTCACAAACCGGTACTAAAACATTTCGCTACAAATGCCATCTGCTTCCTCCAGCCCGATCTCACTTCACTCTCTGCCTCCTCATTTATTTCTCTCCGTTCTTGCTCGAGCTCGGTGGCGATCCGGCGATTTGTCCAATTTGGTGGCACCATTTTTGGTCAAAAAGGTTAGAAACTTGTTTCTCTTACATTCAATCGGAAACTTCAGTTCATTTAGTGCTAGTTTGAGCTCATTTAGTGTTAGTTTGACCTAGATAGAAAAATGTAGGAAAATCTAGAAATGTATTGTTAGTTTGACCTAGATAGAAAAATTTAGAAAAATCTACAAATGTAGCTTATTTAGTGCTAGTTTCATCATTTACTTTGTGCTAGTTTAGCTAATTTTGTCCTAATTTAGCTCATTTAGTCCTAGTTTAGCTCATTTTATGCTATAATTACGTAATTAATTGTTTATAGAATTATTACTTGTATAATTTTCTTATTTGTGTAACTTTTTGTTATATATAGTGTCATGGTTTTGACATCTGTCCACACTGGCTCTCGCCCGCTCTATTATTCGGATGTGGTACGATTGTTTGTTATAAGTATATGTTTGTTTAATTTCGTGTTTATAAAAATTATACCGACCAACTTAACGTAGATATATTTTTATCTAGGAGGTAGTTGAACCGGAAAATGAGCCCGACCCTATTGTCGAGTTTTTAGTAGAAGAAAACAATGATTTGAAAGCTAAATTGAAAAGAAGTGAAGATCTTCGTCTCGAAGAGAAGATGAAATGGGAGTTGAAGATTGCCGACGTCGTCGATGATAACGAGATCAAGATGGAGACAATGCGCTTGGATCACAAGATCAAGATGAATGCAATGCGCTTGAAGCTTAAAAAGTTTAGAAAATATGTCATTAGTCAAGAGGCTTGGTATCATTATGTTGTTGGTCCAATAATTACCTTAGTTGCGATTTTGATCGCATTTGTCGTTGGATTTAAATTCTTTAGCTAGTTCTATGTTAGTTTCAATTAATGAATGTTTTATGAGAACTATGTATTAGATTTGTTTAAATACGGTGAACTTGTATTAATGAATTGGTCACGTATCTATCTATTCATGTTATATATATATATACATATATATATATATAACTATTGTGTAATGGTTTTGTATATATTTACATAATGCAGATGAATCGATAATGGATGTACGTTGACCGACGCACTCCGGAGTTCATGACCGGCGTGCTGGATTTTATCCGTGTTGCTGAGGCAAATAAGCGGGATGGTTTTATGTATTGTCCATGTTGTGCTTGTAAGAATATCAGGAGTTACTCCAACTCAAAAACCATTCACATCCACCTGTTTCAGTATGGTTTCATGTCCGGCTATAATTGCTGGACCAAACACGGGGAAACAGGGGTCATAATGGAAGACAATGAAGAAGAAGAGGACGATGACAACTATCCCGAGTTTCCTGAATACGACGGTACTACAATGGGGGAAACTGGAGAAGAGGCGCCTGACGAAGAGGCGCCGGATGAGCCCGCTGATGATCTTTCTCGGGCCATTGCTGATGCATAGAGAAACATCGTAAATCAGAGGGAGTGGCTCAAGTTGGAGCGCATGTTAGAGGATCACAAAAAAAATTGTACCCAGGTGTCGAAGATGACCAGAAAAAGCTGGGTACGACGCTGGATTTGCTGCAATGGAAGGCTGAGAATGGTGTATCGGACAAGGGGTTTGAAAAGTTGTTGAAAAAGATAAAGAAGATGCTTCCAAAGGATAACGAATTGCCCGACAGTACGTACGAGGCAAAGAAGATCGTCTGTCCTCTAGGATTAGAGGTGCAAAAGATACATGCATGCATTAATGACTGCATACTCTACCGCGGTGAGGAGTACGAGAATCTGAATGCATGCCCGGTATGCAGTGCATTGCGGTATAAGATCAGGCGAGATGACCCTGGAGAAGTTGAGGGCGAGCGCCCCAGAAAGAGGGTTCCTGCCAAGGTGATGTGGTATGCTCCTATAATACCACGGTTGAAACGTTTGTTCAGCAACAGAGAGCATGCCAAGATGTTGCGATGGCACAAAGAGGACCGGAAGAAAGACGCAATGTTCAGACACCCCGCTGATGGATCCCAGTGGAGAAAAATCGAGAGAGAGTTCCCGGACTTTGCAGATGACGCAAGAAAGTTAAGATTTGGTCTAAGTACGGACGGCTTCAATCCTTTTGGAGAGCAAAGCAGCATTCATACCACCTGGCCTGTTACTCTATGTATTTACAGCCTTCCTCCTTGGTTGTGCATGAAGCGAAAGTTTATTATGATGTCAGTGCTCATCCAAGGACCGAAGTAACCAGGGAGCGAGCTTGATGTGTACCTCAGGCCATTAGTTGACGAACTTTTAGAGTTGTGGCGGGAAGAAGGTGTACGTGTGTGGGATGAGAACAAACAGGAGGATTTTGACTTTCGAGGGTTGCTTTTCGTAACGATCAATGATTGGCCTGCTCTTAGTAACATCTCAGGACAGACAACTAAGGGATACCATGCATGCACACACTGTTTGGATGATACTGAATGTATATACTTGGATAATTGTAAGAAGTGTGTGTACCTGGGGCATCGCTGATTTCTTCCGGTCAGCCATAACGTCCGGAAGCAAGGAAAGCATTTCAAAGGTGAGGCAGATCAACGTGATTGGCTTCCCGTCTGGCTTCCAACAGGTGTGTCCGCTTTGACGCAACAAACAACAATGGGCAAAAGGACATATATTATGGTTACGTAGAGGAGATATGGGAACTTGAGTATGGACCTTCTTTTAAGGTCCCTTTGTTTCGGTGCAAATGGGTCAAGCTGAATGCAGGCGGGGTAAAGGTAGACCCGATGTACGGAATGACAACGGTGGATCTGAACAATCTTGATTACAAAGACGAACCGTTCGTCCTAGCAAATAATGTAGCTCAAGTTTTCTACGTGAAAGACATGTCTACCAAACCGAAGAAAAGAAAAAACATGGAAGCGAATACATCAGACGAGGCAAAACGCCACATAGTTCTTTCAGGGAAAAGAAACATCGTGGGAGTGGAGGACAAGACAGACATGTCAGAAGATTATGATAAGTTTGATGAAATTCCGCCCTTCAAAGTCAACACTGACCCAAGCATCACGTTAAGTAATGAAGATTCTCCATGGTTACGGCCCAAAGTTAAGCAATCGAAGAAAAGGAGGAATAATACAACAGATGGGAATATTGGTGATGTTTAATCCAGGAATGATATTTATGAAATATGACGCCTTTATCACAAACTATGTTGTGGAATATGAGGTCTTTATCACAAACTATGTTGTTGAAATGACCATAACTTGGTCATTTGTCTTAAAACTTCTAGATGTTCATACATGATAGACCTTTTTTGTTAAGACTTTTTTTGCAAATTTTATCAGAAATCAAGTTGATCATTTTTCATAGCAACAAGTACACATATAAGGTTCCATGCCAATTGATTTCCTTTTTTGCAGTATTTATCACATTATTTCATTTTCCGGTAAAAACGATCAAAACGGTCGCGGTGACATTTCATCGAAAGATTTAATATTTTCTAGAACTATCAACGTTTCTGTGATATAACCACTAGTTGTGTAACTTAAAATGATTTTTCCAAAAACTTCATACCAAACTATTAAACAGTTGTAGATCAAATTTGAATTACTTTCGAAAAATCGACATAAACTCAATTAACTAGGGAAATTAGGTAGAAATCAAAGAAAAACCTAATACTTGGTGATTATCCATCATATGTGGACTAGTTTCCATGAAAATTAAATGGGTGCCATTTTGCATCATATTTTGGTACTTTGTTAACAAAAAAAGTCATTTTATGCACTTAAAAAAATGGAAAATGATATTTATGAAAATAATTTCAAGAATTCCTTTGGCATGTCTGTTTCTTATACCAATATGCACATATTTGTGGAATAGAGATTTGTACAAAGTTTTAGAAACTAATTAGTTAGAAGAAAATAGATATAAAATACCTTTTATTTTGAATGTTACATTTTTTAAATGTCAATATTCTTTGTAATTTGTTGAAAACATGTTCTTGAATATAAATAATTTTTTTACAAATTATTAGAAACTAATTTTACTAGTTTTAGACAATTACATCAGTACATATACAAAAACGGAAAACAGAAAATAGAAAAGGGAAATAAAATACAAAAAACACCTTCAGTACCGGTTGTTGGTTGCCTGGGCGGCGAATCGACAAACCTTTAGTACCGGTTGCAACCAGCAACCGGCACTGAAGGACCTTTAGTACCGGTCCGTGCCATAGACCGGTACTAAAGGTGTGTGCCTTAAATGCAAGACTTGCCCAGATCGGGCAGTTCATCTCCCACACACAAACGTACCCCGAACCCTTGACGATGAAGACAACGCAGCGCCGCCGTGCCACCCTGACGCCATGCGGATCCTCGACGAATCGACGCGCCACTCCCCGACGTCGCTCCCCGACGCCGCGCCGCCATGCCACGCCGCCCATTGTCTCTGTCTTCTCCCTCGAGTCCGCCGCGGTGCCTCCATTGATTCCGGCCATCTCCGACCTCGCCGAGCGTTCCCGACCCCTCCGGCATATTCAGGTGAGCACACTGGTCCTCGTGGACCCCCTCTTTTCTCCTCCTCTTGGTGTAGTTGGTCAGGCCGCGGTGTTCCCCTCTTAGGCCGTTGCCCGAGATTGTCGCCGGAGATGTTGCGCGTCCATTTCAGGGCGGCACCGCTACGGTTTGGTCGCGGGCGACCATGAGTAACTCCTCACCGAAGCCGTGGTCGCCGGAGTCGTGCGACACCGGCCGTGGTGTGGTGGCCGTGAGGACGTGGTGACGTCATCGTTAGGTAGTTAGGCTATTTTCGAGTTAGGAGGAAATTTTAGATATTCTTTGAATTAGGGTTCAAATGCTACTGTTTAGATTCATTGAAATTAGTTCAAATCCTACTATTTTCTAATTCCTAGTTCAAATATCAATTAAGTTGCTAGGAATGTAAATGAGAATATGTTTAAATGTGAATTTGTTTAGTTAATCATTTTAGAATTGCTAGGAATTGGTAGGAAATTAATAGAAATGCTACTGTTTTTTAAATTGCTATAGGAAATGCTACTGTTTTAGATGAATTGCTACTGCTTTAGTACTATTTAGTTGATTAATATTTGTGCAATGTGTTGATTAATATTTGTGAAATGTGCAAAGGGTAGTGTAATAGTTTTAGAATTCAAGTGTTAGCACTAATATACTTGTGAATTCAAAGAACAATTTTATTTGATGCAAAGAACTTATGCAATTTTATTTGATGCAAAGTACTTATGCAATTTTATTTGATGCAAAATACTTGCAATTTTTGCTACTGTTTTAGGAAGTTTCTAAATTTTGGCCGATGATTAGATGGTTGCACGTTCCATCTTCAGGGAGGTGTGAGTGAATCATGTTGTCTGAACATATATGCAATGTTCATTCCACGTTATTCGCTGACACCATCCCTGAAGCAATTCTATATGAGGCATTGTTGTCTGTTTTGCAATGTTAGGAAGTTTGTAAATTTGGATTAATAGTGTGGATGCAAAGTAGTTGTGCAAAGTACTTGTGTAATTTAGGGTAATTTTATGGATGCTACTATGTAATTTTATTTGATGCAAAGATTATAATGCTACAATGTAATAAATAGCATGGATGCAAGTGTTAAAATTTGTGAATGAAAGTGTTAGAATTTGTGAAATAGTATTGTGAAAATGCAACCACAATTTCCCGCGGCAACGCGCGGGGAATGCAACCACAATTTCCCCAATGCAAAGTACTTGATTTCGTCGATCCCTCGCCTCACCGTTATAACTTGACATCATGTAGGAATCTCGCCGTCTATCCCTCGCCTCACCGTCGTCCTGTATGTGACCTTCCTGAGTCTCGTTGATCCCGTTCCTCACCGTCGTTCCCGAGCATCCCCTCGTGCCCTCCCCCGCGGTGAGCCTCTACCGTGCGCACATGTTATTTCTTTACAATAATGCCGCCGCCCGATTTGGCACTAAATTGTTCTATCTTTTTTGTTGTATTAGTTAAGCTATGGACGGCAGAGCAGGGGAAGAGCAATTTTTCGACATCATCAGAGATGGTGAAGATGATGGATCGCAATATCTTAACATGTCCGGTGGTGAAATGGAGGACGAGGAGATTTATAACTTAGAAGCTCCTCCATCCGCCTCGAACAATAATGCCGATGAGAATGTAGCGCAGAATACCGACGAGGTATACATAGCTTCTGGTGATAAATTCATGATTTGATATGTGTACATATACATGTTTTAACATAATATTTCTTCTTTTAGCCCTCCGTGTCGGGATCGAGCAAGTCTGGTAAAAGAAAACGAGGCCCGACCAAAAAGTTAAAAGAAGAAAGATTTGATATCGAAGAAATCTCTGAAATTGGCGAACCGATTGCTCCGAAAGAGCACGCACGTAAATTTGTGAGTCAGTGCGGAGTTATTGTTCGGGACAACATTCCGATCACCATCCGAGAATGGCACAAGCCGAAGGGTGGAGGAGAGAGTTTTGTGTCAGATATTTGCAAGAGGGAACTTATAAAGTCCGTTTTCCACAATTTCGCCCCACCGACAGGCCTCAGAGATGCCGAGAAAAAGAAAGTCTTCCAGTGGACTCTAAAGAAAATGGCCGAACAATTCATGAACTACAAGAAAAGGTTATACCACCAATTCATCAAGATAAAGAAAACCCCTAATTTTGATGACGTACAGTACAGGAGGATAAGAGATCAGTGGCAAGAATTCAAGGACTACAAGGAATCAGAAGAAGCTCTGGAAAAGTCGGCGAAAAATAAGTTGAATGCCGACAAAAAGCAATATTTCCAACGTTTGGGGCCAGGTGGCTATAAGACCGCCATTCCTAAGTGGCAAGAAAGGGACGCCAAGTTAATTGCTGCCGGGGTCACTCCAAGTACATCAAGCTATCCCGCAAGGGCGAGACATTGGGCGTACAGCATCAGGCTGGAGCCCGACCCACAGACAGGGAATCTTGTGTTGAAGGAAAAGGTTAAACCAGACCCCGAGGGAGAGCCCGAAAGAGAAAAAATTCGGAATAAAGTCAAAGAACTTGATGATGCTGTAGTTGCCGCTCGGGAGGGAAGGTTCGCGCCCAATAGAGAGAAGGACGAGCTGTCACTCGCCCTCGGGAATCCTGAACACACTGGGCAAGTACGAGGCGTGGGCGTCGTCCCTTGGAAGGTTGGGTTCCCCGATCATAGGGACACTTACAGGAGCCGCGTCAGGAAGAAGAAACAGGAGGCAGAGAAATATCAGCGGTTGGAAGACATGATAATAGACCTGCGACATGAAATGAGGTAGAAAAAGGCATCTGAGCCGCAGGAGGACCAACTTGATATGGCATCTCAGCGGAAAAGCAGCGTGGCTTCCACACAAAATGTCCATCCTGATGACGCGACATACCCTGGATCAGATTCAGGGGCGAACAAACTGTGAGCTGCACATCAAGATGAGGAACCTATCCATAAAGGTGGCGGTCGGCTTTGCTTTAGAGAATATACCCGGAGCAACCCTTCATGGCGGTCAGATTCCAGCTGGCTACGCGCGAGTCGGGGTGGACGAAATTATGAACGGATCCGAGGACCTAGAGCTTGACTTTCTTGGAGCTGAAGGGGAGACGCCACTGGGAGAAGTGTTGCGCGGAGTCATTCTATGGAGAAAGGAACACATCGTGTTTCCAGGACAATCGACGCGTAGGCCACGAACCCCTCTGAGTAGCAATCAACATCCAAGTCCAACCCGCATTGAAAATATGGACACCGAGAGGAAACCCAGCGCGACTCCATCTCCCCGGTGCGCGAGTCCAACCCAGCGGGAGTCCACCCCGGAGCGTGCAAAGAGTCCACTCCAGCGGGAGTCCACCCCGAAGCTTGCAAAGAGTCCACTCCAGCGGGAGTCCACCCCGAAGCTTGCAAAGAGTCCGCCCACCGGCAATAGGACCTTCTCAATGAGGCAGAAGATGCTTGCCGGTGCGTCGAGTGGTACTCCAAAGGACACCTACAAGTACGGGCCGTCGTTGAAGGATCTTCCGGTGTTAACTTACCATCGGACCGTTGAGGAGAATGCTCCCTTGGTCAAAGCTCACAATGCCGCACACTTTGCAAAGAAAGTGCCCGAGGCAAAACAGGTACTAAACCCTAAGGGTGTTAAACACTTTTTAGACATCGTCTGTGATCCTGACCGTAGAACTTTGCTTGATAACTATGAACGCTCTATCTCGAAGAGTTTTGACACGCAAGAGGAGAATAAAACGAAAAGGGTCGCTGCACAGAAGAAGAAGAAGGCAAAACAGGTTCCCCAGCTCGGAGAACAGAAAGTACAGTCGTCGCCCCGCTGAAGGTTCAGACAGACAAGAGTCCCAACGTTGGGACAAATGTTCCTGCTTCAGACTACATGGACGATGATGCATTTGACGCACTTTTCCCCAAGTCGACTGAGATAGCACGGAAGTTTGTCTACGGGAAAGATCTTCTCCCTCCTGATGAGATGGTGCGTCTAGCTTTTCAAATGCGGAGATTGCATGACTGGTACATGAAGGTTGCAAAGGACAAGCAACTCATGTTTTACGTGACATACCGAGAAGACCAATTCTTCGTCAACCACGAGATATGTATCGAATTTGATGAATTATGGCAGTTATACAACCGGCGTGCTCTCGACGCAACTATCATGAGTTGCTATGTTCTGTAAGTGTTTTTTTCTAAATGTCCAGCTGAGCATGTAATTATCCTCACTAATTGAGCCTGTAATTATCTTCACTATATTCTTTCGTATGCTATTATATATGCAGGTGGATGCTTATCGAGTGCAAAAGGAAAAGACTCTGGGAAGTTGGGTTCATTGACCCATCTATCGTTAACTGCAAAAACTTAGAGCGGAAGCCCGAGGACTGCGAGGAGGCATTGTTGAGGTCGCTATTGAGCCAAACACATGCGGCAGATATACTTCTTCCTTACAACTTCAAGTGAGTGTGACTGTCTTGAACACATTTCTATATTGCTAATTACTAGATGTTAAGTTTAATTGATGAGTTATATTCATGCCTCACTATATAAACGTGTGCAGCTACCATTGGATTCTACTGGACATTATCATTGACAAGGGATTAGTTGAAGTATTTGACCCATTACGCAAACCACAATCATACTACCAGGACTTGATTGACATGCTTCAGAGGTAATTTCAACCATTAACCCCATTTCATGATATCAAGTAATCATAACTCATTTATTCATTTGCTTTTGTGACTAGGGTTTAGAAAATATTCATCAAGAGAGAGAGGGGTGAATGGAAATCAGAGGTGACTATTAAACAGATTGATGTAAGTGTGCTACTATTAAACATAGTCTCTTTAATTCATCATCATTTTGAATTATTATTTAATGAAGTTATATTCTCGTAAAGACCTTGAAGCAGCCTCCGGAAAATGAATTATGTGGATTCTACGTCTGTGAGTTCATGAGGACCTTGAGCGTTGAGCAGACGTCACGTGAAAAAAGAATGGATGTGAGTGTGACTGTCTTGTACTATATTTCAATCTTATTATGATTTGATATATATACACACACAACTAATATATTCATATTGATCTCGTTTAAAGCTCAACGACAAGCGGAACGCCATCCTACCACATCAGCGCGTAGAAGCAATTCAAGAGGAGATAGCGGGATTTATCCTTGAGGAGGTCATGCATCCAAAGGGAGAATACCATAATCCTAAATATAGCTATGCCATATGAAAGAGGAGGATGTATGACATTATTGCGATCTCTATACACCGGATTGTATATATGTATATATGTATGTAATAGCGTAGTATGAATATGTCCTATATCTAAATTATATTATATATCAACGTTTACCGTATGAAGTAGCGTAGAATACATATATGAAAGTATATTACGTATGCATCAACGTGTACCGTGTATATATATAATACCGTATGAATGTAAAATAGTAGATGAAAAAGAAAACATAAAATAAAATTGCAGTGAAGAAAAGAAAACAGATAACAGAAGAAAAAAAAGGAAACAAAAATAAATTACAAAACCCTTTAGTACCGGCCGGTGTTACCGGCCGGTACTAAAAGTTCTCCGCACGAGCCCATGCCCCGCGCCCACGTGGAGGCCCTTTTGTACCGGCCGATAAGAAACCGGTACTGATGCTATGGGGGCATCAGTCCCGATTGCGCAGTACCGGTTGTGAAACCGGTACTGATGCCCCTCCCCGACCGGTACTAAAACGCCGTTTTCCACTAGTGTAAAAAGACTGTGTACATCATCACGATGCAGAGTCCGGGTTTCCCTTTTCCAAGAAAAAACATAGCAAATGTTGCATACATTTCATTTTCTAGATACAATAAGAAATGCAGGAAAATAAAAATCCAATCAGATCCATTAAGTATGAATATTCGGATCAGAGGAAAATAATTATCACATCCAAAATCAGAGATATACAAAAACTCAAATTTCGTTGGAAGTGTGTACATCCTATGTTTGACCAATCCATTTTTGCTGGAAGTGTGTACATCCTATGTTTGACCAATCCATCACATGGAATCTCATCTTAACGGGTATTTAGCTCTAGGGTTTGCGCTGCTGCTCCTCGAGCATGCCCACGGCGAGAAGCAAGTAAGGAGCATCACCTGGATGTGCAAAGCCTGGACGAGGACCAGTGCAGCAGTGGCACCGGGGCATTGACACGAGCGACATGACAGAACGCGAAGTGCGTCCAGGTCCTGCCACTCTCAGCGTTCTCCATGGTTTTCGCGGGCAACGTCCATGTCTAGCTCTGAGACCTTGTCTAGTAGGTGTGCCTCCTTCCTCATACCATCCATGTCGAAAGAATTGTCCCGATACATCCCCAGTCCATGGAATCATCCTCGTGCTCTTCAAATTCGGTGTATTTTTGTCGCGAGTTGATCAGAGCCCCAATGCTCCTTACCTGCGTCTTACAAAAAACTCCTTGTTCGAGTGGGATGAACTCCGTCTGAGCTACATGATGAGAGATGGAAGCTCGTTCATCTCTCCCTTGGACGTGACTGACAACGCCGAGACAGGCGGTGGCTGGGGCACGAGAGAGGCTGACCAAGGACCCACGACTGATGAGTTCTGGATCTAGCTGTCAGTTGGACGAAAACGAGGTCCGCTTGATCTGGGCCAGCGATCTTGGGGAACAGGGCTGGACATTTCCTGGCCATGAGATGGAATATATATTGGTGATGTTCCAACCAAGATTTGATATACAAATATCCATAGGTGATGACATGCGCATAAATAGAAATATTGTTTCCAATTTCGCATGCTCCATGAATGGAGTAAAGTTAGCTAAAATAAAAGAAACTAAGTGCAGTTTGGAAAAATCAAAGGAGAGTAAATTTGTAGTGAATGACATGGGAGATATGAGTATGAGGTCTATTTCAGTGTCCACACATGCGAGCATGATAAATTACTTTTTTTATATTTTCAAATGCAAATATGGTTATTCATAATTCGACATACAGGACTGCACAAGATAAGATAAAACACGCTGCTTTTCTGTACCATTCTCTTCTTCGTGAACTCTCAGTAATTTCTCCATGCGCCTTGTGCTTCTACCTTGCTCTATAATTTGAACAGAAGAATTCTTCCAACCGATGGGATGTCAACATGAGATTTTCACCTTCAGGATGTTGCAAGTAAATGATCCCTCTTGGATCGATGTTACCTCTGCTGTTGTATGCCTTTCAATGAACTGGTTTAAAGGATCAGCCATATGCTTAAGCTCTCACGACAGTTCTTCAGTCCCTTCCTTGGCAGAAGCTACGCAGCCAAATTTGGTAAAGGTTTCACAAATATATGATCAGTAAGAACATAGGAGAATATATATACATTTTCAAAAAAAAGGAGAATATATATACGCATAAGTGTGGCTAAATTTCTTTCCCATCGTACATCCTATCACCAACACAAACATTAATCTTTCACTTTTTTGGTCTAATCATGGATGATTGGATGGCAAATTATGAAATCCCTTGTTGAATATAAAACCTCAAAACCATACAGAAATATTAAAACCAAAAGGGCATATCAGTGTTAACTTTCTCTTATTCAATCTTTGGCATCCACAACCATTGTACAAATCAACCTGCAGTCCTTTGTAGCGAGCCGTCTAGGCCCCCGCTGGAGGTTTGTCTCCAATTCCACTTGTTGGAGCTTTATTCCAAGGTTACTTCACTCGGTGTGATGGACCAATCGCCATTTGTGGACACGCGGGTAACCGTTCGACCTCCCACGACTAACATTGTACTCGTTGTCACCTCTCGCATATCCTCGGCCACCTCCACCAGAGAGATCAGTTCTAAGGCTAGCGCACTAATCCATTGTTCTTCTTCCTACCAAACCCCCACAAACAAATCGACGAAACATGAAGAAATGTAGGCATCTGATCTAAGCAGCTCGTGAACCGAATCGAGAAGCTTACCTTGGAGGCATAGGCCTCGGCCTCCGACAGCGCCCTCTCAAGCTCGCCGCCAACCGCACGCGCGTCTGCGCACCTCTGTGCAACAACAACATCAACGTCGCATGAAGGAGGGCCAGGTCGATGGCGGCGTCGAAGGAGGCGCGGTGCAGGGATACCCGTCGCCGGCCGTGGTGGCGCGTGGTGGCGAGCTGGCTAGGGAGGCGCGTGGGATAGTCTGCTGCAGGATGGGGAGGCCGACCAGGACGTGGATGGTCCCCGCCGGCAGAAGTTGAAGGGGTCGCGCGCAGCTGGAGGTGGAGGGGAGCGCGCCAGCAGGAGGTCGAGGGACTCGGCGATGGCGACAGGGAAGGTGCGCGCCCGTAGGAAGGAAGAAATTGGTCATCTCTTCGGTAATTTTAGACTTAGGCCCCTTATCTAGACCAAGGTTCAAGAAAGCGTAATTAATAGTACGATTAAGCGCGCTTAAGGGCTAAACGATGGCAAAGCACTTCTCTTAGGCCATAAGCGACTACTTAAGTTCTGATAAGATCCATTACCTTAATAGGGTGTGAGAGACTCCTGCTCACGGTGTCCTTTGTACTATAGAGTTGGCCCAATAAGGTCCATTATGAAACCCTAGTTTGCTAACCCGATCTGAGCCATTCATCTATTCTAATCCGAGCCATCCATCTACACTCCTCGTCTCTTTCTCTCACCTTTTACAATTCTACGCACAAATTCACGTCAATAATTATAGCCTTGCAGATACAACCCCTTCCACTGCAAGTATCACTCTCCTCTGCTCCCCTCAACTTCTCCTCTGCTCTCATATGCAAGTCCACCACCAACTTCGGTGAATTTTAGAAACGGTTAAGCACGCTTAAGCGATCAAAACTCTAAGCGCTCCGCTTCCGCTTTCTTGAACCTTGATCTGGACTGTGGGTTATTTAGTGAAAATAATGAGGATTAAAATGCAAAATGGCGCGATGTATGACGATATCCTCAAGCCGTATATACTCAAGCCGTATTATATACTAGAGATATATAAAGAATTGTGGAGGAAGATCAAATATATACAGAAATAGCAATTACAATTTGCGTGTTATGCAGACAAAGTTCATCTATCTAAACTTACATGGTATCAGATTAGATCAAGATCCTATGGCCGACGACTCCGGATCGGCGGCGGCCGGCGTTGCTGCCACCACCGGTTCTCTCTCTTCCTCATTTGTTCCTGCCTCCTCTTCTTCCTCTCAGCCGGTCATCGCACCACCTAATCTTCAGGTCAATCCCGTTGCTGCCCCAACTGGAATTTCCTACGCCTACCAGATGAACAGAGTCTAGATCAGCAACGACATCCGCAAGTGGCTCGAGCTCACCACCTGCTCGTACACGCAGTGGCGCAATATGATGGAGCTCGCGGTCGAGTCCTACTACGCCCTCGACCACCTGCTGGCAGACGCCACGCCCGCCAACCCCGGCCTCGAGTGGCGCCAGATCGATGTCATCATCAAGCGCTGGATCTACGGGTCCATCTCCACCGAGTTCGGCGGCATGATCCTCGACCTGACAAGGATGGCGGGCCATCTCTACACCGCCCCGGAGAATATCTTCCTCAACAACAAGCGCTCGCACGATGTTCACCTGACAGGCGATCTTCATGACCTGCGTCAAAAAGGCAGCACCGTGGCGCAATTCTACGCCCACATCAAAACCATTGCAGAGACCCTCCGCGATGTGGATCAGCCTGGCTCCGACGACATGCTGGTCACCATCCTCACGCGCGCCCTCACATAGCGGGATCATGTGACGGCCAAGCTGCTCGTCAACAGCAACGGTAAGGTCTCCTTCGACGAGGTGTGTAACATGCTCCATCTTGACAAGATGCAGTCTGACGCCTCCGAGCGCCTCGCCTCCCAGTCTGCGCTCCTCGCCCTCGGTCGCGGCAACGGTGGCCCTAGCGGCCCTGATGGTGGTGGCGCACCGCCCGGCTACGCCCGCCCTCCACCAATCCATGGTGGCATCGGCACCTCCTGGCCGAACTTCGGCACGACTTCCCTGTCCCCGAATCAAGGCAAGACCAAGAGGAAGCGCACCACCAACAACGGTGGGTACGTGCACAGCGGCACCAGCCCGCCCGGCATGCTCGCGCCGCGCCCATGGACCGGCTACGTCCAAGCATGGCAGACACCGCGCCCGGCCCTCCCTCCTTGGCGCTGCACCTGCCCAGCACGCCTACACGGCGCTCGCCCCCGTCCAGTACATGGGCTCCTACTCCAACGCCTCGTCGTCCTTCCACAACTTGCCAATGTACGGCATGCCCCCACCCATGCGGTCGTCGCACATGCTGCAACCGTCTTCAACGACCATGGTGCCTCTTAAGGACTCAGGGCTACGGTGTGCACCAGCCAGGACAAGACAACTCGTTCGAGCGGTCTGCATTGATCGGAGCCCTATCAGACCTGTCGTTGCCCGACAACTCTAGGTGGGTTGCAGACTTCGGCGCTTCCATGCACCTCTCGGCCAACCACGGTGATGTCGCTCAACCTCGACCAATTTTTAACATGACACCTGTTATTTTTGGCAATGGAAGCACACTCCCCATCTCTCACATCGGGCATTCTGCCATTCAGTCCTCTAGTCGC
Source organism: Poa annua (assembly GCA_026929855.1). NCBI lineage: Eukaryota > Viridiplantae > Streptophyta > Magnoliopsida > Poales > Poaceae > Poa > Poa annua. The sequence continues at coordinate 50,563,830 of CM049428.1, forward strand.
CCCCTTTATCTGAAAAATGTTCTGGTTGCACCGAATCTTGTTAAAAACATGTTATTTGTTCGTCGTTTTACAACTAACAATCAGCTTTCTATGGAATTTGACCCCTCTGGTGTCTCCGTGAAGAATCTGCACACGAAGGCTATTCTTTTGCGATGCAACAATGAGGGCAGTCTTTACCCACTGTTTTCCCCGGCAACTTCCTCTACGGCTCATGTCGCCTACACTGTCACCATACCTCCAACCTCTGGCATCGTCTACTTGGACACCCCGGCGCCTCCACTAGATTTAATAAAATCCCTCACATTAATAAACATGTCGGGTTGTGCAATGCTTGCCAAAAAGGAAAACATGTTAGACTTCCTTTTTCTTCTTCCAGTAGTAATTCTTCCGCTGCTTTCTCAATGATACATTGTGATTTGTGGACTGCTCCTTCAAGTGTATCCGGTTTCAAATATTATTTGATCATTGTTGACAATTTCTCACATTTTATGTGGACTTATCCTCTACGGCTAAAATCTGATGTCCACACCACGTTTCTCAATTTTCATGCATTTGTTCGCACTCATTTTCAAACTAACATTGGCATTGTTCAATGTGATAATGGAAGAGAATTTTTGCACAATCATGCGTTTCTCCTGCCCTTGCACATCAGTAGGAAACAGGAAGGCAGAACGTGCCATCCGCACAACTAACGACATACTCCGCACCCTCCTTCTCCAAGCATCAATGCCACCCCATTATTGGGCTGAGGCATTGCACACTGCCACTCATCTCCTAAACCTTAGACCTACAAAACCCTTAGATCTTCGAACCCCCCACACGAAACTCTCTTTTCTAAAACCCCTAGCTATGATCACTTACGGGTTTACGGGTGCCTCTCTTACCCCAATACCTCTGCCACTTCCCCACATAAACTCGCCCCACGATCCAACCCTTGTGTGTTTATCGGTTATGCAACCGAGCACAAAGGCTATCGATGCTTGGCATGCCACTGGACGCGTTTACACGAGTCGCCACGTCACTTTTGACGAAGGTGTCTTCGCCTTTTCACAAACCACTAGCCTAGACCCTGCTGATTATATATTTTCTCATAATCACACTGATCAGCCTCTCCTATACCCTTTAGCTCCAACCATTTGCACTACACACATCCTTGCGGTTGCTGCACAATGTGTTGTCGGTCCAACACCGCCTGCTAGCACACCTCCCTCCATCCCGCACTCCTTCAGCTCGCCACCGCCAGGCGCCAGCTCCAAGCAAAGTTGCGCCTCGTCACCAACAACATGTTCTGTTGCCGACACACACGATGTGCACACGAGCCCAAGATGTCATTTTTAAACCGAAACGTATGTTTAATATCACTTCCATCACCCCCCTTTCTCATGTTCCCAAAACCTACCGTTCTGGTCTCTCTGATATGCATTGGTCTCAGGCCATGCGCGAAGAATACGCAGCCCTTGTAGCCAACTCCACTTGGGATCTCGTTCCCCGACCATCCGGTGCTAACGTTGTGTCTTACAAGTGGGTTTATCAGCACAAGTTTCACTTGGACGGATCCCTCGCGCGATACAATGCCCGATGGGTAGTCCACGGTTTTTCCCAAGAGCACGGCATCGATTACGACGAAATGTTCTCTCCAGTTGTTAAACCTAGCACCATTAGGATATTTCTCTCTTGTTGTCTCATCCAAATGGCCAATTCATCAACTCGACGTTAAAAACGCTTTCCTCCATTGCCATCTTTTGGAAACTGTGTTATGTCAGCAACCGAAAGGGTTCGAGAAATCCTTTGGCCCCGACCATGTTTGTCTCCTTCATAAATCCCTTTACGGGTTGAAGCAGGCTCCACACGCGTGGTTTACTCGTTTCGCCACATTCATTTCTTCTCTCGTTTTCTTCTTCTAAATCAGACAATTCTCTTTTTATATTTTACTCCTCCACTCTCTTTTTATATTTTACTCCTCCACCGATGTCGCTTATCTTCTCCTCTACGTTGATGACATTGTCCTCACAGCCTCCACCGATGCATGTCTGCATAAAATCATAGCCACTCTCAATGCTGAATTCTCTATGACCGGTCTCGGTCCTCTTAGCCACTTCCTAGGAATTTCAGTCACATGCACTAACGTTGGTCTGCACCTGTCCCAGCGACAATACATCCTCGATATCATTCAGCGTGGAGGTATGCAAGACTGTAATCCAGTCAAAACTTCTGTTGAATCCGGTTCTAAACTCTCTCTACTTGACGACGATCTTGTTACTGATCCTACTCACTATTGTAGTCTTTCGTGCCTTTCCATGCACGCTCCACGCTCCTCTCATCTTAACCTTGTCAAACGGATCGTTCGTTATGTCAAAGGTACACTTGATTACGGCGCACACATCATTCCCTCTTCCACTACAAACCTTTTTGCCTACTCCGACGCTGATTGGGCCGGTTGCCCCGACACCCATCGCTCCACGTCTGGTTTATGTGTTTTCCTCAGTGACAACCTCATCTCGTGGTCTTGCAAATGCCAACTAACCGTGTCCAGGTCGAGTGATGAAGCTGAGTACCGTGAAGTTGCGCATGTGGTTGCTGAAAGCTGTTGGATCTGTAATCTTATGCAGGAATTGTGTCGTCCGATCGTCAGGTCTATGGTGGTTTATTGTGATAATTTTTCTGTTGTCTACTTGTCTGTCAATCCTGTGCAGCATCGGCGTAAAAAACACATTGAAATCGACATCCACTTCATTCTTGACAAGGTGCAAGTTGGAGAAGTACGAGTTCTTAACGTTCCTACAGCATATCCCAGTATACGCGGACATCTTCACGAATGGGTTGCCTTCGCCTGCCTTTACTGAATTTCGGTCCAGTCTCACCGTCCAAGAGCCTCCCGTTGATACTACGGGGTTTGTTAGAGTAAGACTCGGTCCAATGGAGCATCGCCTCCCTATCCTCTTATCCATGCAAGACACGCAGACGTGCGCCGAGCTAAATGTCCTCGTAGGTAGGATCTGTAACAGCTTCAGTTAGTGGGCTCGTGCGTCTGTGTCTCTCTCTCCAATCCCCTTGTACTTCTATATAAAGCATTGTACGAGAAAGATCAAATATATAGAAATAGCAATTGCAGTGTGCGTGTTATGCACACAAAGTTCATCTATCCAAACTTACAGATGGTTGTCGCTCCTGCTGTCCCGGGTGGTGCCAAGCAGAAGAAGAAGCGATGTTGGAAGTGCAATGTGGTGTCATGTATTGTACGAGGAAGATCAAATATACAGAAATAGCAATCGCAGTGTGTGTTATGCACACAAAGTTCATCTATCCAAACTTACATATGGTTGTCACTCCTGCTGTCCCGGGTGGTGCCAAGCAGAAAACGTCACCAAAATAAATCAGTGCAGCACTTTGCCCATACTCACAAAACAATAAAGCTACACTCATGTAGCAAAAACGCACACTGCATGCAACATTGAAAAATCCCCCAAAAAAGCTAACCTTCACCGTCGGTCATGGAGGCACCACCATGGCCGTTTCGAGCTCGTCGAACACGAATCCGAGACGCCGAAGGTCCATCAGCGCGAGATCGGGTGAATCCCGACCAATCCATCTGGGGAGGCGTCGTCTTCTCCAACTCTAGCGTGTGCGAAGCTCGCTGGCCGGAGCTCGGCAGGACGCGGCCATGGCTGTTGCGGCCGGAGCTAGGGCAGAAGGCGGCGGGGGGGCGAGGGGCGAGGGTCGCGGCGGGTCCTCCGACGAGCATCGGGACTTCGGCAGTGCCGATAGCCATCGTAAAAGCTAGCACAGCTCGCTCACCGGCCGGAGCTTGGCAGAAAGTGGCCATGGGCGTTACGGCCAGAGCTACAAGAGAAGGTGACGAAGGGGCAAGGGTTGCGCGCGGCTCCTCCGGCGAGGCCATGGCCAGTTGCGCGTGGGAAACTGGGAATGTATCGCCGTGGTTTCCGTCCTATCGTTGCGTGTGTAGGCTTCTTTGTGCCACACGTGTTGAGCGGCGCGGAGCTTACCAGCTGCGCGTGGGATGTATCGCACGGAGCGACCCGGCTGTAGCTACAGCCGGGTGTAAGTTAGAATTTTCCTTGTAGATTCCATGTGCTAGCATTTGGATTCGTCATATGGCGTCCTACTTGATTGGGCTCAATGAGAAAGGAAAATGCTAGCTGGGCTAGCTGAATGTGGCCTAACACTTAACTTTCAGCGTCGTTCAAAACGAATAGATACTTCTGTTCAGGTTCAGTAAGAAACAAGGAAATCTGTAGGCCATGAAATCGACGGTTGCATTGTCGGCGAGACTCGCCAACGGCAACCGAGGTTATGAACGCGATCAGAAGACCATGAGGGTTCCATTTTCGTGAAGAAAAGCAACATATGGTACAGGTGACAAGGTCGGCAATAGCAGGGTCATTTGGCCTGCTCTGAGTCCTAGCTGATATATGAAGAAGATGGTGGAGACCTGCTAGGGAAGAAGGAACAAGCACAGGTACACAACGGCCTTTAGGAAAACTGAGAAGCATTAGAAAGGACTGAGCTCGACGAACCTGAGCAAGAACAACACTGACCATGAATTTATAGATGGGTGGAGTTGGTTCAGCCGCACGTTTGTTGACTGAGGCGGTTCCAGCGGACGGCATCAAGCTTCTTGATGAGCGTGGGCGTGGCATGTCGTGGCGTCATCGGCCTTCTCGGCGACCTTGTGCGCGTGGTTGTGCGTGCTTGCAGCAGTGCGGCGCTGAGAGCCTGAGAGAGATGTAAGTGCAAGTCTAATAAGGTCCAATCAGCGGGGTATAAGGATTTAAATAATATATTTGTGCTGACATGTATGAGAGAAGAGGAGATAAGTGAAGTATGTGAGAGTGTATGGTGGGTCATATATTGATAAAGTAGTACATTCATATAGCCAACTATTATACATGTTGACTATAAGCTAACTATACGTGACGTGGCAATGTCTTATAGCCAACAACCGGCTATACTATTAACCATGCTCTAAGGAGATTCGCGCGAGTGTGCAGAACGGCCCAAGGCAGCAGTGACGTGTGGCTATGCGTGGTGCCGATGTGCGATGGCGGCGGCTGAGCCTTGGTAAAGCAGCTGCTGCGATTTGATGGATGGAGGGTTTACGGATTTACTGGTTTAGACCTGGTCAATGGGCTGCTGGGATAGAGCAAAGTGAGGCAAAGGAAAAGGCCTAAGAGCATCACTAGCAGTGCTCTCAAACTGGTCAAACCCTCAAAATAACCGTTTTTTTTAGATTAAATCCGAAACGAGGCGCGGGACAGAACCCTCAGACCCTTTAACCCTCAAAAAAAATTGAATGCCGAACCCTCAAACCCACCTTCGAGCTGGACTAGTGCAGGTCCAGAGGCAAAACTGAAGGCCCCTTCAATCCGGTCAACGGTAGGTAGCGGGTGTGAAATTTCCCCATCTCCTCCTCCGCCCGCGACGAGCTCGCCCCGCCGCCCCGATTCGTCCTCCGGCGAGCTCGCCCCGCCGCCCCGAACTCGCCCCTACTCGCCGCCTGTCCCCTCTGCCTCGCCCTCCACCCTGATTCGTCGCCTCGCGTCCCCCTCTGCCGCCTCGCGTCCTCGTCCGCCTCCGCCGCCTCGCGTCCTCGTCCGCCTCCGCCTCTCCCGCCCCGAGCCCGGCCTTTCCGACCTCGCCCCGCTGCCCCGAGCTCTCCCTGACCTCGCCCCGCCGCCCGGAGTTCGCCCGATTCGTCTCCGTCCGCCGCCTCCCGTCCGCCACGCCGCGCCTCCGACCTTGCCCGCGACGAGTCCGGCCTCCTGATTGAAAATGCCAGCACTCATAAACAGCTACGTGATGATCTGGTCGAGCACCATTAGCCGTGTCCACTGATCCCTTTGTTCACTTGGTTCATATTATATTTGATCTGTTTTGAGGGTTAGTTTGAGGGCACTGATCTGCACTGGTCGTTTTGGGCCTTTAAATTCGCGTTTTCTCGGCCCTCAAACTGGTTTTGCGGGTTAGCAGTTTGAGGGCACTACTAGGGATGCTCTAAGTAGAGGGATGGTCCGGAATAAAAGCAGGACAAGAAGATGAAAAAAAACACCTTGAAAAGTGCAAAATACTATTTTCTCTTTAATTTAAATTTCCGGGTTGTTACACGACGCACTATGAACAGACATGATGAGGAAAAACAAAATTTGCATATCTACGTGTGCAAATTATGCGGGAACAGAATGACGTAGTGGATCTATCTTACTTTCATGCTCCGCTACAACCATGACGACTCACCGCTTTGAGCCCTCTGTACAATCCCATCCGTGGACCGGGCCACTGAAATCAAAAGCTGAATATAAGAACAGCATAGATACCTCTTTACATGTTGCTAACCATGACGAGTTGCAAAGCAGACATGTTTGCTACCGAGACAAAGCACGTCCCACAGCTGAAGATATTTATTTTTGTCTAATCGGGATGAATACGGTCCAACATAGTTCATGCATGCAGTTAAACCAAGCTAAGCATATGTACACACAACACTTGTCTATATCACACTAATGTGTAATCAAACGCTGCCTATAAGAACGGTGTAAATACCTCTTTACATGATGTTAATCATGATGGCTAGCAAAGTAGACAGGTTTGCTGCTGAGACTAAGCACTGCCCAATGCTGAAGATATTTGTTGTTGTCTGAACTGGATGGTGTTGTTTTATGGTGATCCAAATTCATATGATGAAGTGAAGTGAGCGGCTAACTTCGGATCGAAGCGGAGGCCCGTCGCGGGGAGGCTTGGGCCGTAGCGTAGCGAGGAAGTTAGCCCACCGGCCCATCCTGCGCTCGCGGGGGTGCGGGGGCGGCAGCCCCCGTGGTACGGTACGGATCGTATCCGAGTCGGATCGCAACCGACTTAGGGTTTCTGCCCTCTATAAATACATCTTGTAAGTCGCCTGTTGGGGTAAGCCACACATTGTAAACCCACGGCGTTTGTAATCTCACCCGATATAGTGAAGTATTGCTGGCTGGCGCCCGTGGTTTTTTCCTCTCCTTTGTTTGGAGGGGTTTTCCACGTTAAAATCTCGTGTCCCCGTTGGTTTGATCGTTCCGCTCTTCGTCGTTTCTTGCTATCTCATATAACAAGTGGTATCAGACCCCGTGTTTTAGATCTGTTTTCAGATTAGGGTTTTTTGGATGGCATCGATGAAGTTCGATCTACCGTTGCTGGACTACAAGACGAGATTCTCGTTATGGCAGGTCAAGATGCGTGCGATCCTCGCACAGTCCAATGATCTTGACGAAGCGCTGGAGAAATTTGGCGATAAGGCAGCAGCCGAGTGGTCTGCCGATGAGAAGAGAAAAGACCGTAAGGCTACGTCTCTTATTCAACTGCATCTATCTAATGATATCCTGCAAGAAGTTCTACAGGTGAAAACCGCAGCCGCGCTGTGGGCTAAGCTGGAGTCGATCTGCATGTCAAAGGATCTAACCAGCAAGATGCATGTGAAGATGAAGTTGTTCTCGCACAAGTTGCAAGAAGGTGGTTCTGTAATGAATCACATATCGATCTTCAAGGAGATCGTTTCCGACCTAGTGTCGATGGAGGTAAAATATGAGGATGAAGATCTAGCCCTCTTACTCCTAGTTTCGCTGCCAAATTCCTATGCAAATTTCCGTGATACCATACTGCTTAGTCGTGATGAACTAACCACTTCTGAAGTTTATGAGACCCTCATGACGAGGGAAAAGATGAAGGGTATGGTACAGAAGGAGGAGTCATCCTCTTTGAAGGGTGATGCTTTGGAGGTCCGTGGTAGGCCTCAGCAGCGAGACAACAACAACTACAACAACAACAGAGACAAGAGCAAGGGCGACAGAGGTCGCTCAAAGTCTAAAGGCCGTGATAAGTTCTGCAGGTATTGCAAGAAGACTAACCACAATATTGATGAGTGTTGGAAACTGCAGAACAAGGAAAAAAGAAAAGGTACTTACCAACAGAAAAATAATGAAGGTAATGATACCGGTGAGGCTGCTGTTGTTGATGGTAGTTATGATGGCGAATGCCTAGCTGTTTTAGCTGCATGTGTTTCACGTCAGGATGAATGGATTCTAGATTCTGCATGTTCTTTTCATATTTGCTGTAACAGAGATTGGTTCAGTTCTTATGAGTTAGTGCAGACTAGAGACTTTGTGCGTGTGGGGAACGACCAACAATGCACCATTGCTGGCGTTGGATCAGTTCAGATCAAGACCCATGATGGCATGACACGCACGCTGACGGACGTGAAGCACATACCAACGATGGCGAGAAATTTGATCTCGCTCAGTACCCTTGATTGTGACGGGTACAAGTATACCGGCGGGAACAGACTCCTGAAGGTATCAAAAGGTTCTCTCATTACTATGGTTGGTGATATGAATTCTGCTAAGTTATATGTTCTTAGAGGCAACGTTTTATCTGGTACTGCTGCTGCTGTTTCTCATGATGATGCAAATAAAACTAACCTCTGGCATAAGCGTCTTGGACACATGAGCGAACTTGGTATGGCAGAATTGATCAAGAGATAGTTGCTGCATGACTGCAGTTTGGGTAAGATGCAATTTTGTGAACATTGCATATTTGGTAAGCACACGAGAGTTAAGTTCAATGCTTCCGTTCATACCACCAAAGGTACACTTGATTATGTACATGCTGATGTTTGGGGGCCGTCACGTAAGCCCTCATATGGTGGTGCTCGTTATATGCTTACTATTATTGATGATTACTCTAGGAGAGTTTGGCCTTATTTCATGAAAAATAAGGATGATTCGTTTGCTCCTTTTAAAGAGTGGAAAGCTATGATAGAAAGGCAAACTGAGAGGAAGGTGAAAATTCTTCGTACTGACAATGGTGGTGAATTTTGTTCGAATGTTTTTAATGATTATTGCAGAACAGAAGGGATTGTCAGGCACCTCACCATCCCGTACACGCCTCAGCAGAACGGAGTAGCGGAGCGGATGAACATGACTATCATGTCTAAAGCTCGCTGCATGATATCTAACGCTCGCATGAGTAAGCGTTTTTGGGCTGAGGCGGCTGCCACCGCATGTTACTTGATAAACAGGTCACCATCTATTCCCCTCGACAAGAAAACTCCCATTGAGGTATGGTCTGGTACTCCTGCTGATTATTCACAGCTTAAGGTTTTCGGTTGCACTGCTTATGCTCATGTTGATAATGGAAAGTTAGAGCCAAGAGCTATTAAGTCTGTTTTCATTGGTTATGGTTCGGGAGTAAAAGGATATAAGTTGTGGAATCCCGAAACTAACAAGGCATTCATGAGCAGGAGTGTTGTTTTCAATGAATCTGTTATGTACTTTGATAAGTTGTCCTCAGATGTTTCAGAAAGTTCTGATGAGGAACAGGTTCGTGTCGAGGTGGAGCATCCTGTGGAAAAGGATAATGGCATCGTTGACAATGATGGTGATACATCAGATGATTCTGATAATGATACTGTTCAGCACTCACCTCCTGTTTTGCAGCCAGAAAATCAGTCCATCGCTGATCGCAGAACAAGGAGGAATATTGTTAAACCTACACGGTTAGTTGAGGAGTGTAACATTGTTAATTATGCTCTGAGTTGTGCAGAACAGGTGGAGCATGGACATGAGCCGTCCACGTATACTGAAGCTATTGCCACAAGTGATCGTGATAAATGGATCTCTGCTATGCAAGAGGAGATGCAGTCACTTGAGAAGAATTGCACATGGGATGTTGTGCGCTTGCCTAAACAAAAGAAGGCTGTCCGCTGTAAGTGGATCTTCAAGAGAAAGGATGGTTTGTCTCCAAGTGAGCCTCCAAGATTTAAGGCAAGGTTAGTGGCAAAAGGTTTCAGTCAAATCCCTGGTATTGATTACAATGATGTTTTCTCTCCGGTTGTCACATGGTTTTAAGAGGTCTGAATTTGATAGCTGTGTGTACATTAAGTTGGTTGATGGATCACCTATATACTTGCTGTTATATGTCGATGACATGTTGATTGCTGCCAAGAGCATGAAAGATGTCGCTGCTCTCAAGTCACAGTTGAGTAGCGAATTTGAGATGAAAGATCTTGGTGCTGCTAAGAAAATTCTAGGTATGGAAATTACACGTGATAGAAAGTCTGGATTCTTATTTCTTAGTCAGCAGAGTTACATTAAGAAAGTTCTTCATCGTTTTAACATGCATGATGCAAAATCTGTTAGTACTCCTATTGCTTCTCATTTTAAGTTGTCATCTACTCAATGTCCTACTACTGATGATGATATGGAGTACATGTCTGGAGTTCCCTATTCTAGTGTTGTTGGTTCCTTGATGTATGTTATGGTCTGTTCTCGTCCTGATTTATCATATGCTATGTCTTTGGTGAGTAGATACATGGCTAATCTTGGTAAAGAACATTGGAAAGTTGTTCAGTGGATTTTCAGGTACCTCTGTGGCACGTCTGATGCTTGCTTGAAGTTTGGCAGAGCTAGTGAGGAACTCGTTGGCTATGTGGATTCAGATTTTGCTGCCGATTTGGATAAGAGGAGGTCCCTCACAGGTTATGTGTTCACCATTGGTAGTTGTGCTGTTAGTTGGAAGGCAACACTTCAGCCAGTTGTTGCCCAATCCACCACGGAGGCTGGATACATGGCCATTGCAGAAGCAGTTAAAGAAACTGTTTGGTTGAAAGGTTTGTTTGCTGAGCTTTGTGGAGTTGATATTTGCATTAACCTGTTTTGTGATAGTCAGAGTGTTATTTACCTTACTAAGGATCAGATGTTCCATGAGAGAACAAAGCACATTGACATCAAATACCATTATGTGCGTGATGTTGTTGCACAAGGTAAGTTGAAGGTATGCAAGATTAGTACTCTTGATAATCCAGCTGATATGATGACAAAGCCTGTTTCTGTATCTAAGTTTGAGTTATGCTCAGACTTAGTTGGTATCACTGTTTAGCCCAAGAGGCTATTTGGCGCCGAAAGTGTTCTCTTTGTTGTTTCAGGGGTGAAGGTTCTCGTTCATACTACAAGATGGAATTTGTCTCAAGGTGGAGTGTTGTTTTATGGTGATCCAAATTCATATGATGAAGTGAAGTGAGCGGCTAACTTCGGAGCGAAGCGGAGGCCCGTCGCCGGGAGGCTTGGGCCGTAGCGTAGCGAGGAAGTTAGTCCACCGGCCCATCCTGCGCTCGCGGGGGTGCGGGGGCGGCAGCCCCCGCGGTACGGTACGGATCGTATCCGAGTCGGATCACAACCGACTTAGGGTTTCTGCCCTCTATAAATACATCTTGTAAGTCGCCTGTTGGGGTAAGCCACACATTGTAAACCCACGGCAACCTCACCCGATATAGTGAAGTATTGTTGGCTGGCGCCCGTGGTTTTTTTCTCTCCTTTGTTTGGAGGGGTTTTCCACGTTAAAATCTCGTGTCCCCGTTGGTTTGATCGTTCCGCTCTTCGTCGTTTCTTGCTATCTCATATAACAGATGGATGGTCCAGCCTAGATCATGCTAAGACGATCCGCACACGACACTTGTCTACATCACATTACTCGGCTTCAGATTAACTATTTCTCAGATGCATTCCAGTCGGTTAGACAAACACTGCTATTCCGTCTATGATGCCCAACTCCGCTTGGCAGAAGTGTCTGTTGGTGTCGTTGGAAGGCCATCGTCTCATGTTTTTTTTTTCTAGCAAGATTTACTTCTTACAAACTAACCTAGTGTCTGGTAGTGCCTATCTTCTAGTGTCTAGCAAAGATCTAGTTGTTACAATCTACATGACCGGTTCTGTCGGTCATTTAATTAATTCGCAGATCGAGTTGGTAACAAGTGATAGGAGATAACATAGTAATCCAACTAACCTGCCTGGAGTTATCCCGGTGGGTGTTCAACCTGGACAAAGAGATACCCTGATGGCGATGGCCCTATCGATCTGTATTGAGACTATGAAAGCATTCGTTCATTCTCAGGAGGATTTGGAGCAGGTGGGTTAGTGGGTAGCATGAGACGGAAAAATTATGTGTCTGCAAACTCTCCATGGAGGCATGATGTTCGGTTTGTCATGTCATCCCGTTCAACAACTATTCGCTATTTCGTTAGGCAGGGCCTCGTGCAGCATATGCGTGCATGTGTCACACGATGTCTGTACCACACTTGCTAAATTTATTTTCATTTTGACATGAGAAAATAGGCCACGAGAGACGTCCTTCTCTGAAGCATCCGCGCTTCTACCTACCCGGAAACCATGTTTCTCGATATGAACAGGCAACGGTTATCTACATATATTTTTTTTTGAAACGAGGGCAAAAAATTTACCTTATATTTATTAAGAATAAGGTGTCCGATTTATTAGTAAAAAAAATCGGACGAAAACCATATAACGAACATCAACACCATATCAAGGTACCCACACAAACACAAAGACCACTAGTAGAAACAAGGCCTTTGGTGCGGCCTTTTTAGGACCGGTTGTAATGGAACCGGTACTAAAGGGGTATTAGTACCGGTTTCAGAGCCGATTCGGCCGGCCGGAAACAGCACCGGTTGGTGCGGACCTTTTAGTACACCAACCGGTACTAAAGAGTATGGGCATGCGGCTGTAGTGGGGGGGCCCATGGATATACCCTTTAGTACCGGTTTGTAATACCAACCGGTACTAAAAGGTTTGCCATATATTATCTTCTTCCACGCAAGCACAGTTCCATTTTTCGTTTAATATGAAATAATTCATATCTTTAAATTCATAAATCGAAATTTAACAAATAAAATGTCTAAATCGTTTAGAAAAATGAGAGGAATTCAAATATGGCAACTATATCATCTTTTGCATAATACTTTTTTTATACCTGGTTCACAAAAAAAGTCATTTTTAACTATTAAAAGATGGAAAATAATATTTATGAAAATAATTCGAAAAATTCCTTCGGCATTGTTGTTTTCTATACCAAGATGCACCTATATGTGGAATATGATATCTTTATCACAAACTATACCGTGGGAATGATTATAACTTGATCATTTGGATTGAAACTTCTATATGTTTATAGATGATATACCTTTTTGTGAAGACTTTTTTCACAAAAAAAATCAAAAATCAAGTTTATCATTTTTCATAGCAACTATTACACATATAAGGACCCCATGCCAAACGATATCATTTTTTGATGTGTTTTTTATTTTATTTGATTTTAAAAAAACTATCAAAATGGCCACCATGACTATTTATCGGAAGAGGTCGATTTTTTTAAAACTATCAATATTTCTATGATGCAATAGATGATATGGGTGTCATATTTAGATTATTCTAATTTTTCTATTCCATTTAGAAATTTTATTTGTCAAATTCTGATTTCTGGATTTAAAGGTACAGATTATTCCATACTAAATGGATAATGAAAAAGGAAATTAATATTTATTTTATCATTATTTATTTTAATATTAAATATTTGTTGTTTATTCAACTAAATTTTTGTAATTCAAACAATGAAGAAGTGTAACATCATGACCGAGTGGTTAATATGATTGATAGGATATTAATACCAGTAAGTTCTCTGTTCTCACTTGGTATTTAATTTGAAAGGAACTCAATAGTTAAGCGTGATTGGATTGGAGCAATCTGAGGATGGGTGACCGAACGGGAAGTTTGACTAGATTGATTACTTTGACTTGAAATTAGGTGTGTAGTTAGTGATTAAGTATGTGACTTAGTGGGTAATGAAGTGTGTTGCTAAGTGAGAAATTTCGAAATTTTAAAAAGTTTAAATTTATTTTCCAAAAAATTCGAAAAAACGGAGGTCCGTCGCCCGCACGGATAGCTATGCCTACATGGAGGCCTTTAGCACCGGTTTCATATTGTACCGGTACTAAAAGGGTACCCCTTTAGTCCCGACCTTTTAGAACCGGTTGCACAACCGGTGCTAAAGGCCCTTTACAACCGGTGCTAAAGGGCCCTTTCTCTACTAGTGGACCAACACCTATGGCAGGCAACAACAGAAGCAACCCGACCGCTCAGAAAACTCACCCAACCTATCCCAACCACGAACCGACAACCTGACTATCTCAAATGGTCTCAACAATCAAGTAGAAACGAGACCTTTCCTTGCAAACCCCAGCAAATACAACCCATGAAACTTGCACATCATAATGGAAGTCTTGACGAGAACAACATATCGAGAGAGGCAATGAGCAACACCAACGCCATAGGATACCCAAACCAAAAGAACGAGCCAACCATCCATCAAGTAGCCATGGGTGCCTTTCCTACGGCGCCGCCCATCTTGCCTTTGCGTATGAGCAACTTCTCCTTCGAGTTGCCGGACTGAGAACAGTCACTCACCTTCTTATTTTTACCCTTTATTGTTGACCCAGTTAGGAGGCAAGCAATTGCGTTCCCACATCCAGGAATAGCAACCTCCACACTGCTCAGCAGGCTGCAAAGCTCTTTTGCGAACAAAACATCATCATTATGTGTCGCCCGGGAATGGGCATGGCATCCACCTCTTAACAAACTTACCATCCTACTTCACTCCCTTGAATTTGCCTCATTACAGAACAGTGAAGCGTAAACTATTTCTTAGGTGTTTCTGCTACTCTCTTCGTTTTTAAACATAAGATGTCTTACGTGTTTCACATGTTGTTTAGATGCATATTAAAATGAGTGTAAATACACATTAAAAGATGTTTAAATACATTTGTATACATGTGAATGTGATAAAAGGCTAAAACCTCTTATATTTAGAAACGGATGGAGTAGATATCAAGAATGACTCAATATACTGGTCCTTGTTTGACTAGCGTACCACTAGCTAGTATGGGATTCAGTACTGATTTTTTTAGATAATACGGTGCGGATCTCGGGCCTCTACATTAAAATGATGCACACAACCACGATTCATCTAGATCTCTATGTGAAATTTGTAGGTAGAAAGCAGAGCTTAGAAGCATAAGTTTGTAACTAATTCACAGTCATTTGATGCACTGTTATTGAAAGAAAAAAGATACAGGTTAGGTATACATTTGTACAAATGACTTCTGTACTATCTATCTATTATATACTAAAAATAAAATGAGGTTGTTAAATAGAGTCACCATGTGGATCATAGGCTGAAAATATATGGGTTGTCGATCTTATTTTTGACGGTTGAGATTAAAACAAAAAAAGTTACGTACAACAATAATATCTGATATGTCACGTACGTGTTAAAGCCAAACATTAAAAAAATAAAAGAGTCCTTAAGCAGCACGTACATGTTGATTCTTCGCAGGGACGTAAATGGCGCCATATAATCCCATATATTTCAGTCAACCATTTAAACCGTTTTTTCTTTCTTAAAGAAATTAACTACTGCTCCACTTATACGGGAATAGATGGCGCCATTTAGCTGACCATTTACATCCCTATTTATTCGCACATGCAATCTGGTCCGGTTAAAAAGAAGTTTGCATGTGATGACATCATCAATGATGTCTTGTCATCCTAAATTCGTAATATATGTCATCCTACCCCGATTTAATCCACCGGATTGGTTAGCTTACTATGGCCATGATCTGATAGTTCATTTTTCGTCACTACTTAGATATTTTTTCCTTTAGCAAGTTTGGTAACGTCCTATACATGATTAAAATAATAAAATACAAATATATTAACGACTCAGATCTAAAATTTAACACAGAAATAGAGGTACCACATACATTTAAAAGTTAATTGTGTACCTGTTGCTGAAATAAAAATATAGATCCAGCCTAATGAATTTTTAAAACAACATGAATCAATATAGAGATCCAATGTTATGACCATTTTCTTAGTTGTCATCCATGTGATAATAGCAACAACTCCAAGATAGAACGAATCACGACGCAATCCAACTATCTGAAACTTGACATTGAATTCGACTTAGAATCCAACAACTCCAAGATTGAATAAATTCAATGTATGTCGACTTAAAGTTATCAAAAATTGCTTTATATTATAAGCTTGACTAAGAGTTCATGTGTATTTGGTGTACAAATTTCAAAATATGAATTAGGTGAAAATATTGATAGTATTTAGTCTATGGGTAATTATTGCGAAGTTTATCGAACTATATATATTAGTATGGCTTTCATATTTTTCGATGTCACCGGCCATCAATGCAAGCCTAACCTTCGCTGTCATCTAGCTCAAAGTTCTATCGGAAGTGCTCTAGGATAGATATTTTAGTAATCTGGTATTCAATTAGTTATATGTTTGTAACTGAGCATGCAAACTATGTTAAACAAAATAAATGAATGTATGTCTGCATATGTTTTACATAAAGAGCCATTCCACAAAGTATTTTGAAATAATATTTTCTTTCACATATATGATAAATGTTATTTATGGATTACTATTTTCACAAATTATAACAACATCGAAATATTGTATTTACCGGACACTAACTTGCGAATTTCTTGTAAGTGCAAGAACCAGTCAAAGACAGAAAAGGACGAAGCTATATATTCTAATAATAAATATATCGTACATATTTTGGAGGACCTAATAATGTGCAAGTCATTAAATAATACATCATAATAAATATTCACCATGTAACTAAAAATTATAAACTATGAACTAAATGAATTCTTCTATTGCTTACTTTTGATAAAGACAATGTCTTGCTACATGTGAGAGTACTACAAATTTAGTTAGAACTGCACCGTCGATAATTAGGAACAATGAGAAGATATGTTATTCATGGAAACTAAAGCCGTGCATGTATTCTTTCATCAACACAAAATTAGTTAAGTCTAAATGGAAAAATCTAATAGTTCTATGTTTACCCGACAAATAAAAATGGCTCAGTTTTAAACTTAAAGTTATTAAATATGGGTGAGTTTAATTGCACACTTGTAGGAAGCGATGTATTAACATGGGTCGTAATAACGAAGAATAGCCATGGAATCTCAAATTATCCAAAATATATACACATTTTAATGAGTGCAAGAACCTACAAAAAATGGGGAAAAAAGACGAAACTATGAATTCTCATAATAAATAGTATTGCATATTTGGAAAGAATAATAATCTGCAAGTCATTAAATAATATCTCAAAAAATACTCAATGTACAAGAATTTGACATATTGCTTAATTTTTGTAAAGACAATGCCTTGCTACATGTGAGAGTACTTCAAATTTAGCTAGGGTTGCACCGTTGATTATTAGGGGAAAAAATGAAAATATATCTTATTCATGGAAACTAAACCCATGTATTCATTCATCAACATGAATCAATTAAGTGTAAGTAGCAAATCAAATGGTTTTGTGTTTACCTGACAAATATAAATGCCTCGGTTTTAAACTTAAAGTTATCAAAGATGGATGAGTTTAATGGCACACTCTTTGAAAGAGACGCAATATAAACATCGTCATAATGATGAACAAAAGGTAAGGAATCTTAATACATCTCAAATATGTACAAAAAAAAATAAGTGCAAGAACCAACGAAAGATAGCTAAAAGGATGAAAGCTATAATTTCTCATAATTTTTATTAGGTACATGATTTGAAATAAATAATATTATCCAAATCATTAAATAACATATAATAATAAATATTCCCCATATCACAATTTGAAAATCCGAACTCAAAGTATTTAACATGTAGCTTAATTTTGATGTATACAATCTCTTGCTACACATGAGAGTACCGCAAATTTAGCTAGGACTGCACCGTGAGAATTAGCAAAATCTTAAAAGATGTGCAATTCATGCAAACTAAAGCAATGTATTGTTTCATCAACATGAGATAAATTAATTCTACATGGAAAACCTTATAGTTTATGTTTACGTGACGAATATAAATTTCTTGCCTTTAAATGTAAAATTGTCAAAGATCGATTGGTTCAATTGCACCCTCTTAGAAAGATGTCATATAAACATGGGTAGTAATAATGAGAAAAATGAAAGGAATATCAATGCATCTTAAATATGTGTTTGATTATAATTATATAATAGTTTGATTAGTAGGAAAATATAATATGTTAATTTGATAGTAACAATAAATATTATGAGGAAGTTACCGACCTGGGTCGTTGAGTTAATATCGATGAATATTAGTTTTACTTTTAACCTCACACTAATGTAACAACAAAAATAGATCAATATATGATTTGAATTATATAAACATATAAAATATCAACATGCACAAATGACATGTACATTTAATGATCCGGTATTTTTCCAAATGATAAGCAATATTTAGTCAAAAAAAATTAATTTATATGATTTTTTGCACATTTTGTTATGATGAGTATAGAATTATAATATTTTTATATACATGTGTGTGGAATCGGACATCTTTTTCTGGATATTTTCAAATGTTTCCCTCGCATGTACGAGGGCCACCATGCTAGTTCGATATAAAAAAGATCGCTTTATTGAAAAACCTACTCAGAGAGAACTTGCTTGCTTGATGAAAGAATGATCAGGGAAAAGCTTTTGCCCCTTTTACTTTAAAAAAAATGATCAGGGACATGAGAGCTTCGCAGATGCGCGCGAGAGAGTAGAATCACAGGCCTCAGCCTCCGTTAGAATTCGTTCCTTCTGCTGTTGATTATATCAGGTTCTTAGTTTGTAGCTAGAGTGGTAGCTGTGTTTCATCCGTCCTAAGTTATTCTCGTGCTGGTTCGGATATGGTCTATGGAGGGTGTGAAGTCAAGTAAAGTATTCTCAGCGTACAGCTAGTGCAAGCAAAGTATACGATGGTACGTGTTCCTACACGAATAACTACAGTGATCCGTTGTAATAATTTACAACTACTAAATAAACCTTTGTTCGATCAAGTGAGTACGCGTACAACTTTAAATAAAAATCTCTCTAAAATACAACCACCAGAGGTCTTGTAAGCATGTTTGATGAGTGTTGTCGGTCCAACAACTCCAGTACTTATCTCCCAAAAAATACACCAGCAAAAAGTATTCCTATAAGGGGTGCATGTTTCAGATACTATTTTTCAAATAATACGTTTATACTTAATTTGCAACAAAGTAAGATGCATGGGCGTAGGACTTATTTATTTTTCCAGCAAGAGCAACTAACGAGAAATGTGGCAAATGCAGTTTTATAACGCACCATTATGTCGTACCTTTGGGATTATTTCCAGAATGAAAAGGTGTATGGGACAAGTGGATGTGCATTTTCTCTTTAATGTTCAGTATAAACCGTGGACCAATTTTTTCTATAACATGCTTAGGGCATCTCCAACGGCCCGACGCAAACGGACGTCCGCGGTCCGTTTCAGTCCAGAAATGACCGGGGATGGAAAAAACTCAATCCAACGGGGCGACGCATTTTGCCCGGACCGTCCGCGGAGACGCCGACGCGGCCCAAATTTGGGCTCGGTTTGCGTTGCCGCTGATGGTCCGCGCTGTCCGCGCGTGTCCCTGCCCCTTTGACCGGCACCCGCGCGTCTACGACCGCGACGCTGGCTTCGTCTCCCGAGGCCACGACAACTCGAGGAAAGGCTGCCACACCGCCATCAATGGCGACGCCTGAACTGGCCGCCGTCTCCCCTCCCCCGCCGCCATTTATTGCGCGTAGAACGCGTCCTTGGACGCCGTTAAAAAGGGCACCGCGGCCACCTCCAACGGCAGACCTCCTCCCACCTCCCACCTCCCCGTCTCCGCAGCCACCATGACCGGGCCGTGCTCGAGAGCGAGCGGGAGGAGCTCGGGCGGTGTCCTGGCCTCATCACAATGCTGAGGGCCTCTGCGCTCGAGCGCGACGGCACGTCCAGAAGCCACGGCCCGCCACTGCTGCGAGTGAAGCAGGAGCGGGGACCGGAGCAGCCACCGGAGCCGTGGTCTCTGTGGCCTGCCGCTTCCTCCTCCTCCAGTGCTGCTCCACCGCCGCCTCCAGCCCCAGTGCCCGCGGCGGCGTGGTCCTTCCCTTGGGACCCGCCGACGTTCTACGACCTCACCGGCGAGGACAGCGACGAGGAATAGTCACCGGCGGCGGCCGAGGAAGCCCTAGATAGGGTTTTTTAATTATGTTTTTAATTTATGTCTTTATTTTCGGTCCCTATATGTAATATAAATATTTTATTATTACCGCGTCCTAAAAAAATGCGTCGGGCCGCTGGGCTGGGGCGCGACCCAAACAAACATTGGGGCGGACATAGCCCATTTTATGTCCACGACTCGACTCAAGCGAATCAAAACAGACATGATTTGGTCCAAAATGTGTCGGACCGTTGGATTAGAGATGCCCTTAGAGAGAATATGTAGGGGTTTCAGTTCATGTCCGATGTCGGGCTCTGCTGCTACGCACACACGACTCCTCCCGATGACCAATGATACACGCCCTCCCCTGAGATGGCGACCACGACCACCGCAGGCTACTGAGACCACAGAGACTGGACGCAGCCGAAAATCGAAGGCCTCAAAGCGGCGGCGGCATGGACAAGGGTCACGACGGCAGTACATCAATCAAGGTCCTGCCATGGTGGCAACCCGGCCAAAACATTTATCCTCTGCAGAAGTATAATTCACACCGTGATACATAATCGGGTGGAGTATAGTTTACATCCATTTCTATCACTGAGACCAAATTACTTAGTTAACTTAATCACGAATGGATGGTAGCTGAGAAATAATTATGGTATACTTTTTGCAATCCCGTAGCAACAGTTTGCTAGTTAAGTTATTGTTTCATAAAAAAATGGACATCTGAGCGGTTATTACTTCTCCTCTCTCACTGCCTTGGATGCACCTCCATCCTAAAACAAGTTGAAACCAGTATCAGATAGAACCCAGCCATACGTGACAAAGTGATGGCCAAGGATGGTCATTTTATAGATGTTCTGATGCATAAAAGTGACATCCCGACATATGAGTATATGACTCTCGAACTATGCATGTAGTCCTCTATTTTTTAGATATAATTTTTTTATTAAATTTTCGACATACCTACCTTTTTGTATAAAACATAAAAGTTGATTTCCATGAACGAGTAAAATCTGATACGTTGTATTTGGGCTACATGAAATTCACAGAAGTGTGGCCCTAAGTATGCACTAAAAAAAATTGGTGTTCACTTTTTTTTTCTTTTTTGTGTGATCAGAAATAAAACCATAGTTCGATAAATAAAATTACCTCCGTACTAGACATCCATGTAAGCACCGAGGGTTTTTTCAATATTTGTGAAGTAAAAAAGTGAGGTCTCCCAACCAGGCCAGGTACATGCAGCTCGGGCTCCATTGAAGTTTTCACGCTAATATGAAGATATGATGACCACTGTTACTCTCTTGTGGTGTTGGTGGACTGAAAGAAATAATGCGAACCACAATGAGCGTCGTCTTTCAACTCGGGAGTTCCAGTTTACACTCAGAAGACACGGTGAGTGGACTGAATTCCTCCAAAAGAAACCATCTGAACCTCGATAGATCATGCACCGATGGCTACCACCACCTACCGATTGGGTAATGATCAATTCAGATGGAGCTTTTCATGGAGATACGGGAAAAAGGAGGATGGGGATGCATTGCAAGGGACCATGAATGCAAACAAATATTTGCAGCTACAGGTTCTGTTGTGAACGTTGGTGAAGCAGTGAGAACTGAAACTCAAGCAATACTACAAGCGATCAGCATAGCTAAACAAATGGGCATCGGAAGATGCAGATAGTCAAGTCCTAATGCAGGCCATAACACCTGATACATATGATAGATGCACTCTTAGGGCCCCTGTTCCTCGAAGTGAAGTACCATCTAAGGCTTGCCTTCATAGATTTTTGTACTCCCTCCGTTCCAAAATAAGTGTCTCAACTTTGATAAAAAGTGGATGTATGTAGACAGTATTATTTATGTGGATCGATCTTGCAATAAGCTTGCCCACGAGTTGACAGCGACGGGAGCGGCAAGTGTGCCAGGTTTCCACCAACTTTGGTTGGAGAACTATCTAATGCTGCAACTAGATTCTGCTGAGTTAAGTTAATGGAATGTCTATGTTCCAGGTAACAAAAGGTTCGCACTCCTAAGAACCGCTTGTCACGGACGGATAAGCGACATGTTAGTGATGACCAATTGTTGTGGAATCAAGCACCAGTGATTGATGAGGAATTCCTGCTATGATGAGGGGCTTCAGTGTGGTACTATAGGTAGGATGTGAAAAAAATAAACATGACATTTTACTAGTTCACATACTAATTCTTTTTGAAATGGGGAACAAAGCACCGGCCTTTGCATCGAAACAATGCACATAATCCCTTTATTTTAAGTTTCAGGATGATACAAAGTAACGTGGTAATTAATTTTTTGGAATCACCCGCTGATATTATGTGATGTACTTGGTGTGCCCGTGTGCATCTATCTGTTACTCGGCGTTGTTAGCAAAGCCTACGACGTTACCATGAGTCGATGAATGTCATAAAGATAGCAACATACTTACACCGACTAGAGTTCGTTTAGAGCAAGTATAATAAGGTCCAGTCAGCATGTTATAAAGATTTAAATAATATATTTATGCTTACATAGAAGAGAGAAGAGGAGAGGTCTTTCATGCAAAAGCCAGCTGCAGCACGTCCTCCTAGGCATTTATGTAGGAGTGTAAGGTGTGTCATATATTGATAAGATAATACATTTATATAGCCAACTATTATACATGATGGTTATAAGCTGACTATAGGTGACGTGCCAATGGCTTATAGCCAACATCCACTAGTAGAAAATGGGCAATAGGTTCCGCCCTTTAGTCCCTAATTCCTTACAAACCGGGACTAATAGGGGGCACTCCACCCGTCCCGGTTCATGCCACGAACCGAGACTAAAGGATCACCATATGCGGTCGCAGAGGCGGGGCCTAGCGTGAGAACCTTTAGTCCCTGATCGTGGCACTAACTGGGACTAAAGACTTAACCTTTAATCCCGGTTTGGTGGCACAAACCCGGATTAGAGGGTCTGCGCAGGCTACTTTTTCTACCACAAAAAAAGTCTAAAATAAATAAACAAAACTGATAAAAACTTCAAATTTAAACATCCTTTGACATGCTGGTACCTAACGCAACCTACTATTAGGGAAAATTTTAAATTTTCAATTGAAAACGCCTATAACTTTTGCGTACGAATTCGGAAAAAAATGTGTAATATATGAAAAAACTATCTACGCAATTAGGTCACATAAAATGACATAGTGTGATGGTTTTCCATTTTAAGCTTTTTTGAATTAATTGTAGCCAAAGTTTAGTCTCGGATGGAATGATAGAACGTGAAACTTGCACGGCGGGTCAACCGGAAGGAATCTTTCTAAACCGTCGTAATATTTGTGATGAAACATGAAGTAATGCGTAAAAAGATTTTCACATGAACACATATGGTTCTTTGTGCAAACATTCTGGCCTAGTATTAGAAAAATGGGCCGCTCCACATATAGAAGCACATTTGTGTAGGTGCTTCACAAAAAATCCTATTTTCTATCCTCTGAAAATGTGAAAACTTCCTTCGGCAGCATTGCTCTCCATCCCGAGGTGCATGCATGTGCCTAATATGGGCTCATTTTGACAAACTATACCATGGTTAAGGTCATGACTAGCTCATTTGGCTTAAAAGCGGTAGAATTTTATACATGTAAAAGCGATATAATTTTATACATGATAGGTCAGTTCTGAGAAGGGTTTTCCCAGAAAAATACCGTACTCCATATCAGTCAATGTTCTTTGTAACTAGGTCACATAAAATGATATTGTGCACTGGTTTTCCATTTTTTGGTTTTTTTTTAATTAATTCAAGCCAAAATTTCGTCTCGGATGGAAAGATAGAGCGCGAAACTTGCACGACGGGTCATCCGGAAGGAATATTTCTAAACCTTCATTGTATCTGTTATGAAACATGATATTGTGAACCTAAAAGTGATTTCTACAAAAAATTATGAGCAAACTATGAAGCACTTGCAGTTCAATTCCCCCCCACTTCCAGCTGACTTGGCAGCATCTTACCTTTTTCCGAAGTCTTGCCTAAAACGGTTTTCACATAGACACATATGGTTATTTTCGCACACATAATGACCTAGTATTTTAGAAAAATAGTCCGCTCCTCTTATAGAATCCCGTTTGTGTAGGTGCTTCGCAAAAAATCCTATTTCGACGCTCTAAAAATGGAAACTAATTTTTTTGTGCAATAAAAGTGAAAACTTCCTTCGGCAGCATTGCTCTCCATCCCGAGGTGCACACGAGTGCCTAATATGGGCTCATTTTGACAAACTATACCCTTGTTTAGGTCATGACTAGCTCATTTGGCTTGAAAGGGGATAGAACTTCGTACATGAGAAGGTTTTTTCAGAAAAAATACCATACTCCATGTATGTCGATGTTCTTTGCAACTAGGTCACATAAAATGACATTGTGCACTGTTTTCCATTTTTAGATTTTTTTTGAATTAATTGCAGCCAAAATTTGGTCTCGGATGGAATGATAGAGCGCGAAACTTGCAAGACGGGTCAACCAGAAGGTATATTTCTAAACTGTCGTAGTATCTATGAAAAAACATGATATTATGAACCTAAAAATGTTTTTTAAGTCAGGAGCAAACTATGAAGCACGTGCAGTTCAATTCCCCCCCCCCCCCTTCCAGCTGACTCGGCATCATCTTATCTTTTTCCGAAGTCATGCATAAAACGATTTTCACATAGACACTTATGGTTCTTTTTGCACACATTATGAAATATTATTTTAGAAAAATGGGCCGATCTGCATACAGAATCTCGTTTGTGTAGGTGCTTCACAAAAATTCCTATTTTCGATGCTCTGAAATGGAAAAATCAACTTTGTGCAATAAAAGTGAAAAGTTCCTTCGGCAACATTGCTCTCCATCCCGAAGTGCGCGCGTGTTCCTAATATAGGTTCAGTTCGACAAACTATACCATGGTTTAGGTCATGGCTAACTCATTTGGCTTGAAACCTATATACCTTTGTACATAGTAGGTCAGTTCTGAGAAGCGTTTTTAGATTTTTTAATTAAGTGTAACCAAAAAACATGAGGCATGATGAATAAGATGATATGGTAGTCATATTTGGACTCCTCTCATTTTTTTAATCGATTTAGACATGTTATTTGTAAAATTCCAAATTATAGATTTAAAGATATGAATTATTCCATATTAATTAGATATAGGTAAAAATAAGTTAAATTCATTTTATTATTATATATAAAATATTATTATTTGTAATTATTTTTATTTTGAATTTAGACAATAAAGAAGTGTGACATCGTGAGCAAGAGATTAATAGACTTGATGTAATACTAATATTAGTAAGTTGTGTTTGTCGTATTTGGAATCTACTCCCTCCGTTCTGAATTAATTGACTCAGATTTAGTACAACTTATACTAAATCTGAGTCAATTAATTTAGAACGGAGGGAGTACTTGGAAAGGAAATCAAAAGTTAAGCGTGCTCGGGGTGGAATAGTGTGACGATGGGTGACCTAGCGGGAAGTTTGACCACATGTATACACTTTGACTTGAGAATGGGGGTAAATATAGATTAATTTTTCAAATAATTCAAAGATTTAAAATTCAAAAACAATTCCAAGATTCCAAAAAAAATCTAAAAAAAATCAAATTTCTGCTAAAAACCTTTAGTCCGGGTCGGGACTAAAGGTTCCTAGCCCTGCGGGTTACACGTGGCCACGTGGAAGAGCCCTTACTCCAGGTTCGTAGACAACCGGGACTAAAGGGTGGGAGGCTTTAGTCACGCTTTACTAGTCCCGGTTGGTGAAACCGGACTAGAGGGCCTCTCCAACCGGACCCTCTATTATTAACCTTGCTCCTAAGGTGAATTTGGCGCCAAAGAAATCCATATCAGTCTCTGAAACTTGTGCCAAAAAGAGAAAACACAAGTGTGCTTTACTTTTTGCATCGCCAGCACACCGTGGCTTTCATGAAAGAAGACGAGCAAAGAAGTAGCGCAAGAGCTGCATGATTGCTAGATAGTCTTTAGAGTACTACTCTACTTGTAGCAATATTGTTTTTCTGGACAACACGGCAATGCTATAGCTAGCTAGCCAGTTCATGGCTATAGCTTTGTTTCTTTCCGTTTTCATTTGTGACTTTGAATTAGCCCTTTACGCTTTACATCCATGCACATATCGAAATTTACAGAAAGCAGATGCTCGTATATAGAATAACCTGGCGACAGGGAGACATAGGGCCGTATCTGGCGCCTCGAGAGTCCATATATACATTGTTGTGTATACCTAGCGAGAAGGGCCAATCGTATACCTTCAGCTGCCCAACCAATGATATACTATATTATATTTATATATATATCAACATATGATGTTCCCCGCTTCTCCTTGATGATGAAAATTGTATAGCAGCTTATAAAGTGAAAAAGAATTTATCCGCAATTTTTTTAGAGAAGCTGCCACGAGCTAGCTAGCCTCCCTATTGTTATACTTGCCCCCACAAAGTATGTTTCCACAATAATTAATGTGCATGCATGTCCATCTGTTGTTCAAGCTGGGTTAGCTTCCTATATAAACCCACACCCTGCTGCTGTGTATACTCATCGATCAGCACTGCAACACGAAACAATCAACTAGTCTAGTCCCCGTGTTTCCTTGGCGAGTACTGTTTTGTGATCAATGGCGATGGCTGCCGTGGCCGTGGTCGCCCTCCTCTTCTGCGTCTCCGTCTCCTCCGCGTTCCCGGCCTCGGGTGGTCAGCAGCTGGATCCCCATTTCTACGACCACTCGTGCCCGCAGGCGCAGCAGATCGTGGCGTCCATCGTCGGCAAGGCGCACTACCATGACCCGCGCATGGCCGCCTCCCTCATCCGCCTCCACTTCCACGACTGCTTCGTCAAGGGCTGTGACGCGTCCATCTTGCTGGACAGCAGCGCGTCGGTGGTGAGCGAGAAGCGGTCCAACCCCAACAAGGACTCGGCGCGAGGGTTCGAGGTGGTGGACGAGATCAAAGCGGCGCTCGAGGCCGCCTGCCCGCGCACCGTCTCCTGCGCCGACGTCCTAGCGCTCGCCGCCCGCGACTCCACCATCGTGGTACGTTCCATTTGCTCTTTGCTCAGCGCCCCAGAGATGATCTGCTGGCTAATTGTCTACTCTGTCAAGCAAGCACTTGCGATTTGGTTGCTCTTTCTGTCAGTACATTTTTCATCTATTTATCTGCCTAGCTATACGCGCACGAATCACATGGGTAGAAGAAGGAATTCCCAAGTACTGTAAAACAAAGACACAAAGCGGGGGCACATCGCTCGGTAAAGCCGCGGCAGGAAAAGCTACCTCATCGGTAGAAAAGTAATATGGTATTATGGCATGGCATCCCATGTCAAGGGATAAGGAGGGGCACGTCACCTTGTGTTTTCTTGACTGCACATATCGAGTAACAAACCTACCTACGAGTACTAAAGTGGGTTTAGGAAACGAGTAAACCTTCTGAGAAGTTGGTTTCTGAAACGGTAGAGGTGCACATTAGAGTATGGTTCGGATTCAGCAGCGTTTGTACTTGTCAACGAACGGTTTGGCAGACTTATAATATCGTTTAGTTCAGCTCACAGCAAAAGGACGAGAAATTTTTAGCACATGTTATATCTCGTACTAAGTTTAGTCTGTTACTCTGTTATCTTAGAGTCGCGCGGAAAGAACAGTAAAATATAAGCTGAAAAACTGCCAATTTTTGTTTCGTATCAAATTAAGATGCTCCGCACTCACAGTACTCCATTCAAATCACAGTTAACCAATCTTATTATTTCCTGCTTGTGACTAGTTTTATTTCCTGCTCTGGAAATATTTTCATATGAGATTTTTCCGTAAGAGCGCAGACCGGAGGACCAGGGTGGATCGTGCCGCTGGGCAGGAGGGATTCTTTGGGCGCCAGCATCCAGGGCTCCAACAACGACATCCCTGCCCCTAACAACACCCTCCCCACCATTATCACCAAGTTCAAGCTCCAGGGCCTAGACATCGTCGACCTCGTCGCCCTCCTCGGTACGTACATAGTACGTACAACTCAGCTCAGCCAGCACCTTGAACTGACGATCTATCCCTGTCCCGAAAATTTATCATCTACAGGTAGCCACACCATCGGCGACTCACGGTGCACGAGCTTCCGGCAGCGGCTCTACAACCAGACGGGCAATGGCCTCCCGGACTTCACGCTGGACCCGGCGGCCGCCGCGTTGCTGCGCCCGGGGTGCCCGCGCTCCGGGGGCGACCAGAACCTCTTCTTCCTCGACCACGTCACGCCCTTCAAGTTCGATAACCAGTACTACAAGAACCTGCTGCTGCACCAGGGCCTGCTCAGCTCCGACGAGGTGCTCCTCACCGGCAGCCCCGCCACGGCGGGACTCGTCAAGCTCTACGCCGCTAACCAGGACATCTTCTTCCAGCACTTCGCCCACTCCATGGTGAAGATGGGCAACATTTTGCCGCTCACCGGCGGGAACGGCGAGATCAGGAACAACTGCAGGAGGGTCAACCACAACTGATCACCGAAACATCCGGTCGTTTTGTGCTAGCGCAGCGTGTGGTCTCCTTGTTTCAGTCTGATTGTTTCTTCAGGTTAATTATTCGAATCTAGTGATGTGGGTGCGTTTTGCTGCGAGTTCCTACTTCCAAATTTTTTCTTCCCTGTGTACGTTGTTTCCAGTTAAATGAACTATTGTTTTTTCTTTAGAGTAATCCATCTATTTAGTGTTAAGAGGACGGAAGCGTTGTATTGGTTCTCACGACTACGGGAATCACTGAGAACGCCGACGGCATTTGCCGTTGGCGTACTACTGTGCCGATGGCCACCGTCGGTCTTGCCTCGTCGGTGTAGAATCCATCGTCGTAACGCCGTTGTCATCGGCGTAGCTTTTGCGTCGGGCTAATAGCTACGCCGACGGCTATTTTTTAAAAACAATTTTCCAAAAAAATATTTTTTTGATTTTTTTCAGTTTTTAAAAACTTTTTTCATTATTATTTCAATTCTGATTTAGTCATATAATTAATCTCATATCACACACTTAAACTGACGTCAAACTACGGACACCCATACTTAAATTGTTCCAGACCAATTTAAAATTTCAAAAATAAGATTTGAATAAACAAAAATAAATATGTTTAATAATACTTGAATAATAATAATCATCAAATATTTTTATTTTAGTTTTGTCTTTTTCATTTAATAATAAATAATTCATATCTTCATATTCGTATATCGGAATTTACTAAATAAAATGTCTACATCGATCAGAAAAATGAGAGGAATCCAAATATGACATCCATGTCATCTTTTGCGTAATAAATAATGTCTTTTTAAACAAACAAGACCAACATAAATTAGCATAAAGTCAATTAAAGAGACGAATTTAGATAGAAAGTAAGAAAAATCCTCATATTTAGGGATTATCTATCAAATATGTACTGCTCTTTGTGAAAAATAAATGAGTGTCATTTTGGACCATATTTTTTGTACTTGTTTCACAAAAAAGGTCATTTTTAGCACTTAAAAAATGGAAAATAATATTTCTAAAAAGAATTTTGAAAATTTATAGAAACTAGTACACATAAAATGAATCCATGCCAAAGGGTTTCTTTTTTTTAGTATCTTTCACTTTTTTCATTTATTTAAAAAAAGGGTTAAAATAGAGACCACGACTATTCATCAAAAGTGGTTGATTTTTTCAAAACTATCGACGGTTTTATGTTGTAACCACTACTTGTGTGTCTTAAAATTATTTTTGTAAAAATTTCAGAGCAAACTATCACACTGTTATAATTCAAATTAATTTGGGAAAATTGACATAAAATCAATTAAAGAATCGAATTTAGATAGAAAGTAAGAAAATTCCTCATATTTAGGGAGTATCCATTAAATATGTACTACTCTTTGTGAAAATTAGATGGATAACATTTTGGACCATATTTTCTGTACTTGCTTCACAAAAAAAGTCATTTTTAGCACTTAAAAAATGGAAAATGATATTTCCGAAAAGAATTTTTAAAATCGCTTCGACGATGTTGTTTCGCATACCATGGTACACATTTGTGCTAAATATGGGCACTTTATCACAAACTATGACACGATAATGGTCATACATTGGTCATTTGGTTTGAAACTTATGCATGTTTGTAGATGATTGACATTTTTGTGAAGTATACTTTTGTAAAGTTTGTCAAAACTCAAATTTATCATTTTTACTAAAGACTAGTGCACATAAAAGACTCCATGCCAATGGAGACCATGGCTATTCATCAAAAGTGGTCGATTTTTCCAAAACTATCGACGTTTTATGTTGTATACGCTACTTGTGTAACTTAAAATTATTTTTGTAAGAATTTCAGAGCAAACTATCACACGGTTGTAGTTCAAATTAATTTGGGAAAATTGACTTAAAGTTAATTAAAGAGGCGAATTTAGATAGAAAGTAAGGAAATTCCTCATATTTTGGGAGTATCCATTAAATATGTACTACTCTTTGTGAAAATTAGATTGATGTCATTTTGGACCATATTTTCTGTACTTCCTTCACAAAAAAAGTCATTTTTAGCACTTAAAAAATGGAAAATGATATTTCCAAAAACAAAATTGAAAATCGCTTTGACGATGTTGTTTCCCATACCATGGCACACATATGTGCTGAATATGGGCACTTTATCACAAACTATGACACGACAATGGGCATACATTGGTCTTTTGGCTTGAAACTTATGCATGTTTGTAGATAATTGACATTTTTGTGAAAGTATAGTTTTGTAGAGTTTGTCAAAACTCAAGTTTATCATTTTCCTTAGAAACTAGTACACATAAATGGACTCCATGCCAAAGTGTTTCTTTTTTGAGTATTTTTTCAATTTTTTCATTTCTTTCAAAAAACTGTCAAAATGGAGACCATGGCTATTCATCGAAAGTGGTCGAATTTTCCAAAACTATCGATAGTTCTATGTTGTAACCACTACTTGTGTACCTTAAAATTATTTTTGTAAGAATTTCAGAGCAAACTATCACACAGTTATAGTTCAAATTTAAATTATTTAGGAAAATTGACATACAGTCAATTAAAGAGGTGAATTTAGATAGAAAGTAAGGAAATTCCTCATATTTAGATATTATCTATCAAATATGTACTACTCTTTGTGAAAATTAGATGAGTTCCCTTTTGGACCATATTTTCTGTACTTGCTTGTTTGTGTCTTCATGGTGATGAGGTATATAATTGGCTAGGTGATGCGTGACTTGGAGCAGCAGTTTGAAAGTGGGGGCGACTACACAGGAGTAGTCCAAAGTCTTATCCCTCAGGGTGAATATCCAAAGTCTGGTTTCAATTGGTTGTGCCTGGCAATAGCCTTGTTGAACCATTGTTTTGAGTGCGAGAACTTTCTTCTGGGTGAAAACCTATGATCTATGATCGGGTGACGACGGTGCTTGTGCAATGTTTAATTCATGGAGGCGTCGTTTATCGAGAAACTGGATTTTTGGTGTTGTCTTGGTGGTGTTAGTGTTGCTGTCTCATAAAATAGATTGATGTAGCAGGACTTTTCTTTTTTGTAGTTCTTCTTTCTATTTTTTTGATGTGTATCCGTAATGCCGCTAGGGCAATGCGTTGTTACAAAGACTGGGTGTAATTGGTATCTCCGTGATAATAATATATACTCTTTATCTACAAAAATCTCTAACGGATCCTTCAAAAAGATTTGAGGATTAGAAGTTTGGTTGTAAGGGGCTGAACCTCACCTATCCGATCTCTTATTCGACTTTAGAGGAGTACTTTTTTACTCCTCGACCACTTATATTTAGGGCATATGTAACCGATCCCTCAAAATTTAGGCTCTATATGCCTTTTATCGTTTTACTCCTGATATTTGGTCCTCTGAAAAATAGTTGTTTCTTGCCGATCCCTTGAACTTGACTATTTACAAATATTTAGACATAAATTCATGCAAATTGCATTCAAAGTAGTTCATATTGTAGATTCAAACTACAACCAACTACTTTATGTCTAACATGTAACTAGAAACATAGTGTTGTCACGGAATAGAAATGCAGCGGCCTAGGTTTTCAACCCTAGTCGTCGCCGCCGGCGTCATCTGCAACTTCATTGCCGCCTTCATCTATGAATTGATGGGACCTCACCTCCTCTAGGTGCCGCTCTGACACTAGGAGGGGTGGGGACCTCGGACCTGCGCATGGCGCTATACAAGGGTGCTTAATGTTAGAGTTTGGTTTTGGTTGTTGTCTTCTTCGTCAATTGAGATGGCATCGTCTGCAATAAGTGATCTTCTGCGCTTCGGTCGTCGGCGAGATCTCCTTCTCGACGTCAATGGTGGCTTTGGAAGAATAAATTTGTCTAGGTATGATACTACATATCTTGCTTTGCCAGATCAATTTTGGATTATTTCTCATGGTTGCCGCGAGGAGGTTTGTCCTCGCATTATCTATCCCGGCTACTACATCTTCGGCTATGGTGATTCGTTCTCTCGGCTCCCAACGTTATCGACAAAGTGGCTTGGTTATTTGTCCCTGAAATATCAGTGGTGGTGCTCTTGCCGATGTTGCTTGATTAATTTAATGGTTGCATGCTGATGGCTCCCAAGTGCAGGAGATCAAGTGTAGTACCTTTCGAATAGAAAAGGTTGTCGAACCCACGAGGAGCCGAAGGTATTGGTTAGTAAGAATGATAGATAAAACAATGAAAGATGCAATTGTTTTTGGGGTTTTTGGTTGTATGGTTGCAAATAAAGTAAAAGTGCAGAAAGTAAATAGTAACAGTTGAAAGCTCTCAATGAGAGAAAAGCCCAATCCTCTATGTGGCAAGATGACAAGCTCAAGTGATGTGTGTCTTATATTTGGAAAACGTTCCCAAAGGGGCATGGATATAACTAGGCATATAGATTTATTAAACAACACGTTGAATATCTTGTCAAGTTTTAATCTTGTTTAGGACGGAGCCACAACTTGGGTAAAGCTAAACAAATAAACTAAACCCTCTTATGATGGATCATGTGGCCAAGCAAATGACTGCACAAGAATTATTAAGACATAATGTCCCACCATAGCATTACACTCTAAGGTCCCCGATATTAATACCCCATAATAATAACTTCATGACTCATTCTCAGGTTTCTTGTCCTCCCAAGTCTTCCTCGTTTCATTATACTACGGTGTTCTCCTATGAGCCCATATAGGTGAAGTGTTGTGCAGTCGACGTTCGCACAACACCATCATAGAATCACATAAAAAGATAAACACTAGACAAAATACCAACACATGTCATATATACATCATTGCCAATTCATCCTATGCCCTCAGGAACATACGGGAACTACTCATAACGTGCAAACGTGATCATATTCAGTGGCATAAGTGGTACAACACAATCTGAAAATATAACTTCACCACCAAATAATGACAAGTGCTCAATCACAAACATGAATAGTAGCACAAAACAAGTATCTAGGGTGTAGCAACTCTCAGACTATGAGGGGAATCGGAGTGGATCACGGAGATGATGATGGAGATGGTGTTGGTCTTGGTGATGGTGATGATGGAGAGGCCTCCTCCCACGCCAAGGAGGAGAGGTGATGACGGTGAAGATGATTTCCCCCTTCTCCGGAGCTCTGGAGCAGCAGGATCTGACCCCCCCCCCCCCCCCGGAGGGAATCAGGAGTTTTGCCGCTGCCGTGGCCTCGAATCGTTTGGGGAAAAATTAGGGCGTAGTTTTTCGGAGGAGATGAAGGTCGTGGTAAAAAGCCCCAAGCGAGGAAGTGCCCGAGGCTCCACTTAGTGGGCCCCACGCGGCCAAGGAATCTGGTCGCGTGGGCCCCCCTCTTTTGGGCCTCGTGGCTCTTCCCTCTCCGATCTTTTGCCCCCTCTTGTTCTCCTGATGCAAAAATTGTTGTGCAACTTTCCTTTTTTCAATTGGGTTCCTGTAACTCCTGCAACAATAAAAACAAGAAAAGGGGGGTTTTCTGCCTCCCGGATATTAAATACCAAAAATAGGGACTTTGTATGAAAGTCCTCAAAATCATCTAAAACATGTAAACCATTGATATAATAGTTCCAATAACATTCTAATATGATGATATAAGTTATATAAATGATGATATAAAATGCACGTATCAACTCCCCCAAGCTTAAACCTTTACTCGTCCTCTAGTAAGTAAGGACATAGATCATTACATGCATCAATGGACTAATCGTTGATAAATAAATACGGCCATAGTATCATCATCATGTTCAGTTGTAAAGTAATATAAATGGAACTAAAACTCATACACATGTGGGCAATATAAGTAGAAGCTCTAGCAATCATCCCTTACTTTTGAACATAGAAAACCATTGTATGTTGGACAATTGAACTAAACTCTTATTCATACTCTTTTACCAATGCATTTGCTCTCATTTGCAAGCATGATACTCTTTTATGCTTTGCTGAAATTTAAAGACAAGATAAACTCTCATGGGATAAATAGTTAGAGGAAGACAAATGAAAGGATAAATATGATATTGCTTATCACCTTGCCTCTCTAGTAACTAGTACAAACTTAAGTCGTGGATATTTCAATCAAGTTCTTATGCTCAACACAACCTTTGTCTAACACTTTCCATGACTAACCGAATCCTCGGGTGCCCACCTTTTCATTCACTTTTCAAGAGCATAAGTATTGAAACATCTATGATCATTAATTTGCTCAAAAAATACTAAAGTCCAGCAAGAGTGTTTCATATTTCCTTTCATTAACTTTCCTAAATATTTATTCTACAAGACCACATCTTCACTTTAAACTTTATACTTCATGTCATATTGACTTATTCTTTCACTTATTCTATTGATGAGATAATTCTACAAGTGTCCAACATACTCAAGTTAACCAAGTTCAGGGAAAGATGTGACTGAAACTTCTAAATATACCACGCACATTTGCATGAGTGTTACCCATAAATCTCCAACACAAGAGACCCATGAGT
The DNA here is from genome assembly GCA_026929855.1 of Poa annua. Taxonomy (NCBI): domain Eukaryota; kingdom Viridiplantae; phylum Streptophyta; class Magnoliopsida; order Poales; family Poaceae; genus Poa; species Poa annua. The sequence goes on from CM049428.1 coordinate 50,598,704, forward strand.
GACACCATACTTTAATATTCATTGATAAACCATAGGGGATACATGATAATGCTCAATGAGCTCACACAAGCCTAAGAGAGATTGATAACTAAATGATAAAAAGCAAAGCACACCATGACTAGATAGATATGATGAAATAATAAAGATAAAGACTAGGTTGAACTCCCCCAAGCTTGAGGTTCTGCGAGTGCCTCCTCTGTTGCAGCTTCTTCCTTTTCATAATCCTCCTCCCACTCTGCTATCTTCCATGGAAAAGGCCTCCCATTGTGTAAGGATGTGGGTGGATCATTATACCTTAGGGAAGCAGCTTCTGCAATCTTCTTGAAGCGCTCGTCGTACTCGCAGTTTTGGTTCTCTACATCCCACATCAGAGTTTGATACTTATCCAACTCTGACATGACATGTAGATACCTATACTCCAAGTCCTTGAGCCTCTCCTTGTACTCTTTAACCTTCCTCTCCAGCTCTAGATTCATGAAGTGGTGGGCATCAAGGTTGCGTTCAACAACCGTGTTGTACCTGAAGATCTTCTGTTCCAGTTTATCAAGCCTCTCTTCCATTGTCCCGACGATCTTGGGAGCCTTCACCTCCTCCACGAGCAGCACTCCCTCCTTGAAGGACGAGGTCTTCAATGGTGCCATCACGGAGTTGAGGTAGTGGTTCACAATGCCTCCCTTGGTGGAGTCCTCTCTCTCTTGGTTGGATCCAAAGCTTGACATGGCTAAACCCTGACAGACAGAAACAACCAAAGCAAAGATCGCTCGAGAACGCTCGGTGCGAGATCAGATTGACGAAAGGGGGTATATATTGACGGTTTTTAGGGTAAGACGAAGGGTCGGAGTACAAAACGAGACGAAACGGGACTACGAGGGGCAAAAGGAGTGGGCCCACGGGGCCAAGGAATCTAGCCGCGTGGGACTGATACGTCTCCAACGTATCTATAATTTCTTATGTTCCATGCTATATTATACCAACTTATTACATGTTTTATATGCATTTTATATAGTTTTATGTATTTTCTGGAACTAACCTATTAACAAGATGCCACAGTGCCAGTTCCCTGTTTTCTGCTGTTTTTGGTTTCAGAAAAGTACTTAAGGAAATATTCTCGGAATTGCACGATTTCTTTTCAGAAGTCAGTTTTTATTTGGGAATGTTCCAGAAAACCGAAGACGAGACGAAGTGGGCGACCGAGGGGCCACACCACCTCGTGGGGCGGCAGGAGCCTGGGCCGCGCCAGCAGGTGATGTGGGCCCCTCGGGGCGCCACCGACCTCGCCCTTTCGTCTACATATACCCCCCAGACTAAAAACCCTAGGACGGTGTTCGATATTTCCTCCACGGGTCTAGAGCGCCGCCGCCATCAAAGACAAGATTCGGGGGACAAAAATCTCTGTTCCGGCACCCTGCCGGGACAGGGAATTGCCCCCGGAGCCATCTCCATCGACTCCACCGCCATCTCCATCGCCGTTGCTGACTCCTACGATGAGGAGTGAGTAGTTGTCCCCCGGGGCTACGGAATCTACGGTAGCTATGTGGTCTATCTCTCTCTCCCATGATGTGATCTTTTATGTGATCATGAGCTTTGTAATCTAGTTGAACATGTGATGCTACTCTTTATCTATTATGCACTCTAGAGGTTACTTTAATATGAACTCTGGGGTTATTCACGGTTGTAACGGTGACAGTGTGTGCACCGTGTGTGATTCCTTTATGACGTTGTTGGTGTTAGTTTACTCTGACTTTGAGGGTGCTCTTGTAGCCCTACACAATGAATGGTGTTTGTTATCCAACATGAGAGTGTTTGAGAGTAGTGTTTATTTATTTAACTTTGATGTCATTGTTGAGAATGTCCACCGGTGAAAGTAGGATCCCTAGGCCTTGTTTCTAAGTATTGAAACACCGTTTCCAACAAGTTCTGCTACATGTCTGCTTGCTGCCATTTTTATTACAGATTGCAATTACTACTTATAATCATCCATATTACTTGTATTTCACTATCTCTTCGCATAACTAGTGTACCTATACATCTGACAAGTGTATTGGGTGTGTTGGGAACACAAGAGACTTTTTGTATCTTAACTGCAGGGTTGCTTGAGAGGGTTATCTTTGACCTCTACCTCCCTGAGTTCGATATACCTTGGGTGATTCACTTAAGGGAAACTTGCTGCTGTTCTACAAACCTCTGCTCTTGGAGGCCCAACACTGTCTTCGAGAATAGAAGCGTGCGTAGACATCAAGCTATTTTCTGGCGCCGTTGCCGGGGAGGTAAGCGTTGGAAGGTATCTCCTTTAGATCCTGCAGTTAAATCTTTTTGTTTCTTGTTTTTATTTTTACTAGTTAGGCTAAATGGAAAATAACAAAAAAATTAGAGATCTCTATGAAGTTTATATTGCATTAGGACATGATACTTTTGAAGAGAAAATTAAAAAAAACGATGGAACTTTATTTGCATGCTAGTAGCAATGTTATTAGAATGAATTCTTTGAACACCATTATTGCTAATGCTATGGAAAATTCTAAGCTTGGGGAAGCCATTGTTGATGAATGTGTTATTTTTAGTCCCCCAAGATTTGAGGAGAAAATTTTCTTTGATGATACTTTGCCTCCAATATATGATAATTATAATCTTTGCGATATTTTCAGTCCACCTACTATTGAGGATATAATTTTTGTTGATTATGATATGCCTGCTATATATGATGTTTACAATGATGAATATGATGTTTTCAGTCCATCTACTATTGAGGATAAAATTAATTATGATTATTCTATGCCTCCAACTTATGATAATTACAATGATGGATGTGATAGTTTTACTCCCACTATTACTAATAAAATTGATTATGCTTATGTGGAGGGTAATGATATTATTATGCTTATGGATCATGATAAGAATGCTTTAGGTGATAGCTATATTGTTGAGTTTATTCATGATGCCACTGAAAATTATTTTGAGAGAGGAAAGTATGGTTATAGAAATCTTCGTGTTACTAAATTTCTTCTCTTTATGATGAAAGTTTTGAGCTTTCTCTTGATTTGCTTTTATTTGCTGGGTACTTTAAGACCCATTGGTTATTATTAGAGAGGGGGACATGGATTCATACATCACAATAATATTAGGTCTCCTCTCTTTATGTTGGAAGTTTTGAAGTTGCATTTGTTTCATCTTTCTATGATAGTTGCTTTATGTTTCAATAATTTATCCGACTACAAGATCCCTTTGCATAGGAAGTGGGTTAGGCTTAAATGTGTTTGATGTTTTACTTCTTGATGCTCTCCTTTGTTTTTCAACTCTCATCTTTATGAGAGCATCATAAAAATCTCCTTGCCTACTAGCTAAAAGGCTTTAAAGAAAAGCGCTTATGGGAGACAACCCACCTTTTATTTCTGTTATTTTCTTTTATTTGAGTCAAGGAGCATGCTTACCTCTGTAAGAACTCCTTTGTATCTTTATTTTATTGCAAAGGTTTGCCAAGTTAAGTCTCTAGTAGAAAGTTGATGTTAAAATTTGGATCTCTGCGCAGGAACAGATTTTCTGCTGTTCACCGTTAAATTCATAACTCTCTGCAGAAAAATTAAAAAATCTGATATTTGCTGAGCGTGATCCTCAGATATGTACGCAACTTTCATTAGTTTTGAGTTTTCCGATTTGAGCAAGTTAAGAGCCTCGAACAAATTCGTCTTCACAGACTGTTCTGTTTTTGACATATTCTGTCATTTATTTTGCAATGCCTTTTTTACTATTTTGAATGGACCTTTTTTTCCATAAAGTATCAGTGGCTGTAGCTAATGTCCAGTAGCATTGGTAGCAATTGTGTTCGTGCAGAATATAAGAATTTTTTGTGCACTAACCCTCTAATGAAGTTTACTTTGAGTTTGGTGTGGAGAAAGTTTTCAAGGATCAAGAGAGAAGGATGATATGTTGTGATCAAGAAGATGAAAGAGCCAAAGCTTGGGGATGACCCCGTGGGTCACCCAAACATATTTCAAGGAGACTCAAGCGTCGAAGTTTGGGGATGTCCAAGGCATCCCCTTCTTCATCAACAAACTATCAGGTCATCTCTGGTGAAACTATATTTTAATTCCGACACATCTTATGTGCTTTACTTGAAGCGTCTGTCTTTTGTTTTCGTTTTTGTTATTTTCATTCTATGAATAAAATGGATCCTAGCATTCCTTTGTGGGAGAGATATACGCTCCGCTTTTTCATTTGAATACTCCTATTCTTCACTTATATTTGTTGAGTATTCTTCTATGTTACATCAATGCTTTCTAGCTCTTATTTTCCATGCATCTCTTGCTAGACTGTTAGCTTTATTATATCATACTCTCATATCTCATTGTTTAATTACTTGGAGAGTTTATCTTTTAAATAAGTTGATTGATGTTTGGTTGAGAACACAAAATGTAATGTGGTAGATGGTATAACTAAATGATACATAATCTTGTAGATCATTAAATTGTGTCACTTGAATCATTGATGTTGTTTTGAGATTTAATTTGCTTAATGGTAAACATGATGGTTTAGTAAAGTGGAATGATTAATGCTTGGTCTAGAAAAACTTGAAGCTGTGCCACACTTAAATTTCCAGTTGATAGCATAATGATATATGACTTCTATTTGCTAATGGCAACCGTAATGACTTTGTGTTATGCGCTACGGTCGGGTCCCCAACAGTGACTTGTTCATTTGCCACAGCACCTCTTGGAGTGATTTTCATTATGCCTTGTAAGATCATATTTTTATTTGGAATCTTTTTACTTGTGAGTTCTAAAGCTGCAGTTTTCATGGCACTTCCACCACCATATTGCTAGCCTATTCGGTACTTTGCATTGCCCTTTCTCACATTGAGAGTTGGTGCATACTTCGTGGGTACACCCAAACTCGTTGGAGATCTTCATCTTGTTCTCCTACACATAAGCCAAATATCTTACTCAAAACATCCACCATACCTACCTACTACAACATTTTCATAGTTGTTCCGAGATATATTGCCATGCAACATCCATCTTACATTACATGACTTGTTGTCATTCATTACTCATATATTGCTTTGCATGATTCTATAAAGCTGATGTGTGGTTTTACCCATGTTACGCTAGATCATTGCATAACCTGCTACACTGGCAGAGGCACCGTTGTCATATACATATTATGTCTCATTCGTATTAGCTACTTGTATCATCAGTATGTTGTCATATCATCATTAGTGTGTTGTCATATCATCATATTAGGATGCTTGCCCCTAAAAGTGAAAAGAGCCATGGAGGCCATCGAAAAGAGAAACAGAAAAATAAAAAAAATAGAAAAAAGAGAAAAAAAAGGGGGGCAGCATTACTATTTTTTATCACACACTTGTGCTCATGTTATAGCACCATATCATTTATAGTCATCACTTGTGCTCATGTTATAGCACCATGTCATTTATGATAATCATTTGTGCTCATGTTTATCACCTTTACTCCATATGAGAGAGTTTTCATGTCTTACTTGCATAACTATGTGGGGAACTTTACACTATAGAACTTGGCTTGTATATTCCAATGACGAGCCTCCTCAAAAGTGCTCTAGGTCTTCGTGAGCAAGCAAGTTGGATGCACCCCCACTAGTTCTATTGGAGAGATTTCATATACTTATAGCTCCATGTGCATACGTTGTGTGGCAGTCACTACTCCTTGCATAGCTTCGATTATAAAACTTCCTCTTGTCTAATGATCACTTGCAGCTTTGTGAGACTTTCTTCCGTTGGCCTTCCAAATCCCCCTTAACATTCTCTTAGCCAAAACATCCTGGTGCCAGGAACCAACGTTGAACGCTTGCTTGTTTCTTTTGAACAAATAAAGAGTTGATCTTCTACGTGCATATTGATATTGCTTGACTTGATCCTTTCACAAAGTTGTCATGTTTGTTGGAAGCATTAGATGATTATATTGTTGTGCTTGAAGCTTAAATCATCTCTAATATCTACTTTGCACAGTTGATTGCTATCTAGTACTATATCATTGAAAGATTTACTTTGCTTTGCCTACTTGTTTATTTATTACTCGTTTGATATCAATATAAACTACAACCTTTATTCATTTGATCTCAGTTTACATGCCTTACAATATTATGTGATCAAGATTGTGTGAAAGCATGTCACCCAGAAATTATTCTTCTTTTATCGTTCTTGCCTACTCGGGACGAGTAGAACTAAGCTTGGGGATGTTGATACGTCTCCAACGTATGTATAATTTCTTATGTTCCATGCTATATTATACCAACTTATTACATGTTTTATATGCATTTTATATAGTTTTATGCATTTTCTAGGACTAACCTATTAACAAGATGCCACAATGCCAGTTCCATGTTTTCTGCTATTTTTGGTTTCAGAAAAGTACTTAAGGAAATATTCTCGGAATTGGACGATTTCTTTTCAGAAGTCGGTTTTTATTTGGGAACGTTCCAGAAAACCGAAGACGAGATGAAGTGGGCGACCGAGGCAACCACACCACCTCGTGGCGCGGCAGGAGCCTGGGCCGCGCCAGCAGGTGATGTGGGCCTCTCGGGGCGCCACCGACCTCTCCCTTTCGTCTACATATACCCCCCAGACTAAAAACCCTAGGACGGTGTTCGATATTTCCTCCATGGGTCCAGAGCGCCGCCGCCATCGAAGACAAGATTCGGGGGACAGAAGTCTCTATTCCGGCACCCTGCCGGGACAGGGAATTGCCCCCGGAGCCATCTCCATCGACTCCACCGCCATCTCCATCGCCGTTGCTGACTCCTACGATGAGGAGTGAGTAGTTCTCCCCCGGGGCTGCGGAATCTACGGTAGCTATGTGGTCTATCTCTCTCTCTCCCATGATGTGATCTTTTATGTGATCATGAGCTTTGAAATCTAGTTGAATATGTGATGCTACTCTTTATCTATTATGCACTCTAGAGGTTACTTTAATATGAACTACGGGGTTATTCACGGTTGTAACGGTGACAGTGTGTGCACCGTGTGTGATTCCTTTATGACGTTATTGGTGTTAGTTTACTCTGACTTTGAGGGTGCTCTTGTAGCCCTACACAATGAATGGTGTTTGTTATCCAACATGAGAGTGTTTGAGAGTAGTGTTTATTTATTTAATTTTGATGTCATTGTTGAGAATGTCCACTGGTGAAAGTAGGATCCCTAGGCCTTGTTTCTAAGCATTGAAACACCGTTTCCAACAAGTTCTGCCACATGTTTGCTTGCTGCCATTTTTGTTACAGATTGCAATTACTACTTATAATCATCCATATTACTTGTATTTCACTATCTCTTCGCATAACTAGTGCACCTATACATCTGACAAGTGTATTGGGTGTGTTGGGGACACAAGAGACTTTTTGTATCTTAACTGCAGGGTTGCTTGAGAGGGTTATCTTTGACCTCTACCTCCCTGAGTTCGATATACCTTGGGTGATTCACTTAAGGGAAACGTGTTGTTGTTCTACAAACCTCTGCTCTTGGAGGCCCAACACTGTCTACGAGAATAGAAGCGTGCGTAGACATCAGGGACCCCCTCTTTCCTCCCTCGGGGCTCCGTTCCTTCCAAGTTTCTTGTCCTATATGCTAATTTTCATAAAAAAATGATCTCCATAAAATATTATGCAATCCCGAGAAACTTCCCAACACAAAAGTTACCAATTATTGATTATGGGTTTCCAAAACTGCATAGTTTCTCTCTGTTACCTCCTCCGGTGTCTACAAATCCATTTCTTCCACCATTCCGATGAAGCTCTTTCCTTTAATATAGTGTTTAAAGCGTTGTCCATTGACCACATAAGGTTTACCTTTCATGTCACCGTGAAGACGAATGGCTCCTGAACGGTACACCTCCTGTATCACCAATGGTCCCTGCCATTTTGAAGCTAACTTTCCTGCAGAAAACTTGAAACAAGAGTTGTATAATAAAACTTGATCACCTACCATGAATTCTTTTTTCTTAATTTTCTTGTCATGCCAAATTTTAACTTTCTCTTTAAATAGCCTAGCACTTTCATAAGATTCATTTCTCCACTCATCAAGTAGGTTTAGATCAAGAATTCTCTTCTATCCAGCAGTTTTTAAATCAAAGTTAAATTGTTTAATGGCCCATCTAGCTTTATGTTCTAATTCAACAGGTAAATGACAAGCTTTTCCATAAACCATTATGTAAGGATACATTCCCATAGGATTTTTATAAGCAGTTCTAGAAGCCCATAGTGCATCCGTAATCTTAAGTGGCCAATCAAACCTAGACCTATTAACTGTCTTTTCCAAAATGAGATTAATTTCCCTATTACTTAATTCAACTTGTCCACTTGTTTGAGGATGATAAGGAGATGCAACTCTATGATTAACATCGTATTTTGCTAATGTTTTCCTAAGAATACCATGCAAGAAATGAGAACCACCATCAGTAATTAAAAACCTTGGAACACCAAACCTAGGGAAAATGATGTCCTTCAACATCTTCATTGTTTTGGCATGATATGCACTTTTGTTGGAATTGCTTCCACCCACTTTGTAACATAATCCACTGCAACCAAAATGTGAGTATGCTTTGTCTTTGAGGTTGGGAAAGGTCCCATAAAGTCAAAACCCCACACATCAAAAGGCTCAAGTGGTAAAGAATAATTCATAGGCATTTCATTTCTCCTACCAATATTTCCTACTCTTTGACATTTATCACAAGTTTTAACATATTCAGCACAATCCTTAAATAAAGTAGGCCAATAAAAACCAGATTGTAATACCTTTGCTCCTGTGCGATCTCCTGCATGATGCCCTCCATAAGGACTATCATGACAGTCTTTTATAATAGCCTGTTGTTCATGCTCAGGTACACAACGTCTAATAATACCATCTACACTCTTCTTATAAAGGAAAGGATCATCCCAAAAATAATGTCTAAGATCATAAAAGAACTTCTTTCTTTGTTGAAGAGTAAAGTGTGGTGGCAAAACTTTGCCAACAATAAAATTTGCATAATAGCAAACCATGGAGATGCAACTTTAGCCATAAAAACATTAATGTTTGCAAGTTGTTCATTAGCAAAACTATCATTAATTGGAATAGGATCATCAGGTATATTTTCCATTCTAGAAAGATGATCAGCTAATTGATTATCTTCCCCTTTCCTATCAACAATATGTAAATCAAATTCTTGTAGCAAAAGTACCCATCTTATTAATCTAGGCTTAGCATCTTTCTTATTCATTAGATATTTAATAGCAGAATGATCAGAATCACAATGACTTTTGAATCAATAATATAAGGTCTAAACTTATCACATGCAAATATCACTGCTAAAAATTCTTTCTCAATTGTGCCATAGTTTCTTTGGGCACCATCAAGTGTCTTACTAGCATAGTAAATAAAATTAAGCTTCTTATCAACTCTTTGGCTCAAAACAGCCCCAACTGCATAATCACTAGCATCACACATAATCTCAAAAGGCAAATTCCAATCAGGAGGTTGAATAATAGGAGCACTTATTAAAGCATTCTTTAAAATATTAAAGGATTCAATACAATCATCATTAAAAGAGAAAGGAACATCCTTTTGCAAAAGATTGGTTAGAGGCTTTGATATTTTGGAGAAATCTTTAATAAACCTACGATAAAAACCTGCATGCCCAAGAAAGCTACTTATACCTTTGACATCCCTTGGGTATGGTAACCTCTCAATAGATTCTATCTTTGCTGGATTAACTTCTACTACTCTTCCGAAAATATGATGTCCAAGAACAATACCTTCATTAACCTTAAAGTGACACTTTTCCCAAGGACTAGGTTTTGATCTTCACATCTCTGCAAAACTTTGTTAAGGTTGAACAAGAAATTATCGAATGAAGTTCCATAAACAGAAAAATCATCCATAAAGATTTCCATTATCTTTTCAATATAATCAGCAAATATGGCATTCATGCATCTTTGAAAAGTAGCAGGAGCATTACACAAACCAAATGGCATTCTCCTATAAGCAAATGTACCATATGGGCAAGTAAAAGTGGTCTTTTCTTGATCATCTTCGTGAACAGGAATTTGTGAGAAACCTGGATAACCATCTAAATAACAAAATTGAGAGTGTTTAGATAACCTTTCTAACATTTGATCAATGAATGGCAATGGATAATGATATTTACGAGCCGCTTTATTTAACTTTCTGAAATCAATACACATCCTATAACCAACAACAGTACGTTGAGCCACAAGTTCATCTTCATCATTTGGAACAACAGTCATTCCACCCTTTTTAGGAACACAATGAACAAGACTCACCCACTTACTATCAGGTATGGGATAAATAATACCAGTTTCAATAAGTCTTATTACCTCTTTCCTTACCACCTCTTTTATTTTTGGGTGAAGACGGCGTTGAAAATCAACAACAGGCTTTGCATCTTTTTCCAAATTAATTTTATGCATACATAGAGCTGGGCTTATACCTTTTAGATCATCAAGAGAATATCCAATGGATGCTCAGTGAGCTTTCAATACATCAAGTAATTTCTCCTCTTCTTCAGTTTAAAGGTTAGCACTAATAATAACAGGATATATCCTCTTCTCATCCAAATATGCATACTTAAGATTTTCAGGCAAATGTTTTAACTCAAAACTAGGATCCCCTTTAGGTGGGGGTAACACTCCTAAATTATCAGGTGGAATATGCAATTGTAATTGTGGTGGTTGTTGCCATAATATTTGTTCTAGAGCATCCTTTTCTTCATCATTAAATGGTTCATCTTGATTAAGCATATAACGTTCTACCACATCCGTTGAAGCTACAACTATATGAGCAAGAGTTTCAACTACATCCTTAGCAAATGGTTCTTTCTTTAAATGTTTATCAGCAAATTTAGAAAAGTTAAACTCAAGTTTTTCTCCAACACACTTAATAAACACTTTTTCTTTAACAAAATTAATTTCAGCACCAACAGTATGTAGGAAAGGTCTACCAAAAATGACAGGAAAAAATGAATCTTGAGGACAACTAAGCACAATAAAATCAGCAGGATATTTTATCTTCCCAACAAGTACTTCAACATCTCTAACAATTCCAAGAGGACTAATATAATCTTTATTGGCAAGTTGAATTGTCATACCTGTCTCTTCCATAACAATAGGATCAATGCCATGCTTGATTTCAAGATAAAGAGTATGGAATAACACTAATACTTGATCCAATATCACATAACCCATGATAGCACGAAGTCCCAATAGCACATGATATAACAGGCTTGCCAACCTTGGCCGAATTGCCTTTGATAACCTTAGTAGCATCTTCACATAAATAAACATAAATAAACATCAACAGGATCTTCTTCATTTAATTGTTTGATAACAGAAAATTGACTTTTAACTTCCACCTGTTCATAAGACTCAGAACATTTTCTTTTACTCTTGTTAGTAACAGCAATAAGCAAGTTCTCCTTAATTTTATTTGGATAAGGAGGTGTTTCAACATACTCTTCAATTGTCACAGATGACACTGGTTCCACCTGTTTTATAACTTTAGGGACAACAATAGATTGTTTAATAGGTTCAACATATACTTCAAAGCCAGTCTCAGGAAGACACAGATGCTTAGCAAAACCTTTAGATGTTTCTACCATGATGTAAGGATCAAGACCAAAATTATCACTCAGATTTTTAAATAAACTAGAAGTAGAGAAGTGTTCTACGCATGAATATTCATAGTCCAGATGTGGTTCATTACCTTTATCAAGATCCCAATGACCAGTGTTCTCAGCAATAGTCTCCAATAAATTCCATGCTTCATCTTCAGTATTATTTGTAAAATTTCCACCAGACGAGTTATCCAGAGTTTCTTCAGATGCTTAGGCATCCTCACATAAAAGTTTATCAGAATATTTTTCCTTGTAAGATCAAGACAAGGATTCTTGCGAAGGAGCTCCTTTAATCTCCCCCAAGCTTGAGTAATACTCTCTCCCAGATGTGGCCAGAAATTAAATATATAGCAGCGGTTATCATAAGCTTCTTTAGGAGTAAAATATTTAAGAAAGAAAACTTTCCTCAGGACACTCCAATCTTCTTTAACTCCTTCATCCAAAGACCTGTACCAAATACGAGCATTACCAGATAAAGACAAATATAACAACTTCCTTTTTACCTGATCATCAGAAATATTAGTGAGCCTAAATAACCCACATATCCCACATATGTCTTCAATGCGTTCAATATGGTCTCGTGCAGACTTAGCTCCATCCACTAAGAATGGATCCTTCATAACTCTCTTAACATGACCGACGGGAATTTTATATCCCACTCTAGGTCTCTCAGGCACAGTAGTTTCCACCACTTTTGGAGTGGCATAAGCACTTTCATAAAGAGCAAGTTGCAAATCATGACAATTCATAAAAGCCATAGTAACGTAAGATAACAGCAGTAGATAAAATTCAACTTCCAAGCTTCCTTACCAAACTTCTTACCAATAGCACAACGCTCCCCGGCAACGGCGCCATAAAAGTATCTTGATGGCTCCCAAGTGCAGGAGATCAATTGTAGTACCTTTCAAATAGAAAAGGCTGTCGAACCCACGACGAGCTGAAGGTGTTGGTTAGTAAGAATGATAGATAAAACAATGAAAGTTGCAAATGTTTTTGGGGTTTTTGGTTGTATGGTTGCAAATAAAGTAAAAGTGCAGAAAGTAATTAGTAACAGTTGAAAGCCCTCAACGAGAGAAAAGCCCAATCCTCTATGTGGCAAGAGGACAAGCTCAAGTGATGTGTGTCTTATATTTGGAAAACGTTCCCGGGGGCGGCATGGATATAACTAGGCATATAGATTTATTAAACAACACGTTGAATATCTTGTCAAGTTTTAATCTTGTTTAGGACGGAGCCACAACTTGGGTAAAGCTAAACAAATAAACTAAACCCTCTTATGATGGATCATGCGGCCAAGCAAATGACTGCACAAGAATTATTAAGACATAATGTCCCACCATAGCATTACACTCTAAGGTCCCCGATATTAATACCCCATAATAATAACGTCATGACTCATTCTCAGGTTTCTTGTCCTCCCAAGTCTTCCTCATTTCATTATACTACGGTGTTCTCCTATGAGCCCATATAGGTGAAGTGTTGTGCAGTCGACGTTCGCACAACACCATCATAGAATCACATAAAAAGATAAACACTAGACAAAATACGAACACATGTCATATATAAATCATTGCCAATTCATCCTATGCTCTCAGGAACATACGGGAACTACTCACAACGTGCAAACATGATCATATTCAGTGGCATAAGTGGTACAACACAATCTGAAAATATAACTTCACCACCAAATAATGACAAGTGCTCAATCACAAACATGAATAGTAGCACAAAACAAGTATCTAGGGTGTAGCAACTCTCAAACTATGAGGGGAATCGGAGTGGATCACGGAGATGATGATGGAAATGGTGCTGGTCTTGGTGATGGTGATGATGGAGAGGCCTCCTCCCACGCCAAGGAGAAGAGGTGATGACGGTGAAGATGATTTCCCCCTTCTGCGGAGCTCCGGAGCAGTAGGATCTGACCCCCCTCGGAGGGAATCAGGAGTTTCGCCGCCGCCGCGGCCTCGAATCGTCTGGGAAAAAATTAGGGCGTAGGTTTTCGGAGGAGACGGAGGTCGTGGTAAAAAGCCCCAGGCGAGGAAGTGCCCGAGGCTCCACTTAGTAGGCCCCACGCGGCCGAGAAATCTGGCTGCGTGGGCCCCCCTCTTTTGGGACTCGTGGCTCTTCCCTCTTCGATCTTTTTCCCCCTCTGGTTCTCCTGATGCAAAAACTGATGTGCAACTTTCCTTTTTTTCAATTGGGTTCCTGTAACTCTTGCAACAATAAAAACAAGAAAAGGGGGTTTTCTGCCCCCCAGATATTAAATACCAAAAATAAGGACTTTGTATGAAAGTCCCCAAAATGATCTAAAACATGTAAAACATTGATATAATAGTTCCAATAACATTCTAATATGATTATATAAGTTATATAAATGATGATATAAAATGCACGTATCACCTACGTGCACAAAGCCTTGGTATTGCGACTCAAAATTGAAAGGGGAGAATCATCGGTGGTATTCACAGGTCTGTGGTTTGGTGTTCTCAGTGTTTTTCTACGAATTCCTTCAGAAAAGTACAAGATTGTGTCACGAAGAAAGAAAGGGCTTGAAGATCTCATATATTTGCTCGTCTCTTTTAGTTTTTTTGTAATCGATATAATCGTGTACTCTTTGTTGGTTTAATATATGTGGACAATTAAAAAAAAGCAACATAGTGTTGTCAGCGGCGGCACGATCAAAGAGAGTGGCGAGTAGGGCGAGAAGAATCTCTAAGAATACTAAGCTCCCTAAGAATAGATGCTTCTCCTTCTCCCACATGTCCACATCATGGTGGACCCCACTCATATTTTACTTTATATTTAGTTATAGTTCACAATTTTAAATTTAGTTTAAAAAATATTCTATTGGATATATTATATATACATATGTTTGTACTTATCTACTAAATTTTTGTGAAATAAGAAGGGATTCCTATCTTAAAAAAAAATCATTTCCCCTGAAAATTACTCTTTCTGTGTAGACATAAATACACAAAAAAAATTAGAGTTTGTAGAATATGTGCACGTAGTGGTATGTTTTATTTCAAAAAATTGAAAGCTAATCATATCGTTTCGATTTTTTTTAAACGACATGTGGTGAGTTCGGAGCTACCGGAGAGATATCCGATAACCCTATCTCTTATCTCTGCCTAGCATCCACCATAGCGCCATGCCGATTGTGCCACACGACAACGACACCGTTTCTCTCCCTCCACCTCCCTCGAGTCGTATTGTATCGAAAACAACCGTCCCTATGCAAAGTTTGCCTTTCTCTCCCCACACATCTCTACGCAAAGTTTGCCCTTCTCTCCACACACACCTCTGGCTTCGTGAAACACTTGAGACTACATGGCACCTCATCCCTGATGCCACGTGACACCATTTCTCTCCCTCCGCCTCTCTCGAGTCGTATTGTATCGAAAACATGCCATTGAGCTGACTTCTACGATCCTCACAGTAGTTGCATGCGAACACCCATGTCGCCTCCCGCACCGGCCACCGCTATCACCGTTGTTATTAGTAGTGGTCAACTCTCCAATCCTAATGACGCCCCTCAAGTCCATTGGTAACTTGCATGCTACATGCGCTCAAACTATATGTCAAAAGAAGTGCATTTCTACAATTCGATATATAATGGTTGGTGGTATGACCATTTATTTATTTATAATTTATTTTATACAATCTAGATCTAATGCACAGATTAATATTGCAGGTAAACAGTTTAATCTCTTAGTTTGCTCTATATTTTTGTGAATTCTGTAGTATTTATTGGTGAAATGTTCATCTGTTTTTATATAGTATGGGTCGTATTCAATGTAATTTATTTAAATATGTTAGGACATAATTATGCTAACTATTATTGATTTTGGGATAATTTTATGTCGGAAAATATATTTAATTTCATTATATTAAAATCAATGACCATCGCTGTATGATTTCGATGCCTAATCTAGCTCTTTAAGTTTGCAATGTTCATCATACAATGTCTCTATATTTGATCAAATCATTATAGAACCATGTACACAATTTAAATTTTATGGCATTACAACTAAATAATTATGTCCCTTCTCTACTGATCGAGTTGTACTTTTTTTCATCATTAATATTGTTTTATAAGTATGTTTTACTCAAAGTATTTTTTTATCTATCGTTTGTTCGTATGACGGACGCGGCACGTCTTTTCCTGCAGTGTTACATCATGTACGATAGTTATATCCCACCGGCCCTAGCAGCCGTTCCTGCTTTGCGTCAGAAACAAGGTTAAACAGGCTAATCGGTCAAATCTTTCCTAATACTAACCTCCCGGGAAATAGAGCGCTCCCGTTCATCGCTGTGCTGGGCCCACAAATTAGTGGCGTTGGGGATAGTTTGCGTGTGGTTCTGTGGCATGGTGGGTTCTGGTCCCGCCTGTCTATGTCGTTCCTGGCCGTTCGTTTGTCTGTTTTTTTTCTTTTCTACTCCCGTTGAAACCCTAACCAATCTGCTTGTGTTTCTCCTCCTCCAGCTCGTGGTCACGCCTGCCGCCGCCTCTCCCCAATCTCTCGTTCGTCATGTGCCGGGCGTCCGCCCTTGCGGCCAGAGGAGGCAGAGATTTTTGTGGCTCCCTGCGGCGGTTGGCGACGCCGAGCAGGGGAGCCACGGGAGCTCACCGCGCGTGTGCCGCTCGTCCACCAGCAGGGCCCATGCGCTTCCAGGGAGGTCGTCGTGGGTGGTGGATGCAGGACTAGGAGATGCTGCGGGAGGCTTCAACGTCCCACCGCCCGCCTCCTGCTCCGTTGTGCAGCCCAAGATTCCTCTTCTTCATGTTGGCACGCTCAGGCAGGTGCAGATGTTGTTCTCCTCTTCCCTGTACTGCCTCCTGCTTCCAGTGCCTTGAGCTTCCCTTCTTTGTTTCTGCAGATTTGGTTTTCAACCTCAATGAAATCTAGGTTTCTAATAAAGTAGTGAGCATGATTGAGTTCTGCTAGAATTCTAATTCAAAAATTATATTTTAGTACTATGGTTTGGTAATTTAATTCTTACATTGTAATCCAATGGAAGGAGTGAGCAGCGAGGGAATAAGGGGATTGTGAGGTGATAACACAAGTGAGTAGTAGCAAACTAGCAATGATTAACTTAGCTATGGTTAGTTTTTCTGCCCTGTTTGATTGGGTTAATTGTAATAATGTAATTACTAGCTGCATGTGTAGTGATTTTCTTAAGTATTACATCTAAAAAGTCTAAGTATTATGCTATCCGTATGACTAGAGCGTAATTTTCTTGTTCCATAAAGTGCAGTTTTCTCATCAAATCCATATATGATAATATACAACTTAAGTGATCAGTGTGTAATATGACCTTTGAACAAGCTGTTGTTGTTCTCAGGTTGCGTTAATGCTTGTTATCGTCTCTGAATAATAAAGTGTAGCAGATTGAAGCTGTGTGTGCTAATCGAATGCCTTCTTAGTAATTAGGGATGTACTGCCAAGTATGAATAGTCCTTGCTTGCAAGTAACTAAATCTTTGTTCTTGGAATTTGTCACTGGATTATGCCTCCCATTAGTTTCTTTGGATCCAGTTGCAACTAAAGGCACCATTTGCTGGTAATTTCGAGCCAGTTGAACAATAATCTGTTGGCGAAACAATAATGTTCACATTCTATCCCTTTAAGCTAAACCAAGAGAGAATATCATGGCTCGTTCGTATCAGGGAAAAAAGTATTGTCCAGCTAATTTGTACAGCTAATTGGTAGGGAGTCTGAAGGGGCATGTTTATTAACTGGTTCAGGCAAGCAAGAATGCTCCAACATCTGCTATCAAGGTACCCATTATGGCATAATATATTTCGTTATTATCACCTGGATTTTATATGCTTTGCTCCTATGTCTATCTAGAAGTTGACTGTTGTTAATTGCTATTTAATGTATGGGTCAATACATGTGTGTAATTGCGTAGTATGGGGCTACATAGGCTGGTTTGCATTATTCACTAATAATGGCTTATGATATTTGCATAGTATAGAGATATTTTTTCTTAGGGCTATGGGCAAACACGGTGTATTCTCCTTATGAGTGCACGGTTTTGGAACCTAACTATTTTTTTACTTATGAGAGATATGTGCCATATTGAGTTGTCATTCGCTTGTTGTTATTGTTGTTTTGGCTACCAAGTGGATATTAATTGCCTCAAAGAACCATATATAGATGTTTCATTTTATTATTTTTATTGGTTTGTATTATTACATATCCGGTTATCTTTGCGGCATCTTTACAAGTTTCATAGTCATTAGGTTGACTGATTTACTTATTTCCAAGGTATTAAAATGGTTTGAAAAAACTAACAGTGGCGTTAACATTTTTTATATTGTTTTGGTAGGCATAAAGAACATGGGCCTTAAAGTATACATGCTTTTGAATTTACAAAATTGAATAGTCGCCAAAGTTCTTATTGGTTGCCCAATGTTCCCTTTTAGTTTTGCTGGGTCTCGTTATTTTATGTGCCGATGTATCCGACACTCTTATTTATTATTGGATTTCGGTAAGTACTTATTTAATGATTTGTCTTGGAAGCGAGTAGCATATGTTTCATTATACATATGCCCTATGCTTAAACACTGGACCCTGTTCGATATAGAACATTTTTCAGTGCATTTTTAATATACATTTAATTATAAATGCGGCTAAATTTAGTGGCTGTAGAGAATCAGAGATATGTGCCTACAAACTGACAACTGCCTGCCAAAGCCTCTCCATTAAATCGACCAAACAAATATCTAGGACTGTCATGACGTTTCGAATTTTTGGTAAACGTCAAGAAGCAGAAAACATAAAATATAAATCTTCAAATATGTCAAAAGAGTTTTACTTCCCACATTTATTGCAATTAGGCCCAACCGAAGATACTGTCGACAAATTACATTTGTAGTTACAATTAGGAACTTATAATTTTTTTTCTAAATTCTATGTGGGTTGTTTCATGCAGGTGCAAGTTTGTTTGTGACCACTATGGGGATTGGTTCCTGTGATATTCAAGCTCAATGGTATCATGCAACTACAAATTGTATCTTATAACTACCTGTTAGTACCTTGATGCCTTTGTTTTGATCACTATGGTCGCTTTTATTAACACTAGGTGCTAATTTTTTATTATGTGCACTTAATGATGCAGATAAAATATTTTTAGTGTTACTTTTAAAGTGAAGTTGTACTACTACAGATTCGTTCCAAGAGAAATCTGTTATTACTACTACCTCCGGTCTAATATATTACTACCACATCGCTCAAGGTCAGTGCTTCGATTTCCCTGTAGCTGATTTGCTTCTTCTTAATCCCTTTCCCAAGGTCAGCCCCTCCTCCCACAATCTCTCAGCCCTGTAGCACTGCCACGCTACTGCTCATGCGTTTGCTATATTCGTTTTTGACTTTAGGGTTTCCACAAAATTTCAAATAGCCGGATGATATTCAGTTCTACAGCGAACTACGTACCGTGTTTGATCTACTCGCCTATCCTATTAATCAGATGTGTGTGGAGAGATCATAGAGATCCTACTTAATGTAAGTGAGATTGATACCCCCACACTCTTTCAAACCTGAGGGTGACAGATTGTTATTAAATATGTCTTCTCATTCCATTTCTACACAGTTTTCTGAAAGCATGATATAGCAGAATCTCATATAGCATATACACATATCAAGTTTATCAATGTCTTTATTCAAGCCCATCCTACAGACAGATGTGTAAATAAAATTGGAACCACTCAAGCGAAAATTTTCAGCTCCGCATCTATGTGATACTAGGGTAGACAGCTTCTGTTGCACGGAAAGCAGAGATAACTGCAAGAAACTTCCGCCGACTTTTATTGGCTGTCCTTTATGTTGACATAGTAGGGGAAAAACAGATGTTGCAACAATTCAGATTTATGTATCACAACATGTTCTACTTCGTTTTGTAGGTGACACGATGCACTGCTCCATTTGCAAGAATCCCGATGGACCATGCAGACCCAAAACCAGAGATTTTACCTTATTACTGCTAGATCTTCAAATTTCAGCGATTCATTCGTATGTTTTACCGATTTGCAGATAAATTCACATTTAAGATTCACTCAATTTTTATATGCAGAAATATAGACTATCAATCAAAAATCCTTATTGCCTGTAGTCTATAATTTCATTTGTCTCTTTATGTATAGTGTATACCATTTTCTTAGTGGCCCATTACCTTTACTTGGAGATCTCTGAATTTAGTACTTTCAAAAATGTGTAATGTTACGACAAGAAAACAATGTTCTGAATGATACAGTGCATACTCTAAATAGCCTGGGATTAAAGTAATTGATCGAGTATACAAGATGGTAGAACAGTTCATGGTTCTATTAGTTCGTCCTTGCCCGCAAGAGTTCACTCCAGTGGATAGAATGAAGTGGAAATATTTTAATTCTACCATAGGTGTCGGGCTAGGCCCACTATTCATCCACAAGCTCATATATACAAATGTAAAGAATATGCAGATGGTATGCCAAAAAACCCATTCTCTTAACTCATTCACACTGCTAAAAAACACTATACTAATGTATAGATAGCCTTTTGCACGCATATTTTTGTTTTGTTTCCTGATATAACGTTTCTTCATTTCATGATTTTGACAATTGAACAGAAGATTCCAAAGAAAACTGTCAAAGCTCTATGCATACAGTTCGATGGAAAGATAGTTCTATGGGGAAATTCAGATGAACCAGTGCAAGTTGAGTACAATCCTTGTGCCGATGGTCGAACGGTTATCAGTGATAAGGAGTAATATGGAAAGGGGACAGTTTTTGCACGACAATGGGCTGAATGTAGGTCAAAAGGTCATGTTGTCATCCCACCGTTCAGAAGACATCATGATTGTATTCATCAATTTTCAGTTATAAAGTGCTTCGTAGACGTTAGGAGTCCATTGATGAAAAGGGCATCTCCAGTAAGAAAGAGCTCAATCGGCGGTCAGGATTGTTCGCAAGTAAAGCCATTTCCATGACTAACATATGTATTCATCATTTATGTTGTATTTGCACTCAACTGACTAAAATAATTGTTATGAAAAATAAAGACCACTCATCACATGCGATGGCCCAAACGGGCGCGGCAACGTGCGCCCTATCCTTCTAGTCAATGCTATGTGTCACGAGTATGTCCAATGTGCGATGGTTTTGTCATTTCAGTCTAGGGTGGTGGCACTGTCGCGACGGCCCAATTTGGTTTTATGTCATTTACTCACATAAAATAAAAAATGATAATAAAAACAAAATAAAACAAAACGAAAGAAAAATGAAAGGAGAAATTTGGAAACTGAAATGCAAGCAGCAGATTTGCGAGCCCCTCCCCAGAGCTCAAATCACTTCACGTTTAAGAACTCCGGCCCAGTCTTTCACGGCATGTGGGCAGTAGCTACAAGGCCACTTGCCGACTACTCGTAGACAGGTGCAGCCCACGAAAGGGCAGCCCGCATCACTTGGCGGGAAACGCCGCCCTTGTTCCCGCCATTCCCCTCTTCCCGCCGCCGCCTCCCGCCATTTACCCAGTTCCCCTGCCCTTCTCTCTCATCTCCACCCCAACTCTCGTCGCCCCCCCTCTCTGCGCGCAAGCCATGGCGTCTAACGGCGGCGGGAACTCTCCCAATAGTAAGATCTAATCGCCAGTTCGTCCCAAGATTCCGTTATTTCGCTGCTAATATCATTACGATAACTGTGATGAAAGTCTCATCGTTTTTATTTTCTCTGCAGCTGTGTCGTCGCCCGATGCCCGGCCATCGAGCCCACTCCCGGCGACCAACTCCTCCCCTCCTCAGTCCGCGCGGCGTGCTGGCGGGCGCCGCCGGCGCGGCTCGGCCAGCCCGTTCACCTCGTCCCCATCACTCGGTGGGTTTGAGACGCCGCCTCCACCCGGCCGCCGCACGCCGTCCGGCGCCGGCGCCGGTCCCTCCCGGCAGCGCCAGAACTGGACGGGACGGTTCCCGCCAACTCCGTCCACCCCCATGTCCACCGACGACGTCCCCCTGTCCTCCGAAGCCGGGGATGAGGACACCCCCGAGACCGACGGCGGCGGAGGTATCGACGCCACCCCGGTCTTCGTCTGGGGCACCAATATCAGCGTGCAGGACGTCAACGCCGCCATCCTGCGGTTTCTGCGCCACTTCCGGGATCCCCGCGATGCCGGCCGCGTCGATCCAGTCATGGACGAGGGCAAGTACATGCGGGCCATCCACCGCATCCTCGAGCTCGAGGGCGGGGAGTCGCTCGACGTGGACGCACACGACGTGTTCGACCACGATCCCGACCTGTACGGCAAGATGGTCCGCTACCCGCTCGAGGTCCTCGCCATCTTTGACATCGTGCTCATGGACCTCGTGGCGCGTATCGAGCCGCTATTCGAGAAGCACATCCAGACAAGAATCTACAACCTCAAGTCCTCAATTTGCTTGAGGAATCTGAACCCATCAGGTGATTGCTTTTGCAGAAACTTATTTATGTGGTTACACATTGCCTTGTTTAACCAATGGTTTATTTGCGTTCGTTGTAGATATCGAGAAGATGGTGTCGATTAAGGGTATGATAATTCGATGCAGCTCAGTCATACCGGAGCTGAAGGAGGCTGTGTTCCGCTGCCTTGTTTGTGGCTTCTACTCAGAGCCTGTCATGGTTGATAGAGGTATACTACTAGTATGGATAATTGTTTTGCCCAGTGCTGGTTTGTGGTCAAGTTTTAAATATTTTGTTTCTTGTTCTTTCACAAATTCTTGTCTACATCAAACTTCAGTTTAACTCTCAGCTCATTTTCCTTTTTACTGGATTGCCTTATTTATATAGCTGTTGTGAAGCTTCATAGGATCAGGTGTTTGGTAACCAGTCACATCCAGTAAATTCTTATACTGGAGAAAACATATGGCTTTCATTGAATTTTGGGAAAATTTGACAGATTCCGGTGAATTTGTTAGAATTTTTTCTGCAAAAGCATTGAACTGACGAAATTCCTGCTGATAAAAATCCTGCATTTTCTGGTAATTGGTGGTTACCAGTCATATCACCCAGTAAAAAATTTATGCTGGTAACCAAATTTGGATAGGATTACAGCTTCTTCATTGTCCTTATTTCAAGCTAAACTAATACGGTGACTAATGGTCCATCTATTTATCTTCTTCTATCAAGATCAAGAAACTTATGTTCACTATACTTCCTTTACAGGGAGAGTAACTGAGCCGCACATATGTCAGAAAGAACAGTGTAAAGCTTCCAATTCTATGACTCTTGTGCATAATCGATGCAGGTAGCTAATTTTCCTCGCAGTACTTTCTAACATGACAACACGCTTAACTGGTTCACAGTCCTGTCTATTTTATGTAATATATATTGTCCGCAAACTAGATTTTCGGACAAGCAGATCATAAAGTTGCAGGAAACACCAGATGAAATACCGGAAGGTGGTACTCCTCACACAGTTAGTGTTGTGATGCACGATAAGCTTGTTGATGCTGGAAAGCCTGGAGACAGGGTTGAGGTTAGGAGTTTTAACTTTGTTTGTCAATTGAGAAGTAGCATGTGTTTTTGTTCTGTAGTGTTAATTTTTCTCCTTTGCTCCTTTTATAGATCACTGGAATATACAGGGCCATGAGTATCAGAATTGGACCAAGCCAGAGGACAGTGAAGTCAATATTCAAGGTAGAGAATATAGGACTGAACATTATCCTATATGATTTTCCCTTCTGGAAATGCATTAAATTGTGCTAAAGTATTGCTAATAATTTCCTTCTTCAATCAGACATACATTGATTGCCTTCACATAAAGAAGACAGACAAATCTAGGCTTCATATTGAGGACTCTATGGACACTGATAACACCGACACTAGCAAGTCTTCTGAAGACCACTTTGTCAGGGATAAGGTCTGTCTCAATCTCCTTGTATCGCTTGGATGGGACTTTGTGGAAATCTTATTAGTAGTCTCTTCTTTTGTGACTGCAGATTGAAAAGTTAAAAGAACTTTCAAAGTTGCCTGACATCTATGATAGATTGACAAGATCATTGGCTCCAAACATATGGGAACTGGATGATGTTAAGAGGGGCCTGCTTTGCCAGGTATGTTCATAAAATATTTAGCTTTCCCCTCAGAGGATTGTCTCATAAGCTGATAGCTTACCACTATAAACTGTTTGTAGCTTTTTGGTGGCAATGCTTTGAGGCTTCCTTCTGGAGCTAACTTCAGAGGTGACATCAACATTTTGCTTGTTGGTGATCCTGGAACGAGTAAATCCCAGCTTCTCCAGTACATGCATAAACTTTCTCCTCGTGGTATTTACACAAGTGGAAGAGGCAGTTCAGCAGTTGGCCTCACTGCTTATGTTGCGAAGGATCCTGAAACTGGTGAAACTGTAAGTTTACTGTGATTCCCATCATTTTCAAAGTAAATCTTATGGACATACATCTTATATAATTGGAACGGTACATCTTAGGTTCTTGAGAGTGGAGCTCTTGTTTTGAGTGACAAAGGTGTTTGCTGTATTGATGAGTTTGACAAGATGTCTGATAATGCTCGAAGCATGCTACATGAGGTCTGTTCTCTCATTGAATTGTTGCCCTTCAAATTTGCATCGAAGGCATGAATAGTCAAACAACTTTATTGAATATACAGGTAATGGAGCAGCAGACTGTATCCATTGCAAAGGCTGGAATAATTGCGTCTTTAAATGCTAGAACATCTGTCCTAGCATGTGCAAATCCATCTGAATCACGTTACAATCCAAGGCTTTCTGTGATTGACAATATCCACCTTCCTCCAACATTGATGTCAAGGTAAGTGGATGCTTTCATGTGCGCAAAGGGGATAGATATTTAGAAATATTCTAACCGCAGTCACATTTTCTGTTATGCAGGTTTGACCTGATTTATCTTATCTTGGACAAGGCAGACGAGCAAACTGATAGACGCCTGGCTAAGCATATTGTTTCATTGCATTTTGAGAATCCAGAGGTGAAATCCCCATGTCAAATTTTATAGCTGAAACATCAACCAAACTGCTCTGTTTTAAGTTATTGGAATTTTTAAAATTACCACAGTTCTTAGATGAGCCAATTTCTTATTAGCTGTGCGTTCATGCTGGTATGCAGGTAGTGGAGCACCAGGTCTTGGACTTGCCCACGCTAGTTGCATACATAAGCTATGCAAGGAAGTACATCCAGCCACAGTTATCTGACGAAGCTGCAGAAGAATTGACCCGTGGGTATGTTGAGATGAGGAAAAGAGGAAACAGCCCTGGGAGCAGAAAGAAGGTAGGTAGTTGTATTACCATGCTCATTTGCTTTGAATTATAACAACCCATTGATAATTGTGTATCTGTTTAACAGGTCATCACTGCAACAGCTAGGCAAATTGAGAGCTTGATTCGTCTCAGTGAAGCGCTGGCACGAATGCGTTTCTCGGAAGAGGTAATGATTATTTTCTGATTTTTGTGTACGGTTATTATTTAGCTTCATGTCATTTTCATCTTGTTACATGAGACTGAAAGCTTTGATCTTGCAAATCAATAGGTCGGAGTTGGAGATGTTGTCGAAGCCTTTAGGCTTCTTGAAGTGGCCATGCAGCAATCTGCAACGGATCATGCAACAGGTCAGTTCTTTACCCTCCATTTGTTATAGTACCATTTTTTCTTGTGTACTAACTTGGCAGTGCTGATATTATTATTTTTCAATCTCAAAGGGACGATTGATATGGATCTAATCATGACGGGAGTATCTGCGAGTGAAAGGCAGAGACGAGACAATCTTGTTGCAGCCATCCGAAACCTTATGATGGAGAAAATGCAGATTGGAGGCCCCTCGATGCGTATGACCGAGGTAAAGAAACCTTACCTCACCGTTGCTGTTCTGTTCCCTGTTACCATCACCATATGCCCCTGGACTGATCCAAGCGTATTTCCTGATCATCGTGCAGTTGCTGGAAGAAGTGAGGAAACAGAGCTCCATGGAAGTTCATCTGCATGATGTAAGTCATAACTCAAGTTTCTGTTCTACTTGCCTTGATTTGGTGGCCTGATGTATGCGATAATGCTTTTCCTGAAACAACTGTGCAGCTTCGTGTTGCTCTTGGCACTCTAATGAGTGAGGGCTCCGCAGTTATCCATGGAGACAATGTCAAGAGGACCTGATGCACGTTCCCATGGCATCGACCAGCATCACATTAATCTACCGTGCCCATCCCTATCTGCAAGAATGTTGAAGATCTCATCTCTGGTAGAACTCAAGAGCAGTGGAGAGCGTTAACCTGTTAATTTTTTCAAGGTCCTGGTTAGTAAAACTTCCTAGATTTCTTAAAGCTGCTCTTGTGATTGTTAGTTTTGCATGAACAGATAATTTGTTGAGGGGCAATGACAGACTGTTATATCGCCCAAATTGAATCTATGCTGCTGTTTGTGTGCTGGTGATGTAGCGCTGGAACCATAAATCCATTTCCTTGTTGTCTTGTGGGCTCCTGCTCACGTGAATGAATTTGGGCATCAGTCCAACAAAACAAAGTCGATCGGTTATTTCTTTCATGTTGGAGCTTCGAGCGTTGGAGTGGTTGGCTCTTGTAGTAAGAGTATGTGTACTTCAGATCGGTGAAGTGTTGTTTCAGGCAAGATCAAGGATGCGGTATTAAATACGTCCTGATACCACCCTGAAGCAATTAGTACTAGCTTCGACTTCTAGACCAAAAGAAAAAAATCATTCGCTGTCTACAAGCTACTCCGTAGCAAAGAGCCCTTAGAAAAAGGGCAGAACCTTTTGTGGGCACATCAACTTTCCTAGCTCATGCATTTGTCTTGTCATCTGCTGATACCTTGAAGGGACAGGACAAACTAGAGAGTTTGCAAGAAAGGCCAGATTACCTGTTGATATTTTACATATGTATAATTTCACACTCAAATGGAAACTTCGCACCAGCAATATCTCTTTTCATCTTCTAGTGTGCTCAGCCGGGGCAGAGCCAGTGTAGTGAGTGGGGTCAATTGACATCAATGGACATTGTAAGAAATTAGTAATTACACCGGTGAAAGATGACTCCAATACTCTTCTAGGCTGGCTTGGCTCGTTCAGGTAAAGACTGAACACGAATAGTATGGGAATGCGATTGTGTACACAATTACTGTCCACATTTTTTACTTCCAGTTAAACGAACGCCGAGTGCTGGAGAGCACGCCGTATGAGTCCAGTTCCCATCAACATAACTCATGCATGTTCATATACCACAACACGTCATCATGCACTGCGGGTTGAGTTGATTGATCTTCACACTTGACCAAAAATGCAAGAACACGAGGATGTAGAAAAAGAATACTCGCGGCCCTTTTTGCTCAAGAGATTTGCGTCCTACTCACCTGTTTAGACGCGGCCAACCCTAGATATGGTAGGTACATTGCTTGCGTCTTAACAGGGAAATCTTCGGAGTAAGTAACCAGGAAGGTGGAGAAATCTCTCATGAATGTTACCATAAGAGGCAAAAGAAGAAACATGAGAATAGCAAGGAAGGCTTCGGCGGCTGCGTCGCGTTAGATTTCTCTTCATGGTTGGTTTAAATGGTGTGAGGTTGTTGCTTGGATGTTGCTCTTTGTGTGGGCTCCTTGTAGTGTTTGTTGTATGGTTTACGTCCTATTTTTTCTACTAATAAACCAAGCACCTTCTTAGGACAAGGTAAAGCTTTTGCCTCCATTTTTTTTTAAAAAAGAACACACAAGAAAAATCACGAAGATAGAACTCCGAAGCACAAATACAAATGAATAAGCGTTTGGATAGCGTACAACCCCAAAAGACTCAGTCTTGATGGCATCGCTGGGTTTAAATCTTGTAGTCACTCCAACAAGGAGGGTTGAACTGGATTCCACATAGGAAAGATGAACATAGCTTTAGGTTAATATTAAGACTTACTCTAAAAAGGGGAGGGGATGGGTACATCCTCCTATGTGGAATCTAATATCAACAAGTGTGTGAGCAGAGGGCAGACACACTAGAACCCAAAGGAAATCGGCCATGACAAGGATGACCAAATGTAGCGCGTCAAGACTGCCTTGAAAGAGTCACACGTCTAAGGCACGTCAGATATGAGCCTGCATGCCAACTAGGCAGAACCCATATCATCTATGGGTTGGTTTGTAGGATTTGGCAGCTCGTCTACCCCTGGGCTTGCCAAAACCCCTCTCGTTTCCTCCTTCAATACCTTGGCGTCATATTAGAATGGGATTTTGATTAGTAAAAAAGCTAGCCTTAGCCGCAACTTATGTGTACTTCTGTTTGTGTCGAGTGACGGAGCCGGGATTTCAACCCTGCATAGTCAATACGAAGTTGTGTGGTAAAATATTCGTATTTGTAATACTTTTTATTATTTTTACGTAACGTTTTGCTTGTATTCCAAAAAGTTGTGTAGTCACCTGACTACATAGCCTCTCACGTGGCTCCACCTCTCTTTGTGTCCAGCGACCATACAAAGAACACAATATGAATCCCATTTTTTCAATAAAGTTTCCATCTAAATTTGCAAGCTCTGGATTGATATTTTTGTTCTTCATTACTTCGACAAAGTTAGGGATTAATACCCTCTTGGTAAGGTTAATTTTGTACCCTCGAGATTGGCAACATCTAGAATATTATATTGGTTTACGGTTGCATTGCCGCGACATGCGTTGTATGTTCTAGTCGGAATTTGAAGGTCCACTTCCACCAAATCGACGGAGCACCTCTCAAAGATAAGGACACCTTTTCCTTATCACCCGTGACTTGGTTGTTTTTGATTGAGAAAACACTTTCATTCAGCTTGTCCACATATTTTTGATTTTTCAGTTCATAAGTTTAACCTTTTAAATCTGATAAAGTTTTTACAGAGAGAATATCAATATACTATATAATATCCCGTAAATAATCAATATATATATATAATATAAAATCAGTACAAGTAGATACATCGTGAATTTAGTTTTTAATGGGCATCATGAGATATATTTCATTATATTTACTTGATATCGTAAATGATAATAAACTATCTATATACTTGTTCAAATTCAACTAGTTTAACTTGAGATAAACCATACATAATCTTTATAAACTAAAGAGTGAGGTAGTATAATCCGTATGTTTTAGTGAAAATATATGCTATTAAAAATTTCGACAAACAACCAAGTAACATGGATGACGTAGGGTTTCAAATTATTGTATTCGCTATCACATGCCAAGTCCCTAGCAACCGAAAAACCCGATCTAAATCTTTTCTTGTAGCGGCCACTCCTGGTTCCCCTCACCTTGGGGTGAATTCCAACGCTAGGGAGGTAGAGGGAACCCCGATAAGCAGTATCAAATAGTTATGGTCGCCCTAGATTTCGCTCCATTAGGCCTTGTTTGGTTCTAGACTATTTTATGGGATTCGGCGGAATTATCCCGGTGTGATTTCATATCCCTGATTATCCGGAAATAGTCGTTTGTTACTAGTATATTACTCAGGTATTATCCCATGTTTTCCCCGAAAAAACCCCGACTATCTCGTGTTTTCTCGCTAACCCCAATCCGCGACCCTCCCCTCGTGTTTTATCCCGATCTAGAGGCCAGGCGCGAAGTTGCGCTCGGGAACCACCGCCGGCTACATAGTCGTTCACTTCCTGAGTTGCCGCATAGATCCGAGCCGCTGCAGAGAAGGTCCACGACAACAAGCGCCTATCCTCGTACCTACGATCTTCTCAGCAGCAAGAAGTCGCGGCCACAGCAGCACGCCACCACCACTACAGCCAGGTCCTTATGCCCAACGATCATCTTTGTGTTGGTTCGTTCAAGCTAGCCCCTCTCTGATTTCATACTTTTTTCTTTCTTGTCCTATGCGTTTTCCATTATTGATGCTCTCTGATTTTGTGTTTGTCATGTTGTTCATGTGCTGCTGTAAAACTGAATTGCATACCAAATTATATTTTTGAAGAGTGGGGATTAGGGATTAGGATGGAAGAGGTTTTGTGGGGATTGGGTGAAGGAAGTGGTTTCACCCAATCCCCACAGGGATTATCGCCACTAAACCCTCACAAAACTCTAGGAGCAAACAAAGCCTAGTGTCAGGTCCATGGTGGTGAACCAATTGCGGTGGCGTGGAATTAGTTCCCCATGTTTTTTCCTTTCATTTCAGCACTGTTTTTTGGAATCCTATATGGTTCATCTCAGGGAGATCGAGCCTCAAAAAATTATGGATGGTATGGCTTCGGTCATGGCCCGATATGGGGTACTGGTGTTGTGTTTGTTTCATGTAGTTACTCTTCATCGGTGGCGCTCATGACAATGTTTCGTGTTTTGTTCTTCATGCAACTTTGCCATTTCGGTTTCACCTGAAAACTACTCCCTCCGTTCTAAATTAATTGACTCAGTTTTAATAAAGGCCTCACCGGTTCTATCTGGCTAGATCCGGGGTAGTTGTCCCCTTTCATATAGAAAAGGAAAGAGATAAGCGTACTTTTTCTTCAGGTGGCAATATAATCCTTTGATATTTGTCGCTGGCATCTTCTAGCTCCGAGCAGTGCGTCCATTGTGCCAACAACATATCCTGGCTCGTTTTGGAGCTGTAGAACTGTAGCTGCGACATCAAGTTTTGCTCACAGCAAGTGTGGGAAAAATACGAGTGTTTGATTTACCCAAAAATATGTTTATCATTTTTATTTTTTGTAAGGATATTCTACTCGCATGAACTTGTCAAAAGGAAAGGAATATGCCTCCTCCCATGAGAAGGACACTCTAATATCCGTCTGGCCGCTGTTGGTTGCCCACCGCTACTGAATTGCATGCTCATACTAAGAGCATCTCCACCAACGCTCCCAATAGGGCTCTTGGGTGCGTCCCCCACCCCCCACACACACCCACCGGCGCTCCCATTAGACCAAAATGGTCGGTCGGGCCCAAAAAAGCGTCTGGCAACCTCCCTTCACACCTTGTTCTTAGAGTGGCATCCGGGAGCGTCGACAATCGCGACAACTTCTGCCACGTCAAAACCTGACTTGCGGGACCAGACCGTCATCAACTGAAAGCCGGTTTCATTTTCCCATTCTGCCATCCAATTTCATTCTCTAGCCAGTTGCCTCCCCCGCCCAGCTCGTTCCCGCCTTTCCCACCTTCAATGATCCACGCCCGCCGCCGATGTCTCCCGTCAAGCGCCACCATGGCGTTGCTTCTGGCGGCGCTGGTCATGGTGGGGGCACTGCTCTTGGTGGCCATTCTCGTGATGGTGTCGGCGGTATCATCCCTCGCAAGCCCCGCACGCGGCCGACAAATATGTCAGATGAAGCATGGGTGGAGGAGCAATATCTTCGATCGCTGCTCACCAACGATAAGAAAGGGCGACACGGAGTGCAGAGGCCAGGCAGGCGAAGATCGATCTCGTGGCCGCGTCGCTTGCGCTTAGCAGTGACGCGGACGGAAGTCAAGGGAGCTCCAATGTGCCGAGGGCGTGTCGATTATGAACCATGCGTACTTCGATGGCGGTGGCGCAAATCCGCGTTCAGCGCCACATATCTCACCCGGGTTTAGTGAGAGCGATTATGACTCTAACTCACCGAACGTCGGCCTCCGCGACATCAACCAGATATTTTCTGACTCTTCGACTATGCATGGAGGGCAGGCAAGACTAAGGGTCGATGCGAGCGGCCGCCAATGCCTCTTTGGCAACATCGTCGATAGTGCCGACACCAGCGATGGGAATGGAGCCCACGTGTTCGATGGAATGCCAACCGGCGAGAACGACGAAATGGTATGAAATCAACATCCTTCACCTCATTCATCTTGTGTTCGTGACATTAAACCGACGTGCTTGTTGTTTTTGTAGTAGCTTGATTGTTTGGCCATCTTGTATGGTGTGATACGGGATGGAACGGCCAAGACGAAGAGGAGCAGGAGGTCGACGGTGACATGGAGGAAGGCAAGATCGAGATAGAGGTCGAGGTAAAAGATGTGGATATTGGGAAGATTCGCAAGACAACGGATAAAGGTACTAAAGGCAAGAGGTGAAAGACCAACAAGGATGAATGCCTATGTGGCACATGGAGAGACCAACGGCTCCATCTTTGGCGCAAAGCAAACCAATGGCCGGTATTTTAAGAGGGACGAGGAACAATTCCACGAGAGTACGACATATGGTGACTATGCCAAGGTCCGAATGGATTGCAATTGGAATGCCATGTCGAATAGGTGGAAAAACATCCAAGCCGAATGCAACAAGTTCCATGGCGACCTTGAGCAAATCAAGAGAAGGAAAGTGAGCGGCAAGACGGTTGCTGACGAGTTGCAAGACGCGAAAAGATTCTATCCAGAGAAAAACCAAGACAAGGACTTCAAGTTCATCCATTGCTTTGTGAAGCTTTAAAACAACAAGAAGTGGGAGCAAACATGTATCTATCTCAACGACGCCCACTGTGCTCATGGGCCGGATGACCCTGTCGGAGAGTGACTCCCACGAGACAGGGTGGTCACACTCTGAAGAGTATGTTCGACAGGGGCTGAACGCGGAGGTCAAGCAACCCTCAACCGGCACGGCGACGGTGCTCGTCGAGCCTGAGGAGGGACATCACGACAGAGATGGACACCAGCCCATACCCAGGTTCACGGCCCTCTGGAGGAGGTAACACCGCTACTCCTGCTTGTCTGTATTGTGCTGTAGAGGGTACAGTACAATGAGCTTGCCGAGGGCTCTCTTGTGCGGAGCTCAAGGAGGGAACTCTAGGGTCTTCTTCCTCCTCGAGTGCGCTTGGCTAGACTACACTATGGTGGAGCGCTCAAGGTCTGAATCATCGACCCCCTTGGTACGGAGGTGCTCCCTCTCCTTTTAAAAGCACCCCGGGCCTCATCCTTGCGCCCTGCGCAGCGGAAGGGTTCCAACATGGCGACGAAACGGAGGAGCGGGGTGCACCGCAGCTCGGTTGTCCTTGGACTCGGTCCATGGTCGTAAAGCCTGTCCTTGAGGCAGAAAAGCCACCGTCCACGCAGGACGGCCAGCGGGTGCCGCAGAGATCGTGGGGGTGCCCACGGTGACGTCGTCGTTGGAGCGTAGCGCCGGCCATCCGCTTTATCACCGAAGGGGAAAGCTTCGTAGTCCGACGCGGGGGGCACACCTTTGTTGACTCCTTTAATCACCAGAATGGCAACTGCGGCATCGTCGTCACCGTGCGCAGGCGCGCGCGTCACTCTACGGCCGCGGCAGAGGCCATGTGCGCTCTGCAGCGGTTGCTTCTCAGCGAAGCATCTCTACAAGGCCTGAGCGGCCTTGTGGAGGGATCTGCGCTGACTCCTTTCCAGGGGAGAGAGCCTTGTAGAGGGGCAGTCGTGGGGGGAGCCTCTTCAGGCCTTTGCTGCCCCCTTTAAGCCCTCTCGAGGACTTTTTCCCTCGAGAGTCTCTCCAAGCGTTTTGCTTGGTCCTTAATCATTTCTTTGATACCGTCGCGTGCGAGGGCTATGGAGAGTGGGCCCTGCACACCCTGGATTCCACTGGGCCGACAGTAGCCCCCGGGCCCATGACGGGCACGGCGAAGCCCACAGGACTCAGACGAAGCGTTGTGGGCCCAAAGCGTCCGGCCAGCCCGAGACACGCGTCGATCGGTTGCGCTTCTGCGACGACACAATCTCTTCGGCGGGGCGTGCGTCGTGGGGGGTCCCACCACGCCCTGGTAACTGCCCAGATGAGATATAAAGCCTGTGCGCCGGTCCGAGCAGCCGTTACTGCCCTCACTTTGTGCATCCGGCTTTTTGATCTCCCATCTCTGAGCTTCCTCACTCCGGCGATCTTCGTCTCCTTCCGCGCTCTCCCGCACTTCTTCCTTTTCCGGAGATGGCTTCCGCGAAGGGCAAGGCGGCGATGGCGAAGCCCTCTGCGAGCGCGCACGGGGAAGGGGCGCTTGGCCCCGTCCTAGTCGGGGAGCGCTTCAATGAGGCGGCGCTGGACAAGATCCAACACTTGGTCGCCAGGAAGACCAACGAGCATGGCGCCAGTGCTCTCCAGGCCGCGAAGCTCGGCCGGTTCCCGAAGGGGTTCTTCCCCATCTTCCTCCACACCATCTACGCCGGGCTGGTGCCTCCCTATTCGCCCTTCCTGGAGGCGATCCTGGAGTTCTACCAGATCCACCTCCTCCATCTGCACCCCAACTCTATTCTGATCCTCTCCATCTTCGCCTACCTCTGCGAGGCTTATCTGGGGGTGCAGCCTTCGGTGACCCTCTTCCGGAGCTTCTACGTGCTCCGGAGTTCCACGAACCTCGAGCGGACGGGGTGTGTCTCCTTCCGCATCGCGCTCTATATCCCCATGTCGTGGAACGGCGAGAGGCCTGTCACGGCGGTGGTGAAGAAGGTGGATGACTTCCGGCAGAAGTGGCTTCTTATCGGCGTCAAGTCGTTGAGTTCCTTCCTCGATGTCCCGGAGGCGCCGCCCATGAAGAACACTCACTGAGGCAAGCTGGCCTTCCGGAGCCCGCAGATCGTGGACCTGGTGGGCCGCATGCAGCTGCTTCGAGAGAACGGCCTCACTGGTCAGATGATCGCGGAGTACTTCGTGAGACGCCGCATCGCTCCGCTTCAGGCGCACAAGAAGCCGATGTGGATGTACTCGGGCCTCACGGACCCGATGCGGCTCCACTGCTACGACCACCGCCCCGAAGTCGTCTCCACCATCATGGGCGTCCTCTTCATCAACCCGGACATGCCTGTGGCGGTTGCTGAGGTGCTGCGGCCTCTCCACCAACTCTCCATGAACACGCGCCTTGCGATTCTGGAGATGATGCCGACATTCACTCCGCTTGGCATGGCGGGGGAGGAGGAGGACGAGGTGGCCATGCCCGTGGCGAAGGTGCCAGGAGCTGCGGAGTCGCCCTCCGCATCAGACGTCGAGCTTGGCGGCAAGGGCAAATCCCCCGACCGGCGGCGTGAGCTCGTCAAGGGCTGCGCCCCCTGCCGAGGAAATTTTCGAGGTCTCGTCCGATGACGACGAGCCCTCCAGGGAAGCCCCTTCGCGCCCTGCAACGGAGGGGGAAGGCAGCGATGACGACGAGGCTGCGGCGGGGCGACGAGAGCCCCGGTCCAAGGCGGCCCACGACAGGCCTGTCGAGGAGCCAATGGGCGCTCCCCTCAAGAGGAAAGCGGAGGAGCCTCCCGAGGGGCCTGGAGCCATGACCACGCCTTCGTGGCGCTCGCCAGGCATGGCGTGGGTGGATACCCGCGCAAAGAAAGCTGGGTAAGTACTTTGATCTAGGTTTTCTCTTTATCATCTCTGCTTGCCCGTTCTCTTCTAACGGATTTTCTCGCTCCTTGCTAGTGACCTGGTGCCTACGAATCGCCGAAGGCTTCGCAAGGCCGCGGAGGTGAAGAAAGTCGCGCTAGAGGCCGCGGCTGACGAGGCCTCGAGGCCTGTGGTGGTGGAAACCGCAGGCCCTGCCGAGGACGCGCCTCAGGCTGAGGCGGCTGCGCCGCCTCTCGAGGGGAGGCGGCCTGAGGAGGAAGCAGAGAGGGCGCCTACTCCGCCTCGCGCTGCCACTCCTCCGGCGCAGCAGGAGGCCGAGGCGGGCGCGACGCCCATCCAGAGCCCACCAAGGGCCGACGAGATGGAGGGGGAAGCTCCTCCGCCGCCCCCACCAAGCCCTGCAGCGGAGGCGGAGACAGCGGCTACGGGGCAGGCCTCTCCTACCCCTGAGGCCCATGACGAGGTGCCGCTTGCGGGCGGCGACACCGGCGCGCGGAGCGCAGGTGCTGAAGGGGAGAAACTGCCGCCAAGCCCCCAGGCCCGCGGCGCTGATGGGCCCCGCGCAGAGGCCCCCTTCGTCAAGCTTGACGCAGGTGCTGGGACCTCCGCGCCGCGTTTAAGGGCTTCACAAGACCTGGTCCTGAGCGGCTGGGACTGGAGCAGAGGACGCCGCGGTGTTGCCTTCCGCCTGGTGCGGGAGTCCCTGGACGGGCTGGAGACCCACCTCGCCCTCGAGGACGCGGAGATTGCCCGGTGGCAGGACGAGCTCGCGGAGGCCTGGGCCGCCTTCCACGCAGTCGTGGAGGTTCGCCGGCAGAGCGATCTGGCTCTACAGGCGAAGCGCGAGGAGGCGTTGCGCTTTGCCAAGGAGGTCCGTGAGGGCGCCGTGCGCGAAGCCGAGGAACTCATGGAGCCCCTCCAGGCCGAGTGCCACACGGCGGCGGACGACTTGGCTGCGGCGAGAGCGGAGCGGGAGACGGTGGAGTCCTCGCTGGCGGACAAGCACTGCGAGCTTGTCGAGCTTGAGGCCAAGATCCTCGGCGACTCTGAGGTCGTGCAGACCTCTCTGGAGGCGGTCCGTGCGGCCTTGGATGCCAGGGGGCAAAGGCTGGGCGAGCGCGAGAACGACGTGCGCCAGCGCGACGAGCAACTGCTGCAGGCGGAGCATGAGCTGTCGGTGCAACGCACCGACCTTGAGGCCCGGGAGGGGAATCTGGCCGAGGCCCTCGGCAGGTTCAACCGCGAAGTGGCTACCCACAAGAAGCACGTGGAGCGCTTCAACGCCAGCCTTGCCGAGCGGAAGGCGGAGGCGGAGAAGGAGTTCCAAGCCCGGGAGAGGGAGTACCGCGCCGCCGTCTCTCGAGACTATAACGAGAAATTCAAGAAGCAGGAGAATCGCTTCAGGAAGAGGCGCGCCGAGGATGACTTCCGGATCGGTGAGCTGGAGCACATTAACACCCGGCTGAACTCCCGGGCGAGGCGTGCCGCGGACGGTCGCCGCCTTGCCGAAGAGGCTCACGAGCGCATGTCGCAGGACCTCGCCGCCCTCATGGCGGACATGGAGGAGATGAACAAGCAGGTGGGCCCTGCCGTGGACCGAGCGGTGGAGGCTGCCGAGAGCGCCCAAGCGGCGCGGGTGCTGTCGTAGCAGCGGGAGCGTATGTTCCAGTCCTTGGTGGCTCGGGGCAACGATCTCGCGGCGAAGCTGGGGGTGGAGGCGCCGCACGTCCCCGCTCAGGGCAACGCTGACCCCGCCGAGTACCTCGCCTACTTCGACCAGCTCTTCACGGTGCTCGAGGGCCCTGCCGAGGAGCTCCACGACGTCGACGAGGAGGAATGCCGCCAACTCCTGGCGGTGGCAGTCGACCACATCTTCACCAACCTCCAGCCCGGCTTCGACTACACAACGGTGACCGAGCCTCTCGAGGGGGAGAAAGGGTGGAAGATCTCCAACTCCGTCCGTGACCAGGTCGACGACTTCTGCAGCCGCTTCAAGCGGGCTGAGGAGGGGGAGGACGACGGCGAGGAGGCAGGCTCCGAGGGTGAGCCTGGAGAGGAAGGGTCCGCGGATGAGGGCGACGACGCTTCTGCCTGATTCCTTCCTGTATTGTAATGCGCTTGTAGCGCCATTAGAAGACTTTGCTTAGAGACTTTTTCTCCACAGTCTGTAACATACTTTTAAGTAAATGTTATTGAGTTCGCACGTGTGCCCCTCGAAGGGCCTTTTACTTTAACTTCATGTCTTTGTTCGCTCTGCGTCGCTAGGACCCTTCTCCTTGCGCTATGACTCCGCCGCTGCGGTATGCCTGAGCAATGACTCGGCAAGGCCGGGGGGAGTTTAAGGCTTAGAGAGGTAAGAGTCCTCGAGGCGCGATGCTCAAGGGCCCCCCTTTGACGTGCAAGCAGTCCATGGAGTGTGAGGGAAAATAATCGCTCGAGGGACGACGAGTGCTTGCGAGAGAGAAGAGATTCTCGAGGCGTGAGCGCTGAACTTAGCTTTGCGAGGCATTTGCTCTGCGTAGGCTTTTCCTGGTGATGCGCTCTCCTCTAGGGGCCGAGTTATGCCTCCACGAGCTTGAAGGGACTTTTGTTCCCTGCAGATGTTAGAGAGGCGAACCCAAACGCTAGTGCATGGTAGTAAGGACTCATGTGCGCTTATAGGTTTCCTCAGGTGTGTCTCGCGAGGAGAGTTAGTACCATGGTCCCTTGGAGAGGTGGCGTGTTTTCGGGAGCATGCCCTTTAGCCAGAGCTCGGATCCCTTGGATTTTGCAGTGCCGCTGGGGTGCTCTTGAGGCACAGGCACCGTACTCAGCCCCCGCTCGCGAGGTGCACATGGGAAGAATATAAGCGCACATGGAAAGGCAAATGATGAAAGTAAACTCACCAACAAAATATTACATAGCGGCGCCTTAGCGCATAGTTCACTTAAGAACGAAATGGTTCATTATACTTGGGGTTGCCAAGCTAATGTTCTTTCCATGTCGAGGCATGTGGACCACCCATTAGTGGCTGAGACTCTCTACGGCCTGCGGTGGCTCGTTAACAGGAGAGCTCGGAGGGCTGGCCCTCAGGAGAAGCTTTGTGAAGCTTGGAGGTGAAGCCGTGAGCTTCCCTCTAGAGACAAAAAATGCCTGACGTGACAATGATCACGGGCGTGACTATGATCGCGGGTAGAACTTGCGTAGATGCACGATGTTCCACGGGTTCTTGACGGGGATGCCGTCTTCAGTCTCGAGCCGCGCAGCGCAAGGCCTGGCGATGTGAGAGACCCTGTAGGGGCCTTCCCACATAGGCGAAAGCTTGTGGAGGCCTTCTATGGAGAGGATTCGCCTGAGGACGAGGTCACCCGCCTCCAGAGTGCGCGAGCGCACATGGCGGCTGTGGTAGCGTCGCAGGTCTTGCTGGTACTTTGCCGCTCTGAGGGCGGTCCGGCGGCGCAGTCCCTCGAGAAGCAGCAGGTCGTCGTTGTGGAGGTCCTCTTGGGTGTCCTCATTGAAGGCAAGGACCCGTGGGGATCCGTGCTTTATTTCTACGGGGAGGACTGCTTCGGCTTCATAAACCAGGGCGAACGGCGTTTCACCAGTGGGCTTTGAGTGAGTTGTGCGTATGGACCAGAGCACAGATGGGAGCTCGTCGATCCAGCCCTTGCCGTGGCCCTTGAGGATGTTGAAGCTTCTGGTCTTGAGGCCCTTGAGGACTTCCGCGTTTGCTCGCAAGGCTTGACCATTGCTCTGTGGATGAGCCATCGAGGCGAAGCAGAGCTTGATGCTGAGTTTTTCACAGTAAGACCGGAAGACGCCGCTGGTGAACTGCGAGCCATTGTCGGTGATGATGCGATTAGGCACTCCGAAGCGGCAGACCAGGCTCCTGATGAATTTCACCGCTGCCCCGTCTGGTATACTGCGCGTCGGTTCGACCTCGGGCCACTTGGTGAACTTGTCGATGGCCACGAAGAGGAAGCGGTAGCCCCCTTGCGATTTCGCGAAGGGGCCCAAAATGTCCACCCCCCAGACCGCGAACGGCCAGGAGAGCGGGATGGTCTGGAGCCCCAGCATCGGCTGATGGATTTGCTTGGCATGGTGCTGGAAGGCATCGCAAGCTTGGACGATGGTGACCGCATCTTGAAGCGCTTGCGGCCAGTAGAAGCCGCTCCTGAAGACCTTGCCTGTGAGGGTGTGCGCGCACGAGTGGTGGCCGCACTCTCCGCTATGGATGTCTTTGATCAGCATTTGGCCTTCTTCAGGAGGGACGCATTTGAGCGCGATCCCATTTGGGCGCTTGCGGTACAGGTCTCCCTCGAGGATGTAGTAGGATTTTTCCTGTCGAGACATTCGCTCTGCTTCTGCATCTTCTTCGGGGAGGACCCCCTTCGTCAGGTAGTCTTTGAGCTTGTCAATCCAGCCTGTTTCTTGATGTGCCGCTGTCAGCAACAGACGCTCCCCTGTGTGAAGACCACAATCGGGTGCCCCAGCTTTAGGAGGTGGTGTAGAGCTGCAGGAACTCGATGGGGTTGTTTGACCCGTCGTAGCCCTTGGGAAGGGCAGGCCTGAACTTCTGTGGCCAGACCACGCGGCGCAGAGTGCGGGTGAAGGCCATGCAGCCGGTGGCGTACGTGGCGGTTCCGCCCTGTAGAGCTCTGCGGTTCTGCTGCCCCGCCTGGCCGATTTCCTCGACGAGGCGGTTCTGGAGGTCCCTCCGACGCTCCATCCCCACCCGCGCGTCTGGCGCGGTGCGTTGCACGATTTGGCAGTCGTGCGGCGAGGACGCATGGGAGGCAGCCCTCTGCGCCGCGGCCGGAGGTGGTCCCGATGGTGGCGGAGGCGCATTCGGCGCGACCGTTCCCGCGCGACCAGAGTGGTGAACCAGCGAACGCGACGGAGCGGGGCGCATCGTCGCGATGTTGACGAGGTGGTGGAGGTGGTCGAGCCAGAGGTCGTGGGCCTCCGGGTTGGGCCGGTAGTGGAGAAGCTCCTGAGCCATGAGCAGCGCAGTATGTGGACCGGGCTCTGGACGTCCCTGAGAGGACGCGCTTTGGCGCCGAGACGGACGCGAGACCTCAGCGTCCTCGTGGTGCTCGGAGAAGTCCTCGTCGTCGCGGTGGTCGCCGCCGCGGTGATCCTCGCTCTCGGGCTCCTCCACGTGCGGGCCAGTGTTGGCGCGCTCCGCCGTGCGAGGGCGGCCGCGAATGGTGGCGGTGCCGGGCTCAGTATGAGCCCTCTCAGCTGCGCGCATGTTGGCGCATGTCGTGCGGGTGTCCGTCATGACGCGGAGGCTGGTCGAAGGTTGAAGACACGCCTCAACCCCTACCTGGCGCGCCAAATGTCGGAGAGTGACTCCTACGACACAGGGGTGCTCACACTCTGAAGAGTATGTTCGATAGGGGCTGAACGCGGAGGTCAAGCAACCCTCAACCGGCACGGCGACGGTGCTCGCCGAGCCTGAGGAGGGACATCACGATAGAGATGGACACCAGCCCGTACCCAGGTTCACGGCCCTCTGGAGGAGGTGACACCGCTACTCCTGCTTGTCTGTATTGCGCTGTAGAGGGTACAGTACAATGAGCTTGCCGAGGGCTCTCTTGGCAGTGCGGAGCTCAACGAGGGAACTCTAGGGTCTTCTTCCTCCTCTAGTGCGTTTGGCTAGACTACACTATGGTGGAGCGCTCAAGGTCTGAATCATCGATCCCCTCGCTACGGAGGTGCTCCCTCTCCTTTTATAGTCGCCCCGGGCCTCATCCTTGCGCCCTGCACAACGGAAGGGTTCCCACATGGCGACGAAACGGAGGAGCGGGGTGCACCGCAGCTCGGTTGTCCTTGGACTCGGTCCATGGTCGTAAAGCCTGTCCTTGAGGCAGAAAGCCACCGTCCACGTAGGACGGCCAGCGGGTGCCACAGAGATCGTGGGGGTGCCCACGGTGATGTCGTCGTTGGAGCATAGCGCCGGCCATCCGCTTTATCACCGAAGGGAAAAACTTCGTAGTCCGGCGCGGGGGGCACAACTTTGTTGACTCCTTTAATCACCAGAATTGCAACTGCGGCGTCGTCGTCACCGTGCGCAGGCGCGCGCGTCACTCTGCGGCCGCGACAGAGTCCATGTGCGCTCTGCAGCGGTTGCTTCTCAGCGAATCATCTCTACAAGGCCTGAGCGGCCTTGTGGAGGGATCTGCGCTGCCTCCTCTCCAGGGGAGAGAGCCTTGTAGAGGGGCAGTCGCGGGGGGAGCCTCTTCAGGCCTTTTCTACCCCTTTAAGCCCTTTCGAGGACTTTTTCCCTCGAGAGTCTCTCCAAGCGTTTTGCTTGGTCCTTAGTCATTTCTTCGATACCGTCGCGTGCGAGGGCTGTGGAGAGTGGGCCCTGCACACCCTGGATTCCACTGGGCCGATGGACCCGCCCTTCCGCATCGGAGGGACACCCTGTTGGAAACAAGAAGGCCAAGGCCGACAAGAATGGCGCATCGTCGGCGGCGTCCGTGCAAGAAACCATTGACAAGTGCCTCATCGAGGTAACACCTATGTCGAAGAAAAATGCAAGCACTTTCACCGACAATTGGTCAGCTTTGATGAGAAAACATTACGGGAAGGTTGCCGTGGAGAAGGACATGTTGTCGCCTAAAAGGACAATGGCCAAGCAGCTATCTTGCAAGCTGACACAACAAGAATCAAGGCGATATCAGAGGCGTCACAATTTGTAGACAAGAAGATAAAGGAGGACTCCAAAATCTTGACCGTGGACCTCTCCGCCGGTGAGGGCTTGGTTTGTGCTCTCTCAACATCACATCTTGCACGAGATGGATCTTCTGCCGCCGGAGCCAACGCTGATGGGCCAACGAGATGGAGGCACAGGAAGAAACGTCGATCATTTGACTTCCAATAATATTCGATGATTTTGAAATATGATGATCGGACTTAACAATGTTTTTTGGTACGTGAATCAGACTGCCGCTCTCCGAACTTGACCGTGTCCTCGCTATTTGAATTTGATAATAAAAATCTACTGAGAAACGATTGGTGGGGGAGCTGCTCCCAATAATATGGCAGCATGTGTCGTTATTGCTAATAGCATTTATCTGACACTTGACAGAGTTGACGGTGTAGGTGGAGATGCTCTTAACTCTTTTTGCATCCGTCCATGCTGTGGGAACCATCCTAGCTCCGGATGGCACCCGCCGGGTTCGGGTTCGGGTTTGGCACCCCCATACCCGCACCCGACCCTCCTCCCCGCCCCATACCCGCTGTCGGGTACAGACTTTCACCATACCCACGACCCGCCGGGTATGGGGGACCCGACGGGTACCCGCCAAGATGTGGCCTACGCTGATTCTCACCTCCACCCATCATGTTCCCTCCCCAGCCATCAAGAAATCAAGGAGACAAATCAGCAAGCAGGTGGGAGCGAAAAAGGAGAAAGCAAGAAAATCAGCAAACATGCACTCGTGCTATCAGAAAAAAAGCCACGAATCTGTAGAGAAGACGAACAAATTAGCAGAGGCAGTTGGGGCAGATCTGATCCCTAGATGGCTAGATCCGAGCTCATCACTCGTGCTGACGCCGGACGTGGCGGCTTCCCTCCGGAGCGTCATGGCCGTAGAATCACCATGGTTGGACTAGAGGCTCGGATCTGGAGCGCCCATGGCGTCTCTTTTTCTCTCGCTGGGCTCGTCTTGCACCACTCGCTGGGAGCCTGGGACGGGAGGGTTTGGGAGTCGCTGCCTGGCTGGGGATCAGGAGGAGGAGAAAGGAGACTAGGAGAGGGAAAGGGAATCGTGGGGACTGGGGGTGGAGGCGGGCTGGTGGAGTAGTGGAGCTGTGGAGGGCGTGGGATCGGGGGAAGAGACCTAGGTTTTCACGTAAACTATACTTTTTATTCACTGACATGTGGGGGACTGCCGGGTATGCTGGTACACGGGTACGGGTTTGATACCCCGTACCCGCCCCCGCTAGACCCGATGGGTCTGGATTTTACCCGATAAGCAGACCCGCGGGTATAATTTACTACCATACCCTCTCCAAATGATGCGGGTACCCGTCGGGTTATCGGGTGTCGGGTACCCATTGCCATCCGTAATCCTAGCCGACCGATCTCTTGCTATATCGTCATGCGTCCTACACCATGCATTACTCCCTCTCACAAAATGAAATGTTACTTGGTTGTGTGTGGAAGGAGATGACTGCGGCAAAGGATTAGTTCTACATATCGGCCGTGTTGCGTCCTGCATCGCAAACGCTAGCCAACTAACTATAGAACTAGTTGAAATCGGCGCGGCGACACGCTGTGCCCTTTGTGAGAAATTTTATAAGAAGTCAAAGTAGTGGATGAATAAGTAACTGCCAAAGAATAGTTTACAATCTGATCCGCATGTAGTATTTTTTGCAAACACAACAACAACAGTTTCTCTGGCTGGCCTCATGCGATCAACCCATTATCAAGATGCCTCTTCAAAAGTACAATCTACTGACAATATCATCATCTTATTAAAGATAACAACTTGTGAAAATGATCTGAAGATTTGGGCTATGATTTTTTCTATAAGAGCAGAAAAAATCCGGCTTGCCTTTTATCTCAACAAACTTTGTGCGTCACTCTTGGGATGGAAG
The DNA here is from genome assembly GCA_026929855.1 of Poa annua. Taxonomy (NCBI): domain Eukaryota; kingdom Viridiplantae; phylum Streptophyta; class Magnoliopsida; order Poales; family Poaceae; genus Poa; species Poa annua. Next base: position 50,642,127 of record CM049428.1, read on the forward strand.
CTCTAACCAATTTAATATATTACTTATCAGTTCTTACCTCTTTGTGAAGAGAGATTTGCTCTGTCCCGCAAACCAACTTGCACACTCTGCAAAGTGAACAACATGAAACATATCATGTCTAGTATGACTTGTAAGAGAACATAAAATAATCGGATTGAGCAGATTTCCCTAAAAATACAAACTCCATTGAAACCCAACATGAAGACAACTGGATTTTATCTGAAGAGAAAGAAAATTCAAGAACATATGGTTGAACTAATTAAGTATGTCAGCTTGTTCTGAAATTCCTATATGTGTGACATAATCCACACAGGAAAACTAAGATCTTCAAACCCAATGGCCAAGAACAACATGATTCATATGCTCCCAATCTTTCTTGACGAACTGATCTGTTCATAACTTGTTCTGAAAGAAAATGATACATAATAGCCCTATTTAGCATCTGCCAAATAACTTGTACAGACACACATGGGAGTAATGAAAAATAAATTTCCTTGTTCCTCCATTGAAATGATCGATTGTAAAACATAAAAACTGGGATGGTAGTGGTACATCAAATCTCAAGCGGACTAAAACAATGGCCTGATCAATATGGTGGCCACATTGACATGACAAAAGGCTATACATCATCTGTGATCGATTGATAAAGGATATAGTCTAAAATATAATGCAATAAGCTGAGGCTGAATCGAGACCTACATAAAAATTGTGCAGGCGGTGTATTAGCGAAACTGAAAGGGGTGTAGTGATGTATACATAGTAATATGGTATGGAATGGTAATAATCACAAGATGTGCAGCGCGTGATGCTGGTCAGTGTGCAGTGTATGACTGTATGTTGTGTTCTTGTACATATACGCATGTTGATTATTTTCACATCAGAAGCTTAACACTGGACATTACAAAACAGTGAGGTAACATCATGGAGGGCTGCCACAGCTAAACTTAAACAGAAATTAGTGTTAATCAAGACGCACTAGTAGAAAACAGGCCTACCGTTTTGAGGTCGGAGCACATTTAGTCCCGGTCAGGCCTGGAACCGCGACTAATGACATCAATAGTCGCGGTTCGAACGGTTAGGACGACATCACGGGCACAGAAACCTTTAGTCCCGGTTCCATAGGAACATTTAGTCCCGATTTCTAATAAAAACCGCGACTAAGGGTATTTGTCCCGGTTCGTGTTTCAAACCGGTACTAATGATCTGTGGAATTCGTAGCGGTTTGGAAATTGATCAGCCCGCCGCGCTTTGGAAGATGATCTATCAGCCGCGTTGATACACACGAAATTAACCATGAACGCGCCATGTGGAACGCGAAGCAGCGCCGCACCGCCGCCCGCCGGTCTCCCGCCAGCTGCTCGGTGACCGCCGGCCTCCCTCTCCGCCCTATAAAAGGAACAGTACAAAAATGCCTAATCACACACAAAATCTCCCTCTCCATCCTTGCTCTCTTCCATTCCAATGGAGTCACTCGGACACATCACGGCGTCTCGGTTATTCTTCTTCTCCAAGGAATGCATGGACTTCAAGGTATGGGTCACCCTCCGTGCATCACGCGTGGAGCGGTGGATCCGACACGTGAAGAAGGTGTATCTCGACGCCGCACCGATCAAGGGGGTTGGACTCGACTGCGAGTTCACCGACGCACTCCCGGGTCGTCGCCAGAGGGATCTTCCAGTCGAGGATAAGCAGCGCGCCGCCGTCATTCAACTCTCGGTGGCGACCGAGACTCTTATTTTCCACATTTGCAGGGCTGATCGGGTGCCGAAGCTACTCGTCGATTTCTTAGGTGACAAGACTATCAACTTCTTCGGCGTCGCAATCCAGAATGACGTGCGGATGCTGCGATACTACGGAATTACAATTCCGTCAGCGGTCGACCTCCAGAGGAATAGCCGGAACCCAACCGACAATCCTACCCCGAGCCTGTATGCTCTCTCCAATGCTGTCGTTGGGATAAAACTTGAGATGAAGAAAAAGAAGAAGGACAAGAAACGGGACAACGACGAAGAAGGAGAAGACCTAACTTTTGGATGGGCCGCGGTTCCATTGAGCTACGAGAGAGTCGTGTATGCTGCTCTGGACGCTCGCCTTGGCTCGGAGATTGCACGGAAGTGGTATTTAGATTGATATGATTAGTAGACCGTTGTGTGTCTCATCTATCTCTTGTATTGGAAATGTTTGGAATCTTATATATCGGTTACCGGTTTATTAATATAAATATTTCCATTTCTAATTAATTTTGGTTACCGGTTGAAAGATATGAATATTTCCATATTCAGAGATTTAGATAAAATGGACGATTTAGATTAGTTATTCAAATTTAAATAATTTTCATGTGGATGAACACTCTCTTCTCTTCTTCTCTAGATCTTGGCAGAAACATTTTTACCTGTTGTCGTGCTAGCTAATTAAGAAGCACACACGGAAGAACACAAGAACACCAAGAACACACACACGAACACCTCGATCTACCCAAGAACACACACAAGAACACAAGGACATAGGCATATGTCAGTTCCTCCCGACATAGGCATATGTCAGTATCAGATCACCTCGGTCCACCCCGGGACATAGCTTAGACATGTATGCTTCCTCCTCCTACCTCACAAGAGAATGCTTCTAAGCCCAACCTCTCGAAGATGTCCTAAGTATGCTCACAAGGACATCTTCGAGAAGTTGGTTCCTAGAGGAGTCCTCTGCCTTTTGTATTCAGCGATGAACTGAAGTATTTTGTAGATGCATGGAACAAAACACACGGTTCCCCTGCATACAGCCCAACAGTGGCTTGTGAGTGTCCGCATATCAAATGCACTGTTGGGCGTATGTAGAGAATCCGAATGCTTTGTATATCAAATGAACTACACTAAGTGTTGACATAGCTTAGACATGTCTGCTTCCTCCTCCTACCTGACACAAAAGAATGCTCAACCCAGAAGGTCTGGGCACCTATTTATAGCATCACCAGGGGAAGGCATCTTTAGTCCCGGTTGGTGGCTCAACCCGGGACAAAAGAAACACACCCCTGATCTAACGGCTCACAAGTGCTTGAAAGAAACACACGATCCGTGTGCTTCTTTAGTCCCGGTTTGGAAGTGATAGTGTTGATCCAACAGCTCACAACTATATAAAATAGAAAATAGTTTTATATTAGTTAGTCAAATTCAAACACATTTCATATGGAAAGTTTTGTCAAATTCCAAAATATACAAAAGTTCTTCAAATTCATATCCAAACTGTTTTTAAAATAGTTACAATAATTATTATAGAAAATAGTTTTATATTAGTTAGTCAAATTCAAACACATTTCATATGGAAAGTTTTGTCAAATTCCTAAATATACAAAAGTTCTTCAAAATCATATCCAAACTGTTTTTAAAATATTTACAATAATTATTATAGAAAATAGAAAATAGTTTTATATTAGTTAGTCAAATTCAAACACATTTCATATGAAAAGTTTTATCAAATTCCTAAATATACAAAAGTTCTTCAAATTCATATCCAAACTGTTTTTAAAATATTTACAATAATTATTATAGAAAATAGAAAATAGTTTTATATTAGTTAGTCAAATTCAAACACATTTCATATGGAAAGTTTTGTCAAATTCCTAAATATACAAAAGTTCTTCAAATTCATATCCAAACTATTTTTAAAATATTTACAATAATTATTATAGAAAATAGAAAATAGTTTTATATTAGTTAGTCAAATTCAAACACATTTCATATGGGAAGTTTTGTCAAATTCCTAAATATACAAAGTTCTTCAAATTCATATCCAAACTGTTTTTAAAATATTTACAATAATTATTATAGAAAATAGAAAATAGTTTTATATTAGTTAGTCAAATTCAAACACATTTCATATGGAAAGTTTTGTCAAATTCCTAAATATACAAAAGTTTTTCAAATTCATATCCAAAATATTTTTAAAATATTTACAATAATTATTATAGAAAATAGAAAATAGTTTTATATTAGTTAGTCAAATTCAAACACATTTCATATGGAAAGTTTTGTGAAATTCCTTAATATACAAAAGTTCTTCAAATTCATATCCAAACTGTTACAATAATTATTATATAAAATATTTTTATATTAGTTAGTCAAATTCAAACACATTTCATATGGAAAGTTTTGTCAAATTCCTAAATATACAAAAGTTTTATATTCAAACTCATTTGAAAAAAAACCCTCAGGTCGCGGTTGGTGCCACGAACCGCGACTAAAGGGTTAGCAGTGCGCGCGCAGTCGAAAAACAAACTGGGTCGCGGTTGGAGGCTCCAACCGGGACTGAAGGACCCCGTTTAGTCGCGGTTCGAGCCACGAACCGGTACTAAAGGTTGGGCGGTATATAAGCAAGATTGAGATCCCGGTTGGAGCCACCAACCGGGACCTCGCGCTTAGGAATTTCAGCCACGCCGCCAGGCTGCCCAAATCGAGCGCCGCCGCTGCCGCTGCGCCGCCGAGCTCGCCGCCGTCCGCTGTCGCCGCGCAGGCCGCCCGCTTCCGCTGCGACGCCGCCGCGCCCGCTCCTCTCCCTCACTGCTGCCGCGGAGGCCGCCACCGCCGCCGAGCTCGCCTCACACCGCCGCCGCCGCCGCCGAGCTCGCCTTGCAGTCCCCGCTGTTCCAGAAGCTCTCCCGTCGACGTCTTCGACTGAATCGCGTCAGATGAGCACACGCCGGTCCCCTCGCCGTAGTTGATTTAGTTGATTAGTTGGTTAGGTTGACTTAGGGTTAGTGTCTTAGCAAATTGATTTAGGAATTTAGTGTTTTAGGACTTAGTGAAATTTAGTTAATTAGTTGATAAGATGATGGGTTAGAATTTAGTTGATTAGCCAGATGAATTATAATTTAGTTAATTAGTTGATTGTTAGTAAAATGTTTTAGTGGTTTAGTGTTTTAGCAAATTTAACGTCTTAGCAAATTGATTTAGGAATTTAGTGTTTTAGGACTTAGTGAAATTTAGTTGATTAGTTGATAAGATGGTGGGTTAGAATTTAGTTGATTAGCTAGATGAATTATAATTTAGTTAATTAGTTGATTGTTAGTAAACTGTTTTAGTGGTTTAGTGTCTTAGCAAATTTAACGTCTTAGCAAATTGATTTAGGAATTTAGTGTTTTAGGACTTAGTGAAATTTAGTTGATTAGTTGATAAGATGATGGGTTAGAATTTAGTTGATTAGCTAGATGAATTTAGTCGCCGCTCAACATAGCTCCCTCTCACCGGCGAACACAGGGCTCAGTATAGTTTAGTGTTATATTGCTAGTATAGCATTAGTATTAATATTGTTTTAGTATTGCTTACTATAAATATTGTTTAGTATTGCAAGTATATAGCTTTAGTATAAATATTGTTTTACTATTTTCAATCTTGCTCTTCTGTTGTTATTGTACTAAATATTGTTTTAGTATTGCTAGTATAGCTTTAGTGTTTTAGGACTTAGTGAAATTTAGTGAAGTTTAGTCTTTATTCTTTATAGTTTAGTATTGCAAGTATATATTCTTTATTCTTTTTAGTACTGCTTTTAATCTTTATTCTTTATAGTGAAGCTATGGACCATGACGGTAGAGATGACCGGGAAGGCCAAAAAGATAATGAGGTAGATGATGACTCACAGTATCTGAATGAAGATGGTGATGCTGGGTTGTCGGATGATCAGTTAGAAGAACAAAACATAGGCAACCCGGAACCAAGTATTGATGTCGATGCTAGCGTTGGACCCTCAACGAAGTCCTCTGATGTAAATATTTAAGTCTCTGCTAATTATATATATAGACCTCCACATTGAGCATATATTTAATGAATGTTTTTTTAGTACTCCACTTCAAGGTTACGGGGCCCGACCAAAAAGTGGAACGAGAAGACACATATGATTATTGACATAGTCAGTGCCGATGGGGAACCTTTGGAGCCCATAAACAACGTGACTGCCTTTACTAATCAAGCAGGAGTTCTTGTTAGGGACATGATCCCGATCACCTGTCGAGAATGGAAGAAGCCAAGAGCTGATGGAATAAGTTTTGTCTCTAACGAATTGAAATTTTTTATTTGGGACAAGCTGATATCACATTTCACTCTGCCGACGATGGACACCGAGGAGCAAACAACGGCCTTGAAGGCCAAAGTCAAGGTGTGGATCCTGAAGAAGATGGCCAAACAATTCCAAAACCATAAAAAAAGAACGTGGGCGAAGTATGTCAAGAGTGGGAAAATTACTCCGGAGTTTAAGGGAACAGACGAGAGGTTACGTGATCACTGGGATGATTTCGTGACGTACAAGGAATCAGAAGAAGCTCTTGAGAGGTCCAAAAAGAATGCGGATAATGCCAAGAAAAAGGCTCTCCATCATAATTTGGGGCCAGGTGGCTACAAGCCTGCCCTGCCTAAGTGGGATAAACTTAAGGCTGAAATTAAGGCAAAAGGTCTAACTCCAGAGACGGAGAAAGTGCCCGAGAGAGCAGGAAACTTCCTAATGGCGCATGGTATGACGTTGGAGAAGGAAACATGGGAGTTGGTTCTTCGTGATCCGACGAAGAAAGCAGTGTTGACTCCCTTCGATGATCTTAAAAAAGCAGTAGACGAGGTGGAGGCGGGAACGTTCATTCCGAATAGAGAGAACGACGAGCTGACAAAGGCACTCGGAAATCCTGAGAAGGGAGGACAAACACGAGGCTATGGAGGTGTTCCTTGGAAGATGGGGTTTCATGAGGACTATCATACTTATAGAAGCCGAGCCAGAGCAACGAAGAGGAGGGAGCAGCAGGCGGCAGATCGGCTTAAGAAGGTGGAAGAAAGGAACGAGCTGCTCTTTGCGATGTATACGAAGATGCAGGAGAAATTTTACATAGATCCTGCAGCTGATGGCCCATCTAACCGGAGGAGCAGTGTGGCTTCCACGGGGTTGCTTGACGATGATGGATAAGTTGATGCGTCACTGATGGATCGCTACCCCGTGGATAATATCGAAGATAAGACTGAATGTGAGCTGCACCATCCAATGAAGAACATATCTGTGAAGGTGGCCGTCGGCTTTGCTTTAAAAGTTGATCCTGAAGTGCGTTGGCATTGCCGCGAGGTTCCAGCTGGGTATGCTCGTGTTGGGGTGGAGGAAATTGTACCTGGATGCGAGACATTGGAGATTGACCACCCTGGCCCGGAAGGGGAGGCGACCCTGGAAGAAGTCAGGCATGGAATCATTTTATGGAAAAAGAAATACATCATATTTCCAGGCTCGACGCAGAGGCCACGGTCTCTCTCACCTCCACCACCTCCAAGTCCATTGAACTTCGATAGGGACGACGACGACGACACCTACATGACTCCACCTCGATCTTCGCTGCCGCGTCAGCAGCCTGAACCTTCTTCGCCTGAACCTTCTTCGGCTGAGTACAGGGCGGGAAAGCGGAAGATCAGCCAGGTCAAGTGGGGCAACTTGACTAAGTGCCTGCCTCCGTCTACTGAGGCGAAATTGTCGCTGCTTCCAAAGTTCCCCAAGAGACCTCCAAAGTTTCCTTACCCTTATAAGCCCCCCATGGAAAACATGCCAGACGTATCAATTGATCCGAAAAAATAGAGTACTTCCTGAAACATTGTTTTCAACCACCCCAATATGTTTTAAACTTACTATCGGACTATGATCGTTGTATTGATAAGGCATATAATGAGGGGCTTGAGAAAACAAAGCAGAAGAGACGCGACGTTGCTCCGCTGAAGTTGGCATCCAAGATTGTAATACCAGAAGGGTATGAGATTCCTGGTATGACCTACGAAGAAATGGTGGATTTGATAGAGGCCGAGATTGCTCCCAAGGCATTGCAATATCGCCTTGGGAAGGATCTGGTCACGAAGGAGGACTGGGCCAACCTACCTACAAGAATGCGAGCATTACATAAATGGTACAAGGATGCCTCAGCAGACGGGGACGAGATACTGTCTGTTAAACTTAGAGATGAGCATTACTTCATGGGAGAACAGACGATTCATATTGACTTTGACGAACTCTTTCAGTTATTCAACCAGAAGGCCCTCGACAAATCTATCATCAACTACTATTGTTTGTAAGTGATTAACTAAATCTAATCTCGTATCATTTTCTTATAATATAACTGCCATCACTACATTCTTTTGTACGCTACTATGCAGAATGAAGATTCTTAAGTGTAGGAGGAACCAGATTTATCAAGTTGGGTTCGTTGACCCAGATCGAGTTCATATACATACCTTAAAAATAAACCCGGGGGAAACGGAGAACAACTTGCTCAATTTTTTGGAGAAACAACATTTCAAGAAGAACATATTATTTCCGTACAACTTCAGGTTAGAGTGTTACACGTTCATTTTTCCTCGTACTCGATTTTGATGTGTTAGCTAGAGACTTAATATTTACTGAATTCTCTTCTATGTGCTGATGTGTATGTGCAGCCACCACTGGATTCTCTTCAACATTGAAATTGATTTGGGGAAAGTTCAGATCGAGGACTCATTACATCGACCCATGACGGATTACTTGAACATTATTGAAACGCTCCAGAGGTACTATATTGACCTCTTTTCTTCATTTCCTAAGTTCCAGTTATGAATATATTCTTTATTCATTTTCTTTGCCGGGGCAGGGTATGGAAGCGGTTCATAAAACGTGCCGGAGAAGGTCAATTTAAACCAGAGCTGACCTTTCAGCTAATCAACGTAAGTAGATTACTCTATTTAGTTCTAGTTTCAATATCGGATTGTCATGTTTGATTATTACTTGATATGAACTCTATTTTCGTAAAGTGCGAGAGACAGCCACCGGCGACAAATCTGTGTGGATATTACGTTTGCGAGTATATGCGCATGTATGTCAGTGAGCGGATGGATATGGTGGTACGTAAAGCATTTACATATCAATTCACAATTTAACTCTTGATGTATTTATATTGACCGTCTTCTCTTGATATATCTAGCAAATGAATCAACGAGCGCATCTCACTCCATATCAACGCTCTAGAGGAATTCAAGAGGAAATTTGTGGATTTCTGCTTGACGAGGTCATAGCCCCAACAGGATAATACAATATAAACCGTAAATAATGATTTTTATGTAATAATGATCGTGTTGGGACGACACTTATGTATATGATACATGTTTAACTTGATACGAGTCTCGTTGGATATGTAATATATGGATCAATTCTCGTTAGACACTTCATATAATATATGCATCGATGTGTGTAATTGTAGCTTACAAACAATAGTTTAAATCATAAATAAAACAGAAAACAAAATAAAAATGCTAAAACCTAAAACCCCTCGAACTTATTAGTCTCGGTTTGTAATACAAACCGGGACAAAAGGTCATCGCCGAGCAGCTCGCCTGCGTGCCCACGTGGATAACTTTTTGTCCCGGTTGCAGATCCTACCGCGACTATAGGTTGGGGTGTTTAGTCCCGATTCCGCAGTCCCGGTTGCTAAACCGGGACTGAAGGCCCTTACCAACCGGGACTGTTAGCCTGTTTTCTACTAGTGAAGAAGGTTAAAAAGGGTATGAATCATCCGAAAGATTCACATGAATTAAATGAAAATAACTTGAAAAAGATCATATTATAAATGCATCACCGTAACAAAGATTTTCAGTTGAAAGGAAACAAAATTTATGTACTTAGTGTATCTAGTGAAGCCAAGGACATTGGTAGTTAGAGCCCGACCGCCCATAAGCAACCATCTAAGCGCAACCTCATAGTGGATTCTTATGTTGAGACTGTTACACTCAAAATTTACATTCAGTCTGTTTTTCACTTCACTGATAAGAAGAACAACCCTCAAACTAAAGTGTCCGCACAATATAAGAAGCTCTTCAAGGAAAATACAAATAGGGTGGAACCTTATAGTTATGTGCGATTTGATCCTTAACAAAGCCAACTTTTTATCATCAATATCAAATGCTAGGTGGGAGGTAACTTTTGTTTTTGCATAGAGAGGCAGAAGTCAGATCTTAGTAATCAAATAGATATCACCCAACATGAGAATATTCATACCAGGTAGATCAACAAATAGACATGCACACTGAATTTAACTTGTAAGAAATATTACAGGATGTGAATGAAAAAGCTGAAGGGGTTACGGTGCAGAAAACACTAATTTTTCTAGCGAAGGAATCCCTAACTAGCCAGGATCTATCTATCTAGTACATGCGATAACGGTGGCGGAACGGGTTACATTACCTCCATGTAGACCGATAGCGGGGATTACGCTCCCGCACAAGCGTTGAAGATGAAGTCGTACGTAGCCGACCTCGAGGTCGCGGAGAACTTGCCACGATGACGAAGACGATGACGCTGGGGTGTCAACGATGATCTGCGTCGACGGGCGTCGGGCGGAAGAAGGCAGAGCGCCAGCACCAGGGGTGGTGCGCCGGCGGCAGAGGGGAGGGGGGCGCGGCGGCTGCAGGGGCGAGACGACGTCGCCCAGGCTACTCAAAAGGAGTTACCTCCGAGCACTCACAAACATACGAAGCTTAGCGACAACCCTCGGTCATTCAGATCCAGCTGAAATCGCAAGGGTAGATCTTATCTGGAATCCCGCAGAGCAACGGTGCTCAGCGGTATAGATTAGTTGGAGAGAGATCCCCCCTTCCTCAGCTCGGCGCGGCTCCAACTTGGGAACCACGAGATCGAGAGAGAAATCGGGAATTAATTGTATTTTCCAATGAATTAATCCAATTAATATGCCTTTCTATATAAAGGGGGAAGGGGGTGTGCAAACTCCCTAGCTCCCCCATGTGGGACTAAACAAAAGGAGAAGGGGGGGGGGGGGGGGGGTTCGGCCCCCACATGGGCTGGCCGAACCAGCCAATGGGGCCCACCCCCCCTTGGTGGTGCGGCTCCCCCTCTTGGGCCCTCTTAGGGCCCATGTAGGTGGGAGCCCCCTTTTTCCTTTATTTAATTAATATTAAATTAATATAAAAATCCAATTAATTCATAATTAATATATTTATATATAATTCAATATCCCGTGACTCCGAAAACTCTTTCGGACCACCCGAACAACTTTCGGATATTTCTGGAACCATTCCAGACCTCTCCGGAACTCCTTCCGGACCACCGGAACTCTTTCCGGATCATTTCTCTCTCTCCAACAAATCCCTATAATATTCCAGAACCTATCTCCTGGTGTCGCTAAGACCTTAAGTTTGTTACGCTACGGTTCGAGAACACTCCAGACATGGTCGAGACACTCCGCTCACCAATGACCGTCAGGGATACCTGGAAGTATATGACGACCCCTGTGCATTCCACGAATATCGTCGTTGAACCATAAATATGATATTCATTCCCTTTGTCTCCGCGATACTACCTTGTCCAAGATATGATCGTAGACACACCGATGTCTTTGTTGTATCTCGTTACCGACGAAGGTTATTAACTCGTCTGCGATATTACATCTCCATGACCTAGTCATAAGCTGCGCAGCTATATAGATGCAATATCACCGAGTGGGCCCAGAGTATCTTTCCATTACAAGAATGAATAAATCCCGCTCTTAATCCTTACGTCTTGATGCTCTTTCGGAATACCCAAGATGGACACCGTTATTGTCATGCTATATAAGACACAACGTTTGATGCTCTCAAAGCACCCCTACGAAGCATTAATAAGTACGGTCTCACGGTCTAAGGAATGAGCTATCATATTCTTATCTATTGCAAATGACAAACATCGTAATACGATCTTATTGCAATACTTTGCGTATGTCCATCACCTTATTCAACTAACAAGATGACCCCATTGTCAACCGACGTCATTGTCCTTGATCGGGAATCTCGATCAACTGTTGCCCAATGGAGTAGCTCATATAGAGGCTTTCTAGGGACCTGGTTGTCCATGTATCACACGTGTATTAATAATTCCGATTAATACAGTTATAGCATAATACATAAACCTATTATAAACTTATGAGATAATGCAATAAATACTACTTATTTATTTGCCTCTAGGGCATATCTCCTTCAGTCTCCCACTTGCACTAGAGTACAAATAAACTAGCTGCATTTTACTTTATCAGAATCCCTTCTCAAATAAGAATCATTTGATAATGCTTGCTTGTGGAAGAGTGTTACTGCACAATCCATGATTGTACATGCTTTTGCGATTCACTGACATCAACTTGCTTGATATCACCATGCTGTCTAACAACATATATGCAAATACCGTAACTAAGTGAGACTCCTGTTTCCCAGCGCTTACTCTGATTATACTAACCAGATAACTGCCCTGAAAAACGCACTCTGCCATACAGAGCCCCTTGTAACAATTACAAACTCGCGATATCTACAAACTTTCACACCAATGTAGAAAACTTGACATTCGAATGTCAATCCTTTAACTAACGCACTTCTACTTCCAGTAAATTCTAAATTTACTTTTATAACTGCTCTTCTTGCAAGAACATCGGTTATATTTCATCGAGCAGATAATATGGTTTCTGTATGATGTCTAATATTACATAATAGACCCACATGTCATTCAACCATTACTTTCATGCATCATTACTCTTAATGATCAATTGGATTCCAAAGGACCATCCTTTTGATTCTATTCTGACTCCTCAGATATAATCCAAAACAACTCGACTAACTATTTAAAATTCCCGTGCTATTTCAAAATAGGCACTAACTTTCAAATAGTTTCACAACTTCATCCTATTCTATTGGTACAGTTTCACAATGTGTTAACTATACAAGATGAATTCGACTCCCACTCAAATTATGTCTCCACATATTTGATAACACGAGCTCCCACTCAAAAACGTGTCATCCACATATTTGAGTTCCTGAGCTCCCACTCAAAAATATGTTCTTTACATATTCCACCTGAGTAAACTAATATTGACTCCCACTTAAATCGACATTTTGGTCAAACCAAAATCATTGATCTATTATCAATTCGAGTTTAATACAAACTACAATATTACATTAATAAAAATCCCTCATACTTTAAGCATGTCTACCCAAATGTAGTCAACAAATTTGATCTTGTCCAAGAAACATTTCTTGACAAGACATGCTACCGCGTCTTTCTTATAGTCACATTTCTCATATAACACTTTATATGATGATTAAACAATCTTATTCCTCTAATAAGAATTGCAGCAACAATTACTCTCTTAATCCTTTCAAATGTAACTTGGATTTCCAGGCTCAAAAAGCCTTTGTTCGTATTCCGATATTTTCTCAACTTTCTTTGTATTCATAAAGTGCACCTTGATCTGTCAACAAGATCTGAAATACTTAATATAGTGATGTGACCTGACAGCAATATTAAATATAATAACACTTTATTTAGAAGTTTCTTTCATGAAAATATTATGATCTTTATAAAGAGGATTGCAAGCAGAAAACAATTTTCTAGTCTCCCTCACTCTTAATCACCAAATTTTCATCAGCAGACATATACTCTTTGGAACACCTTCCAACATAGGTCTGACACTTTATTCCAAACTTCTAATTCCAATCCATAAACCATAATTCAAAAAATCATCTTTTTCTCGGAATTACATAGACAACAAACTGAACTTTGTTTCTAATTGGTTTTGGAATACACTCCCATTCAATGCGAGTATTCTACAAAGAACTATTCATGTATATACCGAATTATCGTGTAATCATATACATGTCGACACTACTGTCGATCTCACGAATTCTCGTTGAGAAAAATATCTATTTTCTAAAGTGGACATCGACTATAATGTTTCGAACATATTAGGAGATTCTAAGACAGATTCTGACAGACCACACTTTATTTAAAATAGAGCATGATTATAATTCCCACATATCACCATATATGACATTATAATATTGTGAAACGAATTTCCACAAGTCTTTTGTGTTGAAACCATAATTCAAAAATATTGTCCTTTGATCGAATTTTGTGAATACAATATTCACTCATCTTTCTTCTGAAAAACCCCATTTGATCTATTATCAAATTAATTTCAGACTCCATAATTTATCGGGCAAATACTCCTATTTACCAAAATCATGGAAGAATTCGGATCATGCAATAACACCATTGATTAATCATTAAAAATGACTCTCAATCAATTTCCTCTAGTATTGCAACTTCAATACTGCATTTCAAACTTAATCAATTTTGGCACTCGAAATACTTAAATGGACCAAAAATATCCATTACTTCTTTCATTGCCTTTATGACTAAATTCGATGGTGTTTGTTCTTTGGACACATAATTTTATCATTCCCGCTATTATCAATGTATATCATACACATAATGTAATTGAGATGTGATGCAAATTACTCATAACATGAAACAACTACTTTGTTTCATAACATAAAACACCTGATGTGTTCTATATGAATAATTATGTCTTGTAACATGCAAGACACCAAACTAGATCACATTCTCACTATTACAAAATGTCTTATAAAAAACTATTGATGATAACTAATATGATATCTCGAGGGCGTGAGCACTACTGGCCATGAACTTGCCATCACTCGTGCACTGTCACGTCACCCTTCGCCACATACTTGTGATAATCAGGGACTGTTTCACAAACAGAACAAGTATCAAATACTTTTCATCAATTATGAGAAGAATACATTTATATCTTCGTATATCAAATATACCCGTAGCGTCGAAGAACTCTTCTTCGATGGAATCAACTTTTAGAGATTCGAACTTGTTCACAAATGTGAAGAAGCTCACCGTGTCTCTATAGCATATTCACGCACATGCTATTCACAGCTAGGAGGTAAAGCACAATCTCTATTGCACTGGAGTTCGCTATCTAGAAATCGTAGATATTCGTAAGTCTGAAGTAGATGTCACACAACTTCTTCAACTGAGTCTCCAGACAGGTATGCTCCCCATGTGAATGGTCCGGAACTTTCTAAGCTGTCTGAACTGCTCAAGACTCAATTCATCTTTGAAGTGACCTCTGATCGCATCAATCACGACATATGGCTCCATGTGTTGAAACAACTTTCAACTCAGGTGCTAGGCATACGCTCATGACGATCGTCACTTCCATGAACATGTCATGATGCTTACGGAACTCATCATCTTCCTCCTTGCTATCAGAATCATCTGGTCTAACTTCTAACTAATGTTCTAAGACATATAGGATGTTTGTTGTGTTTGGAGAATGTTTTAAAAACCCTTGTACCATCTGATGAAGTTGGATCCGTCGGCTTCCAAGGTAGAATCCGAGCTCTTGAAGTAGCAACCGAAGTGTAGTTCCGCAGTCTCTAGATGTGATCACAAAAGAGGTAAGATAAGTTTATAATATATAGGTGAGTTTTAGTTCTATAATCTCATTATCAAAAACACACCACACCAAGATTATTATCCCTAAAAATAATAATGGCGATTACACGACCCTCATCCACCACACTACCCCCGATCATCACGGCCGGCAGCACAGCTTCAAAGGTGGACATAACATGTCGATCACAACAACTCTGTGACTCGTGCTCGATCTTTCGATCTTCCCGTGTTCCGAGGCCATACCTCTGAGTATGCTAGGCTCGCCAATCAAACCTCGAAGACCCTGCGCGTGCAACATGGCTTACACCCACTGTATGCGAATGACGAGATGTGTGACACCCGATCATCACGGCCTGCCTCATAACGTAGAACTTTCTTGGTGGTGCGCAACGAGGGAGAACACAATTTTGGTATTTGTTAGGGATCATCCTATTTATGATGCTACCGTTGTATATCTAGCATTTAAGCAATCAATAAGATGCACACACAACAGCACACAATAATGATGCAATGAAGTGCGATGTGACATGGTCGATGCGCCTAGACCTTCATGGCGCCATGTGCCTGGCCCCCGGCGCCCCGGCATGGCTCCGAGTCTACAGAGCCCTCCTTTGCCTCCGACAGTACGAGTAATATCAAAACTTACCGTAACCATGTCACATAAAATAACGTCTCTACAAAACAAAGTTAGACGCCTCTAGCTTTATTTAGTTTTGCAAGTTTTACGTGGCATATAGGCTTATTCGTAAGAGAATCGCTTCCCTACCTACGAACTTTGTACCACAACGTCGATCGTATAATTGCATGTTTAAGAATCCCTTTCGGGCCCTCCATTGAAAATGCTTTGCCGACTAGAGAGAGAGAAATAGACACCCGCCAGCCACAGATAC
The DNA here is from genome assembly GCA_026929855.1 of Poa annua. Lineage (NCBI taxonomy): Eukaryota > Viridiplantae > Streptophyta > Magnoliopsida > Poales > Poaceae > Poa > Poa annua. The sequence goes on from CM049428.1 coordinate 50,658,290, forward strand.
GGTGCAAGCCGTATGTCAGTAGTGGAACCAGTCTCGCGTAAGCGTACGCGTAAAGTCGGTCCGGGCCGCTTCATCAACTCAATACCGAAGCATCGCAAGTGCATGCTAGAGGGTAGCAAATATAAGAAAGACACCCTCATTCAACATGAGTTCTAACCGTACCAGCAGTACTACACATAGATCGGCTCTGATACCACTGAAGGGGTTACGGTGCAGAAAACAATAATTTTTCTAGCGAACGAAACCCTAACTAGCTAGGATCTATCTATCTAGTACATGCGATAACGGTGGCGGAACGGGTTACATTACCTCCATGTAGACCGATAGCGGGGATTACGCTCCCGCACAAGCGTTGACGATGAAGTCGTACGTAGCCGACCTCGAGGTCGCGGAGAACTTGCCACGATGACAAAGACGATGACGCTGGGGTGTCGACGATGATCTGCGTCGACGGGCGTCGGGCGGAAGAAGGCAAAGCGCCAGCACCAGGGGTGGTGCGCCGGTGGCAGAGGGGAGGTGGACACGGCGGCTGCAGGGGCGAGACGACGTCGCCCAGGCTACTCAAAAGGAGTTACCTCCGAGCACTCACAAACATACGGAGCTTAGCGACAACCCCCGGTCATTCAGATCCAGCTGAAATCGCAGGGGTAGATCTTATCTGGAATCCCGCAGAGCAACAGTGCTCAGCGGTATAGCTTAGGTGGAGAGAGATCCCCCCTTCCTCACCTCGGCGCGGCTCCAACTTGGGAACCACGAGATCGAGAGAGAAATCGGGAATTAATTGTATTTTTCAATGAATTAATCCAATTAATATGCCTTGCTATATAAAGGGGGAAGGGGGTGTGCAAACTCCCTACCTCCCCCATGTGGGACTAAACAAAAGGAGAAGGGGGGGGGGGGGGGGGGGGGGGTTCGGCCCCCACATGGGCTGGCCGAACCAGCCAATGGGGCCCACCCCCCCTTGGTGGTGCGGCTCCCTCTCTTGGGCCCTTAAGAGCCCTCTTAAGGCCCATGTAGGTGGGAGCCCCCTTTTTCCTTTATTTAATTAATATTAAATTAATATAAAAATGCAATTAATTCATAATTAATATATTTATATATAATTCAATATCCCGTGACTCCGAAAACTCTTTCGGACCACCCGAACAACTTTCGGATATTTCTGGAACCATTCCAGACCTCTCCGGAACTCCTTCCGGACCACCGGAACTCTTTCCGGATCATTTCTCTCTCTCCAACAAATCCCTATAATATTCCAGAACCTATCTCCTGGTGTCGCTAAGACCTTAAGTTTGTTACGCTACGGTTCGAGAACACTCCAGACATGGTCGAGACACTCCGCTCACCAATGACCGTCAGGGATACCTGGAAGTATATGACGACCCCTGTGCATTCCACGAATATCGTCGTTGAACCATAAATATGATATTCATTCCCTTTGTCTCTGCGATACTACCTTGTCCGAGATATGATCATAGACACACCGATGTCTTTGTTGTATCTCGTTACCGACGAAGGTTATTAACTCGTCTGCGATATTACATCTCCATGAACTAGTCATAAGCTGCGCAGCTATATAGATGCAATATCACCGAGTGGGCCCAGAGTATCTTTCCATTACAAGAATGAACAAATCCCGCTCTTGATCCTTACGTCTTGATGCTCTTTCGGAATACCCAAGATGGACACCGTTATTGTCATGCTATATAAGACACAACGTTTGATGCTCTCAAAGCACCCCTACGAAGCATTAATAAGTACGGTCTCACGGGCTAAGGAATGAGCTATCATATTCTTATCTATTGCAAATGACAAACATCGTAATACGATCTTATTGCAATACTTTGCGTATGTCCATCAACTTATTCAACTAACAAGATGACCCCATTGTCAACCGACGTCATTGTCCTTGATCGGGAATCTCGATCAACTGTTGCCCAATGGACTAGCTCATATAGAGGCTTGCTAGGGACCTGGTTGTCCATGTATCACACGTGTATTAATAATTCCGATTAATACAGTTATAGCATAATACATAAACCTATTATAAACTTATGAGATAATGCAATAAATACTACTTATTTATTTGCCTCTAGGGCATATCTCCTTCAAAAGCACCTGTGCTCCTTCATTTTTCATTGGCTTCAGGTTATAAATAACCACAATATCAGTTACTAATTGTCTCTCCTAGTACAGATCAAGCTCGAATAATAACCACATTAATGCTACTACGTACTGTAGAACATGAAATAAACAGTAGAGCGCCATTGACCAATTTCCAGTCACATGAGACAAATCGGTGCTTAGACAAATCTGGCCACACACCAAGGAATGGAAAAAAGGAATGAAAGAACAACCCTATCCAGTAACAGGAACTAACCAAGAATGATTCTTTTTCATATACATCAGCTAGGGGATTTCACCGGCTGCGTGAAGGTCGGAGGAGACGGAGCCCAGGTAGGAGGCTGCTACGGCGTCACTCCTCCTGCCTGCATCTGCATCTTCATCTGGTCTCTCCTCCGTGGCTCGCATCTCCGGCCTGCATCTGGTCCCTCGAAGGGGAGACGGCCTCCATGGCGGGCAAGGGGACCTAGAGGGCCTCCGTGGGTCGCGTGTCCGGCGTGCAGCTGGTCCCTCGAACGGGAGAGGGCCTCCATGGCGGGCAAGGGGACCTAGAGGGCCAGCTACGGCGGCTCGCTGTACGCAGCCGCGAGCAAGGGAGGCCGGCGACGGCTAACCCTGGCACGGGTGGGGTAAAATGAGTGGAATAAGGGGTCTACATCACGGTCTGGCCTCTTATATAACTGGACCAGTTTGTAAATTTCGAGATACGCGACGGGCTTTCTTGCAAAACTGCCACAGGGACCGTTGGATCGGGAAGCGACGGCGCGGGATGGAGGCACTGTTCAAAACTGTTCACCGTGAACAGTAAATCGACGCAGGATAGAGCGAGAAAAACTCGAGCCATAATATATAGGTAATAGTTTGCCGCCATTGCGTTTCCATTGTACAGTCACGATCGATAGAAATCTGTGGATCGATCCGGTTTGGGCAGTGCCAGGTGACATCGCACGCATGACAGTACATTATGAGTGGGCCCCGAAGAGCCCATCCAATTACCGTGTGGAAGGCTTACACAAGCTCCGCGTGTGCAAACGATATGGCTACATGCGCTCGCTTGTTAATTCCGTTAATCGATGGATCTGGTCGCTTTCCATGGACCGGGCCGGTCAAACAAATATTGTAATAGTAGCAAGGCGCGTTTGGCAGCCTGCAGCTCATTTTTCTGTTGAACAACGCAAGTTGTTGTATTTAGAGTGCCTGTCCCATTTCTAAACGGTGTAAACAACACCGTTATCAGTTTGTTTGGTTGCTCATGACAAAAAAAAATGTCTTGTCGAAAATTGGGAGACCAAGTTTCATGCGTTGTTTGGTTGTATCTGCGTTGAGCATATTTATGAGGCTGACACACACCATGGACACTAAAAATAAGGGCATCTTTTCTCCTCTCATCTCCCGCTGGCATGTCCCGGTGAAAACGCTCAGATGGAGGGTACCAGTGTGGCCTGGCCGAGAGCCTTTTTTGTTGGTTTGAGATGCAGAGGATTTGGACCCTTATTGTTTGGTTGCCCAAGAAAAAGAAATCATCCTGACGGAGATAAGGAGACCAGGGCTAGTGATCGATCAAACCATGCGCACGATTTGTCTTTCGTCCCTGTTCGTATTGGATGTGTAAGAAGAGGGAGTCATAATCTTTTCTTGGCTAAGTCATCCTACGTTTGGGGAATTCTCAAGATTAACATGCATATTTTATACAGGATCCATTATGCTGGAAATTTAATTAGTACTCCGTCCGTTCTGGTTTATTGGCCTTATCGGCCGTGTGTAACTGTATTTACTGTACTTAGTTACGTTCCGTACTGGAAGCGATGCACAGTATCGATGGATGGATCCGTACCTTTTGGGGAATCTAGGCAGCATCCATCGATGCACATACGTACGTACGGACGGCGAGACACGGACAGAAGCAAAGGGGGGTCGACAAGACGCCATCGTCATGTGACACTTCGCGCGCGACGTCGTTGGGCAACCAAGCCGAGAAAAAAAAAATCAAGGACGACTTTGCCCGCGTGATGCCGCCCTCACGCCGGCCGGCAGTACGACACGTCGTTACTCGTTGCACATCAAGCACGCGTCTTAGGGTGTTGGTTTGGAGGGTATCGTTCACTGGATATTGGCATCCCAACTACCTGGTTAGGGATAGCCACTTTTTCTGTTTGATTGAGGTTGTGGAATGAGTCAATTTTTTGTTTGATTGAAATGATGATATGTGGTTGGGTTAGAGGGACGAAGAATGCATATGGTGTTGTGGTAACCTCTTTTGGGGTATGGTGAGATTACCCATATAACATAATTGTTCAACAATATGCCGAACTCATCAACAACAACAACAATTTAAACTGAGGAATTATAATTGATTTTCAAATGCCAACATCATAATTTGACAAATGTCCACCACCTTCTCCTGTGCAAAGGTATCAATTTGAGAGAGGGTACAGAGGGAACAACAGAGAGGACACAGATCGAACAGGAGAGGGCGAGCTGAGCCGCTGCCTCGTCGTCTCTCCCAGACCACCTCTCCGAGCAGCACTCCCAGGCTGGGTCACTCCCAAGGTCTGTCGACATCCCGCTCGATTCCTTGGTCCGTTGGTCGCCGTCGCCTCTGGTTCGTGAGTGGAAAGTGAGGAGAGACGAGGAAAAGGGATAAGATGTGCGGCAAAAAAACATTTCGGGGGTGAGGGTAGCACGGGAGCCAAAAGTGGTTGGCCTCATCCTGCCGATTTCGTGGGATGAGCTGAGCCACCGTTTTGAGAGAATATTCTAGAAATCTAGTTATCCACATCCCCTCTCGCCCCTGAACCAAACGGCTGGCAACCACTTTTTCGGTGGCTACCACTAACCACTAGGGGATATCCCCTGAACAAAACAGTTGAAGAAGGCCTCCGTTTGCAAACTGATGGGGACACGTACTGTTCCGAGAAGGAAATAAACACGAACAATCTCACTGGCAAAAATATCAAAACTTTGCCCCCGGCCGGCTGCATGCATTAGTTCCAAGATTCGTGGAGTGCAGATGTCAAAGTTGCACTTCGAATTAAATATTTTTAAAGTCAAACCAGACGTAATTTTCAACCAAATTTGTATAATTAATAAATAACAAAATCTGGAACTCCAGATTAATATCATTCGACAGATAGATAAGTTTCGGACGCGCCTAGAGCTCAGTCGACTGAGAACTCGGCTGACGTAAGTATGAGTTCTGAAATAAAATATTCAAATTCGAAAATTGTCCCGAAAAAATTCAGTTGCAACCCACTTGGAACCGAAAAGACCAACTTGTAACTGAAAAAAATTCAGTTACAAACCGCTTGTAATCAGAAAATCTCAGTTACAGGTCGCATGCAACTGGGAAAAACGTGAAAAAGAGAAGAAAAAGGAAAAAACGCACGCATGTTGACGCATATGATGGAACGGTGGTGGACGCGACTGAGAACTCGTGAGTTCTCAGGTGACTTAGAACTAGCAAAACCGATAAGTTCCTTATACATTAGAGATTAAAGATTACACACGGTTTGACTTCAAAAAAATCTTATATGCACTATATTATTAAGGTAAGTACTATTGTACCCATACAACAAAAACATAGGCCGGAGGGGGGGGTGCACGTGTGTATATAACCCTTATTATGATCACAGTATACCATATGTTAATTCATTAAACAGCTTAATGGAGTAAGTACTCTTAGGCCGGAGGGGGAGTGTGGAAAAATATAACGAGCGCTGCAAACAGTAAGCAGACATATCTGTGTTGAAGTCACGCATCTTCTCGGCGGTGATCGATCTCTAGCGTGATCAGGTGGAGTGAAGTCTGTATCTCCATATCTGTCTGTGGCTGTCGACTATTGAAGGAGACGTGCATGAACAGGCCTGTATCCCCTGGTCAGCTAGAGGAAGTCGAACTCGTCTTCCAGGGCGCCGCGGGAGAGCCCGAAGCACGGCTCCGGCATGTCCCGGGACAGCGACCGGATCGGGAAGCTCTCGGAGCCGCTGCCGCCGTTCTGCTGATGAGGCTCCTGGTCTTGGTGCCAGGGGCTGAACTTGGCGAGGTCGACTACGAACGGGTACGGCTCGGTATCGCGGAACATGTCCATGTGCGCCGGGAGTGGCTCTACCACGTTGCCGCAGGTTCCCCAGGTGCCGTTGCTGTTGCTGGAACTGTCGCCGCCTCCGGTGTAGGCGCTGTACGTGGCGGCGTCGGACGAGACGCCGGCGGTGCCGTAGTCGCAGAAGGAGCCGCCGTAGGAGGCCTGCATTGCGGGGACGTTGGTCACGGACATGGGGTCGAAGCTGCAGTCGACCGGGGAGTGCGGCGGCGGCGCTAGGGGGTCGCTGCCGGTGGCGCCGAAGCAGTTGTCCTCCTGCGCGCCTGGCAGGTGCTGCTGGCACTCGTCGGCGTCGTTGAGCGGCTTGTGGGTGGTGGGGTCGATGCCCCGCTGCCGGAGCTTCTTCTTGATGCACGAGTTCCAAAAGTTCTTGATCTCGTTGTCCGTCCGCCCTGGCAGCTGCGACGCTATCTGGGACCACCTGACCATGCATATACGACATATATACAACAATTCAGGCGTGTCCACTTGTATGCAGAAGTAGCTAGCAAGAAGCTGCTTAGTGAAACCTTATCACAATCAGAAAACAGTAGATTTCAACATATATTCGTGGTGTCAGAGGCATGTTGGTCGCGGCACAGTTCTTGTGGATCTAGGAGTATGTAGTGGCACTTGATCAGCATAATTAAGTACCAGCTAGGAGAGGTGTAGCTGTTAAGACAAGTTAGTCAATTTAATCACCTGTTGCCAAGGATCTTGTGAAGGCTGACAATGAGGTCCTCCTCCTGCTGGGAGAAGCTGCCCCTCTTGAGATCAGGCCTCAGGTAGTTAATCCATCTCAGCCTGCAGCTCTTGCCGCATCTCTCCAAACCTGAACGATTAAACAAACACATTTCTCATATATAACTAGCATCAAGCAAGAGGCTCCTAGCCATATATATATGCTGCTCATACATGATGAGTTAACATGACCCATGAATGAATCACACGCACGTACCGGCGAGCTTGGGGACGGAGCTCCAGCAGCCGACGCCGAAGCGGATGATGTGGTTGTAGAGCTTCTCGTCCTCCTCCGGCGACCATAGCCCCCTCCGCAGCTTGGGCTTGGAGGAGCAAGCCACCGCCTCGCGTCCCATCGAATGGATGAATCCCTCAGTGAGTGAGGCTATAGGAGGCGCGAGAGCGGTAGCGGCTGGTGATGGCAACAATGATGGTGAGACGGCATGGCACAGGCGATATAAAAGCGACTGTTATCTGAGAGAGACTGACAGAAGCAGTTCCAACAATGCTTGAGCCTTAAGCTAGCTAGAGATTAACAGCAAACTAAAGTGGAGGCTATAGCTTGCTCCCTCAAGAAAAAGGATGAGAGAGAGAGAGAGAGAGATATCAGTGCACTGTGCAAGAGAGAGAAATAAAAGGCGGGAGCTATAGTAAAGTGGGGTTGAAGCAACGGAAGATAGGCAAGGCCCCCGTGGCCTAATGGATGGGGGCGTGGATTTAAGGTAAGGTAGCTTGAGGTGCGGGGAAGAGGCGATCAAGTACAATAATCTCTCATGGGAACAAACGCAGCAAGCTGCATGTGGGGGCGACCCCATGCATCCATGCATTATCATCATCATCGTCGCCATCATCGGTTGTCATCTGTCTAGCTACAGTAGCTAGTGTACTATATAAAGGTACTTAGCCTTTTATCATTATTGTTGGTAACCTCCTTGCCCTTTTCCTCCCCTTTCCCTTCAATTCTTCGACTTGGTTAGTTGGAGAGTATATGACACTGTACATGCATGTGTTTTTAGCGTGTAATCTTAGTGTTAAGAGCATATCTAGCAGACACTGCAAATTTGGAACCTGCAAACGACTTATACAATTTATGGAAATCGCGTTTGCAGACCGAGTCGACTCGCGCGGAGATTAGACACTGCATTTGGGACCGCAAATTTAATTTTCAAACTTCGCAGGAGATTCAGTTCTTTACATACAGAGCTGCTCGCCGGAATTACTCACCGAAGCTCGCTCGATCATCCAAAATACACCTAGACTACGCGGCCCTAACCCTAAAACGGACCAAAATTTGCTCACCGGAGCTCGGAGGGTGCGGCCGCGTCGTCGCTGGAGTGCGTTCACTCCTCGTCGGAGGAGTCGTCGTCGACGTAGATGACGACGCCCACGCCCTTGCCCTTGCTCGTGCTGGCCTCGCAGGAGGCGGTCCTGCTCGAGGCCCGGGTTGAGCAAGAGGTGGTCGATGTCGACCTCGCGGCGGCGGCGCTTGGCGTCCACTTGGAGCTCCTCCGCGGAGCGCGCCTACACGGCGCCGGTCACCGTGGCGAGGACCTCGTCGGGGACTCGCTGGTCACCGAGGACTCGAAGGCGACCGGATCATAGATCTCGAAGCCGTCTTCATCCACGGTGACCTCGACCGGAGTGCGCGGCGACGGCGACACCATCCAGCTGCCAGAGGAGGTCCCCTCGTCGGCGGGAGGCGAGGGTGGTGCGGCAGCCACGGCCGGCGCAGGAGGCGCCGGCGGCAGAAAGAGACCGTTTAGGAGATCGAACTCCTCCGTCTCCCGCCTCAACAGCGACGGCGGCACCGGGAGCCCCCTCCCCGTCCATTTGTAGGTCGCGCGCTTGCGTGCGCCGTCACGATGACGCAGCAGCGCCGCTCCTGCTGCAGGTGCCATGGGAGCCCGTCCATGGTGGCGGTGGAGGTTGTAATCGGCGACTGGAGCTAGGTTGGGGATTTTCCGGCGACGAGAAATCTAGGTGATTTCGGCTAGGGTTCGGCGGCGGAGGGGAACGTTCTTGACCTGCATTTCGTGGCCAGAGCGGCATAAATAGCGGTAGCAGGTGGCCATTTGCGGAGTCCTAGAAATCGAATGCAGGCCGGGCCCCGTTTACGGTTTCTAGTCTGCGCATTGAACTGGGCCCGGCCCGCAAACTCGCCGGAAAATTGCAGTTCCGCACGATTTGCAGTGTCTGGTAGAGATGCTCTAGGAGGGTGGACCGCACTAGGAGTTTCATGTACATATCACTTGAACATATAACACTACCATTCCACTTGATTTCCAAGCCAACATAATGTTCACCAAATGTGCTTTCACCTAGTTGATAATGGTACAAGAAACATGGATAAGCAACAAAATACAAATATGCATGTTATTCACGAATAACCATTTTGGAACTCGGCCGCGTCTCAGAAGCTCGATTTTTTTACAACATAAAATACTGCCTCTGATGCACAATAAGTGAAATAATCTCGATTTAAAACTACAAAACTTATTTTCGATCGGATTGAGTATCATGTGTTAAAACTTAAAAATCTCTAAAAAAAAAATGCAAGTGCAATGCATGTATAGTATGTCTGTATTAATTTTCATCAAAATATGTGTTCATCTATGATACTACATAACAACGACTAATATGGAGAGAACGAATGACATTTTTTGGAGGCACAGTTTTATGATTTCTGCAGAGCCTAGAGTGTAAATTCTTCTTTAACAAAATGTGCCGAGTATGTAGAAAACATATGTATGTATCCACATAATTCCTTTCGGAGAGTATATGACACTGGACATTGTACATGGGTAGATGCGCATGCGTTTTAGCGTGTTATCTTCGTGTTAGAGGGTGGATCACACTACGGAGAGCCTAGACTTCGGCAAAGAGATGGTATCCCTCTTAAAATTTTGATATCCCGGCCTCTCAAGAGATGTTATTTTAGAGATGCTATCCTACAAAGTTCTGCACTCGGAGACATAACAAAGTCTACATAAATAGAAGCGTTTAGTGGACATCATGAACCTTCACCATGCCTTGCATTTCATACCCAATATCCTCCACAATATTCTCTACAATCAGTGGTGACCAATTCACTGAGTCCACATGATTGCTGAAATATTGCCTAAATATTGAGTGGGCTTTTGGCCCATTTAGCAATTACAGAAAAATCGCTAAAGCTCATGCTGCCGTCATGGCATGTGGTGGGAATTTAGTCACATACTGCTAGTTTAGTGAGATGTGCATCAGCTTATATACTGAGTCATTCTACTACTAGTTTGAGTTGGTGTGAGGTATGAGGAGAAAATGTGTGTACCACACGCGCGCTCCTCCTCCGCCAGCCGCCTCGCGACGCGCCGCGCCGCGCCGTGCCGCGGGTTGCGGGAATCTCGCCGAGCCGATGTATTCTTTTTGTCACGCAAAATTGGTATACGAGTACGGTCGCAGTTGAAACGTTTCGCCTTAATGAAAATTGAATAGGAGTTGAAACGTCTGTCTTAAGTACGATTGTTTCCATAATTCATTGCCTTAATGCGAATTGACTGTGTGTGTTTTGTTTTGCCCTCTCGCCTCCTTCTCTGCGTGTATAAGGGAGAGGTCGCTCCTCTCCGCGAGATACAGAAGAACAGAATCATCTGCTCCATGTGCCGCCACCATCGTTCCTTTGCTGTCGCTGCCATCGCTGATCCCATCCTGTCCGCCGCGTACACGGTCGACGGGAGAGCAGGCCTCCGAAACCCCGCATCTCTGTTTCCTGTACGGGAGATGGGCGATTAGGTTTTTGGGTAGCGTCTCCTACGCGACTGCTCGCCAATCTTCGTCCCCTAGGTCGTCTACTTCCTCTTCGTCCACTACGTCTGTGTTGCCTTCGTTATCACCATGAGCACCGACGCCGAGACCGAGAAAGCTGCCGCTGACAAGAGGGCTGCCGACGACGCTGCTGCTTCTGCTTCGGTCAATTGGCCAACTGCCGGGTATGATATGTTCATCCTCTACTGATTATTTACATGCTTGTTGTACTAGTAATCTGTGTAGATGTTTCTACTATCTTGATAGTACATGGTCACATGATTAAGTATCAGTATATGTCATTAGCTTTGTCTACGTCATGATTTTAGTTTATAATTGGATTAATATAATCAAACACTTGCTTATATTCTCAACAATCCAAAAACCTGATTGTAACATCCCAAAATTTTGGGAATGTTTAAAAATTAATAAAATTTAAAACTTTTATTTCATATAAAAAAATCATCAATAGACAAGAAAACAAAATGAAAAGGATTATTAAGACTTATTCAAAAGTATTATGATATTATTTCAATCAAGCAAACTTTATTTTCAAACTTGAGTGTTGAACTATAAATAAATATTCTAAAATATTTTATTTAACCTTAACACCATATTTTTAAAGTACTTTAAACTATTTAAAGTATTCCTATTTCAAAAATGTGTTGGGTTAAATCATATAATTCAAAACAATATATTTTGGGTTCTTAATAAAACCCTAGGTACATATTTATAGTCACAAAACTATTTGGAACATCCTCTATTTTTAAAATATAGTTTCGATTCAAGTGTTTGAATTGAAAATGGGTTTGGAAAGATTTATTTTAAAACAGTTACAATTGTGAAATTTTCTCAATTTTTATTAAGACATAAATATCTTAATTGAGACTCTATTTTAAATTCTACAAAAAAGGATGTCAAATCATGTCATTTGAAAATTTGTATTTGAAATGTATTGAAAACATGTATATCTTGGTTTTAAATGAAAGATATGACTTTTACAAAACTATAGAAATTTGTTTGAAGTCATTTGGATAAATAAAACAAAAGATATAAAAGGAATAACAAAAACAGAAAAGGAAAATTAAATCGGAACAAAAAAAAAGAGAACAAGCCGAATGGGCCGAGCCCATACTTATTGTCCGTGCATGCGAAGCATGCCAGCCCAACTGCAGACCACCGCGGCCTCTCTCCCCTTCTCTCTCTTACACCCCGGCCCCACCGGTCATCTCCTACCTCCAGCAACTACCCACGTTAGCCACAACCGGCACCACTCCCTCCACTCGCGCGAGCCACGAAAAGCCCCCCTGAGCCCCTCCCTAAATAGCCCACGACCCCGGCCTCCTTTCACCTCTGTTTCCCCATCTGATTTTCGCCCCAGGCCTCCGGATTTTGCTCGCCGGAGAACCGAACTGCCGCCGCCGCATTTCTTCTATTCCGGCGAGGGAAGCACGCCCCGGAGCACGAGATCCTCCCCATATGCTTCCCTTCTCTCTGCCGCACCGCACTGACCCCTTCCTTGCCTCTCCTCTGCAGCGATTCGTGTGGAGGGAGTTCGACCCGAAGGTCACCGACAAAACGCCGCTCCGTCCACTCCTCCACGCCGTCCCGAGAAGCGCCGCACGATGCCATCGCCACCATCGCCTTCGCCGTGACCAGAGGGGCCTCTGCGTAGCCTCCTAGAGCCCGGAGGACCCCCGCGGCGTCGACTTCGTCCTCGCCGTAACCGTCCGCCGCCGTCCCTTCCATCTCCGGCCAGGCCCGCCGCCCACTTTTGGTCAAAGCCACAACCACCGTCCGATCGAATCTCTACGGCCAGGATTAGAAGATCGTGGTGAAGAGGTATCTTTTGATCTGTGCCATTAGATCTAAATCCAATGTATCATATCAAATCACTTAACTACCCGAGGCCAGCCAATCAGCTTCTGCCACGTGTCCGGCCTGGATTTTTATTCCGAATAGAATTAAATGGTAGTTTAGCAGAAAAGCCCCTGCCACTTTGAACCATCATATCTTTTTATCCACAAAGCCAAATTTGACAAATTTGATACCATTGGAAAGCCCTTGACATGTAAAATCTTTTAGCACTGTTGAAATTCAAATTTGATTGGCTTAAATTCATTCAAATTTCAAATAGATGATTTGAGTAAATTTGACCTAGATTTGAATTCTCAAGTTCAAAATTTGTAAATTAAATATTTTTGGAAATCTTAGGATCTGTTTAATAATGTTGCACTGTTAAAAATAATTTTTGGCAATGTCATTTCCATTTAAAAATCAGAAACCATATTTGTATGTTTTTAACATAGCTTAAATTCTATTAACCCTATTAAATTGTTTTCTTTTACAAAAATAAAACAAGTATTTTATTTTGACCAGAAGTAACAAAACTAAGCCTACTCAACCATTTTCTTTCAATAAACTTATAAAGATGTGTTTAAAACCTTTTTAGATATTTTAGAATGACAAACTATAAATATTAAAATGTGTTAAACTCTTTTGATCAAATACTTGTGTAATATTTTGATCAAGACCAAACCTTAGAACCCTTGGAACACCACTTCTACCTATTCAGATTTGAAATATTCAAATTTGATTTAGACCATCCCATGACCACAAATGGCAAACCCTAAGTCCTATCATATTAAATCCTTTTGTAAATGGAATTATGTGATAAGACTTGACTTTAAAATAAATGAACTAAATAAAACAACTAATGATGAACACATTATTGTGATGTATGCTTTTATGTGTTATGTGTTTGTTCGAATTGTTGGTTTATTGTACTTCTCTTTCCTCGTATAGATTGAACAAAGTGAAACGTTCTTCGTTGAAGAGAGTGTGAGAAACGACAAACTTTCAAAAGGCAAGTGATGCTCACGCATAAATGTCCTACTATTTTCAATTTATTGCATTTAGTGTTTTCAGTAGTATGCATGATAGGCTTACTACCAGATTTGGTTTAATATGCTATGCTATGGGAATCCTATTTAGAATAGCCATCCACTTACACCCCCTCTAGGCTTAGTGAGCCACTAAACTTAGTTGATACTTGGTTATGCTATGGAAAATGTTTTAGTAGTTGAGTAAGGAAAAACAACTAAGTTTAATGAACTACCTGGGTGTTGGTGGAAAGTTGGAAACGGTGATCCCCGGGGTAACCCCAGGATGGGAGGATGGATTACAAGTGAGGAAAGCCACCCAGGATCAAAGAGATTCGAAGTTACTCCATGATCAGATTGCTTCCAGTGCAGCCACATGTCATATGGGCTCTGTCTTGACCATATAAGTTGTGAGATCCCGAAATCCGCGTGACCCGCAGATGTAGGGATGATAAATGGGGATGGGTCCGCAGTATGATTTTAGGGAATTACTTCTGAAAGGTCTCGTCTCGGTCTTCTCTTTTCCATTTCATAATTGCGTGACATGGACGAGGGAATGATTGGGTCTTGTGGTGAAAGTGCACAAACTCTCGAGAGTCAAAAACTAAGTACTTAGCCGTGTCCCCGGTTACGGACAATTTGAGTAGCTGGACAAGGAACTGACGGAGGATCTCATCATTCCAATTTCTAAATAAAATTTGATGGGTTAAATAAGGGTAAAATATGACAGTTGTGGTGATGCCAACCGACACAGTGGCACATGAAACCCACATGATCATATTTGGTGGTGATGCTAACCTATAAGGTTGCACAGGAAACCCACAAAGGGTTAGTTAAATAATTAGTGGTGATGCTAACCTATAAGGTTGCACAGGAAACCCACAAATGATTAGATACACATAAAGTGGTGATGCTAACCAGTAATGGTGGCACAGGAAACCCACATGATATTAATTGAAGGATAAAAGATTTATTGAAAATTATAGGATAAATCTGACTTTATGCAAATCAGCCTCAAACTCCACCAAGCCAAATATGCATGTAGATGATAGGATGCCATTTATATCCACTAGGATCACTTGCCACCACAATTCAATTGTGCTGACCCAATATAGTTTGGGCTGCAACTCACCATTGCAGGACCCTCTGACGAAGTGTGAAGATTGTTAGGGTCGCGAGTCTCCACCCAATATGCCTTGCCTGTGGCACATGATGAAAATGGAGCTCACTTTATCCATTTGCTTTCCGCTGTGTGTTTATTTCGGTTTGAGCTAGCCATAGGCTATGCACCTTGTATCGAACCCTTTTATTTCTGGATCATCGTGTAACGAATATTGATGCAATGTTATGGTATTTCATCTTAAACTGTGTGTGCTAGCAAGTCGATCCAGGGACTAGCACTATACACAGGAGGTCGCTACCTTATAATAAAAGGGGGGCCTTTACACTGATATGTGTAGGCAATTTTCGATTCAAGGTTTTGCTGCTGCACTGAAACCAACCCCGTTCACGGGGACTTACTTTAAGCGTTGGCAGACCAAAACCATCTTATGGCTCACTGCAATGAACATGTTCCGGGTCACCGGTGTCACTCCCATTGGAACGATTGCTCCTGAACAGGAGAAGGCGTTTAGGGATGCCACCGTCGTGTTTATTGGAGCCGTTCTGAGCGTGATCAGAGATAAGTTGGTTGACGCATATTTACATGTGTGGGTTGCCAAGGACTTGTGGGAGGCGCTCGAATCTAAATTCGGCGCAACCGATGCTAGAAGCGAGATGTATACCATTGAGCAGTTCCATGGTTACAAGATGGTTGAAAACCGTACTGTATTGGAGCAGGCTCATGAGATACAATGCATCGCAAAAGAGATTGAGCTTCTCAAGTGTGATCTACCGGGCAAATTTGTCGCGGGATGCATAAACGCTAAGCTACCCAATTCATGGAGAAGCTTTGCCACTACTCTGAAACATCAGAGGCGTGAATTCTCTGTTGAGAATGTCATTGGCCATCTGAGTGTTGAGCAGAATTCCAAGGCAAATGACTCGCATGGAAAAGGCAAAGGTGATTTTGTTGCCAATATGGTATAGAAGAACTTCAACTCCCACAAGCACAAGGGAAAAACTGGTATCCAACAGAATACCGACTTCCAGAAGAAGGGTAACAAACCCTTTAAGAAGGATAACAAGAAAGGTGCATGTTACACCTGTGGTTCAGAGGAACATTGGGCGCCTAAGTGCCCGAAGAAGTTCAAGAAACCAGGACAAGACTCCAAGTCTGTCAACATTATCGTGAGCAACAATGAGAATGGTGCATTCGGGTACGGTAATTTGTTTACTGTATTTTCAGTTTGTCAGTCTAACGAATGGAGGATTGATACAGGTGCAAATACTCATGTATGTGCTGACATTTCATTGTTTTCTTCTTATCAGGTCACAGGGAATGGATCCGTATTGATGGGGGAATGGAGAGAGTGCTTCTCTTCTTGGTGTTGGCACGGTCGATCTGAAGTTTACTTCGGGAAGGATCGTGCATCTCAAGAACGTGCAGCATGTCCCCGCCATCAAGACGAATCTTGTTAGTAGCTCCCTTCTATGTAGAGAAGGGTTTAAGTTGGTATTCGAGTCTAATAAAGTAGTTGTTACGAAATATGGACTATTTGTTGGAAAAGGTTATGAATGCGGAGGCATGTTCCGCTTTTCTCTTGTTGATTTTTTGTAATAAAGTCGTAAACAGTATTCATTCGAATGTTAATGAAACAGAAGTTTGGCATTCACGTTTTTGTCACATTGGTTTCGGTTGTATGACGCGGCTAGAAAAACTAAGTTTAATCCCATCTTTCACTTTAGCCAAAGGTTCTAAATGTCTTTCGTGTGTTCAAGCAAAGCAACCTCGCAAGCCTCATAAAGCTGCGGAGGAAAGACACTTGGCACCGTTAGAGCTTATACATTCTGATCTTTGTGAGATGAATGGCGTATTGACTAAAAGTGTACTTCATGACACTGATAGATGATTCCACTAGATTTTGCTATGTATATTTGTTAAGTACTAAAGATGAGGCTCTACATTATTTTAAAATCTATAAGGCAGAAGTTGAGAATCAATTTGAAAAGAAAATTAAACACATCCGGTCAGATCGTGGTGGAGAGTACTTCTCCAATGAGTTCGATTCTTTCTGTATGGAACATGGTATTATTCATGAGAGGACGCCTCCCTATTCTCCCCAGTCAAATGGGGTTGCCGAACGAAAAAACCGTACTCTAACTGATCTGGTTAACGCCATGTTAAATACATCGGGTTTATCCAAGGCATGGCGGCGGGAGGCGATATTGCCGTCATGTCATGTCCTGGATAAAGTTCCGACAAAAGATAATGAGCTCACTCCGTATGAACAATGGGAGAAGAGAAGGACAACACTCTCATACTTACGTACTTCGGGATGTTTGGCGAAAGTCAATGTGCCGATCCCCAAAAAGCGTAAGCTTGGACCTAAGACCGTGGACTGTGTTAATTTAGGCTACGCTAAGAATAGCGTTGGCTATAGATTCTTGATAGTGAAATCTGAAGTACAGTTATGGTGTCTAAAGATGCTACTTTTTTTAGTATGTTTTTCCTAAAGATATGCAAAGCACTTCTAAGCAGGAATCCGAGGAAACTCCTGAACCTGCCATTCCTATGGAATATTATGAACAAACCCATGATGAAAATCTTGAGAAGGATGATGAGGAAACCCTTGGTAGGGGCAAGCGACAGAGGACTGCAAAGTCCTTTGGCGATGGTTTCCTTGTGTACCTTGTGGATGATACTCCCACTTCTGTTTCAGAAGCTTATGCATCTTCGGATGCTGATTACTGGAAAGAAGCAGTCCGTAGCGAGATGGATTCCATAATGGCTAACGGGACATGGGAAAATACTTAACGTCCTTACGGTTGTAAACCGTTGGGATGTAAATAGGTTTTCAAAAAGAAGCTTAGGCCCGATGGTACGATTGAAAAGTACAAGGCTAGGCTTGTGGCCAAGGACTATGCCCAGAAAGAAGAGGAAGATTTCTTTGATACTTATTCACCTGTGGCCAGACTTACCACCATACGAGTTTTACTCTCGTTGGCGGTCTCGCATGGTCTTCTCGTCCATCAAATGGATGTTAAGACGACTTTCCTAAATGGAGAGCTAGATGAGGAAATCTATATGCAACAGCCAGATGGATTTGTATTAGATGGTCATGAAGGAAAGGTATGTAACTATTGAAATCTTTATATGGCCTGAAACAAGCACCTAAGCAATGACATGAGAAATTCAATACAACTTTAACCTCTGTTGGTTTTGTTGTTAATGAAGCTGACAAATGCGTATACTATCGCCATGGTGGGGGCGAAGGAGTTATACTGTGCTTGTATGTTGATGACATACTGATCTTTGAAACCAAACTCAAAGTAATTGAGGAGGTCAAGTCATTTCTATCTCAAAACTTTGAGATGAAGGATCTTGGTGTGGCTGATGTTATTCTGAACATTAAGCTACTGAGAGATAATGAGGGTGGGATTACACTTTTGCAATCCCATTACGTTGAGAAAATTTTGAGTCGTTTTGGATATTCGGACTGCAAAACTTCTACAACGCCATATGATCCTAGTGTGCAAATTCGAAAATTCAATGGCACGACTAAGGATCAACTAAGATACTCTCAAGTAATTGGCTCACTCACGTACCTAGCTAGCGCCACAAGGCCTGGCATCATGTTTGCTGTGTGCAAACTTAGCCGGTTTGTTTCCAATCCAGGTGATGTGCATTGGCATGTTGTCGAAAGAATCATGCGCTATCTGAAAGGTACTGAGAACTACGGACCTCACTATACCGGAAGCCCGTCAGTGCTTGAAGGGTACTGTGATGCGAATTGGATCTCTGATGCTGATGAGATGAAAGCCACAACAGGGTATGTATTTACCCTTGGAGGTGGTGCTGTTTCCTGTAAGTCTTGCAAGCAAACGATCCTGATGAGATCGACAATGGAAGCAGAATTAACAGCATTGGACACATCTGGTGTCGAAGCAGGATGGCTTCGAGATCTTTTGATGTAATTGCCAGTGGTTGAAAAGCCAGTTCCGGCTATCCTTATGAACTGTTATAACCAAACAATGATTGTTAAGGTTAAGAGTTCAAAGAACAACATGCAGTCCAACAAACACATAAGAATGAGATTAAAAGTTGTCAGACATTTGAGAAACTCCGGAGTAATAGCATTGGATTATATCCAGTCGGCTAAGAATCTGGCAGATCCCTTTACTAAAGGGCTATCACGTGTTGTGATAGAAAATGCATCGAGTGAGATGGGTATGAAACCCACATGAGTTGCCATGGTAGTAACCCAACCTATCTGATCGGAGATCCCGTGAAGTAGGACCTGGGAAAACAAGCTATTGGTTAACTAAAGAGAGTAAACTATACTAACCCACTCCGTTGGAGATGCAATTCTCTCGGTAACTGTATGGCAGGTTGACATTTGTCTTAATGTGTTCCAAAGCTTTGCATAAGCAAGACGCTATCCTACAGAGCGATCTTTGGAGGAACACACCTATATGAACCTGACTGCTGGTCACAGTCTATGAGATTAGGGTGATCTCTAGTAATTTCATGAACAAGTCAGGAATGACTAATATGCTCCACCCGAGAGGTCAGCATTCGACAGCCTAGTACTGGTAAGACATTCACTAAAACTACTTTACGCCAAACTGACAATTCAAGGCCTAGTCCATTGTCAGTTGTGAAGGAGTGTAGCTGATATCTCTAGGTGGATGTTCAACCTTAACGGGTCTCCACTGAATATACTGGTATATCAAAACAGTGTTTGGAACAAGTGATAACATCATGGGTTTTTGGGATCTGGTGGGGGATTGATGAAATATTGCCCAAATATTGAGTGGGCTTTTGGCTCATTTAGCAATTCCAAAAAAGTCCCTAAAGCCCATTGATACGTCTCAAACGTATCTATAATCTCTTATGTTCCATGCTTATATTATACCAATTGCTACATGTTTTATATACACTTTGTGTTGTTTTATGCATTTTCTTGGACTAACCTATTAACAAGATGCCACAGTGTCAGTTCCCTGTTTTCTGTTGTTTTTTGTTTCAGAAAACCACTTAAGGAAATATTCTCGGAATTGGATGATTTTTATGCCGAAGTCCCTATTTTTCCCGACATGTTCCAGAAGTCCGAAGAGGAAACGAAGAAGGGTACCGAGGCGCCGTCATCAGGTGGGGGCGCGGCTCCCCCCGCTGCCGCGCCAGCACCTGAGGACGTGGCCTCGGGCCTCCACCGCCTTCGCCCTTTCGCCTACAAATACCCCCCGACAATACAAGACCTGAGAACCAAACACTTTTCCACAAAACCTAACAGAGCCGCCGCCGTCGTCAACCCTAGTTTGGGAGGGTTCAGAAGCTCCTCCCTGCACCCTGCCGGAGAGGGGGATCATTACCGGAGGGCTCTACATCACCATGCCCGCCTCCGGACTGATGCGTGAGTAGTTCATCCTTGGACTACGGGTCCATAGCAATAGCTAGTGGTTGTCTTCTCCTATTGTGCCATCATGTTTAGATCTTGTGAGCTGCCTATCATGATCAAGATCATCTTTATGTAATGCTACATGTTGTCTTTGTTGGGATCCGATGGATATTGAATATTATGTCATTTGCTTCATAATATATCATGTTGTGTGTTGTTTATGATCTTGCATGCTCTCCGTTGCTAGTAGATGCTCTGGCTGTCGGCACACTGGAATCCAGGGTGTGCGGGGCCAACTCTCCACAGCCCTCGCACGCGACGGTACCGAAGAATGACTAAGGACCAAGCCAAACACCGGGAGAGACTCTCGAGGGGAGAAGTCCTCGAGAGGGCTTGAAGGGCAGCGAAGGCCTGAAGAGGCTCCCCCCGTGACTGACCCTCTACAAGGCTCTCTCCCTTGGAGAGGAGTCAACGCAAATCCCTCCACAAGGCCGCTCAGGCTTTGTAGAGATACTTCGCTGTGAAGTAACCGCCGCAGAGCGCACTTGGCCTCTGCCGCGGCCGCAGAGTGACGCGCGCGCCTGCGCGCGGTGACGACGATGCCGCAGTTGCCATTCTGGTGATTAAAGGGGTCAACAAAGCTGTGCCCCCCGCACCGGACTACGAAGCTTTCCCCTTTGGTGATAAAGCAGATGGCCGGCGCTACGCTCCAACGACGATGTCACCGTGGGCGCCCCCACGATCTCTACGGCACCAGCTGGTCGTCCTGCGCGGACGGTGGTCTTCCTGTCTCAAGGGCAGGCTTTACGACCATGGACCGAGTCCATGGACAACCCAGCTGCGGTGCACCCCGCCCCTCCATTTCGTCGCCATGTAGGGACCCTTCCACCGCGCAGGACACAGGGATGAGGCCCGGGGCGCCTATAAAAGGAGAGGGAGCACCTCCGTAGCAGGGGATCAATCGAGCCCCGGATGCCCGGATCCCCGATTCGCATCGATCGGACCTTTGGCACTCTACCATAGCGTAGCCTAGACGAACACACTCGAGGAGGAAGAAGACCTTAGTGTTCCCTCCTTGAGCTCCACACTGCCATAAGAGAGCCCTCGGCAAGCTCATTGTACTGTACCCTCTGCAGCGCAATACAGACAAGCAGGAGTAGCGGTGTTACCTCCTTCCGAGGGCCGTGAACCTGGGTACGGGCTGGTGTCTGTCTCTGTCGTGATGTCCGTCCTCAGGATCGACGAGCACCTTCGCCGTGCCGGTTGAGGGTTGTTTGACCAACGCGTTCAACCCCCATCGAACAACTCTTCAAAGTGTGATCACCCCTGTATTGTGGGAGTCACTCTCCAACATTTCGCGCGCCAGGTAGACGCTGAGGCGCGTATTCAACCTTCGACCAGCCTCCGCGCCATGATGGATACTCGCACGACACGCGCCAACAGGCGCACAGCTGACATGGCTGATACTGAGCCCGGCGCCGCCACCACTCGCGGCCGCCGCGGCCGCCCTCGCGAGAGCCGCACGGCGGAGCGCGCCAACACCGGCCCGCACGTGGAGGAGACCGAGAGCGAGGATCGCCGCGACGGCGACCGCCGCGATGACGAGGACATCTACCCCGAGCACCACAAGGACGCTGAGTCCTCGCATCCGTCTCAGCGCCAAAGCGCGTCATCTCAGGGACGTCCAGAGGCCAGTCACACACTGCGCTGCTCATGGCATAGGAGCTTCTCTGCTACTGGCCCAATCCGGAGGCCCACGACCACTGGCTCGACCGCCTCCACCACCTCGTCGACATCGCGACGACGCGCCCCGCTCCGTCGCGCTCGCTGGTTCACCACTCTGGCTGTGCAGGAACGGCCGCGCCGGGTGCGCCTCTGCCACCACCGGCGGTTGCGACGCAGAGGGCTGCCTCTCATGCGTCCTCGCCGCGCGACTGCCAAATCGTGCAGCGCACCGCGCCTGACGCGCGGGTGGGGATGGAGCGCCAGAGGGACCTCCAGAACTGCCTCGTCGAGGAAATCGGCCAGGCGGAGCAGCAGAACCGCAGGGCTCTCCAGGGCGGAGCCGCCACGTACGCCACCAGCTGCATGGCCTTCACCCGCGCTCTGCGCCACGTGGTCTGGCCAGAGAAGTTCAGGCCTGCCCTTCCCAAGGGCTACGACGGGTCAAGCAACCCCATCGAGTTCCTGCAGCTCTACACCACCTCTATCCAAGCTGCAGGAGGGGACGACAAGGTCATGGCCAACTGGTTCTCCCACGCGCTTAGGGAGTCCGCGCTGGCTCCTCAACCTGCCCGAAGATTCCATCGGCTGGCCAACTGGTTCTCCCACGCGCTTAGGGAGTCCGCGCTGTCATGGCTCCTCAACCTGCCTGAAGATTCCATCGGCTCGTGGGTGGAACTCTGCAGGCAGTTCGTCGCCAACTTCCAGGGTACATATGAGTGCGCGCTCACCCACAATGACCTGCGCGCTGTGGTGCAGAAGAAGGATGAGACCCTCCGCAAGTACATCCAGCGCTTTAGCCGAGTGCGCAACAAGATCCTGAACATTCCCGACACACAAGTCATTGCCGCCTTCAGAGAGGGCGTCACAAACCGCAGGATGCTCGAGAAGCTGGGCATTTACGACAAGCTCACCTCTGTGGTAAAGCTGTTCGACCTCGCTGACAAGTGCGCCAAGGCTGAAGAGGGACTCCTCTTCGTCAAGATGAGCCAGCGGGTAGACGACCAGGCCGAGGGATCCAAGAGTCACAAGAAGCGGGAAGAAACCAAGCGCAAGACCACCGCTGTCCTAGCGGCTGAGCCAGATGCCAAGTACGCCCGCAGAGACTCCCCTGAGCCTGGCGACAAAAAGGAGGACAACCGTCCGTTCTGCGTCTACCACAACAGGCGCGGCCACGCTACAGAGAACTGCTTCGATCTCAAGAGGCTGAGCAGAGAGCGCGAGCAAGAAGAGGGCAGCGGAAGCCGCGGCAGAGGCCGCAGCTACCGCAGAGGCGGAGGCAAGGGCAGCTACCAGAAGCCGCCGGGCACTCAAGCCAACGCCGTCGAGAAGAACAATAACCTCCCCGACGAGGAAGATGGAGGCTACCAGGCCCAAGGGGGCTATGGCCTGCATCCTCGGCGGAACTCAGGCGCCCAAGTGTAACAACCAGTTCAAGCAGTTCGCCCGCGAGCTCAACGCACACTCCCAAGCGTCGAGACCTCCAGGCCCCTCAAGTGGTCTCAGTACACCATCGCTTTCGACGCCAAGGACCACCCCAAGTCGACCAAGGCTATTGGAACCCTCCCCCTGGTCTGCTCCCCCACCATCAACAACATTGTCATCTCCAAGACGCTCATTGATGGGGGTGCTGGCCTGAACGTCATCTCTGTCGAGACCTTCGAGACGCTTCAAGTGCCTTACGAGTGGCTCATGCCCTCCAGGCCATTCACAGGGGTCACCAGTGGTTTGATCGCACCTCTAGGGCAGGTCCGGCTAGCCGTCACCTTCGGCACACAGAAGAACTACCACACTGAGCTGATCGACTTCGACGTCGCGCACATTGGCCTGCTGTATAACGCCATCCTCGGTTACCCCGCCCTCGTGAAGTTCATGGCCGTCACGCATCACGCCTACAACATGGTCAAGATCCCCGGCAGCGCTGGCACTATCACCATCCATGGTCATATCCTGGATGCCACGCGCGGTGTCGAGAGCGCCTACAAGGCAGCCGCCATGGCATTCCCGGCTGACGAGGACATGTAGCCTCTCGAGAGGCCCAAGAAGAAGAAACAAATGTTCTCTCAAGAGCAAGCTTCCACGAAGAAGGTGTCGCTGAGAACCAGTGGCTCGGGGGCTGAGGGCTCCGGGGCTAGCGTCACCATAGGCGCTACCTTGCCTCCCAAATAGGAAAGCGCGCTCGTCGCCTTCCTTCGGGCAAACTCTGACATGTTCTCATGGAATCCGTCAAATATGTCCGGCGTACCAAGGGAGGTGATCGAGCACCACTTAGCCGTGTGTCCAGACGCACGCCCCGTCAAGCAAAAAGCGCGGAAGCAAGCCCCCGAGAAGCAAGCATTCATCGTCAAGGAAGTAGAAAAGTTACAAGCGACAAATGTCGTACGCGAAGTCGCGCACCCCACTTGGCTCTCCAACGGCGTGGTTGTCCCTAAACCCGCTGGAGGAGGCCGACTCTGCATCGACTACACAGACGTCAATAAGGCCTGCCCCAAGGACCCATACCACATGCCAAGGATAGACCAGATCGTGGACTCCACCGCCGGCTGCAACCTCCTTTGTTTTCTGGACGCCTTCTCTGGTTATCACCAGATCAAAATGGCTAAAGAGGACGAGGAGAAAACAGCATTCCTCACCCCCTGTGGTGTGTATTGCTACATTTGCATGCCTTTCGGCCTGAAGAATGCCGCCGCCACTTTCCGGAGGCTCATGAGGATAGCCTTGGGGGCGCAGATGGGCAGAAACGCAGAAGCTTATGTCGACGACATTGTGGTCAAGTATCGTGAGGGAGACAGTCTCTTGAAGGATCTTGAGGAAACCTTCGCCAGCCTGCGCAAGGTGAACATCAAGCTGAACCCCGCCAAGTGCGTCTTCGGGGTACCTTCAGGCAAACTCTCAGATTCCTCATGTCTCACCGCGGCATAGAAGCAAACCCTAACAATATCAAGGCCATAGAAGGAATGCAGCCTCCTCGCCGGCTCAAGGACATGCATCGCTTAGCAGGCTGTATGGCCAGCCTAGGCCGTTTCATCTCCAAATTCGGCGAGAGAGCTCTGCCATTCTTCAAGATCATGAAGAAGTCCGGCACATTCAGGTGGACCCCTGAAGCAGACAAAGCTTTTGAAGACTTAAAGAGGTATTTGGCCAGCCCACCAGTCATGGTAGCCCACAGGACAGGCGAACATCCGAAGCTGTACCTATCAGCCACTCCTCAGACCGCAAGCGCCGTCCTGGTGGCCGAAAGGGAAGAGCCAGTCCTCCCCAAGAAAAGCCCTGCCACTCCAAGTCCAACGCTGCCCGACAAAGATCTCGGCAAAGGAGCAGTCTCCACAGACCCACCGCTAGGCCCACTGCCTCAAGTCGAGTCTGCTCCGAACACCCTTGCCGAGACCCCTCCACAGGCGGATCTCGACAAGGGCCCTGAAGAGCCTCCGCAGAGAGCCGACGCTACACCTCCATCGACAACCCTTGTCGAGCACCCCGTCTACTTTGTCAGTACAGTACTGCGGGACGCTCGGGAACGGTACCCAATGTAGCAGAAGCTCCTCATCTCGCTCCTCATCGCCTCCAGGAAGCTGCGACACTACTTCCAGGGCCACCCCATCACGGTGGTCACTTCCTTCCCCCTGGAGCAGATCCTGCGCAACCCCAACGCCACAGATCGTGTCGCGGGATGGAACATCGAGCTGCAGCCATTCAATTTGCGCTTTGACACCACAAGAGTCATAAAGGGAAGAGCGCTGGCAGACTTCGTCGCCGAATGGACTGACCCAAGTGAAGGGAATATGCCCTAGAGGCACTTAATAAACATAGTTTATTGGTTATATTCCAATTGTTCATTATATGTTTTATACCATGCTATAACTGTATTAAGCGGAAACATAAATACACGTGTGGTAGATAAACAACCAGGTCCCTAGTTGCCTCTGCTAAGACTAGTTTCATTGCGCGATTGATGATCGAGGTTTCCCGATCATGAGACATGGCGTCTGTCGGCAATGGAGTCATATCGTTAGGTGGAACGATGTGATGGACTTACCCATAATTTGTAGGACGTAGTCATTACGCCTTTGACCGTGAGACCAACTCTTATTGTTATTCCTGGAAGATACTTTGATCGCACCAAACGTCATATCTTATAAAGTGTGACAATAACGGTGATACTTTTGGGTATCCGAAAGCGGTAGTTGAGACGAGGGGTCAAGAGCGGGATTTGTCAGTCCATATAGCCGGATGGATACTCTAGGGCCCACTCGGTGAGATTATGTCAAATGAGTTTGCAAACATGTGACTAGGTCACCAGCTGACATAAGATCATAGACGAGTAGAAGATAGTGTTGTCGGTAACGAGATCATGCTAGGTATGGAGATATATATGAACGATGCTCGGACACGCTAAGTATCGCTATGACAAAAGGTTTAAGACTAGACATCCAGGTTTGATAGATGAAAGTCATTCGTTATATCACAGGGGTTAATTCATGGGGTCCAGGCCTACGAGTTAATCATTGATCGGAGAGGAGTTTCGATCATGTCTGTTATTATATCGAACCGCTAGGGTAACACACTTAAGGGGTTTCGACAAGACAACCGGAAAGGAAAGAGATCACCGGGAATGTCCCGGGAATGGTCCGATGGAGATCGGGCAGCGACGAAATAGTTTTTGGAGATAGAATAAATTATATATAATATGTTTGATATTAATTAGTGTAATTAATGTTTAAATATGATTTTATATATTTATTTTCGAATTTTTAAAGGCTGATTTCCCTAAATGGGCCTTCTGGTGGAAAGAAGACCCATGAGGGGGGGAAGTCCCCCCAGGGCTTCGGATTGGATGGGGGCTGGCCTAGGTGGGCCATATGGGGCCCACCTAGGGCTGGCGCACCAGCCTTGGTCGAACCAGGCATGTGGGATAGTCCCACATTGCCTTGCTGGCAAGGTTGGCTCCCCCCGGGAGCCTTTATATAGAGGGGCACCCCTGGCCTTTTAATTCATCCAATTAATTCTCTTTCTCTCCTCGATAACGTGATTCCCTTTGTCGGAGTTGCGCCGAGTTGAGAGGGGATCTCTCCACCATAGCCCGCTACCGCGCTGCTGGTGTTCCGGTCCAAGTCTTCCGCTGCTCGTCCTGGAGTGGAGCTTCGGAGGCCATCGTCTCCACCGTATGTGTGTAACACCCTGCGAGGTGCTGCGCTAGCAGTACTCGGAGGCCTACTTCCTCCAGCCGACCTCGAGGTCATCTTCATCGTCTTCGTCGCGCCGACTTCTTCGCGACCTAGAGGTCTGCTACGTCGTCTTCGTCGTCAACGCTTGTGTGGGAGCGTAATCCCCGCTTTTCGGTCTACAAGGGTATGTATTCCGATATCCACCGTACTTCTATATCTGCATAGTGTAGATCTTGGCTAGTTTAAGGATATCGTTGGTAGGAAAATTTTTGTTTTCTGCATGCGACCCCCTTCAGTGGTATCAGAGCCGATCTATCATAGATATAGTTGTACGCTGTTAGAACACGTGTTCTGCACAGGGGCACCGTTCCTGTTATTTGCTACCCTCTAGCGTGCACTTGTGATTCCAGCGGCATCGAGTTGATGAAGCGGCCCGGACCGACTTTACGCGTACGCTTACGCGAGACTGGTTCCACTACTGACATACGGCTTGTACCGTATCTGTGGCTGGCGGGTGTCAATTTCTCTCTCTTCAGTTGGTCTTGCATTTTCAATGGAGGGCCCGAAAGGGATGCTTAAACATGTATTGGATCGTTGTTGTGGTCATAAGGTTCGTAGGTATGAAGTGGTTCTATTTACGACAGCCCCAAGCCACGTAAAATATGCAAAAGATAAAGTAGAAGCGTCTAACTTTATTTTGCAGGGGCAATGTGATATGGTCAAGGTAGGTTTATTAAATTGTTTATGAACTGTGGGCGCCAAGAAGACCATGGCGCAATGGACTATATCACATCGCATTACATTTGATGTTTTGTGTGCATCTTATATTGTGTGATTATATATATTAGTATATATATTAGTTACGTGGCGGTAGTTATATATAAGATGATCCCTTCAAAATACCACTAGTGTTCTTCCTCCAACGAGCACCACCAAGAAAGTTCTACGTTATGAGGCAGGCCGTGATGATCGGGTGTCAGACATATCGTCGTTCGCATACAGTGGGTGTAAGCCATGTTGCACAAGCGTTACGTGGAGGTTATTGTGGCGAGCCTAGCATATGCAGATATGGCCTCGGAACATGGAGGCCGAAAGGTCGAGCATGAGTCACAGAGTTGTTGTGATTGACAATTGTCTACCCTTGAAGTTGTGTTGCCGGCTCTGACGATGAGGGGTTGCGCAATGGATGAGGGTCGTGTAATCGCTTAAACGACCAGGAGGGATGTTCGTTTGCGTGGGAGTTCGGATAGTTATTTTCTAAAATACTAGAACTCAAAATATAATGAACAAAGTCTGTTTTGCAAACCTTTGTAGATATTAACCATTGTAATAGCATCTTTTAAAATTAGGCGCATTCCTGCGATTGAGAAACTTCAAAGGTTGGGTCCAAACTTCATAGTTTTATACTTTAGCTTGAGGATACTACTTGTTTAAACCGTTAGCTCTTTGTGATACAATACCCGCTAGGAGATAAACCCGGAGATTCCGCTAACAAAAGATAATTTGGATTATCAGGTTTTGTGCGGATGATATCATCATAGTCCAGTGTATGATGTGATCTCTGCCATAGAGAACAACCGGTGGGTACGAGTTATTAGATCGCGAACATATGAGATGGTCGCTAAACTCGGGGTACCCCTAAAGTTGGGTTGATGAAGTTTATCAGTACGTTGACTGATTGTCTTCTCAACCAAGATGGAAGAGAATACACACATTGAAGGAGCACGTGGCAGTCATACTTGATAACATTGGTTATACTTGATGACATATGGTCATACTTGATGAACATTGAGACGCCTCGCTCAGCTCGATCACTGGATGACAGACGTCATTGCCAAGTGCAAATGCTATGTCATAGACTATGTCATGCAAGGGAAATCGTTCACCTTCATGGTTCTTGATTACGTTGGAAGTATCAGGAAGATGAAACAGATCGCCGGAAGTCATCAATGATGATGGTGTATATATGATATACATGTTATGAATGTTTTAGCTAAGCAAGTACTCGCAGTAGTGACTAAGTTTTGATACTAGTCATGTTTTATGAAAACCAGGTTTACTGCTTGAGTGGCTTGCGTGTTGATAATGGCAGACAAATTGTTGTGATGGCCATAGACACTCTCCCTCTAGATCTACCATTTGAATAAATTCTTTATGATCACCTGTTAGTATGATCGTTATAAGTGTGTCTCCTCTAGCGAGACAATTGTTCATATATATTAGTGACAAATTCGTTGTCCTATATTTATGAAGTAATGATCATATGTCAATTTGAATTTAGATGGCAGAAGCTCCCACATTCATAATATTAATGCCAAAGGAAATAAACTTAATAGAGACACCACATTTGTGTGGCACTGCCGTTTAATTCATGTTCTTGTTATAGTCAATGAATTAACTCCATATCGGATGGATCTACAAGTCCTTAGATTTGATCTTTTGACACTTGCAAAATAACGAAGACACCGTTTTCGGAAAACGGGCATATAACTCATTGATAGTCATGCATATAGATGTATGTGGTTCAATGAAGTAATTGACGGGTAGTGGAGATCTTTATTTCGTAAACTTCACTGAACGTTTTGAGTATAACTTGTTGAGAATCATGCATATGGGTGTATGTGAATCAATGAAGTACTTTAACGTAAAGTGGAAGTGTTTATTTCATAGACTTCATGAATATTCCGAGTAGATATATGGATATCCACTCAGGGAATGTTAGTCTGGAAATTTTGATTCGATCAAACAACTTCAGAATGAAGTAGGAAATAAATTTAACAAGAAAATCTAATTCCCGCGATACAGATCGAGGAAATAAAGATTTGAGTTATAATGTTGGCACGTCATTGGAAGAATTGTGAAAAGAGTTCCACAAATTACGTCGCATGGAATATCATAGTGTTATGGTATGTTAGGACGTCGTAATCGCACCCTATCGGATAGTGTGTGGTAAATAAATCTCTTACCGAATTATCGTGATCATTAGAGTCATATGGTAGAAACGTAAACATTCACGTTAGATAATAGGGAAACCATTTAAATCCATGGAGACAATACCATATGAGTAATGGCGTGGCTTTTAGCCTGGATTGTCGTTTCAGCAATTTAGTGTTTCGATGTGATCAAACCTAAAATGGATTAATCTTTGTAGTGTACCGTACCTAAAGAGTTAGTGGGTACATGTCTCACGACATAGGCAAAATCGTCGCCGGGATATACCTTGCGAAAGAAATAGTTTCTTGTCCAAGGATATAAGTGAGAAAGAAAGTAGAGCAAGACAAAATTGATGAACTTTCTCTCCAGACATCAGAGTGGCGAAACCGAAAGTGTTTTCGGTGTCATGCTCCATAGCTTGAAAGAAGCTAATGATACAGGATCATGATGTTCTGAGCTCATTCTAAGAACGTAGGCGTACGAGGTTGTGTTTCACACTGTGTGTTACGACAATCTTGTTATGAAGGTCATGTTAATGGAATATGACAGACCTACGAACTACGAAGAAGAGATGGTAGACCTAAGTCCGAGAAATGGCTATGAGTCATATATGATCCGAAATAAATCCATGTAGGATTACCAGGTATTGACTTGGGAGATCTTCTTGATGGCATCAAGGATGTTAGCAGAATATGGAATTTTATGAGAGAGTAGACACTGATAAGGATCGATTTGTCGTGAAACAGTTCCGACAGATTCAAAAGTTGACCACAATGAGATTTTGTCTCAAGTGGCGAAGCCTAAATCTATTCTGGGTCGTTTAGCAATGACTATAATTTCGAATGAGAAATTTATAGAAGGATAAGGAAACCATGTTTCTTAATAGTGTCATTAAGAAAGAGTTGTAATCAGTACAATAATGGTTTGGTGATCCTGAGGATGCTAAACATGTATGCAAACTTCAGTTGTCCATTCATGGGCTGAAGCAAGCATATCGGAGCTGGAATCTTCACTTTGATGATGTGATCACAGGATTTTGGAGTTGTCCAAAATAGTTGAAGAGACTTGCATTTGCAAAGAAGTGAGTGGGAGCAAAGTAGCTTTTCTTGATCTTATATGCGAAAGGCATATTTGAGTGGGAGCTGAGTAGCTTTCCTTGATCTTATATGCGGAAGGCATATTTGAGTGGGAGCTAGGTGTCATTCATGATTTTGTATGTGACGACATATTGAATGACACAAATCCTCTAGTAGAGCGTAAAGGATTATTTAAGTGATTAAATTTTCTATGAAAGAAGTTAGGAGTAGTAGGCATCCAATCTATAATTGTATAGATCGTAAGGGGCTTAATAACATTAGGTCGGAATATTTCCTAAGTTAAGAATCTGAAGTGTTTCAGAATAGAACAAGCGAAGAAGATTGTTCTTGCTTGTATGACTGGGTAAAATATTAAGTTTATCTTGGCATTTTCAGTGATAGAAAATGATGTTCGACATTCTCTATGTATCATACATAGATTCTATAAGACTGAAAGCTTGACTTGGTGTGACCCAAGTTCTTGGTTGAATAACAAGTTCTAGAGTGATCCTTGTGTGGATCAATGAACAAACGTTAAGTATATTTTTCAGTGTCTATGAGAACTGAAGATATGTTTTCTGGTAAAGGGAAAGAGTGAAAGACAACTTGCCGTAAATAGGTTACGATGATGCAAGTTATTACACTGGCCCATACAACTAGAAATCTCATATAGGAGATGTCCTTTATTTTTAAAAAAGACATGGTTAGTTTGCGAAGTCACATATGAATGCACTGTTGCATAATCTACATAGGTATAGAAATATATGCCAACTTCAGAAGTTGCAAGTGTGATTGGACTAAGCAGTTTTCCGAGCGTATGTGGTCCCCTGAATAGATCTCTTAGACTTTTAAGGCCCATGCTACGCGAATGTTCGAGTCTCACTCCATCCACTAGGATATATTTCACCGTCATCGTAAGATACAGGATGATGTCAAACTAGGTGACATAGAAGTGTTGCAAAGCACATATAGGTCTCAATGTGTGAGATCTGTTGACTGTATTCCTCTTCCACGAGACAAGCATGCACCAAGATGCTATGGGTGTTGAGCTTTTACCAAGTTGTAAACTAGATTAAGTGTTACTCTAGTGCAAGTGGGAGACTGAAGGGAATATGCCCTAGAGGCACTTAATAAACATAGTTTATTGGTTATATTCCAATTGTTCATTATATGTTTTATACCATGCTATAACTGTATTAAGCGGAAACATTAATACACGTGTGGTAGATAAACAACCAGGTCCCTAGTTGCCTCTGCTAAGACTAGTTTCATTGCGCGATTGATGATCGAGGTTTCCCGATCATGAGACATGGCGTCTGTCGGCAATGGAGTCATATCGTTAGGTGGAACGATGTCATGGACTTACCCATAATTTGTAGGACGTAGTCATTACGCCTTTGACCGTGAGACCAACTCTTATTGTTATTCCTGGAAGATACTTTGATCGCACCAAACATCATATCTTATAAAGTGTGACAATAACGGTGATACTTTTGGGTATCCGAAAGGGGTAGTAGAGACGAGGGGTCAAGAGCGGGATTTGTCAGTCCGTATAGCCAGATGGATACTCTAGGGCCCACTCGGTGAGATTATGTCAAATGAGTTTGCAAACATGTGACTAGGTCACCAGCTGACATAAGATCATAGATGAGTAGAAGATAGTGTTGTCGGTAACGAGATCATGCTAGGTATGGAGATATATATGAACGATGCTCGGACACGCTAAGTATCGCTATGACAAAAGGTTTAAGACTAGACGTCCTGGTTTGATAGATGAAAGTCATTCGTTATATCACAGGGGTTAATTCATGGGGTCCAGGCCTACGAGTTAATCATTGATCGGAGAGGAGTCTCGATCATGTCTGTTATTATATCGAACCGCTAGGGTAACACACTTAAGGGGTTTCGACAAGACAACCGGAAAGGAAAGAGATCACCGGGAACGTCCCGGGAATGGTCCGATGGAGATCGGGCAGCGACAAAATAGTTTTCGGAGCTAGAATAAATTATATATAATATGTTTGATATTAATTAGTGTAATTAATGTTTAAATATTTCCCTAAATGGGCATTCTGGTGGAAAGAAGGCCCATGAGGGGGGGGGGGGGAAGTGAAGGGAAATACTTTTATTATATATTTAGACATTAATTACACTAATTAATATCAAACATATTATATATAATTTATTCTTGCTCCGAAAACTATTTCGTCGCTGCCCGATCTCCATCGGACCATTCCTGGGACGTTCCCGATGATCTCTTTCCTTTCCGGTTATCTTGTCGAAACCCCTTAAGTGTGTTACCCTAGCGGTTCGATATAATAACATACATGATCGAGACTCCTCTCCGATTAATGATTAACTCGTAGGCCTGGACCCCATGAATTAACCTCTGTGATATAACGAATGACTTTCATCTATCAAATCTGGACGTCTAGTCTTAAACCTTTTGTCATAGCGATACTTAGTGTGTCCGAGCATCGTTCATAGATATCTCCATACCTAGCATGATCTCGTTACCGACAACACTATCTTCTACTCGTCTATGATATTATGTCAGCTGGTGACCTAGTCACATGTTTGCAAACTCATTTGACATAATCTCACCGAGTGGGCCCTAGAGTATCTATCCGGCTATACGGACTGACAAATCCCGCTCTTGACCCCTCGTCTCAACTACCCCTTTCCGATACCCAAAAGTATCACCGTTATTGTCACACTTTATAAGATATGACGTTTGGTGCGATCAAAGTATCTTCCAGGAATAACAATAAGAGTTGGTCTCACGGTCAAAGGCGTAATGACCACGTCCTACAAATTATGGGTAAGTCCATCACATCGTTCCACCTAACGATATGACTCCATTGCCGACAGACGCCATGTCTCATGATCGGGAAACCTCGATCATCAATCGCGCAATGAAACTAGTCTTAGCAGAGGCAACAAGGGACCTGGTTGTTTATCTACCACATGTGTATTAATGTTTCCGCTTAATACAGTTATAGCATGGTGTAAAACATATAATGAACAATTGGAATATAACCAATAAACTATGTTTATTAAGTGCCTCTAGGACATATTCCCTTCAGAAAGTCCCCCCAGGGCTTCGGATTGGATGGGGGCCGGCCTAGGTGGGCCAAATGGGGCCCACCTAGGGCCGGCGCACCAGCCTTGGCCGAACCAGGCATGTGGGATAGTCCCACATTACCTGGCTGGCAAGGTTGGCTCCCCCCGGGAGCCTTTATATAGAGGGGCACCCCTGGCCTTTTAATTCATCAATTAATTCTCTTTCTCTCCTCGATAACGTGATTCCCTTTGTCGGAGTTGCACCGAGTTGAGAGGGGATCTCTCCACCATAGCCCGCTGCCACGCTGCTGGTGTTCCGGTCCAAGTCTTCCGCTGCTCGTCCTGGACTGGAGCTTCGGAGGTCGTTGTCTCCACCGTATGTGTGTAACACCCTACGAGGTGCTGAGCTAGCGGTACTCGGAGGCCTACTTCCTCCACCCGACCTCGAGGTCATCTTCATCGTCTTCGTCGTGCCGAGTTCTTCGCGACCTAGAGGTCGGCTACGTCGTCTTCGTCGTCAACGCTTGTGCGGGAGCGTAATCCCCGCTTTTCGGTCTATAAGGGTATGTATTTCGATATCCGCCGTACTTCTATATCTGCATAGTGTAGATCTTGGCTAGTTTAAGGATATCGTTGGTAGGAAATTTTTTGTTTTCTGCATGCGATCCCCTTCACCAAGTCCTGAAGAGCCTCGGGGAGAAGAGGCCGAGCTCTCTGGATACACGATGCCTAGCCACTGGACCATGCACTTTGATGGAGCCTTCGCCTGCCGCAATGGCGGGGCAGGCGTCGTCTTGACCTCACCCCAAGGCGACAAACTCTACTACGCTTTCCAGCTATGCTTCACAATTGACAAGATCTCCAAGAACATCGCTGAATACGAGGGCCTTCTTGCCGGCTTAAGGGCCGCCATCGCTCTAGGCATCGAGCACTTACTCGTCAAAGGCGACTCCCAGTTGCTTGTCAACTTCTCCAACGAAAGCTACACGCCTAAGGACGACCACATGACCGCATACCTTGAAGAGGTCTGCAAGCTCGAGAAGCACTTCAGAGGCATGGAGCTCATGCACATCCCGATGAAAGAGAACCAGGAGGCCGACGACATCGCCAAGCGAGCCTCGCGAAGACAAGCCCAGCAGGCAGGCGCCTTCGAAGAAAGGCTCACCAAGGCATCCATAAAGCAGCCTCAAGAAGCTACAATTGCAAGCACATACGAAGTACTCCCACCACCTTCTGAAGCTGGGGCACCCGATTGTGGTCCTCACACAGGGGAGCATCTGTTGCTGATAGCGGCACATCAAGACACAGGCTGGATTGATGAGCTCAAAGACTACCTGATGAAAGGGGTCTGTAAGAGATATGCCCTAGAGGCAATTAATAAAGTGTTTTATTTATCATATCTCATTTGTTCATAATACGTTTTTGTGTCATGCTATAACTGTATTAAGCGGAAACAATAATACACGTGTGATACCTAAAACAACCAGGTCCCCAGCAACCTCTGTTTGACTGGTTCATTGTGCAATCGATGATCGAGGTTTTCCGATCATGTGACATAGCGTCTATTTGACAATGAAGTCATATCGTTGGGAGAACGATGTGATGGACATACTCAATATTTATAGGACGTAGTCAGTACGCCTTCGACCGTGAGACCTAGTCTTATTGCTATTCCTGGAAGACACTTTGATTGCATCCAACGTCATATCTTACATAGTGTGACAATAAAGATGTCCCTCTCGGGTGTCGGATAGGAGTATGTTGAGACGGGGGCTCAAGAGCGGGATTTGCCAATCCCATAGCAGGATAGATACTCTAGGGCCCACTCGGTGAGATTACGTCAAATGAGCTTGCAAGCGTGTGACTGGGTCACCAGGACATAAGATCATGGACGAGTAGAAGTTAGCGGTGTCGATAACGAGATCTAGCTAGGTATGGGGATATCTATGAACGAGTCTCGGACACTCTAAGTATCGCATGGCAAATGGTTTAAGACTTAGACGTCCAGGTTCGATAAGGAAAAGTATTCGTTATCTCGCAGGGATTAATTCAGGGTATCCAAGGTCCACGAATTAGTCATTGATCGGAGAAGAGTCTCGATCATGTCTGGAGAGGTAATCGAACCGCTAGGGTAGCACGCTTAAGGGGAGTCGACATTTTACCGGAAGAGAAAAATAGGAAAATAGAGACAGGGAACGTCCCGGGAAAGTTCCGATGGAGATCGGGCAGCGACGAAATAGTTTTCGGAGCCAGAACAAACTATGTAATATGTATTTAATATTAATTAGTGTAATTAATACTTAAATATATTTTATTTAAATTTTTTCTGAATTTTTAAAGGCAAAAATCCCTTAATGGGCCTCTTTGGGCAAAGAGGCCCATGAGGGGGGAAGTCCCCCCCATGAGGGAGGGGGGAGTTCGACCGGCCTAGGTGGGCTCCTTTTGGCCCACCTAGGGCCGGCGCATGGGGCATGGCCGGATGGGGCTGTGGGTTTAGTCCCACACCCCCAGCCTGGCAAGTTGGGCACCCCCTTTTCTCCTATATATATAGGAGCACCCCCTGGCCTTTGGAACACACAGTTTTCTCTCTCTCTCTCCGAGGATCACGTGATTCCCAAGTTTGGAGTTGCGCCTCGGAATTGTTTCTCCACCATACGCACACCGTCGTGCTGCTGGTCTCCCGGTCCCAGTCTTCCGTTGCTTCGTCCCTGGATCGGAGCCCGGAGTGCGTCGGCTTCACCGTACGTGTGTGACTCCCTGCGAGGCATCACACTTGTGGTGCTAGAGGTCTGCTTCCTCTACACGGCATCGCAGTCTTCGTCGGCTTCATCGACAACGCTTGTGCGGGAGCGTAATCCCCGCTTTCGGTCTTCAAGAGGTATGTGCGAAGACCCCCCTTCATATTACTATATCTGCATAGTATAGATTCTGGCTGTTTTTAGGTTATCGCTGTTAGGAAATTTTTTGTTTTCTGCATGCGATCCCTTTCAGGGTCCTCCCCGAAGAAGATGCGGAAGCAGAGCGAATCGCTCGACAGGCAAAATCCTGCTACATCCTCGAGGGAGACCTGTACCGCAAGCACCCAAATGGGATCGCGCTCAAATGCGTCCCTCCCGAAGAAGGCCGAATGCTGATCAAAGACATCCATAGCGGAGAGTGCGGCC
Organism: Poa annua; assembly: GCA_026929855.1. Lineage (NCBI taxonomy): Eukaryota > Viridiplantae > Streptophyta > Magnoliopsida > Poales > Poaceae > Poa > Poa annua. The sequence continues at coordinate 50,695,522 of CM049428.1, forward strand.
AGCACTTGTGCGCGCGCACCCTCGCAGGCAAGGTCTTCAGGAGCGGCTTCTACTGGCCGCAAGCGCTTCAAGATGCGGTCACCATCGTCCAAGCTTGCGACGCCTGCCAGTACCACGCCAAGCAAATCCATCAGCCGGCGTTGGGGCTCCAGACCATCCCGCTCTCCTAGCCGTTCGCGGTCTGGGGGCTGGACATTTTGGGCCCCTTCCCGAAATCGCAAGGGGGCTACTGTTTCCTCTTCGTGGCCGTCGACAAGTTCACCAAGTGGGCCGAGGTCGAACCGGCGCGCAGTATACCAGCCGGGGCAGCGGTGAAATTCATCAGGAGCCTGGTCTGCCGCTTCGGAGTGCCTAATCGCATCATCACCGACCATGGCTTGCACTTTACCAGCGGCATCTTCCGGTCTTACTGCGAAAAACTCGGCATCAAGCTCTGCTTCGCCTCGGTGGCTCATCCACAGAGCAATGGTCAAGCCGAGCGAGCAAATGCGGAAGTCCTCAAGGGCCTCAAGACCAGAAGCTTCAACATCCTCAAGGGCCACGGCAAGGGCTGAATCGACGAGCTCCCATCTGTGCTCTGGTCCATACGCACAACTCCCTCAAAGCCCACTGGTGAAACGCCGTTCGCCCTCGTCTATGGAGCCGAAGCAGTCCTCCCCACAGAAATCAAGCACGGATCCCCACGGGTCCTTGCCTTCAATGAGGACACCCAAGAGGATCTCCACAACGACGACCTGCTGCTTCTCGAGGGATTGCGTCGTCGTGCCGCCCTCAGAGCGGCAAAGTACCAGCAATACCAGCGACGCTAGCACAGCCGCCATGTGCGCTCGCCCACTCTGGAGGCAGGCGACCTCGTCCTCATACGAATCCTCTCCAGAGAAGGTCTCGACAAGCTCTCGGCTATGCGGCAAGGCCCCTACAGGGTCTCTCACATCGCCAGGCCTGGTGCTGTGCACCTCGAGACTAAAGACGGCATCCGCTTTTCGTTCCCAGTGGAACTATGCGCTGAGGCGCCGCTGTGTAATATTTTGGTAGTGAGTTTACATTTGCCTTTCCATGTGCGCTTATATTCTTCCCATACGCACCTCGCGAGCGGGGGCTGAGTACGGTGCCTGTGCCTCAAGAGCACCCCAACAGCACTGCAAAACCCAAGGGATCCGAGCTCTGGCTAAAGGGCATGCTCCCAAAAACACGCCACCTCTCCAAAGGACCTTGGTACTTACTCTCCTCGCGAGATACACATGAGGAAACCTATAAGCGCACATGAGTCCTTACTACCATGCACTAGCGTTTGGGTTCGCCTCTGTAACATCCGCAGTGAACAAGAGTTCCTCCAAGCTCGTGGAGGCAAAACTCGGCCCCTAGAGGAGAGCGCATCGCCAGGGAAAGCCTACGCAGAGAAAAAGCCTCGCAAAGCTAAGTTCAGCGCTCACGCCACGAGAATCTCTTCATCTCTCTCACGAGCACTCGTCGTCCCTCGAGCGATTCTTTTCCCTCACACTCCATGGACTGCTTGCACGTCAAAGGGGGGCCCTTGAGCATCGCGCCTCGAGGACTCTTACCTCTCTAAGCCTTAAACTCCCCTGGCCTTTCCGATTTATTGCTCAGGCATACCGCATCGGCAGAGTCATAGCGCAAGGAGAAGGTTCCTAGTGACGCAGAGCGAACAAAGACATGAAGTTGAAGCAAAAGGCCCTTTGAGGGGCACACGTGCGAACTTAATAGCATCTACTTAAAAATATATTACAGACTGTGGAGCAAAAGTCTCTAAGCCAAGTATTTTAACGGCGCTACAAGCGCATCATAATACAGGAGAGGATCAGGCAGAAGCTTCGTCACCCTCCTCCGCACGACCTCAGAGTCGGCGAGGATCTTGGCCTCAAGCTGGACAAGCTCGCGATGCTTGTCTGCCGGCGAGAACTCCACCACCTTCCGCTCCGCCCTGGCCGCGGCCAAGTCGTCCGCCACCGCCTGGCGCTCGGCCTGGAGGGGCTCCAAGATCTCCTCGGCGTCGCGCACGGCGCCCTCGCGGACCTCCTTGGAAAAGCGCAGTGCCTCCTCGCGCTCCGCCTGCAGAGCCAGATAGCTCTACCGGCGAACCTCCACAGCTGCGTGAAAGGCGGCCCAGGCCTCCGCAAGCTCGCCCTGCCGTCGGGCGATCTTCGCGTCCTCAAGGGCGAGGTGGGTCTCCAACCCGTCTAGGGACTCCTGCACCTGGCGGAAGGCGACGCCTCGACGTCCCCTGCTCCAGTCCCAGCCGCTGAGGGCCAGGTCTTGTGAAGCCCCACGCGGCGCGGAGGTCCCAACACCTGCGTCGAGCTTGAAGAAGGGGGCCTCTGCGCGGCGAGTTCTCTTCTTCAGCACCTGCGCTCTGTGCGCCGGTGTCGCCGCCCTCAAGCGACACCTCATCATGAGCTTCAGCGGCAGGAGAGGCCTGCCCCGTAGTCACTGTCTCTGCCTCCGCTGCAGAGCTTGGTGGGGGCGGCGGAGGATCTTCCCCCTCCATCTCGTCGGCCCTTGACCGGCTCTGGATTAGCGTCGTGTCCTCCTCGGCGTCCTGCTGCGTCGGAGGAGTGGCAGTGCGAGGCGGAGTAGGCGTCCTCTCCGCTTGCTCCTCAGGGCGCCTCCCCTCAGAGGCGGCGCAGTCGCCTCTGCCTGAGGCACACCCTTGGCAGGGCTGCGGTATCCTCCACCACAGGCCTCGAGGCCCCGTCCGCCGCGGCCTCTGGCACGGTCCCCTTAACCTCAGCGGCCTTGCGAAGCCTTCGATGCTTCGCAGGAACCAGGTCGCTGGCAAGGAGCAAGAATACCTGTCAGAAGAGAACGGGCAAGCAAAGATTGAGGAAGAGAAAACCAAGATCAAGATACTTACCCAGTTTTCTTGGCGCGGGTATCAACCCACGCCATGCCAGGCAAACGCCATAAAGGCGTGGTCCTGGCTCCAGACCCCACGGGAGGCGCCTCTGCTTTCCTCTTGAGGGGAGCGCCCATTGGCTCCCCAGCAGGCCTGTCATGGGCCGCCTTGGTCCGGGGCTCTCGTCGCCCCGCCAAAGAAATCGTGTCGTCGCAGACTCGCAACTGATCGACGCGTGTCTCTGGCCGGCCGGACACTTTGGGCCCACGACGCTTCGTCTGAGCCTGGTGGGCTTCGCCGTGCCCATCATGGACCCGGGGGCTACTGTTGACACAGTGGAATCCAGGGTGTGCGGGGCCCACTCTTCACAGCCCTCGCACGCGACGGTACCGAAGAATGACTAAGGACCAAGCCAAACACTGGGAGAGACTCTCGAGGGGAGAAGTCCTCGAGAGGGCTTGAAGGGCAGCGAAGGCCTGAAGAGGCTCCCCCCGCGACTGCCCCTCTACAAGGCTCTCTCCCTTGGAGAGGAGTCAACGCAAATCACTCCACAAGGCCGCTCAGGCCTTCTAGAGATACTTCACTGTGAAGCAACCGCCGCAGAGCGCACATGGCCTCTGCCGCGGCCGCAGAGTGATGCGCGCGCCTGCGCGCGGTGACGACAACGCCGCAGTTGCCATTATGGTGATTAAAGGGGTCAACAAAGCTGTGCCCCCCTGCACCGGACTACGAAGCTTTTCCCCTTTGGTGATAAAGCGGATGGCCGGCGCTACGCTCCAACGACGACGTCACCGTGGGCGCCCCCACGATCTCTGCGGCACCAGCTGGCCGTCCTGCGCGGACGGTGGTCTTCCTGCCTCAAGGGCAGGCTTTACGACCATGGACCGAGTCCATGGACAACCCAGCTGCGGTGCACCCCGCCCCTCCATTTCATCGCCATGTGGGGACCCTTCCACCGTGCAGGATGCAGGGATGAGGCCCGGGGCGCCTATAAAAGGAGAGGGAGCACCTCCGTAGCAGGGGATCGATCGAGCCCCGGACGCCCGGATCCCCGATTCGCATTGATTGGACCTTTGGCACTCTACCATAGCGTAGCCTAGCCGAACACACTCGAGGAGGAAGAAGACCTTAGTGTTCCCTCCTTGAGCTTCACACTGCCATAAGAGAGCCCTCGGCAAGCTCATTGTACTGTACCCTCTGCAGCGCAATATAGACAAGCAGGAGTAGCGGTGTTACCTCCTTCCGAGGGTCGTGAACATGGGTACGGGCTGGTGTCCTTCTCTGTCGTGATGTCCCTCCTCAGGATCGATGAGCACCGTCGCCGTGCCGGTTGAGGGTTGTTTGACCAACGCGTTCAGCCCCCCATCGAACAACTCTTCAGAGTGTGATCACCCCTGTATCATGGGAGTCACTCTCCGACACTGGCAAAGTAGATGCTTGTGACTCCAAGAGGGGGTATTTATGCTCGATAGTGGGTTCATGTCTCTATTTAATCTGGGGTAGTGACAGCAAGCTCTAAGATTGTAGATGTACTGTTGCTACTAGGGATAAAACAGTAGTACTTTGTCTAAGGATAATGTTATTACTTACATTACACACTTTGCCTAATGCAATAATCTGTTGCTTGCAACTTAATACTGAAAGGGGTGCGGACGCTAACCGGAAGGTGGATTATTAGATGCGGTTGGAATGGTCTATGTATATTGTTGTAATGTTCAAATGAATCTCACACTAGACATCGACATCATGACATTAGTATATGCGTCATTATGCAGCTCTTTATTTTGTCAATTGGCCAGCTGTAATTTGTTTACCCACATGTATGCTATTATTATTATTTATGGAGAGACACCACTAGTGAACTGTGGACCCCGGTCCTTTTCTTTAAACTGATAATACAACCAACTGCAAAATGTTACTTTCATTCTCTGCAAAAATCATCCTCCACACATACATTTAATCCTTTGTTACAGCAAGCCAGTGAGATTGACAACCTCACTGTTTCGTTGGGGCAAAGTAGTTTGATTGTGTTGTGCAGGTTCCACCTCCCCTTCGACGCATGTTTTCTGGCGCCATTGCTAGGGAGACCTTCAGACGTGTTCATCATATCCTACTGGTTCGATAACCTTGGTTTCATAACTGAGGTAAGACTTGCTGCTGCACTCATCATACCTTCCTCTTGGGGTTTCCCAACAACACCACCGTGTGCATCAAGCTGTTTTCTGGCGCCGTTGCCGGGGAGCGTAATCATCATCATCATCATCATCATCGACACCGCATCCATCTCCCACGCCAACTACGCGCCCGAAGCTTGACACACAGAGTCATCAAGCTGTTTTCTGGCGCCGTTGCCGGGGAGCTGAAGCACATCTGTAAGGGGAGTCTCTCACTTCCCAATCTCTTTACTTTGTTTTTGTCTTGCTTAGTTAGATTGTATTTCCTTGTTTAGTTTGTATTAAATATCAAAAACACAAAAAAAAATAGTTACTTTCATTTTATTTACTTTGCTATTATCTTGTTTGCTTCTTATTATCAAAAACACAAAAAAAAAATAGTTACTTGCATTGTTATTTTTATTTCGGTTTAGTCATTTATTATTTCGGTTTTTATTATTGTTATTTTTGGTTTGCTTTTAAATTTTGCTAAAATGACTACTGCTAAGAATACTAAGTTGTGTGACTTCACTAGCACCAACAATAATGATTTTATATGCACACCTATTGCTCCACCTGCTTCCAAAGCAGAATTCTTTGAAATTAAACCTGCTTTGTTAAATCTTGTCATGAAAGAGCAATTTTCTGGTGTTAGTTCTGATGATGCTGCTGCCCATCTAAATAAACTTTGTGAAATGCAAAAATATAAGGATATAGATGGTGACATTATAAAACTGAAATTATTTCCTTTCTCTTTGAGAGGAAGAGATAAAGAATGGTTACTTTCATTGCCTATAAATAGTATTGATTCTTGGATTAAATGCAAAGATGCTTTTATTGGAAAATACTATCCTCCTGCTAAGATCATTTCCCTAAGGAGTAGCATTATGAACTTGAAGCAATTTGATAATGAACATGTTGCTCAAGCTTGGGAAAGAATGTAATCTCTAGTTAAGAATTGCCCAACCCATGGACTGACTACTTGGATGATCATCCAAACCTTCTATGCAGGACTAAATTTTTCTTCAAGAAATTTATTGGATTCTGCTACTGGAGGTACTTTTATGTCCATCACTTTGGGGGCTGCAACAAAACTTCTGTACAATATGATGGTTAATTATTCTGAGTGGCATACTGAAAGGACTCCTCAAGGTAAGAAGGTAAATTCTGTTGAAGAAACCTCCTCTTTGAGTGAAAAGATTGATATGATCATGTCTATGCTTGTGAATGGTAAATCTCATATGGATCGTAATAATGTTCCCTTAGCTTCTTTAGTTGCACAAGAAGAGCAAGTTGATGTGAACTTCATTAAAAATAATAATTTCAACAACAATGCCTATAGGAATAATTATGGTAATAACAACTATAAGCCCTATCCTCCTAATAATGGTAATGTTTATGCTAATTCTTATGATAGAATGCCTAGTGAGGAAAGATTGTTAGAGGTTGAGAGAGATACTAAGAATTTCATGCAAATCCAATATGAGCAAAATAAAGTTTTCACTAAAACTATGGAGGAACAATCATCTATGTTAAGAAATATTAGTTATCAAATGGAGAAATTAAATAGGGAGATTTTGGGTTTGCAAGGAAAATTTTCAAATGCTGAAACTAGTATTTCATCTATGTCTGAAGCACAATCTTCTTTGATTAATAAAATGGCTGCCAAACCTGAAAATATTGATGAAAACCCCTTTGCCACTGCTAATGCCATCCAAGTTCAAATTGATGAAAATGTTAGGATGATGGCTCAATTGCGTGCTAGATGGGAAAGAGTGGAAGAATTAGCTAAAGATGATGATATTGTTAGAGTTTGCACCATTACTACTACTGAAAGTAATGTTACTTCACATGCTAGTAAACCTCCTACTATTAATGGTAACATAATTGGTGTTGGCAATGTTTCCTCTACTTCTTCAAAAAAATTAAAATTGCCTAAAACTACTGAAGCTATTCTTGATAAAAGTGCTGAAATTTTTAAGAACATAGGAGATAATGGTTCGGTTTGCTTTGATGATAATGATTTTGATTATGATAATTGCAACATCTCTGAAGTTATTAAGTTCTTGCGAAAGCTAGCCACAAGTCCTAATGCTAGTTCTCTAAATATGGCTTTTACTACACACATTACAAATGCTCTCATTAAAGTTAGGGAAGAGAAATTAAACTTGAAACTTCTATCCCTAAGAAGTTAGAAGATGGTTGGGAGCCCATCATTAAGATAAAGTGAATGAATTTTATTGCAATGCTTTGTGTGATCTTGGTGCAAGTATTTCTCTTATGCCTAAGGAACTTTATGATATGTTTGACTTGCCACCTTTTGAACATTGCTATTTGGATGTTTTTCTTGCTGATAATGCTTTGAAGAAACCTTTGGGGAGAGTTAATGGTGTTCTTATTATGGTTAACAATAACCTTGCCCCCGTTGATTTTATGGTCTTGGATATTAAGTGCAACCCCTCTTGTCCTATTGTTTTGGGAAGACCTTTCCTCCGCACAGTTGGTGCGATTATTGATATGAAAGAAGGAAATATAAGGTACCAATTCCCACTTAAGAAGGTATATAACACTTCCCTAGTAAGAAGATGAAGCTACCTTTTGATTCTATTATTCATACAAACTATAATGTTGATGCTTATTCTCTTGGAAATATTTGAGTTTTGCTTTCCGTGCCTAGCTCAAAGGCGTTAAAAAAAGAACTTATGGGAGACAACCCACTTTTTATTCCTGTTATTTTATTTTCTTGAGTCAAGGAACATGCCTACCTCTGTAGAAATTCCTTTATATCTTTATTTTATTGCATAAGTTGTGCCAAGTTAAGTCTCTAGTAGAAAGTTGATGCTAGATCTGGATTTCTGCGCAGGAACAGTTTTTCTGCTGTCCACCGTTTAATTCGTTAGAATTCACATAAAAATCAAAATGACCTGGTATTTTTTGTGCGTGATCCACAGATATGTACGCGACTTTCCTTAGTTTTGAGTTTTCTGATTTGAGCAAGTTAAGTGCCTCGAAAAAATTCGTCTTTACGGACTGTTCTGTTTTTGAAAGATTCTGCCATTTATTTTACATTGGTTCTTTTGCTGTTTTTGAATTGATCTTTTTGTTCCATAAAATTCCAGTGGCTGTAGCTAATGTCCAGTACCATGATAATGATTGTCTCCATGCAGAATATGAGAATTTTTGATTATGCACTAACCCTCTAATGAAGTTTACTTTGAGTTGGTGTGGAGGAAGTTTTCAAGGATCAAGAGAGAGGATGATATGATGTGATCAAGAAGATGAAAGAGCCTAAGCTTGGGGATGCCCCCGTGGGTCACCCAAGCATACTTCAAGAAGACTCAAGCGTCAAAGCTTGGGGATGCCCAAGGCATCCCCTTCTTCATCAACAACTTATCAGGTTATCTCTAGTGAAACTATATTTTAATTCTGCAACATATTATGTGCTTTACTTAGAGCGTATGTTTGTTTTTATTTTTTATTTTGTTATTTTTGTTCTCTGAATAAAATGGATCCTAGCATTCTTGTGTGGGAGAGAGACACGCTCCGCTTTTTTATTTGAATACTTCTATTCTTCGCTTATATTTATTGAGTATTCTTCTATAGTTATTGCAATACTTTCAGCTCTTATTTTTCATGCACCTCTTGTTCAGAGCTGTTAGTTCTCATATGTTATACTCTCTTGCTTCATTGTTAAATACTTGGAGAGTTTATATTTTAAATAAGTTGATTGGTGTTTGGTTAAGAACAGAAAATGTTAAATGTGGTAGATGGTATAACTAAATGATACATAATCGTATAGATCATTAAATTGTGTCACTTGAATCATTGATGTTGTTTTGAGATATTAATATGCTTAATGGTAAACATGATGGCTTAGTAAAGTGCAATGATTAATGGTTCGTCTAGAAAACTTGAAGCTGTGCCACACTTAAATATCCAGTTGATAGCATAATGGTATATGACTTCTAATGTTAAAAACAACCGTAATGACTTTGTGTTATGCGCTACGGTCAGGGTCCCAACAGTGACTTGTTCATTTGCCACAGTCCCTCATGGAGTGATTTTCATTATGCCTTGTAAGATCATATTTCTAGTTGCAATCTTTTTACATGTGAGTTCTAAGCTGCGGTTTTCATGGCACTTCCACCACCATATTTGCTAGCCTCTTTGGTACTTTGCATTGCCCTTTCTCACATTGAGAGTTGGTGCATACTTCGCAGGTACATCCAAAACTCGTGGGAGATCTTCATCATGTTCTCCTACACATAAGCCAAATATCTTGCTCAAAACATCCACCATACCTACCTACTACAACATTTTCATAGCTGTTCCGAGATATATTGCCATGCAACTTTCATCTTACATTACATGACTTGTTGTCATTTATCATTTATATATTGCTTTGCATGATTCTATATAGCTGATGTGTGGTTTTACCCATGTTACGCTAGATCATTGCATATCCTGCTACACTAGCAGAGGCACCATTTCATACACCATGTTTTATCCCTTATGAGATCCTTGTATCAAAAGTGTGTTGTCATGTTAGAATGTTTGCCCCTAAAAGTGAAAAGAGCCATGGAGGCCATCGAAAAGAGAAACATAAAAATACAAGAAAATGGAAAAAGAGAAAGAAAAAAAGAATAAAAAGGGGGCAACATTACTACTTTTTATCCACACTTGTGCTCATGTTATAGCACCTGTAATATTCATAGTCATCATTTGTGCTCATGTTTAGCACCTTTACTCCATATGTGAGATTTTTCATGTTTTACTTGCATAACTATGTGGGGAACTTTACATTATAGAACTTGGCTTGTATATTCCAATGATGAGCCTCCTCAAAAGTGCTCTAGGTCTTCATGAGCAAGCAAGTTAGATGCACCCCCACTAGTTCCATTGGAGAGCTTTCATACACTTATAGCTCTATGTGCATCCGTTGTGTGGCAATCACTACTCCTTGTATAGCTTCGATTATAAGACTTACTCTTGTCTAATGATCACTTTCAGCTGTGTGAGACTTTCTTCCGTTCGTCTTCCAAACCTCCATTATTATTCTTTTAGCCACAACATCCTGGTGCTAGGAACCAACGCTGACACTTACTTGTTTTTGAGTGAACAAATAGAGAGATGATCTTCTACGTGCATATTGTTATTGCTTGACTTGATCCTTTCACAAAGTTGTCATGAGTGTTTGATTCATTAGATGATTATATTGTTGTTCTTGAAGCTTAAATCATGTTTAATATCTACTTTGCACGGTCTCTAGTACTAATTCATTGAAAGTTTTGCTTTGTTCTTCCTACTTGTTTATTCATTACTCATTTGATATCAATATAAACTATAACTTTTATTCATTTGATCTCAGTTTACATGCATTACATTATTATATGATCAAAATTGTGTGAAAGCATGTCACTTCAGAAATTATTCTTGTTATCGTTTTACCTACTCGAGTACGAGTAGAACTAAGCTTGGGGATGCTTGATACGTCTCAAACGTATCTATAATTTCTTATGTTCCATGCTTATATTATACCAATTGCTACATGTTTTATATACACTTTGTGTTGTTTTATGCATTTTCTGGGACTAACCTATTAACAAGATGCCACAGTGCTAGTTCCCTGTATTCTGCTGTTTTTGGTTTCAGAAAACCACTTAAGGAAATATTCTTGGAATTGGACGATTTTTATGCCAAAGTTCCTATTTTTCCCGACATGTTCCAGAAGTCCGAAGAGGAAACGAAGGAGGGCACCGAGGCGCCGTCACAAGGTGGGGGCGCGGCTCCCCCCCTGCCGCGCCAACACCACGTGACGTGGCCTCGGGCCTCCACCGCCTTCGCCCTTTCGCCTACAAATACCCCCCGACAATACAAGACATAACACCCAAACACTTTTCCACAAAACCTAACGGAGCCGCCGCCGTCGTCAACCCTAGTTCGGGAGGGTTCAGAACCTCTTCCCGGCACCTTGCCAGAGAGGGGGATCGTCACCGGAGGGCTCTACATCATCATGCCCGCCTCCGGACTGATGCGTGAGTAGTTCATCCTTGTACTACGGGTCCATAGCAGTAGCTAGATGGTTGTCTTCTCCTATTGTGCCATCATGTTTAGATCTTGTGAGCTGCCTATCATGATCAAGATCATATTTATGTAATGCTACATGTTGTGTATGTTGGGATCCGATGGATATTGAATACTATGCCATTTGCTTCATAATATACCATGTTGTGTGTTGTTTATGATCTTGCATGCTCTCCGTTGCTAGTAGATGCTCTAACCAAGTAGATGATTGTAACTCCAAGAGTGGGTATTTATGCTCGAGAGTGGGTTCATGTCTCTATTTAATCTGGGGTAGTGACAGCTGAAGGAGATATGCCCAAGAGGCAAATAAATAAGTAGTATTTATTGCATTATCTCATAAGTTTATAATAGGTTTGTGTATTATGCTATAACTGTATTAATCAGAATTATTAATACAGGTGTGATACATAGACAACCAGGTCCCTAGTAAGCCTCTATATGAACTAGTCCATTGGGCAACAGTTGATCGAGATTCCCGATCAAGGACAATGACGTCGCTTGACAATGGGGTCATCTTGTTAGTTGATGAGATGATGGACATACGCAAAGTATTGCAATAAGATCGTATTACGATGTTTGTCATTTGCAATAGATAAGATTATGATAGCTTATTCCTTAGACCGTGAGACCGTACTTATTGATGATTCGTAGGGGTGCTTTGAGAGCATCAAACGTTGTGTCTTATATAGCATGACAATAACGGTGTCCATCTTGGGTATTCCGAAAGAGCATCGAGTCGTAAGGATCAAGAGCGGGATTTGTCCATTCTTGTAATGGAAAGATACTTTGGGCCCACTCGGTGAGATTACATCTATATAGCTGCGCAGCTTATGACTAGGTCATGGAGATGTAATATCGCAGACGAGTTAATAACCTTCGTCGGTAACGAGATACAACAAAGGCATTGGTGTGTCTACGATCATATCTCGGACAAGGTAGTATCGCAGAGACAAAGGGAATGAATATCAGATTCATGGTTCAACGACGATATTCGTAGAATGCACAGTGGCCGTCATATACATCCAGGTATCCCTGGCGGTCATTGGTGAGCGGAGTGTCTCGACCATGTCTGGAGTGTTCTCGAACCGTAGCGTAACAAACTTAAGGTCTTAACGACGCCAGGAGATAGGTTCTGGAATAATATAGCAATTTGTTGGAGAGAGAGAAATGATCCGGAAAGAGTTCCGGTGGTCCGGAAGGAGTTCCGGGAAGGTATGGAATGGTTCCAAGAATGTCCGAAAGTTGTTCGGGTGGTCCGGAAGATGTTTCGTAGTCACGGGATATTAAATAGTATTTAAATATATTAATGATTAATTAATTATATTTATATTAATTTAATATTAATTAAATAAAGGAAAAAGGGGGCTCCCACCTACATGGGCCCAAGAGGGGGAGCCGCACCACCAAAGGGGGGTGGGCCCCATGGCTGGTTCGGCCAGCCCATGTGGGGGCGCACCCCCCCTCCTCCTTTGTTTAGTCCCACATGGGGGAGCTAGGGAGTTTGCACACCCCCTCCCCCCTTTATATAGCAAGGCATATTAATTGGATTGATTCATTGGAAAATACAATTAAATTTGTAGCAAGCCGGCCGAGCTGTTTCTCCGCCCGTTTTGCCCCCTCTCTCCACCTAGGCTATACCGCCGGGCACCGTTGCCCTGCGGGATTCCAGATAGGATCTACCCCTGCGATTTCAGCTGGATCTGAATGACCGGGGGTTGTCGTTAAGCTCCGTATGTTTGCGAGTGCTCGGAGGTAACTCTTGTCGAGGAGCCTGGGCGACGTCGTCTCGCCCCCCCTGCAGCCGCCGCGCCACATCCCCCTCTGCCGCCGGCGCACCCCCCCTAGTGCCGGCGCATCCCCCCTGGTGCCGGCGCCTCGCCATCTTCCGCCTGACGTCCGTCGACGCAGGTCATCGTCGACACCCGGCGTCATCGTCTACGACATCGCGGCAAGTTCTCCGCGACCTCGAGGTCGGCTACGCACGACTTCATCGTCAACGCTTGTGAGGGAGCGTAATCCCCGCTATCGGTCTACATGGAGGTAATGTAACCCGTTCCGCCACCGTTATCGCAGGTACTAGATAGATAGATCCTGGCTAGTTAGGGTTTCATACGGTAGAAAATTATTATTTTCTGCACCGGAACCCCTTCAGTGGTATCAGAGCCGATCTATGCGTAGTACTGCTGGTACGGTTAGAACTCATGATTGCATGAGGACGTCTTTCTTATATTTGCTACCCTCTAGCGTGCACTTGCGATGCCTTCGGTATTGAGTTGATGAAGCGGCCCGGACCGACTTTACGCGTACGCTTACGCGAGACTGGTTCCACTACTCACATACGGCTTGCACCGTATTTGTGGCTGGCGGGTGTCTGTTTCTCTCTCTCTCTAGTCGGCAAAGCATTTTCAATGGAGGGCCCGAAAGGGATGCTTAAACATGCAATTATACGATCGATGTTGTGGTACAAAGTTTGTAGGTAGTGAAGCGATCCTCTTACGAATAAGCCTGTATGCCACGTAAAACTTGCAAAACTAAATAAAGCTAGAGGCGTCTAACTTTGTTTTGTAGAGGCGTTATTTAATGTGACATGGTTACGGTAAGTTTTGATATTACTCGTACTGTCGGAGGCATTGGAGGGTTCCGTAGACTCGGAGCTGTGCCGGGGCGCCGGGGGCCAGGCACATGGCGCCATGAAGGTCCAGGCGCATCGACCATGTCACATCGCACTTCATTGCATCATTATTGTGTGCTGTTGTGTGTGCATCCTATTGATTGCTTATATACTAGATATACAACGGTAGAATCATGAATAGGAAGATCCCTAACAAAATACCAAAATTGTGTTCTCCCTCGTTGTGCACCACCAAGAAAGTTCTACATTATGAGGCAGGCCGTGATGATCGGGTGTCACACATCTCGTCGTTCGCATACAGTGGGTGTAAGCCATGTTGCACGCGCAGGGTCTTCGAGGTTTGATTGGCGAGCCTAGCATATTCAGAAATATGGCCTCGGAACACGGGAAGATCAAAAGATCGAGCACGAGTCATAGAGTTGTTGTGATTGACATTTTATGTCCACCTTTGAAGTTGTGCTGCCGGCCGTGCTGATCGGGGGTAGTGTGGTGGATGAGGGTCGTGTAATCGCCATTATTATTTTAGGGATAATAATCTTGGTGTGGTGTGTTTTTGATAATGTGATTATAAAACTAAAACTCACCTATATATTATAAACTTTACCTTACCTCTTTTGCGATCACATCTGGAGACTACGGAACTACACTTCGGTTACTTCCTCAAGAGCTCGGATTCTACCTTAGAAGCCGACGGGTCCAACTTCATCAGCTGATACATTGGTTTTAGAAACATTCTCCAAACACAACAAACATCCTATATGTCCTAGAACATTAGTTAGGAGTTAGACCAGATGATTCTGCTAGCAAGGAGGAAGATGATGAGTTCCATAAGCATCATGATATTTTCATGGAAGTGAAGGTCGTCATGAGTGTATGCCTAGCACCAAAGTTGAAAGTTGTTTCAACACATGGAACCTTATGTCGTGATTGATGCGATCAAAGGTCACTTCAAAGATGAATTGAGTCTTGAGCAGTTCAGACAGCTTAGAAAGTTCCGGACCATTCACATGGGGAGCATACCTGTCTGGAGACTCAATTGAAGAAGTTGTATGACATCTACTTCAGGCTTACGAATATCTATGATTTCTAGATAGCGAACTCCAGTGCAATAGAAATTGCGCTTTACCTCCTAGTTGTGAATAGCATGTGCGTGAATATGCTATAGAGACACGATGAGCTTCTTCACGTTCGTGAACAAGTTCAAATCTCTAAAAGATGATTCCATCAAAGAAGAGTTCTTTGACGCTACAGGTATATTTGATATACGAAGATATAAATGTATTCTTCTCATACTTGATGAAAAGTATTTGATACTTGTTCTGTTTATGAAACAGTCCCTGATTATCACAAGTATGCTGTGAAGGGTGACGTGACAGTGCACAAGTGATGGCAAGTTCATGGCCAGTAGTGCTCACGCCCTCGAGATATCATATTAGTTATCATCGATGGTTTTTTGATAAGACATTTTGTAATAGTGAGAGTGTGATCTAGTTTGGTGTCTTGAATGTTACAAGACATAATTATTCATATAGAACAAATCAATTGTTTTATGTTATGAAACAAAGCAGTTGTTTCATGTTATGAGTAATTTGCATCACATCTCAATTACATTATGCGTATGATATACATTTATAATAGCGGGAATGATAAAATTATGTGTCCAAAGAACAAACACCATCGAATTTAGTCATAAAGGCAATGAAAGAAGTAATGGATAATTTTGGTCCATTTAAGTATTTCAAGTGCCGAATTGATTAAGTTTGAGATCAAGTATTGAAGTTGCAATACAAGAGAAATTAATTGAGAGTCATTTTTAATGATTAATAAATGGTGTTTTGCTTGATCCGAATTTTTCTATGATTTTGGTAAATAGGAGTACCCGATAAATTATGGAGTCTGAAATTAATTTGATAATAGATCAAATGGGGTTTTTCAGAAGAAAGATTAGTGAATATTGTATTCACAAGATTCGATCAAAGGACAATATTTTTAAATTATGGTTTCAACACAAAAGACTTGTGGAAATATGTTTCACAATATTATAATGTCACATATGGTGATATATGGGGTATTATAATCATACTCTATTTTAAATAAAATGTGGTCTGTCAGAATCTGTCTTATAATCTCCTAATGTGCTCGAAACATTATAGTCGATGTCCACTTTAGAAAATAGATATTTTTCTCAACGAGAATTCGTGGGATCGACAGTAGTGTCGACATGTATATGATTATACGATAATTCGGAGTATACATGAATAGTTCTTTGTAGATTGCTCGCATTGGATAAGAGTGTATTCCAAAACCAAATAGAAAAAAAACTTAGTTTGTTGTCTATGTAATTCCGAGGAAAATATGATTTTTCGAATTATGGTTTATGGATTGGAATTAGAATCTTGAAATAAAGTGTCAGACCTATGTTGGAAGGTGTTCCGAACAGTATATGTCTGCTAATGAAAATTTGGTGATTAAGAGTGAGGGAGACTAGAAAATTGTTTTCTGCTTGCAATCCTCTTCATAAAGATCATAATATTTTCATGAAAGAAACTTCTAAATAAAGTGTTGTTATATTTAATATTGCTGTCAGGTCATAGCACTGTATTAAGTGTTTCAGATCTTGTTGACATATCAAGGTGCACTATATGAATACAAAGAAAGTTGAGAAAATATCAGAATACGAACAAAGGCTTTTTGAGCCTGGAAATCCAAGTTACATTTGAAAGGATTAAGAGAGTAATTGTTGCTGCAATTCTTATTAGAGGAATAAGATTGTTTAATCGTCATATAAAGTGTTATATGAGAAATGTGACTATAAGAAAGACGCGGTAGCATGTCTTGTCAAGAAATGTGTCTTGGACAAGATCAAATTTGTTGACTACATTTATGTAGACATGCTTGAAGTCTGAGGGATTTGTATTAATGTAATACTGTAGTTTGTATTAAAATTGAATTGATAATAGATCAATGATTTTGGTTTGACCAAAATGTCGATTTAAGTGGGAGTCAATGTTAGTTTACTCAGGTGGAATATGTAAAGGACATATTTTTGAGTGGGAGCTTAGGAACTCAAAGATGTGGATGACACGTTTTTGAGTGGGAGCTCGTGTTCTCAAATATGTGGAGACATAATTTGAGTGGGAGCCGAATTCATCTTGTATAAATGACACATTGTGAAATTGTACCAGTAGAATAGATGAGAAGGATGAAGTTGTGAAACTATTTGAAAGTTAGTGTCTATTTTAAAATTGAACGGGAATTTTAAATAGTTAGTCGAGTTGTTTTGGATTATGTCTGAGGAGTCAGAATAGAAGGAAAAGGATGGTCCTTGGAAATCCAATTGATCATTAAGAGTAATGATACAAGGTAGTAACGGTTGTATGACATGTGGGTCTATTATGTAATATTAGACATCATACAGAAACAATATTATCTGCTCGATGAAATATAACCGATGTTCTTGGAAGAAGAGCAGTTATAAAAGTAAATTTAGAATTTACTGGAAGTAGAGGTGCGTTAGTTGTTGGATTGACATTAGAATGTCAAGTTTTCTACATTGGTGTGAAAGTATGGAGATATCGCGAGTTTGTAATTGTTACAAGGGGCTCTCTATGGCTGAGTGTGTTTTCAGGGCAGTTATCTGGTTAGTATAATCGGAGTAAGCGCTGGGAAACAGAAGTCTCACTTAGTTACGGTATTTGCATATATGTTGTTGGACAACATGGTGATATCAAGCAAGTTGATATCAGTGAATCGCAAAAGTTTGCACAAATCGTGTATTGTGCAGATTGTTAGAGTAACACTCTTCCACAAGCAAGCATTATCAAATGATTCTTATTTGATAAGGGATTTTGATAAAGTAAAATGCAGCTAGTTTATTTGTACTCTAGTGCAAGTGGGAGACTGAAAGAGATATGCCCTAGAGGCAAATAAATAAGTAGTATTTATTGCATTATCACATAAGTTTATAATAGGTTTGTGTATTATGCTATAACTGTATTAATCGGAATTATTAATACACGTGTGATACATAGACAACCAGGTCCCTAATAAGCCTCTATATGAACTAGTCCATTGGGCAACAGTTGATCGAGATTCCCGATCAAGGACAATGACGTCGGTTGACAATGGGGTCATCTTGTTAGTTGAATGAGATGATGGACATACGCAAAGTATTGCAATAAGATCGTATTACGATGTTTGTCATTTGCAATAGATAAGATTATGATAGCTTATTCCTTAGACCGTGAGACCGTACTTATTGATACTTCGTAGGGGTGCTTTGAGAGCATCAAACGTTGTGTCTTATATAGCATGACAATAACGGTGTCCATCTTGGGTATTCCGAAAGAGCATCGAGACGTAAGGATCAAGAGCGGGATTTGTCCATTCTTGTAATGGAAAGATACTCTCGGCCCACTCGGTGAGATTACATCTATATAGCTGCGCAGCTTATGACTAGGTCATGGAGATGTAATATCGCAGACGAGTTAATAACCTTCGTCGGTAACGAGATACAACAAAGGCATTGGTGTGTCTACGATCATATCTCGGACAAGGTAGTATCGCAGAGACAAAGGGAATGAATATCATATTCATGGTTCAACGACGATGTTCGTAGAATGCACAGGGGCCGTCATATACATCCAGGTATCCCTGGCGGTCATTGGTGAGCGGAGTGTCTCGACCATGTCTGGAGTGTTCTCGAACCATAGCGTAACAAACTTAAGGTCTTAACGAGGCCAGGAGATAGGTTCTGGAATAATATAGGAATTTGTTGGAGAGAGAGAAATGATCCGGAAAGAGTTCCGGGAAGGTCTGGAATGGTTCCAGGAATGTCCGAAAGTTGTTTGGGTGGTCCGGAAGATGTTTCGGAGTCACGGGATATTAAATAGTATTTAAATATATTAATGATTAATTAATTATATTTAATATTAATTAAATAAAGGAAAAAGGGGGCTCCCACCTACATGGGCCCTGAGAGGGCCCAAGAGGGGGAGCCGCACCACCAAAGGGGGGTGGGCCCCATGGCTGGTTCGGCCAGCCCATGTGGGGGCGCACCCCCCCCCCCCCCCTCCTCCCTTGTTTAGTCCCACATGGGGGAGCTAGGAAGTTTGCACACCCCCTCCCCCCTTTATATAGCAAGGCATATTAATTGGATTGATTCATTGGAAAATACAATTAAATTTGTAGCAAGCCGGCCGAGTTGTTTCTCCGCCCGTTTTGCCCCCTCTCTCCACCTAAGCTATACCGTCGGGCGCCGTTGCCCTGCGGGATTCCAGATAGGATCTACCCCTGCGATTTCAGCTGGATCTAAATGACCGGGGGTTGTCGTTAAGCTCCGTATGTTTGCGAGTGCTCGGAGGTAACTCTTCTCGAGGAGCCTGGGTGACGTCGTCTCGCCCCCCTGCAGCCGCCGCGCCACCTCCCCCTCCGCCGCCGGCGCACCCCCCTGATGCCGGTGCCTCGTCATCTTCCGTCCGACGCCCGACGCCCGTCGACGCAGGTCATCGTCGACACCCCGACGTCATCGTCTACGACATCGCGGCAAGTTCTCCGCGACCTCGAGGTCGGCTACGCACGACTTCATCGTCAACGCTTGTGCGGGAGCGTAATCCCCGCTATTGGTCTACATGGAGGTAATGTAACCCGTTCCGCCACCGTTATCGCATGTACTAGATAGATAGATCCTGTCTAGTTAGGGTTTCATACGCTAGAAAATTATTGTTTTCTACACCGGAACCCCTTCAACAGCAAGCTCTAAGATTGTAGATGTACTGTTACATTACACACTTTGCCTAATGCAATAATCTGCTGCTTACAACTTAATACTGAAAGGGGTGCGGACGCTAACCGGAAGGTGGATTATTAGTCATAGATGCGGTTGGAACGGTCTATATATATTGTTGTAATGCCCAAATGAATCTCACACTAGACATCATAACATTAGTATATGCATCATTATGCGGCTCTTTATTCTGTCAATTGCCCAGCTGTAATTTGTTTACCCACATGTATGCTATCATTATTATTTATGGAGAGACACCACTAGTGAACTGTGGACCCCAGTCCTTTTCTTTAAACTGATAATACAACCAACTGCAAACTGTTACTTTCATTCTCTGCAAACATCATCCTCCACATATACGTTTAATCCTTTGTTACAGCAACCCAGTGAGATTGACAACCTCACTGTTTCGTTGGGGCAAAGTAGTTTGATTGTGTTGTGCAGACTCCACCTCCCCTTCGACGCATGCTTTATGGCGCCATTGCTAGGGAGACCTTCAGACGTGTTGTTCATCTCCTACTGGTTCGATAACCTTGGTTTCATAACTGAGGGAAGACTTGTTGCTGCACTCATGATACCTTGCTCTTGGGGTTTCCCAACAACACTACCGTGTGCATCAAGCTGTTTTCTGGCGTCGTTGCCGGGGAGCGTAATCATCATCATCATCATCGACACCGCATCCATCTCCCACGCCTTGACACACAGAGTCATTACCCATGCTGCTGTCATGGCATGTGGTGGGACTTTAGTTCCATACTGCTAGTTTAGTGAGATGTGCATCAGGTTATATACTGAGCCATTCTACTACTAGTATGAGTTGATGTGAGGTATGAGAAAAATAGCTGTGTACCACATGCGAGCTCCTACTCATCCGCCGCCCGCCTCGCCACGCCTCGTCACGACACGACACGACGCGTCGCGCAGCGGGTTGCGGGAATCTCGCCGAGCCGATGTATTCTTTTTATCTCGCAAAATTGGTATACGAGTACGGTCGCAGCTGAAACGTTTCGCCTTTGAATACGTGTTGAAACGTCTGTCTTATGTACGACCGTTTACGGAATTCATTGCCTTAATGCGAATTGACTATGTGCGTTTCGTTTTGCCCTCTCGCCTCCTTCTCTGCGTGTATAAGGGAGAGGTCGCTCCTCTCCGCGAGATACAGAAGAACAGAATCATCTGCTCCAGGCGACGCCACCATCGTTCCTTTGCTGTCGCTGCCATCGCTGATCCCATCCCGTCCGCCGCGTACACGGTCGATGGGAGAGCAGGCCTCCGAAACCCCGCCTCTCCGTTTCCTGTACGGGAGAGGGGCGATTAGGTTTTTAGGAGTGTCTCCTATGCGACTGCTCGACAATCTTCGTCCCCTACGTCGTCTACTTCCTCTTCGTCCACTACGTCTGCTTCGCCTTCATCATCACCATGAGCACCGAAGCCGAGATCGAGAAGCCTGTCGCTGTCAAGAGGGCTGCCGACGACGCTGCTGCTTCCGCTTCGGCCAATCGCCCAACTGCCGGGTATGATATGTTCATCCCTCTACTGATTATTTACATGCTTGCTGTACTAGTAATCTGTGTAGATGTTTCTACTATCTTGCTAGTACATGGTCACATGATTAAGTATCAGTATGTCATTAGCTTTGTCTACGTCATGATTTTAGTTTATAGTTGGATTAATATAGTCGAAAAATTGTTTATATTCTCAACAATGATCATACCAAATAGAAGAACCATCTACATAACTTCTATTACTGATCTCAACAATGATCATACCAAATAGAAGAACCATCTACATAACTTCTATTACTGCGAGTGCCAAGAAAATATCTCCCATGGTTGATTTCTACATAAAAGCGACCATTGCTATGAGATCCCGCAAACATTGCATCACGATGCATCATTAAGCTACATGTACAATCTCTACCAACAGTACCTGAAGCCCCCAATTCAGAAGGCCGCAAGACACCCGAATTCACCTCTACATCAACCATCACCAGCAAACAGGAAACAATACTGCATAATCACGTCCAAAATTAAACCTTTATGCAATAAAAATCACATCTTCATAAACTCTACCCAAACCCCCAACTGCAACCCCTACAAAAACTGAAGAACAACCGTCCAAATGGCTACTAATCGACCATCTCGACAACAACGGGCCGCAATGGACGTGAACCCTAAACCCTAACGTCAAGAAGCTGCCCTTTACCGAAGATTCATGGTGCCTCGGGGACTAACCATAGACCGGTGGAAGGTCACCGTTAGGTCGCCGCCGCGGTGACAACGGGCATGTCCCCCGTCGGTGCGTTGTCGGGTCGCCCGCGAGAAGCTCTCCGCCAACAATACCACTCTCCTCACCAGCTCATCGCCTCCGCCGCAACGTCGTTCCTTCACCCTCTACCACCTCCGAGGATCGAGAGAAGAATACAAGCTCATTGATTTAGTCGAGTGGCGGAGGGGCTCAACCGTTGGCGCACATAGATGCACAATATTTTTCATAAATCAACCACCTTGACAGCTCCGCAAGAGGCTGACAGTGGCCTCCACTTTCCGATATGGCACTAGATATTGTGTCGTGCATATTATTTCATTATCGTAACTTACATATATTTATGTGTACGGTGATAATGGCAAGTAACGACTATAAGTATATTACTAGTAAACATGCCCGTGCGTTGCAACGGGAGAGAAAATATATTGAAAAATCCAAAAAATTCTGCCCTCAAATCACACAACATGATTTTCAATGCATAAAACTATACAAATACGTGTAGAAAAGAAGGAACCGACATATTTAAAATAAGTGAGACCACAATCTCCAAGTTTTTTCTTCGTAAGGTACTGTCATGATCACACACTCTTTTCCTCTACACCTTTCCAACCTAAAGCAAATTTCCGATATTGAGTGGTTTTTTTTTTTGAAAACGGTTATTATTGGTATAAGTAAGGTTGTTAAGAAAAGAATTGTGCATACATGTATAGATGAACCTATTTTCAGAATGCTTATCACAAATATGTATTTAGAGAAATTGATTGAGTTTACTCAGTAAGATAGCTAGAGCTTGACGTTATCAATAGATGAAACATGTGAAAATTAATCCAGACCATAAGAATATGAAGCAACTGAAAGAGTCTTAGCTTACCTTTGTTCTACCGGCTAATCCATGTGCGCAAGCGTTTTATCCAAATTAACTTTTGATGGGCACTTGATCACGAACAACACGTAGCTTACCTTTGTTCTACCGGCTAATCCATGTGCGCAAGCGTTTTATCCAAATTAACTTTTGATGGGGACTTGATCACGAACAACACACAACACGGCGTGCAGTCTGTCCCGGTATTAATCAGTGACCTCGACACCGCCATTGTCATCGTAGCCTACGATTCTTAGGCCGCCGGTCGCCGCAGCAGCTTCAGCGACCATCCAAAGCGGGACGCGATGGAAACATGTGTCGACGGTGCCGTCCTCCATCGCCGGCCAGCGGCAGTAAACGGATCAGTGCGTACGCATCCTTGTGTGGGGACTATGTGTGCTGCTCCTCAACCTTTCATGGAATCGTCAGATTTCCTAGCGTATGCCTATTAATCAGCACGGGTCTCAATTATTCAAGAGATTGGATCAGAATCACTGTAGTGCGAAGGAAACAGCCAGGACGCGCGACGGAGGAAGGGAATGAAGAGAAAGGTGGTGGCGAGCTTGCGTGCGGCGGCGATTTAACCGTATCCTCTGGGACGACTGCGTCCGCCGTCTAACTGAGCGGCTTTAGCTAGATCAACCTCGACTCCGAAGTACAGAGATTTTCGTGAGACGGATAACGTCGCGGACAACTGAGCGATATGCGGCACATGAGAAAATAAAAACGAACCAGTAGGTTTTACTCATGGGTGGCGGTGGTGGGTAATATCTCAAAATTACAGTGGTAGAATCGAAAAAAAATGACGTACCGCAAGAAATATTTTATTCGGTATAGATATAGATATAAATATAAATTTCCGTAACTTACATATTGTGCAGCGCAATGGTCACCACAATTGTTTGATTTCCTCATTTCCATCAAAACCACTCGTGGGAAAAAGTTGCTTCCCGAGAAGGCTTCTCGGAGAAGCAGCAAAGAGGTCAGTCTTTCGTCCATGGTATGCGCCGGAAGCTCGCGCTCTTCATCAAGGCCGCCGATGGCGCCGCGGTCCCTCTCTCCCGCACGAAGCAGGTTCACGCGCGCCTCCTCTTGGATTCCCCCACGATCTCCGACGACCTCCGCCTCCTTCTCCTCCGTTCCTATGCTGCTGGCGGCGACTTCACATCCGCGCACCGCCTGCTCGACGAAACACCCCGTCCGGCCTCGCCGCTCCTCTACAATGCTATCATACGTGCCCACGCCCGCCTCCTAGATCTCCCTGCCGCCCTCGCACTCTTCGCTAGCATGCGTCGCTCCGCCACTCTGCCCGATGCCCACACCTTCGCCTGCGTCCTCCGCGCATGCGCCGACTGTTCTTGCCCAGGCACTTCCAAGATCGTCCACGGTATTGCTTCTTCTTCCGGCCTGTCCTCCCATCCCATCGTCGGCAGCGCACTCGTGAGTGTATATTCGAAGTTTTTGCTTGTGGACAGTGCCCGCCATATGTTCGATGGATTGCATGACCCGGACTTGGTTCTATGGAACTCAATGATGTCTGGGTATGGTTACAGGGAAATGTGGCTAGAGGGGCTTCAGCTGTTTTTTGCAATGCGGATGGCTGGGGAAGAGCCAGATGGCTACTCGATGGTCAGCTTGGTCTCGTCCTTCTGGGATCCAGAAGCGCTTGGTTTTGGTCAGGCAGTGCACGGTGTGTGTTTCAAGGGCGGTTATGATTCTGGACACCACGTGAGAAGCGCACTTGTTAGCATGTATTTCAGGTGTGGTTGCATGGAATCTGGCAAAACCTTGTTTGGTAATTTGCGGGATGCGGATTTGGTTACTTGGTCTTCGCTAATTACAGGACAATTGCGGACTGGCAAGTACGAGGAGTCATTTGATTTGCTCCGGCAAATGTGCTACTCTGGTAGGAGGCCTGACAGCGTCTTGATTGCAAGTCTTCTTTCGGCCTGTGCTTCTACAGCAACTATCAGCTGTAGCAAGGAGATCCATTGTTATGCAGTCAGACTTGGAGCTGATAAAGACATCAAAGTATCATCTTCACTAATGGATGCTTATGCAAAATGTGGTTATGCTGAGCTCGGATATTTGGTGTTCCGCCAAACGGCTAAAAAAAACTCAGTCATGTACAATATGGTCATATCAAACCTTGGTTCTCACGGATTTGCAATGAAGGCCATTGAAGTACATAATGAGATGATTCGGGATAAGCTCAGGCCTGACAGTGCTACGTTCTCAGCTTTACTTGCTGCTTGTTGTCATTCAGGACTCTTAGACGAGGGGTGGAAGTTGTTTACGAGAATGAGGGATGAGGTCCACATAGTGGTTGAAATGGAGCATTATGTGTACATGGTGAGGCTTCTTGCAACATTTAACCAGCTGAAAGAAGCGTATGATCTTATACAGACAATGCCAATGCCACCAGATTGTGGTGTGTGGGGTGCATTGCTTTGGGGGTGCTGTGTCCACCGTGATTCCAGTCTTGGTAGGGTAGTCGCTGAAAAGCTCTCTGAGTTTTATCCAGACAAGGGTGCTTACAAGGTTATGCTTTCAAACTTGTATGCATCACAAGAGATGTGGTGGGATGCTGAGGAGGTCAGAGCTGAGATGTGTAGAGAAGATATGCACAAGAACTCAGGGATAAGTTGGGTTGGCAAAGTACGGGAATAATCGTTCGGTGAACATCCATCATTGAAACATGCAAGATATCAAGAAAGTTTCTATTTTCTTAAACTTACCATTTGACGTGTATCAATTTTTTTTTGCTCTTTTATCATGTGCATTGAATTTTGTCTGCTCTTGCTTTCTATTAGAATGCATGCATCAGCTGAACTTCGTATTGCTAATCGTTGTCTTAGTTGTAAATATTGTGGAGTAGCATAAATTTTGGAGCAGTAATAGCTGAAGCAGTCTTGATCGAGTTCACTCCTGCATTTTTTTTGCCTTGTTCGTGTGGCAGTTTCCGCTTGTTACCTCTATATAGCTGGGCAATTATGTACTGTTAAGACTGGGAGTACTGTAAAACTCCACGGAAGACACATTAGTGCTTTGTTTCAGTATAGCAATTTTATTGTATTCTCTTATTAATGCTACACAGTTTAATTATGTATGTCTAGACTTGTAACAAATTACTGTGACAGGAGTATCATTTTAATAGTTAAGTAGGCTGCCCTGATATTTGTGTGGGATTGCAGTGGTAGAACCTAGATCGTACATGTTAAATTAGACACATCTTCAGGTGTCGGTGCTGGTGCTAGTGCAATTCTATCTTTTGTAGTTTTGTTATAAAAAAATAACAAAAGAAAAAAAATGGGATTTTCCTTAATTGATCAACTTATCCTAAATCTTGACTTTGGCATGGCACACAAAATATCAGAAGGCTGTCTAGCACTCTAGCTGCAGATTAAATGGGAGAGTGGTAAACCCAATACAATTTTTGCTCCGTTTTTGTGCATCTTAGTAATTGTGTGGTAGTTTTGATACTAACATATCTGGAAATCAGTCATCCGGGTTAGTTTGTTTACCTTTTTGTGTGTTCAAACATAAGGTTAAGATTTTAAAATGAAAACCAACCAAGTCTGTTGGTTTTTTGTTTTTGTTTTGAGGGGATGTTTTTTTCTATATCAATATATATTAGTATTGTTTTATAGTAGAATTATTTTTACTCTTTGCAGCTTCATTGACAGACTCTAACAACAAATTTTAATATTTATCTGCGTCTGTCAGTCTCAAATCAATCAATAGGCAAAATGCTGTCTCAGTGCGAGCAGTCAGTGTCAAGTTGTCTTTCTCAGTTAAATTTTTGTTAACTCCAACCTTGCAAAATAGGCCAAATGGTTGAAGCCAAATACAAGCTTGACTCCTTAGTCCATGAGGTTTACAGCTAGCTGTATTTTTTTTAGTATTGGACTGTAGTTGGTGGACATTCTGTGAAGCAACCTTGCCTGAATCTTCCATGGTCTATGATGCCAATTTACCTATATTCCAAACCATGTAGAACTTCATGGAAGCGGATTAAACTAGGAACAACCGTAGCAAGCTTTATCACGGCCGGCCTTGCCTGGCAATTGACATCTTAGCCTCCTGGCAGGTACCATACAAGTATTAGAGGCCAAAAGGCTGGAGCGCCAGATAAACCCCTCTGCAACGAAATTCTAGTTGTCTCTCCAGTTGCTACTTCCCCATGGCCAGACATGGTTACCTCTTCTTCTTCCTTGCCTTGTTTCTGCAGCACCTTCACACCAGTATCGGCTTAGTCGGATGGCAGCCCATGGAATGCGATGCTGCATCCTTCAACTCTTCGTGCAGCTCCTACCTTTATGTGACTCCTGGAGGGCGCAGCCTGTCCCAGATAGAATCCGACTTCAATGGGACTGCATCTCTCACCCAGCCCATCAGGCGGCTCTCCGGCTCGGAGGACTTGCTGGTGCGTGTGCCGTGCTTGTGCGAGGCGATCAATAGCACCATGAATGGTCTGTTCCATGATACTGAATATAAGGGTCCAAACGACACAGACGCCAACATCAACAGCAACAACTTCAGTGGGCTTGCGTGGAATATTAGTGCTACAACCAATAAGACGTTCGTGGTTCACCTCCTATGTGGGTGTTCCTCCATGGCGCCAGAGGGGATGTTGTCTTACACGGTCCAGTCGGGAGATACCCTGAGCAACGTCGCAACCTTGTTCAAATCTGGCTCGAGAGAGATACTAAGCTTGAATCCAGGGGTAACAAATCCTGATTATCTCAGCCCAGGTTGGGTCTTGTTTGTTCCGATGGGAGTTGCTCGTTCTTCTGAAAAAAGTGAGTCGCTGCTACTTTTCAACTATGTGTTTTGCTTGCATCGTAAATTAGTTAACCCGATAGCAATTCTTCTCGAGTTTTTGGTACCATTGGTACGCTATTAATTTTTTAAACGCGAGCAGTAGATTTGTTGTGCAATTCAAGTATGCGCTTTTAAGTCTAAAATTGTTCTTTTTTGCATCATAGGATTTCCTGTAATTTTCAAGATGATATATTATGTTCCTTAAGTTCTTGTTCTTTAGTAACTGACAGCTATTTTTTGTGTGTTTTCTCTGTGCTTGATTCAAATATTTTTAGAGATTGGCGGTTTACCAATCATAATTGCAGTATCCATATCAGCTGTAATTATGCTCCTTTGCATGATCACCATCATACTTCGCCTGAAAAGGAGATCTTCTCTGCCCAATATTGAAGTGCCAAAGAATAAAAGGATGGAAAAAGTGCCCAGCAACACAAGCATTGCTATCCTGGAGAGCCGTTACTTTCCATCCAAGATAATTGATGGTCTTGCTGTGCTACCTTATGCTACATGTAAATATTTTGTATACACATACATCTTAATACTCTGAGTTGATTGGTTGCAGACATCGATCCCTTCCAAACAGAGAGACCTGTAATTTTCAGCTTGAAAGAGGTTGGTGATGCTACAGCTAATTTTGATGAAAAGAGGAAGATCGGCGAGGGAGGATATGGCATGGTCTACCTAGGTTTTATTGGGACACATGTAAGAAATTTATGTAGTATCATTCTTAGGTGACTGATCTTGAAGCAACATTAGATCACTATATGTGTGATCTTGGTCGCAGGAGATTGCAGTTAAGAAGATGAAAGCCAGCAAATCAAAGGAGTTCTTTGCTGAGCTGAAAGTGCTGTGCAAAGTACATCACATAAATGTCGTATGTGCTTCCATTTTAGAATCTAAAAGGTGACGCTCGCTGCATGCCAATTGCCAATAGAGTATTTTAAGCATGTGCGCAACTCCACACAGGTTGAGTTGATTGGTTATGCTGCTGGGGAGGATCACCTCTACCTTGTTTACGAGTATGTCCAGAATGGATCACTTAGTGAACATCTCCATGATCCTATGCTAAAAGGTACATGACAAAAGATAATCATCACATGTTGATATTTGTTTGCTTATTTCCAGAAACTCATGTTCTGGCGAGCGTAAACATAGCCTTGCAGTATAATACTTACGAAGACTTTATTTTGAGTTATTTGTAGGTAATCAACCTCTCTCATGGACTGCAAGAACACAGATAGCAATGGATGCAGCACGCGGTATTGAGTACATCCATGACCATACAAAGGCCTGTTACGTGCACCGTGACATTAAAACCAGCAATATTTTGCTAGATGATGGGCTAAGAGCTAAAGTGAGCATTTATATCCGTAAACTTTAAAGTTTTATCTTCTCAGAAAGATATTGATCTGATGATTTTCTGCATAACAGGTTGCAGATTTTGGGCTGGTGAAGCTTGTTGAACGCAGTGATGAAGAAGATTGCTTTGCAACTCGTTTGGTTGGAACGCCAGGCTACCTTCCACCAGAGTTAGTTTTAACTTGGATTTGATTTATACATTTTTAGTAGACAGATATTTGCATTTTGTGCAGCTGATGGAGCTTCTTCAAATGTAATAGTAATACCAAAGATCAACCTTGCAGGTCAGTTCTTGAGCTTCACATGACTACCAAGTCTGATGTCTATGCATTCGGGGTAGTTCTTGCAGAGCTCATTACTGGCCTCCGCGCACTTGTGCGGGACAATAAAGAAGCTAATAAGACCAAGTCACTTATCACAATCGTAAGACCATTGCGTACTCCTGTGAATGTCTGAATTGTGTATTTAAAAAAAAATGGACGAACTGTCCATTTTTAGAGCTTGCACATTGATCTTCACCAACGTTTGCATCATGTTTCAACCATATCAATAAGCATTTATCATGCTCTGTACAGATGAGGAAAGCTTTCAAAACAGAAAATCTAGAGAGCTCACTGGAGAAAACCACAGATCCTTCCTTGAAGGACAACTACCCCATAGAAGAAGTGTGTAAGGTTAGTGGAACTGCTTATCACTATGGACTCATTGAATGATTGCAACATCCATTTAACTGAATCCTGCATCTATCATGTATGCAGCTTACAAAAATTTCGATGTGGTGCCTGCGTGAGGATCCACTGGACCGGCCTGAGATGAGGGAGATTATGGCAATGCTGTCTCAGATTCATTTGGCCTCCATAGAGTGGGAGGCGTCACTCGGAGGTGATGCCGAAGTCTTTAGTGGTGTTTTCAATGGCAGATAATCACGGCATGTATGCTTTAATGTAGATATGGGAACTCGCTCCTGTTGATTTTTATTCAAGGAGGGTGGCTCTGGGTATGCAGTTTCGGATATATATTTACTTGCAAAATTTATCCGGGTTCATGAAAACTGGCAATGTGTAGTTTGTTTTGTATGCGGCTCCCTTTAAAATTTTGTGACCAAGTGAATTCATTTATTTCCATGTTGCTCACCGAACCGTATGTACATACATGTGTTTTTTTTAGCAAGAAATAACCTTGTAGTTTTGGAAGCTAGACAACTGACTTACTGTACTGCTTCTTTTTTTACTAGGAAACTCCACGTACTTCACTGTTGATGTTAGACTTCAGCCACTAGAAAAAATCATTTTCAAGGAGTTACGAAGATTAAACATTCGTTATGTATACTTGTAGGTTTTTCTTTTTTAAAGTCAGCAGAAGACTCCAGATTACCGACAGTCGACAGATGCTATGCCCCTCGTCTGAAGTTGTTACGTGCCCATGAACCAAATGAGCCTCTACTATTTTTTTAAGGGCTTCAGGAACGAGAACTTCATTGGATTAGGGTGGCGCCCTCCCCCGTCGCACCCCAGTGGCGGCGGCGCACCTCCCCCTCGTCCCTTCCCTCTTCCTCCTCCTTCGTCGCTGCCAGGGAGCAGCCTGAGTGGCGCCGGCGGCGGCAGTTTTCCCTTACCCGCGCCGGGATTCCGTGGAGGCGGGGCTCAACCTACCCGGCGGTGGTGTTGGCTGGCTGGTGGCAGAACGGCAGCGGCGCTCGCGGGTCTACGGGTGGAGCAGCGGCGCTCACGGGTCTACGGGTGGAGCAGCGGCGGCAACGGCGTGCAGCAGGATCCAGCAGCCTAGATCTACAGCACACGACACAGCCAGTCAACGGACGGTCCTTCCTCTTTGCGAGACCCACGCCCCCGATACCAGTTACGCTGGCGGTACCGGAAGACACCTCCGAACACTGAAGTGGCGGCACCTGCAGCGGTACCAAAGCTTGGGAGCGTCCACTTCCGCACCGGCGGCATCGGCCAGTACCGCTGGTGGTACAGCAAGAGCGGCCAGAACTGCAACACAGCGGCACCCGCAGCGGCATCACTTAGCTAGGAGGCACCAGAACTGGGGAAACTTTTGCAAGGAAGCTCCAACCAAGATGAGACCAACTACGTTGGAAAGAGAACGACCAGTGCTACCCAACAAAAAGGAGTAAAGTCACCACAAATGAGAATGTGTGGAACTTTTCTAACGGTTAAACCGGTAATATTTTCACCAATGAAAACACAACAAGTTTTCCAGAGTAAAACCATTTTCGAATAACTTTGACTTGTCAAGAAGAGCACGACAAGCACCTCAAACTCACAAGGATAAAATGTCAAATAAGAACCAAGAAAGATGATGCCAAGAATGCAAAGGTTTGAGCTCTATCCGAATGATACGATTGAGTTACTCATTCGAAAGCCCCTCTTGATAGTCCGGTATCTATCCTATAACCCGGTCTCCCACTAACACCATGAGACCAGTAACGAAGAAACCCTATCAAGGTCATACATTTGCCTTGCGCAATTCATTTGAGCTAGATGATGACGATCTTGATCACCTCAAATTGGATCACCTTTCTTAATAGTGCTATGCTTGGTGAAGTCTTACAAATCGCTCCCCCATACACAATATGGAGAGCCTCTTTTAGCCATATCTTCATGACGACCACCACTTGACTTCATCCTCCATGAGCTATATGGAATTTTCCTTTTGTTGCAAGCCTATGGAGGGATATCTAACCCCATAAAGATACTCCACACACATTCATGGGTTAGTTGACAAAGCTATATGGACAATTGTTTACCATACCATTGGACCAATGATCTCACATGGTACATCATTTAGCTCTGTGTGTTGATCAATTTGAATCCACTCTTTACACTAACATTGATCAACCTTGTATCTTTTCTTCTTTCTTCTCTTCGCAAAGATGAACGTGAACATCAATATCCATGCAACTTTATTCTTCAAGACATGTTTGTGATATGCTCAACTCTATACATGACCATTCTTCATGTAGACCATTGAATAAAACCTTGGTCATCATATAAACTTTTAGAGTTCAACACATGAATCTCTATCTTTAGAAAGGTTTTTTGTTTTCTCATTTCCAAACGTTAAAGTGTAATAACATGGTGTGCGCCATGCAACAAGCCGCTCTAACCATGTCGTCAAGATCTTTACATAACAGATGATACTTGATTTTTTATGTGACTTTTCTTTGACGTCTTTGCTTATAGTGGTAAGCTTGGCATATCAGTCTTCTCTCGAATCGCACTGGGTTGATCACATCTCGCATTGCTGGAACTGGCGCAACACCCCTTTCTTGTTCGTCCAAATCAAAGCATGATGCGTCTTCTCCACTGCCCCCTTGCTTGCCGAGAGCTACTTGCTCTATTCTCTTCCCAGAGAGAACATTGTACAGACAGCCAACCATTAGCGCTCCACTCATTACACTGTTCCTTCATCAGAAATGAAATTCAATAAACTAATTTTTGTGTAGTTCTTCTGTCTGACAAGAAAACGTCAAGACATGCACCTTCCAAGCGTGACTGCTTCTCCAATGACAAGTGACAGAATGATTGTGATGACAAAAGTTAGGGGTACTGTCATGGCGACGAACACTGGTCCGCTCTTGTCGATTAACCAGAGTTGTAGGTAGTTTGAAAATGCGGAAACAACAACGCCCTGGGTTGCAAAGTAATTTCACACAGAGGTCAAGCTTTTATGTTCTACTTCCTCGGTAACAGCTCTAGTGAATCAATGATTTGCAGCGTTGAGGGGATTCTTATACTTACACAATAGATGATTGCGACAAGACCTACGTCCAAGCTCAGCTTCCATCTTGAAAAATCTCTCTCCATCACTAGAGCCATAAAAATAGATTGAACCGTTGCAAAGACTATCTGAACAGTTGTGTTAACTGTTAAGTAGAATGGAGGGATACTCCTCCAGGGCCCTAGAAAATAGCATGTAGACTAAATTAAGGATGAGTAAATTAGCACATGCACACATGCCTGAGTGAAAAACCTTTTGCCTACAGAGCAATATTCATACCTGAAACAAGAGCAAAAGTCGCGAGAGACTGAAAGAGAATTTTCCCAATATCCAGCTCCTTGAGGGATGAGTATCAACTCTACTTGCATGATAAAAAACAGGGCGATGGATGAAACATTTGAGCTTGTGATCCTTGGTGGAACGCTAGTACGGTAACACCAGCAGCACAAAACACTATACCAGAAACTTGCACAATCCCATGGAACCTCTTTATCTTCAAAGACTCCATCCTACAATAGGTAGAATAAAAATTAACAAATTTGCTCCACAAGATTTTGGTCATAAAATTTCAAACTGTATACATAACTAGATGAACCCATTTTTCAGTCCCACTATCGTTACTTTATCATGCTCATCAAAGCACTCACAGCTCTACAAAAGTGTGTTTACACACTGTCTTTACTAATGTTTCACATTAACCAATGTACAGCGATCAATTGGATATTACAGTCTATTTTACCACAACGAATTTTTACAAAATTTGAAGAAACATACTTGCACAAATTCAACAATCGTACTCAACTCAATATGCCTGCCACAGTGTCAATTAGTGCAAAGAATTACACTGGTACTTAGCTACTTAATGCAACAATAATTTACTCGATAAGGTTGAGACGAAGTTGGTCAAAATTTACATTATATAAAAAAATAGATCTCTAAACTATTTTATAGCAGCTAAGATAATGAGAGAAAGAGCTATCAGCCAATCGTATTATCTCCATCCTTTATCTAGTTTGATACATGCTGAGGCCAATCATTACACAGATCACTCAGAATGAGAGAAAGAGTTATCATCCACTCACAATTGGGCTTGACTACTTTGAGCCTGTGTAGCCTCAGCAAGTTTAGGCAATCTTGGCCTGGTTTAGGCCTGGCCAGGTTGGATTTGGTAGGACCTAGGATGGTCTTGCAATTACATATATTTCGTTCTTTGAACAATTGCAGTTTCCCATGCAAAAGAAAATATATTTTTCCTCCTATCTAAAAATGACGAGTTATCCCCAACAAAATAGAACCATTTTGCTCGGCTGTAAACATCTCTAAATTATTGTCTCAACAATGCCGTCTTATTCTCATAATCAGCATAGCCACATTTATGCAAGCTATTCTCCTGTACAACATATTGATGCTAGTTATGTACGGGTACCAGAAATCCGAAACTTAGTGAGGGTTAGTTGTATGGCCACATCTAAATTTTAGTTCTCACAAGGAACAGAAG
Organism: Poa annua; assembly: GCA_026929855.1. Lineage (NCBI taxonomy): Eukaryota > Viridiplantae > Streptophyta > Magnoliopsida > Poales > Poaceae > Poa > Poa annua. The sequence continues at coordinate 50,729,585 of CM049428.1, forward strand.
AAAAATGTCCTAGTCTTCCAGGAAATCATGAAGTATTATTAAAAAAACATGTCCCAACAGAAGAGCCAAAAAGAAAGTTAACACTGGCAGGAGATTTAGTACTACAGAAGCAGAAGTTGCTGAACCTAACTGAGGCCAACAAATGATATGTTAAGAGGAGCAGACATCCTGACTCCTGTGCAAATGAAACAAAAGTAGATCATTAGCAAATAGCCAAATACTAAGAAAATAAGACGTCATTTACACAGAAAATGAATCACTTCAGATAACTACAAAATACTTAGGGCTTGTTTGGCACCCATCATTTCAATCCGGAATCATGGAATTCATTTGTGATCCCATAATCAACCTGTTTGGCTGTCATGGAATTGGACATGTCAATTCATTTGGAATTCCAGCAAATACCTATTGTATATTATATCAATTCCTATCCCTAACCTTGCCATTGATGAAGATGATGAGTATACCATACTGAAAACTGAAACAACTGAGAAATAATTAATGAAAGTAAATAAGCATTTATATTACAAGGGTACATATGCATGCACATAAAAGAACCTCAGATATATTTAGTAAGGGTAAGAACTAACAGAATGGTTTATGATGGTACTTAAATTATGAGAAAAGTCTACATCATTGCATATAAAATGTTTCATCAATAATGTCATTTGATACGAGAAGATTAAAGTATTGAACAAAACTTCTGCCTGGTACTTGACCTACCCATATAATGCATGCACAAATAGCTTCAGACTGACTTTGCATAACAGTTGTGGGGCGGTTTTCCTGCAGAAATAAACCTCAGCGCATGCTCCCCAGATAATATCCAGATCCAGGCAAATAATGATCTAAAAATCTGCATACCTTTCTATTGCAAAAGCAATGGGCAGTAAGACCATGATAGCTACTACATGCCTCTAGAAAACAAGAACATATATACTCGTGCCTTGGTTAAAAGCAACTTTGAGAATTAGCAAAAAACATAACCACATAGATGAACCTTAAAAGAAATGAAACAGCATAAGGTGCTATGTTTTCAATCACTCTCACTTGTTAGAACTTCAAAGATGAGTGCTTAAATACTACTACTTGGGCATCAAAACACTTCATCATACCTTCAGTCATAAGATTTGCTCAGAAATGACACACGGTGACATGGATATCCACTTAAGAAAATTATAATTTACTATCGAGGGGCCACACTAGTCACCGCTTTCAACAATATTTGAAAACTGCAGCAAAAAAATTAGGAGACAAGTTTGCCTATATCATACTTTACAATAACTAAAACTTACAAGTTGCAAGACACAAAAATAGCAACAAACTAGGTATGCCAGTCCCAAGGTGCCTGTATAAACGATAGAAACCATGATGCATGCATCCACCCAAAAGCATATCGGTGTAGATTTGGAGCATCCAGCACTTGAACATTGTCCCAGGAAAAAAATGAGGAGTCCTGTGCACTTAGCAGGATTATTCATTTCAAGGTTGTTCATGGTCCTACAGAAAAGGAAATAGGAACTTTAAAGTGCTTGACTTCCAGATCAAGGTATCAAGACTTACATGATAATTTCTCATACATATTTGACAAAATAAAAAGTTGTCTGTACTTCAGCCATCCTTTATCTTGTGTATTTTTTTTTAACAAACATTATGTTAGCTGCTACAGTAAGTGTCAAACACAAACCAGACGCTTAGTTATCACTTATTGAGAAACTAAAGATTAATTACATTTGTAAAGAAAAAAATGTTTCAAGTTCCAGCGTTCAACCTAAAGGTGACTCAGATGCTTTTTGCACATTATCTACAAAAATACCGCCAGGTGACTAATGTTCAGGGAGTCATTTCTGATTAAATATTTCTATAGAGATAATTTTGATTCAGTGGCAGCACTAAACAAATGCACCTTTATGAAGGGTGGAGGGATCAGTGGCAAAGGTAGACATGATGTCGAAAAGGAAAAGAGCAGCAGCTAGGGAGAAAGAGTAATATTATTAAAGGACACTAATTCCAAAGTATCGCTTTCATGCTATTTAAAGATTAAAGTGCCCAGCTGTTCCATGCTTATATTATACCAATTACTACATGTTTTATAAACACTTTGTGTTCTTTTATGCATTTTCTGGGACTAACCTATTAACAATATGCCACAGTGTCAGTTCTCTGTTTTCTGCTGTTTTTGGTTTCAGAAAACCACTTAAGGAAATATTCTCGGAATTGGACGATTTTTATGCCGAAGTCCCTATTTTTCCGACATGTTCCAGAAGTTCGAAGAGGAAACGAAGAAGGGCACCGAGGCGCCGTCATCAGGTGGAAGCGCCCCCCCCCCCCCCCCCCCGCCGCGCCAGCACCTGAGGACGGGCCGTCGGGGCTCCACCACCTTCGCCCTTTCGCCTACAAATACGCCCCGACAATACAAGACCTAATACCCAAACACTTTTCCACAAAACCTAACGGAGCCGCCGTCGTCGTCAACCCTAGTTCGGGAGGGTTCAGAACCTCTTCTCGGCACCCTGCCAGAGAGGGGGATCATCACCGGAGGGCTCTACATCACCATGCCCGTCTTCGGACTGATGCGTGAGTAGTTCATCCTTGGACTACGGGTCCATAGCAGTAGCTAGATGGTTGACTTCTCCTATTGTGCCATCATGTTTAGATCTTGTGAGCTGCCTATCATGATCAAGATCATCTTTATGTAATGCTACATGTTGTGTTTGCTGGGATCCAATGGATATTGAATACTATATCATTTGCTTCATAATATATCATGTTGTGTGTGTTTATGATCTTGCATGCTCTCCGTTGCTAGTAGATGCTCTGGCCAAGTAGATGCTTATGACTCCAAGAGGGGGTATTTATGCTCGATAGTGGGTTCATGTCTCTATTTAATCCGGGGTAGTGACAACAAGCTCTAAGATTGTATATGTACTGTTGCTACTAGGGATAAAACAATAGTACTTTGTCTAAGGATAATTGTATTACTTACATTACACACTTTGCCTAATGCAATAATCTGTAGCTTGCAACTTAATACTGAAAGGGGTGCGGACGCTAACCGGAAGGTGGATTATTAGTCATAGATGCGGTTGGAACGGTCTATGTATATTGTTGTAATTCCCAAATGAATCTCACACTAGACATCATGACATTAGTATATGCATCATTATGCAGCTCTTTATTCTGTCAATTGCCCAGCTGTAATTTGTTTACTCACATGTATGCTATTATTATTATTATTATTTATGGAGAGACACCACTAGTGAACTGTGGACCCCGGTCCTTTTCTTTAAACTGATATAACAACCAACTGCAAACTGCTTTCTTTCATTCTCCGCACCATACATTTAATCCTTGTTACAGCAAGCCGGTGAGATTGACAACCTCACTGTTGAGTTGGAGCAAAGTTTTTTGATTGTGTTGTGCAGATTCCACCTCCCTCGTCAACCACGCGCAAGCACTTTTCTGGCGCCGGGGAGACCTTCGTTGTGTTCTTCATCTCTTACTGGTTCGATAACCTTGGTTTCATAACTGAGGGAAACTTGCTACTACGCTCATCACACCTTCCTCTTGGGGTTTTCCAACTCCTCACACCCGTGAGCATCAACTATCCACGGGTGAATGGTGGCTTTAGAGAACCCTCACGCAGAGGATGCTAGGGCGATGCTCCCTGGAAAGAACGATGGCACGCCAGAGTTCGCGAATGTGCTGGCTGAAAGATGAGGGCGCCAACTCGCGCCTGTTTCACATAGTTGCAAATGGTAGAAGGGTCCAAAACTTCATTACCGCAATTTGGCATGGGGGACAAATGATCACTGATCAACAAGGGAAGGAGGAGAAATTTTTCAAGGCATACAATGCCCTGTTGGGTACAATCCAAACCAGAGATGTGACGCTGGATTTGGAGGAGCTTGGAATTCATGAGCACGACATTTCGGAGCTGGGCGAGATCTTGACAGAAGACGAAGTTTGGGGACTTGTGAAGGAGCAGCGGATCGAGCCCCAGGCCCAGATGGATTCATTGGTGCATTTTATAAGTGGGCCTGACCCATCATCAAGAATGAGATCATGGGAGCAATGCTGAAGTTGTTTGTTGGTGATGGGCAAAATTTTGGGAGGCTAAATCGAGCTCTTATCATGCTAGTACCGAAGAAGCAGGAGGCGGGGGAAGTGGGCGACTACCGTCTCATCAGTTTGGTTCACAGCTTCGCCAAATTGTTCACCAAGGTGATGTTCAGCAGGATACGACCAAGAATGGGAGAACTGATCAGCGTGAGTCAATCCTCCTTTATCAAAGGTTGGAGCCTGCATGACAACTTTGTCTGGTTTGTCAGCTTGCACTGAAGATTAATGGCAGGCGCGGAGCTGGAGTTTTTCTCAAGCTTGACATCTCGCGAGCGTTTGATTCTGTTTCTTAGCCCTTCCTTTTTAAGGTTGTGAGGAAATTAACGTTCCCTTAGATCTGCTTGAGCTGGCTGACGATCAGCCTCTGATAGGCTAGCACGAGGGTAATTGTGAATGGAGTCTCGGGCAGGAGAATTCGTCTTGTTAGAGGGCTGCGACAAGGGGATCCCCCGTCCCCGCAGCTCTTCGTGATGGTAATGGAGGTAATCACGTTGCTAATGGTGCGGGCAAGTGAGAGCCAGCTCTCCCCAATTGCGCAGACTACACCAAAAACGGATCTCGATCTATGCATATGATGTCATCCTATTTGTCAAGCCGCAGGTGCAGGATCTTTCCACGGTGAAGGAGGTACTTGATATGTTTGTCTAATGGCGAGCCGGGTGCAAATGACTTCTATGCACATGAGTGGCCCAATAGGCGTCATCCACGACATCGCCATCATCATCAAGCACATGAGCGGCATGAAGCGTGTGAACACCATCATCATGATCGTCACGATGATGACAACCAAGAGCGTGAGGATCAACCTCACCAACATGATCATTGTCATGCTTCACCACCTCCAATACAGCGCCAAGATGATGATAATGTCGCCTCCATCAAGTTCAATGTGCCCAAATTCTTTGGCACAAGCAATCGAGAAGCTTACCTTTCGTGGGAACTCAAGGTTGTTAAGATCTTCCGGTTAAACAACTACTCCAACAACAAGATGGTTGCGATGGCATCAATGGAGTTTGAGGATTATGCACTCTTGTGGTGGGAGCAACTTCAAGCGACGCGTGAAGAGAACAAGCTCCAACCAATAAGCACTTGGACGGAGATGAAAGGAGCAATGACACATTGCTTTATGCCTCCATACTATACAAGAGACTTGTTCAAGAAGTTACACGAATTGAAGCAAGGCTTGAAGACGGTTGATGAGTACTACAAGGGGATGGAATCGGCCATGACAAGAGCCAACATAGAGGAGTCAAATGAGCAATCCATGGCTCGCTTCATGAATGGCCTCAACTACCCAATCAAGAAGATTGTTGAGTTCCAACCCTACTCTAACCTTGTGGAGCTCCTGCATCAAGCAACCAAGGCCGAGCGACAAGTTCTTGAAGAGCTCAAGCACATCAAGGCCAAGGTCTTCTTTGCCGCAAAGCCTTCAACACCGATACCTCCACCAAGTCAAGAAAATGCAAGAGCACCACCGCGTGTGCCACCATCAATACACAAAGTCCCACCAAACTTCAAGAGCCCAAACACACCAATGGAAACCACTAAAGGTTCAACCTCCATTTCGAGCCAATTGACTTGTTTCAAATGTGTTGGACTAGGCCACAAGTCCTTTGAGTGCACCAACAAGAAGGTGATGATAGTCAATGCCAATGGAGAGTATGAATCCATGAGTGAAGATGAGTTCCATGCAACGAACCAAGTGGAAGAAGACCCCGGTGACATCTATTGTGATGGTGAATGCAACCAACCTTCGTTGGTAGTGACTCGAGTTTTGACAACAAACATTCAAGACGGCGAAGATCAACGATGCAACTTGTTTCAAACCCGAGCCGCAATCAACGGAAAGTCCATCAAGGTGATCATCAATGGTGGAAGTTGTCACAACTTATCAAGCACGGAACTTTGTGAGAAACTTAGCTTGCCATACAAGAAGCAACCCAATCCATACCATGTCCAATGGCTAAGTGACACCAGTGCTGTCAAGATTCACCAAATGGTACAAGTTCCTTTCAAGATTGGTGCCTATGAAGATACCGTTGATTGTGATGTGGTTCCTATGACCATTTGTCATTTGCTCCTTGGAAGACCTTGGTAATTTGACAAGGGTGCCTTACATGACGGACGCACAAACTTTGTGAGCTTCAAGTGCAATGACAAGAACTTCGTGCTACGTCCTATGACACCTAGCCAAATCATCGCCGACAACGCCAAGAACCTAGTAAGATCCCCTCCACATACACACCAAGAGAATCATGAGAAGAAGAGTGAGAGAGAGAGCCACCATCAAAAGAGTGAGAACCACAAACCAAATGAGAGCCACCAACCTAAGAGAGTTTCTCGTGGTGTAATCTTGTTAGCCACCAAAAGTGAGATGAGAGATGTGAGGAATGACCCGTCCATTCTCCACTATGTGCTTGTGTGCAAGGAGGAAGTGACTAACGCTAATGATTTCACAACCCTTCCTCTTCCGTTGATATCTATGTTGAAGGAGTTTGGAGACGTCTTCCCCGAGGAGCTACCACCGGGACTACCTCCTCTACGAGGAATCGAGCATCGCATCGACCTCATTCCGGGTGCACCTCTACCAAACCGCGCACCATATCGTACGAACCCCGTGGAAACCAAGGAGATTGAGAGGAAAGTTCAAGACCTCCTCACCAAGGGCCATGTGCGTGAGAGCTTGAGTCCGTGTGCCGTGCCGGTGATCCTCATACCCAAGGCCGACAATTCCCTCCGCCTTTGCATGGATTGTTGACCTATTAATGCAATCACGGTGAGATATCGACATCCCATACCGAGACTAAATGATATGCTTGATGAACTTTGTGGTGCCACCATCTTTACGAAAGTTGATCTTAAGAGTGGTTATCACCAAATAAGAATGTATGAAGGTGATGAATGGAAGACCGCCTTCAAGACCAAATTTGGTCTATATGAATGGTTGGTTATGCCTTTTGGCTTATCTAATGCCCCTTCAACCTTCATGCGCCTTATAAATCATGTGTTGCAAAAATTCATTGGAAAATATGTTGTTGTGTACTTTGATGATATCCTCATTTATAGCAAATCCTTAGAGGAACATACATCTCATGTTGCTCAAGTTTTGTTGGTTCTTCGCAATGAAAAGCTTTATGCCAATCTTTCTAAGTGCACTTTTGCCACCGACAAACTTGTTTTCTTGGGCTTTGCTGTTTCCGCCAATGGCCTTGAAGTTGATACATCTAAGATACAAACGATTCGTGATTGGCCTTGTCCTCTCACCGTTGGAGAGTTGAGAATTTTTCTTGGTTTTGTCGGATTTTATCGCCGTTTTATCAAGGATTTCTCAACAATTGCATGCGCCCTCTATGAACTAACCAAAAAGGGAATCCCCTTTCTTTGGGACGATGCACAAGAAGTTGCTTTCAGTGAACTTAAGAGAAAGTTAACGGAGGCTCCACTCCTTGCCCTACCGGATTTTACCAAAACGTTTGAGATTTATTTTGGCTGGAGAAATAGGGGAAAGGATTTCGTGGATTTCTTTTGGCTGGAAAGGAGAGAGCCAATGGCGGCCAATGCCTGGTTGCATGGGATCGAATATGCAAACCATAATAGTTCAGATGACTGACATTAAGAACATGCGCCTGCAAGGCCCAGCCCTATGCACAAGCTGGGAGTGGATGAGAAGAACGAAGCACAGCGGGCCATGGCATGGTCTGCCAATGCTCAAGGACGGGGAGGCAAGAGCGGTGTTCAATTGTTTGGCGACCATCAAAGTTGGGAACATAAGGATGTGTTGTTCTAGACAGATAGATGGATCGATGGAAGGGAGGCAAAGGATTTTGCCCCTGGAATTGCTCTTACGATCAGCAGAGTAAAGAACTTGCAATTTGCAGAGCAAGGACTGCACGACAACAACTGGATGTGACATATCGGGAACACTGGCTTATAGAAGAGTGCGGGAGTGCATTGCCCTCTTGACATCAATTCAGTATGTACAAAGGAACAATGCCGATGCGGACGAGTTTGGATGGTCGTGTGTGATTCTATTGGACTATAGATTTGAAGGATACTTATCGCGACTTGCTCTTGGTGTTGGATGGTGATACATCCAAAATATATCTACTTTTACAAGCATTTTGTTCCAGAATCTCACCATACTTGAATTAAAACTGCAAAATCTAACACTATTTTTAGCAATGTCTTGTTTATGTCTGTTTTCGCACGAAATAAAATCAAAGAAAAATAATATGAAAGTTTTTCACCGAATTAAGGACTCTGGGAATTGGATGCTCATGGGAAAGACAACAAGGCGCAAACGTGTACATGTTGCGCGTCCAAAAGTGGTGACCGCGCCATGATACGCCCATTTTGCATCACTATTTTATATCATAATTTACTGTTATTCATTGATATATTTCATATTTGGAGATGATACTTATGTTATTTCATCTATTTTGCATGTTTGATGATTATTGGAGGATGGATCACCGGAGTCTGAATTCTGCTGGAAAAAACACCGTCAAGATACATTATTTGCAAAGCTCAGAAAACAAAATGAAGAATACCCAAAGAACTATTTTTCTAGATGACGAAGGGAGACAAAAGGGGGGGGCACATGGGCCACAGGGGGCCCACCTCAGGTCCTGGCGCGGCTCCCAATGCTGCCGCGCCAGCACCTGATGGCACCGCCCTGGCCCACCTCTGGCGATGCCCTTTCGCGTACTTGAAACCCCCGAAAACCTAAGGACAGTGGGATTACCAGAAACAGAGCCGCCGCCTCCACGAGGCGGAAACCACCGAGAGAGAAAAGCTCTCCGGCAAGCTGAAAAGCTGCCGGGGAAATCCCTTCCCGGAGGGGGGAAATCATCGCCATCGTCACCATCATCGAGCTGCACTTCATCGGGATCATCATCACCACCATCTCCACCGCCGACACCGTCATATCCATCGTTCCACTCCGTTCCCGCTGTAACATCTAGGGCTGAATCTTGTGCATTTGATAGGGGAAACTCTCCCGGTGTTGATTATTATTATTATTGATGCTATTGGGTGGAACCGTTAAATTAAGGTTTATGTTCAGATTGTTACCCATCATTATATCATCTCTGATCATGATCCACATGATGTGTTGTGAGTAGTTCGTTTAGTTCTTGAGGACATGGGAGAAGTTTAGATATTAGTAGTGAACTATGTTGAGTAATATTTAATGGTTTGATATTTAAGTTATGGTGCTATTCTTCTGGTGGTGTCATGTGAATGTCGACTACATGACACTTCACCTTTATGGGCCTAGGGGAATGCATTGTGTATTCGAATATTAATTGTGGGGTTGCCCGAGTGACAGAAACCTAAACCCCCATTGGTATCTCGATGCATGAGGGATGGTAGGATCTCAGAGTTTAAGGTTGTGGTTAGATTTATCTTAATTACTTTCTTGTATTTGCAGATGCTTGCAACGGGTATAATCACAAGTATGTATTAGTCATAGAAAGGGCGGTGCATTAGCATAGGTTCACCCACACGACACTTATCGAAACACTAAAGATTAATCATCTATATGAAGCGAAAGCACTAGACATAAATCCCGTGTGTCCTCAGGAACGTTTTGTCATCGTCATAAGTAAACAAACCGGCTTGTCCTTTGCTCTAAAAAGGATTAGGCCACTCTCTGCAATTATTATTGCCGCGCTCTATTTACTCGCACTTTCTTTATCTGCATTATCAAAAACTCCTAAAAACTTGTCTGCTAGTGTTTACAGTGAAATCCTAATCAAAACTGCTTGTCAGCACCTTCTGCTCCTTGTTGGGTTCGACACTCTTATTTATCGAAAGTACTACGATACACCCCTATACTTGGGGGTCATCACGCCACCCTACCCCGTTCAGCCCTCGGGCATCGAATCGTCTCCGATTTTCACACACCCCATTATATACCCGAGAAAAATAACTCTACCAAAAGGACGAAGTCCTACGCGAGATATAGCGCCGCGGCCACCACTATCTTCGTTTTCAGGGTCAAATTGATCCTGCTCTCCACCCCGGAGAGGGGGATTCCGGCACCGTCTTCACCGCCATCGTCACTAGCGTCATCCCCAAGAACCATGTGCTTACTCTCCATCATCATGGGTGAGTAGTTCCCTGTAGGCATGTGAGGTGGATGGGGATGGGATGAGTCTGATCATGTAATTATGCATTGATGACCCACAAGTATAGGGGATCGCAACAGTCTTCGAGGGAAGTAAAACCCAAATTTATTGATTCGACACAAGGGGAGCCAAAGAATATTTATAAGCCTTAACAGATGAATTGTCAGTTCAGCTGCACCTGTGAATAGACTTGCTCGAGACAGATTATCAGTAGCAACAGTTTTATAGTACTGACAGTGGTGAAATAACAGCGATAGTGAAATAAAGACAACAACAATGATTATAGTAGACAATATGATTAAAATACTGTAGGCACAGGGACAGATGAACGGGCGTTGCATGGATAAGATAATTCATGTAATATCAATACATAGGCATTTGCAGATAAATAAGATAAAGCATCCAAGTATTTATTAACCATAGGCATGTGTTCCAATTTAGTTGTGCGTGCTCGTAATGAGATACTTGCACATCATCTTTTGTCCTACTGGCCCGTTTGCAGCGGGGCCTCAAGGGAATCTACTGGTAATTAAGGTACTCCTTTTAATAAATTACCGGAGCAAAGCATTAACACTCCGTGAACACACGTGATCCTCACATCACAGCCTTTCCCCGAGGTTGTCCCAATTATTGTCACTTTGGGACCTAGGGTTCCGGACAATGACATGTGTAATAACACTCATAGATATGATCTAAAACATTGATTATCCTCATGATACAATAACATGTTCAGATCTGAAATCATGGCACTCGGGCCATAGTGTCAAGCATTAAGCATAACAAGTTGCAACAATGACGTAAAACACCGATAACAGATACTAGGCACCATGCCCTAATGATATTACCGCTATTACATGAACGATCTCATCCAATCCCTACCATCCCCTCAAGCCTACAGCGGGGAATTACTCACACATGGATGGGGGAAACGATGATGGTTGATAGAGAGGCGTTGGTGATGATGATGTCGATGATCCCCTTCGATTCCCCGTCCCGGCGGGGTGCCGGAACAGAGACTTCTGGTCCCCGAACTGAGTTTCGAGGTGGCGGCGGCGCTCGGGTCTGTTTTCTGGAAAAGTGTCTAACCCCTTGACGTTTTTAGGTTAGAGGAGGGTTATATCCGCGAGGGGAGCCCGAGGAGGAGAGGGACTCGCCCCCCTCATGTGCTGGCGCGGCCAGGCCCTTGCCGCGCCACCACCTGAGGTGGGGGCCCCCTGGCCCCCCTCTGTCAGGGCTTCTGGCTCCGCGAGTCTTTGGGCAAAACAAGGACTTCTGCATTATTTTTGGTGTTTTTCCATAAAGTCGAATTTCTGCATAAAAAAGACACCATGGTAATTCTGTTGAAAACAACGTTAGTCCGTGTTAGTTGCATTCAAAACACACAAGTTAGAGGCAAAACAATAGAAAAAGTGTGTTCGGGAAAGTAGATACGTTTTGGACGTATCAACTCCCCCTAAGCTTAGCTTATTGCTTGTCCTCAAGCAATTCAGTTAACAACTGAGTGCGATAAAAGAACTTTCACAAACACATTTGCTTCATATGATGTAAATATTCTCATTATCTGGCAAATGCTTAGGCTATTCATAATAAGGTATATGTAAATGGTGTCACCTAATTAGCTATGTAAACTATGAAGAGGCCAATCATACCAATAGTAAATAACATGAAACATATCAATTCACAAGATTGCAAAGCTCATAAGAAAGTATGATAAGGTGGTATATCGCTTGCCCGAATGTGTACAGCGAAACATAAATGCTCAGGCACCTCTGAGATTCAAGAGTAGACTATAGATAAAGATGTCAAAGATAAAAGCATCAAAGTTACACCGCAGTTAACAGTATTCTGGGACAAGCACATTACACTAAGAATGACAACTATGCTCTCAAGAAGGTGCTCAAAGAAGGATGATGACTCAACAGTAAGTAAAAGATATGTCCTTCATTGAGTGAAGCAGGGATTTAACATGTGCTAGAGCTTTTCATTATTTTGAAAACAGAGGTAAAATTGTTTTTGAGTGGTGGTTGTTCCGTCAACGAATGGCAATAGAGTTCTTGTTATCTTCCATATTAAGTAAGTTGAGAGCGGTTCCAAATTATTTTAAAATCAAGCATTTATAATATGCACCTTTATATTTTAGCTTTTTGATATTTTGACACTCCTCCCAACCTTTTCTTTTCACAAACCATGGCTAACCGAATCCTCGGGTGCCCACCAGCAATCACATACCATGGAGGAGTGTCTATTTTTCACTTTTCAAAACTTTTGATATTATAGTGGTCTAACCAGCTCTTTGCAATATTAGTGACAAGCAGATGAAGCATGCAAGTCGGTTACTTAATTAGTATGGAAGATAACAAACCCAACTACTACTTCCTCATGAGCTCGAAACAGTGGCACAAATTAAGAAGTGTTTGAAGGTTTTAAACATAGCACATGCAAATTTACTTGAATGGTTTGAAATGCCATACATAGTTATTTATGGTGGACTCTTTGGAATAACTTGGTTTTCAGGGATGTGGAAGCACAAGAAATATTGCTTAGTACTAGTGGAGGCTAGCAATAGACAGGGAAGCGATAATTCAAGAGAGCAATAACCGTCATAATCATGCTTGCGACAAAATAAAATTAACTGAGGCATAAAATTGATACTAGAACTCTGAGGCAAAATAAATCATCAAGGCTTAATTTGACTCTTTGTTTTCAGTCATATACATGTGTGAGCATGTGCCAAGTCGACACAAATGAATTTGTTCAGAGGAGGATACCACAATGTCATACTCTTTCATGAACAAAACAATGCAAGCAAACATCCATAGAAACATGTTATCTACTATTAATAAATTGGAATTGATCATAAGAGAACATAAACAACTAAGCATCCGTCAATCGACATATATCTTATGCGAACCATCTAAGCATGCTCACATGAATGAGTATATGTACAAAAATGAAAAACAAATAGAGTTCATTACCAGCCTCTTACCCAACTCAAATTGTCATATATCGTCATGATTGCTATTTCACTTGTGTGGCTTGAATAATATGAAATGAAAACCAATCTCCACATAGTAATGGATGGCATTGAGCTCTGAAACAAACTATACAAAACCAAAAGAAACAACAAATATTTTTGGGATTTTCGGATTTAGGAACTAAAAACAGAACAAGAACAGAATAGCCTGTGAAGACGAATTTTTTCAAGGACCTTAGCATGCTCAGATCAGAAAACTCAAAACTAATGAAAGTTGCGTACATATCGGAGAATCATGCACAAGAAATTTCAGGTCATTTGGATTTTTCTACAGGAAGTTATGATTTAAACGGTGGACAGCAGAAATCTGTCACTGCGCGAAACAGCAAACAACAAAGCAAAACATTTTTGTGTTTTTGCATATTGAACTGAATTAAATACTAAGCATACTAATACTAGATAATAAATCAAACCAGCAAGAGAAATAACAGAAATCTTTTTTGGTATTTTTGAGTTTTGGAAAGCAAGGCAAAACATGAACAATTAAAAAGAAAGAAAACTAAAATGAAACATGGATATACAAAGTACCGATATAATGATATATAGATGAGCGTGCTATAGGTAACCCCCCCCCCCCCCCCATGCTTAGGCTTTTGGCCTAAGTGGGAATCAGCTCCATGGTGAATAATGGTTCCAGCAATGGTTTAGGCTTCCCTTTCAACTTCTCTCGAGATATTACAGTAGGTAAAATAAAGAGGAGAAGAAAAATGTTGTTTAGCTCTTTTATGCACTTAAAATGCACTTGTTAACAAGGTTGATCAAGTCTTGTCACCAAATGAATTTTATATGACATAAAAGATTTAAACTTCACGGGACACTCATGTCACCTTGTATCGTATTGGTATGGATCCAATCATAAGGGTTTTGTATTCTTCTATATAAGGGCAATCAATACTTCCCACTTTGATGGACCTCACATTGGTAATTGTATTAACTCCAGGCATTTTATCCATTTTCTTGGGGAAATAGAGAGTATGTTCATTGTCATTCACATTGAAAGTTACTTTTCCTTTATTGCAATCAATAACAGCCCCTACAGTGTTTAGAAAAGGTCTCCCAAGAATAATAGACATATTATCATCTTCAGGCATTTCAAGTACAACAAACTCAGTCATGATTAAACAATTATTAGCTACTTGAACAGGAACATCCTCACAAATACCAACAGGAACAGTAGTAGATTTATAAGCCATTTGCAAAGATATATCAGTAGGTATCAATTTATCAAGGTAAAGTCTCTTGTAAAGAGAGAAAGGCATAACACTAACTCCTTGCTCCCAAGTCACATAGAGCAGTTCTAACATAATTATTTTTGATAGAGCAAGGAATGGTTGGTATACCTGGATCACCCAACTTCTTTGGAACCTTGCCATTAAAAGAGTAATTAGCAAGCATAGTAGATATTTCCTCATTAGGAATTTTCCTTTTGTTAGAAACAATATCTTTCATATATTTAGAATAAGGAGGCAAATTAATAGCATCAGTCAGCGGAATTTGCAAGAACAAAGGTTTCATGCAATCACAAATTTTATTATAGTGTTCTTCTTCTTTGTTTTTAAGTTTCCTAGCAGGAAAAGGCATTTGTTTTTGGACCCAAGGTTCTCTTTCACTACCATGTTTCTTAGCAATAAAATCTTCCTTAGTGTACATTTTATTTTTAGTATGTTTTTCAAGTTCGTCTTCTATTTCTTCCTTATCCGGATTATCATTCTTATCATTATCATTGGCATTGTTATTATCATTGTTAAGTTCATTACCACTTTCAGTTTCAGCATCAGAAACAGATATACTATTAGGATTGTTAACAGGTTCAGAGGATTCTACACCAGTTTGATGTTTCTTCTTCTTTTTCTTAGAAGGAGCACTAGCTTCATTAATTTGTTGAGAATCTTGTTCAATTGTTTTAGCATGTCCCTCAGGATATAAATGATCTTGATTAGATTTACCACCTCTAGTTGTTACTTCACAAACATGTTTTTCTTTATCTATAGAGGCATCCATTAACATTTCCTTTTGCGCTTTAGAAAGTTGATCAATTTGAGTTTGAACCATATGAAAATGTTTAATAAGTATTTTTACATCATTAGAGGTTCTATCAACAATATCATGCAAGTTACTAATAGCGCGAGAGTTTTCTATGAAATGATTCTCAATTCTCATATAAAAATTACCTTGCTTAGCAATAAAAGTATCAAATTCATCTAAGCATTGATCAGGAGGTTTAGAGTAAGGAATATCTCTATCATCAAACCTTTGGAGAGAGTGTACCTCAATTATGGGTGAAGAAGGAATTGGCATACATAATTCTTCTATATGAGGCAAATTCTTGACATCTTCAGATTTAATACCCCTCTCTTTAAGAGATTTCTTAGCTTCCTTCATCACTTCATCATTTAATTCAATCATATCTCTCTTCCTTGGTGTTGGTGTAGGTGTTGGAGTAGGTTCAGGAATATTCCAATCATCATAATTCTGGCTTATCTTAGCCATTAATTCCTCAGCTTCTTCTGGAGTCCGTTTCCTGAAAACACAACTAGCACAACTATCCAAATATTGAAGGGGTTACGGTGCAGAAAACAATAATTTTTCTAGCGAACGAAACCCTAACTAGCCAGGATCTATCTATCTAGTACATGCGATAACGGTGGCGGAACGGGTTACATTACCTCCATGTAGACCGATAGCGGGGATTACGCTCCCGCACAAGCGTTGACGATGAAGTCGTACGTAGCCGACCTCGAGGTCGCGGAGAACTTGCCGCGATGACGAAGACGATGACGCCGGGGTGTCGATGATGATCTGCGTCGACGGGCGTCGGGCGGAAGAAGGCAGAGCGCCAGCACCAGGGGTGAGGGGGGTCGCGGCGGCTGCAGAGGCGAGACGACGTCGCCCAGGCTACTCAAAAGGAGTTACCTCCGAGCACTCACAAACATACGGAGCTTAGCGACAACCCCCGGTCATTCAGATCCAGCTGAAATCGCAGGGGTAGATCTTATGTGGAATCCCGCAGAGCAACGGTGCTCAGTGGTATAGCTTAGGTGGAGAGAGATCCCCCTTTCCTCAACTCAGCGCGGCTCCAACTTGGGAACCACGAGATCGAGAGAGAAATCGGGAATTAATTGTATTTTCCAATGAATTAATCCAATTAATATGCCTTGCTATATAAAGGGGGAGGGGGTGTGCAAACTCCCTAGCTCCCCCATGTGGGACTAAACAAAAGGAGAAGGGGGGGCGGGGTTCGGCCCCCACATGGGCTGGCCGAACCAGCCAATGGGGCCCACCCCCCCTTGGTGGTGCGGCTCCCCCTCTTGGGCCCTCTTAGGGCCCATGTAGGTGGGAGCCCCATTTTTCCTTTATTTAATTAATATTAAATTAATATAAAAATCTCATTAATTCATAATTAATATATTTATATATAATTCAATATCCCGTGACTCTGAAAACTCTTTCGGACCACCCGAACAACTTTCGGACATTCCTGGAACCATTCCAGACCTCTCCGGAACTCCTTCCAGACCACCAGAACTCTTTCCGGATCATTTCTCTCTCTCCAACAAATTCCTATAATATTCCAGAACCTATCTCCTGGTGTCGCTAAGACCTTAAGTTTGTTACGCTACGGTTCGAGAACACTCCAGACATGGTCGAGACACTCTGCTCACCAATGACCGTCAGGGATACCTGGAAGTATATGACGACCCATGTGCATTCTACGAATATTGTCGTTGAACCATAAATATGACATTCATTCCCTTTGTCTCTGCGATACTACCTTGTCCGAGATATGATCGTAGACACACTGATGTCTTTGTTGTATCTCGTTACCGACGAAGGTTATTAACTCGTCTGCGATATTACATCTCCATGACCTAGTCATAAGCTGCGCAGCTATATAGATGCAATATCACCGAGTGGGCCCAGAGTATCTTTCCATTACAAGAATGAACAAATCCCGCTCTTGATCCTTACGTCTTGATGCTCTTTCGGAATACCCAAGATGGACACCGTTATTGTCATGCTATATAAGACACAACGTTTGATGCTCTCAAAGTACCCCTATGTAACGCCCCGGGATTTATCCCCTTTTTTTGATCTGTGAGTTTTTCTTTTTGCATCGACATAGCATCGCATTGCATCGCATTAATTTAATTTGTTGCATTTAAATTTAATTCCACAATTAAATTCAAATGCTTTTCAAATTAATTAAAAAATGTGATATTTCAAATCTTTGGCAAATGTTAAAAATTAGTTTATTAAATTGTCTATTGAAAACTAAAAATATTTTGTAAAGGTTTCGTGTTGAAATTCCTTTTCTATTTTGTTTTAAAAATATATAACGAAAAAAAATAACGGGAGAGAAATAAGGCCCAAAGCCCATCTAACTCAAACCCTAGGTTTTCCCCACAGAAATTTCTTCCCACCCCCTGCAATTTTTGCAGCCGCCCCCCTCCACTCTTTTCTTTTTCCTTTTTCCACTTTTCCCCCTCCTTTTCTTTCTTTTCTTCTTTTCTTTTCTTTTCCTTCCTTTTCTCTTCTTTTTCTCTCCTTCCCTCCCGCATCGAGCCCGCACGGGAGAACCTCATCCCGCAGCCCCAAGCTCCCGAGCGAGCACCCAGCGCCGGCCTCCTCCTCCACCCGACGCCGCCCCGGCCACCTCCAGCGCCGCCCGCCGGCCGGCCGCGCCCCCTGCTCCAGCCGCCTGCGCCCCCGTCGACCCCGCACGCCACGCCGCCCGGCGCCACCGAGCCTCCCCGGTTTGCACCTCCCGCAGCCACCGCGCCGGCCGCCGCTGGCCCGAGCTCCTGCGTCGCCGCCCCCCGAGCGCCGCCCGCGCCTCCTGCTTCGCCGCCATGGCTGCCGCCGCCGCCAGCCGGCCTTCCTCCGCCGCGCACCCCCTGCGCCTCCGGCCCGCTGCGCACGCCTCGCCTGCGCGCTGCGCCGCCTCTGCCTTGCGCCCTCCTGCTCCGGCCCCGGCCCGCTCCGCGCCGCCGCTCGCTGCCGCCGTCTCCCACATCAACCGCCGCCCGCGCTCATCCTCCTCCGGCCGCGTCGCACGCCCCCACGCGCGCCCTCCGTGCCGTCGCCGCCATACCACGCGCCTCCGCGCAGCCGCTCGCATCCCCACGCCACCGTGCGCGCCCCGCGCCGCCTCTCCCCGCCACCGCGCGTGTCGCGCTCCACTTCCACCACGCGCGTCCGCGCCACCGCCGCCCACGCAGCGCCTCCAC
The DNA here is from genome assembly GCA_026929855.1 of Poa annua. Lineage (NCBI taxonomy): Eukaryota > Viridiplantae > Streptophyta > Magnoliopsida > Poales > Poaceae > Poa > Poa annua. The sequence goes on from CM049428.1 coordinate 50,748,100, forward strand.
CCGCGCCGGTCGCCACCCCGCCGTGCACATCCGCTCCGCGCCTCCCATTCGCCGTTTTCCTCATCCGGTGACGTCCTCGCTTCCGCCGCCCGCAAAGTGTCCGGCGAAATGCCCGCAAGACCCCGGCACCCCTTTTTGTGTCCGAGTTGTCCACCCTTCGTGGTGTTGCCCGTGCGCGTGCGCGTCGTCTTCCGGTGCCGCGTGCCGTGACTGCCCATGTTCGTGTCGTGGTGCCCGCCCGTGCACGTTTCTTCCTGGTGTCCGTTTTGCCGTGCTCCTGCGTGCCCGCGCCCGTCAACGGGGATGACCGAGTACAACTACACCACCCACTTCCACGACACCGACAAACGACGATGCCCCGGTTCCGCGACGACTACTTCCACGACGACGACTACTTCCTCTACGTTCCGAAGACGTCGGTTTCGAACCCTATCTCTCCAGATCCAACGTGCGAACCCAAACCCTAACCCTACCTATTTTATTAAATGTCATTTATCTTGTGCATATCGCATCATACTTGCATGTGTTGCATCTCTTGGGTTTGGTGGTGTAGCGATTCACCTAAATAATAATTATGGAATGTGTGGGCATTTAATTACTATTGTTGCCTATTCCATTTAATTTGACTAGATCATCTTTACCATGCCTTGCCATCTTAATGGACATTTAATTTGTGGGGTAGATAAATAACTTTAACATTGATATTAATTGTCGGAATCCCGATTCCACTTAATTTGGATTAAGTGCATCTCGCAATGCATCTTGCCATGCCATGCATCATTCTTCCATGATCATGCTGGATCTTTTGCCGTAGTTATAAAATGCATCTTTACGCTTTCGAGTGTTTGTTGCTTCTTCGCGGATACGACGTTGAGATGTGTGAGCAACGACAAGATCTGCTTCCATGCGGGATTCCAGGCAAGCAAAGTTTGCTTGTTTACCTATACATTATCTTTCATTCCTGCCGTTGATCTCTGCTACCCTAGTTATCGATTCTTGAACTGCGATCCCATCACATGTTTATCCTGCAGCCCATACAGCTTTATCCCCACAACCTAATACCCGTTGCATGTTTATCTGTTGGCCTTGCGAGTCGTAGCGCATGCTTAGAGTTGATTGTGCGAGTCGTCTGTTGGTCTTATGATTCATCTGCTTAGTATGATAGATTATTCTACCTTAATAAAATGTTGTCTTATATTGGGGTATTATAATTAAATGATAAGGCACCAGGAGGAAGGCCTTGCGAGGTGCTTTGTTCTGCTCAGTGTCGACCTAGGAACTGAGATTTTGTCCTCGGATCCAATTTTGAGCGCACTAACCACTTGTGGGTGGCCCAATGGAGCCCCCCTCGACTTTGAACGGATCCGCAGCTCGTCCATGTGCCGCAAGTAGTTCGGGTTTTCCATTCGCTCATATGCATGTGCATGATGATGATGATCGATGAGAGGTTACTTGATACGGGGGGTCATATAGGGGTGGTGCGCGCGAAGCGGACAGTTCCTACTGTGGTTTGAGCCGCATGGCGCGTGGACACAAACTAATGAGTCCGCAATTGAGATTCGGCCGGACTCCTGACGCGGGTAACAACTCATATGGGTGGCACTTGGACTTGCTGTAGTGAAGGAATGAGTCGTGTTGAGAGGCCCTCACGGGTTGATCATGCGAGTATGGGTACTGTAGTGCACCCCTGCAGGGTATAATCTTATCGATGAGCCGTGTCCACGGTTATGGACGACTTTGGTGATGATGCTGGCTAACAAGATCTAGACAACTTGCACCTAATTAATGTTAATTAATTTGACTAGTAATATAGAATTATTTTCACAATAAATTATAAATAAAACTGTTCAATGTGTGAGTTTCCCGAATTGCTTCCTCATATTTGGTTGAGGGGGTTAATTCGAGAATGGGTTATGTTTGGTGTTAGTTGTAGATGTTTATCTTATGCGCTCTCTTATCCCTCTCTGATTAGACGGAAGTTGTAGCGTGTCTCTTTACGTTGCTAGTGCTGTTGCCGCTAAGTCCACCTCCCCTATATTTTGGGAGATGGTGTAGAAAGTAGGCAAGTCGGTTTTGCTTGCCAGGGAGTGCCCTGACCCTCTTTTGGGATGTGCTTTATGTGCAGTCAACAGGTTTGAAGTCCGACGACGTTAGCTTGGGAATCCCTCCGGCTTGGCTCGGCAGGGATATGGCGCCATTGCTTATCTTCAGGACTCTTAGTCCCATTTGCATCTTATCCTTAGACGGATACTATTCTGCTTCCGCTGTCATTTGTATCTTTGTATTGTATCATTTGTATCTTGACTCGTTCGAGTCGTTGTTGTAATTTATCTTCTGTTGTATTTGTGGATATATCGGAACTGTTGTAATGTTATCACAATTCCACCCACATAATGCGCATGTTTCGGCGAGCACATTATGTCTGGTGGGCGACCTAAAATCGTTATTATGCGGATTTCGGCGGGAACGCTTAAATCTACATAGTACCGATTTTAGGACGTCACAAAGTGGCATCAGAGCCTTGGTTTTCGATCTCCTTGTTGTTTCGATACGAATGGTTATCGAAGCAGCGGGTCCGCAAAAGCCTGTAGGATAACCTCGCTAACGGTCGTTGTTTCTAGAGTGTCGAAAACTATTTGACTAAAATTATTATTTTTGAATAATATCTCAATAGGTTTCTTTTACTCCTTACCTCTATTCTATTTCTCCTCTTACCTTACTTGTTTTGAGTCTCTTCTCTTATCCAACTTTCAAAGTTTTAGGATCCTACGTGTGGGTGGACGATTTCTTGCCTTTTACCCTATTAGGTTCGATCTTTCGGAGTCGTCTTCGTCGTGAGCAACAATCCCTTGTTAGTGGTGTCGAGAATCTCGAGGTGGAGCAACAATCCCTTGTTAGTGGTGTCGAGAAGTTCATCCCGGAGCCTGAAGACTCCATAGTTACCCCTCTCTTCTTGTGGTCTCGGCGTGGATCTCGGGACGCGATCCCTTGTTAGTGGTGTAGATTGTAACGCCCCGGGATTTATCCCCTTTTTTTGATCTGTGAGTTTTTCTTTTTGCATCGACATAGCATCGCATTGCATCGCATTAATTTAATTTGTTGCATTTAAATTTAATTCCACAATTAAATTCAAATGCTTTTCAAATTAATTAAAAAATGTGTTATTTCAAATCTTTGCCAAATGTTAAAAATTAGTTTATTAAATTGTCTATTGAAAACTAAAAATATTTTGTAAAGGTTTCGTGTTGAAATTCCTTTTCTATTTTGTTTTAAAAATATAAAACGAAAAAAATAACGGGAGAGAAATAAGGCCCAAAGCCCATCTAACTCAAACCCTAGGTTTTCCCCACAGAAATTTCTTCCCACCCCCTGCAATTTTTGCAGCCGCCCCCCTCCACTCTTTTCTTTTTCCTTTTTCCACTTTTCCCCCTCCTTTTCTTTCTTTTCTTCATTTCTTTTCTTTTCCTTCCTTTTCTCTTCTTTTTCTCTCCTTCCCTCCCGCATCGAGCCCGCACGGGAGAACATCATCCCGCAGCCCCAAGCTCCCGAGCGAGCACCCAGCGCCGGCCTCCTCCTCCACCCGACGCCGCCCCGGCCACCTCCAGCGCCGCCCGCCGGCCGGCCGCGCCCCCTGCTCCAGCCGCCTGCGCCCCCGTCGACCCCGCACGCCACGCCGCCCGGCGCCACCGAGCCTCCCCGGCTTGCGCCTCCCGCAGCTACCGCGCCGGCCGCCGCTGGCCCGAGCTCCTGCGCCGCCGCCCCCCGAGCGCCGACCGCGCCTCCTGCTTCGCCGCCATGGCTGCCGCCGCCGCCAGCCGGCCTTCCTCCGCCGCGCACCCCCTGCCCCGCGCGCGCCCCCCTGCGCCTCCGGCCCGCTGCGCACGCCTCGCATGCGCGCTGCGCCGCCTCTGCCTTGCGCCCTCCTGCTCCGGCCCCGTCCCGCTCCGCGCCGCCGCTCGCTGCCGCCGTCTCCCACATCAACCGCCGCCCGCGCTCATCCTCCTCGGCCGCGTCGCACGCCCCCACGCGCGCCCTCCGTGCCGTCGCCGCCATACCACGCGCCTCCGCGCAGCCGCTCGCATCCCCACGCCACCGTGCGCACCCCGCGCCGCCTCTCCCCGCCACCGCGCGCGTCGCGCTCCACTTCCACCACGCGCGTCCGCGCCACCGCCGCCCACGCAGCGCCTCCACCCGCGCCGGTCGCCACCCCCGCCGTGCACATCCGCTCCGCGCCTCCCATTCGCCGTTTTCCTCATCCGGTGACGTCCTCGCTTCCGCCGCCCGCAAAGTGTCCGGCGAAATGCCCGCAAGACCCCGGCGCCCCTTTTTGTGTCCGAGTTGTCCACCCTTCGTGGTGTTGCCCGTGCGCGTGCGCGTCGTCTTCCGGTGCCGCGTGCCGTGACTGCCCATGTTCGTGTCGTGGTGCCCTCCCGTGCACGTTTCTTCCTGGTGTCCGTTTTGCCGTGCTCCTGCGTGCACGCGCCCGTCAACGGGGATGACCGAGTACAACTACACCGCCCACTTCCACGACACCGACAAACGACGATGCCCCGGTTCCGCGACGACTACTTCCACGACGACGACTACTTCCTCTACGTTCCGAAGACGTCGGTTTCGAACCCTATCTCTCCAGATCCAACGTGCGAACCCAAACCCTAACCCTACCTATTTTATTAAATGTCATTTATCTTGTGCATATCGCATCATACTTGCATGTGTTGCATCTCTTGGGTTTGGTGGTGTAGCGATTCACCTAAAATAATTATGGAATGTGTGGGCATGTAATTACTATTGTTGCCTATTCCATTTAATTTGACTAGATCATCTTTACCATGCCTTGCCATCTTAATGGACATTTAATTTGTGGGGTAGATAAATAACTTTAACATTGATATTAATTGTCGGAATCCCGATTCCACTTAATTTGGATTAAGTGCATCTCGCAATGCATCTTGCCATGCCATGCATCATTCTTCCATGATCATGCTGGATCTTTTGCCGTAGTTGTAAAATGCATCTTTACGCTTTCCAGTGTTTGTTGCTTCTTCGCGGATACGACGTTGAGATGTGTGAGCAACGACAAGATCTGCTTCCATGCGGGATTCCAGGCAAGCAAAGTTTGCTTGTTTACCTATACATTATCTTTCATTCCTGCCGTTGATCTCTGCTACCCTAGTTATCGATTCTTGAACTGCGATCCCATCACATGTTTATCCTGCAGCCCATACAGCTTTATCCCCACAACCTAATACCCGTTGCATGTTTATCTGTTGGCCTTGCGAGTCGTAGCGCATGCTTAGAGTTGATTGTGCGAGTCGTCTGTTGGTCTTATGATTCATCTGCTTAGTATGATAGATTATTCTACCTTAATAAAATGTTGTCTTATATTGGGGTATTATAATTAAATGATAAGGCACCAGGCGGAAGGCCTTGCGAGGTGCTTTGTTCTGCTCAGTGTCGACCTAGGAACTGAGATTTTGTCCTCGGATCCAATTTTGAGCGCACTAACCACTTGTGGGTGGCCCAATGGAGCCCCCCTCGACTTTGAACGGATCCGCAGCTCGTCCATGTGCCGCAAGTAGTTCGGGTTTTCCATTCGCTCATATGCATGTGCATGATGATGATGATCGATGAGAGGTTACTTGATACGGGGGGTCATATAGGGGTGGTGCGCGCGAAGCGGACAGTTCCTACTGTGGTTTGAGCCGCATGGCGCGTGGACACAAACTAATGAGTCCGCAATTGAGATTCGGCCGGACTCCTGACGCGGGTAACAACTCATATGGGTGGCACTTGGACTTGCTGTAGTGAAGGAATGAGTCGTGTTGAGAGGCCCTCACGGGTTGATCATGCGAGTATGGGTACTGTAGTGCACCCCTGCAGGGTATAATCTTATCGATGAGCCGTGTCCACGGTTATGGACGACTTTGGTGATGATGCTGGCTAACAAGATCTAGACAACTTGCACCTAATTAATGTTAATTAATTTGACTAGTAATATAGAATTATTTTCACAATAAATTATAAATAAAACTGTTCAATGTGTGAGTTTCCCGAATTGCTTCCTCATATTTGGTTGAGGGGGTTAATTCGAGAATGGGTTATGTTTGGTGTTAGTTGTAGATGTTTATCTTATGCGCTCTCTTATCCCTCTCTGATTAGACGGAAGTTGTAGCGTGTCTCTTTACGTTGCTAGTGCTGCTGCCGCTAAGTCCACCTCCACTATATTTTGAGAGATGGTGTAGAAAGTAGGCAAGTCGGTTTTGCTTGCCAGGGAGTGCCCTGACCCTCTTTTGGGATGTGCTTTATGTGCAGTCAACAGGTTTGAAGTCCGACGACGTTAGCTTGGGAATCCCTCCGGCTTGGCTGGGCAGGGATATGGCGCCATTGCTTATCTTCAGGACTCTTAGTCCCATTTGCATCTTATCCTTAGACGGATACTATTCTGCTTCCGCTGTCATTTGTATCTTTGTATTGTATCATTTGTATCTTGACTCGTTCGAGTCGTTGTTGTAATTTATCTTCTGTTGTATTTGTGGATGTATCGGAACTGTTGTAATGTTATCACAATTCCACCCACATAATGCGCATGTTTCGGCGAGCACATTATGTCTGGTGGGCGACCTAAAATCGTTATTATGCGGATTTCGGCGGGAACGCTTAAATCTACATAGTACCGATTTTAGGGCGTCACACCCTACAAAGCATTAATAAGTACGGTCTCACGGTCTAAGGAATAAGCTATCATATTCTTATCTATTGCAAATGACAAACATCGTAATACGATCTTATTGCAATACCTTGCGTATGTCCATCACCTTATTCAACTAACAAGATGACCCCATTGTCAACCGACGTCATTGTCCTTGATCGGGAATCTCGATCAACTGTTGCCCAATGGACTAGCTCATATAGAGGCTTGCTAGGGACCTGGTTGTCTATGTATCACACGTGTATTAATAATTTCGATTAATACAGTTATAGCATAATACATAAACCTATTATAAACTTATGAGATAATGCAATAAATACTACTTATTTATTTGCCTCTAGGGCATATCTCCTTCAAATATGTCCTAGATTCAACGGTTAGTCCATTGTAAAATATATCAAGAAGATCATTTTTTCTAATTCATGGTTCGGCTGGCCTCTTATTAGAGAGCAAAACCGTGTCCAAGCATCAGGCAATTTCTCATCCTCTTCTTGATTAAAGTTATAAATCCTTAGCAAAGCATCACGTTGAGCACTAGCAGGAAAATATTTCCGAAAGAAAGTATCAAGCAAACCAATAGGACTAGTAATGGAACCAGGAGACAAATTATTATACCAAGTTTTAGCTTCTCCTTTTAATGAGAAAGGAAATATTTTAGTGACAAAGTAAGTGCGCATCTTTATGTCCTCAGAAAATATACCACTCAAATTAGAGAGTTCATTCATGTGTTCTACAACACTTTCATTTTCAGTTCCACAAAAAGGTTCTCTTTCAACAATAGCTATGTGAGACAAATCAACAGAGAAATCATAATCTTTATCCTTAATGTTTATGGGAGATGTAGCAAATTTAGCATCAGCAGATAATTTATATCTAACAACATGTTTTTCAAGGAGGCTTTTCATAGCAGTAGCATCTTTAGTAGCATTAATCTTATCAACAAAATCATCATCAAGTTCCACATAAGTTTCATCGGGATCATCAGGAAAATACTCTCTAGACTCAGGTGAACTAGCAGAAGTATTAGAATTTTCAGCATTTTTAGTTTGTTTAGATTTATCAATTATAGCATCTAGAAAAGGTCCTAAGGAACCATTTTCATCAAGCACAGTAGAAGCATCATCATAATTTTTAGAAGCATTTTCAGATTCAGCAGAAGTAATAGTACGAGTAGCATGCAGCGGTGAAATAAGCTTACTCATCACAGTCAGAGAATCAAGTGCAGCAGCGGAACTCAGAGTTGTACCTTTTCTTGTAGTGGATGGCAGTATGGGAAACTTCTTATGACCAGGTTTCCCCATGATGGATGGATTCCAGAAAGCAATATCAATCTCAGGTGAACTTATAAATAAAGCTATGCTCCCTGACAACGGCGCCAGAAAATAGTCTTGATGACCCACAAGTATAGGGGATCGCAACAGTCTTTGAGGGAAGTAAAACCACTGTTCAAGATATCAGTCGATATCCCGATTTATCAGACGATTTATCGCTTATCGTTGTCTGACCGATAAGATAAATTAGCCGATAAGTCGACCGATATACCGATAAATCGGCCGATATGCCGATAAACCGACCGATTTAGCCCTTATCATAGGTCGACCGATAAGTTTCCGATAAGCGATATCCCCAACATTGAGTAAAACCCAAATTTATTGATTCGACACAAGGGCAGCCAAAGAATATTTATAAGCCTTAACAGATGAATTGTCAGTTCAGCTGCACCTGTGAATAGACTTGCTCGAGACAGATTATCAGTAGCAACAATTTTATAGTAGTGACAGTGGTGAAATAACATCGATAGTGAAATAAAGACAACAACAATGATTATAGTAGACAACATGATTAAAATACTGTAGGCACAGGGACAGATGAACGGGCGTTGCATGGATAAGATAATTCATGTAATATCAAGACATAGGCATTTGCAGATAAATAAGATAAAGCATCCAAGTATTTATTAACCATATGCATGTGTTCCAATTTAGTTGTGCGTGCTCGCAATGAGAAACTTGCACATCATCTTTTGTCCTACCAGCCCGTTTGCAGCGGGGCCTCAAGGGAATCTACTGGTAATTAAGGTACTCCTTTTAATAAAGTACCGGAGCAAAGCATTAACACTCCGTGAACACATGATCCTCACATCACAGCCTTTCCCCGAGGCTGTCCCAATTATTATCACTTTGGGACCTAGGGTTTTGGACAATGACATGTGTAATACAACTCATAGATATGATCTAAAACATTGATTATCCTCATGATACAATAACATGTTCAGATCTGAAATCATGGCACTCGGGCTCTAGTGTCAAGCATTAAGCATAACAAGTTGCAACAATGACGTAAAACACCGATAACGAATACTAGGCACCATGCCCTAATGATATTACAGCTATTACATGAACGATCTCATCCAATCCCTACCATCCCCTCAAGCCTACAACGGGGAATTACTCATACATGGATGGGGGAAATGATGATGGTTGATGGAGAGGCGTTGGTGATGACGATGGCGATGATCCCCTTTGATTCCCCGTCCCGGCGGGGTGCCGGAACAGAGACTTTTGGTCCCTGAATTGAGTTTCGAGGTGGCGGCGGCGCTCGGGTCTGTTTTCTGGAAAAGTGTCTAACTCCTTAACGTTTTTAGGTCAGAGCGGGGTTATATCCTCGAGGGGAGCCCGAGGAGGAGAGGGACTCGCCCCCCTCATGTGCTGGCGCGGCCAGGCCCTTGCCGCGCCAGCACCTGAGGTGGGGGCCCCCTGGCCCCCCTCTGTCAGGGCTTCTGGCTCCGCGAGTCTTCGGGCGAAATAAGGACTTCTGCATTATTTCTGGTGTTTTTGCATAAAGTCGAATTTCTGCATAAAAATAAGACATCAGGGTAATTCTGCTGAAAACAGCGTTAGTCCGTGTTAGTTGCATTCAAAACACACAAGTTAGAGGCAAAACAATAGCAAAAGTGTTCAGGAAAGTAGATACGTTTTGGACGTATCATGCATATGTGCCGAGATTTGAGGGGGTTTATCTTGAGGATATTCTTGTATAGTGTTAATGCTCTTTAGCTATGTTCATTGCTTGTTACCTGAGCCCGAGTGATATGATTTTAGTACTAAACTCTTACTTCCCTATCATATATTTGATTAGGTATCTTTCTGCAAAGTGTATTACATGTTGTGATGTTGAACCTACGAACCCTAATGTGACTGTTAGGGAAAACGACGGAGATATGTGATAGTTTGAGGATATTGGGTGTCCATGGAGTGTTAATGCGTTGTTCCGGGCTATTTGAAAGGGTAGATCTTAATTACCTGTAGTTCCAAGTTGGTCCCGATGAAATGGGCAGGTAGGACAATAAACGTTCTGCAAATTCTTTTGGTTAATACACACAACAATATTTGGAACACATACATACACACATCACAGTTAGAGATGAACATCATGTTATTTGTACTTTATTATATGATCAATTTTATTCATGCGACACCCCGCTGTCACCTCATGTCTACGTTGTTGTATTAAGTTCACTACTTTCGGTGAAAACTGAAAATCTGATGCTATTGTTACTATTTTGTTTTACTGCTTGATTCAACTACCGCAATCACCACTTCTTTTTTAAGAATATTGATACATAGGTGTGTTTGAGAGGGACATATCAATCGCTACAGTCTTATTGATATCCTTATGTTCCCGTTAAGTCGAACTATAAATTTTGGTAATACTTCCCATCAAAGATATCAACAATCGAAGCTTAGGCTTTTTCATCTTCTTGATCAAATCATATCATCCTCTCTCTTGATCCTTGAAAACTTCCTCCACGATAAAGCGCGAATGGCGACTCCCGACCACCCACCCCACCGTTAACCTAACGCCGGCGATCTCCATTCTCCGGCGTCCACCTCCCCTTTCCGCTCTGATCATCCTCTTCCCCACCCTCCTAAACCCCAATGGCCCCAACCCTACCTCCTGCATGGATCTGGAAAGTCACTTATTCCACCTCCAAGGATCTGGATCGTGGTCGCGTGAAGACCTATGATGGATGGCTCCATCTCTGGCCGGCCAAGGATTGGATCGCGCTCAAGAATGCGAAGAGTACGATGATTGCCGGTCGCCAATTATTGCATGGAGAGCGTGTCAACACTGGATCTCAGGTAAAATTCCCGATGCAATCTGTTAACATAGGGGTTTGTCAGAAACAGCCCGCACCTGTAGATCTGGGCCTTGATGAAGAGCAATCAGGGCATTCTAGTCTGATCACTGCTGCAATTAACCCGCAATCTGATCTTGATCTTGAGGGAGAAACCCATGAGGGTTGTACATCTGCGGTCTATGATTCCATTGAAATGGGTCTAGACTTTAACCCTGGCATCCGGTTTGCAAAAGAGATTAGAAGACTCTTTTTCCTGGATGTTCATCCATCATTGAGAATTGGCTATTTCACGATGGTGGTCTCAGTTGGACGTGCAAGTTTTAGGCTTAATGATGATACAGTTGGCATTGCACTAGAATCAGTACTTGGTGGCTACTGTTCAGACTTGAGGGTGTCTTTAATCTCAGACAGAACCTTTTCTTTCAATGTCTCCTCCAAGCAAGTGGGTTTTAAAATCTTTAATATGAGACAGTTTGTCTGTCCGAAATTCAAATGCTTTTTCCACCTATGGGGAAGGGGAGGCCCAAATTGGGTAAAGGAATTCAGTTCCTGGCAGCGGGAATGTCAGTCTGAGTGGATTTTGGTTAGCCCCAATAAGAAACGAGTGGAGTTAGCGATTAATGCCCTCAAGCAACCAGTGCCTAAATCCATTGTTAAACCCAAAGATGCTCCACGCAAGAAACTTGTTTTCTCTGAAGATGCTCCACGCAAGAAACTAGTTTTCTCTGAATCTTTAAGCTATGTTGCCTGTAAAGGATATATGGATCCTAAAGTTCTGGCGCCCACTCATACACCAACTCCGAACATTCAATTTGGTTCCTTTGGGCAGAGCACGTCTGATACTGCACGCCAACATTTGCTTAACCCCAATGTTCAGAATTCTGATCAGCCGAGCAGCAGCAGTGCTAGGGTTTCTGAGTCTGAAACTGAAGCGGGATCCTCGGTTTCAAATGAAATGGTCCCAAATAAGGATGTTGGGCCTGCAGAAGAGGTTGATGGGCTGGAAAAGTTCATAACGGATGTGGCCCATCATTTCTGGAAGTGTCAGCGTTGCTATACGATGGCACATGACATGGCAAAGTGTACAAGGCGTGTACGATGTCGTGGCTGTTGGAAACTCGAGCATATCGAGAAGAATTGTTTTGGAAAGAAACCTCAACGTTGGGTTATTAAACAAACTCCTACCGGTCTTGATCTTGATTCTCGCGCCAGCAAGGGTGCCGGTCAGGATTCTCCACCCCCAAATCGGCCAGCTGACAAGACATCTTCGCCGACCACGCCGCCGAAACCCCCATCGCATCCACCTCCTCTGCCTCGCCGCTGCATGGCGACCTTCGACCTAAATCCTGCTCGCTGGGTGCCCGATGGCTTCCAGATCATTGATGGCGGCGATACTCGCCTGCCGCACACCTTCTCCACGCCAATGGTGGCGCCGCCGCGCACACATGAAACCTTCTGTGTGGCGATTGTGGAGCCTGCTCAGCCGCCAGAGGAGGAACTGTTCTGGAGACAGCAGGTTAGACTCTTTGTTGGGTAGCAACTTCAGCGCATTGTGCAAGATGTCCAGCCTTGCCTCTTTGGAGTTGGTATGTTTGAGATGCGTAGCCCGGCTTCTCGTTTTGCTCTAGTGCAGCATGGTCCCTATGAAATTCAGCAAGATGTCTTTGTGCGCTTTGTCAATCATGATGATCGCACGCAGATTCATAAATCTGTGCAAGGTTATCGTCGTGGCTGGCTTATGTTCTTAGGTATTCCCTTAGACTACCGTAATGCGCAAGACATTGCCGGAGCTGTGTCCACCTTTGGTAGAATGCATCACTGGCATCATATTGATGGAGCTGGTGACAGAACGTTGGTGTTTGCTTCCTTTAGATCTCCACAGCTTGTGCCTAGAGATGTTGTGTTTGGCAATTTCAGCAATACTGGAGGTGTGCTTGAGACTTGGACAGCGCCTTGCTATTTGCTAAGTACTGAATTTGCTGATGTTTTACCTGCTGATGAAGATCCCATGCCGCTGGATGGCAACCCTCATCCCCTGCCTGGACACCTGCAACCTGACTTAGGGAATTTTGTCTTGCCTCCGTTTCCTGAACTTGGTTGGAATGAGAATCCTTTGGCACATGATGTTCATTGGGAGGCACCTGAGGGCAATGTACCACAACCGCAGGATGTGAAAGAAGCAGTTGAGATGCAGGAGTCTGACTTTGTTGTGCTCACCAACTCTAATAACTCAGTTAACTCAGTGCATCAGAATATCATTATAAATCATATGCAGTTTCATGTGACTGTTGACCCTGTCCAGCACATAAGTCAAAGGAAGATGTTTGGGCCACCATTGCCTCCATATATGCAGTGGGAGAAGAGTATTCAGTTCATCTTGCCTGAATTGTTTCACAAGTTCGTACCCACAGTCTTCATGGCACCCTGTTTCTGTTCTGCTATGCCACCTAAGTCGTCAGTTAAGCTGGTTCTGCTTGAGGAAGAACAGATAGCTCCTAATACACCAAAGATCACTCACACAAGTTCTATTGCTAGAAGATTGTGTTTTGAAGACAACTCCCCTCATATCTCCTTAGATACTAGCAATGAACATCACTCTCAGGATGCAAACAATGCAGAAAGCTTGGTTTCAGTGCCTACCAAGAAGAGAGCTAGAGCTAAAGCTGCTACACCTTCAGTTGAATCCTTTGTCAGAAGAAGCACAAGGCAATCAGCCAAGGCTAATGGGTTCAGGCTTGAGCCAATGAGGGACAGGCCCACGCCAAAGAAAAAGGCTAAGGCTGCAAAGCCCATGGAAGAAGAAGAACCAGTCACCCCCTTCACCCCAATTGGTACACTGCAACAGGTGGGTCGGGTGCTCGAGATACCAGAGTTTGAGATGACAGTGGAGAAGCTTGAAGCTAATCCTAAGCCAGACCAGCCATCAGATGATTCTGATGATTAGTACGACTATAGGTTACTTGGGCCCTTATTGGGCTGTCTGGGGTCCTTGTTGGGCTGCTTGTGCTAGGGCCTGGGCCTGCCTTTTGATAGCTATGTCTGATATTCATTTTCTAGTGCTGGTGCATGTTTTAGTCTGCTGGAACTTTATTTGTACTTTATGCTCAGTACTTTGGTGTGGTTATTCACAAAGTTATGTGCCTTTTGCTGATTATGTGTCAGTGTCAGTGGTTTAGTAAACTCTGCTGTGATACTTTGTATCCTAAACTATTGTACTAAACCTATTATATGCCTGGTACTGGTTGGTTGGTCCTGCTAGTTTCTCTCATTATCTCCTAGTTGTTTTTATGGATAATACACCAACCTGGTTATTGGATTGGAATGTGCTTGACTGGAATGTCAGAGGCTTAAATGACAAGGACAAAAGATTGTTAGTATACAATAAGATCGATGAGAGTCAGTGTGCCATAATTTGCCTCCAAGAGACTAAATGTGAAGATTTTGACCACTCTTTTATTCGATCCTTCTGTCCGAAAAGATATGATCGGTTTATATTTTCTCCTTCAGTTGGCGCATCTGGAGGAATTATTGTTTTGTGCAATAGCTCCATTTTTTAAGGACAAATGCTTGAAATACACCGTTCTGCTATCAGAATTGCTTTTTCCTCAAAACACACAGGAGTTACTTGGACCTTGGTCACTGTTTATGGTCCTTGTAAAGGTGTTGAACGAGATGATTTTGTTCAATGGCTGTATGATCTTCAAATACCTGCAAAAGAAAACTGGTTGTTATTGGGGGATTTCAATTTCATCAGATCTACTGAAAATAGAAATAAACCAGGAGCAGACATGAATGATATTTTCATTTTTAATGAGATAATCAGCTATCTGGGATTAATTGAGTTACCTCTTAAAGGAAGATCCTTCACTTGATCTAATATGCAGGATCAACCTCTCCTTGAGCAATTAGACTGGTTTTTCACCACATGTGAGTGGTCTATCAGCTATCCCAAACTCTGGTCCATCCTTTGGCCAAATCAACTTCAGATCACATCCCCTGTGTCGTTAGCATTTCAACCAGCATTCCAAAGTCTCAGATTTTTAGGTTTGAGAATCACTGGGTTCATCAACCGGGCTTTATTCAGTTAGTTGAAACTGTATGGAAGTGGCCAGTGCATGCTTCAAGTGCTGCTAGTATCCTTACTGCTAAATTGAAAAATCTGAGACATGAATTGAAAAGGTGGGGCAGAAGTCTGGCACAGATAAAGAAACTAATTGAGAAGTGTAACCAGGTTATCCTTGTGCTGGATCAGTTGGAAGATGAAAGAAATCTAAGCAAACCTGAATTTAATTTCAGAAATGTGGTTAAGGCTCAGCTTAAGAAGATGCTATTTATTCAGTCCGAGTACTGGAGGAAGAGACGTACCATAAGATGGGTACAGCTTGGAGGTGAAAATACAAAATATTTCCACTTGAAAGCGACTGAAAGATACAGGCACAATGTCATAACATCTATAAAGAACGATGATGGTGCTGATATGGTAGACCATCAGCAAAAGGCTGCTGCTTTTTTGTGTATTTTCAAAAAAAGGATGGGTGTAGCAATTGATACAGTTCCAATAGATAATTTGAGTGATATTCTACCGAATGTAACTGCACTGGATGATCTAACAATTCCCTTTTCTGCTGAGGAAATTGAGGAGGTTATCAAGCACATGAAAGTGGATAAGGCATCTGGGCATGATGGCTTTAATGGCCTGTTCTTAAAGAAATGTTGGCACATCATAAAGCATGATTTCATAAAGCTATGCCAAGAGTTTTATGAAGGGAAGGCAAACTTACAGAGCATAAATGGTTCCTTTATTACTTTGGTTCCAAAAATGCAGACTCCGGAGACTGTAAATGATTTTAGGCCTATATCTCTTACAAATACTTGCCTTAAATTTGTGACAAAGATTCTAGCGAATATAATGCAGCTGGTTATTGCAAAGACCATTCATGGTAATCAATATGGCTTCATAAAGGGCAGAACTATACAAGATTGTTTAGCCTGGTCCTTTGAATTCTTGTTTCAATGCCAGCAATCTAAAAGGAAGTGTGTTATTCTTAAGATAGACTTTGAAAAAGCCTTTGATACCCTCGATCATGAAGCCATTATTCAAGTGCTGCAGGCAAAAGGGTTCCCTCAGTTGTTTATCACATGGGTCAAGGAGATTCTTGAATCTGGTTCATCTTCTATACTTCTCAATGGAGTGCCTGGGAAACCATTTGTATGTAAGCGAGGGGTTAGACATGTGACCTACTGTCACCTTTGTTATTTGTGGAGGGTGCACATTTGTTACAAAGTCTGATCAACAGAGCATACAGGGATGGCCTGCTATCTAGCCCAATTCCAATTAGGAGAGAGTTTCCAATTGTCCAATATGCCGACGACACCATTCTTGTGCTCCCAGCCACAAAACAGGATCTGAAGGTCTGTAAGGATATTTTGCAAATTTATGCCTCTTTCACTGGTTTAAAGATAAATTTTGCAAAATCCTCGTTGGTCCCAATCAACTTGAGTGAGGCTGAAACAGTGGAACTTGCTGATTTCTTTGCATGCAATATTGGCAAAATGCCATTCACATGCTTGGGGCTTCCAATGGGAACTACTAAGCCCACAATAAGAGAGCTCTCTCCTTTAACTGATCGAGTGGAGAGAAGACTGAATGCCACCTCTGCATTTTTATCCTATGGAGACAGATTAGTGGTGGTAAACTCGGTTTTATGGAGACAAATTATTTGCTCTCCTTGCATGTTTCTGTGGGAATTTTTTAAGTTCTTAACAGAGCTCGTCGACATTGCTTGTGGAGGAAAAAGGACAAGGACAAGGTGCAGTCCCTGGTTGCTTGGGACATGGTGTGCAAACCGAAAGATAAAGGAGGGTTGGGTATATTGGATCTTAAAGTTCAAAATGCTGCACTGTTACTCAAGCATTTACACAAATTCTATAATAATGATCCAATACCTTGGGTACAGCTAGTAAGAGACACATATTATTTCAACACCGTTCCACATGCCGTGGTGTCCTCTGGTTCCTTTTGGTGGAGAAATATTATGGCCTTATCAGATGCATATAGGGCTATTACAAAATGTCAGGTGAAAAATGGTGTACCTGTACTTTTCTGGTCAGACCTATGGCTGCAAGAGAGATTGGAAATTCAGTTTCCTCGTTTGTTCTCCTTCGCCTTGGATAAACTTCAGTCAGTTCATGGGTGCTGATGAATGGATCCAAGCTTTTTTCTTGCCCCTGTCCATTGAGGCTCATGTGGAGTTTCGGCAGCTACAATGCTTATTGCAAAATGTTAATCTGATACAAGGTGAGACTGATATCTGGTTGTGTACCCTGCAAAAGGATGGAGCCTTAAAATCCAATACTGTGTACAAGCATAACTTCCAGCATCTTGATCAACATGCCCCATCCTGCTGGATTTGGAAGAGTAAGTGGCACTCAAAGCATAATTTTTTTGCTTGGCTACTCCTTCATGACAGGTTAAATACGCGAGATATGCTAGTCAGAAGAAAATGGAAGGTGACGGATAAGAACAATTGTGTTTTGTGCGTAGCTCATCAGTATGAGGACTGGAGATACTTATTCTTTAATTGTTCCTTCGGTACTCGAGTTTGGAATTACCTCCAAATCTCCTAGAGACCTGGTACTCCAACCCAGGTTCTTCAAGCTGCAAAAAGAAGTTTTAAAGGGCCCTGGTTTGCTGAAATTGCAACGTTGGCTTGCTGGTGTATCTGGAAGCAAAGAAATGGCTGGATATTTAAACATATCAGACCATCTTTTCGAGGTTGGAAAGCGTCCTTTGTACATGAAGTTACCCGGCTTAATTATAGGGTAAAGAAGATTGTTGCTCCTGTTTTGTCATCATGGCTTGACAATTTACCTTAATTTGTGTAACTTAGCATAGCTTAGCTTCCTTCTGTTTGTAAATATCTTGTATAGTGTCTTTATTTATAATAAAAGGTGGAAAAGAGGCTGTGGGGGACTCCCTTGCAGTAGAAAAGTTTCAAAAAAAAAAGATATCAACAATCCGTAGGCATCAAATGGTATTATGAAATTGTGGTGTCTGTTTAGTATACTATCTTTAGATGCTCAAGTTGACAGTGTGGGGCGTCCTTTGATTAAAAAGACGAACTTTAAGCCTTTTAGCCCTGCACTGTAGCCATCTTGTTTCTTATGCGGAAAAGGAATATTTTCTGAGTACCATTTCATTAACATTATAGAATCATGTGTTTAATTATATCATTGTTAGAGTTATCACGAGTGAAAGTATAACCTCTGGGGCTTGTTTCTAAGCATTCATATATCGTTTACTCTCCGTTTTATTAAATGTTTTTTACTGCCATTTTCATTACAGATTAGAAATACACCTTTTTAGTACCACGTGCCTTTTACCATCTCTTCGATGAACTAGCAGTGTAACTGAAAATTGTATTAGCTGTGTTGGGTACAAGAGACTTCTTATTTCTTAATTGCATGGTTATTTGAGAGGGATACAGACAACCTCTAACTCTCTCGATATATTTTAGAGCATCTCGAATAGTAGCGCTAAACTTTGGCGTTATAAAAACCTCTTACAGCGCGTTGTATCCATTTTTAAAGCGCGAGACCAGCGACATGAATTTTAGGTGCTATAAAAATGTGCCACGCTGGCGATTCCATCCAAAATACACATCGCGCGGGAGCGTGGGCCCCAAATATAATGCCCACGGTTTAGCACGCTCAAAATATACAGCGCACTTTGCCGCCTCGAGCTATTTTACAGCCGCTCTTGTAGCGTCGT
Organism: Poa annua; assembly: GCA_026929855.1. Lineage (NCBI taxonomy): Eukaryota > Viridiplantae > Streptophyta > Magnoliopsida > Poales > Poaceae > Poa > Poa annua. Next base: position 50,766,724 of record CM049428.1, read on the forward strand.
TTTCTGCCTCCGGCTTGCGCACGCTAAATCGATAATTTGTTATGCACACGCTAAATCGATAATTTTTTATGCACACGCTATAGCGCTGCTACCGGAGATGTTCTTATAAATAAAAATAAAAATTTATTGAGGCCAATTATGAGAATCTTTGCGAATCGATTAGGATTTTGCGGAAGTTTCTTCTCGAAGAGAAAAGAGAAAACTTGTACGGAGTAGGTCTCAGGTTCCAGGCCTGCCGCCCACACCCTATTTTGCAGAAAAACCCTGCGGCCGCGTTTGTCGGCCCCGTTTCCGACGACTCCACTCACACTCCGACCCGCCGCCTGAGGGAAAGAGCGGCGCAAATCAGGCTCGCAATTTCCTCGCTGGACCAGATGGACGGCGCCGGCAGCAGAGTGAAGGTGGTGGGGCAGGTGGAGAGGGTGGATGGGCGGTCGCTGACCTACCCTGAGTTCGTCGACCGCTTCATGAAGCCTAACCTCCCCGTCGTCCTCACGGGCCTCACCTCTTCCTGGCGATCCTGCGAGGACTGGAAGCTCTCCAGCCCCGACGAGCTCCACCCCCCGAACCTTGCCTTCTTTGCGGAAAACTTCCCCTCCCCTCTCGTTCAGGTGCCCACTACTCCCTAGCCTCTTCGAGAAATCGTTACACTAGGCTAGATGAGTCATTTTGGAATTAGCAGCTTTGGGATTTTGCAGATTGCTGATTGTTCCTCCAGGGAGTTCACGGACCAGAAGCGGCTAGAGATGTCAATGCAGGAATTCATAGACCAATGGGTTAGGAATTCGTGCACTGGTTCAAGGAAGGGTGACTCTGAAGCTTCCCTGCTTTACCTGAAGGATTGGCATTTTGTTAAGGTATGCCCCGATTCCAGAGTATCATCTTTTCTCTACGCATGCTATTGAATTTATGGTACCCTCTTTATATTCTAGAAACCACTGACACCTAAGAACTTCAAATTATTATTTATGTCTTCACTGTTTGTTCAAACATTTTATCATCATAATGTACTATTATTATGACCATACAAAATCAATGATATTAAGCCATGTTGGGATTGATGCTGCAATAGTTGTGCAACATTGTCAGTATTGTGACAAACTGGAATTTGCATTTTTTTTATTTTAGTTGCCAGTTCCAGCATAACACTTGTCCATATTTGTGTTTACTAAATTTATCTTTTCGCGCAACAGTTTATGTACTGACATCAAGTATTTGAACAACTTGCAACGCTGTTTTCAACCACAGGGGATTTTGTGTTTTCATGAGCAAATTGTTTATTATTTTTGTGATCACATAGACTAGATTGCATCATCGCAATGCCCTTTCCTTTTTTGGATGGTATGTGTATATGTCTGCAAGACTGTGATCCAGCCCTCTGCTATCTTAAACATTTGGACTGCATGCGACCCTTTCATTTTAAGCTGATATTTTATCTCCTGCTCAATGTGGTTATCATATATTCTATCAATCTTCCAGGAGTACCCTGATTATGTTGCATACACCACACCAACGTTCTTCGTCGATGATTGGCTCAACATGTATCTTGACAGCCATCCCATGCATAGAGATCCTGACATCGCCAATCATAAAAATGAAATAAACTGTGCTGACTATCGATTTGTTTACATGGGAGCAAAAGGTAACCTCTATTTTTTTAGTCTTATATTCTGTGCATCACGGCGTTGTGAATATGTGGTTCTGTAAGCCATCGTATATCATACATGTAATGAAGTATCCCCACTCATGATTATAACTGTTATTTGATCTGCAGGAACTTGGACTCCTCTTCATGCTGATGTTTTTAGGTCATACAGCTGGTCAGCTAATGTGTGCGGGAGAAAACTATGGCTCTTTCTTGAACCTTCACAAAGTCATCTTATGTTTGATAGGTAATTTTTTTTAAACGTTTGATAGGTAATTTTAGCTTGGAACGCTTATGCATTATATTTTATGGGACTTCTACAACATAGAATGTAGCATCAGACAAGAACAAATCACATAACCCCCATGAGATTATGAGCTGCCAATAAGAGGAAAACTGATTCACAATGTGCTCCAGTTTCCTCATTATTTGGGAAGTTAGATTTACTAGCATCACCGACTTTTTTTCCATAGTCTGTAGTACTACATAGTGCAAGGATGGCAACACACTCTTTACTTGGTCGAGTTGTCCTGCTTAGCAATATTATGAATTACAAACCGGTTGGTTCTTTGCAATGCTAAATGGTAATAGTGTAATAAGTTATAGTTTGTTTCTTTATGCGAATTATGCTTCCTCTTATAGTTTTTCATTCATTTGTTTATAGTTAAATTAGGGCTAAAATAGGCTAGTATATTGTGCACATGATGTGGGTTGTTTAGAACTTCTGCATCCCTTTAATAGTCACAACTTCCAGTTGGAGTATAACAGCCTCAGTAGACCATTCCAGATGGATGTTAACTTCTAAAGTGTATAACCGATGTGTTGCGAGATAACATTTTTCCGAGAAAACGCAAGAGCCTTGTGTTTCATTTATTGAAATTTAGAAGAGACAAAATTCAAGCCACTAGCAGGCAGAATGACAACACACACGGGACTACATAGAAATCCCAAAATCAGGCCCTAAGGTACATCCCAGGACACTGTCAGAACCACCTTAAGGCGTAGAGCTCCAGGCCTCCAGCTCATGCCAGAACTTGGACTCCTCCTTGATGCTGGCCAGCAGCGAAGGAATATGCAGGGGCTGGCTTGATTGAAAGTGCATTCGTTGCGCTGTTTCCAAACCATCCAGCTGGTTACTAATAGGCCTGTGCGGGGTCAAAGGAGTTCCAAGCATAATTTACAAAACCAGATGGGCGACCAAACCAGCAGGGTTGTCGGTCCAGATTTTACTGGTCAGTCCGCCGGTTCACTGGTTCAATGTCCAGTTCTGTAAGCTATCAAATAATTTGGATTTACTAGTACATATTGCAAGAAATACATAAATGTATATGCAATAATAGGGTAGCACAACAAATTGTAAGTAGTCTCAAATGGCAATGACTTGACTACAACTAGCCAATTCCAACTTTCCAAGACCAATATCAAAGTGTCGGAGGAATCCATTGCTCACGGGCTCACGGTTCACTGACAAGCAAATGCAGACTACGCAGCCATCAATTAATCTCCAATCTGAACCTCTTATCGCATCAGTAATTGAGGACGGGAGTAGGATGGAATCGATGAACATATCTCACAGGCTCACGCCTCACAGTCATGCCACCGACCACCAGGATGGGCTGCGTCAGCTACCATGAACCGTGATAAGGGACAGCGGCGCCTAGTCCGGTACTCCAGACTGCAGAGTTGGCGGCAGCCTGTGGACTCGAGCGGAGGCCACGGCAGCGTGCACTCTGACAGCGGCAGCCAATGGATGCCTGGAGGCATAGCTGCGTGGAATCGAGCTACAGCGCCGTGGCTCCAGGAGGCTGGAGCCTGGTACTTTAGCTGTTGACCAGCGCGTGGAGATGCAATGGCCAGGATCGGGTAGGTTGCATTGGAAAGGAGAATGAGGCAGGGCAGGAGTCGAATTGCTGCATTTTCCACACAAAAACAAAGAAATTGAGGGGATATTTGCTCATGGGCAGTGAACCGCTCGGTTTGTCAATAACCGGCCGGTTTACAGGTTTTCCAAAAACTGGCGGGGTTTTCCAGTTCGATGTCGGGAATGATCCGTGAGGTCACCGGTTCCGGTTTGACCAGCGGTCTGGTCTGGTTCTCTAAACTATGGTTCCAAGGTTGACGAACAGAATTCTGTAAGCTGAAAATCAAAGTGCAACGGAATAGCAGCCACCTTCCTCGCTACAATTTATAGCAGCCACCGTACTCTTGGTATAGTTTCTTTTTGAGATCAACTGCTGCGCTTATATTAATCACTAGCACTCTCAGATGCCAGGAGGTTCACTGGCACTCTTGGTATAGTTTGTTACCAGGATTACATGCCACCTGTTGCCCAACTTGTTCTAGAAATGAATTGATCTTTGGTATTTGTGTTGGTGTAGTTTGTTAGTACATTTATTTGGTAATTTACATGCCGACTGAGGTTACCTTGACATTTGATCACATTTTTGTTGTAATACTTTCTGTTACTCAATCAGTGATTTGTAGGAACCTTCGATCATCGGTTTATGACATAAATGGTGATGTTTCTGCAAAGCAGTTTCCTGAATTCAGTAAGGTACACACACCTCCCCTCCCTCGCTAATAAGCACACCATCGTAATAAATTTTAAGGCCCCGTTTGGAACACAGGAATTCCATAGGAATTTTGTAGGATAGGAATCTTACAGGAAAATTTCCTATGGTGCTGTTTGGAACAAAGGAATAGGAAACTTGGATTCATTTGAAATTCCTATGAGATAGGCTATTCCATAGGAATTTTGGAGGAAAACAAACATGAGGTCTCACCTCATGTTTCAATCTTCCAATGTCTACAATTCCTGTGTTTTTCCTGCGTGACATCCAAACGACCCTGTGAAATTTTTCCTGTGGTTTTGATTCCTGTAGGAATTCAGAAAACATGACAGCTCAATTCCTATGTTTTTCCTATTCCTGCGTTTCTACTTCCTGTGTTCCAAACGAGGCCTAAAAGATCTTTCTGTAGGCCGAATGGCTAGAGTGCATTCAAGAGCAGAATGAAATCATTTTTGTGCCCAGTGGTTGGTATCACCAAGTCCATAATCTGGTAAGTATTTCCATCTTCACCACATGTTTATGTATTTCTTATTTGATCTGTGAAGTTCGATGACAATATTACACAAGTGGATATATATTTTCTATTGGATCATATCTGTATGGCAAATGCGAACAACCTTAAGTGTATGAGAGTAAGAAGTCGAAATCCTAACAACTTGATCCGGTTGCTAAGATTAAACATTAAAGTCAGCTGATATCTTGAGTAGTTATTATTGTTCTACATTTACTCTTGCACACATCAACGTGATGCAAGCAGTCTGTCTTGATATATACCATCGCATTATTTTCTGATTCTCATAGACGTGGTTCAACCAGACCAGATTGCCCTGCATAGCTGGAGCTGATGCAATTATTTCTTGTTATGAATGAGCCTTGTCAGTAAGATGATTACTGAGCTGAAAGATTGTTTGGCTGAATCCATGTGCATAATTGAAACTATTATTCTGAGATTGTACCAAAATTTAAAGCTTCAATCATATGAATCTGTTCCCTGTGACATTGAAAATGGTGAAACGAATGATCATTCAACGAAATGGACAGCCATTTTCTTTTCTTAACTAATTTATTGTAATAAATTTGTGCGGTTATCATCATCATGCAGAGGCCGGGGCTAATAAAACTTCCATTTTTAAAAATAACTAATTTATGAATATCATGTTAGAAACACGTATAAGTGAATATTGGTGTACCTTGCCCTGAATGGCCTTTCATATATCATTGTAGTGACTCATACTATTCTTGGATCTTCTCTGCTTAACATTATATTGCCTTTTGTCTTATACAACTACAGGAGGATACTATATCTATCAACCATAATTGGTTCAATGCCTACAACCTTCATTGGGTGGTGAGTACACGTGTATATATCAACTCGTTGACGAATTAATATTAAATTCTTCCTAAAATTGTACAAATTTACAGTGGAACTTGCTTCACGAAGACTACAAAGTTGCAAAAGAGTACATCGAAGACATCCGCGATATATGTGATGATTTTGAGGGGCTTTGTCAACGCAACGTGGTAGCAAATACAGGTAATGCTCTAGTGTGTGGATTAATCACATTAGCGATCAAACGGTATGTTTACCTTCTCCTATAACCTCTGATAACATCATGTTGGTTTCTTTTTTTCAGGCATGAACTTCTATGATTTCTTCATATTTATAACACGATTTGTGTTGGCCAATGTAATTGAGCTTTACCATATTCAAGAGCTCAAGGGTGCAAAACTCAATTCAGCAGAAACTGCTCACCGATTTGTGTATAACCTTATGCAAATTCGGGATGTTGCATCTAAGATGATATCTACAGAGGCTTTCAGTACCGACAATCTTTGTATTATATCGGAAGAAAACCGGAGTGCTATGTCAGATGTTACTAAAATATTAAAAGAGGATAGTTTCAGAAGGCTATGGAGGTCACTATCTGAAGCGTATGAATATATTGGCAGTGGAATTTTTTACAAGGCGAGGCATTTAAATCAGAAAGGCTGTTTGTCAGTGGCCTGCTTGAAATCTGATTGTAGTGTTGTTGATGACATTAATTTCTTGATGCGTGAAATTCACGGACCTGAGGATCTGGTGAGGCTAATTGATACTGCTTTACACGAGAGATTGTTATAAGCACATAATGGCTGTGTAAACTTGCATGCATCCTGTGTTAATCCTTGCATAGGAGTTAATCTAGAATGTTCTAGTAGTACTATTCTAGACTAAGCCTTAGGCTGTAAGATAGAGTAGAAGTATTTGCTAGCCTGGCTAGCAGTAGAAGCTTGTACAACCTGTCTTGTATCCCTATATATACCCCTATGTAATACAAGCAGCCTATATAATACAAGCAGCAGAGCCACAAGCAAACACCTTTCTACACACTACCTATGAGCTAAGTATGAGCTAAGGAGACTAACAGTTGGTATCAGAGCGTCAGGTTAGGAGAGGATCAGCCAGGTTAGGAGAGGATCCTGAGATGTCAGCTCCAGTTCAGGGTGTCCGCAGTCCGTCTCACCAGCTGCGGCGCCGTTCCCCTTCACCACCACAAAAGAAGACCGCGCCACCGCGAGGCTGGAAGGCGCGAGGTCGTTGTCGAGCGTGTCGTGAAGGAAGTCGGCGGCGGCAATTACCCGACGTTGACGCGGACGAACTACACTGAATGGAGCCTCCTCATGAAGGTGAAGCTGCAGGCTCGGGGCATCTGGGATGCAATCGAGCTCGGCGCCGCCGACTTCCAAGAAGACCGAATGGCGCTGGAGGCCATCCTACAAGCCGTCCCACCAGAAATGGTGGCTGGCCTGGCTGTAAAGCGGACAGCAAAGGAGGCCTGGGAGGTGATCCGAGCCATGTGTGTTGGTTCGGACCAAGTGCGGAAGGGCAAGGTGCAGCAGCTGAAGAAGGAATGTGAGATGGTCTCGTTCCGTGATGGGGAGTCCATTGACGACTTCGCGCTGCGCCTAACCAACCTCGTCAAAAGCCTCGCCACGCTCGGAGCACCTATTGACGAAACTCAAGGCGTCGAGAAATTCTTGCGAGTTGTGCCGCCTAGGCTGTCGCAGATAGCCCTTGCAATCGAGACCCTCCTTGACACTTCAGATATGTCGTTGGAGGAGGTCACCGGTCGGCTGAAGGCAGCAGAGGACCATCTCGAGTCACCGGAGCCGCTGCGTGAGCAAGGAAAACTTCTGCTCACCGAGGAGCAGTGGAAGCAAAAAATGAAGGAGCGCCAAGGAGGCAGCTCCTCTAGGCCTGCGCATGGTAGCGCACAGCGACGATGACGGCCACCGCGTAAGAATGGTGGAGAAGGTGGCAACGATCGTGAAGCTCCTAGGGACAGCCCACGAATGACGCATGTCGCAACTGTGGTCGACGTGGCCATTGGGCCAAGGACTGCTGGTAGCCTAGGAGAAACGAGAACATGGCTTACTAAGCCCAAGCAGAGGAAGATAATGAGGAGCCTGCTCTCCTCATGGCACAGGTATGCGACATTTCTGCTTCAGCCGCAACCATGAAGGTGCAGCAAAGCGACACTCCTCTCGCAGCCATGAAGGAGCAACAAAGTGACACTGCAGCCCCAGCCAAGGTGGTGCAGCAAAGTGTCGCCTCAGCCCCAGCCATAGTGGTGAAGGACAACACCGCTACACCTCCGAATCACGCCTCACTTCATATCGACGAACCGAAGGCAAAAGCCTACCTCGGGACGAGCAATGACGAGGGGCGAATGGGGGGCTGGTACCTCGACACCGGTGCCACAAATCACATGACAGGCTGCAGCGACGTCTTTGATGAAATTGACCGAACGGTCACCGGCACCGTCAAATTCGGTGGTGGCTCGGTTGTCGAAATCAAAGGACTCGACACCAGCATCTTCGCTGGCAAAAACGGTGAACACAAGGCTCTCAGCGGCGTCTACTACATCCCACGTCTGAAGAACTCAATTATCAGCATTGGACAACTCGATGAGAGTGACGCAAGCGTGTTGATCAGGAGAGGTGTGCTTCGCATATGGGACCAGCAAGGTCGACTCCTTGTTCGGGTCCGGCGTGGACGGAATCGCCTCTATCTCCTCCATCTTGAGGTTGCCCGACCAATTTGTCTCTTTGCCCGTCGTGATGATGTTGCTTGGCGCTGGCATGAGCGATTTGGGCATCTAAACTTTGAGGCTTTGGAGAAGATGGGACGTCTCGCCATGACACGTGGGCTGCCACACCTAGAGCATGTGGAGCAGTTTTGCGACACGTGCGTCATCACCAAGCATCGCCGGAGTGCATTCCCTGGCAAGCAAGGTATTGTGCACAAGAACTACTTGAGCTCGTCCATGGAGACCTATGCGGTCCTATATCTCCTGCAACACCTGGAGGCCAGCGCTACTTCTTGCTGTTGGTGGACGACGTCACTCGCTACATGTGGGCGATGCTCCTAGCAGCTAAGGACAATGCATCAGATGCCATAAAAAGAGTTCAGGCAGCAGCAGAAGCTCAAAGCGGACGCAAGCTGCGGGTTTTCCGCACCGACAACGGCGGCGAGTTCACCTCGACGGAGTTTGCCGCCTACAGTGCCGAACTGCCGATGAAGGAATTCAGCGCCACTTCTCAGCTCCGTACGCTCCGCAGCAAAATGGAGTCGTTAAGCGGCGGAACCAGACGGTGGTGGCAATGGCGCGTGTTTTGCTGAAACAGAGGAGTATGCCGGCTGAATTTTGGGGGGAGGCGGTGAGCACCGCGGTCTTCCTACTAAATCGAGCTCCCACCAAATCCCTCATTGGAAAGACGCCTTATGAGGCATGGCATGGCCGCTAGCCGGTTGTCCATTACCTTCGAACCTTTGGGTGCTTGGCGTATGTCAAGGAACAGGGGAACCTACGCAAGCTTGATGACCGTAGCTCTCCCGTTGTCTTCATCGGCTACGAGGAAGGAGTAAAGGCTTACAGTCTGCTGGACCCAGCAACAAGGCGTGTTTGCGTCGCCCGTGACGTAATCTTCGATGAAGATCGTGGCTGGGATTGGGCAGCGGGTAACAACGAATACTGTAGCAGCAACTTTGACGTAGAGTACATCAGCCGTCCTGCCATGAGGGTGCCCAACCATGCACATAGCTCAGGAGAGGACAAATCTGCATCGTCGAGACATGGGGCTCAAGGTACGTCAGTCAACATACCACCATCGCCTCCATCTACACCAGCAGCAAGCGCTGCAACCCTAGCGACTCCAGAGTTCGTCACGCCACTAGCGGATGACGAGGATCGACTCGATGCTGCACATAGCGACACACCAGTTCGCTATCGCAAGGTTGAAGACCTTATTGGAGGAGAAGAACCAGTGCCAGGGCTCGCACCGCGCAACCTCGACTCCGAGCTACACTTGGCCAGCGCGGGGGAGCCATGCTCATTTGCAGAGGCTGAGCAGGACAAGGCATGGCAAGCAGCCATGCGCGAGGAAATTGAAGCGGTGGAGCGGAACAAGACATGGGAGCTCGTCGATTTGCCACACGGGCATCGACCAATAGGCCTTAAATGGGTCTATAAGTTGAAGAAAAACGAAGCCGACGAAGTAATCAAACACAAAGCGCGGTTGGTTGCCCGTGGCTTCGTCCAACAAGCTGGCGTAGACTTTGATGAAGTCTTTGCTCCGGTTGCTCGCATGGAATCAATCAGGTTGCTGCTTGCTCTCACTGCCCATGAGGGGTGGCCTGTCCACCACATGGACGTGAAATCAACCTTTCTCAATGGAGAATTGAAGGAGGAGGTCTATGTGAAGCAGCCACCAGGTTTCTTCGTCAAGGGAGAAGAAGGAAAGGTTATGCGGCTGCGCAAGGCCCTGTATGGCCTGCGGCAGGCGCCACGAGCATGGAACACGAAGCTTGACGGCACGCTCAAAGAAATAGGTTTCAAGCAAAGCGAGCACGAGCATGCAATATACCGGCGCATCACCAGCAACGGAATCTTGCTAATTGGAGTATATGTGGATGATCTGATCATCACGGGTTCATCCAAAGGAGCTGTGGAGATCTTCAAGGACGAGATGAAGACAAAATTCGAGATGAGCGACCTCGGATTGTTGTCTTTCTATCTTGGAATCGAAGTCCAGCAGCATGCTGATGGCATCAGCCTATGCCAGGCACACTATGCCTCGCGCATTCTTCAGCTGGGAGGAATGGAAGGCTGCAATCCTGCACACACTCCAATGGAGGAACGACTCAAGCTGAGCCGTGAAAGTAAAGCAGAAGAGGTGGACGCTACAGAGTACCGGCGTATCGTTGGCAGCCTCCGTTACCTCGTTCACACCAGGCCAGACCTAGCCTTTGCTGTTGGGTACGTCAGTCGATTCATGGAACGACCCACGAAGGAGCACATGATGGCTGTGAAGAGAATTCTTCGCTATGTCGCTGGCACCATCAACTATGGTCTTCACTGCAGACGGAAGACAAAGGAGGTACGTCCGATTGGTTATAGTGATAGTGACCTCGCTGGTGACATTGACACTAGGAAGAGCACAAGTGGCACATTGTTCTTCCTCGGCAACTGCTTGGTAAGTTGGCAAGCTCTCAAGCAGAGGGTGGTTGCTCAGTGTTCCTGTGAGGCAGAATATGTAGCAGCCACAACTACAGCAAATCAGGGAATTTGGCTGGCTCGACTTGTTGGTGAGCTTCAAGGAAGGAAAGCTGAGACAGTTGAGTTGAAGATAGACAGCAAGTCTGCCATAGCATTAGCCAAAAATCCAGTCTTCCACGAGCGCATAAAGCATATCGATATTCGGTATCACTTCATCAGAGATTGCTTGGAAGATGGAAGCATGAACACCAGCTTTATCAACACGTCAAATCAGCTCGCAGACATTTTGACAAAATCTTTAGGGCGATTGAAGTTTCAGTAGCTGCGTGCTCGAATTGGGATGGTCCAGATAAAGTCAAGCTTGAAGAGCAAGGATTAGGGGGAGATTGTTAGAGTAATCCTTGCATAGGAGTTAATCTAGAATGTTCTATTAGTACTATTCTAGACTAAGCCTTAGGCTGTAAGATAGAGTAGAAGTATTTGTTAGCCTGGCTAGCAGCAGAAGCTTGTAGAAGGCTGTAGAAAACTAGCTATAAAAACCTAGCTGTAGAACGTTGTAGAAGGTTGTACTCAACCTGCATTGTATCCCTATATATACCCCTATGTAATACAAGCAACATTAGCTTTCGGCAGCCACAAACAAACACCTTCCTACACACTACCTGTGAGCTCCTAGTTCCCAATGTCCTGGTGACCAATTTTTAATACTTTTTCAGTTTCAGGTTTGCAAAGGTAAATTGACTATATGTGCAGGTGCAAGACAAATAAAAATAATGGAATAAGGAAAAACAAGTAACACAATAGAGGAGAGTGGAACGAGACAACCAAGGGAACAAGGAGACGCCAACTTTATTACGAGTTCCACCACATGGGTGTACATCTCGTTGGAGGGGTGTGAGCAACCACAAAGGTCAGCTCAACGCCACAAAGGTCTCACCCTATTCTCCGATGAATTCGACCACCAAGGTCTGAATCCACCCTTCCACTAAGGACTCCTTTAAGGGCGGAGAAGGTCCCGTACAAATCCGTGAGGCACACACCCACAACCGAATTGGGGGCTCTCACTAAGACTACAAGAGGTCAATTCCACAAAGGATCCACAAAGGAGTAAGTAACAACAAGGAAGAATCTAGCTATCCACAAAGGAAACCCTAGATTCGTGGCCCCTCAAGATAGGGAGGGGGAAAGTGAAATTCCTTTGGTGGCGATGTAGATCGGGGTCTTCTCCTTCGGATCTCCAACTATCATTGGATTTGATTGGCTAGGTAGAGAGATCCATGGAAAATGAGCTCCAGCAACAATGGGGCGTTTTGGATCTCAGAGAGCTAGTCTGCTGGAGGTAGGTGGAGGGGTATTTATACCCCTCTCTGAGATCTGACCGTTGTGCAGCCGCCAACTCGGAAATTTCCGGGTTAAGTTCGGAAATTTCCGGACTGGCCACCGGAAATTTCCGGGCTACGGAAATCTCCGCGAAGAGTTCCAACGGATTTTCGACTGGAGGCAGTACGAGTTTAGCTTCTGACTTGGCGAAGATCTTGATCTTGCAGCTCGGAAATTTCCGGACTCCCATCGGAAATTTCCGAGCATCTGAAATTTCCGCCTGAAATTCCGACTGCGAAGCTCTGAGAGACAGTACCGCTTGACAATCTGGACTTAGTGAAAAATCTTCGGTGACTCGGAAATCTCCGGACATGGGTCGGAAATTTCCAGACACCGGAAATTTCCTGATGCATTTCCGACTGAAAAGCTCTGAAGGCCAGTACTGCTCCATACACTGGACTTGGTGAAGAAACTTCAGTGACTCGGAAATTTCCGGGTGAAGCCCGGAAATTTTTGGGTACCTGAAATTTCCTGAAGGATTTCCGACTGAAATAAATAAGAGTCCAGTACTGAAATATGTTGAATGTGTTTGAACACATTATTACACCTGTTCTAAAACCTGCATAGATCATCACAAACATTAAGCCCACCTTTTGTGTTGTCACTAGTCACCAAAAACAGGGAGTGCAAAGAATGCACTTTCAATCTCCCCCTTTTTGGTGAATGATGACAACACAAAAGGAGAACGGATTTGCAAAATATAGACGAGCTCCCCCTAAGTGTGTGCATTGTCTTGAGGATGTTTTTGAACACAAAATGCACACAACTTAGGATCAACACTCCCCCTAGATTTTACAAACCACGCAAGCAAAGAAAATATAACCACATAGACAAAGTAGAACATGCATAGTTTACCAAATTTAACTAGAGCTATTACAATAAGAGTTTAAGAGGTCCTCATGTCTCACAAACATGCAACGAAAGAAGTTCAAATAAGATAAGAATAGGGAGCACTTCTTCGTTTATCTCGGTAGCTTTGTTCTAGTGCTCCCTCCCATGCAAATCCCGTGAGTCCTATGAGAGACTTCTCCCCCTTTGGCATCAAGATACCAAAAAGGGAGGAAGCATCCACTAGCGTCCCAAGACTCAAGAGTCGGAATCGGAACTGTGCGCCTCATCCTCAAAATCATCCGCAGCTTCTAGATCCACATCTTGATCCTCAGGCACATTGCTGTCCCAAGTGAATCCAACTGTTTCCTCAGAATTCCACTCAACATAGGTTACCAGGGGCTTCAGGGGTCTCTTGGGAGGTGGCATCTTCAAATGAGCTCGAATCTCTTCTTGTTGCTTGAGAATGCGGTGGTTCTGTTGGTAGATGGCATAGTTTTCACTATGAATGCAGCAGTTCATGTTCATCACCTTCTCCATGGAACGAACAATCCATGGGCGACTCTTCTTTTCAGCTTTCTTGATGTTGTGGCGCCATGGTTGGCGAGTGGGGCCACCACACAGATCATCCTCATTGATCTCTTGAATTGTAGCTTGCTTTTGCACCACATGAGCTTTCTTTTGAACAAGGTTGGCGGCTGTGTGGGCGATGCATCCAAGGGAACGATCCATATCGCTGCCATATTCCTCAGAGAGCCGATACTTGCGCTTGATGAGAAGCATCACATAAGGAGCATAGGGGGGAACTTTCCTCTCAAACACGGCTTGAGTCATTTCTTGAAAGATGAAATCCATGATGTCAACCATGTACTCCTCCTTGTCCAGCTCATACTCTCCAACAAAGGCTTCATGAGCTTTGGCCATCAAGTTCACAAGACCCCCGGCAATGTTGTCAGCGTTGCCCGCGATGGGAGCAATGGTGTTGCGAAACATGCGGAGAAGAATGTCATAAGTGGGCAGCAAACCATGCTGCGAGCCAATCTCTCCACCTGGCATATATAAGTCGGACATGGCGTTCTTGTTGTAGGCCACGCCCTGAAGGTGCATCCTCTCACCAGCTGCCATAGAGCTACCACTGAAGGAACAACCAAGAATCCTAGCAAACTCACGGAAGGAGGAGGTCAAACGCTGTGTGCCAGTCATCCAAGTCATCCCAATATCCTCAGAAGAGTCAAACACCACTGTGGCATAGAACTGATGAATAAGGGACACATTGTAGCTGCACTCAGTTCTCATGAGATGCTCCAAGCCCAAAACTCTGCACACCTGAACAGCTCCCCCAAAATAGTCTGCCTTCTTCATAAGTTTGTCGAAGTTGATCCATCTCATTGGGCAAACTGGCGCTTTACTGGAGAACTTGAGATATACCTCAAGATAGAGCCAAGACATCTCAGTGCAGAAGAACTTGGGGTCATCTTGCTCAGAATCATAGGACAGCTCACTACGCCACTTGCGAAAGCTTGCTTTGTTGAAATCAGACAGTTGAAACTCGGGCTTCTTCTTCTTGTTAGCACCACTGGGTTTTCTGAGCTGTGCAGCAGGAGGTAGCTCACTCTCATCACTTGAAGGATCACTAGGTGGCCGAGAGTGAATCCCTTTCGGACGACTAGCCATTGACTTGGTGCGACCTCCCTGTGTAGAAGAACATGCAAACAAACATCATAGAGCAGATAGAAATCAAGGGGGATAAGCACTCATGTCCAGGAAGGCAAAGGGAATCGTGCATGAGCTGTTAAATGTTCGTAGAACTTGTCTGTTTTTCAGAATTGTGAACAGGCCGGAGATTTCCGAGTCAGGGCCGGAAATTTCCGAGTCTGAACCGGAAATTTCCGGGTTGCACGAAATTTTAAAAAATTGAACCAAATCTAGGAACGAAAAACAGATCTGTGCACGAGGAAGGTAGATCAAGCCTAGAGGAGCAGTTCTACCAAAGGAAACGAGCAACAACCTCCTAAATCGGCTAGGTTAAACGAAAAGAAATTTCGTCCTAGATTTGAAATAAGAGGAGTTACCGGTAGACATGGCGAAAACTGCGCGGTGGAAAGCGATCCCCGCGATGAGGAGAAGCAGATCCGGCGAAGAACCGGAGAGATTGATGGAGAAACGGCTCGGGGACGGATCGGGGAAGAGCTTCTTCTCCGGCTTGGAGAGAGAAAGAAGGGGCACGGGGTAGATGAACTGTTCGGTTCGAACAGCCCACCCGTGCCCTATTTATAGCCGGAGAGACTTGGGTCGGAAATTTCCGGAGTTAGGTTCAGAAATTTCCGGCACTATTTCCGGTTCAAAACACGATATATCCAGTACCGAGTTTGGAAACAGACTTAGTGTGGAAATTGACGGAGTCATCGGAAATTGCCGGACTTGGTTCGGAAATTTCCGGGCCCCGGAAATTTCCGGCTCTATTTCCGGTTCAAATTCAGCAGAGTGCAGTGCCGAATTTGAAACGGACTTGGGCGCCAAGAAATCTCAGGGGCCGGATATTTCCGAGTCGCACTCGGAAATTTCTGGTCATTTCCGGTCAAAATCCAGCGAAGTGCAGTGCTGAGTTTTGAAAGGACTTAGTCTCGAAAATTTCTAGTGATTCAAAAATTTCCGAAAGTGGCTCGGAGATTTCCGCCCAACACAACAACAAAAAGATACAAATGGACATGAGTGAGAATTAAGCAAGTCTTGAGAGGGAGAAAGGCTTAGGATAGAGAAGCAAACTGTCGATGGTACCTTACACTCAAATTGCAAAACCAATAAGACACAAGAAAGACCAATTTGAGTGTGTTTTCCACAAGAGCCCAAAAAGCGAATGAAATCCAAGAGAAAAACCAAATGAGATCCAACTCTTCCATAGGAAGAGGTGGTAGCCGAAGCCACCGTGTATGAGGTTATAGCATGGCACCGCGAAGATGTATCTTGGGTCCATAACTACTACTCATCATTTAAGCTCACAAATTATGGATTAATTTGAAGTTTATCAATGATTCATTGCTATATGCATAATAGGGGGAGGAAGAATCCAATGTATTAGGAAAACACTCCCCCTAAGTCCATGCGTACATCTACACCTAATAAAGCATTAAACGTTGATGTGTGTGCACTATTATCAAGCCAAAGTCCGAGAATCCACGATATTCAACTCATTCCTCAAGTAACAAAATCGGGCTTCGTCAAGGGGCTTCGTGAAGATATCCGCCAATTGATGCTTTGTCCCAACATAGGAGAGATCGATGTCTCCTCTTGCCACGTGATCTCGAATGAAGTGGTGGCGAATCTCAATATGCTTGGTTCTTGAATGTTGCACCGGATTATAGGCGATCTTGATGTCACTCTCACTATCACAGAGGAGGGCACTTTGTCCAAATGGACCCCGTAATCATTTAAAGTTTGCCGCATCCAAAGGAGTTGAGTACACCCACTTGCGGCGGCGACATATTCGGCCTCCGCGGTGGAGAGAGAGATGCAATTTTGCTTCTTCGAGGACCAACTCACCAATGATCTTCCAATGAATTGACAAGTTCCCGAGGTTGACTTCCTATCATCCTTGTCACCCGCCCAATCCGAGTCGGTGTACCCACGAAGAGACAAGGTGCCATCTTTGGGGTACCACAACCCATAGCTTGAAGTATCAATCAAATACCGGAAGATTCTCTTGATAGCCACTTGGTGATTTTCCTTAGGCGCGGCTTGGTAACGTGCACACACTCCAACGCTTAACACTATATCCGGCCTAGATGCACAAAGGTAGAGAAGAGACCCAATCATAGATCGATATACCTTTTGGTCTACCTCTTTAACATTAGGGTTAAGCTCGAGGTGACACTTGGTTTGCATAGGAGTAGCGGCGCCCTTTAGATCGAGGAGCTTGAATCTCTTGAGCATATCTTGAATGTACTTGGCTTGACAAATAAATGTTCCTTCTCTCAATTGCTTGATCTCAAAACCAAGAAAGAACCTAAGTTCACCCATCATGGACATCTCGAACTTGTCGGTCATAAGCTTGGCGAACTCTTCATTAAAAGAGAGATTAGTAGAACCGAAGATAATATCATCAACATATAATTGACAAATGAAGAGTTCCCCATTAACTTTCTTTATGAAAAGAGTGGGATCGATCACCCCGACTTCGAATCCACGGTCTAACAAAAACTCCCGAAGGTGTTCATACCATGCTCTAGGTGCTTGTTTAAGCCCATAGAGAGCCTTATCCAACACGTAGACGTGGTTCGGGAAGTCGCGGCTCTCGAAACCCGGAGGTTGTTTAACATAGACAAGTTCATTAAGTGGGCCATTTAGAAAAGCACTTTTAACGTCCATTTGTTGCAATTTAAAACCATGATGAGATGCAAAGGCAATGAGAATACGTATCGACTCGAGGCGTGCAACCGGCGCATAGGTTTCACCAAAGTCGATGCCTTCAACTTGAGAAAAGCCTTGGGCCACCAACCGCGCCTTGTTCTTCACAACGATGCCGTGTTCATCTTGCTTGTTCTTGAAGATCCACTTGGTGTCGATAACATTGCGGCAACTTTTTGGCTTCTCCACTAGTCTCCACACCTTGTTGCGCTCGAAGTTGTTGAGCTCTTCGTGCATTGCTTCAAGCCAATCGGGGTCTTCAAGGGCATCAAATACTTTCTTGGGTTCCACCATGGAGACGTGTGCTTGATGCTCACTAAAGTTGGCCAATTGACTCCGAGTGGACACCCTTCTTCTCACGTCACTGATGACCTTGTCAAGGGAAAGAGCCCTTAGTTCCAAAGATCTTCCAACCCCAAGCGAGTTTCGATTGCCTCTCTAGATGTAGAGGGAATCTCTTGATCAACTTGATCTTGTGGATCCTCGCCTTGATCATCATGAGTGCCTTGATCATCATGAGTTGTTTCTTCACTTGAGTGTGAGGGGTGATCTTGCACATGAGAGGAACTTGCACTCGAGATACTTGCTTCATTTGACTTGGATGGGGACTCAATATCTTCTTGAGGATGGAGAACTTGTTGGAGCGGTCCTTGCAATGGATCATCTTGTTGATGAAGAAGTTGTTCTTCTTGTGGAGGTGCTTGAAGATGATCTTGAGAGGCTTCACAATTTGCTTCGGGTGAGGTATCATAAGATTCTTGTGATGGTGAGTGCTCTTCATGTGAAGAGCTTGTTCCGTCTTGATCAACTCCTTGATGTACTTCAATAGGACGATGGAAGCCTATTCACATTCTCTTTATTGCATCTTGGGGTTGATCGTCACCTACATCACTTATTCCAACTTGCTCCACTTGGGAGCTGTCATTTTCATCGAATTCCACACTACAAGATTCTATGACTATCCTTGAGGATTTGTCATATATCCTATAGGTGTGGGATTCGATGCCACAACCAACAAATATGCCTTCAAGAGTTTTAGAGTGAAACTTACCCAACCGGGTGCCCTTTACGAGGTAGTAGCATTTACAACCGAAGACTCGGAAGTATGAGATGTTGGGCTTGTTGCCGGTGAGTGCCTCATAAGGTGTCTTCTTGAGGCCTTTGCGGAAGAAGAGGCGATTTGATGAATGACACGCCGTCGAAATGGCCTTCGCCCAAAAGTTGATTGTGTTGATGTTGAACCTCCTTAGATAAGTCGATGAAGACTTGTTGAGTCTCATCCTTGGTCTTGAAGAAATATACCCATGTATAGAGTAGTCGTCCACGATCACCAAACAATATTTCTTGCCACCAAGACTTATTTCCGGTATTTGACCAAAAATATCAACATGAAGGAGTTCGAATATCCGGGTGGAGGAGATGATTGTCTTGCTTGGATGATGAATGTCATGCATCTTTCCCTCCAGACATGCCCTACACTCTCGATCTCTGGAAAAAGTAACATGGTCTTTTACTCCAAGGATGTGGCCCCCTTTGTGGAGACTTTGCAAAGTCCTCATGCTTACGTGGGCTAGTCGGCGATGCCAAAGCCAACCCACGTTGGCCTTTCCGAAGAGGCACATCTCATGGGTAGTGGTGACTCCGGAGAAATCAACCACGTAAAGCTCATGTTCGACATGCCCCACGAAGGCCACTCGAAGGGACTTGCTCCACAAGAGGACCACGATGTCCGGCTCAAAGAAAGTTGAGATACTCAACTTTGTTAAAGCACGAACCGACATCAAATTATAGCCAAGAGAATCAACAAGCATGACATTGACTAGAGTAATATCGGGGGCAACTACCACTTTGCCAAGCCCGGTTACCTTAGACCTTGACTTGTCACCAAACGAGACGGTTACTTGATCAACATTAGGCCTCATCTCCGTGACAAGCTCCTTGCTCCCGGTCATATGACTTGTACACCCACTATAAATTATCCATTTGGAACCACCGGGAGCAAGACCCTACAAGAGATTAATTCTTGACTTTAGGTACCCATTGCTTAACAATGGGTGCCTTAAGGTTAGCCACAAGGGTTTTGGGTACCCAAATAGAATAAGGAATAAAGCCATCAAAATGAACAACATAGCGAGCACAAACATTTCCATAGTAATTCACATAGAGTGCATAGTTTGGGTTAGTGTCTCCCGCAAAGTCATTGCGAGTAGGCTTGCCCCTTGTGGCATTCCCACTTGCAATGTTGTTCACCCTTGCTTGTGCGGGAATGGTCTTCTTGGCACCAACCTTGTTTGGCCTCACATAACCAAGACCTTCCTTCACTTTGCGAGATTGAGGCTCATAGGTGGGAGTCTCAACAACATTCTTACCCTTGAGAAGGATGATCTTAGCGGAGGAGGCCTTGGCAATTTCTTCCTTCAACCTAACATTTTCATTCATAATATTTGCATGATCACAAGTACAAATAGGAGTGGACGTGCTTGGTTTCTCAAGATTAGTTAACCGAGTTTGTAATTGATCATGTGACTTCTTAAGAAGTTCATGTTCACTCTCCAATGCCGCATGGACATTGACGAGCTTCTCCATGTCTTCAATAAGACTCACATGGCCAGCCACAAAATCGGCCTTATCCTTTTGTGCCAACTTGTTCTTAGCAAAATAGAGGTCACGTTCTTTAACAATTTTAGAATGCATAGAGTTATGAGACTCCTCAACGTTTTCAAGTTCTTCTTCTAGACGAACATGAGACTCTTTAACATCTCGGAGAGAGGATTGAAGATGTGCTATGGTGATAGCATCCTCTCTCTCAATCTTACCCTTTTCCTCAATGAGGTGTTCGAGCTCGCCAATGCGACTCATAAGGGCTCCCACATGTTTCTTGCTATCTCCTTGCAAGTTAGCCAGAAAAGAGTCAAAAGCAACAAGCTCCTCCTTTATTTGGAGGCTAGTGGCATCATCAAGCTCATTCATATCATTCAAGGAAGTAGAGGATGAAGGTACCTCAGATGCCTTGGCCATAAGACATCTCACACTCTTGTTGGGGGAGTTCTCGTTGGGTGAGTCAAAGAGTGAGCTTGAAGATGAAGTCACCGTAGCTCTTGGCTTGGAAGTAGTAGCGTTAAGCGACGTGGATGGAGTTCTTGGTGTTGAGGAAGTAGCTTGATGGGTCGAGGTAGTAGTTGAAGTAGTGGCAACAGCAGCCACTTCATTTGGAGTCTCTTCTTCTTCCGACTCATCTTCATCCTCGGTGGGATACTCCTCTTGAGTCATCAACACGATCTGAGGTGCCTTCTTCTTGAAGAAAGCCCTCTTATTCTTGACATAAGCCTTCTTGGGAGGCATCTTGGACTTGTCCTTGAGAATAAGTCTTCCACCATTCTCTTCCCTCTTTTCATATGGGCACTCGGCGACGAAGTGGTACTTGTCTTGACAATTGTAGCATGTCCTAGCCTTGGAGATGTCCCTCTTTCCACCTTGTGGAGTTCCAATGAAGTGATTCTTGTTGAATTGAGCTTTTGCCCTTGATGGATTCTCCCAAAAGCCTTTTGCCGCAAGAGCAAGATGCTCATTGTATGCGAGCTTGAGACCTTCATTGGACAAGAATGATGAACTCCCAAAGTCATCTTCACCTCCAACTTCTACCGTTGCCTTCAATGCAAGGTTTACTCCCTTTTGCATCCCTATGGCTCTTGCCCTAGCATCTTCGGCATTCTTGGTAGCAACCTTGAAGGATGTCATCTCTTGCATGACTTGATTTGAGGTCATGAGGTCATAGTTGTGTCTCCCTTGCAAGGTCTTCAAGTCTGTGCCCTCAAAAGGCATGAGGGAGCTCACGTACTTCCTCTTGATCCAAGCATCATCAATATAGGTTGCACCGAGGTCACGAAAGCTTGTGGCAATAGAAACCAACCTCTGGTACATCTCTTCATGATCTTCACCATCCAACTTATAGAACCCTTCCGCCTCATTGCTTAAGGCATCATAGTGATTTCTCTTCATGCTCTCATTTCCAACAAATAAGTCGGAGAGAGCGTCCCATGTCTCCTTGGCAGTGGAGAATGGTTGGATGAGAGGCATGTGAACGGGAATCCAGCACCTAGAGGGGGGGGGGGTGAATAGGTGCTATTACAAATTTTAGGTCTTTTCAAATTTAGGCTCAACACAAAGGTAAATTCTCTAGATTTGTAACTAAGGTGAATTTATCTAAATGACAAGCTAAGCAATACAAGGAAAAACTAGAGTACAAGACTAGCAAGTAAGGGAGTGAAGATAAGGGGAACCAAGTGAAGCACGCGGAGACGAAGATGTAATCCCGAGTTCCACCCAAGGGTGTACGTCTCGTTTGGAGAGGTGTGCGCTACCACAATAGGTTAGCCGCAACGCCACAAAGGCTCACCTTCTTCTCCGATGAACTCAACCACAAAGGTTGCGAGTTCACCTTCCACTATTGATCCCCTTTTCGGGCGGAGATCGAATCCCTTACAAACGCTCGAGGCACACACCCACAACTTAATTGGGGGCTCCCAAGATGACCACAAAAGGTCAAGGACCACAAAAGGTCAAGGTAACACCAAGAGTACAACAATGGTGAACTAGGTTTTCCCACCGGAAACCCTAGCCACAAAATCCCCAAGTGAATGGGGGGAGAAATGCAAATTCCTTCGGTGAAGATGTAGATCCGGGCCTTCTCCTCCAATCCTCCAAAGATCAACGGATTTGGGTGGGGGGATTGGGAGATCTTGATGATTTGAGCTTTCAAGAAGTGTAGGAGAGAGAAAATCTGAGAGCTAACTGTTCTTGAGTGAGTGAGGGGGTATTTATACCCCCTCCCAAAATCTGGCCGTTGGCTGTCCTGCAGACCCGGAAATTCCGATATAAGTGACTCCCGGAAATTCCGAGTCACCCGGAATATCCGGTGAAATGAAATATCCAAGCTGAATTTCCGGTTGAGATCAGAACGTCTTCGACATCTTGACTTAGCCAAATTTCTGAGGGATGCCTGGAAATTCCGAGTCAGTGAAATTTCCGAGCTGATTTTCCGGTTGGAGTCAGAACATCTTCCTCTTCTTTCCTTAGCCAAATTCTGGAGAAGTTTTCTGGGCGACTCGGAAATTCCGATCCTGGAAATTTCCGGGTTCAATATTCCGATTCTGGGAAGAATTCCAGAAACTCCTTTTCTTTACTTTTTGGCTTTGGTGTATGTGATATGCAACTCACACAAACTGAAATACTTAGCAATGGGATTATTACATCATTGGTATTGTTAACTAACACTCAAAACACTAGGGATTAAGAAATATTCTTTCAATCTCCCCCTTTTTGGTGTTAGATGACAATACCAAGATTTGCAACGAAACGAAATGCAATATCATGTTTTTAACAGAAAATAGCTCCCCCTAAACAAGTGCATATATGAAACACATGATGACAAAGGATGGGAGCAATTTTATAACAAACACAAGATATCACAAAAGAGTAAGGAGACAAAAAGTAAGGTTATGGTAGCATTTGAGACTAGATAGAGTTTCATACCTTGTGTATATATGATATGAAGAGAATACCAACACAATTAATTTGAAGTCTCAAAGTCTCAACCATAAAGGATAATGATAGCATAACATTGTCTCAATACACATAAAACAAAGAGTTTAAACCACAAATAAGATAAATGGACACAAGCGCAAAGAAATGGTAAACACATATGCTTGTGCCCGAACCCATGCAAATCCCCGAAGTCCTACTAGAGCAACTTCTCCCCCTTTGGCATCGAAACGCCAAAAAGGAAGAGGAGCGATGATACGTCCCGAGGCGGTCTTCAATCTGAGGGAGTCTCCTCATCATCATCATTCTCAGGATCATCATCCTCAGCATCATCATCATCATCTTCAGCATCATCATCATCATCTGAAGTGTCCTCATAAGCATGTCCAGTGGTGTAAGAGCTGCCGCCAAGATCATGATCAATCTGTGCCCAAGGAGCCAAAGAGTCCTGGTTCCACTGAGCAAAGGTCAGGGGATCAGGAAGATCAGCTGGAGCAGGAGAGCCAGACACATGATGAAGAATCAAGTCTTGGTTGTAGGAAAGCTGACGACGATCCTTGTAGGCGGTGTATTGCTCCTTGCGGATGTCCACATTCATGCACAGAACATTGCGTTGGAACCAATTCAGTTTCTTCACCTTCGCATGAGTGGACGAGACATAAGTAGGAGCAGCAGCCCTCCTAGCATCACCCATAAACGAGCCACCCGGAGCAGAGCGAGAAGAAGGCACAGAAGGAGGCTTGACCACTGTCTTCTTCTCATAAAGTTTCTTGAAGTCATGCGGCTCACACTCATTAACACTGAAGGTATGGTCAGGAAACTTGGACTTGATGAGTTTCATGATGTAAGGAGCATAGGGGATAGAGACCTTGGTGACCATGGCTTCATGCATCTCATTGTGGATGTAATCCATAACATCCACACTCCAATCTTCTTCACTGTCAGGGTTCTCCACAATGCGGTTGGCATGAAGGAGCAAGTTGCACAAGGGGGTCACCACATTATCATTGTTTCCACCACTTGGTGCAATGTTCTCACGGAGGATGCGCACAAGGACATCATAAAGAGGAAGCAAATCCCGAGCATTGCCAGGTATGCCTCCCTCACCATATAAGTGCACGGTCTGTTTCTTGTTGAGCTTGAAAGGGTGGTGCATGCGATAGCCTTGAGAGTTGTCACCATCAAACTTGTAGCCCAAAACCTTGGCAAACTCCTCAAAGTTGGACTCACAATAGGTGTCACCAGTCATCCACTTAAAGGACTTCTTCGAGTCCCCCTTCATCACAAGAGTGGCGAAGAACTGCATCACGAGCTGCGTTGTAAGGACAACGAGTGATCATCAGCCTCTCCAAACCCATAGACTTGATAATACGAATAGCTTCCACAAATGAGGCTTTCTTCTGTAGAGTTGCAAGGTTGTAAGGGTGCATAGGGCGAATTGGCTTCGACAATGAGTAGTAAAGGTCCTGGATAATGAACTCTTGCTCTTGACACCAAAAGCTGTTATCTTCTAGGCTGTTGTCCCTTGGCTTAAGGTACCACCCTTGACGTAACTGAGCGTAGTCAATAGAGCTCATTTTTGCAAAGTTCTGACGATGAGGAACAAAAGCATCTTTCCTCTTCTTGGACGGAGGCCTGCTAGCAACAGCTTTCTTCTTTCTTGCAACAGATGGGTTGCTTGAGGAGGCAGGACCCTTACCCTTGTTGACAGGTGTCTTGTGTACAGGTGCCCTTGATGTGTTCCTTGATGCCCCTGCGAAAGACGGACTCCCACCAGAACCTGTGAATTTGAGTATAGAGGGTAGCACAAGGTAAGTACACACAAGTCAGGAGAGATACATACATTAGGTAGGCATTTCATGAATCAAATGTAGTTAAACATGAGTTAATCTTAAAACTGCAGTGTTCAGCTCGGAATTTCCGATTCATACTTAACCGGAAATTCCGGGGGACCGGAAATTCCGATTCAGGTTGACTCGGAAATTCCGACCTGAGCAGAAACAGTGCAGATCTGAGATTGACTCGGTCTAAAACTAGATCGATCCAACACAATGCAAAACTAATGTAAGTAGATGGCAGGGGATGAAACTAGGAACAATCTCTACCAAACAATCTTGAAACAAATAACTCCACAACAAGATCCTAGTGCAAGCACTTAGGGATAGAGAAAACTGAAGTTACCCTCATCCATTGAGGACATTGCTTGGAGGAGTGAGTTCTTGGGGCGGAGGAGGAGCAGATCCGGCCGAGAAAGAGGTTCCCCGGCAGTCGGAGTGCTCCGGAGAGATCTTGGAGCAGCAGGGGCAGCGGTTGGAGGAGAGGGAGGTCGGGGGTGGAAGAAGGGCACGAATGAGCCCTTCACCCCGAGCCTGCCCTTAAATTTTTTAGACAAACCGCCCGATCGGAATTTCTGAGTGTAACTTACCTCGGAAATTCCGATTCACCGGATATTCCGGTTCATAAGTGGACCGGATATTCCGACCTGCTGAACTAAAATCGCAGTTTTCAAATGGATGACTTGTGTGCAATAGAGAGAAATGTTTTCAGTGGGGAAGGGGGGCTTGGGATAGATTTCCAAACTGTCATTGGTACACCATACTCAGCTTACAACAATCAAAACGAAACATAAAGAGCCAAGTTGAGTAGGTTTCCCACATGCATGAAAAAGAGAGCAAATAGCAACAATAAGCTCCAACTAAAACCAACTCTTCAAAGAGAAGAGGTCGATGGCCAAAGCCACCATGTAGGAGTGTATGGCATGTCACCGCGAAGATATATCTTGGGTGCATAACCACTACTCGTTGTTTTAGCTCATTAGTCATAAGAATGAATATAGAGATAAAAGAACACTTATCGGCATAATGGGAGGAGGGATGGTCCAATGTATTAGGACCGCACTCCCCCTATGTCTATGCCTACATCTAAACAAGATAAGATGCAATTACGTCCTAGGTGAGTGTGCAAGCGATCAAGCTAAGGACCTCGAATCAATGATATTTAGCTCATTCCTCAAAAAGCAAAACCTTCCTTCCTCAAGGGGCTTCGTGAAGATATCCGCCAATTGATCCCTTGTGCCCACATATGATAAGTCAATGTCTCCTCGGGCAACATGATCTCTTATGAAATGGTGGCGGATCTCAATATGCTTGGTTCTTCAATGTTGCACTGGGTTGTAAGCAATCTTGATGACACTTTCATTGTCACATAGAAGAGGCACTTTGTCGCAATCGACTCCGTACTCCTTTAAAGTTTGCCTCATCCATAGCAATTGAGTGCAACAGCTTGCGGCGGCAACATACTCGGCTTCGGCGGTGGAGAGAGATATACAATTTTTCTTCTTAGAAGACCAACTCACCAAGGACCTCCCAATAAAATGACAAGCACCGGATGTTGACTTCCTGTCATCTTGATCTCCTGCCCAATCGGAATCCGTGTACCCACATAATGAGAAATGTGCATCCTTGGGGTACCACAATCCAAAGGCTGGGGTATAAGCCAAATATCTAAAGATCCTCTTGACCGCCATATCATGGCTTTCTTTAGGAGCCTCTTGTTATCTTGCACAAACTCCTACGGCTAGCACTATATCCGGTCTAGATGCGCAAAGGTAAAGAAGAGATCCAATCATGGAGCGATATACCTTTTGATCCACATCCTTACCCTTGGGGTTGAGCTCAAGGTGGTATTTGGTTTGCATTGGGGTAGAGGCACCCTTGAGCTCAAGCAACCCGTACTTCTTGAGCATGTCTTGAATGTACTTGGCTTGGTTGATGAATGCCCCTTCCTTCAATTGTTTGATCTCCAATCCAAGGAAGAACTTCATCTCACCCATCATAGACATCTCAAACCTGTCAGTCATAAGCTTGGAGAATTCTTCGTTAAATGCTTTTTTAGTCGATCCAAATATAATGTCATCCACATATAATTGACAAATAAAAAGTTCTCCATTTACTTTCTTAGTGAAAAGGGTGGGGTCGATTTCCCCAACTTGGAATCCACGGTCTACAAGTAGTTCTCTAAGGTGCTCGTACCACGCTCGTGGGGCTTGTTTAAGGCCATAGAGTGCCTTATCCAACTTGTAGACATGGTTCGGATACTTGAGGTCATCGAACCCCGGTGGTTGCTTAACATAAATAAGTTCATTTAGTGGACCATTTAGAAAAGCGGAATACATCCATTTGTTGCAACTTAAAGTTATGATGAGAAGCATAGGCAAGAAGAATACAGATTGACTCAAGTCGAGCCACGGGCGCGTAGGTTTCTCCAAAGTCAATGCCTTCAATTTGGGAGTAACCTTGAGCCACCAATATTGCCTTGTTCCTCACCACCATGCCATGTTCATCTTGCTTGTTCTTGAAAATCCACTTGGTGCCGATAACATTGCGGCAATCTTTGGGTCTTTCCACCAACTTCCACACCTTGTTGCGCTCGAAGTTGTTGAGCTCTTCATGCATAGCATCAAGCCAATCTTTGTCTTCAAGAGCTTCAAAGACCTTCTTGGGTTCCACCATGGAGATGTGAGCTTGATGTTCGCTAAAGCTTGCAAGTTGTCTTCGGGTAGAGACCTTGCTACTCACATCACCAAGCACCTTGTCAAGAGATAGAGCTCTTAATTCTTGCGAGGTGCCAACCCTATTCAAGCGGCGGATCTCGATTTCCCTCCTAGTGGTGGGAGGGATTGCTTGATCATCTTGATCATTCATGTCTCCGCCTTGACTGAATTGATGGCCTTGATCAACCATAGAATTGACGTCCAGAGGTGGGGGAGTGGGTTGATCTTGGCCTTGCTGCGAGTTGCCACCGGGAATGTCAGCAGGACCGGATATTCCGGGTTCAGTATGGACCGGAAATTCCGAGTCACCGGAATTTACGACTCCAGGTTGAACCCGATATTCCGTCCCTCCGGAAATTCCAGGAGCAGCTGGAGTATCTTGTGCTTTTTCTTGGCTGGGCGTGTTGAGCACGGTGTTGTTGTCGGATGTTTCTTGTGTTGAGGTATCCACCACTTGAGTAGAGTTAGATCCTTGTTGAGCAACCTCATAATAGACTTGAACGGGGCGGTGGACGCCCAACCCCATCCTTCGGATAGCATCTTGAGGTTGATCATCACCTACATCGGAAACACCACTTTGCTCCACAAGGGAGCCGTCATTCTCCTCGAATACCACACTACAAGTTTCTATGATAATGCGCGAGGCCTTATCATAGACTCTATAAGTGTGGGATTCGGAACCGTAGCCCACAAATGTCCCTTCAAGAGACTTAGAATCAAACTTGCCCAAGTGAACACCTTTGATGAGATAGAAACACTTACAACCAAAGACTCGGAAGTAGGAGATATTGGGCTTGTTCCCGGTAAGCACTTCATAAGGTGTCTTCATGAGTCCTTTGCGAAAGAAGAGCCGGTTGGATGAATGGCAAGCGGTGTTGACGGCTTCGGCCCAAAAGTTGTGACGGGACTTGAACTCGGCCATCATCGATCTTGTCATCTCAATAAGTGTGCGGTTCTTCCTTTCGGCTACACCATTTTGTTGGGGAGTATAAGCAGCGGAATATTGATGACGAATCCCTTCTTCACTAAGGAACTCGTTCAAGGTGTAGTTCTTGAACTCGGAACCATTGTCACTTCTTATCACCAAGATAGGGACATTGTGTTGTCGTTGAGCTTCATTGGAGAAGTCGATGATAGTTTGTTGGGTCTCCACCTTCGACTTGAAGAAGAAAACCCAAGTGTATCTTGAAGAGTCATCAACGATCACCAAGCAATATTTCTTGCCACCAAGACTAGCTTCCGGAATGGGACCAAAGAGGTCAACATGGAGAAGCTCCAAAACCCTTGTTGATGAAATGATGGTCTTGCTTGGATGGTGAATGTCATGCATTTTTCCTTCAACACAAGCCCTACACATTCGATCCTTCGATAAAGAAACATGGTCTTTTAGTCCTAGGATATGGCCACCCTTGTGGAGACTTTGCAAAGTTCTCATGTTGACATGGGCTAGTCGGCGATGCCATAACCAACCCAAGTCCGCCTTAGCGAATAGGCACATTGTATGGGAAGTGGTGACTCCGGAGAAGTCAACCACATAGAGCCCATTCTCAATGTACCCAACGAAAGACACATTGAGAGACTTGCTCCGCAAGAGGATAACCATCTCCTTTTCGAAAACAACGGTATAACCCAAACAAGTTAAGGAATGAACCGAGATCAAGTTGAAACCTAGGGACTCGACAAGCAAGACATTCACAAGAGTGATGTCCGGTGCCACTACCACCTTGCCGAGCCCTATTACCTTAGACTTTGAATTGTCACCATATATACCGGTCATTTGATCATCATTGGGCTTCAACTCCGTTACAATTTCCTTGCTTCCGGTCATATGACTAGTGCACCCACTATCAATTATCCATTTCAATCCTCCGGAATCAAGGCCCTACACATAATCAATTCTTTGGTTTAGGTACCCATTTTGCAATGGGTGCCTTTTGGTTAGCAACAAGGGTCTTTGGGACCCAAATAGCATATTCAATGTAACCATCAAAAGGACCAATGTATCTAGCATAGACATCCCCATAATGATCAACATATAAAGCATAATTGGGGTTAGATATGCCCGCAAAGTCATCACGAGTGGGAGTGCCCCTTGTGGCATTTCCACTCGCAATGTCATCTTTCTTGGCTTGTGCGGGCTTGGTCTTCTTCTTGATCTTCTTCTTCTCCTTAGCAACATAGCCTAGACCTTCCTTACCCTTGTGGGGCACTCGCTCATTAAGAGGAGTAGTGAGTGTCCCCTTACCTTTATCAAGAGAGGTCTTGGGCTTGGTTGCCATGGAGGGAACAAACAAAACCCTTGCTTTATCCTTAACAACATTTGCATTAGTATTCAAAGAAGTAGAGGGGTTAGGTTTCTCAAGAGTAGATATCCGAGATTGGAGTTGATCACGAGACTTGAGAAGACGTTCGTGATCACTTGTCAATACCTTGTGAGTATTTTCAAGTGACTCGAAGTCTTCGCAAAGTCTAGCATGAGCAACTACAAGCTCGGAGTTTTCATTTTGCATAATTTTACATTTAGCAAAGTAAAGATCACGATCCTTAGTGATCTTAGCAAGTTGGTCCTTGAGGAGAGCATGAGATTCTTTTTCATCTTCAAGGGAGGATTGGAGAGACACTTTAGTGTGAGCATCCTCTCTCTCAATCTCCCCTTTTAAATCTAGCTCATCCTCAAGCTCACTTATACGGCTCATAATTGAGCCAAAGTGTCTCTTTCCTTCTCCTTGCAAGTTAGTCATGAATTTATCAAAAGCAATGATTTCATTCTTGACTTGGAGACTCATACCATCATCAATTTCATGGGATATGGAGCGAGGAGACAATTTTACCTCGGATGTCTTTGCCATAAGACATCTTGCATTCTTGACGATGGGGCTCTCATTTGGTGAGGAGAAGAGTGATGGAGGTGTAGAGGAAATGGCTAGGGCGGCCACTTGAGTTGGGGTATCCTCCTTGTCACTATCTTCATCATCGGTGGGATATTGCTCTTGAGTCACCAAGACAATCTTTTGGTTCTTCTTGAAGAAGGGCTTCTTCATGGGCATGGGCCCCTTGCCCTTGGTCTTGGCCACGAGCCTCCCACCATGATCCTCTCTTCTTTCCCCTGGGCAATCTACAACAATGTGGCTTTTGTCATCACAGTTATAGCAAAGCCTCACCTTGTTGATTGGCTTTCCTCCATTGGAGGGGAACCTCTTGTCGATCCTTGCTTTGGCCCTTCCGGGATTCTTCCTAAACGTTCTTGCCGCAAGTCCCATGTGTTGGGTGAGAGTACTTGAGAGAGTCTCACTAGATAGCTCGACTTGATCATCATACTCATCTCCATCCTCTTCTTCAACGGTGGCCTTCAAGGCAATTGAGGCATGCTTGTGCATCCCTATGGCTCTAGCTCTTACATCTTGAGCGATCTTGGAGGCCACCTTGTATGCGGTCATCTCTTGCATGACTTCATTGGATGTCATCTTCGGGAAGTCATGTCTCCCTTGGAGTGTCTTCAAGTCCGTTTCCTCAAAGGGCATGAGAGCGGTAACGAACTTCCTCTTGATCCAAGCGTCATCAATGTAGACCGCACCGAGGTTCTTGAAGGTGTTAGCAATCAACACCAACCTCCGGTACATGTCCTCCTGACTTTCTCCATCCAACTTGTAGAACCCTTCCACCTCATTGTTAAGGCATCATACCGGTTCTTCTTCATGCTCTCATTCCCGACGAAGATGTCGGAAATAGCATTCCACACTTCTTTGGCGGTGGAGAATTGTTGAATGAGCGGTATGTCCTTCTCTCCAACGGCCATTTGGAGTTGATGAAGAGCGGTGGCGTTGAGTTGGCTATCGACCACCTCTCTTCTTGTCAAGTTGGTTGGATCATGGGCCTTGAATCCTTCTTCAATAATGCGCCATAGCTCAATGGAGGCACTACATAAATGAGACTTCATTTGAAATTGCCATTGAGAGAAATGATTAGGTTTAAGCTTAGAAGGATCACTTCTAAAGTTTACATTAGGGTGAGGGATAGGTGGGTTAGGAGAGTAATTATGGTTGACATTATGAAATTCCTCTCCTTTGAGGGTATTAGAGGAGCTAGGTGATTCATCCTTTTCCGCCTTCTCGGGAGAAGCACTTGGGAGAACATCTTTGGACCCATCCGAGGATGATTCCTTAGAGTTCTCACCGTGCTCCTTAGAAGGAGGAGAGGGAGAAGTAGCCTCGGGCTCCTTAGACTTCAAGAGTGCCATAAGCATCTCATTCATCTTGAGGAGTTGGGCTTCCAAGGACGATTTCATATCCATGAGATCGGCCATGGTTGCCCCTTTGGCTAACGCCTCCTTCTCCGCCTCTAATTTTTCACGAGCGGCCCTCTTGGCATCGGATTCCGTCATCGTTGCACTAAGGCGGTTAAGCCCTTAAAACTGAACCTGGCTCTGATACCAATTGAACGGGAATCCGGCACCTAGAGGGGGGGGGGGGTGAATAGGTGCTATTAAAATTTTTAGGTCTTTTCAAATTTAGGCTCAACACAAAGGTAAATTCTCTAGATATGCAACTAAGGTGAATTTACCTAAATGACAAGCTAAGCAATACAAGGAAAAACTAGATTACAAGACTAGCAAGTAAGGGAGTGAAGATAAGGGGAACCAAGTGAAGCACGCGGAAACGAAGATGTAATCCCGAGTTCCACCCAAGGGTGTACGTCTCGTTTGGAGAGGTGTGCGCTACCATAAAAGGTTAGCCGCAACGCCACAAAGGCTCACCTTCTTCTCCGATGAACTCAACCACAAAGGTTGCGAGTTCACCTTCCACTATTGATCCCCTTTTCGGGCGGAGATCGAATCCCTTACAAACGCTTGAGGCACACACCCACAACTTAATTGGGGGCTCCCAAGATGACCACAAAAGGTCAAGGACCACAAAAGGTCAAGGTAACACCAAGAGTACAACAATGGTGAACTAGGTTTTCCCACCGGAAACCCTAGCCACGAAATCCCCAAGTGAATGGGGGAGAAATGCAAATTCCTTCGGTGAAGATGTAGATCCGGGCCTTCTCCTCCAATCCTCCAAAGATCAACGGATTTGGGTGGGCGGTTTGGGAGATCTTGATGATTTGAGCTTTCAAGAAGTGTAGGAGAGAGAAAATCTGAGAGCTAACTGTTCTTGAGTGAGTGAGGGGGTATTTATACCCCCTCCCAAAATCTGGCCGTTGGCTGTCCCGTAGACCCGGAAATTCCGGTATAAGTGACTCCCGGAAATTCCGAGTCACCCGGAATATCCGGTGAAATGAAATATCCGAGCTGAATTTCCGGTTGAGATCAGAACGTCTTCGACATCTTGACTTAGCCAAATTTCTGAGGACTGCCCGGAAATTCCGAGTCAGTGAAATTTCCAAGCTGATCTTCCGGTTGGAGTCAGAACGTCTTTCTCTTCTTTCCTTAGCCAAATTCTGGAGAAGTTTTCTGGGCGACTCGGAAATTCCGGGCTGATGAAATTTCCGAGCTGATTTTCCGGTTGGAGTCAGAACCACTTCCTCTTCTTTCCTTAGCCATATTCTGGAGTGGTTTTCTGGGTGACTCGGAAATTCCGAGCTGATGAAATTTCCGAGTTGATTTTCCGGTTGAAGTCAGAACCAATTTTGAACTTTTCCTTAGCCATTTTCTGATGGAGATAGGAGACCCGGAATTTCCGATCCTGGAAATTTCCGGGTCCAATATTCCGATTCTGGGAAGAATTCCAGAAACTCCTTTTCTTTACTTTTTGGCTTTGGTGTATGTGATATGCAACTCACACAAACTGAAATACTTAGCAATGGGATTAGTACATCATTGGTATTGTTAACTAACACTCAAAACACTAGGGATTAAGAAATGTTCTTTCAGCATGTCCTTGGCGCCCACGGCATGTTGGATCATGTTGAGTGTTGAGTTGAGCATCCACCACCTCTCTCCGTGTCAAGTTGTTCGGGTCATGTGGCTTGAATCCAACTTGAATGATTCTCCATAGTTCGATCGAAGAGCTGCGCACATGAGATTTCATTAAGAATTGCCATTGCGAAAAGGAATGATCTTTAATTTTAGGGGATCATTTCTAATAGTGATATGAGAATGAGGAATGGGAGGATCGGGAGAGTAATGATTGGGTGGTGGCACATTGCCATATTTGTTATACTCTCCATCCTTGGATGTGGAAGAGTCTTTGGTTTTAGAAGAGTTATCATTATCACCCTTTCCATCCATGCCCTTAGACATTTCGGGATCCGTACCACTCGATTCACTCGGAGGTTTTGGAGGAGATGAGGGCGATGCATTCTTTGGATTCCTTGAATTCATGAGTGCCTCAAGCATGTCATGAATCTTTTGGAATTGAGCTTCCATGGACGATGTCAACTTTGTTTCCAAAGCGTTGATATCGGCCATAGTGGCTCCTTTAGATTGCATCGCTGCCATCGCCTTTGCGGCCTCTTCGGTGTTAACTTCCTTAGTCATGGTAAATCTCAAGCGGTAAAGGTTTTAAGAGATAACCTGGCTCTGATACCAATTGAATGGAAGTTATCCACCTAGAGGGGGGGATGAGTAGGTGGAGATCAATTTTTAATACTTTTTCAGTTTTAGGTTTGCAAAGGTAAATTGACTATATGTGCTACTAGGTGAAACAAGGTGCAAGACAAATGAAAATAATGCAATAAGGAAAAACAAGTAACACAATAGAGGAGAGTGGAACGAGACAACCAAGGGAACAAGGAGACGCCGACTTCCGAGTTCCACCACATGGGTGTACGTCTCGTTGGAGGGGTGTGAGCAACCACAAAGGTCAGCTCAACGCCACAAAGGCATCACCCTATTCTCTGATGAATTCGACCACCAAGGTCTGAATCCACCTTTCCACTAAGGACTCCTTTAAGGGCGGAGAAGGTCCCGTACAAATACGTGAGGCATACACCCACAACCGAATTGGGGGCTCTCACTAAGACCACCAGAGGTCAATTCCACAAAGGATCCACAAAGGAGTAAGTAACAACAAGGAAGAATCTAGCTATCCATAAAGGAAACCCTAGATTCGTGGCCCCTCAAGATAGGGAGGGGAAAGTGAAATTCTTTCGGTGGCGATGTAGATCGGGGTCTTATCCTTCGGATCTCCAACTATCATTGGATTTGGTTGGCTAGATAGGGAGATCCATGGAAAATGAGCTCCAGCAACAATGGGGCGTTTTGGATCTCATAGAGCTAGTCTGCTGGAGGTAGGTGGAGGGGTATTTATACCCCTCCCCGAGATCTGACCGTTGTGCAGCCGCTAGCTCGGAAATTTCCGGGTTAAGTTCGGAAATTTCCGGACTGGCCACCGGAAATTTCTGGGCTACGGAAATCTCCGCGATGAGTTCCGACAGATCTTCGACTGGAGGCAGTACGAGTTCAGCTTCTGACTTGGCGAAGATCTTGATCTTGCAGCTCGGAAATTTCCGGAATCCCATCAGAAATTTCCGGGCATCTGAAATTTCCGCCTGAAATTCCGACTGCGAAGCTCTGAGAGATAGTACCGCTTGACAATCTGGACTTAGTGAAAAATCTTCGGTGACTCGGAAATCTCCGGACATGGGCCGGAAATTTCCGGACACCGGAAATTTCCTGATGCATTTCTGACTGGAAAGCTCTGAAGGCCGGTACTGCTCCATACACTGGACTTGGTGAAGAAACTTCAGTGACTTTCCGGGTACCTGAAATTTCCTGAAGGATTTCCGACTGAAATAAATAAGAGTCCAGTACTGAAATCTGCTGAATGTGTTTGAACACATTATTACACCTGTTCTAAAACCTGCATAGATCATCACAAACATTAAGCCTACTTTTTGTGTTGTCACTAGTCACCAAAAACAGGGAGTGCAAAGAATGCACTTTCAGTACTTGACCACTGTTGGATTTTCATAGCAAGGCCATTTTGAATGTACAACTATACCAGGCGGCAGAGCATCCCCATTGATTGTCGGTAGGGTTCTTATTGGGGTTATTATAACCGTCCAGTATCAAATTTTCTTATTATTGTGCATGAAGGTAAGGTCAAAAGATTGTACCATTTGATAGCAACCATACGGTCAGTATCTTTCATGAAGGACAAGCTGTTACTTGAGGAGCTAACTTGGATAGACAAAACTGACATTGCTAATGCACCCACACTAGGAAAAGGTACTTCCAAGCCCAATGTATGTGGTATCCTCATTTTTCGTGTTTTAATTTTACCCACTAATCTGTCCAATAATACGTGTGTCACTTGTTATAAAAATTATACCATGAGAAACACCAAACCTTAAGCAATAAGACAGTAAGGGCATGTACAATGGTAGAGAAGGCGCGCCTCTTCCTAGCCATCCACATGGCAAAATTATAAGTTGTACAATGTGTTATCTCTTATCGCCATCCCTAGCAATTAATGAGAATTAATTATCTATTGGTAGGAAATTGTATGTCTAAGGGAAGGCAAATGGTACAATGCTGAAATTAGCCTTCTCTTATTTCGTATGAGATCATCTCCTATCTAGGCAGCCTCCCCTTTCTTCATTTTCTGACCTCCAACTAGACAAATATCCTACGTGTCAACACTAAGAGAAGGCTGATGTCACCGCATTGTAATGCCCTAAGAAGTCATAGGAGTTGTGCAATCTCATGCGCATACAAGGACTCAGCAGAAGAGGTCGAGGTAGCAACAAAAAGGGCGCACCACCACCCGTGGAAGCCGTGTGGAGAGTCGAATAGAACAGTCACAACTTCATATTGAAGGCGGGAAAGGAGTTTACCTAGAGCGACAACCATCACGTGCAAAGGCCGCAAAGGAAGTTGGTGTAGATCGACAATCCTCAGGAGCGGAAGTCGCGAGAGGAGTCGCTGAAGAGCGGCCAACACAACATGTGGAAGATGCTAAGGGAGCCGATGTACAAGGACTAGTGCAAGCCGTCAGCTGAGTTGACATCGAGAAACTATCACCATGCGGAGAAGTCGCTAGAGGAAGCGATGTAGCTACCAAAAGAGTCGATGTAGAGCGACCAGCACCACTAGTGCAAGATGCAAGGGAGTGTCAAAGTAGAGCGAAAACCACCACCTCCAAGCAGGCAAGCACCAAGCATCGAGGAAAGGTGGATGTGCAAGACATTGTACCCTTTTTTAACGCAGCTGAATCAAGCCAACACAAATGTGTCAATCATTAGCGTGTGCGGTATGGGCTGCAGTTGTAGAGGATAGCAGGGCAGCGGGGCTCCTAGGGTCTGATGGTGGAGGCAAATGGCAGCGAAGTGTCATTGTCGGAGGTCAAGCGCAGAAGAGTGGGACGGCCAACAGGAGAGCAGCAGGTGGCGGTAGGTTGTCTGGGAGGGAGCAGGATGGCAACGGCCCGGAGGAGGAGGAGTAGTCCAGCCGGCTGACAGGTGAGCCTATGGCGGCCGACATACCGACGTTGATGGAGGAGCTCGGTTGCAGTGCGAGTGGTACCTAATCTGGCGACGTCCGACATCGACTTTGGGCAGAGAAACGGCACCTACGATATGGGTAAGAGAAGCAGAAGCAGCAGTCCAAATTCAGGGGTTCCTGCGCAGGTTGATGGATCTAGGTAGTCCAGTGTTTAGACGACAATTTGTGGATGTGATCTAGAACGAGAGAACCGACCAAGTTGTTGTGAGGCATAGGCGGAGAATCGAGAAAACCACATAGAATGGAGAGACTGACATTTCAGCAGCAGCGATCGATAGACGAGCGACAACGTTGGAGAGAGAATCTAAACCATGTTCTCTGTTACCATGTTAGGAAACAACAACTTATGTTCAACAAGGGCTAAAGGCCAGTACATTTTTTTTGAAAGAAGGCAAAAGATTTGCCATTTCATTGGTTAAGAAGTTTAGAGGTATTACAAGACAACGATCGAGCAAGGCTCGACCAAATAAAACCAGTACTCACGACATCAAAGAGCTGAAGGCTTTAGCCCCCCCTCCCCTAAGGCTGATCCATGGTTTTGTCTCATCAACCCACTCGAGTCGAAGCCACCTAAGACAAAGCGTCGTCACCCGTCGTGAATTTCTTGAGGTTAAGCATACCAAGGCCGTCTTTCTCTTTGGGTTGCACACCAAATCCCATATCACCTTGCACCTTCCCCCGTCACTTTGTCACAACCCACCCAAAGGAAAGCTCTCCGTACGCCATCAATCTTTTTTAGCATATCAACCAGGATGTCAATGACCGAGATGAAGTAGATGACCACACTAGTGAGGGTGTGTTTGTTTGGGCTGTCTGTGGCTGGCTGCGGTGCTGTCTGTAGAAAGCTGTTGTGCAGAAAAAGCTACTGTTCTGAATGTCGATGTTTGGCAACTAGTCGGTTGTCTGGCTGTAATATGCGTAATTGTCTGAAAAACCCTTAGTAGTGAAATATATATCCTATTCCATTACATAAATAAGCTATACCTATATTTAGAGATAATATCGTGATGTAGAGATAACAAAAACTTATGTTCACGTAGATAAATCACGGAAAATTAATGAGTACACAATATACATCGTATCTATACATGCTAAACCAACACCATATATGTGGATCTACACAAAATTCAGAAAAAGAAAACCAGTTCTAGCTAGCCGGATCCGGTGGATCTTTGAGTCAACACGTTGAGCAGCAGCTCGTGCAGGTAGTTTGTGCTGGAGCTCGGACTTGGATGCCACGCACAGATGACGAACATCGTATGGCTGTGCAACTTCTGGAGGCCTTGCTCGACGAGACGACGAGCGGCGACTGGGGACAAGGTCTGGCCGTGGAGGCGCGGACGAGCCGGTCGCGACTGGTGGAGGAGGTCGGCCGGTCGCGGGCACGTCGAAGTAGATCGGCCGGTCGCGACGGCAGGTCGACGAAGGACGGCGTCGGCGGCCGGGAACGGCGGCGGCGGTCGGGGATGGCCTCTAGAGGTCGCCGTCTCCGCTCTCCTTCCATCCCAAGAGGATACGGGGAATAGGACGAGGCGGCATTTGTTTTTTTTTTCCGTACGCGATGGCTCAGGAATCGCTTTTTTCTTTGTATGTGGGGGCTCGGTGGCAATTCTTATGTAATAATCCTCCATACCGAGTGGGAAGCTCGGGAAGCATCTCGGAGAGGTGCTTTTTCAACAGTGAAGAAACTGGAGCTGCTTCCGTAAAAGCCTAACGCACAGCTCACGCGTTTGTTTCGTGGAATGTGCTTTTTTTCGTGGAAAGCCTACAAAATCCCAAACAAACACACCCTGAGGACTGCTTGACAAGCAGCGAGCAGCCGGCTATAGTGACCCACGGCGCAAGCTTTGTCAATTACGGTTTGAAAGTGAGAGCTCTTTAATCTTGAAACCGACAAGGGTAGACCAAGATACTATATCGGAAAGGTAGTGCGGGAGGCCGGGAAGGCATGGAGGATGGTATCAAGGTCCACATTGTTAGTTCTAATGGACGCAACTTGACTCTTCGCACGAGACCAGTCACATTGCCAAAATGAGCAAGCGTAGAGGCAAGGAAATCAATGTCCTTCTTGACGGCTGATTGCACCAGTTCACATCAAATTATTCAATGTCACAGCAGGGAAGGTAGAAGACGAGACATGCAAGTAAACATACAAGCAGCATCGACAGTTCCATTCTGCTATTTTGTTTTTGTCTTCAGTGTATGCATCTGCTGTTCCTGTCTCTTCTTTGCGCTGCCATCCTGTCCAACTTTCCAGTGCCACATATTATGCCTCTGTCCACCAGTTTTTCCAGTGCCACGGGATCCTATCATTCAAGCTGTTTTCAGTTTACCAAACATGCAGATGAAGAAGAGCCGCCGAGATATCTCGAGTAGTTGTCCATGCATACATATATGCCCCGGTGATCTAGCTTGGACTGAGGAATCTATTCTCGGTTTCACCGTCAGGTTACTTAACTTAACCTGCAATTTACTGCTCATGTCACAGAATGTAGTAAGTCTGGCGGTTCTCTGTGGCTCATTTCTTCTCGGCCATCTCTCGTCTTTTGTGCTTTCGGTGATGGTCATGTTTTATCCTAGAGCGTATGTCAGTTCTCATCGGTAAAAACTGGAGGGAGGAGGTGTGGTCCATGTAGAGGCTGGAAAATGGAGGTGAATCATCAGTAGATGCTTGTGCTTTACTGCAACGAAACATGGATGGAAGCTTCAACGCCAAGGAAGGGACAAATGCATTGGGGAACAAAAGGAGATCGACAAAAGTTACACACATATATACTCCCTACAGTTTCTGGAGAGATACCCTAGTGCTCCTACGACTAATTCCATCCAACCGATGGATTGATTGTTTCCACATCGAGGTGGTCGTGGGGTTCTAACCTGATTGCGTCCTGCTTCAGTTGTTGGTGCAGAACACTCTTAACAGATCGACGATGATATCGCGTGGCGTTGAAGCTTAGTTTGCGTCAGACACGGGGTAAAAAGAGGAGTGAATCAACTGCAAGGCCCCGGCAATAAAAAAATGGTTGGTGCGTATGTACTGCTACATTGTTGAGGAGACCAATCTTTTACAAGTACCACCCACAGTAGCTGATCGATCAACTTGGCTAGTTTACGCGTACAGCTTCTCTGTTTGAGAAAACAATTTACTCTATTATAAAACACCAGCAAAGACTGATAGTACATCCTCGATGAAATTTCAAAAGAGAAGAAAAGAAAAAGAAAAAGTAGTATGGTGTTCTTGGATCTAGATCTGGCTGGCTAGGTGCACCTGACATTCCTTCCGGGGCCTCCGTAGTAGAAGTAGTTCCCCCAGACGGCGTTGACGCCGCCCTGGATGTCGTAGCAGTTGGGGTGGTCGGCGGTGACATGGAAGGTGGTGAGCGGGATGAGGCTGTTGTCGAAGTCCACCACCTCCAGGTTGCGGAAGTAGGAGGACCGCCCGAAGCCTTCGCCGGGGAAGTGGCCGCTCCCCATCTGCGTCGCCGTGTGCGACCCCTCCGCGCGCGTGTCCACCACCTCGCCGCCGAACTGCACCATGCTCGCGTGCGACGCTAGGTGGCTGAAGAGGAACGACGGCCAGTACCCCACCAGCTCCCCGGACCCGAACTCCAGCCACCAGTTGCCGTGGTTCGGGTCCTTCCAGATCAGGAGGCTGATGTCGAACTGCCCGCCCTTGTAGCCGGACGTCGGCGAGATGGCCGCCCCCATGGCGATCCGGCTGTTGGTCTGGACGAACCCTGAGCAGAGGAGGTTGTAGCACCCCGTCGTCTGGTACGCGTCCGACTGCAATGCCAACCCACAACATCCATCGAATTAGTTACTGTATTCAGAATGGGATTACGTACATAGCAGCAGCAGCAGCAGCAGTTTTGTGAATTATTTACCGTCCAGTAAGTGAAGAACCTGGGCGAGTTGTCCCCATACAGCTGTGGGCTCACCTGTCAGGAACAAAGAGCATGACAGCAACTGTTAACAAACTGCTTTTCTGTCCCGTCCCGAGGAACCGAGACCAGAGAGGAACGGATGATACATCATCGATCGTCCCAATGCCAATGCCCGTACCTGCCATCCGGCCTCGATGGTGTTGAGGTCGTTGCCGAAGGAGCCGCCGATTACCCAGATCTGCGACAGGCTGAACTCCGTCGGCGTGCTCACCGTCGGCGCCCACACGTTGATGCTCGCCCGAGCGCCGTAGTACTCGTCGCCGGCAACGTACCCCACAGCGTGCTGCATCCACCCACCATTATTTCACGACTCGGCTACATAACTGGCTAAATTACTCCTGCATCTGCTCTGCTCTACGTACTCCTCCTAACGATCGATATGAATTAATCATTTAATCTGCACCTAACGACAGCCAAAATGCAGATGAAGGCGCGACACTCGGATCAATGCTCTCTGCTGATGTTAGAGCATCTCCAGTGGAACGTGTAAATTTGGACGTGTATATCTTCATATACACCTTGCTAAATTTTACACCTCCGAGTTTTTCAGTGGAACGTGTAAACAGGACGTGTAAATCACGACGTGTATATGTCAACAGCTATATCCAAATGACATAATTGAGCAAATCCCGTACGATTCAAAGGAAATTCGGCAAATTTGAGGAACACTTGTTTCACGGTGTCCCTCTCGAAAACAAATGAAGTGTGGCACACAAAATTCAGATTACAGAAGAGGCTAGGAATAAATCTGTGAATCCAAAAGACTAGGAATAAAATTTGGACTAGGAATAAAATCACAAAAACAGAGAGATGCAGAACATCACAAGCGGCAGCACTGCTCCAGTTCGAGGTCCTCGCGCCGGACAGGGAGGCAGCTGAGCGCGTCTCCCTCCGGCCCTCCTCCTCCAGCCCCTCCCCACCCTCCTCCTCCAGCCTGCTCGTGGCCTGCTCGCGTGCTCCCCGCACAGACGGACGTCGCCGCCGCGACGCCGCCAGATCGAGAAAGCTGTGCGGTCGCCGCCCCCACCCCGTCTCCCTCCGGCCCTCCTCCTCCAGCCCCTCCCCACCCTCCTCCTCCGGCCCTCGTCCTCCAGCCCCTCCCCACCCTGCTCCT
Organism: Poa annua; assembly: GCA_026929855.1. Taxonomy (NCBI): domain Eukaryota; kingdom Viridiplantae; phylum Streptophyta; class Magnoliopsida; order Poales; family Poaceae; genus Poa; species Poa annua. The sequence goes on from CM049428.1 coordinate 50,808,686, forward strand.
CCGGCCCTCCTCCTTCACCCTGCTCGTGGCCTGTTCACGTGCTCCCCCACAGACGCACGCCGCCACCGCGACGCCGTCTCCTCTTTATTCTTGCGGGAATGGAAAAAGAAGCGAGAGGGAGAGCTTACCGCGGAGGAGTGTGGCCATTGGAGAGCTTCGATTTGCTTCGATTTGGAGGTGGGAGTAGCGGATTTGATTCGGTTTGCCTGCCTTCGGTCATTCACGAGCGTGGCCGGGGCGTGTATACTTCCACGTCCAGTAGCATCGTGGATGGACGTGGATAGCTCCCACGTCCATATACACGTTCCACTGGAGACGTTTTTCTACCTCCGAACGTGTATATTTAACATACACGCCCATATACACGTTCCACTGGAGATGCTCTTAGCTCGGAGCAGTAAAAGCAATGGCAAATCGGGTCAAATCCATGAGGTTAAAAGCTGTGCGCTGAATGTCCTTCAAGGACCGTCGATGGCATCACGGCACTGGTCGATTGGACGTCGTTGTGACCTAGCTAGCGTAACGCTTTTCTTTTCGGATGCTGCTGCAGCCTGCAGAGTGCTCTTTCTTGCAAGATGCTAGCAGCAGCAGCGTGGAAATGACGAGTGGAGTGACAGAGTAGAGAGAATGCGCACCTCGTGGCCGCCGGAGACGGAGTCACGCCGTACTCTGGCCGTGGGCGCCCTCCCGAATCTCCTGGCAGAGCTGGCGCGGAGGACGTCGGCCTCCGTGATCCTCCTCACGGGGACGGACCCCTCCGGGCACGACGCGCCGGACACCGCCCAGAGCTGCACGCCGGCGTCCGCCGTGTCATTGGGGCGGCGCTGGTGTCCGCTCGGCCGCACAGGCGGGCCCTGTAATGCAAGAATCGATCGGAGCAGAGCTTCTTGGTAAATTCATTTTCTTGGCGGCGCGCGCCGCAAATGATGCATGGGGGAAGAATACTGCGCAAGAATGTCTTACCAGTGGCCTCTGCCCACGCAGCCTTGGGTGGTCGAAGGCCGGCTGCAGGTGCGCCGGCACGCACTCGATGACGTCGCCGTCCGAGCTCTGCCGACATGAACCGACGAACACCATTAATAATCAGGAACGAATTGCAACAAGCTCTCAGAAATTCAGAATGATGACACCTGAACTACAATGCAAACCGATGAGAGATACCTGGATCGTTCGGAGCGAAGGCTTGTTGAGCCTTCTGAGGAGCGCCTGGACCCGCCTATACCTCCGGAGCTCGTTCCCCGGCCGAAACGTCACGTTCGCCGTCGCCGCCGCCGCTGCACACTCGCCAAGAACCGCGACGTGGAGCAGCAACAGGAAGAGGCCAATGGCAACGGCAGCGGGAGGCGATGTAGTGCAAGGCCCGGCCATCAGTGTGTGATTCTGGGCCCGTGAAGCTTCCTGCAGGGCGGCGCCTTCTCGCTGCTGCTGCTGCTGTGCGAGGAATACATTGGCTGCCTGGTCGGCGCCTGCCGCTGGTTGCTTGCTTGGGAGTTGGACTAGTCACCACCACGAAACCTGTCCACTCCACTGGCAGTGGCAGCGCTGAGCTACGGACTCTGGTTTGCACGCAATCAATCCCTTTTCCCAAAGAAGAATAAGGAGGAGGATCACTCGTCCTCCGTCTAAGCAAAGATCTCTCCCTCCAAGGCCCTGCAACAAGACGAGTGCACACGGAGCTTTATATCCTATACAGTATGCGCCTGGCTGCTCATCAAGGTTAGAAGGAGAGAGGGAATGGTGTTGGGATTACTTACTAAGTACTAGGGCCGACAAGCATGGGGCTTTGCAGCATGAGGCAATTGAGTTGAGAGCGGGGGAAGAATAGTAGAGTAATTTACTTGGGGCCGGGGCCGGGCCGTGGTGCTGCTTTTGGAAAAGAGAGGCGCCCTGCCCAAGTGCAATGCAATGGAGTGCTGCTGCGTCTGGGCTCTCTCCGTAATGAGTAGCCGAGTGTTGTGTAATTTGCAAAGAAAGGCAGGCCATGGACTCGGACGCGCGCGCAGCGCAAGGAAGGAGAAGGAGAACTCATGCCATGTGTTCCGCTTTTCCGTAAAGCAGTGTAGAGCATATATACGGGATCGATGAGTACGTATTGCATGCATGTACGCTAAAGGGACGGGTATACGTACCTTTAGTTTCGAGTACTTTGCATCCAAGTTTCAACTTTCTTTACAGTTGACTCATGATAGATTTACGTGGAATTGATTGTTTATGGATACTCCAGAGACGTTCTGTAAGCTTCATTTTCCACTGAAGAACCAACCAAGAACTTTAACAGCACAAATTGCCACCAAGGACGTAGTAGTTTCGAATGCTTAGCACAAATTAGTACCCCACTATTTTCTCCCGCAAATGGGCTGCTAAGCCAATGCTTGACCGATCTAAAGCTGGTCAATCTTCACCTGCATGCGTTTCGATTGTAGTAGGGAGCCTAGCTGATAGCGGTGCAAAAGCAGCACTCTATCTCAAGCGGCAATGGGGGCAGGGTCCAGCGGCTTTGGTTTGGGCTGGGCCCTCTTTTCATTCCTCTCTTCTTTTGATCGCCCTTTCTTTCTTATCCCTCATTCTTTCATTGGGTTTTGCATGAGCATGCTTCCGCGCAGGCTTAGCCACCACTACTACTAATGTTGCTACAACTAGTGTTGCATTAGACTCTAGTGGAGTGGATTTGTGGCCCTTCATGCTCTTGCTTTCACTGCTTCCCTATGACCTCTACAGTACTGCTACCTACAACAAACTTGTTTCTTTACATGCGGTTCGGAACAAAGGCTTCCATGACATGAGGTTTATTTGGAGCCAGACAAATTTCACCTCCTGCCCGCCAACATGCCACTTTGTGTGCATTCTGGTGCTTAGACTGTCCTAGGAGCACCATTTATTTATAACAGGTCTTGAGGAAGAACAATTTCTGGACGCATGTAGTAGTATCCTTGTAACCCTTCATCACACGCGTGAAGAAAGGGCCAGTGCCACGCTCAGATTTCGCCCCCGTTTCAGCATGTTGTCAGAGTTCAGACGGACCTGCATGCGGCGGATCAAGCAAATCCAGCCGCTGGTTCCATATAATTCTTGCGTGCATGTAAATGTACCGAACCTGAGTATTCTTTACTTTAACCTTGGGTAGCTGTGGCTGTGTTAGTGATCACTACTCCAGTAATCATGTATCCTCATCTCTGCTCTGCAAAAGGATTTTCAAAGCTTCTCGAGCGGCTCATGTGGGGCAAGCCGTATCTCGCTGTCCGGGATATTGAAATATTTTGGTTTCTTTTTCGTTTCTCTTTTACTCTTATCCCGTTGTCGTTGTTGGACTTTGTATGGATTCAGAGCAAAGGAACAGGGTGTAATTCAGCTTGGTTTAGTTATGTACATGGCTGCCGCTTTCAGCCGTACGTGTAATCACTAATCTATGTGCCCATCTCATACTTGACTACAGTGAACAACACGCGGGCATGTGGCCCTAATGATGCAATCGCAGTCTTGCACCCTAGAAACGAGGGGAGCCGGCCATTCATTTGCGGATTTGCGTACGTCCGGTGCAAGTATTTTAGCTATGGCGTCGATTGGTTCACCGTTTTTTAGCTAATACGAAGGAAATATTCACGGACCAGATGACGTGTAAAATCCAGCGAGAGTGGGGTGGAAATTTCCGCTCCATGATTTGCCACCCCCATTTCAAGCGGACCCTAATGGATATATTGCCTTGATCTCTCTCCTCCCATCTAGCCCATGCCTTCTTACGACAAAATTTAAACCTTTACACATTTGACCTACACGTCACAGAAAGAATAAGGTTTATGATCTCCTTGTTGAAAAGGCATGTGCCCTCATGTATGGTTTTGATAATTAATGATAATCCATATGGACTAATGTTTGTGTTGAGGCTGTTAGATCCTAATTAGCTGTTAGGATTAGATCCTTTCGGTAGTACTACTATTGCATTGGGTTCATCTTGATAATCAGAGAGAAAACAGAGAGGGAGAGGGAGGACCCGAGGGCATACCTTGGCTCTGTCCAGAGGAGCTCGAGGAATCGGCCATGGGGGTCGATGGAGGCGGTGACGGAGCAGTGGCGGCGCGGTGGTGCTTCCCGTGAGCACTGCGTTAACCCTAAATCGGAGGGATGTCGGTGGGGTGACTGGCGGCGCGGTGAACCTCGTACCGTGTGCCCCGGCCCCCCACCTCTTTATATAGCGCAGGTCACAGGGACCCACCGTCCATTAAGAGGGAACGGGCGCCCCCGATCAGGGCGCAATAGGGGATCGTGCGGGCCGTTGGGCTCGCACGTGAGATCAATCTAACATTCTCCCCCTTGATCTCAACTTTTACTTTTACCTTTCACTTTACTCGTTTCAGCACAGATTAATACATAGAGCATGTTTCATCGTCACAGCTCAATTGCCGATGGAATCAGATAGCCACTATATACTTTTCTGTGTTGAAACAAATCCTGTTACTTTTGGGCCTCTGTAATCCAGAAATCATAGGCTTTCCATTAAACCCATGCCGGTTGTGTGTTCCTGGAACACACTGGGTGGTAAGCCTTTCGTTAGCGGATCCGCAAGCATATCATTTGTCCTTATATGCTCGAGACTTATAGTTTGATCCTGGATTTTATCTTTCACAACATAATACTTTATATCTATTGCCTTTGTAGCATTACTCGACTTGTTGTTGTGAGCATACAATACTGCGGGTTGGTTGTCACAGTACATCTTTAGTGGTTTGTCAATGCAATCTACCACTTTCAAGTCGGGTATAAATTTCTTTAACCATACTGCCTGCCCCGTGGCCTCATAACATGCTATAAACTCTGCATACATCGTGGACGATGCAACTAATGATTGTTTGGAGCTTTTCCACGAAATAGCCCCTCCTGCGAGAGTGAACACGTATCCTGACGTGGACTTTCTATCATCTTTATCTCCCGCAAAATCTGCGTCTGAATACCCTCTTATTTCTAGGGAATCAGATCTTCTATATGTTAGCATGAGGTCTTTTGCGCCTTGCACATAACGCAAAGCTTTCTTTACCATATTCTAGTGCTCTTGGCCTGGATTTTCTTGATATCTACCGAGTACCCCGGTGATAAAAGCTAAGTCAGGGCGAGTGCACACTTATGCATACTGTAAGCTTCCAACAGCCGAAGCATATGGTACTGCTTTCATTCGATCGATCTCATATTGGTTTTTGGGACATTGAAATTTCCCAAAACTGTCGCCCTTGACTATAGGAGCAGGTGAAGTACTACTTTTGTGCATATTATACTTCTTTAGAACCTTTTCTAAATATGCCTTTTGTGATAGTACTAGCACTCCATTATTTCTATCCCGGTGAATTTCTATGCCCAAAACATAAGAAGCTTCACCAAGATCTTTCATATCAAAATTCGAGGACAGGAATTTCTTTGTTTCTAGTAGTAGACTGACATCATTGCTCGCAAGAAGAATATCTTCCACATACATAATTAGGAAAATATATTTCCCACTTTTAAACTTTGCATAAATGCAGTTGTCCTCAACATTCTCTTTAAATCCAAAACTTTTAATTGTATTGTTAAACTTTAAATACCACTGTCTAGAGGCTTGTTTTAACCCATAAATGGATTTCTTTAGGCGGCATCCCATATGTTCCTTCCCCTCCATGAAAAAACCCTTCGGTTGTTTCATGTAAACATTCTCTTCTAAATCTCCATTTAGAAATGCCGTCTTTACATCCATTTGATGTAACTCTAAATCAAAATGAGCAATTAGTGCCATGATGATTCTGAAAGAATCCTTACATGAGACCGGAGAAAAAGTCTCATTGTAATCTACTCCTTCTCTTTGCGTAAATCCTTTTGCCACAAGTCTTGCTTTATACTTTTCTACTTTCTCATTGGAGTCATACTTTATTTTGTAGACCCATTTGCAGCCTACTGTTTTAGCTCCTTTAGGAATTTCCTCTAAGTCCCAAACATTGTTAGAACTCATTGATTTCATCTCATCTTCCATGGCCTCCAGCCATTTCAAAGAGTGAACGCTACTCATGGCTTCTTCATATGAAGTGGGATCTCCTTCCACATGATCTGTTTCTGTGTTATAAACTTTATAATCAGTAGAAATAGCTGATTTCCTAGCTCTTGTAGACCTTCTAAGAGTCTCATTCTCTGGCACATTATGTGTCTCAATTTGCGACTCTTCTTCTATTTGTGGCTGTCGCCGCTCCCTTTCATGCTCAACAACGGGTTGAGTCGGCTCCTGACGGACAGGTTCCGAATCTTGCCGCGTTGAAGTCACTGGTGGAGTTACAACAGGTGCTTGCATCACAACCTCTGGGATTGTCGGTGCAGATACAACAGGTAGGGCAAAAAATGGCTCATGGATCATCGGAAAAGGTGCACACACCCTTTTCTCCTCAAGATCAATTTTCCGTCCTATCATGCTCCCCCTCATCATTTCGTCTTCTAAGAAGACCGTGTGTCTCGTTTCTACAAACTTTGTGTGTCTGTCTGAACAGTAGAAACGATAACCTTTTGATCTATCAGGATAGCCAATGAAATGGCAAGTCACTGTTTTGGTGTCTAACTTTGCAATATGTGGATTAAAAACTTTTGCCTCAGCTGGGCTCCCCAGACTTTCAAGTGGCTTAGAGAAGGAACTCTCCCTGTCCACAACTCGTACAGTGTTTTGGGCACCGATTTACTTGGTACTCTGTTGAGAATGTGAATGGCGGTTTTAACGCCTCCATCCATAATCCCAATGGCAGTGTGGAATAGCTCATCATACTGCGCACCATATCCATAAGAGTACGGTTACGCCATTCAGCTACTCCATTTTGTTGTGGTTCGCCCGACATAGAATACTGGGCGACTATTCCATTTTCCTGTAAAAACCTTGCAAAAGGTCCAGGTAATTGACCATATGGAGTGTGCCGGCCGTAGTACTCCCCCCCACGGTCGGACCTGACTATTTTAATTCTTTTATCATGCTGATTTTCAACTTCAGCTTTGAATATCTTAAATTTATCCAATGCCTCGGATCTTTCTTTAATTGGATAAATATAACCATATCGGGAATAATCATCTGTGAATGTTATGAACGAGTCATAGCCATCCAGACTTTTCACCGGAAATGGTCCACAAATATCGGTGTGAATAATTTCTAGTGTCGCTGTGCTTCGGTTTGCACCCTTTTTAATTTTCTTTACGTATTTTCCTTTTATGCAATCTATGCATTGTTCGATATCTGAGAACTCTAACGGAGTAAGAATATCATTTTTAACGAGGCTTTCTATTCTTCCCCTCGAAATATGGCCTAGTCGACAGTGCCATAACTTCGATGAGTCATGATTTCGCTTTCTTTTCTTTTGTTCTTTGTTCGACAAGGGGATTTGTTCATTCACATTGCAAACAGAATGCACTTTTTCACGCAAGGATAACAAATAAAGCTTATCATGAAGTAATGCAATACCCACACAAGCATCTTTAATCCATATGGCACACTTGCCATGACCAAAATAACATTCAAAATTATCCAAGCACGATACACTTATTAAATTTCTGTGAATGGAAGGAACAAATAACACATGTCTAAGCATAATATTAAAACCATCAGCTAGCTCCAAGGAGACGTCGCCAACATCCTCAACTTCTGCTTGAACTCCATTCGCGACTTCAATGTGTCTTTCGCTTTTTTGCAAAGTCCTTGTCGAATGGAATCCCTGTAAAGAATTTGCAACATGAACAGTTGCACCTGAGTCAATCCACCAAGTGGATTTTGAAAACTGTGTATACAGGGATTCATTTACAAAAGAAACTGTATCAATACCTTTCTTTGCCATTATGCTCTTGAGCCAATCAGGACAATCTTTCTTGTAATGCCCTTTCTTCTTGAAGTGGAGGCATGTGTCTTTGTCCACTGGAAGCTGGTTCTCATACTTCTGATGCCCTTTGCCATGTGGCTTATACTGATGAGGACCTTTGCCATACGGCTTTGAAGGAGAACCATTGTAACTCCTGTTCTGATTGTCCTTCACGTAGTTTAAGGAGCCCCCATTCTGGGACTTCAGCCTTTCCTCTTCTTGCGACAACATCGTAATTGTCTTTTCAATGTCCCATTTTTCAGGCGACACATTGTAGCTGATGATGAAATTTTCAAATTGTGGTGGCAGTGAAGCCATCACCAAGTGAACTATAAGTGCAGGCTTGAGCTCCAGATCAGCCTCCATGGACTTAAGCTTAGTAGCCATGTTGCTCATTCTGAGAATGTGCTCCCTTATACCATGTGTACCTCCATGATACTTTTCTGTCACCAGCTGTCTGAGCAACTGGGTAGCATATGTCTTTGAAGAACCAGTAAACTGGTGAAAGTGCATTCTATGCACTCCCAAATTTTGGTGACTAATGACAACACAAAAAGTATTCTAATGTTTGTGATGAAGCATGCAGGGTCTTTTACAGGTAGACTGATAAAGAGGAACACTTATTTTTCCTAAGTTTCAATTCAACTACACTTGGTCTTTCTTCAGAAATTCAGTCAGCCCAGACCGGAGATCTCCGAGCCATCCAAGTTTTTCACTAAGTCTAAATTGAAATGCGTACTGATTCCAACTCAAGCTGAGCCGGAAATCCTCTCGGAGATTTCCGGTGCTCGGAGATTTCCGAGCCCCAGTCCGGAGATCTCCGAGTGACAGAGGAATTTCGACCAAGTCCAGAACTCAAATGCGTACTGACTCCAAAACAGTTTTTGCCGGAAATGCTCCCGGAGATTTCCGGCGCTCGGAGATTTCCGGGCCCCAACCCGGAGATCTCCGAGTGACAGAGGATTTTCGACTAAGTCAAGAAGCCCAACCAGTACTGATCCAGATTCACGCACAGCCGGAAATTGCTCTGGAAATTTCCGGGGTCCGGAGATCTCCGGTCCTCAACTCGGAGATTTCTGGGCTGGCGGCTGTATAACGGACAGATTTTGGAGAGGGGTATAAATACCCCTCCACCTACCTCCAGAAGATCAAGCTTCCAGATTTTCTCTCTCCTCCATTGGTGCTGAAGCTTCTTTCTCCCGGATCTCCCAATCTAGCCACTCAAATCCTTTGATACTTGGGGATCTGAGGGAGAAGCCACCGATCTACATCTCCACCGAAGCGATTTGATTTCCCCCCTCTATTTCTTGAGGGGCAACGAATCTAGGGTTCCTTTGTGGATAGCTAGGTTCAACCTTGTGTGTTTTGATCCTTTGTGGATTCCTTTGTGGAAGTGACCTGTTGTGGTCTTTGTGGGAGCCCCCAATTCAGTTGTGGGTGTGTGCCTCACGAATTTGTACGGGACCTTCTCCGCCCTTAAAGGAGTCCTTAGTGGAAGCGTGGATTCGCACCTTTGTGGTCGAATTCACAGGAGAATAGGGTGAGGCCTTTGTGGCGTTGAGCAAACCTTTGTGGTAGCTCACACCTCTCCAACGAGACGTACACCTATGTGGTGGAACTCGGGATAAAATCTTGGTCTTCGAGTTCCTACGATTGTTTCGTTCCACTCTCCTTTACCGCATCTTTAACTCCTGTACTTGTTTAGCTTCCTTGTTGTTTATCACTTGTATCACCTAGTTGCACTTTTAGACAACTTACTTTCCGCTAGCCTAAAACTGAAAAAGACATAAAAATTGGTCACCACCTATTCATCCCCCCCCCCCCTCTAGGTGGTCAACTGCCGTTCAATTGGTATCAGAGCCAGGTTGTCTCTTAAAAGCTTCACCGCTTGAGACCAACCTTGGACAATGCAAGTTGACCCAAAAGAGGGTTCCGAAACGGACGCCGCGACTTTGGCGGCAATGCAAGAGAAAGGTGCCACTATGGCCGATATGAACTCTTTGGAAACAAAGTTGACATCGTCCATACAAACCAAGTTCAAGAAGTTTCATGATATGCGTGAGTCTCTCAAGACATCTAAGCAAACCTCTCTTGCATTGCCCTCAAAGCCTCCGTTGCTTCCGGGCATTACTCTTGATGTGGACCCCGAATTGATAAAGGGAAAGCAATTGCCTTTGGATGGGAAGGGTGATGCTAGTAGTTCCTCAACCCATAAAAACACTCCATCATCCAATGATGAAGTGCCTAAAGGCTACAACGCCACTCCTCCCCCATCCCAATACCATACCCCCGATCCCATTATTCCTCACCCGCAAGTTTCTCATAGGGGCGATCCCCCGTTGCTTAAAGACTATACTTTTTCTCAATGGAAATACATGATGAAGTCTCATGTTTGCAGCTCTTCAATCGAGTTGTGGCGCATCATTCAAGTTGGATATAAGCCGCATGATCCGACCAACCTAACAAGAAGAGAAGTGGTGGAGGCTCAACTTGATGCCACCGCTCTCTACATGATCCAAAAGGCGGTTGGGAACAAGGACATGCCTCGCATCCAACATCTCACCACCGCCAAGGAGACATGGGATGGTCTATCCGAGTTGTTCGTTGGAAATGATAGCATGAGAAGGAACCGCTATGACTCTTTGAGCAATGAAGCTGAGGGCTTTTTCAAGCTTGATGGTGAAGACCATGAGATGATGTATCAAAGATTGGTGACCATAGCCACAAGCTTTCGAGAAGTGGGTGCCTCTCATATTGATGATGCTTGGATCAAGAGGAAGTATGTTAGCTCTATGATGGCTTGTGAGCCTACCGACGTCAAGAGTCTTCAAGGAAGACACAACTATCATCTCATGACGTCTAATGAGGTTATGCAAGAGATGGCCGCATACAAGGTGGCCACTAAGAATGCTCAAGATGCAAGGGCAAGGGCTCTTGGAATGCAAAGAAGCACAACCAACCTCGCTTTGAAGGCTACCGTTGAGGAAGACAACGATGATGATGATCTTGGAAGCTTTGCCGCCATGTCCGAGGAAGCACTCAAGATTGCTTACAATGATCATCTCGCTCTTGCGGCTCGCACCTTTTGGAACAATCCCTCAAGAGGCAAGATGCGTTTTGACAAGAATGCACCTCAAGCCGATAGGGTCTCACCCTCCAAGTCAAAGACATGTTACAATTGTCAAGACAAGTTCCATTTCGTTGCCGAGTGCCCTTATGAGAAAAGAGAAGAGCATGGTGGACGTCTAGTGCTCAAGGACAAAACCAAGATGCCTCCCAAGAAGGCCTATGGAAAGAAGAGGCCTTTTAACAAGAAGCCTCGCATCATGTTGTTGACTCAAGAGGAGTATCCCACCGATGATGAAGAGTCGGAGGAAGAAACGCCAAATGAAGTGGCGGCCCTTGCCACCACCTCGACAACTACCGTCTCTCCATCAACGACAAGAACTCCTTCAACTACGACAAGCTCTTCATTGTCTCTATTCACATCGCCTAATGAGAACTCCATCACCAAGAGCTCAAAGTGTCTTATGGCAAAGGCATCGGAGGTACCTTCATCATCTTCCTCTCTCATGAATGAAATGAATGAGCTTGATGACGCCTCTACCTTTCAAATCAAGCAAGATCTTGTGGCGTTCGACTCCTTTATCACTAACTTGCAAGGTGATAGCAAGAAACATGTTGGTGCCCTCATGGCTCGAATTGGTGAGCTAGAGAATCTCAATGAAGAGAAGGGTAAGATAGAAAGAGAAGACGCTATTTCTCTATCTTATTTGAAGTCCTCTCTTGAGGAGGTTGAAGAGTCTTATGCTCGTCTTGAGGAGCAACTTGAAACTATTGAGGAAACTCATAACTCCTCACATGCTCAGCTCATTAAGGATCGTGATATGTACTTTGCTAAATTCAAGGTGGCTCAACAAGATAAAGCCGAATTTGCGGTTGGGCATGTTCGACTCATTGAGGACATGGATAAGCTCGTCATAGCTCACAAGGCTTTGGAGAGTGAACATGCTCTTCTAAAAGAGTCGTATGCCCAACTCCAAACTCGGCTAACTAACCTTGATTCTCTTAGCATCTCTACCTCTAAGTGTTCTTGTGATAATGCTAATCTTGTGAAGGAGAATGCTAGGTTGAAGAGTGAGATGACTAAGGCCTCCACATCCAAGATCATCCTTCTCAAGGGTAAACAAGTTGTTGAGACTCCCATTGTAGAGCCTCACACTCGACAAGGAAAGGAAGGTCTTGGATATGTGCCTCCCATTAAGATGAATGCCAAGAAGGGCATTCCCAAGAGCATCAACCCCATCCAAGCCAAGAAGGCCGACTCCATTCAATCCAAGGAAGGTCTTGCGAGTAGGAATGTCACAAGGGGCAAGCCTACTCGCAAAGATCACGCCGGGGACAACAACCCTAACTATGCTTTATATGTCGATTATTATGGGAATGTTTGTGCTCGTTACATTGGACCCTACTATGGTTTTATTTCATATGCTATTTGGGTTCCTAAATCTCTTGTCGCTAACCATAAAGCACCCATTGTGAAGCAATGGGTTGGTAAATGCAAGAATTGATCTCATGTAGGACCTTGCTCCCGGTGGTTCAAAATGGATAATTGATAGTGGATGTACAAGTCATATGACCGGGAGCAAAGAACTCGTTACGGAGTTGAAACCTAATGAAGATCAAGTAACCGTAACTTTTGGTGACTTATCAAGGTCTAAGGTAACTGGGTTTGGCAAAGTGGTAGTTGCCCCCGACATTTCTCTAGTCAATGTAATGCTTGTTAAATCTCTTGGCTATAATTTGTTATCCGTTCGTGCCTTAACAAAGATGGGGATCTCTCCCTTCTTTGATAAGGACATTGTGGTCCTCTTGTGGAGCAAGTCGCTAAGAGTGGCTTTCGTGGGACACGTGGAGCATGAGCTCTATGTGGTGGACTTCTCCGGAGCCACCACTTCTCAAGCCATGTGTCTCTTCGGAAAAGCCGACGTGGGTTGGCTTTGGCATCGCCGACTAGCTCACGTAAACATGCGTACTTTGCAAAGTCTCCACAAGGGTGGCCACATCCTTGGACTAAAAGATCATGTTTTCTTTTCAAGGGATCGAATTTGTAGAGCTTGTGTGGAAGGCAAGATGCATGATATTCCTCATCCAAGCAAGACCATCATATCGTCGTCCCGAATTTTGGAGCTCCTTCATGTTGATCTATTTGGACCAATTTCGGAGATAAGTCTTGGTGTCAAGAAATATTGCCTCGTGATTGTTGATGACTATTCAAGGTATACTTGGGTCTATTTCTTCAAGACCAAGGATGAAACTCAACAAGTCTTCATCGACTTCTCAAAGGAAGTTCAACGCCAACATGACCTTCCCATTTTGGTTGTTCGAAGTGACAATGGGTCGGAATTCAAGAACTACACTCTTGACGACTTTCTTAGTGAAGAAGGCATTCGTCATCAATATTCCGCTGCTTACACTCCTCAACAAAATGGCGTTGCCGAAAGGAAGAACCGGACTCTTATCGACATGGCGAGATCTATGTTGGCGGAGTTCAAGTCTCCCATCAACTTTTGGGCGGAGGCTATTTCCACCGCATGTCACTCATCAAATCGCCTCTACTTCCGCAAGGGATTGAAGAAGAATCCATATGAGATCCTCACCGGCAATAAACCCAACATTGGCTACTTTCGAGTGTTTGGATGTAAGTGCTATTATCTCGTCAAGGGTGTCCGGTTGGGTAAGTTCCACTCTAAATCTCTTGAGGGGATTTTTGTCGGATATGGTAGCGAGTCCCACACTTATAGAATCTTTGATAAATCCTCTTGGATTATCATAGAGTCTTGTAGTGTGGAATTCGATGAAAATGATGGCTCCCAAGTGGAGCAAGTTGGTGTTTGTGATGTAGGTGATGAACAACCTTTTGATGCCATTAAGAAGATGGGGGTGGGCTTTCTACGCCCCATTGAAGTCCATCAAGAAGTTGTTCAAGATGACTCAAGTTCTCCCATCAAGGAGACCTCACCATCACAAGAACCACAAGGTGGCTCACCCATAGAAAATGATGATTCCCTTGAAGAACAATCTCAAGATCCTCCTCAACGAGGGCATGCTATTTCTTCTCAAAATGAAGCTCTTGATGAATCTCAACAAGATCTTCATCAACAAAAAGATCATGCCTCCTCCACCAAGATTATCGAAGCCAACTCCACTTCTCCAAGTTCTACTCAAGGGCAAGATCATCCTTCTCCACCTCATGAAGAGACTTCTCATGATGATCAAGGCCCTCAAGAAGGTCAAGACGAGGATCCAAAGGATCAAGATGGTCAAGAAATTGTCCCCACCACAAGGGCGGCAATTGAAACTCGTCGTCAAGCTCGCTTTGCAAAGTCTTTGGAACTTAGAGCATTATCTCTCGACAAGGTCATTGGTGATATTCGAGCAAGGGTCTCCACACGAAGTCAATTAGCTCACTTTAGTGAGCATCAAGCACACATTTCCATGGTCGAGCCCAAGAAAGTCTTTGATGCTCTTGAAGATCCCGATTGGCTAGGGGCTATGCATGAAGAACTTAACAACTTCGAGCGCAACAAAGTGTGGCGTCTAGTTGAGAAGTCTAAAGATTGCCGCAACGTTATTGGCACTAAGTGGATCTTCAAGAACAAGCAAGATGAACATGGTATCGTTGTGAGGAACAAGGCAAGGTTGGTGGCTCAAGGTTTTTCTCAAGTCGAAGGCATCGATTTTGGAGAAACTTTCGCGTCGGTCGCAAGACTCGAATCGATACGTATTCTCATCGCTTTTGCTTCTCACCATGGTTTCAAATTGCAACAAATGGATGTAAAATCTGCTTTTCTTAATGGTCCATTGCAAGAACTTGTTTATGTTAAACAACCCCCGGGTTTTGAAAATCCCAACCATCCTCACCACGTCTATGTCTTGGACAAAGCTCTCTATGGCCTTAAACAAGCCCCCCGTGCATGGTACGATCACTTGAGAGAGTTCTTGGTAGACCGTGGATTTGAGGTTGGGGTAATCGATCCCACTCTTTTCACTAAAAAGGTTAATGGTGAACTCTTCATTTGTCAATTATATGTCGATGACATTATCTTCGGTCCTACTAACCGTGTGTTCAATGATGAGTTTTCCAAGCTAATGACCGACAAGTTCGAGATGTCCATGATGGGTGAACTCAAGTTCTTTCTTGGCTTTGAGATAAAGCAATTGAGGGAAGGGACTTTCATTTGTCAAGCCAAGTATATTCAAGATATGATCAAGAAATTCAAATTGCTTGGACTTAACGGTGTGACGACTCCTATGCAAACCAAGTGCCACCTCCAACTCAACCCCGACGGTAAAGAGGTAAACCAAAAGGAGTATCGTTCTATGATTGGGTCTCTTCTTTATTTGTGTGCTTCTAGGCCCGATATCGTTTTAAGCGTTGGAGTGTGTGCCCGTTATCAAGCCGCGCCTAAGGAAAGTCATTTGATGGTCGTGAAGAGAATCTTCAGATATTTGTTTCAGACCCCTTGCTTTGGGTTGTGGTATCCCAAAGATGGCACCTTGTCTCTTTGTGGATACACCGACTCCGATTGGGCGGGCGACATCGATGATAGGAAGTCCACATCCGGTACTTGTCAATTTCTTGGAAGATCTTTGGTGAGTTGGTCCTCGAAGAAACAAAATTGCATCTCATTATCCACGGCGGAGGCCGAGTACGTCGCCGCAGCAAGCGGGTGTACTCAAGTTCTTTGGATGCGGCAAACTTTAAAGGATTTTGGTGTCCTCTTGGACAAAGTGCCGCTTTTATGTGATAATGAAAGTGCCATCAAAATTGCTTACAATCCGGTGCAACATTCAAGGACCAAGCACATTGAGATTCGTCATCACTTCATCCGCGATCACGTGGCACGAGGAGATATTGATCTATCATATGTTGGTACAAGGGATCAATTGGCGGATATCTTCACGAAACCCCTTGATGAAGCCCGCTTTTGCTACTTGAGGAATGAGCTCAATATCATAGATTCTCGGGCCTTGGCTTGAACTCCGTACACACACTCCAACTTTTAAGGCTTTATAAGACCTAGAGGTACGCATGGACTTAGGGGGAGTGTTTTCCTAATACATTGGACTTTTCCTCCCCCTATTATGCATATAGTGACATATCATTGCTAAAACTTCAAATTAAATCTAATTTGTGCGCTTCAATGTTGAGATGTAGTTATGGACCCAAGATATATCTTCGCGGTACCATGCTACAACTCATACACGGTGGCCTCGGCCACCAACACTCTTTTTCTTTGGATTCTATTTGGTTTTATTTTTTGATTCTCACTTGCATTGTCTTTGGTTCTTTTGGGAAAACACACTCTTGTTGGTCTTCTCTTGTGTTGTATGGTTCTTACAACTTGAGTGTGTCTTCTTTATTCAGTTTGAGTGTCTATCCTAAGCCTTTCACTATCCTTTAACATGCTTTTCCCCACTCATGTCCCCTTTTTGGTTTCTTGTTCCTGTAGTTTTTGGGTTTGAACGGAAATCTCCGAGCCTTACTCAGAAATCTCCGAGCCACCAGAGAATTTCGAGACTAAATCCATTCAAAAATCAGCACTGACATGTGATGATTATTGACCGGAAATAGTCCCGGAAATTTCCGGTGTCCGGACATTTCCGGGCCCAGACTCGGAAATCTCCGGCCCCTGCGATTTTCAGCACCTAAGTCCTTTTTCAATTTCGGCACTCACCTCAGGCGAAGCTGAATCGGAATTAGAGCCGGAAATCTCCGGTCCGATGTCCGGAAATCTCCGAGCGTGCCAAAGTTTTTCCAGGGCTAAGTCCTGTCCGGAAATAGCCCCGGAAATCTCCAGCACCCGGAGATCTCCGAGCCTCAGTCCGGAAATTTCCGGTTCATATTTTTCCGGCCTATATAAGCGCACAGGTGGACCGGCCGGTTCGGCCAGTTCCTCCACCCCGTGCCCTATTCATCTATTTCCTCCGAAAATCTCCATATCTTCCATTCCTTGCTGCGGGTGGATCGTTCAAGGGTTTCTTGCGTGCTTCGGGGATCTGCTTCTCCTCGTCAAGGGCTTCGTTTCCATCCGCACGCTTTTCGCAATGTCTTCCGGTAACTCCTCTTATTTCAAATCTACGACGAAACTTGTTTTCGTTTAACCTAGCCGATTTAGGAGGTTGTTGTTTGTTTCCTTTGGTAGAATTTCTCCCCTAAGCATGTTCTACCTTCCACATGCCCAGATCTGTTTTTCATCCATAGATTTTGTTCAAATCTGTCAAAATTTCGTACATACCGGAAATCTCCGAGTCTGACTCGGAAATCTCCGGACCCCGGAGATCTCCGAGTCAGACCCGGAAATCTCCGGCCTGCTCAGAATCAAAACAGCTAAGTCCAGAAACTGTGTTTGTCAAAACTTTTCTAGTATGTTCCATTTTCAATCTCGGACATGAGTTCTTACCCCATATGCTTTCCATCCTCTCTATGTTGTGTATTTGCAGGTTCCAACCCTCGTGGCCGCTTCAAGCAAATTGCTTCTCGCGGAAGAGCCAAACCAGTTCACTCACGCCCTCCCAGTAGGTCCTCAAGTGAAGACAACTCACAAACTGAGACCTCAGCCATCCTCAGGAAACCTATTGGTGCTAACAAGAAGAAGAGGACCGAGCTCCGTCTTGAAGACTTCAACAAAGGCAGTTTTCGCAAGTGGCGAAGTGACCTCTCCTATAATGTGGAGTCTGATGATCCCACATACTTTTGCACTGAGATGGCATGGATCTACAGGGAAGTCTATCAGAAGTTCTCTATTGACAAGCCAATCTGCCCCATGAAGTGGATTGACTTTGACAAATTAATGAAGAAGGCCGATTATTTTGGTGGTGCTGTGAAGGTTTGTGGACTTCTGGGTTTGGAGCAATTGATGAGAACTGAGTGCAACTACAGCGTCTCTCTTATCCATCCGTTCTATGCCACTGTGGTGTTTGACTCCTCAGAGGATATTGGGATGACCTGGATGTCTGGCAGGCAGCGCTTGACTTCTTCTTTCAGAGAGTTTGCTCAGATTCTTGGTTGTCCTTTCCGTGGTCTTTCTACTGCAGCTGGTGCCCGCATGCATGTCCATGGCGTGTCTTACAACAAACACGTCATGACTGATCTTTACCAGCCTGGAGGGAAGATTGGCTCTCAGAATGGCCTCCTCCCCACTTATGATATACTGCTTCGCATGTTCCGTTGGACCATTGCTCCCATTGCCGGCAATGCAGATAATATTGCCGGGGCTCTAGTAAACTTGATGGCCAAAGCTCATGATGCCTATCTTGGGGAGTATGCGGTTGAGCAGGAGGTCTATAAGGTGGATGTCATGGACTTTATTTTCCAGGAGATGTCACTAGCAGTTTTTGAGAGGAAAGTTCCTCCATATGCTCCTTATATAATGTTGCTCATCAAGAGCCTCTACAAGCTTTCTGAGCAAGATGGTGATGACTTTGATGTAGCCTTTGCTACTCAGCCTCACAAGCCAGCCCTGCTTGTCCAGAAATCTGCTCACTTGGTTCAACAACAAGCCACCATGCATGAGATCAACGAGGATGACATTTTTTGGTGGTCCATCTCGGGTTCCCTCCAATCCCAACATCAAGAAAGCTGCCAAGAAGAGTCGCCCCTGGGTAGTTCGAGCAATTGAGAAAATCATGAACATGAACTGTTGCATTCACAGTGAGAACTACTCCATCTACTCTCAGAACCATCGCATTATGCAGCGCCAAGAAGCGATGATGGCTCACCTGAAGATGCCTGCTCCGAAGCACCCTTTGAAGCCTCGGGTTCCTTTCAAGGATTGGAATGCAGATGGTCTCACATTTGATTGGGATGATGTTGTGCCAGAGGACAGCGATCTTGAGAATGCTGATACTCAGGAGGAGGACGAAGATGATCAGGACGAGGGTTCCGATCTTGAGTCATGGGACGTTAGTGGAACCTCCTCCCTTTTTGGTATCTTGATGCCAAAGGGGGAGAAGTATCTCTAGGACTCTCGGGATTTGCATGGGCTAGGAGCACTTCTTTCTTTTCGTTTTGTTTCTTTCAGTGCTCCCTTATTTCGTGACTGTTTTTGTTCGTCATGTGTGTGAGACATGAGTACTGTTAAATTCTATATTGTAATAACTCTTTATCTAAGTTTGTTGCTTCTATTGTGTATTTGTGTGTTTTGTAAAATCTAGGGGGAGTGTTGATCCTAAGGAATGTGCACTTTGTATTCCAAAGACATTCTTAAATAGTGCACTCACTTAGGGGGAGCTCCGTCTATATTTTGCAAATCCGTTCTCTTTTTTTGTGTTGTCATCATTCGCCAAAAAGGGGGAGATTGAAAGTGCATTCTATGCACTCCCAGATTTTGGTGACTAATGACAACACAAAAAGTATTCTAATGTTTGTGATGAAGCATGCAGGGTCTTTTACAGGTAGACTGATAAAGAGGAACACTTATTTTGCCTAAGTTTCAATTCAACTACACTTGGTCTTTCTTCAGAAATTCAGTCAGGAGATTTCCGGTCCCCAGACCGGAGATCTCCGAGCCATCCAAGTTTTTCACTAAGTCTAAATTGAAATGCGTACTGACTCCAACTCAAGCTGAGCCGGAAATCCTCTCGGAGATTTCCGGTGCTCGGAGATTTCCGAGCCCCAGTCCGGAGATCTCCGAGTGACAGAGGAATTTCGACCAAGTCCAGAACTCAAATGCGTACTGACTCCAAAACAGTTATTGCCGGAAATGCTCCCGGAGATTCCGGGCGCTCGGAGATTTCCGGGCCCCAACCCGGAGATCTCCGAGTGACAGAGGATTTTCGACTAAGTCAAGAAGCCCAACCAGTACTGATCCAGATTCACGCACAGCCGGAAATTGCTCCGGAAATTTCCGGGGTCCGGAGATCTCCGGTCCTCAACCCGGAGATTTCCGGGCTGGCGGCTGTACAACGGACAGATTTTGGAGAGGGGTATAAATACCCCTCCACCTACCTCCAGAAGATCAAGCTTCCAGATTTTCTCTCTCCTCCATTCGTGCTGAAGCTTGTTTCTCCCAGATCTCCCAATCTAGCCACTCAAATCCTTTGATACTTGGGGATCTGAGGGAGAAGCCACCGATCTACATCTACACCGAAGCGATTTGATTTCCCCCCTCTATTTCTTGAGGGGCAACGAATCTAGGGTTCCTTTGTGGATAGCTAGGTTCAACCTTGTGTGTTTTGATCCTTTGTGGATTCCTTTGTGGAAGTGACATGTTGTGGTCTTTGTGGGAGCCCCCAATTCAGTTGTGGGTGTGTGCCTCACGAATTTGTACGGGACCTTCTCCGCCCTTAAAGGAGTCCTTAGTGGAAGCGTGGATTCGCACCTTTGTGGTCCAATTCACAGGAGAATAGGGTGAGACCTTTGTGGCGTTGAGCAAACCTTTGTGGTAGCTCACACCTCTCCAACGAGACGTACACCTATGTGGTGGAACTCGGGATAAAATCTTGGTCTTCGAGTTCCTACGGTTGTTTCGTTCCACTCTCCTTTACCGTATCTTTAACTCCTGTACTTGTTTAGCTTCCTTGTTGTTTATCACTTGTATCACCTAGTTGCACTTTTAGACAACTTACTTTCCGCTAGCCTAAAACTGAAAAAGACATAAAAATTGGTCACCACCTATTCACCCCCCCCCCCTCTAGGTGGTCAACTGTCGTTCAACTGGCTCTTTATCTTTTGGAGATACTCTCCTACAGAGGCACACTCTTCAATTGAGCACACAATAGCGGTCTCAACTGTGTTCTTTATGAATGCCATGCACTTTTTATTGGCGTTCACCCACTTTTGGTTCTCTAGGGTGTAGCCCATCTCTACTGGAGCATAGTCCAGCTCTTTTTTCTGCCAAGCAGAATCATCATCATCAGATGCTCTCACTGGCTTTGCTGCCTTGACTGGCTGTGGAGTAGTCACAACCCAGTCGACCTCAGCACAGACAAAGGCCAGTTCGACTTTCTTCCACCACTCAGAGTAGTTGTCACCTCTGAGCGTAGGAACATCCTTCAGGCAGCTCATCAGGTGAAAACTTCCTGAAATCGCAAGGATGTGAGATAACAAAAAACAATTGCATACATTTAATTCAACGTTGGTATAAATTAAACCATACAACTGTTGTGCAATTAAAACAATATCACCGTTGGGCAATAAAAGAAATAAATGCACCATTTAACGCATAATAAATGAATCATGATAATGCTATTAACAACGTTGGTCATATAATAACAGAATCATAATCATCTGTAATATCACTTTATCATGCTTTTAATTCTTACTTTTAATTCTATTTAGAATTTAAGAAACACTTTTAAACTATTTGCAGCGGAAATTATGAATAAATTCATAAACTTTATACTTTTCAGAAGCTTTCTGTATACTTTTATATTTCCTAAACAAATTTTCGTTGGAATAATTTGAATAGGATAAAACTGGATGAAATTTGCTCAAAAAATTGAACAAAAACAATAAAAACTGCTTCTGTAAAAATAAAACTGTCAGAAAAACACTCAGGAAAAAAATGGCCTAAGGCCCAGCCCACAGCGCGCTATCTGCCGCGCGCGCGGCGCTGCGGCCAGGGACACGGCCCACGGCCCGATTTCCTTTCGGCCCAGCAGGCCCAGGGCGATCTAGGGTTTCTCCCTGGCCGTCTGATTGGATCCGACGGTCCAGCGTGATTTTCGTTCGGACAAAAAGACCCGGCCGAAACCGGTACCCTAACCCTAGCGCCACTCTCTCCGTTTGCCCTCCCGTACCTCTCTCTCCCGAGCTCGACGGCTGCCGGCGCGGCGGTCGGCCGGCGAAGCGCCCGTGGCGCTCAGCACGACGAGGGGCAGCGCTGCCGCGGCACTAGGCCACGGCGAGCACCTCCATCTTGCTTTCTTCTTTCTCTCGTCTCTTTCGACCGAGAAAAACGGTGACGGGGAGAAAACCGCGCCCGGCGGCTCGCCGGCGACGGCGAGGGTTAGCCCCGCGCCGCACCGCGGCCACGACGAGCTTCTCCCCCTACTCACTTTTCCTTTCTCATTCCCATCCACCGAGAAGGCCGAAAGCCAAATCGTGAAGATATCGGCGCCTCCCCTGCTCCCCTTGCCGGTGTGCGCGAACTCCCGAAGGAGAGCGCGCCGCCGTCAAGCGGTGTAGCGGCGGTGCCCTTTTCCGGCGACGGCGCAGGTGAGACTCTTTCCCCTCCCCTCTTTTCTGATTAGGGTTAGGGTTTTATTTTCTTTTGCTTTTCTTTTCGGGATGGGCTAGGATCTGTTCTTTGCCCTCAAGGGGTGTATTCTTCGTCCAGATGCCCCTTGCGGTGCGCATCTGGATCGAGAGGAACGGGCGCGGCCTTGCGGCGGCGCACTTTACCGGATAGAAAACCGTTGTTTTTTTTCTTTTCTTTTTCTATCACTACCGAAACAAAATAAGGATCTCTTGTGCTCTGATACCAATGTTAGATCCTAATTAGCTGTTAGGATTAGATCCTTTCGGTAATACTACTATTGCATTGAGTTCATCTTGATAATCAGAGAGAAAACAGAGAGGGAGAGGGAGGATCCGAGGGCATACCTTGGCTCTGTCCAGAGGAGCTCGAGGAATCGGCCATGGTGGTCGATGGAGGCGGTGACGGAGCAGTGGCGGCGCGGTGGTGCTTCCCGTGAGCACTGCGCTAACCCTAGATCGGAGGGGATGTCGGTGGGGTGACTGGCGGTGCGGTGAACCTCGTACCGTGTGCCCCGGCCCCCACCTCTTTATATAGCGCAGGTCACAGGGGCCCACCGTCCATTAAGAGGGAACAGGCGCCCCCGATCAAGGCGCAATCATGGGGATCGTGCAGGCCGTTGGGCTCGCACGTGAGATCAATCTAACAGAGGCATATTACAAGTATGTCTTGAAGATGTCAAGACATCACCTATATGAAGATAGATGGGAGCATATTGCAAGTGTGTCCTGAAGATATAAAGAAATCACCTATATGAAGATAGATGGGATGATACGAGATTTATCAAGATGTTAATCAACACACGAAACTACAAGATGTACCAAGTGGATCATTTATCTCTTGGATGGTAAGCCATTGTCCTTATAGATTTGTGAACTAAACCAAGTGTGTCTGTGGTTTCTATATGTGGAGAGTTAGGTATCTTCCCATGGGCTTGCAACAAGAAGAACATCTCATAGAGCTCATGGAGGATGATGTCATGTGGTGTTCGTCATCAAGATTAAGAAGTGCAAGACCAAGAGAAGCATTTCGGAGATATCTTATGCTTGTAGCTTGGAGGTCGCAATGAAAACATGAAGACGAAGCTAATGGAGCTTGGAGATTGACATGAAGACGAAGCTAAGCGAGGCTCTCACATAATGGCGTATGGGGGAGTATTTGGAGAAGTCTTCATTAAGCATGTGCTAGCAAGCGCAATCAAGAAAGGTGGTCCACTTGGAGAGATCAAGATCGTCATCATCTAGCTCAAGTGGAATGATCAAGGCAAAGGTATGATCTTGATATGGCTATAGGATAGATAGACGTACTATCAAGAGGGGCTCTCGAGCGAGTAACTTGATCGCATCTTTGTAGAGAGCTCAAACATTTGCATACTTGGCATATCATCTTTCTTGTTTCTTATTTGTCTTTTCTCATTGTTCGTATGAAAAGCTTCTTGGTTTTTGATGTTGGAGGTTTTACCGGTTGTTCCTATTTTGAGAGGTTTCATGTTTCCCCATTTGGGTTTAACCTCCCATCTTGGACTATGATGTTTCTCTGCATTATCTTGTAGAGTTCTTCGTTGTGATTCAAATGAGCCAAAAATCATCGAAAACGGAGTTCGGATGGTCAAGATATTGTCGTTTTCATGTTGGTATTTCTGCAGTTTTCGGGAGTGGTCGGAAATTTCCGAATCGCGCGGATTTACCTAGGTCGGAAATCTCCGATCTAATCTGCTGTAACGGCTATAATTGTGGGAGGGGTACCCCTCCCCTTTTTCTTCCTTGGGCAAGCATGACTTTCCCCTCTCTCTTCCACCATTATTGACCTTGGAAAGCTTGCCCCTCTCAATTCCTCCCATGATTCTTACATATCTTTGAGGGAAAAGTGAGAGGAGATATAGATCTACAATTCCACCAACCCATCTCTCCTCTAAGTGAGGGGAATATAGTGGATCTAGATCTTGGAGTTTCTTTGTGGTTCTCCTACTTTGTGTTTTCCTCTCTTCTCCCCCCATAAGCATTGGTTGCTTTTGGTGGATTTGGGAGTGAAGAATTTGACTCCTTTGTGGTTTCTTTGCTCTTCCTCTCTTATTCCCCCATAAGCATTTGTTGCTTTGTTGGAATTTGAGAGTGAATGTCTTGAGCACTTTGTGTGCTCTTTCCATTGCATCTTGCATCGGTTTGAGCCCTCCACGAGGATTCGTGGTGGTGAAATTCGTGAGCTTGTTACTCTTGGGTCATTGGACCCTAGACGCCTTAGTGGCCGCCTTTGTGGCGTAGACCTTTTGTGTTCGGTTAGGACCTTTTGTGGTCAAGACCTTTGTGGCTAGTTGAAACCTTTGTGGTCAAGTTGGACCTGTTGTGGTCAATACCTTGTGTGGTCATTTGGGAGCCCCCAATTGGATTGTGGGTGTGTGCCCCAAGGTTGTTGTACGGGATTGTTCGCCGCCCCAAAGGATTTCATAGTGGAAGGTGAACCCGGACCTTTGTGGTCGAGTTCATCGGAGAATAAGGTGAGGCCTTTGTGGCGTTGAGTCGGACATGTGGTGGTCACTCACACCTCTCCAACGAGACGTACTCCCCTAAGAAGGAGGAACTCGGGAATACATCCTCGTCTCCGCGTGCCTCGGTTATCTCTATAACCGAGCTCTTTACTTATGCACTTTACATTGTGATAGCCTTCGTGCTTGAAGTCATTTACATTGTGATAGCCTTCGTGCTTGAAGTTATTTACCTTGTTATCACTTTGTTACTTTTCTTGCTTAGCATAAGTTGTTAGTGCACATAGGTTCACCTAGTATATTTAGGTTATGTTCTTGATAAGTTAAACACTAAGTTTTTATTCCGCATTTCTCAAACCTAAATTGTAAAAAATGTACCTCGCCCATTCACCCCCCCCCCCCCCCCCCCCCCCCGTAGGTGACGTCTTTCCTTTCACTTGTCCAACTCGTTAGCGTCGATCTCGTCAGTGACATTGAGATGAGTGGTAAATCTTACGGTCGCTTTCCCCTTGGAATGGTGGATCTTGTTTGGCCTACATGTGTTGCGGGTTAGGTGTCAGAAGATTCCGATCGATTCAAAATTTTAATAGAGACAACTTCGGCTTTGAGGCGCTCGTGCTTAGGTGCATGTGTACGAAGACTTCCCGGATATCATCAACAAAGTCAGGTCGGCTTGAGAAGCGGCTACATCGGCCCGCTCTGGTGAGGTCGTTAGATGGCCAGAGGGCCTTAATATGTAATCTTTATGATGTATGTAATCTTTATGATGTTTGGTATGCTTTGTACTTTTTTTAAAATTGTACAATAGATCTGAATCCTTTTAACAGAAAAAGTTATTTCTTAACATTGGAGGGATTTATAAGAGTTAACCGTGTAGAACAAGGTTCATACATCGAATCACATTGGACCTCTCTAAGTGTAGAATACCGTCTATGGATTTTCATAAACCTAGGAATGGTAGATAGGGTTAAGGATGGAGTTTTTTTTCTAGGATTGGAACCCTAGTTGTCACCACCTCCCACGACCAATCGCACAATCGGGTCTAGCAATCTGTCACACAATGTTTTGTTCATGTACATGTGGATACTTTGATGCATTGCGCCTCTGATGCTAAAAATACGGGATAAATATGACCAAAAATGAGCTCAAATGGTTGCATCCATAAACGTATTTTTGGATTGGATGGCAATTCTTAATAGTTGAACATTTTTAGTGGCATTTTTTGAAATCACATGAATTGGAGTGGTACTAATCTAATTGACCCTAATTTTGAGGTCGGATTAATCCATTTGTCTTGCTGAAAATATAGAAACATTCCCCTCTGACGAGGTTCATATAACAATTGCCAAACACGCTACTACTAAATCTTAAACGGTCACCCCATGCCCCATCTTTCTCGCAAAATTTGGCTTACTCATAGTATCGTTTAGTTGAAATGTGGAATAATGTGGAGTGCACTGTGTGGATGCTTTTTCTCCCGAAGCATTGTGAAGTTATACGAGAAGTTACCTAGGATTCCCTGCTTTTCGCTTCAAATTTGACTTCCTCGTGGTGTAACAAAGGGTCGATTGCGTCATCAATGTGCTTGGTGGGCATGCTTCCAAGCTTTGCCCCAACCGCGAAGAGACCAAATGATGGGAATAGATCGATCTAAAAACCCTGGTGATACACATACACTGTTGGATCGAGGAAGTCAGGAAGAACAACAGATATTCGTGCTTTTGGTGAACCATCTCGTCGACAGAAGAATTACTACACATCTTTACTCGAGATCGACCTCGATCGGGTGAATGACAAGTGAATGGCGTGGTCGATCTGTACATATGAGATCCGGTGGCCAGCTTTAGCTTTCTCCAGGCCTGGGTCTCTTGTGTTTTGCTGCTGCTCTCGATCTGTTCACAAGTTTCAACAAGTCTCACTACTGTTCGAGTCGCCGATCGATCGCTTTAGAACTCGGAAGGGACTGACGAATCAATCAACGTCTGAAATCTCAACATGTTTTTTTGGAACCAATGGCCACCCACATAGCTGCAAGAGTTGAGCGGCCTGGCTTTAAACACCCGGTTGAAGAAGAAAAATGAATATGAGATCAGGAAGGGGCGTAATCTTGAGAAATCGAATGTATGTGTAGTTTTTTGACAGGAAAGTATGATTGCAAAGGGCAAAAAATAAAAAAAGTAACAAGCCGGCCCCTGACAATACTGAACCCTACTCAATCTACACCCGCCACGTAGCAAAAGCGCAATGTTCTGGATACGTAAGTTGGTGCATGAATCATAGTTTTTGTGTCATTTGGGCACGTAACGGCAAACGAATAATTAGTTTACCTACTTAATAATCATTTGTATGCATAATCATCCTGTAAAGCTAGCAGCTACCAAATGGACAGGAAGGCGTGGGTAGACAGGCAGCAATTAGAATGTTTTGTGGGGCCAAGCAAGAGACAGCCTATCTGGTTCCTTGGGTGCCAAACATGGCATCATCTACGCCACATAGATGAAAACATATATCGATATAGATATAGGGTATAGGTAGGCGTGCAGATCAATTCCTCATTAGGCCAAAGCAGAGGATGAGGAGAGAGTATCAGCTGGCCCGGACAAACCTGCCCTTTCCCACAAAAGTTCTTTCTCCCCACGTCTTTTGCAATTTGCAAAGCCCTCACAGCACATTGATCCATTGTGGTTTGGAGATGGTTGGTATCTAAGGGCGAGTCCATCGGGCTAAACAGACACATATTATATTTGTGATTTGTTCAACTCTTGTATGCGTGTGTCTGTCGTGCCAACGAGTGCACCTAGCAGCGCGATGCAATAAAAAAAAATCATAGATAGGGGGTACAAATGGCCGATTTTACATTTACTAAATAAAAAAATCTTAAACTTAGGACCAAGCCACAGTTAGTCGCCGGCCGCTGGGCCTACTCCTGGTCATCTAATGTGGCGAGGATGACGTAGTGAGGGGTCTGGTAGAGATGCGGCGGTAGCGCCACCGTCGACCAGAGCGAAGGGGTGGACGACCCTGGTTTTGCTCCACGACCACGATTGGTCGTGCAGCGGTGTGTACCAGGCTGGCATCGCCTCCTGCTGCTGCCGCAGGTACTGCTGCTTCCGCTGATACTGCTCCAGCAGTTGCTGATGCTGTCGCTCCGTCTCAGCCTCTGCAGCGGACTGCTGGAGGACCGAGCCGAGTCCTTACCAGCGGCCTAGCGCATCCGTGTGGATGCTGAAGAGGGACTAGGCCAGCACGCCCTTGTAGTCAGGTTCCTCGTCGTCTTCCACCTTGCCCTCGTCGTCATGCTCCTCGTCCCGCACCTCCTCCTTCACCATGCGTGGCAACGGTGGAACACTGCAGTACCCCTAGGGGTGGAGACGCCAGGTGAGAATGTGGCTCGGCCGCCGAAGTACGACCAACGCCGCATTTTGTGCTCGTCGTTTAACCAAGTGTTCCAGTACGACGAGACCTCGACGAAGGACGGGTGGTCAAGGAGATCGGCAGGGAGCTATGCCCGGTACTCCTAGATCTCCCTCGTACAGGTGGTGCCAGTCACTAGAATGGGAGGCACCGGAATCCTCTCCAGATGGAGGTGCCAGAAGTCGGGGAGATGCATGTCCCACCAAGGTACTGGATGACATTGTCCCAATACCATTCGCACTTCCATTTCTGGAGGTACTGCCCGCACCCACCGATTCTTTTACTCCTCCATCGACGCGAGCTGGAATGACACAACGACCCAAGGCGCAGCGGCTCGCGTGGTCTGTGGGATGGCAACCAGTGGAGTCTATGGCGTGACGCAGCGGCGCTGGCCTGACGAGGAGCTCGCCTACTTGTCATGCTTGTTTCCCAAGCCGACCAATGGTACATGGTTAGGTTTTGTGGTTGGCACGGGGAGCATAGTAGGGACAGGGGAGAGGGGTGTCATCCCTATCCACACACGTCTACGCATTAAATAGGCCGGCTACCGTATGTTGGGTTGTCTGTTGGCTCGGATGCTTCGTCGCTGTCCGTGATGATGCAAACCGTGCCTAAATTTAGACTAGGAATGGATCACATCCGAGGCCATGAACAGAAAACGGACACGGGTGCATTAACGTCGCTGCATTGAGCCGTCTTTTTGGTCCATCACATTTTTGGTCCATCGCAACCCAAACGGACACGTGCAGACTAGATACATCTCGCCCGTTGAAGTTACCCTAACATGTTAAATTTCCATAGCAGAAGCGGGAGTGCCGTGGAGGTTGGTCGGGGATCACAGCAGAGGCGCTGCAGCCTGCAGGAAACCTGAGGCAAATTCCAGAGTGTTTTTCACTTCAACTGAATTTACAAGCTACGCAACTCCTGTAGGCAACACTAACAATAAGTACAAAACTCATGGAGGTGAAAGCAAAGAACACCAACTTTCATTACGCATTTCGAAAAAAAACTTCCTGAAAGATGCATAACCTCTACTGTCGAGCATGATTCTGAGCATCTCCGTTTGTTTCATTAGAAACTGATGATACCAGTGCAGCTCAATATCTTGCGTGCAATTTGTCGCGGACTCCTGACCTCGACGCGGAGAACAATGGCAATTTCAAACAGAAAAAACTTTCCAGTTTCAGCTAATGGCGGGTAACAGAAATTCAGTCACACAACTAACTGAAGAACAACGAGTCTCTCTCTACAAATCTGTACCAGTCACCTGCTGCTCGTCCTCGCTCAGCTTCTCTGCAGCAGAAAGTAGCAAGTCCACAGCTGCGAAGTTCCTACTCTGCAGTCGACCATCGTCCTTACGGTGGTGCTTCAGCATCTTCTTCTCATACCGCCTCATCCCTGCCTTTGCTCTCTCTACGCTGCACGATGAGCAATACCACTTCCCCTTGGGCACTGAAGTACGGCGAGGTGTTATGCAGTATAGATGATAAGCCTCGTCGCAGCCGTCGCACAGAATGGTCACGTCATCATCTCCGTCACAGAGACAAGCTCGACAAAGGCACGATGGACAGTACCAGCACGGTTTATCCCGCTGCACATCGCTAGCAATCTGCTTTGACTTCAGACAGCAAATGTGGTAGTACTTGTACGGACAGTGGCTGTGACCACATATGAGGAATCTCTTGCCATCCTCTTCCGGAGTTCCACATATCTTGCATGAACCACCGGGATCAATTATTGACAGTTCCTGACCCTCAGTAGACTCGATACTGGAGAAAAGCACAGTTACTCTTGACTTGCCAACAGGTGTCTGTTCGTGCACGGTTTCTTTGCATTCAGGAGGCCTGCCAACCTCAAGTCGTTTGCACAAGACACAATTTCCATGTAGGGCATTCAGTTCACGATGGGCTAAGCCCATGCCACCTTCAGCTGATTTGTCGTGGGTGCTACTGCTGCAGGTTTTGCAATACCAGCTTCCAGTTGAGATGGATGGCACATGCAGCTCAATGCATGAAATGTGACATACTAACATGCATCCATTACATGTGAGGGTGCTTACTCCTCTCGTCTCTTTGCCACATTGGTCACAGGCACTACCCCTTTGAACATCATAGACATCTATTGGGTTTGGCTGGTCCAACTGCTGCAACCCCTGCGCGATCGAGGGGGCCGATGTACCTGATTCGATCAAGTTCTTGGGTTCAGAGCTGACTGCCACTGCTCCCTGTCATAGTAGTAGCATATAGTTAAGCGAAGCAAGTAAGCGCATAATGGAAACAGTAAAGCTAGCAACAGAACAGTCACCTCGTGTTCGTCCTCACTATCACCTGATCCTCTCTGTCTTCCAACCTAAACAATATGATACCAGATTCCAATGCAAAGATGCTTATCAGTATCAGGTCGACAGAAATGGACCCTCTGAAGTAAATTTCTCAAATTCAAGAAATTCTCAAGATACTCGTACCGTAATTGAAACATACAAAGAGAATTCAAAAAATCGAAACTAACAAAAATACAGAATTTAAACCCAATGATCAAAAACTTGCCTGATTTATGTAGGAGGCTTCTGTGAGACTTGAAAGACTATTTGCTAGGTCAATGATATCTTGACCAGCCAATTTAAGATCTTCCCATACCTACAAAAATACCTAACTGTTAATTACCATTCACCAGTCCAAAACATTCTTCAATGATTTCTTGACCAGCCATACAAAATAAAATGTCAGCTTAGAAAGCAGTGATAAACACATAGTGGTTACAGAGACCGAAAGGAACTAATGCCATAAAGTGAAGGGATGGGATTTGGAGCAAGAGCTAGGTGTTGAACTTGTAAGACTCCAGACCGGTAGGTAGATAATCTAGTGTTCAAGTCAGTACAAAGTGGATAAAGCACCATTGGTCCACCAACTACTTTATTTACGTTTGAAGATACAATTTATGAATCATTTTGCATTAAGAACATTATCAACAGATTTATATAATTGGTATTTATGACCAGGGAAAACAAACATTATACTTATTGTTTTTCGGTGGTGATGTACACAGAGAATACAGTGAGCACTGAGCAATGCTAGACATGTATATATTAGTTATGTAACTATCCTGTTGTATAGGGCGTTTCCTGCATATATGTCACAATGAATACAAGTGTTATAACATGCGATCAGACAAAATTAGGATAGCTCTCTCTAGAACCTCATAACAAGCGAGCGACTGGGCCAATGGGGGGCAATTTTCACAAAACAAACTTATAATGTGATAGAGCGGGATTTACATATTTGCACATTGTCAAATTCTGTTATGCAATACAAGAAGTTTCCATAATGTGAAAGCACACTTCTAACAGAAATATTTGAACAGCTCAAAAGTTATAAGGTTATTACCAGCTTCAAATCATCTTTGAATATTTCAGGCGCACAATCATACTCTCCATTTCTCATCCTAGACTCAATAACACCAAAATCAAAATATCTAGTCCTTTCCTCATCTTGATGTACAGTCCTGCGAAGCACATTGCACAGCAAGGCAAAATTCTCTGACCTTAAAACGTCCACAAGAACATTCTTACACTCAGCAGTGTGCACACTACTTGACACTGTTCTGTCAGAATCCGTTTCCAGTTTGTCCCTGACCTGATATAGTAAGAGAAATTTATTATTTGGATTTTTTGACTTTGCCTCTCTAGGATTGTAAATACTATCCCTTCTATTCAATGAAATGAAGCGCAATCCTTTTGCGTTTTCTCGAAAAAAGTGATGGTATTTCCATGATAGAAGCAATTACAGGACCATGGATTGGAAGAGAGTGGCGTATTAAAATATTGCATCAAACGTGCGTGGCTTAAGAGGATTCAAAAAAGTTTGCACCCAAGTAATACAATTTGGTTACTAAACAAGAGCATAACTACATTTCACATTTTGGTTTTCCATTAATCATTAGTCTTCCTACTTACTGATCCAAATTGAGTGCAACCGTAGAGGACGTCACGGATGCAACTCTGAATACCAGCACCCTCTTGTACGCCTGGCAAATGCATCAGTCCATTCAAAACATATCTCCAGTGACTCCAACACTCACTTCTTCCAGTTTGCATCTCAGATTTGTGTATATTACTACATAATCTTTCATGAGGGCCCTCCTTGTTTGGCTGCATGATAAACTGATCCAGATTAACCCATAGAAAATATTGAACAAAAAAGGTAGCTGTAACTTTAGTCCTTTTGCGATGGAAATAAGCCAAAAAGAAAATGACTGTTCGTTGGCACCATATCACCTGGTTATGTAGATCTTCGAATTTTAACTCACCACTGATATCCATATTTCTATCCTAATGCTCTATAAGCAAATGGTCCAGCCAAAACTGATAATTTCCAGGACATGAGTCGCTGCTACACCCACGAAGGTGCTATGGTTTGGAAATTGTGAAGAGGTTGTATATTTAGGCCCAGTTCTTTTGGAGCTTCTCAATGGCTTTGAGGTGGAAAAAAGATTAAGCTAAAAAGAACTCGTTTTTAAGCCGTTTCTCGGGACAGCCGGCTTCACTAAATTCTTCACAGTGGAAAAAAGCCCCCATACCCCAACTTCCCGCAACCGCGGCCAGCTTCCCGCAAAGTGGAATCGAAGCGTTTTTTCATTACCTCTGTCAAACGTGCATATTACAAGGGAATGCCACCGCGCGCTGCCGTTTCCTTTCCTTTCTTTTTCTTTCCTATCCGCTCGGAGCAGTTTTCTGCTCCTCTCTCTGTCCCGAACGCAGACCTAGGTTCGTATTGTCGCCGCCCTCCTCGTCGCCGTGCGACGCCGCTGCTTCGTCGCCGCCGCCCTCCGGCCGCCGGTCGGGCTCTCCTGCACAAGCGGTCCATCTGGAACGCAGCGGCGCTCCACCTCCGTCGCCGAGCCGCTCTCCGGCCAGCTTCTCCTGCACACTCTCGTATCCGTCCAGCTTCTCCTGCACTCGCTCGTCTCCGGCCTTCTTCTCCTGTGGATACGCTCCCAAGCCTCAAGGTACTGTTCTGTTCTGAAACTGCTCCGGATTGATGCTAGCTGCTCCAATCAGTACGCCGCCGGCGGCCAGATCGAACTGACGAGTACGTATATCCTGAATACTGATGCTATAATACGCATCCTGCCCCCATTTTTGGAAAACCCAATCGTCTGACCAATTTCGGCCATTGCCTGGGTGATATTACATTACTACAGAATCTACCCTTACATTGGGCAAAACAAATATTGGTAAAGAAGCAGCTCCGGAGATGTGATCTCGTTTCATTTCGAAGGAGACATGCAGAAACAAGGGAGATGGTATCAGCTAGCTGCCCATAGTTGGCTTTTATCAGTTTCTGTGTATAAAAGGAGTGTAATTATGCAAATTATTCGTGTTATCAATTGTAACCTTTGCATTATGGCTGAAGCAACGGGTAGAGCAACCACAAAGATTTTTTCATCTCCCGGTGGGCATTTTTTCTAGTACTCTGAAAAAGAATTGTTGTGTGTTTATATGTCAATTTCTGAGATAAATAGCATGGAATTTGATGTGTATATGAATTTCTATCTATTGCTAGAAGTGTATTTTCATTTATAGCAATTAATTGTGATAATACATGCGGAAACAACACAAACAAACTCAAATATGTTAAAGTCGAACTCAATTTATCATAAGGGTGTTCCAGACGTTTCATCATACAGCTCAGACAATAAGCTAGGATAGTGGAAGCCCAAAAGAACTGGACTGCAATTTCTGCTTAGCTTAAATTCACAGCAGCTTCTCTGGACAGCTCTGCTCAGGGTGGCTTATGGACAAGCCGAAGCTCAAAAGAACTGGGCCTTATCCTAGCCCTCAACTTCTAGTAGAGGAGCAAAGATTCTTCATTGCCTCAATCTCAATGCATAAATATCTGTAAAAACTGAATGTACGCCACTAGCCTATTCCCATCACTAATGTCCCAATTCCAACACAGTGCAGGAAAAGAAAAGAAACAAACAAGACACACCTGAAGACTGGGTATAGTATTGGACAGTGTATTGCATTTAATTGATGTTATGTTGGCTTCATCAAAATCTTGAGAAGAACTAATATTCTGCACTGCTATAGTGAAATGTTCTTGATCAAACTGCGAACTCTTTGAAGAGCAAATCATGTCACTGCTGTGAATACTTTCATGCGGATCTGATCTTTTCACTTTCTTCCTTTCCCTTGATATCATTTGGTCCCTTACCCTTTGGGCGGCATCTTCCGGAATTTTACAGCATTGAGGACGATTTTGCCAGCCAACAAGATGCCACTTCAATCTAGTTATTCCATGATAACCCTCTAAGCTGCACCACTTGCATTTCCATTGTCCCTTTTCTCTGTCATAAACCAGTGAATGCTCCCATGCACTGTCCCTTAACCGAGATGGGTAATTGGGACGTACCTACATATTAGCACAGTGTATCTCGTAAATATGAATTAAATCATGGCATGGCATGCGTGTGCAAAATGAAATCATGTCTTGCCTAACGTCATATGAGAACTGCAAACAGAACACACCACTCCTATGATGAAAGAACAGTGACAAACTAACAGTTCATAAGTATAAGATAACACGTCAACGAAGAAAATAAATGAAATGGAGAAGTTTTACAGGGAACACTTCAAAATAATTTCTAGTTCTGCAAGAGATAACAAGAGAATGTATTTAATCCCTAAGGGGATATGCATGCACATAAATGAAAATATGATTTTTCCGAGTGTGTGCTTGCTGAGACAAAAAAAATATATGTCCCCATTTTGACTTGTGATATAAATACATGACAAAAAGAGTTAGCAGAGCGTAAAGATTAGTAAAAGAGCCAATAGCGAATACACAGGTTGCAAAAGTTACCAAATTAGTAAAATGACCATACAATTAAAGACCACAAATTGATGTGTATGGAAGATCAGATAATCAGATGAAAATATTTATGGGCGGATAGCATATAAATATTTTCATTATAGATATTTGTGGCAAGATTGGTGAAGTATGTTCAGTAGGTTGGTATCTATTCTGGAGATAAGCAAGATCAGAGAGTGGATGTAATTAGCTGTTAAGAGTATCAACATGCCAGCATTGCAGATCGACTTCTTAACAAAAATACCAGACCAAGTTCTTTTCAGTTTTGAGGTTGTACAAAAACACTCCAGAACAATAGTGTGGGAAAAAGGGATTTACAGTTACATTATTCCTGCTAGGAGAAGCTAATAATATGAATTTCCTAATAATCTCCTTGGCATGTCATATTTTGATTGTCTCCCCAGTCATGACTCATGACTGTAGAAGTATTTACCAATATAATTGATGGATTATATAAATAACACCTACTGGCACAAAACTGTCAGAACTGACACAAACTATAAATCACAGCATGCATGCCCTTCGACCCGTTCAAATTTCAATTAAACTGACATATAACAAAAGCATAATTAACTGACAAATATGGTTTCATGGGGAACAATATAAAAGATAATACAGTTATAAAGGTCACCTCACTAGACAAATCATTTATTGGCAGTTGTGGAGTATTGCCAAATGCTGGATCGTTATTCTGCAGTATTACACTGGATTGTGCAAGAATTTGTGGCTCTGGAGGAGCTTGCTTTGCAGCCTTTTTCATCCTGGGCTTTCTCTTTATCAGAATATGGTGTTTAGCTCTTGCAAAAACTTCTTTAGGGGCACTCGGGCACTTAGGATAACGAAACATGCCAGCAAGATGATAATGGAGCCTAGATGTTTTACCATGTCCATCCATACCACAGTATCTACACCTCCAATGCCTGGCAATTTCATCAATGATAACAATATGCTTCCGTAGGTTAAACCTGGTATTCAGAGGATTTTTCAATACCTACAAAAGAATGTGTAGAACCTCAGAACATAATATGCCTCTGCTTAGAAAAACAGAAACATAGAATATTTGCAAATTTTACTTGATAGAAGTTGGAAAAAAACAGGTGTTATAAAACAGTAGGAAAAATCATAAGTTTCGCAAACATTTATGTGCCTCTACCCATATCATGTGTGCAGTATACATGTGCAGATAATCTGCATTCAAGTTCAACCTGCTAATTACTTATTTTTACTTTTGCGTGTATGCCCATGAAAACTGGCCTGCATTTCATCGTTCAGGTATAAATATGTACTATTGCCTTCAATAACAATGGATAACCATATGATTTATGTCTAAACATATGAAAGATTTTCAGTCTTGTATCCCAAACTATGCCAATTAGTTTCAAACATGGGATCGAGCTGAGGGAAGCTACTGTCCCATCGCTGAAACCACATAGCACTTCATGATTAAATGTTCTAAAAATCTGACAAAACCCATGAATATAGAACACATAATGCTACAAAAAACCTGTAAAAAGTTTCATATT
Source organism: Poa annua (assembly GCA_026929855.1). Lineage (NCBI taxonomy): Eukaryota > Viridiplantae > Streptophyta > Magnoliopsida > Poales > Poaceae > Poa > Poa annua. Next base: position 50,845,079 of record CM049428.1, read on the forward strand.
CAAATCTATCACTGTTATCAAGACCAAAACAGAAAGACCTTAGGCATGAACAGTACATCAGATTACCATACCTCTGCTTTTTTGGTTTCTGACAAGATGAATGAATTGTAATGCTATTTTAAAGTTAGCAGACACCAACATCCTTTCATGCTCAAATCACGAAGGAGGGCATGTGCTACCCTGGACGGAAACTCCTACTCTTTAAATAGACCATGCTGAAGTCAAAAGTAAAAAAAGTGCATCCAGTCTTCCTATGGGCACAACACACAAAATTCAGATCTCAGAAAAGAGTTGCTAATACTAATCATAAATATCATATTGAGTTATGAAACTCTACTTTCAACTTCTGCAACAAAATTATAAGTTTAGGAAAATCATGCACATAATACGAATTATATTAGTATAACCAAAAGTGCAACACTGGCAAGGTCAAAACAAAACAATAACTCAATAGCACAAACACAACCAACCCCTTTCTCAAGGACAGATTGGACAGAACGTATTATTTGTTACTTCAGGTTTTTTAAAGAGAATTACCTCTTTGTTTTTTGAATTCTCAGTGTTCTTCTCCACATTCTGGTGCTCGTTGTTTGGTACATTGTGACTGGCATGCTCCATTGGTAACTGCTCCTCTGGCAGGTCACTGCTTTTCTTTGACAGTTCATAGCTATCAACTGGTTGGCCACTATGTTCTGTACCACATTGGCTGCTTCGAGCTGCCAACTTCTGAATGATATAAACCAACGTAGGTGGTAAGTTCAAATTCTATAATAGATTCTCACAACTAGGATGGATAACAAATATGAAAAGGAGGGCATGTGCTACCCTGGACGGAAACTCCTACTCTTTAAATAGACCATGCTGAAGTCAAAAGTAAAAAAAGTGCATCCAGTCTTCCTATGGGCACAACACACAAAATTCAGATCTCAGAAAAGAGTTGCTAATACTAACCATAAATATCGTATTGAGTTATGAAACTCTACTTTCAACTTCTGCAACAAAATTATAAGTTTAGGAAAATCATGCACATAATACGAATTATATTAGTATAACCAAAAGTGCAACACTGGCAAGGTCAAAACAAAACAATAACTCAATAGCACAAACACAACCAACCCCTTTCTCAAGGACAGATTGGACAGAACGTATTATTTGTTACTTCAGGTTTTTTAAAGAGAATTACCTCTTTGTTTTTTGAATTCTCAGTGTTCTTCTCCACATTCTGGTGCTCGTTGTTTGGTACATTGTGACTGGCATGCTCCATTGGTAACTGCTCCTCTGGCAGGTCACTGCTTTTCTTTGACAGTTCATAGCTATCAACTGGTTGGCCACTATGTTCTGTACCACATTGGTTGCTTCGAGCTGCCAACTTCTGAATGATATAAACCAACTTAGGTGGTAAGTTCAAATTCTATAATAGATTCTCACAACTAGGATGGATAACAAATATGAAAAGGATGGTGTTTCTGATGTAAACTCATGTGAACTCCGTGTGCAAGTTCAAGAAAAACACAGGAAAACAAATATCGTGCAACAGTAGTTTTCAGTTTTTCACTGTTTTAGAACTATTAATTTTGCTGATCTCAAACTCACAAAATTTCCGATGCAAAGTTCACACAAGTTAGCGGTTAATACCCACAAGGGGTAGAGACTGTGTCTGTCCCCATACCCACCCGGACCAAAAAAAACTTAAGACATAGTGAGCAGTAAGATAGTCCACATGCTAAATTTGAATTTGGGCTTGTTAACTCATCAGTGCCCTAAAAAAATAATGCATCCCACATGGTCTTGACTCAACACAGCCATCACTGACTCAAGATACTTGACTACTTGAGTAAACATGTGATAATCACTGATCTTAAACAGCACTGATTTACACAGGAATCCTGCTGCAAAATCTTATCACATTATTATTTAAAACAAAAATAAAAATTCTGGACCGTGCATTTTTTCATTTTCTTTTCATGAAAACGACACTGCACATTGTACGAGCCATGATAACTTGATAAAGCTTGTACTGACATACTGTCTCCATGTCCATGCTCCAATACAAATGCCGTTCACTAGTTTTTCTAGTTATATGTTAGCAAAAGTATAACCTATAATTGCGGAAGCAATTCCGTTTAAAATATGAAATGATGTCATTTCTAAGTACGAAATCTTGTTAGTGACCAAACTTTTGAAACATGTGCTTGACATTCAAGGTCTAATAAAATGTGACTAGATCGGCAAGAGCAAAGTTATTAGGTTGGTATCAATAGCGCACATCTCAGATGTTTCCATATGAATAACATTATTTGAAGTTTACAGATCATTCTGACATGGCACAGTTCCTTTCTCTTTTAATGCTAAGGAGGAAACACTAACCCAATTTTTTTGGCCAGGAGGCGATGTGTCGCTATTGAAAAGATTGGATGCTTCTCTTTTCTCTTCAACAAAGTTTGATACTTCCCTCATTTCCGTTGGAAGTTTCCGGCAGCTGCTCTCAGTAAGATGAGCCTTCAAAGTAATTACGCCCCCTTGTATTGAGTTATGACACTCCAATTTCAATTTCTGCAAGAATTTCGTAAGTCTATGAAGGTCTTCTGCTTATAAGAAATCTACAAGTAGTATCACCCAGAATTCAACACTAGAGTCACAACTAACCAATAACTCAACAGCACACACAAATAAATTCATTTCTCCAGACAGATTGCAGAGTACGTAATTTGTTACTTCAGATTTTTTCAAGGAGAACTACCTCTTTGTTTTCTGAATTCTTGGTGTTCTTGTCCACATTCTGGTGCTCGTTGCTTAGTGCATGGTGACTTTGGCTGTCATCCTCCATTGGCGACTGCTCCTCTGACCGATCACTGCTTTTCTTTGACTGTTCATAATTCTCAGCCAGTTGGCCACTATGTTCTGTTCCACATTGATTGCTTTGAGCTGCCAACTTCTCAAAGAAATTAAACCAAAATAGGTGGGTAAATTCAAAGACTGATAGCTCCTCAAAAGAAATAACATAGGTTATGAAGAAGAAAAAAGATGGCATATCTGGTGCAAAGCCCTTTCTCTGCGTTAACTTGATCTCGTGTGAACTTTGTGCACGGATTGAGGAGAAACGCAGGCCAGAAAATAATATGTAATTCGTTGTAAAAGAACATGTAACAGTAGTTTTTGCTGTTTTGGCAGATGCCAAATAAGAAATTTGCAACAGGTTAACTCATCGGTGCCCTATAATAATGTCGAATTCATGGGGTCTTGACTCGGGATAACCTCACTTAAGATATTTGACAACTTGAGTAAACATGTGACAATCACTGATCTTGACAGCATAGATTTACACAGGTATGGTGCTGCAAATCTTACCACTTAATATTCTCTAAAATATGAATCAATTTCTGGACCGTGTCTTTTTTCTTTTATTTCCATTCTCTTCGTGAAAATGGCACTGCACAGTACCAGTGGCATGATACTGTGATAGCTTGATGAGATTCTACTGTCTCCATCTTTTTTACTTGTTTCAGAGTTCACACATCAAGGCATTCTCTATTCTCCAACACACAACTTTGTCCACTAGTGTATTTGCTATCGGTTAGCCAAATTATAAACATATAAGTAACTATGGGAGTAATTTTGATAACAAATCTAGTGATGCCATTTTCAAGTGAGAAATCTTATTAGTAAAAGTTCCAAAACCTATGCCTGGTATTCAAAATCATATTTATTTGAAAATGGAGGGAGTAAGGTGTACTGAAATGTAAATGTATCAGCAAGAATGAAATTATTAGGTTCGTATACCTCATCAATTGTGCACTTCTCTGATGTTAGCATATGCATAGCATTAGTGGAAGGTTGCTGTTCATTCTTATGTGGGACAGTCTCCTCCTTTTTTAAACCTGAGGGGGCAACACTAACCCAATCATTTTTGTAAACAGGCCATGCGTCCTTATTAAAAAGTTGGCGTGCTGCCCTTTTCTCTTCAATGAAGTTCAATACTTGTTTTGACATTTCCATCGGAATTTTCGGGCAGCTGCTATCAGTAAGATGAGTCTTCAATGTAGTTACGCCACCACTTCGACATAAATCACACCATTTGCACTGCCACCGTTTTTTATTTCCATCAAGATCCACCGCATGCTCCCATCCAATATCCCTTACCCCTCGTAACAATAAGGGAGGCTGCAAACCAATGTACAACTTGGATCAATACAAGGTTACTGGTAGTGCTCATGGGAATATAAGACATCAGGACAAGGGTGTTGTGCTCATGGGTGGGTTTACATTCATTTTGGTTCGTACATTCAAGCAAAGTCACACATATCATAGATGTAAGACATTCTGTATTCTTTGTGCAAGCAAAATACTGTACAACCAAATGATAATTTGTGCACCATTCTATAAAACCAGAAGTGGAAACATGCTCGTCACAAACATATTTTAACATACTTGCCTGTCTTGACAGTGCAGAGATGATTTTTTTCCAAATGCACCCAAGTAAAAGCAATACATGAAAAGTTGACAATAACCAGTTAGTGATAAGTAACTTTTTCCATCAGTGCTAGTCTTTAAGGATGCAAATCCACAAAACTCACAATCTCAAAGTGTTAATTTGACTTTTTTTTGTTTATAGAGAAGATGGTTTCACATTGTCGCGTCAGGTTTAATCGCCTTTGGTTAGTTCTTGAATTTCTGAGGCATCACTGTCGGTTTGAGTTGAAATGCTTTAGTGCTTCTACAACAGACCTATTCCAAGTCCACATGTGTATGAACCTAAGTAAACCACCTGCCAAATTAAAACTCCGGATGAAACATTTTCACATCATGAATGGTAGCGTTCTATTGCCCCTTTATGCTAAATTAGTTAAGAAAAACAGTAGATATCACTCAGAATAGAAAAGAAGTAAAGGGCAATAAGTGCAGTTGTCACTTTGTATACCCAAGAATTAGTAGGCTCCTGATGACCCTCATTCTTCTGGTTAGTGACTTCCTCAAGAATACAAGTGTCTACTCGAGTTGGCACCTCGAAATCAACAGGTAGAGGATCCTTCTCAGCCTTGGTATCGTCGGAAAAGCTCCTGGTGACACTGTCAGCAGCATTCTGTGCAGCTCGCTTCTTTCGTCTCTCTCTTTTCTTCTGCAAATGCTCCCCTATCTTTTCAGCAACGTCTGCTGGAACCTTTGGGCACATTTTGACATCCAAATCACCAGCAAGATGGCGTTTGAGTCTAGACACGCCACCACCATATCTAGTCAGGTGACAATACATACACTTCCAGTGTTGTCTGTTTTCATCAATCATTATACCGTGCTTCCATCCAATATCCCTACTTTTCCAAAAAGTTTCAGTAACCTGTAAAAGTTATAATATTTAAACACTGACACAGAAGTAGCAAGATCAACTTTACATTGTGTATCCAAACTCACAGTAGCTCATTCAAGCCATAAGAAATGAATGCCTTTAAATAGTTTTATAGGACAACAACAATGTCACTTATTGAGGAAAGAAGGTAAAGAAGAAAGTAAAACTTAGCAGAGTAAAAGGTATTGTTTTACTCTATGCAGCACCGATACTGATATTTGAGCAATACGGGTAAGATAAGTTGTTTTTCAGAAATGATATATGTGGATGGGTTTAACTATTTTAAAGAAATGAACAATAAGTTATATGATAGGAACAACAAATTTCATGTGTCAAGGCCAATACATGGAGACATTCAACTCTTTCTAAATTCTGCTGGAATGCTGGGAGAGGAAGAAAAGAGATGTTGGACGCTCCGAGAGAGAAGAGCTCGCCGCCAGCTGGTGGAGCAAGGGACTGGTGGTTCCTGGACGCTGGCACTTTGTATTTATTTAATGTTAATTCTTATGATATATTTTTGCAATGAAACGGAAATATATCTGATACGTGTCTGCATGAGATACGATATCAAACGCAGATATGCCACGCTTTCGATGTTTCATATGTTTCAGTACTAACTGAAGAAAGGAACATTTTCTATACACCACTCTGTTTGACCCCAAAAACAGATCGACAAAGATACCCCTCTAGTTTTCTGTTTCTTTCTTGCTGAGCAATAACGACTCAAGTTTTTTACATGGCAAGGCGAATGTACCACTTTTTTTGTCACTAGAAAAGTATTAGAGGAGTGCAAAATGCAAAAGCTAAGTGTTGCCCCGGCAAGGCAAGTATAAGACACTCTGTAACTAGAAAACTACAGTCCTGGTCCAAAAGTGTGTGGAACGCTAACATGAGACAACCTAACTATCTTGAGTACCTTAGACCCATTAGATTCCAAGAGTACACAATTGCATCTTAGAAGGTAAAATCCACAAAGGATTTTATAATGAGCAACAATTTATAATTAGTCATGTTTGCTTTACAATATGTTGATGAGAGTTGGAAGTGAAAAGAACCAGCATGAGTAACAATGCTAGAGGCGACAGAATCAGCGCATAATATTGCACAACATATGCACCACTAGCTAAGAATATCTTATTGTACTCACTCATCAGTTCATCGCCCATTTGTTACCTAAATCAAGTGATAATCCTTGTTAAGGTTTTTGGCGATAAGCGTCCAAGTACTGATGCCCTGCCACAGTCTAGCAGACCACAAAACAAATTGTTCTGGCTAGTCTACAGCACTAACTGTGCCACATTGCAACTCCAGTCTCCTAATTCAGCATGATGTAACACAGATTTCACCTAAGAATTATACCTGCTGCTCCGGCACAGCCACAGGCTTGGGCTCCGGCTCCGGCTGCCGGCGTCTCTTGTATGTGCGCAAAGCCTCCTGGGACGACCAATCCCTCAAATGCACCTTGTCATTCCCTTTGTCCTTGTCGACATCCATCTTCCACCGCCAGGGTTTCGGTCAAGAAACTAATAATCCTGCATCGACGCCAACCAACCAACCAACATCCTCAGAGTCAGAGCGGAGCACCGGAAGAAGTCAAGGAACAAGAACATGCACTTGCAAATTCCCAATCTAACAGATGAAAGATTCGACCTCTTCCTCCCCCACCAAAAAAGGAACCACCAAGAAAGTTCATAGTTTGGGGAAAGAAGGCGGTCAAAGCCGTGGAAAGTCATGTCTCCGATTACCGAATAGTACCTGGAATAAGCGACGCCGTAGGGGGGGTTGGATTGAGGTGGAAATGGCGGAGGAGCTAGGAATTCAGGAGATTGAGAGATGCGAAAAATAAACTGCTGCTGCTAAAAGAGAAGAGCGGAGAGGGGAAGGGAGGCTGTATTGGATACAGTGCGAGGGAGGAAGAGGAGAGGAGACTGACAAAAATCCGGCACCTCTTGCTGGTGGGAGCGTTTACTGCTGCTGCACCCCCCATTCCCTTTCCTCACCTTTCCAGCCCCCCAAAAACCAAAAGGGAAGCCCTGCTTTTACCTCAGGTTCTCCAGCTTGACATGTTTTCTACTCTTAAAAAATACAATGTTTTATTCACTCAATTACTAAATTAAAGTGCATAGTTGATGTTAAGTACTGGTCCTTTATGATGATGTATTATGAGAAGTGCTCATGTACTTTCCCATAAGTTATTTTGCACGAATTTTAAAGCACATCAATGGCTGTGATTATGGGTGGAGATTGTGGGGTGCTAATCCTACCTAGTTAGTACTCTTCTTACATCACTTTTAGACCTTATATGAACTTAATCACAGCCGTCGATATACTTTTTAGTTCGGGCAAAAAAAACTTCTGGGAAAGCGCAGGAGCATTTCTCATGTATTATTCATTGCCTCTAGAGTCTGTCTGATTACTTTTATCTTGGTTCCAGGCTTCCAGAACATTCATAAAAACTTCAGTGATGCAAAAACGAAAAGGTGCCTGGGTATGTCTTATCAGATCAGCATAGTGTTGGTAAATTTTTGTTTAACGGGGTTGTAGCAATATGCTTTGCGGATTTTGCTTAACCTCTCACTCAGAGAACAATATCAGATCAGCATAGTAAGGCTCTGAGTTCTGACTTCTGATGAGCAGCCAGGCTCATTGAATGAAGAGCACTGCTGCATTAGTATTATAGGTCTTAGAAAGAAGGAAAATTCCCACTCATCTCGTTGATTCTTTGTTCTGGGGCCTCATCCCAATCAAGGTGTGCTAGGTTTAATGTTTTACCGAATTGAATTAAAACTGAAGGCAGCAGCAAGCTTCTGCCCTAGAATACAGATGATGCACATCTTTTTATGGATACCGTCACTTAGCCCCTGCTCCGTAGTCCGTACATAGGCGTGACCTGATGGCACCCTCTTCATTTGGCGAAGTATATAAGAAACCAAAGTATTAGAAGAATACAGTTGTTTAGCGCCTGGGCACAATGTACCATAGTATTATTATTTTCTCTGTTTCATCTAAAAAGAGATTCGAGGTTGTTTCGTCAAACAAATATCACAGTTTGAGCAATACTTAAGTAATACCACAGTTTATAATCATAGCCAAACACATCAAAGTATTTCAAACAGCGGTAATTATGAAAACTGTGGTACTCTTGAAATACTTCAAAACCACTTTCCTACCTATGTTTGTTTCGTTTTGGTAGTCCCCATCCTTGATAGTTTGTACCTTGCGCCTTCTCAGCGTTCTTCTAATGCTAATAACATACATTCCAAAGCGTATTTGAGAAAAAAAACTGAAATCTGAGATACCTGTAAATGGGTTATCAACATAGATAGTCCAATAGAGATATTGTACATAAAAAGCCTCCCCATTTCCCTCAAATCTCGTCCTATTCCCCCTTCGATTTTTGTCACCACATTGAACTGCAAGCATCGCTTGTCTAGGCTATTTTTTTTTGTTCTTTAAGGCGAACCAATGGGGAATTTCCCCACTGGAATGTTATATTAATATTAATGGCTCAAACACATACTGAAATTGCATCCCATAACTCATTTCATATCAAAAGATCCACCATATGATAATAAAAATATGACCATACTCATATATGACGGGTCATATGGTTCTTAACATGCCTACTGCCACAAACCCATAGTATAGAAGTGTACTACTCTATTCTCATCATGGCGGCAATGGCGAGATGCTGTAGAGGCCGGAAGCGCATCTGGGGGTGATTTTGGTAGTGGTTCCCCTCCAATCTTCGCCAGTGACGATTTATTTCTGTTGTTTTGGTGTTTCGTGGTGTCGGCACTGCTAATTCGCAAAAACAGGGCTTACATAAGCGTTTTCAGGGCAATACCAAGTGACGGAAGACAACCGAGGCACGAGAAGTCTCCATCTTTGTGTCAAACTCTTTGTCCTACCAAAATATTGACGTGCAAAAAATACCAGGTCTTGAAGGTTTCCAAAAGTAAGAAATCAAGAAAAACAAGGTTTCCCACTTCCTAGTTATAACCCAAATAAATGGATTTCATGCGAAATCACATAAAAACATTAAAAACAATGTTGATAACTCATGATATGATGCAAATACATGAGATGTTGATATAATAAACTGTAAAGTTCAGAAATATTTTTTGACGTATCAACTACTACTTCAGTATTGTTGGTAACAACAAGAGAGCTTTATATATATATTTAAGTTGCTTGACATAGTTGAAATTCAATATCCTCTTCCGTGTTCAATATAACCCCAAGTCACCACATGAGGGATAAAAAAATTCATATTACATCGGTCCATGTTGGGAGTCCCAACTACCATCATGTCTAGACCCTCACGAACTTCAGGGACCAAATCCACAAGCTAGAATGCTCTCGGACGACTCCAAACATCTAGTGTTACGTGCAAACCCAAGAGTAACAACTTTCACAATGACCTCAAGGTGGAGAATCAAGTTTGGCTTGATGAAATTGTAGATCAAGGTCTTGTACCTTTATTCGTCAAGAATATTCAAGATTCATGTGATGAGGGAGGAGACCTCGAGCTGTAAGACAGGTACTCGAGCTGTGGAGCGATTGAGGCGTTAGAAAACAGCATGCGGGACATCATGGGACGACAAGACCGGCCTTTTGGAGGAAAGACTGTCGTATTTGGAGGAGACTTCAGGCAGGTGCTTCCGGTAGTAAGGAACGGGTCACGGGGTCAGGTTGTCGACGCATCCTACGCAGTTCATACCTCTGGAGGAGCATGCGCCAACTAAGGCTCGTCAGGAACATGAGGGCACACAATGACCAGTGGTTCGCAGATTACCTACTGAGGATAGGTGATGGCACAGAGGAAACTGACAGTGAAGGCAACATTCGGCTCCCTGAGGATATTTGTGTGCCTTCTACAGGAGAGGCCGCCGACATTGAGAAGTTGATTGACCATGTGTATCCTGCTTTAAGGCACAACATGACCAATCCAGATTATATGACGTCTAGAGCTATCCTCTCTACCAAGAACGACAACGTCGATCAAATAAACATGTGATAGAACGTTTTGAGGGCGAGGAGAAGATATATCATAGCTTCATCAGTGTGGAAGACGACCCACACGGCTACTACTCTCTTGAGTTTCTAAATGACCTGACTCCTAATGGGCTTCCACCGCATGCCCTAAAGCTGAAGATAAATTGTCCGATTATACTACTGAGGAACATTGACCCAGCTAATGGACTGTGTAACGGCACGAGGCTCGTGGTCCGTGGGTTCTAGATGAACGTCATCGACGCGGAGATTGTGGTAGGACAACACGTCGGTCGGAGGGTATTTCTTCCTCGGATTCCTCTCTACCCCTCTGACGACGAGATGTTCCCGTTCAGGTTCAAGAGAAAGCAATTTCCAATCAGGCTCAGCTTTGCCATGACGATCAACAAAGCGCAAGGACAGACCATTTCGGTCGTGGGCGTGTACCTACCGGAACCTGTATTCTCTCATGGACAGCTCTACGTGGCCTTGTCTAGAGCCACCACAAAAACTAATATTAAGATCCTAGCCATCAAGGATAATGGAAAGGACAATGCTAGGAATTCAAAGAAGCGGAAAAGATCCGAGTCTTTAGTAACGACCACACCGAACATAGTCTACAAGGAAGTCCTTCACACTTGATGTAGCTCGGCCAAATTTGAGCTGACTGTCCGTCATCTATCATAATGTAATGGTTGCACACAGATTGATTCTACATATACTAGCTGAATGCCCGCGCGTTGCTACGAGTTTTTCCCACCTTTGTAAAGGTAGAATACATGTAAATATCCATGCGTACAGAAAAAGGTAGCCACACATATTTTTTTAAATATATTTCGTACTTCACTGAGTTCTCATAAACATAGAAAGGAAGGACTCAAGTAACTAAATCTTATGACTCACTTGACTTGCTTATGATGTATATTCAAATTCTAACCACGTGATGCTATTTCGACTCAGCCATTTAGATTTATTTATGTGAAGTTGATTTATGTGCATAAGCATATAGTATCCTTTCGCATAAAATTGATATACCTTCTTATCCTTACCCTTTGAGGCATACTACTTAGTTTATAAGAAAATTAGTTTGTACATAAGACTCTTAATCTTTTAATGATTACCTCAATATTTTACTGACAACATTCTAAAATGAAACATATGGATTTTCTTCATTCATTGGAAATCTAACAATGAGAAACTTGTCCTCTTCATTTTTTTAACATAACTTATTTTAAGAGTTTTTCTGGTTATCTCAGATGGAATAATCTGCCCATCCTTTATCATGTTGTCAATCATTCCTAAGTATGTGTTATAACTAAATTGGTAACAACATGTGGGTGGATCTCTTGCCCACTCTCTAGGCCAAGAGGCCCAGATTCCACCTTCATCTCTTTACTATTATATAAAGCAGAATACGTAGTATGGTGTCACACGTAGTATGGTGTCACACGACAAATGACCTGCCTGACTAATTACGCTATTCTGCCACCTATAAGTGAAGATAACGGTTCAATAATAAAAATAAAAGATAAGGAGAAGACATCCATCAAATTACTTGAATTGCCACGCTCACATAACGTAACAATATCTCCCTTTTCGTTTTATCTCACGGTTGCATTGTTTTTTAAAATTGGTCTAACAACCTTTTCTAGAACTAACAAATCTGATTTTATCTGAAAAACAAAAACAAAAAAAGGACGGTGCTATGTCTACGCAATTCCGATTCCCGTGTGATGCGCGCATAGAGCGGGCTAGCCCAATCACGTGTGCGTGTTCGATTCCTTGTGGCAAGATCGATAGAATCGATTGAACGAAGTGGCTAGCTCGCTCGCTTCGTTTTCGTTCTTGTCGTTCAACTGGCCAGCTGCATGTCACGTACAGACTATGTTCGTACATACTATATGTTGGTTTAGAAAAATACGTATATGAAAACTAATCAGGCTTACGTCCGTTAATCAATATGTTCTTTTTTTTTAAAAAAGGCCCATCGCTCTTGGCTGTATGCGTTGTACCAGGAAAAGTGCTTGCATGTAAAAAAAGAATGATACTCCATCCGTCCTAAAATAACTGTTTTAAGTTTGTCAAAAAATGGATGTATCTAGACATGAAACATGTCAAAATACATCCAATTTTAGCAAAACTTGAGACAATTATTTTTGTACGGAGGGAGTATTTTTTTTAGAGTGATACTATTTCAAAGAATAAAGTAGAGGTACAACCTAAAATTCACATTTTCAACTCTATTTTGCAAGTTTACATTCATTTTCATATTATGTCCACTAATGTGAATTACACGTTATCGCCACTAACGTGCAATTACACACGTGTACAATTTACACTTGTATGGACACCATTTATAAGTTGCACATCTATTTTTTATCCATTAATTACTCAATTAAACATTATCGTCATTGCACCGAAGGATGTGGGGTGGAGCCAGTGCGGCAGCAACGGAGCAAGGAGGCGGGTAGAGGAAGATGACCATTGCTGCCCGATACACCACTTTAGATTCCGTATACCAGCGTATCATGTCATGCCAGGAATACAATTTCAGATTCTTCTCTTTAACCGGTAAGACAGGTACCCTATGTTCCAATGAATTTTATTCAAATTCAACTTACCTTTTTGGTTACGATCCCGGATTAAATCCTCACATGCTTTCTTTGATGGATTGGGTTGTTCCATTGTAAGATGCTACTTATAACATCTTGGGCGACCAGAAATTTGCATTTGTATTTATTCTAAGAAGTTCTGTAATGATATTTCAACTTCTTTTTAATAGCACATAACTCGAGCTTCCTGTCATTACATATGCTGCTTTTAGTTCATGGCATCTCTCTTTTTTTCATGTCTACTCATGGTCGTGGAAGTGGAAAAGGAACACAATGTAATAATATTGTGGACCATTTTGGGTTTACATGTCTGAGTGCTGGATTTATCGCATGCATATATCAAGTCTGGTCTAGAGAGAGGGCAAGAAATCCACCCCACATGTTGTTACCAATTCAGTTATAACACATTTTTAGCAGTGATTGACAACATGATAAAGGATGGGTAGATTGTTCCATCTGAGATAACCACACAACTCTTAAAATAAGTTATGTTAAAAAAAATGAAGAGGACAAGTTTCTCATTGTTAGATTTCCAAGGAATGAAGAAAAACCATATGTTTCATTTTAGAATGTTGTTAGTTAAATATTGAGGTAATCAGCAAAAGATTACGAATCTTATGTACAAACTAATTTTCTTATAAATGAGTACTATGCCTCAAAGGGCCATGATAAGAAGGTATATTCATTTTTATGCAAAGGGATACTACATGCTTAGGCACATAAATATATTTTTCACAACTTCACATACATAAATCTAAATGGCTCAGTCAAAATAGCATAACGAGTGGCTAGAATTTGAATATACATCTTAAGCAAGTCAAGGGAGTAATAAGATATAATTACTTGAGTACTTGCTTTCTGTATTTATGATGTTGAACTCAGTGAAGTACAAATTGTTTTTTTTTGTACATTTGTGGCTAACTTTTCCGTACGACATGAATATTTACATGCATGCTACCTTTGTATGGGTGGATAAAAACCCGTAGCAACGCGCGGGCATTCAGCTAGTAATTCTCAAAGCACTAAATGGTTAAATAAGCATCTTTTATAGCCACGTGCCAGAATATGTTTAGTACGATTGTGACCAAGACATAACCTTCTGGTGGTCACATAGACGTCTTGACTGCTTTCAATGTGCTACGGCCATTCCAAAGATCTGTGGTGCCCGTCCTACATGAAAGTGATCGAGAGAATTTTAGGTACGTAATCATGGATATTTTTACTCGCCTTATGATTTGGATATCTTGAAATAGGCTTTCGCCCCGCTTTATAAATAAAGCAACCACCGATACAACCAACGACACGTGTTGGGACGGAAACAACACAACCACGTCCAAAAGAAAATAACAGAGAAAAGCAAAAGAAAAAACGCCGTAGCGGCGGAAAGACAAAAATGAGCAAGTTTCAAGACCGTTGCGCCCACCGTAGGCCACCCACCACGCTCCTAGTGCTCCGAAGCGCCGGTACCAAGCAACACCTTCAAGAAGGGATGCGACGATGACGACGCTGCTGCCAAGGGTTTCCCCCGGTACGCGACGGGGAGAGAAGGGGGACACCCGACGCCCTTCAGGAAGGACTGACGGCATCCTCGGACGCCACCGCGCCGGAGTCGGGCAAGATGACTAGGATTTCTCCTGACCCCTTATCACCCCCAGGTGCTCCGGAGCACTCCACCATACTGCCCACCGCCCAACGCCACCCGAACAAGAAGCCGCTCACCAAGTCTCACCACGACACAGAGCAGAGAAGCCTAAACACCAAAGAAAAAGAGCCGGGACTAGGAGCCGCAGCACCGCCGACGTGCGGGAGGGACCGACCTCCACCGTCAAGGACGGTAACCGACCGGACACAGCAACAGGAGCACACCCAGCCTGTGGGCCACAAGCCAGTCCGAGCCTCTCGGCCTTGAGAGGCCCGTGAAGCTCCCGCCGCCGCGCTGCAGAAGGCACAACGTTGACGCCGCCGCCCCATATCCGAGCTGCTCCTCACCATCAGTGTAAAGAAGGGCCAACCGTCGAGGATTCGGACCGACCCGCCTAAAACCCAGATGGCCCCAAAGGGCCTAGATCTAGGCCGGGGACGGCACGTCGGACCCGCACCACCACAGCCACGACCCTGCCGCCAAGGGAGGTGCCACCATACTCCGGCCGACCTGACCCAACCAAGGAAACTCCGAGGACCGGCTCAGAGCGCCGCCAAAAGGCCGAACAACACCGCCGCTGAGTTACTCGTCAAGGAGCAGCAGCGCGCGGGTAGGGGCAGTCTCGGACGGGGGTAGAAGCATATGCACGGCCGCCGGCAGACCTGGGCCCGCCTGGCCCAGATCCGGCCCGCAGCAGGCGCCGGCCCTGCCATGGCACCTCCACGGCAGGCCGGGGCAGGAGCAGCCTTGGAGAGCGGCGCACGGACACCCCACCACCAGCGACCCCGCCCGATAGCAACTACCCACCGCCACCTCCAACCGCCGCCGGAGGCCCTGGAGACGGCCAGATCTGGGCTGAGCCCGAACGAAACCGCCGCCGCTCCACACCAGCACCAACGCGAAGCCCTCCGCGCCGCCGGGACGTTGACGACCTCCGCCGCCAGCCCCCGACATCACGCCGCCGCGCCCAACTGACGAGGCGTTAACTCGACAAGTCCCAGGGTTGTGCACCCCGGGTTGATTGATGGGGAGAGAGATGAGTGCAGGTGGTCACGACGGCTGACAAGCAAGGATTTGTGGCAGGTGCTCCCGGAGGATAACACCCATCTCCTGCTTGTCTGATTATTGATGTGAGTTGTGGTTACAATGGCGAGATTGCGATCTCGCTAGGGTTTGTGGCGGTGGCTATGAGCATGTCCTTTTGGACGAGCAACCCTCCTGGCTTTATAGGCAGCCAGGTCTCGGGTGGTCGATGCCGATGGCAACTACATATATGGCAGGTTATGTTTCCTAACCGACTTGGACTAGGTTACATGGTACCCCGCGTGGGCCTTCTGTGGGCTTCCACGTCCTTGGCGCGGCCCAGGTAGCCTTAACGTGGGCTACCCGAAAGGCAGCCCCACGTCAGTAGCCCCCGAGTGCTTGGTCGAAGCGCAGAGTCGAGCAAAGGACTTCTTCCTCCTGGACGTGCCATTGGATTGCTTGATCTTGAGCTCGAACTCGATTTCTTCAGTCGAACCGACCGCTCCCGATGGGAGTAACCTTTGCAGTCGAATTACTCAGCCTTCGTCTTCTTGTGAAGCTTGCTTCTATTCGGCCTGTTGGCTTACTTGTGGATGGATTCGGCTGCTCGAGCTTACTCGGTTTTTCTTTGTCACCCGAATGATTTCTTCGGGTTCTCGGATCATCAGTCGATCCTACTTTATTGGTTTCAGCTCAGTAGCTTACTACTCGAATCACTATGTCGAGCTGTTTCAGTTGCTTTTGGAGCTGTTGGCTTGATGACGTCACTGGTTACGATCCATTGCACGCCTCTGCGCCCGATGGGACGTGACGTGGCGGGCCTCGCTGTCAGAGCTGACCGCGGTCAGCAGTTGTCACGTCTCCGAACTGGGCGCGAAATTTGCGCGGCATGACGACGACGCATCGGTTTTCATGCGTAGTGGACGAAGTGGGCGGCGACGGTTGGTTTCTTCGTGCGACACGTGTACGGCCGGATGTGTCTTCTCGGGAGCCCTTGTTCTGTGGACGGTTGAGATGAAACTTTTCGAGGCATAAGTACTGCGTTTTGATGCGAGGGAATTCGTCTTCTCCAATCGTTCTGGCATCCCTTTCCTCTGCGCTCTACCATTTTCGCCGCCATCCAGAGCTCCTCGCTTTTCTGTCCGTGCACCTTGCGCTGCCTTACGGCGCCATGGGCAAGCCGAAGAGCGCCGTTGGCTCCTCCGCCGCCGCCGACGATGCCGGGCTGATGAAGAAGCCCGACGGCAACTGGCAGAGATCGTCAGTGAAGAAGGCCGAGGTGGAACTCCTCCGCGCGCAGGGTCTTCTTCCACCTGCTGACCAAGTCCAGGTACGCGCTCCTGGCAAAGAGGTTTTCCCCACTCCGCGCGATGGGGAACGTGTTTGCTTCCTGGATTTCCTTCCGCGGGGCTTTGGGTTCCCCATGCACGATTTTGTGCACGGTCTCCTGTATGCCTATGGGGTTCAGATCCATGATCTGACCCCCAACGGCGTCTTGAGCATCGTGGGCTTCATCGTGCTCTGCGAGTGCTTTCTGGGTGTCGCGCCCCACTGGGCATTGTGGAAGTCGCTCTTCCTCGTTCGCAAGAACGCTGGGAGGAGCGGGTTGCCCTTCCCCGTGGGCGGCTTCGGAATCCAAGTGCGCGGTGACACCGCGTACTTCCAGATGAAGAAGTGCGACTCCGTCCAAGGATGGCACAAGAGATGGTTCTACGTCCAGTCGAACCAGGACGGCCTGGGTGCATTCGACAGCGGACGTGGACTGCGAAAGACCGGCGCCTGGACGCACCCGCTGACTGCTGTGGAGAAGGAGGCTGTGCGGCCCCTGCTGGGCCTGCTGCGCGATCTGACCAAGACCCTTGGGCGCGAGGCGGGTGGCGTCTTCCTGATGGCCACCTTCTTCCGTCTTCGGTTGCAGCCGCTCAGCGCTCGGCCTCACCCGATGTGGGCCGCCGAGGGCGTCAGCACCGAGCCGCTTGACGATGAGGAGGTGGAAACCAAATTAAGGTCCATCACCAACCTCCGAGTTGCGGACACGTGCAACGTCAAGTGCCCGGTTGCTGCTTACGGTGCATCGAACCCCGTTCCTGAGGTGAGTCTTGGCTTGTTTTCCTTTTGTCTTGACTCGACTTGCGTCTACCTTCTTCTTGATTCGACTTGTGTCTACTTGCTTCAGTGTCGGTCTTTGTTGATCAGCCTTCCTCCTCTTCCCGAGAACGGACCCGACGGCGAGTCGAAGTTTGTCGAGGAGGAGGACGACGACGGAGAGATTCCTTCTGCACATTCTCCCCACGAAGAGGTGGAGGATGAAGATGAAGAGGAGGAACCCGTACGAAAGAAGCGGAAGCTCCCGAGCCGTGGCGACTCTGCTACTGTGTCGTCACCTGCTAAGGATGCCGACGTTACTCTGAAGGAGGCCGTCACGACGTCGTCGGGCGCGCGGTCCTCGGGTGGCTGGAATGAGCCCCTGAATGTTCCTCCAGTCAGCTCCGCGGCTCCTCGTTCGTTTGCGCGGATGGCGTCGCCCTCCCTGGGGAGTTACGACGACCTTGGAACCCCCCAGGTGAGCTTCTTGATGATTTGTTTCCTTCGAGTTGTGTTTTGTAGCTGCAATGTTTGAGTTGACAAGTGTGCTCGTTTTCGCTGCAGCCATCGTTCTGGCGATGTTAGCTCCCCCCTTCGGGACGTGGAGCATACATCCGCCCCTTCGACTGAGTTGGGGACTCAGGCGGTGGTGGAGAAGGTGCGTGCGCAGCCTGCTGGCGTTGCATCGTCGATCCGTGATCCTCCTTCGGCTTCAGAGGACCCTGACCTCCTGGACCACGTAAGTCCTTTACGCTTGTACTTGTATTCTTGAGTTTTCATCGGGTGCGCGATCAGCGCTCCCGATGGGAGTAGCCCCCGAAGGTGTGGGTGACTAGTATACTCGACCGCAACTTTATTAACATCTTGCTTTTGTTTCAGCCGTACTACCGTCAGCAGCTTGACGCAGCCGCGACTTATGTTCGCCTGGAGAAGGAGAGGGACCAGCTGCGTGCTTCTCTGGACCAGGCTACTGGGCGGGTTGCTGAGCTTTACAAGGCCCTGCATGAGTCTCGGGAGCGGGAGCTGGCGCGGGTCGCCCAGGAGAAGACTCAAGTCGGTCGTCTCCTCTCACTCGCCGGTGTTCTTGGGGGTAAGTTTCGGCTTAATGCCTACTTTGTCTTGATCTTTTTCTTTGTCTGACCTTGAATCCTTTGCGCAGAGATTTGTTGTGGAGCTCCTCCGGAAGACGCGTCGAGTGACGCGGTTGACTTGGCGACTGCTGTCGGCTTCCTCGACCGGGTCTGCGCCTATGCATCCGACGCGCTGAAGAAGTCCACAGCCGCATTGAAGAAATCGACTGGAGCCCTCACTGTGGTGCACCGGAGTATCTTCCCGGGCGACCAGCCGCCGGCAGCCGTGGACGCCCTTGCTGCGCCGTTTGAGGACGCGACCACCATCGCCGACTTCACGCGGTCGCAGACGGTACGCGGCTCCGAGCTCACCTTCCAGCTCCTCTTAGGGCATCAGGTTCCGGGTGACTTTGAGAAGGTCGTCAGCGGCTTTCCCCGAAAACCCGATGGCCGAACCGCGTCGCTGGGTGGCGTGAAGGAGCGTGCTTCACAGCTGGTCGTGCAGCTTGTGGCACTCTTCGAGAGGGCCCTTGCTAAGGCAACTGAGGTGGCTGCCACTCGGAAGAGTCGCTCCCGGTCGCAGTCTGCAGCCTTAGAGTAGGCATAGCTTTAGGAATTCGGCAGTCGCCGTGGTCTGTACTTTTGAACTTCTGGCCCTGTAATGAATATTGTCCTGCCAGGTCTTTTGGCTTTCAACAGTGCTTTTGCTAAAACTGAATTTCTTTCTGCCGGGTTTAACTTTGCTTCACAGTCGTATGATTGTATTGACTCTGCATATTCATGGCAGCCTGTCGTGCGCGGTGGTGCTTCTTCTTCTCCTACGACTGAGCCGAGTGGCGAGGCTTCTTCTTCGGGTGCTCGCCGTCGTCGGACGGCGCCGGCTCCTCCACGTAGTACAAATGATCAGCGGATAATCACGTACCTGAAGAACAAAGTGGTTGAGCTTGAGGCGACCCTGAAGAACACTGAGCTGCTGCTGCACCGCTCCCGGTCGCATCCTACTGCAGAGTTCTCACGACGTGAGGATTTTTTGCTTGGGGAGATCAATCTGATCAGTCGGCAGCTGCAAGGTTGGTATCCTCTTGGCGGCTGCTTTCTTTGCTGAAGCTTGCTTGTTCTGACTTGCAGTTGACGCGTGCAGATGTGAACCCGGACTGGGAGGCTGAGCGGGCTCGTGTTGAAGAGCGAGTTACCCGAGAGGCGTCCGGCGACTCCTATGAAGCTCGTCAGTTCTGGGTGAACAAGTCGAGAGGGCGCGCCCTTGCCACCATGCTTGATCGTACATGGCGTGCGGCTTTTCTTCTGGAGAATTGCCGGAAGACACTCTGGCATATCAATCGTGTGTACTTCCCGCATAACGCGCAGCCGAATGGGCTGTCCGCCTTGCTGGAGAGGTTCCGCGATGGTGAGGGGCTGAAGGAGGTTGTCAACACCCAACTTGTGGCTGGGGCGAATGAAGCATTGGCATACGTCCGGATGCATCGCCCGCATCTTCCGCTCGACAAGGTGCTTGATGGCCTGCCTGGTGATGACGACTTCGACGAGACTTTAGCGGCTGCGCGCCAAATTATCAGGCAGGTTCAGGATCTGAGTGAGCGCCTTGTAGGTCCCCTCGATGCGCCGAAGGCCGAGCCTGCAGATTAGAGTAGCTGTCGTCTGATGCACAGGGTTAGCTAGAGAGGGCAAATGTGCCTGTGCAAGTCGCTATGTACTAGATTGAAAATACTTGTGAGTAATGAGAATTGATCTGCTTGCTCGGAAGTGTAAATGTTTGTTTTGATTTGCGACCTGTTTGGCGCAGTCGCCTAGTATGTTAGGCAATGGCCTAGGTTTTTCCAAGTGTGACTTGTATGTCGCAGTCTCTGACTTTAACAGGTGGCGACTTAGGATTTTTGTAACTTGACCTGTATGGCGCAGCCCCCGAGTTGTTCGAGTGGTGGCCTAGGATTTTTGCTAAGGCCTGTATGGCGTAGCCCCCGAGTAAGTCGAGTGGCAGCCTAGGGTTACAAGTGTTACCTATTTGGCGCAGCCCCCGAGTGTGTCGGGTGGCGACCTAGGATTTTGAAGTTGACCTGTACAGCGCAACCCCCGAGTTAGTTCGAGTGGCGGCTGAGGATTTTCTGAGAAGGCCTGTACGGCGTAGCCCCCGAGTAGGTCGAGTGGTAGCCTAGGGTTACAAGTGTTACCTGTTTGGCGCAGCCCCCGAGTATGTTGGGTGGTGACCTAGGATTTTGAACTTGACCTGTATGGCGCAGCCCCCGAGTGGATCAGGTGGCGGCCTAGGATTTTTTTTTGATTTATGCTTGTATGGCGCAGCCCCCGAGTAGTTCGGGTGGCGGCCTAAGCTTTTCTTTCAACTTGTGTGGCGCAGCCCCCGAGTGGTTCGAGTGGCGGCCTAGGATTTTAGCTTCCTCGGTGTGAAATGTAAAGGGGACAGTTTTTCTTCAAATCACTTTATTGATTCTTGCGAACAGGCCGCCTCATTAAAACCCTTCCAGTCCCCTTAGGTACCCTGGTGAGGGAAAGAGTCCGTCTGAAACCTGCCGCGCTGATTTTTCTTGTATAATGATTGGGTTGAACTAGGCGTAGAACCGACGGAGTTGTGCCACGTTCCACGCGTTGCTGCAGTATGCTCCCGTCTTCGAGTCTTTCAGGCGGTAAGCTCAGTTGCCGATTGCTTCTGTCACGATGTACGGGCCCTCCCATGGGGAAGCGAGCTTGTGCACCTTCTTCTGCTTGAGTCGGAGGACCAGGTCGCCTGCAACGAACGCTCTTGGTCGCAGCCTCCGAGTGTGATAGTTACGCAGGTCTTGTTGATACACGGCTGATCGTGCCAGGGCGATGTCGTGTGCTTCATCCAGGGTGTCCATGCTGTCTTCGAGTGCCTCCTCTGCATCCGACTCGTCGTAGGCGACTACTCTCGGTGCGTCGAATTTGATGTCGTAGGGGAGAACCGCTTCTGCACCATACACCATAAAGAATGGAGTGTATTGGGTGGATCTGTTTGGCGTTGTTCGTAGACTCCAAAGGACCGATGGTAGTTCTTCCACCCATGCGCCTGCTGCGCGTTTTAGTGGCACGCGCAGTCGCTTCTTGATGCCGTTGCAGACGAGGCCATTGGCTTTCTCCACTTGCCCATTGGATTGCGGGTGCGAGACGGACGCGTAGCTGAGCTTGATCCCCTGCTCTGAGAAGAAGTCCTTGAATTCTTCGGCTGTGAAGTTCGAGTCGTTGTCGGTGATGATCCCATTCGGTACTCCAAATCTGAAGATGATTGACCTGATGAAGTTGACTGCTGTGGATGCAGTCGAACTTGTGATGGGCACGACTTCGATCCACTTTGTGAACTTGTCGACTGCAACCAGGAGGTGAGTGTGACCTCCAGGTGAGGATTTCTTCAGCGGGCCCACCATATCCAGACCCCATTGGGCGAAGGGCCAGACTAATGGTATTGTCTTAAGTTCTGATGCTGGCGCGTGTGGCCTGTTGGCAAACTCCTAGCACCCTGTGCATTTCCTTACTAGCTCCTCGGCGTCCTGCATGGCTGTCAGCCAGTAGAACCCGGCTCGTAGTGCTTTGGCTACCAATGCTCGACTGCTGGCGTGATGCCCGCAGATACCCGCGTGGATGTCGAGTAAGATGGCTTGGCCGTCGACTGGATCTACACACCTTTGTAGGATTCCTGAGATGCTTCTTTTGTAGAGTTCTCCGTTGATGACGGTGAAACTTTTGGAGCGCCTGATGATGCGCTTTGCTTCGACTGGGTCAGCTGGCAGCTTCTGATGCAGTATGTATGCCAGGTACGGTCCTGTCCATGTAGCTTCGACTAGCATGACCTCCATGGGGACCTTGTCCTGGCTTGGCGGGTTAGCGTCGCCTTTTGTTGTTGCAGTGCTTGCTGTGTTCTGAGCCTTGATGGATCTCTGCGTGATGCGCTCGAGGAAGACGGCGGGTGGGACTGGCACCCTGTCTGAGCCCATGTTAGCGAGGACGTCGACTTCCTCGTTGCTCTCACGGCCGATGTGCCGCAACTCGCAGCCGTCGAAGTTGCCTTCCAACTGATTGTAGAGGTCTCTGTAGGCGATCATGTTGTCGGCGATGGCGTCGCAGGACTTCATGGTTTGCTGTACCACCAGGTAGGAGTCGCCGTATATCATGAGGTGTGTGGCGCCGCAGTTCTTGGCCATCCGCATGCCGTGGATCAGGGCCTCGTACTCGGCTTCGTTGTTGGACGACGTCGGAAAGTCCATCTGCAGGACGTACTTGAGCTTGTCGCCTTTGGGGGAGATGAGCACGACTCCTGCCCCGGCTGACATGAATTTCTTGGAGCCATCAAAATACATTGTCCATGTGTTGGACAAGTCGGGGACATTTGGTAGCTGGGCTTCTATCCACTCAGTGGTGAATTCTGGGAGGACTTGGGCCTTGATGGACTTTGGGTGAGCATACTTCAGCCCCCATGGTCCTAGCTCGACAACCCACTTGGCGACTCTTCCTGTCGCGCGTTGGTTTGTGAGAATGTCTGCTAGTCCAGAGGAGCTTACCACCGTGATAGGGTGCTCGGAGAAGTAGTGGACGACCTTCCTGGAGGTCATGAAGACTCCGTATGCTAGCTTCTGGTAATGCGGGTAGTTCTGCTTGGACAGGGTGAGGACTTCGCTGAGGTAGTAGACGGGCCTCTGCACCGGGTGACTGTGCCCTTCTTCTTCCCGTTCGACTACGAGTACCGTGCTCACCACCCTGTTTGTTGCTGAGACATATAAGTATAGCGGCTCGTTTTTCCAGTGGTGCCACGAGGACTGGAGAGGTTGTCAGGGTTTTCTTGAGATGGTCGAATGCGTCCTGCGCCTCCTGTGTCCACTCGAACTTGTCCGTCTTCTTCATCAGTTGGTAGAAAGGTAAGGCTTTCTCTCCCAACTTACTAATGAACCGGCTGAGAGCTGCGACTCGGCCGGCTAATCGCTGCACCTCGCGGAGTTTTGTTGGTGCTGGCATTGTAAGAATGTTCTGCACCTTCTCGGGGTTCGCTTCGATTCCTCTTGCAGATACAAGGTATCCTAGTAGCTCTCCGGCTGGCACGCCGAACACGCACTTCTCTGGGTTGAGCTTGATCTGGTATACATCGAGTGCGGCGAAGACCTTGCGGAGGTCGTCGACTAGGGTATCCTCCTTTCGGGTTGTGACGACGATGTCATCGACGTAGACTTGGACGATCTGCCCGATTAGCCCCTTGAGGCACGCTTGCATTGTCCGCTGGTACGTAGCATATGCGTTCTTTAACCCGAACGTCATCGTCTGGTAGCAAAAGACGCCGTCGGGTGTGATGAAGGCCGTTTTCTCTTCGTCCTCGACTTTCAGCCTGATCTGCTGGTAACCTGAGTAGGCATCCAGGCCAACGCGCCGCCTCCACTTGACGCTGCTTCCCGCGCCGACGAGCACCAAGCGAAGGGAGAGAAAGACCCCGCCGCCGCCGACGCCACCCGGTCTATTCCCGGCGGCGCCCTCCGGCGGCGGCGAGGCGGAGGCAGGAGGAGGAAGGGCGGGCTCGGGGTGGCTAGGGTTGTCGCCCTGCCGCTCGCGGGAGCGGACAAGACGAGGACCTTTTCATCTGTCCTTCATGATTTGGATATCCATGGATCTAATATTATTTTTGTTATTTGATTCCCATGAGATTCTAATGTTTAGCTCCTCTTTATAGTGTGGGTTCTTATGTCTTATTCATAATAAGAATATGCATAAATCAAACTAGACGGTCTTATTTTCCCTTTTTTCGCGGCCCTCCATCCATTGATACATCATTTTCTTGTGTAACTCGGCCCCCATCTCCCTTTTGAAGATACTATCGAGGAAACACCATCTTATACAACCATCCTAAAGCACGAAAGACTTTACCTCCTCTACACGGATAGCTTATTCCACCTGATTTAGTTAAGTTGCCTACACCTCCTTTCACCAGCTCGCGCTTTTGAAGGTCAACCAGATGTCAGCCTACTTGATTGCGCAACTTATTTTTGGGGTGTCATTGATGCCAAAAGGGGAGAGTCATAGATTATAATCTTCATTAATTTTCAGCGCGATCCTTGTATTGTTGGTAAACTCTAAGCCTCATATGGTTTGCTACTTTATGCCTAGACATGATATAGTTTTATATCTTATGCATGTTTATCCTTGTTAGTGTAACATCCCAAATTAATATTATGAATTATTATATAAAAAATGTGGGCCAACAAAAACTTTTTATAAATTAATATGTGTTGATGTCTTATTTATTGCTTGTGATAGGTATTTCTTGTGAATGTGTTGTTTGTTAGCTCTAATTAAAAACTTGAAGAAAAGAAAAAATAAACACAACAAAACATAAAACAATAAAAACAATGTGACAAATGTCACCCTATTTCTCAAAGTAGGAAAATATTTTCTTTCCAAACCAAATTCAGTGGAGTGGCAATGTGAACACTCCCGTTTTATTCCCACCATTTCCCCCTCTCCAAATATTAAATTCAAAAACCTAAATTCAAATTCTTTCTTTATCCAATTCAAATCACCAAGTGTGCTATTTTGCACTTGCCCAATAAATAATTAAAGTGCACAACAAATCTTTGCAAACAAGTGTGAAACAAATTATAAAAATAAAAATAAAAAATTAGGAAAATATTTTGGTTCAGGCATTTCGCCGAACACCTGGTGGGCGTCGCCGGGGGACAGCCCGCCGTGCGCACGTCGCCGTGGTCGGCGCGGAGGAGGAAGGACGTGTCGACGCCGTGGTGACCCCGCGCCGTGCCCCCCCTCTCCCTCGCTCTTTTGCCCCCTTGGACGCGGACACCGACGCCGAACGAAGCCCCTGCCTCTCTCCCCCTTTGCACGCGCCCGTGCCCACCGTCGCCATGTCGCGCCCGGCCGTAGAAGTGGCAACGCCACGACGTCCCAGCGCCAGACCCCCCCCTCTCCCTCACCTTGCTGCCCCCTCTCCCGCCGCACCGCAGCCCGCAGGAGCCCGCCCCCCCCGGAGAGTCGCCGTGACCAGTGCGCGCCGCGCACCGCCCACGCCCTCCTGAGGCCGTCCCCCACTCGAGCACGCACCGCTCACCTACACGTCGCCAACCGTGCCCCTCTCCCTCCCGACTCCGTAGCCGCACTTCCACCGCCCCTACGGCGAGCCTGGCCGTCCTCTGGACCACCCCAGCGCCGTGTCCACCATGGACTGGAGCTCGGGTATAAATCCCCGCCCGAGCCTCCCGTTCCCTCCACACCTCCCCACTGCCTCTCCCCCTCACACCACCCCCTCTCGTGCACTGCCAGGAGGGCGGAGCTGTAGCCGCAAAGCCCCGGCCGCCCGTGGGTCTCCTCGAGCTCGCCGTGCCCAAGGTAGACGACGACCACGGCCAGGCCGTGCTGGCCTCTCTTTCTCTCCTCTCTGGCCCGTACCCCCTTCCCCATTACTGTCTCGCTCACCCGGCCCCTTTTCCCCTCTGGATCGTGCCCAGGAACGACGTAGAAGACTCGCCGGAGTTGGAGCACGGCCGCGGAGGAGGAGCTGCTCGCCGCCTTCAATTGGAGCCGCCCCAGCACGCGCCGTTCGTCCAGCAAGCTTCCCCGAGTCGCCGTCGTGGATCTGCATCACCCGCACAGCCTCCCGAGCCCCTAGGTGAGCAGACCGTGAACCTCGCCGTCGCTGGAGTAGGCGCGCCGCCGGTTTTAGGTCGTCGACGTCGCGATTGAACGTGGGCTGTTGGATCCTAGATCCACGGCAGCGTACCCCTTCGCGCCCTAAGTCGCTGACCGGTGGGCCCCACTGTCAGTGTTTTAAACATTTCCCAGCGCGCACACTGTGTTGGTTGAGTCACTGACGAGTGGACCCCACCCGTCAGGATTCTCAACATTATCCACTCAGAGTTTAAATTCGAATTTTAGATTTAATTAGGAATCAGTACTGGATCAAACTTTGAAATTCCATAACTTGAGAATTATAACTCCAAATAAATCAAATCAAAATGTTCTGGAAAGCTTATTAAATTGTCTATCCAACCCAAGTGGTTTCACCTCATTTGGATAAATAATAAAAATATAGTATTAAAAATGTCCAATAGGGTTTAAAATCTAAACTTGTTTGTTTCTGATACTCTGTTAGTCCAAATGGGTTAAGACCAATTTTATTGAATAAGATTTAGTCATGGCTAGTAACCCCTAAGAGGATTTAATTTTTAGATCAACATAACTTAATTAGTAGCTAAAACTTGATTATTAAGCTTCTGCATTCAAACCATTGTGTAGGGAGTTTGGTAACTCCAATTGACCCAAATCCAATTGTGTTGTCTTCTACACATCTATAGCTTTCTGTAGAAAGTTAGTTTGTATTTTTTGTGACCAACAGAACTAGAGATATGTAATTAAACATGTTCAACCAGTTTCTGTCATAATCAAGACATAATTAAATAATGGTTAACCCCATTAAATAAAAACCAAATGGTGTTGTTGCTGTATGAAGTGGCAATTTAGAGCACTTAAGATTGAATTGTTGTGATGTTGATTGAGTAGGTTAGTAATTATTGGTATTTGTTTGATTATGAATTAGACGAGAACGTTGTCGGGTTTATCGAGAAAGAGGAGTTCATGGAACCCGAAGACCAAGACCAGGAACACTTTGCCGAGCAAGGCAAGCTACTCTCTGAGCTTGCACCCTAATACATGCATTCATTCTTATAACTACTTTTAAACAAATATTTTCTAAAAAGCCCTTTTCAAAAAGTAAATGGTAATTATTTTGCCACCTTATGTAGAAATATAAGATAAATTATAGGATGAAAAAATAAAGATTGTTTTATTCAAAACCCCTTTGAAAACCTGTGTGGCTATGAAACACCGAGATATCGGTGTTGAAGCGGAGAAAAGGAGAATGGTGGTTTTGATAAAATGCACATTGTGTCTTTGTACTTACGTCACAATCAGCCAATACCCTGTGCGACCACATTTACCCATATATGGGAAAGGGCTTGGTCATATAGTTTGCTCTTATTAGTATGGGATACCTCATCGACGGAGACAACTTCGTTATGCATGAAGGGATGGTCTGAGGACCTACCTTGACCTGGGTCCTCGCTCAAACTCTATGAAAAGATAAGGAGGATGATAGAAGGATGTCCCCTATACACCGCCAGACAAAACTATGAGTCCTCACACTTAGTTCCCGACGGGCTGGGTTAAGTGTCGATGGAAAGTATCATATGGGCAGATTCCTATACTAGCATGAGCAAATGACATAATAGGATCGGCACCTCAACTTCGCATACACCTTGTATGGCGAGACGTGGCTGACACGATGAGTTACCGGATGGATGTGGGAAAAGCGTGCTACCTCTGCAGAGTGTAAAACTATTCGAATAGCCGAGTCCTCGGATATGGGCAGTTGAGAGACCCTACTTTGACCTCGTGCAAGTTTTGAAAGATTTGAATTTTTAAAAAGAAAAGGAACTGGAGGATGTTCCATACACCTATACCAACAAATCGGTATGAGGTTGTTGGAGACCAGGAACCCTGGCGGGTTATGGCCAAGAAAAAGGAGGAGTTTTGGTGAAACTAATAGAATGGGACATTATATTAATGATAGTTATAAAATTCTTCTTACCTTTTTCAACAAAGATACAGAGATGTTTTAAATAAATAAAAGTGTGAAACTAAAAATGAGATTAGTGCATACTCACGTTGGAGTAGTTTGCGAGTACAATCAATTGTACTCATACTAGTTTCGTCCCTAGCTATTGTCGTAGCCAGACATGGAGGAGGACTACGCCAAGGAGGAGTATGGCGACTTCTACGCGAACTAGGGATCTTCTTAAGTCGACTGCCTGTCGGGTCGTTGTTGGGCTATGATGTCTACTACGCCCTAACTTCCGCTGATTATTTTGGTTTGTCCCATGAAGGCACCTATGTAAGACTTGGTCTAAATGACCGTTTATGTAAGACTGTAATTCGGTATTGTAATGGATGTAAACTTTGGTATTCAGTTCGTATTATTTGCAACGACAGACTGATCACGGGATCGTTGTGTTAAGCATAATCGAAAAATGCTTATCTCTAATCCTCTCACTTATGCAAAATTCTACTCTCACTAAATATTACGTTTTCCCTTATATCCTTAAAAATTTGGCGCACTCGTCATTCTATTAAACTTAAAATTTTGCTCACTTGTTTCCTCACTACATTTAATTTTTTAATACACTTGTCATCCCACTAACTTAAAAATTTGATAAAAAAATTTGTAGATGGCGATCCATTTCACCGAGTTGGTTCAGCTTGAGAAGGACGGCAAGTTGATGTTTGAGAAGGACCTGTTCGAGTTGACCAAGCTGTTAGGTCGCCCCACTCCTGAGTTTAAGGGAGCCCAGGTGGACACTCTCGGCAACGGAAACTTGTCTTGGTTGGTCGAGGCGTCTGTTCGCGGGAACATCAAGTCCCCCAGATCCAGGACACTCATCTTTACCACCATGGACGTCCACTGGGACGACGGATTGTGTCGTTCCATGCAGCGGATGCTATCCCGGCTTTGTGAGGAGCACAAGGTGGAGTTGGTGGACTCTCGTTTCCAGTTCTACGGGAGGCGCACCGTCGATGGACGCCCTATTCGGGCCCCTCTGCACCCGACGTTCGGAGAGTATATCTTGGACATGGATATTATGCTCTTTCGCACCCAGGAAGATCTGAGGTGCGCTAGACTTCAGTCTCACTTTGAGCGCCTCTCGCTCAAGGAGAGTCGCGAGAGTGAGGCACAGCTGAAGGAGGAGAAGTTCGCTCTTCTCAAGAAGAGGACCCAGATGAGGAAGACCATAGCAAAGCTCTGCAAGAAGGTGGCAGAGCAGGACGAGATGATCGAGGATCTGGAGCTCCGTACCGACGAGATGGAGGAGGAGGGCGAGGATCTCCGCAAGGAGAACAACGCTTTCCTCAGCGACGATGATGACTATCTGGAGGAGATGGACTATGAGCAGGAGGATGACGAGGAGGAGGACCCGGAGGATCCACCCTACCAGTCCGACGCTGACGCAGCAGAGCCTGAGGTTCCACCTTAGTAGGCGAGTGACTTGAGTACTACCGCAGGATTAGGTTGACCCCCTATTGCTAGCCGAGTCGAAGTAGTGGTTCTTTTGGAAAAAACATGCACTATGTACATAGCTGAAGGGCAATGTTGTAAGCTTGATGTAGTGAACTCTTGATGTAATGATTGTGCTATATAAGTGTGTTAGTCCTGTTGATCTGTGTAAAATATTTCTCATGAATCCTTAATTAATCAATCACTACGCGAAACCAACCTTTTTCCTTTGGTCAAAGCCTTTTTGCCTTGCCCCTTATACCCGGTGTGCTTCAGGATGGTGGACACTCGTAGCTCCAACACGGATGGAGGACCACCACCCCCACCGGAACCAACACCGCCCAACTTCTTGCGCTTATCATGGAGGAACGCCAAGCTGCTCGGGCAGAGCGTCAAGCTCATATCGCTGCCCGGCAGCAGATCGCTGCCGCTCACAACAACAACAACAACAACAACAACAACAATAATAATGGCAATGGCAATGGTGAAGGAAATCAGCGGTCCACTTTGAGCGACTTTCAGAAAACCAACCCACCCACCTATTCCAAGGGACTTCACCCACTAGAGGCCGATGATTGGCTTCGCACCATTAACAACAACCTGGAAGTTGCAGCCGTGGGAGAACCTGAGAAAGTGTTGTATGCGACCTACTATCTTGCAGGACCTGCACGGTCTTGGTGGGAAGCTACCAAGACTCTCCAGCAAGGTGGTTATGTTATCAACTGGGTTGAGTTCCAGGAGAAGTTCCGTAAGAAGCACATCCCCGGTGGGCTCATTGAGAGGAAGAAGGATGAATTCCGCAAGTTGCGGTAAGGAAGTAGATATGTGGTCGGATAACTGGATGAGTTCACTGACTTGTCTCAGTATGCTCCGGATGACACCGACACCGAGAGGAAGAAGATGGAGCGTTTCATGAATGGACTTCATGATGAGTTGTAGTGTGCTTTGGTTATCCACGACTTTGTTGATTTGGAGTCACTTGTGGACAAAGCCATCCAGCTGGAGACCAAGCGCAAGTCTATGTTTGAAGGTCGTAAGAGGAGAATGATTGCCCAGGAAGGTTCGAGCAGCCAGAAGCCTCGCACCTACCCACAAAACCCGAAGCCAGCCTATCGACCACCACAAACCCCACGCCCCAATTACCCTAATCGCCCAAACAACCCAAACAACTTCAACCGTCCCAATGACAACACCCGTCCCGGGGGGAACTCTAACAACTTCAACCGAAATGCCAATGTTGTTTGCTTTAATTGCGGCACTAAGGGTCACTACTCCAAAGAATGCCCCAATCCTAAGAAGAATGGTCCACACCCCGATGCACAAGCGCCGAACAATGGCCAAGGCCGAAATGGAAATGGCAAGAACCCCGCACCCCGCGGAAATGTTGCTGTTTCCAAGGGACGTCTGCACCACATCAATGCTGAAGAGGCCATGGATGCGCCATATGTTGTGCTGGGTACGTTCCTTGTCAACTCAGTACCCGCAACTGTTCTGTTTGATTCTGGTGCTACCCATTCTTTTGTTACCTAAGAATTTGTTGCTAAGGGAGGTTTAGTCGAGAACCTCTTACCCAAACCTATGGTCATGCAAATCCCAGAATCCACCATAGATACCAAGTCGTTTTGCCCAGACGTTTCCCTTGAGATCAAAGGGGAAAAGTTCCTAGTCGACTTAATCATTCTAGTAACCCAAGGTATAGATGTTATACTGGGTATGAATTGGCTAGCCAAGTACCGTGGTCGAATCGACTGCGCCAGAAGAGCGGTATCCCTCACCACCGACAAAGAAGTAGAAGTGGAGTATGTGTCAGAAACCAGTCGACCCCAACCAGGATGCCATGAGAGCATAGCTCGATCCACCCTAGATGAGATCCGTGTTGTTCACTTGTTCCGAGATGTTTTCCCTGAAGAATTGCCTCGTATGCCGCCAGACCGGGATACTGAGTTCATCATTGAACTTATCCCAGGAACAACTCCTATATCCCAAAGGCCTTATCGGATGAATCCGGAAGAGTTGGTGGAGTTGAAGAAGCAGTTAGAAGATATGCTCAGCAAAGGACTTATTCGCCCAAGCGCTTCACCTTGGGGATCACCCATTATTTTCGTGGATAAGAGAGACGGTACCACACGCCTGTGTGTGGATTATCGTAAGTTAAATGAAGTGACCATTAAAAACAAGTACCCTCTCCCAAAGATCGAGGATCTGTTCGATCAAATGAACGGAGCCCGAGTCTTTTCCAAGATCGATCTTCGGTCAGGATATCATCAGTTAAAAATCCGAGAGACAGACATTCCCAAGACTGCCACCCGCTACGGTTTATTTGAATACACCGTAATGTCCTTCGGTCTGACCAATGCCCCAGCCTATTTTATGAATCTCATGAACAAGATCTTCACGGAGTATCTTGACAAGTTCGTGGTAGTTTTCCTCGATGACATCCTTATTTACTCCAAAACCGAAGAAGAGCATGCTGAACACCTGCTTTTAGTTTTAGCAACCCTCCGAGAGCATCAGTTGTATGCCAAGCTTAGCAAGTGTGAGTTTTGCCTCAGTGAAGTGGCATTTCTCGGACATGTTGTGTCTGCGGGAGGAGTTTCTGTTGACCCAGAGAAGATCCAAGCCATTGTGAACTGGGAAGCCCCAACTAGTGTGACGGAAATCCGAAGCTTTCTCAGACTAGGGGGTTACTACCGCAAGTTCGTTGAGGGATTCTCCACTATAGCCAAACCCCTTACCCAACTGCTGAAAAAGGACAAGAAGTTTGAATGGACTCAGAAGTGTGAAGAGAGTTTACAGGAATTGAAGAAGACACTGACCTCAACCCCCGTCCTGATTATGCCAGACGTCACCAAGAGTTTCGACGTGTATTGCGATGCATCAGGCCTCGTACTTGGTTGCATTCTGATGCAAGAAGGCAAAGTGGTGTCGTATCTGTCTCGGCAGTTGCGACCACATGAAGAGAACTACCCAACCCATGACCTGGAGTTAGCCGCTGTTGTTCTTGCTCTGAAGACGTGGCGTTCCTATCTCGCGGGACATCGTTGCGAGATCTATACGGATCATAAGAGCTTGAAGTATATCTTCACCCAGAAGGAGTTAAATCTGCGACAGAGAAGGTGGATAGAATTAATCAAGGATTATGATATCGGTATCCATTATCACCCCGGAAAGGCTAATGTAGTTGCCGATGCCCTTAGTCGCAAACCCTGCATCCTGAATGCCTTGATCCAAGTCGAACAGCCAGCCTTGTTCAAAGAGTTCCAAGATTTTGGACTAGAGCTTGTTAGCCGCGGTTATCTAGCCAATTTAGAGTTAGCCCCAACCCTGATAGATCAAATCAGGGAAGCCCATAAAGGTCATGAGAGCATAGAAGGAATTAAGAAGAAGATTCCTCTCGGTAAAGCGCCTGGTTTTACCGAAGATGCTGAAGGAGTGTTGAGATTCAATGGTCGTATCTGTGTCCCTAATGTCACGGAACTTAAGGAGTTAATGCTAAAGGAAGCCCACGAGACCCCCTATTCAATCCATCCCGGCGGAACCAAAATGTACCAAGACCTTCGTGAGAGATTTTGGTGGCACGGAATGAAGCGAGAGATTGGTGTTTTTGTAGCCAAGTGTGATATTTGTCAGCGAGTCAAGGCTGAACATCAGCGACCCGCTGGATTGCTTCAACCCTTGAAGATTCCCGAGTGGAAGTGGGATGAGATTGGAATGGACTTCATCACCGGACTTCCAAGGTCCAACCGAGGCCATGACTCAATTTGGGTCATCGTTGATAGACTAACCAAGGTTGCCCATTTTATTTCCGTCAACACCACCTATCGGGGAAATCAGTTAGCAGACCTGTATATTTCCAGAATAGTAAGCCTGCATGGTGTGCCTAAGAGGATTGTATCGGATAGAGGCACACAATTCACCTCAAGGTTCTGGAAAGCCCTACACGAAGCCCTCGGAACCAAGTTAGCATTTAGCACAACTTATCATCCCTAGACCGGAGGCCAAACTGAGAGAGTGAAACAGATATTAGAGGACATGCTTCGCGCGTGTGTTTTATCCTATGGATCCAAGTGGGAAGATTGTCTTCCATTTGCAGAATTCTCCTACAACAATAGTTACCAGCCTAGTCTGCAAATGGCCCCTTTTGAAGCCCTTTACGGCAGAAAGTGTCGTACGCCCCTGAATTGGTCCGACACCGGGGAAGGCAAACTGTTTGGACCAGATACCCTCCGTGAGGCTGAAGAGCAAGTCCAGCTTATCCGTGAGCGACTTAAAACCGCCCAATCCCGTCAGAAGAGTTACGCTGATCCCAAGCGCCGTGATAACTTCAGTATCGGAGATTATGTCTATCTCCGAGTGACACCCCTTAAAGGAATGCAACGTTTCCATGCCAAAGGAAAATTAGCGCCAAGTATATTGGACCCTTTAAGATCATTGCCCGTCGAGGAGAAGTGTCTTATCAACTGGAGTTGCCTCAAGAGTTAGCAGATTACCACGATGTCTTCCACATTTCCTTGCTCCAGAAATGTCTTGAAGTTCCTGACCAGCCTGATGTTTTCAAAAACATCGACCACCTTTCCATCGACCTGAATCAAGATCTGACTTACCGTGAGAGACTCATCAAGATTCTCGACGAAGATGTTCGTCTTACCCGAAGGCGCGCGATCAAGTTCTACAAAGTCCAGTGGACTAACCATTCGGAAGATGAAGCAACTTGGGAACGCGAAGACTATCTTAGAAGCGAATTCCCAAACCTCTTTAGTGCCCAAACCTAGCAAATCTCGGGACGAGATTTATTTTGTAACATCCCAAATTAATATTATGAATTATTATATCAAAAATGTGGGCCAACAAAAACTTTATATATATTAATATGTGTTGATGTCTTATTGATTGCTTGTGATAGGTATTTCTTGTGAATGTGTTGTTTGTTAGCTCTAATTAAAAACTTGAAGAAAAGAAAAAATAAACACAACAAAACCTAAAACAATAAAAACAATGTGACAAATGTCACCCTATTTCTCAAAGTAGGAAAATATTTTCTTTCCAAACCAAATTCAGTGGAGTGGCGATGTGAACACTCCCATTTTATTCCCACCATTTCTCCCTCTCCAAATATTAAATTCAAAAACCTAAATTCAAATTCAAATTCTTTCTTTATCCAATTCAAATCACCAAGTGTGCTATTTTGCACTTGCCCAATAAATAATTAAAGTGCACAACAAATCTTTGCAAACAAGTGTGAAACAAATTATAAAAATAAAAATCAAAAATAAGGAAAATATTTTGGTTCAGGCATTTCGCCGAACACCTGGTGGGCGTCGCCGGGGGACAGCCCACCGTGCGCACGTCGCAGTGGTCGGCGCGGAGGAGGGAGGACGTGTCGACGCCGTGGTGACCCCGCGCCGTGCCCCCCCTCTCTCCCTCGCTCTTTTTCCCCCTTGGACGCGGACACCGACGCCGAACGAAGCCCCTGCCTCTCTCCCCCTTTGCACGCGCCCGTGCCCGCCGTCGCCATGTCGCGCCCGGCCGCAGAAGTGGCAACGCCACGACTTCCCAGCGCCAGACCCCCCTCTCTCCCTCACCTTGCTGCCCCCTCTCCCGCCGCACCGCAGCCCGCAGGAGGCCGCCCCCGCCGGAGAGTCGCCGTGACCAGTGCGCGCCGCGCACCGCCCACGCCCTCCCGAGGCCGTCCCCCACTCGAGCACGCACCGCTCACCTACACGTCGCCAACCGTGCCCCTCTCCCTCCCGACTCCGTAGCCGCACCTCCACCGCCCCTACGGCGAGCCCGGCCGTCCTCTGGACCACCCCAGCGCCGTGTCCACCATGGACCAGAGCTCGGGTATAAATCCCCGCCCGCGCCTACCATTCCCTCCACACCTCCCCACT
The DNA here is from genome assembly GCA_026929855.1 of Poa annua. NCBI lineage: Eukaryota > Viridiplantae > Streptophyta > Magnoliopsida > Poales > Poaceae > Poa > Poa annua. Next base: position 50,880,818 of record CM049428.1, read on the forward strand.
GCCTCTCCCCCTCACACCACCCCCTCTCGTGCACCGCCAGGAGGGTGGAGCCGTAGCCGCAAAGCCCCGGCCGCCCGTGGGTCTCCTCGAGCTCGCCGTGCCCAAGGTAGACGACGACCACGGCCAGGCAGTTCTGGCCTCTCTTTCTCTCCTCTATGGCCCGTACCCCCTTCCCCATTACTGTCTCGCTCACCCGACCCCTTTTCCCCTCTGGATCGTGCCCAGGAACGACGTAGAAGACTCGCCGGAGTTGGAGCACGGCGGCGGAGGAGGAGCTGCTCGCCGCCGTCAATTGGAGCCGCCCCAGCACGCGCCGTTCGTCCAGCAAGCTTCCCCGAGTCGCCGCCGTCGATCTGCATCATCTGCACGGCCTCCCGAGCCCCTAGGTGAGCAGACCGCGAACCTCGCCGTCGCCGGAGTAGCCGCGCCGCCGGTTTTAGGTCATCGACGTCACGATTGAACGTGGGCCGTTGGATCCTAGATCCACGTCATCGTACCCCTTCGCGCCCTAAGTCGCTGACCGGTGGGCCCCGCTGTCAGTGTTTTAAACATTTCCCAGCGCGCGCACTGTGTTGGTTGAGTCACTGACGAGTGGAGCTCACCCGTCAGGATTCTCAACATTATCCACTCAGAGTTTAAATTCGAATTTTAGATTTAATTAGGAATCAGTACTGGATCAAACTTTGAAATTCCATAACTTGAGAATTATAACTCCAAATAAATCAAATCAAAATGTTCTGGAAAGCTTATGAAATTGTCTATCCAACCCAAGTGGTTTCACCTCATTTGGATAAATAATAAAAATATAGTATTAAAATGTCCAATAGGGTTTAAAATATAAACTTGTTTGTTTCTGATACTCTGTTAGTCCAAATGGGTTAAGACCAATTTTATTGAATCACATTTAGTCATGGCTAGTAACCCCTAAGAGGATTTAATTTTTAGATCAACAGAACTTAATTAGTAGCTAAAACTTGATTATTAAGCTTCTGGATTCAAACCATTGTGTAGGGAGTTTGGTAACTCCAATTGACCCAAATCCAATTGTGTTGTCTTCTAAACATCTATAGCTTTCTGTAGAAATTAATTTGAATTTTTATGACCAACAGAACTAGAGATATGTACTTAAACATGTTCAACCAGTTTCTGTCATAATCAAGACATAATTAAATAATGGTTAACCCCATTTAATTAAAACCAAATGGTGTTGTTGCTGTATAAAGTGTCTATTTAGAGCACTTAAGATTGAATTGTTGTGATGTTGATTGAGTAGGTTAGTAATTATTGGTATTTGTTTGATTGTGAATTTGATGAGAACGTTGTCGGGTTTATCGAGGAAGAGGAGTTCGTGGAACCCGAAGACCAAGACCAGGAACACTTTTCCGAGCAAGGCAAGCTAATCTCTGAGCTTGCACCCTAATACACGCATTCATTCTTAGAACAAGATTACTTTTAAACAAATATTTTCTAAAAAGCCCTTTTCAAAAAGTAAATGGTAATTATTTTGCCACCTTATGTAGAAATATAAGATAAATTATAGGATGGGAAAAATAAAGATTGTTTTATTCAAAACCCCTTTGAAAACCTGTGTGGCTATGAAACACCGAGATATCGGTGTTGAAGCGGAGAAAAGGAGAATGGTGGTTTTGATAAAACGCACATTGTGTCTTTGTACTTACGTCAATCAACCAATACCCTGTGCGACCACATTTACCCATATATGGGAAAGGGCTTGGTCATATAGTTTGCTCTTATTAGTATGGGATACCTCATCGACGGAGACAACTTCGTTATGCATGGAGGGATGGTCTGAGGACCTACCTTGACCTGGGTCCTCGCTCAAACTCTATGAAAAGATAAGGAGGAGGATAGAAGGATGTCCCCTATACACCGCCAGACAAAACTATGAGTCCTCACACTTAGTTCCCGACGGGCTGGGTTAAGTGTTGATGGAAAGTATCATATGGGCAGGTTCCTATACTAGCATGAGCAAAGGACAGACTAGGATCGGTACCTCAACTTCGCATACACCTTGTATGGCGAGACGTGGCTGACACGATGAGTTACCGGATGGATGTGGGAAAAGCGTGCTACCTCTGCAGAGTGTAAAACTATTCGAATAGCCGAGTCCTCGGATATGGACAGTTGAGAGACCCTACTTTGACCATGTGCAAGTTTTGAAAGATTTGAATTTTTAAAAAGAAAAGGAACTGGAGGATGTTCCATACACCTATACCAACGGATCGGTATGAGGTTGTTGGAGACCAGGAACCCTGGCGGGTTATGGCCACAAAAAAGGAGGAGTTTTGGTGAAAATAATAGAATGGGACATTATATTAATGATAGTTATAAAATTCTTCTTACCTTCTTCAACAAAGATACAAAGATGTTTTAAATAAATAAAAGTGTGAAACTAAAAATAAGATTAGTGCATACTCACGTTGGAGTAGTTTGCGAGTACAATCAATGTACTCATACTAGTTTCGTCCCTGGCTATTGTCGTAGCCAGACATGGAGGAGGACTACGCCAAGGAGGAGTATGGCGACTTCTACGCGAACTAGGGATCTTCTTAAGTCGACTGCCTGTCGGGTCGTTGTTGGGCTATGATGTCTACTACGCCCTAACTTCCGCTGATTATTTTGGTTTGGCCCATGAAGGCACCTATGTAAGACTTGGTCTCAATGACCGTTTATGTAAGACTTTAATTCGGTATTGTAATGGATGTAAACTTTGATATTCAGTTCGGATTATGTGCAACGACAGACTGATCACGGGATCGTTGTGTTAAGCATAATCGGGTATTTTGGAGAGCTAGTCCGGGGTCCCCACAGTTAGATCGTGACAAGGTCGTGCATTATTAATTTGTATTCATCTCTCACACAGTGCACTTATACGGATTCAAAGATACACAAGGATGCCCTCCCACATACCTAATCTTTGTGCACGTGAATTCAATGGCAAATTTAGATTATGCACATCTTTTCGGTGAACCCAAATACGAATGTTTATGTACAATTGAAGATTTAATTGCGTTGTCATCAGTGACTAAGATGAGGAGATTGAAAGTGCATTTAGTTACTTAACGATTAATGATACACAATGGAGGGCCTAATGGCTTATTGAGTATATACATGTGTTTAGTCCAAAATGTGTTGGTTTCACCAGTGGTTGTTGGCCCCTCTAGTACATAATCTGGCATTAGAGATGGTCCCAGAGCCTCCCATGATCTGGTTTTCAGAATCGTCTCAAGCTAAGGGTCTCTAATGTATGTTACATTACAACCGGTTTTCCTGACATTAGAGCCCATCCAGGAGCCTCCCCTCAGCCGGTTTTCAGAACCGTCTCAAGCCGAGGGTCTCTAATATACGTTACATTAGAGCTGGTTCCTAGAAACCGGCTGTAATGAGAGAATCCATCTAGAAATAAGAGCCGTCTCCAACATAGAGACGGACGATTTGTGCGCCCTTCGGTAAATATGTATTGATCAGAGACGTGCGTAATCCATGCCCGTTGCAAGAACCCAAGGGGTCCAAATTTTTCCTCCGGTCGTATATGGTGGATACTATTCGTTGCCTCCGGGGATTTTTCCGAGGTGCAACCTTTTAAAGCAAAACTGAAGAATTAGAACAACCAACTTTTTTACATCCAGCTAGTTATACAATGCAGATCACATTAAGCAAAGCAGTTACACAACAATAGTTACACAAAAACGTACATGTAGAAAATGTTCAAGAACTAGATAGATTGTTCAAAACTGTATTTTTTGTGCAAACAAAGTGCCTAATAAGAAAATTCTTCAACAATCTCAATGAAACTTTGGTCTATATGATCTGAATCTCAACCATCACCTCCAAGATTAGGTGATTGGTGTTCCTCAAAATGATCAAAACAAGTTGATTAATCTTGAAATGCTCACCTTCGATGAAATTTGCGGCCGACCGTTTTCTTGTTGTATGTAATGGTTGCCATAGCCCCTGCTCCAAGTCGTAGTCCAGTTTTGCCATGAGTAGGTAGGTCAACACTTCCACTATCATCTTTGGTAGTATCTACGCATAAAGGACAACATAGTATATTAACTTAGGAAAGAGACATAATATACAGGGTAATGTGGCGGTTCTTCTTGAATCTTAATTGACTTTGAAAATTAAGAGGCATATATATGCCATATCATGTCTCTTCAAATGTGTGGTTGTCAAATGAGTCACCAAAGGAACACCAACATAGGCTTTAATGGGTAGAAGCTGAACCAGGCGGTTGTTCTCATGTACCTTCAGATGCACTCTTTGGACAACTATGTAAATGGCCCCTTCGTCACTCCCTACAGAATTTTCAGAATAATTATCATAACTGTCAGAATCCTCGTCGTTCTCCTCTTCATTGTTGCCATAGTCCATAAAGACAACAAAGATCCTGGGATTTGGTCCCGTCTTAGTAAAAACTAGCAGGAGTACTACCGCTTTGACATTGTTCTGCTCGAAGAACTATTCCCATCCTTCGTCGTGTAAGCGGGTCTTCCTACGTCCTTTTGTTTATATGTTTTCCCAACAACACGAAACATTATAGTCCCTACTGACATGTCGTAAACTTATCTATAGTTTTTTATGTTACATGCTTATTTTAAAATAGTTTTATATGACCTTAGAGAATTTATTAGACTAGTCTATTAATAGTTGTAAAAGTACACAATATTCTTATTTTACACTTTGATGTGTCAAAATTACTTGGAAATTTAAAAGAATGTAAAAGGAACATTATTGAAGGGGCTCTGATTTCTGAAATATGTCCCTTCTAAACAAATTTAAAAGATGGCCCCGAAAGGACGACCGATGCAAATTCAACACCTATGACAAAGTTGTTGGAATTTTCTAGACCTTTAATTTAAGCCCCAAATCAGCCCAATCCGATTTTCGACGCAGCCTGCAGCCCCGTTTTACTGGAAGCACTAAATTGGATGACGGGAATCCGAGAATTTATATAAAGGTATGAAACCTAGTCACCAAGGGCCACGAATTTTGTGTTGGGTTACGGCTGGAAATACAAAAAAAAATCAAACAACCGTAACACCTTTACCCAAAGAATCTATCTAAGTAGTAATGCGGTAACGATCGTGGCATCGGTAACATACCTTTTGTACACCGATCGCGGAGATTACACCCCCGCACAGGTGTTGACGATGAAGACGAGCGTAGCCGACCTCAAAATCGCGGAAGAACTTGGTGCAACGACCCGGCGCCTCAAGTGTGGCGCCCCCGAGTACTCGCACACGTACGGCGGGCGATGAAGACTCCCGGAACTCCGATCCAGCTAAACCGCGGAAGTAGATCTGTTTAGATCGTATCTGGAAGTATCCCACAACACGACGGCGTGCTAGGGTGGAGAATATCTCTCCCTGGCGCAGCTCTTCGAGGAACCACGTGAGAGGGAGAGACACGAAAGAGAGAGAGCAAATTCCAAAACGAATTATGGGACAAGGAAAAGGGGAGGGGTGCCCCTCCTTTTATAGGAGGGAGAGGGGAAGAGATAAGGCAAGGGGAGGGGGCTAGCCGCCAGCCCAAGGTGGGCCGCGAACCCCCTGACCCTAACCCTAGGGCGGTTCGGCCCCTACCTGCCTTGGGGGAGGGGGGGCAAGTTGGCCCTCTTCTGGGCCTTCTCTCCTTAGCAGAAGGCCCATTTAATGGGCCCCTTTGTTAAATACAAACTTAATCAAAATAATATTAATTTATTAATTAACATTAGTTTAACTTATTTAACATATTTATATCATATATAAAATATTACCTCTCTTCCGGAACTTTTCTGAAACCCTCCGAACTTCCTTCGGTTATCCGATACGACTTCAAAATCTCTCAGGAACATTTTCCGGTGATCTCTAAATTATAATCCGCTAACTCCGGACATCTAAAACCATCTTATAATTCATTGGCCCCTTAAGTGTATTACCCTACGGTTCGAGAACACTCCAGACATCACCGAGACTCTCTCCGGTGAATGATCAGCAGGGGAACCTGGATGTCCATGCTGACCCCTGTGCGCTCACGAAAATCTTTTGTCGTTGAACCGTAAATGTCGATAATGAATACCCTATTCCTTTGTTTCCTTCGATACTAACATCATCTGAGATCTGATCGTCGATATCACGATACCGGGGTTCAATCTCATTTCCGACAGATGCTTCTTTACTCGTTCCCGTGATCTTACATCTCTTGTGACCTAGTCACTTGTTGCGCAGCACTGGATGCAATCTCACCGAGTGGGCCCAGAGTATCAATCCTTTCACGCGGATGAACAAATTCCGATCTTGATGCATACGCCTCAACACAACCCTTTCGAATGCCCGATAGTAACCGTTCTGATTGCTCCAGTGCTAAGCAACTTCTGGTGCATTCAAAGCATTCTCCGGGAGTAGCGATTAAATACCATCTCACGGTCCAAGGATTAGGTTTCAACGTTTCTTATCAATGCAAATTGAACATTGTGTTACGATCTCGTTGCAATGCTAATCTTTGGGTAAGTCCATCACAACATTTAACAAATGGTGTGACCACATTACACACTGACATAAATGTCCATGATCTAAATCACGATCATCTGTTGCGTAATGAACTAGTATTAATAAAGGCTTACTATGGACACTGGTTGGTTTATACCACACATGTATTAATGATTCCTATTAATACAATTATAGCATGATATACCGTATTACAAACTTAATGAGATATGTTAATAATCACTATATTATTTGCCTCTAGAGCATATCTCCAACATTTTCCTCCTCCCGGGAAGCTGCCTTGAAGAGGAGGACCTCCTCCATACCAGCACCATATCCAAGTAAGAAGGGGGCAAAGGGCCGCCGCCTCTCTCTCAGGGCTGCACCTCTCCATCAAGCTCTTGCTCACCATGGCCATGTGTGAGTCATCTCCCCCCGGTCCCGAGGGCTTGCAACATCCCCAATTTAGCCTAGTTATAATCAGGACTTGTTTTGTACATCATGAGCATCATTTTCATTTAATTTGAGTCTCACAAAAATTGAGTTTTAAAATAAAGGAGAAAACCCTAAAAGGCCTAAACCATTTGTTATTTTTGAATGTGTTAAAAGATTTCAAAATTTCAAAATCTAAAGTTGCCAATGGCTTCCTTGTGAAATTGTAAAGCTCCTGGTATTTTGATATATATTTTCTGTTCACAAAAAACCCTCAAAATATTTACTTTTCAAGCCAGGGGCCTGTTTTCAAACGTTTTGAAGTTCTGCAATACTCCAGGGGTTTTCTGTAAAACTGGGAGTCGTCTTATTCCTTCTCACGGCACGAGCGTGCGATGTCGCGTGCGAGCCCGTCCGTCGCCGTTCCGCGCCAAGATTCCCGCCACCGCTGTTCTGAGGCCTATAAGCTCCTCCGTCGCCGCCCGGGAGAAAACCCTAACCCTCTTTCTCCTCTTCTTCTTCCCCTTTCAGCCGAAACCCCAACCTCGGTTTCGACTCGAATCACCGGTGATTCCGGCCACCCTGACCTCCGGTGAGATGCTCTAGAGTTCCTTCGACCTTTCCTCATCCTCCTCAACGAGCCGTGCCTGCGGGAGAGGAAGAAATCGACGAAAATCGGGTCGTCTTCTCCAAGTCTGGCTGCCGGCCTCCATCGATGTTTCCGACTGATTCTGGCATCTCCTCGCTTCCTCGAGCCTTCTACAAGCTGCAGGTTGTTCCTCTGGTCATCCCCATGCCCTTTGTTGGTTACCTTGTGGTCTGTTTGCTCCGGCCGCCGTGCATGCCTTCGGGGCGCCGCGTGAGCTTGTCACCGGCCTTCTCCGTAGACCATTGGATAGCGGTGCTGCCTCCTTTGGTCGCCCACATCCGTGCGCATCCCACGCGCACGCCCGCTCCTTCCCCCGCGCCCCAAATCGTTGAAACCGTGCTCAGCAGGAGTCGACGCTCCTTTACTGACGTCATTGTGACGTCAGCGAGGAGTTTCTTTTTCCGAAAATTATTTATTGGGACAATTTCTTCTGTGCCCCGGTTCTCTCTAGTTTATCCGTCTGTGCCATACCCGCGTAGTTTCTCTCTTCTGTGCCCCGTTTGGCTCCGAAATGGCCAAACGCTCCGTTGCCCTCTAGTCAACCGTCACTTGGCCTGACTGGTGGGGTCGGCCTGGCGCGGCTCGGTTGGGATTTCCCGGGATCGGCTTGTGTGCGGCTCGGTTGGGATTTCCTGGGGTCGGAGCGTGGGGTCGGCGTGGGGCCGGGGCACTTGTTTAATCCTTCGCTACCGCCGATGGGGCCCAGGTGATCTTTCTCCCTGCCTCACTGCTGCCGCCAAGAGAACCCCCGAGGAACCCCCAAGAACAGAGCAATAGAAGTTGGATTGAGTGCGGAGAGCAGGGTGATTGAAGGCGCAAAGGACCTCCATCGCCATCGCCATTGTCGTTGCCTGCCCGTCTCTCGTGGACCGTCGAGAAGGAGGGACAAGCAAGGAGCTCCATCGTCATCGCCATTGTACGGCCGCCTTCGCCGTTTGGGGTTTTTTGGTCGCCGGCGGTTCCAGCTGCAGTCCATCAACCCCATTTCGATGGTCAGTGCTATCTTCTCTACATGTTTCATTTTCTTGTTTGGTGCATTATATGTGAGTAGATTTGATTTTGTTTTTGGCTTGCGGAATGGGGGAAACCCCAGGTTCCGCCTGTTTATCTGATTTTAAATTTCATTTGTTAAAATAGGATTCCTATAGCGATAGTGATGGCGTCGATTATTGTGCTATGTGCCTTTACGAAGCAACTTTTTGTCGCACACTAACTCGTCGTTCCAATACTTTCAAAGTCCCGATGAAACACGGTTACAAAAGGGCCGTTGTAAGTATTGCCTTTCAAATTTGAGTGAATGTCATTTGTTTTTCCATCAATGAGTGTCTTCATAGTTTCTCCGGTTTTGTATTACATGTAGATTCTGCCATGTCCTTTAAGATATCTTCTCGAGAGCCAGCCAATTGGCCCTCATAAGAACTGGATGGAGGCTAGGTGTCCAAACGGAGACCAGTACTTCTTCTACCTAGATAGGTGGGTATTTGAAAATGAAACAGATCAGAGCTATCTCGGTAAGCGGCTAAGTGGTAGCCTGAACATCCATCAGTTCCCGGAGATCTGTGGAACACAGTGGAGAGCACTATGTGAATGCTACGGCATCGAGGAGGGCGATGTTGTCAAATTCACTTGGAATGCAGATCAGCATTTGTTCAATGTTTTTTTTTGAACACCATTACCGTAGGGAGAACCCTACGGTTAAATTTTCAATATATATGGGGTGATCAAAAATGTGTTACATCAAGGAGGCCGAAATGTCAGAGAGAGAAACATGTCTAAGCAAGTAATCTAAGCCAATCAAGTAGTGGCTGAATCAAGACTAACTTAACTCTATACTGATGTAAAGCAAGATCAGTACTAAATTTAACTCTCCATCTATTGTGTAATGGTTGGACATCCTGAAAAATGAACTCATTGCGAGTCTTCCATATGTTCCATGCAGCACAAGCAAACACCTCAATGAAGCATGGTCCCAGGAAATAAGCTTGCATGGCTCTGATTCTATCCGAAACTTGACTGCTGCCAATATTAAGGATGCCAAGAGTATTCCAACATCTGACAGCAAATTGGAACTCAAAGAACAAGTGATCTCTGGTCTCAATAATATTTTGTGCACATAGAACCCAATGGATACCACCATCCACTTGCCAGTGTTTGCGGGTCATGAGGTCTTTTGTAGAAACCCAACTGTAACTTTCCATATTGGTGTGCAATCATAATGGATATCATGTCATCTTTCCATATGTGCTTGCATTTATTTAATTTTGTGCATCAAATTCAAATTACAAATTTAAATCCTTATTTTGAATTCAAATGCTTTCAAAAATAAAATCATTTGAAGTTTCCAATTATTTACAAATACTCAGATGAGATATTATTATGACTAAATTGAAACTTGTAAAAATTGTTCAAAAGTTCTTTTATGCCTTTTCTCTTATTTGTTTTTACAAATACAAAAATCAGGATGTTTAAAAAGGAAAATTTAAGCAAAGCAGAAAAAATAAGAGAGATGGCCGAGCTGGGCCATCTCAGCCCACCTCAGCCCGACCGGCCCGCTCCATGCCTTTCTTCTCCGTACGGAGCTCCTTTCCAGCGTGGAGGAGCAGACGCTGGCCATGGCTGAGTCCCTGCAGCTCGCCCCCACGCCGAGCCCCACTGCCACCTCCTCCCTCTCTCTCTTTAAATCGACCGGAGCCGCAAACCCTAACCCTAATTGTTCTCCTCTCCCCCGCCGCCGCACGCTCTCCTCCGCAACCGCCGTCGCGATGAGACCCGCGCCTCCGAGCTCCCCACCGGCGTGCCAGTGACGTATCCTCCGCCCCCGACGCGCCAGGAGCAGCGCAGCTTCATCCTCTACCGCCTCGACGCGACGAGCACCGCCGAGACCTCCCCTAAGCGCCGCTCCGTCCCCGCTTCTTCCCGACTCCGAAAGCACGGACCGAGCTCCTCTTCGACGCCGTCGTCGTCTTCCTGCCTCCCCGAGCCTCCCACGATCTCCTCTCGGTGAGCCGCCGCCGCCCCTACCCCTTTTCCCCTTCGATTCGTCACGGAACACCGGAGTTTCTCCTCGCCGGTGAGCACGCCATGGACAGCACGGGCCCGAGCGTGTCGAGGACGAACACGACTCCTCGCCACCGTTTTCTCACTTCCGAGCACGGGAATTGCATCCCCACACGCACCGCAACGTGTTGCGCCCGAAAAACCGCAGTCACCGCCGTCGAAACGGTCGCCGGCGTCGATCTGTCGCCGCCGCTGCGCACGGTCTTCTTTTCCGTCAGTTTCGTCAGAGAAACGAGAACAGAGCCCCCTTCTTCTTAAAACGTGTTAAAACAAAACCTATTCTAAACCTAACACTAATCACCTAGCTAACCTACTGGCTAACCGAGCGATCCTGCGAACCGCGCGTCGCGCGTTCGTTCCCTCCCGCGGGCAGTGGAAAAGAAGCCCCCTTTTTTCCCTCACCCGCTGACAGCGCGGGCCCACTGGTCAGCGACCGTGGAGCCCGCCGCGCGCGCCAAGTGCCCAGTCAGTGCCACGCGGGCGCCGGCCCTGCACGTTAATGGCCCGGGGTGAGTTCCCCCCGGTGAGAAAAGTCCTGAGACGTTTCTGCGCTACAGAATTACACTGAGCCCCCTGCACTTCCTGGTTTAGTACTTTAGCCCCTCCCAGAAACTTTTCCATCACGAACAAGTCCCTACTTTTTGCAGTTTGGTCCAGAAACTTAAAACATTAATAACTTTAGTTTTATAACTCCAAATTAAATAAACTTTATATGTTTTCATATCAGAAAATTGTAATAAACATTAATATCATATTCTTATGTCATTTTGCATCATTTATTTTAAATGCTTAGTTTAAATTAACAAATGCAATTAATTAATTAAATATGGAGTATGAGGGGTAATAATTATATAATGCCCTAATTCCATCTAAATATGCTCATCCCTTTTATACCATATCTTGCCATGCTAATAAATATTTAATTTGAGTTAAAAAATAAATCAATTGCAATTAATTCCTAAATGTGGAATGTGTTGGGCAACTAAGTAATTAATGTCCTTTCCTTTTTTTTAAATTAAATTGACCACCACTTCTGCTATTATTAAGTAACATTTAAATTGTTGGCTACACAAATAACTTGCACCCTAATCTTTTGCCGGGATTCCATCCCCGCTTTAATATGACCTAATCATCTCATACCATATTGCACCATCATTTGATTGCGCAATTCTCTGTATTGATTATTGTTTCCTATTGTCTATGTTTGGCTCTCTTTGGGTAGACGACAACGTGTCTGTTGCGAGCACCTACGATACTGAGGTTCCAGCTATCGTGCCAGGCTACGAGCTGCCAGGCAAGCTTTTGCTAACCGGTTACACGATTGTCGGGTTTTCATTCCTGCCTTTTGATCTATGCTATCCTAGTTATCGATTCTGGAATTGCGATCCCATCACATGTTTATCCTGCAGCCTATACAGCTATATCCCCACAACCCATAACCCCTTGCATGTTTATCTGTTGGCCTTTGCGAGTCGTAGTGCATGCTTAGGATTGGTTGAGCGAGTCGTTCCTTTGTCTTTATCTCATATGCTTATTATGATATATTGTTCTACTATAATAAACTGTTGTCTTATTTTGGGGTTCTATAATTAAAAGATAAGGCACCAGGCGGAAGGCCTTGCGAGGTGCTTTGTTCTGCTCAGTGTCGACCTAGGAACTGAGATTTTGTCCTCGGATCCAATTTTGAGCGCACTAACCACTTGTGGGTGGCCCAATGGAGCCCCCCGCGACTTTGAACGGATCCGCAGCTCGTCCATGTGCCGCAAGTAGTTCGGGTTTTCCATTCGCTCATATGCATGTGCATGATGATGATGATGATGAGAGGGTATGTGATACGGGGGGTCATATAGGGGTGGTGCGTACGTAGCGGACAGTTCCTACTGTGGTTTGAGCCGCATGGTGCGTAGGCACAAACTAATGAGTCCGCAATTGAGATTCGGCCGGACTCCGGACGCGGGTAACAACTCATATGGGTGGCACTTGGACTTGCTGTAGTGAAGGAATGAGTCGTGTTGAGAGGCCCTAACGGGTTGATCATGCGAGTATGGGTACTGTAGTGCACCCCTGCAGGGTATAATCTTATCGATGAGCCGTGTCCACGGTTATGGACGACTTTGGTGATGATGCTGGCTAACAAGATCTAGACAACTTACACCTAATCATTGTTAATTAATGTGACTAGTAATATAGCGTTACTTACACCCTAAATGGTAACTAAAATTGTTAACGTGTGAGTTTTCCCGGATTGCTTCCTCATACTTGGTTGAGGGGGTTAATTCGAGAATGAGTTATGACTGGTGTCAGTTGTAGGTGGCTACTTATACGCTCTCTTATCCCTTTCTAATTAGACGGAAGTCTTAGCGTGTCTCTGTAGTTGCTAGTGCTGCTGCCGCTAAGTACACTTACCCCCCATATTTTGGGAATCTTACAGTTTTGTAACCTGTTAGCTTAAGCTTGTTCGATACGCTTCGGTGTATTGACCCGTTCGCGGGCTGTGGTTTTTCTGCAGTTGAGGATCCTTCACTCGACCAGTTGGGTGGATACTACGTGGAGTTCGACGACGAGAGCTACGACGAGTAGTTAGAGTTCCCCTGGGCTACTTCCTGGTGGACTGCGTGGATGGGCCTTCTTTTTCGTTTCGGCCTTGAGCCCTTTGCTTCTTGTCTGTACTCAGACCGGTTTGTTTCCGCTGCATGATGTAATGTTGGGACATGTGTCCTCTGATTGGTGCCATTTGATATATTTTGCTCAGTGAGAGCTTTTGGATATTATTTCCTTTCTTTGTGTCTTAGGTTTATTCTGTGGTTTCAACTTGTTAAAAATCCGACTCGTATACCATGTGTGTATGGTTGAAGTATACGAGTTGGAAGACTTTTTGGGTTCTTGCGTGCACAATCTGGAAACGTATGTGACGTTGGGGTCGCCAAGAACTGTCGGTCGATGATCCATTCCGAGCATGGCCTGATTGTTTTCCTGGGATTGGTAACCCCTGTATGTTCTTGGTTGTGTGGCCCAACCGATATGTTTCGTTTGTGTAGCTTGAATTCAGGGTCTGACAGTTGGTATCAGAGCTTAAACGCCCTCAGGTTCCCTTCTACTGGTTGTTGTTTGAGTCTAGAAAAATATTTTTGTAGTTATCAGGAAATCTTAAACATGAGAGTAGGAATTCTGTTCTTTTACTTCTTTCCCCACCCACCCTCCCTGTTCTTCTGGTAAGGAAGTGTTACGATAATTCCCTTCTCACCTTAATTTTAAAATTTAGGACATCACGTGTTCTGGGTTTCCGTAGTACCATAGTTGCAGGTGGTTTTTGTCGTTTTGGTGGTTATCAACTTCTTCGGCTATGTTCAGTTTCAATCTCGAATCAATCAGTTGTTGTTCTACCTTTCTCTGGTTTTTCAGCTCCTTGTCATTGTACAATTTGTTCTGTGCAATCAATCCTTTTTGTTTCCGGAGGCTAACTTCTACTTCAAACTGCTATGTAGATGGCACACTATCAGGTGGTGCGTAAGACCCACTGTGAGCAGACTACCGGTTACCCGAAGCTTCTCAGAAGCATGGTTGACTATGTCGGTTTCAGCTACCTCCCGGAGTACCAGGTGTCCGAGATCCCCGGAGATTACGGACAGACCTTCTACAGAGCTACTGTTTGGATCAGTGGAGATGATGGTGATACTATGCACAAGCACGTTGCTGAGGCTTCCACTGTGGACATGGCAGTACACTTAGCAGCTTACGATGCAGCTCTGGCTCTGCGCAGGGACTACTACTGCTTCAACAACCATCCATTCTGCTACGTTCCATACTACCCCTACACGGACTCTCAGTACGAGCTCGAGGTTCTGGACATGACCGCTCAGTTTGGCCAGTCTTCAGACTCAGTTGCTGGGACTCTACGCTTGGAGCTAGCAGCAGTTCGTCAGCAGCTGCACCGGGCACTCTCTCACCTGGGTCAGTATGACAGGAGGAACGTCACACCAGACGCTTTCCCGAGGTTCCAGCTCGCTTTTCCGAGTCGTCTGTCTGCTGTGGGTGGATACACTCCAGAGCGTGGTCCTCTGATCACTACTGATCCAGACCACGTTGGACCACTACTGTACGGGACACAGACGCCAGATGCCTACTCCGTTCAGTTGCGACGCATTGTGCGAGAGTACCGCCTGTACTGCGATCGTCGCTACACCCATCGCAGCCACCTAGTTTCGTCTTCTGAGGGAAGCGAGAGCTAGTCTTCGAGTTGTATCTTTTCCTTGTTGTAGTAGCTATCCTTTGTACCGAAACCGTGTTGGTTGTACGGATGGTTAACTTTGTACTAGTAGCTGTCCTTGTAGTACTGAAACCTTGGTGGTTGTACTGATGGCTAACTAAGTGTATGGTTATGAACCTTTGTTATGAGAAGCTTATCCTTGTTATCCTACAGTTTGCAACTGTTTTTCTGAGCAAGAATTCGACTTTCCAAGTTTTCCCTGGCTTTGTGTATCTTGTCGCTGTTCTAATATCCAATGTCTCCAGGATGACGAACACCAGGAACAACCGCAATGCGGAAGGCGCACCACAACCGCCTCCAATCACTGAGTTGCTTGGTCAGATGACCCAAGTTCTGGCTCAAATGGCCGAGAACCAAGTCTACCAGAACAACCACGGGCATCGCAATGAAGGCAATGCACGTGTGACCATCAAGGACTTCCTCGGTCTGGGCCCAAGGAACTTCGCTTCCCCCACTGAGCCGCTGGAAGCTGATGATTGGCTTCGCGAGATGGAAAGGACCCTTGCTATCGCCCACGTGGCTGAGCATGACAAGGTGCCTTACGTGTCCTACCTGCTTAGGGGCAAGTCTGCCTCATGGTGGGAAAACTTCCAGGCTATGAGAGCTCCCAGGGTGGTTACCACTTGGGGGGATTTCAGGGCAGCCTTCCTGCGCCACCACTGTAGCGTACCTGCACTTTAAATAAGGCAGATACCTGTGTATAGTGAAAATCCCTGGATCGATTCATTTGCACACACAGTTTACGATGAATATCACAACATTGTATCAATATTACACGAATAATTCAGACTTGGTAAAATAAATAGTTCGATACATCTTTGCATAGCTCAAAGCTAGCTCAAAACACTAAAGCAGCGGAAATAAATCGTCGATGAGCCTCCATCTTCATGATACGCCACAGGCGAAAACATGTTGGTGCAGACTCGAAACCCAAAACGTATTCCTTACTCTTCGTCAGATATTTCTGCAACAAATAATGATTTGAAGTAGAGTGGGTCAGATTCCATTAAAATGGAGTCTGGCAAGTGACACTATGGTGGACACTCAATGGAAATAACTCTAAAGCCTGTATGCATATTTGGCTGGTGGAGTTCAAGTCTATTTTGCATAAAGCCAGTTTTGCCTAACTCTTTGTAAAACAAAAATTTTAACATCATAATTGGCAACACTGGCAAGTTCCAGTGAACCAAAAGATATCACGTCCTTAGGTGTACTCTCAGGTGAAAACCCCCACATTCAATGGTCCTAAGTATAGTAGAGACCATCTTAGGTGAAAACCCCCATGAACATGGTCCCGAGTAGTCCACTGTTGTTTATCAAAATTTTATTAAGAAATTAGAATGTTGGGATTCCTCCATGTTCCTTGATCAGCTGTAGTCTTCACTTGACATATTTCTCCTTGAGTTCTTCACAATCTTCTCCCTTTAGTTCTCACATCCCTTTGTTCCTGGGTGTCCTTCCACAAGTGTGCTCTCAGGTGAAAACCCCCACGTTCACGATCCTAAGTATAGTAGAAACTATCTTAGGTGAAAACCCTCATGGACATGGTCCTGAGTAGCCACTCAACATAAACCAAACAACCAATCCACCCAGATGATTCATTAACTTAGTGATGTGCACTCTCAGGTGAAAACCCCCACATACTATGATCCTAAGTATAGTAAAAACTATCTCAGGTGAAAACCCTCATAGACATGGTCCTGAGTAGCCACTTAACATTTTATAAAAACCTTTCATCAATTGCATAGCATCAAAATCTACTAAGTCATTTCATAGGTACCTAGACACAATGGAATAGGGAATTCTAAGTCTTGCATAGCAAATCTACTAAGCTCTACTCATGCATAGAAAATAACTAAGTTATGCATAGAAAATACTTAGGGACTTTATGAGGTGTGCCACTTGCCTTGGCAACAAGAAGAATAACAACAGCAGCTGCAACAGTTGTCGTTTCCCTCCGAAATTTCTAACACATCAAACAAAACACACATAAACATTCAAACCAAAATATCAATACAAAAATATGCTATGCATGATGTGCAACATACTTAGAGAAAATACTAAGTCATTTCTTCAAGATGATCAACAATTATTATCAACTCTTTGTAAATTGGATATTCACTATTGTGAGAGAGACAGACACCCAGCCAGCCACTTAAGTTGTGGGACAGGTCTCATGTACGTGGACATGTAAGGTTTGTCTCCAGGCCGCTTCATCTCACTATGCCGTTAGGATCCAACAAACTTCAAAGATGATAACATCATGATCAAACTTTGTTTAAGTCTAAAAGACAAGATTAGGAAAGAGGGGAAAGATAGAAAGAAAGATGTAGTTGTCCTCCAGGCTTCATCTCCAGACTTGTAACTTTCTTCTGGATGATGTCTTGATTGAGCTCTTGGTAGTCTTGATGAATCTTCAGACTTGATGATTCTTGTATCCTCGAGGCTGGTCTTGGATTTACTTAGTCTTCATGAAGTATCAAAGGAGAAGAAAAGACAGAGAGAAAGACTTAGAGAATAAATGGGGGTTGGCCTTCTTGAACTTCTTCTCACTTTTCTTCCAAGTGCTTGACATCTTTGGGATGCTTCCAGAGTCTGTTTTCTTCTAAGTCCTTCATGAACTTCTTCTAGATTTTCTTCTAAGTGCTTCTTCTCCTTAAAGATACTTCTGAAGTCTTATTTTGGCTAAGTCCTTCAATGACCTTCTAGCTCCATCTTGGAAATTACTAAGTATCTAGTGCATAGCACTTTTACCAAAATACTAAGTTGGAAATAATCCTAACTTAGAGAAAATGGGGAAGGAGTTTTCTTATGGGAATATAATTACAAAATAAAATATGCTATGCATGAAATGCAATTTTAAATCACAAGGAACATAGTACTAATTTTTGTGATATTTATAAGGAATGCATAAAGTTATAATTGCAATTTAATTCATTTCTATTTTCACAAAATATAATAAAGAAATAAATATAGGATTAAAGTTTTATGTGATTTAAATTTTTATAACAAATTTTTATAATTAGTATTAAACAACAGAAAGGATTTAAATAAATTCATAGCAATTGGATTTATTCAAGAATAATGTTTATTTTAGAAGTTATGTTGAAAATATTCAAACTATTCAATTTAAATATAAAACCATGAATTTATCCAATTATTACTCAAAAATATTTTATAACAGTGGCATCAATTTGCAATTATTCCAAAGTCTCTAAAACAATTTTATTTGCAATTTTTGAATTCACAGATTTAAAGTTATTACAAAAATACTCAAATCTACCATTTAAAATTTGAATATTTTAAACTTAGTCAAATTTGAATTTTGGCAGATCTACAATATTCTACATGTTGAGGGCTTTCCAAAAATATAAAGTTTGTTAAATTTGGATGAGTGGTTAAAAAGTTATGACAGATCTAAGTGGTAGGGGCTTTTTTTTGCAAAACTACCAAATAATCTAATTAAAAGAATTTATTTTCTGACGTGGCAGCTGACTGGGATGCTGACTGTGCAGGCCACGTCAGCGCTGACGTGGTTAAGTGGATGAATATGGATCGTTGGATCTAGATCTGATGGTCAGATCTGGCCGTACCGATTCATTTAAATGAATCTAATCTCGAGCGTTGGTTGCAGATCGGACGGCTCGGGAGGAAAGGCTCACCGGGCGGCGCGGGATGGTCGCCGGAGATGGAGGAGACGGCGGCAGTGGCTCGGGCGAGGACGGCGTGGTGGCTCTGGTGCTTCCCCGAGCCTCCGGTGGCGACGACGAGGTGCGAGGCGGCGCGACGGACTCGATGGTGGCGACATCGTTGACTCACGCGTCCTCGGGCAGCGGCGAGACGCGGCCGGAGACGGGGAACGGCGACGAGCTTCGGTTGAGCACGCCCAGCTCGAATCACTGTCGAAAATTTCGAAGAGAGGGTTAGGGGAGGTGCGCATGAGCGAGGGGAGAAGGAGGGGATGGATCTCGGGCTCGGGGTACCGATACCTCGCCGGGGAAACGAAGAAAACGGCGGCGGAGACGAGGAACTCCGGCGAGCTCTTGCGGCGGCCTGGCGGCGCTATAGCTAGGGTTTGTGTGGGGAAAATACGGAGGAGGGAGTGGGGTTTAAGTATGGGCCGGAGAGGGAACCAAAATCGCGAAGAATCCGCCGGATTTTGGAAAGGGATCGGGGGCGGAAAATTCGGATGGAGGTTGAAGACGACCGTGACGTCATCGCTGACGTCAGCATTTTTCTTTTTCTGATTTTCTATTTAATTTATATCTTTTGATTTATAACTCCAAATGAAGTCAAATCAATTTCTAAAAATTTGTAAAATTCATATCTATGCTTTAAACCAATAGTGGGCATGTTTTGAAACTTTTTGAAAAATAATTATTTTGAAATATCCATAAAATACAATTTTACCTATTTTAGGTTAACTTTGAAATAAGGGATTTAATAATTTATTTGGAGTTAAATAAAATTTATGAAATTACCCATACTCAAATATGTTTGAAATTAGATTATTTAAAATTATTTTGCTGAAATCATTCTCCTTTATTTTGGCATAAGAATAGAATAATAGAATATAAATATTTTCAGAGCAATATGAAATATAATGGATTTTAATTTAAACCCTTTTGAGGTTTAATAAAATGATGAATGATGAAATACATGTATGCATGCATGCAATGCTTAAAATTTCTTTTCCAAAGCAAAATTACTTAAATGCTTTCAAAAGTTTTAAATTTTAGTGATTCTTAAACATTCCAAAATATTGGGATGTTACAACCACATCCCAGAAGGTCTCATGGACAGGATGCGCGAGCAGTTTAACTCGCTGACGCAAGGCAAGATGGACGTGATGGAGTACAATGGCGAGTTCAATCGCCTTGCTCGTTACGCTGGAGACGAGGTGAACACTGAGGTCAAGAAGATGGCCAAGTTCCGCAAGGGTTTCAACCCCGCGCTCAAGTACAAGCTGAACCTCGTCAAGGCCGACAACTTCGAGGACCTCGTCAACATCGCGCTCAATGAGGAGCATGGGCGCAAGGTCTTCGAGGAGTCGCGCAAGCACTCTCGTGAGACCAACTATTCTTCATCGTCAATCGCCGCCGCTCCTGCTCAGAAGCGTCGGTTCTGGGTGCCTAACAGCGCCTTCGCACGAGCTACCTACGTGCCAGGACCTCCAGGACTCGCGCCTCGCCCACCGAACCCGGCTCTTGCTATGAGGGGTTTCGGAGGACCGCCAAGGCCAACGGGCGCTCGCCCCAACGTGACCTGCTACCAGTGCGGGAAACCGGGCCACTACTCCAACAACTGCCCGGAGACCCGTACACTTCCTCCACCACCTCGCCCTGCTCCAACTCAGGCGATGGTCCGCGCACCTGCCCCGACTAGGCCTTTCGTCCCCAACACCAGGCCTCCGGCACGTGCTGCGCGGGTGAACCACATCAGGGCTGAGGAAGCAGAAGAAGCTCCAGAAGTTGTTCTTGGTACACTTCCTGTCAACTCTATCTCTTCTAGAGTGTTGTTTGATACAGGAGCATCTCATTCTTTCGTATCAGTTAGCTTTGCGGATTTACATGGGCTAATTCTCGATCCTCTACCCAAAAACATCGCGGTTACTTCTCCCGGTATGGAAATGACTTCTTCCAAGATAAGCCACGACAATGAAATCCAAATTGGAGGCCATATCTTCTTGGCATCTCTAATAATTCTCGGCAATTCTGATATTGATGTCATTCTGGGCATGGATTGGTTGAAGGCCAATCAAGCTAAGATAGACTGTTCCACAAAGACTGTAACTCTTTCTCATCCTTCTGGACAGATAGTCTATTCTCCAAACCAAACCTCTTCAGCTCAGCTTTTCGCTCTCAATGTTGATCCTTTTCCTTCCATAGAAGCTATTCCGGTGGTCTGAGACTTTCCTGACGTCTTTCCTGAAGAATTACCAGGTATGCCACCTGACAGAGCCGTTGAGTTCGTTATTGAACTAGAACCAGGCACTGCTCCTATACCCAAACGTCCTTACAAGATGGGCCCCAAAGAACTGGCTGAGCTTAAGAGACAGCTAGAGGAGTTGGAAAGGAAAGGTCATATTCAACCTAGTACTTCTCCTTGGGGTTGTCCTACTCTGTTTGTCAAAAAGAGGGACACGACTGAGAGACTGGTTGTTGACTACTGTCCTCTGAACAAGAAAACCATCAAGAACAAGTATCCTCTCCCTCGCATCAACGATCTGTTCGATCAACTGGCTGGTGCTAAGGTTTTCTCCAAGTTGGACTTGAGGTCAGGTTATCACCAGATCAAGATCCGCAAAGAAGATTTTCCAAAGACAGCTTTCACCACTCGTTATGGTCTCTATGAATACACTGTCATTTTTTTCGGTCTCACAAATGCTCCGGCGACTTTCTCACGTCTCATGAACTTCGTTTTCATGGAATACCTCGATAAGTTCGTGGTAGTCTATCTTGATGACATTCTTATCTATTCCAAAACCGAGGAAGAACACGGAGAACATCTACGTCTTATCTTGTTGAAACTCCGAGAACACCGTCTCTACGCCAAGTTCTCCAAGTGTGAATTCTGGCTTTCTAAAGTATCCTACCTTGGTCATGTCATCTCTTCTGAAGGCATTTCTGTTGATCCAGAAAAAGTGAAGGCCATTGTTGAATGGTTGCCTCCTACATCGGTGAAACAAGTCAGGAGTTTCCTTGGCATGGCTAGCTATTGCCGTCGATTTGTTGAGAACTTCTCCAAAATCGCTAAGCCTCTCACCGATCTTACAAGGAAGGATAGAAAGTTTCTTTGGACTCCAAAGTGTGATGAGAGTTTCAATCTCTTGAAAGCTAAACTCACTTCTACTCCTGTTCTAGTTGGCCCAGACACTTCCAAACCTTTCCAAATATTCTGCGATGCATCTCTTCAAGGACTAGGCGCAGTCCTCATGCAAGAACGCAAAGTTGTGGCTTATGCATCTCGCCAGTTGCAGCCTCATGAGCTCAACTATCCTACACATGATCTTGAACTTGCAGCAATCATGTATGCCCTCAAGGCTTGGAGACCTTATTTGTTGGGGCACAGCTGTGAGATCTTCACTGATCACAAGAGTCTCAAATATCTCTTCACTCAACCAGACTTGAACCTCAGGCAAACAAGGTGGCTTGAGAAACTCTCAGATTACGATCTTACCATCTCTTACACTCCAGGCAAAGCTAATGTAATGGCTGATGCTCTCAGTCGCAAGTCCTATTGCAACAACCTCATGGTTGAGGACATCCAACCTCCTATTCATGAAGAATTCAAGAAACTCAATCTTCAAGTGGTTCCCTCTGGTTATCTTGCAAACTTGATTGCCACTCCTACACTTGAGGATAAGATCCGTGCCGCACAGTTGCGTGATTCTGGTGTCAAGAATATCAAAGACAACATTGGCAAGGATAAGTACAAGAGTTTCTCTCTCGATGACAAGGGTACCTTGCTGTTTGAAGAACGCATTGTAGTGCCCAAACTTGACAGCTTAAGAGAACTCATTCTCAAGGAGGCTCATGATACTCCGCTTTCTATTCACCCTGGCAGCACAAACATGTACCAGGATCTCAAGTCAATCTATTGGTGGACCAGGATGAAGCGTGAAATTGCTCGCTATGTGTCTCATTGTGATGTTTGCTGTCATGTCAAGGCAGTTCATCAGAGACCACCTGGACTTCTTCAACCACTACAAATCCCTGAGTGGAAATGGGACAAGATCGAGATGGACTTCGTTACTGGGTTTCCAAAGTCCAAGAAAGGCAACGATGCAATCTTTGTTGTCATTGATCGTCTCTCCAAAGTGGCTCACTTCTTTCCATTCAAAGAGACAGTATCAGCTAGTCAGTTGGCAGAACTCTATATGACAAGACTGGTTCCTTTACATGGTGTTCCTTTGGCAATAAGCTCAGATCGTGGAAGTATCTTCACTTCTCGATTTTGGGATAGCTTTCAGAAAGCCTTGGGTACTAAACTTCTGTTCAGCACAGCTTACCATCCGCAGACAAGTGGACAGGTTGAAAGAGTAAACCAGATTCTAGAAGATATGCTCAGAGCTTGTGTTATCTCCTTTGGCATGAAATGGGAGGATTGCCTTCCGTATGCTGAGTTCTCCTACAACAACAGCTTCCAAGCAAGTCTAGGCATGGCTCCATTTGAAGCTCTCTATGGCCGCAAATGTAGAACTCCTCTCAATTGGTCTCAAGCTGGTGAACGTCCATTCTTTGGGCCGGATATTATCCAGGAGGCTGAAGAAAAGGTTCGCATCATTCGTGACAATCTGAAGATTGCCCAGTCTCGGCAGAAAAGCTATTATGATAGCAAGCACAGGGACATGGTCTATGCACCTGGTGATCAAGCTTACCTTCGTGTCACTCCTCTGAGAGGCACGCAACGCTTTGGCATCAAAGGCAAGCTCGCTCCGCGTTATGTTGGGCCTTTCAATGTTCTTTCAAGACGTGGTGATTTGGCTTACCGTCTGGAACTTCCTCCAAACCTCTCCAAAGTGCACGATGTCTTCCACATGTCACAACTCAAGAAGTGCTTCCAAGATCCAGGTCGTGCAGTTGATCATGGGTCAATTGAACTTCGAGAAGATCTCTCTTATGTGGAACAACCGTTTCGCATTCTTGACGAAGCTGAACGTCGCACCCATAACAACACTGTCAAGTTCTACAAGGTTCAATGGTCTCATCATTCTGACAAGGAAGCTACATGGGAACGTGAAGACCATCTCCGTGCCGAGTACCCCAACCTCTTTGTTGCTCCATCAAGAATCTCGGGGCGTGATTCCTTTGAGGGGGGGAGTGTTGTAACAGCCCAACTGTAACTTTCCATATTGGTGTGCAATCATAATGGATATCATGTCATCTTTCCATATGTGCTTGCATTTATTTAATTTTATGCATCAAATTCAAATTACAAATTTAAATCCTTATTTTGAATTCAAATGCTTTCAAAAATAAAATCATTTGAAGTTTCCAATTATTTACAAATACTCAGATGAGATATTATTATGACTAAATTGAAACTTGTAAAAATTGTTCAAAAGTTCTTTTATGCCTTTTCTCTTATTTGTTTTTACAAATACAAAAATCAGGATGTTTAAAAAGGAAAATTTAAGCAAAGCAGAAAAAATAAGAGAGATGGCCGAGCTGGGCCATCTCAGCCCACCTCAGCCCGACCGGCCCGCTCCATGCCTTTCTTCTCCGTACGGAGCTCCTTTCCAGCGTGGAGGAGCAGACGCTGGCCATGGCTGAGTCCCTGCAGCTCGCCCCCACGCCGAGCCCCACTGCCACCTCCTCCCTCTCTATCTTTAAATCGACCGGAGCCGCAAACCCTAACCCTAATTGTTCTCCTCTCCCCCGCCGCCGCATGCTCTCCTCCGCAACCGCCGTCGCCATGAGACCCGCGCCTCCGAGCTCCCCACCGGCGTGCCAGTGACGTATCCTCCGCCCCCGACGCGCCAGGAGCAGCGCGGCTTCATCCTCTACCGCCTCGACGCGACGAGCACCGCCGAGACCTCCCCTAAGCGCCGCTCCGTCCCCGCTTCTTCCCGACTCCGAAAGCACGGACCGAGCTCCTCTTCGACGCCGTTGTCGTCTTCCTGCCTCCCCGATCCTCCCACGACCTCCTCTCGGTGAGCCGCCGCCGCCCCTACCCCTTTTCCCCTTCGATTCGTCACGGAACGCCGGAGTTTCTCCTCGCCGGTGAGCACGCCATGGACAGCACGGGCCCGAGCGTGTCGAGGACGAACACGACTCCTCGCCACCGTTTTCTCAATTCCGAGCACGGGAATTGCATCCCCACACGCACCGCAACGTGTTGCGCCCGAAAAACCGCAGTCACCGCCGTCGAAAAGGTCGCCGGAGTCGATCTGTCGCCGCCGCTGCGCACGGTCTTCTTTTCCGTCAGTTTCGTCAGAGAAACGAGAACAGAGCCCCCTTCTTCTTAAAACGTGTTAAAACAAAACCTATTCTAAACCTAACACTAATCACCTAGCTAACCTACTGGCTAACCGAGCGATCCTGCGAACCGCGCGTCGCGCGTTCGATCCCTCCCGCGGGCAGTGGAAAAGAAGCCCCCTTTTTTTTCCCTCACCCGCTGACAGCGCGGGCCCACTGGTCAGCGACCGTGGAGCCCGCCGCGCGCGCCAAGTGCCCAGTCAGTGCCACGCGGGCGCCGGCCCCGCACCTCAATGGCCCGGGGTGAGTTCCCCCCGGTGAGAAAAGTCCTGAGACGTTTCTGCGCTACAGAATTACACTGAGCCCCCTGCACTTTCTGGTTTAGTACTTTAGCCCCTCCCAGAAACTTTTCCATCACGAACAAGTCCCTACTTTTTGCAGTTTGGTCCAGAAACTTAAAACATTAATAACTTTAGTTTTATAACTCCAAATTAAATAAACTTTATATGTTTTCATATCAGAAAATTGTAATAAACATTAATATCATATTCTTATGTCATTTTGCATCATTTATTTTAAATGCTTAGTTTAAATTAACAAATGCAATTAATTAATTAAATATGGAGTATGAGGGGTAATAATTATATAATGCCCTAATTCCATTTAAATATGCTCATCCCTTTTATACCTTATCTTGCCATGCTAATAAATATTTAATTTGAGTTAAAAATAAATCAATTGCAATTAATTCCTAAATGTGGAATGTGTTGGGCAACTAAGTAATTAATGTCTTTTCCTTTTTTTTTTAAATTAATTGGACCACCACTTCTGCTATTATTAAGTAACATTTAAATTGTTGGCTACACAAATAACTTGCACCCTAATCTTTTGCCGGGATTCCATCCCCGCTTTAATATGACCTAATCATCTCATACCATATTGCACCATCATTTGATTGCGCAATTCTCTGTATTGATTATTGTTTCCTATTGTCTATGTTTGGCTCTCTTTGGGTAGACGACGACGTGTCTGCTGCGAGTACCTACGATACTGAGGTTCCAGCTATCGTGCCAGGCTACGAGCTGCCAGGCAAGCTTTTCCTAACCGGTTACACGATTGTCGGGTTTTCATTCCTGCCTTTTGATCTATGCTATCCTAGTTATCGATTCTGGAATTGCGATCCCATCACATGTTTATCCTGCAGCCTATACAGCTATATCCCCACAACCCATAACCCCTTGCATGTTTATCTGTTGGCCTTTGCGAGTCGTAGTGCATGCTTAGGATTGGTTGAGCGAGTCGTTCCTTTCTCTTTATCTCATATGCTTATTATGATATATTGTTCTACTATAATAAACTGATGTCTTATTTTGGGGTTCTATAATTAAAAGATAAGGCACCAGGCGGAAGGCCTTGCGAGGTGCTTTGTTCTGCTCAGTGTCGACCTAGGAACTGAGATTTTGTCCTCGGATCCAATTTTGAGCGCACTAACCACTTGTGGGTGGCCCAATGGAGCCCCCCGCGACTTTGAACGGATCCGCAGCTCGTCCATGTGCCGCAAGTAGTTCGGGTTTTCCATTCGCTCATATGCATGTGCATGATGATGATGATGATGATGAGAGGGTATGTGATAGGGGGGGTTATATAGGGGTGGTGCGTACGTAGCGGACAGTTCCTACTGTGGTTTGAGCCGCATGGTGCGTAGGCACAAACTAATGAGTCCGCAATTGAGATTCGGCCGGACTCCTGACGCGGGTAACAACTCATATGGGTGGCACTTGGATTTGCTGTAGTGAAGGAAAGAGTCGTGTTGAGAGGCCCTAACGGGTTGATCATGCGAGTATGGGTACTGTAGTGCACCCCTGCAGGGTATAATCTTATCGATGAGCCGTGTCCACGGTTATGGACGACTTTGGTGATGATGCTGGTTAACAAGATCTAGACAACTTACACCTAATCATTGTTAATTAATGTGACTAGTAATATAGCGTTACTTACACCCTAAATGGTAACTAAAATTGTTAACGTGTAAGTTTTCCCGGATTGCTTCCTCATACTTGGTTGAGGGGGTTAATTCGAGAATGGGTTATGACTGGTGTCAGTTGTAGGTGGCTACTTATACGCTCTCTTATCCCTTTCTAATTAGACGGAAGTCTTAGCGTGTCTCTGTAGTTGCTAGTGCTGCTGCCGCTAAGTACACTTACCCCCCATATTTTGGGAATCTTACAGTTTTGTAACCTGTTAGCTTAAGCTTGTTCGATACGCTTCGGTGTATTGACCCGTTCGCGGGCTGTGGTTTTTCTGCAGTTGAGGATCCTTCACTCGACCAGTTGGGTGGATACTACGTGGAGTTCGACGACGAGAGCTACGACGAGTAGTTAGAGTTCCCCTGGGCTACTTCCTGGTGGACTGCGTGGATGGGCCTTCTTTTTCGTTTCGGCCTTGAGCCCTTTGCTTCTTGTCTGTACTCAGACCGGTTTGTTTCCGCTGCATGATGTAATGTTGGGACATGTGTCCTCTTATTGGTGCCATTTGATAGATTTTGCTCAGTGAGAGCTTTTGGATATTATTTCCTTTCTTTGTGTCTTAGGTTTATTCTGTGGTTTCAACTTGTTAAAAATCCGACTCGTATACCATGTGTGTATGGTTGAAGTATACGAGTTGGAAGACTTTTTGGGTTCTTGCGTGCACAATCTGGAAACGTATGTGACGTTGGGGTCGCCAAGAACTGTCGGCCGAATGATCCATTCCGAGCATGGCCTGATTGTTTTCCTGGGATTGGTAACCCCTGTATGTTCTTGGTTGTGTGGCCCAACCGATACGTTTCGTTTGTGTAGCTTGAATTTAGGGTCTGACATCTTTGGTGTTCAGTCGGTCATATGCCATTAACCAAAGGAAACTTTCAGCTTCGGTAGACTTTTGGAGTCCCAAACCAATTTCAGAATAGGCATGCAAGGCACAAGATCGAAAGCAAACTTATAAAATTTGCTAGCCGTATAAGAATTGCTTCCCCAGATGTAAGAACGATAGTCCGGAGCATGATCATCTGTGTCCATCCCTTGAAGAAGCGTGCTGATCTTCCCATACTGCTCAAAGGCTTGGTTGGACAAGGGTAGAGCAAAAGTACCCAGCAACTGTGGATAGGCCAAGTGATCAGCAACAGATGTATCCTCATTTAGCACGAATGAGTAAAGCTGCGGGTAATCGTCACAGAGGAGTGAATTTTGGCACCAATAATCCTTCCAAAACAAAGTTGATTGGCCATTATGGATAGTAACCCTTGTTATACTTCTGAAGGTGTCCATCAGACTGCATATGTCCTTCCACCAGAAGGAGCCTCGTGAAGTTTGTGCATGGGGAGGGCCGGCATCATAGAGCGACCAGACCAGATGAACCCAAGGGATATCAGCATGGGTGTAGAACTTGTGGAGATACTTCATGAGGAGTGCTTTATTCTGGATCTCCAGGTTAGAGATACCTAACCCACCATTTCTCTTCGGTCGACAGACTAGATGCCAGGCAGCAAGGGAATGTGCAGCACCAACATCATCCTTCTTTGCCCACAAGCAGTGTCGACGTGCTCGATCAACAATTTTGATAAACCCCTTAGGAAGTTTCAGTGTGCACAAATAATGTGTAGGGAGCGAGCTGAGGACTGATTGAACAAATGTACAACGACCACCATAATCCAGAAAACGAGAGCAAGCATTCATACGACGTTCCACTTGATCGGCCAGCGGCGAGAGATCAGCAATAGTTGGTCTAGTGGTGCCAAGGGGAAGACCCAAGTAGGCGAACGGAAGTGTCCTAGTCACAGAGACAAAGAGGCTAGCTAGCTGATGAAGTCGTGCATCATCGATTCCCAAAGGCATCATACAAGACTTTGAGTAGTTAACCGACAAACCGGTGGCTGCAGAGAATTGGATAAGCAACCTTCGAAGTGCAGCGATTTGTTCAATGTTGAAGTGACTAACGAGTACAATGCTGCAAAACCTTTTGTGCAACACACGGGTATGCTCGTTTGTGTTCTTTTTCTTACACATTGAGTAGTTTACAAGTTTTCTGAATGTCTTCCTCTTTTTGATCAGAGTTAAAGCAGATTGACGGATGCTGCAAGCCCGCCCTCCTGTCGACCATATTTGAGGAACCGAGAGATGTCACATATTCAGAAATGAATGCGATATCTCTCGCTTTATTCAAATATGCCACAAAGGAGTTGGAAGAGATCCCTCAGTTCTACGTGCGCAAGATTGAGAATGATTCTCTAGATGTCGTTTCTCTGGTATTCTGATACGATGCTCATGTTCTATCATTTGAATGATCCCTCATTCTGTCATTTGAACTATTCTGATACGATGCTCATGTTATTTTGATAGAATCTCAAGATTCAGGTACTAGATGGCTATAATGTTATTTCATCGCGTGATCTCATATTACGTCAAGTTCAAGGAAATTCTCGTCTTTTGGCGAGAGACGATGTCGAGATCTTTGGATCATATCGAGTGGTCAACGACATGGTTTACATCGAGTTCACGGAGAACTGGGATCTATTCTGGGAGCAACTGCCGATTCGCTTTGGTGATCTCTACGTTATCAAGGTGATCTTCAAGGAGGAGTACATCGAGCTGACATTTGAGAAGGTCAGCGAAGACGTCGAGCAGTCGGACGAAGAGATCAGCGACCCCGACGAAGACATTGAGCAGTCGGACGAAGAGATCAGTGACCCCGACGAAGAGATCGAGCAGTGGGCTGACAAGATGATGTCCGGCTTTGAAGACGTCAAAGAAGAGACTGATTAATATTACTATTAGTTGTATTTTCGGTCGGATGTAGTTTGGTCGAACACCTTATGGGCGTGCTCTGGGCATGAACTGGCGCGCTCTGGGCGTGCTCTAGGCGCGCTCTGGGCACGTTCTGTGCGCGCTCTGTGCGTCACCGTAATTATATTTGACGTGGGGCTACCCTCCGACTATCCCACGGTGAGGATACCTGGGTCACGCCAAGACTGCAAAGACCCAAGGAAGGCCCAGTAGAGATAGCGTATGGCCCAAGAATAGTCAGTTAGGTCATGCGACTTGCCATATCTGTAAACACCATCGGCACCGTTCACCCGAGACCTAGCCTATTATATAAAGGCTAGGAGGGTTGCTCGTCAAAGGACATGAACAGATCGATACGCGCATAGCCGCCACCACCAAACCCTAGCGAGATCGCCATCTCGCCATTGTAAGCCACTCGCCATCAATACCAGACAAGCAGGAAGTAGGGTATTATCCTCCGGGAGCTTGAACCTGGGTAAAACGCCTTGCTTGTCAGCCGTCGTGATCACCAACGCTCATGTCTCTCCCCCTCAATCAACCCGGGGTGCACAACCCTGGGATTTGCCGAGTTACACACTCGTCAATTGGCGCCGTCTGTGGGAAAGAACGAGCGTTGGAACCATGGTCGCACCGGCTCCATCAACGAAGAAGACCGACGTCTGCGCCACCCAGGAGCCAATCTGCTTCGGCTCCTTCGAGTACACCTTCCACCCACCGGCCCACCGTTCGGTGTACGCCGATCTGCACGTAGGTATGTGCCTCACCTTCGGTACCATACACTACCTTGTAGACAGTCATGGTGTATTCAGGTCCATGGCGATCGCGCCACGCGCGGCGGGGACACCCGCATCTGCTACCACCGTGCCGTCCGCGCCGTCATCTGCCGTGGAGATCGCACCCACCGCGACTGTGGAGATCGCATCTTCGACTGCAGAACCCGCGTCTGCATCGGCCACGTCAACCGCCTCAGCGGCCGTCACGCACATCGAGTCTACTCCGACCATCTCGATCGCGCTGCCGGCAAAACCAAGATCTGCATCAACTTCGACTGCGTCGGCCGCACCCTCGCGAGCGGCCAAGGTCGCGCCACCATCACCCGCGCTGCACGCATCTTCATCGACCCGCCAAGTCTTCCCCAAGCCAATCGCACTCGCGCCGAGGACTGCGAAGTCGCTCTCCATGCCCGCGGCAAAGACCGCGGAATTTCAGAAAGGAAGACGCGGCGGCGACCGCGGTACCCACCACGTTGCAGCGATTTTCGACCCCGAGCCAGACTCGGACGACGGAATCAGCAGCGGCAGCGTCCACACCCCGACCCAAGTCTACCCCGCGTAAGTCTTCATGGCTGGCCCGGTGCCGCCCGGGAACGACGACGAACCTGCGTACCCGCTCGAGGTGACCATGCCCGACCAGGTAACGAAACTCACCATCATGCGCGACTTGGCAATCAGGGCCATGAAGCATGTCGATGACGGCACCTTTCCCCCACCGGACGCACCCCGGGAGGATCAGCTGGCAGTCCAGTACTTGCTACGCAAGGAAGGCGAACGACTTCGCGCGGAAAAAGCTAAACTCCTTCGACGCAGGAGGGAGGATGACGTGTCAAGCGCCAGGAGGGCCGCCTACTCGTTTACCTCCTCCACGGAAGTCAACCAAGGAGCGCGACGCCATAGGGCTCGCGTGCCCCTTATGACTGAAGCCGACCGAGACAGGGTCACCCGTAACCTTGACTCATCCTTCGTAACTGAGGACGAGAACGGGATACCCGTTCCCAAGACAGCCGACGCTGTGCTCATGGCAGTCGAAACTTACCTGCGACTCACGCAGCCACCGGAGGGTGACACGCGCGCCCTCCTCCACAAGCAACAAATCATGTCCATGAGGGCAATTGAGGATGCCTTGGCGGGCAAGGCGCCAAACGAGCAGGCACGAGAGGAGCGAGGGCGCCGCGCCCACGAGCCTGCAACACCCTCTGGCCCAGCGGCCAGGCAACTACGACAGCCACAACCAGGCGAAGACCTCCGCAACGTCATCGCGCAAAGGACGTTGGACCGCAACCGCACCCAGCGTACGACCAGCGCGAACGAACCTGGACGATCAAGCCGACCGCGACTTTGAACCGTGTGGCGCCGCATGCTTCAGCTTCAACATCCGCGACACTCGCATGCCAAAGGGCTTCAAGCTCACAGCTGGGACACCCAAGTACGACGGGAAACAAGACCCGCGCCTTTGGCTCGAAGACTATCTCATCGCCTGCACCTGTCAAGGCGGAACTTCAACCACGGCGATGCAGTACATCCAGCTCATGCTCATGGATTCAGCACGCGGGTGACTCACTAGCCAGCCTAAGGACTCTTTCCGTACCTGGGAGGAATTCCAGGATACCTTCATCAAAAGTTTCCTTGGGACATACGCGAGGCCAACAACCTACATCGAGCTACAAGCCTGCAAGCAGGGGCGAGACGAGTCGCTCTGATCATACATCCAAAGATGGACACCCCTACACCCGCACTGCTACCAGCCGCACAACTCACCATCCAGGCAGCACCCGTACTTGCAAACGCTACCCCAGGACATGCGGCGGGAGCCTTTCCACAACAGCAGCAGCAGCCGCAGCACGAGCCCAGCCGGCGGCACACGACGCGTACCCAGTCACACGCGGACAGCTCAACATGATACAGAAGGGCCGCCCCTCAAACAGGGTCCAGAAGCTCATCACCCGCCAAGTCCTCCAAGCCACCACCTGCCCACGCGCAGTACCAGACTACCTGAAGGGGTCGGAAACACCGATCACGTTCTCCAGGGCAGACCACCCACCGGCAGTACCTCGGCCGGGGCACGCTTCCCTGGTAGTCGAAGCCCTAATCGGAGATTACAATCTGAAGAAGGTGTTCATGGATGGAGGCAGCGGTATTAACATCATCTGTGCTGACACCCTCAGAAGGATGAGCAGGACGACAGAGAAGTTGCCGGAGTCCGAGACTACCTTCCACGGCATAGTACCAGGGCAAGCAATCACGCCCATGGGAACGATCACACTCGATGTTATCCTCGGAACACCCGAGCACTTCAGGAGGGAGTCGATCAACTTCGAGGTCGTCGATTGGAAGTCGCAGTACCATGCAATACTTGGGCGCCCAACCTTCGCCAGGTTCATGGCAGTACCTCATTACGCCTACCTGATGCTCAAGCTGCCTGGACCCAAAGGGGTAATCACAGTGCATGGTGACTTCGACCGCTCCAACAGCTGTGACCGCGAGTTCAGCAAAATCTCCGAGTTCTTCGGGGTCACAGAGCACTTCGAGGCGATGGCAGTCGATAACGACAAGACCATCTTCCCGGCCCGCAAGAAGCCAGCCAAGGACGCCGCCTTCAACACGAATGACGACACATCAACCCATCAAGTCCATCCGACTGACGCCAGCAAGACGGTCAAAGTATCGTCGAGTCTAACTCCCGCATAGGAAAGCGCGCTCGTCGAGTTTCTACGGGAGAACTGGAAAATCTTTGCATCGCAACCCTCTGACATGCCAAGGATACCCAGGAATCTCGCCGAGCACTCGTTAAAAGTCTACAAGGACGCAAGACCCGTCAAACAAGCCATGCGACGTTTTTCCGGACCCAAGCGGGACGCGATCAGTCAGGAAATCGACCGACTAATGCACGCCAAGTTCATCCGAGAGATCAAGGACTCAGACTGGGTCTCCAACCCCGTCCTGGTGGAAAAGAAGAAGACGAAGAAACTACGCATGTGCGTCGACTTCACCGCCGTCAACAAATGCTGCCCTAAGGACCACTTCCCGCTCCCGCGGATAGACCAGATCATCGACTCGACAGCAGGCTGTGAGCGCTTGTCTTTCTTGGACGCCTACTCAGGTTACCAACAAATCAGATTGAACGTCGACGACGAGGAAAAGACAGCATTTATCACACCCGACGGCGTCTTCTGTTACCAGACCATGCCCTTCGGGTTGAAAAACGCCGGCGCCCCATACCAGCGTACAATGCAAGCATGCCTCAAAGGACTCATCAGACAGATTGTTCAAGTCTACGTAGATGACATCGTCGTCACCACCCGCAAGGAAGATTCCCTCGTGGCAGACCTCCGCAAGGTCTTCGCCGCACTCGACGAGTACCAGATCAAGCTGAACCCGGAAAAGTGTGTCTTCAGCGTGCCAGCCGGAGAACTGTTAGGGTACCTCGTCTCCACGAGAGGAATTGAAGCAAACCCCGAGAAGGTGCAAAACATACTCACAATGCCAGCACCGACCAAGCTCCGCGAGGTGCAACGCCTAGCCGGCCGAGTCGTAGCTCTCAGCCGGTTCATTAGTAAGTTGGGTGAGAAGGCTCTGCCTTTCTACCAACTGATGAAGAAGACGGACAAGTTCGAGTGGACAGAGGAAGCACAAGACGCATTCGACCACCTCAAAAAGACCCTGACGACTTCCCAAGTGCTGGTGGCGCCGCTGGCGAACGAGCCGCTCTACCTTTACGTCTCAGCCACCAACAGGGTGGTGAGCACGGTACTTGTGGTAGAACGAGAAGAAGAAGGGCACAGCCATCCTGTCCAGAGACCAGTCTACTACCTCAGCGAGGTTCTTACCTTGTCGAAGAAAAACTCCCCGAACTACCAGAAACTGCCCTACGGGGTCTTCATGACCTCAAGAAAAGTCATCCATTACTTCTCCGAGCACCCGATCACGGTGTTAAGCTCCTCCGGGCTCTCTGACATCCTCACAAACTAACGTGCAACAGGGTGAGTCGCCAAGTGGGTTGTCGAGCTAGGGCCCTAGGGACTGAAGTACGCTCACCCGAAGTCAATCAAAGCCCAAGTCCTACCAGAATTCACCACCGAGTGGATAGAAGCTCAGCTGCCAGACGTTCCCGACTTGTCCAATGCATGGACAATGTACTTCGACGGCTCCAAGAAGTACAGAACAGCTGGGGCAGGAGTCATCCTCATCTCCCCCAAAGGCGACAAGTTCAAGTACGTTCTGCAGATGGATTTCCCAACATCCTCTAACAACGAGGAAGAGTACGAGGCCCTAATCCATGGCATGCGGATGGCCAAAAACTGCGGCGCCACTCACCTCATGATTTACGGCGACTCCTACCTCATTGTACAACAGACTATGAAGCCTTGCGACGCCATCGCTGACAACATGATCGCCTATAGAGACCTCTACAACCAGCTGGAGGGCACCTTCGACGGCTACGAGTTGCGGCACATTGGCCGCGAAAGCAACGAAGAAGCCAACGTCCTCGACAACATGGGGTCAGACAAGGTGCCAGTGCCACCCGGCGTTTTTCTCGAGCGCATTACACAGCGGTCCATCAAGCTTCGACCCAAATCAGGTCCCTCCGAACCTTCAACGAGCACCGCTGACCCGCCAAGCTAGGAGAAGGAGCCCATGGAGGTAATGCTAGTCGAAGCCACATGGACAGGACCATATCTAGCTTACATGCTTCACCAAAAGCTGCCAGCTGACCAAGTCGAAGCCAAGCGCATCATTCGGCGCTCCAAGGGTTTCACCATCATCAAAGGCGAGCTCCACAAGAGAAGTATCTCAGGAGTTCTACAAAGGTGCATAGATCCAGTCGACGGTCAAGCCATCCTACTCGACATTCATGCTGGCATCTGCGGGCATCACGCCAGCAGTCGTGCCTTGGTGGCCAAAGCACTGCGAGCCGGATTTTACTGGCCCACAGCTATGCAAGACGCCGAAGACCTAGTAACGAAGTGCCTCGGCTGCCAGGAGTTCGCCAACAAGCCACATGCGCCGACATCCGCATTGAAAACCATACCACTAGCCTGGCCCTTCGCTCAATGGGGACTCGACATGGTAGGCCCGCTCAAGAAGTCTTCACCAGGGGGACATACCCATCTCCTGGTAGCAGTCGACAAATTCACCAAGTGGATCGAAGCCGTGCCTATCACAAGTTCGACTGCATCATCAGCAGTTAACTTCATCAGGTCCATCATCTTTAGGTTCGGGGTACCAAACGGCATCATCACCGACAACGGCTCGAACTTCACAGCTGAAGAATTCAAAGACTTCTGCTCCGAACAAGGCATCAAACTCAGCTATGCATCTATCTCGCACCCGCAGTCCAACGGGCAAGTCGAAAAGGCCAACGGCCTAGTCTGCAACGGCATCAAGAAGCGCCTGCGAGTGCCGCTGAGACGCGCCGCGGGCGCCTTGGTCGAAGAACTGCCGTCAGTACTTTGGAGCCTCTGAACCACGCCAAACAGATCCACCCAATACACACCATTCGTCATGGTGTATGGCGCAGAGGCGGTCATGCTCTGCGACATCAAGTTCGACGCACCACGGGTGGTGGCCTACGACGAGTCCGACGCAGAAGAAGCACTCGAAGACGACATGGGCGTCCTGGACGAAGCCCGCGACATCGCCCTTGCACGGACAACCGTCTACCAGCAAGACCTGCGCAACTACCACGGACGGAGGCTGCGGCCAAGAGCATTCGTCGCAGGCGACCTGGTCCTTCGCCTCAAACATAAGAAGGTGCACAAGCTCGCCTCCCCATGGGAGGGCCCGTACATTATGACAGAAGCAATCGGCGGCGGAGCTTACCGCCTGAAGGACTCGAAGACAGGAGCAGTCTGCAGCAACCCATGGAACGTCGCGCAGCTTCGTCGTTTCTACGCCTAGTTGACTCCCCCATTGTACCAAAATCAGCATGTCAAAGCGGCAGGTTTCAGATGCACTCTTTCCCTTACCGGGTACCTAGGGGGACCGGAAGGGTTTTAATGAGGCGGCCTGCTCGCAAAAAATCAATACAGTGATTTGCAAAACAAGCTCTCCCTTTTAGTTTTTCAGTCAAGAAAGCAGCTTCAAACCTAGGCCGCCACTCGAACCACTCGGGGGCTGCGCCATACAGGTCAAATCAAAATCCTAGGCCGCCACTCGAACCACTCGAGGGCTGCGCCATACAGGTCAAGTCTAAAATCCTAGGTTGTCACTCGAACCACTCGGGGGCTGCGCCATACAGGTGCCACTTGAAAAGCCTAGGTCGCCACCCAAACCACTCGGGGGCTGCGCCATACAGGTCAAATCAAAACCCTAGGCTGCCACTCGAACCACTCGGGGGCTGCGCCACACAGGTCAAGTCCAAAATCCTAGGCCGTCACTCGAACCACTCGGGGGCTGCGCCATACAGGTACCACTTGAAAAGCCTAGGCCGCCACCCGAACCACTCGGGGGCTGCGCCATACAGGTCAAATCAAAATCCTAGGCCGCCACTCGAACCACTTGAGGGCTGCGCCATACAGGTCAAGTCCAAAATCCTAGGCCGTCACTCGAACCACTCGGGGGCTGTGCCATACAGGTGCCACTTGAAAAGCCTAGGTCGCCACCCAAACCACTCGGGGGCTGTGCCATACAGGTCAAATCAAAACCCTAGGCTGCCACTCGAACCACTCGGGGGCTGTGCCACACAGGTCAAGTCCAAAATCCTAGGTCGTCACTCGAACCACTCGGGGGCTGCGCCATACAGGTGCCACTTGAAAAGCCTAGGTCGCCACCCAAACCACTCGGGGGCTGCGCCATACAGGTCAAATCAAAACCCTAGGATGCCACTCGAACCACTCGGGGGCTGTGCCACACAGGTCAAGTCCAAAATCCTAGGTCGTCACTCGAACCACTCGGGGGCTGCGCCATACAGGTGCCACTTGAAAAGCCTAGGTCGCCACCCAAACCACTCGGGGACTGCGCCATACAGGTCAAATCAAAACCCTAGGCTACCACTCGAACCACTCGGGGGCTGTGCCACACAGGTCAAGTCCAAAATCCTAGGTCGTCACTCGAACCACTCGGGGGCTGCGCCATACAGGTGCCACTTGAAAAGCCTAGGTCGCCACCCAAACCACTCGGGGGCTGCGCCATACAGGTCAAATCAAAACCCTAGGCTGCCACTCGAACCACTCGGGGGCTGTGCCACACAGGTCAAGTCCAAAATCCTAGGTCGTCACTCGAACCACTCGGGGGCTGCGCCATACAGGTGCCACTTGAAAAGCCTAGGTCGCCACCCAAACCACTCGGGGGCTGCGCCATACAGGTCAAATCAAAACCCTAGGCTGCCACTCGAACCACTCGGGGTCTGCGCCACACAGGTCAAGTCCAAAATCCTAGGTCGTCACTCGAACCACTCGGGGGCTGCGCCATACAGGTACCACTTGAAAAGCCTAGGCCGCCACCCGAACCACTCGGGGGCTGCGCCATACAGGTCAAATCAAAATCCTAGGCCGCCACTCGAACCTCTCGGGGCCGCGCCATACAGGTCAAGTCCAAATCCTAGGCCGCCAGCCGAAACACTTGGAGGCTGCGCCATACAGGTATCACTTGAACAGCCTAGGACGCCACTCGAAGCACTCGGGGGCTGCGCCATACAGGTCCATGTCAAAAACCCTAGGCCGTCACCCGACGCACTCGGGGGCTACGCCATACAGGTATCATTCGAAAACCTAGGTCGCCACCCGACGCACTCGGGGGCTGCGCCATACAGGTGTAAAGTTAATCCTAGTCTGCTACTCGACGCATTCGGGGGCTGCGCCCATCTCAGTTTACATACATTGATATTTACACTTGGCAAATCTGCCTTTTTGAACTAATGTTGTACAACGGAAGTCTGTTACTCCTACTCTGGAGGCTCATCCTTTGGGGCATTGAGTGGCCCTACAAGACGCTCACTCATCCTCTAGACCTACTGAATCGTCTGACGAGTAGGAGACAGAGTCTCGGCGTAATCGTCTTCTTCAGGCAAGCCACCTAGCAACCTTGTCAGCGGAAGGTTCGGCCGATGCAGTCGGACGTACGCCAGCGCCACGTTCGCCCCGGCAACGAGTTGGGCATTGACAATCTCCTTCAGCGCACCACCTTCGCGGAACCTCTCCAACAACATGGCCAGCTCGTTGGGCTGCCCATTGTGTGGAAAGAACACCCGGTGGATCTGCCAGAGAGTCTTCCTGCACCCCTCCAGGAGAAGAGCAGCCCGCCAGGTGCGGTCCAGCATACTCCGCCCTTAGACGCATTCGACCAAAAATGGCGCGCCTCGAACGTGTTACCCGCGGCTTCTCTGGCGACCTGCTCGTTCACCCGAGTCTGCTCAGCTTGCCAGTCAGGGTTCACGTCTGCATCAAGACACTACAATCAGCACATCGCAAGGAAGAGGAAGCCAAAGCTCAGCGCTAAGAAGACCAACCTTGCAGTTGTCGACTGATCAACTCGATTTTGCCAAGCAGGAATTCCTCACGCTGAGAGAACTCTGCAACAGGACGCGACCTAGAACGCTCCAGTTCCAACTCAGCCCGCTTCAGCTTCGCCTCGAGCTCAACCACCTTGTTCTTCATATAGGTGATCAACCGTTGGTCGTTCACACTTCGTGCGGGAGCCGAAGTCGCTTGACGAGGGCGAACAGCAGGCTCAGCCAAAGGAGTGCCTTCTTCATCACCCGCGCCGGTCGCTGCAGCAACTGGAGTTTCCTCTCCCGTTTCAGGCTGCCAGGAATCGACAGTGTCAAAACAGATAAGGATCGCTTCTCATTCAAGCCAAAGTCGAAGGAAAGCATTCACATTTCAGCGTTAATATGATTCAAGGCCAAAAGACCCGCAAAATACAAATTCATTACAGACTGCAGACTCAAAAGCAGACTACAAGACTACTACACTACAGACTCCGACTAGGAGCGACTCTTCCTAGCAGCAGCCGCTTCGGCTACCTTGGCAATCCTCCTCTCAAAGGTTGCGACAAGCTCCGTGGCCAGCTGACTCGCCTGCGCCTTCACCCCGCTAAGGGACGATGTCTTGCCGTCAGGCTTTCGAGGGAAGTCGCTAACAACCTTCTCAAAGTCGCCAGCAACTTGATGACCAAGAAGAAGCTGGAAAGTGAGCTCGGAGCCGCGTACCATCTGCGCCTGGGTGAAGTCCGTGATGGTGGTCGCGTCGTCTTCAAAAGGCGCCGCGAGTGCGTCCACGGCAGCTGGTGGCGACCTGCTGGGGAAAATGCTCCGGTGCACAGTCGCCAGCGCCCCAATCAACTTCTGCAGCGCCGTCGTCGACTGCTCCAGCGCGGTCGAAGCATACGCGCAGACGCGGTCGAGGAACCCGACAACTTTCGCCAGGTCGACATCATCGCTAGACGTGCCTTCCGGGGGAGCGCCTCCGCATCTCTCTGAACAAGGGAAAGGAGTCAACCCAATTCAAATTCAACAACTATACAAGTAAGTGTCAAGCCGAAAAACTTACGTCCGAGGACATTGGCGAGTGCGAGCAGACGGTCGACCTGGGTCTTCTCCCGGTTGTCCCGAGCACGCTCGCGCTCTTGCGACTCATACAAAGCCTTCTCCAGCTCCGCCTGAGCCTGAAGCTTCTGCACCAACTCCGCGGCTCGCCTCGTGACCTGGTCCAGGGAGATACGCAGCTGATCCCTCTCCCTCTCCAGACGAACGAAGGCAGCGGCTCCCTCAAGCTGCTGGCGGTAGTATGGCTGCAAACAAACACGCACATTTAAAGTTGTGCCCGACTATCCTAGTCGCCGACACCTTCAGGGGCTACTCCCATCGGGAGCGCTGTTCGCGCACCCGATGCAACTGCGGAGGAACTAGTCGAGAAGTACTCACATGGTCCACCAGATCAGCATCCGACGAAGTCGCCGCGGCAGCATCATGTGGCGCCGTGCAGTCACCAGCCCGCACATGCTCCCCGGCCACCTGCACAGCCCGCTCGACCGAAGGGGCGGATGTGTGCTCCACTTCGTGTGGAGGGGAACCAGTCCCACCAGAATGACGGCTGGCAAAAGATGCAAGAAAAGTTCAACCAAGAGAACCCGCCAGCCAGAAAGCAAACTCGACACAAAAAGAACCAGCATGACTAACCTGGTGGCTTCGACGCCATCGTCGCTTCCCAAAGAAACGGAGGCCATCCTGGCGAACTCGAGCGGCGGCGCAGAACTGACAGGAGGCGCGGCCATAGGCGCGCTCCAGTCGCCCAGGTTCTTGGCACCCGAAGATGACGCATCATCGTCCTCCAATTCGGCAGTCGCATCCTTTGCAAGGGAGGAAGCAGTTGCAGAGTTGCCGCCTTGCCGCTTCTGTTTCTTCCGCAGCGGCTCCTCGTCATCTTCATCTCCCTCCACCTCTTCACTCGGGGAGATAGCGGAAGGAAGGTCATCTTCATCACCTTCCTCCTCAAGGAATATTGCCTTGTCGTGGGGTCCGTTCTCCATGAGTGGAGGAAGGCTAACAAGGGAGGAACGACCCTGCCAACAAAGTGATAGTCGAATCAAGAAAAAGAGCATCGAAAAGCAAGCAAGGGAAAACACAGAAGCCTACCTCAGGAACAGGGTTCGTCGACCCGTAGACTGCGACCGGGCACTTGACGTTGCAGGGGTCTGCGGTTCGGAGGCTCGTGATGCTCCTCACCTTCAACTCCACCTCCTCGTCGTCAAGCTGCGGGTCGCCAACGCCCTCGTGGGCCCACATCGGGTGGGGGCGAGCACGGAGCGGATGCACTCGAAGCCTGAAGAAGGTGCCGATGAGGTGGACGTCACCCGACTCGCGCCCCAAAGTCTTCAACAGGTGGCGTAGAAGGCTCAACAGCGGTTTGACGGCTTCCTTCTCCTCCTTCGCGAGCGGGTGTGCCCACGCGCACGTCTTCCGCAACTCGCGCTCGCTGTCGAAGTCAAGCAACCCGGCTTGGTCGCACCTGACGTAAAACCATCTCTTCCGCCAGCCTTGGACGGAGTCCGACTTC
The DNA here is from genome assembly GCA_026929855.1 of Poa annua. Classification (NCBI taxonomy): domain Eukaryota; kingdom Viridiplantae; phylum Streptophyta; class Magnoliopsida; order Poales; family Poaceae; genus Poa; species Poa annua. The sequence goes on from CM049428.1 coordinate 50,922,221, forward strand.
TTCATCTGGAAGTACGAGGTGTCACCTCGCACCTGGATGCCGAAGCCGCCAACCGGGTACGCCGACCCGCTTTTCCCCACGTTCTTCCTAACAAGGAAGAGCGACTTCCACAAAGCCCAATGGGGGGGCGATCCCCATAAAGCACTCGCAGAGCACGATAAAGCTCGCAATGCTCAAAACGACATTGGGGTCAGATCATGGATCTGAACCCCATAGGCGTACAGGAGACCACGGACAAAATCGTGGAGAGGGAACCCGAAGCCCCGTGGAAGGAAGTCCACGAAGCAAACGCGCTCCCCCTCCCGAGGGGCAGGGTATACCTCTTTCCCAGGCGCGCGCACCGCCGCCTGGTCTGCCGGCGGCAGCAGGCCCTGCGCGCGAAGGACCTCCAGCTACGCCTTCTTCACCGACGACTTCTGCCAGTCGCCGTCGGGTTTCTTCATCGCCATTGCCTCGGCGACGTCGGCGGTGCTGGTTGCAGCCTTCATCTTCGTCATCGTTTCGACGAAGGTGGAGAGAGGAAAAGGCAAGAACGGCGCAGGAAAAAGGGCAACGGCAAATGGAGAAGATGACATGTCCCCCGTCGCAGTACAATTTTATACCGCGCGCCGCAGTCCATCCCAGCCGTTCCCGAAGAAAATGCTCTCCGCAGCTCCATCCAGCCGTCCACGTGTCGCGCGGAGAGACAAACCATCGCTGACGAGGGGTGTCCTCATCAATACCCATAGTCGATAGCCTAGGGTTAGAGTTATGAGGTAGAGAACGCGTAGTGCTGGTAGACTCGACGGCTGACAAGCGGGATTTACACCCCTACTTCATGCTTGTCTGTTATTGCTCTTGTGAATATGCGATGGTTACAAGGGTCCAGCGAGAGTTTGTCTCGCTAGGGTTTGGAGGTTCTGATGTGCGTGTCCCTGATCGGCGACCCTCCCAACCCTTATATAGGGGCTGGGTCTCGGGTACGTAACCGACTAGGACTACAAGTATGGAAACTATAACCGACTATGGATAACTTGGAAAGTAATCTTCGTCTTGGGCCTTTCTTGATGGGCTTTGCCAACCTATTGACAATTGGGCTATAGTCATTACGTGCACCAGGTACCCACACGACAGGATACCCGTTTGGTATATCCTCGTCACTAGCCCCCGAGTGCTTGGCTGATTCAGAGAATTAGGCATGGACTCACTCGACAGTGCACGTCACATGTTTGTGCTCAATATGGTACGCTTTGTATTGTTTTTCGACTATGAGCTCATGTTTTTGACAAAGGATTATCAACTTAGTAGGCCTGGACTTACTCGGTAGGTCGAGGCCAGTTAACTGCACATTCGGGCAAAACCTTACTAGCCTTCAATCAAGTTCGAGTCCTCGGCTCGAACCTGGAACACACTGGACAGACTTGACTCAGGCCGTTGCGGTCTTACTGAATCGTTCTGCAGTCTTAACTTTGCTACCCAGCGCGTCCGCCGGGATTTTCATCGCATCTGCAGATACAGAAAGAATTAAGGACTTAACACTGCCGGAGTGGTCCTCAGCCCAGCCCGACTGATCGGCGGGTCTTACCCTTGCATTTTATGCATGCAGCGTCCGAAGTGTCATCGACTGACGCAACTCAGGAATTTCTTTGAATTTTATGCCTTTTTGCTTTTTGAATCTATCGGGTGCGCGACAGCGCTCCCGATGGGAGTAGCCCCCGAGATTGTGCTTTATTACTCGTAATGAAGGATAATCTCAAATCAATGAGCGTGAAGGAAAATGTTAGTCGAAGACATTTTCTCCCACTCGAAGTGTTTGCTTTTAACTTAGTCGATAGACCTTTGAAGGTTTGCATGACTTTGGCATACGTCAGTCGAAGAATATTTTAACCGCTCCCGATGGGAGTATATTTGGATGTGCCTGGATCAGTCGACTATTTGTATGTGTAGTCGAGAGACTTACGCATGACTGTATGTCATTGGTTCAGTCGACTTATTTATCGACTATTACTTTTGCATTCACCGACCTGTCAACCGAGTGATGTCATGCCTGACCACCTTGGCGTGCGCGCAGACCTTTGCCAGGACGTGTCATTGTGGGTCCACTTGTTTGACCGTGGTGACCGCCGGTTCAGTTCTAATTTGACCGGACGTGGCGAAATTTCCGCGGACGTGATCATGACCTTCCTCGTTTTTCGTGCGTAGTGGGCGTTGTGGCCTGCGACGGTTTCTCTCCGATAGCGCCACGTGGCTTGGTGATTATGCGCGAACGGCTGAGATTGTTTCTTCCACCGTGGTAAATACAGATCTCACCGCCGTAGATTAACTCCCTTTGCAATTTGCTTCCTCTGCCTCCTGCTCCTTGCGCGCGCACCCTTTGCCCCTTGCTCTTTGTTCCTCCTCTGCTTGCCATGGTGCCGAAGAAAAGCACGAGCGCCACCGTCCCCTCTTCCTCTGCCAATGCTGGCAAGAAGAGGAAGGGTGCTGCGGCCGCTGCGACCTCCACGGGAAACCCCGCCGCTGCTTTGAAGAAGATTCCCGGTGACTGGATGAAGTCCACCGTCACCGAGAAGAAGCTGGCAGCGTTCCGCCACACAGGCCTTCTCCCGCCGGCCGACAAGCTCGCCGCCCGCGCGCCCTCCAACAGGGAGGTACTCCCTGAGCCCCGCGCCGGCGAGCGCGTTTGCTTTGCTGAATTTTTGCCTCGCGGCTTTGCTCTCCCGGTGCACGATTTTGTGCGCGGGCTTCTTTATGCATATGGGGTGCAGATCCACGATCTCACCCCCAATCGCATTTTGCACATTGCCTGTTTTATGGCTTTGTGCGAGTGTTTTTTGGGGGTGTCCCCAAGCTGGGCACTCTGGAAGTCCATCTTCCGAGTGCGCCACATGGTCCGTGATGGGCGTGTGTGCCCTCTTGGCGGAGTGGGCATCCAGGTCCGCAGCGAGTGCCACTACTTCAACCTCAAGGCAGTCGACTCTGCCCAAGGATGGAGGAACAAATGGTTCTACGTCCCAATCGACCAAGACGTGCACACGGCCTTCTTGATTGGGAGGACCCCGCTGAAGACGAAGGCGTGGGAGCATTCTCTCTCGACTGAGGAGAAGGAAGAAGCTGCCCCCCTTATGGAAAAGATCAGCAAGCTGCTGGGCACCGTTACTGGTGTCCAGTTGATGAGCACCTTCATCAAGCGTCGAGTGTGGCCCCTGCAGCAACGCTCCCACCCTATGTGGCGATATGAAGGCCCACTTGACGCCACTCGAATGAGCGATGTGAAACTGTCGCCCAATGAGCTGGACGCGCATGTGAAATACATCACCAGCATCAAGGCCGACGAGACCATCGACTTCAACACCTCCGTCTGTCCGTATGCGTGGCAACACTGCGACTGAGCCTGCTGCCAAGCGTCGCCGTGTGCCTCGACAGGAGGTCTCGAGTTATCACTCGGGAAGCATGGAGCAACGGGACCTGGAGGATTCTGGCTGGTCCTCGCCTGTGAAGGCCGTATCCCCTCTGGCTCGGCGCTCGCCATCGCACTCGACTGGCCGCCTGAGCTTCGGAGGCCCCTGCCTCGACGTTGGGCCGGACTCAGATGAGGGCGAGCACAGGTATGTAGTTATGAAGTATTTTTGCTATATTCGCTTTTCGCTTGCTTTCATATTTTGCCTTAAACTTGTTGGCATTATTGCAGCAGCGCCAGTGACGATCGGGTGCAATCGCCTCCTTTTGTGGAGGAGTCGACTGTGGCCTCCCCTCATGCTGGAGTGGACGCCGCCAAGACCACCCTGGTGGTTGAGGCAACTACCACCTCTTTGACGCCACCCGCTACCGCTTCGACTGTGCACCCTTCCGTATCTGCGTCTTCCTCCTGGACTGACCATGTGAGTGCTTTCGCGTTTTATGTGTTATGCTGCATCTTTAATCTTGCTGACATCCTTTTCAAATCTTGTCGAAGCCTGCCGTCCGTGACCTTGTCGCGGCTGGTAAAGCCTTTGTGCAGTCGGAGGAGGAACGGGTTGCTCTTCGCTCCCACCTCGACGATTTAAGCCGTAAGCTTTTCTGACTTTGTCCTGAGGTTTTCCACTTGGTGTTTTGCGACTGAGCTTGGAGTCAACTATCTTAGGTGAGAAGGATGCCACCGCGAAGCAGTCGGCTGAGCTGGAGCAGCGACTGAAGGATCTGGAACGACAACTTGTCGACCAGCAGCTGCGTGCGAAGGAGGATTTGGACGATGCGTGGAGCTCGGCTGCCTCGCGTGAGCAGAAGTATGTGGCTCAGGTGTCTGAGCTTGCACGTATGATGGAAGGTTAGCAGGCTTTGCTTTTGCCTTACGCGTTTTTATTTGATTGTCCTTGTGTTGATTTTTGCCTCTTGTTATCTTTTGAAACTGTGAAGGGCCTACTGCTTCATGGGCCTCCAAAGACGAGGCGAGTGAAGACCTGTCACTCGACCGTGCCCTTGAGAAGTTGAGCGCTGCGCTCCATCACGCCAAGAGCTCTCTGGATACGTCCACTCGCACCCTTGGCTCTGTCTTCAAGGAGGTGCTTCCGTCGAGCGACGTTCCTGCCACCGCGCAAGGTTTTGCGGACGTGCTAGGCCCCGGCTCTTCGACTGTGGCGGAGTTTGCGCGCGACTTGACGGTACGCGGCTCGGAATCCACCATCAAGCTTCTTCTTGGTAATGGCGTTGCTGCCGACTATGAGGCTGCTTTGTCTGTTTTCCCGAAAGGTCAGATGGGCAACCTTTGTCCTTGAAGGGTGTGACCGAGGCCGCGACGCGACTATCGCGCACTTGAATCGATACTATGGAGCGCAGATCTGTTGCTGTTGCTGCCATGTCGAAGTCGCGTAGGGCTAGGTCTAAGTCCGTGTCTCGCGTTTAGACTTTTGCTTTTGAATTTATGTAATGAGGATTCGATGTCCAGCATGGGTATCTCAGTTCCTGCTTTGTTTATGCCATGGACTCTATAATGCGTTCCTTTATGAATTCAGCGTTTGTTGTTTTGCCTTGATTCGTGCCCTTGCCTGAAATGTATGATTATGCGTTTGCCAGTCGGACGATATCATCTCGCCTGAAACTTTCCAGCCGTGCACGGATACTCGGGCAGCTGCCGAAGCCCGTAATGACGCCAAGGTTTTGTCTTATGCCAAGAGGCGAGTGGTCACTCTGGAGCAGGAACTAAGAGCCACTCAAACGGAGTTGAAACTTCTTAAGGCAAAACCTGCTCTCGCCACCCAGCGTGAAGAGTATGTGCTTGGCGAAGTCGAACACTCGAACAGGCAGCTTGAAGGTATGTAATAGACGATTGCCCTTGTGATTTTCTTATGTTTTCTTTATAGCCTGTTGATAGTTGTTCGTCTGCAGTTTTTGTTCATAACTTCCAGGAAGAGGTGGAGCGGGTTAACGAGCGTCTAGACAACGCGACTGATAACCCGATTTTCGGCCATCAGCATTTTTGGGTGGACAGGCATCGCGCCCGCGAACTTGCTACCCTTAAGGATCGAGTATTTCGCGGCGCGGTCCTACTCGAGCGTTGCCGGGCGGCATTTATGCGCATCAACCACTTCTTGTTTCCTGAGGGGCCGCAGCCGCAAGAAATTCATGCGCTGGTTGATCTGTTCCAGTCTGCAACTCCAATCCGGGAAGCTTTGATTCGAAGAGTTGTCCTTGGAGCCAACGCCGTCATGGGATATATCCGCAGCCGACACCCTTCCTTTCGCATCTCTTCACCCGCGGCTGGCGCGCGACTAGAGCAGAAATTTTTGGATAGGACTGCGGTTTCAGTGCAGGTGCTTGTGGACTGTTTTCACGACCAGCCCATCGACTCAAACTTACCTGTAAAGGATGAGCCTATGTAGTTTGTGTAACTAAGCAGCCCCCGAGTCCCTCGAGTGGGGTGTGAATAGAAAGATGTTTTATGTAAGCCTGTATGTATCCAGCCCCCGAGCGTTCGGGTGGGGTGTGAAAAGTAAGGTGTTTATGTGAGTTTGTTTATGTACAACACCCGAGCTTTCGAGTGGAGCTGCGTTGTGTTGTTTATGATTAAGACCCAGCCCCCGAGTCTTTGAGTGTGGCTGAGATTGCTTTTTATGACTAAGACTCAGCCCCCGAGTCTTCGAGTGCGGCTGAGTCGGGAGTGATTTGGCTTGCGATAGCAAATTATGCGACGAAGAAAATCTTTCTTTATTCCAGATATTGGCCAGCAAGCCGCCTCATTAAAAACCTTCCAGTCCCCTTAGGTACCCTCGTGAGGAAATGAGCGCGTCTGAAACCTGCTGGCCTTTCCGACATTTATGCTCTGTTACATTGATCGACTATGACACCTAGGCATAGAAGCGACGCAAGTGCGCCACATTCCATGGGTTATTTGATAATTCCCCCGTCTGGGCGTGCTTGAGTCGATAGGCACCACCGTCGATGACTTCCGTGATGACGAAAGGACCTTCCCATGGTGATGCAAGCTTGTGCACCTTCTTCTGCTTCATCCGGAGTACTAAGTCGCCCACCGTGAATGTTTTGGGACGGAGTCGTCGGCTGTGATAGTTTCGGAGATCCTGCTGATAAACAGCTGTGTGGGCAAGGGCCGTATTGCGCGATTCTTCGAGTAGATCCACCGAGTCTTCGAGTGACTCGCTTGCGTCGTCTTCGTCGTACATCTCGACTCTTGGTGCGCTGAATTTCACCTCTGGTGGCAGTACTGCTTCTGCGCCATAGACCATAAAGAACGGAGTAAACTGAGTCGAGGCGTTTGGGGTTGTGCGCAAACTCCATAGTACCGCCGGGAGCTCCTCGACCCAAGCGCCTGCGGCCCTTTTGAGTGGTACCAGTAGTCTTTTCTTAATGCCCGTGCAGACGAGACCATTGGCTTTTTCAACCTGTCCGTTGGACTGTGGGTGTGCGACTGATGCGTAACTGAGCGATATGTTCCACTCTTTGCAGAAGGAACGAAACTCCTCGGCTGTGAAGGTTGTGCCGTTGTCCGTGATGATGCTGTTTGGGACGCCAAATCTATAGACGATAGATTTTATGAAATTGACTGCTGTAGCGGCAGTCGAGCTTGTGATTGGGACCGCTTCTATCCATTTTGTGAATTTGTCCACCGCCACCAGTAGGTGAGTATGTCCTCCGGGTTATGACTTTTTGAGTGGTCCGACCATATCAAGCCCCCATTGGGCGAAGGGCCACGCGAGTGGTATGGTTTTGAGTGCTGATGCGGGTGCATGAGGCTTGGTGGAGAATTTCTGGCACCCGATGCACCTTTTGACGACGTCGTCTGCGTCCTTGAGTGCTGTGGGCCAGTAAAACCCTGCTCGGAAGGCTTTGGCTACGAGTGATCGACTGCCGGCATGATGACCACAGGTTCCTGCGTGAATATCGCGAAGTATGGTTTTTCCGTCCTCAATTTCCACACACCTTTGGAACATACCTGAGATGCTTCGCTTGTAGAGTTCACCGTTGATGATGGTGTATGCTTTGGAGCGTCGAGTGACTCGTCGAGCCTCTGCTGCATCGTCTGGTAGTTCGTCGCGGAGCATGTATGCTAGGAAAGGTTGAGTCCATGCTGGAATTACCTGATCGTCTTGGCATAGTAGTACTTCGACTGGCGGATCCTCTGCGCTGGGCGTTTTGTCGTTGGATGTAGCAGTCGAGGTTGATGGGGGCCGCTGCTTTTTGATGGACATGTGCTGGATTCGCTCCAGGAAGACGCCTGGCGGGACTTGCGCTTTAGTCGAGCCAATGTTGGCTAGTATGTCTGCTTCCTCATTGCTTTCTCGTCCAACATGTCGTAGTTCGCATCCGTCAAGGTCACCTTCTAATGTGTTGTAGAGGTCACGATATGCGATCATGTTGTCGGCTATGGCGTCGCAAGCTTTCATCGTCTGCTGCACGACTAAATTTGAGTCGCCGTATATCATAAGTCGAGTGCACCCGAGCGCCTTAGCCATTCGCATGCCATGGATCAGACCTTCGTACTCGGCCTCATTGTTGGATGGTCGCGCGAAGTCCATCTGCAACACGTACTTGAGTTTGTCGCCTTTTTGTGATATTAGTATGACGCCTGCACCTGCACCCTCGTTCTTCTTAGACCCGTCGAAGTACATTGTCCATGAGTTGGACACATCAGGGATTCCTGGCAGTTGAGATTCTATCCACTCTGTTGTGAAGTCGGGTAGGACTTGCGTTTTGATGGCCTTCGGGTGATCGTAGGTGATCCCGAGTGGCCCGAGCTCGATGAGCCATTTTGCTACACGCCCCGTCGCATCGGGATTGGTGAGTATATCCCCGATTGCTGATTTGCTGATCACTGTTATCGGGTGCTCCGTGAAGTAGTGGCGCAGCTTTCTGGATGTTATGAAGACAGCGTATGCTAGCTTTTGGAAGTGCGGGTATCTTTGCTTTGACAGGGACAGGACTTCACTGACGTAGTAGACTCGCCTCTGTATGCTTTGAGTTTTCCCTTCCTTCATGCGTTCGACTACCAATGCCGTACTGACCACTATGTTTGTAGCTGCCACGTACAGGTACAAAGGTTCTTTCTCCTTGGGTGCCGCCAAGATGGGAGGATTTGTGAGTATTCGCTTGAGATCTTTGAAGGTTGTTTCAGCTTCATATGTCCACTCGAACTTGTCTGCCTTCTTCATCAGTTGATAAAGTGGTAATGCCTTTTCACCAAGCTTACTGATGAAGCGACTAAGCGCTTCTACTCGACCTGTCAATTGATGTACCTCGTAGAGCTTTTTAGGTCTTTGCATGGTTAATATGGCATGTATCTTTTCTGGGTTTGCTTCTATTCCCCGAGCCGATACTAAGTACCCCAAGAGCTCTCCGGCTGGGACACCAAAAGTACACTTGTCTGGGTTGAGTTTGATGTTGTACCGGTTGAGATTGTCGAATGTTTCTCGCAAGTCTGCGAGTAGCGTGCTTTCTTTTTTCGACTTGATGACGATGTCATCCACGTAAACCTCGACGTTGTTTCCAATTTGTGCCTTCAAACAGTTCTGCATCATACGCTGGTAGGTGGCACCCGCGTTTTTGAGCCCGAAGGGCATTGTGGTGTAGCAATAGACTCCGAGTGGAGTTGTGAAGGCTGTCTTCTCCTCGTCTTCGACTTTCATCCTTATCTGGTGGTACCCTGAGTATGCATCCAGGAAGGATACACGTTCACATCCCGCAGTGGAGTCGACGATTTGATTGATACGCGGCAGTGGAAAATGATCTTTTGGGCAACACTTGTTGAGCCCGGTGAAGTCGACACACATCCTTGTTGCTCCTGCCTTCTTTTTCTCGACTAGTACGGGATTGGCCACCCACTCTGATTTTTTGATTTCCCGAATGAAGTTTGCTTTGAGTAACTTGTCTACATGCTTCTCTATGGCCTCTCTTTTGGGTCCGGAGACACGACGTATTTCTTGTTTGACCGGCCTAGTTCCTGGATTAAGCTGGAGGGAGTGCTCGGCGAATTCCCTGGGAATACCTGGCATGTCGGCTGCACACCATGCAAATATATCCCAGTTCTCACGGAGGAATTCGACGAGCGCGCTTTCCTATGCAGGAGATAGGCTTGTGGACACCCTGACTGTCTTGGATGGGTCAGTCGGGTGAACCTGGTGCTTCGTTATATCGTCTGCGGTGCTAAACTTCTTGTCGACTGCCTGTTTCTTCTGTTCGGGCATGTATGTTGTGTCGTTGGTGAGCGAGAGCCCTTCGAGGGTTTGCTCCATACCGAATGTCTCGGAGATTTTGCTGAAGTCGCGGTCGCAAGCATCTGACCTTTGAAAATTTCCGTTGATTGTGATGACTCCTTTCGGGCCTGACATCTTCAACTTGAGGTATGCGTAGTGTGGCACTGCCATGAACCGAGCAAATGCGGGGCGCCCTAATATGGCATGGTATTGTGACTTCCAGTCGAGGACTTCGAATTCGATCGACTCGGTTCTGAAGTGGTTTGCGTCGCCGAAGGTGACGTCGAGTTGTATCGCGCCTTCTGGGAGAACAGTTTTACCTGGGACAATACCATGAAAAGTGTATCGACGAAGATGATGTTGATGCCGCTGCCTCCATCCATGAAGACCTTGGTCATGGCATATCCGCCAATCTGGGCGTCGAGTACCAGGGCAGCGTGACCTGGCCGGTAGAAAAATGGTGGATGGTCCTCTCAACTGAATATTATCGCGGTTTCAGATCCTCGCAAGAAGTCTGGTATGGCTGGAGGTGCCATAACCGCCATCTTAACATGTCGAGTGTGGGTCTTTTGCTGCCTGTTGGAGGGACGTCCTTTTTGAATCATGAACATCTGTCCCTGGGGCTTTGGGTATTGCTCCTCCGTTGCTTGGGGTATGTGATGTATGGCTCCCGCGACTTGACTTCCCGGGTTGTATGGTGGTGGAGGTGGTAATGCCGCGCCTGGCTGTGTTGGCGGTGGCACGATGTACGCTGGAGGTGCAGTCGAGGGTGTAGCTCTTCTGATTCTCGCCGCGTAATCAGCCACCATTTGTTCGAACTCTCGGCAATTCCCCATGGTGTGGTTGGAGATTAGCCTCCCATCATCTCCCTTGAATAAGTGCAGCCTGCAGCTGTCATCCATATTTTCGTGAAATGTTTTTTCTGGTTTTGCATCTGTTCGTTTGCGCCACTCTTGCCTTCGGTATCCACCGCTACGCTGATTGCGGTCTCGACTGCTTCGTCGGTCATCTGTTCGGCTGTCTCGGCGGTCGTTTCCTCGACTGTCTCGACTGTCGCGGCGACTATCGTTTCGACTGTCGCGACGATCTTCTTGTCGTCTGTCGTCCTGGACGTGATTGTCCCGTGAGAAACCTGCTGCGACGAATTTTACCTTGTCGTTGTCGCTGTAACCACTTTTGCATCTTCGTCTTTTATCATCCCTGTCGTGGCGGTCTCGACTACTGCGTCGATCCTCACGGTCATGTGGGGAAAGTGGACGCTTGGTCCTTATGGAATATTCGCCATCCGCCCACTCAGTCGCTATCTTCATGAGCTCTGCCATGGATTTTGGCTTTTGGCGGCCGAGTGCTTCTCTGAAGTCTTCTCTGAGGACCCCCATGGTGAAGGCGTCCATGGATCTGTCTTCGGAGATTGTGCCGACTGAATTGCGGATGGCAGTCCATCGCCTGATGTATGCTCGAATTGGCTCGTCCGACCTCTGCTTGCAAGCCCGTAATTCCTCGAATGTTTTGGGTCGCTCGCACAGGGGATCGAAATATTTGATGAAGTCTTCCCGAAAGTGATCCCAGGAATCGTATGATGCTTCGGGTAATGCTTTGAGCCAGTCGCGAGCTGTGCCTTCAAGCATCAGCTGTATGTATTGCATTGCCGTTGTAGTTGTCCCCCTTTGGCATACGACTGCGAGTTTGTAGTCCTCGAGCCAGCCTGACGGCACTTGCTTGCAGTTAAACTTTGGCGTTGTTGGTAACCCGAACTTTTTGGGCAACTTGGCTTCGCGGATTCGCCGTGTGAAGCATCGTGCTCCGCAAGGTCCTGTATCGCGACCATCACTCGAACCGTTGCTGGCGGATTTCCTAGACCTGCTCCGTGAATGGCTATGTCTCGAGTGCCTTCGTGGGCCACTCCTGCGAGGGCTTCAACTGCGACGGTTTCGCGAACGGCTTCTGCTGCGCTCTCTGTTCTTATCCATCTGGAGTCCTTTTGCCGCGAGTGCGAGCGCCTTTAATTGCTGGAGATGCAGTTCTTCGGCCGAATCGCCTGCTGGAGGTGTTGTCGCCTTGAGGTATGCTCCAAGTGATATCAAGACACCTTCAGCTGTTTTGGGTATTAATACGCCTTCGGAGTCCAGGGTCATCAACGAATGTTCTAAGTTGCGAGTGACTCCGGATCTCTCGCCCTCTGGGATATTGGCGAATCTCGATCTATGTCTGTGCTCCGTCGCACTTGTGGAGCTAAGGGAAAACTGTCTTCTCTGCATACTCGAGATGCTAGCTTGCTTTCTGCGTTCTTCGAGTGTTGCTCTGTACTCCTTTAAGCGCATCGCTTCTTGCCAATTAAAATAATTGTATGTCATCCACTCCTCCGGAGTCACGTCTACTGGCATCATTGTGCAGTCTTTTATGATTTTGTCGACTTTTGCTGCCATCTCTGCTGTCATAGTTAGCGTTGTTACGCCATCTGGTAATGTGACTGGGCAAGGAAATTATGTAGGCCTTCGACTAGCTGCTGCCGCTGAGGTTTCGGCGCTGAATGCAACGTAGACCTGCCGAGGTATGACCGGGGGATATGTGTATGCGCTATCGGCGCCGGTTATAGGTTCGGAGTCGTCGTCCAAACTCATGTCGGAGTTATTGCTGATCTGGGCGTCGGTGTTGACGTATGCTTCGGGTATTTTTTTCAGGATCGTCTTTGTTGCTGGAGAGGAACCCGTGATCCGCTTGGGTCTCTGGCCCGGTGAAGTCGGCGAGGTAGATGTTGTCGCCCGTGTCTTCAGTTTGCCTGTAGTCGTGTGCAGTGTCGAGTTTCGCGATGTGTTCAACTGTGGTGACGTGATAGTCAGACTGTACCTCATCGTCTAGGAGCTCTTGTGCCAAGAGTTTATTGAACTCTTGGGTCGTCATGGAGTCGACTACAGATCTTGACGGCGAGATCGAGTTGACCTTTGACGACGTAGCTTCCATGCCTACGATAGCTGTGACCGTAGTAGATGGTTTCTCGACTACGCCTGTCTGATGGGTAAGCTGTGCCTCATCTTCCGGGAACTCTTGCGCCATGATCCTATTGAACTCTTCAGTCGCCATAGATGAGGCCGGCGATGGTATCGAGTCGATCTGTGATGAGGTAACTTCCTTGCCTGCTGGCGATGCGATCGCAGTCGATGAATCTTCGAGTGCCCTCATTGTGATCACATCGGTCAAGTCCTGCACACCAAGCTTGTCGACGAAAAAATTGTGCTCCCCAATGGTTAGATCGAAACCTGAATCGAGATTAGCGAAAACTTCATGTGCTACCGATGAGTATGGCTTGATTCTTTTTGACGATGCAGATTACGAAGCTGGCGACTGATCGCCTGGTGCTTCATCGCCAGTCGAGATTGTCAGCGCGTGGCTGTTTGCAGATGTAGTCGGCGAGTTTCCGTTTCAAGGCGAAGCTAGCGAATCCGTAGATCCAACACTACCACTTCCCACAGACGGCGCCAATTGACGAGGGGTGTCCTCATCAATACCCATAGTCGATAGCCTAGGGTTAGAGTTATGAGGTAGAGAACGCGTAGTGCTGGTAGACTCGACGGCTGACAAGCGGGATTTACCCAGGTTCAGGGCCCTCGACTGAGGTAACACCCCTACTTCCTGCTTGTCTGTTATTGCCCTTTGTGAATATGCGATGGTTACAAGGGTCCAGCGAGAGTTTGTCTCGCTAAGGTTTGGAGGTTCTGATGTGCGTGTCCCTGATCGGCGACCCTCCCAGCCCTTATATAGGGGCTGGGTCTCGGGTACGTAACCGACTAGGACTACAAGTATGGAAACTATAACCGACTATGGATAACTTGGAAAGTAATCTTCGTCTTGGGCCTTTCTTGATGGGCTTTGCCAACCTATTGACAATTGGGCTATAGTCATTACGTGCACCAGGTACCCACACAACAGGATACCCGTTTGGTATATCCTCGTCAGTCGCCTCCCACTCCGTCCACTACGCGCGAGAATCAAGGCACCATCATTAAGCCGCGAAAATTTTCGCGCCCACGACAAAAAAAAGCGGTCAGTTCTGTTTGCAGTAAACGCTGACAGTGGGGCCACTTCCGTCACTTCCTATCGGACGCAGAGGCGTGCTACGAAGCGTCAGCGCTGACATCATCAACACAAGTGCATGAAGTGAGCCGCAGCGCGGAAGAAGAACTCGAACAAATCAGTCGGGTGTCCCTGAACATGCATGTAAGCTTAATAGCCGAATTTCTACGCCAGGCAGAGAACTCAAACGCATAATTCGAGTGACAGGTAAACCCGGTAAGCTTCACAGCTGGAATCGCCTCAGTATGCCAATGCTGATGCAAAAACTCGAACCATGCAAACGGGTTACAAGAAGATTCAGTAAGCTTCACAAGCTGAAATTAACTGATAGTAAGCCAGTAGGCTGAACTAAAGCAAGCCAAAGACACGACTTTTTTCTCCCATCGCGAGTCGGATTTTCGACTGGAGGAAAACGAGTCCAACCTGAACTACAAGCAACCCGGCGGCGTGCCCAGGAGAAAGGAGTCCTTTGCCCGACTCTGCGATTCGACCAAGCACTCGGGGGCTACTGACGTGGGGCTACCCTCCGACTATCCCACGGTGAGGATACCTGGGTCACGCCAAGACTGCAAAGACCCAAGGAAGGCCCAGTAGAGATAGCGTATGGCCCAAGAATAGTCAGTTAGGTCATGCGACTTGCCATATCTATAAACACCATCGGCACCGTTCACCCGAGACCTAGCCTATTATATAAAGGCTAGGAGGGTTGCTCGTCAAAGGACACGAACAGATCGATACGCGCATAGCCGCCACCACCAAACCCTAGCGAGATCGCCATCTCGCCATTGTAAGGCACTCGCCATCAATACCAGACAAGCAATAAGTAGGGTATTATCCTCCGGGAGCCTGAACCTGGGTAAAACGCCTTGCTTGTCAGCCGTCGTGATCACCAACGCTCATCTCTCTCCCCCTCAATCAACCCGGGGTGCACAACCCTGGGATTTGCCGAGTTACACCATCGTCAATATTATGATGGATAAGCTTGCCTCCGGTCATTTATCTCAACCTTTTATGTTGCAAGTCCAAAACCTTAGACCTCATCGTTTGAGTTTTGTGATATCACATGAGATCCATACCCTTCTCATTTTGAATGTATGTAGACCTTGTTTATCAACTTGAGTCGTTAGTATATGACATATGAAGACTATGTGCGTCGGTTTTTATTTTTTCGATAATTTTTGAATTTATTATGCTTATTTAAAATTCGGTCAAACCTAAGTTTGACCAACATTTAAACAAGTTTTTGATATGAAAATTGAAAACCAAGCATGGATCCTTCTTATTAGTCACTCCAAAATGAAGCTTTTGTGAGGTTTTTGAAAATTTCATGTTGCAATTCCAAAACCACTTCTCTTCAACCTTAGACCTCATCGTTTGAGTTTTGTGATATCACATGAGATCCATACCCTTCTCATTTTGAATGTATGTAGACCTTGTTTATCAACTTGAGTCGTTAGTATATGACATATGAAGACTATGTGCGTCGGTTTTTATTTTTTCGATAATTTTTGAATTTATTATGCTTATTTAAAATTCGGTCAAACCTAAGTTTGACCAACATTTAAACAAGTTTTTGACATGAAAATTGAAAACCAAGCATGGATCCTTCTTATTAGTCACTCCAAAATGAAGCTTTTGTGAGGTTTTTGAAAATTTCATGTTGCAATTCCAAAACCACTTCTCTTCAACCTTAGACCTCATCGTTTGAGTTTTGTGATATCACATGAGATCCATACCCTTCTCATTTTGAATGTATGTAGACCTTGTTTATCAACTTGAGTCGTTAGTATATGACATATGAAGACTATGTGCGTCGGTTTTTCATTTTTTCGATAATTTTTGAATTTATTATGCTTATTTCAAATTCGGTCAAACCTAAGTTTAACCAACATTTAAACAAGTTTTTGACATGAAAATTGAAAACTAAGCATCGATCCTTCTTAGTCACTCCAAAATGAAACTTGGACACTATCAAACTTTTCAAAACCCCGTTGAGTGCCTCCAAACCCCAATTGAACAATGACCGTCGATTTAACCCTAGCGCTGAACTGCAGCCGTTTGATCGTCCTCTAGAAGGAATCTGGCAGACTCGAGGCGATCCGCGAGAGGCTCATTCTGCCATCTGATTGGCTGTAACCCGTGTGAGAAGCTCATTCTGCACAACCCGTTCGATGTGTTTCAAATGAGCTCCAAAGGTAGGGTAAACGACCCCATTTCTAAGCAAAAAGGGTTGGTGGACTCGCACCGCCGCATGTGACAGTTACACGCTCACCGCGGACCCACCATTTGCCTCCTCTTCACAGACAGAGCATCCATCCTCTTTGGATGATCTTCTTCTTCCTCCTCCCTCCTCTTCCTTCCTCTTCTTCCTCTCCGGCGACGAATGGCAGCAGCAATGGCGAGCTCCTCCAGTTCAACCCTTCGCCCCGTTTGGCCAAGGCAGCCTGAGGTGTCGTTGCCGTCATGTCCTAAATGCTCACGCACGAATGCACTGGAACGTTTGACTATTAAGAAGGAGAATGCAAACAAGGGGCGCGAGTATTTGAAATGTCGGAGCCTGCCACATAACGTAAAGATCTTTCTCTCGCATCCTTTTGCTTTGATTTCTTCAGTGTTTCCAAATTCTTGCTCAGATCTAGGATTTAGGGTTCAGGTTGACTTTTTCAGGAGTTGGAACCATGCGGACATTTTCAGTGGTTGGATGTATACGTTATGCAGCTTAGACGGGATGGAAGGTTGCCGCGCGACCTTCCTCTACCGTCTGATATGGAAATTGCGCCCTCTGCTCCGCCGATGGGCATCGTTGCTCAGCCGATGGGGTCTGACATGGTTGCTCCTCCGATGGGGCTTGAGGAAGTGAGAGGCAAACTGAAGAAGTTGAATAAGAACTTAAGGCAGATGAATGATGTGAAGAAGCAGGCTAATCTGATAGATGCAGGATTTTATCTCTGTATAGTTGCTCTAGGATTTGTTTATCCGTTGATTGTCAGTCGTAGTTAATTAATGCGATGTAAGCATAATTAATGCAATGTATCTGCTGATCGTCTCATTTGGACCAACCGCTTATTACTAATCATCTCTACCGAAACTATCTACAGTTTTAGGGGCAGATATATACACCAACACGTATTTTACACTAGAAATTGCTTATATTTTTGGGACAAATGACTAATCATCCATACCGAAACTATCTACTATTTTAAGGGTAGATCTATAAACCAACATGTATTTTATACCAGAAATTGCTTATATTTTTTGGGACAAATGACTAATCATCCGTACCAAAACTATCTATTATTTTAAGGGCAGATCTATAAACCAACACGTATTTTACAACAGAAATTGCTTATATTTTTTGGGACAAATGACTAATCATTCGTACCAAAACTATCTACAACTTTAGGGTCGGATCTATACAGCAACACGTATTTTACACCAGAAATTGCTTATATTTGTTGGGACAAATGACTAATCATCCGTAAAAGCATTGAAAGAAGAGGGTCCGGGCCCGGTTAAACCCTGCTCATTTCAATGCTTTACAATAGCCTTGGAATGTTGTGGTATATAAAGAGGTCGCGCACACAGCCAACTAGCGAGGTGGGACTAAAAAATAACTCAACAACACAGCGGGAGACGTGGTAAGTTTGATCTGCGCCGCACACAAGCCGACCCCAGGAAATCCCAAACGAGCCGCGCCAGGCTGACCCCACCAGTCAAGCCACATGACGGTTGACTAGAGAGCAACAAAGCGTTTGGCCGATTTCCGAGCCAAACGGGGCACAGACGAGAGAAACTACGCGGGTATGGCACAGACGGATAAACTAGAGCCAACCAGGGCACAGAAGCAATTGTCCCTTATTTATTCATGTAATTTAAAAATCCAACAGGTTGGTCCCCGATGTCAGAATTTTATTCATTTTAAAAAATGATTTCTAAAATAAACAAGAATCTGACATGTGGGTCCAATTTATTTATTTAGTTTCATAAATGTTTTAAATTGAATTAAAATTGTTTAAACTTTGAAAATTCATAAGCAATTCATTTTAAATCAGACAAATGAGGTTAATATATCAAAAAATTCAGAAAATAAGATCTATCTAATTATGTCCAAATCATGCATGTTTAAGCAACATTGAATCATGTTTAAATTAGGGGAACAGTTTACACCATTTCTTTTAAAGATGGAGTTTGTAGAATGGTACCTCCGCGATTTTTACATCCCTCTGTGTAAATAGCCTAATATGGGTTCACGATCAATAACGGGCATTCCAACTCCATTTAAAATGGTCTTCCATGTGTAGGGATTACATTTCAACCCTTTAAACATGTCATATCATACATTGTGCGCATTGCATCGATGCCTGATACGTCCAAAACGTTCTACCTTCCCGAACACTTTTGCTATTGTTTTGCCTCTATTTTGTGTGTTTTGAATGCAACTAACACGGACTAACGCTGTTTTCAGCAGAATTGCCCTGGTGTCTCGTTTTTGTGCAGGATATCAACTTTATGGAAAAACTCCATAAATAATGCAAAAAGCCTTAAACTGCCCGAAGACTCCAGGAGTCAGAAGCCCTGACAGAGGGGGGGCAGGGGGCCACCACCTCATGTGGCGGCGCGGCAGAGGGCTGGCCGCGTCAGCACCTGAGGGGGGCGAGTCCCTCTCCCCCTCGGACTCCCCTCACACATATAACCCCCCTCTGACCTAAAAAACCCGGGGGGTTAGACACTTTTCCAAAAAACAGACCCGAGCGCCGCCGCCACCTCAAAACTCAATTCGGGGACCAGAAGTCTCTGTTCCGGCACGCCGCCGGGACGGGCAATCGAAGGGGATCATCGTCATCACCAACGCCTCTCCATCAACCATCATCGTTTCCCCCATCCATGTGTGAGTAATTCCCCGCTGTAGGCTTGAGGGGATGGTAGGGATTGGATGAGATCGTCCATGTAATGTCTGTAATATCGTTAGGGGATGGTGCCTAGTATCCGTTATCGGTATTTTACGTCATTGTTGCAACTTGTTATGCTTAATGCTTGACACTAGGGCCCGAGTGCCATGATTCCAGATTTGAACATGTTATTGAATCATGATGATAATTATTGTTTTGGATCATATCTATGAGTTGTATACACATGTCATTGTCCGGAACCCTAGGTCCCAAAGTGACAATAATTGGGGCAGCCTCGGGGAAAGGTTGTGATGTGAGGATCACGTGTGTTCACGGAGTGTTAATTCTTTGCTCCGGTACTTTATTAAAAGGAGTACCTTAATTACCAGTAGATTCCCTTGAGGCCTCGCTGCAAACGGGCTGGTAGGACAAAAGATGATGTGCAAGTTTCTCATTGCGAGCACGCACAACAAAATTGGAACACATGTCTATGGTTAATAAATACTTGGATGCTTTATCTTATTTATCTTCAAACGCCTATGTCTTGATATTACATGAATTATCTTATCCATGCAACGCCCGTACATCGTCCCTATGCCTACAGTATTTTAATCCTACTGTCTACTATAATCACTGTTGCTGTCATTATTTCACTGTCGCTGTTATTTCACTACTGTCACTACTATAAAACTGTTGCTACTGATAATCTGTCTCGAGGAAGTCTATTCACAGGTGCAGCTGAACTGACAATTCATCTGTTAAGGCTTATATTTATTCTTTGGCTCCCCTGGTGTCGAATCAATAAATTTGGGTTTTACTTCACTCGAAGACTGTTGCGATCCCCTATACTTGTGGGTCATCAAGACTATTTTCGGGCGCCGTTGCCGGGGAGCATAGCTTTATTTATAACTTCACATGAGATTGATATTGCTTTCTGGAATTCATTCATCATGGGAAAGCCTGGTGATAAGAAGTTTCCCATACTGCCATCCATTACAAGAAAAAGTACAACTCTGAGCTCTGCTGCTCCTCTTGATTCTCCAACTGTGATGAGTAAGCTTATTTCACCGCTGCATGCTACTCATACTATTACTTCTGCTGAATCTGAAAATGCTTCTGAAAATTGTGATGATGCTTCTACTGTGCTTGATGAAAATGGTTCCTTAGGACCTTTTCTAGATGCTATAATTGATAAATCTAAACAAACTGAAAATGCTGAAAATTCTAATACTTCTGCTAGTTCACATGTGTCTAGAGAGTATTTTCCTGATGATCCTGATGAAACTTATGTTGAACTTGATGATGATTTTGTTGATGAGATTAATGCTACTAAAGATGTTAGTGCTATGAAAAGCCTTTTTGAAAAACGTGTTGTTAAATATAAATTATCTCCTGATGCTAAATTTGCTACATCTCCCATAAACATTAAAGATAAAGATTATGATATCTCTATTGACTTGGCTCACATAGCTATTGTTGAAAGAGAACCTTTTTGTGGAACTGAAAATAAAAGTGCTGTAAAACACATGAATGAACTCTCTAATTTGAGTGGTATGTTTGCTGAAGACATAAAAATGCGCACTTACTTTGTTACTAAATTTTTCCTTTCTCATTAAAAGGAGAAGCTAAAACTTGGTATAATAATTTGTCTCCTGGTTCCATTACTAGTCCCAAGGGTTTGCTTGATACTTTCTTTCAGAAATATTTTCCTGCTAGTGCTCAACATGATGCTTTGTTAAAAATCTATAATTTTAATCAAGATGAAGGTGAGAAATTGCCTAAGGCTTGGACACGTTTTTGCTCCATATTAAGAGGCCAACCGAATCATGATTTGGAGAAAAATGATCTACTTGATATATTTTATAGTGGACTAACTGCTGAATCTAGGACATACCTGGATAGTTTTGCTAGTTGTGTTTTCAGGAAAAGGACTCCCGAAGAAGCTGAGGAATTACTAGCTAAAATATGCAAGAATAATGATGATTGGGACATACCTGAACCTACACCAACACCGAAGAAGAGGGGTATTATTGAATTAACTGATGAAGTGATGAAGGAAGCCAAGAAATATCTTAAAGAGAGGGGTATTAAATCTGAAGATGTGAAGAATTTAACTCCTATAGAAGACTTATGTAAGCCAATTGCTCCTTCACCCATAATTGAGGTACACTCTCTCCAAAGGTTTGATGATAGAGATATTCCTTACTATAAACCTCCTGATCAATGCTTAGATGAATTTGATACTTTTTTTGCTAAGCAAGGTAATTTTAATATGAGAATTGAGAATCATTTAATGGAAAACTCTCGAGCTATTAGTAACTTGCATGTTATTGTTGATAGAACCTCCAATGATATTAAAATACTTATTAAACATTTTCATATGGTTCAAACTCAAATTGATCAACTTTCTAAAGTGCAAAAAGAAATATTAATGAATGCCTCTATAGCTAAAGAAAAACATGTTTGTGAAGTAATAACTAGAGGTGGTAAATCTACTCAAGACCCTTTATATCCTGAGGGACATACTAAAAGAATTGAACAAGATTCTCAACAAATTAATGAACCTATTGCTCCTTCTAAGAAAAAGAAGAAGAAACATAAAACTGTTGTAGAATCCTTTGAACCTGTTAATGATCCTAATAGTATATATGTTTCTGATGCTTAAACTGAAAGTGGTAATGAACATGCCAATGATAATGATAAAAATGCCAATTCAGATAGGGAAGAAATAGAAGAGGAACCTGAAAAGCATGTTAAAAACAAGAAGTACACTAAAGAAGATTTTATTGCTAAGAAACATGGTAATGAGAGAGAACCTTGGGTTCAAAAAGAAATGCCTTTTCCTGCTAAGAAACTTAAAACAAAATAGGAAGAACACTATAATAAATTTTGTGATTGGATGAAACCTTTGTTCTTGCAAATTCCTTTGACTGATGCTATTAAGTTGCCTCCTTATTCTAAATACATGAAAGATATTTTTTCTAACAAAAGGAAAATTCATAATGAGGAAATATCTACTATGCTTGCTAGTTACTCTTTTAATGGCAAGGTTCCAAAGAAGTTGGGTGACCCAGATATACCAACCATTCCTTGCTCTATCAAAAATAATTATGTTAGAACTGCTCTATGTGACTTGGGAGCAGGAGTTAGTGTTACGCCTTTCTCTTTTTACAAGAGACTTTACCTTGATAAATTGATACCTACTGATATCTCTTTGCAAATGGCTGATAAATCTACTGCCATTCCTGTGGGCATTTGTGAGGATGTTCCTGTTCAAGTAGCTACTAACTGTTTAATTATGACTGACTTTGTTGTTCTTGAAATGCCTGAAGATGATAATATGTCTATTATTCTTGGAAGACCTTTTCTAAATACTGCAGGGGCTGTTATTGATTGCAATAAAGAAAAAGTTACTTTCAATGTTCATGACAAAGAACCTACTGTCTATTTCCCCAAGAAATTTGATAAAATGCCTGGAGTTAATACAATTACCAATGTGAGATCTATTAAAGTGTGAAGTATTGATTGTCCTTATATAGAAGAATGAAAAACTCTTATGATTGGATCCATACCAATACGATATAAGGTAACATGAGTGTCTCACATGGTTTAAAATCTTTTATGTCATATAAATTCATTTGGTGGCAAGACTTGATCAACCTTGTTAACAAGTGCATTTTAAATACATAAAGATGTTAAACAATTTGTTTTCTCTTATTTTTGTTTTACCTACTGAAATTCATTTAGTTTGCAAAGTTTAGTTGAATTTGGTGTTAGAAAATAATTTCTCAATATTAATATTACTAGATAACACCCCGCGCGTTGCTGCGGAATTTCATAGTGATAAATATTAGAAAACCTTTTTTGGTAAGGAATATGAATTGAGTTATTTCATTTCTTTGTTTAAATATTAACTCATAGGCTAAAGATAAATGTGCATGGCTTAATAAGGTGGACCAATTAGACACTTGATGATGTGGCATGCTTGCATGTTGAGAGAAATTAAGTAGTGGGTGCTCCTATTTAGATAGAAAAGATTAATGCAAAATACCAGAAAATGAAAAAAAAAATCTCAGAATTTGAAAAAATTTATACCAAAATTTTATTTTTCTGGGGAGGTTCTGGATGTGTAAACATGTGACAGAGGGGGGCCACCAAGCCTCCACCTCAGGTGGTGGCGTGGCAGGGAAGTGGCCGCGCCAGCACATGAGGGGGGCCCACCTGGCCCCTCCACTTAGTCATCTTCCTCCCCACTCTTTCTCTCT
The DNA here is from genome assembly GCA_026929855.1 of Poa annua. Taxonomy (NCBI): domain Eukaryota; kingdom Viridiplantae; phylum Streptophyta; class Magnoliopsida; order Poales; family Poaceae; genus Poa; species Poa annua. The sequence goes on from CM049428.1 coordinate 50,945,105, forward strand.
CCCGACCAAACACAGCCACATCGAAATTTTTCGTGTTCTTCTTGTTCTTGCCTGGGATTTTCGATCTCCTTGCTCAGCCCCTCTTTGTTGCTGAAATTTGGGGTATTCACACTCCGGTATGTGCCTCCTCCGATTATCTAAGTAGAATTTTGTTTAGTGGATCATATATTGAATATTTTTCTGTCGTAGGTGTCATGTTTAGTGAGTTTAAATGCTTGTTCTAAGTTAGTGAAACTAGTTTTGATGCATGTTTAAGCCTCTAGCAAGTCACTAGCTATAGTGGTTTCCCCTCATTTAGTTGGCTAAAAATCAATTTATATGTTGTTTGTTGAAAATTTCAGAACATGGAGTGGAACCCATATGCAATAGATCAACATGAGATAGTTGTGCATGAGAAGATGAGGGTTCATCGCGAAGAGAATGTGTTCCCGGCTATTTACCCGTGTTCTCAATTCATGGATGTTGCAGGGATTGTGCTTGATTTTCATACTCTTGTTTCCAATGCAAGATTAGATCGTTTTGTTGATGATCAATCCTTTCAATATGCTAAGCTAGCCATGTTGGTGGTGCAGGCCTTCAACTGCACTTTGATCTCATCTAACCCAATGGTGCACTATAAGATATACAATAAATCGGTGGATTTGCCTTTCGATGCTTTTTCTGCAGCACTTAGGGTACCAAATGAGGGATCGCGGGAGAAGTTGAAAGGAAAGCCTAAGCCCTTGCTGGACTTATATGAGGACATTTGCTATGGGAGGAGTTTCTCTCAAGAGGATGGTAAAATCAAGAGTATTCATCTCCCTTCCATTCGATACTTTGCTTATTTCATTACTAATGTGTTCTTGCTAGGAAAACTGCGGCTGTGCCTGATTTAGCTTTTCTAGCTGCTGCATTACGCCATGATAGAACTTATAATTTGGGTGCTTTGATTTCTTACCGTCTCACCACTAACCGTGAGAGGGGAGGAGTTTGTGGAGGACTAGTTGCCTCTCGTTTACTAGCTTTGCATGGTTTGGCACCTCACCCGCTTCATTTCCTGCTTCCCATAGAAAAACTAGACATCGATGCCATGAAGAAACATGACTTTATTGCTGACCATGGTAGTTTGCATGTTCTCCCATACATCATAACCTATCCCAAGAAGCATTATTTGAATACGTCTACAATTGTTAGAACTATTATTTTTCCTGCACCTCCGCTTAACCTTTATGCCAGGGAAAACCTGTCAGTCTCGGAGGCTGAGCTTGACACACTTGAAGGGCAACACGGCCCAAGCATTGGAGACAACGAAGAGGAGCACAAGGGGGACTTCAGTCAGCCCCCTGAGATAGCTGGTTCCTCGTACCCAGATCCGGGGTATGCAGGACCTTCGGGGTCTTCCTCCTACGCAGCCGAGCCCGAGTACGATCCCACCATGTATCACCCGTCGGGCTGGACCCATTATTCTCCATGGGGCTGAATCCTACTTAGGCCAAAAGCCTAAGCTTGGGGGGAGGTATACCGAAAGCACACTCATCTATATATTATTATCATTCGGTACTTTGTATATCCATGTTTCGTTTTAGTTTTATTTCTTTCTCTTATTTGTTCATGTTTTGCTTTGATTTCTAAAACTCGAAAATACCAAAAATATTTCCATTATTTCTCTTGATGGTTTGTTTTAGTATCTAGTATTAGTATGCTTAGTATTTCATTCAGTTCAATATGCAAAAATACAAAAATATTTTGCTTTGTTGTTTGCTGTTTCGTGCAGGGACAGATTTCTGCTGTCCACCGTTTAATTCATAACTTCCTGCAGAAAAATCCAAACGACCTGAAATTTCGTGAGAATTACCCTCAGATATGTACGCAACTTTCATTAGTTTTGAGTTGTCTGATCTGAGCATCTTAAGGTCCTCGAAAAAATTAATCTTCACAGGCTATTCTGTTTTTGTTCAGTTTTTAGTTTCTAAATTCGAAAATCCAAAAATATTTATCGTTTCTCTTTGGTTTTGTGGAATTTGTTTCAGAGCTCAATGCCATCTGTTATTTCGTTGATTGGTTTTCATTTCATATTATTCAAGCCACACAAGTGAAAAGAGAAATAATGACGAGATATGACAATTTGAGTTGGGTAAGAGGCTGGTAATGAACTCTATTTGTTTTTCATTTTTGTACATATACTCATTCATGTGAGCATGGTTAGATGGTTCGCATAAGGTATTGTTGATTGGTGGATGCTTAGTTGTTTATGTTCTTGTTTGATCAATTCCAATTTATTAATAGTAGATGACATGTTTCTATGGATGTTTGCTTGCATTGTTTTGTTCATAAAAGAGTATGACATTGTGGTATCCTCCTCTGAACAAATTCATTTGTATCGATTTGGCACATGCTCACACATGTATATGACTGAAAACAAAGAGTCAATTAAGCCTTGATGATTTATTTTGCCTCAGAGTTCTAGTATCACTTTTATGCCTCCGTTAATTTTATTTTGTCGCAAGCATGATTATGACAGTTATTGCTCTCTTGAATTGTCGCTTCCCTGTCTATTGCTAGCCTCCACTTGTACTAAGCAATGTTGCTTGTGCTTCCAAATCCCTGAAAACCAAGTTATCTCAAAGAGTCCACTATAAATACCTATGCATGGCATTCCAAACCATCCAAGTAAATTTGCATGTGCTATCTTTAAAACCTTCAAACACTTCTCAATTTGTGCCACTGTTTCAAGCTCATGAGGAAGTAATAGTTGGGTTTGTTATCTTCTATACTAATTAAGTATCGACTTGCATGTTCATCTGCTTGTCACTAATATTGCAAAGAGCTGGTTAGACCACTATAATATTAAAAGTTTTGAAAAGTGAAAAATATACACTCCTCCATGGTATGTGATTGCTGGTGGGCACCCGAGAATTCGGTTAGCCATGGTTTGTGAAAAGCAAAGGTTGGGAGCAGTGTCAAAATATCAAAAGATAAAATATAAGAATGCATATTATAAATGCTTGATTTTAAAATAATTCGGAACCGCTCTCAACTTGCTTAGTATGGAAGATAACAAGAACTCTATTGCCATTCGTTGACGGAACAACCACCACTTAAAAAAAAAATACCTTTGTGTTCAAAACAATGAAAAGCTCTAGCACATGTCAAATCCCTGCTTCCCTCAATGTAGGGCATATCTTTTACTTTACTGTTGAATCACAATCCTTCTTTGAGCACCTTCTTGAGAGCATAGTTGTCATTCTTAGTGAAATGTGCTTGTCCCATAATACTGTTAACTGTTGTGTAACTTTGATGCTTTTATCTTTGACATATTTATCTCTAGTCTACTCTTTAATCTCAGAGGTGCCTGGGCATTTATGTTTTGTTGTACACTTTCGGGCAAGAGAGATACCGCCGTATCATACTTTCTTATGAGCTTTGCAATCTTGTGAATTGATATGTTTCATGTTATTTACTATTGGTATGATTGGCATCTCTTCATAGTTTACATAATTAATTAGGTGACACCATTTACATATATCTTATCATGAATAGCCTAAGCATTTGCCAGATAGTGAGAATATTTACATCAGATGAAGCTGTAAAGGCCCCCCTTTTATTATAAGGTAGCGACCTCCTGTGTATAGTGCTAGTCCCTGAATCGACTTGCTAGCACACACAGTTTAAGATGAAATATCATAACATTGCATCAATATTCATTACACGATGATCCAGTAATAAAAGGTTCGATACAAGGTGCATAGCTCAAGGCTAGCTCAACCTAAATAAACACACAGCAGAAAACAAATGGATAAAGTGAGCTCCATCTTCATCATGTGCCACAGGAAAGGCATGTTGGGTGGAGACTCGCGACCCTAACAATCTTCACTCTTCGTCAGAGGGTCCTGCAATGGTGAGTTGCATCCCAAACTATATTGGGTCAGCACAATTGAATTGTGGTGGCAAGATGACACTATGTTGACTAATCTAGTAAGTCTATATCTACATGCATATTTGGTCAGGTGGAGTTTGAGGCTGATTTGCATAAAAGCCAATTTTTTCCTATCATTTATCAAACATCTTTTCATCTTAGACAAAGAGTACCACTGATAGACATCAGTGAACACCTTTGACAACAAAGAGTACCTCCGATAGACATCGGTGAACAACTTTGAAAACTACACACAACGAGCACCACCGATAGAAAGCGGTGAGCTCTCCCAAACCCTTGTTCACCCATCAAATTTTATTAAGAAATTGGGATGAGGAGATCTTCAACATCTGCCCTGTCTAGACGCTCATTTGTCCATAACCGAGGACATGGCTAAGCATACTTAGTTTTTAACTCTCAAGAGGGTGTGCACTTTCACCACAAGACCCAATCATTCCCTCCTCCATGTCACCCAATTATGAAATGGAAAAGAGAAGACCGGGACGAGATCTTTCTGAAGCAATTCCCCGAGTCACAACGCGCGACCCGAACCAACCTATCATCCCCCTACATCTGCTGGTCACGACGGATCGGGGTCTCGCAACATGTATGATCAAGTCAGAGCCCATATGACATGTGGCCGCACTGGAAGCTACTAAATAAGGTGCGTCTACAATCTCTTTGAGCCTGGGTGACTTTCCACAATTGTGCGCTTCCACCAAGGGTAATTACCATAGACATGAACCATAGAAATGGACCCCCTGAGTAGCCACCCACCATGGTTCTCCAACGAGCACCCAGGTAGTTCATTGATTAGTTTTAGTTAATTTTTCACTATCCAACTAATCAAAACATTTTTATTGCTTGACTAAGCATTCTACCATGTATGGTGCTACTACGTTTCAAGGTGGGGGAGGGCTACACACTAAATAGGAGCATATCATAATATAGTATCCACAACAATTCCTAACATGCATACTACAGAAATACTACTATGCAATATATCAAAAATAGTAGGAAGTTTATGAGCGTCACTTGCCTTTTGGAAGTTGTCGTTTCTCACAATCTTTTCAATGAATAACGTTTCACTCCGTTCAATCTATACGGGGAAAGAGGAGTATAATAAACAAACAATTCGAACAAAACACATAACACATATAAGCAATCATCACAATAATGTGTTCATCAATAATTGTTTTAGTTCATTTATTTTATGGTCAAGTCTCATCACATAATTCAATATACGAAAGGAATTAATGTGATAGGACTTAGGGTTTGCCATTTATAGTCAAGTGATGGTCTTATTACAAATATGTACATTTCAATTTAAATATGTTGAATTGATATTACAAGGGTTCTAAGGGCTGGTCTTGATCAAAATATCACACATGCATTTGATCAAAAAGGTTTAACACATTTTAATATTTAAAGTTTGCCATTCCAGAATATCTAACAGGTTTTAAACACACCTTTATAAGTTTATATTTCAAATTGGTTGAGTAGGCTTAGTTTTGTTACTTCTGGTCAATAGAAAATACTTGTGTTATTTTTGTAAAAGAAACAATTTAATAAGATCAATAAAAATTTAAACTATGTTAAAAACATACAAATAGGGCTTATGATTTTTAAATGGTAATGACATTGCTAAAAATTATTTTTAACAATGCAAAATTATTAGAGAGATCCTAAGGTTTCTAAAAATATTTTATTTCCATTTTTAAGATCTATGAATTTGAATCTATGTCAAATTTATCCAAATCTTCAATTTGAAATTTGAATATATTTAAACAAAACAAATTTGAAAGTACCAAAATATTCTACAAGTCAAGGGCTTTCCATAGGTATAAAGTTTGTCAAATTTGGATCTGTGGATAAAAAGATATGATGTTTTGAAATTCTAGGGGCTTTTCTGCAAAACTATAATATAATTTCTATTCGGAATAAATCCTGAAAGGCTGGGGTGACGTGTCTGCCTGTGATTGGCTGGAACCGGTTGGTTAAGTGATTTACTCCGATCCGTTGGATCTAGATCTAAGGGTCCGAATCAGAAGATATCTATTCGCTGGATGTTCTAATCGTGGCCGTTGATGATGGATCGGACGGCTCTTGCACCGTTGACCAAACACAGGCGGGGCTCCTCGCTGGCAAATGGAGGCGCGGCGGCCGGCGGCTCGGGCGTGGATGTTCTCCTCGCTGTGGTGGTTCTTGGGCTCGGGGAAGGAGACGGGGAGGCGCGATGCATCACGGCGGTGACGATGAAGGGCACGGCGTCTTCTATCGGGTCTCAGTGCGGCGGCGAAGCTCATTCGACGGCACGGCGGAGCAGGGTGCTCGGAAAACGTCGTCGGGGCGGCCTTCCGCTGCAGAAAACAGAGGTAGGAGGGGACCAGGAGGTGTGTCAGGAGGAGGTGAGGTGCTGGAAGGCAGAGCCCGGGGCAGGGGCTCACCGGAGTTGCCGGAAACCTCGTTGAACGACGGCGTCTGAGGCGGATTCCGGCGACAAAATTCGCCGGCCTGGCGGCGAGATTGGAATGCCGAGTAGGGGGGATATGAGAGAGGGGCGAGGGGGCTTTAAAGGGGCGCATACGTCGACGCCGTTGAGGGGCTGGAGGGGCGTGGGCGTCGTGGAGATCGTGCGGGTCGTCTCCGGTCGTGGGCGTGTGGACAGTTGGAGGTAGGAGACGATGACAGTGGGTCCCGCTGGCCAGTGAGAGAGAAGGGGGAGGGGGCCGCGGGCTGCTGCTGGGCCGCTGGACGATGCACGCGCGGCAGATAAAGTCTGGGCCGGCTCGGGCTGGCCCGACTAACTTTTTTTTTTTACTTTTCCATTTCTGTTTTCTTATTTATTTTATATCTTTTGTTTTATTTATCCAAATGACTTCAAACCAATTTCTATTTTTTTTAAATCCATGTCTTTCATTTAAAACATTCAAATACATGTTTCCCAAACTTTTCAAGTGGTGACATCTTTAAATAGTGTATTTTGACACATTTTGACAAATTTTAAAATAGAGTTTCAATAAAAGGATTGGTCTCTCAACAAAATAAAAAGAATATCACAATACATATGTTTAAATAATACTTTTAATCTATTTTCCAAATCACATACTTAAATCAAATTTATATTTTAAAAATAGGAAAATGTTCCAAATAGTTTTGTGATTATAAAATATTGGCCTAGGGTTTATTTAAGAGCTCAAATGCAAGGATTTTGAATTATATAAATTAACCAACATCATTTTAGAAATAGGCAAAATTTAAATAACTTGAAATACTTTGCAATATGGTTTTAGGGTTTAATGAATATTTAGAATATTCATTTATAACTCAACACTCAAGTTTGAAAATAAAGTGTACTTGATTGAATTAATATCATAATACTTTTGAATAAGTCATAATAAATCCTTTTTAGTTGTCCTTCTTGGATATTGATGATTCTATTTTAATATGCAAACAAAAAAAGTTTTAAATTTTAGTGATTTTTTTTTACATTCCAAAATTTTGGGATGTTACAGAAGCAAATGTGTTCGTGAAAGTTCTTTTATCGCACTCAGTTGTTAACTGAATTGCTTGAGGACAAGCAATAAGCTAAGCTTGGCGAGTTGATACGTCCAAAACGTATCTACTTTCCCGAACACTTTTGCTATTGTTTTGCCTCTATTTTATGTGTTTTGAATGCAACTAACACGGACTAACGTTGTTTTCAGCAGAATTCCCTGGTGTCTCGTTTTTGTGCAGGAAATCAACTTTATGGAAAAACTCCAGAAATAATGCAAAAAGCCTTAAATTGCCCGAAGACTCTAGGAGCCAGAAGCCCTGACAGAGGGGGGCCACCACCTCATGTGGTGGCGCGGCAGAAGGCTGGCCGCGCCAGCACCTGAGGGGGGCGAGTCCCTCTCCCCCTCGGACTCCCCTCGCACATATAACCCCCCTCTGACCTAAAAAACCCAGGGGCTTAGACGCTTTTCCAAAGAACAGACCCGAGCGCCGCCGCCACCTCGAAACTCAATTCGGGGACTAGAAGTCTCTGTCCCGGCACTCCGCCGGGACAGGGAATCGAAGGGGATCATCGCCATCGTCATCACCAACGCCTCTCCATCAACCATCATCGTTTCCCCCATCCATGTGTGAGTAATTCCCCGCTGTAGGCTTGAGGGGATGGTAGGGATTGGATGAGATCGTCCGTATAATGTGCCTAGTATCCGTTATCGGTGTTTTACGTCATTGTTGCAACTTGTTATGCTTAATGCTTGACACTAGGGCCCGAGTACCATGATTTCATATCTGAACATGTTATTGAATCATGATGATAATTATTGTTTTGGATCATATCTATGAATTGTATACACATGTCATTGTCCAAAACCCTAGGTCCCAAAGTGACAATAATTGGGGCAGCCTCGGGGAAAGGCTGTGATGTGAGGATCACGTGTGTTCACGGAGTGTTAATTCTTTGCTCTGGTACTTTATTAAAAGGAGTACCTTAATTACCAGTAGATTCCCTTGAGGCCCCGCTGCAAACGGGATGGTAGGACAAAAGATGATGTGCAAGTTTCTCATTGCGAGCACGCACAACTAAATTGGAACACATGCCTATGGTTAATAAATACTTGGATGTTTTATCTTATTTATCTGCAAACGCCTATGTCTTGATATTACATGAATTATCTTATCCATGCAACGCCCGTACATCCGTCCCTATGCCTACAGTATTTTAATCATGTTGTCTACTATAATCACTGATGCTGTCATTATTTCACTGTCGTTGTTATTTCACTACTATCACTACTATAAAACTGTTGCTACTGATAATCTATCTTGAGCAAGTCTATTCACAGGCGCAACTGAACTGACAATTCATCTGTTAAGGCTTATATTTATTCTTTGGTTCCCCTTGTGTCGAATCAATAAATTTGGATTTTGCTTCCCTCGAAGACTGTTGCGATCCCCTATACTTGTGGGTCATCAATGCCATGGGTTGATTGTTGTTTTTATTTCTAGAATTTGGGTCTTTGCGGTAGAATGCAAATCTGAAGTGGAGTTTGGCAACACCGAATGCCAATGCTGGAACATCGACGATCAAATCAAGCCGAATCTATGATGGGTTATTATTGGTTATCTTGGTCAATTCAAGCTGAAGATCTCCAAAAGCTTTATACCTTGTTATCCAAGAGCAAGGCAAGCATAACCTCTTATCTACACATATAAGATTTTAAAGTATTTGATTCTTGTGTTACGCCTTCGATTCAAATGTGGTTTTGGTTGAGGTAGAGTGTCTTAAGTGTAACATCACCAGAGCCTGCTATGCTTAGATGTGCTTAGATCTTCCCTTTGCTCCATCTGGTTGATGAATCAGAACTGTGACGGAACCGCCATGAAGGATGGCGTGGACTCGTCAGAGATGTGTTGAATATGCTAAAGACTTGGATGAGAGGCCACAATGGGATTGTGGTGGGTTGTCTCGTTCTTGTCGATCTTAGAAACTGAGTTCTTGGGTTTGGAACCAAGACTTCGTATGCCCACATAGGACTTGGACCTCCCTTGACCCCAACTTGTCTAGCCTACTCCGTGAAGCCACTAGTTTGAGTTTTCCATTTGTTTGTGCGGTAAAAGGAATTGAGAGGATTAGGGCTCGGGTCAAGAGAGTGTGTTGCTCTGATCTTGACCCTGGAAACCCACCCTAGGGATCGCTGAGATGGCGGTCTGGCCTACTGTTGTGGCTCATGGAAATAGGCGAAGCTTGGGAAAGGTCGTGGCCAACCATTCTGCCGGCACTTCCCGGAAGAGTGCTAAAACGTTGGCACATCGGTTGGTTGGCGTGTGTGGTAAGTTACACCCCCTGCAGGGTAAATCTTTTCGAGAAGTTGTGTCCACGGTTATGGACGACTTGGTACCTTATTTCGGTGATCATAGACAAGCTTAACATAATCATAAAACTTGCTCACTAAGGGTGGTTAGGATTGCTTCCTCGGGTTGAGCGTGGGGGCGATTCGGGTGGGTGATACAACTCATGATGATCTGGTGGAGACTGAAGTTGTGGATGAAGTTAGTGTTTTACTCTCTTATACCCTTTTAAAACTCTATTGATGCGAGATTCTCTCCTCCCTTGATTTGAAAACAAAGATGGCTTTATGCAAAGGACATTCATGAATACTCTACGAATGAGAAGATATATAATAGGATAATTAAGTCTTCTTGAGTACCTCCCGTACTCAGCCTTGAGCAATTATTTGGATAGGTGACTTTTGCAGACGCCGACATCGACGAGTAGGTTGGGGTTCCCAGACGGCAGCGTGGAATCTTGGACTGGGACGTGGCCGTTATGCTTCTGGCCCCTTAGGCCTTTTGCTAGTATTGCTATGTCTAATAGCATAATTTGCGGTCTGTTGTATTGATGATTGACAGGTCAGTGACCTTACTTGGTGATATTTGCTTCTTGGCTCCGTTAAGAGCTTAATATATTACTTCTTAGGTTGTAGGGTCTCTGTTATGTTACCGATTATTCAACTGTTGGCTTTCAAGATCTATGTTAGGCTTATCTCAGATTTGTCTAGCTTGGCTCTCGGGGGTGCTACAGGCCTCTATAAGTAGTTATGTCGTTTATCTCTCTATCACATGGTGTGATCTTTGTGTGATCGTGAGCATTGTTAATCTAGTTGAATTCATATAATATTCCACTTCCTTATGTAATGGATATGTTATTCAATTGATTTTGTCTAGTATAATTTCCGCGGTCACCTTTGTATCACGGTATCAAGTTGATAATGTGGGTGCCGTTTGTGATTCTATTGGACTGTAGATTAGAGGATGCTTATGATGAGTTGTTCTTGGTGTCGGATGGCATTATGGAATTGTGGTATTTGTTTAGTACTATGTTCGTATGCTCAAAGTGACAGCGTGGGGTGACCCGTGATTAGGAAGACGAACTTTAGGGTGTACTTTTTTAGCCCTACACTGTTGATCTTGTTTCTTATCCACAGAAAAATATTCTCTGAGTATCATTTACATCTACGTATTTTTTGAGAAGTATCATGTTTTTAATTATGTTATCATTGTTGAGAGTTACCACTAGTCAAAATATGATCTCTAGGCCTTGTTCACAGCACTGATACACCGTTTATTCTCAGTTTTATTACATGTTTGTTTGATGCTATTTTTATTACATATTACAAATACACCTTTTTACCCTCCATATTACGTGCATTTTACAATCTCTTCGCCGAACTAGTGCACCAAAACTGACAATTGTATTAGTTGTGTTGGGGACACAAGAGACTTATTATATCTTAATTGCAGGGTTTCTTAAGAGGGGTACAACCAACATCTACCTCCTCGAGTTCGATAAATCTTGGCTTACTCATCTTAGGGAAATTTGCTGCTGTCCTACAAAACTCTGCACTTGGAAGGCCAACACTGTTTACAAGAAGAGAGACACATAGTAGACATCACCCACTAAACGGGTGAACACTTTCCGAGTATTACAAGGTACTATATATGTAACAGAAAAACAGTACATAATTTAATAAGGTATTATAAGAAACACAAACACTTTATGGAAGTTGTAGTCCTTCTTACAAATGTCTTACAAATGTTTTGCGGTGACGACTCTCTTGCAGATAAACACTAAAACTGGATATAACGTAGAAATTCAACCTAGTCAGGTAGTCAGGCTATAATTGGGCATCACAAACGCCTAACACGTGATATATATAACTTGAACAAACAGCAAAACAACATATATAATATGCTGGTAAAGAAAAACTAATTGATAACTAACTGAAACTAATTAAAAACTAAATGAGAACAGTTTAAAAACTAGTTGAAACTAGGGGTTAGAACATGTGCCAAACCAAGGAGCAAGCTGCACGAAGACCAAGGTGGTGTGGGACATGCCGTCGGTGCGGAGGACGACCGACAGCGGCAACGAGTGTCAAATCGAAGCCAAGACCTTTGCCAAGCCAGATATCGACGGCTCCATGGCGACAAACTGCGCCACCACCATGTGCATGTTCATCATCACGTGTCCCTCGCCAAAACCCCGCTGCACCACGCCGCCGAGATTTTGTCGTTGTTGATGTCATAGATACAATACTGCTCCACCACAGAACCATCCACGGGCCCCTCGGGCAAATGCATAGCTCCAAAAATGATGACCCTAAGGGGGATATGGTAGAAGTACCGAGATTCGTCTCTATTATATTGTGAGTGCTGGAAACTTGGCTTGGCTAAGTTATTTCAACGTCGTATAGCTTCAATAGTGGTGTGACCAGTTTTAAAGTTGGTTCTTACCCAGGAGTCAGAAGATCACATCTTTTAGGACTTGTTTGATACCAGTGTATTTTGGGGGATTGGTGGGGATTATCCCGGTCAAACATAAAAAAATGTAGGAATAGGGAAGACAAAGAAATTGAGGTATCATGTTTGCTAGATTCATACAATACAGTAACCAAAACCAGAAGAAAAATTTCCATACTTTTGTTTGGATGACACCTAGGAAAAACACAGGAATTGTAGACATAGGAAGATTAAAACATGAGGTGAGATCTCATGTTTGTTTTCCTCCAAACTTTCTATGGAATAGCCTATCACATAGGAATTCCAAAGGAATCCGAGTTTCCTATTCCTTTATTCCAAACGGTACCATAGAAAATTTTCTTGTAAATTCCTATCCACCATAATTCCTTTGTTGCAAACGGATCCTAAATCCCCACATATCCTAAAACAATAATTTGTGCTAGTATATTTATCATGTATTATCCCCATATTTTCCCCATAAATCTCCAAGATCTTGTGCAGTTTTCTCAATACTCAGTTCACTACCCCTACCTAGTGGATTGGGGGATTTGAAGGGATTGGGGGATTTGAAGGGATTGGGTGAAGGTTGAAGTTTCACCTAATCCCTGTGAGCATTATCCCCACTAATCCCCCAAAAAATATTAGTACCAAACAAAGCCTTAGGGTTCCCCAAGGTGTCATCCCTCTAAATTTTGCGTTCCATGTGCTCGTGGGACTCGTCCTCTCTTCGTCGCTTGTCAAATCCTACTTTGTTACTATCTATTTCGGTTGTTCTATTATTTTGTTCTAGATTTGCACATTTGTTTAGCGTCATGTTGTTGGTTTGTTTCTGGCATGACTACGTTTGCGTTGTATTGAACATTGAATACGGTATATTGAAATCTTGCTGCACAATGTCATGACCAGAAAATGGTCAAGGGAGTAAACCAGCAATCCGCACATGACAACCAACATGCGAGACGACACATCGACCATTGAGATGTGACAACAAAGCCTTGGAACGGGAGGGATTCCTAAGGATCACTGTGGCTCTCTCTCTCTATGTGTTTTCGTCGAAATGTCCAAAACAACGAGTTATCCATCACTCGAGTCCTCACACAAGTTCGGAGTCTTGAAACGATTAAATGCAATTTTCGTTTCCATATTTCCATTTCAAAAGAGCATGTAACTACCCTTGTATTTACAGACTAAGCTAGATGCCGCATCATTTAAGAAGCATGTAATCATCATCTTTGTTTACGACGTCGTCGTCCTCGTAGCAATCTTGGTCAACGTCATCACACTTGGAGGCGCCGCAGAGCATTCCCCCCGAGCGTGAGAAGTAGATGAGCGCGACGGGGAGCGTGCAGAGAAGGCTGGTGAGGCCAGTGAAGGAAATAGCCTCCTCCACTGTGTATCTAGAGCTGCTGAAGAAGAGCCGGTTTGTGATAATCGCGCCAACGGCGCCTCCGCTTGCCGTCATGCCGGATACCACGCCCATCGACCTGCATCATATCGATTAATTCGTTAATCATCAAACCCCATGTAAATTAGGCGCTGAATGCCTGAATGTGTGATACAAAGATGCTACATAAGACGTAAGACCGCATCTATAGTTGGTTTCTCGAGTAAATATGTCCAATTTAAGGCAATTCGCTGATTGCATACCCTTCACATGCATGGTAGATCTTCGCTACTGGCCAAGCATGACCATGTATATATGTGCACGCACCAAATCCTACGCTACAAACATCAACATGGCGCGTCGCTATCTGTATAATTAAATGATTTCAGCTAATTTTTCCAGGAATCTACGCGCGTTTCTTTCTTTGAATAAATGTGAGAAAGCAACGCGGCGTCAGCGATACTATGCAATTACACCAGGATTCTGTTGTAGATTCTTTTAAAGCTTGTCGTCGGCGCGAATCCTCGTGGGTGAGTCGTTGTTTTTACCTAGTCAAATCTCAAGTGTGGCGTGTGGCCACCTTTCATCTCACACGCTAGCCATCAGCTTCAACTTGTTTTTTACTCCATCTTCAGTTTAATTTGTAGCAGGAGGAAAATAAACTTTATTTACCTCTTGGAGACGAAGGGAACGATGCCAAAGGTGAGCCCGGACGCGGCCTGCACGAACGCCCCGCACGCCACCAACACTGCCATTGTCGCCACCAGCGACGGCGCCTCCGCGGCGCCCATCCTGCCGACCAGAACGCAGAGCACGGCGCCGGTGCTTTGCACGCCCCAGAGCGCCCACAGCCTCCCCCGCATCCCGAAACGCCTTCCCACCTCATCGGACGCCACCCCTCCTGCGGGCCGAGCCACGGTGTTCATGACGCCGAAGCACGCCGCGGCAGCGCCAGCAGCCTCCATCGGCAGCCGGAACCGTCTCCTGAAGAAGTCGGCCGCAACGTTCTCCATGATGAGCTCCACGCCGTAGCAGTAGCCGTAGGTGAGCAACAGCACCCACGCCCGGTAGTCGCAGACCCCTCCTCGCACCACCTTACAGAAGCCCTTGGTGGCCCCTCCTTTGTCCCGGCCGCCACCAGAAGCAGCGCAGCCGCGCGGGAGGTCGTAGGGGAAGGCGAGGACGGCGAGGCCGGTGGTGATGAGCATGGCGCACGGGATGAGGTAGGCGACGCGCCACGCGACGGTGATGGGTACACCGAGGCGCAGCACGAGGCAGTCGTAGGCGAGCGGCATGGCGACCTGCGCCGCGGCGCTGCCGACGTTGGCCCAGCCAGCCGCGACAGCGTTGGCTAGACCGACGGCGGAGGGCGCGAAGATGCGGGACATCCAGTGCTGGTTGGCGACGAAGTTGGAGAGCGAGAGCCCCGCGCAGAAGCGGAGCGCGACGAAGCCCGCGGGCGAGGACGCGTAGACGGCGGCCAGGGCGAGCGCGAGCGCGCAGACGAGGCTGGCGACCCCCGACGCGCGGCGTGGGCCGAGGAGGTCGCAGACGGGGCCCATGAGAAGGCGCCCGACGAGCGCGGCGACGAGGGAGCCGACGGCGGCGGCGGAGGCGTCGGATGGAGCGAGGACGAGCGCCGGGCGCAGCGCTGGGAGGATGGACGGGGCGGCAAAGGCAGCGAAGAAGCAGGCGAAGAGGGAGAGCCAGGCGAGGTGGAAGGCCTGCGTGTGCGGGCGTGACAGAGCTAGTGGCCGCAGCTCCGTGGCGCGGCCCTCGGCGTCGACCGGCCAGTCGGTGTAGCAGTACTGTTCTTGGTGTACCTCCTTCTTCCCCGTGGTGACCATTACGTATACCTGCGCCTGCGCTTAGAAGTTAGACCGATGGAGGAATCGATGAGTATGTGATGGATGGATCTTGATCTGGAGTCTAGCTCGCAGGGGGCCTTAGTTGTAGTACTAGGCTGGTAGTAGCTAGCCAATGAGGCGAGAGGTTTAGATTTGAGTGAGAGCTTGTGGCTTAAATACCGGCAAGGAAGGAGAGGCCACGGGCGACGCGACGAGAAGGAGAAGGTGGGTGGCGGATGCATGCAGGGCGCCGCATGCACGGGGAGAGGCTCCCGGGCGGCTCCAAGAGGTTAGCGTCGCGATCACTCTAAAGCTGTACTGTACTGCAAACTTGATGTGTAGCACCCGCGCACCGTCCAAGCGTACGTCAGCTAACGCCCATCGCCTAGGGATATCAAAATATCACGACACACTACAACACACAACTGTTGCCAAAAGAACTTGTAGTGCCTTTTTTACTTTTCAAATTCATAACCCACGGCTAATATCTCTTACATCCATATATGTATATGTATATCTAGAGCTACACCTGAAACTAATTAAAGTACATGCAAGACTAAGTACTAGTCCTAAACCGACTATATGTAAAGCGCAAATACAATAGAGTGACATGCATAAACATACTGCAGAGTTGCCAAATCAGATTTATGCCGAGTTGGAGGATAGAAAAAAAGGGCTATAAGCTCATTTATTTTATGTATAGACTATAAGATTCGTTATAGATGATCTGAGATGAATACTAAATGTATGTTATAGATGTTGGTATTTTTTATATATTTGGTCAAAATTAAGAAGTTTGAACTACCTAGGGCACCAAATACAGAAATACATGCATGCCTCGTTAAAAACGATAAAACTAATGTGACGAAATGAACATATTTAAAAAATAATTTTGAATCTAACCCAATTCGATAGCACCTGTCGCCGGCATTACCTTCACATGGTAGCGCTCTGAACTCATGCCTCCGCTAATGTGGCAACATGGGGCCCACTACAAAGAAACTCCATAGAGTAGTCGACCAACCATTGTCATCAAAATCCTGACTCAGGGGATGGCGCTCCGTGTTGAGGTGCTATACTCAGTGAGGATAGCGCCTTGTCAGTGGCACTGTGCTCTAAAACAAAGAATTTCAAACTCAGTTAACTTTGGATCGAGAACTACCTAGGTTATAGGTTGAATTGTCTTTCCCATGATAACGGTCTCATGAAGGTTAGACAAGTAGAAATAATATTTCATGAACTGTTTGGTTATGTTGGTTTATTTGTAAATGTTTAGACGATTTCTGAAACATGGTTGTCACTGAAGATTTCTCTGAAATCTAGAACAAGAGATGCATGATTGAAACGTAAAGGGGGCCAACCATGGAAAATTTAATTTGGAGGGCCAGTAAACCTTATTTTGTCCCAAAATCATGTCTAATCTAGCCGTAATCACAATTTTTTTTGTAGAATACAACCCCAAGGGAGGGCTAGGGCCCTGCTGGTCTCCCTAACTCCGCCATTGAAGAGACGTACCTTGAAGAGCAAACCAAGCACCCACTTAAAACACACTTCACCCATATTTTTTAATATGTTTTCCAGAAGCAATTTACAAGTTGTGCTGCTTTTTTACATTAATTTGATGGTTAGTATTTTTTTGCGAGGAGGACTATGGCATTAAAGTAACACCGAACAGTACAAAACACCTCAACAAAAACAAAAATTACATCGAGGTCCTGGAGCCCTTCGTCTTCAACCTCCAGACGGTGTGTGGCCGCTGCCGGTCCTGCCAGAGCCGGCTTGACATTGTTGTTGGGACGAGAACTCGCCGAACATATCAATAAGACCATATCCGTTCAGGAGTCGAAGAAGAAGGATGAACCGCTGATAAAGCTCCACCACGATCGGAAGAACGCCACTGCCAATAGAAGTCCTCAAGAACTACACCACTCCCACAAAGTTCTCAATGTTGCCGCCAAGATGGGGCTGAAGCCGGGGAGACTATTGAAAGAGGCGCCGCCGCCACCACCTGAGCGCCACCCCACCAAATCTTAACCGTAATACCAGGTGAACGGATCCCTCCTACTGATCGGGGTCAAAGTCCGCCAAGACTCCATGGCCTGAAGGCCACATGAGCAAGGCGGAATAGAAACACCGCCGTTGGGAGGCATATGATCCCTATATGCTCTCGCCGACTCTTGGTCATGAAGGGTTTTACACACCAACAAGCGTGTAATTTGAAGCTCGGTATTGATTAAGCAAATTTCTAAGCTATCATAGATGATGGTAGTAATAGTTGTTATAGCTTAGCCCTTGTTAATTTCTAATTTTAGGTTCTATATGCAACCTACTAGAGGTTATTGGTTGGCGC
This sequence comes from Poa annua, assembly GCA_026929855.1. Classification (NCBI taxonomy): domain Eukaryota; kingdom Viridiplantae; phylum Streptophyta; class Magnoliopsida; order Poales; family Poaceae; genus Poa; species Poa annua. The sequence continues at coordinate 50,962,876 of CM049428.1, forward strand.
AGTGTTACCGTAAACAAGAATCTTCTAGAGTAGTCTAGCTTAACTTCTAGAAGCTTTTGTTTTGTAAAGTTGGATTGATGGTGCAACAACAGTAAAGAGTAAGTCTTATATATTCAGCTAGCTAGTAAAAAAAATGACGCCACACAGGAACTGGTCGACACGAGGCGGTCTGTGGCACACGCGGTGGGGTCAGGCTCGCTCTCAGCCACCAGATTAAGCATGTAAACACACCATGGTGCATGGTAGTCATCTAAATGAAGAGATAAACCCTGTGTTCCGGTATATTAGGTGCTTGAAGAGTATTTTCCCTATTTCTAAATTTATTTATTTTTGAAAAGGGTAATCCCGACCCTCTGCATCAAGTGATGCATACAGCCATCTATTGAACAAAATAATAGTTCTAGTAGCTCATTCAAATTGCATCTCAAAGCACACGAAAGTAAAGAGATGGAGCCTCAACCCAGCAAGAAGGTGAAAAAAGTGACTACTGAAATCGATTAATACGCCGCCACGTGGTTGGGAGAAAAAATCATGTGCCACCATAAGTAGGCGCGTGCACCCAGACTCCATGACGTCCCGCTGGTCCGAAGGAAGCAGGAAAGCCCAGAGATTGATCCAGTGTGCCGCCGAATGAATAACCTGTAAAAATTAGAACACTTTTTTTGTTAAAGACTAAATCATTCCTACAACGCCAAATAGACCAACAAATAGCGGAACGCCGATACGAATCATATCTTTATTTTTTTTTGTCAATCTCATTTAACCAATTTCCAAACATATTGGAAACATTAGTAGGAGTGGAATGTTATACGTACAAAAAACAACCCTCCAGATAAGTTGAGCAAACGGACACTCAATAAATAAATGGTTGATCGTCTCAACTGAACCACAGTGGCGGCAATTCTTATCACCAATCCAATTTCTTTTTGCAAGGTTATCTTTGGTTAGGAGAACCTTTCTATCAAGGAACCACATGAAAACTTTTATCTTCAATGGTATTTTTAACTTCCATAATAAGTTTTAAGAATTCTTGTATGTCCATTCATGAAATCCTCATACATCGATTTCACCATGAAGATCCCATTTTGAGTTAGTTTCCAACGAAACGAATCTGGAAGAACACTCAAAGTAATATCCATCAGGCGTAAACATAAATGAGACCACATGTCCCAGTTGTTACCTGAAAGAGTTCTCCGAAAACTCATATTCAACAGGGGCGCATTCTGCATCACAGTACGTACCGACACATACTTATGCCGTCAACGGAGTATTCCCTAACCAAGTATCTTCCCAAATCCTTGTTGCCTCACCATTACCTACTCAAAAAGACCCTCTAGAAAAGAACTCATCTTTGACCCTCATGGGGCTTTCCAAAAAGGCGAATCATTCAGTTGAATCTCAACATTGGATAACGTTGTGCTATGAAGGTATTTGTTCTGCAATAGCTCCTGCCAAACACCTTCCTCATTCAAAAGTTTAAACAGCCATTTACTGAGTAAACATTTATTTTTGAGTTCTAGCACCTCCACGCCCAGACCACCCTAGTCCTTGGGACAACAAATAATATTCCATTTTGTTAATCTATATTTGTGTTTGTTTTCATCGCTCTGCAAAAAAAATCGGGATCGATAAAAGTCTAATATTTTTCTTACCCCTATAGGTATTTCCAGAAAAGATAACATAAACATCGGTAGACTTGTTAGCACCGAATTAACAAGTACCAATCGATCCTCATAAGACAACATCTTTCCTCGCCAGCACCCAATTTTGCCTTCGAAACGGCTTTCAACTGGGTACCATTCAGAATTGAGAAGCTTCCGATAATGAATCGGAATCTCAAGGTACTTGAAGGGTAACGAACTAGTACCACAGCCGAAAATCTGTTTGTACTGTTCTTCCACCTCCTTTGCTTTGCCAAAACAAAAAATCTCACTGTTATGAAAATTGATTTTAAGCCCCGAGAGAGCTGTTCAAAAATACATAAAATGAGTTTCATATTTAAAGCTTTGTGTATTAATACTACTCATCTACTTTAGCATATGCAGGTATACATGGAAATCAAGAAATAACGAATAAGAACAAGTTATAAATGCTTCCGTTTCTATATAAAAAATAAGGTGTTAACGTGAGAAGGGAAAACACGGGTGCCAGCCAACGAAGTTTACTATAATCTAAAAAGGTTACAAACATCATGAATTTATAACAATTGTTCCACACTCTCATTTTCAGTTCCACACTCTCTTTTTGCATCAGCAATGGCCAGCGGGCTCATCTGGTGCCTCTTCATCTTTTGCTTCCCCCGTTGCAGTATCACCGTAATCCGGGAACATAGGATAGTTGTCATCATCTTCTTCTTTATTGTCTTCCATCATAACCCCTTCTCTGTGGTTGGTCCAACAATTATTGCTGGGCATGAAACCTTGCCGAATAAGGTGGCTTTGAAGGGTTCTCGCGTCTGGGTAATCGGTCTTATTCTGACAGTCGACACATGGACAACACATGAAACCATTGGTATTGTGGGCCTTGGCTACATCTAGAAATTTCTTCAAGCTCGTCATGTACTCGGCGGTGCGTCGGTCACCGTACATCCATTGTCGGTCCATCTACATTATATAATTAACTATATCAAGAACCATTACACAACATCGAGGAATAACCACTGAACATGCATTGTACCAATGACAAATGAAAGGAGAAGGATGTTAACCTCGATCTAGAAGGATACTAGAAAGAGGATAAAACTTAAGTGTGCATCAAATCAATGTGTGAAATCTCTTGGGCATTCCATCGAACACCTTACGTGCGTGCTAAGAAAAAATGGAGTAGCACACACCTCCCACCATACCAATTTTAAAAAATGCCTCCAATGCAAAGGGAGAGAGGGAGGGCTGCTGAGTATATATAGGCACGCAGCTATGGTCCCGGTTTGTGGCTCAAACCGGGACAAAAGGGTTACTGCGACCATTTGTCCCAGTTCGTGCCACGAACCACTAACCGGGACAAATGGTCTGATTCTGGAGCGTGTGGAGGCTGGGACCGAGACAATGGCCACATTTGTCCCGGTTTGTAATGCGACCGGGACGAATGGGGTATTTCGCCTGGATCCGAAGACCTGTTTTCTATTAGTGCAATTATCTTATCTGGAGATATATATATAATAAAAGAGGTGGTTCGGCCACAGATTAGCCTTAATAATTACTATAAATCTAAAATAACAACCAGACCGAAGTTAACCTTTATTTCTCCCTCTATCCATGAAAATATGTCAAAAAATTGTCTAAACTTGTATGTATCTACATATTAAATCATGTCTAGATATATACAAGTTTAGACAAACGGGTGACATCCTTTTAATTTAAATGGAGGGGGTACGTGTATAGCACAGTGGCGGAGCCATCATTATGGAATTGGGTTCCGCTGAAGCCAACAAAAGTTTGCAAATGCTCTAGTAACATATTAGTATGCATGCACGCCCTAACGATCACGGTTAGTGCAGCTCAGCAGCTGCGTACGCCAAGTTACATACTCCGTTCAACAAAGGATGTCTAAAAAAAAGTTACATCTTTTGTTGGACATAGGGAGTAGATGATTAGATGTCACCCGCAAAAAAAAGGTTACATAGATGTCACACATGTGTGTTGGTATGCATGCAATGATGTAAATCAAGCGTTAAAATAGGATGTTAGCCATTCTAGTAGCTAATGGCCGTATTAGTTGGCGCATGCCACTGCCACCTTAAAAGAATTAATTCGTCCTAGCTATGCTTAACTTCTAGAACACTCTCTTCTGTCATGTAGTAGTAGAACACTCTTTGCTAACTAAGAGTATGACCAAACCAGGATTACAGTAGCTAGTTTTCTTCCATTAACTAACGTGGCCACGTTGGCAGCCGGCGACCTGCTTTCGCCGACGGTGGGTCCGCGTTCTCCGGCAGCCACCAGCTTAACATCGGAAGTAGGCCCAGCGCGCGACTCGGGGAGTCGAGGAGTCTCTCTGGGAGGCCCAGGGGTTGCGCAGCTTCTGTGTGCTCGCGTCTCCGCGTTGCATGGCGATTAGGGATCTCCGCCGGGCAGCGTGTGTCGCTCTGTTGATTCCGGTATATAATACAATTGATTACGGTGAATGATTGGGTCTGGAGGAACGGAGAACCGTCTACCTGGATCTCCCATGAATCTTTTTCTGGCTCCTGGGAGTGTCATTTGGGCAACTTAATTTGCACAGCAAATGATGACACGCTCAGGTTTCAACCTTGGTATAATGCATGGCTTAAAACGATACACCCGTCTTTCACTGATTTGGCAGCTTTCATAAGTTGCCTACGTGTGCATTTGCGGCAGTTTGATCTTCTTCTTCAAAACTATGACTATATTGGATGCCTTTGGACCTACACTACACTAGTAAGGCCTAACAATATGGCTCCAAGCTGATAGCTTGAAACAATGATACTTAGACCTCTAGATTTTATCATCCCGGGCCAGTAGCCCACATGCGACATATTTCCCTGAAATTGGTAGGAAAACGACGTCGTTGGCTCAAATAGCCATCATGCGACACATGTTAGATGGAAATGGCCGAGCGGTACTAATCCAATAAAACGGTCATCAACGATGGTGTTATGTTTACGTTAGTACATGTGGGTCCCGCATTGAGCCCGAGTTGTAACTGAGTCAACGCTCCCGACCAAACGCGCTACTTTGACCCCATGCCATGTTCGGTCCCGCCCAATTCTTCTTCTCCGGCAGCGGCGGAGCTTTCCCTTCTTCCTTGTTGGCAGCGGCGCTCCATTCACGACGGTGGCGGAGGTTGCGTTCTACGGCGAACGGGGTGAGTGGCATTTCAAACCCCAATCCTTACACTCTTCTTGTCGATCTAGATCTGTCTGTGGCATCTCCCGCCAATTTGAATGCAAGATTGTGGAGGGGGTGCAGATAGGCTGAACGGGGCGGGCATGGAAGCACGAGAGAGGTAATTCCCGCATCTCTGCACCAATTTGAGCCTCGCCCGCTTCCGCTAGCTCGCCCAGCTCACACTGCTCCGTCTGAAAAACAGGGGAGATGGGGATGCCCGCACCTTCAAAATTACTGTCAAATTCTTTCCGCCTAAAGACAAACCAGTTGATGGTAGCATGCGGGTAATTGAGAGAGACACAATTGTCAAATGAGATGTCGATTTTGCAGAGATTGACCCACAATACATACAGAGCGTGAAAGAGCTAGCGGTGAAGAATTGGGTCGATAAAATTGGAGAGAGTACTGTTTGGGACCCGGAGCAAGAGGTTTCACTGGCAAGATTCGATGATTGGAAGGGAGAGTATGTTAGGATTGAGGATGGAGAAGATATAGTTGATGCATAATCAGCAAGATGGTTGGTCAACCAAACGGGCTACATTTCGTGCAAAGCTTATTGATCTCAAATATGATTCTAGGGTTGGGTATGTTCCCTCTAAGATGGCTTTGCAGATGGTGGATGACGATTGCGCTGCACAGCGGCAGGTTATCCCCATAGTAACTGAATTGATAGTGTTGACAGAGGAGGTTGGTGCAGATTCAGAAGCCCGGGATAATGTTGCTGAAAAGATTGTTTATGTTGATTGGAACACGGTTGAAATTAATGTCGTATTGATTTGGTGATTCCCCCCATCTCTGACATTGAAATTGCCAAACTTTTCGGCATTCCTGCCAATGAGAGAGATGAGGAGAAGGAGAAGGAAATGAATGGAGATCCAGATGTGGATAGCATGCCTTCCTCCAATCAAGACATAGATCCAGAGTTGATGCAAAATGTTGTAGATGATGTTGATGATGCACATGATGATGAACTGACAAATTTGTATGACAAAGAAAACCCTATTATTGAAGTAGGGAGAATGCTTCCAAGAAGGGATGAGTTCAGGATGTGCTTCAGGACATATGCAGTGAGACATGAGTTTGAAACAAAGACTCTGTGGACAGATAAGAATAAATTTTATGCAAGGTGCAAAGGCTATGATGGGGGTGCCAGGCCATGCAAGTGGTATATATCTGCTATACGCCAACCTGATGAGAGAACAATCAGGGTGAATCAAATTTCTTTTGCACATACTTGTATGACTACCTCACATAGAGTAGCAACCATGACATCACAATTTTGGGTAACTGAAAAAATCACTCCTATTTTAGCCAAGACACCTAACTTCACTACAAAAAAACTCAAAGTAGAGTTGGAAAAGCAGTACCCAATCAAGTTGAAGTATACCACAGTGTGGAAGGCAAAACAAAGAGTAATGAAAGAATTATATGGTGATTGGACAAACACATTTAGCATGCTTTACAACATCAAAGCAGAAGTGGCGAAGAAGTCACCTGGCAGTGTTGTGGAGATAGATACAGAGGCAGCATTAGATGGAAAAGTATTTTTCTCTAAGTTCTTAATGGCTTTAAAGCCTTGCATTGATGGCTTCAAAGCAGGGTGCCGTCCATATTTGAGCATAGATTCAACTTTTTTGACTGGCAAGTGGTATGGGTAATTGACAACCTGCAATGTCTAGATGGACACAACTACATGTTCCATGTGGCCATTGGCTTGTTCCAATCTGAGACAAAAGCTTCATGGACATGGTTCATGATGCACTTGAAAGATGCATAGGTCCAGTGTCACCATTGGCGGTTCACACAGATGCTTGTAAAGGGTTAGAAAATACAGTGAATAATTTTTTTCTCATGCTGAGCAGAGGGAGTGCTTTGGTCACATGTGGATGAATGTGCTCAAATAATTCAAAGGAGATGATTAGGGGAGGTTGTGGCCAGCAGCAAGATCTTACACTCAGCAGACATATTCATATCATCTTGGTAAGATAATGTCAGCAAATAGTAAGTTTGCCCCTTGGATAAACCAATATCATTCTCTATTATGGTATAGGTCAGGATTTAACACTACCATTAAGTGTGATTATATCAATAATAACTTGGCGGAAAGTTTTAACAACAAGGTGAAGGAGTTAAAATACTTGCCTATTCATGACATGGTAGACCAAATTAGGTTCATGTTAATGAGGTTGTGGGAATTGAGAAGAAGGCTTCCATATGTTCTGCAAGGCGATAAGTTACCTGATGTTGTTCAACAAGTAGTCAACATGAGTAGAAATCTTGCACATTTGTGTGTTGAAAAATCTCATTGTCGGGTGCTGAAGTTAGAGATACTAGGACAAGAAGAAGGCATGTTGTTAACATTGAATTGCATGATTGCACTTGACTTGAGTGGCAACACACTGGAAAGTCTTGTGAGCATGACATACTGTTCTTGGCCTCTCAACCAATGGTAAATATGCACCCATATTTACATGATTATTAATTCAGTTGCAAAATTCAAATCTGCATATGCTACTCCAATTCCAGCACTCACAGATCAGTGGCTTGAAGTGATCATTATATCTCTTTCTATCCTCCTCTATCAAGAAGAAAGGCTGGCTGGCCTAAAGTGAGCAGATTCTAACAATGGTCTGAGAAAGGTGGAAGTAGCAAGAAGAGAAAGAAAAATGAAAAGCCTAAAAGGCAACAAAAAGGAAACAAAAATAGATGCAAGTGATGTGAAGAACTTGGGCACCGAGCTGGATCAGCCAAATGTCGTTACAGTCTTCCAAAGTATGGAAGTTTGTTCATTTCATCGAAATATATGCAAAATGTGATGTTTTTGTTTTTACAAATTTACTCACTTATTAAACAAATGACATACTTTGGATTTCAGGAAGGGGTGCAGGGGAGCCCCTCATTATAGAAACCTGATGGCCAACCAAAAAAGGCAAGAGTTGGTGGGTGTAGAAAGAAGAGGAGTGTGCAGATTTTGTTCAAGAGTGCAAAAGAGGTTGTGTCCACTGAACATGTAGAGGTGCCAACTGAAGATGCAGAGATCGTGCAAACTGAAGATGTAGAGATGCAGATTGAAGATGCACAGGTCCAAACTGAAGATGTTTTGCCATCTGAAGCAGTTTTGGAGAATGTTGTGCAAACTTAATCTGTTGAGATAAATTGAAGTGGTTTTAGATGAAATTACAGCTCTAGGTAGTGCTTTTGGCAAGCCTATACTGAAAGTGATGCAAAGAAAATAAGGAGCTGGGTTGATATTCTTGGCATACAATCAGAAACAAGCAACGATAAGAACCTAACGCCGAAGAAAAAGAAATCTTGTACTAAGAAGAAGTGATGTAATATTTATGATCTGTGATTCAAGGAAACTTGTGTGATGTATTGTTACTGGTACTTTGATTCGTGAAACTTGTGGTTTGTAATAAATTTGATCAAATTTGAACCGACATTCAAATTTCATGTTTCAATACTTTTGTAGTTTATTGGTTTGTTCTATGATGTTTCCATGCTTTATGTACTATGAACATCGGTCCATCAATCCTAGACCCTTTGTGAAGTACAAATCATCGTCACCAAAAATGTGGTAGAAATGGCCTCCAAAGCTAGGGGAAACAGCCGCATTTGTAAGCACCTTATTTTTTTGGGCCAATTTGGTTTTGTGCCCTACCTACCTCAGTTTTATCTGTTTGTGACATACCCGCGTAGTTTCTCTCTTTCGTGCCCTGGTTGGCTCGCATATCGCCCAAACACTCCGTTTCCCTCTGGTCAACCTTCTTTAACCGGTGGGGTCGGCCAGGCGCGGCTCGGCTCAGCCTAACTGGTGGGATCGGCCTGGGTCCTCAAGTGGGGACAGGAAGTGGGGACAAGAAGGGACGAGTCTGACGCCCAGGGTTGGTATCTCCGCCCCAATTAACACGTTGTTAACACTGAATTAACCAAATTAACACTAAATTAACTGAATTAACAATGAAATAACTGACAACTCATTGATTAGTATGTCATTGTTTAGTGACAATTCGCTTGATTCCAAAGTGGGAATAGGAAGTCCTTGTTTAGTGAGAATTTGTTGATTAATACGTCGAATTGAAACTGACACTGAAACTGAAATTGACACTGAAACTGAAATCGAAAATCATTTTGAAACTGAAGATTAGGCCTATATTGCGATTATATTAACAATTACAAAATAAGAGCAGTGCATGCAGCACTGCTACTATGCCGGCGGCGGCCTAATACTACTACTAATCAGTAGCAGTGCAACTAATGCACTACTACTGCTACTACGACGATCGCCGGCCACGGCCTCAGCTCCTACACGCGCCGCTTCTTGGCCGGCGGTTCGTCGTCGTCGTCATCGGAGTCGTCATCGTCATCCTCCTCCTCCTCCTCCTCATCATCGTTGTCCTCCTCCTCGTCGCCCTTCGTCAACTCCGGGTCCGAGTCCTCCTCGGACCCATCTTGATCGTCGTCGCTGGATTCGGTGTCGGAGTCGTCGGGGTCGGAGCTGCCGCTCTGGTCGTCGTCGGACCCCTCGCCGTCGTTGTCGGTGCCGCCGTCGGCGGCGTGCTCGTGGCCCTACTTCCACCACGGGAATGGGTTCCCCTCACCATCGGAGTCGCTCGGGATGGCATCGTTCTGCCACCAATGATCCGCCATTGTTGTTGGAGAGAAGGGGTGGTTGGGGTTTTTTGGACTAGAGAGAAGAGAGAATGGAGAGAAGAGCGAGTGAACCGCAATGCCAATGCGCATTGGGGTTTTTATTAGTGAAGGGATAGTGATGAATTCACTCCCGTCGGCGCGTAAATCGATAACCGCTTGGGGCACCGAACAGGCGCATCGCTTCGTTTTCTTGCCAACACAGTGTAACATGACAACTGAATTTACAGATTATATTCGCAATGATGACATCGTGTGACTGCGCTTCACGTCTAGTCGAACTGACATGCCTGTAAATGTTTACCACAACATCTGGTGCCCCTAGACGCCTCGGGTACAAGTGTCGAACAGTTGGTGCGCATCGTCGTTCTGGTCAAATTTAATGCAGTTGGAGACGCTATGCGACATCTACACGTATCAGAAGCATTTTTTCGAGAACTGACGCGATTAATTTTCTTTTTACGTGCAAATATCCGGACACGAACTGGACGTGAACTACACATATCGCTGCATTTGTGTCAACACACCAAGCGCAATCTGGATACGAACTGGACGTGAACTGGCACTCACAATGCACGCTCTGTGTAGTTACGCGATCTGAACGTGTGTAGATCTTGTTCATAACGGCATTGGCGCACATTTGGGCGCGAACTAAGCCTAGACCACTCTTAGTCACTCCAAAATGATACTTTCGTGAATATTTTAAAATTACCATGTTCCAATTCCAAAACCACTTCTCTTCAACCTTAGACCTGATCGTTTGAGTTTTGCGATATCACATGAGATACATGCCCTTCTAATTTTAAATGTATTTAGACCATGTTTTAACCTTGAGTCGTTAGTATATGACATATGAAGACTATGTGCGTCGGTTTTTCAATTTTTCGATAATTTTTGAATTTATTATGGTTATTTCAAATTCGGTCGAACCTAAGTTTGACCAACATTTAAACAAGTTTAAAACATGAAAATGAAAAACTAAGCATGGATCATTCTTAGTCACTCCAAAATGAACCATTTGTTAGGTTTTTGAAAATTTTATGTTACAATTCCAAAACCACTTCTCTCCAACCTTATACCTCATAGTTTGAGTTATGCAATATCACATGAGATACATGACCTTCTCCTTTTGAATGTATGTTGACCATGTTTTTCAAATTGAGTCGTTAGTATATGACATAAGACAACTATGTGCGCAGGATTTTCCCTTTTTTTTTTTTGGAAGCTCATTTCAAATGTTGGTCAAACTGCAGCCGTCCGATTTCCTCTAGAAGTAATCTGCACGCAGACTCAGGGCGATCCGCGAGAAGCTCATTCTGCGACCTGATTGGACGCACGCGTAGGAAAAGGGTTGTACACCCGCTGACGAGTGGACCACAGCGGACCCAACGGGGATTTTGGCTCGCCCACCCCCATTTCCCTCAGTGAAACTAAATGGGTATTTTGGCACACCAAATGCGGATTTTGGCTGTTACTCGTCATCGTAACTTAAATGAGGATTTTGGCAAACCAAATGGGGATAGCCATGAGCTTGCTCGAATCTAGCTTGAATACATATAAATTTTCAAATTAGTTTGGACTCGCTGAAAAATGTGTTTCAAATGAGCTCCAAAGGTAGGGTAAACGGACCAATTTCTAAGCAAAAATAGTGGACTCGCTGAAAAATGTGTTTCGAATGAGCTCCAAAGTTAGGGTAAAAGGCCCCATTTCTAATAAAAAATGGTGGACTCGCTGAAAAATATGTTTCAAATGAGCTCCAAAGTTAGGGTAAACGGCCCACTTTCTAAGCAAAAATGGTGGACTCGCTGAAAAATGTGTTTCAAATGAGCTCCAAAGTTAGGGTAAACGGCCCCATTTCTAAGCAAAATTTGCAAACTGAAGTGGATTTACACACACAATTGGAAACGTCAAGCACAAGTCCATTGCCAAATTTCATGGTATTACAAAATGGACCGGCACTTGCCAAATTATAAAATAGATCAACAACTAATAACAAAATTGGCACTTGCTCTTAATAAAGCAACTAATAACTAAAATGGACTACCGCTCGTCTTCGTCATCGGAAACCTCCACCGGCTCGGCCTTGCCCTTGCCCCTGCCCTTGCCCTTGGCATCGACCTCTTCTGGGGCGTTGCTGTTCGACGCCGACCACATGTCCTCCTTCTCCCCCTTGCTCTCCGATTAGATATTGAGGCGTTGCTGCTCGGCGGCGGAATGCTTGGCCAGGTCCATGGCTTTTTGGTCGGCCATGGCCCAGGCCAAACCCGGGTCCAGGACCTCCGTGACCTCCTCCTTCCAGGCCATGGTCCAGTCCATACCCTGGTCGTCCTCATCGGACAGATCGATGAAGGGAATGGGATCGGGAGCAATGGCCATGCCCCTGCCACTGCCCCTTGGAGACTTCCCGTCCCATGCCTCTTCCCTCTCTCGCCTCCTGCTCAAACTTGGAGGAGTACGTTGATGGCCCTTGACGATGATGACCATGGCGCCAGAAGATAGTCTTGCTGAGCACCAAGTACCTGCGTCAAAAGAAGGTGGGTTAGGTTGAGACTCCAAGTGCAAAGTATATAGTAAGGGAAAAGTCTAATTTTCCCCACGAGGGTGACTCGAGGGTTTAATATCGAACTCTCGGGGAAATGAACCAAAAGTTGTTGTCTCCTTATCTTTCTTTATGTAACCTACAAAACAAAGTAAATTGTTTTGTGCCCTCAACCCCACCAAGTGGTTGTCAAGCATAAGATGTAAGTAAAAGATATACAAATAAATGCAAAAGAGAAATAAATATGCAATGGTGATAAATAAAAGTGCAAGGATGGTATGAATGATATTAGATGATGTGTTTGTGGTTTGTATGGTGTTTGCAAGATGTAAATGTATTTTTGTATTTTCGGATTTAATAATGGCAAAAAATGTAAAGTGCAATAAAAGTGTTGGAAAGGTGTTTCTTATGATTAAAAATGGACTGGGGTTCATGGTTTCACAAATGCACTCTCTCTTTTATATAGTGGTAGACAATGGAACATAGGAATTGACATATGAGATTGCAACAACACAAGTTATTAATAATATGGGCTCACATCCTAACATAGAGATCTTTTGGTTATTAATCTCTCTTATACTCCACCAAGATGCGAACTAAATCATAAAACCTCGGTAATTAAGATAAAGAGAGTATAGCTTTAAGTTCAATGACATGAAGTGTAAATAAGAACATGCTAGATCTAGTCATGGTGATAGTGGCAATGTCACCCACATACCCCCGGTAGCATGGTATTTCCTTTATCCCTAGTGAGGCAAAAAAGTAAGGTAAAAACCCAAATGGATCACGGTATTGCTGTCAACTTTCCACAAAACCACCCCCCGTTACTCCAACTAATGCACACGTTCCCTCTCACACGCTCTCATAAACATGTTGGATCAAAAAATATAGACAAGAACGGGGTACATAATATGTATCTAATTTCATAACAAAGACATAATATTGTCAATCATCATAACATATATCAACTTAAGAGATCTACCACAAAGGTATTACATATATGACCATAATCATGTTCAGCAGCTCATATGACACTAATTAGTGAAGCTCAAGAGAGAGGAGAGATACATAAGTTACTTCCACAAACCCATAGTCCAGGGGTGGATTACTCCCTCTTCATCATGGAGACGGTGGAGAAGTCGTTGGAAAAGGTGGAGACCACACCGGCAGTGCCCCGCCGCAGTTTCCCCCCTCCAATCTTCAGCTTTAGGTCTCTATTTCATGGTTTCTGTGTTTCTGCGGCGCTCTATCCGAAAGGGTTCGGAGGGCTATTTTATAGTCGTTTTTAGGTCAAGACGAAGCCACGGAGACGAAGATCGATGGCATCGGAGGCTCGAGGGCCAAGATGAGGGAGCCCAAGCAGCAAGGAATCTGGCCGTGTGGGCCCACTCGTTTTGGTCCTCAGCCTTCCATTTTTGCTCTTCCTTCGCTCCTAAGCCTTGTTCCTTCCAAAAAAATGATCTCCGTGGAATATTAGGTTATTTGGACGTCGTTTGGGTCCCTGAAACATCAAAATATACAACAAGGGGTTTTCTGACAGCATAGGGTTAATTCCAAATAAATAGGGAAAGTGTGAAATATTCCCCAAAACATTATAAAATATTGATATAACCCTTATATGATGCAAATATGGATGAAATATGAGTAATCTATTGCAAAGTTCATGTATGCATTTTACATGCATCATACGTGCACGCCCACGCCCTCAAGTATGAAGGTGATAAAACTAAACATGGACTTGGCATTTTATTACTTAGCAAAGGATATCAAAGATGATTGCTACATAGAGTCAAATAATTCATTCTTTAGAGTAGCAACATACAAGACATATTATTAATAGATATTAAATATTTAAGGTAAATATGTTCAATGATAATTCACAAAGTGTAACATGAAAGAGAAGTTCAATGGACCAAATGAATGCATAAATGAAAAGTAAAATATATCCTAGGTTGGTCATAGAGTATTGCTATAGAAATCTGAATATAAAAGGTGGACACTTTGGAAAGATAGATAAATAAGTAGAGGAATAACATGCAAGAGTATTATCTAGCTTCCAAATGCTTCAACTTAAGCTAATGTTTGCCATGTAGTGATCATTGGTGTGAAGTTCTCATTGCCCCTATCATAGCATCTTTAGTGATTAATAGTTGAAATTGAAAGCAAATATGAATTATGTGCTTGACAAAGTATGGGTCAAAAAGCCTCATGCACGTTGAAAACAAAAACCTCTCCGACTGGCTACTCAACTTGGGCCACAAAGAGAGTGAAGGTTACAGTCATCGTGAATAAAAGTGGCATCATAGAGAGTTTCACCCCGGGTACCCTTTGCCCCAGGGCATGGAAGTGGGCACATGTCCAAATGACAAAGCAAGCAAACAGTGGATATCTCTACGTCTCTTTCTTTACTCATGCTTTTTTCTTGTAAATGCTTTTTCTGTTATGATATGTGTCATGGATTCCTCCACTATAGTTATGTTGCAAATTTCCACCATGATCCACATGTCTTAGGTTAGCCGCCACAAGTGTCTCCCTAGCCAATAATATCACTCACCCGAACTTACTAAGTTTCCATCTTTATTTCACTCAATATTAGGCATCCATCACCAAAGGAACATGATATCAACTTTTATAAAGAATAAAGTGCAATGTTGAAAGCTTTCCACGTGTCAGCACGTATGAGCTAGTTCCTAACCAAAGACCTTTGTCAAGCCCAAAACATCATAATCTTAATCACAATGGGTCAAGTTTATTAAGTGCATGAAAAGTAATGTGTGCATCAAGTTCGTGAGAGCTTTTAAACCAACTTAACCCATGACAATCCCAATAACATAAGCATTTTAATTTGGAAGCAAAGATAAAACAATATAACATGTTAAGCATACTTGGAATAGCATATTAGCTAATAGGTAGATATGGTGGACTCACCGGAAAAACTTGGTTGAAGGTATTGGAAAACAAGCTTTTTACTTGTTGGAGTTTTTTGGGCTAGCAAGAGGGAGAAAGTTGACCATCTAAATGCATGCATAAGTGTCCATAGAGCTAACCATTTCATGTTAAACAACGTAAATTATCATTCAGCATATAAAATATGAATAAGAAATAACTCGAGACAAGACACTTGCATATTAATATTCATTAACAAAGCACATGAATCATGCAACTATATGTATTCTTTTAAATCAACTCAAACATCCTCTTCCCAATATTTTTATAGAATCCAACTTAATTCAACCTAAACTTCCAGTAGCTCTCTCATAACATAAATAAAAAGTGGTGGTCTCAAACAAAAAACCAAACCGAAATAACAAAAAGAACAAAAACGCTCCAAGTTTATACGATAAAGTGCAATGAACGAAAAACAGAAATTAGACGTGTGCAAACCGAGAGTATGTTGGTTCAGTGGGGTTGTATTCACATCCCCAATCTTATGGTCTTCACCATCCTTGGATAGCTCTTGGTACATCTCCTCTAATCCCTGTGAAAAAACTTCAAAACACTGATTCTCCCATTTCATTCCTGTGGGGTGACATTAGTAGGCACAAAACAATAGAATTTTTTGTTGTATGAAATCCTTAGACCAACATAATAAACATGTCCAGAAAGTGTATAATGTTGTATTCCTTCTAATAAACTCAATTGGATCAAAAAGATTAAATTTAAAAGCTTAAAAAATGTATAAAACAAAATGGGACAGAATCTGTCCAGAAAAACAGCAGCAGCAAAACATTTTTTACCCCACTTAAATATGTCTACAAAATCTGAACTAATTCACGCTTACAGAGGATGAACAGCTGCAACCACAGTTCAAATTTCAGCTCATTCGGAGTTACAAAATAGGAATTAAAAATCATACCGTGCACAGATTCGTGCTGGAATAATATCTCCGAATGGAAAAAAACAACTTTCAAAACCCAAATGGGTAAAACTTGGCACTTTATTAAAAATTCCAGAACCTAAACTAAAAACAAAGTCTCTTGGTACAGCAAGAGGACTCAAATAAAATCTCAAATAAAAACAACCGGGTTGCCTCCCGTAAAGCGCTTCCAGACTTCTTACTTGATATTTAAAGTGGACGAAACTCGTGAGGGAGCTTGAACCTTGATGTGTTCCTCTTCCTTGGAAAGTGCTCCATGCACTTTGTGACGCCTGAAAATCGGTACTATGTAGATTTAAGCGCTTCCGCCGAAATCCGCATAAGAACGATTTTTGGTCGCCCACCAGACATAATGTGCACGCCGAAACATGCGCATTATGTGGGTGGAATTGTGATAACATTACAACAGTTCCGATACATCCACAAATACAACAAAGATATAAATACAACAACGACTCGAACGAGTCAAGATACAAATGATAGAATACAAAGATTCAAATGACAGCGGAAGCAAAATGGTATCCAACTACGGATAAGATGCAAATTGGACTAAGAGTCCTGAAGATAAGCAATGGCGCCATATCCCTGCCCAGCCAAGCCGGAGGGATTCCCAAGCTAACGTCGTCAGACTTCAAACCTATTGACTGCACATAAAGCACATCCCAAAAGAGGGTCAGGGCACTCCCTGGCAAGCAAAACCGACTTGCCTACTTTCTACGCCATCTCCCAAAATATAGGGGAGGTGGACTTAGCGGCAGCAGCACTAGCAACCTAAAGAGACACGCTACAACTTCCGTCTAATCAGAGAGGGATAAGAGAGCGCATAAGATAAACATGTACAACTAACACCAAACATAACCCATTCTCGAATTAACCCCCTCAACCAAGTATGAGGAAGCAATTCGGGAAACTCACGCGTTAACAATTTTAGTTACCATTTATTGTGAAAGTAATTCTATATTACTAGTCAGGTTAATTAACAATGATTAGGTGTAAGTTGTCTAGATCTTGTTAGCCAGCATCATCACCAAGTCGTCCATAACCGTGGACACGGCTCATCGATAAGATTATACCCTGCAGGGGTGCACTACTGGACCCATACTCGCATGATCAACCCAGTCAAAAACATTAGGGCCTTTCAACCCAACTCTTTTCCTTCACCTCAACAAGTCCAGGAGCCACGGGAGCTATGCTGGTCCCGGCCAAAAGGGTGCGGACTCCCGCAGGACACACCCCTCCGCACCAACATCCGCGCCCTATATGCATGTAACAAGGCACACCGCCAAAAGTAAAATACTACACTAGTATCGATGCATATGAGACAAATGGAAAACCCGAACTAGGTGCAGCTCCCGGACAAGTCGAAGTTCCAGTCAAAGTCGAGGGGGGCTCCATTGGGCCTCCCACAAGTGGTTAGTGCGCTCAAAATTGGATCCGAGGACAAAATCTCAGTTCCTAGGTCGACACTTAGCAGAACAAAGCACCTCGCAAGGCCTTCCGCCGGTGCCTTATCTTTTAATTATAATACCCCAATATAATACAACATTTTATTAAGGTAGAATAATCTATCAAGCTAAGCATATGAAATAAAAGACCAACTGACGACTCGCACAACCAAATCTAAGCATGCACTACGACTCGCAAGGCTAACAGATAAACATACAACAGGTGATGGTATGTGGAGATAAAGATATATCGGCTGCAGGATAACATGTGATGGGATCGCGATAAAGAATCGAATACTAGGGTAGCAGAGATCAACGGCAGGAATGAAAGACAATGTATAGGTAAACAAGCAAACTTTGCTTGCCTGGAATCCCGCATGGAAGCAGATCTTGTCGTTGCTCACACATCTCAACGTCGTATCCGCGAAGAAGCAACAAACACTGGAAAGCGTAAAAGATGTATTTTACAACTACGGCAAAAGATCCAGCATGATCATATGAGAATGATGTATGGCATGGCAAGATGCAATACAAAGGCAATTAGTCCAAATTAAGCGGGAAAGCAACCCGTTAATTAATATTTAGATGCAAGTTATTTATCTACTCAACAATATTAAATGTTGTTTAACATGGTAACACATGACATGGTGATCTAATTAAATTAAATGGAATAGGGCAATAATTAAATAAAGCCCAACACATTCCATATTTAATTATTTAGGTGGTACAAATAAATTACACTAAGCAATTAAAATAAAAGATGCAAAATGGCATACAAATGTCATATTAATGTTTATAGCATTTTTCTGATAATAAAAAATATTAAGATTATTAAATTTGGAGTTATAGAAATAAAGTTATTGCATAATTAAGTTTAGGGGTGTTTCTGAAAATAGGCAGGGACCTGTTGGTGGTACAAAACATGCTGGTGAGGCTTAGGTGCAAAAACAGGGAGCACAGGGGGCTCGGTGTGAAAAGATCCAGATCCAGATTTTTCTTCGGACTTTTCTCACCCGGGGAACTCCCACCCGTGAGGCTGACAGTGGCCCCCATGCGCCTCGCAGGCGTGGGCGCGCTGTGCTGGCCTCCCCGGTCGCTTACCGGTGGGGCCAGGGTGTCAGTGGGTGCAAATGGAATAAAAAGGGGGCTTTTATTCCAAACAAGCCCGGTGGTGGATCGAACTCGCGACCTCGGGCGGGCGGAGGGATGGCTGCACTAGCCAATGGGCCGAATAAGTGTTGGTGACAAGTACCGCATCCTTTTGATTTTAACACGACCCGCGACGTAAGTTTTTCTGACGAAACTGAAAATCAAATCGGGCCACAGCGACCGTCGGACAGCAGCGGGACAACGCCGACGATCTCCGCCGCGAGTGAGGTGTCCCTGGGAGCGCGCAGGTGTGGTGCAGCGTGGTGCGGGGTGCGGTTGTGTGTGAGGGCACGGGAGCTGCGGATCTCGTGCAGAGGGAGAAAGGAGGAGGCCAAAACCTCAACTTGAGCTCGGCAATGGCGGACAGAGGAGGTCGAGGACCAATCCGACGAACCCCTCATCGATTCCAGAAGGGGAGAGGGGGAAACGGAGAGGGAGCTCACAGGGAGGGTGCGGATGTAGCCGATCGAGCTCGACGATGATAGGAGGCGGCGAATTTCGCCTAAGAAGAGCTTCGGTCGGAGAGGAAGAAGATGACGCCGGCGGCGTCCACGGCGTCCTTGGCTTGATTCTTCGCGAGTGCACGAACGGGACGACGAGGCTCAGCTCTAGGGGGTCTCCACGGTGCTTCGTCGGTGTCGGAGAGACGGCGCCACGGTGAGGCACCTCGGTGCTTTTTCATGGTGGAAGAAACAGAGGAGATGGAGGGAGAAGAATAGAGGGAAGTGGCGGCGGTGGCTCGAGGGAGGAAGGAGGGGGAAGGGGCTGCTAGGGTTTCAGGAGGGAGAGGGGCGACTTAGTAGAGGGGAGGGGGAGGAGCACGTGGTGGGGGCTGCCATGCCTCCACCGTGTAAAGCTTTCTCCCGTACGGGGAGGAAGACAACAGAGGTGAGGAGAAGTGGGCCAGGAGAAGAGAGGAGGTGTTGGGCTTTGGCCCAGAAAAGATTTTTCTTCCCTGTGAGTTTTATCCTTTTCTGTTTTTTTTTATGTATTTAGAACAAAATAGAAAAGGAAACATAAATAAAACTTTTGAACAATTTTTAATAGTTTCAAATTATTCATATTAATTACCGGTTTGATTATTTATAAATAATTTGAAACTTTATTTGAATTTAATTTGAAAAATATTTGAAATTAAACAAATGAATTGACAATTGCATGATGATATGATGATATGATAATGCAAAAGAAAAACAAACAAAAACTAAAAGGGGATAAATCCCGGGGCGTTACAATCGACACCACTAACAAGGGATCGCGTCCCGTGATCCACGCCGAGACCACAAGAAGAGAGGGGTAACTATCGGGTCTTCAGGCTCCGTGAAGAACTTCTCGACACCACTAACAAGGGATTGTTGCTCCACCTTGAAATTATCGACACCACTAACAAGGGATTGTTGCTCACGACGAAGAGGACTCCGAAAGATCGAACCTAATAGGGTTAAAAGCAAGAAATCGTCCACCCACACGTAGGATCCTAAAACTTTGAAAGTTGATAAGAGAAGAGACTCAAAACAAGTAAGGTAAGAGGAGAAATAGAATTGAAGTACGGAGAAAAAGAAACCTATTGAGATATTTTTTTTAAAAAAAATTATAGTCAAATAGTTTAGACACTCTAGAAACAACGACCGTTGGCGAGGTTATCCTACAGGCTTTCGCGGACCCGCTGCTTCGATAACCATTCGTATCGAAACAACAAGGAGATCGAAACCAAGGCTCTGATACCACTTTGTGACGCCCGAAAATCGGTACTATGTAGATTTAAGCGCTTCCGCCAAAATCCGCATAAGAACGATTTTTGGTCGCCCACTGTGACGCCCTAAAATCGGTACTATGTAGATTTAAGCGTTCCCGCCAAAATCCGCATAATAACGATTTTAGGTCGCCCACCAGACATAATGTGCACGCCGAAACATGCGCATTATGTGGGTGGAATGGTGATAACATTACAACAGTTCCGATACATCCACAAATACAACCGAAGATATAATTACAACAACGACTCGAACGAGTCAAGATACAAATGATACAATACAAAGATTCAAATGACAGCGGAAGCAGAAATAGTATCCGGCTACGGATAAGATGCAAATTGGACTAAGAGTCCTGAAGATAAGCGATGGCGCCATATCCCTGCCCAGCCAAGCCGGAGGGATTCCCAAGCTAACGTCGTCGGACTTCAAATCTGATAACTGCACATAAAGCACATCCCAAAAGAGGGTCAGGGCACTCCCTGGCAAGCAAAACCGACTTGCCTACTTTCTACACCATCTCCCAAAATATAGGGGAGGTGGACTTAGCGGCAGCAGCACTAGCAACCTAAAGAGACACGCTACAACTTCCGTCTAATCAGAGAGGGATAAGAGAGCGCATAAGATAAACATCTACAGCTAACACCAAACATAACCCATTCTCGAATTAACCCCCTCAACCAAATATGAGGAAGCAATTCGGGAAACTCACACATTGAACCGTTTTAATTATAATTTATTGTGAAAGTAATTCTATGTTACTAGGCAATTTAATTTAACAATGATTATGTGCAAGTTGTCTAGATCTTGTTAGCCAGCATCATCACCAAAGTCGTCCATAACCGTGGACACGGCTCATCGATAAGATTATACCCTGCAGGGGTGCACTACTGTACCCATACTCGCATGATCAACCCAAGCAAGCATCAGGGCTTCTCAACACGACTTATTCCTTCACTACAGCAAGTCCAAGTGCCACCCATATGAGTTGTTACCCGCGTCAGGAGTCCGGCCGAATCTCAATTGCGGACTCATTAGTTTGCGACTACGCCACCATGCGGCTCAAACCACAGTAGGAACTGTCCGCTTCGTGTCGTACCGCACCTGTATGACCCCCCGTATCACATACCCTCTCATCATCATCGTCATCATCATCATCATCATGCACATGCATATGAGCAAATGGAAAACCCGAACTACTTGCGGCACATGGACAAGCTGTAGATCCGTTCAAAGTCGAGGGGGGCTCCATAGGGCCACCCACAAGTGGTTAGTGCGCTCAAAATTGGATCCGAGGACAAAATCTCAGTTCCTAGGTCGACACTGAGCAGAACAAAACACCTCGCAAGGCCTTCCGCCTGGTGCCTTATCTTTTAATTATAATACCCCAATATAATACAACATTTTATTAAGGTAGAATAATACTACTAAGCAGATGAAACATAAGACCAACAGACGACTCGCACAAACAACTCTAAGCATGCGCTACGACTCGCAAGGCCAACAGATAAACATGCAACGGGTATTAGGTTGTGTGGATAAAGTTGTATGGGCTGCAGGATAAACATGTGATGGGATCGCAGTTCAAGAATCGATAACTAGGGTAGCAGAGATCAACGGCAGGAATGAAAGATAATGTATAGGTAAACAAGCAAACTTTGCTTGCCTGGAATCCCGCATGGAAGCAGATCTTGTCGTTGCTCACACATCTCAACGTCGTATCCGCGAAGAAGCAACAAACACTGGAAGCGCAAAAGATGCATTTTACAACTACGGCAAAAGATCCAGCATGATCATACGAGAATGATGCATGACATGGCAATATGCATTGCGAGATGCACTTAATCCGAATTAAGCGGAACCGAGATTCCGACAATTAATATTAATGTTAAAGTTATTTATCTACCCCACAAATTAAATGTCCATTAAGATGGCAAGGCATGGTAAAGATGATCTAGTCAAATTAAATGGAATAGGCAACAATAGTAATTAAATGCCCACACATTCCATAATTATTATTTAGGTGAATCGCTACACCACCAAACCCAAGAGATGCAACACATGCAAGTATGATGCGAGCACAATATAGATGACATTTAATAAAAAAGGTTTAGGGTTAGGGTTTGGGTCCGTACGTCGGATCGGGAGAGATAGGGTTCGAAACCGAAGTCTTCGGTCCGTAGATGAAGTAGTCGCCGTCGGGGAAGCAGTCGTCGCGGAACCGGGGCATCGTCGTTTGTCGGTGTCGTGGAAGTGGTCGGGTAGTCGGGGCACGTAGGAGCACGGCAATCGGACACCGGAAGAAAGCGCGCACGGGCGGGCACCGTGACACGGACATGGGCAGTCACGGCACACGGCACCGGAAGAGGACGCGCACGCGTACGGGCAACACCACGAAGGGTGGACAACTCGGACACAAAAAGGGGCGCCGGGGTCTTGCGGGCATTTCGCCGGACACTTTGCGGGCGGCGGAAGCGAGGACGTCACCGGATGAGGAAAACGACGAATGGGAGGCGCGGAGCGGATGTGCACGGCGGGGTGGCGACCGGCGTGGGTGGAGGCGCTGCGTGGGCGGCGGCGGCGCGGACGCGCGTGGTGGAAGTGGAGCGCGACGCGCGCGGTGGCGGGGAGAGACGGCGCGGGGCGCGCACGGTGGCGTGGGGATGCGAGCGGCTGCGCGGAGGCGCGTGGCATGGCGGCGACGGCACGGAGGGCGCGCGTGGGGGCGTGCGACGCGGCCGGAGGAGGATGAGCGCGGGCGGCGGTTGATGTGGGAGACGGCGGCAGCGAGCGGCGGCGCGGAGCGGGCCGGGGCCGGAGCAGGGCGCAAGGCAGAGGCGGCGCAGGCGCAGGGACGGGGCGCGCGCTGCGGCGGAGAACGGACGGCGCGCGCGGGGCAGGGGGCGCGCGGCGGAGGAAGGCCGGGGCGGCGCTGGCGGAGGCCGGCCGGCGGCGGCGCTGCTGGCGCTGGCCGGGGCGGCGCGGGTGGAGGAGGAGGCCGGCGCGGGGTGCTAGCTGGTGGCCGGAGGCGCGGCGTGGCGACGGGGAGGAGGAAGGCCGGCGCGGGGCGGCGCGGAGGAGCGCTGCGGGCGAGCGGCGGCGACGGCGCGAGCGGGAGGCGCGCTGTGGCGGCGGGGTCGGCCGGTGCGGCGGCGGCCGGCGGCCGTGGGGCGCAAGGGCCGGAGCAGAGGAAAGCGGGGTGCGGCGGCGGCCGGGAAGGAGAGGGCGGAGCAGGGCGAGGGGCCGGGGGCCGGCCGGCGGCGGCGTGCGGCCGGGGACGGCGGCGCAGGCGCAGGGGAGCAGGCGTGCGGGAAGGAGATGGTGCGGGAGGCTCTCCCGTGCGGGCTCGCTCGGGAAGAAGGAAAGAGATGGAAGAGAAAGAAAAAAAAAGAGAAAAGGAGAAAAGAAAAAGGAAAAAGGAGGGGGAAACTAGAAAAAAGAAAAAGGAGGAAGTGGAGGGGGGCGGCTGCAAAAGGCCAGGGGGTGGGAAAAGATTTCAGGAGACAAAACCTAGGGTTTGGGGTTAGATGGGCTTGGGCTTTATTTTTCTCCCCCGTTTTATTTTCTGTTTTATATTTTTAAAACAAAATAGAAAAAGAATTTCAACACGAAACCTTTACAAAATATTTTTAGTTTTTAATAGACAATTTAATAAACTAGTTTTTAACATTTTTAAAAGATTTGAAAATAACACATTTTTAATTAATTTGAAATGCATTTAAATTTAATTATGGAAAATTAATTTAAATGCAACAAATTAAATTAATGCGATGCGATGCGATGCCATGTCGATGCAAGAAGAAAACACACAAAAGTTAAAAGGGGATAAATCCCGGGGCGTTACACCCACCAGACATAATGTGCACGCCGAAACATGCGCATTATGTGGGTGGAATTGTGATAACATTACAACAGTTCCGATACATCCACAAATACAACAAAGATATAAATACAACAACGACTCGAACGAGTCAAGATACAAATGATAGAATACAAAGATTCAAATGACAGCGGAAGCAAAATGGTATCCAACTACGGATAAGATGCAAATTGGACTAAGAGTCCTGAAGATAAGCAATGGCGCCATATCCCTGCCCAGCCAAGCCGGAGGGATTCCGAAGCTAACGTCGTCAGACTTCAAACTTGTTGACTGCACATAAAGCACATCCCAAAAGAGGGTCAGGGCACTCCCTGGCAAGCAAAACCGACTTGCCTACTTTCTACACCATCTCCCAAAATATAGGGGAGGTGGACTTAGCGGCAGCAGCACTAGCAACCTAAAGAGACACGCTACAACTTCCGTCTAATCAGAGAGGGATAAGAGAGCGCATAAGATAAACATCTACAACTAACACCAAACATAACCCATTCTCGAATTAACCCCCTCAACCAAGTATGAGGAAGCAATTCGGGAAACTCACACGTTAACAATTTTAGTTACCATTTATTGTGAAAGTAATTCTATATTACTAGTCAGGTTAATTAACAATGATTAGGTGTAAGTTGTCTAGATCTTGTTAGCCAGCATCATCACCAAGTCGTCCATAACCGTGGACACGGCTCATCGATAAGATTATAACCTGCAGGGGTGCACTACTGGACCCATACTCGCATGATCAACCCAGTCAAAAACATTAGGGCCTTTCAACCCAACTCTTTTCCTTCACCTCAACAAGTCCAGGAGCCACGGGAGCTATGCTGGTCCCGGCCAAAAGGGTGCGGACTCCCGCAGGACACACCCCTCCGCACCAACAGGCCGCGCCCTATATGCATGTAACAAGGTACACCGCCAAAAGTAAAATACTACACTAGTATCGATGCATATGAGACAAATGGAAAACCCGAACTAGGTGCAGCTCCCGGACAAGTCGAAGTTCCAGTCAAAGTCGAGGGGGGCTCCATTGGGCCTCCCACAAGTGGTTAGTGCGCTCAAAATTGGATCCGAGGACAAAATCTCAGTTCCTAGGACGACACTTAGCAGAACAAAGCACCTCGCAAGGCCTTCTGCCGGTGCCTTATCTTTTAATTATAATACCCCAATATAATACAACATTTTATTAAGGTAGAATAATCTATCAAGCTAAGCATATGAAATAAAAGACCAACTGACGACTCGCACAACCAAATCTAAGCATGCACTACGAATCGCAAGGCTAACAGATAAACATACAACAGGTGATGGTATGTGGGGATAAAGATATATCGGCTGCAGGATAACATGTGATGGGATCGCGATAAAGAATCGAATACTAGGGTAGCAGAGATCAACGGCAGGAATGAAAGACAATGTATAGGTAAACAAGCAAACTTTGCTTGCCTGGAATCCCGCATGGAAGCAGATCTTGTCGTTGCTCACACATCTCAACGTCGTATCCGCGAAGAAGCAACAAACACTGGAAAGCGTAAAAGATGCATTTTTACAACTACGGCAAAAGATCCAGCATGATCATATGAGAATGATGTATGGCATGGCAAGATGCAATACAAAGGCAATTAATCCAAATTAAGCGGGAAAGCAACTCGTTAATTAATATTTAGATGCAAGTTATTTATCTACTCAACAATATTAAATGTTGTTTAACATGGTAACACATGACATGGTGATCTAATTAAATTAAATGGAATAGGGCAATAATTAAATAAAGCCCAACACATTCCATTTTTAATTATTTAGGTGGTACAAATAAATTACACTAAGCAATTAAAATAAAAGATGCAAAATGGCATACAAATGTCATATTAATGTTTATTGCATTTTTCTGATAATAAAACATATAAAGATTATTAAATTTGGAGTTATAGAAATAAAGTTATTGCATAATTAAGTTTAGGGGTGTTTCTGAAAATAGGCAGGGACCTGTTGGTGGTAGAAAACATGCTGGTGAGGCTTAGGTGCAAAAACAGGGAGCACAGGGGGCTCGGTGTGAAAAGATCCAGATCCAGATTTTTCTTCGGACTTTTCTCACCCGGGGAACTCCCACCCGTGAGGCTGACAGTGGCCCCCATGCGCCTCGCAGGCGTGGGCGCGCTGTGCTGGCCTCCCCGGTCGCTTACCGGTGGGGCCAGGGTGTCAGTGGGTGCAAATGGAATAAAAAGGGGGCTTTTATTCCAAACAAGCCCGGTGGTGGATCGAACTCGCGACCTCGGGCGGGCGGAGGGATGGCTGCACTAGCCAATGGGCCGAATAAGTGTTGGTGACAAGTACCGCATCCTTTTGATTTTAACACAACCCTCGACGTAAGTTTTTCTGACGAAACTGAAAATCAAATCGGGCCACAGCGACCGTCGGACAGCAGCGGGACAACGCCGACGATCTCCGCCGCGAGTGAGGTGTCCCTGGGCGCGCGCAGGTGTGGTGCAGCGTGGTGCGGGGTGCGGTTGTGTGTCAGGGCACGGGAGCTGCGGATCTCGTGCAGAGGGAGAAAGGAGGAGGCCAAAACCTCAACTTGAGCTCGGCAATGGCGGACAGAGGAGGTCGAGGACCAATCCGACGAACCCCTCATCGATTCCAGAAGGGGAGAGGGGGAAACGGAGAGGGAGCTCACAGGGAGGGTGCGGATGTAGCCGATCGAGCTCGACGATGATAGGAGGCGGCGAATTTCGCCTAAGAAGAGCTTCGGCCGGAGAGGAAGAAGATGACGCCGGCGGCGTCCTCGGCGTCCTTGGCTTGATTCTTCGCGCGTGCACGAACGGGACGACGAGGCTCAGCTCTAGGGGGTCTCCACGGTGCTTCGTCGGTGCCGGAGAGACGGCGCCACGGTGAGGCACCTCGGTGCTTTTTCATGGTGGAAGAAACAGAGGAGATGGAGGGAGAAGAATAGAGGGAAGTGGCGGCGGTGGCTCGAGGGAGGAAGGAGGGGGAAGGGGCTGCTAGGGTTTCAGGAGGGAGAGGGGCGACTTAGTAGAGGGGAGGGGGAGGAGCACGTGGTGGGGGCTGCCATGCCTCCACCGTGTAAAGCTTTCTCCCGTACGGGGAGGAAGACGACAGAGGTGAGGAGAAGTGGGCCAGGAGAAGAGAGGAGGTGTTGGGCTTTGGCCCAGAAAAGATTTTTCTTCCCTGTGAGTTTTATCCTTTTCTGTTTTTTTTTTTAATGTATTTAGAACAAAATAGAAAAGGAAACATAAATAAAACTTTTGAACAATTTTTAATAGTTTCAAATTATTCATATTAATTACCGGTTTGATTATTTATAAATAATTTGAAACTTTATTTGAATTTAATTTGAAAAGCATTTGAAATTAAACAAATGAATTGACAATTGCATGATGATATGATGATATGATAATGCAAAAGAAAAACAAACAAAAACTAAAAGGGGATAAATCCCGGGGCGTTACACACTTCTTGTGTGAGAACTGAAACTTCACGTTCCCCTCCTTTGAATCTATTATAGCACCTGTAGTACGAAAAGAAGTCTTCCCAAAATGATAGGACTAGAGGTTTTATTCCCCATGTCCATTATTACAAAGTCAACAGGCAGAAAAGTCATATGTAACTCTACCATAACATCACTTACTTTTCCTAAAGCATATTTAATGGAATCATCAGCAAGTGAAAGTTCAGTAGAGCAATTTTCAAGATTTTTAATTCAAGTACTTCATATAGTTCCTTAGACATAACAGGTGCACCAGATCCTAGATCTAATATGGCATGGTGTGTCTCTTTTCCAATTGTTACTAATACCTTGGGAACCCAAACATCCCCAAGCTTAGGTGGTGTCATAGCTGAATGGACAGATGTCGTCTAGAGCGGGGGGGGGGGGGGGGGGGGTGAATAGGCGATTTAAAACTTTTTCCGGAGAGCCGGAATTTCCGAGTCTAGATGGACCGGAAATTCCGGTATGCTTGATAAAGGCGGAATAAAACTAGTGTTTTACTTTAGCAAGCATACAACCTAAATATACTAGGTTCACCTATGTGCACCAACAACTTATGCTAAGCAATACAAGTAACAAGGTGATAGCAAGATATATATATGACTTCAAGCATGAAGGCTATCACAATGTAAAGTGCATAAGTAAAGAGCTCGGGTATAGAAATAACCGAGGCACGCGGAGACGAGGATGTATTCCCGAGTTCCACCCAAAGGGTGTACGTTTCGTTGGAGAGGTGTGCGCAACCACAACAGGTTAGTGGCAACGTCACCAAGGCTCACCTTCTTCTCCTGATGAACTCAACCACAAAAGGTTACGAGTTCACCTTCCACTATTGATCCCCTTTTGGGCGGAGATCGAATCCCTTACAAAAATCTTGAGGCACACACCCACAACTTAATTGGGGGCTCCCAAGTCTTGAGGCACACACCCACAACTTAATTAGGGGCTCTCAAGTGACCACAAAAGGTCTTGACCACAAAAGGTCTTGGCCACAAAAGGCGTCTAGGGTCCAATGACCCAAGAGTAACAAGCTCACAAATAACACCACCACGAATCCTCGTGGAGGGCTCAAACCGATGCAAATGCAATGGCAAGAGCACACGAAGTGCTCAAGTCCTTCACTCTCAAATTCCAACAAAGCAACAAATGCTTATGGGGGAATAAGAGAGGAAGAACACAAGAAACCACAAAGGAGTCAAATCCTTCACTCCCAAATCCCACCAAAAGCAACTAATGCTTATGGGGGGAGAAGAGAGGAAGAACAAAGAGAAGAACCACAAAGGAACTCCAAGATCTAGATCCACTAGGTTCCCCTCACTTAGAGGAGAGATGGATTGGTAGGATTGTAGATCTAGATCTCCTCTCAACTTTCCCTAAAGAATATGCAAGAATCTATGGAGGGATTGGGAGGGAAGTGAGCTTTCCAAGGTCAACAATGGAGTACGAGAGAGAGGGAAAACGTGCTGCCTTGGATTAGCTGAGGAAGAAGAAAGGTAGGGGTATTTATAGCCCTCCAGGAAAAATAGCCGTTGGCTGTTTCGACACCCAAAAATTCCGGTGTAAGTGAGACTCGGAAATTCCGGTCACCCGGAATATCCGGTCAACGAAAATCTCCGAGCTGAATTTCTGGTAGGAGTCAGTGCCGAAATCAATTCTTTCCTTAGCCGTTTTCGCGAGGCTCTTTGAGGGCAACTCGGAAATTCCGGGTCATCAAAATATCCGACCACAATTTCCGGTTGAGTCCAGCACCTCTTTTCCTTCTTTCCTTAGCCGATTTCTTGGGACGAGTTGGGGAACCGGAAATTCCGGTGGAACGAAATATCCGGCCCCAATATTCCGGTTCAGAACAGCCAAACTAAAACCGCTATAACTTTTGCAAATGAACTCCGAATGAGGTGAAACCAACTTTGTTCGAAAGATAGCGACGATGGCAAGGTGTGGGACTTTCATCATGGTAGAACCGATAATATTTCCGCCACCGAAAACGCAACAAGTCGTCCAAAGTAAAACCGATTTCGATGAACAAGAGCTTGACATGGAGATGAACCAAGCTCTAACTCCTCACCATCATAAAAGCCAAATAAGAACCAAGAAACATGATATGCCAAGTATGCAAAGGTTTGAGCTCTCCATAATGATGTGGTCAAGTTACCAACTTGAGAACCCCTCTTGATAGTACGCCTATCTATCCTATAGCCCTATCAAGATCATACCTTTGCCTTGAGCATTCCACTTGAGTTGGATGATGACTATCTTGATCTCTTCAAGTGGTTCATCTTTCTTGATTGCGCGTCCAAGCACATGCTTGATGAAGACTTCTCCAAATACTCCCCCATGCTCACAATGGGAGAGTCTCGCTTAGCTCCATCTTCATGTATCCATTGCAAGCACCAAGCATAGGATCTCTTCAAGAAGCTTCTCTTGGTCTTGGTCTTGCACATCTCACCTTGATGACGATCACCACATGACGTCATCCTCCATGAGCTATATGAAATCTTCATTTGATGCAACCCCATGGGAAGATACCTAACCTCATATAAAGATACCACAATACATATATCATGGGTTAGTTCAGAAAGCTATGCGGACAAGTGTTTACCATCCCAAGAGATACATGATCGCTGTTGGTACATCTTGTAGCTTTGTGTGTTGATCAACATCTTGATCTACCTTGTATCTTCCAACATTTCTTCACTAATATGATGTCTTGAATCCTTCAAGACATACCTGCAATATGCTCCACTCAACACATAAGCTTCAAGATTCCAACACATGAACTCCACAACTCCATGGACATGATCTATAATGATATCTCAAAGTAAACATTAGTCCATAGAGATTGTCATTCAATTACCAAAACCACACATGAGGGAAAATGCTCTTTCAGCAGCAACATCATCAGTACTAACACCAGAAAATTGCTCTCTCATAACAAGGTTTAACAAAGCAGGTTTTATTTCAAAGAACTCTGCTTTAGAAGCAGGTGGAGCAATAGGAGTGCATATAAAATCATTATTATTGGTGCTAGTGAAATCACACAACTTGGTATTCTCAGCAGTACTCATTTTAGCAAATTAAAAAAACAAACCGAAATAACTATTATATAAAAAAAACCAAAATAATAAATACTAAACCGAAATAAAAAATAGTAATGCAAGTAACTAATTTTTTGTATTTTTGATATTAAGCAAACAAGACAATAATAAAAATAAAATAAGCAAGACAATAACAAAATAAAGAGGTTGGAAGTGAGAGACTCCCCTCGCTGAAGAGTCTTGTTTCCCCGGCAACGGCGCCAGAAAAATGCTTGATGCACCGGTGAGGTGTTGTTGGGAAACCCCAAGAGGAAGGTATGAAGTAGTGCAGCAGCAAGTTTCCTTCAGTTATGAAACCAAGGTTATCGAACCAGTAGGAAACTAGGATATTTCTTGAGGTGGCAACGGCGCCAAAAAATGCTGGTGTTGAGTTCACGTGGGACCTACACACAACACATCCAATATACTTTGCCCCAACTTAACAGTGAGGTTGTCAATCTCACTGGCTTGCTGATACGTTTCAAACGTATCTATAATTTCTTACGTTCCATGCTTATATTATACCAATTGCTACATGTTTTATATACACTTTATATGGTTTTTATGCATTTTCTGGGACTAACCTATTAACAAGATGCCATAGGAAGTCCATGGGAAGATACCTAACCCCACATAAATATACCACACGCACATATATCATGGGTTAGTTCACAAAGCTATACGAACACGTGTTTACCATCCCAAGAGATACATGATCCCTCTTGGTACATCTTGTAGCTTTGTGTGTTGATCAACATCTTGATCAACCTTGTATCTTCCAACATTTCTTCACTAATATGATGTCTTGAATCCTTCAAGACATACTTGCAATATGCTCCACTCAACACATGAGCTTCAAGAGTCCAACACCTGAACTCCACCATTCCCATGGACACGATCTATAAAGATATCGTAATGCAAACATTAGTCCATAGAGGTTGTCATCAATTACCAAAACCATACATGAGGGAAAATGCTCTTTCAATCTCCCCCGTTTTGGTAATTGATGACAATCCCTTTTACGAGGGTTTATATAAGGAATTGAACAACCATGCAATGCACTAAGCGAAGCAAGGATGCAAGAGAACAAACACGTATTCCCTTAAACCCTCTAAATATCTCCCCCATTGGCATCCATTGCCGAAATGGGCGAAAAAGAATTAGAAGGCCAATATAGTAAGAGCTCCCCCATAATTTATGCATTTCTCATGATATGAGTGAAATCAAATGCACATATCCAATGACGAATAGATGGAGGGGATCAAACTATATTGAGGATCCAAAGATTGCACAAGAAAGACACCAATTGAAATCCATTAGAAGGATACCAATTGCAAAAGAAGGATGCATTCACAAACAAGCAAGCAATCAAAGGATCCAAGAAAAACAATTGAGCACAAGAAGATATTATGATAAGATCAACCAAGTGTTCTAAAAATCAAGAGGGAACTCCCCAAGGTACATGTACAATGAAAGATTTGTATTTCAATATAGCGTGCATAACATGGAATCCTCACTCCCTCCTAGATAATTTTGAACACAAACAAATGTTGAGCAACAAAAAAATAGAAGTGACAAATGAAGACTTGATCAAAAAAGAAAGGATGGGTGTGACATGGAAATTCATTTTAGGAGACTAAAACAAGGATGAGCCAAGGCATCACTATAGTCTTTCAAAATATGAGGCACATAGTGCATATCATGTATTTCGCATACAAGCACACCAAAGAGGATACATCAAATAGGATCACAAGCTTATTAAGAGGCAATGTGATACCAATAGAAAAACAAAGCTTGTGCCTTTTAGAGATCACCAAAGAATCAAGATAGTAATAAAAGATGATCACTAAAGATTTTGAATACCAATTAAAGTTGTACCTACACTCATGTGTATAAATTTCTAAGTAGACACTAAGTCCACAAAGAAACATGCACACACAACGTAGGTACAAGGTAAAGCACATGGTATCCAAGAGGAAGTCATTGATACACCGATAAGATTTTTGCTTAAAAGCAAAGCACTTGCTCAAAATAATCTTAAAGGGCATAGATGAAATTCCAACACCAAATTCTCACATCATCACAAATACCCACATAGGATAAGTGGTAGTTGGGATGCTTCGAGAAAGATAACAAACATCACATAAGGCAAATGATTTTGAGATTTCATCAATAGTGCACATGAGAGACTTTGAAGAAGATTTGCTACCTTAAAATATTGGGGATCGGTGAATCATGAAAATGATTATATATATATTCCCATTGATGTGTAATCATCCCGGCTTACTCACATATGCAATGAAGATATTTTTGAAAGGAACTTTGCAAAACACATATCAAATGAAACTTAGAGATACTCATGCCAAAAGAACAACCTACACATGGTTGAGAGCTAGAAATATATGCATGAGTTATATACTTGTTACCGAGATAGCATTGACGTTGACGGTGTAAAAGAAGAGAGTTCACCATCATCCAAGCTTGGCTCCAAGAAGCACATGGTGAAGACAACTTCTTTAATATGAGACAAGCTTCCAATGCATCTCCAATGTACCTAAAACAAATCAAGTACACTATGGTACCCAAACTAATTGGGTCCAAAGTAGTTAGAGCAACTACAATACATAGGACAAACTCCACATAAATGTGTGCATATTGATATGAAATAGAATTTCATGCACATCTTAGTCATTTAGGATTTGATGGAGTTTATCCTATATATTGGATCAACGAAAGTAAGCATGCCATAAGATATACATATAGTAAATATGCATGCACAAAGCTTTCAAGAACCAAATGAGATACAATTTGGACAAAACACCAATTAAATCAATAAGCTACACAAAAGTGTGGCAAGAGAAAGATTTGTCCACATTATATCAAAGACTCAAATCAACACATGATTGGAGAAACCAATTTGAAAACATAACAAATGAAAACAAGGTCAAGGCTAAACCAATGAGCATAAGAAATAAATATTGCATCCCATAAATAGAGCAAAGTCACCACACATGGCAAGGTGTGGGACTTTCCTCATGGTCGAACCGGCAATATTTCCGCCACCGAAAACGCAAGAAGTTTGCCAAAGTAAAACCGTTTTTGAAGCACTTGGGCTTGTCATGAGGAACACGACAAGCACCAAAACCCAACATCCAAAACACAACAAGATGAACGAATGAAATCCCGATTTGGATGAGCTAGCGCTTGGCATGAAGATGAAGCAAGCTCTAATTCCTCACATGGATAAAAGCCAAATAAGAACCAAGAAATATGATATGCCAAGTATGCAAAGGTTTGAGCTCTCCACAAAGATGCGATCAAGTTACTCACTCGAGAGCCCCTCTTGATAGTACGCCTATCTATCCTATAGCCCTATCAAGATCATACCTTTGCCTTGAGCATTCCACTTGAGTTAGATGATGACTATCTTGATCTGTTCAAGTGGATCACCTTTCTTTATTGCGCTTGCTAGCACATGCTTGATGAAGACATCTCCAAATACTCCCCCATACTCCATTATGGGAGAGTCTCCCTTAGATTCGTCTTCATGCCTCCATTGCAAGCTCCAAGCATAGGATCTCTTCAAGAGGTTCTCTTGGTCTTGCGCACCTTATACTTGATGACGATCACCACATGACGTCATCCTCCATGAGCTATATGAAATCTTCATTTGATGCAAGCCCATGGGAAGATACCTAACCCCACATAAAGATACCACACGCACATATATCATGGGTTAGTTCACAAAGCTATACGAACACGTGTTTACCATCCCAAGAGATACATGATCCCTCTTGGTACATCTTGTAGCTTTGTGTGTTGATCAACATCTTGATCAACCTTGTATCTTCCAACATTTCTTCACTAATATGATGTCTTGAATCCTTCAAGACATACTTGCAATATGCTCCACCCAACACATGAGCTTCAAGAGTCCAACACCTGAACTCCACCATTCCCATGGACACGATCTATAAAGATATCTTAATGCAAACATTAGTCCATAGAGGTTGTCATCAATTACCAAAACCACACATGAGGGAAAATGCTCTTTCAATCTCCCCCGTTTTGGTAATTGATGACAATCCCTTTTACGAGGGTTTATATAAGGAATTGAACAACCATGCAATGCACTAAGCGAAGCAAGGATGCAAGAGAACAAACATGTATTCCCTTAAACCCTCTAAATATCTCCCCCATTGGCATCCATTGCCGAAATGGGCGAAAAATAATTAGAAGGCCAATATAGTAAGAGCTCCCCCATAATTTAAGCATTTCTCATGATATGAGTGAAATCAAATGCACATATCCAATGACGAATAGATGGAGGGGATCAAACTATATTGAGGATCCAAAGATTGCACAAGAAAGACACCAATTGAAATCCACTAGAAGGATACCAATTGCAAAAGAAGGATTCATTCACAAAGAAGCAAGCAATCAAAGGATCCAAGAAAAACAATTGAGCACAAGAAGATATTATGATAAGATCAACCAAGTGTTCTAAAAATCAAGAGGGAACTCCCCAAGGTACATGCACAATGAAAGTTTTGTATTTCAATATAGCGTGCATAACATGGAATCCTCACTCCCTCCTAGATAATTTTGAACACAAACAAATGTTGAGCAACAAAAAAATAGAAGTGACAAATGAAGACTTGATCAAAAAAGAAAGGATGGGTGTGACATGGAAATACATTTTAGGATACTAAAACAAGGATGAGCCAAGGCATCACTATAGTCTTTCAAAATATGAGGCACATAGTGCATATCATGTATTTCGCATACAAGCACACCAAAGAGGATACATCAAATAGGATCACAAGCTTATTAAGAGGCAATGTGATACCAATAGAAAAACAAATCTTGTGCCTTTTAGAGATCACCAAAGAATCAAGATAGTAATAAAAGATGATCACTACAGATTTTGAATACCAATTAAAGATGTACCTACACTCATGTGTATAAATTTCTAAGTAGACACTAAGTCCACAAAGAAACATGCACACACAACGTAGGTACAAGGTAAAGCACATGGTATCCAAGAGGAAGTCATTGATACACCGATAAGATTTTTGCTTAAAAGCAAAGAACTTGCTCAAAATAATCTTAAAGGGCATAGATGAACTTCCAACACCAAATTCTCACATCATCACAAATACCCACATAGGATAAGTGGTAGTTGGGATGCTGCGAGAAAGATAACAAACATCACATAAGGCAAATGATTTTGAGATTTCATCAATATTGCACATGAGAGACTTTGAAGAAGATTTGCTACATTAAAATATTGGGGATTGGTGAATCATGAAAATGATTATTTATATATATATATATATATATTCCCATTGATGTGTAATCATCCCGGCTTACTCACGTATGCAATGAAGATATTTTTGAAAGGAACTTTGCAAAACCCCTATCAAATGAAACTTAGAGATACTCATGCCAAAAGAACAACCTACACATGGTTGAGAGCTAGAAATATATGTATGAGTTATATACTTGTTACCGAGATAGCATTGACGTTGACGGTGTAAAAGATGAGAGTTCACCATCATCCAAGCTTGGCTCCAAGAAGCACATGGTGAAGACATATTCTTTAATATGAGACAAGCTTCCAATGCATCTCCAATGTACCTAAAATAAATCAAGTACACTATGGTACCCAAACTAATTGGGTCCAAAGTAGTTAGAGCAACTACAATACATAGGACAAATTCCACATAAATGTGTGCATATTGATATGAAATAGAATTTCATGCACATCTTAGCCATTTAGGATTTGATGGAGTTTATCCTATATATTGGATCAACGAAAGTAAGCATGGCATAAGATATACATATAGTAAATATGCATGCACAAAGCTTTCAAGAACCAAATGAGATACAATTTGGACAAAACACCAATTAAATCAATAAGCTACACAAAAGTGTGGCAAGAGAAAGATTTGTTCACATTATATCAAAGACTCAAATCAACACATGATTGGAGAAACCAATTTGAAAAGATAACAAATGAAAACAAGGTCAAGGCTAAACAATGAGCATAAGAAATAAATATTGCATCCCGTAAATAGAGCAAAGTCACCACACATGGCAAGGTGTGGGACTTTCCTCATGGTCGAACCGGCAATATTTCCGCCACCGAAAACGCAAGAAGTTTGCCAAAGTAAAACCGTTTTTGTCGTCGTATCGGCATAATTGATAGGAGACGGGGGTCCTCTAGCCTACGTGTGGATTGTGGGGAAGAAGGTTGGAGTCGTCGAGGTCGGGATTGAATACGGCGAGTTACCCAGCTTCGGATCCCACAGCGGTGGCGGGATCCTACGTGCTGCTATAATTCACTATAAGGCAATAGCCGTGAACAGGTTACAATGGGTATGATGCCTATGAGATTGTCTCTGCCTTAAAGGCTCCCTGGTGGCCGGCTTATATAGGCGGCCGGACCCCAGGGTACAAGGTAAGTACTTGTCCGGCAAGTAAACAGAGTCCTAGACCTAGCCGGCTTAGTTGCCGCCTTCCGTCTTGGGCTCGGTGGCTTGATGGGCTTCGGCCTTCCGCCTTCCTTGGACCGTTCGCCTACTTCCTTGCACGTCAGCTTGTCTGGGCCGCCCGGCAGGCCTTGGCCTTACCACCCTTGGGCCACCCTGGACTAGCCGGATTGATCCATGTTGGTTATACCCCTAGTTGATATATCCCCAACATTAGCCCCCAGAAAGGTTAAAGTTCTCCAGGCGCCGGCTTCTTCTTGATTCTTCATCTACCAAGGTTGGCGGCTGCAGGACTTGAACCATTCTGAAAATCAACGAGGCACGTGTGTCTTGATGTTGACATGCGGCCGCCTTTATTCAACATGGAAAAAGACGGCTACCCGGCAATCTTGCCGAGCATTCTTCTTGACGGTTACCCCCTAGCCGGCTTCACGACAGTTTGAAAACAGACTTAAGCGGGAATCTCGCCACGATCACAAATTGCGGGAAAAGAGGAGGCGTGGAGATCGTGCAATCATGGGCTGCAACGGATGTTGGACACGTGTCCGACTAAAATGCCGTTGCACAGGGAGCAACGCTTGGCCCTATAAATAGGTAGCCCAAACGGTCCATTTCTTTACCCTGCCTTTTGCTCTCCTCGCGCCCTTGCCTCTTCCACTTCTTCGCTCCCGGCCTCCGAACGAGCTCCGGCGAACTTCTCTCCTCCGGCGACCTTTCCTGACGGCGATGTCCACTGGTCCAGCTCACTCGACGGCGTCGAGCGGTCCGGCGACCGAAACCGCGCTCGCTGCGTCGATGGGCGGCGCCGTTACTCGCCCCGCACCGGCGACGGCGACGGGCAATGTCTCCGTCGTCCCCGCTCGGGCTTCCGCCGCACGTGCGTCGGCGGCGGGCCCTTTCGCTCCTCCACCAACTACCGCGGCGACGGCGGTGACGAGCCCTCCCGGCAACGAGGAAGAAGAAGCGCCGGACCTCGGGTCCCGCTATTGGCTGCCTTCCATTGTCGACGAGGAGGCCCTCCAAGATTTGGAGGCAGTTGGCTATCTCCCCACTCGGGAAGATTGCCGGTGGAGGTCCGCCTTGGGAGACATTATTCCGGCTCCGGAAGCCGGAGAACGGGTAATCCTTACCTCCCACCTAGTCAGGGGAATGGCTTTGCCGCCTTCCGCCTTCTTTTGCGAGGTTTTAGATCACTACGGGCTCCAGCCCCATAATATTGCACCCAATAGTATATTAGTCTTAGCCGGCTTCACAGCTCTTTTCGAAGGCTATCTAGGTATTAGGCCTAGTTTAGACTTCTTTAGATACTGTTTCCGTTGCCGGCGACAGACGGTGCCCGACGGCGGGTTGGCGACCTGCGGCAGTGTCACCTTCAACTGCCGCCAGGGCCGCCAATGGTATCCTAAGATACCATACCTCGAGTCCGTCAAGGGCTGGACCTCCACCTTCTTCTACTGCCAAGACATGGCAGTGCCGGGCCGTCAAGTCGGCATCCCGGCATTCGTCAACGCGCCACCCATGCCTCGCCCATGCTGGGACGAGGCGGTGCCCCAGTTGACGGAGGAACTCCGCCTTATTCAAAGGCGGATCGAGTTCCTCACGAGGACGATGGCTCCCCCCCAGCTGGATGGGGTCGACACCGTCATTTGCTGGCTCGGCCGGCAAATCCTCCCCCTGCGGTACAGCCCGCACAAGATGTGTCAGTATTCGCCTACTGACACAGCCTCTCTTCGCGTGAGCGAAGAGATATTGCCGGTCGCCGACCTGGCATTCCGGCTCCGCAGCCTTGTCAAGGCGGGGTCGGTGAAGGCGGCCGAGGGCGTGCCCATGCATACCCACGACAATCCTCCCCTTGAGGTAAATATTTTCTTGACTTGCCCCTTACTTGACAGCTTTGCCGGCTAATGTTGAGTTCCTTTAACATATCTTCTTTTTCAGCTCTCCGAGTTGAAGGAGGATGACCTGGCTCCCGACTTCTACGAGTCGGAAGCCGGGAAGGCGAAGAAGCGCAAGGCGTCCGGCGCTGCTTCCTCCACGGCGAATGCCGAGAGGAAGAAACGGATTGCGTCGGCTACCGAGTCGACTCTCGCCAACATTGGCGAGAATGCGGGGATTAACATCCCTCGAAGGTACTCAACTTTGCCTTTTCCAGATGGCGAACCTTTCGAACATTGGCTGACTTATTTGTGCTTGCCTTTTGTTTTGACAGGGAAAGGGTCGCGACTTCCCGGTTGCCGACCAGGCTCCTTGGCAAAGGAAAGCGGCCGCAAGGCAGCTCGCCGGCCACCGTGCCGCCAACTCCCTCGCCCCACGCCGGCAGCTTTATGGCTGACGCTCGGCGCCAACCTCCAGCCCCGGCTTCGGGTGCTCCGCCGAAGATCCCCTCCACCGATCGCGCGCCGACAACTCCTCGATTACTGGCTGAGGCTACGGCCGATGATGCCGCTCAATCGCGCGCCGCCAATGAGGGGTTGCTGGAGACGACTGCCGGCGGGTCTCGGAGGGCAGCTCCGACTGCGGGAGGCGGCAAAGTCAGGGACCCCTGGTCTACCTTTAAGGAGGCCAAGGAGTCAACTTTGGCCTTTGCCGCCTTTGCCTCGCAAGCCTTCGACGACTTGGAGGGCGACCTATCTGTAAGCTTCTCCGGCTTGGATCCTTTTATGACATTGAGCGAGTGCTCGGCAAGTTCCCTCGGTACACCAGGCATGTCGGAAGGCGACCATGCAAAGATGTCGCGATTCTCACGGAGGAACTCGACGAGCGCGCCTTCCTATTTGCTGTCAAGGTTGGAGCCGATGACAACTTGCTTGGACTTGTCACCTGGGATGAGGTCCGCCTTTTTGGTGTCTTCTGAAGCTTCGAAGGTCTTCTTGACATCCGTTTTTGGCTTTGGCATGGAGTTGTATGAATCCGCCCCGAGTAGTGCGAGTTCTTCCTTGTGGATGACGGCTTCTGCGAAGGCGGCCATGCCACGCTCGCACTCCTTGGCTTTCTTGAAGTTGCCGAAAATCGTGATGGTTCCGTTTTCCCCCGGCATTTTAAGCTTGCTGTATATGTAGCACGGCCTTGCCATGAATTTGGCGAAAGCCGGTCGTCCGAAGATCGCATGATAGGCGCTTTTGAAGGGGACAACCTCAAACCTAAGGAACTCTGAGCGGTAGTTCTCTTTTGGTCCGAAGGTTACCCTCAGCCTGATGCTTCCCATTGACTTTGCTTGCCTGCCGGGCACTATGCCATGAAATGTGAGGTTGCTGTGATCCAGCTGATCCTCTGACAGGTTCATACGGCTTAGCGTGTCGTAGTACAGGATGTTGAGGCTGCTGCCGCCATCCATGAGTACCTTTGTGAGTCTGAAGTTGTCAACAATGGGGTCGACGACAAGGGCGTACTTGCCTGGGTGAGGGACGTGATCAGGGTGGTCGGACCGGTCCCAAGTGATTGTTGCCTCCGACCAGTTCAAGTACTGAGGGACGTCCGGCATTGTCGCGTTGAGTTCGCGCATCTCCGCCTTATCCGCCTTAGCCGAAGGCGTGCCGACAAAGCACACAAGAGATTCTTTGACTTTCGGATATGGCTTCTTTTTCTTGGCGGCTGCGTCATCTTCGCTTGAGATAGACATGTCGTCGTCCTCATCATCCTTGTTGTCTTTCTTGTCGTTCTTCTTTGACTTCTTTGACTTCCAGCCGACTGTGGGATCCTTTTTGAAGTCGTCCATGAAACGGCACTCTCCAAGCATGTGGTTGACCTTGCCCAATGAGGCGTGGATGGGACACGGCAAGAGCTTTGCCTGTTCGTAAGTGATTCGCGCCGCCTTAGGCCCTGAGCCGGCTTCGCGATTATCTTTCTTATTTTTCCACTTCTTTTTGCCGGCGTTTCCTTGGAACGCTACGGCTACCTCATTGGAAGGACCGGCTTTCATATGATTGAGTTGTCGGCTTTCCATAACTCGGTCCTTGGTAACTTCTCGCTTCTTTCTTGATATTGCCATGTTGTTTTTAGCCTGGGCCAAACTTATGGCTTTATTCTTGATGCAGTTCCCGCCGGCTTAGGCGATGACAAGGTTGTCAGCCCCCGCCAGGATCGCCTTGCGCGTCTGGGCGAGCTGATCGCCGAGACTTTGGCGGCGTCCAAGCGGTTCGCCGCCAAGTTCTTCACTTCGTCAGGCAGCCAGGAGCCAACCGAGTTCAGATTCCGCCGAAGCACTTGGGCTTGTCATGAGGAACACGACAAGCACCAAAACCCAACATCCAAAACACAACAAGATGAACGAATGAAATCCCGATTTGGATGAGCTAGCGCTTGGCATGAAGATGAACCAAGCTCTAATTCCTCACATGGATAAAAGCCAAATAAGAACCAAGAAATATGATATGCCAAGTATGCAAAGGTTTGAGCTCTCCACAAAGATGCGATCAAGTTACTCACTCGAGAGCCCCTCTTGATAGTACGCCTATCTATCCTATAGCTCTATCAAGATCATACCTTTGCCTTGAGCATTCCACTTGAGTTAGATGATGACTATCTTGATCTCTTCAAGTGGATCACCTTTCTTGATTGCGCTTGCTAGCACATGCTTGATGAAGACATCTCCAAATACTCCCCCATACTCCATTATGGGAGAGTCTCCCTTAGCTTCGTCTTCATGCCTCCATTGCAAGCTCCAAGCATAGGATCTCTTCAAGAGGTTCTCTTGGTCTTGCGCACCTTATACTTGATGACGATCACCACATGACGTCATCCTCCATGAGCTATATGAAATCTTCATTTGATGCAAGCCCATGGGAAAATACCTAACCCCACATAAAGATACCACACGCACATATATCATGGGTTAGTTCACAAAGCTATACGAACACGTGTTTACCATCCCAAGAGATACATGATCCCTCTTGGTACATCTTGTAGCTTTGTGTGTTGATCAACATCTTGATCAACCTTGTATCTTCCAACATTTCTTCACTAATATGATGTCTTGAATCTTTCAAGACATACTTGCAATATGCTCCACTCAACACATGAGTTTCAAGAGTCCAACACCTGAACTCCACCATTCCCATGGACACGATCTATAAAGATATCTTAATGCAAACATTAGTCCATAGAGGTTGTCATCAATTACCAAAACCACACATGAGGGAAAATTCTCTTTCAATAGCTTGTTTGTTGTACCTAGCAATTTTCTCATTTAAAACATGACTAGCAATAAAAGAACCAAAACCAGCTTGATTAATATTAAGAGAAGGATCACTAGCAAATTTCTGTAAGATAGACATAAGTTCATGCAAGCTACAACTCTCTAAATCAAGTAGTGGTTCCTTGAATTTACTAAGCATCTTAACTTCTTCTGTCACAAGAGGATCATCACTTTTAATTTCATTAGCTTCATTCGAACTATAAAGATAAGACATAAATGGCAACAAGTATTCAGGATATTGTAACAACTCATTAAAAGTTTCTTCCAAAGTAGGTGGAACATTTTCAGCAATATTAATAGAACTCACTCCAACCACTGGTGGTGCTTGTGGTTTCCCTGAAGACATACTCAATAAAGTGGCTTGATTATCAGCTAGTTTCGAAAGGGCTTTATCTAGTCCTTCAGCTTGTAGTTGTAAACCTTTAATATCAGAACAAATGGAAGTGACACCTTTATTCAACTCTTGTATCATGGTATTATTACTAGCAACTTGTTCCATAAGAATTTTATTAGCATCAAAATTATCATTACTTGAAGGCATAGGTTTCCACTTATTATCATTACTACCAGGATATGGAACAAAAGGACGGGTGTTGGGAACATATGGAGGTTTACTATAAGAATTATAGTTGTTGTTACCAAACCCACCATTACCATATCTAACAAAATTAACATCAACATTTTCAGGATTATTACTCACTAGCTCTTGCAAAGGAACATTCTCAATATTTTGTTTATTAATAAAAGCAAGAATAGTATCCATTTTAGATGACAAGTCACTACTCTCTTCTATGGAGTTTACTTTCTTAGGGGGATTAGGTGCTCTTTCAGTGTTCCATTGACTATAGTTTTGCAAGATACTCTCTAAGATGTTCTTAGCTTCTACTATAGTTTTACTCATAAATGCTCCTCCTGCAGCAGAATCAAGGATATTTCTAGACATGTAATTTAGACCATTGTAAAAAGAGTGTAATATGGTTCATTCGTTAACCCCATGTGATGGACAAGTTCTAAGCATAAATTTTATCCTATCCCAAGCCATAGCAACATGTTCATTTTCATTTTGCCTAAAAGAAAGGATATTATTTCTATTTTGCAAAATTTTAACAGGTGGATAATACTTCTTAATGAAAGCTTCTTTTAAATCATCCCAAGTATTAATACTATCAGTAGGTAGTGAATCCAACCACTCTTTAGCTTTCCCTCTAAGTGAAAAAGGAAATAACTTTAGTTTCAGAATACCACTTTCAACATTTTTAAATTTTTGCATGTCACATATTTCAACAAAATCATGAAGATGCATGGAGGCATCCTCCATAGCACTACCACCAAATTGTTCCTTAGTTATCAAGTTCAACAAACTAGGACTCAATTCATAACTCTCAGCTGTTAGCTTAGGTGTAGCAATAGGCCTAGCAATAAATTGATCATTTGGAGTGTTTGTGTAGTCACACAACTTAGTTCTTTCTCCCATTGTAGCAAGTTTTTATGTGTTTTTAAATTTTTAATGCAAAACTGAAAATAAAATGACACTAAAACAATGTAAACCGAAATAACAAAAGTAAAAAAAATGCAAAACTGAAAATAAAATACTAAACCGAAATGTAAAAATGACAAAAACAAAACAAAATATAAAGCTTTGAAGGTAAAAACATGGGTAAGATGATGCTCACAGAGGTGCAACCTCCCCAAGCTTAGGTGTTTGCACACGTTGGTGATGTTGATTTTGTTTGTCAGGTATCCTTTCCACTTGTCCAGCAACTCCTCCAGAAAATATCTTGCACAGTTGATGAAGACTTGTAGGACAACTCTTTACTTGCTCACTTCCCCGGCAACGGCGCCAGAAAATAGTCTTGATGGCCCTTGATGATGATGACGATGGTGCCAGAAGATAGTCTTGCTGAGCACCAAGTACCTGCGTCAAAAGAATGTGGGTTAGGTTGAGACTCCAAGTGCAAAGTGTATAGTAAGGGAAAATACTAATTTTCCCCACGAGGGTGACTCGAGGGTTTAATATCGAACTCTCTGGGAAATAAACCAAAAGTTGTTGTCTCCTTATCCTTCTTTATGTAACCTACAAAACAAAGTAAATTGTTTTATGCCCTCAACCTCACCAAGTGGTTGTCAAGCACAAGGTGTAAGTAAAAGATATGAAATAAATGCAAAACAGAAATAAATATGCAATGGTGATAAATAAAAGTGCAAGGATGTATGAATGATATTGGATGATGTGTTTGTGGTTTGTATGGTGTTTGCAAGATGTAAATGTATTTTGTATTTTCGGATTTAATAATGGCAGAAAATGTAAAGTGCAATAAAAGTGTTGGAAAGGTGTTTCTTATGATTAAAAATGGACTGGGGTTCATGGTTTCACAAATGCACTCTCTCTTTTATATAGTGGTAGATAATGGAACATAGGAATTGACATATAAGATTGCAA
Source organism: Poa annua (assembly GCA_026929855.1). Classification (NCBI taxonomy): domain Eukaryota; kingdom Viridiplantae; phylum Streptophyta; class Magnoliopsida; order Poales; family Poaceae; genus Poa; species Poa annua. The sequence goes on from CM049428.1 coordinate 51,007,712, forward strand.
CAAGACAAGTTATTAATAATATGGGCATCACATCCTAACATAGAGATCTTTTGGTTATTAATCTCTCTTATACTCCACCAAGATGCGAACTAAATCATAACACCTCGGTAATTAAGATAAACAGAGTATAGCTTTAAGTAATTAAGTTCAGTGACATGAAGTTTAAATAAGAACATGCTAGATCTAGTCATGGTGATAGTGGTAATGTCACCCACATACCCCCGGTAGTATGGTATTTCCTTTATCCCTAGTGAGGCAACAAAGTGAGGTAAAAACCCAAGTGGATCACGGTATTGCTGTCAACTTACCACAAAACCACCCCCCGTTACTCCAACTAATGAACACGTTCCCCCTCACACGCTCTCATAAACATGTTGGATCAAAACAAATAGACAAGAACGGGGTACATAATATGCATCTACTTTCATAACAAAGACATAATATTGGCAATCATCATAACATATATCAACTTAAGAGATCCACCACAAAGGTATTACATATATGACCATAATCATGTTCAGCAGCTCATATGGCACTAATTAGTGAAGCTCAAGAGAGAGGAGAGATACATAAGTTACTTCCACAAACCCATAGTCCAGGGGTAGACTTCTCCCTCTTCATCATGGAGACGGTGGAGAAGTCGTTGGAGAAGGTGGAGAACACACCGGCAGCGCCCCGCCGGAGTTTTCCCCCTCCAATCTGCAGCTTCAGGTCTCTGTTTCGTGGTTTCTGTGTTTCTGCAGCGCTCTCTCCCAAAGGGTTCGGGGGGGCTATTTTTATAGTCGTTTTTAGGTCAAGACGAAGCCACGGAGACGAAGATCGACGGCATCGGAGGCTCGAGGGCCAAGATGAGGGGCCCCACGCGGCCAAGGAATCTGGCCGCATGGGCCCACTCCTTTTGGTCCTCGGCCTTCCATTTTTGCTCTTCCTTCCCTCCTAAGCCTCGTTCCTTCCAAAAAATGATCTCCGTGGAATATTAGGTCATTTGGACGTTGTTTGGGTCACTGAAACATCAAAATATACAAAAAGGGGTTTTCTGACAGCACATGGTTAATTCCAAATAAATAGGAAAAGTGTGAAATATTCCTCAAAACATTATAAAATATTGATATAACACTTATATGATGCAAATATGGATGAAATATGAGTAATATAATGCAAAGTTTATGTATGCATTTTACATGCATCATACGTGCACGCCCACGCCCACTCCCCATGCCGCTTCCCTCGCTCGCCTCAAGAAACCAACAATAGGGGACGTGGCGGCGGCGGCGGTTCAAGCTGGGAGTTGAGCTGCCATCACCACGAGGCATGGAGAGATACGGGACTGGGCGAAAGTGTTTAGGAGAGAAAGAGGGGATTTATGAGGGCAATGGGCAAGGAGATGGCTCCTTTTAATGTTAGGAGCGGTCTGGACGGCGTCACGGTCTAGACGGCAGTAATGGCGACCGGGCATTGATTTGGCTCCAAACTGCTCATCTTGCAGCAGGTTAGAGTAGGCAAGAGAGACGCGAGTACGGCGGAGCAGATGTGCGTCCGGTCCGGCAGTGTAGGCGGCGAGGCAGCTTTTTGCCGGCCAAGGGGCACGCCATTAAAGGCGCGGCGAGCACAGCTGGAACGGCATGTACGCGCACGTACGGCCGCATGCATGCAAGTGAGACGGTGTGCATGCACTTCCCTGGGCCCACATCTAAGGTCAAAGGGCCGACCCCACTAGCCGATCCCAGAAAATCCCAACCGAGCCGCGTTAGGCCGACCCCACCAGGCCAAGTGACGGTTGACCAGAGAGCAACGGAGCGTTTGGCCGATTTGCGAGCCAGCCAGTGCACGGACGAGAGAAACTACACGGGTATGGCACAAACAGATAAACTAGAGAGAACCAAGACACAGAAGCAATTGTCCCTATTTTTTTACCTTGTCCAAATCATCCAAATAAATGTCCTTAGCATCTATTCTACCTATATAGTATAAATACAAAGTCTAATTTGATGCGGGGAAACGGAGTCTATATATCATATGATATGTACAAATATTGCAAGTGAAAAACATGAGTTCATTTCTATCTTTGTACAAGTATCCTATTTTGGAAAAGCAAAGAAAAAAAATCAAGTATGGCTATGTAACATTCTGAGAAATCTACCTGCCACCACAACAATTTGACATTCCACACGTCATCTTGGACATACTGATCTTCGAAATTGAAAGGAAAACAATATGTTCAGCCTATCTCCCGCTTAAGTAAGACCGAGACGACCCTGACAGTGAAGGAGCAGAGTGTGTGGACAGCAAACGTGACTGCTCGCCTTGTTTCATATCCTCAACGCCCTCAACATTCAGAAATGGAGGATCACTCAAGACAATCTCGACATCATGCTTGTGGCTTCTCAACAACTCCACAACCTTCGTCATTGTAGGCCTGTCACCAGGGTTCGCTTGGGCACAAAGCAGCCCAATCTGCAGGATATGCAAGATCTCATCCCTGATAGTATCGTCATAAATGCTCCGATCAACAACCCTCTCTACTGTATTGTCCCTGTAGTGCTTCCATACCTTCAATGCAAATAAGATATTTACATTAAGCATATTATGATAGAGTAACTTGGTGCCTGTCTGCCTGACTGAGACTTGATAAAGTAAACAGTCCGGAATATATGTTACAAAGTCAAATAAGAAGCTTCAGAAAACAGAGATGCTTTATTTCACTGGATCTAATCTGTAGAATAACCATGCAAAAGAAAAGGAAAGGTGTCCAATTGAACATATACATGAATTTTCTTTGTTTGTTTCTTTAAAGCTCAATGAATTTTCTTTCATCAAGGAATTGGTTTTTGGTATAGTTACTAGGATCAATAAGTTTTGCAGAAGTTCAGCATGAGCAACAATTTTTTCTTCTTGTAGTGCATTGTAACCTTTAAGGATGTTGAAATCTAAGAAGAACACCTGCTTTCGAAAAACTTACAGTCACAAATGAAGTAAAAACCATTCAAGCATGCGATCAGTAACTTCAGAGTACTACCTTTGTTAACAACGCTTGTCCTCCATGTGAACCAACTGAGCCGCTACATCTTTTTCCTGTTACAATCTCGAGAACAAGAACGCCATAGCTGAAGACATCAGCCTTCTCTGTAAGATGGCCGTGCACCACATACTCAGGAGCCATGTAGCCTCTGCAACAAACTTACTGAGTGAGCTCAGAATCACTGAATCCCGTCGTTGCCATATGATATAACAGTAAAACAAATCATGCGGCAAAAACACTGGTTAATAATATGGAAGTCTGATCTTACAATGTTCCAGCAACACCAGTCGTAAGATGAGTCATGTCTTCTGCAAAAGCTCTTGCAAGACCAAAATCTGTTATCTTAGGCTTATATTTGTCATCCAATAAAATATTACTAGCTTTGATGTCTCGGTGGATAATCCGTGTTTCTGACTCCTCGTGTAGATAAGAAAGCCCCTCTGCTATGCCTTGAATGATATCAACCCTCAGATCCCAGGTTAATTTTCTGCTACGACTTGCATCTGGGAGGATACTACGAGAAAATTAGTTAAATGGTTCAAAGAAGATACATTTACATTTCAGTAGAAAATTGCAGTGATAGGAGCCATTCCAGAGCTTTAATATACGAGAGTTTACACCCAAGTCATATGAACTGGAAGGGGTATGACGACACAGCCATGCAAATTTGGAGTGATAGTCAATCATGCGTAACAAAGCTAGAGTTTTTCATTGATAATTCAACACATTTCAAGGAAGATAAAGAAATAATATACACAAGTAAACATAAAACATATGCAATCAAGCAAGAGGCTTACCAAACAAGAATAGTTCAAGGCTCTTGTTGAAATAGTATTCATAAACAAGCAAGCTCTCTGGGCCATTCACGCTGCACCCAAGCAACTTAACTAGACCCTTATGACGGACTTGACTTATGAGCTCGACTTCGTTGAAAAACTGATCGACCCACTCCCTTGTATTTAGGAATAACCTCTTGACAGCAACTTCTTTTCCGTCTGGAAGAACAGCCTACAGAGCACATCACATATCAGAACAAACATATTTTGTTTCTCCCCTACTTCTGAAGCAAGTCAACCCGAGATTTCAGATAAATTAAGTAACAATATAATATAGGTGTACCTTGTAGACAGCTCCGTTGCTTCCTTGACCAAGTTTGTTTGCCGGATCAAAATAATTGGTTGCCTTCCTTAACTCTTCATATTTGAAATTTAAACTAGATTGTGCAATTCTCGCAGAGACCCCATCTCCATACATATCTGTTCATTGTAATGCAACTTAAAAATTTGTGAAGAAGACGAAGGTTCATGAAACGAAAAAAAATGGAACTTCTTAAAACTGACCTATGAAGGATTTTGACTGTTTTGTTCTCCTTAAAATTCCTTTCTTCCTAGCCAGAAACGCAATTATGAGAACAATCATAAAAGCACCAAGAAAGGAACCCAGCAAAATCCAAACGATGCCATGGTTTCCTGCACATAGTAGAGATGTAATCGTCAGTATAATAAGAAAAACAAATGGATGCATCAGAATGTGAGTACAATAACTTGTGGGTTTCCAACGTTTTATTTCCATCTCTAATTTATGTAAACGAAAATTCCAATTATTCGATGGTACTATAGAGAATAGGTCAGAAATGAAGCTTCCATTTCCAACGAATATAGAGAAGAAGTCACAAATGCTTTCGTCAAAACCGGTTTGTTAATTGTTGCCGTTATTGACAACCTTGCAGCGGCTACATTTCAAACGACAACGCAACACCTCTTTGGGTTTGGGCATTTCAGTCAACAAATTGAGCATTGTATAATAGTGACGCCAGCAATTTTTTAACTAACTTTCAACTAAACAAAAAGATGTCCAGGAGCTAAAAATAGTCAAAACTATGTGGCACTGAATTGGACTGCACAAAACTCAAATCCCTACCCGGGTCTCAGAGCATTTAGACTAGTCATAGTGGGAGTAACATAGGTAGTAACATAAGTGTCACATAGATAAAAATGGTGATGTGGCAAGTATTTAATGACGAGAGAGGTGATGTTGGTATCATAGGTAGATACCGTAACATAGCGGATTTCGAGACAAAATGAGTCTATAACCTAATAAATGCATGATTATATGATATTACTCCTATGATACTCCCCACTATTGAGATAGTAACATAGACTAGTATCATATGCATGATAGTATGATACTTCACACTATGACTAGTCTTACAAGTCCACGTAGAAATAGAATCAGGATGGCCCAGAAAGGAATGATTGATTCGATTTTTAGGTAGGAATTGCAGTACCTGATGACCCCGACCCCACCGCGGCATTAACATTCCAGAAGAGCTGCGTGGAGTAGCGGAGATAACAACCGGTGTAGAGCGCACGGCCCTCCGTTGCCGGCGCGCACCCAGCGGCGTCGCCCGCCGCGGCGCGGAGACACTGGCCGCACGCGCTGGTGTTGAGGCTCTCCCAGCACTGAGCGAGCGCGAAGGCCGTGGCGCCTCCCGCGTCGGCTGAGCCGACCGCGAACCCGTCCCCGCGCACCGCCTCGTCGGTGACGTTGGCCACCGCGGCCCTGACCGCGTCCGCGAACCCTCGCGGGTTGGCTCCTGTGTAGTTTGTCCCCGAGCCGCAGACGGTGGCGTCGGCGGGCCCTAGGGCCTCGCCGAAGAAGGAGTAGTTGGCGTAGCGGCCGAAGCATCCGTCGAGGAAGAGGCGGCCCCCGACGCGCGGGTAGCACTTGGGGAGCAGCGACCTGACCTCGGCGAAGCAGAGCTTGCAGTCGAGCGGGGAGAGGTCGCGGAGGCACTGGCCGAGCCCGAAGACGGTGTTGGGCCCCGTCGTCCCCACGGCGGACGTGCCGAAGCCGTTGGCGCTGACGTTGGTGTTGAGGTCGTCCATGGAGGGGACGAAGTTGTCGGCCAGGACCGAGCCCGAGACGGCCTCCCCCGACGCGCAGGACTGGCCCGCCACCGCCGTGCGCGGGTCCCCCGCCGCGGCGCCGCAGAGCGCGCACGCGAGGGCGAGGAGGAACGCCGCGACGCCTGGGTGCGGCCGTGTCGCCATGCTTCGAGACGGAGCGCGCGGCCAGTCGGAACGAATAGGTCGGGTGGGTGTGGGTTGAGCAATCCGGTTGGCGTGGCGGCCGGAGAAGACGGGTCTAATGTAACTTGCCTGCCGAAAAGGAGTAGGCTGCTGGCGCGACGATCGCGACCGGCGGCGCAAATGGAATGGGAAATTGGGGAAGGGCGGCGCGGGCTGTCGCTGTTGGGGAAGGCGACGCAAGAAAGTCTCGCAAGCGCGCCTACAAACTTTCGGCCGCGCGAGGTGATCAATGCGCGGCGTGCCGATGCCGACCATAACGAAAGCGGGAGGGGGCGACCGTCACGCGCCGTGCCAATAAATGAGACGCCACTCCACTAGAAATATTTTTTTCAATAAATTAGGATGCTCAAGTTTATCTTTTTTTTTTTTATGGTAACTGGCAAACATACCCGTACGTTGCTACGGGTTGAATTTTATTATCCAATAATTTTATCGGTATTACTTAGCAAGTTTGTTCATTGCTCTCACGATCAGCGCTAACGAGAAATGCATTACCTATACTTCAGTCAACATTTGTCTACTTGCGTTAGACCAACTATACCTAAAAGAGATATAAACACAACAACTGACGGTATACAACTGAATCATTAGAAATTTCTACACTCGCTCATCGTCTTATCCTATACCATGGGATTTGTAACAATTATGACTTATTCACAGTAAGTAAGCACATTACAAAAGGTACACGATCCATAATAGATAAAAAAGAATTAGATTAAGCTGGCAACAACTATATATTCATGACATGAATAACGAACTATTAAGTCTGCAAGAATACGGAGTGCAAATGAAAAGAAAAGGTACACAAAGAATATGCTTGAGTTTGCTCCTACCACAAAAACAACAACACCAAGAGCGATCTATATTACATTTGCATTTCAGAAAGTCATACATATCGTCAAAGTTGGTAAAGGACTAGAGATGTCCTCATCAGAACCTTTCACTCATAATTAGTATTATCACTTGCACGTTATGCAGCCAAGACAATTAGAACTATATATCGGTTTTCATGCAAAATTTTGGCATGACGTTTCTACAAATAGGATCTAAGCGGAGTGCCAAAACTATACGGAAATGAATCAACATTTCTGCAAAATATTCACAACTCATTTTCATGCGATCGTCATTTTTATGTCATCTTCTTTGGATCGAGAACACAATACAATTTCATATATGACGCCGATTTAGTCATCTCGCAACATACAATCCGGCCAAATTTCACAATTTTGTTATTTACATAGCCGATGGGGTCCTCTTTGGCACCTTCGATAAGTACATGAGAAGATAACTGAGACAAAATGTCAACCGAGGGAGTAGTGTGGGGTGCTTGTTGGAGAGGGATAGATCTAGGGGAGTGGTGGGGTGGGGGTGGGGGGATTGGTAGCTAGATTTAGATTTAGAGAGTGATGTGTTTAAGATATTTGCTTAGATCTATCAATTAAAGTTGGTTTAATTAGCTAAAATGGGGAGGAGATGGGGGAATGAGCTGAGATTGAAGAATGGTTGACCTAGTGGAAAGGGTGTGAATAAGGTAGAAATAATGGTGATGGCAGGTGGTTGGGTGAGTTAAGTCAAAATATTAGGTTACTGAAGATGTACAAGCTAAGCTAGCCTTGACCCAGCGGTACATCTCTTACCGTTAACGTATAAAAAATGGGTTGCGCCGGCGGTAAGTGGGGCCGGGGTGATAGGTGGCCAACTACCATTAGCATACCTTTTTATTTATACGCGAGTCGTAAAAGAGTAAAAGCGGGCATATACTATTCTAGGTCAGGTATATGTCGAAAGAAGTTAGCCCATTTATCCCCCACAACCCACGCTTCGATGGTAAGAGAGTACTAACGCACATTATATATTGTAGGCCACGGGCTATACCACTAGCGTGTACAACGTTAGCGGTAACATTTTGTCCATCAACTATTTCCTAATAGTGTAATGTGTGTTTGAAAATCAAAAACAATATTTACAAGTTCCAAAAGAATCTAGAAATAAATTCGGATGTAGCTAATGATGTATCCCACAGGCCACAAATATGTAAAATCGAATTTCAAATACACAAAAATGATAAAAGTGTCAATCTAAATATCTATATTTTCAAATTTTCAAATTGATCATAGTTGTCATTTTGTGTGTCGCAGGATACGACATATTTGAAGTTATCTTTTGCACGTTTGTCAAATTTGCCATTGGCTATATCAGGGATTTTTTTTCAGATGTTTTTGGAACTTGTAATATTTGGTTTGATTTTTTATAACCAGCGGTATCCTTCTGTTGGTGCTCAGGAGCCAAACACAGTTCCCGTATATAACCCTCATATTAAAATGTGGCTATGCCACAAAGATATAACCCTCGTATTAAATGGTGATCGATAGACATGCAAATTCTCAATTTAAGCTGCAGCCAAGAGGTGCGTTCTCAGATTCTGTATACATGTGACCAGTTTACTGCTGGCAATCAAAGCTTTCAGGAGCCGAGTAGCAATTCCCAGACAGACCAAATTACAGAAGGGCAGTAGTTGTGCAAAGTACGAAAACAATCGATTATATCCACAGTTTTACAAAGGGCTGCACTCACAACAGTATAATTAGCAGAAATTCATCAGTTGATGTGCATACAGTACAACAATGTATTAGTTTTACACAATGCTATCTGCTGAAACAAAATCAGAATCTTCACATCAATTGACAGAACAGAATGATGTAATGTACAGTGTGATAATCAGTATCCTCACGAAATCCCTGGTCAAAAATCAAATTACAAAATGCACATACTTCTACAACATCTACACATGCCTGAAATCCATTACAAGGGTCCTGACGAAGATTACTGTTTCAAAATTGTACATCTCTCTATCCGCAAAGGGTAGACAGAAGGTATCACTTGTCCACATCTCTCTACCCAGCAAAGGGTAGATAGAAGATATCACTTGTCCATTGGACCATTTCTTCCCATAACCACCGCTACACAACACAACAATCAGCCCCCTTGTCCTCCAAATACAGTTAGTCAACAAGTATCGTGGTGAAGTGCAAAGAGAAACAGGTCATAACATCTCTAACTTCACATCTAACGACTTAAGCTCTTTTAATAATTCCTCATACTTCTTTCTTTCCTCGGCAATTTGATATCGGAGCTTTTGTTCCTAAAAGAATGAAAACGGCATCGTTGAGCTCTAAAGATAACACATAGGAAAATACAAGGGACATCGACTAAATATTAGAATATAACAAACGAGTGCCATAACTGTCGGCAGTGGCACTAAACTATATAAGTCGACAAGCTGCACCTTGACAGTGGTGAAGTATACCATGATATGGATGAATAAAATATAATGGTGTGGCTGATTTTCATGAGAATGGTAGGTTTCTTTAAGTCTGTATAAAAATACATTTGACACTGTATAGCAGGATGGTAGGTTCTGTTAAGAACCATGGAGAATACAGACAGTTAGCAATGGGGCTGTTCAGAACCAGTTTCTGCCAAACCATAAAAACGATGTATACATTCTTTTGAACTAGCGCACCTGGTGGGCTAGCTCGCTGGGTTTGGCCTGGTTCAACTCGACCCGGATAGGAACACCCCTAGTAAACTAGATGATTTACCATTAATAGTAGGGAGAAGGTAACCTTGAGTTCTGAACATTAATGTGATGAAATGAATCTATCAACTACTCTGAAGTCATTTGCTTATGTTGGCAATAGATGCAAGCAAGTCCACAAATTGCATAACTTTCATATCAAATCAGTAACAAAGGTACTCACAAGTGTATATCTGAAAATTCTTATCTTCAAAAACTAATGACTCAATGAAAATGAAAGAGAAAAAAAATCCCCACAGCACCCTCTGGCCAGAGCCAATTCCAGTTTTTAAAACCTGATTGCGCCTCAATTGAGCAATTGTGTCCAGCTGAATGTGGTACTGAACAATCTAACCATGAAGTGACATTCAGGTACTTTACGTCATCATTTGCACTCATGAGCCAACAGTAAGAGATACTAGTATATTTGCACAAAAGATAATAATACCTTTACAGTAAGTTGTTTCTCTGATTCCTCGTACCGCAAGCATCTGAAAATTCAAAATAAAAAGGTTGTAACGATAAAATTACCAAAGTAAAGCACATAGCATATTTAACTTCTAAGAAGCTGTATCTTTTGTTATTATGTTGCCTCATATTTGTTTTCATACTACCCTGGTAGGTTGGTATTGCTAGTAGAAGCGTGGTACCTAGAAATACGACCTTCGATAATCTCTATTATATAATATATTGCTAAACAACCGTGGTTTGCACTTTAGACCCTAAACAATAGAGAAATCAACCCGCAGTTCAAGCATTAAGTTTCGCGATTTGCATTTTAGCCCCTGTACCGTTTTGACGAACAGACAGAGACACGACCAAAAATCCTCTCCTATCTGCCCCCAGTGTGCCGCCCCCATCCCACAATCTCTTCCCATGGATACTACCGCTGCCGCCGTGCCGTGCGCCATGGGATCGACCATGTCATTGCCTATGGAGAACCCAGATCCCGTCCTCCTGCAGGGGCACCAGGGACGAGAATCTCGCCCTCCATCCAACTCTGCCACACATGCTCATCCAACGACCTCTCCAATGGCTATTGCCACCACCGCAGCGCGCCATGGGACCCGACCATCTCACTGCGACCGGCGCTCGTACTCCTAGATCAGTGCCTAGGCAGGGCACGGCAACGGAAAAGCCATGGCCGGTGAACAGCAGCTACCGCGGGTGTGGACCCTAGGCGGAAAACGCAGCCTCTGTAGAAGACCGTTGCAGGCCCACCAACCCTCTCCTCCATTGACAGTGGGCTGACGCCTTATCCCCCACCTCTTCGTCAAACCCCGCGGGTCTCCGCGCAGCTCCGGCATCTGCTGCAATTGAAGCCCGGCACGTGTTCAATGATATTCCAACAAGGTAAAACTTCCTTTTTTCTTTCATTTTCGTCTCAATTTTTCAGTGAGATTGCAATGGTGAGTCGTTAATTATTGTTGTTATTTTTTATGCCCATACTCTCGCCCTGATCTAAGAATTGTTGCTTGTGTGCTTGAATCGAGTACCTCTTGGCTGTGTTAAGATGCTTAGGATGGAAAGCAAGATGAGTTTGCTATGTCAAGGTAGTTAGTACTTTGCTAGGCACAAGGGACACAAATCTCGAATCATTGATTATTTCCATCCAGTGTACTCCAGCTACAATACATGTTCATGGTATTACCTTACGGAAGTAACTTTAAATCTGCTATGTTCTGTGAACTACAGCACTGGTAGACTGGTTGTTCGTGTTGATCAGCATTTTTTTTACAGTTACATGACTGCAAGCTTAAGGATTGTCATGCTTACTTTGCTAATTTTGCTACTCCCTCCATCACAGTTTATAAGGCACAATACAAAAGCTGAGAAATCTCAAGAGTTAGGCGCAATTTAGGAAATTAATACTCCTATTAATTACGGATGATCCTTCCCTCCACAAATCTTTATGCGCTTTATTTAAAGCTCTGTTTAATTAAGCTAATGCATGTGCTAGTCATTGGGCCTATGTACAATAAATGTGAGTATTAGCAATTTTTCTCACCCAATAGACACATGCCTTGGTCCCACAGAATTACTAATTGTGACTTATAATCCGAGATGGAGGGAGTACTTAGTTTCTGATCTTTGTTGTGATATAATCCGTGCTCCCTTAGCTCTTCAGGTATATGATGACTTCCAGTCTCTCTAATTTATTTTCCCATAATACATACTGAATTTGATATTTCAAATGCAATGTTGTGGCAGGCTATTGGCTACAGCTCAGGCAATGTGTTCGTCAAGAGAGTTAGGGCCAAGGGAGGGGCTTACGTCGAAATAAGCTTTATTCTAATGATAGGGCATGGAGCAGGCCACCATCGCCATGGTTCTGCTCTGCTGTGGCTCCTGCGGTAGTGGCGATGGGGAAGAGACGTGTTGTTCAGAACTGTGTCAGTGAGTGAACCTTGCCGGTGAGGTTGCTTTTGCTGGCAGGGCAGTGCGCTTAATTCATGGTACTCTTGTGCAGAGGCATTTTACCAGCTCTAGCAGGAAGCAACAACAGTTCACCAAGTTATCTCATACCCATTTATTCAACTCTTCTATGTGGACTATGAAGGTTTTATGTTGTTAATGTAGTTGGCTGTATGGGTCAGTACATCACCATGTAGATGCATCCCTCGGCTTTGTGATTTTAAATTCAGTTGCAATCATGAGAAACTTAGAGATGAACACCAACTTTTCTTGGTTTTTGGATGTTGTGTATTGAATGCTTAATTGTGTTGCCGGATGCAGAAAAATTATGTTATGCGGTATCTGACATTTTGTTAATGGAAAACATTGTACTTTGTCTCCCTATGTTGTCAGCTTTGCTATTTAGTATTCAGATTGATATTTCAGTGCAGACTTTCTTGCCATCGTAAATCTAGAGATTTTCTAACACATTTTGATGTAAGATAAAGAGTGGACTGCATGATTAAGAATGGCCAAATTTCTAGAAAATTAAGCTGTCACTACTATTGTATTTCCGAAAAGCTTACTATGATTTTGAACATTTAATCGATTTATTTTATACCCGTTTAATTGATTTATTTTATACCCGTTGCAACGCCCGTGCATTTTGCTAGTCCTCTTATCAGCAAGAATTTTTCAAATTCTGCGTCAACTACATCAGCAGTTATAGATAAATTGCACATAGGGAAATATTTTCCAGAACTGTTTTGAACTCGGTAGAAGTTTCTTCTAGTCTAGAGGGAAAAAACGACAATAGCTAAGAAAAGATGTACAAAGTGCACATGTTGTGGTATTATGCTTACTCGTCACGCAATCTGTCATTCTCAAGTGTCAGAGTCTTGTGTTCACTAAATCGTTTTCGTTGAATAACATCCCTATGCTGTCAAACAAAACAACAACAAACCAGTCATGTAAGGGCAGACATAGTATTTTGAATATGTTTAATATCAGACTGTGCTTCTATGACTGACAGATAAATGTGCCTTTAAATAGAAAGGCGTGACAGTTTTTCCTTATGTGCGCCTGTGTGTGGTAAATGGTAGAAATAGGACGTAAAACAGGGATGCCCTTGCTTTTAATTGTCTTGCCTTTGTCTGACGATTATTTCTTTCCATGATGGCTCCGAGGGCATCGAAATTTCTCTTCAGTCCTATGTCTGTTTTAATATAAACAAGATTAGCTATATAGTGAAATTTGACAAACTGGCCCTAGAAAGACGGACAACTCACTGCTCTCTGTGTGGCTGGTTGTTGGAATATCAGCAGCCAGTAATTGATGTGAAGCACTTGCTGGGGAGCTACCAGCATCTATCTGCTTAGCACGATATTGTGCACGGGATGCTTTAGGTAATGCCTTGTTGTCATAACCAAGGCGATGGCAATGCAAGCCCCTATATAAAGAATAATAATGATATTAAGTCACCCTACAAAAACATGAGAAGGACACAACAAGCACTGACATATCAACAGCAAAAATACTCACGGTAGTCAAATTTATGTATCACATAGAATACATAAATATTAAAGGAAGATGAGGTTAACAACTACTACCTCCGTGCCAAAACATCTTATATTGTGGGGCAGAGAGAGTAGCAGTTAACTAGTTACTGTTTCTCAAATGAGATAATATTCGGCTTTTACAACTTATATGGAGTAGACTCAAATCTCAAATAAAATGACTGATGAGAGGATCAACAGGTGCACAGCTTGTTGCTAATATAACTGAATATGGAGAAGTAGGCCATGGAAGAAAGAGAGGAGCGCTTGCTTCCTCATAACAAGTACAATTCACAGCCATGTATAGTCATTTACTAGACTGCCACCTAATGCTTCTGTGACAAGCCAATCTAACTAAGTTTCAGCTCTTTTTTAGACATGCTTCTGCACTCGTAAAAGAAACTGTAATTCTGATTACATACTGCAGTAAAACAAAGACAGACGTTATTGCTGGAGAAATTGGAATAAAAAATTATGTCGTGTTTGCATGTTCTGTGAGTGTTGTCAATTCATTTCAGATGTTTTCATTTGAATGGTGAACACAGGAGCTAGTGCACAGGGTGCACTTAAAACCATAAGTATGTCGTTAGCAAAATACTCTGATCCGGAGGCAAAATCCAAGAAGGTATCAAACTATCAATTATCAAGTAACTGACAAAAAAACAAGACTATCAGCACTAAGGTTCCAAAACAAGGTATACTTATGGTTCTTGATTCAGGAAGACACTAACTAGGAATATTTTTTTAAATAATATTTTTAAAAATATTTATTAGAAAAATAGCATGCGCTTTAAGTCAATTTGAAAAATAGCGCGGGCCGTGCCGAAAGCACTGATTTCGGCAGGATTCGGCAAGAGCACAGCCGAAAGGTAGCTTTTCCTCATGACCCGTGCCAAAAGAAGCCTCTCATGCACGTACACTTCACTTGTACAATTTGACTTGCTTGTTAATTCTTTGACTAAAACAAAATTTGCTTGATTCGTGATAAAAATTTATATGAAATATATGCGCATCGACGCGTAGACTAGAGAAATCTACGCGTCGATGCGCATATATTTCATATAAATTTTTATCTCGAATCAAGACAAGACACGGTTGAACAAATTTTGTTGTAGTCAAAGAATTAACAAGCAAATCAAAAAGTGTACATGCATGGGCGCACTGTATGGGCTTGTTTTGGTACAGGCCATGGTTTTCAAGGCGTCCCTAAGTCGTCGCCTAGGCGACGCCTAAGCGTCAGAGCGCCCCGAGACAGCAAGGCGTCGTGGTCGCCTTAGGATTTGGTCTAAGGCGTCCAGATTGGACCGCGTCTAGGTCGTCGCCTAGGTCGGCGCCTAGGCGAGGAAGGCGTCGCTCTGCCCGATTTGGGACGCTCCGTCATCGCTGGCAGGTCGGGCGGGAAACAGAGAGGGACGGAGCGGGAACCAGAAATTGGGCGGGATTGGAAGGCAATCGGGGGCAAATTGGAGGGAAATAGGTAGGGGATTGAGAGGGGAACATACCCGTGAGAGGAATCGAGCTGAGACAGAGAGAGAGAGGAGTTCCCTCTTCTCAGGCAGCCAGTTCCTCCTCCGCCGCCAGCTTCCGCCCTCCTCCGCCGACCACCCCTTCTCCGGCAAGTCGGGGCTTCTCCTCCCCTGGCGCAGCCCTCTCCCAGCAGGGAACCAAGGTGCGGCTCCCAACTCTCCCCCCATCGACTCTTTCCTCTCCGCTTTGATATCCTGTTCTGCTTCGTGGTGCCCGTGGTGGTTCTGCTGTTCTGCTTGCCTGCTTATGACCGTGGTTCTGCTGTTCTGCTTGCCTGCTTATGACCGTGGTGGTTCTGCTATGCTACTTGCCAGCAGGCTCCCCTCTCCCTAACCCTGGGCATATGCGGTTTAGCTTGTTTTCTACGGTTTCTCCAAACCAAACCAAACACAACGGTTTGAGACGGTTTGGTTTGCTCGGTTACACGGTTTGAAATCGGTTAGTCTGGAACTGGCCTGGGCAGTGCGCACGCATGATCCTCTGCTAGTCCGTCTCCATGCGCCACCTCTAGCCGCCATACGTTTCCCCATGTGCATCTCCTTCACCTCTTGCCGATGGCCATGGAGACTCGAGAGTCGAGATCACTCGGTCCTTGGGCGGCCTGGCTTTGGGGGTCCTTGAGCTGGGAAGTGGTGGCGGCTGCCGCCTTCCGACGGCTTCGGCTTGTTAGTCTTCCTGCTCACGCCAAACTGCCTCTTAGCAGCCTGTGGATCCGTGTCGTCAAGTACCATGCGCACAGCACGGGGCCGGTTCTGGGCGGAGACGTGCGCCGGCGCCGGTATGCCGCCGCGTCGACGCCGATGTAGCCCCGCGCGGCCGCGTGTCGAATGCGGAAGCCTTGGACTCGAAGCTAACGCCATGACAAGAATCGATCGAGGTAGTATCTAGCTATGTGCGAGTATAATAAGCTACACTTTGTGCTGGCTAGCTACATCGATGGAGCTCTGGACGAGTGGTTGCCACTGGTGTGTGTGATGCCTTCGCGCCATGGCCCGGCCATATATATACTCGTGCCGACGCCACCACATCGTGCTAGCCAACTCCACCTCGGCACCTCGTGCCGACACGCTGGCGGCGGGCACGCCACGGGAGCATAAGATGACCGTGCTTTGTGTGTCTCGCGGTGGGCGGGTGCGTCGTCTTGAGCGAGGCACATCGCGTAGAACTTGTCGCCGAGAACCGCGTCGACGAGGTCCGCCATGTCCAGCGCCCCGCTCTGTTGATGCAAGCTTGGCCGTGTCCATGACGAGTACGGCCAGGAGGAGTCAGCATGGTTCCCTTGGCCTGCACGGATGATCACGGCGACAGCAAGGCCCGCCATGAATGTCAGTGCGCGAACGGGGCGCTAGAGGGAGCGGGGCTGGCAACGGCGGAAGCGAGCGGGCGCGAGAGAGCGGGGCTGGCGCGGCGGAAGCTAGATGGGATGGAAACGGTCTCGACGGTTTCAAACCGTGCATAACCCGTGAACCATCGAAACCGGCCACACGGTTTCAATCGGGTTGGTTCCACGGTTTGCCCGGTTTGGGACCAAACCATGCACAGGCTTGCCTCTCGCCCATGTTTCTTTCCTCTCCTCCGCCTCACCTTCTCCCGTTCATGTCTATTCTGCTATGTTCTAAGGCGTCGCCTCGCCTTGTGCTTTAAGCGCCTAGGTGGTGAGGCGCCCCCCTTCCGCCTTAAGACAGCCTTAAGACACCTTACCGCCTTAAAAACCATGGCACAGGCCGTGACAAAAGGTAGCTCTCGGCTCGCTATTTTTCAAATTGACTCAAAACGCGTGCTATTTTTCAAATAAATATTTTTATTATTATTTAAAAAATATATTCCACTAACTAGTGACAAGAAATGTTTGATTGAATGATTAATGCAAAAATGATCCACAACAGCTCAGACTTGTTTGTGTGCTATTATAAGTTGATAACGTCTGTGTGGGTTTATAGTGGACTAGAAACATGACAGAGTTAGCATTACTGTTGCAAATCATTAGAGCTTTTCCAGAGAGAAGAAAACCCGTACCAGTATTCGTAAGTCATTTCTTTCAATCGATTCTCAAGCCTTTGATAGAGTACTGACTTCTCGAAATCCTGCTTGTCATGAGTAGGTTTTATGAAACTCGCATCGAGAATGCCTGAAAATACAAACAGGACAAAAGGTATATGTCACGTTCTCACAAACCTTTGATAAGTTAGTAATTAAAATGTAAATGCTCACTTGGATCTTCTGCCTATATTAACTACCCTCTTTTCTCACCATAACAAGTTACGATTTATTTATTTTTTGAAAAATATGCTATAAGATGTCCCACCGACAAATTTTGGTCGTAGTATGACAATATGTGTCCTGAACAAAGAGACCAGATTGTACATGTTTGGACAATTATTCACAGTTTAAGTTAGACCAATTTGGTTGTTTTGTGTAAGAGACGCGTGCTCATATTTTAGCACCAAATTTTGTAGGTAAGCATTGTAGACATCCATTTATTTTTTCTAAAAGTACTTTTTATAGTAGAAAAGGAGGAGCGAGAATAAAGGTAGATCCAGACTGGAGGAGAAAATGTCACCTTTGCGGCCTCCTCTTACGTGCTGGTTCTAGGGATATGATCCTGAACTAAGCCAGAGTTAAGCTTTGCGGGCTGTTAAGCTAACGCATGTAAAGACTGCTAGTTATTTTGCTCTACTGCTTTCTGTCAGTTATTGCTCAGCCCAAGGAATGGGGCTTTTGTAATAGGCTAGTTTCAGTCAAAAATGTCTTCTTAACACCTGTACCAGCTTTAAACTGTGGTGGTCTCATTTCAATAAAACGGGACCAGGGGCGACCCCTGTTGATCTAAAAAGATTGGAGTTAATAAGCAAAACATCTCTTACCCACAACTCCGCGCCCTTTACCATATGAGTTGCTGGCAACTTTCCAGAAAGGCTGCAACCAATTCAGAAATGTGAATTGTCAAGTAGATAAAAGATCAGAAATAACATACATTTGCCTAGTAAATCATTCCCTATATTAAGCTATATTTGGAACTCGGGTTTTTATTGCTCAAGTTGCACACATGACATTTAACTTTTATATAATTATTAAGTTGCTTAGAAGACCACATCGCACAATGGCATTACAAGCTTGGGTAAATGCTTTGGTAACCACCTAGTCGCGGAGAGGTATTTACAGTGTAATAAAATTATATTATATTGGACGTGGTGTGGACTCCGAAGTCCCAAAAGTACATTTTCACCAACTATTTTAGAACATTAATGAATGCTACATTTAAATGGATGTGATTTTCAACAGCATATCCCCACCAAGTAAGTGAATTAAACAGTAATCTGTAATACAAAATCTGGACTTGTCCATACCTCACATTAATTACCAGTGCATGTTACTAGAACTAAATTTGCATCAGTTTAGTAGTCATTAATTTGCAGCTAAAGACATCGCTTGAAGGAAGAACTTTATTAATATCATAGGTTTATAAGTGATGGAAAAGAAGAAGGCTCTCACCGTTATTAGACGATTCTTGTGATAAACGTTGAACCCTTGTACATCAGTGTCTGGGGCACCTTTGACAAATCCGATGGTGGTGATTATAGATAGCTAAATAAAAACAACATGGAGACGATCTGAGAATGTGTGCTTTATAAAAAAAATGTTATGCTGAATATGAAACAATAGGTCCATATGCAGAACCCAAACAGAGTCTGGTGCTGGTTAAAAGGGAGAATAAGCAAGTGACCATTTTATTGAGTAAAAAACACTACGGAGGATTAGATGATCCATATGACATATTCATGTCCAGGCCAAAGATGTGTGAAGAAGAAAGCATTTCAAGTATAAATATATGAAGATCTTGCTTTACCTAGTAACTAGTAGTTCTAGAAAAGTTGCATACCATAGCAAATGTGGATATGTCTGACGACAATGATAGAATAGCACAAGTTATGTTGGCCCTTCCTCGTGATCTATACTTCTAAAATGATCTAGTTTGCACATCATGGATATGATTGACAGCATATAACTAGACAAGCAATGTACATTTTACATTGATTTTTTTTTTCAAAAAAGATATGCAGATTTTTTGCGGTAGTTATACACTTCTGCAGTAAGATCCAATACGGGGAACTTATCACGATTCACGAGAAGACCAACCATTACAATACAGATATAAGGGATACATCCATATAGGTATACTATAATTTTATATGCAATTGTTTAACTACCTGACTTGATGCCTTAAAGGGGTTGTTCCATGGATCAAATTGGCAAAAGTGGAAAGTATGCTTCAGAAATTTAAGTTACACGTACCTCTGTAAGTCCAGCAATTTGTGGTTTGTACAACACACATTCTCGATACATCAAATCATTAACAACATTATGTGGTTCCACATCTCGTCCACGTAGGATTATTCTGAAACTATCAGGTACGCGAAGATACAAGATGGATGCATATGCCTGTTTGAATTCGATTTCAGAGAGAAATACAAATGAGGAATGTTTATCCAGCAAAATAAACCAAAGAAGTGTAGTGAAGCAGATAATGGGAATTAATACTTAACTCTAAGTGAATAACGGAGCCGATTTGCAACGTAGTTCTGCATCGCAATCTTCTCCGGTTTGACGGGTTTGTTGGTTTTGAACTTTTTATCTGCCCCAGTAATGAGGATATCCTAAAATATTGCATATCAAAAGGTTTAGCCAATGGTACACCTGCAGATGCTAAGACAGAACATGTTGCATGTAGGGCAAAATAAACACTTCTACTCTATAAGAGCATCTCCAGCAGCGGCACTACCGCGAGCGCGCGCTGAAAAAACCACTAGTTTAGCGCGGGGGGGGGGGGGGGGGGGGGGGGGGGGGGGCAAAAAGCGGCTGTAAAATCGCCGACGCGCTAAAAAAAAGTTGTGTGTGCTCTATATGCGCTATCCTCTGCGCCAGATCTGGAGCTTCTGGTTCAGCGCGCTGGAACGAACCAAATCGCGCGCGACGATGCAACCGCTCCGATGAAAATTCCCACGCGCTCCGTTCGTTCCCGTCTCGCGCCAGCGCCGGCGATGGAGAACTACTCCGGCACCCCTCCCACTCCGCCCTACGCCGTCACGCCCGGCGCCGAAGCTCTGCGCCCGCCTCTGCCCCCAAATCCTGCCGCCGCCGCCGCCGGAAACCCTAGCGCCACCTCGCTCGCGCGTGGGCTGTTCACGGCGCTGCGGGTCGCTGGTGCCACGGCAGCGATTGAAGAAAGGAGGCGTCAAGCGCACCGCCGTGGCTGCCGCTGCTGCCGCCGCCGTCGGAGTTGCGAAGAAGACGTGCAGCGTCGCTGCCGCTGCAAGAGGACACTCCGCGGTGCCGCAGCTCCACCGCGCGGCGACGTGCAGGCAACCGGTGACGACGCCGCGCCCGAGTTTGCGCCCGAGGTGCTCGATCAAACAGGAACAAGGTAAATTTCGAGTTTTTTTGGTTGATTTATAGAATTTCGCGCGTGAAGTGTTTGATATGCATCATTGCAATGTAGTGTGGATGACGATACATTCCTTGAGACCATGAACATTGGAGGTAACAACACGCAAGAGGAGGAGCATTTGGACGAGGAGGGAGGGGGAATGATGGAGGCACCGAAGGGAAGGTCAGCAAACTACACCGTGAAGGAAGATGTGTTGCTTTGCAACACATGGTGCCATGTGAGTTTGGATGCCGCCACCGCCGCGGACCAAAGTAGAGACACATATTGGTTTCGCCATGGGAGGCATGAATGTACCTCCGGGTGAATTCATGGCAACTATGATGAACATGGGTGGCGGGGGAGATGTGTATGGAGATACAAGGAGTCAAGGAGCAATGCACCTCAAGATCATACCTCCGTCCAAGTTTCCAATGAAGTGAAAGCTCAAGATGGACAAGACAAGGAGAAGGAGAAGGAGAAGGAGAAGGATGAAGATGAAGATGAAGATGAAGAAGAAGATGTTTGATATGTTCATGTGATGGTAAACATGAAGTTTGGTGGATTTTGTGTTGGTGAACTAGAACTTTTATTTGTGGTGAAATTGCCCATGTGATGGTTAAAACATGTGATATTGTGTCCATCTTGTTGTGTTTCATGTGATGGTTAAATTTCTATGCATTTTCTGTCGCGCGCGCTCTGTATTTGCAGCGCCTGTCAAAGCGTGTTTCTTTTCGCGCGCTAAAACTGATTTATAGCGCCGATGTCTTTTGCGAAACGCGGCCGCGCGCAAAAGACCGAATCCAGCGCGCACGATAGTGCTTTTACCGCGCAAAACTATAGCGCCGCTGCTGGAGATGCTCTAACATGCCCTACGAATTGAACATATCACTTCATCCAAAACATAGACTCCCACAAAACTTATTCAGCATGAAGCAAATCCATGCCAGTTCTATAGAGTCGCCGTCCACATTATGTTTCTACAGTGTGTTTTACAATATTGGACAAGGAACTCTGATTGTATTCCTGTTGTGTTACTAAAGAGTACAGCACTAACTTGTTGAACGCAGAAGCCAGAAAGATGTTTTTAAGTAACTCTATTGGGGGTTTAACTTGATGCACACATATGATTTTTGTTTCTATATTTTATATGTGTGTCCCACGGCAATGTAGGTAGAGCTAGTTGCTATTCCCTCTGTTCCAAATAAGATGATTCATATGTGGCCATATGTGGATGTATCTAGACACGTAATATGTCTACATACATCCACATGTGGCAACATGTGAATCATCTAATTTGGAACGGAGGGAGTACTATTATAAAAGAGCATATAAGAGAGCGAAAGGCTGGTTGAAGAACTGCTATAAAAGAAAACCAGGGGGAAGACCCGATTGAAGAACTTGTTCTGTCATTAATTACATACTATATCACCCTTCACATCTCTTACGCAACGCAACTAGCAACAAAAGTAAGGCTTTAAGCCCATGTATTTGTCATTAATTACTAGCAAACAAACTACATCTCGACAAGCCCATGTATTTATCATCATATCTTGTACAATTAAATTGGTCTCTATGATAAACCAAAATAACATGTGGGCTCTTTTGGGTAACTATGCACCATCATCAACGTAATGTGGCATGCTGGCATGTTTGTGTCAATGAAAGAATGTTCTCTGAATCCTCAAACTAATCTTTTTAGAGTTATGGAACGCTGGCAAATGAGATTTAGAAAAAAGAACTGGAAGGTAATGTTAGGGATAATCGCCATCGAGTATGGTCTAAATTTAGTTAAGTTGTGCCGCAACCCTCTCAAATCGTTCTAAGTTAATTCATGCAATAAATGCATCAAATTTTGGACATCGACAAATATAGCTCCACAAGAGGCCAACATCACAAACCTTGACATCAGAATTGAAATCAAGCTCCATGTCCCCATCATCATTGAACCAGAGGTTGAACACAATTATTTTTGTTCCATGCTCTCCGATATCATCAAACTGTATCAGAAGTAAGATATTATTAAAATAAACAAGATAAAAGGTCAACCAGGATGATAAGCTGTATCTAACTAACAGAGATCTACAATAATACATGTCACATACTCTACAAAGGAACTGTCCCACTAAGATCTGGTATAAACTAAGACGACCATTTGACTTAATTCTAGAGATGATTATCACATGCATCTTCGGCCGTATAAAATAATGCAATATGCATCTAATATTATACAGCATGCTAGAGAACATGCAGGTGATTTTTTAAGAATTAGAAAGATCATTATGCAAATTTATCATGGGGGTCAAAAGCTCTCCAGCAGTTCCATAGGCACCTCGACATGTGGGTCTTTCTATAAAAAGGGCAAACCTAACACATATCTAAAACATTTTACTTATACAGGCTATTGATTAATCTGTCAAAACTCCTAACTTCCATGCCATCTAATAACCCATTCTTTATACAGTACTATTCTTTGTATGATTATTAGCATCATTCAACTAGTTGCCAGAAATATACCAAGGCAATCAAAGTTAGTTACGCACTTGTTTTAGCAACTCAGCTTCACTAGCAAAAGGGGACCATTTTGAAAGGATTGCCAAATTAGAAGAGAAGAGTTTCTGATTGTGGCGTAACAGCTGGGTATATGAAGCAGTTGCGAGATCGTATTGGTAATCTACCTGCAAGAGACAAGGTCACAAGAAGATAAGGAAGACAACAAAATAGTTCGATGACAAGATAAGTAGGAATTTTAAGAACATGATAACAGCTTACAGAGAAAGCATCAGACTTACTGTTGGCACCAATACATCATCGCAACCTGTTTCCATCAGAAATGTGTAAGAAAGAAGGCCAATACTTCTCGTCGGTGTCCTACAGAAACAGTGACAATTTGACTGAATTGCTAGGTATAATTCAATTTTAAACAAAAAAATGACAACTAGGTTTGGTGGCAGAGGCACAGTGAAGCATGGGTGTTTGTCTGAGAAGAAAATATGCCAACTTACATCCAAACGCATTGCAAAAGGGCATGTGGACACTTAAAACTATTTCCAATAAATGTCTCGCCATGTTTCAACAAAGTACTCTTGAATTTATATTGTTCATTCCTTAAGAGTTACTCCACTTATGTATCCAAAAAGACCAAGACGGCAAGTGACACCACAAAATGTTTGTTCTGATATCAATGTGAAGAATTAGAATTTTAGTTGAGTAAGGAGAAATACCAGTTTTTTTTGCTTTGTGTAAAAACAATGGCCTCCGCTCCAAGCCTCATTGTGCTAGTTTTGAAACCATTGCCATCTGACAAACATGTAACAGTGACTCCAATAGTAACGACTTTACCATATCAAGCTCACAAGGAAATTAAAAAAAAGGACACTAAGATTGTACATTGCCCGATGAAAGCATCAGACTGCTTCTCTGAAAATCCAAAGCTCATGCAACATCTCAGTGCTTCTGGATCCATCCCCCCTCCATCATCTTGTCCATATAAAGCACCAAAAGGTCGTTATTAAACATTTATATCAACTAAGTAGATCCACATTTATTTGTCTTTTTGAATCTCCTAACCTTGAATCAACAGCGAGGGACTACCATCACGCGGATTTGTGAATTTATTGACACGAACAAATGTTGCCCCATTATTCACCTGACAGAAAATATGCAACAGAATAAAACATACGTAGCATTCATGTTAAATTGCTTATTGAAGCCAACCGAGCATCGATAGTTACCTCGTCGATTGCATTATCAAGAAGCTCAGCAATGGCTGTACAAAAATGACAAAAGCCAAATCCAAATACAAACAGATGAAGAGGAAGTACCATATGATACAGAGGAAAATGTGCCGAGTATGTATGCAAGAAAGTGGGCTATGTATGCAAGAAAGTGGGCTATGATCAAGCTGGATATAATCGAATTTACGCAAAACAGAATAACCAGAAACTTAAATAATGTCCACTAGACTGATTTCAGAAGGGCTAGTGTTTACACAATGATCAAGCTTCTAGTTATAAAGATTACGAAAAAAGTGGATCACAAGGTGCAATACCTTTTATGTGGAATAGACATATTTTTATGATAAACATCGTTTTTCATTGTCAGTTTACTCAAGTGGGTACTTCATTTAGAAGTGGATGTTTAATTTACTGAAGCGAACATTCCCGGTTTACAACAGGAAATCAATGTGTGAACTCTTACTGAAAAAACTGCATTTATCAGAAACTGGGGCGACATCATGTATGCACTCTACATGGGGTTATTTTCTAAGATTGTCCAGATCACATACCGCCAAATGCCCACTTGTGGGAAGTAGCGTTTGAGTGCAGGAACTTTGGATTGATCCGCAGCCGATTCCGCCCACCTATTTACAGCAGCAGAGCACAACTCCCTCAGTTCCCTCACCAATCTGACTACATCGAAGAAATCGAAAGAAGATCCAGCGCCAGATTTTTGCGGCCAGCGTACCAGGGGCATCGGCATCGGGGTTGCGGCGGGCGACGACGTACTCCCCGGACTTCCAGAACTGGCGGCAGAGGCGCGGCGGGGGAAGGGTCCTGGGAGGCTCAGAGGCCTCGAAGGCGAGTGGCACGGGCACGGGCTCCTCGTCCTTAACGGGCACGAGCGCGCGGCAGCCTGGGGGCTGGAGCGGGTATAGCAGGGGCTTCACATCGGCGATCCCGTATGGCTTGATATCGGGTGGGGAGGAAGGGGCGACGGCGATGGCGACAGGGCTGGTGCTGGTGCTGGGGACGGACTCCTCGTCGTCGTCGCTGGAGAGATCTATCACCTCGGCGGCAGCGCTGCCGGACCTCATCACCGTCGCCGGCGTCGGAGCGCCCTCTGCTAGTTAGGGCTTTTCCTTTTTATAATGTTTTAGCTCTCCTTTTCCTCTCTATGAGCTTCTGGGGGTCGTTGTTACGGGCAGGGGACAGCTCGTTAACTTTTCTAAGAGGATCTCCAGCAGCAATGCTATCCGCTCTAGGTACGCTATCCTCTCGGTTAGATCTGGAGCTTCCACTTCCGCGCGCCGGAAAGAAACAAATCGTGTGTGACGACGACAACCATTCCGATGAAAATTCCCACGCGCTCCGAGCTCGTTCCCGTCTCGCGCCAGCGCCGACGATGGAGAACTACTCTTGCACCCCTCCGACTCCGCCCTACGCCATCGCGCCCGGCGCTGGAGCTCCGCGCCCGCCTCTGCCCCCAAATCCCGCCGCCGCCGCCGGAAACCCTAGCGCCACCTCGCTCACGCGTGGACTGTTCACGGCGCCGCAGGTCGCCGCCACCGTGCCACCGCAGCGGCCGAAGAAGGGAGGCGTCACGCGCACCGCCGCGGCCGCTGTCGGAGCTGCGAGGAAGACGCGCCTCGGTGCTCCCGCGGCGAGAGGAGGACATGTTGCGGCGTTGCAGCTCCACCGCGTCGCGCCCGTTGGTATGGAGGTGCCGCCGCGCGCACCCACGGCACCGCATGCGCAGGCAAGCGGCGACGACGTCACGCCCGAAGCTGCGCCTGAGGTTGCCGCGCCCGACGTGTTCGATGAAATGGGCACAAGGTACAAACTCGGTTTTCTTGGTTGCGTTTAATTGTTTCGGGCGTGGAGTGTTTGATATGTATCATTGCAATGTAGTGTGGATGACGACACATTCCTTGAGACCATGGACATTGGAGGTAACAACACACAAGAGGAGAGCATTTTGACGAGGAGGGAGAGGGAATGATTGAGGCACCGAAGGGAAGGTCCGCAAACTATACCGTGAAGGTGGATATCTTGCTTTGCAACACATGGTGCCATGTGAGTTTGGCCACCGCCGCCGCGGACCAAAGTAGAGACACATATTGGTTTCGCATGAAGGAATACTTTGACAAGCGCAACAAGAGTGGCATTGAGCGGACCGATCGTTCTCTCCGATCACGTCGGTCGCTCATTTCTCAAGAGTGTCAAAAGTGGCCAGAGTGTTGGCAAATGCAAAGGTGCTAAATCCAAGTGGCATGAATGAGAATGACAAGGTAAATGTGCTTTCATTTGTACCTCAATTTGTCTCATTGTTTTCTTCTCACACTAATCGTTTTGTTCTCTTTGTTTTGTGTAGTTCAACATTGCTCAAAACTTGTTTACATGAGATGGGAAGAGGACAAGAAAGGAAAATTTGTTTCTGAATGTTACTTTAATTTGTTTAACATGGATTGATTAGTTCTATGAACACTTATGCATGCATTTAGACGGTCAATTTTCTCACTCTTGCTAGGCCAAAAATTCCAATAAATAAAAAACTTGTTTTCCAACACTTTTAACCAAAAAAAATTCAGTGACTCCACCATATCTAACTATTAGCTAAAATGCTATTCCAAATATGTTTATCATGTTATATTGTATTATTTATGCTTTCAAATTAAAATGCTTATGTTATTGGTTGTTATGGGAAAAGTTGGTTAAAAAGCTCTCACGAACTTGATGCACATCTTACTTTTATTGCACTTAATAAACCTGAACCATTATGATTAAAATTATGAAGTTGTGGGCTTGACAAGAGTCTTTGGGTTGGGAGTTAGCTCATATGTGTTGTTATCTAAGTTGATATCATGTACTTTTGTTTTGTTTATGGATGCCTAACATTACGTGAAATAAAAGTGGAAACTCGGTAAGTTTAGGGAGTGAGTATAAATGGCTAGAGAGACTCACCGGACGGCTAACCTAAGCAATGTGAGATACATGGTAGAAATTTATTTACACAACTATGTTGGACTTTCAGTGATGCACTGATGCACCGGGTGGTGTTGTTGGGAAACCCCAAGAGGAAGGTATGAAGTAGTGCAGCAGCAAATTTCTCTCAGTTGTGAAACCAAGGTTATCAATCCAGTAGGAGTTGAATGTTCTTTTGAAAGTTGTTGGTGGCGCCGTTTACGATTACCAACGCGGAACCTGCACACACACAATCAAACTATTTTGCCCCAACTTAACAGTGAGGTTGTCAATCTCACCGGATTGCTGTAACAAAGGATTAAACGTATGGTGTGGAAAATGATATTTGTTTGCAGAGAATGAAAGAAACAGGATTGCAGTAGGTTGTTTTATCAGTTTAAAGAAAAATGGTCGGGGTCCACAGTTCACTAGTGGTGTCTCTACATAAATAATAATAGCATACATGCGGGTAAACAAATTACAGCTGGGCAATTGACGGAATAAAGAACTGTATAACAATGCATATACAAGTCATAATGTCTAGTGTGAGATTCATTTGGGCATTACAACAATGATACATAGACCGTCATTCAACTGCGTATATGACTAATAATCCACCTTCATTATAGCATCCACAACACCATTCAGTATTAAGTTGCAAGCAACAGATTATTTGTTCACTTAAAAATAAGCAAGCGTTCAGCGTTGGTTCCTGTCACCAGCATGTTGTGGCTAAAAGAATATTAAGGGGGGTTTGGAAGGCCAACAGAAGAAGTCTCACAAAGCTGAAAGTGATCATTAGAAAAGAGGTAGTCTTATAATCGAAGCTATGTAAGGAGTAGTGATTGCCACACAACGGATGTACATAGAGTTGTAAGTGTATGAAAGCTCTCCAATGGAACTAGTGGGGTGCATCCAACTTGCTTGCTCATGAAGAGCTAGAGCACTTTTGAGTAGGCTCATCATTGGAATATACAAGCCAAGTTCTATAATGTAAAGTTTCCCACGTAGTTATGCAAGTAAAACATGAAAACTCTCTCATATGGAGTAAAGGTGCTAAACATGAGCACAAATGATGACTACGAATACTACAGGTGCTATAACATGAGCACAAGTGTGGATAAAGAATAGTAATGTTGCCCCATTTTTATTTTTATTTCCTTCGTTTTTTTCTTTTTTCTCTTTTTCTATTTTTTTTTTACTTTTTCTGTTTCTCTTTTCAATGGCCTCCATGGCTCTTTTCACTTTTAGGGGCAAACATTCTAATATGACAACACAATTTTGATACAAGTAACTCATAAGGAATAAAACATAGTGTATGAAACGGTGCCTCTGCCAGTGTAGCAGGATATGCAATGATCTAGCGTAACATGGGTAAAACCGCACATCAGCTGTAAAGAATCATGCAAGGCAATATATAAATGATAAATGACAACAAGTCATGTAATGTAAGATGGAAGTTGCATGGCAATATATCTCGGAACAGCTATGAAAATGTTGTACTAGGTAGGTATGGTAGATGTTTTGAGAAAGATATTTGGCTTATGTGTAGGAGAACATGATAAAGATCTCACACGATTTTTGGATGTACCCGCGAAGTATGCACCAACTCTCAATGTGAAAAAGGGCAATGCAAAGTACCGAGAGGCTAGCAAATATGGTGGTGGAAGTGCCATGAAAACCATAGCTTAGAACTCACAAGCAAAAAGATTCCAACTAGAAATATGATCTTACAAGGCATAATGAAAATCACTCCATGAGGTACTGTGGCAAATGAACAAGTCACTGTTGGGACCCCGACCGTAGCAAAGTCATTGCGGTTGTTTTTAACATTAGAAGTCATATATCATCATGCTATGAACTGGATATTTAAGTGTGGCACAGCTTCAAGTTTGCTAGACCAACCATTAATCATTCCACTTTACTAAATCATCATGTTTATCATTAAGCATATTAATATCTTAAAACAACATCAATGATTCAAGTGACACAATTTAATGATCTACAAGATTATGTATCATTTCATCATACCATCTACCACATTTAACATTTTCTGTTCTTAACCAAACACCAATCAACTTATCTAAAAATAAACTCTCCAAGTATTTACATAAGAAAACTAACAACTATAACAAGAGATGCATGAAAAAGAAGAGCTAATAGTATTGAAATAACATAGAAGAATACTCAACAAATATAAGTGAAGAATACGAGTATTCATAAGAAAAAGCGGAGCGTGTCTCTCTCCCACAAATGAATGTTAGGATGCATTTTATTCAGAGAATGAAAAAACAAACAGACGCTTCAAGTAAAGCACATAAGATGTGTCGGAATTAAAATATAGTTTCAGTAGAGAGGACCTGATAGTTTGTTGATGAAGAAGGGGATGCCTTGGGCATCCCCAAGCTTAGACGCTTGAGTCTTCTTGAAATATGCTTCGGTGACCCACGGGGGCATCCCCAAGCTTAGCTTCTTTCATCTTCTTTATCACATCATATCATCCTTCTCTCTTGGTCCTTCAAAACTTACTCCACACCAAACTCAAAGTAAACTTAATTAGAGGGTTAGTGCATAATCAAAAATTCTTATATTCTGCATGGAAAAAACCATTACACATGCTACTGTACATTAGCAACAGCCACTGGTATTTTATGGAACAAAAATATCCATTCAAAAACAGCAAAAGGAGCAATGCAAAATAAATGGCAGAATCTGTCAAAAACAGAACAGTCTATAAAGACGGATTTTTTCGAGACACTTAACTTTCTCAAATCAGCAAACTCAAAACTATTAAAAGTTGCAGACATATTTGAGGATCACGCACAAAAAATCCCAGGTCATTTTGATTTTCTTGCGAATTCTTACGAATTAAATGGTGGACAGCATAAAACTGTTCCTGCGCAGAAATCCAAATCTATCATCAACTTTCTACTAGAGGCTTAACTTGACACAACAATGTAATAAAATAAAGATACAAATGAATTGCTACATAGGTAGGCATGTTCCCTGACTAAAGCTGAAAATAAAAGATAATGGGTTACCTCCCGAAAGCGTTGTCTTTAATGCATTTTAGCTAGGCTTGATAGTTATAATGATGCTCGCATGAAGATAGAAAATGAAGCAAAAGGAGCATCAAGAAGAAAATTCAAAACACATTTAAGTCTAACCCACTTCCTATGGATAGTAATCTTGTACACAAATAAATTCACAAAGAACAAAGTGACAAGTATAGGAAGATAAAACAAGAGTAACTTCAAAACTTTTAGCATATAGAGAGTTGTTTTAGTATCATGAAAACTTCTACAACCATATTCTCCTCTCTCATAATAATTTTCAGTATTAGAAATAAATTTAACCATATAACCACAAGAATCATTCAACTTAGATAATATAGGCACATAAAGAGGATCATTTAATTTAGGGACAATTGCTTTTGTGCCCCGGTTCTCTCTAGTTTATCCGTCTGTGCCATATCCGCGTAGTTTCTCTCGTCTGTGCTCTGTCTGGCGCGCAAATCGGTCAAACTCTCCGTTGCCCTGTAGTCAACCGTCACTTGGCCTGACTAGTGGGGTCGGCCTGGCGCGGCTCGGTTGGGATTTTCTGGTGTCGTGTTGTGTGCGGCTCGGCTCAAACTTACCACGTCTCCCGCTGTGTTGTTCAGTTGTTTTTTAGTCCCACCTCGCTAGTTGGGTGTGTGCGCGACCTCTTTATATACCACAACATTCAAAGCCAATTGTAAAGCATGGAAATGAGCAGGGTTTAACCGGACCCGGACCCTCTTCTTTCAATGCTTTTACGGATGATTAGTCATTTGTCCCAACAAATATAAGCAATTTCTGGTGTAAAATACGTGTTCCTATATAGATCCACCCCTAAAATTGTAGATAGTTTTGGTACGGATGATTAGTCATTTGTAATAATAGATTGTTTTGGTATGGATGATTAGTCATTTGTAAGCAATTTCTAGTGTAAAATACGTGTTGGTGTATAGATCTGCCTCTAAAACTGTACATAGTTTCGGTGATTAGTCATTTGTCCCAAAAAAAATATATGTAATTTCTGGTGTAAAATACGTGTTGGTGTATAGATCTGCCCCTAAAACTGTAGATAGTTTCGGTAGAGATGATTAGTAATAAGCGGTTGGTCCAAATGAGAGGACTGATTTATCATAAGCGGTTGGTACAAATAACATAGAGGTTAAATTACATTAATTATGCTTACATCACATTAATTAACTACAACTGACAATCAGCAGATAAACAAATCCTAGAGCAAGTATATAGAGATAAAATCCTGCAGCTATCAGATTAGGCTGCTTTTTCAGATCATTCATCTGTCTTAAGTTCTTGTTCAACTTCTTCAGTTCGCCTCTCACTTCCTCAAGCCCCATCGGCGGAGCAACCATGTCAGACCCCATCGGCGGAGCAGAGTGCGCAATCGCCATATCAGACGACAAAGGAAGGTCGCTGGGCGCGGGCCACCTTCCATCCCGTTTAAGCTGCGAAACATATTCATCCATCCACTGAAAATGGCTGCATGGTTCCAACCCCTGGAAAAGTCAACCTGAACCCTAAATCCCAAATCTGAGCAAGAAATTGAAAACACTGAAGAAATCAAAACAAAAGGATGCGAGAGAAAGATCTTTACATCATGTGGCAGGCTCTGGCATTTCAAATACTCGCGCCCCTTGTTGGGTGTCTCCGCCTTACTAGCCTTACGGAGCAGTGGCTCCTTGCGTGAGCATTTAGAACATGGCGACAACGGCACCTCAGGCTGCTTTGGCCAAGTGGGGCGAAGGAATGAACTGGAGGAGCTCGACATTGCTGCTGCCCTTTGTCGCCGGAGAGGAAGAAGAGGAAGGAAGAGTAAGGAAGAGGAAGGAAGAGGAAGAAGAAGATGGTCCAAAGAGGATGGATGCTCTGTCTGTGAAGAGGAGGAAAATGGTGGGTCCGCGGTGAGCGTGTAACGGTCCCATGCGGTGGATCGCCCCGAGTCTGCCAGATTCCTTCTAGAGGACGATCAAACGGCTGCAGTTCAGCGCTAGGGTTAAATCGATGGTCATTGTTCAAATGGGGTTTGGAGGCACTCAACGGGGTTTTGAAAAGTTTGATAAAGTGTCCAAGTTTCATTTTCGAGTGACTAAGAATGATCGATGCTTCGTTTTTCAAATTTCATGTTTTAAACTTGTTACCGAAATTTGAAATGAGCTTCAAATATTCAAAAAAAAAGGGAAATATTGCGCACATAGTCATCTTATGTCATATACTAGCGACTCAAGTTGAAAAACATGGTCTACATACATTCAAAATGAGAAGGGCATGGATCTCTTATGATATCGCAAAACTCAAACGATGAGGTCTAAGATTGAAGAGAAGTGGTTTTGGAATTACACCATGAAATTTTCAAAAACCTCACAAAAGCTTCATTTTGGAGTGACTAAGAAGGATCCATGCTTAGTTTTTCATTTTCATGTCAAAAACTTGTTTAAATGTTGCTCAAACTTAGGTTTGATCGAATTTGAAAAAAGCATAATAAATTCAAAAATTATCGAAAAATTGAAAAACCGACGCACATAGTCTTCATATGTCTTATACTAACGACTCAAGTTGAAAAACATGGTCTACATACATTCAAAAGGAGAAGGGCATGAATCTCATGTGATATTGCATAACTCAAACTATGAGGTATAAGGTTAGAGAGAAGTGATTTTGGAATTGCAACATGAAATTTTCAAAAAACTCACACAAGTTTTATTTTGGAGTGACTAAGAAGGATCCATGCTTAGTTTTTCATTTTCTTGTTTTAAACTTGTTTAAATGTCGGTCAAACTTAGGTTTGACCGAAATTTGAAATGAGCTTCAAATATTCAAAAACATTTTAAAAAAAGGAAAATCCTGCGCACATAGTGGTCTTATGTAATATACTAACGATTCAAGTTGATAAACAAGGTCTACGTACATTCTGACGAGAAATGCATGTATCAATTGTGTTTCTCAAACTATGTCGTATGAACTCAAGAGTAAAGAGAAATGGTTTTGGAATTGCAACATAAAAGTTAGAAATAAATGACCGGAGGCAAGCTTATCCATCATAATATAATTACGGTGACACATAGAGCGCGCACAAAACGCGCCAGTTCATGCCCAGAGCATGCCCATAAGGTGTTCGACCAAAATACATCCGACCAAAATACAACTCATAGTAATATTAATCAATCTCTTCTTTGACGTCATCAAAGTTGGACATCATCTCGTTAGCCCACTGCTCGATCTCTTCGCTGGGGTCGCTGATCTCTTCGTCCGACTGCTCGATGTCTTCGTCGGGCCCCTCGACGTCTTCGCTGACCTTCTCGAATGTCAGCTCGATGTACTCCTCTTTGAAGATCACCTTGATAACATAGAGATCACCAAAGCCAATCGGCAGTTGCTCCCATAATAGATCCCAGTTCTCCATGAACTCGATGTAAACCTCGTCGTTGACCACTCGATATGATCCAAAGATCTCGACATCGTCTCTCGCCAAAAGACGAGAATTTCCGTGAACTTGACGTAATATGAGATCACACGATGGAATAACATCGTAGTCATCTAGTACCTCAATCTTGAGATGTTATCAAAATAACATGAGCATCGTATCAGAATAGTTCAAATGACAGAACTGAGGGATCATTCAAATGACAGAACATGAGCATCGTATTAGAATACCGGAGAAACGACATCTAGAGAATCATTCTCAATCCTGCGCACGTAGAACTGAGGGATCTCTTCCAACTCCTTCGTGGCATCTTTGAATAAAGCGAGAGATATCGCATTCATTTCTGAATAGGTGACATATCTCGGTTCCTCAAATATGGTCGACACGAGGGCTGGCTTGCAGCATCCGTCAGTCTGTTTAAACTCTGATAAAAAAGAGGAAGACATTCAGAAAACTTGTAAACTACTCAATGTGTAAGAAAAAGAACACAAACCAGCATACCCGTGTGTTGCACAAAAGGTTTTGCAGCATTGTGCTCGTTAGTCACTTCAACATTGAACAAATGCTGATCTTCATTCCAAGTGAATTTGACAACATCGCCCTCCTCGATGTCGTAGCATTCACATAGTTCTCTCCACTGCGTTCCACAGATCTCCGTGTAGATATGGGTGTTCAGGCTACCACTTAGCCGCTTATAGAGATATGTCAGATCCGTGTCAGTTTCAGTTACCCACCTATCCAGATAGAAGAAGTACTGGTCTCCGTTCGAGCACCCTGCCTCCATCCAGTGCTTATGAGGGCCAATTGCCCGGCTCTGATCTAGAAGATATCTTAAAGTGCATGGCAGAATCTACATGTAATACAAAACCGGAGAAACTATGAAGACACTCATTGAAGGAAAAACAAATGACATTCCCTCGAATTTGAAAGGCAATACTTACAACGGCCGTTTTGTAACCGTGTGTCCATCGGGACTTTGAAAGTATTGGAACGACGAGTTAGTGTGCGACAGAAAGTTGCTTCGTGAAGGCACATAGAACAGTGATCGACGCCATCGCTATCGCTACCGGAATCCTATTTTAACAAATGAAATTTAGAACCAGATAAACAGGCGGAACCTGGGGTTTTTCCCCATTCCGCAAGCCAAATAGAAAATCAAATCTACTCACATATAATGCACCAAAAAAGAAAATGAAACATGTAGAGAAGATAGCACTGACCATCGAAATGGGGTTGATGGACTGCAGCTGGAACCGTCGGCGACCAAAAAACCCCAAACAGCGAAGGCGGCCGTACAATGGTGTAACATCCCAATATTTTGGAATGTTTAAAAATCACTAAAATTTAAAACTTTTGAAGGCATTTAAGTAATTTTGCTTTGGAAAAGAAATTTAAGCATTGCATGCATGCATACATGTATCCCATCATTCATCATCTTATTAAATCACAAAAGGTTTAAATTAAAAATCCATTATATTTCATATTACTCTAAAAACATTTATTCTATTATTCCACTATTATGCCAAAATAAAGGTGAATTATTTCAGCAAAATAAGTCTACATAATTTGAAATTCAAACATATTGAATGTGGGTGATTTTATAAATTTTATTTAACTCCAAGTAAATTATAAAATCTCTATTTTCAAAGTTAACCTAAAATGGGAAAAATTGTATTTTATGAATATTTGAAAATAATTATTTTTCAAAAAGTTCCAAAACATGCCACTAATG
This sequence comes from Poa annua, assembly GCA_026929855.1. Taxonomy (NCBI): domain Eukaryota; kingdom Viridiplantae; phylum Streptophyta; class Magnoliopsida; order Poales; family Poaceae; genus Poa; species Poa annua. The sequence continues at coordinate 51,043,188 of CM049428.1, forward strand.
TTTTAAAACATAGATATGAATAATACAAATTTATAGAAATATATTTGAGTTCATTTGGAGTCTTAAATCAAAAGATATGAATTAAAAGAAAAATCAGAAAAACAGAAAAAGAAAAATTGCTGACGTCAGCCCGTCTTCAACCTCCGGCCGAGAAATCCGCCTCCGATCTCGTTCCCAAATCCGGCGAAATCTCTGCGATTTGTTTCCTTTGCTCTGGCCTATTTAAACCCCACGACCTCCTCTTCCATTTGCCCCAAACCCTAGCCCCAATGACGCCGCCAGGCCGCCGTACGAGCTCGCCGGAGTTCGTCTCCTCCGCCGCCACGTTTATCACAATTCCGTCACGGTGAGACCTCCCCCGAGCCCCTGGTCCTCTCCTCTGTCCTCGTCATCTCCGTGCGCACCTCCTAAGCCCCACGTTCGGTTATTTCGTGCAGTGAATCGAGCGCCCCGTGCTCGACCGGATCTCACCGGAGCGCCGCCGCACTCCTTCCGCCGCTGCCGGCCGCGCCAGGAAGAGCGACACGACGCCGTCGCCACCATCCACATCGCCGCGACGATCTGCACACCACCGTCGCCTCAGTTCGTCCGGGGGAGCTCCGCATCGTCGCCTCCGTCCACGCCCGAGCGCAGCGCCGCCGTCCCCTCCATCGCCGGCCACCGGAGCGCCGCCACGGTATGGTCATTTCATCCTGGCCGTCCGATCCGATCTCAGCGGCCACGATTAGAAAATTTTAACGAACCGGTATGATTCACTGTCGTCCGTCAGATCTGGATCTAACGATCCAGATTCATCCACTTAACCACGTCAGCGCTGACGTGGCCTGCACAGTCAGCATCCCAGTCAGCTGCCACGTCAGAAAATAAATTCTTTTAATTTGATTATTTGGCAGTTTTGCAGAAAAGCCCCTACCACTTAGATCTGTCATAACTTTTTAACCACTCATCCAAATTTAACAAACTTTATATTTTTGGAAAGCCCTCAACATGTAGAGTATTGTAGATCTGACAAAATTCAAATTTGAATAAGTTTAAAATATTCAAATTTCAAATGGTAGATTTGAGTATTTTTGTAATAACTTTAAATATGTAAATTCAAAAATTGCAAATAAAATTGTTTTAGAGACTCTGGAATAATTGCAAATTGATGCCACTGTTATAAAATATTTTGAGTAATATTTGAATAAATTCATGGTTTTATATATTTAAATTGAATAGTTTGAATATCTTCAACATAACTTCTAAAATAAACGTTATTCTTGAATAAATACAATTGCTATAAATTTAATTAAATCCCCTCTGTTATTTAATACTAATTATAAAAATTTGTTATAAAAATTTAAATCACATAAAACTTTAATCTTATATTTATTTCTTTATTATATTTTGTGAAAATAGAAATTAATTAAATTGCAAGTATAACTTTATGCATACTTTATAAATATCACAAAAATTAGTACCATGTTCCTTGTGATTTATAATTGCATTTCATGCATAGCATATTTTATTTTGTAATTATATTTCCATAAGAAAACTCCTTCCCCATTTTCTCTAAGTTAGGATTATTTCCAACTTAGTATTTTGGTAAAAGTGCTATGCACTAGATACTTAGGATTTTCAACATGGAGCTAGAAGACCAATGAAGGACTTAGAAGAAAACAGACTCTGTAAGCATCACAAGATGTCAAGCACTTAGAAGAAAAGTGAGAAGAAGTTCAAGAAGGCCAACCTCCCTTCTATTCTCTAAGTCTTTCTTCTTCTCTGAGACTTCATGAAGACTAAGTAAATCCAAGATCAGCCCAGGTGATACAAAAATCATCAAGTCTAAAGATTATTCAAGTCTACTAAGAATTCAATCAAGACATCACTAAGGAGAATACTACAAGTCTGGAGATGAAGCCTGGAAGATAATCTACATCATTTTCTTCTACCTTACCTAATCTTGACTTAAAACAATTTTTGATCATGTTATTACCATCTTGAAATTTGTTGGATCCTAGCGGCATAGTGAGATGAAGCGGCCTGGAAAATAACCTTACATGTCCACGTACATGAGACCTGTTCCACAACTTAAGTGGCTGGCCGGGTGTCTGTCTCTCTCACTATAGTGAATATCCAATTTACAAAGAGATGTTGATAATTGTCGATCACCCTAAAGAATAGACTTAGTATTTTCTCTAAGTATTTTGCACATCATGCATAGCATATTTTTGTATTGTTATTTTGGTTTGTAAGTTTATGTGTGTTTTGTTTGATGTGTTAGAAATTTCGGAGGGAAACGACAACTGTTGCAGCTGCTGTTGCTATTCTTCTTGTTGCCAAGGCAAGTGGCACACCCCCCATAAAATTCCTAAGTATTTTCTATGCATAACTTAGTTATTTTCTATGCATGAGTAGAGCTTAGTAGATTTGCTATCCAAGACTTTAGAATTCCCTATTCCATTTTGTCTAGGTACCTATGAAATGACTTAGTAGATTTTGATGCTATGCAATTGATGAAAGGTTTTTATAAAATGTTAAGTGGCTACTCAGGACCATGTCTATGAGGGTTTTCACCTGAGATAGTTTTTACTATACTTAGGATCATAGTATGTGGGGGTTTTCACCTGGGAGTGCACATCACTAAATTAATGAATCATCTGGGTGGATTGGTTATTTTGGTTTATGTCGAGTGGCTACTCAGGACCATGTGCATGAGGGTTTTCACCTAAGATAGTTTCTACTATACTTAGGATCGTGAACGTGGGGGTTTTCACCTGAGAGCACACTTGTGGATGGCCACCTAGGAACAAAGGGATGTGATGAATGAAGGGAGAAGAATGTGAAGAACTCAAGGAGAAGTATTCCAAGTAAAGACTGCAGCTGATCAAGGACAATGGAGGAATCCCAACATTCTAATTTCTTAATAAAATTTTGATAAACAACAGTGGACTACTCAGGACCATGTTCATGGGGGTTTTCACCTAAGATAGTCTCTACTATACTTAGGACCATTGAATGTGGGGGTTTTCACCTGAGAGTACACCTAAGGACGTGATATCTTTTGGTTCACTGGAACTTGCCAGTGTTGCCAATTATGATGTTAAAAAGTTTGTTTTACAAAGAGTTAGGCAAAACTGGCTTTACGCAAAATAGCCTTGAACTCCACCAGCCAAATATGCATACAGGATTTAGAGTTATTTCCATTGAGTGTCCACCATAGTGTCACTTGCCAGACTCCATTTTAATGGAATCTGACCCACTCTGTTGCAAATCATTATTTGTTGCAGAAATATCTGACGAACAGTAAGGAATACGTTTTGGGTTTCGAGTCTGCACCAACATGTTTTCGCCTGTGGCGTATCATGAAGATGGAGGCTCATCGAAGATTTATTTCCGCTGCTTTAGTGTTTTGAGCTAGCTTTGAGCTATGCAAAGATGTATCGAACTATTTATTTTACCAAGTCTGGATTATTCGTGTAATATTGATACAATGTTGTGATATTCATTGTAAACTGTGTGTGCAAATGAATCGATCCAGGGATTTGCACTATACACAGGTATCTGCCTTATTTAAAGTGCAGGTACGCTACAGATGGTATCAGAGCACTGTGTTGCCTGTAGGTTCGAAACCCTAGGTTTGGATAGAAATAGGTTTGACCATAGGATTGAAAATCTATTTTTATTCAGTTTGCTAAAACAAAACTTTACTAATTTTCCTTCTTGTAACTATCTTATCTATTTGCTTTCTAAAAATACTATATCTTCTTTTTAGATGACCAACCTCTTTGAATCACTCAAGAAGGGACCAGTGATGACCATGACCTTGGAATGTGAGACTGATTTTCCAAGAGCACTTAAGGATAGCATGAAGAGCCTGAGATTTGAAGGAGAAGCAATATACAAAGGTTTTCATTTCATGGGTGAAGGTCAAGAGTACTGGTGGGTGCAACTCCATCTATACAAGCGCAAACAAGATGACCACAAGACCAAGGGCTACTGCATGTTCACCAACCCAATACTCCACACATCATTCTTTGACTCGGCAAGAAGTGCAGCATGCGAAGCCATCGAGAACCTTGGAAGAAGACTTCAATTTAGAATTCAAAACACCCAAAAGTATCTCGACGAACTCAAGGAAATAGAAGAGGAACTTGATGCACTCAGGAAGGAGATAGACTAGACCACCCATCTATTAGAGTAATGAGATCCTAATGATGTATTGACCTATCAAATTGTGGTATGGCAGTATCATCGTATGTGTTCTCCATAATATCGGTGTACTACGTTCGAAAACGATTAGTTAGGCTTTTCAAAAACGAGTTTGGAAAATTAATGATTGTGGTTGATTGTGCAATTGCTTGTATGGGTAGGAATTTTTTTTTCTTCCTAGATCTGTCTATCTTTTACTCATCTATGCTAAAACCCACAGATGCCTCCCCGACGTGCTCCTGGGAACAACAACAACAACAACAACAACAACAACAATGATGCAATGCAGCAGTTAATGGCCGCCCAAGCCCAGTTGATGACTATGATGACTCAGTTTATTGCAGCAAGCCACAACAACAATAATAACAACAACAACAATCCTCCACTGCCACCACCTCCCCAAGTGGACATGCTTACCAGATTTCTGAGGCTTAGGCCAAACAAGTTCTCAAATGCAACAGAGCCAATGGTTGCTGATGACTGGCTACGCTCTGTACAAAAGGATCTGGTGACAACTGAATGTGATGATACTGAGAAAGTCAGGTTCACCGCACATCTGCTCGAAGGACCTGCTGCTCAATGGTGGGAAACTTATCAGATTACTCACCCATTGGACACCTTGACCTGGGAGGAATTCAAGGAAGGATTTCGTAATGCTCATGTCTCCACGGGAATTATGAATCTTAAACGGGAAGAGTTTCGCAATCTGCGTTAGGGAAACAGAAGTCTTAAGGAGGATGACTTCCATTCCTTGTCTCGATATGCGCCTGAGGACATTGACACAGATGCAAAGAGGAAGTCAAAATTTCTCAATGGACTTAGTGATGAGCTGAAGATACCTCTGACAGTTGCGTACGCACCAAACTATCAGATACTTCTGGATCAAGCAATCACCCTCGAAGATAGTATAAAGAAGGCTGAAAATAGGAAGAGAAAGATGGACAAGCACTCCTCTGAACCCTCATTCAAGAAGCACCTTGTCCATGATGTGAACAGTGGCCACAAACATGGGAATCACCATAATGGAGGAAGTCACCACAAGCATCACAATCACCATGGTGGATCCAAGGGAAGCAATGGAGATCATAAAGGAAATGGATTTGATGGCCACAACCATAACAATGAGCACCACCGTCCAAATCCTGAACACAAAGATATCAGTCAGGTGCTCTGTTACAAATGCAAGAACAAGAGTCATTACGCCAATGACTGCCCAACAAAGAAGAAGACCGAAGAAGCTGCTAAGTCAAATCCTTTCGATAAAGGATATGTGAACCACATCACGGTGGAAGAAGTGAACGGTACATTCTGAATCAAGTATTCATATTGAAGTTTTCAATACCAACAAAGTTTTCTTTTAAGGGTGGTAGCCCAACCCGATACCCAGACAGAACCTTTTGCTAGACTTCTCGAATCTCGAGGACGAGATTCCTTTTAAGGGTGGTAGTCTGTAACATCCCAATATTTTGGAATGTTTAAAAATCACTAAAATTTAAAACTTTTGAAGGCATTTAAGTAATTTTGCTTTGGAAAAGAAATTTAAGCATTGCATGCATGCATACATGTATCCCATCATTCATCATCTTATTAAATCACAAAAGGTTTAAATTAAAAATCCATTATATTTCATATTACTCTAAAAACATTTATTCTATCATTCCACTATTATGCCAAAATAAAGGTGAATTATTTCAGCAAAATAAGTCTAAATAATTTGAAATTCAAACATATTGAATGTGGGTGATTTTATAAATTTTATTTAACTCCAAGTAAATTATAAAATCTCTATTTTCAAAGTTAACCTAAAATGGGAAAAATTGTATTTTATGAATATTTGAAAATAATTTTTTTTCAAAAAGTTCCAAAACATGCCACTAATGTTTTAAAACATAGATATGAATAATACAAATTTATAGAAATTTATTTGAGTTCATTTGGAGTCTTAAATCAAAAGATATGAATTAAAAGAAAAATCAGAAAAACAGAAAAAGAAAAATTGCTGACGTCATGCTAACGTCAGCCCGTCTTCAACCTCCGGCCGAGAAATCCGCCTCCGATCTCGTTCCCAAATCCGGCGAAATCTCTGCGATTTGTTTCCTTTGCTCTGGCCTATTTAAACCCCACGACCTCCTCTTCCATTTGCCCCAAACCCTAGCCCCAAGGACGCCGCCAGGCCGCCGTACGAGCTCGCCGGAGTTCGTCTCCTCCGCCGCCACGTTTATCACGATTCCGTCACGGTGAGACCTCCCCCGAGCCCCTGGTCCTCTCCTCTGTCCTCGTCATCTCCGTGCGCACCTCCTAAGCCCCACGTTCGGTTATTTCATGCAGTGAATCGAGCGCCCCGTGCTCGACCGGATCTCACCGGAGCGCCGCCGCACTCCTTCCGCCGCTGCCGGCCGCGCCAGGAAGAGCGACACGACGCCGTCGCCACCATCCACATCGCCGCGACGATCTGCACACCACCGTCGCCTCAGTTCGTCCGGGGGAGCTCCGCATCGTCGCCTCCGTCCACGCCCGAGCGCAGCGCCGCCGTCCCCTCCATCGCCGGCCACCGGAGCGCCGCCACGGTATGGTCATTTCATCCTGGCCGTCCGATCCGATCTCAGCGGCCACGATTAGAAAATTTTAACGAACCGGTATGATTCACTGTCGTTCGTCAGATCTGGATCTAACGATCCAGATTCATCCACTTAACCACGTCAGCGCTGACGTGGCCTGCACAGTCAGCATCCCAGTCAGCTGCCACGTCAGAAAATAAATTCTTTTAATTTGATTATTTGGCAGTTTTGCAGAAAAGCCCCTACCACTTAGATCTGTCATAACTTTTTAACCACTCATCCAAATTTAACAAACTTTATATTTTTGGAAAGCCCTCAACATGTAGAGTATTGTAGATCTGACAAAATTCAAATTTGAATAAGTTTAAAATATTCAAATTTCAAATGGTAGATTTGAGTATTTTTGTAATAACTTTAAATATGTAAATTCAAAAATTGCAAATAAAATTGTTTTAGAGACTCTGGAATAATTGCAAATTGATGCCACTGTTATAAAATATTTTGAGTAATATTTGAATAAATTCATGGTTTTATATATTTAAATTGAATAGTTTGAATATCTTCAACATAACTTCTAAAATAAACGTTATTCTTGAATAAATACAATTGCTATAAATTTAATTAAATCCCCTCTGTTATTTAATACTAATTATAAAAATTTGTTATAAAAATTTAAATCACATAAAACTTTAATCTTATATTTATTTCTTTATTATATTTTGTGAAAATAGAAATTAATTAAATTGCAAGTATAACTTTATGCATACTTTATAAATATCACAAAAATTAGTACCATGTTCCTTGTGATTTATAATTGCATTTCATGCATAGCATATTTTATTTTGTAATTATATTTCCATAAGAAAACTCCTTCCCCATTTTCTCTAAGTTAGGATTATTTCCAACTTAGTATTTTGGTAAAAGTGCTATGCACTAGATACTTAGGATTTTCAACATGGAGCTAGAAGACCAATGAAGGACTTAGAAGAAAACAGACTCTGTAAGCATCACAAGATGTCAAGCACTTAGAAGAAAAGTGAGAAGAAGTTCAAGAAGGCCAACCTCCCTTCTATTCTCTAAGTCTTTCTCTCTGTCCTTTCTTCTTCTCTGAGACTTCATGAAGACTAAGTAAATCCAAGATCAGCCCAGGTGATACAAAAATCATCAAGTCTAAAGATTATTCAAGTCTACTAAGAATTCAATCAAGACATCACTAAGGAGAATACTACAAGTCTGGAGATGAAGCCTGGAAGATAATCTACATCATTTTCTTCTACCTTACCTAATCTTGACTTAAAACAATTTTTGATCATGTTATTACCATCTTGAAATTTGTTGGATCCTAGCGGCATAGTGAGATGAAGCGGCCTAGAAAATAACCTTACATGTCCACGTACATGAGACCTGTTCCACAACTTAAGTGGCTGGCCGGGTGTCTGTCTCTCTCACTATAGTGAATATAAAATTTACAAAGAGCTGTTGATAATTGTCGATCACCCTAAAGAATAGACTTAGTATTTTCTCTAAGTATTTTGCACATCATGCATAGCATATTTTTGTATTGTTATTTTGGTTTGTAAGTTTATGTGTGTTTTGTTTGATGTGTTAGAAATTTCGGAGGGAAACGACAACTGTTGCAGCTGCTGTTGCTATTCTTCTTGTTGCCAAGGCAAGTGGCACACCCCCCATAAAATTCCTAAGTATTTTCTATGCATAACTTAGTTATTTTCTATGCATGAGTAGAGCTTAGTAGATTTGCTATCCAAGACTTTAGAATTCCCTATTCCATTGTGTCTAGGTACCTATGAAATGACTTAGTAGATTTTGATGCTATGCAATTGATGAAAGGTTTTTATAAAATGTTAAGTGGCTACTCAGGACCATGTCTATGAGGGTTTTCACCTGAGATAGTTTTTACTATACTTAGGATCATAGTATGTGGGGGTTTTCACCTGGGAGTGCACATCACTAAATTAATGAATCATCTGGGTGGATTGGTTATTTTGGCTTATGTCGAGTGGCTACTCAGGACCATGTGCATGAGGGTTTTCACCTAAGATAGTTTCTACTATACTTAGGATCGTGAACGTGGGGGTTTTCACCTGAGAGCACACTTGTGGATGGCCACCTAGGAACAAAGGGATGTGATGAATGAAAGGAGAAGAATGTGAAGAACTCAAGGAGAAGTATTCCAAGTAAAGACTGCAGCTGATCAAGGACAATGGAGGAATCCCAACATTCTAATTTCTTAATAAAATTTTGATAAACAACAGTGGACTACTCAGGACCATGTTCATGGGGGTTTTCACCTAAGATAGTCTCTACTATACTTAGGACCATTGAATGTGGGGGTTTTCACCTGAGAGTACACCTAAGGACGTGATATCTTTTGGTTCACTGGAACTTGCCAGTGTTGCCAATTATGATGTTAAAAAGTTTGTTTTACAAAGAGTTAGGCAAAACTGGCTTTACGCAAAATAGCCTTGAACTCCACCAGCCAAATATGCATACAGGATTTAGAGTTATTTCCATTGAGTGTCCACCATAGTGTCACTTGCCAGACTCCATTTTAATGGAATCTGACCCACTCTGTTGCAAATCATTATTTGTTGCAGAAATATCTGACGAACAGTAAGGAATACGTTTTGGGTTTCGAGTCTGCACCAACATGTTTTCGCCTGTGGCGTATCATGAAGATGGAGGCTCATCGAAGATTTATTTCCGCTGCTTTAGTGTTTTGAGCTAGCTTTGAGCTATGCAAAGATGTATCGAACTATTTATTTTACCAAGTCTGGATTATTCGTGTAATATTGATACAATGTTGTGATATTCATTGTAAACTGTGTGTGCAAATGAATCGATCCAGGGATTTGCACTATACACAGGTATCTGCCTTATTTAAAGTGCAGGTACGCTACAGATGGTATCAGAGCACTGTGTTGCCTGTAGGTTCGAAACCCTAGGTTTGGATAGAAATAGGTTTGACCATAGGATTGAAAATCTATTTTTATTCAGTTTGCTAAAACAAAACTTTACTAATTTTCCTTCTTGTAACTATCTTATCTATTTGCTTTCTAAAAATACTATATCTTCTTTTTAGATGACCAACCTCTTTGAATCACTCAAGAAGGGACCAGTGATGACCATGACCTTGGAATGTGAGACTGATTTTCCAAGAGCACTTAAGGATAGCATGAAGAGCCTGAGATTTGAAGGAGAAGCAATATACAAAGGTTTTCATTTCATGGGTGAAGGTCAAGAGTACTGGTGGGTGCAACTCCATCTATACAAGCGCAAACAAGATGACCACAAGACCAAGGGCTACTGCATGTTCACCAACCCAATACTCCACACATCATTCTTTGACTCGGCAAGAAGTGCAGCATGCGAAGCCATCGAGAACCTTGGAAGAAGACTTCAATTTAGAATTCAAAACACCCAAAAGTATCTCGACGAACTCAAGGAAATAGAAGAGGAACTTGATGCACTCAGGAAGGAGATAGACTAGACCACCCATCTATTAGAGTAATGAGATCCTAATGATGTATTGACCTATCAAATTGTGGTATGGCAGTATCATCGTATGTGTTCTCCATAATATCGGTGTACTACGTTCGAAAACGATTAGTTAGGCTTTTCAAAAACGAGTTTGGAAAATTAATGATTGTGGTTGATTGTGCAATTGCTTGTATGGGTAGGAATTTTTTTTTCTTCCTAGATCTGTCTATCTTTTACTCATCTATGCTAAAACCCACAGATGCCTCCCCGACGTGCTCCTGGGAACAACAACAACAACAACAACAACAACAACAATGATGCAATGCAGCAGTTAATGGCCGCCCAAGCCCAGTTGATGACTATGATGACTCAGTTTATTGCAGCAAGCCACAACAACAATAATAACAACAACAACAATCCTCCACTGCCACCACCTCCCCAAGTGGACATGCTTACCAGATTTCTGAGGCTTAGGCCAAACAAGTTCTCAAATGCAACAGAGCCAATGGTTGCTGATGACTGGCTACGCTCTGTACAAAAGGATCTGGTGACAACTGAATGTGATGATACTGAGAAAGTCAGGTTCACCGCACATCTGCTCGAAGGACCTGCTGCTCAATGGTGGGAAACTTATCAGATTACTCACCCATTGGACACCTTGACCTGGGAGGAATTCAAGGAAGGATTTCGTAATGCTCATGTCTCCACGGGAATTATGAATCTTAAACGGGAAGAGTTTCGCAATCTGCGTTAGGGAAACAGAAGTCTTAAGGAGGATGACTTCCATTCCTTGTCTCGATATGCGCCTGAGGACATTGACACAGATGCAAAGAGGAAGTCAAAATTTCTCAATGGACTTAGTGATGAGCTGAAGATACCTCTGACAGTTGCGTACGCACCAAACTATCAGATACTTCTGGATCAAGCAATCACCCTCGAAGATAGTATAAAGAAGGCTGAAAATAGGAAGAGAAAGATGGACAAGCACTCCTCTGAACCCTCATTCAAGAAGCACCTTGTCCATGATGTGAACAGTGGCCACAAACATGGGAATCACCATAATGGAGGAAGTCACCACAAGCATCACAATCACCATGGTGGATCCAAGGGAAGCAATGGAGATCATAAAGGAAATGGATTTGATGGCCACAACCATAACAATGAGCACCACCGTCCAAATCCTGAACACAAAGATATCAGTCAGGTGCTCTGTTACAAATGCAAGAACAAGAGTCATTACGCCAATGACTGCCCAGCAAAGAAGAAGACCGAAGAAGCTGCTAAGTCAAATCCTTTCGATAAAGGATATGTGAACCACATCACGGTGGAAGAAGTGAACGGTACATTCTGAATCAAGTATTCATATTGAAGTTTTCAATACCAACAAAGTTTTCTTTTAAGGGTGGTAGCCCAACCCGATACCCAGACAGAACCTTTTGCTAGACTTCTCGAATCTCGAGGACGAGATTCCTTTTAAGGGTGGTAGTCTGTAACATCCCAATATTTTGGAATGTTTAAAAATCACTAAAATTTAAAACTTTTGAAGGCATTTAAGTAATTTTGCTTTGGAAAAGAAATTTAAGCATTGCATGCATGCATACATGTATCCCATCATTCATCATCTTATTAAATCACAAAAGGTTTAAATTAAAAATCCATTATATTTCATATTACTCTAAAAACATTTATTCTATCATTCCACTATTATGCCAAAATAAAGGTGAATTATTTCAGCAAAATAAGTCTAAATAATTTGAAATTCAAACATATTGAATGTGGGTGATTTTATAAATTTTATTTAACTCCAAGTAAATTATAAAATCTCTATTTTCAAAGTTAACCTAAAATGGGAAAAATTGTATTTTATGAATATTTGAAAATAATTTTTTTTCAAAAAGTTCCAAAACATGCCACTAATGTTTTAAAACATAGATATGAATAATACAAATTTATAGAAATTTATTTGAGTTCATTTGGAGTCTTAAATCAAAAGATATGAATTAAAAGAAAAATCAGAAAAACAGAAAAAGAAAAATTGCTGACGTCATGCTGACGTCAGCCCGTCTTCAACCTCCGGCCGAGAAATCCGCCTCCGATCTCGTTCCCAAATCCGGCGAAATCTCTGCGATTTGTTTCCTTTGCTCTGGCCTATTTAAACCCCACGACCTCCTCTTCCATTTGCCCCAAACCCTAGCCCCAAGGACGCCGCCAGGCCGCCGTACGAGCTCGCCGGAGTTCGTCTCCTCCGCCGCCACGTTTATCACGATTCCGTCACGGTGAGACCTCCCCCGAGCCCCTGGTCCTCTCCTCTGTCCTCGTCATCTCCGTGCGCACCTCCTAAGCCCCACGTTCGGTTATTTCATGCAGTGAATCGAGCGCCCCGTGCTCGACCGGATCTCACCGGAGCGCCGCCGCACTCCTTCCGCCGCTGCCGGCCGCGCCAGGAAGAGCGACACGACGCCGTCGCCACCATCCACATCGCCGCGACGATCTGCACACCACCGTCGCCTCAGTTTATCCGGGGGAGCTCCGCATCGTCGCCTCCGTCCACGCCCGAGCGCAGCGCCGCCGTCCCCTCCATCGCCGGCCACCGGAGCGCCGCCACGGTATGGTCATTTCATCCTGGCCGTCCGATCCGATCTCAGCGGCCACGATTAGAAAATTTTAACGAACCGGTATGATTCACTGTCGTCCGTCAGATCTGGATCTAACGATCCAGATTCATCCACTTAACCACGTCAGCGCTGACGTGGCCTGCACAGTCAGCATCCCAGTCAGCTGCCACGTCAGAAAATAAATTCTTTTAATTTGATTATTTGGCAGTTTTGCAGAAAAGCCCCTACCACTTAGATCTGTCATAACTTTTTAACCACTCATCCAAATTTAACAAACTTTATATTTTTGGAAAGCCCTCAACATGTAGAGTATTGTAGATCTGACAAAATTCAAATTTGAATAAGTTTAAAATATTCAAATTTCAAATGGTAGATTTGAGTATTTTTGTAATAACTTTAAATATGTAAATTCAAAAATTGCAAATAAAATTGTTTTAGAGACTCTGGAATAATTGCAAATTGATGCCACTGTTATAAAATATTTTGAGTAATATTTGAATAAATTCATGGTTTTATATATTTAAATTGAATAGTTTGAATATCTTCAACATAACTTCTAAAATAAACGTTATTCTTGAATAAATACAATTGCTATAAATTTAATTAAATCCCCTCTGTTATTTAATACTAATTATAAAAATTTGTTATAAAAATTTAAATCACATAAAACTTTAATCTTATATTTATTTCTTTATTATATTTTGTGAAAATAGAAATTAATTAAATTGCAAGTATAACTTTATGCATACTTTATAAATATCACAAAAATTAGTACCATGTTCCTTGTGATTTATAATTGCATTTCATGCATAGCATATTTTATTTTGTAATTATATTTCCATAAGAAAACTCCTTCCCCATTTTCTCTAAGTTAGGATTATTTCCAACTTAGTATTTTGGTAAAAGTGCTATGCACTAGATACTTAGGATTTTCAACATGGAGCTAGAAGACCAATGAAGGACTTAGAAGAAAACAGACTCTGTAAGCATCACAAGATGTCAAGCACTTAGAAGAAAAGTGAGAAGAAGTTCAAGAAGGCCAACCTCCCTTCTATTCTCTAAGTCTTTCTCTCTGTCCTTTCTTCTTCTCTGAGACTTCATGAAGACTAAGTAAATCCAAGATCAGCCCAGGTGATACAAAAATCATCAAGTCTAAAGATTATTCAAGTCTACTAAGAATTCAATCAAGACATCACTAAGGAGAATACTACAAGTCTGGAGATGAAGCCTGGAAGATAATCTACATCATTTTCTTCTACCTTACCTAATCTTGACTTAAAACAATTTTTGATCATGTTATTACCATCTTGAAATTTGTTGGATCCTAGCGGCATAGTGAGATGAAGCGGCCTAGAAAATAACCTTACATGTCCACGTACATGAGACCTGTTCCACAACTTAAGTGGCTGGCCGGGTGTCTGTCTCTCTCACTATAGTGAATATAAAATTTACAAAGAGCTGTTGATAATTGTCGATCACCCTAAAGAATAGACTTAGTATTTTCTCTAAGTATTTTGCACATCATGCATAGCATATTTTTGTATTGTTATTTTGGTTTGTAAGTTTATGTGTGTTTTGTTTGATGTGTTAGAAATTTCGGAGGGAAACGACAACTGTTGCAGCTGCTGTTGCTATTCTTCTTGTTGCCAAGGCAAGTGGCACACCCCCCATAAAATTCCTAAGTATTTTCTATGCATAACTTAGTTATTTTCTATGCATGAGTAGAGCTTAGTAGATTTGCTATCCAAGACTTTAGAATTCCCTATTCCATTGTGTCTAGGTACCTATGAAATGACTTAGTAGATTTTGATGCTATGCAATTGATGAAAGGTTTTTATAAAATGTTAAGTGGCTACTCAGGACCATGTCTATGAGGGTTTTCACCTGAGATAGTTTTTACTATACTTAGGATCATAGTATGTGGGGGTTTTCACCTGGGAGTGCACATCACTAAATTAATGAATCATCTGGGTGGATTGGTTATTTTGGCTTATGTCGAGTGGCTACTCAGGACCATGTGCATGAGGGTTTTCACCTAAGATAGTTTCTACTATACTTAGGATCGTGAACGTGGGGGTTTTCACCTGAGAGCACACTTGTGGATGGCCACCTAGGAACAAAGGGATGTGATGAATGAAAGGAGAAGAATGTGAAGAACTCAAGGAGAAGTATTCCAAGTAAAGACTGCAGCTGATCAAGGACAATGGAGGAATCCCAACATTCTAATTTCTTAATAAAATTTTGATAAACAACAGTGGACTACTCAGGACCATGTTCATGGGGGTTTTCACCTAAGATAGTCTCTACTATACTTAGGACCATTGAATGTGGGGGTTTTCACCTGAGAGTACACCTAAGGACGTGATATCTTTTGGTTCACTGGAACTTGCCAGTGTTGCCAATTATGATGTTAAAAAGTTTGTTTTACAAAGAGTTAGGCAAAACTGGCTTTACGCAAAATAGCCTTGAACTCCACCAGCCAAATATGCATACAGGCTTTAGAGTTATTTCCATTGAGTGTCCACCATAGTGTCACTTGCCAGACTCCATTTTAATGGAATCTGACCCACTCTGTTGCAAATCATTATTTGTTGCAGAAATATCTGACGAACAGTAAGGAATACGTTTTGGGTTTCGAGTCTGCACCAACATGTTTTCGCCTGTGGCGTATCATGAAGATGGAGGCTCATCGAAGATTTATTTCCGCTGCTTTAGTGTTTTGAGCTAGCTTTGAGCTATGCAAAGATGTATCGAACTATTTATTTTACCAAGTCTGGATTATTCGTGTAATATTGATACAATGTTGTGATATTCATTGTAAACTGTGTGTGCAAATGAATCGATCCAGGGATTTGCACTATACACAGGTATCTGCCTTATTTAAAGTGCAGGTACGCTACAAATGGCGATGACGATGGAGCTCCTTGCTTGTCCCTCTTTCTCGACGGGCCACGGGAGACGGGCGGGCGACGACAATGGCGATGGAGCTCCTTTGCGCCTTCAATCACCCCGCTCTCCGCCCTCAATCCAACTCCTATTGCTCTGTTCTTGGGGGTTCCTCGGGGGTTCTCTCGGCGGCAGTAGTGAGCCAGGGAGAAAGACCACGTGGGCCCCATCGGCGGTATCCTTTGATTAAACAAGTGCCTCGGCCCCACGCCGACCGCACGCTCCGACCCCACGCCGACCCCAGGAAATCCCAACCGAGACGCACACAAGCCGACCCCAGGAAATCCCAACCGAGCCGCGCCAGGCCGACCGCACCAGTCAGGCCAAGTGACGGTTGACCAGAGGGCAACGGGGCGTTTGGCCGATTTCCAAGCCAAACGGGGCACAGACGAGAGAAACTACGCGGGTATGGCACAGACGGATAAACTAGAGAGAAGCGGGTCACAGAAGCAATTGTCCCTTAAATTTATTTTGGAATTCATTAGCATGCTTTCCTCTTTCAAAATAGTTACTAAGATCAATATCAAGTTTAAGATCATGGTTGCAACAAAGATTTGGAACTAGAGACAATTGCAAACCACATAAGTATCTCTCAACATAAGCAAATTTCTCCTCCATGGCGTAATTAGGAGAATTTAAGAACAAAGTAAGAGTACCATCACATGCAGCAATTATATCATTTTTATCCTCCCATAAATAAGTAATAACTTCTAAACATAGAGGATTATTGATAAGCATATGACCATCATCTAAAGCATTATCATATATAACATTAGGGAGCACATTTTTTACTTTCTGTTATTTCCCTTTTATTTGAGTCAAGGAACATGCTTTTTTCAAATTTATCAAAAGTAGATATTTCAATAGATTCATGACATTCAACAATATAGCACACTTCCTCCTTAGACACGCATGGAGGGCAATCAAATAATGTAAGAGTTAAAGAGTTACTATCTTTAGGAGGTAGATCCTCCTTTTGTTCTTCACTCTCCTCCTCTTTTTCATCTAATGAGGTTTCAAGTTCAGCAATTTCTTCTTCTACAGGTTCCTGCAAGACAACGGGTTCTTCTATTTGAGGATGTCTTTTCTCAAGAAATTCAGCAATATAAGGATTATCATTATAATACTCAAGACAGTAACCAAGTATAGTGTAATTCTCAGTTTTACAAGGAGCATCATCATTTTGAATATAACCAGTAATTTCATAGTCACCCTTAAAAACAACAAATTCTTCAATTTGTTCAAGATTACAAAAGTCATAGTTTCCTTTAGCATAAACAGACAAGGTTTCATTATCATTATAATCACATTGGAAAGGTATGTGTTTGTGCCTTCTACAACAAAGAGATTCATTAAAGCAGTAGGATTCATCATATGTAGAACACAAGTTCTTAGCAAAATTATTCAATCTACTTATTTGTTCCCATAAATATTTCCCTTTTTGTGACAAGCGGTGTTCCTTATAATAATTTTGTTGTTACTTCGTGAACCCACTTAGCCAATAATATTTTGCATCAAATAGAGAATCCATTGATAGCATGTAAAGAACTAGACATAATAACAAACCGAAATATACTAGATGCAAGAAACTAATTTTTTGTGTTGTTAATAGTAATAGGAAAACAAGACAGTAATAAAAATAAACTAAGCAAGACAATAACAAAATAAAAAGATTGAGAGTGAGAGACTCCCCTCGCATAAGAGTTTCAACTCCCCGGCAACGGCGCCAGAAAAGAGCTTGATGCACCCGGTGGTGTTGTTGGGAAACCACAAGAGGAAGGTATAAAGTAGTGCAGCAGCAAATTTCCCTCAGTTGTGAAACGAAGGTTATCAATCCAGTAGAAGTTGAATGCTCTTCTGAAGGTTGTTGGTGGTGCCGTTTACGATTACCAACGCGGAACCTGCACACACACAATCAAACTATTTTGCCCCAACTTAACAGTGAGGTTGTCAATCTCATCGGCTTGCTATAACAAAGGATTAAACGTATGGTGTGGAAAATGATATTTGTTTGCAAAGAATGAAAGAAACAAGATTGCAGTAGGTTGTTTTATCAGTTTAAAGAAAAAGGACCGGTGTCCACAGTTCACTAGTGGTGTCTCTCCATAAATAATAATAGCATACATGCGGGTAAACAAATTACAGCTGGGCAATTGACAGAATAAAGAACTGCATAACAATACATATACAAGTCATGATGTCTAGTGTGAGATTCATTTGGGCATTACAACATGATACATAGACCGTCATCCAACTGCGTCTATGACTAATAATCCACCTTCAGGATAGCATCCACAACACCATTCAGTATTAAGTTGCAAGCAACAGATTATTGCATTAAAAAGTGTGTAATGTAAGTAGCACAAATATCTTTAGATAAAGAACTACTGTTTTATCCCTAGTATCAACAATCTTAGAGGGTGTTGTCACTCCCCCTCTAGCTACTATCTTAGAGGTTTAAATAGAGACATGAACCCACTATCGAGCATAAATACCCCCTCTTGGAGTCACAAGCATCTACTTGGTCAGAGCATCTACTAGTAACGGAGAGCATGCAAGATCATAAATAACGCACTCACAAGGTATATTATGAAGCAAATGACATAGTACTCAATTATTCATCGGATCCCAGCAAACACAACATGTAGCATTACATAAAGATGATCTTGATCATGATATGCGGCTCACAAGATCTAAACATGATGGCACAATAGGAGAAGACAATCATCTAGCTACTGCTATGGACCCGTAGTCCAAGGATGAACTACTCACGCATCAGTCCGGAGGCGGGCATGGTGATGTAGAGCTCTGATACGTCCAAAACGTATCTATAATTTTTGATTATTTCATGCCATTTTTATGCTTTTAATACTTGTTTTTATATTAAGTTTATTATTTATTTGGACTAACCTACTAATGGTTGCAAAAGTGCACAATGTACTTGTTTTAATCTTTGATGTGTAGAAATTATCAAGAATACAAGAGGAAATCTTGTTGGAGTCGAATTGGGACTTTTCAGAAATATGTCTGAAAACTATTTTTTAAGATTGTCACCTTTGGGTCTGAAGACGACGTCAAATGAAGGTAACACAGAAGAGGAAATTGTAGGAAATTTTATTTTAATAAATCTGGACTAAAAATTCGGCCCAATCCGAGTCCGGATTCTCCAGATATGCCCGTTTTCGTGGAGCCCAATAGGGGTTGACGGAAATCCGAGAGTCTATATAAAGAAGGAAACCCTAGGTCGTGAGTGACTCCTCCACCCACGAATTTCCAGCCACCAAAGCCACGTATTTGCCTTCCCATGGATCCCATCTCCATGGGGGAGGGCTCCCAAGAAGCCATGAAGGAAGGGGGCTAAGGGGCGGCATCCCCCATGTTGCCGGTGGTGGGGGAGGAGCTCCCCGCGCCACCGCCGGTGCCGCCGCCGCCCTGCACCTCTCTCTGCCCTCTCCACAGTCTTCACCTCCATCTCCATCACCAACTCCTCCTTATATTCAGTGGTTCATTCTCCCACAAACCTATGTACCGTCCTATGTAAACATGATGTTTGATGCTATAATATTTATCCTATGATCTATGTCATGTTTCCGTAGTTTATTTGTCTTTTTATTGCTTTGTTGAATGCATGAGGTTCATTAGAGTTGTATGCCTATATGGTACTGTCCTTTGATGTCCACTATATTTGTGCGCGCATGGATCAACACCCTAGGGTTAGTAGTATGTATAAAAGAAGGGGGTAGTTCTGCCGGAGTGACATAAACCTGAGGACTCGAACCGGTTAGTTGCACGTTGTCCAGTAGCATGTGTGATGATTGTGTCCATGCAGAATATGAGAATTTTTTATTATGCACTAACCCTCTAATGAAGTTTACTTTGAGTTTGGTGTGGAGGAAGTTTTCAAGGATAAAGAGAGAGGATGATATGATGTGATCAAGAAGATGAAAAAGCCTAAGCTTGGGGAAGCCCACGTGGGTCACCCAAGCATATTTTAAGAGGACTCAAGCGTTGTCGGCCCAATGAGGACCGGGGTGTGCATAGCCCACTCCCTACAGGCCTCGCCCGCGACAGATTCGACAAAACGACTAAGGACCAAGCTACCGCTTGGAGAGACCCTCGAGAGGCATCTCCTCTTGAGGGCCTGAAGAGGAAGTCAGGGCCTGAAGAGGATCCCGCGCTTCAAGAGACTCCCCAAGGCTCAACACGCCTGGAGAGAGGTCAGCAGGAAACCTCTCCACAGGCCACCACGGCCCTGTGGAGACACTTCGCGGCTAAGCAAGCGCTGCAGGGCGCACATGGCCCCTGCAGCAGCTGCATGGTGACGCGAGCATCCCAGTTGCCATTCTGATGATAAAGGGGTCAACAAAGCCGCACCGCCTGCGCTAGGACATCCAGAACTTTCCTCTTTGGTGATAAAGCGGCTGGACGACGCAACGCTCCAAGAAGATCGTTATCGTCGGCTCCACCACGATCGCTGCCGCGCATGTGAGCCGCTCTGCACCGTCTGCAGCCCGTCGGCCACGGCTCGCAACTTTGGCACAGATGGATCGCGTCCATGGACGGATGAGCCACGGTGGACTCCCGCTCCTTCGCGCCACAGGCATGTGGGAACCCACCAGCACGAGGATGGAGCCCGGGGCGCCTATAAAAGGAGCAGGAGCTCCACCATAGAAGGGGACTGATCGATCGTGAAGGGAATATGCCCTAGAGGCACTTAATAAACATAGTTTATTGGCAATATCCCAATCGTTCATTATATGTTTTACACCATGCTATAACTGTATTAAGCGAAAACATTAATACAGGTGTGGTAGATAAAACAACCAGGTCCCTAGTAGCCTCTACTAAGACTAGTTTCGTTGCGCGACTGATGAACGAGGTTTTCCGATCATAGGGCATGGCGCCGGTCGGCAATGGAAGTCATATCGTTAGGAGTAACGATGTGATGGACATACCCAGTATTTATAGGACATAGTCGTTACGCCTTAAGACCGTGAGATCAACTCTTATTGTTATCCCTGGAAGATAGTTTGATCGCACCAAACGTCATATCTTATATAGTGTGACAATAACGGTGATACTTTTGGGTATCGGAAGAGGGTAGTTGAGACGAGGGGTCAACAGCGGGATTTGTCAGTCCGCATAGCCGGATAGATACTCTAGGGCCCACTCGGTGAGATTATGTCAAATGAGCTTGCAAACATGTGACTAGGTCACCAGCTGACATAATATCATAGACGAGTAGAAGATAGCGATGTCGGTAACGAGATCATACTAGGTATGGAGATATCTGAGAATGATGCTCGGACACGCTAAGTATCGCCATGACAAAGGGTTTAAGACTATACGTCCAGATTTGATAGATGAAAGTCATTCGTTATATCACAGGGATTAATTCATGGGGTCCAGGCCTACGAGTTAGTCGTTGATCATAGAGGAGTCTTGATCATACCTGTTATTATATCGAACCGCTAGGGTAACACACTTAAGGGGTTTCGACAAGACAACCGGAAAGGAAAGAGATCACCGGGAGCGTCCCGGGAGGGGTCCGATGGAGATTGGGCAGCGCCGAAAGAGTGTTCGGAGCTAGGATAAATTATATATATTATGTTTGATATTAATTAGTGTAATTAATATGCAAATATGATTTTATATATTTACTTTCGAATTTATTTAGGCTGATTTCCCTAACGCCCTGTTTTGTTGCACAGAATTGGCCACGGAATTGAATTATGAATGGAATACCAAATCAACAAATTCAATTGAATTCCAGTTTTGCTGTTTGGATGCGCATGGTATTCATCCGAAGAATCAAGGTTACAATGGAATTCCAAATCCTGTTTGGATGTACATCATGTGGAATTCGTAAGTCATACCTTTTCTAAGAATCAACAATTCCTATTCTTCTGAAATCTGCAATTTTTGAGCAAGAACAAACACAAAGTAAGTCACAATCTGCAATTAGTAAGAAACACAAAAAATGCAATCCTAGAGTAACGCAGTGAAGGCCACCATGCCCAGGCCGCCACGGCCACCATGCCCAGCTCTATGCTCGAGCGCCGCCATGCCCAGGCCGCCAAGGCCGTACCCCGCCGCCACGGCCAGCACCGGCGGCGGCTCGCCTGCTGCAGGGCTCGAGGAGGATGCAGAGGACGTTGTCCCGTCGCGGCTAGGAGAAGAATGGCAGGGGAGAGGGCACCTGCTCCGGCCGCCCACGCTGCCACGACCGGACCTCGCCGCCGCGGCCCTTCCCCGCCGCCACGGCCAGCACCGGCGGCGGCTCGAGGAGGATGCAGGGGACGCGTCCCGTCGCGGCTAGGAGAAGGAGGGCAGGGAGGGGCTAGGAGAAGGAGGGCAGGGAGGAGGAATCAGGGGAGAGGGTACCTGCTCCGGCCGCCGGCGACGAGGTCCGGTCGCCGTCCTTGGCCGCGACTCCGGTCGCCGTCCTTGGTCACCACTCGCTCGCGAGTGGATAGGGTGCTGCGCGACGAGGCCAATTCCGCGCGTTTCCGTGCTCTCGAGCTCGGAAAGGTGAGTCCAGTTTTTACACGCGCAGATACCTCCCCGTGGAATTAAGTATCGATTCCAGAGACAAATTCCAAACACATCCAAACAGAGGAATTGCCCACTCAATTCTAGATTCCCCAATTCTGTGGCGAATTCTGTGCAACCAAACATGGCATAAATGGGCCTTCTGGGCGAAAGAAGGCCCAAGAGGGGAAAAACCTCAAGGGGATTCGGTGGGGGCATGGAGGCCGGCCTAGGTGGGCCAAATGGGGCCCACCAGGGGGCCGGCGCACCCTCCTTGGCCGAACCAGGCTGTGGGATAGTCCCACATTGCCTGGCTGGCAAGGTTGGCTCCCCCTGGGAGCCTATATAAGAAGGGGCACCCCTGGCCTTTTAATTCACCAATTAATTCTCTTATTTCTCCTCGATCTCGTGATTCCCTTGTCGGAGTTGCGCCGAGGAGGATGAGGGGATCTCTTCCACCATAGCCCGCAGCCACGCTGCTGGTGTTCCGGTCCAAGTCTTCCGCTGCTTGTCCTGGACTGGAGCTTCGGAGGCCGTCGTCTCCACCGTATGTGTGTGACGCCCTGCGAGGTGCTGCGCTAGCGGTGCTCGGAGGCCTACTTCCTCCACCCAACCTCGGGGTCATCTTTGTCGTCTTCGTCGCGCCGAGTTCTCCGCGACCTAGAGGTCGGCTACGTCGTCTTTGTCGTCAACGCTTGTGCGGGAGCATAATCCCCGCTATTCGGTCTACGAGGGTATGTATTCCGATCTCCGCCGTACTACTATATATGCATAGTGTAGATCTTGGCTAGTTTAAGGATATCGTTGCTAGGAATTTTTTTGTTTTCTGCACCCGATCCCCTTCAGTGGTATCAGAGCCGATCTATCGTAGATATAGTTGTACGCTGTTAGAACCCGTGTTCTGCACGGGGGCACCGTTCCTGTTATTTGCTACCCTCTAGCGTGCACTTGTGATTCCAGCGGCATCGAGTTGATGAAGCGGCCCAGACCGACTTTACGCGTACGCTTACGCGAGACTGGTTCCACTACTGACATACGGCTTGTACCGTATCTGTGGCTGGCGGGTGCCTGTTTCTCTAGCGATGTCGGTAACGAGATCATGCAAGGTATGGAGATATCTGAGAATGATGCTCGGACGCGCTAAGTATCGACATGACAAAGGGTTTAAGACTAGACGTCCAGGTTTGATAGATGAAAGTCATTCGTTATATCACAGGGATTAATTCATGGGGTCCAGGCCTACGAGTCAGTCGTCGATCATAGAGGAGTCTTGATCCTACCTGTTATTATATCGAATCGCTAGGGTAACACACTTAAGGGGGTTCGACAAGACAACCGGAAAGGAAAGAGATCACCGGGAACGTCCCGGGAATGGTCCGATGGAGATCGGGCAGCGACGAAAGAGTTTTCGGAGCTATAAATTATATATAATATGTTTAATATTAATTAGTGTAATTAATGATTAAATATGATTTTATATATTTATTTTCGAATTTTTAAAGGCTGGTTTCCCTAAATGGGCCTTCTGGTGGAAAGAAGGCGCATGAGGGGGGGGGGGGGGGGGGGGAAGTCCCTCAGGGCTTCGGATTGAGGGAGGGCCGGCCTAGGTGGGCCAAATGGGGCCCACCTAGGGCCGGCGCACCATGCCTTGGCCGAACCAGGCTGTGGGATAGTCCCACATTGCCTGGTTGGCTCCCACCGGGAGCCTATATAAGAAGGGGCACCCCTGACCTTTTAATTCACCAATTAATTCCCTAATTCTCTCTCGATCTTGTGATTCCCTTTGTCGGATTCGCGCCGAGTAGAGGAGGGGGATCTCTTCCACCCTAGCCCGCTGCCGCGCTGCTGGTGTTCCGGTCCAAGTCTTCCGCTGCTCGTCCTGGACTGGAGCTTTGGAGGCCGTCGTCTCCACCGTATGTGTGTGACGCCTTGCGAGGTGCTGCGCTAGCGGTGCTCGGAGGCCTACTTCCTCCACCCGACCTCGGGGTCATCTTTGTCGTCTTCGTCGCACCGAGTTCTCCGCGACCTAGAGGTCGGCTACGTCGTCTTCATCGTCAACGCTTGTGCGGGAGCGTAATCCCCGCTATTCGGTCTACGAGGGTATGTATTCCGATCTCCGCCGTACTACTATATCTGCATAGTGTAGATCTTGGCTAGTTTAAGGATATCGTTGCTAGGAATTTTTTTGTTTTCTGCACACAATCCCCTTCAGATCGATTGGCTGATTGCTTCCTAGTCCCGGGGAACCTTAGCCGAGCGCGTAGGATAGCCTGCTGTTGGAGGAGGAAGACGACCATTGTGTCCCTCTCCAAGCACCCAACTGCCTCAAGGGAGCCCTCGACAAGCTCATTGTCCTGTAACATCCACAGTGCAATACAGACAAGCAGGAGTAGCGGTGTTACCTCCTCCTGAGGGCCGCGAACCTGGGTACGGGCCGGCATCCTTCTCTGTCGTGGTTGTCCCTCTCCAGGCCCAGCGAGCACCGTCGTCGTGCCTCTCGAGGGTCGTTCGACCTCCGCGCTCAGTCCCCCCTTCGAACCTCTCTTCAGGGTGTGACTACCCCTGTTCCATGGGAGTCACTCTCCGACAAGCGTCTAAGCTTGGGGATGCCCAAGGCATCCCCTTCTTCATCAACAAACTATCAGGTCATCTCTAGTGAAATTATATTTTAATTCCGTCACATCTTATGTGTTTTACTTGAAGCGTCTGTTTGCTTTTATTTTTGTTTTGTTATATTCATTCTCTGAATAAAATGGATCCTAGCATTCTTTTCTGGAGGAGAGACACGCTCCGCTTTTTCTTATGAATACTCGTATTCTTCACTTATATTCGTTGAGTATTCTTTTTGCTTTTAGCTCCTGTTTTTCATACATCTCTTGTTTAGAGCTGTTAATTCTTATATGATATACTCTCTTGTTTCATTGTTGTCGGGGTGGTAATCCCCGGGATCCCTAAAAACATGGTATTTGGTATGGAGATTTCCTAATGACTATTTGTTTTTAAGTCTATGCGCGATTCTAACGAATCCCCCATAGACTCGGGGACTAGTGTCGGGGATATAATTCCCCGGTACCCTGAAAATATGGGTTTGTTTCTTAGTGTTGCAGGTATAAAAACATTTAAATAGGAGAAGAATAAAGAAAAAGGAGAAGAATTGCATCTCGGGCCGAAAGGAGAAGAGGTGGCCCATTTTTCCTGCGGGCCGGGATCCACATCTCGGTACAACCAAGTCGACCGCGTCATCACCACAGCGCCCACGATCCCCAACTCGGTCAACCCACGATCCCCCCGCACGCATCGACCCCGGCCACCCGAGCCGCGCCCCTGGCATCCCACGCCCGGTATCGCCGGCCTCCAGCGCCTCCACGGCCACTGCCCCCGAGTACCGCTCCACCCAACACAACCACCATCCCGGCGTCCATCCTCGACCTCGGCGAACTTGCAGTTGCCGAGCCCGCGCTCCCTCTGGCTACCTCGACCCCGCACCGCCTTGACATCCTCGGCCACGGAGGAGTCCGCGGCGGCCAGGCCCGCACCGCTCCCGACCTCGGCGGCCCCGCGCTCGACTCCCTCGGCCGACCGCCCGCGCCTCCACCTCCGACATCCTCGCCTCCCCGGGTTCACCCCCGACCTTGTCCACGCCCGGATGCGCCACCCGACCTCCCCTGCATTGACCCCGGCGTCTCCTGCGCCCCGGCAACCATCCCGGCGCCGCCCGGCCTCCCCTGTCCCACCTCGACAGCCGCGTCAGTGCCGCCACCCGGGTGCGCCCCCGTCTTCCCCACCCCAAGATCGCCTCCGGCCTGGTTCATGTCTCCGAGGAGCCGCCCGGCATCCGCGCTCTCCCGCCTCCAACCTCGACGCCCGAGACCGTCTCGGCCACACCTCCCAGCGCTGCCTACGGCATCCTATCCTCCGACATGGACGCGCCCCGAGTTGGGTATCTCGGATTGAACTCCATGACTCCCCCAGGGTGGTATCCGGTGGCTTCGGTGACTATGTGATTGTGTATACGATAAAGGGCTCAGCCATGCAGAAGGACAGGAGAAAATAAGAAGGACGAGGGGGTATCGGAGACAAGTGCTAGAAGACAAGACGGGGACACCCGCGCCGCACGGATCCAGTACGGCTACATGACATGGGCAGCCGCTGCTACAGTGCAGCAGATGGGACAAGAGTACAACCATGTGACATGGTGAACAGTGCCGACAAGACCCCATCCATCAAATCGTGAACAGTGTACCGTGAACAGTGATTCTTGTCTCCTTGTCCCCTGCTTGTCCCCTGGACTCTCCTATATAAAGGGCACCAGGGGGAGGGAGAAAGAGAGGCCAAGCCCCCCACCACTTCATTTCCCCCCTTCCCATTTGCTCCCAAAACTTCATGGAGGCATACCTAGCAGCTCGCATGGCATATTGTAGCCCGGATATAAAGAGGAGAAATATACCGAATAGGCTAGATGCTGCAGTAGGGGTTTTATCTCCTCACGAGAGCCCCGAAGCAGGGTAAATATTTGTGTCACCGTGTCGGTTGAGTTTACTTGTGCGCGTGTTCATCGCGCAATCCCTCCCCGAGATCCCCTAGCGTCCATCGGCCCCACAAATTAGCCATCCTATGGCATCTGTCTGTTCACCACGACGACAGTTGGCGCCCACCGTGGGGCAGAGTGGCTTTTGCGGGAACAATTTCGGACGGGACCCGACATCCCAAATCCGGGATCCTAAATCCGGGATCCCTACGCTGCGGGCAGTGGTCACTGACATCCTACGCCGCGGGTAGCGGTCGCCGGCATCCCAAATCCGGGATCCCTACGCTGCGGGTTGTGGTCACTGACATCCTGCGCCGCGGGTAGCGGTCGCCGGCATCCCAAATCCGGGATCCTAAATCCGGGATCCCTACGCTGCGGGCAGTGGTCACTGACATCCTGCGCCGCGGGTAGCGGTCGCCGGCATCCCAAATCCGGGATCCTAAATCCGGGATCCCTACGCTGCGGGCAGTGGTCACTGACATCCTGCGCCGCGGGTAGCGGTCGCCGGCATCCCAAATCCGGGATCCTAAATCCGGGATCCCTACGCTGCGGGCAGTGGTCACTGACATCCTGCGCCGCGGGTAGCGGTCGCCGGCATCCCAAATCCGGGATCCTAAATCCGGGATCCCTACGCTGCGGGCAGTGGTCACTGACATCCTGCGCCGCGGGTAGCGGTCGTCGGCATCCCAAATCCGGGATCCCTACGCTGCGGGCAGTGGTCACTGACATCCTGCGCCGCGGGTAGCGGTCGCCGGCATCCCAAATCCGGGATCCTACATCCGGGATCCCTACGCTGCGGGCAGTGGTCACTGACATCCTGCGCCGCGGGTAGCGGTCGCCGGCATCCAAAATCCGGGATCCTAAATCCGGGATCCCTGGGCTGCGGGCAGTGGCCATTGACGTCCCTGCGCTGCGGGTTGAGATCGCTGACATCCCTGCGCGGCGGGTTGAGTTCGCCGACATCCCTGCGCCGCGGGTTGAGGTCGCCGACGTCCCTGCGCTGCGGGTAGAGGTCGCCGACATCCCTGCGATGCGGGTAGAGGTCGCCGACATCCCTGCGCTGCGGGTAGAGGTCTCCGACATCCCTGCACCGCGGGTGGAGATCATCGACGTCCCCGCATCGCGGAAACCGGTCATCGACATCCCAAACCAGCATCCCTGCGTCACGGCCACCAGCCGCCGGAGTCTACCCCGACACTCATCATCAATGGACCCCTGGCAGTTGCACACCAGTTGCCCGGGTTATGTCGCCTCCGACATCCCCAACCGCTCCTGTGCTCCGTGAGTATCGTCGTATGTACCTTGCAATTATGTTATCTTAGATTTATTCAGGAGTTGCCCATGCATGCTTAGTTTAATTGTTTACCCGGGAACGAGATGTCGTAACCCGGGGACTACCCTGTTGTGCCTATTTTTTCATATGTTAGTTTTTTCCCCGGGAGCAAGATGTCTTGACCCGGGGACTGGCTTACCGTTTAGTTCTACCTTGCATGCTAAGTCGGTAGAGTTGCTCAGTTTGTATTTATTTATATGCTTGGCGCACCTTGATTCCTGTTGTGTAGTTTGTGAGCCGGCATCCCGAAACTGGACTCGGGGACTGCCGGGCTCCTTTGTCTTCCTGCTATATCTGAAAATTTACCCGGGGACTAGGTGGAAACCGAGTCTCTGTCCTATTGTGTGGTTTGCTGCTAGAGTTATTTTATGTCTTTATTAAAATATATGTGTCCTAACTAACGTTGAAAGGTGATATCGGTTTTACCGCAAGGATACTCATGTCGAAAGTCTTGATTATATCGGTTATCTCGGATCCATCTTATATTTATTGTTACCTCAAGGTACATTGCATATGATCTGTGGTATCATTTGGCCCACGAATCGCGGTATCATGCACAATTTCCAGATCGCCGTTTATTTCGGTTCGTCAGTATGTCATGGCATCCTACAATATCTCCAGAACACTATTAATGTCGGCTCGCCATTATATCGCGGCATCATGCCATATCCCCCGATTCCCGTTTATTTCGGTTCGCCAATGTATCATGGCATCGGGCAATATTTCCAAATCATCATTTGTTTCGGTTTGTCAAAATTCGTCAAAGGCAACACCCGAGATACCGAGACACTTGTGATACGCCCATAGTGGCCGAGATACCGAAATATCTGTGATATGCCCAGAGGGGCCGACATACCGGCATACCGACATACCGACATACCGAGATACCTGTGTGACATTGTGTGTGTAGGCGTCTGTGTCGGTATACGCCCAGAGTGGCTAAACGCCGGCACATGAGACTCTGTGTCGGTATACGCCCAGAGTGGCTAAACGCCGGCACATGAGTCGTCCGTGTCGGTATACGCCCAGAGTGGCTAAACGCCGGCATGTGTTGTGTGTTTGTGTCAGACCGGCGGTGGCCGAAGACATCTATGTCAGCAAAACACCCAGAGTGGCTACGGAACCGGCATATGATTGTATTTTTGCAGGTACCCGGTGGAGTAGGTGAAAACAATGAGGTTGAGATTTCTTCTAAGTCTGCGCGCGACTCTACGA
The DNA here is from genome assembly GCA_026929855.1 of Poa annua. Lineage (NCBI taxonomy): Eukaryota > Viridiplantae > Streptophyta > Magnoliopsida > Poales > Poaceae > Poa > Poa annua. Next base: position 51,072,603 of record CM049428.1, read on the forward strand.
GTCCCCCGCAGCCTCGGGGACTAGTGTCGGGGTGGTAATCCCCGGGATCCCTAAAAACATGGTATTTGGTATGGAGATTTCCTAATGACTATTTGTTTTTAAGTCTATGCGCGATTCTAACGAATCCCCCATAGACTCGGGGACTAGTGTCGGGGATATAATTCCCCGGTACCCTGAAAATATGGGTTTGTTTCTTAGTGTTGCAGGTATAAAACCATTTAAATAGGAGAAGAATAAAGAAAAAGGAGAAGAATTGCATCTCGGGCCGAAAGGAGAAGAGGTGGCCCATTTTTCCTGCGGGCCGGGATCCACATCTCGGTACAACCAAGTCGACCGCGTCATCACCACAGCGCCCATGATCCCCAACTCGGTCAACCCACGATCCCCCCGCACGCATCGACCCCGGCCACCCGAGCCGCGCCCCTGGCATCCCACGCCCGGTATCGCCGGCCTCCAGCGCCTCCACGGCCACTGCCCCCGAGTACCGCTCCACCCAACACAACCACCATCCCGGCGTCCATCCTCGACCTCGGCGAACTTGCAGTTGCCGAGCCCGCGCTCCCTCTGGCTACCTCGACCCCGCACCGCCTTGACATCCTCGGCCACGGAGGAGTCCGCGGCGGCCAGGCCCGCACCGCTCCCGACCTCGGCGGCCCCGCGCTCGACTCCCTCGGCCGACCGCCCGCGCCTCCGCCTCCGACATCCTCGCCTCCCCGGGTTCACCCCCGACCTTGTCCACGCCCGGATGCGCCACCCGACCTCCCCTGCATCGACCCCGGCGTCTCCTGCGCCCCGGCAACCATCCCGGCGCCGCCCGGCCTCCCCTGTCCCACCTCGACAGCCGCGTCAGTGCCGCCACCCGGGTGCGCCCCCGACTTACCCACCCCAAGATCGCCTCCGGCCTGGTTCATGTCTCCGAGGAGACGCCCGGCATCCGCGCGCTCCCACCTCCAACCTCGACGCCCGAGACCGTCTCGGCCACACCTCCCAGCGCTGCCTACGGCATCCTATCCTCCGACATGGACGCGCCCCGAGTTGGGTATCTCAGATTGAACTCCATGACTCCCCCAGGGTGGTATCCGGTGGCTTCGGTGACTATGTGATTGTGTATACGATAAAGGGCTCAGACATGCAGAAGGACAGGAGAAAATAAGAAGGACGAGGGGGTATCGGAGACAAGTGCTAGAAGACAAGACGGGGACACCCGCGCCGCACGGATCCAGTACGGCTACATGACATGGGCAGCCGCTGCTACAGTGCCACAGATGGGACAAGAGTACAACCATGTGACATGGTGAACAGTGCCGACAAGACCCCATCCATCAAATCGTGAACAGTGTACCGTGAACAGTGATTCTTGTCTCCTTGTCCCCTGCTTGTCCCCTGGACTCTCCTATATAAAGGGCACCAGGGGGAGGGAGAAAGAGAGGCCAAGCCCCCCACCACTTCATTTCCCCCCTTTCCATTTGCTCCCAAAACTTCATGGAGGCATACCTAGCAGCTCGCAGAGCATATTGTAGCCCGGATATAAAGAGGAGAAATATACCGAATAGGCTAGATGCTGCAGTAGGGGTTTTATCTCCTCACGAGAGCCCCGAAGCAGGGTAAATATTTGTGTCACCGTGTCGGTTGAGTTTACTTGTGCGCGTGTTCATCGCGCAATCCCTCCCCGAGATCCCCTAGCGTCCATCGGCCCCACAAATTAACCATCCTATGGCATCTGTCTGTTCACCACGACGATAATTATTAAGTATTTGGAGGGTTTATATTAAAATAAGCTGATCGTCACATCTTTTATTTATCTCCTGCTGTTTGAAGAGGTGGTTCAAAGTTTGGTAAACTAAAAAATGACTAGTGGAATTTGGTGCGGCGCGTCGCACCCGCTGTATTTAAAAATGTTGATATTTGAAAATCCAGTTAGTTCGAACGGTTGCTATTTTATGAAAATTGTTGGAGTAATATGGTGCCACCTGTCAGAAAGGAACTTTTCAAAAAAATGTTTTAGAAACAGATGAAATTTACGTTAATTTATTTGTGGGCTGGAAACTATCACGCTAGTTTTTCTCTTTTGAATCGACAGTGGGTAATATTGTTTGAAAATACAATATGGGCATTTATTAGGTCGTGTGGAAGGTTTGTTTTTCTGTTTTAAATTTGGAAGTACATCTATTTTTTAGTTGTGCACAATGGTTCGTATTTCAAAATGGCGTCATCCTGAAATTGTTTAAGTCTGGAAATCACTGGAATTAAAAAAAAACCGTTTTAAAAATGGTCGGATTCTGAATGTTGCTTAAATTTGGAAATTATTGTAATTGGGAAAATTTACGTTTTAAAAACGTTTAGACTTTAAAAATTGTTTAACACGGAAACGTATTAAGGTGTGAAATTATGTCACGTTCATAAAATAATCGGATTTGAAACAGTATTTTTTCAGGACTTTAATTGAAAATTTGGATTGAAATGCTCTAAATTGGTTATTTTTTCCGTAAAATGTTGCCAAGTGCTGAGAAATTTGAATTTTGCAAACATGTTTTTTTTGTCGGAAATAGTTGGTTTTATGTTGTAGAAATGTTTAGGTTTGAAAAATTGTTCAAATCGGAAAGTTAGTAAGATTTGGGTTATTGTAACGTTTGTAAGATGATTAGGTGCGGAAGACTTCTAAAAGTCTAAAGTACTGAATTCTGGAATTTGAATTAGAATGTTTCAATACGGTTGTAATTTGTTTTTCAGAACGTCCAATTGGGACAATGTTCAAATTTGTAAATTGTTGGAATTTGTAGAAAGCTTTTGATTTTTTTATAAATGTGCAGATTTCAAAATTGCTGAAGTTAGAAAATTAGTACAAATTGAATTGTTTTCACGTTTGTAAAATGGTCAGGTCTGAAAGAATGCTATAATTTTGGAAGACTCAAATTTGAAATTTGGGTTCAAAATGCTCTATCATGTTTGCGTGTAACCTACAAATTTGTCCAAATATTTTAACAATACAAAAAATTCAAATGTTTTCTTTTGTTGGCGTATTTTTTTTGTTCTATTTTAGTCATTTTGATATGTGCTAATATTTTTTGGATGATCATTTATGGAATGTTTCTATTTTCTGCTTTTGCTTTATAATGATTATTGCAAATGATTTTGTTTTTGTTGTAATTTTTGTGAAGTTGGATGGAATTTAGTATTATTCATATTTGCAAGACGTGTAATAATTTAGAAAAGGTCCCTAAAAATGTAAAATGGTAATTTTGTTTTTTACAAGGTGGTACAAATTGGTCTGAATTTTTTTGTAGTTGTATTTTAGAAGTTTTGGAAAATAGAAAAACATAACAGAAAGAAAAAATAGAAAGGGCCGACCGAGCTGCACAGCGGCCCAGCCCAGCCCAGCTAGCTGGCCCGCTAATCAGCCCAGGGGCACTGTGACGTCATGGTGACATCAACATTGGCCGGAGCTGCCGCGACGGCAGCCAGCTCGTCGGAGCCGCCGCATAGCATCTCGGGCCACGCGAGTGAACCCATCGGATGCGCCGCCGCTTTTGGGTCGTCGTAGCGTCGCCGGCGGTGGGCGGACGTGGCGGCGACCTACGGGCTCGGCGGCGCCGATTCCGGTGCGAGCGCGGCACTTCAGGACGCGATCTTCCGCGATGAAGGAGTGGATGCGACGGAGGAAGTCTCCGTGTGAGTGGATCTGTGCGGGGAGGGGCAGAACGACGGCAAGGCGCGTCGGCGGCGCCGCCGTTCTCCGGCCGCGCGCGAGAGAGTAGAGAGGGAGGGGGTTCTGCGCGGTTGTTTTGCAGCAATGTGCCTAAGTTTTAGACAATGTGCAAACAGGTCCTTCTCCTCGTAAAGGCGTGGACAGCGGAGCAGACGCTGGATTAGTGAGTTTTTTTTTTCCAAAGTTGGCTCGGAGATGTTCTTAGGGCCGTCGGATCACCAAGCCACGGCGGGGTGCGCACTGTTCAACAATGTAGCTGTAGAGTACTGTTCATAACTGTTCATATGAACAGTACCCCGATCGCTGATTGAGCCTGAAAATCTCCGTCCAGAGTAATGTGTAATGTGTAAATGTCATGCATTGTCTGTTCATAAGATGGTATGGTATTGTGGTCTCCTCCTCTGAATGATTTACTTGAATCAACTTGACATATGCTCACACATGTTTATGACTCAAACAAAAGTCAATCAAAGCCTCGATGATTTATTTTGTCTTAGAGTTTTAGTATCACTTTTATGCCACTGTTAATTTTATTTTGTCGCAAGTATGATTATGATGGTTATTTCTCTCTTGATTGTCGCTCCCCAGTCTATTGCTAGCCTCCACTTATTCTAAGCGGTATTACTACTTGGGCTTCCAAATCCCTAAAAACGAAGTTATCCCAAAGAGTCCACTATAAATTCCTATGCATGCGATTTCAAACCATTCAAGTAAAATTACATGTGTTACCTTTAAAACATTCAAAATACTTCTCATTTTGTGACACTGTTTTAGCTCATGAGTAAGTAGTGGTTGGGCTTGTTATCTTCCATACTAATTAAGTAAACCTCGACTTGCATGCTTCATCTGCTTGTTATTAATTTTGCAAAAAGCTGGTTAGACCACTATAATATCCAAAAGATTTGAGAAAGTAAAAATAGACACTCCTCCATGGTATGTGATTGTTGGTGGGCACCCGAGGATTCGGTTAACCATGGTTTGTGAAAAGCAAAGGTTGGGAGGAGTGTCAAATTATATAAATAAGGTGCATATTATAAATGCTTGTTTCTAATAAATCGGAACCGCTCTCAACTTGTTTAGTATGGAAGATAACAAGAACCCTATTGCCATTCATTGACAGAACAACCACCACTCAAAAATAAATTTACTCCTATTTTATAAATGAAAAGCTCTATTACATGATAAATCCATGCTTCCCTCTACGAAGGGTCTATCTTTTATTTTAATGTTGAGTCACCATTCTTTCTTTGATCACTTTTACGAGAGCATAACTGTCATTCTTAGTGAAATGTACTTGTCCCAGAATACGGTTAACCGTCACATAGCTTGATGCTTTTATCTTTGATATCTTTATATCTAGTCTTCATTTAAAACATCAGAGTGAAGGAGATATGCCCTAGAGGCAAATAAATAAGTAGTATTTATTGCATTATCTCATAAGTTTATAATAGGTTTGTGTATTATGCTATAACTGTATTAATCGGAATTATTAATACACGTGTGATACATAGACAACCAGGTCCCTAGCAAGCCTCTATATGAGCTAGTCCATTGGGCAACAGTTGATCGAGATTCCCGATCAAGGACAATGACGTCGGTTGACAATGGGGTCATCTTGTTAGTTGAATAAGGTGATGGACATACGCAAAGTATTGTAATAAGATCGTATTACGATGTTTGTCATTTGCAATAGATAAGAATATGATAGCTTATTCCTTAGACCGTGAGACCGTACTTATTAATGCTTTGTAGGGGTACTTTGAGAGCATCAAACGTTGTGTCTTATATAGCATGACAATAACGGTGTCCATCTTGGGTATTCCGAAAGAGCATCAAGACGTAAGGATCAAGAGCGGGATTTGTTCATTCTTGTAATGGAAAGATACTCTGGGCTCACTCGGTGATATTGCATCTATATAGCTGCGCAGCTTATGACTAGGTCATGGAGATGTAATATCGCAGACGAGTTAATAACCTTCGTCGGTAACGAGATACAACAAAGATATCGGTGTGTCTACGATCATATCTCGGACAAGGTAGTATCGCAGAGACAAAGGGAATGAATGTCATATTTATGGTTCAACGACGATATTCGTGGAATGCACAGGGGTCGTCATATACTTCCAGGTATCCCTGACGGTCATTGGTGAGCGGAGTGTCTCGACCATGTCTGGAGTGTTCTCGAACCGTAGCGTAACAAACTTAAGGTCTTAGCGACACCAGGAGATAGGTTCTGGAATATTATAGGAATTTGTTGGAGAGAGAGAAATGATCCGGAAAGAGTTCCGGTGGTCCGGAAGGAGTTCCGGGGAGGTATGGAATGGTTCCAGGAATGTCCGAAAGTTGTTCGGGTGGTTCCGAAATAGTTTCGGAGTCATGGGATATTGAATTATATATAAATATATTAATTATGAATTAATGAGATTTTATATTAATTTAATATTAATTAAATAAAGGAAAAAGGGGGCTCCCACCTACATGGGCCCTAAGAGGGCCCAAGAGGGGGGAGCCGCACCCCACAAGGAAAGGGAGGCTTGGGCCTCCTAGTCCGAGTTGGACTAGGAGTGGGAGAAGCCCAAGGGGGGTTCGGCCGAACCCCCCCTCCCCTCTCCTCCTTTAGTCCCACATGGGAGAGCCAAGGGGTTTGCACACCCCCTTCCCCCTTTATATACCAAGGTATATTAATTGGATTAATTCATTGGAAAATACAATTAATTGTATTGCAGGCCGGCCGAGCTGTTTCTCCGCCCGTTTTGCCCCCTCTCTCCACCTAAGCTATACCGCTGAGCACCGTTGCTCCGCGGAATTCCAGATAAGATCTACCCCTGCGATTTCAGCTGGATCTGAATGATCGGGGGTTGTCGCTAAGCTCCGTATGTTTGTGAGTGCTCGGAGGTAACTCTTTTTGAGTAGCCTGGGCGACGTCGTCTCGCCCCTGCAGCCGCTGCGCCCCCCTCCCCTCTGCCGCCGGCGCACCACCCCTGGTGCTGGCGCTCTGCCTTCTTCCGCCCGACGCCCGTCGACGCAGATCATCGTCGACACCCCGGCGTCATCGTCTCCGTCATTGCGGCAAGTTCTCCGCGACCTCGAGGTCGGCTACGTACGACTTCATCGTCAACGCTTGTGCGGGAGCGTAATCCCCGCTATCGGTCTACATGGAGGTAATGTAACCCGTTCCGCCACCGTTATCACATGTACTAGATAGATAGATCCTGGCTAGTTAGGGTTTCGCTCGCTAGAAAAATTATTGTTTTCTGCACCGTAACCCCTTCAGTGGTATCAGAGCCGATCTATGCGTAATACTGCTGGTACGGTTAGAACTCATGTTGAATGAGGGCGTCTTTCTTATATTTGCTACCCTCTAGCGTGCACTTGCGATGCCTTCGGTATTGAGTTGATGAAGCGGCCCGGACCGACTTTACGCGTACGCTTACGCGAGACTGGTTCCACTACTGACATACGGCTTGCACCGTATCTGTGGCTGGCGGGTGTCTGTTTCTCTCTCTCTAGTCGGCAAAGCATTTTCAATGGAGGGCCCGAAAGGGATGCTTAAACATGCAATTATACGATCGACGTTGTGGTACAAAGTTCGTAGGTAGGGAAGCGATTCTCTTACGAATAAGCCTATATGCCACGTAAAACTTGCAAAACTAAATAAAGCTAGAGGCGTCTAACTTTGTTTTGCAGAGGCGTTATTTTATGTGACATGGTTACGGTAAGTTTTGATATTACTCGTACTATCGGAGGCAATGGAGGGCTCCGTAGACTCGGAGCCATGCCGGGGCGCCAGGGGCCAGGCACATGGCGCCATGAAGGTCCAGGCGCATCACCATGTCACATCGCACTTCATTGCATAATTATTGTGTGCTGTTGTGTGTGCATCCTATTGATTGCTTATATGCTAGATATACAACGGTAGCATCATAAATAGGATGATCCCTAACAAATACCAAAATTGCGTTCTCCCTGCGCACCACCAAGAAAGTTCTACGTTATGAGGCAGGCCGTGATGATCGGGTGTCACACATCTCGTCGTTCGCATACAGTGGGTGTAAGCCATGTTGCACGCGCAGGGTCTTCGAGCTTTGATTGGCGAGCCTAGCATATCCGGAAATATGGCCTCGGAACACGGTAAGATCGAAAGATCGAGCACGAGTCACAGAGTTGTTGTGATCGACATTTTATGTCCATCTTTGAAGTTGTGCTGTCGGCCGTGATGATCGGGGGTGGTGTGGTGGATGAGAGTCGTGTTATCGCCATTATTATTTTTAGGGATAATAATCTTGGTGTGGTGTGTTTTAGATAATGAGATTATAAAACTAAAACTCACCTACATATTGTAAACTTTACCTTACCTCTTTTGCGATCACATATGTAGACTACGCAACTATACTTCGGTTACTTCCTCAAGAGCCTGGATGCTACATTAGAAGCCGACGGGTCCAACTTCATCAGATGGTACAACGGTTTTAGAAACATTCTTGAACACAACAACATTCTATATGTTATCGATGAACCATTAGGAGAAGGACCAGGAGATCCTTCTAGCGAGGAGGAGGAAGATGATTTCCGTAGACGTCGAGACATATTCACTGAAGTGGAGATCACCATGACCGTATGCCTGGCACCCGAGTTGAAAGAGTTGTTTCGACGCAAGGAACCAAGCGTCATGATTGATGCGATAAAGACGCACTTCGGGGATGAATTAAAGCGTGAGCAATTCAGGCAGCTTAGAATGTTCCAGACCATTCACATGGAGGAGCATACCTGTCTGAAGACACATTTGAAGAGATTGTATGACATCTACTTCCAGCTGACGATGGTCTTCGATTACTGGATGGCAGATTCTTGTGCCATTCAGACTGTCCTGATATCTCTACCTCCTAGCTATGAGAAGCATGTGCGCAAGTACATTTTGAAGGCCGATGATATGAACTTCTACAAGTTTGTGTCTGAGTTCAAATCTCTGAAGGTTGATTCCATCGAAGGAGAGATCTTCGATGCTACAGGAATATATTTGATATATACAGAATTATGAATTCGCCTCTTGGTATATGATGAAGTATTTGATACTTGTTCTGTTTGTGAAACAGGTCCTAATTATCACATATATGCGGCGCAATTTGATGTGACCTGGCGCTGAAGCTGGTAATCAAGGAGTTGATGGCCTTTTGGTGTTCACGTCCTCAAGTTATCATAATTATCATTAATAGTTTTTGATAAGATATTTTGTAATAGTGAGCGAGTGTGTGTGTCTTGATTGTTGCAAGACAAAGTTATTCATGTAATAAGACAAGTTCAGTTGTTTTATGTTATGGAACAAGTCAGTTGTTTTATATTATGAATAAAGGTTCCACATCTCAGTTACATTGATTGTATGATAAATATTCATAATTGTAGAAACGATAAAATAGCGTGTCCTATGAATAAGAGTTTTATTACTAGAACAAACACCGTCAAGTTTAGTCATGAAAGAAATGAAAGAAGTAATGGATGTTTTTGGTCCATTTAAGTATTTCGAGTGCCGATTTGATTAAGCTTGAAATCAAGTATTGAAGTTGCAATACCAGAGGAAATTAATTGAGTGTCATTTTAAATGATTAATTAATGATGTTTATTGCTTGTTCTGAATTCTCCTATGATTTTTGTAAATAGGAGTATTTGCCCGACAAATCATAAGTCTGAAATTAATTTGATAAGAGATCAAATGGGGTTTTTCAGAGGAAAGAATGGTGAATGTTATTCACAAAGATTCGATCAAAGGACAATATTTTTGAATTATGGTTTCAACACAAAAGACTTGTGGAAATTTGTTTCGCAAAATTATAATGTCATATATGGTGATATGTGGGGAATTATAATCATGCTCTATTTTAAATAAAGTGTGGTCTGTCAGAATCAGTCTTAGAAACTCCTAATATGTTCGAAACATTATAGTCGATGTCCACTTTAGAAAATAGATGTTTTTCTCAACAAGAATTCGTGAGATCGACAGTAGTGTCGACATGTATATGATTACACGATAATTCGGTATATACATGAATGGTTCTTTGTAGAATACTCGCATTGAATGGGAGTGTATTCCAAAACCAATTAGAAACAAAGTTCAGTTTGTTGTCTATGTAATTCCGAGAAAAAGATGATTTTTTGAATTATGGTTTATGGATTGGAATTAGAAGTTTGGAATAAAGTGTCAGACCTATGTTGTAAGGTGTTCCAAAGAGTATATGTCTGCTAATGAAAGTTTAGTGATTAAGAGTGAGGGAGACTAGAAAATTGTTTTCTGCTTGCAATCCTCTTCATAAAGATCATAATATTTTCATGAAAGAAACTTCTAAATAAAGTGCTGTTATATTGCTGTCCGGTCACAGCACTGTATTAAGTATTTCAGATCTTGTTGGCAGATCAAGGTGCGCTTTATGAATACAAAGAAAGTTGAGAAAATATCGGAATACGAACAAAGGCTTTTTGAGTCTGGAAATCCAAAGTTACATTTGAAAGGATTAATAGAGTAACTGTTGCTGCAATTCTTATTAGAGGAATAAGATTGTTTAATCGTCATATAAAGTGTTATATGAGAAATGTGACTATAAGAAAGACGCGGTAGCATGTCTTGTCAAGAGATGTGTCTTGGACAAGATCAAATTTGTTGACTACATTTGTGTAGACATGCTTGAAGTCTGAGGGATTTGTATTAATGTAATACTGTAGTTTGTATTAAACTCGAATTGATAATAGATCAATGATTTTGGTTTGACCAAAATGTCGATTTAAGTGGGAGTCAATGTTAGTTTACTCAGGTGGAATATGTAAAGAGCATATTTTTGAGTGGGAGCTCAGGAACTCAAATATGTGGATGACACGTTTTTGAGTGGGAGCTCGTGTTGTCAAATATGTGGAGACATAATTTGAGTGGGAGTCGAATTCATCTTGTGTAGTTAACACATTGTGAAACTGTACCAATAGAATAGGATGAAGTTGTGAAACTATTTGAAAGTTAGTGTCTATTTTGAAATAGAATGGGAATTTTAAATAGTTAGTCGAGTTGTTTTGGATTATATCTGAGGAGTCAGAATAGAATCAAAAGGATGGTCCTTTGGAATCCAATTGATCATTAAGAGTAATGATGCATGAAAGTAATGGTTGTATGACACGTGGGTCTATTATGTAATATTAGACATCATACAGAAACCATATTATCTGCTCAATGAAATATAACCGATGTTCTTGAAAGAAGAGCAGGTATACAAGTAAATTTGGAATTTACTGGAAGTAGAAGTGCGTTAGTTAAAGGATTGACATTCGAATGTCAAGTTTTCTACATTAGTGTGAAAGTTTGTAGATATCGCGAGTTTGTAATTGTTACAAGGGGGCTCTGTATGGCTGAGTGTGTTTTTCAGGGCAGTTATCTGGTTAGTATAATCAGAGTAAGCGCTGGGAAACAGAAGTCTCACTTAGTTACGGTATTTGCATGTATGTTGTTAGACAACATGGTGATATCAAGCAAGTTGATGTCAGTGAATCGCAAAAACATGTACAATCATGGATTGTGCAGTAACACTCTTCCACAAGCAAGCATTATCAAATGATTCTTATTTGATAAGGGATTCTGATAAAGTAAAATGCAGCTAGTTTATTTGTACTCTAGTGCAAGTGGGAGACTGAAGGAGATATGCCCTAGAGGCAAATAAATAAGTAGTATTTATTGCATTATCTCATAAGTTTATAATAGGTTTGTGTATTATGCTATAACTGTATTAATCGGAATTATTAATACACGTGTGATACATAGACAACCAGGTCCCTAGCAAGCCTCTATATGAGCTAGTCCATTGGGCAACAGTTGATCGAGATTCCCGATCAAGGACAATGACGTCGGTTGACAATGGGGTCATCTTGTTAGTTGAATAAGGTGATGGACATACGCAAAGTATTGTAATAAGATCGTATTACGATGTTTGTCATTTGCAATAGATAAGAATATGATAGCTTATTCCTTAGACCGTGAGACCGTACTTATTAATGCTTTGTAGGGGTACTTTGAGAGCATCAAACGTTGTGTCTTATATAGCATGACAATAACGGTGTCCATCTTGGGTATTCCGAAAGAGCATCAAGACGTAAGGATCAAGAGCGGGATTTGTTCATTCTTGTAATGGAAAGATACTCTGGGCCCACTCGGTGATATTGCATCTATATAGCTGCGCAGCTTATGACTAGGTCATGGAGATGTAATATCGCAGACGAGTTAATAACCTTCGTTGGTAACGGGATACAACAAAGACATCGGTGTGTCTACGATCATATCTCGGACAAGGTAGTATCGCAGAGACAAAGGGAATGAATGTCATATTTATGGTTCAACGACGATATTCGTGGAATGCACAGGGGTCGTCATATACTTCCAGGTATCCCTGGCGGTCATTGGTGAGCGGAGTGCCTCGACCATGTCTGGAGTGTTCTCGAACCGTAGCGTAACAAACTTAAGGTCTTAGCGACACCAGGAGATAGGTTCTGGAATATTATAGGAATTTGTTGGAGAGAGAGAAATGATCCGGAAAGAGTTCCAGTGGTCCGGAAGGAGTTCCGGGGAGGTATGGAATGGTTCCAGGAATGTCCGAAAGTTGTTCAGGTGGTTCCGAAATAGTTTCGCAGTCATGGGATATTGAATTATATATAAATATATTAATTATGAATTAATGGGATTTTTATATTAGTTTAATATTAATTAAATAAAGGAAAAAGGGGGCTCCCACCTACATGGGCCCTAAGAGGGCCCAAGAGGGGGGAGCCGCACCCCACAAGGAAAGGGAGGCTTGGGCCTCCTAGTACGAGTTGGACTAGGAGTGGGAGAAGCCCAAGGGGGGTTCGACCGAATCCCCCCTCCCCTCTCCTCCTTTAGTCCCACATGGGGGAGCCAAGGGGTTTGCACACCCCCTTCCCCCTTTATATACCAAGGCATATTAATTGGATTAATTCATTGGAAAATACAATTAATTGTATTGCAGGACGGCCGAGCTGTTTCTCCGCCCGTTTTGCCCCCTCTCTCCACCTAAGCTATACCGCTGAGCACCGTTGCTATGCGGAATTCCAGATAAGATCTACCCCTGCGATTTCAGCTGGATCTGAATGACCGGGGGTTGTCGCTAAGCTCCGTATGTTTGTGAGTGCTCGGAGGTAACTCTTTTTGAGTAGCCTGGGCGACGTCGTCTCGCCCCTGCAGCCGCCGCGCCCCCCTCCCCTCTGCCGCCGGCGCACCACCCCTGGTGCTGGCGCTCTGCCTTCTTCCGCCCGACGCCCGTCGACGCAGATCATCGTCGACACCCCGGCGCCATCGTCTTCGTCATTGCGGCAACTTCTCCGCGACCTCGAGGTCGGCTACGTACGACTTCATCGTCAACGCTTGTGCGGGAGCGTAATCCCCGCTATCGGTCTACATGGAGGTAATGTAACCCGTTCCGCCACCGTTATCGCATGTTCTAGATAGATAGATCCTGGCTAGTTAGGGTTTCGCTCGCTAGAAAAATTATTGTTTTCTGCACCGTAACCCCTTCACAGAGGTGCTCGGACATTTATGTTTTGCTGTACAAATTCAGGCAAGCGAGATACCACTCTACCATGCTTTATTATGATCATTACAATCTTGTTGATGTTTATAAATTTCAAGTTATGAGATCTTGGTTGATTGATACTTTTCATTGGGTAACATGATTGCTAAGTTTTACAATCCATACATCATGCAATTGTTAAAGACCTAATTATAGCATTTACAATCAAAAATTATTTTGTTATCATTTATCTACTCGAGGACGAGCAGGAATTAAGCTTGGGGATGTTGATACGTCCAAAACGTATCTATAATTTTTGATTTTTTCATGCCATTTTTATGCTTTTAGTACATGTTTTTATATTAAGTTTATTATTTATTTGGACTAACCTACTAATGGTTGCAAAAGTGCACAATGTCCTTGTTTTACTCTTTGATGTGTAGAAATTATCAAGAATACAAGAGGAAACCTTGTTGGAGTCGAATTGGGACTTTTCAGAAATCTGTCTGAAAACTATTTTTTAAGATTGTCACATTTGGGCCTGAAGACGACGTCAAATGAAGGTACACAGAAAAGAAAATTGTAGGCAATTTTATTTTAATAAATCCGGACATAAAATTCGGCCCATCTGAGTCCGGATGGTCCTGATATGCCCGTTTTCGTGGAGCCCAAGAGGGGTTGACGGAAATCCGAGAGTCTATATAAAGAACGAAACCCTAGGTCGTGAGGGACTCCTCCACCCACGAATTTCCAGCCACCAAAGCCACGTTTTTGCCTCCCCATGGATCCCATCTCCATGCGGGAGGGCTCCCAAGAAGCCATGAAGGAAGGGGGCTAAGGGGCGGCGTTCCCCCATGTTGCCTGCAACGGGGGAGGAGCTCCCCGCGCCACTGCCGGCGCCGCCGCCGCCCTGCGCCTCTCGCTGCCCTCTCCGCCGTCTTCACCGCCATCTCCATCACCAACTCCTCCTTGTATTCAGTGGTTCATCCTCCCACAAACCTCTGTACCGTCCTATGTAAACATGGTGTTTGATGCTATAATATTTATCCTATGATCTATGTCATGTTTCCGTAGTTTATTTGTCTTTTGATTGCTTTGTTGAATGCATGAGGTTCATTAGAGTTGTATGTCTATATGGTACTGTCCTTTGGTGTCCACTATATTTGTGCGCGCATGGATCAACACCCTAGGGTTAGTAGTATGTGCAAAGGAAGGGGGGTAGTTCTGCCGGAGTGACGGAAACCTGAGGACTCGAACCGGTTAGTTGCATGTATGGGAGTAAGAGGACCATGAACTTAAGGCTATGGTTGGGGAAACCTTAATGCATTGTTAGTATTTATGGATGTTTGCTAACAATCCAATCATATAGTACTTGTAATCCCAGGTAGTGAAGTGCATGTATATTTAGCCTCTCCCACATAGAAAACTGCATCGAAGACAATGAAACCAATATCTTCACTAATTAATCTTGGACAAAGCCACCACAATTACCACCACTTTTCCACACTCATGGTATTGTTAGTTTATGGTTACTTAGTATATTTTATTGCTGCAGCACTAACATTTACTTTCTAGTATTTATTATCTTGCAAAGCTATCTCTCATGCCCGTATTATGCTATTATTGCTCTAGTTTTATTTCCTAGATAATTCAAACGTTTGGTGTGCGTAGAGTTGTATCAGTGGTTGATTGAACTTGAGAGAACATCCATCCTAGCTTCAGCTCCTCGTTGGGTTCGACACTCTTACTTATCGAAAAGGCTACACATGATCCCCTATACTTGTGGGTTATCAAGCCCTCCGGTGATGATTCCCCTCTCCGGCAGGGTGCCGGGAAGAGCTTCTGCCCCTCCCGAACTAGGGTTGACGGCGGCGGCGGCTCTGGAACATATCGTGGAAAAGTGTTCGGGGGCTTAGGTCTTATTTCGTCGGGGGGGTATTTGTAGGCGAAAGGGCGAAGGCGGTGGAGGCCCGAGGGCCCCACACCACGTGGCCCCGCGACCAGGGGTACCCGTGCCGGGACATGGTGTGGGCGCCTCGTGGCCCCACTCCGTCTCGTCTTCGGTGTTCTCGAAGCTCCCGAGAAAAATAGGGACTTTGGCTTTTGATTCGTCCAATTCCGGGAATATTTCCTTTACAGCTTTTCTGAAACCAAAAACAGTAGAAAACAGGGAACTGGCACTTTGTCATCTTGTTAATAGGTTAGTCCGAGAAAATGCATAAAAACCATATAAAGTGTATATAAAACATGTAGCAATTGGTATAATATAAGCATGGAACATAAGAAATTATGGATACGTTTGAGACGTATCATGCACCTCTCAATAAAAAAAGCTATGCCAAATAAAAAAAAGGTGTTGAGTTTGTCCATGTGTTTGTTTGTCTTGTCATTTTGACATGGGCTTGTTCCATGTCATGGGACAATTGATACCCTGGGAGCAACTCTTTATGATGCTATTATTACTTGCAATGACTGTAATTTAAACTTGCTTTGTGGCCCGAGTTGAGTAGCCAATCGGAGAGGTTTTTGTTTTCAAGGGGCATGAGGCATTCAACCTATACTTTGTCAAGCACATTACTCATATTTGCTTTCACTTTCAACTTAAACATTCAAGATGCTATTGATAGGGGTAATGAGAGCTCCACACCAATGGATACCACATTGCAAACATTAACTTAAGTAGAAACATTTGGAAGCTAGATGAGACTTTTTGCATGTTTTACCTGTACTTATTTATCTATTTTTTCAAAGTGTCCACCTTTTATATTCAGATTTTCAAGAATACTCTATGACGATTATAGGATATCTTTTACTTTTCATTATGCATTCATTTGGTCCATAGTGCTTTCTTCAATGTTATACTTTGTGAATTATCATTGAACATCTTTACATTTAATATTTGATATCACTTGATAATCTATCATGTATATTGCTACTCCTTTTGAAGAAATGAATCATTTGAGTCTATGTAGCAATAATAATCATCTTTGATATCCTTTTATAGTAATAAAATGCAAAGTCGGTGTTAGTTTTATCACCTTCATACTCGAGGACGAGTATAGGTTAAGCTTGGGGATGTTGATGCATGTAAAATGCATACATGAACTTTGCATTGTATTACTTATATTTCAATCATATTTGCATCATATAAGGGTTATATCATTGTTTTATATTGATTTTGGGGATATTTCATAGTTTCCCTATTTTTCTGGAATTAACACTGCACTGTCAGAAATCCTATTTTTCTATATTTTGATGTTTCGGGGACCCAAACGACGTCCAAATGACCTAATATTTCACGGAGATCATTTTTTGGAAGGAAGAAGGAGTACGAGCCAAGGAAGCGCAAAAAAGGAAGCCTGAGGCCCAAAAGGGGTGGGCCCACGCGGCCAAGGAATGCGCGGCCAGATTCCTTGGCCGCGTGGGGTGCCCACTCTGTCCCTCGAGGCTCCGATGTCGTCCGTTTTCATCTCCGTGCCTTCGTCTTGACCTAAAAACAACTAGAAAAATACTCCCCCAATGGTTTTCGGAAGGGGGCGCTGCAGAAACACAAAACCACGAAACAGAGACCTGAAGCTGCAGATTGGAGGGGGGAAACTCTGGCAGGGCACTGGCGGCGTGGTCTCCATCTTCTCCAACGACTTCTCCACCGTCTCCATGATGATGAAGGAGTAGTCCACCCCTGGGCGATGGGTTTGTGGAAGTAACTTATGTATCTCTCCTCTCTCTTGAGCTTCACTAATTAGTATCGTATGAGCTGCTGAACATGATTACGGTCATCTATGTAATACCTTCATTGTGGATCTTTTCATGAGTTGATATATGTTCGAGATTGCAATTGTTTTGTCTAAGTTATGAAAGTAGATGCATATTATGTACCCCGTTCTTGTTTATGTGTTCTGATCCAACATATGTATAAAGGCGTGTGAGGGGGACATGTGCATTAGTTGGAGTAATGGGGGGTGGCTAGTGTGGTGGACGTGAGAGAAAGTTCCGCGATCCACTTGGGTATTTTACCTTACTTTGTTGCCCCACTAGGGATAAAAGAAATACCTTGCTACCGGGGATGTTGGATGTGACCATGCCACTTCTCCATGACTAGATCTAGCATGTTCTTATTTTAACTTCATGTCATAGAACTTAAAGCTATACTCTGATCTATCTTAATTACTAGGCTGCTATGATTTAGTTCGCATCTTGGTGGTGTATAAGAGAGGTTAAAAACCAAAAGATCTCTATGTTAGGACGGGATGCCCATATTATTAATAACTTGTTGTGTTGCCATCTCATATGTCAATTCTCGTGTTCCATTGCCTACCACTTTATTAAAGAGAGAGTGCATTTGTGAAACCATGAACCCCGGTCCATTTTTAATCATAAGAAACACCTTTTTTACACTTTATAAGAAATTATCATTTTCTGCCTTTAAAAATCCTCAAATACAAAAACACTTTTACATCTTGCATTCACAATACAAAACCCAAAAAATCATCCATGATTGTTTACACCATCCTTGCATATTTATTTACCATCATTGCATATTTATTTCTTGTTTTGCATTCATTTTATTTTCATATCTTTTGCTCACACCTTGTGCTTGAGAACCACTTAGTGAGGTTGAGGGCACAAAATAATTTACTTTGTTTTGCAGGTATCATAAAGAACGATAAGAAGACAACAACTTTTGGCACATTTCCCCGACAGTTCGATATAAACCCTTGATGCACCGGTGTGGTGTTGTTGGGAAACCCCAAGAGGAAGGTATGAAGTAGTGCAGCAGCAAATTTCCCTCAGTTGTGAAACCAAGGTTTATCGAACCAGTAGGAAACTAGAATTCTTCCAAAGGTTGCTGCGGGTGACCTTGGCAGGGCGCACTACCGGTGTCAACCACGAACGTGGAACCTGCACACAACACAACCAAGATACTTCGCCCCAACTTAACAGTGAGGTTGTCAATCTCACTGGCTTGCTGTGACAAAGGATTAAACATATGTGTGGAAAATGATGTTTGTTTGTAGAGAATGAAAGTAACAGAATTGCAGTAGGTTGTATTATCAGTTTAAAGAAAAGGACCGAGGTCCACAGTTCAGTAGTGGTGTCTCTCCATAAATAATAATAGCACACATGAGGGTAAACAAATTACAGCTGGGCAATTGACAGAATAAAGAACTGCATAATGATGCATGTACAAGTCATGGTGTCTAGTGTGAGATTCATTTGGGCATTACAACATGATACATAGACCGTTATCCAACTGCATCTATGACTAATAATCCACCTTCAGGATAGCATCAACAACACCTTTTATTATAAAGTTGCGAGCAACCGATTATTGCATTAAGTAAACTGTGTAATGTAAGTAGCACAATTATCCTTAGACAAAGAACTACTGTTTTATCCCTGGTAGCAACAGTACATTCACAATTTTAGAGGTTGCTGTCACTCAACCAGATTAAATGAAGATATGAACCCACTATCGAGCATAAATACCCCCTCTTCGAGTCACAAGCATCTACTTGGCCAGAGCATCTACTAGTAATGGAGAGCATGCAAGATCATAAATAACGCACTCACATAATATATAATGAAGCAAATGACATAGTACTCAATTATTCATCGGATCCAAACAAATACAACATGTAGCATTACATAAAGATGATCTTAATCATGATATGCAACTCACATGATCTAAACATGATGGCACAATAGGAGAAGACAACCATCTAGCTACTGCTATGGACCCGTAGTCCAAGGATGAACTACTCACGCATCAGTCCGGAGGCGGGCATGGTGATGTAGAGCCCTCCGGTGATGATTCCCCTCTCCGGCAGGGTGCCGGGAAGAGCTTCTGAACCCTCCCGAACTAGGGTTGACGGTGGCGGCGGCGGCTCTGGAACGTATCGTGGAAAAGTGTTCGGGTGCTTAGGGTTATTTTGTCGGGGGGTATTTGTAGGCGAAAGGGCGAAGGCGGTGGAGCCCCGAGGGGCCCACACCACATGGTGGCGCGGCCAGAAGGGGGGCCGCGCCTCCACCAGGTGAGGCCGCCTCGTGGCCCCACTCCGTCTCGTCTTCGGTGTTCTGGAAGCTCCCGAGAAAAATAGGGACTTTGGCTTTTGATTCGTCCAATTCCGAGAATATTTCCTTAATAGCTGTACTGAAACCAAAAACAGCAGAAAACATGGAACTGGCACTGCGGCATCTTGTTAATAGGTTAGTCCCAGAAAATGCATAAAAACTATATAAAGTGTATATAAAACATGTAGCAATTGGTATAATATAAGCATGGAACATAAGAAATTATAGATACGTTGGAGACGTATCAAGCATCCCCAAGCTTAGTTCTACTCGTCCCGAGTAGGTAAAATGATAACAAGAATAATTTCTGAAGTGACATGCTTTCACACAATCTTGATCATATAATAATGTAATGCATGTAAATTGAGATCAAATGAATAAGAGCTATAGTTTATATTGATATCAAATGAGTAATGTATAAACAAGTAGGAAGAACAAAGTAAAACTTTCAATGAATCAGTACTAAAGAACAATCAACCGTGCAAAGTAGATATTAAATATGATTTAAGCTTCAAGAACAACAATATAATCATCTAATGCATCCAACACTCATGGCAACTTTGTGTTAGGATCAAATCAAGCAATAACAATATGCACGTAGAAAATCATCTCTCTATTTGTTCACTTAAAAACAAGCAACCGTTCAGCGTTGGTTCCTGGCACCAGGATGTTGTGGCTAAAAGAACATTAAGGGAGGGGGGGTTTGGAAGGCCAACGGAAGAAAGTCTCACAAAGCTGAAAGTGATCATTAGACAAGAGGAAGTCTTATAATCGAAGCTATGCAAGGAGTAGTGATTGCCACACAACGGATGCACATAGAGCTATAAGTGTATGAAAGCTCTCCAATGGAACTAGTGGGGGTGCATCCAACTTGCTTGCTCATGAAGACCTAGAGCAGTTTTGAGGAGGCTCATCATTGGAATATACAAGCCAAGTTCTATAATTTAAAGTTCCCCACGTAGTTATGCAAGTAAAACATGAAAATTCTCTCATATGGAGTAAAGGTGCTAATCATGAGCACAAATGATAACTACGAATACTACAGGTGCTAAAACATGAGCACAAGTGTGGATAAAGAATATTAATGTAACATCCCAAAAACTTTGGAATGTGTAAAAATCACTAAAAATTTAAAACTTTTGTTTTTTATTAAATAAAACATTCAAAGCATAAGAAAGTCAGCAATAAAAGACTACATAGCACTTTCCAAATATTTACAATTTAAAATGTCCAACTTATGAAAATTTGATTTGTTTGAAAACCTTTTATTTTCAGAATATTTATGAAGACTCAATATATGAAATTCAAAAATGATTTACAAACTTGAAAAATTTCTTCCTTGTAATAAAAAGGTTTCATTTTAAGAAATTGTTTATAAAGACTTAGGCTTGACCTTGATTAAACCCAATACACTATTTGTAAAGTGCTTGAAACAATCTAGAGTTTGCCACATTACAAAATGTTGTAACTTATTTTAAAACATGATCTAATTACTAAAATAGTTTTCCATGCATTTATCTTAGTTTAAAAACAAAGTTGATTAACTCACCACTTTGGAAGACATATCTTAAAAATGTATAACTATTTTGATGATCCAAATATACATTTCATCGATTTTAATCAAACATTGAAAACATGGAAGAATTCCTAATAATTTCAACATAAGAAATGAAATGAAGATAAATACTTCCTAAATGTATTTTATGGAGTTTCAAATGATTAATACAAAATCGTCCACAAAATATTTTGAATTGAAAATGAATACATTATATTTTCCTTTCATTTCAAAAGTTAAGTTATGTTATTTAATATTATACTCAAGCAAAACAATGTTTAATATTGCAAAATGAGTTTATTTAACTTAATTTCAAACTTCTATAAGTGTTGTGTTTTTGTAAATTTTATTTAGCCAAAAATAAAATTATTTAAACCATATTTTCAAATTTGACATAAAGTGTCAAATTTGAATTTAATCAATATTTAAAAAAAAATTATTTTTGAAAAGTGTTCAAAATATGCTCACAACTGTTTTAAAACATAGATATGATTTTTAGGAATTTTTAGGAATTTGTTTGACTTCATTTGGACACTTAAAACAAAAGATATGAAATAAATAAGAAAAATCAGAAAAAGAAAATTGGCTGACGTCATCGATGACGTCATCGTCGTCTTCAACCTCCAGCAAAAATCACGGCCGAAATCAACTCCATTTTTCCGTTTCCAAATTTGAGCGATTTACGCGGAATTGATGTCCACCGTTCGGCCCGTTAAAAGCCCCCCTCCTCCTCAATCTTTCCTCTCTCCTTCTACTCCAAATCGCGCCGCCAGGCCGTCCCAATTTATCGCTGGAGTTCCTCGGTAGCCGACGCCGATTTTCTTCAATTCTGGCGAGGAAGAGAAGCGCCCGAGGCCCTCAAACCCCTCCCCTCTCTTCCCTCCGTTCATGTGCACCGGTGGGAGCCTTCCCCGCCTCACCCCCGCTGCAAATCGTGCGGGGCACGCGCGACAAGAAAGCCGTCGGCGCCACCGCACCTCCATCTGCGCCTCCACGCCGCACCAAGAAGCTCCCCTCGACGCCAACGCCTCCATCGTCTCCGCCGTCCCGCGGAGAACGTCGCCATCGCCTCGTCGAGTCCGGAGATGCACCCGAGCCACCGGAGCGTCCACGCCCGACGCCGGCGTCACCGTCTTCGTCGCCTCCGGCCACCGGCGCCGCCCCGTCCTGGTCAATGCGGCCTCGGCCGTTCGATCTCCCATCAACGGCCCAGATTAGATCCAGGCCGAAGAGGTATAAATGGATCTGGACCGCACGATCCTCTTTAGATCCTACGGCCCCTGTTAACCCTAGACCCGAGCCAATCACAGCGCGCCACGTCGGCCTAGCCTTTTCTGGATTTATTTTTCGAATAGAATTTATTTGGCAGTTTGCAAAATAGTCCCTATATTTCAAACCTTCATAACTTTGTAACCACAACTCCAAATTAGACAAATTTTATATCATTGGAAAGCCCTTGACCAGTAGAATCTTTTGGTCCTGTTAGAATTTAAATTTGACTAGTTTAAATAGATTCAACTTTCAAATTAAGAGTTTGAGTATATTTGACATAGATTCAAATTCATCTGTCCAAAAATTGCAAATAAAATATTTTTGAAAAGCTTAAGATATGTAGAATAATGATCCACTGTTAGAAATAATGTTTGAACAATTTTAAAAGAAGTTTATATTTAGAGACTTATTTGATTTAATTTGGCATAATATAAACTTTTATTAATGTATTTAAATTATTTTTCTCTGCACAAATGTCATAAATAATTGTCCTTGTCCACATAACATTAATATGTAAGTGTTCTTTAAAACCTTTTAAATGATATCAGTACATTTGTAAGTGTTTTTAAATGTTAATGGTTAATTAAGTGTTAATAAGAATGAGGTTTAAAACTTTATGCCATTGCAAATAACTAGGCTTTATTTAATACTATGAACTTTTAAGTTGGGAATTAAAAATGTTTAGATTTGATAAATTAAGAAATTTTTGAATATAAATTGTGTTAAATCCTTTTTCCAAATTTATGTGTAATCTTGTGACCAATGCCAAAACCAAATTTGATTAAATTATTTTGAAACATAGACTTGGGTAAATGTATTTAAATATGCTAGCTAATTTAAAAATATCAAACCTTGCCTTTAAATTGTTTTCAAAACATCTTGACCCTTCATTTGTGTAAACTGTTTCAATCAAGACCATCCCCTGACCAAATTGGCAAACCCTTAACTGAATCACAGTAATTCGTTTTACATATTGAATTATGTGACACCCTTTACCAAATCATTTGCTAAGCCCTTTTTACGCTTGTTTGATTTTTGATTGTTATGTGTTTGTTAAATTGCTTGTTTATTGGATGTCTTTTACTTTATAGATTGAACGGAGTGCAACGTTCATGGTTGACAAAGAGTGTGTGAGAAACGACAACATTCATCAGGCAAGTGATACCATAAAAGACCTACTATTTTTACCTACTGCATTATTAGTGTTTTCAGTAGTGTGCATGACAGGTTTACTACTGTTATATATATTATGCTATGCAAACCTTTTTAGGATATCCATATGACCACCTTAGTAGTGACCTATTATAATTTAGTGG
This sequence comes from Poa annua, assembly GCA_026929855.1. Lineage (NCBI taxonomy): Eukaryota > Viridiplantae > Streptophyta > Magnoliopsida > Poales > Poaceae > Poa > Poa annua. Next base: position 51,096,075 of record CM049428.1, read on the forward strand.
AAGTACTTGCTGCAAAAATGATTGTTTTATGGTAGATGTGATTAGTAAAATTTCCACTAAATTAATTTATCGCCTGGGTGGATTGGTTCGATAGAGGATGATGTGAGTGGAGTGTCTATTCATGGGTCATGTCTATGGCTGTCTTGTTTACGCTCACTTGTGGTTGCCACCCAGGGCTATGAGATTTTAAGTTTACACTAAGTATAGTTGCTTACCGTGCAACCATTGGTCAATATGGGCTCTGTCTTGACGGAGTAAGTTGATGTGGACCTGGGTCAAGAGATTGATGGTGGTAGTTGATGATAGGACGGTGGTAATCTCTTTGTATGATCATGGGGAAGCAACTTCTGAAAAGTCTCGTCTCGATCTTCTTCTTTTCCTCCTCACTAAATGAGTTTAGAGAATAGTTTGGGTTGATTGGGTCTAATGGTGAAAGTGCACAAACTCTCGAGAGTCAAAACCTAAGATCTTAGCCGTGTCCCCGGCATCGGACATTTGAGTAACTACACGAGGCTGTCTACTGAAAATCTCTTCATTCCAATTTCTTAAATAAAATTTGATGGGTGAACTCGGGTAGGAGACGCGGATGAGTCCGGTGGTCTCTTAAATAGAAGTTTATGATTACAAAAATGGTTGATGAAACATAGAACAAAACTTGCTTTGCGCAATAGCCTTTGAGCTCCACCAGCCAAATATGCATGTAGTAATAGTCTTGCCATTTATATCCACCATAGTATCACTTGCCACCACAATTCAATTGTGCTGACCCTTTATAGCTGTGTTGCAACTAAACCTTGCAAATTGGATAGACGATGAGTGAGGTTTGCGATAGGATTTCGAGTCTACAACCAACATGCTTTTTTTTTGAGGCGCAAAACAGTAGGGAAAAAACCCTACTGTTTAATTTTCTATTTTCTCATTAACAGCTGTACAAATTACATGGAAAAGTTCATAAAGTATCCAACCATTGAGTCATCCCTTCCTTTAAGGAAGGTTTAGCTCTATGAAGAATCAATCTAAAAGAACAGATAAAGTCCTGGTAGCATGTCTCAAGACAAATTGGCTGAGAATCAAAAATACATCTGTTTCTATGGGTCCAAATGCTCCAGCAACCAATAATAAGGATTTCCTTATAGCATATTAGCTTATGAGTTTTCTTGGCTTGAATCAACATGGAGAAGAGGTCCAGATCCGTATCCCATTCAAGATAAAGCTTCCACCAAAAGTTTCTGCTGAAATCACATTCAAAGAATAGGTGAATATACTCTTCAGACATACCCTGTGAACATAGAACACAGTTATAGTTCTCGATGTGAAACTGTTTTCTGGCTAGGAGGTCTCTTGTGTTCAGTCTGTCTTGCAAAAGCAACCAAAAAAATATCTGATGTTTTGGCAGAACTCTGGATTTCCAGATCCACTGGAAGGGGGATGGTGCAGGATTGCTTGTCATTAAGGTATCATAAACCCTCTTACTCGAATAACTTTTTTTGCTGGATGACATAATCCACTTATCAGCAGTAGAGACATCCATGTGTCCTGTCAGCAAATTATTGAACTGGGCAAATTGATGAACAGCAGGTACTGACAGAGGGGTGTGAAACAAATCCAGTGTCTCCTCATCAGATAGAACAACAAGAGCCTGTTTAATGGAAATGGATTGTGACTTTGCAAAGGAGTAAAGGTGAGGTAGTTTGTACCTAAGAAGCTCATCAGACCACTTATCCATCCAGAGTCTTACAGTTCCACCCTCACCAGGGACACAAGCTGCCAATTCCAGGAAGCTATCAAATAACTTTAGGCAATCCTTCCACCAAAAAGAACCAACATGCCTATTGTTTTGTGGTAATCTATCATTCTCATAATGAGCTTTCCATATAAGCTTAACCCATGGCAAATCTTCCTTATTCCTGAACTTAAAGATGTACTTCATGAGTAGGGCAATATTTTGGGTTCTGAGGTCTAGGATGCCCAATCCTCCCAATTTCTTTGGCTTGCATACATTTTCCCATTTGACCAGACATTTACCTTTTTTGTGAATATCTTTGCCCCTCCAGAAGAAACCCCTGGTAGATCCCTCAATATAGTCCAGAAAACCCAAGGGCAGTTTCAATGTGCACATAGCAAAATTGGGAATAGCAGAAATGATGGATTTAATCACCACCAGTCGACCATCATAAGATAGTGTATCAGCAATGCCAACCAGCCTTCTATCAATTCTATGGATAATACCAATAAGGTCTTCCATCTTTGGTCTAGTAGTCCCCAGAGGTAGACCAAGGTAAGTAAAAGGTAAGGCTTCAATTTTACACCCCAGGACCATAGCCAGCTCAATACTTTTATCATGATCAACATTGATGGGTACCATAGAGGATTTATTGAAATTGATCTTCAATCCAGTAGATAATGAAAATTTATCCAGGATCAACTTCAAGTTTCTCAGTTGTTCAACACATGCTGGCATAATAAGCAGAGTATCATCTGCATATTGAATTATGGGATAATCTAAGCCAAATGAACAAGACAGAGGCAAGTCAATCTCTCCCGATTGCCAAGCAGCGTTAATGACAAATTGGAGAAGCTCAGCTGCAGTCACAAACAGCAGTGGTGACAAAGGATCACCTTGTCTCACTCCTCTTTTACACCAAATTTTCTTCCCAGGTATACCATTTAAGAGAACTGAGGTGGAAGCAGAATGCAGTATTTTAGATATCCATCTCAGCCAAAGGTCTCCAAACCCTAAATGTTTAAGCATGAGCAGAATAGCCGAATATTCCACCTTGTCAAATGCTTTTTCAAAATCCAACTTCAAGATAATGATCTCTCTCTTAGACTTGTGACAGAGGTGAATGTATTCAAAAGCCCAAGCAAGACAGTCCTGAATGGTTCTATTATTGATGAATCCATACTGATTCTTGTGCAATGCTTGGATAATAACCCTCTGCATCCTATTGGCAAGCAGCTTGGTCAATAACTTCAAAGTAATACTGACCAGGGAGATAGGTCTATAATCATTTACAACTTCTGGGTCAGTTTTCTTAGGAATGAGGGTTATGAAGGCTGAATTGATACTAGAGATATCCAAATCACCCGCATAGAAACTAAAGCACAGCTGATAGAACTGCTCCTTAACTTGATCCCAACAACTTTTTAGGAAGGCTCCATTAAACCCATCAGGACCTGGTGATTTATCTGTTGGCATACATTTTACAATGTCATCAATTTCTTCCTTTGTGAATGGTACTTCAAGGCTAGCAAAATCAATGTTATAGTTGGGACCAACAATGTTATCAAGATCAAAAAGCATAATTGGGTTATCAGTACAACCAATCCACTGTTTGAAAGACTGCCAAATAATTGCTGCTTTATCTTCATGATCACAAACCATACGACCATCCTCTGTGCTCAATATAGCAATATAATTACATCTGAAGCTTTTGGTAGCATAGGTATGAAAAAACCTTGTATTTTCACCTCCCAATTTAGCCCATCTAATTTTAGCTCTACTGCGCCAATAAATCCTCTTGGCCTCCAGAAGATTGGACAAATGAGATTTAAGTACTCTTCTAAAATTTGATTCAATAATAGAGAGTAATCTTTGGTCCTCAAGACCATCCAATAAGGCCAGCACAAAGTTGCATGACTGAATCGTCTTACATAACTGAGACAAATTCTGACTCCATCTCTTCAATCCATATCTCAATGATTTCAGTCTCGCAGTAATATCCTGAGCAATATTTTTAAAAGAACCCCGATGCTGCCAATTGTGGGATATAACCTGTGCAAAACCCTTCATCCCCAGCCAGAATTCCTCAAACCGAAAAATCTGAGCTTTTGGTACATGAATACCAATCTGTATCTTTATAGGGACATGATCAGATGATAATTTAGCTAGTGGGGTAGCAAGTGTGTTAGGGAATAAGGCAGTCCAGCTAGCAGATGTAAAGACCCAATCTAACTTTTCAAGTAGAGGATCTGCTTGCATATTACTCCAGGTAAATGATCTACCTTTAATTGGAATATCAATAAGATCATGTTGACTAATAAATCTGTTAAATGCAAGCATATTATTGATGTCTCCTCCAGGTCGGTTCCTATTATCAGGCCCCCTAATTAGATTAAAATCACCAAGTATCATCCACAAATGCATTGGTTGTGTGTCAATATCCATGAGCCAATTAAGGAATAGAGATCTCTCAGCAGGCAGAGTCGGTCCATAGACATTTGTAAGGTACCAAACATGGCCAGTTATCTTACAGATCAGTTGAACAGTCACATGGAATTTAGAGGATGAAATCTCAGTGCCATCAAAAAGGTTCCCATTCCATATGGTTATTAAACCCCCAGAGCTTCCCACAGAAGGGGAGAACACAAATTTATTTAGACGTCTTGGGCAAAAGTTCCTGACATATTGAAGATCAAAGTGATCTTTTTTAGTTTCCTGGAAACAGATGATATTACAGTTTGACTCATTAATGTTCTGCCTAATGTCATCCCATCTGGTCTGAGAATTAATCCCTCTCAGATTCCAATCTAAAATATTCCATTGTCTACTCATTGGAAACCAAAAGAGGGTTGTTTAACTCTGAGCAATATTAAAAAGCCCAGGGACAAGCAGAAAAAAATGGTAGAAACCATCCTCCAAGGATCTAATGGGAGCCAGCATATAATTACCAGATACAACCCAAGTTGGATAAACAAAACCTCCCAAAGGATAACTGACTGTAAATAAAACTCAGCTGGTATATCCTTATAGCCCTCCTTTAGCTTAGCAATTCTGTTGCTTCTCCTGACTTGTTCCACCGACAGAATGGCTTTACCTTTTCTCTTCCTTGAGGTAGCAAGAGAGACAGATGTAGCAGCAGAGGTACCAAGTTGCTGATCAGCCTCTGGGAAGTTGCTAGCTGCAGCAATATGATCAGGTGGGTGTTGAGCTGCAACATTCTCTACTGCAGCAGAATTCTCAGATGAAATGTTGCTCATGTTGCCTAGGGAGTGGGCAAGCAGATTGCGTTCTGGAGGGAACACCTCCACAAAAATAGGCTGCACAGGAAGGGGAGCATCTTGTACAACTGGATGAACAATAGGCTCATTAACTGGGGCTTGGACAACAGGATGAACAACAGGCTCAATAACTGGGGCTAGCACATCATCAATCACAGGAGCATGAATGGGAGCAGGTACCACTGGTGCTGGTAAGACAGGGCTCTGTGGTGGGGTGACTAAAGCAGGCTCTTCATTAACTGGAGGGGCTGGTGGCACAACCTGAGCTTCTTCTTCATGATGCCACATAGCAAAACCATCAATTACAATAGGAACTGGATGTGGGTTTTCACCCTCAGGTGGGAGAGGATCTTCATCCCCAGCACCTGCTCCCAGCATACGTCTATTCAGAATGATGCAGGGACAGGACCAAGATCCACCATTGCCTTCCTCACTAAAGTTCTGCACCACAACAATACTGCCAGGAATCCTATCAATGTCAAAAGTCCTTATATTCACAAGAATCCTAGCCTTGTTGGTATCATCTCTATTCCAAATCAAGAAGCGACCATAAGGAGAAAAAGTGGAAATAATGATGTTAAGAGACCAACACTCTGGAGGAAAATTCAGGAGCATAAGCCATACATCATGGGTAAAAGTAGCAGCTCTGAAGTTCCTTCCTTTATCATGTTCGATGACACGCATCACAGTGTCACCAATGAAATAGGGGCTATTTCTAATAGCACTGTCACGGTCAATAACCCCATCAAATCTAACCATGGCGGCACCCATCGCACAACGACTGACTTGTCTAACCTCATAACCTCTCTGCACCATCTGAGCAGAAGTACCTTCAAATTGCTCCCATGTCGGCTCTGGTTCGAGGAGGATGATCGCCCAATCGTCGCATATCTCTGGAGTGGAACCGCCGATGACCACATAGCCCCGTTGCGGTCGGAGAGGGCTAAAAGGCTCATAACCTGCACCAGGAGGCAGGTGGGGGACAGGGTCGACGGGGTAGTTCGCCATCGCTACAATGCTGGCCGGAGACGACGGCGGTGGGCAGGCGGAGTTGCCGGTGCAGGGGAAGCCGGGGAGAACAGGGGAGGGTGTCGAAACAGTACTGTCGATTGGTATTACTTTATTCAGCAATGAGGTTTCCTTAGTAGCAACTCTACGAAAGATCCTCTTATGGTTAACACGATCAAAACAATTGCGTGCAATGTGACCGTATCTAGAACAAACTCTGCAGCGAATCTGATTAGAGCAGTTAATCTTGATATGAAACGGACTGAAACATCTGGAACAGCTTATGAACTCATCTGTATTACGGACCAGATTTTCCTTTTCAGATACAAGCGGTAGTTGGGCCTCTGAATGGGCCACAGCATGAATAGGAGTAATTTTTTTAATGGGCCTCCACTGCAACTTCAGATTTGATCGTGGGGCCAAAGAGGGAAACTCCCGCTTTTTCGCCGTTGAATTCGTGATCGGATGAACACCAGGATTCTTCACAGTATCAACAATGGCAAGATCGGCAGAAGGACGAACACCCAGAGGAATTGTGTTGGCTCCCGTGAGAACAGATACGCTGGGCACGTTGGACTCAAGTTGCAACCGAAGACGTTGGAAAATGTTAGAAACCACCGGCTGCCTAGGGTTTGCATGGGGTGATCGACGTGCACCCACCTGAGACCATTCTGCATCCATTTGAGAATACCAGATCTTTTCTTCTCTCATCCAGTTGGGTTCTCCATGACCCCAGAGATGAAAATAACATTTGAATAGTTTGCATTCAATAGATCTCAGATTACAGATAAAGAATCCCACCTGTTTTGAGCTGACAGCAAATTTGAAAACTCTATCGGCAAGAACTGACGTACCAATCTCATCATAGGCCACTCCCAAAACCGCCGAGAGGGCCAGACTAACATTCATATCATTCAAGCGGAAAGCAGCACGGCCAAATGATACCACAAGATAGAAGCGACTAGAGGAGGAGACAGGGCTAACAGAGGATGCAAAGAGATGTCGAACCTTAGATCTGAACTGATGACCAATGGAGAAGTCCAGAAGATGAGCAATGGAGGAGGGATCATTGAAGGGATCCATCCTCATTCTTCCAGCCGCCACGCGGAGATCTAGATGGGGTAGGAACCGAGATCGCCATGGGAATTGCCATGGAGCCGCCAGAGCTCGGGGGGGTGGGAGCCATAGTTATTTGAGTCTTCAAAAAACAACCAACATGCTTGCCTGTGGCACATGAAGATGATGAGGCTCATTGTAACTATTGTCTGCCGCTGCTGTACTTTGTATTTTGCTAGCCTTCTGAGGTTATGCAAATTGTAATGAATTTTGTAACACTGGATCATGCGATTTAATAAAGTATTTGACACTTTTGCATGATATACATCTTAAACTGTGGTGCTAGCATTTGATCCCGGAAATAGCACATTAACACAGGGATCTCCACCTTATAATAAAAGGTGAGGTCACTATAATTAATGTTGCCCCCTTTTTTATTTTCACTTTATCTTTTTTCTCTTTTATCTTTTTTCTATTTTTTTTTTGTTTTTCTATTTGACTTTTCGATGGCCTCCATGGCTCTTTTCACTTTTAGGGGCAAACATTCTAATATGACAACACACTTTTGGTACAAATAACTCATAATGAATAAAACATAATGTATGAAACGGTGCCTTTGCCAGTGTAGCAGGATATGCAATGATCTAGTGTAACATGGGTAAAACCGCACATCAGCTGTAAAGAATCATGCAAGGCAATATATAAATGATAAATGACAACAAGTCATGTAATGTAAGATGAAAGTTGCATGGCAATATATCTCAGAACAGCTATAGAAATGCTATGATAGGTAGGTATGGTGGATGTTTTGAGTAAGATATTTGGCTTATGTGTAGGAGAACATGATGAAGGTCTCCCACGAGTTTTGGATGTACCCGCGAAGTATGCACCAACTCTCAATGTGAGAAAGGGCAATTCAAAGTACCGAAGAGGCTAGCAAATATGGTGGTGGAAGTGCCATGAAAACCGCAGCTTAGAACTCACAAGCAAAAAGATTGCAACTAGAAATATGATCTTACAAGGCATAATGAAAATCACTCCATGAGGGACTGCGGCAAATGAACAAGTCACTATTGGGACCCCGACCGTAGCGCATAACACAAAGTCATTACGGTTGCTTTTAACATTAGAAATCATATATCATTATGCTATCAACTGGATATATAAGTGTGGCACAACTTCAAGTTTTCTATACCAACCATTAATCATTCCACTTTACTAAACCATCATGTTTACTATTAAGCATATTAATATCTCAAAACAACATCAATGATTCAAGCGACACAATTTAATGATCTACAAGATTCTGTATCCTTTCGTTATACCATCTACCACATTAAACATGTTCTGTTCCAACCAAACACCAATCAACTTATTTAAACATGAACTCTCCAAGTATTTAACAATGAAACAAGAGAGTATAACATAAGAAAACTAACAGCTCTAATAAGAGATGCATGAAAAACGAGAGTTGAAAGTAATGAAGTAACATAGAAGAATACTCAACAAATAAGTGAAGAATACGAGTATTCATAAGAAAAATCGGAGCGTGTCTCTCTCCCACAAAAGAATGCTAGGATCCATTTTATTCAGAGAATGAAAATAACAATAACAAAAACAAACAAACGCTTCAAGTAAAGCACATAAGATGTGACGGAATTAAAATATAGTTTCACTAGAGATGACCTGATAGTTTGTTGATGAAGAAGGGGATGCCTTGGGCATCCCAAACTTAGACGCTTGAGTCTTCTTGAAATATGCTTGGGTGACCCACGGGGGCATCCCCAAGCTTAGGCTCTTTCATCTTCTTGATCACATCATATCATCCTTCTCTCTTGATCCTTTAAAACTTCCTCCACACCAAACTCAAAGTGGACTTCATTAGAGGGTTAGTGCATAATAAAAAATTCTCATATTATGCATGGAAAAAATCTACTAGATATTAGCTATATCCACTGGTATTTTATGAAACAAAAAGATCCATTCAAAAACAGCAAAAGGAGCAATGCAAAATAAATGACAGAATCTGTCAAAAACAGAACAGTCCGTAAAGAAGAATTTTTTCGAGTCACTTAATTTGCTCAAATCAGAAAAATCAAATCTAATGAAAGTTGTGTACATATCCGAGGATCACGCTCAGAAAATATAAGATATTTTCAATTTTTCTGCAGAGAGTTATGAATTAAACAGTGGACAGCAGAAAACTGTTCCTGCGCAGGAATCCAAATCTAGCATTAACTTTCTACTAGAGGCTTAACTTGACACAACAATGCGATAAAATAAAGATAGAAAGGAATTGCTACAGAGATAGACATGTTCCTTGATACAACAAAATAAAATAACAGGAATAAAAAGTGGGTTGTCTCCCAAAAGTGCTTTTCTTTAACGCCTTTCAGCTAGGCACAAAAAGTGTAACTCAAGTGTTTCCAAGAGATGAAGCATGGACATCATAATTTGTAGGAATGATAGAATAAAAATGTAGCTTCATTCTTTTTATAGGGAAGTGTTCCATACCTTTCTTGAGTGGAAATTGGTATCTAATATTTCCTTCTTTCATATCAATAATAGCACCCACAGTTCTAAGAAAAGTTCTTCCCAACACAATACGACAAGATGGGTTGCATTCGATATCCAAGACAATAAAATCAACGGGGACAAGGTTATTGTTAACCATGATAAGAACATAATTAACTCTCCCAAAGGTTTCTTCATAGCATTATCAACAAGAAAAACATCCAAATAGCAATGTTTCAAAGGTGGCAAATCAAACATATCATAGAGCATTTTAGGCATAACAGAGATACTTGCACCAATGTCACATAAAGCATTGCAATCAAATTCATCCACCTTTTATTTTAATGATGGGCTCCCAACCATCTTCTAACTTCCTAGGGATAGAAGCTTCAAGTTTTAATTTCTCTTCCCTAACTTTAATGAGAGCATTTGTAATATGAGTAGTAAATGCCATGTTTATGGTACTAGCATTAGGACTTGTAGCTAACTTTTGCAAGAACTTAATTACTTTAGAGATATTACAATTATCAAAATCATTATTATCAAAGCAAACCGAACCATTATCTCCTATGTTCTTAAAAATTTCAGCACTTTTATCCAGAACAGTTTCAGCAGTTTTAGGCAATTTTATTTTTTTGGAAGAAGTAGAGGATGATATGATGGGATGCCTGTTTGTGGCGCACCCTAAGCCCATGCGCCACAAAAAAATAGTGGCGCATCGCACCAGTGCGCCACAAATATCTGTGGTGCATAAAAGGAACGTGCGCCACTGAAATCTACCTTTTTGTGGCGCACCTGTCAGCCCAGTGGAATCCAGGGTGTGCAGGGCTCACTCTCCACAGCCCTCGCACGCGACGGTATCGAAGAATGACTAAGGACCAAGCCAAACGCTTGGAGAGACTCTCGAGGGGAGAAGTCCTCGAGAGGGCTTGAAGGGCAGCGAAGGCCTGAAGAGGCTCCCCCCGAGAGTGCCCCTCTACAAGGCTCTCTCGCCTGGAGAGGAGTCAATGCAAATCCCTCCACAAGGCCGCTCAGGCCTTGTAGAGATGCTTCGCTGTGAACCAACTGCCGCAGAGCGCACATGGCCTCTGCCGCAGCCGCAGAGTGACGCGCGCGCCTGCGCGCGGTGACGACGACGCCGCAGTTGCCATTCTGGTGATTAAATGAGTCAACAAAGCTATGCCCCCCGCGCCGGACTACGAAGCTTTCCCCTTTGGTGATAAAGCGGATGGCCGGCGCTATGCTCCAACGACAACGTCACCGTGGGCACCCCCACGATCTCTGCGGCACCAGCTGGCCGTCCTGCGCGGACGGTGGCTTTCCTGCCTCAAGGGCAGGCTCGGTCCATGGACAACCCAGCTGCGGTGCACCCCGCTCCTCCATTTCGTCGCCATGTGGGTACCCTTCCACTGCGCAGGGCGCAAGGATGAGGCCCGGGGCACCTATAAAAGGAGAGGGAACACCTCCGTAGCGAGGGATCGATCAATCGGACCTTGAGCACTCTACCATAACGTAGCCTAGTCGAACTCACTCGAGGAGGAAGAAGACCTTAGTGTTCCCTCCTTGAGCTCCACTCTGCCATAAGAGAGCCCTTGACAAGCTCATTGTACTGTACCCTCTGCAGCACAATACAGACAAGCAGGAGTAGCGGTGTTACCTCCTCCCGAGGGCCGTGAACCTGGGTACGGGCTGGTGTCTATCTCTGTCGTGATGTCCCTCCTAAGGCTCGACGAGCACCGTGCCGGTTGAGTGTTGTTTGACCTCCGCGTTCAGCCCCCCTTCGAACAACCTCTTCAGAGTGTGACCACCCCTGTATCTTGGGAGTCACTCTCCGACATCTGGCACGCCAGGTAGGGGCTGAGGCGCGTCTTCAACCTTCGACCAGCCTCCGCGCCATGACGGACACCCGCACGACACGCGCCAACAGGAGCGCAGCTGACATGGCTCATACTGAGTCCGACACCGCCACCACTCGCGGCCGCCGCGGCCGCCCTCGCACGGCGGAGCGCGCCAACACCGGCCCGCGCGTGGAGGAACCAAAGAGCGAGGATGACCGCGGCGGCGACCGCCGCGACGACGAGGACTTCTCCGAGCACCACGAGGACGCTGAGTCCTCGCGTCCGTCTCGGCGCCTGAGCACGTCCTCTCAAGGACGTCCAGAGCCCGGTCAAGACACTGCGCTGCTCATGGCTCAGGAGCTTCTCCGCTACCGGCCCAACCCGGAGGCCCACGACCAGTGGTTCGACCGCCTCCACCACCTCGTCGGCATCGCGATGACGTGCCCCGCTCCGTCGCGTTCGCTGGTTCACCACTCTGGCCGCGCCGGATGCGCCTCCGCCACCACCGGGACCACCTCCGGCTGCGGCGCAGAGGGCTGCCTCCCATGCGTCCTCGCCGTGCGATTGCCAGATTGTGCAGCGTACCGCGCCTGACGCGCGGGTGGGGATGGAGCGCTAGAGGGACCTCCAGAACCGCCTCGTCGAGGAAATCGGCCAGGCGGGGCAGCAGAACCGCAGGCTCTCCAGGGCGGAACCGCCACGTAGGCCACCGGCTGCATGGCCTTCACCCACGCTCTGCGCCGCGTGGTCTGGCCACAGAAGTTCATGCCTGCCCTTCCCATGGGCTACGACAGGTCAAGCAACCCCATCGAGTTTCTGCAGCTCTACACCACCTCCGTCCAAGCTGCAGGAGGGGACGATAAGGTCATGGCCAACTGGTTCTCCCATGCGCTTAGGGACTCTGTGCTGTCATGGCTCCTCAACCTACCCGAAGACTTCGTCGGCTTGTGGGAGGAGCTCAGCAGGCAGTTTGTCGCAACCTTCAAGGGCACATATGAGCGCGCGCTCACCCACAATGACCTGCGCGCTATGGTGCAGAGGAAAGATGAGACCCTCCGCAAGTACATCCGGCGCTTTAGCCAAGTACGCAACAAGATCCCGAACATCCCCGACACACAAGTCATTGCCGCCTTCAGAGAGGGCGTCACAAACCGCAGGATGCTCGAGAAGCTGGGCATTCACGACAAGCTCACCTCTGTGGTAAAGCTGTTCGACCTCGCTGACAAATGAACCAAGGCTGAAGAGGGACTCCTCTTCGTCAAGATGAGCCAGCGGGTAGACGACCAGGCCGAGGGATCCAAGAGTCACAAGAAGCGGGAAGAAACCAAGCGCAAGACCACCGCTATCCTAGCGGCTGAGCCAGATGCCAAGTACGCCCGCCAAGCCTCCCCTGAGCCCGGCGACAAAAAGGAGGACAACCGTCCGTTCTGCGTCTACCACAACCGGCGCGGCCACGCTACAGAGAACTGCTTCGACCTCAAGAGGCTGAGCAGAGAGCGCGAGCAAGAGGAGGGCAGCGGGAGCCGCGACAGAGGCCACGGTTACCGTAGAGGCGGACGCAAGGGCAGCTACCAGAAGCCGCCGGGCACTCAAGACAACGTCATCGAGAAGAAGAATAATCTCCCCGACGAGGAAGATGGCGGCTACCAGGCCCCAAGGGGGCTATGCTATGGCATGCATCCTCGGCGGAGCTCAGGCGCCCAAGTCTAACAACCAGTTCAAGCAGTTCGCCCGCGAGCTCAACGCCGCACTCCCAAGCGTCGAGACCTCCAGACCCCTCAAGTGGTCTCAGTACACCATCGCTTTCGACGCCAAGGACCACCCCAAGTCGACCAAGACTGTTGGAACCCTCTCCCTGGTCTGCTCCGCCACCATCAACAACATTGCCGTCTCCAAGACGCTCATTGATGGGGGCGCTGGCCTGAACATCATCTCTGCCGAGACCTTCGAGACGCTTCAAGTGCCTTACGAGTGGCTCATGCTCTCCAGGTCATTCACAGGGGTCACCAGTGGTTCGATCACACCACTAGGGCAGGTCCGGCTGGCCGTCACCTTCGGCACGCAGAAGAACTACCGCACTGAGCTGATCGACTTCGACGTCGTGCATATTGGCCTGCCGTATAACGCCATCCTCGGCTACCCCGCCCTAGCAAAGTTCATGGCCGTCACGCATCACGCCTACAACATGGTCAAGATCCCCGGCAGCGCTGGCACTATCACCATCCATGGTCATATCCTGGAAGCCGCGCGCGCTGTCGAGAGCGCCTACAAGGCAGCCGCCATGGCGTTCCCGGCTGACGAGGACATGGAGCCTCTCGAGAGGCCCAAGAAGAAGAAAAAGATGTTCTCTCAAGAGCAAGCTTCCACGAAGAAGGTGTCGCTGAGCACCAGTGGCTCGGGGGCTGAGGGCTCCGGGGCTAGCGTCACCATAGGCGCTGCCTTGCCTCCCAAATAGGAAAGCGCGCTCGTCGCCTTCCTTCGGGCAAACTCTGACATGTTCGCATGGACTCCGTCAGATATGTCCGACGTACTGTCGGCCTAGTGGAATCCAGGGTGTGCAGGGCCCACTCTCCACAGCCCTCGCACGCGACAGTATCGAAGAAATGACTAAGGACCAAGCCAAACGCTTGGAGAGGCTCTCTAGAGGAAAAGTCCTCGAGAGGGCTTAAAGGGGGCAGCGGAGCCCTGAAGAGGCACCCCCCGCGACTGCCCCTCTACAACGCTCTCTCCCTTGGAGAGGAGTCAACACACATCCCTCCACAAGGCCGCTCAGGCCCTATAGAGATACTTCGCTGTGAAGCAACCGCCGCAGAGCGCACATGGCCTCTGCCGCGGCTGCAGAGTGACGCGCGCGTCAGCGCGCGATGACGCCGCCGCCGTAGTTGCCATTCTAGTGATTAAAGGAGTCAACAAAGCTGTGTCCCCCGTGCCGGACTACGAAGCTTTCCCTTCGGTGATAAAGCGGATGGCCGGCGCTACGCTCCAACGACGACGTCACCGTGGGCACCCCCACGATCTCTGTGGCACCCCCTGGCCGTCCTGTGTGGACGGTGGCTTTTCTGCCTCAAGGCCAGGCTTTACGACCATGGGCCGGGTCCATGGACAACCCAGCTGCGGTGCACCCTGCTCCTCCGCTTCGTCGCCATGTGGGAACCCTTCCGCGGCGCAGGGCGCAAGGATGAGGCCCGGGGCGCCTATAAAAGGAGAGGGAGCTCCACCGTAGCAAGGGGACGGCCGATCAATTGATCATTCAGACCTTAAGCACTCCACCATAGTATAGTCTAGCCTAGCGCACTGGACGAGGAAGAGGACCCGAGAGTTCCCTCCTTGAGCTCCGCACTGCCATAAGAGAGCCCTCGGCAAGCTCATTGTACTGTACCCTCTACAACGCAATACAGACAAACAGGAGTAGCGGTGTTACCTCCTCCAAAGGGCCCTGAACCCGGGTACGGGCTGGTGTTCATCCTTGTCGTGATGTCCCTCCTCAGGCTCAACGAGCACCGTTGCCGTGCGGTTGAGTGTTGATTGACCTCCGCGTTCAGCCCCTTCGAACATTCTCTTCAGAGTGTGACCACCCCTGTCTCGTGGGAGTCACTCTCCGCCATTTGGCGCGCCAGGTAGGGGATAAGGCGCGTCTTTAACCTTCGACCAGCCTCCGCGCCATGACGGACACCCTCACGACACGCGCCAACATGCGCGCAGCTGAGAGGGCTCATACTGAGCCCGACACCGCCACCACTCGTGGCCGCCCTCGCACGGCGGAGCGCGCCAACACCGGCCCGCATGTGGAGGAGCCCGAGAGCGAGGATCACCGCGGCAGCGACCGCCGCGACGACGAGGACTTCTCCGAGCACCGTGAGGACGCTGAGACCTCGCGTCTGTCTCAGCGCCAAGGCGCGTCTTCTCAGGGACGTCCCGAGCCCGTCCACACACTGCGCTGCTCATGGCTCAGGAGCTGCTCCGCTACCAATCCAACCCGGAGGCCCACGACCTCTGGCTCGACCGCCTCCACCACCTCGTCGACATCGCGACGATGCGCCCCGCTCCTTCGCGTTCGCTGGTTCACCACTCTAGCCGCGTAGGAACGGCCGTGCCTAATGCGCCTCCGCCACCACCGGGGCCACCTCCGGCTGCGGCGCAGAGGGATGCCTCCCATGCATCCTCGCCGCACGACTGCCAAATCATGCAGCGCACCGCGCCTGACGCGCTGGTGGGGATGGAACACCGGAGGGACCTCCAGAACCTCCTCGTCGAGGAAATCGGCCAGGCGGCGCAGTAGAACCGCAGGGCTCTCCAGGGCGGAACTGCCACGTACGCCCTCGACTGCATGGCCTTCACCCGCACTCTGCGCCGCGTGGTCTGGCCACAGAAGGTCAAGCCAGCCCTTCCCTAGGGCTACGACGGGTCAAGCAACCCCATCGAGTTCCTGGTTCTCTACACCACCTCTATCCAGGCTGCAGGAGGGGACGACAAGGTCATGGCCAACTGGTTCTCCCACGCGCTGAGGGATTCCGCGCCGTCATGGCTCCTCAATCTACCTGAAGACTCCATCGACTCATGGGAGGAACTCTGCAGGCAGTTCGTCACCAACTTCAAGGGCACCTATGAGCGCCCGCTCACCCACAACGACCTGCTCGCTGTGGTGCAGAGGAAAGATGAGACCCTCCGCAAGTACATCCAGCACTTCAGCCAAGTGCGCAACAAGATCCCGAACATCCCCGACACATAGGTCATCGCCGCCTTCAGAGAGGGCGTCACGAACCGCAGGATGCTCGAGAAGCTAGGCATTCACGACAAGCTCACCTCTGTGGTGAAGCTGTTCGACCTCGCTGATAAGTGCGCCAAGGCTGAAGAGGGACTCCTCTTCGTCAAGATGAGCCAACGGGTAGACGACCAGGCCGAGGTATCCAAGAGCCACAAGAAGCGGGAAGAAACCAAGCGCAAGACCACCGCTGTCCTAGCGGCCGAGCCGGATGCCAAGTACGCCCGCCGAGCCTCCCCTGAGCCTGGCGACAAGAAGGAGGACAATCGTCCGTTCTACGTCTACCACAACAGGCGGGGCCACGCTATAGAGAACTGCTTCGACCTCAAGAGGCCGAGCAGAGAGCGCGAGCAAGAGGAGGGCAGTGGGAGCCGCGGTAGAGGCCGCGGCTACCACTGAGGCAGACGCAAGGGCAGCTACCAGAAGCCGCCGGGCACTCAAGCCAACGCCGTCGAGAAGAACAACAACCTCCCCGACGAGGAAGATGGAGGCTACCAGGCCCCAAGGGGGGCAATGGCTTGCATCCTCGGTGGAGCTCAGGCGCCCAAGTCTAACACCCAGTTCAAGCAGTTCGCCCGCGAGCTCAACGCCGCGCTCGCAAGCGTCGAGACCTCCATGCCCCTTAAGTGGTCTCAGTACACCATCGCCTTCGACGCCAAGGACCACCCCAGGTCGACCAAGACTGTTGGAACCCTCCCCCTAGTCTGCTCCCCCACCATCAACAACATTGCCGTCTCCAAGACGCTCATTGATGGGGGCGCTGGCCTGAACGTCATCTCTGTCGAGACCTTCGAGACGCTTCAAGTGCCTTACGAGTGGCTCATGCCCTCCGGGCCATTCACAGGGGTCACCAGTGGTTCGATCGAACCTCTGGGGCAGGTCCGGCTGGCCGTCACCTTCAGCACGCAGAAGAACTACCGCACTGAGCTGATCGACTTCGACATCGCACACATTGGCCTGTCGTATCCTCAGCTACCGTAGATGCAGACGCAAGGGTAGCTACCAGAAGCCGCCGGGCACTCAAGCCAACGCCGTCGAGAGGAAGAATAATCTCCCCGACAAGGAAGATGGAGGCTACCAGGCCCCAAGGGGGCTATGCTATGGCCTGCATCCTCGGCGGAGCTCAGGCGCCCAAGTCTAACAACCAGTTCAAGCAGTTCGCCCGCGAGCTCAACGCCGCACTCCCAAGCGTCGAGACCTCCAGGCCCCTCAAGTGGTCTCAGTACACCATCGCTTTCGACGCCAAGGACCACCCCAAGTCGACCAAGACTGTTGGAACCCTCTCCCTGGTCTGCTCCGCCACCATCAACAACATTGCCGTCTCCAAGACGCTCATTGATGGGGGCGCTGGCCTGAACGTCATCTCTGTCGAGACCTTCGAGACGCTTCAAGTGCCTTACGAGTGGCTCATGCCCTCCAGACCATTCACAGGGGTCACCAGTGGTTCGATCGCACCTCTAGGGCAGGTCCGGCTGGCCGTCACCTTCGGCACGCATAAGAACTACCGCACTGAGCTGATCGACTTCGACGTCGCGCACATTGGCCGTCAGATATGTCCGGCGTACCAAGGGAGGTGATCGAGCACCACTTAGCCGTGTGTCCAGACGCACACCCCGTCAAGCAAAAAGCGCGGAAGCAAGCTCCCGAGAAGCAAGCATTCATCGTCAAGGAAGTAGAGAAGATGAAAGCGGCAAATGTCGTCCGCGAAGTCGCACACCCCACTTGGCTCTCCAACGGCGTGGTTGTCCCTAAACCCGCTTGAGGAGGCCGACCCTACATCGACTACACAGACGTCAATAAGACCTGCCCCAAGGACCCATACCCCATGCCGAGGATAGACCAGATCATGGACTCCACCGCCGGCTGCGACCTCCAATGTTTTCTGGACGCCTTCTCTGGTTATCACCAGATCAAAATGGCTAAAGAGGACGAGGAGAAAACAACATTCCTCACCCCCTGTGGTGTGTATTGCTACACTTGCATGCCTTTCGGCCTGAAGAACGTCGGCGCCACTTTACAGAGGCTCATGAGGATAGCCTTGGGGGCGCAGATGGGCAGAAACGCATTGTGGTCAAGTCTCGCGAGGGAGACACTCTCTTGAAGGATCTCGAGGAAACCTTCGCCAGCCTGCGCAAGGTGAACATCAAGCTGAACCCCGCCAAGTGCGTCTTCGGGGTACCTTCAGGCAAACTCCTCGGATTCCTCGTGTCTCACTGCGGCATAGAAGCAAACCCTGACAAGATCAAAGCCATAGAAGGAATGCAGCCTCCTCACCGGCTCAAGGACATGCAGCGCTTCACAGGCTGTATGGCCAGCCTGGGCCGTTTCATCTCCAAATTCGGCGAGAGAGCCCTACCATTCTTCAAGATCATGAAGAAGTCCGGCACATTCAAGTGGACCCCTGAAGCAGACAAAGCTTTTGAAGACTTGAAGAGGTATCTGGCCAGCCGACCAGTCATGGTAGCCCCCAGGACAGGCGAACATCTGAAGCTGTACCTATCAGCCACTCCTCAGACCGCAAGCGCCGTCCTGGTGGCCGAAAGGGAAGAGCCAGCCCTCCCCAAGAAAAACGCTGCCACTCCAAGTCCAAAGCCGCCCGACAAAGAACTCGGCAAAGAAGCAGTCTCCATAGACCCACCGCCAGGCCCACATCCTCAAGTCGAGCCTGCTCCCAACACCCTTGCCGAGACCCCTCCACAGGCGGATCTCGACAAGGGCCCTGGAGAGCTGACGCTGCACCTCCGTCGACAACCCTTGTCGAGCACCCCGTCTACTTTGTCAGTACAATACTGCGGAATGCTCGGGAACGGTACCCAATGCAGCAGAAGCTTCTCGTCGCCCTCCTCATCGCCTCCCGGAAGCTGCGACACTACTTACAGGGCCACCCCATCACGGTGGTCACTTCCTTCCCCCTGGAGCAGATCCTGCGCAACCCCAACTCCACAGATCGTGTCGCGGGATGGAACATCGAGCTGCAGCCATTCAACTTGCGCTTCGACACCACAAGAGTCATCAAGGGAAGAGCGCTGGTGGACTTCGTCGCCGAATGGACTGACCCAAGCCCTGAAGAGCCTCGAGGAGAAGAGGCCGAGCTCTCCGGAGACACGATGCCCAGTCACTGGACCATGCACTTCGATGGAGCCTTCGCCTGCCGCAATGGCGGGGCAGGCGTCGTCTTGACCTCGCCCAAAGGCGACAAACTCTACTACGCTGTCCAGCTGTGCTTCACAATTGACAAGATCTCCAACAACATCGCTGAATACGAGGGCCTCCTCGCCGGCTTGCGGGCCGCCATTGCTCTAGGCGTCAAGCACTTACTCGTCAAGGGTGATTCCCAGTTGCTTGTCAACTTCTCCAACAAAAGCTACACGCCTAAGGACGACCACATGGCCGCATACCTTGAAGAGGTCCGCAAGCTCGAGAAGCACTTCAGAGGCATGGAGCTCATGCACATCCCGAGGAAAATGAACCAGGAGGCCGACGACATCGCCAAGCGAGGCTCGCGAAGGCAAGCCCAGCAGGTAGGCGTCTTTGAAGAAAGGCTCACCGAGGCATCCATAAAGCACCCACAAGCAGCTATGTCCGCAAGCACAGACGAAGCACTCCCTCCACCTCCTGAAGCTGGGGCACCCGATCGTGGTCCTCACACATGGGAGCGTCTGTTGCTGACAGCGGCACATCAAGAAACAGGCTGGATTGACGAGATAAAAGACTACCTGATGAAGGGGGTCCTCCCTGAAGAAGATGCGGAAGCAGAGCGAATCACTCGACATGCAAAATCCTACTATATCCTCGAGGGAGACCTGTACCGCAAGCGCCCAAATGGGATCGAGCTCAAATGCGTCCCTCCCGAAGAAGGCCGAATGCTGATCAAAGACATCCATAGAGGAGAGTGCGGCCACCACTCATGCGCGCGCACCCTCGCAGGCAAGGTCTTCAGGAGCGGCTTCTACTGGCCGCAAGCGCTTCAAGATGCGGTCACTATCGTTCGAGGGATTGCGCCGCCGTGCCGCCCTCAGAGCGGCAAAGTACCAGCAAGACCTGCGACGCTACGACAGCCGCCATGTGCGCTCGCGCACTCTGGAGGCAGGCGACCTCGTCCTCAGGCGAATCCTCTTCAGAGAAGGCCTCCACAAGCTCTCGCCTATGTGGGAAGGCCCCTACAGGGTCTCCAACATCGCCAGGCCTGGCGCTGCGCGCCTCGAGACTGAAGGCGGCATCCCCGTCAAGAACCCGTGGAACATCGTGCATCTACGCAAGTTCTACCCGTGATCATAATCACGCCCGTGATCATCGTCACGTCATGCATTTTTTGTCTCTAGAGGGAAGCTCACGGCTCCACCTCCAAGCTTCACAAAAGCTTCTCTTGAGGGTCAGCCCTCCGAGCTCTCCTTGTAGCGAGCCACCGCAGGCCGTAGAGAGTCTCAACCACTAATGGGTGGTCCCCATGCCTCGACATGGAAAGAAAATTACCTTGGCAACCCCAAGTGTAACGAACCATTTCGTTCCTAAGTGAACTATGCGCTAAGGCGTCGCTATGTAATATTTTGGTGGTCAGTTTACTTTCATCATTTTCCTTTCCATGTGCGCTTATATTCTTCCCATGCGCACCTCGCGAGAGGGGGCTGAGTACGGTGCCTGCGCCTCAAGAGCACCCCAGCAGCACTGCAAAATCCAAGGGATCCGAGCTCTGGCTAAAGGGCATGCTCCCAAAAACACGCCACCTCTCCAAGGGACCTTGGTACTTACTCTCCTCGCGAGATACACCTAAGGAAACCTATAAGCGCACATGAGTCCTTGCTACCATGCACTAGCGTTTGGGTTCGCCTCTCTAACATCCGCAGGGAACAAGAGTCTCTCCAAGCTCGTGGAGGAAAAACTCTTCCCCTAGGGGAGAACGCATCGCCAGGGAAAGCCTACGCAGGGCAAAAGCCTTGCAAAGCTAAGTTCAGCGCTCGCGCCTCAAGAATCTCTTCTCTCTCACGAGCACTCGTCGTCCCTCGAGCGATTCTTTTCCCTCACACTTCATGGACTGCTTGCACGTCAAAGGGGGGCCCTTGAGCATCGCGCCTCGAGGACTCTTACCTCTCTAAGCCTTAAACTCCCACCGGCCTTGCCGAGTCATTGCTCAGGCATACCGCAGCGGCGGAGTCATAGCGCAAGGAGAAGGGTCCTAACGACACAGAGCGAACAAAGACATGAAGAGGAAGTAAAAGGCCCTTCGAGGGGCACACATGCAAACTCAAATAGCATTTAGTTAAAAATATATTACAGACAGTGGAGCAAAAGTCTCTAAGCCTAGTCTTTTCAATGGCGCTACAAGCACATTACAATACAGGAAAGGATCAGGCAGAAGCATCGTCGCCGTCCTACGTAGACCCTTCCTCTCCAGGCTCGCCCTCGGAGCCCGCCTCCTCGCTGTCGTCCTCTCCTGCCTCAGCCCGCTTGAAGCGGCTGCAGAAGTCGTCGACCTGATCTCGGACGGAGTTGCAGATCTTCCACCCTTCCTCCCCCTCGAGAGGCTCGGTCACTGACGTGTAGTCGAAGCCAGGCTGGAGGCGCTGGAGGTTGGAGAAGATGCGGTCGACAGCCACCGCCAAGAGTTGGCGGCATTCCTCCTCGATGACGTCGCGGATCTCCGCGGCAGGGCCCTCAAGCGTCGTGAATAGCTGGTCGAAGTAGGCGAGGTACGCGGCGGCGTCGGCGTTGCCCTGAGCAGGGACGTGCGGCGCCTCCACTCCCAGCTTCGCCGCGAGATCGTTGCCTCGAGCCACCAAGGACTGGAACATGCGTTCCCGCTGCTGCGAGAGCACCCGCGCCGCATGGGCGCTCTCGGCAGCCTCCACCGCTCGGTCCACTGCAGGGCCCACCTGCTTGTTCATCTCCTCCATGTCCGCCATAAGGGCGGCGAGGTCCTGTGACATGCGCTCGCGAGCCTCTTCGGCGAGGCGGTGACCATCCACGGCACGCCTCGCCCGGGAGTTCAGCCTGGCGTTCATGTGCTCCAGCTCGCGGATCCGGGCGTCATCCTCGGCGCGCCTCTTCCTGAAGCGATTCTCCTGCTTCTTGAATTTCTCGTTATAATCTCGAGAGACGGCGGCGCGGTACTCCCTCTCCCGGGCTTGGAACTCCTTCTCCATCTCCGCCTTCCGCTCGGCAAGGCTGGCGTTGAAGCGCTCCGCGTGCTTCTTGTGGGTAGCCACTTCTCGGTTGAACTTGCCGAGGGCCTCGGCCAGATTCCCCTCCCGGGACTCAAGGTCAGTGCGCTGCACCGACAGCTCCTGCTCCGCCTGCAGCAGCTGCTCGTCGCGCTGGCGCACGTCATTCTCGTGCTCGCCCAACCTTTGCCCCCTGGCATCCAAGGCTGCGCGGACCGCCTCAAGAGAGGTCCGCACGACCTCAGAGTCGGCGAGAATCTTGGCCTCAAGCTCGATAAGCTCGCGATGCTTGTCCGCCAGCAAGGACTCCACCGAGTCCATGGACAACCCAGCTGCGGTGCACCCCGCTCCTCCATTTCATCGCCATGTAGGGACCCTTCCACTGCGCAGGGCGCAAGGATGAGGCCCGGGGAGCCTATAAAAGGAGAGGGAGCACCTCTGTAGCGAGGGATCGATCAATCGGACCTTGAGCACTCTACCATAGCGTAGCCTAGTCGAACTCACTCGAGGAGGAAGAAGACTTTAGTGTTCCCTCCTTGAGCTCCACACTGCCATAAGAGAGCCCTCGGCAAGCTCATTGTACTGTACCCTCTGCAGCACAATACAGACAAGCAGGAGTAGCGGTGTTACCTCCTTCCGAGGGTCGTGAACCTGGGTACGGGCTGGTGTCTATCTCTGTCGTGATGTCCCTCCTCAGGCTCGACGAGCACCGTTGCCGTGCCGGTTGAGGGTTGTTTGACCTCCGCGTTCAGCCCCCCTTCGAACAACCTCTTCAGAGTGTGGCCACCCCGTATCTTGGGAGTCACTCTCCGACAGCACCAAGGAGCATGCGCCACAGAAATATGGTGGGCCCCGCCAGATGCGTTTGAATTTGGAAATCCGGGGCACATTCTGTGGCGCACCTTTGGCCACGCGCCACAAAAAGTGGACATTCTGTGGCGCATGGGCTATGTGCGCCACAGAATGTCCACTTTCTGTGGCGCATGGTGTTGGTGCGCCACAAAAAAATTAGTGGGTGCGCCACAAAATGTCAACCAGGGTCCACAAAAGCATTCAATGCACTAAAATCTCAAATTCATTTGCAACCTTTCCCCTTCTCTCACACAACTCGTATTTCTCCTCTTTCTCACCCAATTCTCCCCATTCTTTCTCCATTATTTCTCCATTTCTAGTAGGTTAAAACCTATTTTGTTCCATAGAGATTGGTTAGTAGGTCGGGAGGCTTCATATATACTCTCTCGCCCTCTTTTTGTCCACTAAATTCTGTCCAAATACACATCACACGATCACGGTCCCGGAGGAGCTCCAATCTACTAGGTGAGACATCTTATCCTCTTTTTGTTGTGGTGTGCATGCTTGTGCGGTGGTATGGCATCGGTTTATGGCCGGTGTATATGGCCACCCATCATTTATGGGGCGCCGGGTGTATGGCCATCGGTGTATGTGGACACATGCATATGCATGTTTGTTGTTTTTGTTGTTTCTTGCATAGGCGTGGTGCATGTATATTTGCCGAAATGTTGATTCATTTCCATTTCGGCAAATTTTTGCACCACCCATACGTCCAACTATTAGGAGAAGTCATGCCAAAATTTTCCGTTGAACATGCATGTGTGTGTGTGTGCATATGTTGCGGTTCTAAATAACGTTTCTCGGTTGTGTGCTCTATGCAACCCGTGCGTAGGCAACCATGGTCGTCATGATGAGATCCGGTCAAATCAGTAGATACAAGGAAGAAGCGAAGGCGGAAATGATTCAGTGTAACAGGCGCCAGATAAGATGTCCGTGTCGAAAATGTTAACTCGAGATATGGATCGACCCTGATTATGGACAAATGGAAGATCACCTGCTCAGGCAAGGTTTCATGCTAGGCTTGAACCAGGCACCGACAGCAAATGCGCCCGGACATGACGAAGGAGATGTCGGCGGACAAGATGATCATGATGACCATGGGGGAGATGACGGTGGAGAAGACGTGAACACGGAGAACACGCTAATGTCGGCCTTACGGGAC
Source organism: Poa annua (assembly GCA_026929855.1). Lineage (NCBI taxonomy): Eukaryota > Viridiplantae > Streptophyta > Magnoliopsida > Poales > Poaceae > Poa > Poa annua. The sequence continues at coordinate 51,120,426 of CM049428.1, forward strand.
TCTCATGTTCAAGAACTGCTCCTCCAGGAGACGAGCAACGCCAGAGAGAAAGCCAAACTGGCGCAAATGGAGATCGATGGGAAGACTCCGTTGTATCCTGTGTGCCGGCCAGAGGCTACGCGCTTGCAAGTAACGCTTGATGCTCTGGAGATGAAGGCGTAAAGCAAATGGACCGACGTGAGCTTCACGAAGAGCATGAAATTCATGCACGGTCGTCTTCCCGAGGGGAACACATTGCCAAAAAGCATCGAGGAGGCCAAGAAAGTCGTGTGCCCACTTGACTTACCGCACGTCAAATACCATGCCTGCATCAATGATTGCGTAATTTACCGGGGAGAGTACAAGGACATAACCAAATGTCCGTTGTGCGACCAAGGACGGTACAAGCGTGGTAACAAGAAAGTTCCTCGAAAAGTGGTATGTTACTTTCCTATCACTCCCTGTCTGCAGCGGTACTTTGTGGACCATAAGGAAGCAAAGCTAAGTCAATGGCACGCGGAAAGGGAGAAGCCCGAACAAGATCCGGAGAAGGGAAGGATCCTGTCACACCCTTCAGATGCCCTCCAGTGGGAAGCATTGGACGCCTTTCAAAATTTCGGAGGCGACGCAAGGAACGTCAGGCTGGGTATGAGCACCGATGGACTCAATCCGTTCGGCAACCAGAGTAGCACGCATAGCACCTGGCCTGTGTTTGTATGGCCTTACAACCTTCCCGCTTGGCTGTGCACGAAGCTAAGGTACATACACATGAGCATTCTCATCCAGGGGCCGAAACAACCGGGTGTCGACATACATCTGTATCTCACACTATTGAAAGAGGAGTTAGCCACGTTGTGGGAGACGCCAGCCCGTACGTGGGATGCCTACACTAGAGAATATTTTGACATGCGAGCCGCCTTGTTCACGACGGTGCAGGACTATCCTGGTTGCTCATACGTATCGGCCCCGGTAGGCCACGGATTCTGCGCATGTGTCAGGTGCATGGATGGGACCCCGCATCTCCAGGTACCAAGGGATGGGTCTTCGAAAACCGTGTACCCAGGTGCTCGACGGTGGCTTCGCATGGATCACCCGTGGAGGAAACGCGGTGACCTGTTCGATGGTGAAAATGATCTCGAAAGAGCCCCACGCGAGAGGACCGACACTGAAATCGACGAGCTTTTGAGAAATTGGGAGGAGTGCCCTGCTCCTGGAAAGAAGCGACCGAGGGTTGATCCCCTACTGGGTGTATGGAAAGCGAGGTCTGTTTTCCATGACTTGCCGTACTGGAAGGTCCTTAAAGCGCCCCATAGCCTTCATATGATGCACATTACGAAGAATGTCACCGATAGTCTACTTTGCACTCTTTCCAACATGCCGGAAAAGTCCAAGGATGGGACGAGAGCAAGATACGATCTGAAATGGCTTGGCATCAAGAAAGATCTACAGGCACCCGACAGTGATGACGATGATGACGCTGATGATGATCAGACGAAAGGGACTCAAGGTCGCCGCAAAAGGGTAAAGAAGAACACGGTGGTGCTTCCCCCTGCCTGTTACACTATGAGTCCGGTGGAGCTTGAGAAGTTCTACAAGTGCCTCGTAGGAGTCAAATTTCCTCACGGTTATGCGGGGAAGATCAACAGATATCTGGACGCAACGAAGAAGAGGTTCACCGGGATGAAGTCTCATGATTGTCATGTGCTGATTACGCAGATAATTCCCGTTGCGATTCGAGGGATAATGGACGATCACGTCCGAGATACGCTGCTTGCCCTGTGCAACTTTTTCGACGTCATCAACAGAAAGTCCATCGGCGTGAAGCAGCTCGACAAGCTATAGGAAGAGAACGCGCTGATACTATAGGAGCTCGAGATTTACTTCCCGCCCGCATTCTTTGATATTTGCGTGCATCTCCTTCTCCATGTCGTTGAGGACATCAAGCAGCTCAGGCCGACGTTCTTGCACTACATGATGCCTTTCGAAAGGCAGAATGGTGTCATGAAAGGATACGTCCGCAACAGGGCCCGTCCGGACGCAAGCATGGCCAAGGGCTTTCTAACCTACGAGTGCATCTCCTTCTGCCAGAATTATCTAAGCACCGAGAACGGGGATGTTGGTCTCGCCACCAGGAAGCACCTCGGCAGGCTTGGTGGAGTTGGTCACCGCGTGGGCTGCCGCTCACTCTTTGTCGGCGTTCATGGTCGAAGAGAAGAACTCGACAGGGCTCACCGGGTCGCGCTACAACACTTACAATTGATCGAACCTTGGGTGGAGGAGCACAAGAGCTTAATCGAGCAGAATTACATCGACCTGGGAAGGCAGAGGCAGAATGGAGACGTATCCAAAGAGCACAACTCCAGCTTCACACGTTGGTTCAAGAAAAGGCAACTGTTTCAAGTAGCGAGCATAACGCCATCTACGGAAGATGAAGAACTCATATTCTCCTTATCACAGGGCCCCGGGCAGAACGTAAAGACCTATCAGGCGTACGACATCAACGGTTACACATTCTACACCGAGGAAAAGGACAAGAATAGTGAATATTAAAACTCAGGAGTAACTATGCTATCCTACGGCGATGACGAGGCTACTGTCAAGGAAAGATTCTTTGGAAGGATCGAGGAGATATGGGAGCTCAACTACTGTGGAGAGTTGGTGCCAATGTTCCGCGTAAGATGGGCCAAGGACGTCGTAAAAGAAGGTCGGTATTTCACCACCATGGTAATACCCTGATGCCAAATCGAAGAAAGCCTCCGCGAAAAACGAGCCATGGGTACTCGCTAGCCAAGTTAAGAAATGATTCTTCATTACCGACCCATCAAAGCCTAGCCGTGTTTTGGTGAGGAGGGGCAAGAGGAGCATCATCGGAATGGACGGAGACAAAAAGAGGAAGACTTGGACGGCGATCCGAAGATCGAGGAGGAATTCGACAAGTTCTTCGACATGCCGACTACCAGCAAAAACCTAAGGAAAACCTCCCTACCTACTAAAGGTTGTCCGTTCACGCGAAGAAATCTCAAGGTGCCCGGCCTAAAGTATTCAACCGCGAAGAAGGGAAAGAAGAAGAGAAGCTAGCTCTCGGAACCGGCCGGGATCGACAAAGACTTTTTTTGGTGTATTATTTTTTGTTCGTGTGTACACATGTGAGACAAGCATATATTTATGTATGTCATAAATAAAACAATGCAAGCATATATGCATGTGTATATCATGTGTAAATCAATGATTTGAATATATATACTTTTTTGGGGTATTAATATATATACTTTTTTGGGGTATTAACAAATTTGTTCGTGTTCTTTATTTAAATTTAACCAAAAATTTAAAAGAAAAAAGTTGAGACAGCAGGATTCGAACCTTGCTGCCCCAAGTTTGTTGTGTACATGCGAACCATTGGGCTAGACCGGAGACTTGTGACATAACAGGGTCGCAGACCATTTAGCAGGTTTGCCGAAGATATTTTGTGGCACATCGTCCATGGGGTGCGCCACAGAATGTCTATGGCGCATGAGGAAGGATGCGCCACAAAAATGTGGCACTTTCTGTGGCGCACAGTGGGGGGTGCACCATAGAAATATAATTTAGTGGCGAGATATCTGTGGCGCACCCCCCATTTCCCTGGGTGCGCCACAAAAAGGCTTTTTGGTGCGCCACGGCTAGCCCTTTTTCCACTAGTGCATTGCCAACACCAATTATGTTACCATTAATAGTAGGAGGTTTACTAGCATGTGAAGGAACATTATTTTCAATAGTACTAATAGTATAAACTCTAGCCATATTATCCTTTTTAGCTAGTTCTTCTTCTCTTTCCCATCTAGCACGTAATTCAGCCATCATCCTAACATTATCATCAATTTGAATTTGGATGGCATTAATTTTAGCAAAGGTCATATTCTCTTTAGCATCATTAGTCATAACTTTTAATTTCAAGAGATCAACATCAAGAGCAAGACTATCAACTTCAGAAGCAAGAGTATCAATTTTACCAAGCTTTTCCTCAACAGTTTTATTAAAAGCAGTTTGTGTAGTGATAAAATCCTTAAGCATGGTTTCAAGTTCAGAGCAGGTATTCCTATTATTGCTATAAGAATTACAATAAGAATTACCATAGCTATTGCCATTATTAGGGGGATACGGCTTGTAGTTGTTGTTGTCACCATAATTGTTCCTATAGGCATTGTTGTTAAAATTATTACTTTTAATGAAGTTCACATCAACATGCTCTTCTTGTGCAACCAAAGAAGCTAAGGGAACATTATTTGGATCAGTATGAGATTTACCATTCACAAGCATAGCCATGATAACATCAATCTTATCACTCAAAGAAGAGGTTTCTTCAACATAATTTACCTTTTTACCTTGAGGAGCTCTTTCAGGATGCCACTCAGAATAATTAACCATCATATCATCTAAAAGTTTTGTTGCAGCCCCCAAAGTGATGGACATAAATGTACCTCGAGCAGCCGAATCAAGAAGGTTTCTTGAGGAAAAATTCAGTCCTACATATGAGGTTTCGATGATCATCCAAGCAGTCAGTCCATGGGTAGGGCAATTTTTAATCAAAGATTTCATTCTTTCGTAAGCTTGATCAACATGTTCATTATCAAATTGTTTAAAGTTCATAATGCTACTTCTTAAGGAAATGATCTTAGCAGCAGGATATTATTTTCCAATAAAAGCATCTTTGCATTCAATCCGTGAATCAATACTATTCCTAGGCAATGAAAGCAACCATTCTTTAGCCTTTCCTCTCAAAGAGAAAGGAAATAATTTCAGTTTTATAATATCACCATCTATATCCTTATACTTTTGCATTTCACAAAGTTCAACAAAATTATTAAGATGGGCAGCAACATCATTAGTACTAAAACCAGAAAATATCTCTCTCATAACAAGGTTTAACAAAGCAGGTTTGATTTCAAAGAATTTTGTTTTAGAAGCAGGTGGAGCAATAGGAGTGCATATGAAATCATTATTATTTGTGCTAGTGAAGTCACACAACTTAGTATTCTCAGCAGTACTCATTTTAGCAAAATTAAATAGAAACTGAAATACAGAAGTAAATGCAAGTAACTATTTTTTTGTATTTTTGATATTAAGCAAACAAGATAGCAATAAAAATAAACTAAGCAAGACAATAACAAAATAAAAAGATTGGGTGTGAGAGACTCCCCTCACAGAAAAGCTTAGTTTCCCCGGCAACGGCGCCAGAAAAGAGCTTGATGCACCGGTGTGGTGTTGTTGGGAAACCCCAAGAGGAAGGTATGAAGTAGTGCAGCAGCAAATTTCCCTCAGTTGTGAAACCAAGGTTTATCGAACTAGTAGGATACTATAATTCTTCCGAAGGTTGCTGGGGTTGACCTTGGCAGGGCGCACTACCGGTGTCAACCATGAACATGGAACCTACACACAACACAACCAAGACACTTTGCCCCAACTTAACAGTGAGGTTGTCAATCTCACTGGCTGGCTGTAACAAATGATTAAACGTATGTGTGGAAAATGATGTTTGTTTGTAGAGAATGAAAGTAACAGGATTGCAGTAGGTTGTATTATCAGTTTAAAGAAAAGGACCGGGGTCCACAGTTCACTAGTGGTGTCTCTCCATAAATAAAGCATACACGAGGGTAAACAAATTACAGCTGGGCAATTGACAGAATACAGAACTGCATAATGATGCATGTACAAGTCATGGTGTCTAGTGTGAGATTCATTTGGGCATTATAACATGATACATAGACCGTTATCCAACTGCATCTATGACTAATAATCCACCTTCAGGATAGCATCCGCAACACCTTTCAGTATTAAGTTGCAAGCAACAGATTATTGCATTAAGTAAAGTGTGTAATGTAAGTAGCACAATTATCCTTAGACAAAGAACTACTGTTTTATCCCTAGTAGTAACAGTACATTCACAATCTTAGAGGTTGATGTCACTCCCCCAGATTAAATGAAGACATGAACCCACTGTCGAGCATAAATACCCCCTCTTGGAATCACAAGCATCTACTTGCCCAGAGCATCTACTAGTAACGGAGAGCATGCAAGATCATAAATAACGCACTCACATAATATATAATGAAGCAAATGACATAGTACTCAATTATTCGTCGGATCCCAACAAACACAACATGTACCATTACATAAAGATGATCTTGATCATGATAGGCAGCTCACAAGATCTAAACATGATGGCACAATAGGAGAAGACAACTCTCTAGCTACTGCTATGGACCCATGGGCATGGTGATGTAGAGCCCTCCGGTGATGATTCCCCTCTCTGGCAGGGTGCCGGGAAGAGCTTCTAAACCATCCCGAACTAGGGTTGACGGTGATGGCGGCACTGGAACGTATCGTGGAAAAGTGTTCGGGTGCCTAGGGTTATTTTGTCGGGGGGTACTTGTAGGCGAAAGGGCGGAGGCGGTGGATCCCCGAGGGGCCCACACCATGTGGTGGCGCGGCAGAAGGGGGCCGCGCCTCCACCAGGTGAGGCCGCCTCGTGGCTCTCCTCCATATCCTCTTCGGTGTTCTGGAAGCTCCCGAGAAAAATATGGACTTTGGCTTTTGATTCGTCCAATTCCGAGAATATTTCCTTAACAGTTTTTCTGAAACCAAAAACAGCAGAAAACAGGGAACTGTCACTTCAGCATCTTGTCAATAGGTTAGTCCCAGAAAATACATAAAAACCATATAAAGTGTATATAAAACATGTAGCAATTGGTATAATATAAGCATGGAACATAAGAAATTATAGATACGTTGAAGACGTATTAACCCTCGAGTCACCCTCGTGGGGAAATTAGTCTTTCCCTTACTATACACTCTGCACTTGGAGTCTCAATCTAACCCATATTATTTTGACGCGGGTGTTTGGTGCTCAGCAAGATATTTTCTGGCGCCATCATCATCGTAAACGGTCATCAATGTCTCATGCCCCGTGATTACGAGTACCTACACCTAGTGTTACTCAACTTTAGGCCACAAAGCAAGTTCTTGTTGAAGTCATTGTAAGTAATAATAGTGTCATCAAGAGCGTCAACTGGGTTACCTCTTGCCTCACGACATGGAACAAGCCCATGTCAAAATGACAAGACAAACAGGCAATGAACAATCTCAGCACTCTTTTATTTACCATGGGTATAACTTTTTATTATGAGGTGCATCAATGAAGGTCCACTATGGTATGCTGTAAATTTCCACCATGAATGATGCATGACTTAGGTTAGCAGCCCAGGCGTCTATCTACCTATTTACACAGACTCCATGAACTCGCTAAGTTTCCACATTTATTTCACACTAATAGGCATCCATACCAAAAGTACATGATATCAACTAAATATAAATAAGTGCAATGCTAAAAGCTTGCCTTGTGACAGCACAAATGGGCTAACTCCCAACCAAGACTATTGTCAAGCACACAACTTCATAATTTTAATCACTACGGTTCAGGTTTATTAAGTGCAATAAAAGTAAAGTGTGCATCAAGTTCGTGGGACCTTTTTAACCAACTTTTCCCATAACAAACAAAAACATAAGCATTTTTAATTTGGAAGCATAGATAAAACAATATAATCATGAGACACATACTTGGAATAGCATAAAGATAATAGGTAGATATGATGGACTCACTGGAATAACTTTGGTTTGAAGGTGTTGGAAAACAAGTTTTTACTTGTTGTAATTTTTGGGCTAGCAAGAGGGAGAAAGTTGATCGTCTAAATACATGAATAAGTGTCCATAGAACTAATAAATCCATGTTAAACAAAGTAAAGTAACATTAAGCATCAAAATTTGAATAAAAGATAGCTCTTGATAAAACACTTGCAAATTAATACTCGTTAAAAAGCAAATGAATCATGCAACTATATGTATCTTTTTGAATCAACTCAAACATCCCTTTCCAAACAATTTTAATAGCATCCAACTTAATTAAACCTAAAATTACATTAGCACTCTTATACAAAAATGATAGTGGTGGTCTCAAGAAAAGCAAAAATCAAACTGAAATAAAAATAACAATAAAAGACGCTCCAAGTTTATGCGATAAAGTGCACTGATCGATAAACAGAAGTTAGACGTGTGCAAACCGCGAGTGTGTTGGTCCAAGGGGGTTGTATTCACATCCCCAACCTTATGGTCTTCACCATTCTTGGATAGCTCTTGCTGCATCTCCTCTAATCCCTGTGAAAAAACTTCAAAACACCGTTTCTCCCATCTCTTTTCTGTGGGGTGACATTAGTAGGCACAAAACAATTGAATTGCTTATCATAGGAAATCCTTAAACCAAATATTCATATGAATTTCCAGAGAGTGTATAATGTTGTATTCTTAATTATAAACTCAATTTGATTAAAAAGATTCAACTTAAAAATTCAAAGAATACATCAAACAAAATGGGACATAATCTGTCCAGGAAAACAACAGCATCAAAACAGATTTTTTTACCCCACTTAAATATGTTGAAAAAAATCTGAAACAATTCACGCATACAGAGGATGAAAAGTTGCAACTACAGTTCCAATTTCAGATCATTCGGAGTTACATAATAGGAATTAAAAATCATACCGTGCATTAGATTCATGCTGGAATAAAGCTCATGAGGGAGCTCTAACTTTGGTTCGTCCCTCTTCCTTGCGAAGTGTTCCATGCACTTCTTGTGTGGAAACTGAAACTTCACATTGCCTTCCTTCAAATCAATAATAGCACCTGAAGTACGAAGAAAAGGTCTTCCAAGAATATTTGGACTAGAGGATTTATTCCCCATATCCATGATTATAAAATCAACATGCACAAATATCATATGTAACTCTAACATAACATCACTTACTTTTCCTAAAGCATATTTAATAGAGTCATCGGAAAGTTGTAAATCAATAGAGCATTTTTCAAGATTCTTTAACTCAAGTACTTCTTATAATTCTTTAGATAAAATAGAGGCACTAGATCCTAGATTAAGTATAGCATGGTGTGTCTCTTTTCCAATGGTAACTAGTACTTTGGGAATCCATATATCCCCAAGCTTAGGTGGTATCATAGCTTCTTGGTTGTACCTAGCAATCTTTTCTTTTAAAATATGATTAGCTATATAAGAGCCAAAACCTGCTTGGTTAGAGTTGATGGAAGGATCACTTGCAAACTTTTGTAAGCTAGATATTAATTCATGCAAGCTATAATTTTCTAAGTCAAGTAATGGATCCTCGACTTTAGTAAGCATTTTAACTTCCCCAACCTTTCTTTCTAATTCAATTAACATAAGAGATTCATCATCTTCTGTTCCATTAACTTCTTCTTCCAAACCAACAAGTTGAGACATAAATGGTAACAAATATTCATGATAGTTTAACAATTCGTTAAGAGTTTCCTCCAAAGCCAGAGGAGCATTTTCAGTAACAAGAATAGAACTCATTCCAACCACAGGTGGTGCTTGTGGTTTCCCTGCAGACATAGTTAATAAAGTGGCTTGATTATCAGCTAGTTTTGAAAGGGCTTTGTCTAGTCATGCAGCTTGGAGTTGAAAGCATTTAATATCAGAACTAATAGAAGCAACATACTTATTTAACTCTTGTATCATGGTACTATGGCTAGCAACTTGTCCCATAAGAATTTTATTAGCCTCAAAATTATCATTACTTTGTGGCACATTATTAGGTTTCCATTTATTATCACCAGTATTAGGATATGGAACAAAAGGACGGTTGTTTGGAATATATGGGGGTTTATTATAAGAATTATAATTGTTATTACCATAGTTTCTAACAAAGTTAACATCAACACTCTCATGATTAATTCCAACTAGTTCTTGCAAGGGGACATTTTCAATATTTTGTTTATTAATGAAAGCAAGAATATTGTCCATTTTGGTTGACCAATCACTTGTTTCTTCTATGGAGTTTACTTTCTTAGAGGGATTAGGTTCTCTCTCAGTATGCCATTGACTATAGTTTTGCAACAATATGTTCTTAGATTCTACTATTGTTTTTCCCATGAAAGCCCCTCCAGCGGCGGAATCAAGAATATTTCTAGACATGTAATTCAGACCATTGTAAAGAGAGTGTAATATACACTAGTGGAAAAAGGGCTACTAGTGGCGCACCAAAAAGCCTTTATGCGGCGCACCCAGAAAAATGGGGGGTGCCCCACAGAAATCTCGCCACTAAATTATATTTCTGTGGCGCACCCCCACGACGTGCCATAGAAAGTGGCACATTTCTGTGGCGCATCCTTCCTAGTGCGCCAGAGAAATATATCAGTGGCGCATTCTTGTTCTGTGCGCCACATCAAAGTTGGGCCATGCGCCACAGAATTATGTACAGGAATTTTACAAATACAGGTATATTAACAAAAATACATGTATATATTACAGGATTTAAAACAGAAACATGATATATTTGACACATCACATTACTTAGACACATCACATATAGTTACAAATGCCGAATCTTACACAAGTCATGATACAAATGGAGCTCGAAATACAAAAGTTCATCATTTCATCATTTCATACATATAGAGTTATCAAATAAAGTATATCGGCGATGATGGTGAGGAAGATCAGCGGGAGAGCACGATCACGTAGCCTAGTTCTGCATCGACGCCGGGAACGGTCTGTACATTTCCTTCGTCGTCCACATCCCGGTGTCCTGCTGCAATGCTAGGCGTTCTTCGATCTCCCTCTTAGTCAAACCTGGAGATGGATTGGTAAGTATCAGTTAATAACATAAATAGAGTGTGAATAATTCATCTAAGTGCAATGAAGAAAACACTTCTTGCGAGTGAGGCAAGCAGCTAGCTAGGCGCAGTTTTGTAATACATCCTACCTCTAGGGTAGTGGAGGAGCCCTGCGGTTGCCATGACATCCTGGAGGATGATATGTGATAACTTCATCTGGGTGCGATGGAAGTCTTCTCTAAGATCAGCATCAGAGATTTCCCCCATATTTTTGGTCCATTCCCAGAGTTTATTTGGAAAACTCATGGCATCTGCTTCCTCAACATACCTTTTAAGTTGATGGATTACGTAGAACCCCTCCTTCACGCTCTAAGAGTCCTCCTTGATGCAAGGGAAGTTGGTGACATGCCTGAACTTGTGTGTCTTGTTCTTGTTGAAGAATTCATAGTTCTTTTCGAAGGTGCCTCCATTACGGGCGTAGATCTCGAGAGCCTCATCGAGAACACTCTTTATTCGGGTGTAGTCTTTCTCTATAACCGAACTCCCCGAGTCGAAATAAGTGGCAATGGACCACCTCGGGTTTACAGCGATGAGTACTGCGTACTTGTCCCTGCTTAACACAATTCAAACGGAATGTAGGAAATTCATGATAAGCAATGGAACGACTCTATGGGAAAACATAAGTTACGACATCGACGAGCGGACGTGTACTGACTTGCAAAAGAAAGGCACAAGATGGCTGTTCTTGCTCATGTTTTTCAGCATGAAGCTTTGGAGGTACTCCCTCGCCATGATCCTTCTCCCTGATCCTTCAACCAGCTGGCTGTCACGCATGTAGTAGGGATCCGCTATCGCGACGTACGGGTTTGTCTCTATCTTGATCTTCACCGCCAGATTGAGCGCGTATAGACGGACCAAGTTATAGTCCAGCTGTCTAGAGTGAAACATCTTGAAGACGTCCTGGAAGGCTATAAATAATACATCTGCAGGGGCTTCATCGACAAAGTTCACGCCCTTTGGCACCTCGTCTTTAAGACACTGGGTAATTTGGGTCCTCGTCTTTAAGAAGGATGCCCTCTAGCGTCAAGATAGCATCATGCAAAGCTTTCATGGATCCTTGTGCGATGCGGAGCAGCTTCGGAGGCAGTATCGGTTTACCAGCTTCATGCATTCGGGTCAAGCCATCACGACGTGGTGGAACCATTTGTTCATCCCGGACAGTCCTAGGAGCTGGCTGGCTCGCAGAGGCACCTGGCTTACTTCTCTTCCTGTGCTTCTTCTTTACCTCTGGGGATTGCACATCTTGAATCGACTTATGCAGTGTGCCAGGGCTGAAAATGTTAGCCTGTTCAGCTTGATCGCCGGCCTCCGGAGGCGTGTCTTGAGATAAACCATGGAAGTTCAGGCGCTGCGAGCATGAAGTGGGACGAATAGGCATAATGCGGGGGCTGCGGAAGTGTTCGTCATCCAAAGGAGGCATGTACGAACCATCCAAGGCGCCAGTGTTGAGGAAGCCATCGACGTCGTCGCCATTATTATCATCATCATGATCATCGTCGATGACTGGAAGTTGAGGCGCAACGGCTTTGTCTTTGGCTTGTTGCAGTGCAGACGCTCCCAACAGTATTTGGTGCCGGCTTGTGGTGGCGACGACCGGCGCTTCCTTCCGGGTCCTGGCAACGGGTGCTTGTGGCGCCGGCTCGTTCACAACAGGTATATGTGGCGGCCTCGATGAGGGCCGAACGATAGAGTGCCTAACCTTTTGTGGCGGCTTCGAGGTGGCGCCGGAGGTGCGTCTGACCCCCCCCAAGACAAATTTGGCTCTTCGGCCATTCCATGAGCCATTTGACGCAGGCTCCAAGGACCATGTGCTCATCCTCGTCTCCCGAAGGTTGCATTGGGGGATCGATGTGTTGAAACTGAGGCAATACCTCATCCAACTTGATTCTCAGCACGGCCTCGTTCATGCGTTGGGTGTGCATTAGGCTACTCTTTGGTTGTATGATCGTGCCTGTAGCAACATCCACCAACTCGCCGCCGGCCCGCACTGTATGCAGGAGTATGCAAGGCGTGTCCTGAGAGTCAACCCATGCATGTTGGGCATCATGAGATGGCAGTCATCAAAGGCATAGTTAATTATAGAAGATGTCGTGGACTAACTAGTTAGTTACCTTGTCGATTGCGTTATCTCCTCTAATGTTGATACAATGGCGCCGGTGGTGGCGGCCGACGTCTCATTCTCTGGCGCCGGAGGTTGCATGGGGGGCTCCTGTGCCTCGGTAGGGGGCGCCTGTGGCACAGTATGGAGCGGCGGCTCGGCAACGGTGTTGGCCGGCGGGGTCAGCATCTAGTCCGGCGGGGTCACCATATGGCTGGAGGTGCTGCCGACTTAGCTGGGCACGTGTATCGGCCCCTATCGACCTGCCGCATTCCAAGCAGCTATACCCTCCATGAACCCAGGGGGTAAGAAATCCTGGATCCCCTCCTTCACTAGCTGGCTCACAGTGCTGGAGTCCACTTTCTCCTGCTCCAATGTTTCCACCTTCTTCCTTAGCTCCAGAACCTCGGCGCTATCCCTACTCGGCTTCCTCCTCTGCCTTCTCTTCTCGCCACCGTCCGTGCTATAGTACTGGAGGAACTTCATGCTCGTACCAAAGCGGGACACACGGCCTGCTGACGTCGGCGCCGCCGTCTTCTCCCTCTCCTTGTAAACGTTCATCGCCCTGTTGAAAGTACTGTCCCAGGGCTCCGTCGAATCCTGGGACGACGGGCCGGCCTCAGCGTCAGCCTTCAACTCATCCTCCTGCAGACAATGCAAATTAAGGTGAACCCATGCATGTAGAAAAATATGGCTACGCGGTAAATTAAATTCCTTACCAGCACGTTCTCAAATCTCTTCACATCGTCATCGTCCGTAACAAATTCCCCCGTGTCTTTGACCAGATAGTAGCGGGACCGGACAAAGTTCCGGACCTGCTCGTCCACGATCTTGTGCCACGGTTTCTCTTTCCCTAGTCTCTCAACCTCGGCATCCTCCTTGTCCCAAATGGGCTGTTTTCCTCGGTAGCCACCGCTTCCCAAACGGTGGTTACCTAGGTTCAGGTCCCGCATTTTCTTCCCCCACTCGGTCCATTTTTTAGACTCCTCAGTAGACAAGGACAACTTGAATGCGTCGAAGTCTTCTTTGTCGAGCATCGGGTCTTTGGTTTTGATCTCTTCCTAGGTTTCACCCTTTTCAATCTTCCTCCTCACCCTGCATTTCCAGCTGCTCAAGGCGGTGCTCATCTTCGTGATGGCTAAACTGTCCACCTTTTTGTTGAACGGCTGCGGGAACGTGTATCATTGGTGAAGCTTCTTGATGAGGGTCTTGACCAGAGCCTCATTCTGCGTGCTTCTGAGGTCCTTCGTGTTGATCGACACGGTTTCCCGGAGTATGCACCCTAGTTGCATGCCGTATCCTGTGGCAAGTCTCGCGGGCTGCAATGGGAGGCCACTTGGCGAGACCTCAGTGAAGACGTATGTGACGTTGTCGAGTGCTTGTTGTGTCCGATCCCTCCTTGGCTTCTTTTTCTTCTGCGCGGGCGGGTTGCTACCATCGGCCCTATGGTCCTCGCCGCCATCGGTGGTATCGGCGTCCTCATGGCCGCCACTAGCATCTCCATCGGTGGTGGTGGTATGCTCCTCATGCTCGCCGCCACCACCGGTAGGATTTTTCGTGGCCTCCTCCAACTTTTGGGACAACTCCCAGAAGGGCTTGTTCGCGTCTCCAACATCTTCATCGCAGCTCATATGCTTAGAAGTGGCAGCCCCCGACATGTTTGCACTGCTATAATTAATAAAACAAATATAAGTAAAAAATCACTTAATTAAATACTAAGGTACCCCGGCCATTGCATTACCCCATATGTCCCTTATTTAGCAAAGTCATGCTAAAATTCACGAAAAATTTCGGCATAACCTTTGCTAAAAAAGGGACATATGGAGTACCCAAATTTGCCGGAATGGAAGTTAATCAGCGTTCCGGCAATCTCAAGGGCCCCACGGGGTACCTGCAAACATTCCACAAGCACCTCCACATTTTGCATTTGTGCAACAATAGTGCACAAGAACATCCACAAAAACATTGCACAAATGCTTTCAAACACATATCGTATTAAATTTAAATGCTTTCAAACACAAAAACAATGCAAAAAACAGTGCACAAATTCATGCTTGAATGCTTTCACAAGTGCATTCTCACAGTAGGAAGCTTTTACAAAATTGAACACTAGGATCTAGGAAGCATTTTCACTTGTGCATTTTCACAAGCACCTTCGGTGCGGTAAGGGAGGGAGGGAGGGGTGGGGGGGGGAGAGAAGCACCTCGGGGAGGGGAGGGAAGGGAGTTCGAGGGCGGTGCGAGGGAGGGAGAGGCCGGCGTCGTGTGGGCATCGCCGGTGTGCCGTGCGTGCGGGGGAGGGAGAGGCCGGCGTCACGCGGGCGGCGGCGACTCTTCGTCTTAAAGGCCGAGCGCCACGCATGGATGGGTAGGGTTGGGCGGGGGCGCGGGGCGCAGGGGAGGTCGCCGGCGACGAGGGGGGGGGTGCGCAGGGATGGGCGGGGGTGGCCGGCGGCGGCGAGTTGGGGGCAGCGACGGCGGCGCGGTAGCGGTTCTTCCTTCGCGAATTGGATAAGTGTGAGAGGCAGGCGTGGGGGCGGGCCCACGTGTAAGCGGCTTCAAAGAAATTCTGTGGCGCATCGACAGAGGGATGCGTCACAGAATGTTTTTGCTTCCGCTTACATGTGGACACACCCCCACGCCTGCCTCTCCCTTCACAATTATGTGGCGCACGGATCCACGGGTGCACCACAGAATTATAAGATTCTGCGGCGCATATTAGTGTGGGTGCGCCACAAAATTATGTCACATCTTTTTTTTGTATAGTTCTATTTTTATAGTTATATTTTTGCTCATCTCACATGTGTACACACGCACAAAAAGTAATACACCAAAAAAGTCTTCGTCGGTCCCGGCTGGTTCCGAGAGCTACCTTCTCTTCTTCTTTCCCTTCTTCGCGGTTGAATACTTAGGCCGGGCACCTTGAGATTTCTTCGCGCGAACGGACAACCTTTAGTAGGTAGGGAGGTCTTCCTTGTGTTTTTGCTCGTAGTTGGCTTGTCGAAGATCGAATTCCTCCTCAATCTTCGGATCACCGTCCAAGTCTTCCTCGTTGCCGTCTCCGTCCATTCCGATGATGCTCCTCTTGCCCCTCCTCACGACAACACGGCTAGGCTTTGACGGGTCGGTAATGAAGAAGCATTGCTCAACTTGGCTAGCGAGTACCCATGGCTCGTTTTTCGTGGAGGCTTTCTTTGATTTGGCATCGGGTATTACCATGGTGGTGAAATACCGGCCTTCTTTCACGACGTCCTTGGCCCATCTTACACGGAACATTGGCACCAACTCTCCACAGTAGTTGAGCTCCCATATCTCCTCGATCTTTCCTTAACAATAGCCTCGTCATCACCGTAGGATAGCATAGTTACTCCTGAGTTTTGGTATTCACTATTCTTGTCCTTTTCCTCGGTGTAGAATGTGTAACCGTTGATGTCGTACGCCTTATAGGTCCTTACGTTATGTCCGGGGCCCTGTGATAAGGAGAATATGAGTTATTCATCTTCCGTAGATGGCGTTATGTTCGCTGCTTGAAACAGTTGCCTTTCTTGAACCAACGTGTGAAGCTGGTGCTGTGCTCTTTGGATACGTCTCCATTCTTCCTCTGCCGACCCAGCTCGATGTAATTCTGCTCGATTAAGCTCTTGTGCTCCTCCACCCAAGGTTCGATCAATTGTAAGTGTTGTAGCGTGACCCGGTGAGCCCTGTCGAGGTCTTCTCTATGACCATGAACGCCAACAAAGAGTGAGCGGCAGCCCTCGCGGTGACCAACTCCACCGAGCCTGCCGAGGTGCTTCCTGGTGGGCAGACCAACATCCTCGTTCTCGGTGCTTAGATAATTCTGGCAGAAGGAGATGCACTCGTAGGTTAGAAAGCCCTTGGCCATGCTTGCGTCCGGACGGGCCCTGTTGCGAACGTATCTTTTCATGACACCGTTCTGCCTTTCGAACGACATCATGTAGTGCAGGAACGTCGGCCCGAGCTGCTTGATGTCCTCAACGACATGGAGAAGGAATCTCGAGCTCGCATAGTATCAGCACGATCTCTTCCTGTAGCATTTCGAGCTGCTTCACGCCGATCGACTTCCTGTTGATGACGTCGAAAAAGTTGCATAGGGCAAGCAGCGTATCTCGGACGTGATCGTCCATTATCCCTCGGATCTCAATGGGAATTATCTGCATAATCAGCACGTGACAATCGTGAGACTTCATCCCGGTGAACCTCTTCTTCGTTGCGTCCAGTCTGCTGATCTTCCCCGCGTAACCGTGAGGAAATTTGATTCCTACGAGGCACTTGTAGAACTGCTCGAGCTCCACCGGACTCATAGTGTAGTAGGCAGAGGGAAGCACCACCGTGTTATCCTTTGCCCTTTTGCGGCAACCTTGAGTCCCTTCCGTCTGATCATCATCAGCATCATCGTCATCATCACTGTCGGGTGCCTGTAGATGTTTCTTGATGCCAAGCCATTTCAGATCGTATCTTGCTCTTGTCCCATCCTTGGACTTTTCTGGCATGTTGGAAAGAGTGCCAAGTAGACTCTCGGTGACATTCTTCGTAATATGCATCATATCGAGGCTATGGGGCGCTTTAAGGACCTTCCAGTACGGCAAGTCGTGGAAAACAGACCTCGCTTTCCATTCACCCAGCAGAGGATCAACCCTCGGTCGCTTCTTTCCAGGAGCAGGGCACTCCACCAAATTTCTCAAAAGCTCGTCGATTTCAGTGCCGGTCCTCTCGTGCGGGGCTCTTTCGAGCTCGTTTTCACCATCGAACAGGTCACCGCGTTTCCTCAACGGGTCATCCATGCGAAGCCACCGTCGAGCACCTCGGTACACGGTTTTTGAAGACCCATCCCTTGGTAGCTGGAGATGCGGGGTCCCATCCATGCACCTGACACATGCACATAATCCGTGGCCTACCTGGGCTGATACGTATGAGCAACCAGGATAGTCCGGCAGCCTCGTGAACAAGGCGGCTCTCATGTCGAAATATTCTCTAGTGTAGGCATCCCATGTACGGGCTGGCGTGTCCCACAACGTGGCTAACTCCCCTTTCAACAGTGTGAGATACAGATGTATGTCGACACCCGGTTGTTTCGGCCCCTGGATGAGAATGCTCATGTGTATGTACCTTTGCTTCGTGCACAACCAAGGGGGAAGGTTGTAAGGCCATACAAACACGGGCCAGGTGCTATGCGTGCTACTCAGGTTGCCGAACGGATTGAGTCCATCGGTGCTCATACCCAGCCTGACGTTCCTTGCGTTGCCTCAGAAATTTTGAAAGGCGTCCAATGCTTCCCACTGGAGGGCATCTGAAGGGTGTGACAGGATCCTTCCCTTCTCCGGATCTTCTTCGGGCTTCTCCCTTTCCGCGTGCCATTGCATTAGCTTTGCTTCCTTATGGTCCACAAAGTACCGCTGCAGACGGGGAGTGATAGGAAAGTACCATACCACTTTTCGAGGAACTTTCTTGTTAGCACCCTTGTACCATCCTTGGTCGCACACCGGACATTTGGTTATGTCCTTGTACTCTCCCCGGTAAATTGCGCAATCATTGATGCAGGCATGGTATTTGACGTGCGGTAAGTCAAGTGGGGACACGACTTTCTTGGCCTCCTCGATGCTTTTTGGCAATGTGTTCCCCTCGGGAAGATGATCGTGCATGAATTTCATGCTCTTCGTAAAGCTCACGTCGGTCCACTTGCTTTGCGCCTTCATCTCCAGAGCATCAAGCGTTACTTGCAAGCGCGTATCCTCTGGCCGGCACCCAGGATACAACGGAGTCTTCCCGTCGATCTCCATTTGCACCAGTTTGGCTTTCTCTCTGGCGGTGCTCGTCTCCTGGAGGAGCAATTCTTGAACATGAGAGTCCCGTAAGGCCGACATTAGCGTGTTCTCCGTGTTCGCGTCTTCTCCACCGCCATCTCCCCCATGGTCATCATGATCATCTTGTCCGCCGACATCTCCTTCGTCATGATCATCTTGTCCGCCGACATCTCCTTCGTCATGTCCGGGCGCATTTGTTGTTTTTGGTGTCTGGTTCAAGCCTAGCATGAAACCTTGCCTGAGCAGGTGATCCTCCAATTGTCCGGAATCAGGGTCGATCCATCTCTCGAGTTTACATTTTCGACACGGGCATCTTATCTGGCGCCTGTTACACTGAATCATTTCCGCCTTCGCTTCTTCCTTGTATCTATTGATTTGACCGGATCTCATCATGACGACCATGGTTGCCTACGCATGGGTTACATAGAGCACACAACCAAGAAACGTTATTTAGAACCGTAACATATGCACACACACATACACACATGCATGTTCGACGTAAAATTTTGACATGACTTCTCCTAATAGTCGGACGTATGGGTGTTGCAAAAATTTGCCGAAATGGAAATGAATCAACATTTCGGCAAACATACATGCACCACGCCGCCGCAAGAAACAACAAAAACAACAAACATGCATATGCATGTGTCCACATACACCGATGGCCATACCCCCGGCGCCCCATAAATGATCGGTGGCCATATACACCGAGATGGCATATACACCGGCCGTAAACCGATGCCATACCACCGCACAAGCATGCACACCACAACAAAAAGAGAATATGTCTCACCTAGTAGATAGGAGCTCCTCCCGGACCTTGATCGTGTGATGTGTGTTTGGAGAGAATTTAGTGGACAAAAAGAGGAGGAGAGAGTATATATGAAGCCTCCCTACGTACTAATCAATCTCTATGGAACAAAATAGGTTTTAACCTACTAGAAATGGAGAAATAATGGAGAAAGAATGGGGAGAATTGGGTGAGAAAGAGGAGAAATACGAGTTGTGTGAGAGAAGGGGAAAGGTTGCAAATGAATCTGAGATTTTAGTGCATTGAATGCTTTTGTGGGCCCTGGTTGACACTTTGTGGCGCACCAAATAATATTTTTGTGGCGCACCTGTCACATGCGCCACAGAAAAGGCACATTCTATGGCGCACCATCCAGCATGCGCCACAGAATGCCAACTTTTTGTGGCGCATGGGAGGGGTGCGCCAAAGAAACTGACCCGGATTCCGAAATTCGAACTGGCTGGCGGGGACCACCTAGTTTCTGTGGCGCATGCTCCACAGTGCGCCACAAAAAAGAACATTTCAGTGGCGCATGTTTATATTGTGCGCCACAGATTTTTGTGGCGCACTGGTTTGGTGCGCCACTAAAATTGTTTTGTGGCGCATGGGCCTAGGGTGCGCCACAAAGGGTGCATCCCACCTATAAGCCCTTTTCCACTAGTGATAGTCCATTCGTTAACCCCATGTGATGGACAAGTTCTAAGCATAAGTTTTATCCTATCCCAAGCCATGGCAACGTGTTCATTTTCATTTTGCCTAAATGAGAGAATATTGTTTCTATTCTGCAAAATTTTAACAGGGGGATAATATTTCTTAATGAAAGCTTCTTTTAAATCATCCCAAGAATTAATACTACCGATGGTAATGAATGCAACCATGATACGTCCAAAACGTATCTACTTTCCCGAACACTTTTGCTATTGTTTCACCACTAATTTGTGTGTTTTGAATGCAACTAACATGGACTAACGCTGTTTTCAGCAGAATTGCCCTGGTGTCTTATTTTTGTGCAGAAATTCAACTTTTAGGAAAAAATACCAGAAAAAAGGCCAAAGCTCCTCTTTTGCCTGAAGACCCACGGAGCCAGAAGATGAGACGAAGGGGGGTAGCGAACCGCCCACACCACGTGGAGGCGCGACAGGCTCCTGGCCGCGCCACCATATGGTGTGGCCGACTCGGCCACGCCCTCGCGTCCACCGCTCGGATATAAGGTCCCTCTGACCTAAAACCGAGAACACCCCGAGCACTTTTTCCAGAAACGCATCCGAGCGCCGCCGCCACCTCGAAACTCAATTCGGGGACCAGAAGTTCCTATTCGGACACTTCGCCGGGACGGGGAATCGAAGGGGATCATCACCATCGTCATCACCAATGCCTCTCCATCAACCATCATCCTTTCCCCCATCCATGTGTGAGTAATTCCCCGCTGTAGGCTTGAGGGGATGGTAGGGATTGGATGAGATCGTTCATGTAATAGCTGAAATATCATTAGGGCATGGTGCCTAGTATCCGTTATCGGTGTTTTACGTCATTGTTGCAACTTGTTATGCTTAATGCTTGACACTAGGGTCCTGTGGGAACCCCGGACTAGCTGTCCGAAATACCCGATTATGCTTAACACAACGATCCCGTGATCAGCCTGTCGTTGCACATAATCCAAACTGAATACCAAAGTTTACATCCATTACAATACCGAATTAAAGCCTTACATAAATGGTCATTTAGACCAAGTCTTACATAGGTGCCTTCAGGGGCCAAACCAAAATCATCAGCGGAACTAAGGCGTAGTAGACATCAAATCCTAGCGATGAGCCGACAGGCAGTCGACTTATGAAGATCCTCAGTTGGCATATATGTCACCATACTCCTCCTAGGCGTAGTGCTCCTTGAAGTCTGGCTACGACAATTGCCAGGGACAAAACTGATATGAGTACATTTTAATGTACTCGCAAACTACTCCAACATGAGTGCCCTAGTCTCATTGTTATTTCATACTTTTATTTATGTCAAACATCTCTATATCTTTGCTGAAGAAGATAAGAAGATTATAACTACTCTTAATATCTCAGTTTTATTAGTTTTCTCCAAAACTCCTCCTTTTTCCGACCATAAGCCATCATGGTACATAATCCCCAACAACCTCATACCGATCCGTTGGTATAGGTGTATGGAACGTTTTCCACCTCCTTTCCCTTTTAGAACTCAAACCTTTTTCCAAAACTTGCACATGGTCAAAGTAGGGTCTCTCAACTGTCCATATCCGAGGACTCGGCTATTCGAATAGTTTTAACCCTCTGGGGTATGCGAAGTTGAGTCACCGACCCTAGTCTGTCCTAAGCTCATGCTAGTATAGGATCCTGCCCCTATGATGCTTTCCATCGACACTTAACCCAACCCGTCGGAATCTAAGTGTGAGGACTCATAGGTTTTATCTGGCGGTGTATAGGGGACATCCTTTTATCCTCCTCCTTATCTACTCATAGAGTTTGAGCGAGGACCCAGGCCAGGGGTAGGTCATCAAACCATCCCCTCATGCATAACGGAGTCATCTGCGTTGATGAGGTATCCCATACTAATATGAGCAAACTATATGACTAAGCCCTTTCCCATATGTGGGTAAATGTGGTCGCACAGAGTATCGGCTGATTGACGTAAGTACAAAGACACTATGTGCGTTTTATCAAAAACCACCATTGTCCTTTTCTTCAAATTCATCACCACATCTTGGTGCTTCATAACCACACGAGGTTTCAAAGGAGTTTTGAATAAAACAATCTTTATTTTTTTTCCCATCCTATAATTTATCATATATTTCTACATAGGGTGGCAAAGAATTTCCATATACTTTTTGAAAATATTTTTATAAAAACCTTTGCTTTAAAATGACTTTGTAAAATAGATGCATGTATTAGGGTGCAAGCTCAGAGAGTAGCTTGCCTTGCTTGGCAAAGTGATCCTGGTCTTGATCTTCAGGTTCCACAATTCCTTCCTCCTCGATATATCCGGCAACGTTCTCGTCTAATACACAATCAAGCAAATACAAACAATCACTAACCTACTCAATCAATCACCACAGCAATACAATCTCAAATGCTCTAAATAGCCACTTCATATATCAAACAATACAATTTGGTTTCAATTTAATTGAAATAGCCCTTATTCAATTATATCTTAATTAGGGCAGAAACTAGTGGAACATGTTTAATTACATAACTTAAGTTTTGTTGGTCACAAAAATACAAACTAAATTTGTACAGAAATCTACTGATGAGTAGTGTATAGCACAATTGGATTTGGATCAATTGGAGTTACCAAACTCCCTACATAATGGATTGAATCCACAAGCTTAATAATCAAGTTTTAGCTATTAATTAAGTTCTGTTGATCTAAAAATTAAATCCTCTTAGGGGTAACTAACCATGACTAAATGTGATCCAACATTTGGACTAACAGAGTATCAGAAACAAACAAGTTTAGATTTTAAACCCTATTTGGCATATTTAATACTATATTATTATTATTTGTCCAAATGAGGTGAAACCAATTGGGTTGGATAGAAAATTTCATAAGATTTCCAGAACATTTTGATTTGATTTATTTGGAGTTATAAATCTCGAGATATTGAATTTCAAAGTTTGAATCCAGTACTGGAATTTCCAGAGAAATTAAATAAGAAAAATGGTTATGTCTAGATAATGTTGAAAACACTGACGGGTGGGGTCCACTCGTCAGGGTCTCAACCAAAAACGGTGCGCGCGCTGGAAATGTTTAAAAGCCTGACGTGCGGGGCCCGCGGGTCAATGACTTAAAGCGCGAAGCGGTATGCTACCGTAGATCTAAGATCCAACGGCCGAGGATGGAGCACGCCGGCGATGACCTAAATCGGGCGGCGCCGTGGCTCCGGCGACGGCGGCGGT
Source organism: Poa annua (assembly GCA_026929855.1). Taxonomy (NCBI): domain Eukaryota; kingdom Viridiplantae; phylum Streptophyta; class Magnoliopsida; order Poales; family Poaceae; genus Poa; species Poa annua. The sequence continues at coordinate 51,143,765 of CM049428.1, forward strand.
GGTTGGAGTCTCACCTAGGGGGCTTGGGAGGATGCGCGGGTGATGCAGATCGACGGCGGCGACTCGGGGAAGCTTGCTGGACGAACGACGTGTGCTGGGGCGGCTCCAATCGACGGCGGCGAGCAACTCCTCCTCCGCGGCCGTGCTCCAACTCCGGCGAGGCTCCTACGTCGTTCCTGGGCACAAGGCAGAGGGGAAAAGGGGGCGGGTGAGCGAGGTGGTAATGGAGAAGGGGATGCGAGCCAGAGAGGAGAGAAAGGGGTTCAGGCACGGTTTGGCCGTGGTCGTCGTCTACCTCGGACACGGCGAGCTCGAGGATGGCCACGGCGGCCGAGGCTTTGCGGCGACGACTCCGCCCTCCAGGCGGTGCACGAGAGGGAGTGGTGTGAGGGGCAGGCGAGGGTGTGGTGTGGAGAAAACGGGAGGGCGCTGGGGTGCTTATAAGGCCGGAGCTCGGTCCATGGTGGACGGGGTGTTGGGGCGGTCCAGACGGGGCTAGGGCTCGCCATAGGGGGCGGTGAGGTGCGGCGAAGGTGTCGGGGTGCAGAGGGGCAAGGCTCGCGCGTGGAGGTGAGCGCTGCGTGCTCGGGTGGGGGACGGCCGTGAGGGCGCTCGGGCGGCGCACGACGTGCTCTGTGCGTCGCGGGTGCTGCGGGTGCGGGCTGCTGCGGTGCGTCTTGCTGCGCTAAGAGGGAGCAGGGAGGTGAGGGAGAGACGGGGGGGGGGGGGGGGCTGGCGCGTCTAGCACGGTTCGACACCGTCGTGGCCACAGTGCCGACCACGGCGATGTGCGCGCGGCTGCTGTCTCCTGCATTCCTCCTCGACCCCGGCCCGATTCCTCCGTTCCCGTGAGCGCGGCGAAGAGAGTGGAGCGAGGGGGATCGAAGGGAGGCGGTGTCTTGCACCAATTCGATCGGAATCGATCGAATCGATCAAGGATTTGGGGCGGTTTGGGAAGAACAGGGTGGTGATCACAATGTGTTCGATGAAATGCTTGAACCAGAAATAATTTCTAATTTTTTAATTTTTATTTTCATAATTTGCTTCACACATGTTTGTCAAGATTTGTTGTGCTATTGGATTATTTATGGGGCAAGTGCAACATAGCACATTTTGTGGTTTGAATAGGATAAAGAAAGAAATATATATTTGAATTTAGGTTTTTGAATTGAATATTTGAAGAGGGAAAAGTTGTGGAACTAAAATAAGAGGGTTTATATTACCCCTCCATTGAATTTGGTTTGAAAATAAATAGATTTCTTAATTTGGGAAATAGTGTGACATGTGTCACATTGTTTGTATTGTTTTATATTTTCTTTTGTTTATTTTCTTTTCTTCAATTTTTTAATTAGAGCTAACAAGCAACACACTCACAAGAAATACTTATCACAAGCAACAATAAGACATCAACACACATTAATTCATAAAAGTTTTTGTTGGCCCACATTTTTGGATATAGTATTTCATAATATTAATTTGGGATGTTACAGGTCCGAGTGCCATGATTTCAGTTCTGAACATGTTATTTTATCATGAAGATAATTATTGTTTTGGATCATATCTTTGAGTTGTATACACATATTATTGTCCGGAACCCGAGGCCCCAAAGTGACAACAATTGAGACAACCAGAGGGGATGGCTGTGATGTGAGGATCACATGTGTTCACGGAATGTTAATGCTTTGCTCCGGTACCTTAATTACCAGTAGTTTCCCTTGAGGCCCCGCTGCAATGGGCTAGTAGTACAAAAGATGATGTGCAAGTTTCTCATTGTGAGCATGCACAACTAAATTGGAACACATGCCTATGGTTAATTAATACTTGGATGCTTACTATTATTTATCTGAAAATGCCCATGACTTGGTTATTATATGAAATATCTCATCCATACAACGCCCGTTCATCCGTCCCTATGCCTACAGTATTTTAATCCTGCTGTCTACTATAATCATCACTGTTGTTTTTACTCTACTGTTACTGTTATTGAAGGAGATATGCCCTAGAGGCAAATAAATAAGTAGTACTTATTGCATTATCTCATAAGTTTATAATAGGTTTGTGTATTATGCTATAACTGTATTAATCGGAATTATTAATACACGTGTGATACATAGACAACCAGGTCCCTAGCAAGCCTCTATATGAGCTAGTCCATTGGGCAACAGTTGATCGAGATTCCCGATCAAGGACAATGACGTCGGTTGACAATGGGGTCATCTTGTTAGTTGAATAAGGTGATGGACATACACAAAGAATTGCAATAAGATCGTATTATGATGTTTGTCATTTGCAATAGATAAGAATATGATAGCTTATTCCTTAGACCGTGAGAACGTACTTATTGAAGCTTCGTAGGGTGCTTTGAGAGCATCAAACGTTGTGTCTTATATAGCATGACAATAACGGTGTCCATCTTGGGTATTCCGAAAGAGCATCAAGACGTAAGGATCAAGAGCGGGATTTGTTCATTCTTGTAATGGAAAGATACTATGGGCCCACTCGGTGATATTGCATCTATATAGCTGCGCAGCTTATGACTAGGTCACGGAGATGTAATATCGCAGACGAGTTAATAACCTTCGTTGGTAACGAGATACAACAAAGACATCGGTGTGTCTACGATCATATCTCGGACAAGGTAGTATCGCAGAGACAAAGGGAATGAATGTCATATTTATGGTTCAACGACGATATTCGTGGAATGCACAGGGGTCATCATATACTTCCAGGTATCCCTGACGGTCATTGGTGAGCGGAGTGTCTTGACCATGTCTGGAGTGTTCTCGAACTGTAGCGTAACAAACTTAAGGTCTTAGCGACACCAGGAGATAGGTTCTGGAATATTATAGGAATTTGTTGGAGAGAGAGAAATGATCCGGAAAGATTTCCGGTGGTCCGGAAGGAGTTCCGGGGAGGTATGGAATGGTTCCAGGAATATCCGAAAGTTGTTCGGGTGGTTCCGAAATAGTTTCGGAGTCGTGGGATATTGAATTATATATAAATATATTAATTATGAAGTAATGGGATTTTTATATTAATTTAATATTAATTAAATAAAGGAAAAAGGGGCTCCGACCTACATGGGCCCTAAGAGGACCCAAGAAGGGGGAGCTGCACCCCACAAGGAAAGGGAGGCTTGGGCCTCCTAGTCCGAGTTGGACTAGGAGTAGGAGAAGCCCAAGGGGGGTTCGGCCGAACCCCCCCTCCCCTCTTCTCCTTTAGTCCCACATGGGGAGCCAAGGGGTTTGCACACCCCCTTCCCCCTTTATATACCAAGGCATATTAATTGGATTAATTCATTGGAAAATACAATTAATTGTATTGCAGGCCGGCCGAGCTGTTTCTCCGCCCGTTTTGCCCCCTCTCTCCACCTAAGCTATACCGCTGAGACCCGTTGCTCTGCGGAATTCCAGATAAAATCTACCCCTGCGATTTCAGCTGGATCTGAATGACCGGGGGTTGTCGCTAAGCTCCGTATGTTTGTGAGTGCTCGGAGGTAACTCCTTTTGAGTAGCCTGGGCGACGTCGTCTCGCCCCTGCAGCCGCCGCGCCCCCCCTCCCCTCTGCCGCCGGCGCACCAACCCTGGTGCTGGCGCTCTGCCTTCTTCCGCCCGACGCCCGTCGACACCCCGGCGTCATCGTCTTCGTCATCGCGGCAAGTTCTACGTGACCTCGATGTCGGCTACGTATGACTCCATCGTCAACGCTTGTGCGGGAGCGTAATCCCCGATATCGGTCTACATGGAGGTAATGTAACCCGTTCCGCCTCCGTTATCGCAGGTAATAGATAGATAGATCCTGGCTAGTTAAGGTTTCGTACGCTAGAAAAATTATTGTTTTCTGCACCGTAACCCCTACAGTGGTATCAGAACCGATCTATGCGTAGTACTGCTGGTATGGTTAGAAGTCATGTTGAATGAGGGCATCTTTCTTATATTTGCTACCCTCTAGCGTGCACTTGCGATGCCTTCGGTATTGAGTTGATGAAGCGGCCCGGACCGACTTTACGCGTACGCTTACGCGAGACTGGTTCCACTACTGACATACGGCTTGCACCGTATCTGTGGCTGGCGGATGTCTATTTCTCTCTCTCTAGTCGGCAAAGCATTTTCAATGGAGGGCCCGAAAGGGATGCTTAAACATGCAATTATACGATCGACGTTGTGGTACAAAGTTCGTACGTGGGGAAGCGATTCTCTTACGAATAAGCCTATATGCCACGTAAAATTTGCAAAACTAAATAAAGCTAGAGGCGTCTAACTTTGTTTTGCAGAGGCGTTATTTAATTTGACATGGTTACGGTAAGTTTTGATATTACTCGTACTGTCGGAGGCAATGGAGGGCTCTGTAGACTCGGAGCCATGCCGGGGCGCCGGGGGCCAGGCACATGGCGCCATGAAGGTCCAGGCGCATCGACCATGTCACATCGCACTTCATTGCATCATTATTGTGTGCTGTTATGTGTGCATCCTATTGATTGCTTATATGTTAGATATACAACGGTAGCATCATAAATAGGATGATCCCTAACAAATACCAAAATTGTGTTCTCCCTCGTTGCGCACCACCAAGAAAGTTCTACGTTATGAGGTAGGCCGTGATGATCGGGTGTCACACATCTCGTCGTTCGCATACAGTGGGTGTAAGCCATGTTGCACGCGCAGGGTCTTCGAGGTTTGATTGGCGAGCCTAGCATATCCAGAAATATGGCCTCGGGACACGGGAAGATCGAAAGATCGAGCACGAGTCACAGAGTTGTTGTGATCGACATTTTATGTCCACCTTTGAAGCTATGTTGCCGGCCGTGATGATCGGGGGTGGTGTGGTGGATGGGGGTCGTGTTATCGCCATTATTATTTTTAGGGATAATAATCTTGGTGTGGTGTGTTTTAGGTAATGAGATTATAAAACTAAAACTCACCTACATATTATAAACGTTTCCTTACCTCTTTTTGCGATCGCATCTGTAGACTACGCAACTATACTTCGGTTACTTCCTCAAGAGCCCGGATGCTACATTAGAAGCCGACGGGTCCAACTTCATCAGATGGTACAGCGGTTTTAGAAACATTCTCGAACACAACAACATTCTATATGCTCTCGATGAACCGTTAGGAGAAGGACCAGGAGATTCTGCTAGCGAGGAGGAGGAAGATGATTTCCGTAGGCGTCGAGACATATTCATTGAAGTGGAGATCACCATGACCGTATGCCTGGCACCCGAGTTGAAAGAGTTGTTTCGACGCAAGGAGCCAAGCGTCATGATTGATGCGATAAAGACACACTTCGGGGATGAATTAAAGCGTGAGCAATTCAGGCAGCTTAGAATGTTCCAGACCATTCACATGGAGGAGCATACCTGTCTGAAGACACATTTGAAGATATTGTATGACATCTACTTCCAGCTGGCGATGGTCTTCGATTACTGGATGGCAGATTCTTGTGCCATTCGGACTGTCCTGATATCTCTACCTCCTAGCTATGAGAAGCATGTACGCAAGTACATTTTGAAGGCCGATGATATGAACTTCTACAAGTTTGTGTGTCTGAATTCAAATCTCTGAAGGTTGATTCCATCGAAGGAGAGATCTTCGATGCTACAGGTATATATTTGATATATGCAGAATTATGAATTCGCCTCTTGGTATATGATGAAGTATTTGATACTTGTTTTGTTTGTGAAACAGGTCCTAATTATCACATATATGCGGCGCAGTTTGATGTGACCTGGCGCTGAAGCTGGTAATCAAGGAGTTGATGGCCTTTTGGTGTTTACGTCCTCAAGTTATGATATTAATAGTTTTTGATAAGATCTTTTGTAATAGTGAGCGAGTGTGTGTGTCTTGATTGTTGCAAGACAAAGTTATTCATGTAATAAGACAAGTTCAGTTGTTTTATGTTATGGAACAAGTCAGTTGTTTTATATTATGAATAAAGATTCCACATCTCAGTTACATTGATTGTATGATAAGTATTCATAATTGTAGAAATGATAAAATAGCGTGTCCTATGAATAAGAGTTCTATTACTAGAACAAACACCGTCAAGTTTATTCATGAAAGCAATGAAAGAAGGAATGGATGTTTTTTGGTCGATTTAAGTATTTCGAGTGCCGAGTTGATTAAGCTTGAAATCAAGTATTGAAGTTGCAATACAATGGAAATTAATTGAGTGTCATTTTTAATGATTAATTAATGGTGTTTATTGCTTGATCCGAATTCTCCTATGATTTTGGTAAATAGGAGTATTTGCCCGACAAATCATAAAGTCTGAAATTAATATTATAATAGATCAAATGGGGTTTTTCAGAAGAAAGAATTAGTGAACATTGTATTCACAAGATTCGATCAAAGGACAATATTTTTGAATTATGGTTTGAACGCAAAAGACTTGTGGAAATTTGTTTCACAAAATTATAATGTCATATATAGTGATATGTGGGGAATTATAATCATGCTCTAAAGTGTGGTCCGTCAGAATCAGTCTTAGAATCTCCTAATATGTTCAAAACATTATAGTCAATGTCCACTTTAGAAAATAGATGTTTTTCTCAACAAGAATTCCTGAGATCGACAGTAGTGTCGACATGTATATGATTACACGATAATTCGGTATATACATGAATAGTTCTTTGTAGAATACTCGCATTGAATGGGAGTGTATTCCAAAACCAATTAGAAACAAAGTTCAGTTTGTCGTCTATGTAATTCCGAGAAAAAGGATGATTTTTCGAATTATGGTTTATGGATTGGAATTAGAAGTTTGGAATAAAGTGTCAGACCTATGTTGGAAGGTGTTCCAAAGAGTATATGTCTGCTAATGAAAGTTTAGTGATTAAGAGTGAGGGAGACTAGAAATTAGTTTTCTGCTTGCAATCCTCTTCATAAAGATCATAATATTTTCATGAAAGAAACTTCTAGATAAAGTGTTGTTATATTTAATATTGCGGTCAGGTCACAGCACTGTATTAAGTATTTCAGATCTTGTTGACAGATCAAGGTGCACTTTATGAATACAAATAAAAGTTGAGAAAATATCGGAATACGAACAAAGGCTTTTTGAGCCTGGAAATCCAAAGTTGCATTTGAAAGGATTAAGAGAGTAATTGTTGCTGCAATTCTTATTAGAGGAATAAGATTGTTTAATCGTCATATAAGGTGTTATATGAGAAATGTGACTATAAGAAAGACGCGGTAGCATGTCTTGTCAAGAAATGTGTCTTGGACAAGATCAAATTTGTTGACTACATTTGTGTAGACATGCTTGAAGTCTGAGGGATTTGTATTAATGTAATACTGTAGTTTGTATTAAACTCGAATTGATAATAGATCAATGATTTTGGTTTGACCAAAATGTCAATTTAAGTGGGAGTCAATGTTAGTTTAGTCAGGTGGAATATGTAAAGAACATATTTTTGAGTGGGAGCTCAGGAACTCAAATATGTGGATGACACGTTTTTGAGTGGGAGCTCGTGTTATCAAATATGTGGAGACATAATTTGAGTGGGAGTCGAATTCATCTTGTGTAATTAACACATTGTGAAACTGTGCCAATAGAATAGGATGAAGTTGTGAAACTATTTGAAAGTTAGTGTCTATTTTGAAATAGAACGGGAATTTTAAATAGTTAGTCGAGTTGTTTTGGATTATGTCTGAGGAGTCAGAATAGAATCAAAAGGATGGTCTTTTGGAATCCAATTGATCATTAAGAGTAATGATGCATGAAAGTAATGGTTGTATGACATGTGGGTCTATTATGTAATATTAGAAATCATACAGAAACCATATTATCTGCTCGATGAAAGTATAACCGATGTTCTTGGAAGAAGAGCAGTTATGAAAGTATATTTAGAATTTACTGGAAGTAGAGGTGTGTTAGTTGTTGGACTGACATTAGAATGTCAAGTTTTCTGCATTGGTGTGAAAGTTTGTAGATATCGCGAGCTTGTAATTGTTACAAGGGGCTCTGTATGGCTGAGTGTGTTTTTCAGGGCAGTTATCTGGTTAGTATAATCAGAGTAAGCGCTGGGAAACAGAAGTCTCACTTAGTTACGGTATTTGCATATATGTTGTTAGACAACATGGTGATATCAAGCAAATTGATGTCAGTGAATCGCAAAAGCATGTACAATCATGGATTGTGCAGTAACACTCTTCCACAAGCAAGCATTATCAAATGATTCTTATTTGATAAGGGATTCTGATAAAGTAAAATGCAGCTAGTTTATTTGTACTCTAGTGCAAGTGGGAGACTAAAGGAGATATGCCCTAGAGGCAAATAAATAAGTAGTATTTATTGCATTATCTCATAAGTTTATAATAGGTTTGTGTATTATGCTATAACTGTATTAATCGGAATTATTAATACACGTGTGATACATAGACAACCAGGTCCCTAGCAAGCCTCTATATGAGCTAGTCCATTTGGCAACAGTTGATCGAGATTCCCGATCAAGGACAATGACGTCGGTTGACAATGGGGTCATCTTGTTAGTTGAATAAGGTCATGGACATACGCAAAGTATTGCAATAAGATCGTATTACGATGTTAGTCATTTGCAATAGATAAGAATATGATAGCTTATTCCTTAGACCGTGAGACCGTACTTATTGAAGCTTCGTAGGGGTGATTTGAGAGCATCAAACGTTGTGTCTTATATAGCATGACAATAACGGTGTCCATCTTGGGTATTCCGAAAGAGCATCAAGACGTAAGGATCAAGAGCGGGATTTGTTCATTCTTGTAATGGAAAGATACTCTGGGCCCACTCGGTGATATTGCATCTATATAGCTGCGCAGCTTATGACTAGGTCATGGAGATGTAATATCGCAGACGAGTTAATAACCTTCGTCGGTAACGAGATACAACAAAGACATCGGTGTGTCTACGATCATATCTCGGACAAGGTAGTATCGCAGAGACAAAGGGAATGAATGTCATATTTATGGTTCAACGACGATATTCATGGAATGCACAGGGGTCGTCATATACTTCCAGGTATCCCTGACGGTCATTGGTGAGCGGAGTGTCTCGACCATGTCTAGAGTGTTCTCGAACCGTAACGTAACAAACTTAAGGTCTTAGCGACACCAGGAGATAGGTTCTGGAATATTATAGGAATTTGTTGGAGAGAGAGAAATGATCCGGAAAGAGTTCCGGTGGTCCGGAAGGAGTTCCGGGGAGGTATGGAATGGTTCCAGGAATGTCCGAAAGTTGTTCGGGTGGTTCCGAAATAGTTTCGGAGTCATGGGATATTGAATTATATATAAATATATTAATTATGAATTAATGGATTTTTATATTAATTTAATATTAATTAAATAAAGGAAAAAGGGGGCTCCCACCTACATGGGCCCTAAGAGGGTCCAAGAAGGGGGAGCCGCACCCCACAAGGAAAGGGAGGCTTGGGCCTCCTAGTCCGAGTTGGACTAGGAGTAGGAGAAGCCCAAGGGGGGTTCGGCCGAACCCCCCCTCCCCTCTGAAAGAGCATTTTCCCTCATGTGTGGTTTTGGTAATTGAATGACAATCTCTATGGACTAATGTTTACTTTGAGATATCATTATAGATCATGTCCATGGAGTTGTGGAGTTCATGTGTTGAACTCTTGAAGCTCATGTGTTGAGTGAAGCTTATTGCAAGTATGTCTTAAAGATTCAAGACATCATCTTAGTGAAGAAAAGATGAGTTGTGCAAGACCAAGAGAAGCTTTCTCGAAAAGATCCTATGCTTGGTGCTTGCAATGGATACATGAAGACGAAGCTTAGCGAGACTCTCCCATTGTGAGCATGGGGGAGTATTTGGAGAAGTCTTCATCAAGCAAGTGATTGGACGCGCAATCAAGAAAGATGATCCACTTGAAGAGATCAAGATAGTCTTCATCCAACTCAAGTGGAATGCTCAAGGCAAAGGTATGATCTTGATAGGGCTATAGGATAGATAGGTGTACTATCAAGAGGGGCTCTCAAGTTAGTAACTTGATCGAATTCTTGTGGAGAGCTCAAACCTTTGCATACTTGGCATATCATATTTCTTGGTTCTTATTTGGCTTTTATGTTGGTGAGGAATTAGAGCTTGGTTCATCTCCATGTCAAGCTCTAGTTCATCGAAATCGGTTTTGCTTCTGACTCCAGCCGGAATTTCCGAGCTCTCTTAGACCGGAATTTCCGGGTGACCGGAATTTCCGAGTCTCTCTAGACCGGAATTTCCGGGTGACCGGAATTTCCGAGTCTCTCTAGACCGGAATTTCCGGGTGACCGGAAATTCCGAGTCTAACTTATACCGGAATTTCCGAGTGTCGAAACAGCCAACGGCTATATTTCCTGGAGGGGCATAAATACCCCTCCCCTTCTTCTTCCCCAGCCAATCCAAGGCAGCACGTTTTTCCCCTCTCTCCTACTCCATTGTTGACCTTGGAAAGCTCAATTCCCTCTCAATCCCTCCATTGAATCTTCCATATTCTTTAGGGAAAGTTGAGAGGAGATCTAGATCTACAATCCTACCAATCCATCTCTCCTCTAAGTGAGGGGAACTTAGTGGGTCTAGTTCTTGGAGTTCCTTTGTGGTTCTTCTTCTTTGTTCTTCCTCTCTTCTCCCCCCATAAGCATTAGTTACTTTTGGTGGGATTTGGGAGTGAAGGATTTGACTCCTTTGTGGTTTCCTTTGTTCTTCCTCTCTTATTCCCACATAAACATTTGTTGTTGTGTTGGAATTTGAGAGTGAAGGACTTGAGCACTTCGTGTGCTCTTGCCATTGCATTTGCATCGGTTTGAGCCCTCCACGAGGATTCGTGGTGGTAATACTTGTGAGCTTGTTACTCTTGGGTCATTGGACCCTAGACGCCTTTTGTGGCCGGCCTTTTGTGGCCAAGACCTTTTGTGGTCAAGACCTTTTGTGGTCACTTGAGAGCCCCCAATTAAGTTGTGGGTGTGTGCCTCAAGACTTGGGAGCCCCCAATTAAGTTGTGGGTGTGTGTGCCTCAAGAGTTGTACGGGATTCGATCTCCGCCCCAAAGGAGATCAATAGTGGAAGGTGAACTCGAACCTTTTGTGGTTGAGTTCATCAGGAGAAGAAGGTGAGCCTTTGTGGCGTTGTGGCTAACCTGTTGTGGTTGCGCACACCTCTCCAAACGAGACGTACACCTTTGGGTGGAACTCGGGAATACATCCTCGTCTCCGCGTGCCTCGGTTATCTCTATACCCGAGCTCTTTACTTATGCACTTTACATTGTGATAGCCTTCGTGCTTGAAGTCATATATCTTGCTATCATCTTGTTACTAGTATTGCTTAGCTTAAGTTGTTGGTGCACATAGGTGAGCCTAGTTTATATATCTAGGTTGTATGCTTGTTAAAGTAAACCTCTAGTTTTATTCCGCCTTTATCAAGCATACCGGAATTTCCGGGTCATTCGTGTACCGGATATTCTGACTACTCGGAATTTCCGGTCACTCTTGGACCGGATATTTCGGCTCCTCGAAAAAGTTTTAAATCGCCTATTCACCCCCCCCCCCTCTAGGCGACGTCTATCCGTTCACCCTCTCCTCCTTTAGTCTCACATGGGGGAGCCAAGGGGTTTGCACACCCCCTTCCCCCTTTATATACCAAGGCATATTAATTGGATTAATTCATTGGAAAATACAATTAATTGTATTGCAGGCCGGCCGAGCTGTTTCTCCGCCCGTTTTGCCCCCTCTCTCCACCTAAGCTATACCGCTGAGCGCCGTTGCTCTGCGGAATTCCAGATAAGATCTACCCCTGCGATTTCAGCTGGATCTGAATGACCGGGGGTTGTCGCTAAGCTCCGTATGTTTGTGAGTGCTCGGAGGTAACTCCTTTTGAGTAGCCTTGGCGACGTCGTCTCGCCCCTGCAGCCGCCGCGCCCCCCTCCCCTCTTCCGCCGGCGCACCAACCCTGGTGCTGGCGCTCTGCCTTCTTCCGCCCGACGCCCGTCGATGCAGATCATCGTCGACACCCCGGCGTCATCGTCTTCGTCATCGCGGCAAGTTCTCCGCGACCTCGAGGTCGGCTACGTACGACTCCATCGTCAACGCTTGTGCGGGAGCGTAATCCCCGCTATCGGTCTACATGGAGGTAATGTAGCCCGTTCCGCCTCCGTTATCGCATGTACTAGATAGATAGATCCTGGCTAGTTAGGGTTTCGTACGCTAGAAAAATTATTGTTTTCTACACCGTAACCCCTTCAGTTATTTCGCTACTGTCTCTGCTATAAAACTATTGCTACTGATAATCTGTCTCGAGCAAGTCTATTCACAGGTGCAGCTGAATTGACAACTCTGCTGTTAAGGTTTATAAATACTCTTTGGCTCCCCTTGTGTCGAATCAATAAATTTGGGTTTTACTTCCCTCGAAGACTGTTGCGATCCCCTATACTTGTGTGTCATCAAACTACTCTTTAGGTTTTCCCTTAAGTGAGAAAGGAAATAATTTCAGTTTTAGAATATCACTTTCCACATTCTTAAATTTTTGCATGTCACATATTTCAACAAAATCATGAAGATGCATAGAGGCATCCTCTAAACCACTACCGCCAAATTGTTCCCTAATATCAAGTTCAACAAACAGTCTGTAAAGATGACACTCAACAAGATAGTTACATAGCTCAAATGAAAAAACTTAAAACTAATAAAAGACATATTATGATCTCAGGTTGATGCACAAAAAATTTCAGGTCAAAATAATATTATGAGATTTATCACGATTTTTGTACAGTGAAGCACATGAAATCTGTCTATGCATAATCAGTCAGTAAAGATCGAATTATTAGACCTATCTACGTACCTCAAATCAGAAAAGTCTAAACTAATGAAATTAAGGTAATAAGCAGTAATTTCCACTCAAGAAATTTCAGATCAATATCACATTCTGGTGATTTTAAACATTTCATACGGTGAAGCACAAAAATCTGTTTCTAGGCAGCAAAGTGGCAAACTTGCATCATAAACAAACTAGAAGTTATCTATACATTTTATTTTTATGGTATAGAGGAATATGTACAATATATACACAATATCTACAAGTTTTTAGCTGAAAAGCTTCCATGGAAAGAATTGTTTTGGTTTCATAGGCATGAACACAAGTGTTCAAGGTCGACCCCCACTTAACCATTACTCATCTTTCCAATCACTTTCCTTTTTGAAAACATTTTTAGATAACAAGTACTACTTTTTTTTTGTAATTCGCATTTCCTATCCATACTAAGATAGAGAACAACTTAAAAACTGAAAGTAAAAACTACTTAGAGATAAATCAAACAAGTGCACACAAGAATATTCACCCACACCCTATTGCTCCCCGGCAACGGCGCCAGAAAAGGTCTTGATATCCCACAAGTATAGGGGATCGTGTGTAGCCTTTTCGATAACTAAGAGTGTCGAACCCAACAAGGAGCTAAAGGTAGGATAAATGTTCTCTCAAGTTCTATCAACCACTGATACAACTCTACGCACACTAATTTTTTGCATTATCTAGGAAATAAAACTAGAGCAATAATACGGGTATGAGAGGTAGCTTTGCAAGACAATAAATACAAGAAAGTAAATGTTAATGCTGCAGCAGTAAGATATACTAAGTAACCATAAACTAACAGTACCATGAGTGTGGAAAAGTGGTGATAATTGTGATGGCTTTGTCCAAGATTAATTAGTGAATATATTGGTTTCATTGTTTTCGATGCAGTTTTCTATATGGGAGAGGCTAAATATAGATGCACTCCACTACTTGGGTTTACAAGTACTATATGATTGGATTGTTAGCAAACATCCGTAAATACTAACAATGCATTAAGGTTTCCCCAACCATAGCCTTAAGTTCATGGTCCTCTTACTCCCATATGTGCAACTAACCGGTTCGACTCCTCAGGTTTCTGTCACTCCGGCAGAACTACCCCCCCTTCCTTTGCACATACTACTAACCCTAGGGTGTTGATCCATGCGCGCACAAATATAATGGACACCAAAGGACAGTACCATATCAACATACAACTCTAATGAACCTCATGCATTCAACAAAGCAATCAAAAGACAAATAACTACGCAAACATGTCATAGATCATAGGATAAATATTATAGCATCAAGCATCATGTTTACATAGGACGGTACAGAGGTTTGTGGGAGGATGAACCACTGAATACAAGGAGGAGTTGGTGATGGAGATGGCGGTGAAGACATCGGAGAGGGCAGCGAGGAGCGCAGGGCGGCGGCGGCGGCGCGGGTATCTCCTTCCCTGCCGCCGGCATCATGGGGGAGCACCGCCCCTTAGCCTCCCTCCTTCATGGCTTCTTGGGAACCCTCCCTCATGGAGATGGGATCCATGGGGGAGTAAAAACCGTGGCTTTGGTGGCTTGAAATTCGTGGGTGGAGAGGTCTCTCACGACCTAGGGTTTCCTTCTTTATATAGACTCTCGGATTTCCGTCAACTCCTCTTGGGCTCCACGAAAACGGGCATATCTGGAGCATCCGGACTCATATTGGGCCGAATTTTTAGTCCAGATTTATTAAAATAAAATTGCCTACAATTTCCTCTTCTGTGTCACCTTTATTTGACGTCGTCTTCAGACCCAAACATGACAATATTCGAAAATAGTTTTCAGACAGATTTCTGGAAAGTCCCAATTCGACCCCAACAAGGTTTCCTCTTGTATTCTTGATAATTTCAACACATCAAAGAGTAAAACAAGAACATTGTGCACTTTTGCAACTATTAGTAGGTTAGTCCAAATAAATAATAAACTTAATATAAAAACAAGTACTAAAAGCATAAAAATGGCATGAAATAATAAAAAAATATAGATACGTTTTGGACGTATCAAGCACGCACAACTAAATTGGAACGCATGCCTATGGTTAATTAATACTTGGATGCTTACTATTATTTATCTGCAAATGCCTATGACTTGATTATTATATGAAATATCTCATCCATGCAACGCCCATTCATCCGTTCCTATGCCTACAATATTTTTAATCCTGCTGTCTACTATAATCACTGGTGCTGTCTTTATTTCACTGCTGCTGTTATTTTACTACTGTCACTACTATAAAACTGTTGCTACTGATAATCTGTCTCGAGCATGTCTATTCACAGGTGCATCTGAATTGACAACTCTGTTGTTAAGGCTTATAAATATTCTTTGACTCCCCTTGTGTCGAATCAATATATTTGGGTTCTACTTCCCTCGAAGACTGTTGCGATCCGCTATACTTGTGGGTCATCAAGACTATTTTCTGGCGCCGTTGCCGGGGAGCATAGCTTTATTTATAAGTTCATGTGAGTGTGATATTGCTCGCTGGAATTTATTCATCATGGGAATACCTGGCGATAAGAAATTTCCCATCATACCATCCACTACAAGAAAATGTACAATTCTGGGTACCGCTGCTGCTCACCGTCTGTTTTAAGTAAGCTTGTTACGCCACCTCAAGCTTGTTGCACTGTTACTCCTACTGAATCTGAAATTACTTCTGATGATGCTTCTAATGTTCTTGATGATACAGGTTCATTAGGTCCCTTTTTAGATGCTACAATTGCTAGATCTAAACACTTTGAAAATGCTAAAATTCCTAATGAAGATGCTGAAACACATGTTAATTCACCTGAATTTACAAATAATGCTGATGATGATCTTCATTAATTATATGTTGAAATTAATGATGATTTTATTGAAGAATGTCAAGCTACTACTGGTGCATGTAATACGAAAAGTTTTGTTGAAAAACATGTTGTTAGATATAAGTTATCTCCTGATGCTAAATTTGCTACATCTCCTATAAACATTAAAGATAAAGATTATGAGTTCTCTCTTGATTTAGCACACATAGCTATTGTTGAGAGAGAACCTTTCTGTGGAACCGAAAATGAAAGTGCTGTAGAACACATGAATGAACTCTCTACTTTGAGTGGTATATTTTCTAAAGACATAAAGATGCGCACTTACTTTGTCACTAAAATATTTCCTTTCTCATTAAAAGGAGAAGCTAAAACTAGGTATAATAATTTGTCTCCTGGTTCCATTACTAGTCTTATTGGTTTGCTTGATACTTTCTTTCGGAAATATTTTCTTGCTAGTGCTCAACGTGATGCTTTGCTAAGGATTTATAACTTTAATCAAGAAGAAGATGAGAAATTGCCTGATGCTTGGACACGGTTTTGTTCTCTAATAAGAGGCCAGACGAACCATGATTAAGAGAAAAATGATCTTCTTGATATATATTTTACAGTGGACTAACCATTGAATGTAGGACATATTTGGATAGTTGTGCTAGTTGTGTTTTCAGGAAACGAACTCCAGAAGAAGCTGAGGAATTAATGGCTAAGATAAGACAGAATTATGATGTCAGCCCAGTGGATTCTAGGGTGTGCAGAGCCCACTCTCCACGGCCCTCACACGCGTCGATACCGACGAAATAACTAAGGACCAAGCGGAACGCTTGGGGAGACCCCCGAGGGGAGAGCTCTCTCGAGGGGACTTGAGGGGGCAACGAAGGGCCTGAAGGGGCTCCCCCTGAGGCCGCCCCCCGGCAAGCCTTTTACCCCTTGAGTAGAAGTCAACACAACTCCCTCCACAAGGCCTCCAGGGCCCTGTGGAGATTCTTCTCCATGAAGAAACCGCTGCAGGGCACAGCCCTGAAGAGCCTCGAGGAGAAGAGGCCGAGATCTCTGGAGACACGATGCCCAGCCACTGGACCATGCACTTCGATGGAGCCTTCGCCTGCCGCAATGGCGGGGCAGGCGTCGTCTTGACCTCGCCCAAAGGCGACAAACTCTACTACGCTGTCCAACTGTGCTTCATAATTGACAAGATCTCCAACAACATCGCTGAATACGAGGACCTCCTCGCCGGCTTGTGGGCCGCCATCGCTTTAGGCGTCAAGCACTTACTCATCAAGGGCGACTCCTAGTTGCTTGTCAACTTCTCCAACAAAAGCTACACGCCTAAGGACGACCACATGGCCGCATACCTTGAAGAGGCCCGCAAGCTCGAGAAGCACTTCAGAGGCATGGAGCTCATGCACATCCCGAGGAAAGAGAACCAGGAGGCCGACGACATTGCCAAGCGAGCCTCGCGAAGCCAAGCCCAGCAGGCAGGCGCCTTTGAGGAAAGGCTCACCAAGGCATCCATAAAGCAGCCGCGAGAAGCTACGGCCGCAAGCACAGACGAAGCACTCCCACCACCTCCTAAAGCCGGGGCACCCGATTGTGGTCCTCACACAGGGGAGCGTCTATTGCTCACAGCGGCACATCAAGAAACAGGCTAGATTGACGTGCTCAAAGACTACCTGATGAAGGGGGTCCTCCCTTAAGAAGATGCGAAAGCAGAGCGAATCGCTCGACAGGCAAAATCCTACTACATCCTCGAGGGAGACCTGTACTGCAAGCGCCCAAATGGGATCGCGCTCAAATGCGTCCCTCCCGAAGAAGACCGAATGCTGATCAAAGACATCCATAGCGGAGAGTGCGGCCACCACTCGTGCGCGCGCACCCTCGCAGGCAAGGTCTTCAGGAGCGGCTTCTACTGGCCGCAAGCGCTTCAAGATGCGGTCACCATCGTCCAAGCCTGCGACGCCTACCTGTACCACGCCAAGCAGATCCATCAGCCGGCGCTGGGGCTCCAGACCATCCCGCTCTCCTGGCCTTTTGCGGTCTGGGGGCAGTAAATTTTGGGCCCCTTCCCGAAATCGCAAGGGGGCTACCGTTTCCTCTTCGTGGCCATCGACAAGTTCACCAAGTGGCCCGAGGTCGAACCGACACGCAGTATACCAGCCGGGGCAGCGGCCAAATTCATCAGGAACCTGGTCTGCCGCTTCGGAGTGCCTAATCGCATCATCACCGACAATGGCTCGCAGTTCACCAGCGGCATCTTCTGGTCTTACTGCGAAAAACTCGGCATCAGGCTCTGCTTCGCCTCGGTGGCTCATCCACAGAGCAATGGTCAAGCCGAGCGAGCAAATGCGGAAGTCCTCAAGGGCCTCAAGACCAGAAGCTTCAACATCCTCAAGGGCCACGGCAAGGGCTGGATCGACGAGCTCCCATCTGTGCTCTGGTCCATATGCACAACTCCCTCCAAGCCCACTGGTGAAACGCCGTTCGCCCTAGTCTATGGAGCCGAAGCAGTCCTCCCTGCAGAAATCAAGAACGGATCCCCAGGGGTCCTTGCCTTCAACGAGGACAACCAAGAGGACCTCCACAACGACGACCTGCTGCTTCTCGAGGGACTGCGCCGCCGGGCCGCCCTCAGAGCGGCAAAATACCAGCAAAACCTACGACGCTACCACAGCCTCCATGTGCGCTCGCGCACTCTAGAGGCGGGCGACCTCGTCCTCAGGCGAATCCTCTCCAGAGAAGGCCTCCACAAGCTCTTGCCTATGTGGGAAGGCCCCTACAGGGTCTCTCACATCGCCAGGCCTAGCGTTGCGCGCCTCTAGACTGAAGACGGCATCCCCGTCAAGAACCCGTGGAACATCGTGCATCTACGCAAGTTCTACCCGTGATCATAGTCACGCCCGTGATCATTGTCACGTCAGGCATTTTTTGTCTCTAGAGGGAAGCTCAAGGCTTCACCTCCAAGCTTCACAAAGCTTCTCCTAAGGGCCAGCCCTCCGAGCTCTCCTTGTAACGAGCCACCGCAGGCCGTAGAGAGTCTTAGCCACTAATGGGTGGTCCCCATGCCTCGACATGGAAAGAACATTAGCTTGGCAACCCCAAGCATAATGAACCATTTCGTTCCTAAGTGAACTATGCGCTACAGCACCGCTATGTAATATTTTGATGGTGAGTTTCACTTTCATCATTTGCCTTTCCATGTGCGCTTATATCCTTACCATGCAAACCTCGCGAGAGGGGGCTGAGTACGGTGCCTGTGCCTCAAGTGCACCCCAGCAGCACTGCAGAATCCAAGGGATTCGAGCTCTGGCTAAAGGGCATGCTCCCAAAAACACGCCACCTCTCCAAGGGACCATGGTACTTACTCTCCTCGCGAGACACACCTGAGGAAACCTATAAGCGCACATGATTCCTTACTACCATGCACTAGCGTTTGGATTCTGTGGGGACCCCGGACTAGCTGTCCGAAATACCCGATTATGCTCAACACAATGATCCCGTGATCAGTCTGTCGTTGCACATAATCCGAACTGAATACCAAAGTTTACATCCATTACAATACCAAATTTAAGTCTTACATAAACGGTCCTTTAGACCTAGTCTTACATAGGTTCCTTCAAGGGCCAAACCAAAACCATCAGCGGAAGTTACGGCGTAGTAGACATCATATCCTAACAACGACCCGACAGGCAGTCGACTTATGAAGATCCTTAGTTCGCATAGAAGTCGCAATACTCCTCCTTGGCGTAGTTCTCCTCCATGTCTGGCTACGACAATAGCCAGGGACGAAACCATTATGAGTACAAATGATTGTACTCGCAAACTACCCCAACATGAGTATGCACTAGCCTCATTTTTAGTTTCATACTTTTATTTATTTAAAACATCTCTATATCTTTGTTGAAGAAGGTAAGGATGATTTTATAACTATCATTAATATAATGTCCCATTTTATTAGTTTTCCCAAAACTCCTCCTTCTTCCTGGCTATAACCCGTCAGGGTTCCTGGTCTCCAATAACCTCATACCGATCCGTTGGTATAGGTGTATGGATCATTCTCCACTTCCCTTTATTTTAAAACTCAATTCTTTTCCAAAACTTGCACATGGTCAAAGTAAGGTCTCTCAACAGTCCATATCCGAGGACTCGGCTATTCGAATAGTTTTACACTCTGCAGAGGTTGTGCACTTTACCCGCACCAAATGGTCATTCCGCCGTGTCTGCCACGGCCCGTCATACGACCGTATGCATGGGTCCGGATAACCAGATCCAAGCTTTTCGCTATGCCCACCCTAGTAAAGAGCCTCCTCTTCAGTGGGACTGAATCTCCCCGGCACCCAGTGGAGGTGGCCATCGTATCGATCCGGTCTCTCCAAACAACACTGCGCCATGGCAGGAGGCCCACTGTTTGCAACCAGCAGCGAATCTAGATCACGTCTAGTTCCCGCATTTAGATAACTTGGTTCAGAGGGTACCACCCTCCTAAGCATTTTGAGGCGCTCCATGCTAAGATAAACAAGTTTCCAGCTAAGCCCTACCCATGTCAGGTAATGTGGTTGCACAGGGTATTGGCTGATTGACGTAAGTACAAAGACACAATGTGCGTTTTATCAAAACCACCATTCTCCTTTTATCCACTTCAACACCAGCATCTCGTTGCTTCATAGCCACACAGGTTTTCAAAGGGGTTTTGAATAAAACAATCTTTATTTTTCCCATCCTATAATTTATCTTGTATTTCTACATAGGGTGGCAAAATAATTTCCATATACTTTTTGAAAAAGGTTTTTTTTAGAAAATCGTTGCCTTAAAGTAGATCATGTTATAAGAATGGATGCATGTATTAGGGTGCAAGCTCAGAGAGTAGCTTGCCTTGCTCGGCAAAGTGTTATGGGTCTTGGTCTTCGGGTTCCACGAACTCCTCCTCCTCGATAAACCCGACAACGGTCTCGTCTAATTCACAATCAAACAAATGCAAACAATCACTAACCTACTCCATCAATCATCACAACAATACAACGTCAAATGCTCTAAATAGCCACTTCATACATCAAACAATACAATTTGGTTTTACTTTAATTGAGTTAACCATTATTTAATTATGTCCTAATTATGGCAGAAACTAGTTGAACATGTTTAATTACACAACTCTAGTTCTTTTGGTCACAAAATTACAAACTACATTTCTACAGAAAGCTATTGATGTGTAGAAGACAACACAATTGGATTTGGGTCAACTGGAGTTACCAAACTCCCTACACAATTGTTTGAATCCAGAAGTTTAATAATCAAGTTTTAGCTACTAATTAAGTTCTGTCGATCTAAAATTTAAATCCTCTTAGGGGTAACTAACCATGACTAAATGTGATCCAATAAAATTTGTCTTAACTCATTTGGACTAACAGAGTACCAGAAACAAATAAGTTTAGATTTTAAACCCTATTTGGCATTTTTAATACTATATTTTTATTATTTATCCAAATGAGGTGAAACCACCTGGGTTGGATAGAAAATTTCATATCCTTTGCAGAACATTTTGATTTGATTTATTTGGAGTTATAATTTTCCATATATGGAATTTCAAAGTTTGAATCCAGTACTGATTTCTAATTAAATCTAAAATTCGAATTTAAGCTCTGAGTGGATAATGTTGAGAATCCTGACAGGTGGGGTCCACTTGTCAGTGACTCAACAGAAAACAATTCGCGTGCTGGAAATGTTTAAAAGTCTGACGTGTGGGGCCCGCACGTCAGCCTCTCTTTAGTTAAACGAAGCGGTATGGCACCGTTGGATCAAGATCCAACGGCCCACGTTCGTCCACGTCAGTGGCGAACGGCGGCGACCTAAACCGAGCGGCGCGACGGCGATGACACGGTGGACGGACGGCTCACCTAGGGGGCTCGGGAGGGCGTGCGGACGATACGGATCGACGGCGGCGACTCGGGGAAGGTCGTGGGACGAGCGGCGCGTGATGGGGTGGCTCCATTCGACGGCGGCGAGCAACTCCTCCTCCGCGGCCGTGCTCCAACTCCGGCGAGGTCTCCGCGTCGCTCCTGGGCAAGAAATAGAGGGGAAAAGAGGGAGGGTGAGCGAGGGGTTCATGGAGAAGGGGGTGCGGCCAGAGAGGAGGGAAGGGGAAGGGCAGCACGGCCTGGCCGTGGTCGTCGTCTACCTCGGCACGGCGAGCTCGAGGATACCACGGGCGGCCGAGGCTTCGCGGATATGGCTCCGCCCTCCTGGCGGTGCGCAAGAGGCGGTGGTGTGAGGGGGAGAGGCAGTGGGGAGGTGTGGAGGGAACGGAGGCTCGGGCGGGGATTTATACTCGAGCTCCGGTCCATGGTGGACACGGCACTGGGGTGGTCCAGAGGACGGCCGGGCTCGCCATAGGGGCGGTGGAGGTGTGGCTACGGTGTCGGGAGGGAGAGGGGCACGGTTGGTAACGTGTAGGTGAGCGGCGCGTGCTCGAGTGTGGGACGGCCGTGGCGAGCGCCCGGGCGGTGCTCGACATGCACGGCGCGTCGCGGGGTGTGCGGGTGCGGGCTGTTGTTGGGCGATATGCAGCGCTGAGAGGGAGCAGCGGGGTGAGAAAGAGAGGGGGGCCTGGCGCTGGGACGTCATGGAGCGGCGTGGTCGACCGCGGTGTCCGCGGGTCGGCGAGGCGAGCGGCGGGCACGGGCGCGTGCAAGGGGGGAGCGGGGGTGCTGCGGTGCCGGTGCCTGCGTCCAAGGGAGCAGGAGAGCGAGGGAGAGAGGGGGGCAAGGCGCGGGGTCACAACGGTGTCGACACATCCTCCCTCCTCCGCGCCGACCACGGCGACGTGCGCACGGCGGGCTGTCCCCCGGCGGCGCCCACCAGGTGTTCGGCGAAATGCCTGAACCAAAATATTTTTCTAATTTTTTATTTTTATTTTTATAATTTGTTTCACACTTGTTTGCAAAGATTTGTTGTGCACTTTAATTATTTATTGGGCAAGTGCAAAATAGCACACTTGGTGATTTGAATTGGATAAAGAAAGAATTTGAATTTGAATTTATGTTTTTGAATTTAATATTTGGAGAGGGAAAAATGGTGGGAATAAAATGGGAGTGTTCATATTGCCACTCCACTGAATTTGGTTTAGAAAGAAAATAATTTCCCATTTTGAGAAATAGGAAGACATTTGTCACATTGTTTTTATTGTTTTATGTTTTGTTTTGTTTATTTTCTTTCCTTCAAGTTTTTAATTAGAGCTAACAAACAACACATTCACAAGAAATACTTATCACAATCAATCAATAAGACATCAACACATATTAATTTATCAAAAGTTTTTGTTGGCCCACATTTTTGATATAATAATCCATAATATTAATTTGGGATGTTACAGGTTCGCCTCTCTAACATCCGCAGGGAACAAAAGTCCCTCCAAGCTCGTGGAGGCGAAACTCGGCCTCTAGAGGAGAGCGCATCGCCAGGGAAAGCCTACGCAGAGCAAAAAAGTCTCGCAAAGCTAAGTTCAGCGCCCACGCCTCGAGAATCTTCTCTCTCTCACGAGCACTACTCGTCCCTCGAGCGATTCTTTTCCCTCACACTCCATGGACTGCTTGCACGTCAAAGGGGGGGCCTTAAGCATCGCGCCTCGAGGACTTTTACCTCTCTAAGCCTTAAACTCCCCCCGGCCTTGCCGAGTCATTGCTCAGGCATACCGCAGCGGCGGAGTCATAGCGCAAGGAGAAGGGTCCTAACGACACAGAGCGAACAAAGTCATGAAGTTGAAGTAAAAGACCCTTCGAGGGGCACACATGCGAATTTCATAGCATCTACTTAAAAGTATATTACAGACTAGAGCAAAAATCTCTAAGCCAAGTCTTTTAAATGGCGCTACAAGCGCGTTACAATACAGGAAAGGTTTAGTCAGAGGCTTCGTCGCCCTCCTCCGCATACCTCTCCTTTCCAGGCTCGCCCTTGGAGCCTGCCTCCTCGCCGTCGTCTTCCCCCGCCTCAGCCCGCTTGAAGCGGCTGCAGAAGTCGTCGACTTGGTCTCGGACGGAGTTGGAGATCTTCCACCCTTCCTCCCCCTCGAGAGACTCGGTCACAGTGGTGTAGTCGAAGCCGGGCTGGAGGCGCTGGAGGTTGGTGAAGATGCGGTTGACCGCCACCGCCAAGAGCTGGCGGCATTCCTCCTCGACGACGTCGCGGAGCTCCGTGGCAGGGCCCTCGAGCGCCGTGAAGAGCTGGTCGAAGTAGACGAGGTACGCGGCGGCGTCGGCATTGCCCTGGGCGGGGACGTGCGGCGCCTCCACTCCCAGCTTCGCCGCGAGATCGTTGCCCCGAGCCACCAAGGACTGGAACATAATCTCCCGCTGTTGCGACAGCACCCGCGCCGCTTGGGCGCTCCTGGCAGCCTCCACCGCTCGGTCCACGGCAGGGCCCACCTGCTTGTTCATCTCCTCCATGTCCGCCATGAGGGCGGCAAGGTCCTGCGACATGCGCTCGCGAGCCTCTTCGGCAAGGCGGCGACCGTCCGCAGCACGCCTCGCCCGAGAGTTCAGCCTGGCGTTCATGTTGTCGAGGTGTGGTTCCCACGAAGCTAGGGATAGTCACTCTCTGAGGAGAAGTTCGTAGAGGGGACTGAACACGTTGGTCTACAACCCTCAACCGGCCCAGCGACGTTGCTCCACGAGCCCGGAGAGTGACACCACGATAGAGATGAACACCAACCCGTACCCAGGTTCACGGCCCTCTGGAGGAGGTCAAACCGCTACTCCTGCTTGTCTGTATTGCGCTGTAGATGGTACAGTACAATGAGCTTGCCGAGGGCTCTCTTGCGGCTGTGCAGAGCTCAAGGAGGGAAGCTGAGGTCTTCTTCCTCCTCGAGTTCGCTAGGCTAGGTTAAGCTATGGTGCGATCAGTCGATCGATCCATCCATCCATTGCTACGGAGGTGTTCCCTCCCCTTTTATAGGCGCCTCGGGCC
Organism: Poa annua; assembly: GCA_026929855.1. Classification (NCBI taxonomy): domain Eukaryota; kingdom Viridiplantae; phylum Streptophyta; class Magnoliopsida; order Poales; family Poaceae; genus Poa; species Poa annua. The sequence goes on from CM049428.1 coordinate 51,168,337, forward strand.
TCATCCTTGCGACCTGCGCAGCGGAAGGGTTCCCACATGGCGACGAACGGAGGAGCGGGGTGCACTACTACCCAGCTGCCCATGGACTTGGTCCATGGCTGCAAAGCCTGCCCTTGGTGCAGAAAAGCCACCGTCCACGCAGGACGGCCAGCTGGTACTGCAGAGACCACGGGGATGCCCACGGTGATGTCGCCGTTGGGGTGTAGCGCCGGCCATCTGCTTTATCACCAAAGGGGAAAGCTTCATAGTCCGGCGCAGGGGACACAGCTTTGTTGACTCCTTTAATCACCAAAACGGCAACTGTGGCGTCGTCGTCCTGCAGCGGTTGCTTTGTAGCGAAGTATCTCCATAGGGCCTGGGCGGCCTTGTGGAGGGATTTGCGTTGACCATTCTCCAGAGGAGAGGGCCCTGCAGAGGGGCAGCCTCGGGAGGGGCCTCTTCAGGCCTTCGCTGCCCCCTCCAGCCCTCTCGAGAGGCCTTTCCTCTCGAGGGCCTCTCCAAGCGTTCCGCCTGGTCCTTAGCCGTTTCATCGACTCTATCGCGTGTGAGGACTGTGGAGAGTGGGCCCTGCACACCCTGGATCCCACAGGGCTGACAGTAGCCCCCGGGCCCATGACAGGCACGGCGAGGCCCATCGGGTCTAGACGAAGCGTCGTGGGTCCAAAATGTCCGGCCGGCCCGTGACACGCGTCGTTCGGTGGTGAGTTTGCGGCGACTCGGCTTCTCCGGCAGAACGTGCGTCATGGGGGGTCCCACCATGACCACCACGACCACGCCTTGGTAACCACCCAAACAAGGTATAAAGCTGCGCGCCGGTCCGAACAGCAGTCATTACTCCCATTCCGCGCATCCAATCTTCTAGCTCTCGGCCTCCTAGCTTTTCCTCTCCGGCGAACTCCTTCCTCTTCCTCAGCACTCTGCTTCTTGCACCTTCCTCGACAATGGGCGGACCGAAGGGCAAGGCGGCGATGGGGACGCTCCCCTCCGATGCGCAGGGCGAAGAGGCGCTTGGCCCCGCTCCGATCGGGGAGCGCGCCAATGCGACGACGCTGGACAAGATCCGGCACCTGGTCGCCGGGAAGATCAACGAACACGGCGCCAGCGCCATCCGGGCCGCCAAGCTCGGCCGACTCCCGGCGCGGTTTTTCCCCATCTTCCTTCACACGCTTTTCACCGGATTGGTGCCTCCGTACTCACCCTTCTTGGAGGCGGTTCTGGAGTTCTACCAGATCCATCTCCTTCATCTACACCCCAATGCCATCCTCGTCCTCTCCATCTTCGTCTACTTGTGCGAGGCCTATTTGGGGGTGCAACCTTCGGTGGCCGTCTTCAGGAGCTTCTACGCGCTCCGGAATTCCGTGAATTCCGAGCAGACGGGATGCGTGTCGTTCCGCATCGTGGACGGCATGGGGGACATCTACATCCCCATGTCGTGGAGCGTCGAGAAGCCCGTCACGGCGGTGGTGAAGAAGGTGGACGACTTCAGGCAGAACTGGTTCCTCATCGGCGCCTCGTCACAGAGCTCCTTCCTCGACACCCCGTAGGCGCCGCCCGTGAAGAATACTCACTGGGGCAAGCAGGTCTTCCAGGGCCCACAGATAGGAGACCTCGTGGCGTGCATGAGGATGCTTCGGGAGAATGGCCTTACCGGCCAGATGATCGCGGAGGACTCCGTGCGCCGCCGCATCGCGCCTCTACAGGCGCATAAGAAGCCGATGTGGATGTACTCGGGCCCCTCCGAACTGTTGCGACTCTACCCCTGCGACCATTGCCCCGCCGTCGTCGAGACCATCATGGGCGGCCTCTTCATCAACCCCGACGTGCCCGTGGCGATCGCTGCGGAGCTAAGGCCTCTTCATCAGATGAACCTGGCTCCGCGCCTGGCGATTCTAGAACAGATGCCCACCTTCACCCCGCTAGGCCTAGCGGGGGAGGAGGAGGAAGAGGGGCCCATGCCCATGGCGAAAGGACCAGACGCTGCGGAGTCGCCATACGCATCTGACGCTGAGCAGGGCGACGCGGCGGCTGGGGCTATTCCCTCTGCAGGCGGCGCAAGCTCGTCAAGAGCCGCGCCCCCCTCCTGAGGAGGTCTTCGAGCTCTCGTCCAGCGACGATGAGGAGGCCGAGGCGGGGCGACAGGAACCCTGGACCAAGGCGGCCCACGACAGGCCTGCTGGGGAGCCCCCGAGCGCTACCCTCAAGAGGAAAGCTGAGACGGCTCCGGCATGGCGTGGGTTGACACCCGCGCCAAGAAGACAGGGTAAGTGTTTCTAACTTTGTTCTCCTTCTTCAGTCTTTGCTTGTTTTCTCCCTCTGACAGATCTTCTTGTTCTCTGCCAGCGACTCGGCGCCTGCGAAGCGCCGAAGGCTCCGCAAGGCGGCGGATGTAAAGAAGGCCGCTCCGGAGGCCGCGCAAGAGGCCGCGGCAGACGAGGCCTCAAGACCTGGGGAGGAGGTCCGTGCAGGCCTCGTCGAGGACGTGCCTCAGGCCGAGGCAAATGCGCCACCTTCGGAGGAGGAGCGTGCCGAGGAGCAGAAAGCGCCTACTTCGCCTCACTCTACGACTCCTCCAGCGCAGCAGGAGGCCGCGGATGGCACTACACCAACCTCAAGCTCGCCAAAGGCCAACGAGACGGTGGGAGAAGATCTTCCGCCGCCCCCGCCAAGCACCACGGCGAAGGAGGAGCCAGCGGCTACGGGGCAGACCTCTCCTGCCCCGGAAACCCAGGACGAGGTGCCACCTGAGGGGGGTAACGCCGGCGCGCAGAACGCAGGCACCGAGGCGGAAGACTCGCCGCCGAGCCCCTAGGCCCACGCGGAGGCTCCCCGCTCTAAGCTTGACGCGGGTGCAGGGCCTTCCGCTTCGAGCGGGACTTCTCGGGCCCTTGCCCTCAGCAGCTGGGACTGGAGCAGGGGGCGTCGTGATGTTGCCTTCCGCCTGGTGTGGGAGTCCCTGGAGGGGCTGGAGGCCCACCTCGCTCTGGAGGACCGGGAGCTTGCCCGGCAGCGGGACGAGCTCGCAAAGGCTTGGGCCGCTTTCCACGCGGCTGTGGAGGCTCCCCGGCAGAGCGACCTGGTCCTGCAGGCGGAGCGCGAGGAGGCGCTGCGCTTCGCCGAGAAGGTCCGTGAGGGCGCCACGCGCGACGCCGAAGAGCTCCTGCAGCCCTTGAAGGCCGGGCGCCTGGCAGCGGCAGAAGACTTGGCCGCGGCCAGGGTAGAGCGGGAGGCTGTGGAGCACTTTCTGGCAGCCAAGCACCGCGAGCTTGTCGAGCTTGAGGCCAAAATCCTCGCCGATTCTGAGACCGTGCGGACCACCCTGGAGGGGGTCCGCGCGAGCTTGGAAGCCAGGGGGCAGGGCCTGGGCGAGCGCGAGGAGGACGTGCGCCGTCGCGACGAACAGCTGGCGCTGAGGGAGCAAGAGATGTGGGGGCAGCGCGCCGCCCTCAAGGCCCGCAAAGAGAGCCTGGCCGCGGCGCTCCGCAAGCACGAGTGTGAAGTGTCCACCCACAAGGCGAGCGTGGAACGCTTCAACGCGAGCTTTGCCGAGCGAAAGGAGGAGGTGGCGAAGAAGTTCCAGGAGCGGGGGAAGGAGTACCGCGCCGCCATCTCTCGAGACTACAACGAGAGGTTCACCAAGCAGGAGAGTCGCTTCAAGAAGAAGCGTGCGGAGGACACTGCCCGGATCCGCGAGCTGGAGAAAGAGAACGTCACGCTGAATGCCCGGGTCAGGCGCGAAGTGGACCGCCGCCACGCTGCTGAGGAGGCTCGTAAGCACGTGACGCAGGACCTCGCCTCCCTCATGGCGGGCATGGAGGAGATGAACCAGCAGGTAGGCCCTGCTGTGGAGAAGGCGGTGAAGGCTGCCGAGAGCGCTCAGGAGGCGCGGGTGCTGTCGCAGCAGCGGGAGCGCATGTTCCAGTCCTTAGTGGGTCGGGGCAATGAGCTCGCCGCGAAGCTGGGAGCGGAAGCGCCGGCCATCCCTGTTCAAGGCAACTCTGACGCCGCCACCTACCTCATGTACTTCGAGCAGCTCTTCACAGCGCTTGAGGGCCCTGCCGCGGAGCTCCGCGACGTCGTCGAGGAGGAGTGCCGCCAGCTCCTGGCGGTAGCGGTCGGCCGCATCTTCACCAACCTCCAGCACCTCCATCCGGGCTTTGACTTCACCACGGTGACCGAGCCTCTCGAGGGGGAGAAAGGGTGGAAGATCTCCAACTCCATCCGCGACCAGGTCGACGGCTTCTGCAGCCGCTTCAAGCGGGCCGCGGCGGAGGATGATGGTAGCGAGGAGGGCGACGACGAGGAGGGCGAGCCTAAAGGAGAAGGGTCTGGGAGGACGACGGCGAGGCCTCTGCCTGACTTCTTCCTGAAATGTAATGCGCTTGTAGCGCCGTAGGGATATTTGTCTTAAAGACTTTTGCTTCGCAGTCTGTAATATACTTCATATTTTTAAGCATGCGCTGCTAAGTTTGTGTGCGTGCCCCTCGAGGGCCTTTTGCTTCAATTCCATGTCTTTTTCGCTCTGCGTCGCTAGGACCCTTCTCCTCGCGGTATTCTCGAGCAACGTCTCGGCAAGGCCGGGGGAGTTTAAGGCTTAGAGAGGTAAGAGTCCTCTAGGCGCGATGCTCAAGGGGCCCCCTTTGACGCGCAAGCAGTCCATGGAGAGTGAGGGAAAAGAAACGCTCGAGGGACGCAGAGTGCTCGTGAGAGAGATGCAGAGATTCTCTTGGTGTGAGCAGGGAACTTAGCTTCGCGAGGCTTTCGCGCCTGCGTAGGACTCCCTTGGCGTTGCGTTTTTCTCTAGGGGCCGAGTTTCTCCTCCAAAAGCTTGGAGAGACTCTTGTTCCCTGTGAATGTTAGAGGGGCAAACCAAAACGCTAGAGCATGGTAGTTGGGACTCATGCGTGCTTATAGGTTTCCTCATGGGTATCTCGCGAGGAGAGAGAGTACCAAGGTCCTATGGAGAGGTGGCGTGTATCCGGGAGCATGCCCTTTAGCCAGAGCTCAGGGTCCCTTGGATTTTGCAGTGCTGCTGGGGTGCTCTTGAGGCACAGGCACCGTACTCAGCCCCCGCTCGCGAGGTGCGCATGGGAAGAATATAGGCGCACATGGAAAAGTAAATGACGAAAGTAAACTTGCTATTTAAATATTACACAGCGGCGCCTCAGCGTAGAGTTCACTTAGGAACGAAATGGCGCCCGAGCACATTGTTCACTTGGGAACGAAATCGGTTCATTACACTTGGGTTTGCCAAGCTAACGTTCCTTCCATGTCGAGGCATGGGGACCACCCATTAGTGGCAGAGATTCACTGCGGCCTGCGGTGGCTCATTAGCAGGAGAGCTCGGAGGGCTGACCCTCAGGAGAAGCTTGGAGGTGAAGCCGTGAGCTTCCCTCTAGAGACAAAATGCCTGGCGTGACAATGATCACGGGTAGAACTTGCGTAGATGTGCGATGTTCCACGGGTTCTTGACGGGGATGCCGTCTTCAGTCTCGAGGCGTACTGTGCCAGGCGTGGCGATGTGGGAGACCCTGTAGGGGCCTTCCCATATCGGCGAGAGCTTGTGGAGGCCTTCTCTGGAGAGGATTCGCCTGAGGACGAGGTCGCCCGCCTCAAGAGTGCGTGAGCGCACATGGCGGCTGTGGTATCGTCACAGGTCTTGCTGGTACTTTGCCGCTATAAGGGGGCGGGCTTTATTGAAATCTGTGTAGTCGATGCAGAGTCGGCCTCCTCCAGCGGGTTTAGGGACAACCACGCCGTTGGAGAGCCAAGTGGGGTGCACGACTTCGCGGACAACATTTGCCGCTTTTAGCTTCTCTACTTCCTTGACGATGAATGCTTGCTTCTCGGGGGCTTGCTTGTGTGCTTTTTGCTTGACGGGGCGTGCATCTGGACACACGGCTAAGTGGTGCTCGATCACCTCCCTTGGTACACCGGACATGTCTGACGGAGTCCATGCAAACATGTCAGAGTTTGCCCGAAGGAAGGCGACGAGCGCGCTTTCCTATTTGGGAGGCAGGGCAGGGCCTAAGGTGACGCTGGCCCCTGTCCCCTCATCCCCCGAGCCACTGGTGCCCAACGACACCCTCTTCGTGGAAGCTTGCTCCTGAGAGAACATATGTTTCTTCTTCTGAGGCCTCTCGAGAGGCTCCATGTCCTCGTCAGCCGGAAACGCCATGACAGCTGCCTTGTAGGCGCTCTCGACAGCGCGCGTGGCATCCAGGATATGACCATGGATGGCGATGGTGCCAGCGCTGCCGGGGATCTTGACCATGTTGTAGGCATGATGCATGACGGCCATGAACTTCGCGAGGGCAGGGTAGCCGAGGATGGCGTTGTACGGGAGGCCAATGTGCGCGACGTCGAAGTCGATCAGCTCGGTGCGGTAGTTCTTCTGCGTGCCGAACGTGACGGCCAGCCGGACCTGCCCCAGAGGTTCGATTGAACCACTAGTGACCCCTGTGAATGGCCTGAAGGGCATGAGCCACTCGTAAGGCACCTGAAGAGTCTCGAAGGTCTTGACAGAGATGACGTTCAGGCCAGCTCCCCCATCAATGAGCGTCTTGGAGACGGTGATGTTGTTGATGGTGGGGGAGCAGACCAGGGGGAGGGTTCCAACAGTCTTGGTCGACTTGGGGTGGTCCTTGGCGTCGAAGGCGATGGTGTACTGGGGCCACTTGAGGGGCCTGGAGGTCTCGGTGCTCGGGAGCGCGACATTGAGCTCGCGGGCAAACTGCTTGAACTGGTTGTTCGACTTGGGCGCCTGAGCTCCACCGAGGATGCAGGCCATAGCCCCCCTTGGGGCCTGATAGCCTCCATCTTCCTCATCAGGGAGATTGTTGTTCTTCTCGGCAGTGTTGGCTTGAGTGCCTGGCGGCTTCTGATAGCCGCCACCGCGTCCGCCTCTGCCGTCCCTGCGGTAGCCGCGGCCTCTGCCGCGGCTCCCGTTGCCTTCTTCGCGCTCGCGCTCTCGGCCCAGCCTCTTGAGATCGAAACAGTTGTCTGTGGCGTGGCTGCGCCTGTTGTGGTGGACGCAGAATGGACGGTTGTCCGCCTCCTTGTCGCCAGCATTAGGGGAGCCTTTCGGGCGTTCTTGGCGGCTGGCTCCGCCGCCAGGATAGCGGTGGTCTTGCGCTTAGTCTCCTCGCGCTTCTTGTGGCTCTTGGATCCCTCAGCCAGGTCGTCCGTCCGCTGGCTCATCTTGACGAAGAGGAGCCCCTCTTCAGCCTTGGCGCACTTGTCAGCGAGGTCGAACAGCTTCACCACAGAGGTGAGCTTGTCGTGAATGCCCAGCTTCTCAAGCATCCTGCGATTTGTGACGCCCTCCCTGAAGGCGGCAATGACTTGCGTGGATCTTGTTGCGCACTTGGCTGAAGCGCCGGATGTACTTGCGGAGAGTCTCATCCTTCTTCTACACCACAGCGCGCAGGTCGTTGTGGGTGAGCGCGCGCTCGTAGGTGCCCTTGAAGTTGGCGACGAACTGCCTGCAGAGTTCCTTGTAACATCCCAAATTAATATTATGAAATACTATATCCAAAAATGTGGGCCAACAAAAACTTTTATGAATTAATGTGTGTTGATGTCTTATTGTTGCTTGTGATAAGTATTTCTTGTGAGTGTGTTGCTTGTTAGCTCTAATTAAAAATTTGAAGAAAATAAAATAAACAAAACAAAATATAAAACAATACAAACAATGTGACACATGTCACACTATTTCCCAAATTAAGAAATCTATTTATTTTCAAACCAAATTCAATGGAGGGGTAATATAAACCCTCTTATTTTAGTTCCACAACTTTTCCCTCTTCAAATATTCAATTCAAAAAACTAAATTCAAATTTATATTTCTTTCTTTATCCTATTCAAACCACAAAATGTGCTATGTTGCACTTGCCCCATAAATAATCCAATAGCACAACAAATCTTGACAAACATGTGCGAAGCAAATTATGAAAATAAAAATTCAGAAATTAGAAATTATTTCTGGTTCAAGCATTTCATCGAACACATGGTGATCACCACCCTGTTCTTCCCAAACCGCCCCAAATCCTTGATCGATTCGATCGATTCCGATCGAATTGGTGCAAGCCACCGCCTCCCTTCGATCTCCCTCGCTCCACTCTCTTCGCCGCGCTCACGGGAACGTAGGAATCGGGCCGGGGTCGAGGAGGAACGCAGGGGACAGCAGCCGTGCGCACGTCGCCGTGGTCGGCACTGTGGCCACGACGGTGTCGAGCCGTGCTAGCCGCGCCAGCCCCCCCCCCCCCCCTCTCTCCCTCACCTCCCTGCTCCCTCTCAGCGCAGCAAGACGCACCGCAGCAGCCCGCACCCGCAGCACCCGCGACGCACAGAGCACGTCGTGCGCCGCCCGAGCGCCCTCACGGCCGTCCCCCACCCGAGCACGCGCCGCTCGCCTCCACGCGCCATCCTTGCCCCTCTGCACCTCGACACCTTCGCCGCACCTCACCGTCCCCTATGGCGAGCCCTAGCCCCCTTTGGACCGTCCCAACACCCCATCCACCATGGACCGAGCTCCGGCCTTATAAGCACCCCAACACCCTCCCGTTTTCTCCACACCACACCCCCGCCTCCCCCTCACACCACTCCCTCTCGTGCACCGCCTTGAAGGCGGAGCCGTCGCCGCAAAGCCTCGGCCGCCGTGGCCATCCTCGAGCTCGCCGTGTCCGAGGTAGACGACGACCACGGCCAGACCGTGCCTGAACCCCTTTCTCTCCTCTCTAGCTCGCATCCCCTTCTCCATTACCACCTCGCTCACCCGACCCCTTTTCCCCTCCGCTTCGTGCCCAGGAACGACGTAGGAGCCTCGCCGGAGTTGGAGCACGGCCGTGGAGGAGGAGTTGCTCGCCGCCGTCGATTGGAGCCGCCCCAACACACGCCGTTCGTCCAGCAAGCTTCCCCGAGTCGCCGCCGTCGATCTGCATCACCCGCGCATCCTCCCGAGCCCCCTAGGTAAAACTCCGACCACCGCCGCCGTCGCCGGAGCCACGACGCCGCCCGATTGAGGTCGTCGCCGGCGTGCTCCATCCTTGGTCGTTGGATCTTAGATCTACGGTAGCATACCGCTTCGCGCTTTAAGTCACTGATCCACGGGCCCCGCACGTCAGGCTTTTAAACATTTCCAGCGTGTGCACCGTTTTTAGTTGAGACGCTGACGAGTGGACCCCACCCGTTTTCAACATTATCCAGACAGAACCATTTTTCTTATTTAATTTCTCTGGAAATTCCAGTACTGGATTCAAACTTTGAAATTCAATATCTCGAGATGTATAACTCCAAATAAATCAAATCAAAATGTTCTGGAAAGATTATGAAATTGTCTATCCAGCCCATGTGGTTTCACCTCATTTGGATAAATAATAAAAATACAGTATTAAAAACGCCGAATAAGGTTTAAAACCTAAACTTGTTTGTTTTTGATACTCTGTTAGTCCAAATGCGTTAAGACCAATTTTATTGGATCACATTTAGTCATGGTTAGTTACCCCTAAAAGGATTTAATTTGTAGATCAACAGAACTTAATTAGTAGCTAAAACTTGATTATTAAGCTTCTGGATTCAAACCATTATGTAGGGAGTTTGGTAACTCCAATTGATCCAAATACAATTGTGTTATACACTACTCATCAGTAGCTTTCTGTAGAAATTTAGTTTGTATTTTTGTGACCAACAAAACTTAAGTTATGTAATTAAACATTTTCCACTAGTTTCTGCCCTAATTAAGATATAATTGAATAAGGGCTAATTCAATTAAATTGAAACCAAATTGTATTGTTTGATATATGAAGTGGCTATTTAGAGCATTTGAGATTTTATTGCTGTGGTTATTGATTGAGTAGGTTAGTGATTGTTCGTATTTGCTTGATTGTGTATTAGACGAGAACGTTGCCGGATATATCGAGGAGGAAGGAATTGTGGAACCTGAAGATCAAGACCAGGATCACTTTGCCGAGCAAGGCAAGCTACTCTCTGAGCTTGCACTCTAATACATGCATCTATTTTACAAAGTCATTTTAAAGCAAAGGTTTTTATAAAAATCTTTTCAAAAAGTATATGGAAATTATTTTGCCACCCTATGTAGAAATATATGATAAATTATAGGATGGGAAAAAAATAAAGATTGTTTTATTCAAAACTCCTTTGAAACCTCGTGTGGTTTTGAAGGACCAAGATGTGGTGATGAATTTGAAGAAAAGGAGAATGGTGGTTTTTGATACAACGCACATTGTGTCTTTGTACTTACGTCAATCAGCCGATACTCTGTGCGACCACATTTACCCACATATGGGAAAGGGCTTAGTCATATAGTTTGCTCATATTAGTATGGGATACCTCATCAACGGAGATGACTCCGTTATGCATGAGGGGATGGTTTGATGACCTACCCCAGGCCTGGGTCCTCGCTCAAACTCTATGAGTAGATAAGGAGGAGGATAGAAGGATGTCCCATATACACCGCCAGATAAAACCTATGAGTCCTCACACTTAGATTCCGACGGGCTGGGTTAAGTGTCGATGGAAAGTATCATAGGGGCAGGATCCTATACTAGCATGAGCAAAGGACAGACTAGGGTCGGTGACTCAACTTCGCATACCCCTGGTATGGCGAGACGTGGCAGACACGATGAGTTATCGGATGGGTGTGGGAAAAGCATGCTACCTCTACAGAGGGTTAAAACTAATCGAATAGCCGAGTCCTCGGATATGGACAGTTGAGAGACCCTACTTTGACCATGTGCAAGTTTTGGAAAAAGGTTTGAGTTCTAAAGAGGAAAGGAGGTGGAAAACGCTCCATACACCTATACCAACGGATCGGTATGAGGTTGTTGGGGATTATGTACCATGATGGCTTATGGTCGGAAAAAGGAGGAGTTTTGGAGAAAACTAATAAAACTGAGATATTAAGAGTAGTTATAATCTTCTTATCTTCTTCAGCAAAGATATAGAGATGTTTGACATAAATAAAAGTATGAAATAAAAATGAGACTAGGGCACTCATGTTGGAGTAGTTTATGAGTACATTAAAATGTACTCATATCATTTTTGTCCCTGGCTATTGTCGTAGCCAGACTTCGAGGAGCACTACGCCCAGGAGGAGTATGGTGACATCTATGCCAACTGAGGATCTTCATAAGTCGACTGCATGTCGGGTCATCGCTATGATTTGATGTCTACTACACCTTAGTTCTGCTGATGATTTTGGTTTGGCCCCTGAAGGCACCTATGTAAGACTTGGTCTAAATGACCATTTATGTAAGGCTTTAATTCGGTATTGTAATGGATGAAAACTTTGGTATTCAGTTCGGATTATGTGCAACGACAGACTGATCACGGGATCGTTGTGTTAAGCATAATCGGGTATTTCGGACAGCTAGTCCGGGGTTCCCACAGACCTGGTATCAGCGCCATCTCGACTTTAGAAACCTTATTTTAGCATGGTCGCTAGGTAGGAGTTACAAAAGTTAAATTCTAAAAGAATAAAGGAATGAAGTATTTTCGAAAAATGCTTATCTCTAATCCTCTCACTTATGCAAAAATTCTACTCTCACTAAATATTACGTTTTCCCTTATATCCTTAAAAAGTTGGCGCACTCGTCATTCTATTAAACTTCAAATTTTGCTCACTTGTTGCCACACTAAATTTAAAATTTTGATACACTTGTCGTCTCACTAACTTAAAATTTTGATTAAAAATTGTAGATGGCAATCCATTTCACCGAGTTCGTTCAGCTTGAGAAGGATGGCAAGTTGATGTTCGAGAAGGACCTGTTCGAGTTGACCAAGCTGTTAGGTCGCCCCACTCCTGAGTTTAAGGGAGCCCAGGTGGACACTCCCGGCAACGGGAACCTATCTTGGTTGGTCGAGGCGTCTGTTCGCGGGAACATCAAGTCCCCCGGATCCAGGACACTCATCTTTACCACCATGGACGTCCATTGGGACGACGGACTGTGTCGTTCCATGCAGCGGATGCTATCCCGACTTTGTGAGGACCACAAGGCGGAGTTGGTGAACTCTCGTTTCCAGTTCTACGGGAGGCGCACCGTCGATGGACACCCTATTCGGTCCCCTCTACACCCGACGTTCGGAGAGTATATCTTGGACATGGAGATTATGCTCTTTCGCACCCAGGAGGATCTGAGGTGCGCTAGACTTCGGTCTCACTTTGAGCGCCTCTCGCTCAAGGAGAGTCGCGAGAGTGAGGCACACCTGAAGGAGGAGAAGGTCGCTCTTCTCAAGAAGAGGACCCAGATGAGGAAGACCATAGCGAAGCTCCGCAAGAAGGTGGCAGAGCAGGACGAGCTGATCGAGGATCTGGAGCTCCGTACTGACGAGATGGAGGAGGAGGGCGAGGATCTCCGCAAGGAGAACAACGCTTTCCTCAGCGACGATGACGACTATCTGGAGGAGATGGACTATGAGCAGGAGGATGACGAGGAGGAGGAGCCACCCTAACAGTCCGACGCTGACGTAGCAGAGCCTGAGGTTCCACCTCAGTAGGCGAGAGTACTACCGTAGGATTAGGTTGACCCCCTATCACTAGTCGAGTCGAAGTAGTGGTTCTTTTGGAAACTTGCACTATGTACATTAGCTGAAGGGAAATGTTGTAAGCTTGATGTGGTGAACTCTTGATGTAATGGTTGTGTTATATAAGTGTGTGCTAGTCTTGTTAATCTGTGTGAAAATGTTCCTCCTATAATCCTTAAGAAAGCAACCATTACGCGAAACCAACCTTTTTTCTTTGGTCAAAACCTTTTTGCCTTGCCCTTATACCCGGTGTGCTTCAGGATGGTGGACACTCGTCGCTCCAACACGGATGGAGGACCACCACCCCACAACAACAACAACAACAACAACAACAACAACAACAACAACAACAACAACAACAACAACAACAACAACAACAACAACAACAACAACAACAACAACAACAACAACAACAACAACAACAACAACAACAACAACAACAACAACAACAACAACAACAACAACAACAACAACAACAACAACAACAACAACAACAACAACAACAACAACAACAACAACAATGGCAATGGTGAAGGAAATCAGCGGTCCACTTTGAGCGACTTTCAAAAGACCAACCCACCCACCTATTCCAAGGGACTTCACCCACTCGAGGCCGATGATTGGCTTCGCACCATTAACAACAACCTGGAAGTTGCAGCCGTGGGAGAACCTGAGAAGGTGCTATATGCGACCCACTATCTTGCAGGACCTGCACGGTCTTGGTGGGAAGCTACCAAGGCTATCCAGCAAGTTGGTTATGTTATCAACTGGGTTGAGTTCCAGGAGAAGTTCCGCAAAAATTCCCGGCGGACTCATTGAAAGGAAGAAGGATGAATTCCGCAAGTTGCGGCAGGGAAGTAGAGATGTGGTCGGTTACCTGGATGAGTTCACTGACTTATCTCGGTATGCTCCTGATGACACCGACACCGAGAGGAAGAAGATGGAGCGTTTCATGAACGGACTTCATGATGAGCTGCAGTGTGCTTTGGTTATCCATGACTTTGTTGATTTGGAGTCACTTTTGGACAAAGCCATCCAGTTGGAGACCAAGCGCAAGTCCATGTTTGAAGGTCGTAAGAGGAGAATGATAGCCCAGGAAGGTTCGAGCAGCCAGAAGCCTCGCACCTACCCACAAAACCCCAAGCCAGCCTATCGACCGCCACCAACCCCACGCCCCAATTACCCTAATCGCCCAAACAATCCAAACAACTTCAACCGTCCCAATGACAACACCCGTCCCGGAGGGAACTCTAACAATTTCAACCGCAATGCCAATGTTGTCTGCTTTAATTGCGGCACTAAGGGTCACTACTCCAAAGAATGCCCCAATCCTAAGAAGAATGGCCCACGCCCCGATGCACAAGCGCCGAACAATGGCCAAGGCCGGAATGGAAATGGCAAGAACCCCGCACCCCGCGGAAATATTGATGTTGCCAAGGGACGTCTGCACCACATCAATGCTGAAGAGGCCATGGATGCGCCAGATGCTGTGCTGGGTACGTTCCTTGTCAACTCAGTACCTGCAACTGTTCTGTTTGATTCTGGTGCTACCCATTCTTTTGTTACCCGTGAATTTGTTGCTAAGGGAGGTTTAGTCGGAAACCTCTTACCCAAACCTATGGTCATCCAAATCCCAGAATCCACCATAGATACCAAGTCGTTTTGCCCGGACGTTTCCCTTGAGATCAAAGGGGAAAAGTTCCTAGTCGACTTAATCATTCTAGGAACCCAAGGAATAGATGTCATACTGGGTATGAATTGGCTAGCCAAGTACCGTGGTCGAATTGACTGCGCAAGAAGAGTTGTATCCCTCACCACCGACAAAGAAGTAGAAGTGGAGTATGTGTCAGAAACCAGTCGACCCCAACCAGGAAGTCATGAGAGCATAGCTCGACCCACCCTAGATGAGATCCGTGTGGTTCACTTGTTCCGAGATGTTTTCCCTGAAGAATTGCCTGGTATGCCGCCAGACCGGGATATTGAGTTCATTATTGAACTTATCCCCGGAACAGCCCCTATATCCCAAAGACCTTATCGGATGAATCCGGAAGAACTAATTGAGTTGAAGAAGCAGTTAGCAGATATGCTCAGCAAAGGACTTATTCGCCCAAGCGCTTCACCTTGGGGATCACCCATTATTTTTGTGGATAAGGGAGACGGTACCACACGCCTGTGTGTGGATTATCGCAAGTTAAATGATGTGACCATTAAGAACAAGTATCCCCTTACAAAGATTCAGGATCTGTTCGATCAAATGAACGGAGCCTGAGTCTTTTCCAAGATCGATCTTCGGTCAGGATATCATCAGTTAAAAATCCGAGAGACGGACATTCCCAAGACTGCCTTCACCGCCCGCTACGGTTTATTTGAATACACCGTAATGTCTTTTGGTCTGACCAATGCCCCAGCCTATTTTATGAATCTCATGAACAAGATCTTCATGGAGTATCTTGACAAGTTCGTGGTAGTTTTCCTCGATGACATCCTTATTTACTCCAAAACCGAAGAAGAGCATGCTGAACACCTGCGTCTAGTTTTAGCAACCCTCCGAGAGCACCAGTTGTATGCCAAGCTTAGCAAGTGTGAGTTTTGGCTCAGTGAAGTAGCATTTCTCGGACTTGTTGTGTCTGCGGGAGAAATTTCTGTTGACCCAGAGAAGATCCAAGCCATTGTGAACTGGGAAGCCCCAACTAGTGTGACTGAAATCCGAAGCTTTCTCGAACTAGCGGGTTACTACCGCAAGTTCGTTGAAGGATTCTCCAGTATAGCCAAACCCCTGACCCAACTGCTGAAAAAGGACAAGAAATTTGAATGGACTCAGAAGTGTGAAGAGAGTTTCCAGGAATTGAAGAAGAGATTGACCTCAACCCCTGTCCTGATTATGCCAGACGTCACCAAGAGTTTCGACGTGTATTGCGATGCATCACGCCTCGAACTTGGTTGCGTTCTGATGCAAGAAGGCAAAGTAGTGTCGTATCTGTCTCGGCAGTTGCGACCACATAGAGAGAACTACCCAACCCATGACCTGGAGTTAGCCGATGTTGTTCTTGCTCTGAAGACGTGGCGCTCCTATCTTGCGGGACATCGTTGCGAGATCTATATGGATCATAAGAGCTTGAAGTATATCTTCACCCAGAAGGAGTTAAATCTACGACAGAGAAGGTGGATGGAATTAATCAAGGATTATGATATCGGTATCCATTATCACCGCGGAAAGGCTAATGTAGTTGCTGATGCCCTTAGTCGCAAACCCTGCACCCTAAATGCCCTGATCCAAGCAGAACAGCCAGCCATGTTCAAAGAGTTCAAAGATTTTGGACTAGAGCTTGTTAGACGCGGTTATCTCGCTAATTTAGAGTTAGCCCCAACCCTGTTAGATCAAATCAAGGAAGCCCAGAAGGGTCATGAGAGCATAGAAGGTATTAAGAAGAAGATTTCTCTCGGTAAAGCGCCTGGTTTTACCGAAGATGCTGAAGGGGTGTTGAGATTCAATGGTCGTATCTGTGTCCCCAATGTCCCGGAACTTAAGGAGTTAATCCTAAAGGAAGCCCACGAGACCCCCTATTCAATCCACCCTGGCGGAACCAAAATGTACCAAGACCTTCGTGAGAGATTTTGGTGGCACGGAATGAAGCGAGAGATTGGTGTTTTTGTAGCCAAGTGTGATATCTGTCAGCGAGTCAAGGCTGAACATCATCGACCTGCTGGATTGCTTCAACCCTTGAAAATTCCCGAGTGGAAGTGGGATGAGATTGGAATGGATTTTATCACTGGACTTCCAAGATCCAACCGAGGCCATGACTCAATTTGGGTCATCGTTGATAGACTAACCAAGGTTGCCCATTTTATTCCCGTCAACACCACCTATCGGGGAAATCAGTTAGCAGACCTGTATATTTCTAGAATAGTAAGCCTGCATGGTGTGCCTAAGAGGATTGTATCGGATAGAGGCACCCAATTCACCTCAAGGTTCTGGAAAGCCCTACACGAAGCCCTCGGAACCAAGTTAGCATTTAGCACAGCTTATCATCCCCAGACCGGAGGCCAAACTGAGTGAGTAAACCAGATATTAGAGGACATGCTTCGCGCGTGTGTTCTATCCTATGGATCCAAGTGGGAAGATTGTCTTCCATTTGCAGAGTTCTCCTACAACAATAGTTACCAGTCTAGTCTGCGAATGGCCCCTTTTGAAGCCTTTACGGCAGGAAGTGTCGTACGCCCCTGAATTGGTCCGACACCGGAGAAGGCAAACTGTTTGGACCAGATACCCTCGTGAGGCTGAAGTCCCCTGAATTAATGTGTGTTGATGTCTTATTGTTGCTTGTGATAAGTATTTATTGTGTGTGTGTTGCCTGTTAGCTCTAATTAATAATTTGAAGAAAAGAAAATAAACAAAACAAAATATAAAACAATACAAACAATGTGACACATGTCACACTATTTCCCAAATTAAGAAATCTATTTATTTTCAAACCAAATTCAATGGAGGGGTAATATAAACCCTCTTATTTTAGTTCCACAACTTTTCCCTCTTCAAATATTCAATTCAAAAACCTAAATTCAAATTTATATTTCTTTCTTTATCCTATTCAAACCACAAAATGTGCTATGTTGCACTTGCCCCATAAATAATCCAATAGCACAACAAATCTTGACAAACATGTGTGAAGCAAATTATGAAAATAAAAATTCGGAAATTAGAAATTATTTCTGGTTCAAGCATTTCATCAAACACATGGTGATCACCACCCTGTTCTTCCCAAACCGCCCCAAATCCTTGATCGATTCGATCGATTCCGATCGAATTGGTGCAAGCCACCGCCTCCCTTCTATATCCCTCGCTCCACTCTCTTCGCCGCGCTCACGGGAACGGAGGAATCGGGCCGGGGTCGAGGAGGAACGCAGGGGACAGCAGCCACGCGCACGTCGCCGTGGTCGGCACTGTGGCCACGACGGTGTCGAGCCGTGCTAGCCGCGCCAGCCCCCCCCCTCTCTCCCTCACCTCCCTGCTCCCTCTCAGCGTAGCAAGACGCACCGCAGCAGCCCGCACCCGCAGCACCCGCGACGCACAAAGCACGTCGTGCGCCGACCGAGCGCCCTCACGGCCGTCCCCCACCCGAGCACGCACCGCTCGCCTCCACGGGCCAGCCTTGCCCTCTGCACCCCGACACCTTCGCCGCACCTCACCGCCCCCTATGGCGAGCCCTAGCCCTCTCTGGACCGCCCCAACACCCCGTCCACCGTGGACCGAGCTCCGGCCTTATAAGCACTTCAGCGCCCTCCCGTTTTCTCCACACCACACCCCCGCCTACCCCTCACACCACTCCCTCTCGTGCACCGCCTGGAGGGCGGAGCCGTCGCCGCAAAGCCTCGGCCGCCGTGGCCATCCTCGAGCTCGCCGTGTCCGAGGTAGACGACGACCATGGCCAGACCGTGCCTGAACCCCTTTCTCTCCTCTCTGGCTCGCATCCCCTTCTCCATTACCACCTCGCTCACCCGATCCCTTTTCCCTCTGCTTCGTGCCCAGGAACGATGTAGGAGCCTCGCCGGAGTTGGAGCACGGCCGCGGAGGAGGAGTTGCTCGCCGCCGTCGATTGGAGCCGCCCCAACACACGTCGTTCGTCCAGCAAGCTTCCCCGAGTCGCCGCCGTCGATTTGCATCACCCGCGCATCCTCCCGAGCCCCCTAGGTGAGACTCCGACCACCGCCGTCGTCGCCGGAGCCACGGCGCCGCCTGATTTAGGTCGTCGCCGGCGTGCTCCATCCTCGGCCGTTGGATCTTAGATCTACGGTAGCATACCGCTTCGCGCTTTAAGTCACTGACCCGCGGGCCCCGCACTTCAGGCTTTTAAACATTTCTAGCGCTTGCACCGTTTTTAGTTGAGACGCTGACGAGTGGACCCTACCCGTCAGTGTTTTCAACATTATCCAGACAGAACCATTTTTCTTATTTAATTTCTCTGGAAATTCCAGTACTGGATTCAAACTTTGAAATTCAATATATCGAGATTTACAACTCCAAATAAATCAAATCAAAATGTTATGGAAAGCATATGAAATTGTCTATTCAACGCAAGTGGTTTCACCTCATTTGGATAAATAATAAAAATATAGTATTAAAAATGCCAAATAGGGTTTAAAATCTAAACTTGTTTGTTTCTGATACTCTGTTAGTCCAAATGAGTTAAGACCAATACAATTGGATCACATTTAGTCATGGTTAGTTACCCCTAAGAGGATTTAATTTTTAGATCAGCAGAACTTAATTAGTAGCTAAAACTTGATTATTAAGCTTCTGGATTGAAACCATTATGTAGGGAGTTTGGTAACTCCAATTGATACAAATCCAATTGTGTTATACACTACTCATCAGTATCTTTCTGTAGAAATTGAGTTTGTATTTTTGTGGCAAACAAAACTTAAGTTATGTAATTAAACATTTTCCACTAGTTTCTGCCCTAATTAAGATATAATTGAATAAGGGCTAATTCAGTTAAATTGAAACCAAATTGTATTGTTTGATATATGAAGTGGCTATTTAGAGAATTTGAGATTGTATTGATGTGGTGATTGATTGAGTAGGTTAGTGATTGTTTGTATTTGCTTGATTGTGTATTAGACGAGAACGTTGCCGGATATATCGAGGAGGAAGGAATTGTTGAACCTGAAGATCAAGACCAGGATCACTTTGCCGAGCAAGGCAAGCTACTCTCTGAGCTTGCACCCTAATACATGCATCTATTTTACAAAGTCATTTTAAAGCAAAGATTTTATAAAAAACTTTTCAAAAAGTATATGGAAATTATTTTGCCACCCTATGTAGAACTATATGATAAATTATAGGATGGAAAAAAAAAATAAAGATTGTTTTATTCAAAACTCCTTTGAAACCTCGTGTGGTTATGAAGCACCAAGATGTGGTGATGAATTTTAAGAAAAGGAGAATGGTGGTTTTTTATAAAACGCACATTGTGTCTTTGTACTTACGTCAATCAGCCGATACTTTGTGCGACCACATATGGGAAAGGGCTTAGTCATTAGTTTGCTCATATTATACCCACATATGGGAAAGGGCTTAGTCATTAGTTTGCTCATATTAGTATGGGATACCTCATCAACGAAGATGACTCCGTTATGCATGAGGGGATGGTTTGATGACCTACCCCAGGCCTGGGTCCTCGCTCAAACTCTATGAGTAGATAAGGAGGAGGATAGAAGGATGTCCCCTATACACCGCCAGATAAAACCTATGAGTCCTCACACTTAGATTCCGACGGGCTGGGTTAAGTGCCGATGGAAAGTATCATAGGGGCAGGATCCTATACTAGCATGAGCAAAGGACAGACTAGGGTCGGTGACTCAACTTCGCATACCCCTGGTATGGCGAGACGTGGCTGACACGATGAGTTATCGGATGGGTGTGGGAAAAGCATGCTACCTCTGCAGAGGGTTAAAACTATTCGAATAGCCGAGTCCTCGGATATGGACAGTTGAGAGACCCTACTTTGACCATGTGCAAGTTTTGGAAAAAGGTTTGAGTTCTAAAAGGGAAAGGAGGTGGAAAATGTTCCATACACCTATACCAACGGATCGGTATGAGGTTGTTGGGGATTATGTACCATGATGGCTTATGGTCGGAAAAAGGAGGAGTTTTGGAGAAAACTAATAAAACTGAGATATTAAGAGTAGTTATAATCTTCTTATCTTCTTCAGCAAAGATATAGAGATGTTTGACATAAATAAAAGTATGAAATAAAAATGAGACTAGGGCACTCATGTTGGAGTAGTTTGCGAGTACAATAAAATGTACTCATATCAGTTTTGTCCCTGCCTATTGTCGTAGCCAGACTTCGAGGAGCACTACGCCCAGGAGGAGTATGGTGACATCTATGCCAACTGAGGATCTTCATAAGTCGACTGCCTGTCGGGTCATCGCTAGGATTTTATGTCTACTACGCCTTACTTCCGCTGATGATTTTGGTTTGGCCCCTGAAGGCACCTATGTAAGACTTGGTCTAAATGACCATTTATGTAAGGCTTTAATTCGGTATTGTAATGGATGTAAACTTTGGTATTCAGTTCGGTGCAACGACACACTGATCACGGGATTGTTGTGTTAAGCATAATCGGGTATTTCGGACAGCTAGTCCGGGGTTCCCACATTCCTCCCACGAGTCGATGGAATCCTCAGGCAAGTTGAGGAGCCACGACAGTGCGGAGTCCCTGGGGGCGTGGGAGAACTAGTTGCCCATGACTTTGTCGTCTCCTCCTGCAGCCTGGATAGAGGTGGTGTAGAGCTGCAGGAACTCGATGGGGTTGCTTGACCCGTCGTAGCCCTTGGGGAGGGCAGGCCTGAACTTCTGCGACCATACCACGCGGCGCAGAGCTCGGGTGAAGGACATGCAGCCGGTGGCGTATGTGGCGGTGCCGCCCTGAAGAGCCCTGCGGTTCTGCTGCCCCGCCTGGCCGATTTCCTCGACAAGGCAGTTCTGGAGGTCTCTCCGGCGTTCCATCCCCACTCGCGCGTCAGCCGCGGCGCGCTGCACGATTTGCCAATCGCGCGGTGAGGACGCATGAGATGGAGCCCTCTGGGTTGCGGCCGGAGATGGTCCTGGCGGCGGCGGAGGCGCATCCGGCGCAGTAGTTCCAGCCCGGGCGGAATGGTGAACGAGGGAGCGAGACGGAGCGGGGCGCGTTGTCGCGATGTCGACGAGGTGGTGGAGGCGGTCCAGCCACTAGTCGTGGGCCTCCGCGCTTGGTCGGTAGCGGAGGAGCTCCTGGGCCATGAGCAACGCGGTGTGCGGCGTGGGCTCTGGGCGTCCCTGAGAAGACGCGCTTTGGCGTCGAGATGGATGCGAAGACTCAGCATCGTCGTGGTGCTCCGGGGAGGCGTCCCTGTTGACGCGGTGGTCGCTGCCACGGTGCTCCTTGCTCTCAAGTTCCTCCACATGTGGGCCAGTGTTGGCGCGCTCCGTCGTGCGAGGACAGCCGCGGTGACCGCGGGTGCTGGCGGTGCCAGGCTCGGTATGAGCCCTGCCAGCTGCGCGCCTGTTGGCGCGCGTCACGCGGGTGTCTGTCATGGTGGGGATGCCGGCTAGAGGTTGAAGACGCGCCTCAGTCCCCTACCTGGCGCGCCAAATGTCGAGGTGTGATTCCCACGAAGCTAGGGATAGTCACTCTCTGAGGAGAAGTTCGTTGAGGGGACTGAACACGTTGGTCTACAACCCTCAACCGGCCCGGCGACGATGCTCGACGAGCCCGGAGAGGGACAACACGACAGAGATCAACACCAACCCGTACCCAGGTTCACGGCCCTCTAGAGGAGGGAAAACCGCTACTCTTGCTTGTCTGTATTGCGCTGTAGAAGGTACAGTACAATGAGCTTGCCGAGGGCTCTCTTGCGGTTGTGCAGAGCTCAAGAAGGGAAGCTGAGGTCTTTTTCCTCCTCGAGTTCGCTAGGCTAGGTTAAACTATGGTGCGATCAGTCGATCGATCGATCCATCCATTGCTCCCCAGGTGTTCCCTCCCCTTTTAAAGGCGCCTCGGGCCTCATCCTTGCGACATGCGCAGCGGAAGGGTTCCCACATGGCGACGAACGGAGGAGCGGGGTGCACTGCTACCCATGTGCCCATGGACTCGGTCCATGGCTGCAAAGCCTGCCCTTGGTGCAGAAAAGCCACCGTCCACGCAGGACGGCCAGCTGGTACTACAGAGACCGCGGGGATGCCCACTGTGACGTCGCGGTTGGAGTGTAGCGCCGGCCATCTGCTTTATCACCAAAGGGGAAAGCTTCGTAGTCCGGCGCAGGGGACACAACTTTGTTGACTCCTTTAATCACCAAAACTCTATAACCTATATGCTTATTTGGCTGGTGGAGCTCAAGGCTATTTTACGGAAAGCAAGTTTTTCCCTAACACTTTGAAACAACTTTTATCTGGTTGAGACAAATATGGTATGAAAGCCATAGTCTCATTCTACCCTTGTTCACCCATCAAGTTTTTAATTTATAAGTTGGAATGATGGAATACTCCGTTGACGTCATCGTTCGGCTGCTCAATTGTCCGTTTCCGGGGACACGGCTAAGTACTTAGATTTTAACTCTACAGAGGTTGTGCACGTTTACCATTGTACCCATTCAACCCAGGTTATCCTTTACACACCATTTGTGATAAGGAAAGGAAAGAATGAGACGAGATCTTTCAGAAGCATTTTCCCTCCCACTCTGGCCTGACGCGCTCCACCTACAAATCCTCTACCACCACCTGTCAGACCGGGGCGAGTCCACGCAGCTTAGTTGATCAAGCCAGAGCCCATATTGGCAATGGCTGCACGAGAAGCAATCTTCACTTGGAGTTCTTCAGATTCCTTTGCTCCTGGGTGGCCATCCACAAGTGAATATCCCACAGGTAAATCCCCTGGGAACAACACTCAACTCATACAGCCAAGCAACCAATTCCATCAAGGTGTTTGATTAAAACTTAGTAGACTTTAACTTTTCATCAAAATAGTTTTTGCATAGCATCACTATTCTACTAAGTATTTTCATAGGAACCTAGACACAGGAATAAAGAGGTCTAAACATGGCTTGCATAGCAATACTATCCTACACATGCTTATAGAAAAATAATCTACTCATGCATAGAAAAATAATAGGACTTTTATGGGGGTGTGCCACTTGCCTTGGCAACCGGGAGTGCAGTAGTTACAGTTGCAAAGATTCTCGTTTCCCTCCGAATAGTCTAACAAAAGAAATAAAGAGCCACACATAAACACACAAGCAATATGTTCATACAAAGAAAAATATATGCCATGCATGAGATGAGATGCAATAATTTATTTCAACGTCAAAAAACAAATATATGTATCTCTTTGAATTTTTGTGATATATGCATGAATAAACTTTTTAATTTGTTTTCATTTATTTAGACATGAATAATGGGTGATATCAAGGATTTTAGTTTTCTTAGATAAAATTTCATAACCAAATTTTGTAAAAATGACATTTGGGCAGAGGGCATCTAAACAAGTTGTTACCAATTTGATTTACTCAAAAATAATTTTTCTAACTAAAGTTATGTCAAAAACACTTAAACTACTCTCAAAAATATTTAAATTTTTGGAATGTGTCAAAACAGAAAACTAATTAATCCAAAGTGTTCTACTGGTTCTAAGGATTTCAAATACATAAAAATATTTAAATTTGGTTAAACAGATAAAAAGTAATGATGAAAACAGTATGCAGGGTGTTTTCTGCAAAACTGCCAAATTAAATGATTTAATAAAAATTCAGAAAATAATATCTGACGCGGCGCTGACGCGGCGTACCGGTTCGGGTTTTTAAGTGATCTAATCCTAGCCGTGCACGGGAGATCTAACGGTCTAGATCAAAACGACCAGAAACGAGCGGCGCGGCCGGCCGGAACCCTAGCCCGAGGCGTGCTCGCGGCGGCGCCATCGCCGGCGTTGCTCGTTACGCACGACCTATTGCCTACGAGGACGAACGAGTCATACCCGTGCGTGGAGGAGGTCGAGGCGGAGACGATGGCGAGGTGGTCGACGATGGAGTGCTCTGTCGCGCCGGAATTTGCTCGCCGGAGTCATGCTCGGCGGCGGTCCTCTTCGGGCGTGGATGGAGACGATGTTCAGCTGCCCGAGAAGACGCGAAAACTTGTCAAAACGATGTGCGAGATCAAAATAAACCAGAAAGGAGTGGAGAGAGGGCTTGAGGGGGACGCGGCTCACCGGAGTTCGTCGAACTTGCCGTCGGTAACGGCGGAGCTCCGGGGGTGCTCGTGGGCGGCCTGGTGGCTCTCGGGAGGTGGTGCTTGGGGCAAAAGAGAGAGGGAATCGAGGGGTCTTATAGTAAGAATCGGCGACGTAAATGGGGCAATGAATCCTCTGCAATGAATCGAAATCACTCGGCCGTTTCTCGGCGTCGTCGCGGGCGTGATTTGGGGGCGAGCCGTTGCAGCGGGAGGGATGACAGGTGGGGCCCACCTGCCAGAGAGAGAGAGCGTGCGCGCGGGCGGGGACGGGCTGCGGTGCTGCGCGCGCGGTAGATAGCTTGTGGGCTTCGGCCCACTTGCTGACCCGGCTCGATTTTTCTTTTTATAAATCATTTTCTGTTTTTAATTATTTTGAGTATAAAACAATTTCATAACTATATCAAAACTTCTCAGAAAAATTCATAAAAATATATTTTGAAAAGCTTATTAAAAATAGATCCTTTTGGTAATATTTTTGTCTAAAGTAAAAATAGAATAAAAAGGAATATTATTATAAATTCAACTAACAATTTTATGGAAATAAATTCAATTAAAACATATGTAAATGATTTAATTCAAATTTTATGTGATTCAAATGACAAGTTTAATGATGATGATGCATGGATGCAAAGTTTTAAATTTTTCTGAAAATTGGGATGTTACAAACCTAACCCCCTTAAGATGAATCTCGCCCTCGAGATTCGGATTGGCTAGCAAATAGGTGAGGGTGGTCTTCTTTCAGGTCATCTTCTCTTTCCCAAGTTGCTTCCTCTTCTGAATGGTGATTCCACTGTACTTTACATAATTTGATGGTCTTGGTTCGGGTGACACGTTCGGCTGTCTCCAAAATCTTTATGGGTTTTTCTTCATAAGTGAGATCACTTTCTAGTTGTACTTCCTCTGGTGGCACCGTATCTCTTAGCAGTGTTTCTGCCATTTCTAGGTGACATTTCTTCAGCTGACTGACATGAAACACACTGTGAACCGCGGAAAGTGCTTCCGGGAGTTCCAATTCATAGACGACCTCTCCTTTGCGGGATAATACCTTGAAAGGTCCAATAAATCTAGGTGCCAATTTTCCTTTGATTCCAAATCTTTTAACTCCCCGCATAGGTGAAACCCTGAGATAGACCCGATCGCCTACTTCATACGTGACTTCTCTCCTTTTGGAGTCCGCATAACTCTTCTGTCTGGATTGTGCTATCTTTAAACGGTCCTTAATCAACCTGACTTTTTCCTCAGCCTCCTTGACTATGTCTGGTCCGAACAAACTACGTTCTCCTACGCCACTCCATAGTAGTGGGGTAGTGCACTTTCTTCCATACAGGGCTTCAAATGGCGACATCTCTATGCTCGCTTGATAGCTGTTGTTGTAAGAGAACTCGGCATATGGAAGCTTATCATCCCAGCTTGACTTATAATCTAGAGCGCATGCTCTCAGCATATCTTTTAGGATCTGGTTTACTCTTTCTGTCTGTCCATCCGTCTGCGGATGAAACGTTGTGCTGAACTCTAACCTGGTTCCCAGAGACTCATGTAATTGATTCCAGAAATAGGAAGTAAACTGAGTACCCCTATCCGACACAATTTTCTTGGGAACACCATGTAGACACACAATCCTCTTCATATAGATGTCAGCTAGTTTGGCACTAGTGTAAGTAGTCTTCACGGGTATAAAGTGAGATACTTTCGTCAGACGATCGACTATAACCCATATAGAATCATACCCTGATTTAGTCATGGGCAGACCCGTGATGAAATCCGTACCAATATGTTCCAATTTCCAATCTGGTACTGGTAAGGGTTGTAGCAACCATGCTGGTTTTTGGTGTTCTGCTTTCACACGACTGCAGACGTCACACTTTGCAATGTATTCAGCAATATCATGCTTCAAGTTGATCCACCAATACATCTCCTTTACATCCATATACATCTTGGTGTTACCCGGATGTATGGAATAAGGTGAGTCATGAGCTTCTTGAAGTATTAACTTTCTAAGATCGGCATCGTCAGGAACACATATACGTTCTTTATACCAAACGGTTCCTTCTCCATCTTCTCTAAAGTCCCTGGCTTTGCCTTCGCTTAGGTTCTTCTTGATTTCTTTTACTGCTTTATCCTCTAACTGAGCTGCCTTGATTTTGTTAAATAGAAGAGGTTGAACTTCTAAGGATGTTATGAATCCTTCATGTACCACTTCCAATCGAAGGTCCTTAAATCCTTTACAAAGATCTTCAGGCAATTCTCTTGTCGTGAGTCCGTTTACATAAGTCTTACGGCTCAAGGCATCAGCCTGTACGTTGGCTTTCCCTGGGTGGTACTGTAGACTTAAATCATAGTCTTTGATCAATTCTAACCATCTCCTTTGTCGCATGTTTAATTCTTTCTGGGTAAAGAAGTACTTCAGGCTTTTATGATCCGTAAATACTTCACATCTCTTTCCCCATAAATATGGCCTCCATATCTTTAGCGCATGTACCATAGAAGCTAACTCTAGATCATGAGTGGGGCAGTTTACTTCATGATTTTTGAGTTGTCTTGAGGCGTAAGACACTACTTTGCCTTCTTGCATCAATACGCTTCCTAGGCCGTGATATGAAGCGTTGCAATAAACCTGGAAGGCTTTCTCTAGATCTAGTAAGCACAATACTGGTGCCGACACCAAGCGCTTCTTTAATTCTAGGAGCACTACGCCAGACTTCGAGGAGCACTACGCCCAGGAGGAGTATGGTGACATCTATGCCAACTGAGGATCTTCATAAGTCGACTGCCTGTCGGGTCATCGCTAGGATTTGATGTCTACTACGCCTTAGTTCCGCTGATGATTTTGGTTTGGCCCCTGAAGGCACCTATGTAAGACTTGGTCTAAATGACCATTTATGTAAGAATTTAATTCGGTATTGTAATGGATGTAAACTTTGGTATTCAGTTCGGATTATGTGCAACGACACACTGATCACGGGATCGTTGTGTTAAGCATAATCGGGTATTTCGGACAGCTAGTCCGGGGTTCCCACATTCCTCCCACGAGTCGATGGAATCCTCAGGCAAGTTGAGGAGCCACGACAGCGCGGAGTCCCTGAGGGCGTGGGAGAACTAGTTGCCCATGACTTTGTCGTCTCCTCCTGCAGCCTGGATAGAGGTGGTGTAGAGCTGCAGGAACTCGATGGGGTTGCTTGACCCGTCGTAGACCTTGGGGAGGGCAGGCCTGAACTTCTGCGGCCATACCACGCGGCGCAGAGCTCGGGTGAAGGACATGCAGCCGGTGGCGTATGTGGCGGTGCCGCCCTGAAGAGCCCTGCGGTTCTGCTGCCCCGCCTGGCCGATTTCCTCGACAAGGCAGTTCTGGAGGTCTCTCCGGCGTTCCATCCCCACTCGCGCGTCAGCCGCGGCGCGCTGCACGATTTGCCAATCGCGCGGTGAGGACGCATGAGATGGAGCCCTCTGGGTTGCGGCCGGAGGTGGTCCTGGCGGCGGTGGAGGCGCATCCGGCGCAGTAGTTCCAGCCCGGGCGGAATGGTGAACGAGGGAGCGAGACGGAGCGGGGCGCGTTGTCGCGATGTCGACGAGGTGGTGGGGGCGGTCCAGCCACTAGTCGTGGGCCTCCGCGCTTGGTCGGTAGCGGAGGAGCTCCTGGGCCATGAGCAACGCGGTGTGCGGCGTGGGCTCTGGGCGTCCCTGAGAAGACGCGCTTTGGCGTCGAGATGGATGCGAAGACTCAGCATCGTCGGGGTGCTCCGGGGAGGCGTCCCTGTTGACGCGGTGGTCGCTGCCACGATGCTCCTTGCTCTCAGGTTCCTCAACGTGTGGGCCAGTGTTGGCGCGCTCCGTCGTGCGAGGACAGCCGTGGCGACCGCGGGTGGTGGCGGTGCCAGGCTCGGTATGAGCCCTGCCAGCTGCGCGCCTGTTGGCGCGCGTCACGCGGGTGTCTGTTATGGTGGGGATGCCGGCTAGAGGTTGAAGACGCGCCTCAGTCCCCTACCTGGCGCGCCAAATGTCGAGGTGTGATTCCCACGAAGCTAGGGATAGTCACTCTCTGAGGAGAAGTTCGTTGAGGGGACTGAACACGTTGGTCTACAACCCTCAACCGGCCCGGCGACGATGCTCGACGAGCCCGGAGAGGGACAGCACGACAGAGATCAACACCAACCCGTACCCAGGTTCACGGCCCTCTAGAGGAGGGAAAACCGCTACTCCTGCTTGTCTGTATTGCGCTGTAGAAGGTACAGTACAATGAGCTTGCCGAGGGCTCTCTTGCGGTTGTGCAGAGCTCAAGAAGGGAAGCTGAGGTCTTTTTCCTCCTCGAGTTCGCTAGGCTAGGTTAAGCTATGGTGCGATCAGTCGATCAATCAATCCATCCATTGCTCCCCAGGTGTTCCCTCCCCTTTTAAAGGCGCCTCGGGCCTCATCCTTGCGACATGCGCAGCGGAAGGGTTCCCACATGGCGACGAACGGAGGAGCGGGGTGCACTGCTACCCATCTGCCCATGGACTCGGTCCATGGCTGCAAAGCCTGCCCTTGGTGCAGAAAAGCCACCGTCCACGCAGGACGGCCAGCTGGTACTACAGAGACCGCGGGGATGCCCACTGTGACGTCGCGGTTGGAGTGTAGCGCCGGCCATCTGCTTTATCACCAAAGGGGAAAGCTTCGTAGTCCGGCGCAGGGGACACAGCTTTGTTGACTCCTTTAATCACCAAAACGGCAACTGCGGCGCCGTCGTCATCGCGCGCAGACGCGCGCGTCACTCTGCGGCGCGGTAGTGGCCTTGTGCGCCCTGCAGCGGTTGCTTTGTAGAGAAGTATCTCCACAGGGCCTAGGCGGCCTTGTGGAGGGATTTGCGTTGACCCTTCTCCAGGGGAGAGGGCCCTTTAGAGGGGCAGCCTTGGGAGGGGCCTCTTCAGGCCTTCGCTGCCCCCTCCAGCCCACTCAAGAGGCCTTTCCTCTCGAGGTCCTCTCCAAGTTTTCCGCCTTGTCCTTAGCCATTTCATCGACTCTGTCGTGTGTGAGGGTTGTGGAGAGTGGGCCCTGCACACCCTGGATCCCACTAGGCCGACACATGTGCTCCAGCTCATCGATCCGGGCGTTATCCTCGGCGCGCCTCTTCTTGAAGCGAGTATCTTGCTTCGTGAATCTCTCGCTGTAGTCTCGAGAGATGGCGGCGCGGTACTCCCTCTCCCGAGCTTGAAACTCCTTCTCCGCCTCCGCCTTCCGCTCGGCGAGCTTTGCGTTGAAGCGCTCCACATGCTTCTTGTGGGTAGCCACTTCGCTATTGAATTTGCCGAGGGCTTCGGTCAGGTTCCCCTCTCGGGCCTCAAGGTCGGTGCGCTGCACCGACAGCTCCTGCTCCGCCTGTAGTAGCTGCTCCTCGCGCTGGCGCACGTCGTTCTCGCGCTCGCTTAGCCTCTGCCCCCTGGCGTCCAAGGCCGCGCGGACCCCCTCCAGCTAGGTCCGCACGACCTCAGAATCGGCGAGGATCTTGACCTCAAGCTAGACGAGCTCGCGGTGTTTGTCCGCCAGTGAGGACTCCACTGTCTCCCGCTCCGCCCTCGCCGCGGCCAAGTCGTCCGCCGCCGCCTGGCACTCGGCCTGGAGGGGCTCCAGGAGTTCTTCGGCTTCACGCACGGCGCCCTCACAAACCTCCTTGGCGAAGCACAGCGCCTCCTCGTGCTCCGCCTGCAGAGCCAGATCGCTCTGCCGGCAAACCTCCACGGCCGCGTGGAAGGCAGCCCAGGCCTCCGCGAGCTCGTCCTGACACCGGGCGATCTCCACGTCCTCGAGGGCGAGGTGGGTCTCCAGCCCGTCCAGAGACTCCCGCACCATGCGGAAGGCGACGCCACGGCGTCCTCTCCTCCAGTCCCAGCCGCTCAGGACCAGGGCCTGTGAAGCCTCACGCGGCGCGGAGGTCCCATCACCTGCGTCGAGCTCGGAGAAGGGGGCCTCTGCGCGGGGCCCTGCAGCGTCGTGGGCCTAGGGTCTTGGCGGCGAGCTCTCCTTCTCCGCGCCTGCGCTCCGCGCGCCGGTGTCGCCGCCCTCAAGCGGCATCTCCTCGTGAACCTCAGGGGCGGGAGAGGCCTGCCCCGTGGCCTCTGCCCCCGTCCCCGTAGCACAGCTTGGCGAGGGCAGCGGAGAAGCTTCCCCCTCCGTTCGTCGACCCTTGGTGTAGTGTACCTGCACTTAAAATATGGCAGGTACCTGTGTATAGTGCAAATCCCTGGATCGATTCGTTTGCACACACAGTTACGATGTAATATCACAACAAAGTATTAATTTATTACAACGCTGATCCAGACTTAGAAAATATTCATTACAATTTGCATAGCATAAAGCTAGCAGTGAACAGAGTAAACAGCGGAAATTTATTCTTCATGGAGTCCCCAATCATCATCATGTGCCACAGGCGAGCATGTTGGTTGAAGACTCGAAAACCCTTAGCAAAATCTCACTCATCATCAGAACAGTCTGCAATAAGATATATATATTGCAACAACGTGGGTCAGAACCATTAAAAATGGAACTGACAAGTGACACTATGGTGGACTCTTAAGAAATAACTCTATAACCTATATGCTTATTTGGCTGGTGGAGCTCAAGGCTATTTTGCGGAAAGCAAGTTTTTCCCTAACACTTTGAAACAACTTTTATCTGGTTGAGACAAATATGGTATGAAAGCCATAGTCTCATTCTACCCTTGTTCACCCATCAAGTTTTTAATTTATAAGTTGGAATGATGGAATACTCTGTTGACGTCCTCGTTCGGCAGCTCAATTGTCCGTTTCCGGGGACACGGCTAAGTACTTAGATTTTAACTCTACAGAGGTTGTGCATGTTTACCATTGTACCCATTCAACCCAGGTTATCCTTTACACACCATTTGTGATAAGGAAAGGAAAGAATGAGACGAGATCTTTCAGAAGCATTTTCCCTCCCACTCTGGCCTGACGCGCTCCACCTACAAATCCTCTACCACCACCTGTCAGACCGGGGCGAGTCCATGCAGCTTAGTTGATCAAGCCAGAGCCCATATTGGCAATGGCTACACGAGAAGCAATCTTCACTTGGAGTTCTTCAGATTCCTTTGCTCCTGGGTGGCCATCCACAAGTGAATATCCCACAGGTAAATCCCCTGGGAACAACACTCAACTCATACAGCCAAGCAACCAATTCCACCAAGGTGTTTGATTAAAACTTAGTAGACTTTAACTTTTCATCAAAATAGTTTTTGCATAGCATCACTATTCTACTAAGTATTTTCATAGGAACCTAGACACAGGACTAAAGAGGTCTAAACATGGCTTGCATAGCAATACTATCCTACACATGCTTATAGAAAAATAATCTACTCATGCATAGAAAAATAATAGGACTTTTATGGGGGTGTGCCACTTGCCTTGGCAACCGGGAGTGCAGCAGTTACAGTTGCAAAGATTCTCGTTTCCCTCCGAATAGTCTAACAAAAGAAATAAAGAGCCACACATAAACACACAAGCAATATGTTCATACAAAGAAAAATATATGCCATGCATGAGATGAGATGCAATAATTTATTTCAACGTCAATAAACAAATATATGTATCTCTTTGAATTTTTGTGATATATGCATGAATAAACTTTTTAATTTGTTTTCATTTATTTAGACATGAATAATGGGTGATATCAAGGATTTTAGTTTTCTTAGATAAAATTTCATAAACAAATTTTGTAAAAATGACATTTGGGCAGAGGGCATCTAAACAAGTTGTTACCAATTTGATTTACTCAAAAATAATTTTTCTAACTAAAGTTATGTCAAAAACACTTAAACTACTCTCAAAAATATTTAAAAAATTTGAATGTGTCAAAACAGAAAACTAATTAATCCAAAGTGTTCTACTGGTTCTAAGGATTTCAAATACATAAAAATATTTAAATTTGGTTAAACAGATAAAAAGTAATGATGAAAACAGTATGCAGGGTGTTTTTTGCAAAACTGCCAAATTAAATGATTTAATAAAAATTCAGAAAATAATATCTGACGCGGCGCTGAGGCGGCGTACCGGTTCGGGTTTTTAAGTGATCTAATCCTAGCCGTGCACGGGAGATCTAACGGTCTAGATCAAAACGACCAGAAACGAGCAGCGCGGCCGGCCGGAACCCTAGCCCGAGGCGTGCTCGCGGCGGCGCCATCGCCGGCGTTGCTCGTTACGCACGACCTATTGCCTACGAGGACGAACGAGTCATACCCGTGCGTGGAGGAGGTCGAGGCGGAGACGATGGCGAGGTGGTCGACGATGGAGTGCTCTGTCGCGCCGGAATTTGCTCGCCGGAGTCATGCTCGGCGGCGGTCCTCTTCGGGCGTGGATGGAGACGATGTTCAGCTGCCTGAGAAGACGCGAAAACTTGTCAAAACGATGTGCGAGATCAAAATAAACCAGAAAGGAGTGGAGAGAGGGCTTGAGGGGGACGCGGCTCACCGGAGTTCGTCGAACTTGCCGTCGGTAACGGCGGAGCTCCGGGGGTGCTCGTGGGCGGCCTGGTGGCTCTCGGGAGGTGGTGCTTGGGGCAAAAGAGAGAGGGAATCGAGGGGTCTTATAGTAAGAATCGGCGACGTAAATGGGGCAATGAATCCTCTGCAATGAATCGAAATCACTCGGTCGTTTCTCGGCGTCGTCGCGGGCGTGATTTGGGGGCGAGCCGTTGCAGCGGGAGGGATGACAGGTGGGGCCCACCTGCCAGAGAGAGAGAGCGCGCGCGCGGGCGGGGACGGGCTGCGGTGCTGCGCGCGCGGTAGATAGCTTGTGGGCTTCGGCCCACTTGCTGACCCGGCTCGATTTTTCTTTTTATAAATCATTTTCTGTTTTTAATTATTTTGAGTATAAAACAATTTCATAACTATATCAAAACTTCTCAGAAAAATTCATAAAAATATAATTTGAAAAGCTTATTAAAAATAGACCCTTTTGGTAATATTTTTGTCTAAAGTAAAAATAGAATAAAAAGGAATATTATTATAAATTCAAATAACAATTTTATGGAAATAAATTCAATTAAAACATATGTAAATGATTTAATTCAAATTTTATGTGATTCAAATGACAAGTTTAATGATGATGATGCATGGATGCAAAGTTTTAAATTTTTCTGAAAATTGGGATGTTACAAACCTAACCCCCTTAAGATGAATCTCGCCCTCGAGATTCGGATTGGCTAGCAAATAGGTGAGGGTGGTCTTCTTTCAGGTCATCTTCTCTTTCCCAAGTTGCTTCCTCTTCTGAATGGTGATTCCACTGTACTTTACATAATTTGATGGTCTTGGTTCGGGTGACACGTTCGGCTGTCTCCAAAATCTTTATGGGTTTTTCTTCATAAGTGAGATCACTTTCTAGTTGTACTTCCTCTGGTGGCACCGTATCTCTTAGCAGTGTTTCTGCCATTTCTGGGTGACATTTCTTCAGCTGACTGACATGAAACACACTGTGAACCGCGGAAAGTGCTTCCGGGAGTTCCAATTCATAGGCGACCTCTCCTTTGCGGGATAATACCTTGAAAGGTCCAATAAATCTAGGTGCCAATTTTCCTTTGATTCCAAATCTTTTAACTCCCCGCATAGGTGAAACCCTGAGATAGACCCGATCGCCTACTTCATACGTGACTTCTCTCCTTTTGGAGTCCGCATAACTCTTCTGTCTGGATTGTGCTATCTTTAAACGGTCCTTAATCAACCTGACTTTTTCCTCAGCCTCCTTGATTATGTCTGGTCCGAACAAACTACGTTCTCCTACGCCACTCCATAGTAGTGGGGTAGTGCACTTTCTTCCATACAGGGCTTCAAATAGCGACATCTCTATGCTCGCTTGATAGCTGTTGTTGTAAGAGAACTCGGCATATGGAAGATTATCATCCCAGCTTGACTTATAATCTAGAGCGCATGCTCTCAGCATATCTTCTAGGATCTGGTTTACTCTTTCTGTCTGTCCATCCGTCTGCGGATGAAACGTTGTGCTGAACTCTAACCTGGTTCCCAGAGACTCGTGTAATTGATTCCAGAAATGGGAAGTAAACTGAGTACCCCTATCCGACACAATTTTCTTGGGAACACCATGTAGACACACAATCCTCTTCATATAGATGTCAGCTAGTTTGGCACTAGTGTAAGTAGTCTTCACGGGTATAAAGTGAGATACTTTCGTCAGACGATCGACTATAACCCATATAGAATCATACCCTGATTTAGTCATGGGCAGACCCGTGATGAAATCCGTACCAATATGTTCCAATTTCCAATCTGGTACTGGTAAGGGTTGTAGCAACCATGCTGGTTTTTGGTGTTCTGCTTTCACACGACTGCAGACGTCACACTTTGCAATGTATTCAGCAATATCACGCTTCAAGTTTATCCACCAATACATCTCCTTTACATCCATATACATCTTGGTGTTACCCGGATGTATGGAATAAGGTGAGTCATGAGCTTCTTGAAGTATTAACTTTCTAAGATCGGCATCGTCAGGAACACATATGCGTTCTTTATACCAAACGGTTCCTTCTCCATCTTCTCTAAAGTCCCTGGCTTTGCCTTCGCTTAGGTTCTTCTTGATTTCTTTTACTGCTTTATCCTCTAACTGAGCTGCCTTGATTTTGTTAAATAGAAGAGGTTGAACTTCTAAGGATGTTATGAATCCTTCATGTACCACTTCCAATCGAAGGTCCTTAAATCCTTTACAAAGATCTTCAGGCAATTCTCTTGTCGTGAGTCCGTTTACATAAGTCTTACGGCTCAAGGCATCAGCCACTACGTTGGCTTTCCCTGGGTGGTACTGTAGACTTAAATCATAGTCTTTGATCAATTCTAACCATCTCCTTTGTCGCATGTTTAATTCTTTCTGGGTAAAGAAGTACTTCAGGCTTTTATGATCTGTAAATACTTCACATCTCTTTCCCCATAAATATGGCCTCCATATCTTTAGCGCATGTACCACAGAAGCTAACTCTAGATCATGAGTGGGGTAGTTTACTTCATGATTTTTGAGTTGTCTTGAGGCGTAAGACACTACTTTGCCTTCTTGCATCAATACGCTTCCTAGGCCGTGATATGAAGCGTCGCAATAAACCTGGAAGGCTTTCTCTAGATCTAGTAAGCATAATACTGGTGCCGACACCAAGCGCTTCTTTAATTCTTGAAAACTGGTCTCACAAGTTTCTGTCCACTCAAATTTCTTTCCCTTCTTCAGTAGTTCAGTCAAGGCCTTGGCAATCTTGGAGAAGTTTTCAATGAATCTCCGGTAGTACCCTGCCAGTCCTAGAAAACTGCGGATTTCTCCCACATTTTTGGGTGATTCCCAATTTGTCACAGCAGCAACTTTTTCAGGGTCCACTACTATCCCATCTTTAGACACCAGGTGTCCTAGAAATCCTGCTTGTTTTAACCAAAATTCACACTTGTTGAACTTAGCATATAATTTATGCTCTCGGAGCCTTTGCAACACCAGACGTAAATGTTCTTCGTGTTCTTTGTGACTTTTGGAGTAGACTAAGATGTCATCGATGAAGACAACAACAAACTTGTCCAGAAAATCCATAAACACCTTATTCATCATATTCACGAAATAGGCTGGAGCATTGGTTAACCCAAAAGGCATTACCGTGTACTCATACGAACCATATATTGTAACAAAAGCAGTCTTGGGTATATCCATCTCTCTGACTTTCATCTGAAAGTACCCTGATCAGAGATCGATCTTGGAGAAGACGACAACCCCTTCTAGTTGATCGAACAGTTCATTGATTTTGGGTAGCGGATACTTGTTCTTGATTGTATGCTCATTTATGTCACGGTAATCGGTGACTAATCTTTGAGTACTATCCATCTTCTTGACGAAAAGGATCGGGGCTCCCCAGGGTGATGAACTTGGACGGATAAAGCCTTTCTGTATAAACTCTTCCAGTTGTTTCTTGAGTTCTTTCAGTTCATCAGTTGCCATTGGGTAGGGCCTTTTAGCAATTGGTCCTGTTCCCGGCTTTAGTTCTATGAGGAACTCTACATCTCTATCGGGTGGCATTCCCGGTAGTTCTTCCGGAAACACATCAGGGTATTCCTTGACTATAAGGACCTCACCGAGACTAACCCCCTTAAGAGAATTAAGCCTAACTTTCTTTAGTTCAAACTTTGATCTAAAATTGATCTTCGAGCCTTCTGGAGTGGTGAGAGTGATGGTTCTATTTGCGCAGTCTATGATCCCTGCATAACGGGACATCCAATCCATCCCTATGATAACATCTAGGCCTTGTGTCTCCAGGATGATCAAGTTCGTAGGAAACTGATGCTTTCCAATCTTCAGACTCAACTGTCTACAACCAGAGGTTACTAGCATTTCTCCTCCCGGAGAGCTTACTCTAATAGGGCTTCCTATATTTTCCACAACTAACCCATGTTTGTTTACAAAAGCTCTTGAAATGAAAGAATGCGATGCTCCAGTATCAAATAAAACTAATGATGGGCATGAATTGAGCAAGAACGTACCAATGACAGCATCAGGTTCATCGTACACTTCTTCCACATTGATGTGGTTCACATGTCCTTTCTGGAAGGGATTGGGCTTGGCAGCTTATGCGGCCTTCTTTTCGGGGCAGTCAGTGGCGTAGTGGCCCTTGTTATTGCACTTGAAGCATAAGACTTGGCTGATATCTTTCTTATATTCAGGATTTGGGCGATGATGTCCATTGTTGTGGCCAGCATTTCCATTTCCCTTGTGATTCCCATTGTTTCCCTTGAAACCACCACTATGGTTGTGACCATGATGTTTGTGGTTGCTTCCTCCACTAGGATAG
Organism: Poa annua; assembly: GCA_026929855.1. Classification (NCBI taxonomy): domain Eukaryota; kingdom Viridiplantae; phylum Streptophyta; class Magnoliopsida; order Poales; family Poaceae; genus Poa; species Poa annua. The sequence continues at coordinate 51,205,446 of CM049428.1, forward strand.
TGCCCAGGTTTATGACCCTGGTTTGTATCTTGAAGGAAAGGCCTCTTGAAATAAGTTTCAGAATGGTGTTTGTGAACATTCAACTTTCTCTTCCTGTTTTCAGCCTTCTTGATGTTATCCTCCAGTATGATAGCCTGATCTAGGAGAGTTTGATAATTTGGGGCATATGCTACTGTTAAAGGGATCTTCAGCTCGTCACTCAGCCCATTTAGGAATTTTGCCTTCCTCTTAGCCTCAGTGTTGATGTCTTCAGAGGCATAACGAGAAAGGGCATGGAAATCAGCCATGTACTCCTTAAGACTCCTGTTTCCTTGTCTCAGGTTTCTGAATTCTTCCTGCTTCAAGTTCATAATGCCCGAGGAGATATGAGCATTACGAAAACCTTCCTTGAAGTTTTCCCAAGTCATGGTTTCTAGTGGGTGAGTGATTTGATAAGTTTCCCACCACTGAATTGCTGGTCCTTCCAACAGATGAGTAGTGAACCTCACCTTCTCAGCGTCAGTACATTCACAAGTCACTAGATCTCTGTCCACGGAACGCAGCCAGTCATCTGCCACAATTGGTTCAGTTGCAGTGGAGAACTTGTTTGGCCGGAGCCTCGGAAATCTGGTAAGTCTATCCACATGGAGGGGGGGGTGGTGGTGGAGGCGGGTTGTGGTTGTTGTTATTGTTGTTGGTTGCCGCAATGAACTGGGTCATCATAGTCATTAGCTGAGCTTGAGCGGCCATCAACTGTTGTATAGCATCATTGTTGTTGTGGTCGTTGTTGTTTTTGTTATCGGCCATACGACGGGGAGGCATCTGTGATTTTTGCATAGATGAGTTTTAGACGGAAAGGTCTAAGGAGAAAATACCCCAACAAACAAACAGCCTATAAGAACAAACATCACACAACTCAAATCCTTGCATTAAAAATGACAAGATAGTTTTGGGAAATAAAACTCGCGAGGTTCCGTGGAGTACAAGGGAAAGTACTGCCTTATCACAAGTTGATAGGTCAATACAAGACTAAGATAACGATGCGGTGTAAATAAATGATAGTCTCACTAACGAACTACTCGACCATGTCATCTTCTTCTTCTTCAATTTCCTGAATCTCGATTCCTTCATTGTCAAGTACTTCCTTTAATTCCTTCACTTCTTTCTCCAGGGCAGAGTTCTTCTCTTGCAGCTCCCTTTTCTCAGTACGAAGAAATTTGATCAAGTCACTATCAGCTTCAAACTCGACTTCATTGCTCTCGAGTTCTGCATTCTGTTCTCTGATAGTCTTGTTCTTATCTTGAACCCTTTTCTCCTGTCTCTTGTACTTCTCCTCTTGTGCAGCAAACCTTTCTTCTTGGGCCTTAGTCACTTCCTCCTGAGCCTTCATCTTTTCCTCGTTCTCCTTGAGTAAGGCACACAACTCATCGTTCTTCAGGAGCTCGGTGCGCCTATCCTCATAAAGTTCTGTGACGAGGATCTCCAACTCCTGGAAATACAGACTAAGGGGCTTTGCTTTGCCTCTATCTCCAACATCAAAGAGGTAGGGTTCTCCCTCCTCGTTTCTCCTTCCAAAGAAAATGGAGTAGTGGCCCCTCAAGTCTGTGCTGTAGCATCCGCAGAGTCGTCCAATCAGGTCCTGCATGAAGAGATTGAGTCCTTTATCTTTGGAGTCACTAACGATTTTGATTTCCAATGGGGGCTCTTCTCCACGTCCTGGCTGAGTTGCTTTTATTCCCCAACAGCCCTCCTTGTTAAACTTCTTCAGGATGAAGCCCTTAACTTGAGGTAGCGGTAAACCTATCTTCTCGCCGATGTCTAGGAGGTAGCAGCCAAAACGGGTGTACTCGAAGTCCTCCACAGTGGTGAAGTGGAAACTCGTCATCCTTTAGGTAGAGAAAAAAAAATTAGAACAAGAAATGCATAAGGTAAGAAGTACTAGTCATATGTGCATTACTTATTTAGAAAGATACTAAGTCAAATCTCAATGTGATCAACAGATATTAACTCTTTGCAAATTGGATATTCACTATAGTGAGAGAGACAGACACCCGGCCAGCCACTTAATTGTGGAACAGGTCTCATGTACGCGGACATGTAAGGTTTGTCTCCAGGCCGCTTCATCTCACTATGCCGCTAGGATCCAAAATACTTAAGGAGGTACTACTATGATCAAAAAGTTTTTCCATTTCTAAGGGCTCGAACCTACAGGCAACACAGTGCTCTGATACCATCTGTAGTGTACCTGCACCTAAAATATGGCAGGTACCTGTGTATAGTGCAAATCCCTGGATAGATTCGTTTGCACACACAGTTACGATGTAATATCACAACAAAGTATCAATTTGATACAACGCTGATCCAGACTTAGAAAATATTCATTACAATTTGCATAGCATAAAGCTAGCAGTGAACAGAGTAAACAGCGGAAATTTATTCTTCATGGAGTCCCCAATCATCATCATGTGCCACAGGAGAGCATGTTGGTTGAAGACTCGAAAACCCTTAGCAAAATCTCACTCATCATCAGAACAGTCTGCAATAAGATAAATATATTGCAACAACGTGGGTCAGAACCATTAAAAATGGAACTGGCAAGTGACACTATGGTGGACACTTAAGAAATAACTCTATAACCTATATGCTTATTTGGCTGGTGGAGCTCAAGGCTATTTTGCAGAAAGCAAGTTTTTCCCTAACACTTTGAAACAACTTTTATCTGGTTGAGACAAATATGGTATGAAAGCCATAGTCTCATTCTACCCTTGTTCACCCATCAAGTTTTTAATTTATAAGTTGGAATGATGGAATCCTCCGTTGACGTCCTCGTTCGGCTGCTCAATTGTCTGTTTCCGGGGACACGGCTAAGTACTTAGATTTTAACTCTGCAGAGGTTGTGCACATTCACCATTGTACCCATTCAACCCAGGTTATCCTTTACACACCATTTGTGATAAGGAAAGGAAAGAATGAGACGAGATCTTTCATAAGCATTTTCCCTCCCACTCTGGCCTGACGCGCTCCACCTACAAATCCTCTACCACCACCTGTCAGGCCGGGGCGAGTCCATGCAGCTTAGTTGATCAAGCCAGAGCCCATATTGGCAATGGCTGCACGAGAAGCAATCTTCACTTGGAGTTCTTCAGATTCCTTTGCTCCTGGGTGGCCATCCACAAGTGAATATCCCACAGATAAATCCCCTGGGAACAACACTCAACTCATACAGCCAAGCAACCACTTCCACCCAGGTGTTTGATTAAAACTTAGTAGACTTTAACTTTTCATCAAAATAGTTTTTGCATAGCATCACTATTATACTAAGTATTTTCATAGGAACCTAGACACAGGAATAAAGAGGTCTAAACATGGCTTGCATAGCAATACTATCCTACACATGCTTATAGAAAAATAATCTACTCATGCATAGAAAAATAATAGGACTTTTATGGGGGTGTGGCACTTGCCTTGGCAACCGGGAGTGCAGCAGTTATAGTTGCAAAGATTCTCGTTTCCCTCTGAATAGTCTAACAAAAGAAATAAAGAGCCACACATAAACACACAAGCAATATGTTCATACAAAGAAAAATATATGCCATGCATGAGATGAGATGCAATAATTTATTTCAACGTCAAGAAACAAATATATGTATCTCTTTGAATTTTTGTGATATATGCATGAATAATTTTTTTAAAATGTTTTCATTTATTTAGAATAATGGGTAATATCAAGGATTTTAGTTTTCTTAGATAAATTTCATAACCAATTTTTGTAAAAATGACATTTGGGCAGAGGGCATCTAAACAAGTTGTTAGCAATTTTATTTACTCAAAAATAATTTTTCTAACTAAAGTTATGTCAAAAACAGTTAAACTACTCTCAAAAATATTTGAAAATTTTGAATGTGTCAAAACAGAGAACTAATGAAGCCAAAGTGTTCTACTGGTTCTAAGGATTTCAAATATATAAAAATATTTAAATTTGGTTAAACAGATAAAAAGTAATGATGAAAATAGTATGCAGGGTGTTTTCTGTAAAACTGCCAAATTAAATGATTTAATAAAAATTCAGAAAATAATATCTGACGCGGCGCTGACGCGGCGTACCGGTTCGGGTTTTTAAGTGATCTAATCCTAGCCGTGCACGGGATATCTAACGGTCTAGATCAAAACGACCAGAAACGAGCGGCGCGGCCGGCCGGAACCCTAGCCCGAGGCGTGCTCGCGGCGGCGCCATCGCCGGCGTTGCTCGTTAGTCGTTACGCACGACCTACTGCCTACGAGGACGAACGAGTCATACCCGTGCGTGGAGGAGGTCGAGGCGGAGACGATGGCGAGGTGGTCGATGATGGAGTGCTCTGTCGCGCCGGAATTTGCTCGCCGGAGTCGTGCTCGGCGGCGGTCCTCTACGGGCGTCGATGGAGACGATGTTCAGCTGCCCGAGAAGACGCAAAAACTTGTCAAAACGATGCGCGAGATCAAAATAGACCATAAAGGAGTGGAGGGAGGGCTTGAGGGGGACGCGGCTCACCGGAGTTTGTCGAACTTGCCGTCGGTAACGGCGGAGCTCCGGGGGTGCTCGTGGGCGGCCTGGTGGCTCTCGGGAGGTGGTGCTTGGGGCAAATGAGAGAGGGAATCGAGGGGGTCTTATAGCAAGAATTGGCGACGTAAATGGGGTAACGAATCGAAATCACTCGGCCGTTTCTTGGCGTCGTCGCGGGCGTGATTTGGGGGCGAGCCGTTGCAGCGGGAGGGATGACAGGTGGGGCCCACCTGCCAGAGAGAGAGAGTGAGCGCGCGGGCGGGGACGGGCTGCTGGCGGGCTGCGGTGCTGCGCGCGCGGTAGATAGCTTGTGGGCTTCGGCCCACTTGCTGACCCGGCTCGATTTTTCTTTTTATAAATCATTTTGCTGTTTTTCATTCTTTTGAGTATAAAACAATTTCATAACTATATTAAAACTTCTCAAAAAAATTCATAAAAATATAATTTGAGAAGCTTATTGAAAATAGATCCGTTTGGTAATATTTTTGTCTAAAGTAAAAATAGAATAAAAAGGAATATTATTATAAATTCATATAACAATTTTACGGACATAAATTCAATTAAAACATATGTAAATGATTTAATTCAAATTTATGTGATTCAAATGATAAGTTTAATGATGATGATGCATGGATGCAAAGTTTTAAATTTTTCTGAAAATTGGGATGTTACACTTGGCGGGCTCTGGATGGGCGTCGTGCCCGCCTCGGCCTCCTGCTGCGCCGGAGGGATAGCAGCGCGAGGCGGAGTAGGCGCCCTCTCCGTTTGCTCCTCAGGGTGCCTCCCCTCAAGAGGCGGCGCAGCCGCCTCAGCCTGAGACGCGTCCCCGGCAGGGCCTGCGGTGCCCACCATCACAGGCCTCGAGGCCTCGTCAGCCGCGGCCTCTGGCGCGGCTTTCTTCACCTCCGCGGCCTTGCGAAGCCTTCGGTGCTTCGCAGGGACCAGATCACTGGCAAGGAGCGAGAAGATCCGTTAGGGGAGAACGGGCAAGCAGAGATTGATAAAGAGAAAACCTAGATCAAGGTACTTACCAGCTTTCTTGGCGCGGGTATCCACCCATGCCGTGCCAGGCGAGCGCCACGAAGGCGTGGTCCTGGCTCCAGACCCCTCGGGAGGAGCCTCCGCTTTCCTCTTGAGGGGAGCGCCCATTGGCTCCCCAGCAGGCCTGTCGTGGGCCGCCTTGCACCGGGGCTCTCGTCGCCCTGCCTCATCCTCGTCGTCGTCGCTCCTTTCCCCCTCCGTAACAGGGCACGAAGGGGCCTCCCTGGAGGCCTCGTCGTCGTCAGACGAGACCTCGAAGATCTCCTCGGCAGGGGGTGCAGCCCTTGACGAGCTCGCTCCACCGGTCGAGGGGTTCGCCATGGCCGCCTTGTCGCCAAGCTCGACGTCCGATGCGGGGGGCGACTCCGCGGCTCCCGGCACCTTCAACACCGGCACGGCCATCTCGTCCTCCTCCTTCCCCGCCATTCCAAGCGGGGTAACGTCGGCATCCGCTCTAGGATTGCCAGGCACGTGTTCATGGAGAGTTGGTGGAGAGGCCTCAACACCTCAGCAACCACCACGGGCATGTCCGGGTTGATGAAGAGGACGCCCATGATCGTGGAGACGGCTTCGGGGCGGTGGTCGCAGCAGTGGAGCCGCATCGGGTCCGTGAGGCCCGAGTACATCCACATCGGCTTCTTTTGCGCCTGAAGAGAGCGATGCGGCGCCTCACGAAGTCCTCCGCGATCATCTGGTCGGTGAGGCCATTCTCCCGGAGAAGGTTCATGCGGCCCACCAGCTTCGCGATCTGCGGGTTCCTGAAGGCCAGCTTGCCCCAGTGAGAGTTCTGAAGGGGATAGCAGGCAGAAAACAAAATTTTCCTACGAACGATATCCTTAAACTAGCCAGGATCTATACTATGCAGATATAGAAGTACGGCGGAGATCGGAATACATACCCTTGAAGACCGAAAAGCGGGGATTACGCTCCCGCACAAGCGTTGACGACGAAGACGACGTAGCCGACCTCTAGGTCGCGAAGAACTCGGCGCGACGAAGACGATGAAGATGACCTCGAGGTCGGGTGGAGGAAGTAGGCCTCCGAGTACCTTTAGCGCAGCACCTCGCAGGGTGTTACACACATACGGTGGAGACGACGGCCTCCGAAGCTCCAGTCCAGGACGAGCAGCGGAAGACTTAGACCGGAACACCAGCAGCGCGGCAGCGGGCTATGGTGGAGAGAGAACTCTCATCCTCCTCGGCGCAACTCCGACAAAGGGAATCACGAGATCGAGGAGAAATCGAGAATTAATTGGATGAATTAAAAGGCCAGTGGTGCCCCTCTATATAAAGGGGCAAGGAGGCTGCCAACCTTGCCAGTCGGGCGGTGTGGGACTATCCCACACCAGCCACGACCCTTGCAAGGTACGCCGGCTCTAGGTGGGCCCCTTGTGGCCCACCTAGGCCGGCCGAACCAGCCCTCCTCCCTTGGGGGGAAGCTTCCCCCCTTCATGGGCCTTCTTTCCACTAGAAGACCCATTTAGGGAAATCTGCCTTTAAAAATTCGAAAATAAATTTATAAAATCATATTTAAATATTAATTACACTAATTAATATCAAACATATTATATATAATTTATTCTAGCTCCGAAAACTATTTCGTCGCTGCCCGATCTCCATCGGACCATTCCCGGGACGTTCCCGGTGATCTCTTTCCTTTCTGGTTGTCTTGTCGAAACCCCTTAAGTGTGTTACCCTAGCGGTTCGATATAATAACAGACATGATCGAGACTCCTCTCTGATCAATGATTAACTCGTAGGCCTGGACCCCATGAATTAACCCCTGTGATATAACGAATGACTTTCATCTATCAAACCTGGACGTCGAGTCTTAAACCTTTTGCCATAGCGATACTTAGTGTGTCCGAGCATCGTTCATAGATATCTCCATATCTAGCATGATCTCGTTACCGACAACACTATCTTCTACTCGTCTGTGATATTATGTCAGCTGGTGACCTAGTCACATGTTTGCAAACTCATTTGACATAATCTCACCGAGTGGGCCCTAGAGTATCTATCCGGCTATGCGGACTGACAAATCCCGCTCTTGACCCCTCGTCTCAACTATTCCTTTCCGACACCCAAAAGTATCACCATTATTGTCACACTTTATAAGACATGACGTTTGGTGCGATCAAAGTATCTTCCAGGAATAACAATAAGAGTTGGTCTCACGGTCAAAGGCGTAATGACTACGTCCTACAAATTATGGGTATGTCCATCACATCGTTACACCTAACGATATGACTTCCATTGCCGACCGGCGCCATGCCCTATGATCGGAAAACCTCGATCATCAATCGCGCAACGAAACTAGTCTTAGTAGAGTCTACTAGGGACCTGGTTGTTTATCTACCACACCTGTATTAATGTTTTCTCTTAATACAGTTATAGCATGGTATAAAACATATAATGAACAATTGGAATATGACTAATAAACTATCTTTATTAAGTGCCTCTAGGGCATATTCCCTTCAGTCTTCCACTTGCACTAGAGTAACACTTTATCTAGTTTACAACTTGATAAAAGCTCAACACCCATAGCATCTTGGTGCATTCTTGCCTTGTGGAAGAGGAATACAGTCAACAGATCTCACACATTGAGACCTATATGTGCTTTGCAACACTTCTATGTCACCTAGTTTGACATCATCCCGTATCTTACGATGACGGTGAAATATATCCTAGTGGATGGAGTGAGACTCAAACATTCGCGTAGCATGGGCCTTAAAAGTCTAAGAGATCTATTAAGGGGACCACATACGCTCGGAAAACTGCTCAGTCCAATCACACTTGCAACTTCTGAAGTTGGCATATATTTCTATACCTATGTAGATTATGCAACAGTGCATTCATATGCGACTTCGCAAACTAACCATATCTTTCTTCAAAATAAAGAACATCTCCTATATGAGATTTCTAGTTGTATGGGCCAGTGTAATAGCTTGCATCATCGTAACCTCTTTACGGCAAGTTGTCTTTCACTCTTTCCCTTTACCAGAAAACATATCTTCAGTTCTCACAGACACTGAAAAATATACTTAACGTTTTTTCATTGATCCACACAAGGATCACTCTAGAACCCGTTCTTCAACCAAGAACTTGGGTCACACCAAGTCGAGCTTTCAATCTGATAGCATCTATGTCTGATACATAGAGAATGTCGAATATCATTTGCTATCACTGAAAATGCCAAGATAAACTAAATATTTCACCTAGTCATACAAGCAAGAACAATCTTCTTCGCTTGTTCTATTCTTGTTCTATTCTGAAACACTTCAGAATCTTAACTTAGGAAATATTTCGACCTAATGTTATTAAGCCCCTTCTGATCTATACAGTTATAAATCGGATGCCTAATACTCCTAACTTCATTTCATAGAAAATTTAATCACTTAAATAATCCTTTACACTCTACTAGAGAATCTGTGTCATTCAATATGTCGTTACATACATAATCACAAATGACACCTAGCTCCCACTCAAATATGCCTTCCGCATATAAGATCAAGGAAAAGCTACTTTGCTCCCACTCACTTCTTTGCAAATATAGGTTTCTTCAACTATTTTGGAAAACTCCAAAATCCTTTGATCACATTATCAAAGTGAAGATTCCAGCTCCGATATGCTTGCTTCAGCCCATGAATGGACAACTGAAGTTCACATACATGTTTAGCATCCTCAGGATCACCAACTCTTTCTTAATGACACTATTAAGAAACATGGTTTCCTTATCCATCTATCAATTTCTCATTCGAAATTATAGTGATTGCTAAACGACCCAGAATAGATTTAGCCTTCGCCACTTGAGACAAACTCTCATGTGGTCAACTTTTGAATCTGTCGGAACTGTTTCACGACAAATCGATCCTTCTCAATGTCTATTCTCTCATAAAATTCCACATTCTAATAACATCCTAGATGCCATCAAGAAGATCTCCCAAGTCATTACCTGGTAATCGTATATGGATTTTATTTCGGATCATAAATGACTCATAGCCATTTCTCGGACTTAGGTCTACCATCTCTTCTTCGTAGTTCGTAGGTCTGTCATATTCCATTAATATGACCTTCATAACAAGATTTTCGTAACACACAGTGTGAAACACAACCTCGTACGCCTACGTTCTTAGTATGAGCTCAGAACATCATGATCTTGTATCATCAGCCTCTTTCAAGCTATGGAGCATGACACCGAAAACACTTTCGGTTGCGCCACTCTGATGTCTGGAGAGGAAGTTCACCAACTTCGTCTTGCTCTACTTTCTTTCTCACTTATACCCTTGGACAAAAAACTATTTCTTTCGCAAGGTATATCCCGGCAACAATTTTGCCTATGTCGTGAGACATGTACCCAACTAACTCTTTAGGTACGGTACACTACAAAGATTAATCCATTTTAGGTTCGATCTCATCGAAACACTAAATTGCTGAAACGACAATCCAGGCTAAAAGCCACACCATTACTCATATGGTATTGTCTCCGTGGATTCAAATGGTTTCCTTATTACCTAACGTGAATGTTACGTTTCTACCATATGACTCTAATGATCACAATAATTTAGTAAGAGATTTATTTACCACACACTATCCGATAGGGTGCGATTACGACGTCCTAACATACCATAACAGTATGGTATTCCATGCGACGTAATTTGTGGAACTCTTCTCACAAGTCTTCCAATGACGTGCGAACATTATAACTCAAATCTTTATTTCCTCGATCTGTATCGCGGGAATTAGATTTTCTTGTTAAGTTTATTTCCTACTTCATTCTGAACTTGTTTAATCGAATCAAAATTTCCAGACCAATATTTCCCGAGTGGATATCCATATATCTACTCGAATGTTCATGAAGTCTATGAAATAAAGACTTCCACTACACGTTAAAGTACTTCACTGATTCACATACATCGATATGCACGATTCTCAACAAGCTATACTCAAAACATTCAATGAAGTTCACGAAATAAAGGTCTCCACTACCCGTCAATTACTTCATTGAACCACATACATCTCTATGTATGACTATCAATAAGTTATATGCCCGTTTTCCGAAAACGGTGTCTTAGTTATCTTGCCATTGTCAAAAGATCAAATCTAAGGACTTGTAGATCCATCCGGTATGGAGCTAATGCATTGACTATAACATTGACATGAATTAAACGGTAGTGCCACACATATGTGGTGTCTTTATTAAGTTTGTATCCTTTGGCATTAATATTATGAATGTGGGAGCTTCTACCGTCTAAATTCAAATCGGCATATGATCATTACTTCATAAATATAGGACAACGAATTTGTCACTAACATAAATGAACAAGTGTCTCGCTAGGGGAGACACACTTATAACGATAATACTAACATGTGATCATAAAGAATTTATTCAAGTGGTAGATCTAGAGGGAGAGTGTCTATGGCCATCACAACAACTTGTTTGCCATTATCAACACGCAATGTCACCTCATCCTTTCAAGCTACTCAAGCAGTAAACCTGGTTTTCATAAAACATGACTAGTTCAAAACTTTGTCAATACTGCGAGTACTTGCTTAGCTAAAACATTCATAACATGTATATCATATATACACCATCATCATCGATGAATTCCGGTGATTTGTTTCATCTTCTTGATACTTCCAGCGTAATCAAGAACCATGAAGGTGAACGATTCCCCTTGCATGACATAGTCTATGACAGAGGATTTGCACTTGGCAACGACATCTGTCATCCAGTGATCGAGCTGAGCGAGGCGTCTCAATGTTCATCCAGTATGAACATATGTCATTAAGTATGACCGCCACGTGCTCCCTCAATGTGTGTATTCTCTTCCATCTTGGTTGAGAAGACAATCAGTCAACGTACTGATAAACTTCATCAACCCAACTTTAGGGGTACCCCGAGTTTAGCGACCATCTCATATGTTCGCGATCTAATAACTCGTACCCACCGTTGGTTCTCTATGGCAGAGATCACAGCATGCACTAGACTATGATGATATCATCCGCACAAACCCGATAATCCATATTATCTTTTGTAAGTGGAATCTCCGGGCTTATCTCCTAACGGGTATTGTATCACAAGGAGCTAACGGTTTAAACAAGGAGTATCCTCAAGCTAAAGTATAAAACTTTGAAGTTTGGACCCAACCTTTAAGTTTCTCAATCGCAGGAATGCGCCTAATTTTAAAAGATGCTATTACAATGGTTAATATCTACAAAGGTTTGCAAAACAGACTTTGTTCATTATATTTTGAAATCTACTATTTTAGAAAATAACTATCCAAACTCCCACTCAAACGAACATCCCTCCTGGTCGTTTAAGCGATTACACGACCCCCATCCATTGCACAACCCCTCATCGTCAGAGCCGGCAGCACAACTTCAAGGGTAGACAATTGTCAATCACAAAAACTCTGTGACTCATGCTCGACCTTTCGGACTCCGTGTTCTGAGGCCATATCTGCATATGCTAGGCTCGCCACTATAACCTCCACGCTGACGCTTGTGCAACATGGCTTACACCCACTGTATGCGAACGACGATATGTCTGACACCCAATCATCACGGCCTGCCTCATAACGTAGAACTTTCTTGGTGGTGCACGTTGGAGGGAGAACACTAGTGGTATTTTGAAGGGATCATCTTATATATAACTACCGCCGTGTAACTAATATATTCTAATATATAATCACACAATATAAGATGCACACAAAACATCAAATGTAATGCGATGTGATATATTCCATTGCGCCATGGTCTTCTTGGCGCCCGCAGTTCATAAACAATTTAATAAACCTACCTTGACCATATCACATTGCCCCTGCAAAATAAAGTTAGACGCTTCTACTTTATCTTTTGCATATTTTACGTGGCTTGGGGCTGTCGTAAATAGAACCGCTTCATACCTACAAACCTTATGACCACAACAACGATCCAATAATTGCATGTTTAAGCATCCCTTTCGGGCCCTCCATTGAAAATGCAAGACCAACTAAAGAGAGAGAAACTGACACCCGCCAGCCACAGATACGGTACAAGCCGTATGTCAGTAGTGGAACCAGTCTCGCGTAAGCGTACGCGTAAAGTCGGTCCGAGCCGCTTCATCAACTCGATGCCGCTGGAATCACAAGTGCACGCTAGAGGGTAGCAAATAACAGGAACGGTGCCCCCGTGCACAACACGGGTTCTAACAGCGTACAGTTATATCTACGATAGATCGGCTCTGATACCACTGAAGGGGATAGCAGGCAGAAAACAAAAAAAATCCTACGAACGATATCCTTAAACTAGCCAGGATCTATACTATGCAGATATAGAAGTACGGCGGAGATCGGAATACATACCCTTGTAGACCGAAAAGCGGGGATTACGCTCCCGCACAAGCGTTGATGACGAAGATGACGTAGCCGACCTCTAGGTCGCGAAGAACTCGGCGCGACGAAGATGATGAAGATGATCTCGAGGTCGGGTGGAGGAAGTAGGCCTCCGAGTACCGCTAGCGTAGCACCTCACAGGGTGTTCCACACATACGGTGGAGACGACGGTCTCCAAAGCTCCAGTCCAGGACGAGCAGCGGAAGACTTGGACCGGAACACTAGTAGCGCGCCAGCGGGCTATGGTGGAGAGAGAACTCTCATCCTCCTCGGCGCAACTCCGACAAAGGGAATCACGAGATCGAGGAGAAATCGAGAATTAATTGGATGAATTAAAAGGCCAGGGGTGCCCCTTTATATAAATGGGCAAGGAGGCTGCCAACCTTGCCAGTCGGGCGGTGTGGGACTATCCCACACCAGCCACGACCCTTGCAAGGTGCGCCGGCCCTAGGTGGGCCCCTTGTGGCCCACCTAGGCCGGCCGAACCAGCCCTCCTCCCTTGGGGGGAAGCTTCCCCCCTTCATGGGCCTTCTTTCTACTAGAAGGCCCATTTAGGGAAATCTGCCTTTAAAAATTCGAAAATAAATATATAAAATCATATTTAAATATTAATTACACTAATTAATATCAAACATATTATATATAATTTATTCTAGCTCCGAAAACTATTTCGTCGCTGCCCGATCTCCATCGGACCATTCCCGGGACGTTCCCGGTGATCTCTTTCCTTTCCGGTTGTCTTGTCGAAACCCCTTAAGTGTGTTACCCTAGCGGTTCGATATAATAACAGACATGATCGAGACTCCTCTCCGATCAATGATTAACTCGTAGGCCTGGACCCCATGAATTAACCCCTGTGATATAACGAATGACTTTCATCTATCAAATCTGGACATCGAGTCTTAAACCTTTTGCCATAGCGATACTTAGTGTGTCCGAGCATCGTTCATAGATATCTCCATATCTAGCATGATCTCGTTACCGACAATACTATCTTCTACTCGTCTGTGATATTATGTCAGCTGGTGACCTAGTCACATGTTTGCAAACTCATTTGACATAATCTCACCGAGTGGGCCCTAGAGTATCTATCCGGCTATGCGGACTGACAAATCCTGCTCTTGACCCCTCGTCTCAACTATTCCTTTCTGACACCCAAAAGTATCACCGTTATTGTCACACTTTATAAGACATGACGTTTGGTGTGATCAAAGTATCTTCCAATCAAATATGAGGTATCTTGAGTTTTACTTTCCATATAAATATAATGAATCATGCTTTATATCCTTTACATATTATTAATGAGACTTGATCAACCTCATTTCTAATGTGGAAATGATGCAAACTTGCTTCCCATAAAAATTTGCATTGCATTTTAATTTTATTTATCATAGATCATTAGAATATTTGCATAAACATAATTATTCCAGAGGCCCAGAAATTTCAGAATATAAACTTTGAAAAATTCTCTTCAGAAATGTTCTTTAAAAATTTCAGAAAAAATATGGGTGTCAGTTATTTTACCAGAGGGACCAGCAGCCAAAAGGGGAAGACCAAAAGGGCACCAAGGGCCAAAAGGATGTGGGACCCACCAACTTGGCCCACAGGTGGAGTTATTGAAGGAGATATGCCCTAGAGGCAAATAAATAAGTAGTATTTATTGCGTTATCTCATAAGTTTATAATAGGTTTGTGTATTATGCTATAACTGTATTAATCGGAATTGTTAATACACGTGTGATACATAGACAACCAGGTCCCTAGCAAGCCTCTATATGAGCTAGTCCATTGGGCAACAGCTGATCGAGATTCCCGATCAAGGACAATGACGTCGGTTGACAATGGGGTCATCTTGTTAGTTGAATAAGGTGGTGGACATACGCAAAGTATTGCAATAAGATCGTATTACGATGTTTGTCATTTGCAATAGATAAGAGTATGATAGCTTATTCCTTAGACCGTGAGACCGTACTTATTGTTGCTTCGTAGGAGTGCTTTGAGAGCATCAAACGTTGTGTCTTATATAGCATGACAATAACGGTGTCCATCTTGGGTATTCCGAAAGAGCATCGAGACGTAAGGATCAAGAGCGGGATTTGTTCATTCTTGTAATGGAAAGATACTCTGGGCCCACTCGGTGATATTGCATCTATATAGCTGCAGCTTATGACTAGGTCATGGAGACGTAATATCGCAGACGAGTTAATAACCTTCGTCGGTAACGAGATACAGCAAAGGCATCGGTGTGTCCATGATCATATCTCGGACAAGGTAGTATCGCAGAGACAAAGGGAATGAATATCATACTTATGGTTCAACGACGATATTCGTGGAATGCACAGGGGTCGTCATATATTTCCAGGTATCCCTGACGATCATTGGTGAGCGGAGTGTCTCGACCATGTCTGGAGTATTCCCAAACCGTAGCGTAACAAACTTAAGGTCTTAGCGACGCTAGGAGATAGGTTCTGGAATTTTATAGGTTTTTATTGGAGAAAGAAAATTGATCCGGAAAGAGTTCCGGTGGTCCGGAAGGAGTTCCGGGGAGCTATGGAAAGGTTCCGAGAATGTCCGAAAGTTGTTCGGGTGGTTCCGAAATAGTTTCGGAGTCATGGGATATTGAATTATATATAAATATATTAATTATGAATTAATGGGATTTTTATATTAATTTAATATTAATTAAATAAAGGAAAAAGGGGGCTCCCACCTACATGGGCCCTAAGAGGGCCCAAGAGGGGGAGCCGCACCCCACAAAGGGGGGTGGGCCCCAAGGGGGTTCGGCTGGCCCATGGTGGGTGCGCACCACCCCCCCCCCCCAACCTTTAGTCCCACATGGGGGAGCCAAGGGGGTTGGCACACCCCCTTCCCCCTTTATATAGCAAGGCATATTGATTGATTTAATTCATAGGAAATTCAATTAATTCCCAGTTTCTCTCTCGATCCCGTGGTTCCCAAGTCGGAGCCGCGCCGAGCTGAGGAAAGGGGAATCTCTCCACCTAAGCCATACCGCAGAGCGCCGTTGCTCTGCGGGATTCCAGATCAGATCTACTCCTGCGATTTCAGCTGGATCTGAATGACCGGGAGTTGTCGCTAGGCTCCGTATGTTTGCGAGTGCTCGGAGGCTACTCTATTGAGGAGCTTGGGCGACGTCGTCTCGCCCCCTGCAGCCGCCGCGCCTCCCCCCTCTGATGCCGGCGCGCTAGCCCCGGTGCTGGCGCTCTGCCTTCTTCCGCCCGACGCCCGTCGACGCAGATCATCGTCGACAACCCCGGCGTCATCGACTCCGACATCGCGGCAAGTTCTCCGCGACCTCGAGGTCGGCTACGTACGACTTCATCGTCAACGCTTGTGCGGGAGCATAATCCCCGCTATCGGTCTACATGGAGGTAATGTAACCCGTTCCGCCACCGTTATCGCATGTACTAGATAGATAGATCCTGGCTAGTTAGGGTTTCGCTCGCTAGAAAATTATTGTTTTCTGCACCGTAACCACTTCAGTGGTATCAGAGCCGATCTATGCGTAGTACTGCTGGTACGGTTAGAACTCATGTTGAATGAGGGCGTCTTTCTTATATTTGCTACCCTCTAGCGTGCACTTGCGATGCCTTCGGTATTGAGTTGATGAAGCGGCCCGGACCGACTTTACGCGTACGCTTACGCGAGACTGGTTCCACTACTGACATACGGCTTGCACCGTATCTGTGGCTGTCGGGTGTCTGTTTCTCTCTCTCTAGTCGGCAAAGCATTTTCAATGGAGGGCCCGAAAGGGATGCTTAAACATGCAATTATACGATTGACGTTGTGGTACAAAGTTCATAGGTAGGGAAGCGATTCTCTTACGAATAAGCCTATTTGCCACGTAAAACTTGCAAAACTAGACAAAGCTAGAGGCGTCTAACTTTGTTTTGCAGAGGCGTTATTTTATGTGACATGGTTACGGTAAGTTTTGATATTACTCGTACTGTCGGAGGCAATGGAGGGCTCTGTAGACTCGGAGCCATGCCGGGGCGCCGGGGGCCAGGCACATGGCGCCATGAAGGTCCAGGCGCATCGACCATGTCACATCGCACTTCATTCCATCATTATTGTGTGTTGTTGTGTGTGCATCCTATTGATTGCTTATATGCTAGATATACAACGGTAGCATCATAAATAGGATGATCCCTAACAAATACAAAAATTGTGTTCTCCCTCGTTGCGCACCACCAAGAAAGTTCTACGTTATGAGGCAGGCCGTGATGATCGGGTGTCACACATCTCGTCGTTCGCATACAGTGGGTGTAAGCCATGTTGCACGCGCAGGTCTTCGAGGTTTGATTGGCGAGCCTAGCATACTCAGAGGTATGGCCTCGGAACACGGGAAGATCGAAAGATCGAGCACGAGTCACAGAGTTGTTGTGATCGACATGTTGTGTCCACCTTTGAAGCTGTGCTGCCGGCCGTGATGATCGGGGGTAGTGTGGTGGATGAGGGTCGTGTAATCGCCATTATTATTTTTAGGGATAATAATCTTGGTGTGGTGTGTTTTTGATAATGATATTATAGAACTAAAACTCACCTATATATTATAAACTTATCTTACCTCTTTTGCGATCACATCTGGAGACTACGGAACTACACTTCGGTTACTTCTTCAAGAGCTCGGATTCTACCTTGGAAGCCGACGGGTCCAACTTCATCAGCTGGTGCATTGGTTTTAGAAACATTCTCCAAACACAACAAAACATCCTATATGTGCTAGAACATTAATTAGGAATTAGACCGGATGATTCTGATAGCAAGGAGAAAGATGATGAGTTCCGTAAGCATCATGATATTTTCATGGAAGTGAAGGTCGTCATGAGCGTATGCCTAGCACCAGAGTTGAAAGTTGTATTCAACACCTGGAGCCATATGTTGTGATTGATGCGATCAAAGGTCACTTCAAAGATGAATTGAGTCTTAAGAAGTTCAGACAGCAGAGAAAGTTCCGGACCATTCACATGGGGAGCATACCTGTCTGGAGACTCAGTTGAAGAAGTTGTGTGACATCTACTTCAGGCTTACGAATATCTATGATGTCTAGATAGTGAACTCCAGTGCAATAAGAGATTGTGCTTTACCTCCTAGCTGTGAATAGCATGTGCGTGAATATGCTATAGAGACACGGTGAGCTTCTTCACGTTCATGAACAAGTTCAAATCTCTAAAAGTTGATTCATCGAAGAAGAGTTCTTCGACGCTATGGGTATATTTGATATACGAAGATATAAATGTATTCTTCTCATACTTGATGAAAAGTGTTTGATAATTGTTCTGTTTGTGAAACAGTCCCTGATTATCACAAGTATGTGGCGAAGGGTGACGTGACAGTGCACAAGTGATGGCAAGTTAATGGCCAGTAGTGCTCACGCCCTCGAGATATCATATTAGTTATCATCAATAGTTTTTGATAAGACATTTTGTAATAGTGAGAGTGTGATCTAGTTTGGTGTCTTGAATGTTGCAAGACATAATTATTCATATAGAACACATCAGTTGTTTTGTGTTATGAAGCAAAGCAGTTGTTTCATATTATGAGTAATTTGCATCACATCTCAATTACATTATGCGTATGATATACATTTATAGCGGGAATGATAAAATGATGTGTCCAAAGAACAAACACCATCGAATTTAGTCATAAAGGCAATGAAAGAAGTAATGGATAATTTTGGTCCACTTAAGTATTTCGAGTGCCGAAATTGATTAAGTTTGAAATGCAGTATTGAAGTTGCAATACTAGAGGAAATTGATTGAGAGTCATTTTTAATGATTAATCAATGGTGTTAATGCATGATCCGAATTCTTCCATGATTTTGGTAAATGGGAGTATTTGCCCGATAAATTATGGAGTCTGAAATTAATTTGATAATAGATCAAATGGGGTTTTTCAGAAGAAAGACTAGTGAATATTGTATTCACAAGATTCGATCAAAGGACAATATTTTGGATTATGGTTTCAACACAAAAGACTTGTGGAAATTCGTTTCACAATATTATAATGTCATGTATGGTGATATATGGGGAATTATAATTATGCTCTATTTTAAATAGAGTGTGGTATGTCAGAATCAGTCTTAGAATCTCCTAATATGTTCGAAACATTATAGTCGATGTCCACTTTAGAAAATAGATATTTTTCTCAACGAGAATTCGTAGGATCGACAGTAGTGTCGACATGTATATGATTATGCGATAATTCGGAATATACATGAGTGGTTCTTTGTAGATTGCTCGCATTGGATGAGAGTGTATTCCAAAACCAAATAGAAACAAAGTTCAGTTTGTTGTCTATGTAATTCCGAGGAAAATATGAATTTTCGAATTACGGTTTATGGATTGAAATTAGAAGTTTGGAATAAAGTGTCAGACTTATGTTGGAAGATGTTCCAAAGAGTATATGTCTGCTAATGAAAGTTTAGTGATTAAGAGTGAGGGAGACTAGAAAATTGTTTTCTGCTTGCAATCCTCTTCATAAAGATCATAATATTTTCATGAAAGAAACTTCTGAATAAGGTGCTGTTATATTTAATATTGCTGTCGGGTCACAGCACTGTATTAAGTATTTCAGATCTTGTTGACAGATCAAGGTGCACTTTATGAATACAAAGAAAGTTGAGAAAATATCGGAATACGAACAAAGGCTTTTTGAGCCTGGAAATCCAAAGTTGCATTTGAAAGGATTAAGAGAGTAATTGTTGCTGCAATTCTTATTAGAGGAATAAGATTGTTTAATCGTCATATAAGATGTTATATGAGAAATGTGACTATAAGAAAGACGCGGTAGCATGTCTTGTCGAGAAATGTGTCTTGGACAAGATCAAATTTGTTGACTACATTTATGTAGACATGCTTGAAGTCTGAGGGATTTGTATTAATGTAATACTGTAGTTTGTATTAAATTCGAATTGATAGTAGATCAATGATTTTGGTTTAACCAAGATGTCGATTTAAGTGGGAGTCATAGTTAGTTCACTCAGGAGAAATATGTGAAGAACATATTTTTGAGTGGGAGCTTTGGAACTCAAATATGTGGATAACATGTTTTTGAGTGGGAGCTCGTGTTATCAAATATGTGGAGACATAATTTGAGTGGGAGTCGAATTCATCTTGTGTAGTTAACACATTGTGAAACTGTACCAATAGAATATGATGAAGTTGTAAAACTATTTAAAAGTTAGTGTCTATTTTGAAATAGAACGGGAATTTTAAATAGTTAGTCGAGTTGTGTTGGATTATATCTGAGGAGTCAGAATAGAATCAAAAGGATGGTCCTTTGGAATCCAATTGGTCATTAAGAGTAATGATGCATGAAGGTAATGGTTGTATGACATGTGGGTCTATTATGTATATATTAGACTTCATACAGAAATCATATTATCTGCTCGATAAAATATAACCGATGTTCTTGGAGTAAAGAACAGTTATGAAAGTAAATTTGGAATTTACTGGAAGTAGAAGTGCGTTAGTTAAGGGATTTACATTTGAATGTCAAGTTTTCTACATTGGTGTGAAAGTATGTAGATATCGCGAGTTTGTAATTGTTACAAGGGGCTCTGCATGGCTGAGTGTGTTTTTCAGGGCAGTTATCTGGTTAGTATAATCAGAGTAAGCGCTGGGAAGCAGAAGTCTCACTTAGTTACGGTATTTGCATATATGTTGTTAGACAACATGGTGATATCAAACAAGTTGATGCAGTGAATCGCAAAAGCATGTACAATCATGGATTGTGCAGTAACACTTTTCCACGAGCAAGCATTATCAAATGATTCTTATTTGATAAGGGATTCTGATAAAGTAAATGCAGCTAGTTTATTTGTACTTTAGTGCAAGTGGGAGACTGAAGGAGATATGCCCTAGAGGCAAATAAATAAGTAGTATTTATTGCGTTATCTCATAAGTTTATAATAGGTTTGTGTATTATGCTATAATTGTATTAATCGGAATTGTTAATACACGTGTGATACATAGACAACCAGGTCCCTAGCAAGCCTCTATATGAGCTAGTCCATTGGGCAACAGTTGATCGAGATTCCCGATCAAGGACAATGACGTCGGTTGACAATGGGGTCATCTTGTTAGTTGAATAAGGTGGTGGACATACGCAAAGTATTGCAATAAGATCGTATTACGATGTTTGTCATTTGCAATAGATAAGAGTATGATAGCTTATTCCTTAGACCGTGAGACCGTACTTATTGTTGCTTCGTAGGAGTGCTTTGAGAGCATCAAACGTTGTGTCTTATATAGCATGACAATAACGGTGTCCATCTTGGGTATTCCGAAAGAGCATCGAGACGTAAGGATCAAGAGCGGGATTTGTTCATTCTTGTAATGGAAAGATACTCTGGGCCCACTCGGTGATATTGCATCTATATAGCTGCAGCTTATGACTAGGTCATGGAGACGTAATATCGCAGACGAGTTAATAACCTTCGTCGGTAACGAGATACAGCAAAGGCATCGGTGTGTCCATGATCATATCTCGGACAAGGTAGTATCGCAGAGACAAAGGGAATGAATATCATACTTATGGTTCAACGACGATATTCGTGGAATGCACAGGGGTCGTCATATATTTCCAGGTATCCCTGACGATCATTGGTGAGCGGAGTGTCTCGACCATGTCTGGAGTATTCCCAAACCGTAGCGTAACAAACTTAAGGTCTTAGCGACGCTAGGAGATAGGTTCTGGAATTTTATAGGTTTTTATTGGAGAAAGAAAATTGATCCGGAAAGAGTTCCGGTGGTCCGGAAGGAGTTCCGGGGAGCTATGGAAAGGTTCCGAGAATGTCCGAAAGTTGTTCGGGTGGTTCCGAAATAGTTTCGGAGTCATGGGATATTGAATTATATATAAATATATTAATTATGAATTAATGGGATTTTTATATTAATTTAATATTAATTAAATAAAGGAAAAAGGGGGCTCCCACCTACATGGGCCCTAAGAGGGCCCAAGAGGGGGAGCCGCACCCCACAAAGGGGGGTGGGCCCCAAGGGGGTTCGGCTGGCCCATGGTGGGTGCGCACCACCCCCCCCCCCCAACCTTTAGTCCCACATGGGGGAGCCAAGGGGGTTGGCACACCCCCTTCCCCCTTTATATAGCAAGGCATATTGATTGATTTAATTCATAGGAAATTCAATTAATTCCCAGTTTCTCTCTCGATCCCGTGGTTCCCAAGTCGGAGCCGCGCCGAGCTGAGGAAAGGGGAATCTCTCCACCTAAGCCATACCGCAGAGCGCCGTTGCTCTGCGGGATTCCAGATCAGATCTACTCCTGCGATTTCAGCTGGATCTGAATGACCGGGAGTTGTCGCTAGGCTCCGTATGTTTGCGAGTGCTCGGAGGCTACTCTATTGAGGAGCTTGGGCGACGTCGTCTCGCCCCCTGCAGCCGCCGCGCCTCCCCCCTCTGATGCCGGCGCGCCAGCCCCGGTGCTGGCGCTCTGCCTTCTTCCGCCCGACGCCCGTCGACGCAGATCATCGTCGACAACCCCGGCGTCATCGACTCCGACATCGCGGCAAGTTCTCCGCGACCTCGAGGTCGGCTACGTACGACTTCATCGTCAACGCTTGTGCGGGAGCGTAATCCCCGCTATCGGTCTACATGGAGGTAATGTAACCCGTTCCGCCACCGTTATCGCATGTACTAGATAGATAGATCCTGGCTAGTTAGGGTTTCGCTCGCTAGAAAATTATTGTTTTCTGCACCGTAACCCCTTCAGTTATGTGAGCATCTAGTGCCCATCTCCTTCCCCTCGACAGAAAACCACCTCCAGGTATTTTTCCCAAATTTTCCCGAGCTCCTGCTTCCTGCCATCTTTGATCTCCCAAGTTTGAGCAGATTTTTCAAATCTGTTTGGTGGAATTGCTCCTTGGTATGTGACTCCTCGCCCTATCCAATTACTTTTTGTTCTTATGCCTTATATATGAAACTTTGCTGCACTAGGTGTCATCTAAATGCTTGAGAAACCCATGAGTTAGAGTTTTCTAGTTGATATTGATGTGGAGACTTGTTATGGATGGCTCAATGTTGTTTTAGAGTGTTACGTCTTGATATTTGATGAATTTTATTTTTGGACAGCAAGCTTTCATCATGAACAAGGGAAAGGGACTCATGGGGATGATGTCAAGAACAAGGAGAAGGCCATCTAGAGCCACCAATAATCATGATGATGATCAACTATGGGAGGATGAGGCGGTGTTCATAGGGGAGAGGCTCAAGATTCATGCCACAAGGTGGCAAGACCCTGATGTTCTTGAGCAATGGGGCATAGGAGAAGACTTCAATGCCTTCGTCACCGCCACGGGCTTGCTGGAGTTTTCCCGTCATCCACGGGGAACATACGAGGGACTTGCAAGAGAGTTCATCTCCACCTTTCGCTTCGAGGGCCTCGAAGCTCACCGATACAGTAAGAGAAGTAGTGCACCCACTCCTACCTTTACCATAAAATTCACTATGAGGGGGCAGCGTCTTGTTATGTCATTGGAGGAGTTTTTTAGGGCTATTCGTGTGGAGAACAGGGGTAGTTGGCTTGAGATAGGTGCTGATTCAAATCAGGACCTTGTCTCTTTTTGGAAGAGCATTTTTGTTAGAGCTCCTGATAGGCTCAATAGGGGCAAATTTACTAGCATACAACATCCAGCCCTAAGATACTTTGCTTTGTTTCTTGCTAGAGGTTTTTTAGCTAGGGATAACACTTCTGCTTGCACAGGACCCATGGTCTATTTGTTAAAATGTGCCAAGGAGGGAACACCGTGTCAATTTAATTTGGGAGTAATTCTTGCTAGAACTTTACATATAGCTGTTAGGAGGAACCTTAATGATGAAACTCCTATTTATGGTGGTGCCATTGCTACTTTGGTATACAAGCACATTAAGGAAGAAAGGGGGTTTGACAACAACATGGGTAGGCTTATCACGGAGGCCTATTCACTTGATTTTGGTGTAACCTGTCGCATGGAAATGAGTGAGTGGCACAAGGATTCTTGCTACTACATCTATAAGAGTCGCAATGGACAAAATGTGTCCATTAGGCTCCCTCGTGATGACCTTTTTGACAGGACCAATGGAAAATGGACTGTGGAAGAAGCACCACCACAGGAGGAGCCCCAAAACCCGGAGATGCAAAACTATGCATGGGGTCTCCAAGGACCGGAGTATGGAGGGTACCAAGGTGGTGACCCCTCTTACTATGGAGGAGGGTCATCAAGTGGTGCAGTACCTTACTATGGAGGAGGTGGAAGCGGTGGATACTACCCACCGGGATACTAGCTTGTACTCAAGCTTGGGGGCGTACCTCTCTCCCTTTAATTCGTTGTTTTATATCACCTTTATCTTGTTATGTTTTAGTTTATTATTCTATAAATCTTAAAAACACAAAAATATTTTATTATTTTCTTTAGCTTGTTTACTTCTGGTCACTTTCATTATGCATCTAAAATTCAAAAAGAACAAAAATATTTTCGTTTTCTTGAATCAAATGCCAAAACAATTGTGATGAAATTGCTGAAATCTGCTCACTGTTTCATTTTCAATTTTTTTTCTGTAACTCCGATTGAGCTGAAATTTAAACTTCTATTGCAACTTTTTGTAACCTACGCACCCGTAAAATATGAGATCATTCTGAGGTGTTTAGGTAGGGCAAAAACAGTACTATATGCAGTAACGTTTTTTGGCAGATTTGATGTTTTAACTTTTAACTGTGCAGTTGAAGTGGGGAGAGGAGAAAATGCAATGATGATGATTATGGCAATTCGAGTAGGGTAAGATCCTGGTATGAACTCCTTTGTTTTTAATTTTTTTTACATATACTCATTCATGTAAGAATGCTTAGTTGGTTCGCATAAGGCATGTTTTATGGATATTTGCTTGTATTGTTCTGCTCATAAGAGAAGTATGGCATTGTGGTATCCTCCTCTGAATAAATTCATTTGAATTGACTTGGCACATGCTCACACATGTATATGACTAAAAACAATGAGTCAACTAAGCCTTGATGATTTATTTTGCCTCAGAGTTCTAGTATCATTTTTATGCCTCCGTTAATTTTATTTTGTCGCAAGCATGATTATGATATTTATGGTTCTCTTGAATTGTCGCTCCATATCCTATTGCTATCCTCCACTTGTACTAAGCAGTTAATGCTTGTGCTTCCAAATCCCTGAAAACCAAGTTATTCGAAAGAGTACACCATAAATACCTATGTATGGCATTTCAAACCATTCAAGTAAATTTGCATGTGCTACCTTTAAAACTTGCAAAATACTTCTCGTTTTGTGACACTATTTTAGCTCATGAGGAAATAATGGTTGGACTTGTTATCTTCCATACTAATTAAGTAATCTTGGACTTGCATGCTTCATCTGCTCGTCACTAATATTGCAAAGGGCTGGATAGACCACTATAATATCAAAAGTTTTGAGGAAATAAAAATAGACACTCCTCCATGATATGTGATTGTTGGTGGGCACCCGAGGATTCGGTT
This sequence comes from Poa annua, assembly GCA_026929855.1. Lineage (NCBI taxonomy): Eukaryota > Viridiplantae > Streptophyta > Magnoliopsida > Poales > Poaceae > Poa > Poa annua. The sequence continues at coordinate 51,230,890 of CM049428.1, forward strand.
AGCCATGGTTTGTGAAAGCAAAGGTTGGGAGGAGTGTCAAATTATAAATGTGAAGATGCATATTATAAATGCCTATTTTTAATAGTATTCGGAACCGCCCCTCAACTTGCTTAGTATGGAAGATAACAGGAACTCTATTACCATTCGTTGACAAAGTAATCACCACTCAAAATAATTTACCTCTGTTTTCAAAACAATGAAAAGCTCTAGCACATGTTAAATCCCTGCTTCCCTTCATGAAGGGTCTATCTTTTACTTTAGTATTGAGTCACCATCCTTTTTTGAGCACCTTCTTGAGAGCATAATTGATTCTTAGTGTAATGTGCTTGTCCCAGAATATTGTTAGCTGAGGTATAACTTTGATGCTTTTATCTTTGATATCTCTATTTCTAGTCTTCTCTTGAACTTCAGAGGTGCCTGGGCATTTATTTTTTGCTGTACAAATTCGGGCAAGCGAGATACCACTCTATCATACTTTATTATGAGCTTTGCAATCTTGAGAATTGATATGTTTCATGTTATTTATCATTATGATTGGCACCTCTTCATAGTTTACATGACCATTAAGTGACACTATTTGCATATATCTTGTTATGAATAGCCTAAGCTTTGTCCACATAGTGAGAATATATACATTATATGAAGCAATTGTGTTCGTAAAAGTTTCTCTTATCGCTTAGTTGTTAACTGAATTGCTTGAGGACAAGCAATAAGCTAAACTTGGGGGAGTTGATGCACCTAAAATGCATCTACTTTTCCAATCACTTTGCTTCATTATTTGTCCCGGAATCTCCCCATACTTGATTAAAACTGCTGAATCTGATGTTGTTTTTAGCAAAGTCTTGTTTTTGTCTATTTTTGCAGGAAATTAAATCGGGAAAAAATACCACGCGAAGTTTTATGGAAAATGAAGGACATCGAGAAGAAGATGGACACAAGGGAGTGCCCGAGGCCCAAAAGGAGGGGCCCCACCCGGCCAGATTCCTTGGCCGCGTGGGCCCACCTATCTTGCGCCTCGAGCGTCCCCTCGGCCTCATCTTTGGCGTACCCCTCCATATATACAAAAAACCAGATGACCTAGAACGGGAGGTCTTTTCGTGAAACAGAGAGCCGCCACTACCACAATCTTCGTTTTTGGAGACAGATTGATCCAGGATTTCTCCCCCGGAGGAGGGATTTGGGGGCCGTCTTCACCGCCTTCATCGCCATCGGCTATGAGCTCCTCCACCATCACCATGTGTGAGTAGACCTCTATAGGCATATGAGGTGCATGGGGATTGGATGAGATTTATCATGTAATGATACCCGTTGTTCGAGATCTTAGGGGTTTACCTTGAGGATACTTTTGTATTGTGTTGATGCACTTATGCTATGTTTAATGCTTGCTACTAGGGCCCGAGTGGCATGATTTCAGTACTGAACTTGTTTTGCCCCATCATATAATTGAGTTTGGTATTTATCTGCAAAGTGTATTGCCTGCTATTATGTTGAACCTGCGAACCCTAAAAGTGACATATAGGGAAAACAAGGGGGATATGTTCTAGTTTGAGGATTCTATGTGTTCATAAAGTGTTTATGCATTGTTCCGGTCTACTCGAAAGGGTAGACCTTAATTACCTGTAGTTCCTAGTTGGCCCCGGTGAAATGGGCAGGTAGGACAATAGATGTTGTGCAAATTCTCTTGGTTAGTACGCACAACTATTTACGGAACACATACCTACATATATCAAAGTTAGAGATAAGTCCCATTGGTATTTATATCTTACTATATGATCAATCTTATTCATGCAACACCCCGCTGTCACCTCATGCCTACGTTTTAAATCTCTGAGTTACACCTTCACTCTTTCCGGTGAAAACTAGGAAACCCTTTTTTTACTACTGCTGTCATATTTTGCTTACTTGAACCATATCACTACCATCACTATTGTTGTTGCAAGTTCATTGATATACAGGTGTGGTTGAGAGTGACGTCTCAATTGCTACAGTCTTAGTGGTATTCCTGTGTTCCACTTGAGTCGAACTATAAATTTGGGTAATACTTCCCAACGAAGATTTCAGCGATCCCCTACACTTGTGGGCATCAATGATCGATAGGGGACTGTCAAGAGGGGCTCTCGAGTCAGATGTTGGAGGTTTTATAGGTTGTTATTTTATCGAGATGTTTTATCTTTCCACATTTGGTTTTAAACTCCCTTGTTGGACTTTGAAGTTTCCCTGGATGATTTTGTAGAGCTCTCCGTCGTGATTCCAACGAGCCAAAAATCATCGAAAACGGAGTCCGGATGCAATAGTTATTACCGTTTTCGACTTGGTGTTTCTGCAGTTTTCAGGAGGCAAGAAATTTCCGGTCAAAGATCCGGCCATGGCAGTAGTCACTTCTCAGGTGCGTTTGGGGTGTCCAGAAGTTCCGGGGTAAGGGAGAAAACTGCCTCCAACGGTTGGATTTGTTGGGACCTATTTAAGGGTCATCTTCCCCAATGGTTCCCAAGTTTCGGTGCTCTCTCCTCCTCCTCCATTTTTGACCTCCAAATGTTTGAGTTCTCTCAATCACTCCAATGATTCTTGCTCCTTCCGGAGGGAAAAGAGAGAGGAGATCTAGATCTATATTACCACCGATCAATCCCTCCTCTAAGTGAGGGGAACTTACTTGATCAAGATATTAAGATTCATTTGTTGATTTCCTTGTTCTTCCTCTCTTATTTCCACATAAACATTTGTTGCTTTGTTGGAATTTGAGAGTGAAGGACTTACGCACTTTGTGTGCTCTTGCCATTGCATTGTGCATCGGTTTGTGCTCTCCACGAGGATTTGTGGAAGTGAAAGATTGTGAGCTTGTTACTCTTGGGTCATTGGACCTAGACGACTTTGTGGTAATTTAGACCTTTTATGGTCAATTGGGACCTTTTGTGGTCATTGGTAGCCCGCAATTAAGTTGTGGGTGTGTGTCGTAAGGGTGTTTTAAGGGAATCGATCTCCGCCCAAAAGAAGATCAATAGTGGAAGGTGAATCAAACCTTTTGTGGTGCGGTTCATCAGAGAAGAATGTGACGCCTGTTGTGGCGGTTGAGACCAACCTGTTTGTGGTGGCTCACACCTCTTTAACGACACGTACTCCGCTAAACAGGAGAAACTCGGGAATACATCGTCGTTTCCGCGCCTCGGTTATTTCTATACCCAACCTCTTTAGTTATGCTTTTTTTTACATTGTATCACTTCCATAATTTGTTGGTGCATGTAGGTGAACCTAGTATATTTAGGTTGTATACTTGATAAGCTAAACACTAAGTTTTACTCCGCACTTGTCAAACCTAAATTGTCAAAAGTGGTAATCGCCTATTCATCCCCCTCTAGACAACATCTATCCTTCCACGAGGCACTTGGCCTAAATCACAAACCTGTTGTTATCAAGATCCCGAAAGGTAACCTCATGAGCCGGCGTCCATGCAAACAACATCGTCTTCTTCAGCGAGGTCGCGCTAAACGGCCTCGGAGTGAGCAAACGCACGACCGCCATCCACTTCGTCTCCTCTTTCGAAGATTCAACCTCATCCTTGGGGACAAAACACCACCAATGTATTCGCCTTTGAGGTTCAGACTACTTAGCAGCTCATCCAACGTTGGTCAAGTAGGAGCCCGCTCCATCGAGGCGCTGGCCTCCCCCCGCCTCATTCGCCGCCGCCATGATCGTTCCAATCTAAAACCTTAAGTCAGAAACCACCAAGGCCGGGCGGTCAGACCAGCTGACCTCTTTATCAGCCCGATCAGTTTCTTCATCGGGAGATGAAAGACAGACCGATCGTGTAGAATTTGGAGATCCTATCGTCGGAGATCAGAGTGATCGTCGCTGATTTAGTGCAAACCCTAGTCGCATGTCGGTCGTGAGAGATGCGAGGACGAAGAGGTACTACCTCCGATCCGAACTGTTTAACTCAAAAGGAAAGCTAAGCTAGCAAAATCTGTAAAGGAATGGCGGCAATCAAATCGGATAGGAGGGAGTAGGTAATCGTCGTGGAAACCAAATAGCCCCACATGGCAAACGTTAGCCGAGTCTTGTGTTGTCACTTGTGACCGTGTGGTTCTCATCCGGCTGCAACCTACTACCCCCGAGTTGGGCTTCCTCCCTCCTGAAGTCGTACGTTCTCAACAGTGACGGCCAAAAAGTTTTTCCGGATACCGCTTCGACCTCCTGGGCGAACCTCTGGGCGATCGGGAGGCGATTAGGGTTTCCAGGGAAAAAGGCGGCGCTCGTCGGATCTTCTCCGGCGGGGCGCGAGGGTAAGGCGAGGAACGAGCTTCTCTCGCCGTGTGCAAGACCTTTTCTCTCTGTCCAGACCTGGTGTGGCCTTCGTTGGGGCTGGTCTGAGCTGGGTAGAGGAGAGACAATGGCCTCGGCTGATGGTGGCTCGAAACATGGAGCACCTGGAGCTGATGCGAGAGGGAAGGAGACGATGGGATCTGAGGAACCAATTGAGGAGCTTGTGGGACGCATGAAGCTGACGGCGGCAGAATCTACAAAGCTTTTTATCGATGATCGGGAGGATGTGCAAGCGAATCCGGTCTGGGCACTGGCGGGTAAGATTTTATGCTCGAAGATCTTCAGTATCCAAACGATTGCTGCGGTGCTACGACCTGCGTGGGGTAATCCGAAGGGCCTGGTGTTTAGAGATGGTGGCCCTAATCTGTTTGTGGCGGAGCTTCCTTCAGAACATGAGAGGGATAGAATCTGGGAGCGATCGCTATGGAACCTGAACAAACATGTTGTTGTGCTGGAAAAATTCAAGCAGTCAGCGACCTTCGGAGCTGAGGTTTGATCGGCTTCCGATCTGGATCAGAGTGATGAATCTCCCCCCCCCCCCCCAATTTGCATGATGATTGGGGGGGAGCGGATTGCTAGTAATATTGGTGAGTTCATCAACATTGATAAAACCAATAAGATGCGGGTTAATGGGAAGTACTTGCGGGCTCGTGTCTCTCTTAATGTTCAGGAGCCACTGCATCGCTGGATTGCAATAGACTTGACTCTGCGGGAGGCTTGTGACTGGTATGATATCAAATTTGAGCAACTTCCATTCTTTTGCTTCTCCTATGGTCGGTTGGGTCACTCTGATCTGGAGTGTTCGGATCCGGGAGATAGGGATGAGAAGGGGCGCCTACCGTATTGGCCGAGCTTACGAGCATCGGATGAGAGGAGAAAGCAAGCGGAACCGTTTATGTGGGGTAATTTCTCTGGAGGAGGTAAGGCGAGTGCTCCGGGTAACCAAAACACTAACTTGGCAGAAGAGGAGTTGCCAGGGGCTAGACAGCATCAGTTCGTACCTCCACCACCTCCTGGTGGCGTGGTGGCGGTAGAGGGAGGGGCTGGGTGGGCCTTCGTGGAGGAAGATTTGGGGGCGCTAGGGGTAATCTACAAGTTTACAGGAAGCTAGAAGTGGGTGTCTCAGGCCCAATGGAAACAGACACATCTCTGGTGGTGTATGATCCAAAAGGGGTGGGTGTCAAACGAGATGAGAGGCCAGAGAAGGGTGCTACCTCCCCTGCGCCATCTCCTGATCCAAAGAAGACACGTGTGGCAACAGAGGAGTCCGAGACTATGACTGAAATTCAGGCGGCGACTGCGAGTCAGTCCCGCCAGCCACAATGAGTTGCTTGTCGGCGAACTGTCGCGGGCTTGGGAACCCGGGGACAGTTCGAGAGCTTCGCAATCTGGTGAAGCAAGAAGGGCCCAAGCTGCTCTTTGTCATGGAGACAAAGATTAGTAAGAAAAAGACAGAAAAGTTGTGCAATGCTCTGCGTTTCTCGGGCAGTTTTGCTGTGAGTAGTGATGTCCTCAGTGGGGGAATTGGCCTGTTTTGGACGGCTGAAGTGATCGTTGATCTTAAAAGTTACAATTCCAACCATATTGATGTGTTAGTGCAACAACGCACTGGGGGTTTAAAGTGGCGGTTTATAGGCTTCTATGGGGAACCAAGAAGAGAGAACCGACACACTAGTTGGACTTTACTGAGAAGGCTCTCAAATGCACTGTCATACCCGTGGCTCTGCATGGGTGATTTTAATGAGACTTTAGTCAGTTCGGAACACTTTGGTGCCAATGCTCGAGCTGAAGCTCAAATGCGGGCTTTCAGGGAGTGTGTGGAGGATTGTGGTTTAAATGATGTCGGCTGGATGGGGCTGCCGTTCACATGGGATAATAGGCAGGTGGGTCTCGCTAATGTGAAAGCGAGAATCGACCGGGCCTTTCCGAATGATGCTCTATATGATTCTATTAAGGTGGACCGAGTGCGACACATCGATTTCATCGCTTCGGATCACTACGTTTTGTCTATGGGGCTTCGGGAGCATGATGTCCAGAGAAGTGGGCAATCTAGAAGAAGCTTCAGATATGAAAATGCTTGGCAGACAATTGGTGAGTATGATAAAAAAATCGCTGAACTGTGGAATGAAAAAAGAGGCGTCGGGGGTCTGATGGGTGTCTCAAAAACTCTGAAGGACATGCAGACTGAGTTAGCAAGCTGGGGGAATTCGAAATTGGGTAATTTTAAAAACAAGCTAGCTGTGCTTCGGAGGGATTTGGCGACAGTTAGGAACCGGTCGCTTGGCCGTGGCCCTTCTCAGAAAGAGAAAGATATAATGGGCCGGATCAACCGTGTGCTGCACCAGGAGGAGATTTGGGTTAAGCAAAGAGCTAGGGTACAATGGCTCAAAGAGGGGGACCGGAATACGGCCTTTTTTCATGCACAAGTGGCCCAACGAAAGCGGATGAATAAGATCTCTAGTTTGCAGCGATCGGATGGATCGATTTGTGAGAGTGTGGAGGAGATACAGTCAGAAATCCAAACCTTCTATCAGTCTCTGTATCAGTCTCAGGGCGAGCCTAATATGACGGCATGCCTACATTTTGTGGAGGAGAGGATTACGCAGCCTATGAGGGATGAGATGGACAGGGCGTTCACTGCGGAGGAAGTGCGCCATGCTTTGTTTCAGATGCATTCGTCTAAGGCACCTGGCGTGGATGGGTATACGGCAGGTTTTTTCCAAAGGCATTGGGAGCTTGTTCGGGAGTTGGTTGTGCCAGCTGTTCTGGAGTTTGTTAATGGAGGGGAGCTTCCGCCGGATATCAATGATACCGCCATTGTCCTGATACCGAAGGTACGCCATCCCCAAGCGATCTCTCAGTACCGGCCTATATCTTTATGTAATGTAATTTACAAGATTTGTACAAAGATGATTTCTCTCAGATTAAGGCCGGTGTTAGAGGAGACTATTAGCCAGGAGCAAAGTGCTTTTGTGCCTGGTAGATTGATCACAGACAATGCTCTTGTGGCTTTTGAGAGCATTCATTGTATGAAGAGGCGGAAAAAAGCTAAAAAGGGTGCTTGTGCGGTTAAGCTCGATATGATGAAAGCGTATGACCGCGTGGAGTGGCCTTTCCTTGAGGCCATCATGATCAAGTTGGGTTTTTCACCAACTATGGTTCGGTTGATTTTGAAGTGTGTTACTTCGACAAAGTTTTCAGTTAAGGTGAATGGCGATCTTTTGCCTAGCTTCACCCCTTCTCGAGGCTTACGTCAGGGAGACCCAATTTCTCCATATCTTTTTCTGGTGGTTGGAGAAGGCTTATCAGCTATGCTAAATAATTTTAGCATGGGCTATGTGGACAGAGGGGTTCGGGTTTGTAATAGAGCACCATGGATCACTCATCTGCTCTTTGCCGATGACAGTTTGATTTTTATTGAAGCTTCACCGAGAGGGGCTGCCAGACTCAATGTCATTTTGAACATGTACCATGAAGCGTCGGGGCAGCTGTTTATAGGGATAAAAGCTCCATTTACTTTAGTCCGGGTATCCCTCATGATGTTCGGAATGCGGTAAAAGGAGAGCTGGATATTCAGGTTGAACCGTTTAGTGAGAAGTATCTTGGGCTGCCAACAGCTGTTGGCAAGGTCACAGGGGATATTTTTGATTACATTGCAGAGCGGATCCGAAGCAAACTCAATGGTAGATCGGAGAAGAATCTATCTTATGCGGCAAAAGAAGTGCTGATAAAGTCTATCATTCAAGCTATGCCGACATATAGTATGGCGTGTTTCCTGCTAGGGAAAGGTACCTGTCAGAAATTGACGTCTTTGATTGCTCAATTTTGGTGGAGTGGGTCTCTTGATAAGCGATCCATGCACTGGCTAGCCTGGGACAAGATTGCAAAGCCAAAAGGTTGGGGAGGCATGGGTTTTCGCGAGATGCACCTGTTCAACCTCGCGTTGCTCGGTAAGCAAGGGTGGCGGTTGATGACAAACCCTCAGTCGTTGTGTGCGCAGGTGATGAAAGGAAGATACTACCCTAACGGGGATTTTATGACTGCCGGGGTACCACAGACGGCCTCCAAAACATGGCGTTCCATTGTGGCAGGCAGAGAGGCATTGAATGTGGGGATGATCAAGCGGATTGGTGACGGCGAGACAGTGTTGATTTGGGATGATAATTGGATCCCAGGATCACGGATGATGAAACCAATGGGCCGGAGAATAGACACGGATATGGTTTATGTGAGCGAGTTGATTGACCCAGTAACACATCAATGGGATGCACCGTTAATAAACAATCTTTTTTATGCCCCTGATGTGGATCGAATTATGCAGATTCCTCTTCGACAATCTAGTGGTGAAGATGGGATTGCATGGGCCTTGGAGAAGAAGGGTACCTATTCAGTGAGATCGGCGTTTAGAGGTTTGGTCGCTGAAAAGGAATGCAAGGAGGAGCTACAGGGGGGTGGCGCGAACACCTCTGCTGTGAGGGAGGAACTCAAATGGAAGAAGCTGTGGAAGCTGGATGTTCAACCGCGGGTACGTGTATTTTGGTGGAGAGTTCTCAAAGGCATTTTGCCGGATTATGCAACTCTTGCCAGGCGGCATGTCAAGGAATTAAGTACCTGCCCGGTATGTCTCTCAGCTCCAGAAACATTATTGCATGCTCTAGTGGAATGTGCGCATGCGCAACTGTTTTGGGAAGCAGCAAAAGATGAGTTCAGTCTTAAACTGCCATGGTTACATCCGGTGACGTGGGCGAGTGACATTTTATGTGAAGCATCATTTGAGAATCTGGATAGGGAGATGACTATTTCGATTATGACTCAAATCTGGGATTCTCGAAACAAGTGGAGCCATGATGATCAAGGGTATAATCCGAAGAGCACTGTGGAAAATGTGACGGAAACCCTTGCGCTTATAAAAGGCTTCAGAGAGAAGAAAAATCGGCAGCGGCCGGTGAGTACGTGGCTTCCTCCCCTGAAGGTTTTGTCAAGCTTAACTCGGATGGTGCAATCCGGCAAGGGGAAGGTATAGCAGCGAGCGGAGGCGTGGCGAGGGATGCCGATGGGTTTCAGAGTGCGTGGTGCAGATCCTACCATGGTATCACGGACCCTTTGATCATCGAAGCGCTAGCGTTGAGGGATGCGGTGGTAGCGGCTCATAATCAGAATTTTGAGAAAATCATCGCTGAGACCGATTGTGCGGAGCTTGTTGGGCTCTGGCTCGAGAGGGGAAATCATCGTGCTGTGATCAACCCGATTATCAGCGAAATTGGCGAGGTTATTGGGAAGTTCACTTCCTTTGAGCTTGTTCATATTCAGAGGACAGCAAATACAGTCGCCCATGATTGTGCTAAGTTTGCATGCGTTCATAGTGCACCAGCAGATTGGGTAGTTGAGAGTCCTCCTTGTCTCTCTTATAGCCTAATGGCTGATTGTAATTCAGGTTATCCTGTAAAAATGTAATGAATGCTTTAAAATGTAATGAACGCTTAAAGCAGCAAGTTCTCAAACGCGTTCTTTTCCTTATCAGGCTACCTAATGGGACTGGAAGGTTTTTAATGAGACGGATTTGCTGGCTTAATATATGAAGAGTTTGTTTAAAAAAAAGAGTTGGGCTTTCACTGGGCTTGAACTCGTTTCCAACTCGTACACCGCAATTTTCTCAATAAAAAGCGAGCTAATCTAGTCTAGGGCAAAAAGACCCCCATCGCCTCTTTCATCCCCTGTCCTCGCCGCCGCCCGCCCGGCACCACAGCTGCGCCTCCGCCTCCGCCGGCGAATTCGCGCCCGGCCTAGCCGGAGGCAAGATATCGGGACAGATCTGCCGGAAGCAGCGATGTCGGGACCCCCGGCCCCACGGTACGCGCCGGACGACCCGACGGTGCCGAAGCCGTGGCGCGGCCTGGTCGACGGCACCACCGGCTACCTCTACTACTGGAACCCGGAGACCAACGTCACCCAGTACGAGAAGCCCCTTCCCCCGGAAGCTCTGCTGCCGCCGCCCCCGCCGCTCCCGCCCCCGCCTCCGCGCGCCCGCGGCCGCCGAGACCGCTCCCGATCTCGCTCTCGCTCTCGCTCTCGCTCCCGCTCACGCACCCCGCCTCGGCGTGACCAGAGGGACCGAGACAGAGACCGCGACCGCCGGCGCCACGACGAACACAGCTCCAAGTCGGCGGCTTCCCATCACCATCTTCCTCCGGCCGTCATTCCTACCGCAGCAGTGGATGATCCGTCCGCCGAGGCATACCGCCATCGCCACGAGATCACAGTCATCGTAAGATCGTCCTCCCTCCTCCCCTCACATCTTCCCGTGCTCATAGCGTGTCTACTTACTTGCTACCTACTTTTTGTTGTTGCAGGGGGATAACGTGCCGGCTCCAATAACTGCCTTTGACTCTGGTGTCATCCCGCCGGATATACTCAAGGAGGTATGCATAAGCTTGGTGATGAACCATCAACCCCAATCTAACACTAACCCAAAACAGAGTTGTATGCAAGGGATCAAGGTCTCCCAGTTTGATTTGGTCGCGGAGATGCGCTACAGCTGCACACTTGATTATCTTTATCTGCTTGCCTGACTGTGCTAAATCAGGGCCGCTTGCGAGTCAATTACTCATCTACATCTCTGTGGCAGATGCGATATCTGCTCCGAGGTGGAGCTAATGTCGCACACTGCTTCGTGCGCCCTCGCCGACCTATAATGTCGGTGGGCTGAGGGCAGCTGTCGTTGATGGAGCTGCCAAGGGTTGGTGGACACCCAAGGCGGCTCGCTCCCTGCCAGGGGGGCTGCCCATGGTCTAGAAGGCACCTACGTCGTCCCTGCCAGGGGGCCTGCCCATGGTCTAGAAGGCCAACTACATCGGCCGACGCTGACTCGTTGATCCGCGTCCAATTCTTGGAAAAGGCTCCTCACATGGATGGCGGGCCTCTTCTGGGGCCTATGGAGGTCTCACCCAAGCTGCCGGTGTCCAGCTATAGGACCAGTTGGCAGCTGCCGGAAGGAGCCTGTGGATGAACGATCCATGGCCGAGCGAGCCTGTCTCCAGGGATTCTGTTAGAGCCTTTTCAACTTCACCTTGCGTCCACAAGTCTACACCTTGCGGATGCATTTTATTTCGTACGGCCTCATATTGACTTCGCACATTGTTGATTATTTGTTATTTTCAGTTTGTAGTTATAAAGTGAGAGATATAGCAGATGCAGGTAGAAACACATTAACCCTATTGTTATGGTGTCCTTATTTTGTTTGCCTTTGCCTTCCATCCCCTTGTTCTTTTTCCAGATACAACGTGCTGGATTCCCAAGTCCGACGCCTATCCAAGCACAGTCATGGCCAATTGCCTTGCAGAATCAAGATGTTGTAGCTATTGCAAAGACAGGATCTGGGAAAACTCTTGGATATTTACTCCCTGGATTTATGCATATAAAGCGTCTGCAGAACAGCACAAGGTCTGGCCCGACAGTGCTAGTTTTGGCACCTACCAGAGAGCTTGCAACACAGATTTTGGAAGAAGCAGTCAAATTTGGCAGATCATCTAGAATATCTTCCACGGTAAATTTTCTTAGTGTTGCTTCTTTCTGGACCATATGCTCATTACCTGATGCTGGTTCTTTGTCTCTTAGTGCCTATATGGTGGCGCTCCGAAGGGTCCCCAGTTAAGAGATTTAGAAAGAGGGGTTGATATTGTTGTTGCCACACCTGGAAGGCTAAATGACATTCTAGAAATGCGCAAGATAAGTCTGAAGCAGGTCTCATACCTTGTTCTAGACGAGGCTGACCGCATGTTGGACATGGGGTTTGAACCTCAAATACGGAAGATAGTGAGAGATATACCTTCTGGTCGACAAACCCTTATGTACACTGCTACTTGGCCTAAGGAAGTCCGAAGAATTGCAGATGAGCTTCTTGTTCACCCTGTCCAGGTGACCATTGGAAGTGTTGACGAGCTTGTTGCTAATAAAGCTATTACTCAGGTACGAGACTTGCCTTGTACACTGCACTGATGTACTTGGAAGGATCATTTTTGCCTTCCATGAAGTTCATTGCTATTAATTATGAGTTAGTTGTGTTTTGTGCTTTTGTAGATTTCCTAAATAAACTTATGCTGTAGAAACTGATCCTGTAATCTTATCCTGTTCTGCCAGCATGTGGAGGTGATCACTCCCTCAGAAAAGCTTCGGCGTCTGGAGCAGATATTACGATCCCATGATTCGGGCTCCAAGATACTAATATTCTGTACCACCAAGAGAATGTGTGACCAGCTCTCAAGGACACTTGATAGGCATTTTGGAGCTGCTGCCATTCATGGCGACAAGTCTCAAAATGAAAGAGAGAAGGTTTTGAGTCAATTTCGATCTGGACGATCTCCCATTTTGGTGGCAACAGATGTTGCAGCACGAGGTTTAGACATAAAAGATATAAGGTTATGATCATTCTATATTCTGTGTTATGATATTTTTATTATATGAACTGGAATTATTATTCTATATGTTCATCAGCATATTATTTATTAAATGACAACATTCATACTAGGTCCATTATGGAACGATTTAAATGTCTTATTTAGTTTGAATGGATACCTGTGCGATCCATTATAATGTCAGTGATCACATGGACATCTGAAGTTTAGAAGTAATTAGCATATGTTTTGGGCTTGTGTCCAACACTCTGCGATCAATTTTTGATCATGAGTTCATGACCATTTTTTTGTCTTTTTGGAATGCTTATTTTTGCATGTCCATGCTCTTTGTGAACTTTATTTCATTTTTACTGGCAATTTTTTCTGATCGTGGAGGTTTGAGCTTAAGCTGTTCATACCCTAAATGTGGAAGTACATTCAATAAGGAATCACTTGTCGATCATCTGCTGTGAAGTTTGCCGAAACAAATACCCTATTCATTATTTGTCCAGCTAAATATACTGACTGCGATCAGTGGACGCACACTTAAAATCCTGGAGAGAGCTTTTATTTTGTTCGTTGAAGTTTTAAGACAGTTTTGATGATGAAACCTCTACTTTTTAGTACTTCAAATCTCAGAAACCTTCTCAAATATCCGCTTGTTTTCTTGACATAGGGTTGTGATCAACTATGACTTCCCCACTGGTGTTGAGGACTATGTTCACAGGATTGGAAGGACAGGGAGGGCTGGTGCCACTGGTTTGGCCTATACGTTTTTGTGTGATCAGGATTCAAAATATGCGGCCGATCTTATTAAAATTCTGGAAGGGGCAGACCAAGATGTTCCGCCTGAACTAATGGACATGGTTGGTCGGGGTGGACGTGGTAGGAAGCGTAACAAGTGGGCAACTCGCTCCGAGAGGGGTGGTGGTGGTGATTCAAGGTATGGTGGAAGGTTAGAAAGTGGTCGTGGTGGTCGTGGAAAGGATGATTACGGTGGCCGTAGCAGGTTTGTTCCTTCTCTTCCTGTTTTATATGTATAAGGAGTGGTGTGGTATCTTTTTGTGATTTAAGATCAGAGTTTCATCAAGTCAGAGTATTTATAGCTTATCCTTGTGCTGCTGTTCGTCGGTAATTTGTGTTCCTGAGCCAAATGCTGGTATTTACTGTCTGTTTCTGATGCGTGCAGGCATGATCATGGTGTATCTGATGGACGCTCTCGTAGGTCTGGTAGAGGTCGCAGTAGAAGCCGTAGCAGGAGTGATAGTGATAGGCGCAGCCCAAGCCCCAAGAGGCGTCGCCAGGCTAGCCGAAGCAGGACTAGAAGTCAGAGTCGAAGCAAGAGCAGGAACAGGAACAGAAGTAGGAGCCGCAGCAGGAGCAGGAGTTATACTAGGAACCGACATGCCAGTCGTAGCAGGAGTCGTAGCCCTGGTGCTAGACGTAGGCCTGAAAGAAGAGCTGGCTCTGGATCTACACGTCCTGACTCTGGCAACTTGGTGGAGCACAAAAGCTCACCCAAAGTCGAGCCTTCAAATGATCATAGGAACCACTCTGACCAGAAAGGTGACTATCACGGGGAGGATGGGAAGATGGGAAAGATTGACCTTGATCGCTCGCCCAGTCCGCAGGATGACAAGTCTGCTCCGTACAGCCCTGTTTATAATGGCAAAGGCAGGGGCTCAATGAGCCCTAATGGTCACCCAGTGGTGGACGCCAAAGCCGTTGAAGTCTCTGAGAAGCCTGACCCAGTGTCTCCACCTCACCGCAACAAGAAGAGGGACGATGAAGAGGAAGGTATGATAGATGAAGAGGGCGAGGAAGGTATGATAGCTGATGATGATCCTCGGGCAAGTGCAGCTGTTCAGAATGGTGATAAGTGATTCAGGAGCAGCAGCTAGCATCTGCAAAAATGCTTTGAATGATACAAACAGTCCATGTTAAGACGTGACATGATCGAATTGTTTGTTTCTCGTATAACAGTCCATGTTGAGACTTTTTATCATTGAATTGTTGTTTTGTCATATGACATTGAGCTTTCCTTCGGTGTGGCACTAGAACTTAAACTACCTACCATTTGTGAAAGATTTGGAATGCAAGTCTCGTACTCCCTCTGTTTTTTAATATAAGATGTTTTAGTATTTATCTAGATTCACCCGTATCTATATGTATCTATATGTATGTAGAGATGTTTTAGTGTCAAGCGCATCCATTTTGGTGTGTATCTAGTTAACATGTACTATATCTAAAACGTTTTATATTTATGAAAAAGATAGTAACTTTGTATGGAAAAGTAGACTCATGATTATTCTGTAGAGTTCCTATTTTGCATTCAAGCTAGTAGTGATGTTCTGGTTTTGTGGAGTTGTGGCCTTGTGGTTGTCTGACTTGGAGCATCTCTGCAGATCCCGAAACAGCAAACCCCATATCAGCTTCTTTTGCAGCGCGCTTGCGGAGTCTGAGACCAGCCCGCAAACCAAACCGCAACATAGGGTTTATGCAATATTTTATATAGGGTTTATGCAATATTTTATATATGAATCACATCAAATGCAAAAAATATTTTAGTGTCATCCAATATAACATAATCTGAATTATTACAACAAATATTTAACATCACACAATACAACAATAATTTAATGAATAACAAATGGTTTGAAGTACAAATAACAAATGATTTGAAAAACAAATAAATCGAATGGCCAAACTACCTAGTGGCCTTGGTCGCGCCTCCTCCAACGGTGCTTAATGAGATATTGTCGAAATTGATTGGCGAATGGGGCATTTTAAATCTCACGGTATGTTTCAAGAAATGCCGCAGTTGTATCCGGATTTCTTGTTGCTTTGACCGAGTGTCAACATTGTCAAAAAAAAAAAGATAAGTTCAAACCCATCTAACCCTCAATCATCATATTGTGAAGAATCACATAAGTGGTCATGATATTTTTGAGGGTATGCATATCCAAAACCGGGCGGGATCTCGGACTATTGCAAATCTAGCATGCAAAACACCAAAAGTTCTCTCTATGTCCTTTCGGGCTGCCTCTTTATATTTTGCAAATTCAGCTTCAGCCTTGCTCTTTGGATTCTTGAAGCTCTTCACAAATGTGACCTGATCCGAGTATATGTCATCGGCAAGGTAGTATCCTATTGTATACTCCCTCCTATTGACGGTGTAGTCGCAAGCCAGGGCATCACCTTTAGCTAGTCGGGAAAGAAGATGGGACCTATGCAAGACATTGATATCGCTGAGAGAACTGGACAAACCAAAAAAGTTGTGCCAAATCCATAGGTCCTGAGATGCAACTGTATTGAGCACGATCGTATAAAATAAAACTATTCAGTATAGCAGTCTCGCACACTTACGTACTCGCAAACTCGCTCTGGATGGATATTTAGGTACCCTCGCCCTAGGCCTGATTTTGACTAGTGTATGGAAAGAGAATCGTGTGCCCCATACATAGGAAAGATAGAATCATCCTACAAAGTGATAATCTCCTGTGGCTTTCTTTTTGAACCGATGGAAAGCCCTTCGAGAACTTCACTTTTTCTATTTTCTAGAAAGGTTTGAACTTGACAAGTTTCCAACAATTAAAGATCCAGATCACAAAATTGGCCCAGCAGAGTGCTTTCGCCGTTGGTGTTCTTTCCGATCTCAATGCATTTCTATCGTTGTTCATGGGCCTACTACTTTTCATCCAGTGGCTCAACTCCTCGCTTTACGTTAGCGGACTTACAGGTCGGGCCGGGGCTCCCTCCCATGAATCACAGCTTTCTGGACGCACTGCTTGAACGAAATCCCTATAATGAGTAGCATTCGCTGCTGCCGAATAAACCAACTCGTGTCTTTGTCCTTGCCACAATATATGCCTTGCCAAGCCTTGGGACAATTTTCCAAGTCCAGTGCATACACCAGGCAACCTCGGCGTTCGTTCTCCCCCATTAATCTAATGATGTCTTCTTTGTTGAGCGCTCGAAGATAGGTTGACCTGAACACACGAATCATAACCTTGCAAAATCTATGAACGGATTTCATGGTCGTATCTTCGCCTATGCGAAGATACTCATCGGCATAATCTGGAAGGATGTCGTAGGCGAGGACTCGCATCACTTTTGATGCCCACTAAATCCCATCAGCCCAGCCGCATTCCTCCTGCACTTAAAATAGCGCGTATGTGCCTCACAAGATTCGGCGAACTTGTTGAACAAAGATCGACGCGTACGGTACTGACGGCGACATAGATGAGGCGGATATGTGGGTACCTCGATGAAGTAATCTCTCATGAGCTCGTTGTGCCCACGCATACGATTCCGATGGATGCAAAGCTGACCCATGGTCGATCCCTTCCACTTCTTCGACATCACGTCCATGACCTCCTTCGCCGCGAGGAGCACCACCGTTTGCTCGATGTCATCGTCCAGCAACTCCTCCAAGTCGGAGTCGTCCGACGACTAGGATGGACTACCGAGATCACAAACGAACGGTGGCGACGGTTTCACATACCTTGGCGATGGCGAGGCTTCGGCGATGGGAAGGAATCCGCGGTCGATTCACGAGTTTCGAAGGGAACGGGTTCGGCGGTGAGGCGGGAGCGTTTCTACCATCCAAATTCAAGAGGGAGGGCTTGTGGCGGCCGGGATCTGCGGTGGCACGCGGCGGCGGAGGAGGAGAGCTCTCGGGGCAGATGGAAATGTCCTTCGGGCCAACTGATTTCAGCGGATGTGGATCGCGTTCAGGGGGCTACCGAAACTAGGTATTCGGTGTCTCATGGTGTGGAACCGGATGGGCTGCAAAAAAAATTGGGGTTTGAGGGTACGATACGGGATCTGAGCTGCCAGTTTTTCGTGTCCAAAAACGACCAGTTTTTCGTGTCCAAAAACGCAATTTGACGGTTATTATGCGGATGCAGATCTTCTAGATGTTCTTATGTTTAGTGCATCTTAGTATCATTATCCGTTCAACATCTAAGCACAGATCTTTTTGAGCGTTTAGCAAGACAAACAGAATTTGACACTCCAATTTCATCTTAGTTCAAAAAACAAACATGATCGAATTGTTTCTTTCTCGTATAAAATCCGTTCACTCTGTTTTGAGTTCATAAACCAATCATGCTTGGAATGTCTTTGCTAATGGATAAACACATCACGCTGCATTTTATTACAACGTACATAAACAACAGTGAGGATATCGCCCTCCATGGTTTTTCTCTTTTTGAGTAATATCGCACCAAGGGGCAAAATTGCAATGAGAAGTTCTACACGAGCATATATGTACACCTGAGCTGAGCTCACACAGACGTATCTGACAATGAACCCATCAGAATTACAGGACTGCTGTTTCTCGGTTTCCAAATCTTATCCGGCCTTGCTTTTGAAAGAATACCAGAGAAAAACCCCGACGATGAAGAAAAAGAAGGGGGCACGATCAACTCAGTTGACATCCTATTTGAGCCGCTGTCTATAGCTTTTTCTAGTGCCACAATTTGCATGCCTGTGCTGGTAGTCTTACCACAGGGACAATCACTAATTTTCCTGAAGCATTGCTTGTGGAAGATTGACCCACAGGAAGCACATCTCGTCGCTTCATCCTCCTGAAATTATCATAAAACCATTTCCTTCAGCAATTAATATAAAGCTGCTAAGAAATCAGGAGTCAAAAGACTTGGTAGCGCACCTGAAACGGAAAAATAAGGGCCAAGGGGTCATCACAAGCTTGTCGAGCAGCACAAGGAATGCCGGCATCATAGCACACAAGGCATTGCTCCGTGACATGTAAGAGGATCCTATTTGATATTGTCTGCACCTTAACTGGAAGTGCTGTGTCAAGTAAACAGGTTTTTATCAGTTATGCACAAAAAACAGCTTGAGAATGGTATCAACTTCTTGTATCATTAAACATGAGTCATAACTCATACGTGAACAATAACAACAGGACCACGCACATGAGACAATCATACCGAAAAAGATGTTATCAAAAAATATATTCAGCTTGAGAGCATGATTTCAGTAGTAAAACGCACTGGGGTCCTAATTCTTTTGCGAAGATATCAACTTAGTTCCAATTCTCGAAAATGGCAACCTACATCCTATAATAAGAATATAAAGTCGTTAACCCTAGGTCCTACGCAGTCCCAACCATCTTTGATACGCAGTCCCAACCATCTTTGACCTGCAAGCGTGTCGGGTTGACGATCAGTAACGTAGGCAATAATTTGCAGAAAAGACCCTGATTAATTCTCTTGTAATTTAGTGGCCCCTGGGTATACAGTCGTATCATCCTCGTCACGGTCACCGGTTCTGCATCGGTCGTCCTCTTCACGCTGGCCGCCCGTGGCCATGTTGTCTTACAGCAACAAGTCGCCAGGGCCAAGTCCGTGGAGATTGATAAAAGGAGAAAGCTCCAAGTCGACCCGCCAAAAACCATCACCCAACGCTTGTGGTGGCGCCGGCCGCCAGCGTCGACCCATGCGCCATGCTAAGACACGGTCTCAGCACAGCTCAAGGATGGTGCACGCGAAGTAAGTTCGGCCTCGTCCGCTCTACGCGGCACAGACATCCGTCCTCCTGGCATGCACACCCTCTATTTTTGGCGACGAAAGCTAACACCAGCATTTCTTTTCTAGGTAACTCGGCGGACGGTAGCTGATCGTGAAGGATTGCTCGAGCATCCCTGTGACTGCAAGAATCGATCCAAACGGGGGGGTTTTCATCAGAGGTTTCGTGCCACATTTTCATTCTTGCAATTGTGACTACCTCTATACATCAAGTACGTGTACAAATCGTGTCACTCGCCATGCTTCTGTTTCTTGTGGCTGCAACATTGGTCCCCAGCCTGGGCTGTTGCCGTCCCAGTGAGGTTGAGATGCATCGTGGACTTGGGAAGCAATCTCATCTAGATTTCTCTACGCAGTAGCGAACTACGCGTGCCTTGCGACAGTCAAGTGCGAGTGGCTTCAGAACCTGTCCTGCTCGACCCTGTTCAGCATGCTCCCGTGCAACAGCTCACTGAGCTGATGTGCCGCGCTACCTGGCTTGAGCTCATGCCGCTGAGCTAGGATCTAGAGGTGACCGGGCGTGAAGGATAGCAACGAATGATGGGTTCAGGTTTGCTGGCCGCAACTACCCTCTCAAACAAACTTAGAACAAAGAAAGAGGACACAACATTAGAAGACACAGTATTTTTCGGTGGATTCGTAGAAAATATTGCCTAGGTTGCGGTGGTCAACTCGCCACAGGTGCAGATCTAGGCTGAATTGGTACGGAATAGCATCTACAATGAACAGCATAGATAATTTTAGGATCCAGATGTGCAGTTTTCAAGAATTCGGACTAACTTGACATCTTCAAATTAGAATTAGGACCTCCTATGCATTTTATTCTTTCAATTATCATTGCCTGCGATTTCATAGTCCAACTTTTTGTACGATCAAACATAATTCATAAGAAAGAATTCGGACTAACTTGACATCTTCAAAAAAGAATTAGGACCTCCTATGCATTTTATTCTTTCAATTATCATTGCCTGCGATTTCGTAGTCCAACTTTTTGTACGATCAAACATAATTCATAAGTGAATCATAATTACAGGATCCCGCATATGAAACAACCTTATCGAAAAAATGTACTCCCTCTGTTTGAAAATAGATGTCTTGAATTTGTCTAGATTCGAATGTATGTAGACATGTTTTAATATACACATACATTCGAATTTGGAAAAATCTTAAGACATCTATTTCTGGACGGAGGGAGTCAAGAACGAATATCCAAAATCTAATTATTTCTTCTAGACGAGTCATTTAGGCATGTCTGCAGAAGCTGAAGCTCCGGAAAACACGGTCTCTGTATACTAACTCTAATAGTTTATACAGGCTGCACTTTCTGTTTGACGGATCAAAATAAGAGAGAAACGCCAATACATGTTAATATCATCGAACATGTCAACCATGCCAAAGCATGACCGCTTCAGAGCACAGTAAGGGTGTGTTTGGTTCGGTGGGTAAGATTCAAGGGATGAGTGCATCCCCAACCAGGTGGTTAGGGATAGCCATTTTCTCTGTTTGGTTGGCTAGAAACAGAGTTGGTTTGTTTGCTTTAAAGGATGAAGAATGGACAGGTTGATGTGGCCACCTCTTCCAGCTGCAGCACATCGGCTCCAACAACAGATCATCCGGTCATCATAGAGCTCCAACTTAAGCATGAGTGACTCTTCAAAGATTTATGCTAAGTAATAGAGAGATCGATGTCTTAGATTTATGTACCAAATATGCTCACTGGAACACATACGTCGACTGCAATCACTAGACATACACGAACGAACAATCAAACTAGAAAAAAATCCAGGCTGCAATCACTGGGAGTTCTGGGAGAGGCTTTCCCATCGGATTCCCGCAGGCGAGAGAAGCTAGCTAGCCCCGTTCCCGAGCTACCGCTGGCGCACTCCATATCTGTGCGGCCGGAAACCCAGTGACGCTAGCTCAGATGCCTGCGTGAGAGACACGGGGAGAGATGGAGGATGCGCACCATCACCTGCTGCCTACTTGAGGAAGCAGGGTGCCTCAACGTCGGCGATGAACCAGCTGCTCCGCGTGGCTCCTTATGCGCCGCCACAGTCGCTTTATCTGGCGGCGGCGCTGCCGCGACTAGCAAGAACGAGAGGCGGAGGGGATAAGGGTGAGCAGCGGTTGTCTTTTTTGGGTGGTGAGCAAGCAAAAACGGTACGGAGGTGAGCCAGCCCGAAGTGGTTATCCTCGTCCAGCACTTTTCGGCGGAGGAGCTCAACTAGTTTTTAGAGGAATATTCTCCGAATCTGGCTATCCCTACCCCCCTCTCAACCTCTAAACCAAACATATGGCAACCACTAAAAAAGTGGCTATCCCTAACCAACAAGGGGATAGCCACTGAACCAAACACATCCTAAGTGCATTTTCAGACTCTATCTCAATCACACAATAAACAAAATTTAACCACACTATTTGAAAAAAAAAACTCCAGAACAACAAAATGCACGTACAGTATGGTACACTACAAGTTCATCAATGGAGTAACATATAAGTTCATGAAGCGAATATACCTGCAAAAGCTCCCTTCGAGAGATCAACAAGGTCACGGAGCGCAAAGAAGTCATTCCCATCAAGAAGGTACCTTCGGACTCCTAGTCCTCTAAATATGGAGTTCCGGAAAGGACATTGAACACAAGGAAGCATGGCAGCTATCTTCTTCCGGATACTCATGATATTAAGCAGAGCAGGCACTTTAGCAAATAGGAAAGGGTTGACAGCACTCACACAGAGCATCGGCTGAAAATAAAAATAACCATTAAATAGGGTTGGGGAAAAGTACAAAAAAGAGAAACAGAGATATAGTAGTATTGCTACCTGGTCATAGATGGAGTCCAAATACGCTTTTGCTAGCTGCGAAACTTGATATAAAGAAAAATCCCAGTGCTGCAAAACTCTTGCTGGCAGAACTGCAGTATCATTTGTGTGACAAGAAGCACAAAATAACTGGCCAGTGTAAGCACAAAACCGAGGCTTGTTCCATCCAATAGTTTGCACAAATTCCTGCAGCAATGTTCGTCCAGCATCCAAATGCCTATGGCATCCTGCACAATTGTAGTGTTGAAACTCCAACAACTGTCTAGTCGACTTACGAGGCCTATCCTCCACAACAAGTGATATTGTCTTGCCCATCAAGGTATCATCTTCGTGCAAAGCTCCATTGCAGTCTGAATCTTTGGCATGTAAATCGCTGCTCAGCCTTTGCAAAGATTGTGGAATAAGCTTCTTTAAGAAGCTATGTTCATAAGCGGGCGTTCCTGGTGATAAAAAATTAACCAGAGGGGCTGGTGTTCCGAAAGGATAACTAGAGACGAGCAAAGAACATAAACAGTCTTGAATAAGACCACTTCTTCCATTGACAACATCTGGGGATGCGTTCCCAAATATTTTACTAGACTCTTTTTCAACATTTATCCATGTGGGTGGAAGACTCAATCCTTTCTCCGAAAAGAAGGGCTTAAGTTGTTGATAAAGTGCATAAAATTCACGGTATCGACGCTCGATTTCCCATTCATCTTCCCCACTCCTTACTTTTAACAAGTATACGGTGTACTCTTTGACCCCAACCATCCGCTCGCCGAAAGAAACATCCCCTTTTTTTTGCTTTGCCCCCACAACCTCCACCGAATCAATTTTGGGAGGATAGCGAGGAAGGGGATATACATACACATCCTCTGTACCAGAAGTAGACGCAGTAGTGCTTCCATCTCTGAAATTCTGATTTTGGTGCACATTGCTCACACGGTTCTCTGTAAAAGATCCACTTCCATGGGGCTCCCCTGAATTGAGTAAAATCTGTTCCATCTCTTGAACCATATCATCAAATAAATCACTCTCATCAAGGATATCCACCTACAGTTAGAATGAGACATGTCATTCCAATAGTGTGGTTGAAAAATGTAGGTTCATACAGTGGACACTGGATTTGATCAAGCAAGGGAGCAAGTTCTTTATTTTTTATGAGTCGACGATCTAGACCTGATAGAAATGGTACAGTATATTATTAACTATTAAGCCATAAGACCACTAAGCGTCTTGGCTGTACATTCTGTCCACCTACTTCTACAGACAAAATGCACACTCTGTCCACCTTACTTCAGTGTGTTACTTTGAGTTCATTCAAAGTTTAGCTAAAGTGTGGTGTAATGCAGTTGAGAAATGGATGGGTAGCAAGGCTTTGGCGAAAACTCCAAAATACTCCCAAGTACAGTTGCTCGATTTTGGAGGAAGATAGGCAGAATTGGGGGTTACGGATCACACTCAGTGCATTCGCACTCTCAACTGCGCAAACATGTAACTTAGCTAACGATACCTGGACGGGATCAGTCCGCGGCGGAACAGCTGGCCTATCAGAACCCAATTCGGGCCTTGCGAGAGCGGCGGTCGGAGGATCCGGTCGCGGCTGCGACGGCGCCTGCGGTTGGTGGAGGCGGCTCAGCTGGTGGTTCTTGGGGAAGCTGGCGATGGGGTCGTCGAGGAGGAGGTCCATGTGGTGGTCCCAGAAGTCGGAGGAGGGGCGGAGGGTGGCGATAGAGCTGGGCGTCCCGAGCGCGGAGCTGGCGCTGCAGTACCTATCGTCGTCGGCGTCCGATCCGGCCGGTAAGGAGCCGTCCGACGAGGCATCGCCGGTGGATCGCCGGGCTGGTTCCATCCCGGATCCCGCCGTAGGGATTGGTGGTGTATTTTCTCGGGTAAGGTTTGCACTATAGCCCCTATACTTCTTTCTGTTTCCTAATTCAATGGCCTCACAGGTCAACTACACGTCTACACCTCGTGCTAGACATGATCGGGTTGCCATGTCATATTTCAACTACAGTCCACGCTGTCACACGAACAGAGTTCATGGCACAGAGCACAAACATAGTTTTTTAAACATCACAAGTATAGCACAAATACAAACACTCCCTCCGTTTTAAATTAGACGATTTTTATTTATCAAAAGATGGATGTATTTAGACATGTTACAAGTCTAGATATATTTACATTTTAGATAAATAAAAGTCATCTAATTTAAAATAGAGGGAGTACAAATTTAAACTAAAACCAAACCCTAACACTACTTCACTAGCAACCTGGTACTTCACCAACGAGGTAGTACTTAACGCAGGTTTGCTCTTAGTCTTACCTACGAGGGTGGCATCAGCGACCATCGTCAGTAGATTAGGAATATGAATGCTTTTCATTTGGTAAAACTATTCATCCATTTGATCCAAATAAACAGAACCTAGGAATAATGAAAACAAAGCGCAAAGGAATCATCCGCTCAAATCTTACCTTTGCATTTGTTTTAATATTGATTTTGATTATGCTCTTAAATTTCCTACTAACAGCTTCGTACAAACTCTGTATTGACAACCTTGTATTTTACACATGCAATGATATCATATTCCATGTTTTTCCCTTTCATACGTTTAAAAAATCATGTGAATCAAAGAGACTACATTTGTGGGGATGAGTGTGCTGAAATATTCGGTGAGTTTTTGGCCTATTTATAATTTCTAAAAAATCCCTAAAGGCACATGGTGTCATGACAGGAATTTAGTCTCATATTGCTAGTTGGGAGAGATGTACAATGAGTTATATACTGAGTCATTTTCCCACTAGTACGAGTAGGTGTGAGGTATGAGGAGAATAACTGTGTTTCACATACACTTCTTCTCCGTCACCCGGCTCGCCATGTCACGACACGACACGACACGAACATGCGGGTTGCGGGAATCTCGTCGAGCCGATTTATTCTTTTTGTCATGCAAAATTGAAATACGAGTACGAAATGTTTTGCCTTAATTAATGGAAAATGGATGAGTTATAACGCATGTCTTAAGTGCTCCGTTGGTTTGCCCTCACGCTTCCTTCTCTACGTATATAAAAAGAGAGGTCGCTCCTCTCCGCTTGAAATAGAACAGAAGAACCATCTGCTCCACGCGCCGCCATCGTCGTTTCTCTTCCTGTTGCTGCCATCGTTGATCCCATTCCGTCCACCGCATACACGGCCGACAGGAGAGCAGGACTCCGAAACCCGCCTATCTAGATCCTATTCGGGAGATGGACGATTATGTTTTTGGGAGCGTCTCTTACGTGACTGCTCGCCTACATTCATCTTAATTGTCTGCATCTACTTCCTCTTCATCCACTACGTCCGCGTCGCCTTCATCGTCATCATGTCCACCAACGCCGAATGTCTCGCTGCCGACAAGGCTGCTACTGACAAGAGGATCGCCGACGAAGCTGCCGCTTCCACTTCTGATTCGGCGAACTGTCCAGCACTGGAGGGTATAACACTTTTATCCCTTTCATGATAATTTCCTTATTCGACATGCTACTGCTTCCTATAGATGTTTCTACCATCTTGCTAGTATATGGTTATGTCATCAAGTTTCAGTATGTCATTAGCACTTTTTATGTAATGTTCATGATTTACACTTGGATTAATTTAATCGAACAATTGTTTATATACTCAACGGAGTGTTGATGACAATTTTAGATATAACGTTGGATTGGGCACCAAATTAGTAGCTCCCCATTAAAACATAATTGACTTATCTTGCAACGATAAGGCTCATTGGCAACAGAGTTCGGATGGAGAGTTCCTGAGATATGATGCATGGCAAGTTTACTTAGGGTGTGTTTGGTAGCCCGCGCCACCCTGTCCAGCCTATCTCCCCTCGTACAAGCCCACTCCATACAAGCTGAGTTGAGATTTTTCAATGTGTTTGGTAGCCCATATCAGTGTTGAGTTAAGATGTTGTTTGGTAGCCTGTTTCTAAGCTGAGATGTTAAATACGAATTTCACGAAGGAAATCATTATTTGTAGCACATAAATAAGACGTTTCAGCAATATTATGACATTCAAGCAACAAGACAACAGCAAAACAAGACATTGTACCACCAAAAATATCATTTCAGCAGCATATAATAAATTCCAGGACTAAAAAATGACACACGAGCAATATATGATAAATTTCAGCACGAAAATAGACCAAAATAGACCAATATATAATAAATTCTTTGAGCAAAATATTACATTCCAGCAATATATGATCATCCATAATAATTCCATGTTAGAAAGTTTGCATACATCGAAAAGTAATCTAGAACAAGCACTACAAAAGAGATGATAACTCAAGCTTCAAGTCAAAGAAGATCTGGATTTTTTGCTAGAATGCGCTTGAAGGAGGCTTCACGAACTGGAACTTCCATTTTCGGGAAATTTAGACCTTTACCCTTGTTCTCTGTCAAGTAATCTAGGACAGCCAAGCATTGATCCATCTCAAATGGAAGGTCCATAACAGCGTTGTACAAGTCTGGGTGTGTCTCGGTATGACAAGTGTTATTGATAGCACCAGCCACATCACGCAATGCATCAGACATGTTGCTATATTGAATTGCATCTTCTTCACTCATATTGGATGCTCTCTTCCTCTTGTTATTTGTGGCAGTAGGTGAAGGAGTAGTGGCAGGGGTAGGGGCACCAATTCCAGCACTATCAAAGTCCACATCAATAGAAGTAGTTGCGGAGATACCTTCACCTTCCACAACAACAGGTTTCCCCAAAGGCTCATTCGACCCCATTGCAAACTTTCTTGTCGCAAGCTTATTGGCAAAGCAAGCTTCCATATATTCATAGTTAACAATTGGTTTGTTGAGTAATTCAACATCCTTAGGTGTATCCTACAATTAATATTGAAAAACAAAGTTACAGGTTTCAGCACCAAAGTAAACATGTTTCAGCACCAAAGTAAACATGTTTCAGCACCAAAGTGACATATATAAGATTTCATAATCAAAGTTACAGGTTTCAGCACCAAAATAAACATGTTTCAGCACCAAAGTGACATATATAAGATTCCAGCATGAATGTACATACCTGAGTATGGCCCAAATAATGTTGCTCTTCTAAGACTATCCTTTTTTGATCATCATCCCAAAGCGCACCACTTAAATTTATCAATTTTTCAATCCTTTGATACCTTATCTTCTACTTGCGGAGATGATTGCTCACTTGCGTGATAGTAACTTCATAACCGATGAGTTGGGTCAAAGCTTTTGCCGCTTGGTTAATATGTACCTCTTTAAAGCCTCTGTTCCAGATCGAAAATGTTATACATATTTTAATGTGGACTACATACGTACTGAAATTGAACATACATACTGAAACATGTAGATACATGTGCTTTAGAAAATATAGCATTTTATAATTCAAAACAAAGGAAGTAGAAAATATACTAATATAAACAGTTCACATTAGGTCAAAATGTCCAAAGAGAAAATAGAAAATTAACAGGTTCCTACTGTTTTGAGCCTAAAAAAAACATAAATAATTTATAGAACTTCACTTGCTTTTCATTTTGCCCGACCATCCATCGTACTTGTCTAAGTCTAAGTTAATAGCATAAAACCACCACATTTCAGCCAAACTTCGAAAAACCACCACTTTTCGTCACATCACACAAAGCCACAAATATTTGCGAGATTTTTTGCAATGTGCGTTAAAACTCAATTGAACATGAATTGACACGATTTCTGATATGTGGTACCCACCCGGCAGGGCTAAGGTGGAAGCAGTTGTGGACTGTTCGCTGAGTTGGACATGGGCCCACCTATCATATAATAAATAAATATCTAAAAAAAAGTCAAAGGAACTCACGCATCCTGGAGCTCGTCGTGGCGGCTGAGCGCATCATGGGGCTCACGCCCATGCAGCTCGCCGACACCGGCCGAGCACGTCCTGGAGCACTTCCTGGAGCTTACGAGACCACACCCTACAGCTCACCAACGCCGACCGGGCCCCCTCCTCCTGGCCACATGTACCTCCCTTCCTCCCCGCGAGGACCACACCACCACCCCGTCTCGGGCAGCGCCGGTCTCGATGAAGGAGCACACTTGGGACCTCAACCATGCGTGCATTGCAGGTGCATGAGTATGGAGAGTCTACTGGATGAAATGGTCGCCGCGAAGTACTCCGTTGACGAGCTACGACGGCGGTACGCGACACTTGCCGGCGGGATGGCGAACTATGGCGATAGAGGGAGTAAGAAGATGTCTATGAGAAGCACATGCTCGCCATATACGCACGAGTGTGCTCTACGGGAAGAAGGAGGTCGGAGACGGCAGCGGAGCTTCGACGGAGACAGAGAAGACGGCCGCTAACTCGCAAACAGAGGCACCCCAGGTCAATTCTTTCGGCTTGGAGGAAGAAGGAGGCGGCGTGAAGGTGGTGCGCATGTTCGATCTTCTCGAGGCGACCTCGATCACCGGTGACATGCCGCTGGCGCACGTCCAGGGCAAGGGCTGCCATGGTGCTGTCAGCGACCTCGGTCGTGAGGGCCGCCATGACGCGCGAGCAGGAGGGTGGCGGCAAGCGAGCAGGGGGTGATACGTCTCTAACGTATCTATAATTTCTTATGTTCCATGCTTATATTATGCCAATTGCTACATGTTTTATATACAATTTTATATCATTTTATGCATTTTCTGGGACTAACCTATTAACAAGATGCCACAATGCCAATTGTCTGTTTTCTTCTGTTTTTGGTTTCAGAAAAGTTGTTAAGGAAATATTCTCGGAATTGGACAAACGAAACGTCAAAGTGCTTATTTTTTCCAGGAGGTTCCAGAACACCGAAGAGGACACGTAGGAGGACTCCGAGGGGCCCACACCCCTCCCGACACGGGTCCCCCCTTGGTCGCGCGAGCATGGGGTGTGGGGCCCTCGAGGCCCCGCCGCCTTCGCCTTTCGCCTACTTATACCCCCAGGATTACAAGACCTACTACGGAGTCCTTTTCCAGAGAAGAGTTCTGCTGCGCCACCGCCACCAAAAACCCTAATTCGGGGGACAGAAGTCTCTGTTTCGGCACCCTGCCGGGACGGGGAATTGCCCCCGGAGCCATCTCCATCGACTCCACCGCCATCTCCATCGCCGTTGCTGACTCCTACGATGAGGAGTGAGTAGTTCCCCCCCGGGGCTGCGGGCTCTACCGGTAGCTATGTGGTTTATCTCTCTCTCTCCCATGGTGTGATCTTTATGTGATCATGAGCTTTGTAATCTAGTTGAATATGTGATGTTACTCTTTATCTATTATGCACTCTAGAGTTTACTTTAATATGAACTCCGGGGCTATGCACGGTTTGTAAAGGTGACAGTATATGCACCGTGTGTGATTCCTTTATGACGTTGTGGTGTTAGTTTACTCTGACTTTGAGGGTGCTCTTGTAGCCCTACACAGTGAATGGTGTTTATCATCCAACATGAGAGTGTTTGAGAGTAGTATTTATTATTCAGCTTTGATGTCATTGTTGAGAATGTCCACTAGTGAAAGTATGATCCCTAGGCCTTGTTTCTAAGCATTGAAACACCGTTTACAACAAGTTCTGCTACATGTTAGTTTGCTGCCATTTTTACTTCAGTTTGCAATTACTATTTATAATCATCCATATTACTTGTATTTCACTATCTCTTCGCCGAACTAGTGCACCTATACATCTGACAAGTGTATTGGGTGTGTTGGGAACAAAAGAGTCTTGTTGTTTCTTAATTGCAGGGTTGTTTGAGACGGATATCTTTGACCTCTACCTCCCTGAGTTCGATAAACCTTGGGTGATTCACTTAAGGGAAACTTGATGCTGTTCTACAAACCTCTGCTCTTGGAGGCCCAACACTGTCTACGAGAATAGAAGCGTGCGTAGACATCAAGCTATTTTCTGGCGCCGTTGCCGGGGAGGTGAGTGCTTGAAGGTATCTCCTTTAGATCCTGCAGTTAAATCTTTTTGTTTCTTGTTTTTATTTTCACTAGTTAGGATTAATAGAAAACAACAAAAAAATTAGAGATCTTTATGAAATTTATATTGAATTAGGACATGATGCTTTTGAAGAGAAAATTAAAAAACCTATGAAACTTTATTTGCATGCTAGTAGCAATGTTATTAGCATGAATTCTTTGAGCACCATTATTGCTAATGCTATGGAAAATTCTAAGCTTGGGGAAGCTAGTTTTGATGACCATGATATTTTTAGTCCCCCAAGCACGGAGGAGAAAATTTACTTTGATGATACTATACCTCCAATATATGATGATTACAATGATGAATATGATATTTCACCCACCTACTATTGAGGAGAAAATTAATTATGATTGCAATATGCCTCCTATATTTGATGATTATGGTGATGAGAATAATAATGATAGTTATTTTGTTGAATTTGCTCCCACTACAATTAATAGGAATGACTCCGCTTATGTGGAGAGTAATAATTATTTCATGCATGTGGCTCATGATAAGAATGTTTTATGTGATAGTTATATTGTTACTTTTATTCATGATGCTACTAGTGAACTTATTGATGATAATGAGGAGTGTTGCTTAAATATGCTATATGATAATGCTTTAGATGATGGTCCTATGCTTATTGATAATCCTCTATGTTTAGAAGTTGTTACTTATTTATGTGAGGATAAAAATGATATAATTACTGCTTGTGATGGTACTCTTACTCATGAGAGTCCTACTTTGTTCTTGAATTCTCCTAATTACACCATAAAGGAGAAATTTTCTTATGTTGAGAAATACTTATGTGGTTTGCAATTGTCTCTAGTTCCAAATCTTTGTTGCAACCATGATCTTAAACTTGATATTGATCTTATTAACTATTATGAAAGAGGGAAGCATGCTAATGGATTCCAAAATAAATTTAATGATCCTTTTTATGTGCCTATATTATATAAGTTGAATGATTCTTGTGGTTATATGGTTGAATTTCTTTCTACTACTGAAAATTATTATGAGAGAGGAGAATATGGTTGTTGAAATTTTCATGATACTAAAACACCTCTCTATATGCTTAAAGTTTTGAAGTTACTCTTGTTTTATCTTTCTATGCTTGTCACTTTGTTCTTTGTGAATTCATTTGTGTACAAGATTCCTATACATAGGAAGTGGGTTAGACTTAAATGTGTTTTGAATTTGCCTCTTGATGCTCTCTTTGGTTTTTCAACTCTTATTTTTATGAGAGCATCATAAAAATCACTATGCCTATCTTAATGGCTATAAAGAAAGAGCTTTTGGGAGACAACCCAATATTCTATTTAAGTTATTTTCTTTTATTTGAGTCAAGGAGCATGCTTAACTCTGTAGAAACTCCTTTTTATCTTTATTTTATCGCATTGTTGTGTCAAGTAAAGACTCTAGTAGGAAGTTGATGCTAGATTTGGATTGCTGTGCTGAAACTATTTTCTGCTCTCCACCGTTAAATTCATAACTCTTTACAGAAAAATCGGATGGACCTGGGATTTTTTGTGCGTAATCCTCAGATATGTATGCAACTTTCATTAGTTTTCTGATTTGAGCAAGTTAAGTTCCCCGAAAAAATTCGTCTTTACAGACTGTTCTGTTTTTGACAGATTCTGCAATTTATTTTGCAATGCCTCTTTTACTATTTTGAATGGATCTTTTTGTTCCATAAAGTATCAGTGGCTGTAGCTAATATCCAGTAGCCTTGGTAGCAATTGTGTTCATGCAGAATATAAGAATTTTTGATTATGCACTAACCCTTTAATGAAGTTTACTTTGAGTTTGGTGTGTAGGAAGTTTTCAAGGATAAAGAGAGAAGTATGATGTGATGTGATCAAGAAGATGAAAGAGCCAAAGCTTGGGGATACCCCCGTGGGTCACCCAAGCATATTTCAAGAAGACTCAAGCGTTAAAGTTTTGGGATGCCCAAGGCATCCCCTTCTTTATCAACAAACTATCAGGTCCTCTCTATTGAAACTATATTTTAATTCCGACACATCTTATGTGCTTTACTTGAAGCGTCTGTTTGTTTTTGTTTTTGTTATTTTTCATTCTATGAATAAAATGGATCCTAGCATTCCTTTGTAGGAGAGAGACACGCTCCGCTTTTTCTTATGAATACTCGTATTCTTCACTTATATTTGTTGAGTATTCTTCTATGTTACTTCAATACTTTCAGCTCTTGTTTTTCATGCATCTCTTGTTGGAGCTGTTAGTTTTTCTTATATTACACTCTCATATCTCATTGATATATACTTGGAGAGTTTATCTTTAAATAAGTTGATTGGTATTTGGTTGGAAACAGAAAATACTAAATGTGGTAGATGGTATAATGAAAAGATATTCATGCTCTTATGGATTGTTATCTTGTATGTTGTGGTGCTTGGCAATTGTTTTGAGCTCTCAAGTAGATCATGTTTAAGCTTTTACATCATGTAGTTAAAACCTATTAGTGAAGAACTACCGTAAAGCTTGTTGAAATTTGGTTTGCATGTTTGGTATCTCTAAGGTCTAGATATTTTCTAGTAAACGTGTTTGAACAACAAGGAAGACAATGTAGAGTTTTATAATACTTGCAATATGTTTTTATATACGTCTTGTTGTCATAGTTTATACTTGTGTTTGCTTCAAATAACCTTGCTAGCCAAAGCCTTGTACTGAGAGGGAATGCTTCTCGTGCATCCAAAACCTTGAGCCAAAACCCATGCCATATGTGTCCACCATACCTACCTACTACATGGTATTTCCTGCCATTCCAAGCAAATACTTCGTGTGCTACCTTTTATTATTCAAAACCTACTATCTCTTATTTGTGTCAATGTTTATTAGCTCATGAGGAAATATGTGGTGTTACGGATATCAACCTTGTCATTTGCTTTTAGACAGACTTTCACAACCGGACTAGTGGCATATACATCCGCTTATTCATTAACTTTGCAAAAAGAGCTGGCAAATGTGGTGCCCAGTCCCAATTAATTACAACTTTAACCGCTGTAATCTCTTCACATTTTTGCCCTGATCTAATCAGTCAAGCAATGAAAACAGTTTTTAACTATATGTGTGAACAAAAGAGATAAGAGGGATGATCTACCTTGCTGGTAGAAATAACGTCCTTCATGGGAGCCGCTCTTGAAAGTCTGGCCGACAAGGGGGGTAGAGTGCCCATTACCATTCGTTGACAACAACAAACACCCCTCAAAACTTACTTTTATGCTCTCTATATGATTTCAGAAACCTATAAAAACTAAAAAGCTCTAGCACATGTTTGTATCCCTGCTTCCCTCTCCGAAGGGCCTTTCTTTTACTTTATGTTGAGTCGGTTTACCTACTTCTTTCTGTCTTAGAAGCAAACACTTGTGTCAACTGTGTGCAAAAATTCCTATATGCTTACTTATTGCACTTGTTATATTCCTTTGTGTTGACAACTATCTATATGATATACCTTTTACAAGTTGAAAGCCAATGCTTAAACTTATATCTTCCTTTGTGTTGCTTCAATGCTATTTTACTTAGAGACTATTGCTTTATGAGTTAACTTGCATGTGAATCATTTTGATGCTTGTTTGAAAGTACTATCCATGAAAAGTTTTTGCTTATATGATGTAGTTGTTTACTCCTTGTCTATTTTTAGCAAACTATAAACCATTGCTTTGAATCACTTCATTCATAACATGAGCCTTACATTATTATATGATCATGATTGTGTGAAGCATGTCACTTCAGAAATTATTCTTGTTATCGTTTTACCTACTCGGGACGAGTAGAACTAAGCTTGGGGATGCTTGATACGCCTCAAACGTATCTATAATTTCTTATGTTCCATGCTTATATTATGCCAATTGCTACATGTTTTATATACACTTTTATATCATTTTATGCATTTTCTGGGACTAACCTATTAACAAGATACCACAGTGCCAGTTGCCTGTTTTCTGCTGTTTTTGGTTTCAGAAAAGTTGTTAAGGAAATATTCTCGGAATTGGACAAACAAAACGTCAAAGTGCTTATTTTTTCCAGGAGGTCTCAGAACACCGAAGAGGACACGGAGGAGGACCCCGAGGGGCCCACATCCCCTCCCGGCGCGGGTGGACCCCTGGCCGCGCGAGCATGGGGTGTGGGGCCCTCGAGGCCCCGCCTCCTTCGCCCTTTCGCCTACTTATACCCCCAGGATTACAAGACCTACTACGGAGTCCTTTTCCAGAGAAGAGTTCCGCTGCGCCGCCGCCACCAAAAACCCTAATTCGGGGGACATAAGTCTCTGTTTCGGCACCCTGCCGGGACGGGGAATTGGCCCCGGAGCCATCTCCATCGACTCCACCGCCATCTCTATCGCCGTTGCTGACTCCTACGATGAGGAGTGAGTAGTTGTCCCTCTGGGCTATGTGGTTTATCTCTCTCTTCCATGGTGTGATCTTTATGTGATCTTGAGCTTTGTAATCTAGTTGAATATGTGATGTTACTCTCTATCTATTATGCACTCTAGAGGTTACTTTAATATGAACTCCGGGGCTATGCACGGTTGTAAAGGTGACAATATGTGCACCGTGTGTGATTCCTTTATGACGTTGTGGTGTTAGTTTACTCTGACTTTGAGGGTGCTCTTGTAGCCCTACACAGTGAATGGTGTTTATCATCCAACATGAGAGTGTTTGAGAGTAATATTTATTATTCAGCTTTGATGTCATTGTTGAGAATGTCCACTAGTGAAAGTATGATCCCTAGGCCTTGTTTCTAAGCATTGAAACACCGTTTACAACAAGTTCTGCTACATGTTAGTTTGCTGCCATTTTTACTTCAGTTTGCAATTACTACTTATAATCATCCATATTACTTGTATTTCACTATCTCTTCGCCGAACTAGTGCACCTATACATCTGACAAGTGTATTGGGTGTGTTGGGGACAAAAGAGTCTTGTTGTATCTTAATTGCAGGGTTGTTTGAGACGGATATCTTTGACCTCTACCTCCCTGAGTTCGATAAACCTTGGGTGATTCACTTAAGGGAAACTTGCTGCTGTTCTACAAACCTCTGCTCTTGGAGGCCCAACACTGTCTACGAGAATAGAAGCGTGCGTAGACATCAGGGGGTGCGACGGCGCTTAGCAGGAGGGCACGGCGAGCAGGAGGACTACCTCCTTTGACTTTTTTGGGATATTTATTTTTTATTTGGATGATAGGTGGGTTCATGTCCACCTCAGCAAGCAGTCCGGAACTACTGCCACTTTAACCCTAACTGGTGGGTCCTACATGCCAGAAATCGTGTCAATCCACGTTTAATTTCATTTTAGCGCACATTAGAAAGAATCTGGCAAATAGTGGTGGTGTTTTGTGATCATGATGAAAAGTGGTAGTTTTTCATATTTTGGCTGGAAATGTGAGGGTTTTATGCTATTAACTCTACTTGTCTCAAACTTTTTGAAGAACGAGATGGACCGTGAAATGTGGTGGTTTTATGCTATTACCTGAAAGGGCATTTGCCCTCGTGTATGGTTTTGGTAATTAATGACAATCCCTATGGACTAATGTTTGTATTGAGCATATTGCAAGTTTTTATTGAGCATATTGCAAGTATGTCTTGAAGATGTCAAGACATTACCGATATGAAGATAGATGGGATGATATGAGAATGATCAAGATGTTGATCAACACACAAAGCTACAATGTACCAAGTGGATCATGTATTTCTTGGGATGGTAAGCTCTTGTCCACATAGCTTTGTGTACTAACCCAAGTGTGTGTGGTATCTATATGTTGGGTTAGGTATCTTCCCATGGGTTTGCAACAAGAAGAACATCTCATAGAGCTCATGGAGGATGATGCCATGCGGTATTCGTCATCAAGGTGAAGAAGTGCAAGACCAAGAGAAGCATTTCGGAGATATCTTATGCTTGTAGCTTGGAGGTCGAAATGAATACATGAAGACGAAGCTAATGGAGCTTGGAGATTGACATGAAGACGAAGCTAAGCGAGCCTCTCCCATAATGGCGTATGGGGGAGTATTTGGATAAGTCTTCATCAAGCATGTTCTAGCTAGTGCAATCAAGAAAGGTGGTCCACTTGGAGAGATCAAGATCGTCATCATCTAGCTCAAGTGGAATGATCAAGGCAAAGATTTGATTTTGATAGGGCTATATGATAGATAGGCGTACTATCAAGAGGGGCTCTCGAGTGAGTAACTTGATCGCATCTTTGTGGAGAGCTCAAACATTTGCAATCTTGGCATATCATCTTTCTTGTTTCTTATTTGGCTTTTCTCGTTGTGAGGTTTCAGAGCTTGTTGTGATCTTCATAACAAGCTCAAGTTCATCAAAAACAAAGTTCGTATGAAAAGCTTATTGATTTTTTATGTTGCAGGTTTTACCGGTTGTTCCTATTTTAAGAGGTTTCATGTTTCCCCATTTGGTTTTAACCTCCCATCTTGGACTATGATGTTTCTCTGCATTATCTTGTAAAGTTCTTCGTTGTGATTCCAACGAGCCAAAAATCATCGAAAACGGTGTTCGGATGGTCAAGATATTGTCGTTTTCGTGTTGGTATTTCTGCAGTTTTCGGGAGTTCGGAAATTTCGGAATCGCGCGGATTTCAGTACTGTTTTCGCCCAAAAAACTTCGGAGATCTTTCCGGAAATCTCCGGGGGTCGGTTTCCGACCCTAGGTCGGAAATCTCCGATCTAACCTGCTGTAACGGCTAGAATTGTGGGAGGGGTATAAATACCCCTCCCCTTCTTCTTCCTTGGGCTAGCACGACTTTCCCCTCTCTCTTCCACCATTGTTGACCTTGGAAAGCTTGCCCCCTCTCAATTCCTCCCATGATTCTTACATATCTTTGAGGGAAAAGTGAGAGGAGATCTAGATCTACAATTGCACCAATCTATCTCTCCTCTAAGTGAGGGGAACATAGTGGATCTAGATCTTGGAGTTCCTTTGTGGTTCTCCTCCTTTGTTTTTCCTCTCTTCTCCCCCCATAAGCATTGGTTGCTTTTGGTGGGATTTGGGAGTGAAGGATTTGACTCCTTTGTGGTTTCTTTGCTCTTCCTCTCTTATTCCCCCATAAGCATTTGTTGCTTTGTTGGAATTTGAGAGTGAAGGTCTTGAGCACTTTGTGTGCTCTTGCCATTGCATCTTGCATCGGTTTGAGCCCTCCACGAGGATTCGTGGTGGTGAAATTCGTGAGCTTCTTACTCTTGGGTCTTTGGACCCTAGACGCCTTAGTGGCCAGCCTTCGTGGCGGAGACCTTTTGTGGTCAGCTGGGACCTTTGTGGTCAAGTTTGACCTGCTGTGGTCAAGACCTTTTGTGGTCATTTGGGAGCCCCCAATTCGGTTGTGAGTGTGTGCCCCAAGGTATTTGTACGGGATTGTTCTCCGCCCCAAAGGAGTTCATAGTGGAAGGTGAACCCGGACCTTTGTGGTCGAGTTCATCGGAGAATAAGGTGAGGCCTTTGTGGCGTTGAGTTGGACCTGTGGTGGTCACTCACACCTCTCCAACGAGACGTACTCCCCTAAGAAGGAGGAACTCGGGAATACATCCTCGTCTCCGCGTGCCTCGGTTATCTCTATACCCGAGCTCTTTACTTATGCACTTTACATTGTGATAGCCTTCGTGCTTGAAGTCATTTACATTGTCATAGCCTTCGTGCTTGAAGTCATTTACCTTGTTATCACTTTGTTGCTTGTCTTGCTTAGCATAAGTTGTTGCTGCACATAGGTTCACCTAGTATATTTAGGTTGTGTTCTTGAAAAGTTAAACACTTATTTTTTATTCCGCATTTATCAACCCTAAATTGTAAAAAGTGTACCTCGCCTATTCACCCCCCCCCTCTGGGCGACGTCTTTCCTTTGAATTGGTATCAGAGCCAAGTTCTCTCATTATTAGGCTTCACCGCCTAGAGAGTAAAGATGTCGTTTAGAGAATTAGTGCACAATCCCACTTATATATTTGATGGCACAAATTATGATCTTTGGAAAATTCGCATGCTTAATCTTCTTAGGGACATGGATCCAAATTTAGAGAGAATTGTAGATATGGGTTTTTCTCCTCTAGAGGATTCCCAAGAATTATCTTTAGAGGATGAGAAAAAATCTTATCTCGATATTCTAGCATCTAATGGTCTCATCTATGTTTTGAGCGATGTAGTCCTTGCGTCAATCATGCCTTTTCGGAGCGCTCATGAATTGTGGACAAAACTTGAAGATATATATGACGTGTCCAACATTAACAAGGATGATTGTCCTCCTTCTACCTCCGGCCGTCATGAGCTCATGTCTTATTCCACTTCACCAACATGTGATTTGTCACAAGGTAATGACATGGTGAGTGGTGATAGGAATTGCATTATTGATGATGACTCCACTATTGACCATACTTCATCTCCATCATATTGCAATGCTCTATCTTTGGACTTAAACTTCTCTAGCACTACAAATGCCATGCATGCTAGTGTTTATAGTCCTTGCATATCATGTAGTAGTTGTTTAACTAAATCTCATGATGATATGCTTCTCTTGTCCTTTTGTCGTGATAAAAATGCTTCTATTACCTCTAGTACTTGTTTGGCTAACAATGTAGAGGAATCCCAACAATTGTTGGAACAAGACATGGACCTCAATAGCGCTTCAAATAACTCTTCATCATGTTCGTCCATTACTCACTTTTGCCTTATGGCTAAGGAGTCTAAGGTATCTTCTACCTTGAACTCCAATATATCTCATGATGATGATGATGATGATGAAAATGATAATGATGCCTCCATTGATAAGAACTTTGATATTATCTCTCATGCTATTTGAAATAACTAACATGCCCATGATAGCTTCTTAAAAATCATGACTATACTTATTGAGCGCAAGGAGACAATTGAGTCCTTGGAGACCCGTTGTGATGAAGGGTGGGGTCTTGCTCGTGATTCCGCGGGTGAGATCCACAATCTTGAGATTGCTCTTGAGGAAGAGCAAGATACTCGGGTTGCTCTAGAGGAGAGACTCGAAACAAGTGTGGAGTTGAATAATAAAATGATTGCTAAACTCACTAAGAAATTTGACCATGCTCTTGCCAACTTAAAAATGGATAAATCTAAATCTCTTGAGGAGTCCCTTACCTTAGAATTATCTAAAGTAAATAAAACCCGTGATAGAGCTCGGAAGGAGGCAATCAACTTCAAAAGAAAGTATAATGAGCTTGTCAAATTGTCTTCTTCCATTCCTAATGATAATGATGCTTGTGCTACTAACTCCCTTTCATGTGAAGCATATATTTTGAAGGAGAATGTTGAGCTAAGGGCTCAACTTGAGTTGCTATCTAGCAAGTATGGGAAATTGGAAGAAAGTCATGAAAAGCTTTCGAGCTCTAATGAGTATCTTCTAGCATCCCATGCTAGGCTACAAGTTTCTCTTGAGGCAATCTCTACAAAGGTAAAATCTTGTGAGCCTCTTGTGGTCACTAGCACAATTTCTAGTAAAAATGCTTTATTGCCATGTGCTGGTTCTTGTAATTCATCCACTCACAATATTGATAAATATTGTGATGAATTACATTCCTTGCCTTGTTGCTCTAACAATGTAGCATCTACTTCCTCTAGTATTTGTGTTGAAACTAACCATGTAGAGGAAATCAAAGAGCTCAAGGCACAAGTCACTTCTTTGAAGAAAGACTTGATCAAGTGTCATGAAGGGAATTCCACCCTCGACAACATGTTGAGAGTGCGAAGACTTCCACGTGACAAGAGTGGACTTGGATTCAACTCCAACAACAAGAACAAGTCCAATGACAAGATGAAGCACAAGTTCGTCAAGAAGAAGGGCCAATAACAAGCTATTGATTCGGCGAGATTGTATGCTTCAAGTGCAAGGTTGAAGGGCACCATGTTAGATCTTGCCCTTTGAAGAAGAAGACTCTTAGTGAGAAGCAACAAGGGAAGCAAACTCAACTTCAAACTCAAGCTTCCCAAGTTGAAGGATCTTCCCTCCCCAAGAAGAAAGGAAAAGGCCGAGTTTGCTACATATTGCGGGGACCCCGGACTAGCTGTCCGAAATACCCGATTATGCTTAACACAACGATCTCGTGATCAGTCTGTCGTTGCACATAATCCGAACTGAATACCAAAGTTTACATCCATTACAATACCGAATTAAAGTCTTACATAAATGGTCATTTAGACCAAGTCTTACATATGTGCCTTCAGGGGCCAAACCAAAATAATCAGCGGAACTAAGGCGTAGTAGACATCAACTCCGAGCGATGACCCGACAGGCAGTCGACTTATGAAGATCCTCAGTTGGCATAGATGTCGCCATACTCCTCCTGGGCGTAGTGCTCCTCAAAGTCTGGCTACGACAATAGCCAGGGACAAAACTAGTATGAGTACATTTGAATGTACTCGCAAACTACTCCAACATGAGTGCACTAGTCTCATTTTAGTTTCACACTTTTATTTATTTAAAACATCTCTGTAGCTTTGTTGAAGAAGGTAAGGAGATTATAACTACTCTTAATGTCTCAATTTTATTAGTTTTCTCCAAAACTCCTCCTTTTCCGACCATAAACCATCATGGTACTTAATCTCCAACTACCTCATACCGATCCGTTGGTATAGGTATATGGAACGTTCTCCTTTTCTTTTTAGAACTCAAAACTTTTTCCAAAACTTGCAATTGGTCAAAGTAGGGCCTCTCAACTGTCCATATCCGAGGACTCGGCTATTCGAATAGTTTTAACCCTCTACAAAGGTAGCATGCTTTTCCCACACCCATCCGATAACTCATCGTGTCAGCCACGTCTCGCCATACTAGGTGTATGCGAAGTTGAGTCACCGACCCTAGTCTGTCCTTTGCTCATGCTAGTATAGGATCCTTCCATATGATACTTTCCATCGACACTTAATCCATCTCGTCGGAATCTAAGTGTGAGGACTCATAAGTTTTATCTGGCGGTGTATAGGGGACATCCTTCTATCCTCCTCCTTACCTTTTCATAGAGTTTGAGCGAGGACCCAGGTCAAGGTAGGTCCTCAGACCATCCCTCCATGCATAACGGAGTTGTCTCCGTCGATGAGGTGTCCCATACTAATAAGAGCAAACTATATGACTTGGCCCTTTCCCATATGTGGGTAAATGTGGTCGCACAGAGTATCGGCTGATTGACGTAAGTACCAGGACACAATGTGCATTTTATCAAAAACCACCATTTTCCTTTTCTTCAATTCATCAGCACCCCTTGGTGCTTCATAGCCACACAAGGATTCAAAGGAGTTTTGAATAAAACAATCTTTAGTTTTCCCATCCTATAATTTACCATATAATTCTACATAGGGTGGCAAAATAATTTCCACACATACTCTTTGAAAAGATTTTATGAAAAAAACTTTTGCTTTCAAATGACTTTGTAAAAATAGATGCATGTATTAGGGTGCAAGCTCAGAGAGTAGCTTGCCTTGCTCGGCAAAGTGATCCTGGTCTTGATCTTCAGGTTCCACGAATCCTTCCTCCTCGATATATCCGGCAACGTTCTCGTCTAACACACAATCAAGCAAATACAACAATCACTAACCTACTCTATCAATCACCACACAATACAATCTTAATTACTCTAAATAGCCACTTCATGTATCAAACACACAATTTGGCTTCAATTTAATTGAATTAGCCATTATTCAATGATATTTTAATTAGGGCAGAAACTAGTTGAACATGTTTAATTACATAACTTAAGTTCTGTTGGTAACAAAAATACAAACTAAATTCATACAGAAAGCTACTGATGTGTAGAATATAACACAATTGGATTTGGATCAATTGGAGTTACCAAACTCCCTACACAATGTTTTGCATCCAGAAGCTTAATAATCAAGTTTTATCTACTAATTAAGGTCTGTTGATCTAAAAATTAAATCCTCTTAGGGGTGACTAACCATTACTAAATTTGATCCAATAAAATTGGTCTTAACTCATTTGGACTAACAGAGCATCAGAAACAAACAAG
The DNA here is from genome assembly GCA_026929855.1 of Poa annua. NCBI lineage: Eukaryota > Viridiplantae > Streptophyta > Magnoliopsida > Poales > Poaceae > Poa > Poa annua. Next base: position 51,272,917 of record CM049428.1, read on the forward strand.
TTTAGATTTTAAACCCTATTTGGCATTTTTAACACTATATTTTTAATATTTATCCAAATTAGGTGAAACTACTTGGGTTGGATAGAAAATTTCATAAGCTTTCCAGAACATTTGGATTTGATTTATTTGGAGTTATAAATTTGAAGTTATGGAATTTCAAAGTTTAATCTAGTACTGATTTCTAATTAGTTCCAAAATTCGAATTAGAATTCTGAGTGGATAATGTCGATAATCCTGACGGGTGGGGTCCACTCGTCAGTGACTTTTTATTTAAACGAAACGGTATGCTACCGTGGATCTAAGATCCAACGGCCGAGGATGGGGCACGCCGGTGACGACCTAAACCGGGCGGCGCCGTGGCTCCGGCGACGGCGAGGTGGACGGATAGCTCACCTCGAGGCTCGGGAGGGCGTGGCGATGGTGCAGGAGGGGTGCGGCGTCTCGGGGAAACTCGTGGGCGAGGTGACGCGGGCTGGGAGGCTCCTGGCGGCGACGGCGTCGAGCTCCTCCTTCCGCGGCGCGGCACGAACTTCGGCGAGCAATCGACGGCGTCCCTTAACAGGAAAGAGACGGGCGTGTGAGGGTGAAGCGGTGCGGAGTCACGGAGAGGGCCAGGGAGGGAAGAAGAGAGAGAGAAGAGGCCACGCCATGGCGTTGCCGTGTCGTCGTCTACCTCGGATCGTCGAGCACGGCCACGAGCAATAGAGGGCTCGCGGCGGCGGCTCTGCCCTTCCTAGCGGCGTACAGTGAGTGGGAAGTGGAGGGGAGAAGGCGAGAGGGGCTGTGGTGGTGTGTGGAGAGACGGGGCTCGGGGCGGCTTAAATAGCGGCGGGCCGGCGCACGGTGGACGCGGCGCAGGGCATCCGAGGGCGTGCCAGCTCGCCGTAGGGTTGGCGTGGGGTGCAGCTAGGTTGCGGGGTGCTCGGGGGACCGAATGGACAAGGAGGGGTGGCGTGTTGGCTGCTGCGCGCGCTCGGGTGGGGGACGGCCGTTACGAGCGTGTCCGGGCGGCGCTCGACGTGCACGGCGTGGCGCGAGGGCTGCGCGAGCGGGCTGCTGCTGGACGCTCTGCTGCGCGGAGAGGGAGCAGAGGGGTGAGGAAGAGAGGGGGGGGGGGGGGCTGGCACGGGGTGTCGTGGGGCGGCGAGGTCGGCTGCGGTATCGGCGGGCCGGCCATGGCGAGCGGCGGCACGGGCGCGTGCCAGGAGGGAGCGGGGTGCTGCGGCGCCGGTGTCTGTGTCCCAGGAGGCAGGAGAGCGAGGGAGAGAGAGGGGGGGCGACACGGCGTCGACACCTCCTCCCACCGGGCCGACACGGCGACGTGCGCGCCGGCGGCCTGTTCCCTGGGCGGCGCCCACCAGGTGTTCGGCGAATTGCCTGAACCAAGTTTAATTTCAAATTTTAGAATTTTTCTTTCATAACTTGCTTCACATATATTTATCAAGGTTTGTTGAGCTATTTGTTTGTTTATGGGACAAGTGCAAAATAGCACACTTTATGATTGGAATAAGATAAAGAAAGATATATAATTTGAATTTAAGTTTTTGAATTGAATATTTAAGGAGGGAAAAGTTGTGGAACCAAATACGAGGGTTTATATTACCACTCTATTGGACTTGGTTTGAAAATAAATAGATTTCTAAATTTGAGAAATAGTGTGACATGTGTCACATTGTGTGTATTGTTTTTATATTTTGTTTTGTTTATTTTCTTTTCTTCAAACTCTTTAATTAGGGCTAACAAGCAACATATTCACAAGAAATTCTCATCCCAAGCAACTGAAGGGGTTCCGGTGCAGAAAACAATAATTTTTCTAGCGTATGAAACCCTAACTAGACAGGATCTATCTATCTAGTACATGCGATAACGGTGGCGGAACGAGTTACATTACCTCCATGTAGACCGATAGTGGGGATTACGCTCCCACACAAGCGTTGACGATGAAGTCGTGCGTAGCCGACCTCGAGGTCGCGGAGAATTTGCCGTGATGTCATAGACGATGACGCCGGGGTGTCGACGATGACCTGCGTCGACGGGCGTCGGGCGTCGGGCGGAAGATGGCGATGTGCCGGCACCAGGGGGGTGCGCCGGCGGCAGAGGGGGGAGGTGGCGCGGCGGCTGCAGGGGCGAGACGATGTCGCCTAGGCTCCTCGAGGAGAGTTACATCCGAGCACTCGCAAACATACGGAGCTTAACGACAACCCCCGGTCATTCAGATCCAGCTGAAATCGCAGGGGTAGATCCTATCTGGAATCCCGCAGGGCAACGGCGCCCGGCGGTATAGCTTAGGTGGAGAGAGGGGGCAAAACGGGCGGAGAAACAGCTCGGCCGGCTTGCTACAAATTTAATTGTATTTTCCAATGAATTAATCCAATTAATATGCCTTGCTATATAAAGGGGGGAGGGGGTGTGCAAACTCCCTGGCTCCCCCATGTGGGACTAAAGGAGGAGAGGGGAGGGGGGGTTCGGCCGAACCCCCATGGGCTTGTCCCTCTCCTAGTCCAACTCGGACTAGGGGGCCCAAGCCTCCCCTTCCTTAGGTGGTGCGGCTCCCCCTCTTGGGCCCTCTTAGGGCCCATGTAGGTGGGAGCCCCCTTTTCTCCTTTAATTAATTAATATTAAATTAATATAAAATATAATTAATTAATCATTAATATATTTAAATACTATTTAATATCCCGTGACTCTGAAACAATTTCGGAATCACCCGAACAACTTTCGGACATCCCTGGAACCATTCCAGACCTCCCCGGAACTCCTTCCGGACCACCGGAACTCTTTCCGGATCATTTCTCTCTCTCCAACAAATCCCTATAATATTCCAGAACCTATCTCCCGGTGTCGTTAAGACCTTAAGTTTGTTACGCTACGGTTCGAGAACACTCCAGACATGGTCGAGACACTCCGCTCACCAATGACCGTCAGGGATACCTGGATGTATATGACGGCCCCTGTGCATTCCACGAATATCGTCGTTGAACCATGAATATGATATTCATTCCCTTTGTCTCCGCGATACTACCTTGTCCGAGATATGATCGTAGACACACCGATGTCTTTGTTGTATCTCGTTACCGACGAAGGTTATTAACTTGTCTGCGATATTACATCTCCATGACCTAGTCACAAGTTGCGCAGCTATATAGATGCAATATCACCGAGTGGGCCCAGAGTATCTTTCCATTACAAGAATGAACAAATCCCGCTCTTGATCCTTACGTCTTGATGCTCTTTCGGAATACCCAAGATGGACACCGTTATTGTCATGCTATATAAGACACAACGTTTGATGCTCTCAAAGCACCCCTACGAAGCATTAATAAGTACGGTCTCACGGTCTAAGGAATAAGCTATCATATTCTTATCTATTGCAAATGACAAACATCGTAATACGATCTTATTGCAATACTTTGCGTATGTCCACCACCTTATTCAACTAACAAGATGACCCCATTGTCAACCGACGTCATTGTCCTTGATCGGGAATCTCGATCAACTGTTGCCCAATGGACTAGCTCATATAGAGTCTTGCTAGGGACCTGGTTGTCTATGTATCACACGTGTATTAATAATTCCGATTAATACAGTTATAGCATAATACACAACCTATTATAAACTTATGAGATAATGCAATAAATACTACTTATTTATTTGCCTCTAGGGCATATCTCCTTCAGCAACAACAAGACATCAACACACATTAATTCATAAAAGTTTTTGTTGGCCCAAATTTTTGGATATAATATTTCATAATATGAATTTGGGATGTTACAGATCCTTCCCCCCTTAAAATAAATCTCGTCCCGAGATTTGCTAGGTCTGGGCACTAAAGAGGTTTGGGAATTTGCTTCTAAGATAATCTTCGCGTTCCCAAGTTGCTTCATCTTCAGAGTGGTTAGTCCACTGGACTTTGTAGAATTTAATCGCTCGCCTTTGGGTAAGACGAACATCTTCGTCGAGAATCTTGATAGGTCTCTCACGGTAGGTTAGATCTTGATTCAGGTCGATGGAATGGTGGTCGATGTTTTTGAAAACATCAGGCTAGTCAGGAACTTCAAGACATTTCCGGAGCAAGGAAATGTGGAAGACATCGTGGTAATCTACTAACTCTTGAGGCAACTCCAGCTGATAAGACACTTCTCCTCGACGGGCAATGATCTTAAAGGGTCCAATATACCTTGGTGCTAATTTTGCTTTGACATGGAAACGTTGCATTCCTTTAAGGGGTGTCACTCGGAGATAGACATAATCTCCGACGCTGAAGGTGACATCACGACGCTCTGTTGTACAGCAGGCTTATGAGATACAGTCACTCGCTAAGGAACTTGAGCACTTTACGTGTATTCTACCGGACAAGTTTGTGGCCGGTGGCATTATCACCAAGCTTCCACCTTCGTGGAGCAACTTGGCTACTTCTCTCAAACACAAGAGACAAGAGTTTTCCGTTTTGGATCTCATTGGGTCGCTTGATGTGGAAGAGAAGGCGAGAGCAAAGGATACACGTGCTCGAGTTACCGAGGCTGGCTCTAGAACCCATGTGGTACAGAAGAAGAACAACCAGCCGCCCCACAAGCCCAAGTTTGACAAGAACAACTCTGGGGGCAAGGGCAAGCCTGATGGAAAGTACAAGCCATCACAGCCTACCAACTTTAATAAGAAGAACAACAAACCGAGGAAGGGATCATGCCATGTTTGCGGTGATCCAAATCACCGGGCACCTTGTTGTCCCAACCGCCATGAGCTGCGTGAACCTGAGAACAACGGCAAGTCTGCCAATGTTGTCATTGGCGATATTGAGATGAAGGAATCAGGGTACGGTATATTTCCTACCATCCTTTCAGTTTGTCATTCTCCTGAATAGTTGATTGACACTGGCGCCAATGTACATGTTTGTGCTGATGCCTCGATATTTTCTTCTTATCAGGTCACAGGGACTTCTCGCGTGCTGATGGGGATGGGTCACATGCTTCTGTTCATGGTTTTGGTACGGTCGATCTGGAGTTTACTTCGAGGAAGACCGTGCGCCAGAAGAACGTTCATCATGTGCCCGCCATCAATAAAAATCTCATCAGCGGATCGTTGCTGTGTCGAGATGGTTTTAAGTTGGTTTTCGAGTCCAATAAAGTTGTAATATCTAAGTATGTACAATTTGTTGGAAAAGTCTATGAGTGCGGAGGTTTGTTCCGCCTATCTTTATCGGATATTTGCTCCAAAGTTATTAATCATGTTTGCCACGAAATTGAGTCTAATGTTTGGCATTCACGACTTTGTCATATTAACTTCGGTAGCATGACGCGGCTAGCTAATTTAGATTTAATTCCGAAATTTACTAATGTCAAAGGTTCCAAGTGTCAAGTGTGCGTTCAAGCTAAGCAACCTCGCAAGTCCCATATGGCTGCTGAGGCAAGAGACTTGGCACCACTTGAACTTATACATTCAGATCTTTGTGAGATGAATGGCGTGTTGACAAAAGGCGGAAATAAATATTTCATGACACTTATAGATGACTCCACTAGATATTGTTATGTGTATCTTCTGGAATCGAAAGATGAGGCTTTAAACTTCTTCAAAATCTATAAAGCTGAAGCAGAGAACCAACTTGATCTAAGGATAAAACGGCTAAGGTCTGATCGTGGTGGAGAGTATTTTTCCAATGAGTTTGATTCTTTTTGTGCGGAACATGGTATAATCCATGAGAGGACGCCTCCCTATTCACCTCATTCAAATGGGGTTGCCGAAAGGAAGAACCGAACTCTAACAGATTTGGTTAACGCCATGTTAGACACTTCGAGTCTCTCCAACGCATGGTGGGGGGAGGCGCTATTGACAGCTTGTCATGTCCTAAACCGAGTTCCCACAAAGAACAAAACCGTTTCTCCATTTGAGGAATGGGAAAGGAAAAAGTTGAAACTCTCTTACTTACGTACTTGGAGTTGTTTAGCGAAAGTCAATATTCCAATTCCCAAGAAGCGCAAGCTAGGACCAAAAACCGTGGATTGTGTTCTTCTGGGCTATGCTTTTCATAGCATTGGTTATAGATTTTTTATCATAAAATCTGAGGTATCCGACATGCATGTTGGTACTATTATGGAGTCGAATGATGCGACTTTCTTTGAGAACATCTTTCCCATGAAGGATATGCCTAGCTCATCAAATCAGGAGATACGTAATACATCTAGTCAGGAATTAGTTGAGATTCCTGACCCTACCATTTCGATAGAACACACTGATAATCCCGTGGAGGATGACAATGAAGTTCCTGTTAGGAGCAAGAGACAGAGGACTGCGAAGTCCTTTGGTGATGATTTCATTGTGTACCTTGTGGATGACACCCCCAGGACCATTTCAGAAGCTTATGCATCTCTTGATGCTGACTACTGGAAGGAAGCTGTCTGTAGTGAGATGGATTCCATCTTAGCTAACGGAACCTGGGAAGTTACTGATCGTCCTTATGGGTGCAAACCTGTAGGATTTAAGTGGGTGTTTAAGAAAAATCTTAGGCCTAATGGTACTATTGAGAAGTACAAGGCGCGGCTTGTGGCTAAGGGTTATACCCAGAAAGAAGGAGAATACTTCTTTGATACTTACTCAGCCGTGGCTAGACTGACCACGATTCAGGTGCTAATTTCATTGGCTGCCTCGCATGGTCTTCTCGTTCATCAAATGGATGTTAAGACAACTTTACTAAATGGAGAGTTAGATGAGGAAATTTATATGGATCAGCCAGATGGTTTTGTAGTACCGGGTCAAGAAGCAAATGTGTGCAAGTTATTGAAGTCTTTATATGGCCTTAAGCAAGCTCCTAAGCAGTGGCACGAGAAGTTTGAAAGAACTTTAACTGCTGCAGGTTTTGTTGTTAACGAATCCGATAAGTGTGTGTACTATCGCCATGGTGGGGGCGAGGGAGTTATTCTCTGCCTTTATGTCGATGACATATTGATCTTTGGAACCAACCTTGATTTAATCAAGCAGGTTAAGGATTTCTTATCTCGTTATTTTGAGATGAAGGATCTTGGAGAAGCTGATGTTATCTTAAACATCAAGCTGCTGAGAGATGGTCATGGTGGGATTACACTGCTTCAATCTCACTATTTGGAAAATATCTTGAGTCGCTTCGGGTATGACGACTGCAAGCCTTCTCCGACACCATATGATCCTAGCGTGATGCTTCAAAAGAATAATCGCATTGCTAGAGATCAACTGAGATATTCTCAGATCATTGGCTCGCTTATGTATTTGGCATGGGCCACGAGGCCTGACATCTCTTTTGTTGTAATCAAGTTGAGCCGGTTTGTTTCCAACCCGGGAGACGATCATTGGAATGCGCTTGAGAGAGTTATGCGCTATTTAAAAGGCACTGCGAGCTATGGGATTCACTATTCTGGTTATCCTAGGGTACTGGAAGGTTATAGTGATTCAAACTGGATATCTGATGCTGATGAGATTAAGGCCACGAGTGGTTATGTGTTTACACTCGGTGGTGGAGCTGTTTACTGGAAGTCTTGCAAGAATACCATCTTAACGAGGTCAACTATGGAAGCAGAACTCACAGCGTTAGACACTGCCACTGTTGAAGCAGAGTGGCTTCGAGAGCTTTTGATGGACTTACCTGTGGTTGAAAAACCCATACCCGATATCCTTGAACTGTGATAATCAAACTGTGATAGTTAAGATTAAAAGTTATAAGGATAATTTAAAATCATCAAGGCATGTGAAAAGGAGATTGAAATCTGTCAGAAAATTGAAAAACTCCGGAGTTATTGCGTTGGATTATATCCAAACATCTAAAAACCTAGCAGATCCTTTTACAAAGGGTTTATCATGTAATGTGATAGATAGTGCATCGAGTGAGATGGGTTTGAGACCCACAGTATGAGTTGTCCACAGTGGTAACCTACTCTATGTGATCGGAGATCCCGTGAAGTAGAAGTGGGTGACAAGCTGTTGGTCGGCTGGGAGGAGAGTATCCTTACATTTTACTATCCCACTCCGCAAAGATGCAATACTCTCCTGATATGCATGGCAGGTTGATATTTATCTTAATATGTTCCAAGCGGCTTACTTATATAAGCGGAGATGTTGTCCTACAGAGCATCTCTTGAGGAATACATCTATATGAGTCTGACTGTTAAACGTCGTAGTATATAAGAGTTGGGTGCTCTTTAATAAACTCATAAAATGTCTTGGAGGATGACGTATAAGCTCCACCCGCGGGAAGCCTTGCGGTAGCCTAGTATCGGTCAAGGGATTGTGTGAAATTAGTTCGCAACAAACTTGTAGTTCAAGGCATATTGCACTATTCAAGTTGCGGTCTAACGTAGCATAAGTTTCTAAGTGAAAGTTCAACTTAACAGTCTCCACTAAGCACAGGTATATAAAACAATGTTTTGAAACAAATGTGGTATAATATGCCAATGAAACTTTGTGGGGGATTGCTGGAATTTTAGTGTACTTTGGCCAGCCCAACTAAAATCCAAAATTTGGCCCATTAATAAGTGGCTGGTTGAGTGAGTATGTGACTAATGTTTAGTCACATACTGTTAGTGGAGAGTGAGCTACACCACTTTATATAGTGCGATGTTCTAGTACTAGTATGAGCTAGTGAGAGCATGAGAAGATGAAGAGTGCCACAAGCGCGCTCCTCCTCCTCGCTCGCCTCGCCACGCCTCGCCTCGCCTCGTCGCGGGTTGCGGGAATCTCGCCGAGCCGAGCTTATATTTTTGCAGTCATTAATTGGTAATTAACGGTCGCGTTGATTACTTTGCCGTTTCAGATTCCAATGGGGATCGTGGGGCGTTACCGACTCAGTCGTGGCTTACAGCCCACGTCCTACCCGACTCGCATCATATATACAGCCCGGGGCAAACACTAGCCGCTACCACGCGATACATGGTCTCACGCCGTTACAGAGCATTGCGCCGCCGTCTTCCAAGTTTTCTCCATCCCGTTTTCCGGCGTGCACCCGTTGAAGGGACAGTAGGCCTCCGGAATCCCGCCTCTTGTGATCCTGTACTGAAGAGGGGCGATCAGGTTTTTGGGCAGCGCACTCGCGCGACTACTGGTTTCGATTTCTTCCCCAACAACGACTTCTTCCCCGACATCACCAACCTCTTCATCGACGACATGGGCGACACGGGGAACTCCGGTGGTACTGCTGTCGCTGCACTGTACGTATTTTTGATCTTCATATATGATGTTATACTAGAGTTTCTACTTGCAGTATATGCTCCAGATTCAATCTGTTTATCTACTTAATTAGTTTAATTTATATTATTCTATTCATGAACTGTTAACTGTTTTCGCGAATTAAATCATATGCTAAATTGTCTAATTATTCAACATGTATAATGCACTGAGCCATCACCCATGAACGGATGAACCCAAGCTTTCTTGTAACATAGTTCTCCGTAAGTGTTTCTTAGCTTCTCTTCCATACTTATTATTCTGCCACTAACAAGATTCACACATTTGCACTTTTCCCAGTGCTTCCAGAGTTTTTTGATTATATTCATGAAGTGTGTTTCTATCTTTCCATGGTTATAGTTCTGTCGATGAACTCATAATGATTTTCAGGCAACTGTGAGGGAGTCATTGTCTTAAAACATGGAAGATGGCACCCTTCACCGTTTCCGTGCAACAAATTCATGTATTACCACAGGAGTAAGATCATCTATCATTTGTAGGTACCAATTGTCTGTCCTTTCTTACTTTAGCCATGAAACTGATTTTCAGTTATGAAAGTAGGGTTATGGCAGAGCCTACTTCTCGGCAACCTCAGCTCACACTTGTACTGGAGATGGCAATGCCATGGTTGCACGTTGTGGGTTTAGCTCTTCAAGTTAGTTTTTTTAATTGTTTTCTTGATATGCATAAATCACTTTGATCTTTCAGATTAACCATCCGGGACTTTATTTGATGTTTTGCTTTTATGTGGATTCTAGTGTTTCCTAAACTAGTACTTTTCTTTTGGCAGCTCTTATTAATAGATTTTTTATGAGGGTCTTACAAGGTGTGCATATATCAAGTCTCCCGTTAATTCTGTTTGACCCCGTTGAAAAAATAGCCCACATGAAAAATGTCAATTTTTACACGAAAAGTATGTGTAATGTTGTATGTCTTGCCCATTTAACTTCCTTTATTACATAGTATATGGAAAAATGAAACTGTATGTACTAAGTTTTGGAGGGAAACAATGGTACATTTACTTATGTCGCCCTCATGAATAAAGGTTGCTTTGCTCAAAATATTTGATTTGGAGTACCTTTCCAAATTGCTATACTTGTGTACTGCTATTTACTTTTCAACCATTACCACAGTGTCAGGCCATGTGTATCTTGAAAGAACTAACTTGAATAATGTTGTTTAGTATTTGAAACTGATGGCAGTTAGTTTGCATGTTGTGGCTGGCTCAATGGATATGTCATTGCGCTTGTTCAAGATAAATCTATTCCGCTCTCCATTTCATAGACTTGTTCTTTTACGTTGTAACATATAGTTTTATATGGATCTTACATTATGCTATGCATTTCTGAACTTTGATGCTTCAGTCACTATGGGCTCCCCTAAGCAAATTCTGTTAGATCCCTGTTAAAGTTCTTATCGGTAGAACCATGTGTGAATCGAGTATGTGAGAGAGAACAGAGAGAGAGAGGGAGGAATCGGAGGCGATACCTTCGCTGTGACTCGAGGAGCTCGAGCCGGAGGCCATGGTGGTCGACGACGTCGGTGACGGAGTGGTGGCAGCGCGGTGGTGCTTCCCATTTGCACTGCGCTAACCCTAAATCGGAGGGGATGTCGGTGGGGTGACTGACGGCACGGTGAACCTTGTACCGTGTGCCCCCCCCACCTCTTTATATAGTGCAGGTCACAGGGGCCCACCGTCGATAATAGAAACGGGCGCCACCGATCAGGGCGCAGTCAAGGGGATCGACGATCCATTGGGATCGCTCGATATGAGATCAATCTAACATTCTACCCCTTGATCTCAACTTTTACTTTACTTGTTTCATCACCGATTAGTACATAGAGCATGTTTCATCGTCACAGCTCAATTGCCGATAGAATCAGACAGCCACTACATACTTTTCTGTTTTGAACAAATCCTGTTACTTTTGGGCCTATGTGATCCAGTAATCATAGGCTTTCCATTAAACCCATGCCGGCTGTGTGTTCCTTGAACACACTGGGTGGTAAGCCTTTCGTTAGCTGATCCGCAAGCATATCCTTATTTATATGCTCGAGACTTATAGTTTGATCCTGGATTTTATCCTTCACAACATAATACTTTATATCTATTGTCTTTGTAGCATTACTCGACTTGTTCTTGTGAGCATAAAATACTACGGGCTGGCTGTCACAGTGCATCTTTAGTGGTTTGTCAATGCAATCTACCACTTTCAAGTCGGGTATAAATTTCTTTAACCATACCGCCTGCCCCGTGGCCTCATAACATGCTATAAATTCTGCATACATCATGGACGATGCAACTAATGACTGTTTGGAGCTTTTCCACGAAATAGTCCCTCCTGCGAGAGTGAACACGTATCCTGACGTGGACTTTCTATCATCTTTATCTCCCGCAAAATCTGCGTCTGAATACCCTCTTATCTCTAGGGAATCAGATCTTCTATATGTCAGCATGAGGTCTTTTGCGCCTTGCACATAGCGCAAAGCTTTCTTTACCATATTCCAGTGCTCTTGGTCTGGATTTTCTTGATATCTACCGAGTACCCCGGTGATAAAAGCTAAGTCAAGGCGAGTGCACACCTGTGCATACTGTAAGCTTCCAACAGCCGAAGCATATGATACTGCTTTCATTCGATCGATCTCATATTGGTTCTTGGGACATTGAAATTTCCTAAAACTGTCGCCCTTGACTTTGGGAGTAGGTGAGGTACTACTTTTATGCATATTATACTTCTTTAGAACCTTTTCTAAATATGCTTTTTGTGATAGTCCTAACACTCCATTCTTTCTATCCCGATGAATTTCTATGCCCATAACATATGAAGCTTCACCAAGATCTTTCATATCAATGTTTGAGGATAAAAACTTCTTTGTTTCTAGTAGTAGACTAATATCACTGCTAGCAAGCAGGATATCATCCACATACAGAATTAGGAAAATATATTTCCCGCTTTTAAACTTTGCATAAATGCAGTTGTCCTCAACATTTTCTTTAAATACAAATCTTTTAATTGTATCATTGAACTTTAAATACCACTGTCTAGAGGCTTGCTTTAACCCATAAATGGATTTCTTTAGGCGGCATCCCATATGTTCCTTCCCTTCCATGAAAAAACCCTTGGGTTGTTTCATGTAAACATTCTCTTCTAAATCTCCATTTAGAAATGTCGTCTTTACATCCATTTGATGTAACTCTAAATCAAAATGACCAACTAGTGCCATGATGATTCTGAAGGAATCCTTACATGAGACCGGAGAAAATGTCTCATTGTAATCTACCCCTTCTCTTTGCGTAAAGCCTTTTGCCACAAGTCGCGCTTTATACTTTTCAACATTTCCATTGGAGCCATACTTAGTTTTGTAGACCCATTTGCAGCCTACTGTTTTGGCTCCTTTAGGAATTTCCTCTAAGTCCCAAACATTGTTAGAACTCATCGATTCATCTCGTCTTCCATGGCCTCTAGCCACTTCGAAGAGTGAACGCTTCTCATGGCTTCTTCATATGAAGTGAGATCTTCTTCCATATGAACTGTTTCTGTATTATAAATTTATAATCACTAGAAATAGTTGATTTCCTAGCTCTTTTAGACCTTCTGAGAGTCTCATTATCTGGCACATCATGTGTCTCAACGTGTGACTCTTCTTCTAAATGTGGTTGTCGCCGCTCCCTTTCATGCTCAACAATGGGTTGAATCGGCTCCTGACGGACAGGTTCTGAATCTTGCCTCGTTGTGGTCACGGATGGAGTTACAACAGGTGCTTGCACCACAACCTTGGGGATTGTCGGTGCAGCTACAACAGGTAGTGCGAAAAATGGCTCTTGAATCATCGGAAAAGGTGCACACACCCTCTTCTCTTCAAGATCAATTTTTCGAGCTACCATGCTCCCCCTCATCATTTCGTCCTCCAAGAAGACCGTTGATGCGTCGGTGTGGTGTTGTTGGGAAACCCCAAGAGGAAGGTGTGAAGTAGTGCAGCAGCAAATTTCTCTCAGTTATGAAACCAAGGTTATCAATCCAGTAGGAGATGAAGATTCTTCTGAAGGTTGCTGCGGTTGACCTTGACAGGGCGCACTACCGGTGTCAACCACGAACGTGGAACCTGCACACAACACAATCAAACTATTTTGTCCCAACTTGACAGTGAGGTTGTCAATCTCACTGGCTTGCTGTAAACAAAGGGTTAAGCGTAAGGTGTGGAAAATGGTGTTTGTTTGCAGAGAATGAAAGAACGGGATTGCAGTAGGTTGTATTATCAATGTAAAGAAAAAGGACCGGGGTCCACTGTTCACTAGTGGTCTCTCTCCATAAATAATGATAGCATACATGAGGGTAAACAAATTACAGCTGGGCAATTGACAAAATAAAGAACTGCATAATGATGCATATACTAGTCATGGTGTCTAGTGTGAGATTCATTTGGGCATTACAACATGATACATAGACTGTTATCCAACTGCATCTATGACTAATAATCCACCTTCAGTATAGCATCCGCAACACCTTTCAGTATTAAGTTGCAAGCAACAGATTATTGCATTAAGTAAAGTGTGTAATGTAAGTACCACAATTATCCTTAGACAAAAAACTACTGTTTTATCCCTAGTAGCAACAGTACATTCACAATCTTAGAGGTTGTTGTCACTCCCCCAGATTAAATGAAGACATGAACCCACCGTCGAGCATAAATACCTACTCTTGGAGTCACAAGCATCTACTTGGCCAGAGCATTTACTAGTAATGAAGAGCATGCAAGATCATAAATAACACACTCACATAATATATAATGAAGCAAATGACATAGTACTCAATTATTCATCGGATCCCAGCAAACACAACATGTAGCATTACATAAAGATGATCTTGATCATCACCGGCAGCTCACAAGATCTAAACATGATGGCACAATAGGAGAAGACAACCATCTAGCTACTGCTATGGACCTGTAGTCCAAGGATGAACTACTCACGCATCAGTCCGGAGGCGGGCATGGTGATGTAGAGCCCTTCGGTGATGATTCCCCTCTCCGACAGGGTGTCGGGAAGAGCTTCTGAACCATCCCGAACTAGGGTTGACGGCGGCGGCGGCTCCGTAATGTTTTCTGGAAAACTGTTAGGGTAATTAGGGTTTTCCCGTCGGAGGGTATAAATAGGCGAAAGGGCAATGTTGGTGGAGGGTCGTGGGCCCCACACCATATGGTGGCGCGGCAGATGGGGGGGCCGCGCCTGCACCAGGTGTGGGCGCCCTTGATACGTCTCAAACATATCTATAATTTCTTATGTTCCATGCTTATATTATACCAATTGCTACATGTTTTATATATACTTTGCATTGTTTTATGCATTTTCTGGGACTAACCTATTAATAAGATGCCACAGTGTCAGTTCCCTGTTTTCTGCTGTTTTTGGTTTCAGAAAACCACTTAAGGAAATATTCTCAGAATTGGACGAATTTAATACAAAATTCCCTATTTTTCACGGGAGGTTCCAGAACACCGAAGACATAACGGAGAGGGGCCACGAGGCCCCCAGATGAGGTGTCGGCGCGGCCCCACCTCCTGCCGCGCCAGCACCTGAGGAGGGAGCCTCGGCCCTCCACCGCCTTCGCCCTTTCGCCTATTTAAAGACCCCGACAATACAAGACCTATAACCCAAACAATTTTCCACAAAATCTAACGGAGCCGCTGCCGTCGTCAACCCTAGTTCGGGAGGGTTCAGAAGCTCTCCCCGGCACCCTGCCGGAGAGGGGAATCATCACCGGAGGGCTCTACATCACCATGCCCGCCTCCGGACTGATGCGTGAGTAGTTCATCCTTGGACTACGGGTTCATAGCAGTAGCTAGATGGTTGTCATCTCCTATTGTGCCATCATGTTTAGATCTTGTGAGCTGCCTATCATGATCAAGATCATCTTTATGTAATGCTACATGTTGTGTTTGCTGAGATCCGATGAATATTGAATACTATGTCATGCTTCATAATATATCATGTTGTGTGTTGTTTATAATCTTGCATGCTCTCCGTTGCTAGTAGATGCTCTGGCCAAGTAGATGCTTGTGACTCCAAGAGGGAGTATTTATGCTCGATAGTGGGTTCATGTCTCTATTTAATCTGGGGTAGTGACAGCAAGCTCTAAGATTGTAGATGTACTGTTGCTACTACGGATAAAACAATATTACTTTGTCTAAGGATAATTGTATTACTTACATTACACACTTTGCCTAATGCAATAATCTATTCCTTGCAACTTAATACTGAAAGGGGTACGGACGCTAACCGGAAGGTGGATTATTAGCCATAGATGCGGTTGGAACGGCCTATGTATATTGTTGTAATGCCCAAATGAATCTCATACTAGACATCATGACATTAGTATATGCATCATTATGCAGCTCTTTATTCTGTCAATTGCCCAGCTGTAATTTGTTTACACGCATGTATGCTATTATTATTATTTATGGAGAGACACCACTAGTGAATTGTTGACCCCGGTCATTTTCTTTAAACTGATAATACAACCAACTGCAAACTGCTTTCTTTCATTCTCTGCAAACATCATCTTCCACACCATACGTTTAATCCTTGTTACAGCAATCCGGTGAGATTGACAACCTCACTGTTGACTTGGAGCAAAGTTTCTTGATTGTGTTGTGCAGATTCCACCTCCCTCGTCAACCACGCGCAAGCACTTTTCTGGCGCCGGGGAGACCTTCGTTGTGTTCTTCATCTCCTACTGGTTTGATAACCTTGGTTTCATAACTGAGTGAAACTTGCTACTACGCTCATCACACCTTCCTATTGGGGTTTTCCAACTCCTCACACCCGTGAGCATCAAGCACTTTTCTGGTGCCGTTGCCGAGGAGATCAAGACACATCTGCAAGGGGAGTCTCTCACTTCCCAATCTCTTTATTTTGTTTTTGTCTTGCTTAGTTAAATTTTATTTCCTGTTTAGTTTGCTATTACATATAAAAAACACAAAAAAAATAGTTACTTGCATTTTACTTTGTTATTATCTTGTTTGCTTCTTATTATCAAAAACACAAAAAAAATTAGTTACTTACATTAATATTTATATTTCGGTTTTGCCTTAATCTTGCTAAAATGGGAAGTCCTGAAGGCTAAGTACGTTCGTTTAGGCAACAAGGAGGAGAGAATTTGAAAGATGCTTGGTATAGGATAAATGATGCTCATCATAGGTGCACTAAGGAATATTCCACCTTAATCCTTCTTAAGAATTTTTATGTTGGTATCACTAGTTGGTATAGGTACGTTCTTGACACTCTTACAGGAGGTAACTTTCTGGGTACTCCTGTTTTGGAAGCTTGCAATTTAATTGAAATTTTGGTAGGATCACCATCACCTACTAAAGATATTAAAACCGAGATCACTCTTGAAGATGTTATTAAAAATTTGGACTCTATGGAGGGAAATTTAGCAAACTTTATTGATAATGCTAGCAAGGTTAACGAATCAATAGAGGATATTAATGATAGAATCATTGTTTTAGAAGCTAGCAACACCCATGATACTCAAAACAATAGGATTGGTGAGTTAGAGGAAGCTATGAAAACTTTAAGTTCAACTTTTTCCTATCTCAAAACTAAGAAAGAAAAGGCTTTTGTGGGAAAAGAGCAGAAATTCATTTATATCCCTAAGGTACCTAAACCCAAACCCCCCACCGTGCTTAACATTGATAAACCTGTTGGTACATCTTCATGGATACCTAAAGTACCTAATGGAACAAGCCATGTTTTAAAGGAAATTATTGATTTGGATTCTTCTTCTCTTGGAAACACTTGAGTTTTGCTTTCTGTGCCTAGCTGAAAGGCGTTAAAGAAGAGCGCTTGTGGGAGACAAACCACTTTTTATTTATGTTATTTTATTTTCATAAGTCAAGGAAAATGCCTACCTCTGTAGAAATCCCTTTGTATCTTTATTTTATTGCAAAGTTGTGCCAAGTTAAGTCTCTAGTAGAAAGTTGATGCTAGAATTGGATCTCTGCGCAGTAACAGTTTTTCTGCTGTTCACCATTAAATTCATAACTCTTTACAGATATGTCGGAATGACCTGATATTTTCTGAGCATAATCCTCATATATGTAATCAAGTTTCATTAGTTTTGAGTTTTCTGATTTGAGCAAGTTAAGTGCCTCGAAAAAGTTCGTCTTTACAGACTGTTCTGTTTTTGACAGATTCTGCCATCTATTTGCATTGGTTCTTTTGCTGTTTTTTAATGGATCTTTTTGTTGCATAAAATTCCAGTGGCTTTATCTAATATCCAGTACCATTATAATGAGTGTATTCATACAGAATGTGAGAATTTTTGATCATGCACTAACCCTCTAATAAAGTTTACTTTGAGTTTGGTGTGGAGAAAGTTTTCAAGGATGAAGAGAGAGGATGATATGATGTGATCAAGAAGATGAAAGAGCCTAATTGTGGGGATGCCCCCGGGGTCACCCAAGCATATTTCAAGAAGATTCAAGCGTCAAAGCTTGGGGATGCCTTGGGCATCCCCTTCTTCATCAACAACTTATCAGGTTATCTCTAGTGAAACTATATTTTAATTCCGCCACATCTTATGTGCTTTACTTGGAGCGTCTCTTTGTTTTTATTTTTTATTTTGTTATTTTTGTTTTCAGAATAAAATGGATCCTATCATTCTTGTGTGGGAGAGAGACACACTCCGCTTTTTCATTTGAATACTCTTATTCTTCACTTATACTTGTTGAGTATTCTTCTATAGCTACTGTAATACTTTCAGCTGTTATTTTTCATGCACCTATTGTTCAGAGCTGTTAGTTCTCATATGTTATACTCTCTTGCTTTATTGTTAAATAGTTGGAGAGTTTATGTTTTAAATAAGTTGATTGGTGTTTGGTCAAGAACAAAAACTGTTAAATGTTTTAGATGGTATAACTAAATGATACATAATCTTGTAGATCATTAAATTGTGTCACTTGAATCATTGATGTTGTTTTGAGATATTAAGATGCTTAATGGTAAACATGATGGTTTAGTAAGGTGGCATAATTAATGGTTGGTCTAGAAAACTTGAAGCTGTGCCACACTTAAATATCCAGCTGATAGCATAATGATATGTGACTTCTAATGTTAAAAGCAACCATAATGACTTTGTGTTATGCTCTACGGTCGGGGTCCCAACAGTGACTTGTTCATTTGCCACAGTCCTTCATGGAGTGATTTTCATTATGCCTTGTAAGATCATATCTCTAGTTGGAATTTTTTTCTTTTCTTGTGAGTTCTAAAGCTGTGGTTTTCATGGCACTTCCACCACCATATTTGCTAGCCTCTTTGGTACTTTGCATTGCCCTTTATCACATTGAGAGTTGGTGCATACTTCGCGGGTACATCCAAAACTCGTGGGAGATCTTCATCATGTTCTCCTACACATAAGCCAAATATCTTCCTCAAAACATCCACCATACCTACCTACAACAGCATTTCCATAGCTGTTCCGAGATATATTGCCATGCAACTTTCATCTTACATTACATGACTTGTTGTCATTTATCATTTATATATTGCCTTGCATGATTCTTTACAGCTGATGCGTGGTTTTACCCATGTTATGCTAGATCATTGCATATCCTGCTACACTGGCAGAGGCACCTTTTCATACATTATGTTTTATTCATTATGAGATATTTGTACCAAAAGTGTATTGTCATATTAGAATGTTTGCCCCTAAAAGTGAAAAGAGCCATGGAGGCCATCGAAAAGAGAAACAGAAAAATAAAAAAAATAAAAAAGAGAAAAAGTTAAAAAAAAGAATAAAAAGGGGGCAACATTACTACTCTTTATCCACACTTCTGCTCATGTTATAGCACCTATAGTATTCATAGTCATCATTTGTGCTCATGTTTAGCACCTTTACTCTATGTGAGAGAGTTTTCATGTTTTACTTGCATAACTATGTGGGGAACTTTACATTATAGAACTTGGCTTGTATATTCCAATGATGAGCCTACTCAAAAGTGCTCTAGGTCTTCATGAGTGTCGGAGAGTGACTCCAACGAGATAGGGGTGGTCACACTCTGAAGAGTATGTTCGAAGGGGGCTGAACGCGGAGGTCAATCAACCCTCAACCGGCACGGCGACGGTGCTCGTCGAGCCTGAGGAGGGACATCACGACAGAGATGAACACCAGCCCGTACCCAGGTTCACGGCCCTCTGGAGGAGGTAACACCGGTACTCCTGCTTGTCTGTATTGTGCTGCAGAGGGTACAGTGCAATGAGCTTGCAGAGGGCTCTCTTATGGCAGTGTGGAGCTCAAGGAGGGAACACTAAGGTCTTCTTCCTCCTCGAGTGCGCTTGGCTAGGCTACGCTATGGTAGAGTGCTCAAGGTTCGATTGATCGATCCTTTGCTAAGGAGGTGCTCCCTCTCCTTTATAGGCGCCCCGGGCCTCATCCCTGCGTCCTACGCGGTGGAAGGGTTCCCACATGGCGACGAAACGGAGGAGCAGGGTGCACCACAGCTGGGTTGTCCATGGACTCGGTCCATGGTCGTAAAGCCTGCCCTTGAGGCAGGAAAGCCACCGTCCGCGCAGGACGGCCAGCTGGTGCCGTAGAGATCGTGGGGGTGCCCACGGTGACGTCGTCGTTGGAGCGTAGCGCTGGCCATCCGCTTTATCACCAAAGGGGAAAGCTTCGTAGTCCGGCGCGGGGGCACAGCTTTGTTGACTCCTTTAATCACCAGAATGGTAACTGCGGCGTCGTTGTCACCGCGCATAGGCGCGCGCGTCACTCTGCGGAATGATCGATCCCATGCTACGGAGGTGCTCCCTCTCATTTTATAGGTGCCCCGGGCCTCATCCTTGCGCCCTGCGCAGCGGAAGGGTTCCCACATGGCAACGAAATGGAGGAGCGGGGTGCACCGCAGCTGGGTTGTCCATGGACTCGGTCTATGGTCGTAAAGCTTGCCTTGAGGCAGAAAAGCCACCGTCCACGCAGGACGGCCAGCGGGTACCGCAGAGATCGTGGGGGTGCCCACGGTGACGTCGTCGTTGGAGCGTAGCGCCGGCCATCCGCTTTATCACCGAAGGGGAAAGCTGCATAGTCCGGCGTGGGGGGCACAGCTTTGTTGACTCCTTTAATCACCAGAATGGCAACTGCGGCGTCGTCGTCACCGCGCGCAGGCGCGCGCGTCACTCTGCGGCCGCGGCAGAGGCCATGTGCGCTCTGCAGCGGTTGCTTCTCCGCGAACCATCTCTACAAGGCCGGAGCGGCCTTGTGGAGGGATCTGCGTTGACTCCTCTCCAGGGGAGAGAGCCTTGTAGAGGGGCAGTCGTAGGGGGAGCCTCTTCAGGCCTTCGCTGCCCCTTTAAGCCCTCTCGAGGACTTTTCCTCTCGAGGGTCTCTCCAGCGTTTGGCTTGGTCCTTAGTCATTTGTTCGATACCGTCGCGTGCGAGGGCTGTGGAGAATGGGCCCTGCACACCCTGGATTCCACTGGGCCGACAGCCGCCAGGTAGGGGCTGAGGCGCGTCTTCAACCTACGACCAGCCTCCGCGCCATGAAGGATACCCGCACGACACGCGCCAACAGGCGCGCAGCTGAAAGGGCTCATACTGAGCCCCGCACCGCCACCACTCGCGGCCGCCGCGGCCGCCCTCGCACGGCGGAGCGCCCCAACACTGGCTCGTGCGTGGAGGAACCCGAGAGCGAGGATCACCGCGGCGGCGACCGCCGCGACGACGAGGACTTCTCCGAGCACCGCGAGGACGCTGAGACCTCGCGTCCGTCTCGACGCCAAAGCGCGTCCTCTCAGGGACATCCAGAGCCCGGTCCACACACGGCCCTGCTCATGGCTCAGGAGCTCCTCCGCTACCGGCCCAACCCGGAGGCCCACGACCTCTGGCTCGACCGCCTCCACCACCTCGTCGACACCGCGACGACGCGCCCCGCTCCGTCGCGTTCGCTGGTCCACCACTCTGGCCACGCAGGAACGGCCGCGCCGGATGCGCCTCCGCCACCACCGGGACCACCTCCGGCTGCGGCGCAGAGGGCTGCCTCCCATGCGTCCTCGCCGCACGACTGCCAAATCGTGCATCGCACTGCGCCTGACGCGCGGGTGGGGATGGAGCGCCGGAGGGACCTCCAGAACCGCCTCGTCGAGGAAATTGGCCAGGCGGGGCAGCAGAACCGCAGGGCTCTCCAGGACGGAACCGCCACGTATGCCACCGGCTGCATGGCCTTCACCCGCGCTCTGGCCACAGAAGTTCAGGCCTACCCTTCCCAAGGGCTACGACGGGTCGAGCAATCCCATCGAGTTCCTGCAGCTCTACACCACCTCTATCCAAGCTGCAGGAGGGGACGACAAGGTCATGGCCAACTGGTTCTCCCACGCGCTTAGGGATTCTGCGCTGTCATGGTTTCTCAACCTGCCTAAAGACTCCATCGACTCGTGGGAAGAACTCTGCAGGCAGTTCGTCGCCAACTTCTAGGGCACATATGAGCGCGCGCTCACCCACAATGACATGCGCGCTGTGGTGCAGAGGAAAGATGAGACCCTCCGCAAGTACATCCAGCGCTTCAGCCAAGTGCGCAACAAGATCCCGAACATCGCCGACACACAAGTCATTGCCGCCTTCAGAGAGGGCGTCACGAACCGCAGGATGCTCGGGAAGCTGGGCATTCACGACAAGCTCACCTCTATGGTGAAGCTGTTCGACCTCGCTGACAAGTGTGCCAAGGCTGAAGAGGGACTCCTCTTCGTCAAGATGAGGCAGCGGGTTGACGACCAGGCCAAGGGATCCAAGAGTCACAAGAAGCGGGAAGAAACCAAGCGAAAGACCACCACTGTCCTAGCGGCTGAGCCAGATGCCAAGTACGCCCACATAGCCTCCCCTGAGCCTGGCGACAAGAAGGAGGACAACCGTTCGTTCTGCGTCTACCACAACAGGCGCGGCCACGGGAACTGCTTCGACCTCAAGAGGCTGAGCAGAGAGCGCGAGCAAGAAGAGGGCAGCGGGAGCCACGGCTACCGCAGAGGCAGACGCAAGGTGTTGGGGGATCATCACCCGGTAGGCCCACCGACCTAGAAGATAAGCCGGCCTGCCAGAAGGCCTGAGCCGGATCAAGCATAAAAGAGATGGGCCGGGTTCCATGTAAGCCGACGTGCGACGTGTGACTTGGCCAGCAAGCAAGGAAGGATCCCCAAGACTTGGAGGATACAAAATACAAGACGAGTTAGAGTAGAACTACAGTAGTCTTATCATGTAAATCAGGAGACCCCGGATGTCTATATAAACGGGCTCCTAGGTCATAGAGAGATAAGTCGAATAAGAGAAAGGCCATAAGATAGACAAAAATAGAGAGAGCTCCGAGGAGAGAGCTCCCACGCTGGAGTCATCTAAATCCGACGATCGCCATTGGCGCACCATGTAAGATATTATCATATCAGTGATTTATAGCAAGACATAGGGATCCTCCACCGAGCGGATCTGAACTTGGATAAAAAACATCTTCTTCCCCGTAGTGTTAAACAATCTCCTGAACATTAGAGTCGCCTAGCTCCTCATGTCAAGTTTCCACCCGGAAACATTGCCGTGACAATCTCACGACAGTTGGCACCCACTATGGGGCCTGCGGCTGAATATGTGCTCATCAAAGGAGGAGCG
This sequence comes from Poa annua, assembly GCA_026929855.1. Classification (NCBI taxonomy): domain Eukaryota; kingdom Viridiplantae; phylum Streptophyta; class Magnoliopsida; order Poales; family Poaceae; genus Poa; species Poa annua. The sequence continues at coordinate 51,295,743 of CM049428.1, forward strand.
CTGCCAGGATGGAGAGAGCCGCCCGTTGGCGAGATCGTCGACAATCAGCAAGAAGATCACGTCGTGGAAACCCGGAAGCAAATCTCGCGGCCGGCTGGGTCTGGCCGCATCACCCGGCAGATTGTTATCCAGCTTCCGGAGCATCAGTAGCACAAACAACCGTCGAAGACCCGGCCATGAGCCGGCCAACTTCTTCGCAAACGCCATCAACCCGGCTGGTAAAGTATACTGGATCAAGGTAATCTGGCCGACAGCTTTTTTCGCGATCTGAATCACATCACGCAAAGGTCAGTAGAAGTTTTGCCACAAGCATCAAAAGTTCGGTTCGCTGTCCGAGTCGAGTTCCAAGGCAGATCGGCAGTGGAAGTATATGAAACAGAAGTTATCAATGGGAAGGACTCACAAGCACAGGACCCAATGGAAAAAGGCAAAGAGAGGCGGTCATCATCTTATACACGGTTCAAAGAAGCTGATTAAAATAGTCAAAGAGAAATCCAGATCGGGATACGTATGGATAAGCTGGCATGGGTACGTCCTTACAAGAAAAACGAGAGCTCCAATTTACTACACGTGCAAGCACATGGATCGCTGAGACAAATACCAAGGAAAAAAAATAGTACTACTTCAAGTTTAGATACGTGCCCACAAAAAGTTAAATCAAGTGCAATTAGGCCTCAAATGGATTATTCAGTTCATGACCAACACGGTGTGCGAAGATAGAAAAGAAAAGGAGAAAAGAATGAACTGACCAACACGGTGTGCGAAGATAGAAAAGAAAAGGAGAAAAGAAGGAAAGAATTACGCCGCAGGCCGGGTTTCAATCAGACTGAGATATCGCGTGGGCGTACGGGTCTGAGATAAATTCAGCACAAGAAAAAAAATACTAATCCCGTAAATAGATTTTTTAAAGTCGGGTTATTAAATTCCCGCAAATGGATTTTTTAGAGTCTGGCTATTGAATTCCTACAAATGGATTTTTCAAAGTCGACCTATGGAATTTCCGCAAATGGATTTTTCAAAGTCGGGCTATCGAATTCCCGCATATGGATTTCTCAAAGTCGGGCTATCTAATTCCCGCAATGGATTTCTAAATGAAAAATCGCTATTAAAGAGCCATCGTCGGGCTCCGGCTCTACCGCCACCGCCAATCACCGAATTCCGGCTTATGCATTATCAACGCCAAGAGTACTACGCAATTTCGGTTAGCGATGCCCAAAAGCATTTTGCAATAAAAATTAGCTCAGCCCAAGAGTGCGACGCAACTTCCGTTAGCGATGCTCAGGAGTGCTTTGCAGCAAAATATTAGCTTTGCCCAAGAGTGTTTCGCAACTTCGGTTAGCGTGCCCGAGAGTGCTTCGTAATATGGCAAATTTAAAGTCTTGGGGGCTGATCGCTTGAATAGCGCAGTTACAAACTCAAGACCCGGCAAAAAAAAGCCACATTGGTCATGGGGCTGATTACTTAGGTACAACTACAATCTCATGATCCGGCAAGTATCAGAGCCACTATATTCTTGGTTTCCTAGCTTAAGCTCGATGTGACTCGCGCTTATATGGCCTGATTGCTCACCTGTAAATTCAATCAGCCTGATGCCCATTGGGACTTGTCTGACCCTGTTTTTATCAGAGAAGATGCGACAGGAAAAATCCATGCGAAAGCCGGCTTATAGTTCAAGGAAACCAAAAGGGTCATCTAAACCAAAAGATTTGCAGAACGACATATAACGTTCACTAAAAAAGCAAATCCTCAGGGTGTCCGTACACCATCAGAGTATGAAACTTAGAGAGCTCCGAGTGGCTACAGGCAGCAGACCCGGTGCTTGGGGGCTACTCATCAGAAAAGCCAGTTATGCTCAAATTGCTATAAGTCCCAGGTTGTCGCAGGCTAGGACCCGGCACTTTGGGGCTACCCAGTTTGAAGCTACCAGTTCTCAAGAAAGACCTGGAACACTGCAAGCAGTAGATCCGGCTCTTGAGGGCTACTCAGTTTGAAGATCTCTGCATATTATAAATTCAAAGGCCTACAAGATGACCTGGAACGCAGCAAGCTGCAGTTCCGGCTCTTGGGGACTACTCAGTTTGAAGCTCAAAAGCTATTTAAAGTCCCAGGTGGCTGCGAGCAACAACCCGGCACTTGGGGGCTAGAGTCGGGAAGTAATATTCCCCGAGTTGAAGCATCAAAATCAATTTCGGATCTCAAAAATAAGCTGGAGGTTTTCGCGCGGGGTCTTCAAAAACGGGTCTTAAATGACAGCCTCCTTGTGAGTAGGCTGCATCAATCCCGGGTTATAGATACCTAGAGCATCCTTCAGCACGGCCTCCATATGAGTAGGTCTTATCAAGTCCGGATCATAAATATCTGGAGCATCCTTCAGCATAGCCTCTGCATGAGCAGGCTTAATCAAGTCCGGATCAGATGAAACCGGGTTGAAGAAAACATGTTTATCTAAGGAGGGATGCCAAGAAGAATCGACCCCAGTGATTTAATTAACTTGGAATTCTAGTCCAAAGTATTTATCTTATTTCAGAAGATTAACCCGGATGATTGAGCTGACGGCTCCATCCGGAACAAGATGATCAAAATCAAGGTCACGAAGGAGAGCAAACCAAGCTCATATCCAAAGTCCTAAAGATGAAAATCGCAAAGCGATGGCCGGGTTATGAACGGGCCGCCAACAAGAGCCGACCTAACTGATACTCGAGAGCCTGCTTGCTTGATGAATGTTATAGTTTTTTCAGATGATAACCCGGAAAAAAGAAGTGACGACTTCACCAAGATTATGCCCAAGAGTGCAAGGCGAAGCAAGTCAATTCTGATGTCCAAGTTATCCTGGGGGCTATTGTTGGGGGGATCATAACCCGGTAGGCCCACCGACCTAGAAGATAAGCCGGCCTGGCAGGAGGCCTGGGCCGGATCAAGCATAAAGGAGATGGGCCGGGTTCCACGTAAGCCGGCGTGCGACGTGTGACTTGGCCAGCAAGCAAGGAAGGATCCCCAAGACTTGGAGGATACGAAATACAAGACGAGTTAGAGTAGAACTCCAGTAGTCTTACCATGTAAACCAGGAGACCCGGATGTCTATATAAACGGGCTCTTAGGTCATAGAGAGATAAGTCGAATAAGAGAAGGGCCATAAGATAGACAAAAATAGAGAGAGCTCCGAGGAGAGAGCTCCCACGCCGGAGTCATCTAAACCCGGCGATCGCCATTGGCGCACCATGTAAGATATTATCATATCAGTGATTTATAGCAAGACGTAGGGATCCTCCACCGAGGGGACCCGAACTTGGGTAAAAACATCTTCTTCCCCGTAGTGCTAGACAATCTCCTGAACACTAGAGTCGTCTAGCTCCTCATCTCAAGTTTCCACCCGGAAACATCTGCCGTGACAATCCCACGACACAAGGGCGGCTACCAGAAGCCGCCGGGCACTCAAGCCAACGCCGTCGAGAAGAACAACAACCTCCCCGACGAGGAAGATGGAGGCTACCAGGCCCCCAGGGGGGCTATGGCCTGCATCCTTGGCGGAGCTCAGGCGCCCAAGTCTAACAACCAGTTCAAGCAGTTCGCCTGCGAGTTCAACGCCGCACTCCCAAGCGTCGAGACCTCCAGGCCCCTCAAGTGGTCTCAGTACACCATCGCCTTCGACGCCAAGGACCACCCCAAGTCGACCAAGACTGTTGGAACCCTCCCCCTGGTCTGCTTCCCCACCATCAACAACATTGCCGTCTCCAAAACGCTCATTGATGGGGGCGCTGGCCTTAACGTCATCTCTATCGAGACCTTCGAGACGCTTCAAGTGCCTTACGAGTGGCTCATGCCCTCCAGGCCATTCACAGGGGTTACCAGTGGTTCGATCACACCTCTGGGGCAGGTCCGGCTGGCCGTCACCTTCGACACACAGAAGGTCTACCGCACTGAGCTGATCGACTTCGACGTCGTGCACATTGGCCTGCCGTATAACGTCATCCTCGGCTACCCCGCCCTCGCGAAGTTCATGGCCGTCACGCATCACGCCTACAACATGGTCAAGATCCCCGGCAGCACTGGCACCATCACCATCCATGGTCATATCCTGGATGCCACGCGCGCTGTCGAGAGCGCCTACAAGGCAGCCGCCATGGCGTTCCCGGCTGACGAGGATCTGGAGCCTCTCGAGAGGCCCAAGAAGAAGAAACAGATGTTCTCTCAAGAGCAAGCTTCCACGAAGAAGGTGTCACTGGGCACCAGTGGCTCGGGGGCTGAGGGCTCCGGGGCTAGCGTCACCATAGGCGCTGCCCTGCCTCCCAAATAGGAAAGCGCGCTCGTCGCCTTCCTTCGGGCAAACACTGACATGTTCGCATGGACTCCGTCAGATATGTCCGGTGTACCAAGGGAGGTGATCGAGCACCACTTAGCCGTGTGTCCAGACGCATGCCCCGTCAAGCAAAAGGCGAGGAAGCAAGCCCCCGAGAAGCAAGCATTAATCATCAAGGAAGTAGAAAAGTTAAAAGCGGCAAATGTGGTCCGCGAAGTCGCGCACCCCACTTGGCTCTCCAACGGCGTGGTTGTCCCTAAACCCGCTGGAGGAGGCCGACTCTGCATCGACTACACAGACGTCAACAAGGCCTGCCCCAAGGACCCATACCCCATGCCGAGGATAGACCAGATCATGGATTCCACTGCCGGCTGCGACCTCCTTTGTTTTCTGGACGCCTTCTCTGGTTATCACCAGATCAAAATGGCTAAAGAGGACGAGGAGAAAACAGCATTCCTTACTCCTTGTGGTGTGTATTGCTACACTTGCATGCCTTTCGGCCTAAAGAACGCCGGCGCCACTTTCCAGAGGCTCATGAGGATAGCCTTGGGGCGCAGATGGGCAGAAACGCAGAACCTTATGTCGACGACATTGTGGTCAAGTCTCGCGAGGGAGACACTCTCTTGAAGGATCTCGAGGAAACCTTCGCCAACCTGCGCAACGTGAACATCAAGCTGAAGCCCGCCAAGTGCGTCTTCGGGGTCCTCGGATTCCTCATGTCTCACCGCGGCATAGAAGCAAACCCTGACAAGATCAAGGCCATAGAAGGAATGCAGCCTCCTCGCCGGCTCAAGGACATGCAGCGCTTGGCAGGCTGCATGGCCAGCCTGGGCCGTTTCATCTCCAAGTTCGGCGAGAGAGCCCTGCCATTCTTCAAGATCATGAAGAAGTCCGGCACATTCAAGTGGACCCCTGAAGCAGGACAGGCGAACATCTGAAGCTGTACCTATCAGCCACTTCTCATACCGCAAGCGCCGTCCTGGTGGTTGAAAGGGAAGAGCCAGTCCTCCCCAAGAAAAGCGCTGCCACTCCAAGTCCAACGTCGCCCGACAAAGATCTCGGCGAAGGAGCAATCTCCACAGACCCACCACCAGGCCCATAGCCTCAAGTCGAGCCTGCTCCCAGCACCCTTGCCGAGACCCCTCCACAGGCGGATCTCGACAAGGGCCCCAAAGAGCCTCCGTAGAGAGCCGACGCTGCACCTCCATCGATAAGCCTTGTCGAGCACCCCGTCTACTTTGTCAGTACAGTACTGCGGGATGCTCGGGAACGGTACCGAATGCAGCAGAAGCTTCTCGTCGCGTTGCGCTCCTCATCGCCTCCAAGAAGCTGTGACACTACTTCCCCCTGGAGTAGATCCTACGCAACCCCAACGCCAGAGATCGTGTCACGGGATGGAACATCGAGCTGCAGCCATTCAATTTGCGCTTCGACACCACAAGAGTCATCAAGGGAAGAGCGATGGCGGACTTGTCGCCGAATGGACTGACCCAAGCCCTGAAGAGCCTCGAGGAGAAGAGGCCGAGCTCTCTGAAGACACGATGCCCAGACCGTGGACCATGCACTTCGATGGAGCCTTCGCCTGCCGCAATGGCGGGGCAGGCGTCGTCTTGACCTCACCCAAAGGCGACAAGCTCTACTACGATGTCCAGCTGTGCTTCACAATTGACAAGATCTCCAACAACATCGCTGAATACGAGGGCCTTCTCGCCGGCTTAAGGGCCGCCATCGCTCTAGGCGTCAAGCACTTACTCGTCAAGGGCGACTCCCAGTTGCTTGTCAACTTCTCCAACAAAAGCTACACGCCTAAGGACGACCACATGGCCGCATACCTTGAAGAGGTCCGCAAGCTCGAGAAGCACTTCAGAGGCATGGAGCTCATGCACATCCCGAGGAAAGAGAACCAGGAGACCGACGACATCGCCAAGCGAGCCTCGCGAAGGCAAGCCCATCAAGCAGGCGTCGTTGAAGAAAGGCTCACCAAGGCATCCATAAAGCAGCCACAAGAAGCCACGGCCGCAAGCACAGACGAAGCACTCCCACCACCTCCTGAAGCTGGGGCACCCGATTGTGGTCCTCACACAGGGGAGCGTCTGTTGCTGATAGCGGCAAATCAAGAAACAGGCTGGATTGACGAGATCAAAGACTACCTGATGAAGGGGGTCCTCCCCGAAGAAGATGCGGAAGAAGAGCGAATCGCTCGACAGGAAAAATCCTACTACATCCTCGAGGGAGACCTGTACCGCAAGCGCCCAAATGGGATCGCGCTCAAATGCGTCCCTCCTGAAGAAGGCCGAATGATGATTCGAGACATCCATAGCGGAGAGTGTGGCCACCACTCGTGCGCGCGCACCCTCGCAGGCAAGGTCTTCAGGAGCGGCTTCTACTGGCCGCAAGCGCTTCAAGATGCGGTCACTATCGTCCAAGCCTGCGACGCCTGCCAGTACCACGCCAAGCAAATCCATCAGCCGGCGCTGGGGCTCCAGACCATCCCGCTCTCCTGGCCGTTCGCGGTCTGGGGGCTGGAGATCCTGGGCCCCTTCCCGAAAGCGCAAGGGGGCTACCATTTCCTCTTCATGGTCGTTGACAAGTTCACCAAGTGGCCCGAGGTCGAACCTACGCGCAGTATACCAGACGGGGCAGCGGTGAAATTCATCAGGAGCCTGGTCTGCCGCTTCGGAGTGCCTAATCGCATCATCACCGACAATGGCTCGCAGTTTACCAGTTGCATCTTCCGGTCTTACTGCGAAAAACTCGGCATCAAGCTCTGCTTCGCCTCGGTGGCTCGTCCACAGAGCAATGGTCAAGCCGAGCGAGGAAATGCGGAAGTCCTCAAGGGCCTCAAGACCAGAAGCTTCAACATCCTCAAGGGCCACGGCAAGGGCTGGATTGACGAGCTCCCATATGTGCTCTGGTCCATACGCACAACTCCCTCAAAGCCCACTGGTGAAACGCCGTTCGCCCTGGTCTACGGAGCTGAAGCAGTCCTCCCCACAGAAATCAAGCACGGATCCCCACGGGTCCTTGCTTTCAATGAGGACACCCAAGAGGACCTCCACAACGACGACCTGGTGCTTCTCGAGGGATTACGCCGCCGTGCCGCCCTCAGAGCGGCAAAGTACCAGCAAGACCTGCGACGCTACCACAGCCGCCATGTGCGCTCGCGCACTCTGGAGGCGGGCGACCTCGTCCTCAGGCGAATCCTCTCCAGAGAAGGCCTCCAGTGGCTCTCGCCTATGTGGGAAGGCCCCTACAGGGTCTCTCACATCGCCAGGCCTGGCGCTGCGCGCCTCGAGACTAAAGACGGCATCCCCGTCAAGAACCCGTGGAACATCGCGCATCTACGCAAGTTCTACCCGTGATCATAGTCACGCCCGTGATCATTGTCACGTCAGACATTTTTTGTCTCTAGAGGGAAGCTCACGGCTTCACCTCCAAGCTTCACAAAGCTTCTCCTGAGGGTCAGCCCTCCGAGCTCTCCTTGTAACGAGCCACCGCAGGCCGTAGAGAGTCTCAGCCACTAATGGGTGGTCCCCATGCCTCGACATGGAAAGAAACTTACCTTGGCAACCCCAAGTGTAACGAAACATTTTGTTCCTAAGTGAACTATGCGCTAAGGTGCCGCTATGTAATATTTTGGTGGTGAGTTACTTTCATCATTTGCATTTCCATGTGCACTTATCTTCTTCCCATGCGCACCACGCGAGCGGGGGCTGAGTATGGTGCCTGTGCCTCAAGAGCACCCCAGCAGCACTGCAAAATCTAAGGGATCCGAGATCTAGCTAAAGGGCATGCTCCCAAAAACACGTCACCTCTCCAAAGGACCTTGGTACTTACTCTCCTCGTAAGACACACCTGAGGAAACCTATAAGCGCACATGAGTCCTTACTACCATGCACTAGCGTTTGGGCTCGCCTCTCTAACATTCGCAGGGAACAAAAGTCCCTCCAACCTCGTGGAGGCAAAACTCGACCCCTAGAGGAGAGCGCATCGCCAGGGAAAGCCTACGTAGAGCAAAAGCCTACGTAGAGCAAAAGCCTCGCAAAGCTAAGTTCAGCGCTCACGCCCCGAGAATCTCTTCTCTCTCACGAGCACTCGTTGTCCCTCGAGCGATTCTTTTCCCTCACACTCCATGGACTGCTTGCACGTCAAAGGGGGGGGCCTTGAGCATCGCGCCTCGAGGACTCTTACCTCTCTAAGCCTTAAACTCCCCCCGGCCTTGCCGAGTCATTGCTCAGGCATACCGCATCGGCGGATTCATAGCGCAAGGAGAAGGGTCCTAGCGACGCAGAGCGAACAAAGACATGAAGAGGAAGTAAAATGCCCTTCGAGGGGCACACGTGCAAACTCAATAGCATTTACTTAAAAATATATTACAGACAGTGGAGTAAAAGTCTCTAAGCCTAGTCTTTTAAATGGCGCTGCAAGCGCATCACAATACAGGAGAGGATCAGGCAGAAGCTTCGTCGCCCTCATCCGTGGACCCTTCCTCTCCACGCTCGCCCTCGGAGCCCGCCTCCTCGCCGTCGTCTTCCCTCGCCTCAGCCCGCTTGAAGCGACTGCAGAAGTCGTCGACTTGGTCTCGGATGGATTTGGAGATCTTCCACCCTTCCTCCCCCTCGAGAGGCTCGGTCATTGAGGTGTAGTCGAAGCCGGGCTGGATGTGCTGGAGGTTGGTGAAGATGCGGTCGACTGCCACCGCCAAGAGTTGGCGGCATTCCTCCTCGACGACGTCGTGGAGCTCCGCGGCAGGGCCCTCGAGCGCCGTGAAGAGCTGGTCGAAGTAGGCAAGGTACACGGCGGCGGCGGCGTTGCCCTGAGCAGGGACGAGCGGCGCCTGTCGTGGTGGTGTCACGGCAGATGCCATAGGATGGCTAATTTGTGGGGCCGATGGACGTTGGTGGATCCGGGGAGGGATAGCGAGCTTAAGAGCTCACACGGGGAGGATCCCGGTAAAACCGAGATCTCCCAAGAACTGGGAACGAGGACAAAGCGCAAAGGGGAAGATCTAACAAATACAAAGAAATGCACGAAGGCACACAACACACAGACGATATACCCAGGTTCAGGGCCCTCGTGAGGAGGTAACACCCCTACTCCTGCCTTTCCTCTCTATATATTGGTGATATAAGGACTACAACTTGCTACAAGATCAGCCGAAGGATGAAGCACGAAGAACTAGATGAACTCAAGGTGAAGAGGAATAACTGCTCTAAGAGTATATGTGACTATAGCTTTGGCTCTCAAGTTGGTCTCTCCCCCCAGGAGCAGTTATGGCGCCTTTTATAGAGGTCCGGCCAGGAGGGCCGGAAACCCTAATTTGGCTTGGCTCCACGAGACAGGCCTAGCCGGGATGTCGTCACCGGCTAGTGCGACCTAGTCGCCGGACTATCCGGTGTAGACTCCTCGTCATCATCTCGTTAAGGGCGACAGGCGCCGTCCTACATCATCATTGTCCCCTTGTCAGAGACAAGACATGTCTTTGCCCATCCCGGATAGCCTTTTCCGGATCGCCGGGCTAGGCATGTCAGGTCTTGTCGTACCACGCTCGTACCGGCTGACGCGCTCCCGTGTCAGGCGGGAGGTGACCATGCTTCCGTGTCAGGCGGGAGGTGACCATGCTTCCGTGTCAGGCGGAATGGTACTTCCCCCCGCTATAAACGGGAAAGCCTGCTACGGACCGTTGACGGCCTACCGGAAGCCCTTACTCCGGATACCTCCTTGCCTGCCACTGAACCTCTTCTGCACAAGATCAATACCGAGTCGCTCCGGTTAGTACTTACCCAGAATACCTATCCGGTAAAGCCGAGTACACCTCCACCCGGAAGTCTCCCCGGAGTCCTAGATCCGGGATCCTTCCCGGAGACGTCCGAGCTCGTCTCAGGATGAGTATCTCTAGGCCTAGCCTCCCGAAGATGTCTTAGCCTACCAGCAAAGACATCTTCGAGAAGCTAGTTCTTAGAGGAACCACCCGCTCATGCTTGTGCTGCGACTGCGAGGACTGGGGGTGTCTATTTATAGCTGCCAGAGCTGACCCTTGCGGTTGCCAGGAGGCACTTTGTCCTCTTCCAGTGCCTAAGGGTCAGGTTGCCCTTTCGGCACACCAGGAGGTGTCCCTTGCTGTCGCCAAAGGTCAAGCACTGTTGATATTTACCGGATTATACCGGGATCTGCCCCTACCCGGGGGTAGCCCCCCGACACTAGTCCCTGAAGCTGGTGCTGCACAGCGACCTCGGATGATGTGCGGGATCAGCTTTAAACAACAACCATTTTTCGAGAACCAATTATGCCATCCTTTTATTCTATGTCGGGATTGCTTCTTCCCGAGATCTTTTTACCGAGATCCTCCCACCGAGATTGCCTTAACCGGGAGGCGAAGCCTGCGACCGGATAGTACCATGCTAGTGAATCTTGACCGTTGATCTCCCGATGAATTCGAGACACTGAGCCAGGGCCCGCCCGACGTCCCGTCTGCGCAGAGACGCACTCGAGTGCCTCTGCGCACGCACGGCGTCGCTTGGGTTCCCGCGCCGAGGAGCCGCATCCGATCCGGAATCCAACCGTTGGGGCCGTGTGGCCCTCGGTGTGGCCGGATCGGGCGCTCCGGATAGTGCCACGTGTCCTGCGGCACAAAACAGATCCCACCCACGATCGTGGAGATCGTGGGCGGGAAAATCGGAAACCGCTCCGGAATCCCCCCCCCCCTAAATAGGGAGCCGGAACGGTCTCCTTCACTTCTTCTTCTTCGCTTCTCTTCTCCACCGTCTCGAACTCGTCGCCGCCGCTGCGCTCGTCGCCCGCACGACGTCCCGCTCGCCGTTCGCCGGAGCTCGCACCGCGCCGTCCCTCTCGCACGTCGCCGATCTCCTCCTTCACCGGTGAGTCGTTCCTCTCCGCTCCGATGCGTTTCTTCGGTAGAGTAACCGTCCGACTCCGGCCGTGCCCTAGCACAAGCGCGGTTGCGCCGCCGCCGGCGACCATATTCGAGCGGCGCGCACGAGGCGCACGGTGATGAATCACCGTGGCGCTAGAAAGTATATCGGCCACCCGCATTTGTGCCTCGCTTGAGTCAAGCGCGAGTCTTTTTTCCTCCCTTTTATCTTGAATTTTCCGCACACGGTAGATCTTGTTTCTTATGAACCCGGTAGCGTTTAGCAGTTTGTGCCCCAACATCCTCGTTTCCTATAGACTAACTCCGACTAACCGCCGCTGCGTCTCCAGAGTAGCCCGGATACCCCTGCGTACTACTCCGACATGGGTAAAGAGCGTGCTCGGGGGTTCTGGGATGGGTCCGAGACGAAGCAGTCCGATCTGGACTGGCTGTATCGGACTCACCGGATTCCCCCGGAAGTCGAGAGCCGTCTACCGGGAGAGGAGGTTGCACCGGAACCCCAACCCGGGGAATTCGTGGTATTCCTATCGCATTTCGAGCGCGGGTTTGGGCTTCCGGCTAGCCCCTTCTTCCGCGACTTCCTCGACACGTACGAAGTCCAACCTCACCATCTTCCCGCCAACGCCATCATGATGCTCTCGGTCTTCACCACCTACACGGAGGCGTATCTCGGCATATGGCCATTTGTGGATCTCTGGGCCAAGTATTTCATCCTTCGCCGTCAAGCCATCCCCAATCCGGATCAGAAGATAAAGGACTTAGTCGATTGCGGAGCGGCCACCATCATCCCTCGCGCGGACTCCGGATTCCCCATAGTCAAGGGATTAGAGTCCTGCCGGAAATGGCAGCGCAACTTCTTCTATGTGAAGAACCGGGAGCCCTCGGGAGATGGTCCGGGATCCTCGAACCCGGACTTCATCAATCTGCCGGAATTCGTCATGGGTCCTCCGCGCGAATTCGGTCGCTGGAAGCACCTTCCCGACAACGACGAGATCAATTACATGCACGATGTTCTGCAAGTGCTAACCCAGCAGATGACCGGGGATGACCTCTTGCGTTGCTTCATTGTCCGCCGGGTCTGCCCCCTTCAAAACCGAGTGCACAAGATGTGCCACATGTCCGGGAACCTCGACCCCACTAGGACCAGTATCCTTGGGCTAAACCACGGGGGGGTCGTCCGTCGTGTCCGAGCTATTGCCCGGACGGAGATGACGGAGGACTATACTTGGGGGCTCCTTGGGGGATGTCGGAGAAGACCATGCGACCAGGTGCTTATATCAGTCTTTCGTGCCTTCGCCTTCGTGCATGCAATCACCTGGACACCGACACGGCCTAACTTGTTTGCGCAGTTGTTCGAGCGTCAACACGAAGAAGACGCCGTCCACGTCAACGGGAATTACACGCCGGACTTCCCGAAACCGGACGTGATGCCGAGAGAGGATCCCGACGGCGAGGACCACCTCGCCATCCCTTTCGTCAAGGCTCCGGGTAATCCTTCAACTCCAGAGGCAGTTTTCATTTCTTCGGATGATGAGGATGAGATTGACTGCGAGATCCTTGACGTTATTGACGCCCTTCCTCTGAATTGGGCCCCCGCAGTGGTTCCAAAACCGACAACCGGGACCAAACGTGCCGTGAGCCGGAAGCGCGCGGCTTTCGACACCGAGGGGGCCGATAATTCCGGCAACCCCCCCAAGAAGAGCAAACCGACTAAACAGACCACCGAGAAGCCTGCTCGGCGCCGGCAGAGGGGTCCTCCCCTTGTGGATTCCGGGTACGTCTTTCTTGCCTCATGTTATTTGACTTCGTTTTCTCCACAACTCTTACTAAGACATTTCCTTTCAGTGATGCGCTCGAGCTCCCGACACCTGCTGTTCCTCCTCCACCGGGAACTCGGACTCCTAGCCCGGCTCGGGCCTCTCCTTCACCTCTTCGCCCTTCTGCTCGGGGAAGTGAAGCCGCCGCCTCCGGTGCCGCACCGGCAAGCGTCGCGACCTCAGATGCACCTCCGGTGATCGATGAGATCGCGGTGCAAGCCACGACCATCTCGGGAGAAGTGCTTCTTCCGGAGAGCCCGCGCCGGGTTCCTGGGCTGGAGGCAGAGATCCTCAGCCCCCGCCGGGAACCTGCGGCAAGTGGCGCCTCTCGGCCAGCCGCGACTAAGATCATCCCGGAGAAGCAGCGTACAGCCTCCTCCCGGCCAGCAGAGCAAGCTCCCAAGTCTCGCGGCAAGGCTGCTGGGCATAAAACGCCTTCTGCCCCACCCGCAGCTGCCCCGACACCGTCGTCTCAGGACTTGGTGCTGCGCCCGGGTACGTTTTCCTCGTTACCACCGCCTCCCGCCGAGATCCCTACTGCAGCCTTGCGGATGTTGCGAGCAACGGTTAGCTCCTTTGTATCTTCAGGATCCCGGGATGTTGCTGCCACCCGCGCTGCCGGCAGCTCCGGCATTCGGGTTGTTGATGACTTCAACAAGGCCTGGCTTGCCGCCGACGCTTCCGAGACTGCAGGGGACTTGCACGCTGCAGGCCCGAGCCGCAGCGCTCAAGCCCTGCATGCTCTCCAGGTGGCCGCGCTGGATGTCACCCGAGTAAGCGAGGTAAGCTTTTCCTCTCTCGAAAAACGCATTTGTTCCTTCCACCACCACTAGTCCCCGAGATTGGTGCTTAGTGCTCTAGATTCCACCGAATAGCAGATCACTAAGTTCCAATCTTAGAGAAAAATCCACGACTCGGACACCGAGTCCCCGAGATCCTCCCAACCAGATAGGTTGCTTCAAAATTTTCTCCACCACTAGTCCCCGAGATTGGTGCCTAGTGCTCTAGATTCCACCGAATAGCAGATCACTAGGTTCCAATCTTAGAGAAAAATCCACGACTCGGACACCGAGTCCCCGAGATCCTCCCACCTGGGTTTTTTACACTTTTTCCATATTAACTTTGCCTTCTTTGTCTTGCTTTCAGGAGTACAGCCAAAAACGCCGCAACATCTTCAACCGGGTTCTCGCTGAACTCGGCCAATCCAAGAAATCCGAGGAGCGCTTCCGGGAGGAGCGAGACGCGGCGCGCCAGATCTCGGTGGACCAGAAGACTGCTCTTTCCACCGCGCAATCCGAGATCGCGCGGCTGAACGGCGAGCTCGGAAAGGTCCAGACTGCTATCTCCGAGATGAAGACGCGCTTCATCGAGGCGACCAAAAAGCAGAAAGAGACCCTGGACCAATCGGTGGCGCGCGCGGATAACGCCGAAACCGAGCTGGGTCTTCTCCAGTCGCGCTCTGACACTTGGCTCGCCGAACTTACCGTGTTGAACCGGGATCTCAACAGTTAGTAATCCGACATCCCTCTTCTCCTGTTACTTCCTTTATTTGCTGTTGCTTTTCTTATGACTTAGCCGTTTGACAGCTCTTCTTTTTAAAGGAGAGTTTGAGCACTCCCGGGAAGCTGCCGCCAAAGCTGTTGCCGCCTTCCGCGAGAAGCGCGCCGGGAAGGGTCCCATCTCGGATGCCTGGGACATTGAGGATCACCTCACCGCCCTGAAGGCCCGGATAGTACCTCTCCGGTCTATCGGGACGGAGCTCCTCAGCGCCGCGATTCACGTCCACGACGCATTGTGGCCAAGTATCCGGGGGACGCTCTCGCTGCCCGAGCTCTCGAGCGCACTTCGGGGTGGCGGGAGGCGCATCCACGCCTGGAAGCTTTCCGGTGCACGAGCTGGCGGCGACCAGGTCTTGACCCAAGTACTCAGCTGGTACGAGGGTCTCGATCTGGAGGCAATCCTGCGCCTGCGGACGGTCTCTTCGTGGGTCACCGATCCGGAGAAGATCCGGCGCCGACAAGAGGTGGCGCATCACACCGCTGCGTGGTCAAGCTTCCGTACGTTCATCCCTAGCGTCATCCCTTCCGACTCGGAATCAGATTACGAGGACGACGAAGACGATGTCGTTTCCGGCGAGGCGGAAGACGAATCCCCGGAAGGAGATGACGCCGCTTCCGGTGCCGCGCCCGAGAAGGTGGTCTCCCAGGATGCAGCGACCTCGCCAAGACCGGAAGTCCCCGAGACCGAGGTGCTTCCCGAGGCCCCGAGTATCGCTGCTGTCACCGAATCCGAAGTCGCCCCCGTCGCTGCTCCCGCTGCCGCTGCTGCCCCTGCTCCTGAGGTCGTTGCTCCCGAGGTCTCCGTTTCCGGCGTCGCCGCTCCCGAAGTGTCCGTTGAGAAGCCCACTTCCCCTACTCCATAAACACTTAAGTAGCATATTCGTTAAATCCCCGGGATGTCGGGTGCAAGATGTATCGTACGCTTATGTTATTTCTGTTTCACTGTGAACTATTTATTCGAACAACTTATGTCAATGTACTCAGCTTCTAGTTCCCGAATTGCCTTTCATGTTTACCGTACTTAGGTAATTTCTGCTCTTGTCTACCATTTCGGCGTTCGACAGTCGAGTCACAAAACTCCACATACGGCATACATTACTTAGAACAATCCGAGTTCCGGTTAACCGAATTCCCGACATAAACAACAAAGTTATTAAAAAATAAGCATGCCGGATAAGTTCCTGCTCCAAGTCCCCGAGACCATTTTCGTGTTTCCCACCTTCCCTCTCTTTGCTCTTGACTACCATTTCGGCGTTCGTCAGTCGAGTCACAAGATTATTTCACATGACACACATTATTTTGTCCTTGAGAATTGAACTCGGAACTTTCCCGGCATGCACACGATATAAAAAATAGCTATTCGGCAGTCCCCGGGTTCCTTCCCGGGATGCCGGTACAGAATAAATGAATTTGACAAAAAATAACAAGATAAGCTCATAACCAGGCAGTCCCCGGGTTCCTCCCGGGGTGCCCTACTTTCATTAATACCGAAAATTGAGATACAACGTACACTGAACCTTTTACGTGTAAAAGGGGCGAAGTAGAGCTACATTCCATGGACGTTTTGTTTCCTCACCGGATTTGTCCATTACACCTTTCCTAGCCTCCTGTGCATCTACAAGGTAATAAGAATCGTTGTGCAATGCCCTGCTTATCACAAAAGGTCCCTCCCATGGAGGTGACAACTTATGCATTCCTGCCGTGCGTTGGATGAGCCTCAGCACCAGATCTCCCTCTCGGAACACCCTCGGGTGTACTTTCCGGCTATGATAGCGACAGAGGTTTTGCTGATAAATTGCAGACCGAGATAGTGCCAATTCTCTGGCCTCTTCGAGTAGGTCAACATCATCTTCTCGGGCCTCCTTTGCCTCAGTTTCGGTGAACATTGTTACTCTCGGAGAATCATACTGTATGTCGGTTGGTAGTACTGCCTCAGCTCCATATACCATGAAGAATGGGGTGTACCCGGTAGATCTATTCGGTGTAGTCCGGAGACCCCATAATACTGCCGGTAATTCCTCTATCCAGCATCCCGGAGTTCTCAATAGTGGTTCGATCAAGCGAGCTTTGATGCCAGCTAAGACTAAGGCATTTGCTCTTTCGACTTGCCCATTTGCTTCCGGGTGTGCGACTGATGCTACATCCAGCCGGATTCCCTTTTCAGCACAAAATCGAGCGAATTCCCCCACAGCAAAGTTTGTTCCATTATCTGTGATAATGCTGTGTGGGTATCCGTATCTCAAGATGATGTCTTTCAGGAATTGCACAGCGGTGTGTCCATCGCACTTCCGGATTGGCTTGACCTCTATCCACTTTGTGAATTTGTCCACCATGACAAGTATGTGTGTCATATTGCCCCTTGCCGGTTTGAATTGCCCGACCATGTCCAAACACCATACTGCGAATGGCCAAGTGATGGGGATTGTTTTCAGTGCTGACGCCGGCATGTGTATCCGGTGAGCAAATCTCTGGCATCCCCCACACTTCCGGACAATATCTTCTGCTTGCTGCAATGCAGTGGGCCAGTAGAACCCATGTCGGAACGCCTTTGCCACCAGGGCCCGGGATGATGCATGATGTCCGCACTCCCCTTGATGTATTTCCACCAGCATCTCTTGTCCTTCTGCTGGTTCCACACATCTCTGGAGTACCTCGGTGACACTTCTCTTGTACAGCTCTTGATTGATGACAGTGTATGCTTTTGATCTCCGCAGTATTTGCCGGGCTTCTACTTCATTCTCCGGGAGAGTCCCCTCCAAGATGTAAGCCATAATGGGCTGTGCCCATCCCGGGACTGGTCTAACCGGGAACACGGGAGTGTCTATGTCCATTGGTTCTGCCTACATCACCTCTATCATCATCTTTCTTTGCCTCTCCGAGCACTGGGATGCAGTCCCCGGGTTCGATGTTATGCTCCCGACATCTACTTCCATGGGTACGGCATCTGAACCAGGCTCCTTGGGGATGAAGATAGATTCTGACTCGGGTGATGGTTGAATAGATGGCTTCCTCAGATGCTCTAGGGCTATCCCGGGTGGGATGGCATCCCGGGATGACCCTAGCTTGGACAAGACATCCGCTGCTTCGTTTTCTCCTCTGGGCACATGTTTGAACTCGCACCCGTCAAAAAATCCGGAAATTTTCTACACATGAAACCTGTACAAGGCCATGTTTGCATCAAGGGCATCCCAATTCCCCGACACCTGTTGTACTACGAGATCCGAGTCACCAAAGCACTCTATCCGGCGGATGCCGATTTCCTTGGCGACGTTGAGTCCATGAACCAAGGCCTCATATTCTGCGACATTGTTGGATGCCCGAAAATGAATCTGCAGCACATACTTCAGTACGTCTTGCTTTGGGGAAGTGAGGACCACTCCGGCACCCAATCCGATCTTAGCCTTAGAGCCATCGAAATGCATCCTCCAGAAATTGTAATCCGGTATCGGAGGTTCATACTGCATCTCGGCCCAGTCTACCAAAAAATCCGGCAGCGCCTGCGACTTGATGGCATCTCGTCTCTCGTATGCCGGAGCATACGGAGACAACTGGATGGCCCATTTGGCTACCCGGCCGCTAGCATCCTTGCAACCGATGATCTCGGCGAGAGGAGCTTCGCAGACCACTGTGACCGGATGTTCCTGAAAGTAGTGCTTGAGCTTGGTCACTGCCATGTATACTCCATATGCCATCTTCTGGTAGTGTGGGTAGTTCTGCTTTGATTCCGAGATTACCTCACTGAGGTAATACACCGGCCTCTGTATCAGCTTACCCCCCTCTTCTCTTTCTACTACCATCGCCACACTGACTACCCGGTTGGTTGCGGCAATATACAGCAACATAGGTTCCTTGGGTAACGGGGATGCCAACACAGGTGCTGTTGAGAGCATTCTCTTCAGACCATTGAACGCCGCATCAGCCTGCGGGGTCCAAACAAATGTCTTGCTCTTCTTCATCAGTTGATACAGAGGCAAGGCCTTCTCCCCAAGTCGGCTCACAAACCGACTGAGGGATGCCAGACACCCAGTAAACTTCTGCACATCCTTGAGACGCACGGGCAACTTCATGCTCTCAATAGCACGAATTTTACCCGGGTTGACCTCAATTCCTCGGCTGGAGATGAGGAAACCGAGTAACTTCCCTGCTGGCACACCAAATGTACACTTATCCGGTTTCAACCTCATCCGGAATCTTCTCAGGTTCTTAAACGTTTCCCTCAGATCATCTATTAACGAGGCTTTTTCTTTAGTTTTTATGACTATGTCATCGACATAGACCTCGGCATTTCGGCCTATCTGGTCATGCAAGCATTTCTGCATGCATCTCTGGTATGTAGCACCAGCATTTCTTAACCCGAAAGTCATAACACGATAGCAATAAGCCCCATAAGGGGTAATGAAAGCAGTTTTTAATTGATCATCCGGATTCAAAGATATCTGGTGAAAACCAGAGTAAGCATCTAGGAAAGTTAAAAGCTCGCTACCGGCAGTGGAATCTATCACTTGATCTATCCGGGGTAGCGGAAAGGGGTCTTTCGGGCATGCCTTGTTGAGGTTGGTGAAGTCGATGCACATGCGCCACACTTTAAGCAGGAGGGGATCATCTTTCTTCTTCTCCACCAGGACCGGATTCGAAATCCAATCCGGGTGCAGCACCTCCATGATGAATCCGGCAGCCAGCAGTATAGCCAGATGCTCCATGACAGCAGCTCTTCTCTCATCCGAGAGGCGCCTAGTTGGTTGCTTCACCGGCTTCGCATCCGGTCGAACAAATAGAGAGTGCTCAGCCAACTCCCTCGGGACGCCTTGCAGATCGTCACTCGACCACGCAAAGGCATCCCGATTCTCACGGAGGAAGTCGACGAGCCCGCCTTCCTATTTGCTGTCCAGGTTGCTGCCAATAATAACTTGGCGCTCCGGGTTGCTGGGGTCCACGCACACATTCTTGGTCTCCTTGGGGGGCTGAAATGATGCCCCCTGCTCCGGGTTCACCATCCCGGGCATTCCGAGTTGGGAGGTCTTGGCCATCGCCACCACCTGCTGGATCCTCTTCTTCTCTTCCGCGATCACCAGGGACTCAGCTAAGCACGATCCCGCCGAGGCACACTCCATGGAGTGCTTGTGGTCTCCCGAGATGGTGATCACACCGTTGGGTCCCGGCATCTTCATCTTGAGGTAGCCCACGTGAGTCGAGATCATGAACTTGGCGAGGGCTGGTCTGCCGATTAGGGCGTGATACGGGCTCTCGAGGTCCACGACCTCGAACTCCAAGCTCTCGGTTCGGCAATTGTCCCGAGTTCCGAACAACACCTCAACCCAGATCTTTCCCATGGGCGAGCAAGAGACCCCGGGCACAATGCCATGGAAGGTTGTCTCGGTGGGCAGCAGGGTGTTCATGGATACTCCCAGCTTCAGCATTGTGTCCTTGTACATGATGTTGATGGCACTGCCATTGTCAATCAGAACCCGGCTAAAACGGACGTTGAGGTTGGGTCCGACAAAAGTTGGGTCTACCACCAAGGCGTACGCTCCCGGCTTGGGCATAACCCGGGGGTGATTCTTCCGACTCCAGGTAATCTCCATCTCGGACTAGTGCAAGAATTTGGGCACTGCTGGGATCACAACATTCACCTCCAGGGCACGCTGCCGCACACTTTTCCGGTCAGTGGGCTCGGTCACAAAGATCACATAGCTCTGATGTGCCTCCCGATAGTTGCTCTGCTGCTGTCCGGCTTGGTTACCGTTCTCATTCCGGGTATGCACCATATTCACTGGGCGAGGTGGGGGTCCTCTCGGAGGAGGGGGAAGTCGCACAGCGTTGGCCCCCGATGTCGGAGGAGGAGGTCTCGGGATATTGGGCCGAGATGCCGGAGCGTTCTGCCGAACAGCTCCCGAGCTGCCCTCCTGCAACGTGCGCTGATACCAGCTGCACTGCCGAGTAGAATGGTTTGCGGGCTTGTTGGCCTCCAGAGTGTGGTAGCAGCATGGCTTGTTCAGCATTTCCTCATACGTCAGGGGCTTCTTCTGCTCCACCCAAGTCTTTTGCACCTCCTGACTTTGACCCCAAGCCGGGCCACTTGTCTTTTGACGCTGGCTGTTGCCGGCATCCTCCTGCTCCCGGGTCACTGCTGCGACGTGCTGCGCGGCATGGTGGTACTCGGGCTGATTCCTCTTGTGGCCGAACTCCTGGCGATCATGGCTCCTGCTCGGTCCCGAACGCTGAGGTCCCGCATTCCTCCTGTTGGAGTCTCCGACATCCACCAGGGGTTGCATGGGATCTCCAAGCGTATAGGTGTCGGCGATGCGCATGGTTTCTGCCAAGGTTGTTGGCATCTTTCTCTGCAATTTCTGCCACAGCATAGAGCCATGCCGGCATCCTTGCGCGAACCAGGAGATGGCCTGCGCCTCCACCACTCCTTCGCAAGAGTTGCGAATATTGCTCCACCGGGTAAGGTACTCCCGGTCAGTCTCATTGCTCCTTTGCCTACAGATGGCGAGCTGTTGAGGCCTGTTGGGCCTCTTGTACGTGCTGGTAAAGTTACTGATGAATGCCTCTTCAAAATCTAACCAGCAGTCTATACTGCCAGTTCTCAGATTGTTCAACCAGATTCGGGCTGGTCCTTCCAACATCTGCGGTACATAACGTACCGCCCACCGTCTGTTTCCACCGGCTATGCTTACTGCAGTTACATAGTCGGTCAGCCAATCCTCCGGCTTGTTGCTACCGTCATAGGTCTTGGCACCTCGGTTGAGCTGAAAGTTCCGAACAGGCGGTTCTCGCATGATCCGAGGTCCAAAGCAGGCAGGTCCCGGGGGTCCTTGCTCTTCCACCAACTCGGACTGGTGAATCCGGTCGAGCCGGAATCTGGCGTCTGCCGGGTTCAACTGCCTGGTTCCTATCCGAGATCCCAAAGGGTTCTCGTCTGGTTGATATCCGAGCTGCTGCAACCTTGAGTCGCCATCATTGAGCCTGTCCTGTGCAAGGACCAGGGCCTGCTGGGGAACGGAGACGACCTCCCTCTGCGGGTTTCCCTGAACGTGCGGAGGATTCCGGGGTGGATTACCACGGCTAGCCGGGTTATTATTTCCTACACCCAGGTTACCATCCCCACGGGTACTTCCCGCCTGTCCCGAGTTGCGCTGTCCGGCCTGCCCGGCTTGCTGGATACCGGCGAAAGCTGGGTCATACGTCTGTAGTTGTTTGTTCTTTCCGGAACCTCGGCTCCGGCTCCGGCTCTTGCTCTTGCTCTTGCTTCTGCTTGGATGCGGGGAAGAGGCCTCCCCATCTGACCACTGGCTGTCGGGTCTGGCCGAGTACACCTGGGATCCTGCCCCGGGGTGCTTCTTCTTGAAGGCCAGATTCTGACGATTGGCCTCTATCACCAACTCGTTCACCCTTTCCTGCTGCTTGCGCAGGGCTTCACCGGATAGCCCTGCCAACTCGGCCATGGCGGCTTCGGCGGCCCTAAGGGTCTTCGCTGGTGAGCTGTACACCGGCTTTCCCGCAGAAACCCGACTCCCTGTGTTACTGGTGGTGGCTCCACCAGCCAGCTCCTCATTCACCATTCTTCCTTTCTTGCGCAGATCTGCAATGCGCTTCTCCCGGGAGTCGATCTTAGGGAATTCGTGTGCTGCATTGTACTCCCGGAGGCTAGCGCTGAGCTCGCGGCGGATCTCGGCGATCTCCTGCGCTTCAGCGAGTAGCAACTTCCGCTGCTCCTCTAACTCAGCCGAAGTGGCCTGCGCATCTGCCCCGGTAGTTACTGGTACAGCCAATTTTGCCACGAGTCCCGAGAGGGGATCCGGGCGACATCGTGGATGGGATGACTGCGGATCTCCATCCCGGGCCGCAGGCCTCTCCTGCGGGGGTTTGGCTAAACGGGGGTGGCCGTCAGTATCGCCATCGGCATCTTGATATTCCTCCTCGGTTGCCGCGACCATCATCACTGCGACGGAACTCGAGGGGCGACCGGCATGCAGACCCCGGGCTGCGCAGAGCATGGGAGGATCCCCAGCTTCCAGGACTACGTCCGGGTAGCTACGGACAACCTCGGTGGCCACGTAGGTGGTGAAACCACCGAAATCGATGAGACATCCGTTTACCGGGAACGGTCTGTTCCGGAAACATCCTGCATTATCACAGACGAAGTCCATCTCTCCCAGTCTTACGACTAGGCCAGAGAGAACCCGAACGTCGAAATGAACGGGGGAGCCCGTCCAGATGTGTACACCAGCCAACGCCTCTGTCAGCCCCACGGTGGGCGCCAACTGTCGTGGTGGTGTCACGGCAGATGCCATAGGATGGCTAATTTGTGGGGCCGATGGACGTTGGTGGATCCGGGGAGGGATAGCGAGCTTAAGAGCTCACACGGGGAGGATCCCGGTAAAACCGAGATCTCCCAAGAACTGGGAACGAGGACAAAGCGCAAAGGGGAAGATCTAACAAACACAAAGAAATGCACGAAGGCACACAACACACAGACGATATACCCAGGTTCAGGGCCCTCGTGAGGAGGTAACACCCCTACTCCTGCCTTTCCTCTCTATATATTGGTGATATAAGGACTACAACTTGCTACAAGATCAGCCGAAGGATGAAGCACGAAGAACTAGATGAACTCAAGGTGAAGAGGAATAACTGCTCTAAGAGTAAATGTGACTATAGCTTTGGCTCTCAAGTTGGTCTCTCCCCCCAGGAGCAGTTATGGCGCCTTTTATAGAGGTCCGGCCAGGAGGGCCGGAAACCCTAATTTGGCTTGGCTCCACGAGACAGGCCTAGCCGGGATGTCGTCACCGGCTAGTGCGACCTAGTCGCCGGACTATCCGGTGTAGACTCCTCGTCATCATCTCGTTAAGGGCGACAGGCGCCGTCCTACATCATCATTGTCCCCTTGTCAGAGACAAGACATGTCTTTGCCCATCCCGGATAGCCTTTTCCGGATTGCCGGGCTAGGCATGTCAGGTCTTGTCGTACCACGCTCGTACCGGCTGACGCGCTCCCGTGTCAGGCGGGAGGTGACCATGCTTCCGTGTCAGGCGGGAGGTGACCATGCTTCCGTGTCAGGCGGAATGGTACTTCCCCCCGCTATAAACGGGAAAGCCTGCTACAGACCGTTGACGGCCTACCGGAAGCCCTTACTCCGGATACCTCCTTGCCTGCCACTGAACCTCTTCTGCACAAGATCAATACCAAGTCGCTCCGGTTAGTACTTACCCGGAATACCTATCCGGTAAAGCCGAGTACACCTCCACCCGGAAGTCTCCCCGGAGTCCTAGATCCGGGATCCTTCCCGGAGACGTCCGAGCTCGTCTCAGGATGAGTATCTCTAGGCCTAGCCTCCCGAAGATGTCTTAGCCTACCAGCAAAGACATCTTCGAGAAGCTAGTTCTTAGAGGAACCACCCGCTCATGCTTGTGCTGCGACTGCGAGGACTGGGGGTGTCTATTTATAGCTGCCAGAGCTGACCCTTGCGGTTGCCAGGAGGCACTTTGTCCTCTTCCAGTGCCTAAGGGTCAGGTTGCCCTTTCGGCACACCAGGAGGTGTCCCTTGCTGTCGCCAAAGGTCAAGCACTGTTGATATTTACCGGATTATACCGGGATCTGCCCCTACCCGGGGGGTAGCCCCCCGACAGCGCCTCCACTCCCAGCTTCGCCGCGAGATCGTTGCCCCGAGCCACCAAGGACTGGAACATACGCTCCCGCTCCTACGACAGCACCCGCACCGCTTGAGCGCTCTCGGCAGCCTCCACCGCTCGGTCCACAGCAGGGCCCACCTGCTTGTTCATCTCCTCCATGTCCGCCATGAGGGCGGCGAGGTCCTGTGACATGCGCTCGCGAGCCTCTTCGGCGAGGCGGCAACCATCCGCAGCACGCCTCGCCTGGGAGTTCAGTCTGGTGTTCATGTGCTCCAGCTCGCGGATCCGGGTGTCATCCTCGGTGCGCCTCTTCCTGAAGCGATTCTCCTGCTTCTTGAATTTCTCGTTATAGTCTCGAGAGACGGCGGCGCGGTACTTCCTCTCCCGGGCTTGGAACTCCTTCTCCGCCTCCTCCTTCCCCTCGGCAAGCCTGGCGTTGAAGCGCTCCACGTGCTTCTTGTGGGCAGCCGCTTCGCGGTTGAACTTGTCAAGGGCTTCGTCCAGGTTCCCCTCCCGGGCCTCGTGGTCGGTGTGCTGCACCGACAGCTCCTGCTCCGCCTGCAGCAGCTGCTCGTCGCGCTGGCGCACGTCATTCTCGCGCTCGCCCAGCCTCTGCCCCCTGGCGTCCAAGGCCGCGCGGACCGCCTCCAGAGAGGACCACATGACCTCGGAGTCGTCAAGGATCTTGGCCTCAAGCTGGACAAGCTCGCGGTGCTTGTCCGCCAGTGAGGACTCCACCGCCTCCCGCTCCGCCCTCGCCGCGGCGAAGTCGTCCGCCGCCGCCTGGCGCTCGGCCTGGAGGGGCTCCAGGAGTTCCTCGGCTTCGCGCACGGCGCCCTCCCAGACCTCCTTGGCAAAGCGCAGCGCCTCCTCGCGCTCCGCCTGCAGAGCCAGATCGCTCTGCCGGCGCACCTCAACGGCTGTGTGAAAGGCGGCCCAGGCCTCCGCAAGCTCGCCCTACCGCCGGGTGATCTCCGCGTCCTCGAGGGCGAGGTGCGCCTCCAAGCCGTCCAGGGACTCCCGCACCAGAGGGAAGGCGACGCCGCGGCGTCCTCTACTCCAGTTCCAGCCGCTCAGGACTAGGTCTTGCGAAGCCCCACGCGACGCGGAGGTCCCGGCACCTGTGTCGAGCTTGACGAAGGGGGCCTCTGTGCGGGGCCCTGCAGCGCCACGGGCCTGGGCGCTTGCCGGCGAGTTCTCCCCTTCAGCACCTGCGCTCCGCGCGCCGGTGCCGCCGCCCTCGAGCGGCCCCTCATCGTGGGCCTCAGGGGCAGGAGAGGCCTGCCCCGTACCCGCTTTCTCCGCCTCCGCTGCAGGGCTTGGCGGGGGCGGCGGAGGAGCTTCCCCCTCCGTCTCGTCGGCCCTTGGCGGGCGCTGGATTGGTGTCGCGACCGCCTCGGCCTCCTGCTGCGCCGGAGGAGTGGAAGCGCGAGGCAGAGTAGGCACCCTCTCCGCTTGCTCCTTAGGGCTCCTCTCCTCGGAAGGAGGCGCTGTCGCCTCAGCCTGAGGCCCGTCCTTGGCAGGGCCTGCGGTGTCCGCCACCATAGGCCGCGAGGCCTCGTCAGCCACGGCCTCTGGCGCGGCTTTCTTCACCTCCGCGTCCTTGCGAAGCCTTCGACGCTTTGCAGGCACCTGGTCGCTGGTAAGGAGCAAGAAAATCCGTCAGAAGTGAACGGGCAAGCAGAGATCGAGAAAGAGAAAACCAAGGTGAAGATACTTACCCAGATTTCTTGGTGCGGGTGTCAACCCACGCCATGCCAGGCGAGCGCCATGAAGGCGTGGTCCTGGCTCCATACCCCTCGGGAGGCTCCTCGGCTTTCCTCTTGAGGGGAGCGCCCATTGGATCCCCAGCAGGCCTGTCGTGGGCCGCCTTGGACCGGGGCTCTCGTCGCCCCGCCACAGCCTCATCTTTGTCGGAACCTTCCCCCTCCGTAACAGGGTGTGGAGGGGCCTCCCTGGAGGGCTCATTGTCGCCAGACGAGACCTCAAAGATTTCCTCGACAGGGGGACGCAGCCCTTGAAGAGCTCGCCACACCGGTCGAGGGGTTCGCCCTTGCCGCCGCGCCGCCAAGCTCGACGTCCGAAACAGAGGGCGAATCCGCAGCTCCTGGCACCTTCGCCACATGCATGGCCACCTCGTCCTCCTCCTTCCCCGCCAGGCCAAGCAGGGTGAACGTCGGCATCCTCTCCAGAATCGTGAGGTGCGTGTTCATGGAGAGTTGGTGGAGAGGCCTCAGCACCTCAGCAACCACCATGTGCATGTCGGGGTTGATGAAGAGGATGCACATGATGGTGGAGACGGCTTCGGGGCGGTGGTCGCAGCAGTGGAGCCGCATCGGGTCCGTGAGGCCCGAGTACATCCACATCGTCTTCTTGTGCGCCTGAAGCGAGCGGTGCGGCGCCTCACGAAGTCCTCCGCAATCATCTGCCCTGTGAGGCCATTCTCCCGGAGAAGCTTCATGCGGCCCACCAGGTCCGCGATCTGCAGGCTCCGGAAGGCCAGCTTGCCCCAGTGGGTGTTCTTCATGGGCGGCGCCTCCGGGACGTCGAGGAAGGAGCTAAGCGACTTGACGCCGATAAGGAGCCACTTCTGCCGGAAATCGTCCACCTTCTTCACCACCGCCGTGACAGGCTTCTCGCCGTTCCACGACATGGGAATATAGACATCCCCCATGCCGTCCACGATGCTGAAGAAGACGCACCCCGTCTGCTCGAGGTGCGTGGAGCTTCGGAGCGCGTAGAAGCTCCGGAAGAGGACCACCGAAGGCTGCACCCCCAGATAAACCTCGCAGAGGTAGGCGATGATGGAGAGGATCAGGATGGAGTTGGGATGCAGATGGAGAAGGTGGATCTGGTAGAACTCCAGAATCGCCTCCAGGAAGGGCGAGTAGGGAGGCACCAGCCCGGCGTAGATGGTGTGGAGGAAGATGGGGAAAAACCCCTTCGAGAGCCGGCCGAGCTTCGTGGCCTGGAGAGCACTGGCGCCGTGCATGTTGGTCTTCCCGGCGACCAGGTGCTGGATCTTGTCCAGCGCCGCCTCATTGAAGCGCTCCCCGACCAGGGTGGGGCCAAGCGCCCCTTCCCCCATGCGCGCTCGTTGGGGGCTTCGCCATCGCCGCCTTGCCCATCGCTGGACTCATCGCCGGGAAAGGAAGAAGTGCGGAAGAGCGCGGAGGAAAACGAAGATCACCGGTGTGAGGAAGCTCAGATGGGGGGATCGAGAGGCCGGGCGCGCAGAATGGAAGCAGTAACGGCTGCTCGAGCTGGCGCGCAGGCCTTAACTTCTGTTTAGGCAGTTACCGGGGCATGGTGGGACCCCCCACGACGCACGCCCCGCCGAAGAGATCGTGTCGTCGTAGACGCGCAACTGATCGACGCGTGTCTCGGGCCGGCCGGACACTTTGGGCCCACGATGCTTTGTCTGAGCCTGGTGGGCTTCGCCGTGCCCGTCATGGGCCGGGGGCTACTGTCGGCCCAGTGGAATCCAGGGTGTGCAGGGTCCACTCTCCGCAGCCCTCGCACGCGACGGTATCGAAGAATGACTAAGGACCAAGCCAAATGCTTGGAGAGACTCTCGAGGGGAAAAAGTCCTCGAGAGGGATTAAAGGGACAGCGAAGGCCTGAAGAGGCTCCCCCCGCGACTGCCCCTCTACAAGGCTCTCTCCTCTGGAGAGGAGTCAACGCAGATCCCTCCACAAGGCCGCTCATGCCTTGTAGAGATACTTTGCTGTGAAGCAACCGCCGCAGAGCGCACATGGCCTCTGTCGCGGCCACAGAGTGACGCGCGCGCCTGCGCGCGGTGACAACGACGCCGCAGTTGCCATTCTGGTGATTAAAGGAGTCAACAAAGATGTGCCCCCCGCGTCGGACTACGAAGCTTTCCCCTTCGGTGATAAAGCGGATGGCCGGCGCTACGCTCCAACGACGACGTCACCGTGGGCACCCCCACGATCTCTGCGGCACCCGCTAGCCGTCCTGCGTGGACGGTGGCTTTTCTGCCTAAAGGACAGGCTTTACGACCATGGACCGAGTCCATGGACAACCCAGCTGCGGTGCACCCCGCTCCTCCGTTTCGTCGCCATGTGGGATCTCTGCGGCACCCGCTAGCCGTCCTGCGTGGACGGTGGCTTTTCTGCCTAAAGGACAGGCTTTACGACCATGGACCGAGTCCATGGACAACCCAGCTGCGGTGCACCCCGCTCCTCCGTTTCGTCGCCATGTGGGAACCCTTCCGCTGCGCAGAGCGCAAGGATGAGGCCCGGGGCACTTATAAAAGGAGAGGGGGCACCTCCGTAGCAAGGGATCAATCATTCGGACCTTGAGCTCTCTACCATAGTGTAGCCTAGCCAAGCGCGCTCAAGGAGGAAGAAGACCCTAGAGTTCCCTCCTTGAGCTCCGCACTGCCATAAGAGAGCCCTCGGCAAGCTCATTGTACTGTACCCTCTACAGCGCAATACTGACAAGCAGGAGTAGCAGTGTTACCTCCTGCAGAGGGCCATGAACCTGGGTACGGGCTGGTGTCCTTCTCTGTCGTGATGTCCCTCCTCAGGCTCGACGAGCACCGTCGCCGTGCCGGTTGAGTGTTGTTTGACCTCCGTGTTCAGCCCCTTCCGAACTTACTCTTCAGGGTGTGACCACCCCTGTCTCGTTCGAGTCATTCTCCGACAGCGGCAGAGGCCATGTGCGCTCTACGGCGGTTGCTTCACAGTGAAGTATCTCTACAGGGCCTGAGCGGCCTTATGGAGGGATTTGCGTTGACTCCTCTCCAGGGGAGAGAGACTTGTAGAGGGGCAGTCGCGGGAGGAGCCTCTTCAGGCCTTCGCTGCCCCTTTAAGCCCTCTCGAGGACTTACCCCCCCCCCCCCCCCCCCCGCCCGAGAGTCTCTCCAAGCGTTTGGCTTGGTCCTTAGTCATTTCTTCGATACCGTCGCGTGCGAGGGCTATGGAGAGTGGGGCCTGCACACCCTGGATCCCACTGGGCTGACAGTAGCCCCCGAGCCCATGACGGGCACGGCGAAGCCCACCGGGCTCAGACGAAGCGTCGTGGGCCCAAAGTGTCCGGTCGGCCCGAGACACGCGTTGATCAGTTGCGCGTCTGCGGTGACACGATCTCTTCGGCGCGGCGTGCGCCGTGGGGGGTTCCACCACACCTCGGTAACTGCCCAGACGGGAGTTAAAGCCTGCGCGCCGGCTCGAGCAGCCGTTACTGCTTCCACTCTGCGCGCCCGGCCTTTCGATCTCCCCCTCTGAGCTTCCTCACTCCGGCGATCTTCATCTCCTTCTGCACTCTTTCGCACTTCTCCTTTTCCCGATGATGAGTCCAGCGAAGGGCAAGGCGGCAATGGCGAAGCCCCCTGCGAACGCGCAGGGGGAATGGGTGCAGGGCCCCGCCCTGGTCGGGGAGCGCTTCAATGAGGCGGTGCTGGACAAGATACGACATTTGGTCACCGGGAAGACCAACGAGCACGGCGCCAGTACTCTCCAGGCCGCACAACTCGGCCGACTCCCGAAGGGGTTTTTCCCCATCTTCCTCCACACCATCTACGCCGGGTTGGTGCCTCCCTACTCGCCCTTCCTGGAGGCGATTCTGGAGTTCTACCAGATCCATCTTCTCCATCTGCATCCCAACTCCATCTTGATCCTCTCCATCTTCGCCTACCTCTGCGAGGCTTACTTGGGGGTGCAGCCTTCTGTGGCCCTCTTCCGGAGCTTCTACGCGCTTCGGAGCTCTGCAAACCTCGAGCGGACGAGGTGCGTCTCCTTCCGCATCGTGGATGGCATGGGGTATGTCTTTATCCCCATGTCATGGAACGGCGAGAAGCCTGTCACGGCGGTGGTGAAGAAGGTGGATGACTTCCAGCAGAAGTGGCTCCTTATCGGCGTTAAGTCGCTGAGCTCCTTCCTCGATGTCCCGGAGGCGCCGCCCATTAAGAACACCCACTGGGGCAAGCTGGTCTTCCGGAGCCCGCAGATCGCAGACCTGGTGGGCCGCATGAAGATTTTTCGGGATAATGGCCTCACCGGCCAGATGATTGCGGATGACCTCGTGAGGCGCCGCATCGCTCCGCTTCAGGCGCACAAGAAGCCGACGTGGATGTACTCGGGCCTCACGGACCCGATGCGGCTCCACTGCTGTTGACGTGGGGCTACCTTACGGGTGGCCCACGATGAGGCTACCTGGGCCGCGCCAAGGATGGAAAGGCCAGCGGAAGGCCCACTCGGGGGATCTCGTATCCTAGTCCAACTCGGTTAGGGCTTAAAACCTACCGTATCTGTACCAACAACCCGAGACCTGGCTACCTATAAAGCCAGGAGGGTTGCCCGTCCTAGAGGATAACGCACGCTCAGAACCACAAACCCTAGCGAGATCACAATCTCGTCATTGTAATCGCTACTCGCATCAATAACCAGACAAGCAGGAGTAGGGTGTTATCCTCCGGGAGCCTGAACCTGGGTAAACCTTGCTTGTCAGCCGTCGTGATCACCTTGCACTCTCCTATCTCCCCATCAATCAACCCGGGGTGTACAACCCTGGGACTTGCCGAGTTAGAACCTCGTCAATTGGCGCCGTCTGTGGGAAGTCAAACAAGTGCTAGGATCATGGTCACGCTGGCTCCATCCGCAATGAAGATCGGCGCACCCGCCATCAGGGAGTCGATCCGATTCGGCTCCTTCGAGTACGTCATCCACTCGAACCACTCGGGGGCTGCGCCATACAGGTTGAAATAACAGCTTAGGCCACCACTCGATCCACTCGGGGGCTGCGCCATGCAAGCACAATCAAAAATCCTAGGCCGCCACCCGAGCGACTCGGGGGCTGCGCCACACAGGTTGAAATAACAGCTTAGGCCGCCACTCGATCCACTCGGGGGCTACGCCAAACAAGCACAAAGTCCAGAAAAATCCTCGGCCGCCCCTCGAACATACTCGGGGGCTGCGCTGCACAGGTCAAGTCCTAAATCCTAGGTCACCACCCGACGTACTCGGGGGCTGCGCCACACAGGTCATACTTGCAATCCTAGGCTGCCACTCGACTTACTCGGGGGCTACGCCAAACAGGACTCAGAAAAATCCTCGGCCGCCACCCGAACATACTCGGGGGCTGCGCTGCACAGGTCAAGTCCTAAATCCTAGGTCACCACCCGACGTACTCGGGGGCTGCGCCACACAGGTCATACTTGCAATCCTAGGCTGCCGCTCGACTTACTCGGGGGCTACGCCAAACAGGACTCAGAAAAATCCTCGGCCGACACTCGATCATACTCGGGGGCTGCGCTGCACAGGTCAAGTCCTAAATCCTAGGTCACCACCCGACGTACTCGGGGGCTGCGCCACACAGGTCACACTTGCAATCCTAGGCCGCCACTCAACTTACTCGGGGGCTGCGCCAGACAGGAGTTAGTCAAAACCCTAAGTCGCCACCTGGTAGAACCAGAGACCGCGGCACACAGATAACACCTGGCCACCGCTTGGCACACTCGGCAGCTGCGCCATCCAGGTCGAATCATACACCTTCACTCTCGAGTAACATTTCAATACTCATTTACTCGGAACAGTACTGAAATATTACAATGTATTTACAAAGGCAAATTTGCCCTCTATAGCTAACCCTGTGCAATCAGACGGCAGATACTTTAAACTGCAGGCTCAGCCTTTGGCGCGTCGAGAGGACCTACAAGCCGCTCGCTCAAGTCCTGAACTTGCCGAATAATCCGGCGAGCAGCTGGCAAGGTCTCATCGAAGTCATCGTCACCTGGCAAGCCTTCAAGCACCCGCTCAAGCGGAAGATGTGGCCGGTGCATCCGAACGTACGCCAGCGCCGCGTTTGCACCAGCCACAAGCTGAGCGTCGACAACCTCCTCCAGCCCTTCGCCATCACGGAACCTCTCCAGCAAGGCAGGCAACCCGTTCGGCTGCGCATTGTGCGGGAAGTACACGCGGTTGATATGCAGAAGCGTCTTCCGGCAGCTCTCCAGAAGAAAGGCAGCGCGCCAAGTACGATCAAGCATCGTGGCAAGGACGCGCCCCCTCGACTTGTTCACCCAGAACTGGCGAGCTTCATAGGAGTCGCCTGACGCCTCTCGAGTAACTCGCTCCTCAACGCGATTCCGCTCGGCTTCCCAATCGGGGTTAACATCTGCACGCATCAGCTGCAAGTCAGAACGAGAAGAATAAACAACCGCGACGGCAGTCGCCAACAGGATACATACCCTGCAACTGCCGACTGATCAAGTCCATCTCTCCAAGCAAAAAATCCTCGCGGCGTGAGAACTCCGCCGTGGGGTACGACCGGGAACGTTGCAACGTCAGCTCCGTCTTCTTCAGGGTCGCCTCAAGCTCCACCACCTTATTCCTCAAGTAGGTGATTATCCGCTGGTCATCCACGCTACGCGGAGGAGCCGGCGCTGCCCGACGACGGCGAGCACCCGAAGAAGACGCCGCGCCACTTGGCTCGGCCAAGGGAGAAGGCGAAGCATCATCGCGCGCGGCACTCTGCCAGGAACAAACAAAGTCAATACAGAAAGGCGACTGCCAAACACAGCTCAACTCAGAAAGAAGTCAGCAAATTCAATACTGACGATCAAAAGACCCGACATGGGCAATATTCATTACAAAACAAAAGTTCAGGGTACTGATCGCAGCAGCTGCCGCATCCCTACAACTACGCCTACTCTAAGGCCGCGGACTGCGACCGGGAGCGACCCTTCCGAGCGGCCGCTTCAGTCGCCTTAGCAAGGGCCCTCTCGAAGAGTGCCACAAGCTGCGCGGCCAACTGCGAGGCGCGCTCCTTCACGCCACTCAGCGACGCGGTCCGACCATCAGGCTTGCGAGGAAAACCGCTGACGATCTTCTCGAAGTCACCTGGAACTTGGTGGCCTAAAAGGAGCTGGAAGGTAAGCTCGGAGCCGCGTACCGTCTGCGACCGCGTGAAGTCGGCGATGGTGGTCGCGTCCCCAAACGGCGCAGCCAGTGCGTCCACAGTCGCTGGCGGCTGGTCGCCCGGGAAGATGCTCTGATGCACCACGGCCAGAGCTCCGGTCGACTTCTCCAGCGCGGCGGCCGATTTCCTCAGAGCATCCGAGGCATAGGCGCAGACACGGTCGAAGAAGCCAACCGCAGTCGCCAGGTCGACGGTGTCACTCGAAGCATCATCTGGAGGAACTCCACCGCAAGTCTCTGCGCCAGAATTCAAGGTCAGGACAAGAAAAAGAACGAAAACTAAGTAAGCGAAAGGCTGAAACTCACCCCCAAGAACAGCGGCGAGCGAAAGGAGGCGACCGATCTGAGTCTTCTCCTGGGCGACCCGTGCCAGCTCCCGCTCTTGAGACTCACGAAGAGCCTTCTCGAGCTCATCCACCCGGCCAGTAGCTTGGTCCAGCGAGGAACGCAGTTGGTCCCTCTCCTTCTCCAGGCGAACATATGCCGCGGCTGCGTCAAGCTGCTGGCGATAATATGGCTAAAAATAAAAGAAGCATGATGTCAATAAAGTTGCGGGCGACTATACTAGTCACCCACACCTTCGGGGGCTACTCCCATCGGGAGCGCTGATCGCGCACCCGATGAAAAAACAGAAGAACAAGGGAAACAAAAGGAGACTTACGTGGTCCAGGAGCTCAGGGTCATCGACAGCCGAAGGAGGAGCCCGGCTAGACGAGGCCAGGCCGGCAGCCTCAACATGCGCCCTCTCCACCACCACAGGCGTCTCCAGCCCAGTCGAAGGGCCAGAAGTAAGCTCCGTATCCCGAAGGGGGGAGCCGACGTTGTCAGAACGGTGGCTACACCAAAATCAAGAATGCAAGACAACTCAATGACGAACCTGCAAAGTACTACTCGAAGGACACGTGCAAAGAAACTAACCTGGGGGAGCTGGCGTCGTCGAAACTCGACAGAGAGGGCGAGGGCATCCGCGCGAAGGACCGTGGCGCTGCAGAGCTGACTGGGGGAACGTTGAGAGGTTCCTCCCAGCCACCCGAAGATCGCGCACCCGGGGACGTCGCCACGGCCTCCTCCTCGGCAACATCCACACCCCTGGCAGGTGACGACGCGGTGGCAGACTCGCCGCGACTCGGAAGCTTCCGCTTCTTCTTCGCGGGTTCTACCACTTCATCTTCCTCCTCCACCTCATCGCGGGGAGAATGTGCGGAAGGGATCTCTTCATCCTCGTCCTCTTCCTCGACGAACTTTGACTCATCGTCGGGCCCGTTCTCAGGGAGAGGAGGGTAGCTGATGAATAGAGCCCGACCCTGAAGAAAAGTAGACGCAAGTCAAATCAAAATGCAAAGTAGACTCAAGTCGAACAAGTGCAAAAAGAGAGCAAGATCAGACTCACCTCAGGAACGGGATTCGCAGCCCCGTAAGGAGCAACGGGGCACGTGACGTTGCAGGCGTCCGCGGCTCGAAGGTTGGTGATGGACCTGACGTTGGCCTCCACCTCCTCGTCATCCAGCGGCCTGGCGCTAACGCCCTCGGCGGCCCACATCGGGTGGGGCCGGGCGCGGAGTGGCTGCACCCGAAGGCGGAAGAAGGTGGCCATCAGAAAGACGCCACCCGCTTCACGCCCAAGGGTCTGGGTCAGCTCCTGCAGCAGGGTCAGCAGGGGCCGCACTGCCTCCTTCTCCACGGCAGACAGCGGGTGCGCCCAGGCGCCAGTCTTCCGCAACCCGCGCTTGCCATCAAAGGCGTCCAGTCCGTCGTCGTTCGACTGGACGTAGAACCATCTCCGGCGCCACCCTTGGACGGAGTCCGACTTCTTCATTTGGAAGTACGCGGTATCACCGCGCACCTGGATCCCGAAGCCGCCCACTGGGAAGGTCCGCCCACTCTTCCCTACGTTCTTGCGAACGAGGAAGAGCGACTTCCACAGGCCCCAGTGGGGTGCGACTCCCAGGAAGCACTCGCACAACACGATGAAGCCCGCGATGCTCAGGACGCCATTGGGGGTCAGATCATGGATCTGAACCCCATAGGCGTACAGGAGCCCGCGCACAAAATCGTGCATGGGGAACCCGAAGCCGCGCGGAACGAAGTCCGCGAAGCAAACGCGCTCCCCATCGCGGGGAGTGGGAAACGCTTCTTTGCCAGGGACTCGTACCTGGACTTCCCCCGCAGGTGGCAGCAGGCCCTGCGCGCGGAGCAGCTCGACATCAGTCTTCTTCGTCGTTGACCTCTGCCAGTCGCCCTCGGGCTTCTTCATCAACCCGGCGTCATCGACAGCGGCGGCAGATGAGCCAGCAGTACCTTTCGGCTTGCCCATCGCTCAGGTCGGAGGGTGCGGGGAGAGATTGCTTTGAGCTCGGGACGGCGGCGGCAATGGCAGAGCGCAAGAGGAGAGGAAAAGGAAAGAATGGATTGGAGAAGATGACATCCCAAACGCCAGGGGGCAGTACTTATTCCTCGAGGACCGGCATCTCAACCGTCCATCACGCAAGGGCTCCGAGCGAAGCCATCCAGCCGTCCACGTGTCGCGCAGAGAAGCCAATCGTCGCCGCCAGCTTCCTCCACTACGCACGAGAACCGAGGCGTCGTCGCCGCGCCGCGCAAATTTCGCGCCCAGTTCGGGGACGTGACAGCTGTGGGCGTGGTCATATCTGACAGCGGGGCCCACCACGTCATGTCCCATCGGGCGCAGAGGCGTGCAGCAAGATCGTCATCAATGACGTCAACAAGCCAACGGCTCCGAAACCAACCGAAGAAACTCGACAGATTCATTCGAGTGGTAAGCTTCACAGCTGAAATCAGTAAGGTAAGATCAGCCAGTGATCTGAGCACCCGAAGAAACCTTTCGAGTGATCTGTACAGTAAGCTCAGGCAGCCGAACCAACACAATAAGTAAGCCAAAGCAGGCTGAATAGAAGCAAGCTTTACAAGAAGATGTCAAAATAATTCGACTGCACATGATTACTCCCATCGGGAGAGGCTGGTTCGACTGAAGAAATTCGAGTTCAGGCTCAAGATCAAGCAATCCAATGGCGCGTCCAGGAAGAAGGAGTCCTTTGTCCGACTCTGAGACTCGATCAAGCACTCGGGGGCTACTGACGTGGGGCTACCTTACGGGTGGCCCACGATGAGGCTACCTGGGCCGCGCCAAGGATGGAAAGGCCAGCGGAAGGCCCACTCGGGGGATCTCGTATCCTAGTCCAACTCGGTTAGGGCTTAAAACCTACCGTATCTGTACCAACAACCCGAGACCTGGCTACCTATAAAGCCAGGAGGGTTGCCCGTCCTAGAGGATAACGCACGCTCAGAACCACAAACCCTAGCGAGATCACAATCTCGTCATTGTAATCGCTACTCGCATCAATAACCAGACAAGCAGGAGTAGGGTGTTATCCTCCGGGAGCCTGAACCTGGGTAAACCTTGCTTGTCAGCCGTCGTGATCACCTTGCACTCTCCTATCTCCCCATCAATCAACCCGGGGTGTACAACCCTGGGACTTGCCGAGTTAGAACCTCGTCAGCTGTGACCACCGCCCCAAAGCCATCTCCACCATCATGGGCGTCCTCTTCATCAACCCGGACATGCCTGTGGCGGTTGATGAGGTGCTAAGGTCTCTCCACCAACTCTCCATGAACACGCGCCTGGTGATCCTGGAGCGGATGCCGACGTTTACCCCGCTTCGCTTGGCGGGGGAGGAGGAGGACGAGGTGGCCATGCATGTGGCGAAGGTGCCAGGAGCTGCGGAGTCACCCTCCGCGTCGGACGTCGAGCTTGGCGGCGTGGCGACAAGGGCGAACCCCTCGACCGGCGGGGCGAGCTCGTCAAGGGTTGCGCCCCCTGCCGAGGAAATCTTCGAGGTCTTGTCCGCCGACGACGAGCCCTTCAGGGAGGCCCCTTCGCGCCCTGTGACGGAGGGGGAAGGTAGTGATGGCAAAGAGGCTGTGGCGGCGCGACGGGAGACCCGGTCCAAGGCGGCCCACGACAGGCCTGCTGGGGAGCCAATGGGCGCTTCCCTCAAGAGGAAAGCAGAGGCGCCTCCCGAGGGGTCTGGAGCCAGGACCACATCTTCATGGCGCTCGCCTGGCATGGCGTGGGTTGACACCCGCGCCAAGAAAGTTGGGTAAGTACCTTGATCTTTGTTTTCTCTTACTCAATCTCTGCTTGCCCGTTCTCTTCTGACGGATTTTCTTGCTCCTTGCCAGCGACCTGGTGCCTGCGAAGCGTCGAAACCTTCGCAAGGCCGCGGAGGTGAAGAGAGCCACGCCAGAGGCCGCGGCTGACGAGGCCTCGAGCCCTGTGGTGGTGGATACCGCAGGCCCTGCCAAGGACGCGCCTCAAGCTGAGGCGACTGCGCCGCCTCTCGAGTGGAGGCACCCTGAGGAGCAAGCGGAGAGGGCGCCTACTCCGCCTCGCGCTGCCACTCCTCCAACGCAGCAGGAGGCCGAGACGGACACGACGCCAATCCAGAGCCCGTCGAGGGCCGACGAGACGGAGGGAGAAGCTCCTCTGCCGCCCCCGCCAAGCTCTGCAACGGAGGCGGAGACAGTGGCTATGGGGCAGGCCTCTCCTGCCCCTGAGGCTCATGATGAGGTGCCGCTTGAGGGTGGCGACACCGGCGCGCGGAGCGCAGGTGCGGAGGAAAAGGGCTCGCCGCCAAGCCCCCAGGCCCGCGACGCCGCAGGGCCCCGCGCAGAGGCCCCCTTCTTCAAGCTCGACGCAGGTGCTGGGACCTCTGCGCCGCGTGGGGCTTCACAAGACCTGGTCTTGAGCGGCTGGGACTGGAGCAGAGGACGCCGTGGCGCGCCTTCCGCCTAGTGCGGGAGTCCCTGGACGGGTTGGGGACCCACCTCGCCCTCGAGGACGCGGAGATCGCACGGCGGCAGGACGAGCTTGTGGAGGCCTGGGCCGCCTTTCAGGCGGCCATGGAGGTTCGTCGGCAGAGCGGCCTGGCTCTACAGGCGGAGCGCGAGGAGGCCGTGCGATTTGCGAAGGAGGTCCGCGAGGGCGCCGTACGCGACGCCGAGGAGCTCTTGGAGCCCCTGCAGGCCGAGCGCCAGGCAGCGGCGGATGACTTGGCCGCGGCCAGGGTGGAGCGAGAGACGGTGGACTCCTGGCTGGCGGACAAGCATCGCGAGCTTGTCCAGCTTGAGGCCAAGATCCTCGACGACTCTGAGGTCGTGCGGACCTCTCTGGAGGCGGTCCGCGCGGCCTTGGATGCCAGAGGGCAAAGGCTGAGCGAGCGCGAGAATGACGTGCGTCAGCGCGACGAGCAGCTGCTGCAGACGGAGCAGGAGCTGTCGGTGCAGCGCGTCGACCTTGAGGCCCGGGAGGGGAATCTGGCCAAAGCCCTCGGCAAGTTCAACCGTGAAGTGGCTACCCAAAAGAAGCACGTGGAGCGCTTCAACGCAAGGTTTGTCGAGCGGAAGGAGGAGGCGGACAAGGACTTCCAAGCCCGAGAGAAGGAGTACCGCGCCGCCGTCTCTCGAGACTACAATGAGAAGTTCAAGAAGCAGGAGAATCGCTTTAGGAAGAGGCGAGCCGAGGATGACGCCCAGATCCGTGAGCTGGAGCATATGAACGCCATGCTGAACTCCCAGGCGAGGCGTGCTGCGGATGGTCGCCGCCTTGCCAAAGAGGCTCGCGAGCGCATGTCGCAGGACCTCGCCGCCCTTATGGCGGACATGGAGGAGATGAACAAGCAGGTGGGCCCTGCCGTGGATCGAGCGGTGGAGGCTGCCGAGAGCGCTCAAGCGGCGCGGGTGCTGTCGCAGCAGTGGGAGCGTATGTTCCAGTCCTTGGTGGCCCGGGGCAACGATCTCGCGGCGAAGCTGGGAGTGGAGCCGCCGCACGTCCCTGCTCAGGGCAACGCCGACGCCGCCGCGTACCTCGCCTACTTCGACCAGCTCTTCACGGCGCTCGAGGGCCCTGCCGCGGGGCTCCGCGTCGTTGTCGAGGAGGAATGCCGCCAACTCTTGGCGGTAGCAGTCGACCGCATCTTCACCAACCTCCAGCACCTCCAGCCCGGCTTCGACTACACCTCGGTGACCGAGCCTCTCGAGGGGGAGGAAGGGTGGAAGATCTCCAACTCCGTCCGAGACCAGGTCCACGACTTCTGCAGCCGCTTCAAACGGGCTGAGGCGTGGGAGGACGACGGCGAGGAGGCAGGCTCCGAGGGCGAGCCTGGAGAGGAAGGGTCCACGGATGAGGGCGACAAAGCTTCTGCCTGATCCTCTCCTGTATCATGACGCGCTTGTAGCGTCGTTAAGAGACTTGGCTTAGAGACTTTTGTTCCACAGTCTGTAATATAATTTTAAGTATACGCTATTAACTTCGCACGTGTGCCCCTTGAAGGGCCTTTTGCTTCAACTTCATGTCTTTGTTCGCTCTGCGTCGCTAGGACCCTTCTCCTTGCGCTATGAATCCGCCGCTGCGGTATGCCTGAGGAATGACTCGGAAAGGCCGGGGGGGAGTTTAAGGCTTAGAGAGGTAAGAGTCCTCGAGGCGCGATGCTCAAGGGCCCCCTTTGACGTGCAAGCAGTCCATGGAGTGTGATTGAAAAGAATCGCTCGAGGGACGACGAGTGCTCGTGAGAGAGAAGAGATTCTCGAGGCGTGAGCGCTGAACTTAGCTTTGCGAGGCTTTTGCTCTACATAGGCTTTTCCTGGCGATGCGCTCTCCTCTAGGGGCCGAGTTTTGCCTCCACGAGCTTGGAGGGACTTTTGTTCCCTGCGGATGTTAGAGACGCGAACCCAAACGCTAGTGCATGGTAGTAAGGACTCATGTGCGCTTATAGGTTTCCTCAGGTGTGTCTCGCGAGGAGAGTAAGTACCAAGGTCCTTTGGAGAGGTGGCGTGTTTTTGGGAGCATGCCCTTTAGTCAGAGCTCGGATCCCTTGGATTTTGCAGTGCTG
Source organism: Poa annua (assembly GCA_026929855.1). Taxonomy (NCBI): domain Eukaryota; kingdom Viridiplantae; phylum Streptophyta; class Magnoliopsida; order Poales; family Poaceae; genus Poa; species Poa annua. Next base: position 51,335,790 of record CM049428.1, read on the forward strand.
CTCGGGTACTCTTGAGGCACAGGCACCGTACTCAGCCCCCGCTCGCGAGGTGCGCATGTGAAGAATATAAGCGCACATGGAAAGGCAAAATGATGAAAGTAAACTCACCACCAAAATATTACATAGCGGCGCCTTAGCGCATAGTTCACTTAGGAACGAAATGGTTCATTATACTTGGGGTTGCCAAGCTAACGTTCTTTCCATGTCGAGGCATGGGGACCACCCATTAGTGGTTGAGACTCGCTACGGCCTGCGGTGGTTCGTTACAAGGAGAGCTCGGAGGGCTGGCCCTCAGGACAAGTTTTGTGAAGCTTGGAGGTGAAGCCGTGAGCTTCCCTCTAGAGACAAAAAATGCCTGACGTGACAATGATCACGGGCGTGACTATGATCACGGGTAGAACTTGCGTAGATACGTGATGTTCCACGGGTTCTTGACGGGGATGCCGTCTTTAGTCTCGAGGCGCGCAGCGCCAGGCCTGGAGATGTGAGAGACCCTGTAGGGGCCTTCCCACATGGGCGAGAGCTTGTGGAGACCTTCTCTGGAGAGGATTTGTCTGAGGACGAGGTCGTCCGCCTCCAGAGTGCGCGAGCGCACGTGGCGGCTGTGGTAGCGTTGCAGGTCTTGCTTGTACTTTGCCGCTCTGAGGGCGGCACGGCGGCGCAATCCCTCGAGAAGTAGTAGGTCATCATTGTGGAGGTCCTCCTGGGTGTCCTCATTGAAGGCAAGGACCCGTGGGGATCCGTGCTTGATTTCTGCTGGGAGGACTGCTTCGGCTCCATAGACGAGGGCGAACGGCGTTTCACCAGTGGGCTTTGAGGGAGTTGTGCATATGGACCAGAGCACAGATGGGAGCTCGTCGATCCAGCCCTTGTCGTGGCCCTTGTGGATGTTGAAGCTTCTGGTCTTGAGGCCCTTGAGTACTTCCGCATTTGCTCGCTCGGCTTGACCATTGCTCTGTGGATGAGCCACCGAGGCGAAGCAGATCTTGATGCCAAGTTTTTCGCAGTAAGACTGGAAGATGCCGCTGGTAAACTGTGAGCCATTGTCGGTGATGATGCGATTAGGCACTCCGAAGCGGCAGAGCAGGCTCCTGATGAATTTCACCGCTGCTCCGGCTGATATACTGCGCGTCGGTTCGACCTCGGGCTACTTGGTGAACTTGTCGACGGCCACGAAGAGGAAACGGTAGCCCCCTTGCGATTTCGGGAAGGGGCCCAAAATGTCCAGCCCCCAGACCGCGAACGGCCAGGAGAGCGGGATGGTCTGGAACCCCAGCGCCGGCTGATGGATTTGCTTGGCGTGGTACTGGCAGGCATCGCAAGCTTGGACGATGGTGACCGCATCTTGAAGCGCTTGCGGCCAGTAGAAGCCGCTCCTGAAGACCTTGCCTGCGAGGGTACGCGCGCACGAGTGGTGGCCGCACTCTCCGCTATGGATGTCTTTGATCAGCAATCGGCCTTCTTCGGGAGGGACACATTTGAGCGCGATCCCATTTGGGCGCTTGCGGTACAGGTCTCCCTCGAGGATGTAGTAGGATTTTGCCTGTCGAGCGATTCGCTCTGCTTCCGCATCTTCTTCGGGGAGGACCCCCTTCATCAGGTAGTTTTTGAGCTCGTCAATCCAGCCTGTTTCTTGATGTGCCGCTGTCAGCAACAGACGCTCCCCTGTGTGAGGACCACAATCGGGTGCCCCAGCTTCAGGAGGTGGTGGGAGTGCTTCGTCCGTGCTTGCGGCCGTACCTTCTTGTGGCTGCTTTATGGATGCCTTGGTGAGCCTTTCTTCAAAGACGCATGCATGCTGGGCTTGTCTTCGCGAGGCTCACTTGGCGATGTCGTCGGCCTCCTGGTTCTCTTTCCTCGGGATGTGCATGAGCTCCATGCCTCTGAAGTGCTTCTCGAGCTTGCGGACCTCTTTAAGGTATGCGGCCATGTGGTCGTGCTTAGGTGTGTTGCTTTTGTTGGAGAAGTTGACAAGCAGCTGGGAGTCGCCCTTGACGAGTAAGTGCTTGACGCCTAGAGCGATGGCGGCCCTTAAGCCGGCGAGAAGGCCCTCGTATTCAGCGATGTTGTTGGAGATCTTGTCAATTGTGAAGCACAGCTGGACAGCGTAGTAGAGTTTGTCGCCTCTGGGCGACGTCAAGACGACGCCTGCCCCGCCATTGCGGCAGGTGATGGCTCCATCGAAGTGCATGGTCCAGTGGCTGGGCATCGTGTCTCCAGAAAGCTCGGCCTCTTCTCCTCGAGGCTCTTCAGGGCTTGGGACAGTCCATTCGGTGACGAAGTCCGCCAGTGCTCTTCTCTTGATGACTCTTGTGGTGTCGAAGCGCAAATTGAATGGCTGCAGCTCGATGTTCCATCCCGCGACACGATCTGTGGCGTTGGGTTTGCGCAGGATCTGCTCTAGGGGGAAAGAGGTGACCATCGTGATGGGGTGGCCCTGGAAGTAGTTGAAAGGATCGGTATGACACCTAGAGGGGGGGTGAATAGGTGCTAATTCAAATTTTAGTTCTTTTTCAAATTAGGCTTGACACAAAAGGTAAATTCACTAGATATGCAACTAAGGTGAATTTCCTATATGACAAGCTAGCAACTAAGCAAGATATAATAAGGCAATAAACAAGGATAGAAGTAACCGAAGTGAAGACACGAGACGACAAGGATGTATTCCCGAGTTCCTCCCTTGAATGGGAGTACGTCTCGTTGGAGAGGTGTGAACCAACACAATGGTTCAACGGCCACAAAGGCCTCACCCTAATCTCCTGTGAACCGCACCACAAAGGTTTGGTCCACTTCCACTATCGGAATCCTTCGAGGCGGAATCCGGAGCCTTTACAACAACGATTCGGGGCACGACCCACAAAGGGCTTGGGGGCTCCCGAACAGCTACAATCTGTCACAAAGACAATAGGTAAGTACAACAATGGGCTAGGTTTCCTAGTGGAAGCCCTAGCAAGTGTTCCCTCAAATGAATGAGGGGGAAATGAAGAACGGCTCGGTGAAGATGTAGATTGGGGCCTTCTCCTTCAATCCTCCAAAGATCAACGAGTTTGGATGGGGGGATTGGGAGATCTTGGGATTCTTGGCTTGCAACAATGGAGCTCCTCCTTTTCTAGGTCGAGCTCTTTTCTGGAGGAAGGAGGAGGGGTATTTATACCCCTCCAAAGATGTAACCGTTGCAGCCAAAAACCCAGGCCGGAAACTCCGGCCCTAGTGGCCGGAAACTCCGGCCTAGGGAGGCCGGAAACTCCGGGGGCCACCAGGAGCTGAACACAAGATCTTCAAACTGAACTTGGACATCTTCGAGATACACGAGGCCGGAAACTTTGCCCTGGGGCGGAAACTCCGGTCCATGGGACCGGAAACTCCGCCCCCCACCAGGGGCTGAGCACAACTTCGGCAACCGAGCAACGGAGAAGATTCCGGTCCTCAGGGACCGGAAACTTCAGGCAGGGCCGGAAACTCCGGCCCCCTGGACCGGAAACTCCGGCCCCCACCAAGGGCTGAGCACACTTTCAGTGTTGTCTCTTTTTCTCCTCTTTTGGTGCTGATGCATCTGAAGAGTTCCTAGATTTTCCTGCATTACTTAACACCAACTTAATACATCCACATGTTGTTAACTAACACACAAAACACAGAGATCATAGAAATGTTCTTTCAATCTCCCCCTTTTTGGTGTTAGATGACAACATATGGATTTGCAATAACAGTAATTTCACTAACATGTAATGATAGCTGAAAGAGCTCCCCCTAGATGTGTGCATCAAGAATATTTGCTTTGGACTGCACGTGCACACATATAGAGGCAAATTCGAACAACAATTTGCAAGCATGATAAGTAGGCAACACATTTCACAAATAAGACATAGTATAGTATGGGTTGAGTGTTAGGAGATTAACCATACCTTGTGCATAAAACTGAAGATATTAACCCCATATAATCAAGGCACAATAGTAGTCTCAACCACATAATATAAGAAATCCAAATGTCTTACACACACATAGTTCATGACAAAGAGAAGGCAAAAGAGTTCGAAATTCAAATAACATAACAAGGACACAAGCGCAATAAAATGATAGAGGCACATGCTTGTGTCCCAACCCATGCAAATCCCGAAGAGAACCTAATAGAACTACTTCTCCCCCTTTGGCACCGAGACACCAAAAAGGGGAAAAGAGCATAACTAACGGGCCCATGAAGATCACTCGGTGTCTTCATCCATGTCGTCATCTCCTTCGTTGTCGTAGTCCTCATCGGAGAGGTTCATGGGAGCCTTGCCGTGGTTGTGAGACGAGGTAGGAAAGGAGGTCACATCCGAAAAATCAGCCCAAGGAAAGACATCCTGATTCCATTGCTCAAGAGGGACCGTGTCAGACGAAGATGAGGAAATGATGGGAATGCCAGCTTCATCTTCTTCCGGAGGAGGAGTAACATTTCCATTGTTCATTTTGCGCATCTCCTTGATCATCAAATTTTGGTTGCTCAAAATGTGTTTCTCTCTCACATATGACCCATGATTCTCCTTGTGAATGGCAACATCCATGCATAGCAGTTTCCTCTTCCACCAAGAGAGCTTGCGAAATTCTGCGTTTACCTTGGCCTTCCCTTGAAGACTAGTGGGGGGATCGGCATTCTTACTTCTCCTCTTAGGTAAGGGAACGTCCTCTTCATCACTAGTTTGTGGAGGAGGTGCATGAGAGTATGAAGCTTGCTTTGTGTGCTTGGAGAGAATATGGAGAGTACCCTTGGAATGCTTGATGAAGGTAGAGCGATCAAGTGTGGGCACTTTGGAGAGAATGAGCTTCATCACATAGGGAGCATAGAGTGGATTCTTGTGCTCGAAAATGGCCCAATGCATCTCGCACTTAATGAAATCCATGACATCCACCTCTTGGCCACGGCACTCCGGACCGGCTTGAAGGACCCTGTAAGCATGGTGGAGTAGGTTGACAAGGCCTCCTCGAATAGCATCCACATTCCCGGCTTGAGGAGCAAGGTTGAGCCGAACCATGCGGAGGAAGATGTTGAAGGTGGGAAGGAGGTCTTGATTAGAGCCCACTGAAGAAGCAACGGAGTAAAGAGGGCGCAAACGGCTCTTGTTATATGCAGTCCCTTCCACATGCATCCTCATCCCAACTGGAGTAGTGGCCCCCTTGAATTCATAGCCCAGAGCTGTCGCAAACTCCACAAAGTTGGAGGTGCACTTGATAGGTCCAGTCATCCACGTCATAGTGACATCCTCATCATTGTCAAACACCACCGTGGCAAAGAACTGCTGCACAAGCTGAATATCATAATCCTGCTGAGTGTAAGAGATGAGCTTTTCCAGACCAAGCTTCCTAGCAATCCAAACAGCCTCCCGAAAGTATGTTTTCTTGTTCAGCGCCTCAAGATCCAGAATCTTCTGTTCACAGACTGCGTGCTTCTCAATCCGGGCATAAATCTTCTGCATAATCAGCTGCTGCTCCCTCCTAGGGAAATTGGGGTTGGTGGTGTTGGGAGGCAAGTCATAGAACTGTTGTGACCTCATACGACGGAACTCAGGCTTTCCCATACCCAGAACAGTGGTCAAAGAGTCAAAATGGGCTTGCTCGGCCTCTTCTTCATTATCAAAACCACCAAGTTCAGCTTGTCTAGTGGCTTCCTCATCAATAGTGCTCTGTTGTCTCATGCGGCCACTGCTGCTATCAAATATAAGATTGTTCCTTGTTTGAGCTCTTTCTTTACTTGAAGCAAGGAGCGGATTCCGAGTGACCACCTTTTTTCTATGACCTGTGAAACAGAGAGTACAAGGATAGCATGGAGATAAGTTTGCATGTCCAAGAAAGCCAAAAGAAGAAAATTAAAAGTGTCAGAATTTCTCTCAGATATGAGCTAGGCCGGAGTTTCCGGCCACAGGGGCGGATATTCCGGTCCACACCGGAGTTTCCGGTGCAGGAGGGGCCGGAGTTTCCGCCCTGTGGCAGGAAAACTGCAATCAAGGTCAAATCTAAGGAAAAATTGAGCACAACTAATTTTCTAGGGATTGAAATGCCAACACTAGGGTTCTACACCATGCAGCACAGGCAGAACTTCTCTCAAAACAAGATCTAGAGTGAAAACCTAGAGAGAGAGAGAAGAAAGCCTTTACCCGACATGGTGGAGGTCAAATGCGAGGGAGAAGGATCCCTAGCACTTGAACGGAGGAGGGGCCGGTGGCACGGCGGATTCCGGCGGCGGGGAGCGGCCGGAGTGGTCCTTGGAGGCGGCGGCGGCGGCTGGGGGGGGAGTGGGGGTCGGGGTGTGTGGGGAGTTGTGGAACAACTCCTCACCCCGATCCCCTTTGAAGATCCCAGCGAAACTGCCCAGACCGGAGTTTCCGGCCCTAGACACCGGAGTCTCCGGCCCTGGCCAGAGATTCCGGTTCTAGAGGCGGAAACTTCAGTCAGACCGGAATCTCCGGCCTGGAAGGCCGGAGTTTCCGGCCCCACCGACTCCAAATCCCAGGTTTTAATGTGTTTTGGACATGCAAAGGCAAGAGGAGCAGTTTTTAAGATGAGCTAGGCCTGGGATAAGACAAATGGTCACTGGAGATGGTACCATGCACTCAAGTTTGGTAAGAAACAACAAAAGCGACATTAAGAAGCAACGCTTGAGTGCATTTTCCATAAGAGCAAGAATGAAACAAAGAAAACAAGATAACACCACAAGAGTATCAATTCTTCACAACGAAGAAGTTGGTGGCCAAGGCCACCATGTATGAGATCATGTGGTGTGATACCGCGAAGATATATCTTGGGTTCACCGCCATTACTCAACATTTAAGCTCGCAATTCATAAGAATGAACAAAAGGAGACGAAAACAATTCTTACTATTGGCATAATGGGGGGAGGGAAAGTCCAATAGATTAGGACCGCACTCCCCCTATGTCCATGCCTACACCTAGACCAAAATAGAAAGTTGAGATAGAGGTGTGCATGCAAGGTAGTCAACCAATGCTCCTAGAATCCACGATATTTAGCTCATGCCTCAAAAAGGTGAACCGTGCTTCGTCAAGTGGCTTGGTGAACATATCGGCAAGTTGAATCTTCGTTGGAATATAACCAAGCTCAATATCACCCCGGTTGATGTGATCTCGAATAAAATGATAGCGAATCTCAATATGCTTCGTTCTTGAGTGCTCCACGGGGTTGTGACCAATCTTGATAGCACTTTCATTGTCACATAAAAGAGGCACTTTGTCACAAAGGACACCGTATTCCTTTAAAGTTTGCCTCATCCAAAGTAATTGAGTGCAAGCACTAGCGGCCGCCACATACTCGGCTTCGGTGGTAGATAAGGATATGCAATTTTGCTTCTTGGAGGACCAACTCACCAAAGATTTCCCAAGGAATTGACATGCACCGGAAGTAGACTTCCTATCATCCTTGCAACCGGCCCAATCCGAATCCGTGTAACCGGCAAGAGAGAAGTTGGACCCCCTAGGATACCACAAACCAAACCTTGGGGTACAAACCAAATATCGGAAGATTCGATTCACCGCTATCAAGTGACTTTCTTTAGGAGCCGCTTGATACCTTGCACACACTCCTACACTCAACACAATATCGGGTCTAGATGCAAGATAAAGCAAAGAACCAATCATAGAGCGATAGAGTTTTTGATCGACATCTTTACCCTTTGGACTAAGTTCAAGATGGCATTTGGTGTCCATAGGAAACCTCTTCTCTTTTGCATCTTGCATCTTGAACCTCTTGAGCATGTCTTGGATGTATTTGGCTTGAGAGATGAAAGTCCCTCCACTTAATTGCTTGATTTCAAAACCAAGAAAGAATTTCAACTCTCCCATCATAGACATCTCGAACCTATCCGTCATAAGCTTTGAAAATTCATCATTGAAAGCTTTGTTAGATGAGCCAAAGATAATATCATCAACATAAAGTTGACATATGAAGAGCTCCCCTTTTACCCTCTTTGTGAAGAGAGTGGGATCGATTTGCCCCACTTCAAAGCCACGGTCTAGCAATAGCTCTCTTAGGTGCTCATACCAAGCTCGAGGTGCTTGTTTGAGACCATAGAGGGCCTTATCAAGCTTGTAGACATGGTTTGGGAAGTGTGGGTCCTCAAATCCCGGAGGTTGCTTTACATATACCAACTCCTTTAAGGGACCATTAAGAAATGCACTCTTCACATCCATTTGCTGCAACTTAAAATTAAAATGAGATGCATAGGCAAGTAGGATACGGATGGACTCAAGACGAGCCACGGGAGCATAGGTCTCTCCAAAATCAATGCCTTCAACTTGAGAGTACCCTTGAGCTACCAATCTCGCCTTGTTCCTTACAACCAATCCATGCTCATCTTGCTTGTTCTTGAATATCCACTTGGTGCCAATAACATTGCGGCAATCCTTTGGCTTTTCTACTAGATTCCATACTTTGTTGCGCTTGAAGTTGTTGAGTTCTTCATGCATGGCTTCCAACCAGTCCGGATCTTCAAGTGCTTCAAACACCTTCTTTGGTTCAATCATAGAGATATGAGCTTGATGTTCACTAAAGCTTGCCAATTGACTTCCTGTGGAAACCTTGCGAGATACATCACCAATGATGGCTTCAAGCTTGTGACACTTGATTTCCAAGTTTCTCTTGACTCTTTCTTGACGACGGGTTTCGATATCCCCATTGATGCGTGGGATTTCGGCTTGATCACCTAGATCATTTGAGTCCCCGTCTTGACGGTCTTGATGAGCATTGCCATCTTGTTGCACATTTTCAATGATGGGAGAAGATGGATGCTCTTGCTCTTGATCTTGACTAGGGTTGAGAATAGGAGTTCTTGAATCTTGTGAGACCTCTTGGTCAACTTGAGGAGGAACTTGATCTTGTTCTTGGATAGGTGTCTCATTTGCTTCCATAGAGGGTGCCACTTCAACTTGTGATGATGGAATCTCCACTTGAGTGGAGCTTGTACTTCCTTGAGGAGGCTCATGATGAATCTCGATGGGGCGATGAAATCCAACACCCATCCTTTGTATTGCATCTTGAGGTTCCTCGTTATCTACATCACAAACATGAAATTGCGCCACTTGGGAGCCGTCATTCTCATCAAACCTCACACTACAAGATTCTACAACTCTCCCTAAGGATTTGTCATAGACTCTATAAGTGAGAGTTTGCACCATACCCAACAAGAACACCTTCTAAGGCTTTAACTTCAAACTTAGAAAGATGTACACCTTTGATTTTGTAGAAACACTTACAACCAAAGACTCGATAGTAGGAGATGTTGGGCTTGTTGCCGGTAAGCATTTCATATGGAGTTTCCTTCTTCCCTTTGCGAAAGAATAACCGGTTGGAGGAGTGACACGCCGTGGAGATAGCTTCGGCCCACAAGAAGAGTGGAGACTTAAACTCCGCCAACATGGACCTAGCCATATCCATAAGAGTCCGGTTCTTCCTCTCGGCTACACCGTTTTGTTGAGGAGTATAAGCGGCGGAGTATTGATGTCGAATTCCCTCGTCGCTAAGAAACTCATTTAGGGTGTAGTTCTTGAACTTGGAGCCATTGTCACTTCTAATGGCCAATATGGGAAGATTGTGTTGACGTTGAACTTCATTGGAGAATTCGATGATGGTTTGTTGAGTTTCATCCTTCGTCTTGAAGAAGAAAACCCAAGTGAATCTTGAAAAGTCATCGACAATCACCAAACAATATTTCTTCCCACCAAGACTAGGTTGAGGTACGGCACCAAAAAGATCAACATGAAGAAGTTCCAATACCCTTGATGATGAGATGATGGTCTTGCTTGGGTGGGGAGAATCATGCATCTTTCCTTCAACACAAGCCCTACAAAGACGATCTCTAGAAAAAGAAACATTCTCATTTAGTCCAAGAATGTGGCCACCCTTGTGAAGACTTTGCAAAGTTCTCATATTGACATGGGACAAGCGGCGATGCCACAACCACCCCACGTCGGCCTTTCCGAATAGGCATATTGCTTGAGTGTTGGTTGACCCCGAAAAGTCTACCACAAACAACTCATTTTCAACATGCCCAACGAACATGACCTTTAGAGTCTTGCTCCTCAAGAGTACCACCATATCAAGAGTAAAATAGACATCAAAGTTCATCTTATTAAGAGCACGAACGGACATAAGATTGTAACCTAGAGACTCAACAAGCATGACATTTACAAGGGTGATATCCCTTGCAACTACCACCTTGCCAAGACTCTTTACCTCGGCTTTGGACTTGTCACCATAAGAGACGGTTGAGTGATTTAAATTTGGTCTCAACTCCGTCATGATCTCCTTGCTTCCGGTCATATGACTAGTGCATCCACTATCAATCACCCATTTAGATCCACCGGAAGCATAGTCCTACAAGAAGTCATTTCTTGCATTTAGGTACCCATTTTTCAATGGGTCCCTTTCGGTTAGCAACAAGGGTCTTAGGAACCCAAATAGAATAGTCAATGTAACCATCATAAGGACCAACATATTTTGCATAAACATCGCCATAATAATCAACATAAAGAATGTAGTTGGGATTGTTATGCCCCGCAAAGTCACTACGAGTGGTCTTGCCCCTAGTGGCATTACCACTCGCAATGTTAGTCTTAGCTTGTGCCGGCTTGGTCTTGTTCTCCTTGGTGTTGCTCACCTTCTTCTTTGCCTCGGCCACATACCCAAGACCTTCCTTTCCTTTGTGTGGTTTTAGCTCAAACAAATAAGCAAAACCCTTATCGTTACCTTTAGGAATAGAGGTCTTAGCATGATCCACCTTTAACCTAGCATTTTCTTCAATGACATTTTCATGAACACGAGGAAGAATGGTTATGCTAGTTGAGCAAGTTTTAGAGAGTTGAGTTTGGAGTTGCTCATGTGACTTCACAAGGATGGAGTGGGTCGTTTTCAAGACCTTGTGAGCTTTATCAAGCTTCTCCATATCCTCAAGAAGTATAGCATTTGCAACCCCAAGTTCAACTTTCTCCTTTTTAATCACTTTATATTTGGCAAAAACGTGATCTCTATCCTTAATGATTTTACTAATGATTTCATCATTTTTAGCATCAAGAGATTCAATTCTTTCCTCTAGAGTGGTTCTATATTCACTTTCTTCATCAAGAGAGCTATTTAAGGATGCTATGGAAGCATTCAAGGAAGCAATGGTGAGAGAATCCTCTCTCTCAATCTTACTCTTTTCTTGAAGAAGTTCTTCGGCCGCACATAGTTGTCTCATGAGAGACTCAACATGTTCCTTGGCCTCACCTTGCAAGTTAGTCACAAAAGTATCGAAGGCAACTAGTTCCTTCTTAATCTCAAGACTAGATTGATCATGCATAGTCTTAGGAGAAGGGGATGATACCTCGGTGACATGAGCCATGAGGCAACGAGCGGTGTTGATGGAGAGGTTCTCATTGGGGGATTCAAAGAGAGATGATGATGAAGTGGAGACAATAGCCAATGCGGCTACCTCTTTGTTAGGTGCATCTTCATCTTCGGAATCACTTGTGGCATATTCCTCTTGTGCCACCAACACAATTCTCGGTGCCTTCTTGAAGAAGGGCTTTCTTGGTCTTGCGGGCTTCTTTTGAATCAACTTGGAGTGATCCTTTGGGATAAGCTTTCCACCATTTTGCTCACGGTTCTCATAAGGGCACTCTCTTATGTAGTGGTTCTTGTCATGACAATTGTAGCATGTCTTTGTCCTTGAGGCAAGCTCTTTCTTGCCACTTGTGTTGTTATCTCGATCAACACGAGCTTTAGCACTAGCCGGGTCATTCCAAAACACTCTTGTGGCAAGTGCAATGTGACCATTGAGGGCTTGCTCAAGATCATGTGGAGCAATGTTGCCAGGACAAGCTTCAACTTCATCATTGGCATCTAGGCAAGTCACCTTAGCCTTCAAGGCAAGAGAGGGACCTTGTCTCATTCCCATGGCCCTAGCACGGTTATCTTCGGCATTCTTGGTGGCAACCTTGGAGGCTTGAACTTCTTGCATAACTTCATGGGAAGACAATTGAAGGTAGTTGTATCTTCCTTGAATAGACTTCAACTCCATTGCCTCCGAGGGCAAGAGAGCATTCTCATACTTCCTCTTGACCCAAGCATCATCAACATATGTTGCTCCCACATCATAAAAGGCTTTGGCAAGAGTCTTGAGTCTACCATACATCTCTTCATGGGTCTCGTTGTCAAGCATGTAGAAACCTTCGGCGGCATTGCTCAAAGATTCATATCTATTTCTCTTCATGCTTTCATTTCCAAGGAAGGCACGCTCAAGACAATCCCAAGCTTCTTTGGCGGTGGTGGCATGTAGAACATGATGCTTGTCGGTGTCGCTCAAGGAGAGTTCAATCATATGGGGAGCGGAAGCGTTTAGTTGCTTTTCGGCGAACTCTCTCTTGGTCATGTTGCTTGGATCCTCCACAATGTATCCTTCTTCAATAATCCTCCAAAGCTCGATGGAGGCACTGTTGACATGAGATTTCATTGAGCGTTGCCAACTAGCAAAAGCTAATGCATTGAGCTTAGGTGGGGGACCTAAAGGGTTTATGCGGGTAGTGATAATTGGATCGGGAGAGTACCATCCCCGAACGGCATGATACTCTTCCTTTTCCTCATGCGAGTTGGGAGATGACTTAGGCTTATCATTTGCTTTCACCTCCTTCTCTTTTTGCTCTTTATCCTCCTTGGGTCCACCCTCATCGGAGTTAGAAGCTTTTTCAAGCGGGATGAAATCCGAGGGCTTGTTGTTAATGAGTTTATTGAGCAAGTCACGAAACTCATTAAACCTAGCATCCATGGAAGATGTCAAAGTTGTTTCCAAAGCTTTGATATCGGCCATGGATGCCGCGGTGGCTTGGTCCTTTTTAAGGGACTCATTAGCCTCGGCAAGCCTTGCGGTCTCATCCTCACTTTGTGTCATACTTCTCTTAGGCGGTTAAACCCGAAAAAGAGAGCCTTAGCTCTGATACCAATTGAAAGGATCGGTATGACACCTAGAGGGGGGGTGAATAGGTGCTAATTCAAATTTTAGTTCTTTTTCAAATTAGGCTTGACACAAAAGGTAAATTCACTAGATATGCAACTAAGGTGAATTTCCTATATGACAAGCTAGCAACTAAGCAAGATATAATAAGGCAATAAACAAGGATAGAAGTAACCGAAGTGAAGACACGAGACGACAAGGATGTATTCCCGAGTTCCTCCCTTGAATGGGAGTACGTCTCGTTGGAGAGGTGTGAACTAACACAATGGTTCAACGGCCACAAAGGCCTCACCCTAATCTCCTGTGAACCGCACCACAAAGGTTTGGTCCACTTCCACTATCGGAATCCTTCGAGGCGGAATCCGGAGCCTTTACAACAACGATTCGGGGCACGACCCACAAAGGGCTTGGGGGCTCCCGAACAGCTACAATCTGTCACAAAGACAATAGGTAAGTACAACAATGGGCTAGGTTTCCTAGTGGAAGCCCTAGCAAGTGTTCCCTCAAATGAATGAGGGGGAAATGAAGAACGGCTCGGTGAAGATGTAGATCGGGGCCTTCTCCTTCAATCCTCCAAAGATCAACGAGTTTGGATGGGGGGATTGGGAGATCTTGGGATTCTTGGCTTGCAACAATGGAGCTCCTCCTTTTCTAGGTCGAGCTCTTTTCTGGAGGAAGGAGGAGGGGTATTTATACCCCTCCAAAGATGTAACCGTTGCAGCCAAAAACCCAGGCCGGAAACTCCGGCCCTAGTGGCCGGAAACTCCGGCCAGGGCGGAAACTCCGGCCTAGGGAGGCCGGAAACTCCGGGGGCCACCAGGGGCTGAACACAAGATCTTCAAACTGAACTTGGACATCTTCGAGATACACGAGGCCGGAAACTTTGCCCTGGGGCGGAAACTCTGGTCCATGGGACCGGAAACTCCGCCCCCCACCAGGGGCTGAGCACAACTTCGGCAACCGAGCAACGGAGAAGATTCCGGTCCTCAGGGACCGGAAACTTCAGGCAGGGTCGGAAACTCCGCCCCCCTGGACCGGAAACTCCGGCCCCCACCAGGGGCTGAGCACACTTTCAGTGCTGTCTCTTTTTCTCCTCTTTTGGTGCTGATGCATCTGAAGAGTTCCTAGATTATCCTGCATTACTTAACACCAACTTAATACATCCACATGTTGTTAACTAACACACAAAACACAGAGATCGTAGAAATGTTCTTTCAGTAGTGTCGCAGCTTCTTGGAGGCGATGAGGAGCGCGATGAGAAGCTTCTACTGCATTGGGTACCATTCCCGAGCATCCCGCATTACTGTACTGACAAAGTAGACGGGGTGCTCGACAAGGGTTGTCGATGGAGGTGCAGCGTCAGCTCTCTGCGGAGGCTCTTCAGGGCCCTTGTCGAGATCCGCCTGTGGAGGGGTCTCGGCAAGGGTGCTCGGAGCAGACTCGACTTGAAGCTATGGGCCTGGCGGTGGGTCTGTGGAGACTGCTTCTTTGCCGAAATCTTTGTCGGGTGGCATTGGACTTGGAGTGGCAGTGCTTTTCTTGGGGAGGACTGGCCCTTCCCTTTCAGCCACCAGGACGGCGCTTGCGGTCTGAGGAGTGGGTGATAGGTACAGCTTCAGATGTTTGCCTGTCCTGGGGGCTACCATGACTGGTGGGCTGGCCAAATACCTCTTTAAGTCTTCAAAAGCTTTGTCTGCTTCAGGGGTCCACCTGAATGTGACGGACTTCTTCATGATCTTGAAGAATGGCAGGGCTCTCTCGCCGAACTTGGAGATGAAACGGCCCAGGCTGGCCATACAGCCTGCTAAGCGCTGCATGTCCTTGAGCCGGCGAGGAGGATGCATTCCTTCTATGGCCTTGATCTTATCAGGGTTTGCTTCTATGCCGCGGTGAGACACGAGGAATCCGAGGAGTTTGCCTGAAGGTACCCTGAAGACGCACTTGGCGGGGTTCAGCTTGATGTTCACCTTGCGCAGGCTGGCGAAGGTTTCCTCGAGATCCTTCAAGAGCGTGTCTCCCTCGCGAGACTTGATCACAATGTCGTCAACATAAGCTTATGTGTTTCTGCCCATCTGCACCCCCAAGGCTATCCTCATGAGCCTCTGGAAAGTGGCGTCGGCGTTCTTCAGGCCGAAAGGCATGCAAGTGTAGCAATACACACCATAGGGGGTGAGGAATGTTGTTTTCTCCTCATCCTCTTTAGCTATTTTGATCTGGTGATAACCAGAGAAGGCGTCCAGAAAACAAAGGAGGTCGCAACCGGCGGTGGAGTCCACGATCTGGTCTATCCTTGGCATGGGGTATGGGTCCTTGGGGCAGGCCTTATTGACGTCTGTGTAGTCGATGCAGAGTCGGCCTCCTCCAGCGGGTTTAGGGACAACCACGCCGTTTGAGAGCCAAGTGGGGTGTCCGACTTCGCGGACGACATTTGCCGCTTTTTACTTTTCTACTTCCTTGACGACTTGCTTCTCGGGGGCTTGCTTCCGCGCTTTTTGCTTGACGGGGCGTGCGTCTGGACACACGGCTAAGTGGTGCGCGATCACCTCACTTGGTACACCGGACATATCTGACGGAGTCCATGCGAACATGTCAGAGTTTGCCCGAAGGAAGGCGACGAGCGCGCTTTCCTATTTGGGAGGCAAGGCAGCACCTATGGTGACGCTAGCCCCAGAGCCCTCAGCCCCCGAGTCACTGGTGCTCAGCGACACCTTCTTCGTGGAAGCTTGCTCTTGAGAGAACATATGTTTCTTCTTCTTGGGCCTCTCGAGAGGCTCCATGTCCTCGTCAGCCGGGAACGCCAGGGCGGCTGCCTTGTAGGCACTCTCGACAGCGCGCGTGGCATCTAGGATCGAACCACTGGTAACCCCTGTGAATGGCCTGGAGGGCATGAGCCACTCGTAAGGCACTTGAAGCATCTCGAAGGTCTCGACAGAGATGACGTTCAGGCCAGCGCCCCCATCAATGAGCGTCTTGGAGACGGCAATGTTGTTGATGGTGGGGGAGCAGACCAGAGGGAGGGTTCCAGCAGTCTTGGTCGACTTGGGGTTGTCCTTGGTGTCGAAGGCGGTGGTGTACTAAGACCACTTAAGGGGCCTGGAGTTCTCGACGCTTGGGAGTGCGGCGTTGAGATCGCGTGCGAACTGCTTGAACTGGTTGTTAGACTTAGGCGCTTGAGCTCCGCCGAGGATACATGCCATAGCCCCCCTTGGGGCCTGGTAGCCTCCATCTTCCTCGTCAGGGAGGTTATTGTTCTTCTCGACGGCGTTGGCTTGAGTGCCCAGCGACTTCTGGTAGCTGCCCTTGCGTCCGCCTCTGCGATAGCCGCGGCCTCTGCCGCGGCCCCCGCGGCCCTCTTCTTGCTCGCGCTCTCTGCTCAACGTCTTGAGGTCGAAGCAGTTCTCTGTAGCGTGGCCGCGCCTGTTGTGGTAGACGCAGAACGGACGGTTGTCCTCCTTCTTGTCGCCAGGCTCAGGGGAGGCTCTGCGGGCGTACTTGGCATCTGGCTCAGCCGCTAGGACAGCGGTGGTCTTGCGGTTGGTTTCTTCCCGCTTCTTGTGACTCTTGGATCCCTCGGCCTGGTCATCTTCCCGCTGGCTCATCTTGACGAAGAGGAGTGCCTCTTCAGCCTTGGCGCATTTGTCAGCGAGGTCGAACAGCTTTACCACAGAGGTGAGCTTGTCGTGAATGCCCAGCTTCTCGAGCATCCTGCGGTTTGTGACGTCCTCTCTGAAGGCAGCAATGACTTGTGTGTCGGGGAAAATGACTTAAAAGTGTTTTTGTATTTTTCCAATTTTTAAATGGCAGAAAATGAAAAGTGCTTATAAAGTGTTGGAAAGGTGTTTCTTATGATTAAAAATGGACTGGGGTTCATGGTTTCACAAATGCACTCTCTCTTTAATAAAGTGGTAGATAATGGAACACAAGAATTGACATATGAGATTGCAACACAACAAGTTATTAATAATATGGGCATCACGTCCTAACATAGAGATCTTTTGGTTATTAACCTCTCTTATACTACACCAAGATGCGAACTAAATCATAACACCCTAGTAATTAAGATAGATCAGAGTATAGCTTTAAGTTCTATGACATGAAGTTAAAATAATAACATGCTAGATCTAGTCACGGAGAAGTGGCAATGGTCACGCCCAACATCCCCGGTAGCAAGGTATTTCTTTTCATCCCTATCAGGCAACAACACCCAAGTGGATCGCGAAACTTTCTCTCACGTTCACCGCACTAGCCACCCCCCGTTACTCCAACTAATGCATACGTTCCCCCTCACACGCCCCATGCATATGTTGGATGAGAACACATAAATAAGAACGGGGTACATAATATGCATCTACTTTCATAACAAATAATTGCAATCTCAAACATATATCAACTCATAAAGAGATCCACCACAAAGGTATTACATAGATGACCGTAATCATGTTCAACAGCTCATACAATACTAATTAGTGAAGCTCAAGAGAGAGCAGAGATACATAAGTTAATTCCACAAACCCATAGTCCAGGGGTGGACTACTCCTTCTTCATCATGGAGACGGTGGAGGAGTCGTTTGGAGAAGATGGAGACCACGCCGGCAGCGCCCCGCCGGAGTTTTCCCACTCCAATCTTCAGCTCCAGGTCTCTGTTTCGTGGTCTTGTGTTTCTGCGGCGCTCCCTTCCGAAAGCCGTCGGGGGACTATTTTTATAGTCGTTTTTAGGTCAAAACAAAGGCACAGGGACGAAGATCGACGGCATCGGAGCCACGAGGGAAAAAAGGGGGCACCCCACGCGGCCAAGGAATCTGGCCGCGTGGGCCCTTCCCTTTTTCTCCTCGGACTTCCTTTTGTTCGCTTCCTTGGCTCCTACTCCTTCCTTCCAAAAAATGATCCCCGCAAAATATTAGGTCATTTGGACGTTATTTGGGGTCCCTGAAACATCAAAATATAGAAAATAGGGTTTCTGACAGTGCAGGGTTAATTTCAGAAAAATAGGGAAACTTTGAAATATTGCCAAAAATATAATAAATAATGATATAACCCTTATATGACGCAAATATGATTGAAATATGAGTAATACAATGCAAAGTTCATGTATGCATTTACATGCATCAAAACATCACCAAGCTTAACCTATACTCGTCCTCGAGTATGAAGGTGATAAAAATAAACATGGACTTTGTATTTTATTACTATCAAATGATATCAAAGATGATTATTATTGCTACATAGAGTCAAATGATTCATTCATAATAAGGAGTATCAACATACAAGATAGATTATCAAGTGATATCAAATATTCAATCTAAGGATGTTCAATGATAATTCACAAAGTGTAACATAGAAGAAACGTAATATGGACCAAATGAATGCATAATGAAAAATGAAAAAAGATATCCTATTGGTCATAGAGTATTCTTATAGAAATCTGAATATAAAAGGTGGACACTTTGGAAAGATAGATAAATAAGTAGAGGTATAACATGCAAAAAGTTTCATCTAGCTTCCAAATGCTTCTACTTAAGTTAAAATTTGCAGTGTGGTATCCATTGGTGTGGAGCTCTCATTACCCCTATCATAGCATCTTGAATGGTTAATGTTGAAAGTGAAAGCAAATATGAGTAATGTGCTTGACAAAGTATATGTTGGATGCATCATGCCCCTTGAAAACAATAACCTCTCCGACTGGCAACTCAACTCGGGCCACAAATTAAGTTTAAGTTACAGTCATTGCAAGTAATACTAGCATCATAAAGAGTTTACTCCCGTGGTACCTCTTGTCCCATGACATGGAACAAGCCCATGTCAAAATGACAAGACAAACAAACACATGGACAAACTCAACACCTTTTTTATTTGGCATAGCTTTTTTATTGAGAGGTGCATCACTGAAATTCCAACATAGTTGTGTAATTAAATTTCTATCATGTATCTCACATGGCTTGGGCTAGCCGCCCGGTGAGTATCTCTAGCCATTTATACCCACTCCCTAAACTTACTGAGTTTCCACTTTTATTTCACCCAATGTTAGGCATCCATAGACAAAAGCACATGATATCAACTTAAATATAATCAGACCACGTTGAAAACTTGACATGCGACAGACATATACGTTTGAGAAGACCAAATGCAGGGAGCAAGAAGAAGCAGTTCAGTTGGGGCTACATGTGACCCTTTGGGCCGGTGCAAAAACTTAGGCTCGTGACGGTAGATAATGAACCGCGCAAAGACTGCCAGAGGGATATAAACTGTAACACATGAAGATTAAGTGGTCTAATTAGCAGGCTGCTGAGATGGGCACTCTGCATGTTGAATTTTAGTAGATTGCCCTCATATAGAAATTATAGATGCTTGATGCATTTAACCACGTTTTAGTAGTAACCAACTATACTACTCCCTCTATCACAGTTTATAGAGCACGCACGTAGTTTAAGAATGAACTTTGACCATTAATTTAAGCAACAAAATTCAAATTTTAAATTACAAAAATTATATCATTAAAAACTTATTTTTAATATAAATCAAATGGTATAATTTTTGTAACATATAACTCATAATTTATTGACTAAATTTAAAGATCAAATTTTTTCTTAAACTGCGTGCGTGCTCTATAAAGCGTGACGGAGGTAGTAGATGCCACCAACATTAAAAAAAAAAGCTTAAGCCAACACTTTATTAGGGCATCTTGCGCGACACAAGACCAGCAATCTGCGCTGGTACCTCATACTCCTAAAGCAAAGCTCTGTTAACATCACAAGACCACCCGATACTTGCAAGTTCATGGGCTGGCCTATTGAATTCACGCTTACAAGAAATAACATCACAAGTACAAAACACAGTCCTAAGCTGAACCTTCAGTTCATCAATGGTTACCCCAAGCGGAGAAACATCAGCTTCACGTCAGTTTAATGCGAGCATGAGCAGTTGTGAATCCGTCTCCAAAACGACGTGAATAGCACCAAGGTGTTCAGCTAGTCGGACAACTTGAACTCCAGAACGCCGTGAATAGCACCAATGTGTTCAGCTAGTCGGACAACTTAAACTGCTGCAAGTAGCTCTGCGTGGAAGGCATCAGAAACATGCTCACTCCGTCCGGACGGTCGCTGCCACAACCTTGACTTGATGATCTCGAGCAACAACGCCCCAGCCTGCATGCCTATGCCCAGGGGTAAATGCTGCATTCGAAACTCTTGTCCAACCTTTACAACCAAACCACTCTCCTCCAGCCAATCTAACACGTATTATATCGCAAAAAAAAAAATAAGACCAAAGGCGTCTCGAAACAAAAGACTACCCAAAAAAGACAGAGGGAAATGAAGAAATAAATGCAGAAATGAACCCAAACCAAGCTCAGGGGGTGGTCTTGTTAGCAACAAAAGGTTGCCCACGTCATCGTGTTAGACTTATTCTTCAGCTCAACTAACTAACTGTTTGCATGGATAACTATCCGTAGGACTAGCGCACCAGTACACGATCCCATGCTCCTGGATTGTAGGATCAGTAGTGTGATCGTGCCTTGTATTCCCCTCTTCCTCCCGTTGTGTATCTCTCTATATAAACACCCCTAAGAGGATGAATACAATGTGTGCTCTATTCTAGTCTTAATCCCAATCTTACATGGTATCAGTTTTTCTTTGATCCTCCTCCAAAGCTTCCGCAATGAGCAGTCCTGCCACTGAAACCCCCTCCACCGTGGTCACCACTGCTCCACCGGCCACCCCTGTGCTGCCGGTCTCCTCTGCTGCCCTCCCTCTTCAGCCCCTCGCGCCGCGTGCGCGCATTCTTCATCCAATCTTCGGCGCTGGCTGGGCTCAGCTCGTCGCCGGTGTCAACGTCCACAACATGGTCAAGCTCACCCTCGACATCCAGGGCACGCGTCTTCCTCTTTGGCGCCGCGCCATCCTGCAGCTGGTCGCCCAATGGGACGTCGGCGCCCACCTCGCTCCGGACTTCGACGACCACGACGCCCTGGAGTGGCGCATCATCAACATCTCCGTCAAGGGCTGGCTTCTCAGCACCATGAGCCTGGAGCTGCAGGGCCTGCTGATGAACTCCGACACCTCGGCGTTCTCCGTCTGGACGGCGATCGAAACTCTCTTCCTCAACAACAAGCGCGCCCGTCAGGTATACATGATCGCTGACCTTTATGATCAGAAGCAGCTGGAGAGCTCTGCGTCCGTCTACGTCGCCAAGATCAAGCGCTGCGCCGACGCCCTCCGTGATGCCGGCAAGGTTGTCTCTGACGACGAACTCATCGTTGCGCTCCTCAAGGGTCTGAGCAAGCGTCACAAGATGACTGCCAAGATCATCCGCCGCAGCAACCCGCCGTGCGATTTCGACGCCGCGGTCTCCATGCTACTGATGGACGAGCTCGAAGAAGGCGGCGTCGACTCCTCCTCCGACACCGCCCTCGCCGTGTACAAGGCTGCCACGCCTCCCGCTGGCGGTGCCGGGTCTCCATCTCCCAATCAGGGCAAGACCAAGCGCAAGCGCACCACCCACAATGGCGGCTACGGCAACAACTCTCCTGCACCAGCTCTGGCGCCTTGGACCGGCTATGTGCACGCCTACCCCGTCCGTATGTCGCCGCCTCCTCGTCCCCCAGGTGGCCCTGGCATTCCTGGCCTCCTCGGCAACCCGCACCAGGCCCACGCGGCGTTCTCCAACGGCGCTGCACCCGTGCACCAGCACCAGTACCAGTACATGTCCCAGCTCCCGTACCAGCACCACCCTGCGCTCCCGTACCAACAACATCCCGTGCTCCCGTACCAGCACCAGCAGCAGCAACAGTCGCAGCACGGTGCTCCCAATCACGGCGTTGATCACGCGGCCCTGATGGGGGCTCTGCAGAATCTGTCGCTCCAACACTCCGGCAACGGCTGGGTTGCAGACTCTGGCGCCACCTCCCACCTCACCTCGGATCACGGTATGCTCTCGCACTCGTCCTCGATATCTAATTATCCCCCTGTGCTCGTTGGTAACGGTAGTTCTATGCCTGTTAGTCGCGTCGGGTCTGCATCTCTTCCCACACCCCATCGACCTCTTTTTCTGAATCATGTTCTCGTAGCTCCTACTCTTATCAAAAACCTCTTGTTTGTTCGTCGTTTCACTACTGACAAGAATTGCTCGATGGAATTTGACCCCTATGGTTTATCTGTGAAGGATTACACCAGCAAGGCGGAGCTGCTCCGATGCAACAGTAGCGGAGAACTCTACCCCATCTTCTCACCGGCGTCTCCTGTCGCGCTCGCCTCCGTGGCCTCGCGGCTCTCCGATCTCTGGCATCGACGACTAGGGCACCCCGGCGACTCCACCAAATTTGCTTCTTCTTTTCCGCGTTGTAGTCATTCAGATGGGCGTATGTGCACCATCTGTCAGTTAGGGAAACATCGGCGTCTTCCTTTTTCTCCCTCTACTAGCAGATCCACGGCTCCGTTTCAATTAGTGCACTGTGATCTCTGGACATCCCCTATTCCCAGTGTATCCGGAAATAAATATTATCTTATCATTATAGATGATTTTTCTCAATATATGTGGACCTTCCCTCTAGCTTTTAAATCTGATGTACCTGCTAAATTTCGCCATTTTCATGCCTTTGTTCGTACTCACTTTCACACAACCATAGGCACGATACAATGCGATAATGGTACTGAATTTGATAACGCCGAAAATAGATCTTTCCTTCTTCCCCACGGCACTCTAATGCGTTTTTCCTGCCCCTATACATCACCACAAAACGGAAAAGCAGAACGTGCTATCCGTACGACTAACGACGTCGTTCGCACCCTCCTCCTTCAAGCCTCCATGCCGGGCCGATATTGGGCCGAAGCCCTAGGCGTAGCAACCCATGTCCTAAACTTACGACCCACAAAAGCCTTGCCCCAGTCTTCTTCCTCGATCGCTCCCACTCCGCACGAGTTTCTGCTCCGCACCTCACCCTCGTACAATCACCTTAGGGTTTTTGGGTGTCTCTGTTTCCCAAACACAGCCGCCACAGCCCCACACAAGCTCGCCCCCCGCTCGATTCCCTGCGTCTTCGTTGGATATCCAACGGATCACAAAGGTTTTCGTTGCCTTGACCCCGTCACACAGCGCGTCTACATCTCTCGTCACGTTACGTTTGATGAATCAGTCTTCCCGTTCTCCTCGCACCAAACAACCCACGCACCTCCCTCTAACCTATACGACGTCCCCAACCCTGGACCCTTCCTGTACCCACCACCGGCGCCTACCCCTGCGTTTCCCTCACAGCCGCCACGCACAGCCAATCTTCCAGGATCGCCTAGCGTTCCCGCCACCACCTCCACTCACCGTAGCCCTACACCTAGTCCTTCTCCTCTCGCCACAACCTCGACTGACCATAGCCCTACACCTAGTCCGAGTGCCTCTCCGTCTCCTCCCTCGCCTCCCACGACACCTCCTGCGCCGCCCATACCTCTGCATGCCGTTCCCGTTCAGCCTCCGCAAAACCCACACGCCATGCGCACCCGAGCCAAAACTGGCTTTCACCTTCCTAATCGGCGACTAAACTTCCTAGCTGACGCCAGTGCCATCATCTCACCAATACCTCGCACGTACCGTGCTGCTCTCGCTGATCCTAATTGGGCTCGCGCCATGGGCGACGAGTACCAAGCTTTGGTTCAGAACGACACCTGGAGTCTGGTTCCTAGACCTGCACGTACCAATGTCGTGAGTGGCAAATGGGTTTTCCGTCACAAGCACAACTCGGATGGTTCTCTCGCCAGATATAAAGCACGTTGGGTTGTCCGAGGTTTTTCACAGGAGGAAGGGATAGATTACGACGAAACGTTCAGTCCTGTCGTTAAACCCAGCACCATACGTATTGTTCTGTCCCTCGCCATGTCCTACTCCTGGCCTGTGCATCAGCTCGATGTCAAAAACGCTTTCCTTCATGGTACACTCAACGAAACCGTCTACTGTCAACAGCCACTCGGTTTCGAGGATTCAGTCTCCCCTGCGCACGTCTGTCTCCTACGTAAATCCCTCTACGGTCTGAAGCAAGCCCCACGGGCTTGGTTTCAGCGTTTTAACTCGTTCATCACGTCGATTGGTTTCTCTGCATCCCGTTGTGATTCCTCTCTTTTCATCTTGAAAACCACTTCTGAAACCGCATATCTCCTCCTTTATGTCGACGACATAATCTTGACTGCTTCTTCACCGACGCTTCTTCAGTCTATCATTACAACTCTCAGCCGCGAGTTCGCTATGTCTGACCTTGGTCCACTTTCTCACTTCCTCGGCATTGCCGTCACACGCAGCTCGTTGAGCATGTTTCTGTCCCAAAGACAGTACGCCCTCGAGCTTGTTCAGAAGGCTGGCATGTCCGACTGTCAGCCTGCTCGCACACCGGTGGAACCTGGCTCCAAACTCTCTGTCTCTGCGGGTGATCCCCTTACTAATCCCACTTTCTACCGTAGTCTCACAGGTGCTCTCCAGTACTTAACGATTACACGACCAGACCTCTCCTACGCCGTTCAACAAGCCTGTCTTTTCATGCACGCTCCTCGTACACATCATCTCAATCTTGTCAAACGAATCATCCGCTACGTCAAAGGCACAGCTGATTTTGGTCTACATATCTATCCCACGCCTGCTATGACGCTTACAGCCTACTCCGATGCCGACTGGGCCGGGTGTCCTGACACCCGCCGCTCAACCTCAGGGTTTTGCGTTTTTCTTGGGGATAATTTGATATCTTGGTCGTCCAAGCGACAGCTAACCGTATCCAGGTCCAGTGCGGAGGCGGAGTACAGATCAGTAGCTCATGCTGTGGCTGAGAGCACTTGGTTGCGTCAGCTTCTGCAGGAACTCCATCAGGTAGTCACAAAATCAACTGTCGTTTATTGTGATAACATCTCTGCTGTGTATATGTCTGCTAATCCTGTGCAGCACAAGAGGACTAAACATATCGAGATCGATATCCATTTCGTACGGGACAAGGTGTCATTGGGTGAAATTCGCGTTCTGCATGTTCCAACAGCGTCACAATATGCAGACATCTTCACAAAAGGCTTGCCGACGGCTGTTTTCTATGAGTTCAGAACCAGTCTCAACGTTCGATTGCCTCCCGATGCGACTGCGGGGGGTGTTAGACTTATTCTTCAGCTCAACTAACTAACTGTTTGCATGGATAACTATCCGTAGGACTAGCGCACCAGTACACGATCCCATGCTCCTGGATTGTAGGATCAGTAGTGTGATCGTGCCTTGTATTCCCCTCTTCCTCCCGTTGTGTATCTCTCTATATAAACACCCCTAAGAGGATGAATATAATGTGTGCTCTATTCTAGTCTTAATCCCAATCTTACACATCGCCTGATTGATGATAGAAGGGTCTAAACCAACAAACCCGAGAACAGCACGGCGAAACTCATTTACTGTTGACCATGGCCGCGGCTGCTTCGCCTCTCCTATTACTGCTGCGCGCCGCCCTCCTCCTCGCCGCCGTGGCGGCGAGCTACGCAGCGGCCCTTGATGATCCGGCGGCGCTCCTGCGTCGCGCCAAGGAGGCGGACTTCATGGACTGGATGGTGGGGGTGCGGCGGCGGATCCACGAGAACCCGGAGCTCGGCTACGAGGAGTTCGCCACCAGTGAGCTCGTGCGACGGGAGCTCGACGCCATGGGGATCCCCTACAGACACCCCTTCGCCGTCACCGGCGTCGTCGCCACCGTCGGTACAGGCGGCCCGCCCTTTGTTGCGCTCCGGGCCGACATGGACGCGCTCCCCATGCAGGTTGCTCCACCTTGTGCTTTCTTTTCTCATGTCCTTTCTTGCTGCTGCGTTATTATTCGGATCCTACCCAAATCTTGATGTTTGTATTGAGTCATCGGGTTCGCCGTGCCGGTCCGTTCTATAATTTATCTGCGAGCGCAGAATTGCAGGATTTCTAGCACCGCCTGTTAATTTTAGAGAGAAACTGGCCTTGATGATGCTAGGCACCTAATTCAATATATCAGCAGTAAAGTTGCAAACTTTTTTCAGAAAAAACTAAATCAACCCTCATGCCTTGATGTAATGCCCTTGCCAAGGATTTCTCCATCGGATTTGGGATGGCGGTGGTGACTTGGGGAAGAAGAAGCTCGGGAGAGAGAGAGAGAACAGAGGGATAGGTTTATGATTCTATTTCATTCATTTCATCGATGATTCGTACAGTTCTCGATCCCGAGCTTATAACAGCGCTCGCGTCACACATTTCCCTCTTAGACCTACTGGACTCCAAAGCCTCTTTCTCACAGACATGCAGTGGCGAAGCTAGACAATTATTCCATTGGGTTCATTACCTTGTTAGTGATATAGTCTTTCACTAATATTCAGTGAAAGAGCTTAAATGGATGAAGGATTTACATAATTCATTGGGTTCATTTGAACCCAATGGTTGTACTGCAGCTCCGCCACTGCACACACGCCGCTTTCAGCCCAAGACCTTTCTCCGCTGAGATTCTCGTGGCAGCGTTGGTCTTCAACTTCCTTTTCCATGACACGCCAGCCTTTCCAGCCAGTTCTCCTGCCGCGGCAGCAATCACGGCAGCACTCCGTCTAGCGATGATGAACAACATCATAGTCTTCCCAAGTTGCTGAAGCTGATGCCTTCTCTATGTGAGCCATGATCATATGTTTTGTGAGTAGGCATGTTCTCCCATTGTCATTTGCGGTCCTTTCGGATCTGTGACCACTTTCCTTTCTCGGCAGTATGGACAGTATGGGGCTACAGCGCCGCCATGTGTGGTATGAAGTATTACACCAAAATTCTGATGCTGACAACCAACTTGCCCATTGTTTTGGAGAATCTTTGTACTGCACATCTCAGGTACATTTCCAAGCATTGATTGACTCTCTCCATCAGTCTATGGATGGTATGCTGTGGACATTTGAAATTGCTTGTGAATATCTTGTCCCTATCAGATGTTATTGTGAGAGGCATGCTGTGCAACTTCACAATGTTGTCGAAGAACACTTCTACAACTGTGGCTGCTATATATGGATGTTTCAGTGGTATGAATTGGATGTACTTAGAGTATCTGTCCACTACCGCTAAAATAGTAGTGTATCCATGAGATTTAGGAAGCCCTTCAATGAAATTCATGGAAACATCTTCCCAAGGTGCAGCTGGAACAGGAAGACACCGTAACCTTGGGTACTTGCAGTGTTCATGCTTAGCTTGTTGGCAGACTTGGTATTGTTGAACAAAATTCGCCACTGCTTTCTTGATACCTGTCAAGTGGAACAGCTTGTGTAGTCTCTGATATCTTGCTTGAAATCCAGAGTGGCCACCAAAAGGAGAAGAATGAAAGGCTTCAATCAATTTTGTCTGCAGTCCACTATTTGCTCCAATCCATATCTTGCCTTTGTACTTTATGATTCCATTGACTAAGGAAATCTACCACTTCATGTGGGTTCACAGCAAGCTTCTGCAGTAGTTCTTGTGCTCTATGTCAACATCATATGAGTTCAATACCTCCTGTAACCATACTGGCTGAGCAGTGGACACAGCCTGCTATGCAAATACATGGCCAAGTCGAGATAGTGCATCTGCTGCCTTATTTTCCACTCCCTTCTTGAACTGGAATTTGAATTGGAGCCCAACTAATTTTGTCATAGCTTTCCTCTGTAAATCTGAACTGAGTACCTGATCCTCCAAGTGGCACAAGCTCATGATGCGATAGGTTCGGTCCGGTTTGGACCTGATACTGCACCACCGATCCTATGAAAGAAATAGCAGGATAAGGGACCTCCCGTTCCAGGTTCAGGGTTGATCCTAGGTTCGGCCCTCTTGTGCAGCACTTGATCGAGCCGATGGCCGGAGCCGGCACCGCAGACTAAACCGGCAGTCAAATGATTTAGCGAGGCACCAAGAGATGCGAGACGACAGTATGGCGGCGCTGTAGCCCGGCTACAATCAGCTTCCCCGGTGCTGACAGTGCGGAACCATGGCGGCCGGAGGGGAGCTTTGTGCACGGCAGCCACGGGAACGACGAGCGGGCGAGGTCAGGGAACTTTCCATCCTGGGCGGGCTGACCAAGGCGGAGCTGGTGCTGCTTGGTGACGGCACCCGAGAGCTCTCGATCTGGGTAACCTGCTGAGGGAATCCGGGCCGCCGGCGGGGAAGTTGGCCTGCCCGGCGGTGAGGAAGGCCGGCAGCCCGGAGGCGATCCAGCGGCCAGCGCCGGGGACAAATTGAAGACAATAAGAAAGAGTCAATGGGCCCTAGGTTTGATTCGCATCAGGTGCGGGTTGACCCTAGGTTCGATTGGTATTGGACCTCGTTGGACCTAATTTTAAGTGGGTCGGCCCTCCACCCTAATTGTTTCAAATTTCAGGTGCGGTCCGGCGGGTCACTGGGCCGAACCGGACCCATCGGATCTTGAGCACAAGCTCTTGTGGTTAGTCTTTATGACAAAGGGGCCTCTGGAAATGTACGACCTCCACCTATCCACTGCCATCATTATAGCTAGGAATTCCTTTTCATATATTGACAATTTCTTGTTAGTCTGCCCCACTACCTTGCTGTAATTGACTTAGTAGAGCTCCAATGCCAGAATGGCATGCATCAGTTTCAGTGCTGAAAGGTTGAGAGAAATCTGGTAGCACTAGCACTGGTGTGGAAATCATGGCTTGCTTCAATGCTTCAAAGGCTTGTTGTGCTTCTGTAATCCACTGGAAAGCTTGTTTCTTCAATAGGTCTGTCAGTGGCTTTGCAATAATCCCATAGTCTCCGACAAACTTCCTTTAGTATCCTGTCAAGCTCAAAAATCCTCTTAATTCAGTTAAGGGGGGTTTGTAGCTACTTCTTTGTCTGAGATAACATGCCCCAAGTACTCCAATTGACACTGAGCAAAAGAGCACTTGCTCTTCTTAGCAAACAGTTTGATGTTTCTCAGGACCTGTAGCACTTCCTTTAGGTGTTGGGCATGACTTTCCAGATCCTTGCTGTACACAAGTATATCAACCATGAATACCAGTACATATTTTCTAATGCATTGAGCAAAACTGAATTCATGAGGCATTTGAATGTTGCTGGAGCATTTGTTAGGCCAAAGGACATTACTCTGAACTGAAATTGCTCATGATGAGTTTTAAATGCAGTTTCATCTCCTTCTACCATCCTGATCTGATGGTACCCTGACCTCAAGTCCAATTTAGAGAACCACTTAGTACCAGCTAGCTCATCTAGCGAGAGTAGTACTAGGAGGTCGATGGGTGACCTCCTAGGAAGTCCTCGTGTTGCATCCCCCCTTTTATTTTTCCAGCAAAAAAAAGAAAGCTAGCTCATCTAGCAATTCATCAACAATTGGCAATGGAAACCTGCTCTTGACAGTGATAGTGTTCAATCTTCTGTAATCTACACAGAATCTCCAGGTGCCATCCTTCTTTTTCACTAATAGCATTTGAGAAGCAAATGGTGACATACTGTGAGTGACCAAGCCAGCAGCAATCATTTCATTCACTTGCCTTTCTATCTCATATTTTTGCTGTGGTGAATATATAAGGTCTAGAGTTCACAGGCACACTGTTAGGCAATAGAGAAATTGCATGGTCAAAAGCTCTGTGAGGAGGTAGCACTTGTGGGTCTTGAAACACATCCTGGAACTGACCTAATGTGGTTTGTATCACTTGTGGTATGTCACTGCCATCTATTTCATTTGTGAAAGAGACCATTGCTGTAGCCCTGATGTCATTTCCCTTATATGATTTCTCTACCTGCTCAGTTGAAATTTCCTGTAATTTACCAGCTGTTTGCTCTGTCAGACCCTGCAATTGCATGGTGTTTCCTTGCTTCTGAAACCTGATCCTCTTCTCTTGCCAATGGCAGGTCATCTCCCCCCATTGAGATAACCAATCCATTCCCAAAATGGCATCATATCCTCCCAACTGGACCACTTTCATGTCTGTAGTGAAAGTATGTCCTTGTATCCACCGTTTGAGACCTGATATTTCAGAGTCACATAGCATTTGTTGTCCATTGGCTACCTTCACTTTCATTGGTCTCTTCAACTGTGTTGTGTTGCATTGGAGTTTGTCTACTAGTTGCTGGTCTATGAAAGTGTGTGAACTTCCTGAATCTACCAATAGCAGCATGACCTGATTGCGTACTAATGCTCTAAGCTTGATAGACTTGGTGTGTGTGGTTCCTCCAATTGCGTTCATGGTTAGGAAAGCTGCAGCTTCTTCCACTGTCTCCTCTACAGCAATAGCATCAAGCTGTGTGTCACTCAGTACTTCACCCTCCTCTTCTGTTTCAATTGCCTTTGCCTGCCCCCCTTTGTTTGCGCAGGTATGGCCTGGTATGAATTTCTCACCACAACTATAGCATAACCCATTTCCACACATCACCAGGTGCAAGTTGTTGCTTGTTGTGGTTGTAATCTCCTCTAGTGGTATTCCCTTTGTATGCTGGAAACATATAGTTTGTTGCTTCCTGTGATTTACTCCTGAGCAGCAATGCTTCTTGTACTAAAGCATACTCAGTGGCAAACTGAACAGAGTTTGGCAATTGGATTTCTACAGCTGCTCTGATCTCTTCCTTGTGGCTCAAAATGAACTGTTTGACCGACATGGTCTCACTGACCCCTCCTTCATATAACCTCACGATACACCAGCTGGTAGAGAGAGGGAGAGGGAGAGGGAGGGAGAGGTAGAGAGAGAGAGAGGGAGGGGGAGGGAGAGGGAGAGAGAGGAATTATAACAGTTCTCGATTCATTTCATCGATGATTCGTACAGTTCTTGATTCCGAGCAACAGGGCTCCCGTCACGCTTTTCCCTCTTACGCCTACTGGATTCCAAGCCCCTTTCTCACACACACACGCCACTTTCGGCCCAACAACTTTCCCCTGGCACGGCAGCATTTCGCTGAGATTCTCTGCCGCGGCAGCTTTGGTCTTCAACTTCCTTTTCCCTGGCACGGCAGCCTTTCCAGCCAGTTATCCTGCCACGGCAGCAATCTCGTCTGCATTGTTGCTAGGTGTGACACTTGAGTACACCTCACCTTTGGGTACTAGTTTGTGAGAGTTATTTGGACACCTCACACTTGAGCCATGTCGAAGTCTCAGGAGGTCGGCGAGAAGGGTGAACGCAGCGGGTCCAAGACGTCGCCGCGGGTCGCAGGGCGACGCCCTTCCACATCTCCGATGCCTCGTCGGGGTCGCAGCCCGACACGCCGCGGTGGCGGCGAGCTGGTGGTGCGCGAGCGTGTCGTGAGGGAGAGCACTAGCTCAGCCCAATATCCGACGCTGACACGCTCAAACTATGCTGAATGGGCGATGGTGATGCGCGTCCAACTCCAGGCTCAACACTTGTGGGATGCCATCGAGTTTGGCGCCGACGACGAACACGGCGATCGAGCAGCGCTGGCAGCCTTGCTCCGGGCCGTTCCACCGGAGCTGGTGCGTACGCTGGCAGCAAAGGACAACGCGAAGGCAGCATGGGACACGCTCAAGACAATGCGTCTCGGCTCTGAGCGCATTCGTGAGGCAAAGGCGCAGACAAGACGTCGCGAGTTCGAGGAACTTCGTTTCCGCCCCGGTGAGTCAATCGAAGATTTCTCAATCCGACTAACAAGCATCGTCAGTGATCTCGAGCTCCTCGGCGATCCCATAAGAGAGTACAAGGCAGTGCTCAAGTTCTTGCGCGTGGTGCCGCGCAAGTACCGACCGGTGGTGATGGCCATCGAACAAGTTGTCAACCTCCGGGAGTTGACAATCGAGGAGCTGTGTGGTCGGCTTCTCACCGCAGAGGAGGGGTACGACCTAGATGATGCTACTGACGGCGTCAACAAGCTTCTCCTCACAGAGGAGGAATGGGCGAGCCGTCAACGACAACGCGGCAAGCTTCTCCTCACAGAGGAGGAATGGGCGAGCCGTCAACGACAACATGGAAAGAGTGTGCCCAGTAGCGATAGCAGCAGCAGGCCGGCATCCAGGCAGAAGCAACAAGGTGCACAAGGCGGCAACACAGGCTCGGGTGAGCGTCAGAAAGGGAGTTGTCGGTATTGTGGTAAGCTTGGGCATTGGGCAAAAGAGTGCCGCAAAGCAAAGCGTGACCGCGAACGACGTGGCGAGGCGGCTAACTTTGTGCAGGCTGAAGAAGAGGACAACACGCTGCTAATGGCAACCCATACCGAGGTTGCAGAGGCAGTGGCTGTGCCTGCGGTGGATACGGCGAACCCCTCTACACCAACTCTAGGGGAGCAGGTCTTCCTCAACGAAGAACGTGCACACGTCGAGCTGCGCAAGTCCACGACTGACACCGACACGACATGGTACCTGGACACAGGCGCCTCAAACCACATGACTGGGGATGCAACCGTCTTCGCTGATCTCAACGAGAAGGTCTCCGGCACGGTACGTTTCGGTGATGGCTCCCTCGTCAACATTTGCGGACGTGGCACAGTGATGTTCGCAATGGATGGAGGACACCACAGGGCGTTGACAAACGTCTATTGGATCCTACGGATCAAGACGAACATCATTAGCATCGGACAACTCGACGAGACTGGGTGCCCAACACATGTTGAAAATGGCATGATGATCATCCGCGACCGGCAGAAGAAGCTCATCGCCAAGGCTCCTCGCATGCGAAATCGGCTGTACATGGTACATCTCCAGATCGAGAAGCCGGTATGTCTAGCCGCTCATATGGGCGAGGACCCGTGGATATGGCACGCGCGCTTTGGCCACCAGAATTTTGAAAGTCTCGAGAAACTTGCTCGGAAAGACATGGTTCGGGGCCTTCCCATGATCAAGCACGTGGAGCAGCTGTGTGAGGCGTGCCTTGCCGGCAAGCACCGGCGCGCCCCATTTCCTCAGGTGGGAAAGTACCGTGCTACCAAACCACTGGAGCTCGTGCATGGTGATTTGTGCGGTCCTATCTCGCCGCCCACGCCAGGAGGAAAGCGCTACTTCCTTCTCCTCGTCGACGACTACAGCCGGTACATGTGGATCTTCCTCTTGCGTACGAAGGACGAAGCACCGGCGGCCATCCGTCGCTTCCAATCTGGTGCAGAGGTGGAGTCACGGCACACGCTCCGCGTCTTCCGCACCGACAGAGGCGGGGAGTTCACCGTGAAGGAGTTCGCGGACTGGTGCGCTGATCAAGGGATCAAGCGGCACCTCACTGCTCCATACTCACCCCAACAGAACGGCGTAATCAGACGATCGTCGGCACGGCACGTTGCATGTTGAAAGGCACCGGCATGCCAGCACAGTTTTGGGGAGAGGCGGTCACCACGGCCGTATTCGTTCTCAACCGTTCATTCACGGGGCCTTCCCATGATCAAGCACGTGGAGCAGCTGTGTGAGGCGTGCCTTGCCGGCAAGCACCGGCGCGCCCCATTTCCTCAGGTGGGAAAGTACCGTGCTACCAAACCACTGGAGCTCGTGCATGGTGATTTGTGCGGTCCTATCTCGCCGCCCACGCCAGGAGGAAAGCGCTACTTCCTTCTCCTCGTCGACGACTACAGCCGGTACATGTGGATCTTCCTCTTGCGTACGAAGGACGAAGCACCGGCGGCCATCCGTCGCTTCCAATCTGGTGCAGAGGTGGAGTCACGGCACACGCTCCGCGTCTTCCGCACCGACAGAGGCGGGGAGTTCACCGTGAAGGAGTTCGCGGACTGGTGCGCTGATCAAGGGATCAAGCGGCACCTCACTGCTCCATACTCACCCCAACAGAACGGCGTAATCAGACGATCGTCGGCACGGCGCGTTGCATGTTGAAAGGCACCGGCATGCCAGCACAGTTTTGGGGAGAGGCGGTCACCACGGCCGTATTCGTTCTCAACCGTTCATTCACGGGGCCTTCCCATGATCAAGCACGTGGAGCAGCTGTGTGAGGCGTGCCTTGCCGGCAAGCACCGGCGCGCCCCATTTCCTCAGGTGGGAAAGTACCGTGCTACCAAACCACTAGAGCTCGTGCATGGTGATTTGTGCGGTCCTATCTCGCCGCCCACGCCAGGAGGAAAGCGCTACTTCCTTCTCCTCGTCGACGACTACAGCCGGTACATGTGGATCTTCCTCTTGCGTACGAAGGACGAAGCACCGGCGGCCATCCGTCGCTTCCAATCTGGTGCAGAGGTGGAGTCACGGCACACGCTCCGCGTCTTCCGCACCGACAGAGGCGGGGAGTTCACCGTGAAGGAGTTCGCGGACTGGTGCGCTGATCAAGGGATCAAGCGGCACCTCACTGCTCCATACTCACCCCAACAGAACGGCGTAATCAGACGATCGTCGGCACGGCGCGTTGCATGTTGAAAGGCACCGGCATGCCAGCACAGTTTTGGGGAGAGGCGGTCACCACGGCCGTATTCGTTCTCAACCGTTCATTCACGAGGAGCGTGGACGGGCGTACTCCATACGAGGCATGGCACGGTATGAAGCCAAATGTACACTTCCTTCGAGTTTTTGGTTGCAGGGCTCACGCCAAGATCACCACACCAAACCTAAAGAAGTTGGATGACCGAAGTAAGCCCATGGTGATGCTCGGGTACGAACCCGGCAGTAAGGCATACCGTCTCTACGACCCGGCGACAAAACGTGTTCACGTCTCCCGCGACGTTATCTTCGACGAGAGTGTTGGTTGGGACTGGAGCACGGATAACATGGCAGAAGATTATGGCGGAGGAGAGTTCACCATTAAATACTCCTACGCGCCGGCACTGACGACATCACCCACTTCGCCAAACCAGTCCACTACCGCCACTCCTGCCCCGATAGAGATTCTGTTTTCGGAAGCAAAGTCTACAGTGAGGACGCCCACAACACAAACCTCGGAACAAGTGAGGTTTGCCACACCTCCGTCCACACCAGACTCGGAGTTCTTCGACGAAAGCAATGATCCAGATTATCCACACCGCTACCGTCGCGTCCTCGACATGGTGGAGCCCGACGCACAGGTGCCATGGCAGGCTGAGCGCCTTCTACTCACTCCCTCTGGTGAGCCATCCACGTATGCAGAGGCGGAGCACGACGAGCAATGGCGCACCACGATGCGTGAAGAGTTGAGGTCTATTGAGGAGAACAAGACATGGACCCTCACTGACTTGCCTGCAGGTCACAAGCCAATAGGTCTCAAATGGGTCTTCAAGCTCAAACGAGATGCCAACGACAACGTGTTGAAGCACAAGGCGCGCTTGGTGGCGAAGGGCTACGTGCAACGGCCGGGGATCGACTTCGACGAGGTTTTTGCCCCGGTGGCGCGTCTGGACTCTATTCGTCTACTTCTCGCTGTTGCTGCGCAGAAAAGGTGGGAGGTGCACCACATGGACGTCAAGACTGCGTTCTTGAATGGAGAACTCGGCGAAGAAGTATATGTTACGCAACCGCCGGGCTTCACGACCTCCGCCACGTCAAGCAAAGTACTGCGCCTTCACAAGGCACTATATGGTCTTCGTCAAGCCCCTAGAGCGTGGAATACCAAGCTCGACAGCGTGCTGGTGTCACTCGGGTTCACTCGTAGCCCATCTGAGCATGCTGTGTACACCAGAGGCGAGGATGGTGAGCGGCTTCTCCTAGGCATCTATGTTGACGACTTGATCCTGACAGGAGCAAGCACCAAGACTATCTCCAAGTTCAAAGAGGAGATGAGCAGAAGATTCTACATGAGCGACCTAGGATTGTTGACGCTCTATCTTGGCATAGAGGTCAAGCAATCACCAGGTTAGATCACCCTGAAGCAGGCTGCGTTCGCTAGCAAGCTGTTGGAGAAGGCGGGCATGGAGGATTGCAACGCCGTACATGTTCCCATGGAGCCGCGCTTGAAGCTATCCAAGGTAAGCACTAATCCATCTGTGGATGTCACTAAGTACAGGAGCATTGTCGGCAGCCTCTGCTACCTTGTGCACACACGGCTAGATATTTCCTTCGCCGTCGGTTACGTCAGTCGTTTCATGGAAAAGCCAACAACCGAGCACATGAGCGCCGTCAACCATATTTTGAGGTATATCCAAGGGACACTACACTACGGTTGCAGGTACAGTTGCAGCGACAACAAAGACATACACCTAATTGGCTTTAGTGATGTCGACCACGCCGGAGATATCGACGACAGGAAGAGCACAACGGGGACTCTCTTTTTCTTTGATAGCTGCCCGATCACTTGGCAGTCTCAGAAGCAGAGGGTGGTCTCCATATCATCCTGCCAAGCAGAGTATATTGCCGCTAGTACTGCGGCATGCCAAGCCGTTTGGCTCGGACGGCTCATAGGCGATCTTTTCGCTACAGACCCCATGGTCCCTACACTTCTCGTGGACAAGTCAGCGATCCAACTAAGCAAAAATCCGGTCTTTCACGACCGGAGCAAGCACATTGAGACCCGCTATCATTTCATACGGGAGAACGTCGAGAGCGGCAAGATTGTTGTCGACTACATCAACACCGACGATCAGCTAGCGGACATCCTGACCAAACCACTTGGTCGAACCAAGTTTCAGACTCTATGCAAGAAGATTGGCATCGTCGAGATCAAGTGAACGCATCAGGATTAGGGGGGTGAATGTTGGAATAATCCTGTGTGTTCACTCTCCCTCTACATAGTTCTAGAAAAATCTACCATCATACCATATGGCACAGTTCTAGAATGATCTACCCTGTACTAGTAGTCTGTTCAGCTTAGTAGCTAAGGTAGAAACTAGCAGCAGTTTCTGGAATACACAAGAGTTCTAACCTAGTGGAAGTAACCTGGTAGAAGACACTAGAAGCTTGTAAGGTTGGTTGTGAAGTCCTATAAATAGGACATGTACCCCATGGTTGTAAAGTGAGCTGAGAATAAGTTGCAAGCTAACACATAGCAATAGAGCTTCAGTGTGTACGTGAGCTGTCTCCAATACCTCTCATTCCACTCAAGTGTGTGTTCGTGTGAGCCAAACTAGCTAGCTGAGAGCATCAGCCCGGGACATCAAGTTGGTAGTGAACCGTGATTGAGCGCACAATTGTGGTAGTTTTATGTAATTTACTCTATCTGAAATTGACAGCAAGGAAATGTAAATTAATGGTTATCAGGTCTGGATACAAACATGGTTGTATATCAAGCTTTTTTTTAGTCATGATAGATGGTTCGAGACAAACACATTTTTGGTATTAAAAGAGGGACATACACTAACCTAATCCTTGCTAGTTTCCTAGCTTTTTGACTAGGATCATACAAAAGTAGGTTCATGCTTATTGTGGCAATGAATCGCGTGAGTAGCCTATGTGCAGGTATAACGGTAAAGCGAATTTTCATCCTGAATTGTGACGAGTTAGTTATGCCATAGTTATATAAGCTCCTAGACCCATGATTTACTATCTGATTATATCTGAACTTAGTCCCTGTAATTTGATTATCTACGTGTCATCTTGTTTTCTTTTTGTCATGGCTGATATAGAAACACATAATTAGTACTCCAATTCTGCAAACTTTTTGTTTTTACCATGGAACATTATCTTGAAGTGGATAGCATAATTGCCATTACCAGTATTTTGACACTAGTTATATTTGTTTGAATTATTTGTTAGTGCCAATTTAAGCGTTGTAGCCGTCGTGTGATTGAAGTAATGCTGTATATGACTACCACTATCTATTTCAAGGGTCATGTTACTTAAGTTACCCTCATGTGTCTTCAGGAAAGCGTGGAATGGGAACATAAGAGCAAAGTTCCTGGGAAGATGCATGGATGTGGCCATGATGCACATGTTGCTATGCTGTTGGGTTCTGCCAAGATTCTTCAGGAGCACCATGACGAGTTGAAGGTTGGTTATTGTAGTAAGAGATAAGAGATTGGGGCTTCCTCATTTTGAGTTGAAAAGTTGCAAGCCGGTTTGAATTTTGTCTTTTAATAAATCTGAAGAGTGTTTGGAGATTAACAGTTTAATATAGATTCATCATTTGTTGTTGCCTCTGAATTCTTGATGTTAAAAGGTAGTCAACCTGCAAAAAATATATGACAGTGATGTTTCATGCTTCTCCTTTTTTTTTCGTTTCTGGTGCAACAGTTTGCTCATGTAAAAAAATGTGGTGATGTGCTACTTTTGGTGTACATGAACTGTCATGGTTCAGATACTACATGATTCTGTATGCTGGCTATGATAAATGAATGTTTTGTTTTATTAACTATAGGCGATAGAATTTTGGTATTTGCTTTATCCACTCCATCAGCGAGTTTCCCTGAACTGCTTTGGAGATTTTAGCAACTGACAATTGCAAATTCTAGTTTCATTTTGTGGAAAATGCGCATGTGCGTTTGGTTATTCAATCAAAGGCGACCACCACCACCCCACCCGGTGCCGAGACTTTTCCTCCGTGGAGACTGCCCCTGTGGCGATTACCCGTCCCCTTCTTCCTTGACCTTCAATTCTGGCAGATCTTCCGGCCTCTCTTCACCTAGTCGTCGGCGGCCATGGTGGCCGGCAGGGAGGGAGAGGGAGGTCCGGTTCTTTTCTTTGTTGTTTCCTTTAGGCTTAGCTTCTCCAATAAAGTAGATCTAGGGTTTCTAGTCTTCTTCATCCTCCCTGTGGTGTCCATGGTGGCCATGACAGGAAGAGACCAAGCTCCGATTTGTTGCTGCTCCTCCGCCCCTGACTTCCTCTCCAGAAAGGTGCTGTCCTCCCGTGTTCCCTCGGCTTTGAGTTCTATCGGGACTTGCCGTGGTGACAGGCTTCCAGCCGGGTGCATGACGACTGTGAGTCCAGGGTGCACTGCTCTTTGCCGTCTCGGGCCTGGAGGGTCTCCAGCCGTCAGAGACTTCAAGACCCCCGATGGGTGTAGGAACCTCACAACGCCCATCTCTTCTTCGAGTGCCTTTGCAGTCCAACAACCAGGCAGTTGCCTGCTGCATAGGGTCAGACCCCTTTTTTGCGCTTGGCTTGTTGCTGATCTGTGTGGGATTGACAAAGAAGAGGGTGTATTTCATCTGCAAATCCTGCTAGGAGGTATTTTTGACGCAAGTTCTTGGAATCTTCAGAGATCAATTGCTAATTTTGACTCGAAGATTACTGCGGTTATGGATTCTTTGCAACAATTAGCTGCCACCAGCCCACCACATCAAAGCATTTTTTTATTCCGTGTGCTGTTGCCATCATGGTGGTGGTGCAAAGCACGGATTCAAGAAGTCTGGGTGGCTCTATTGAGGCTACTACTTGGTATTATCATATAGCCTCAGTGCATATTAGTGGTCGTGCTACACTTTCAGTTGAGCAAGATTTGCCTAAAAACTGTAGCCGCACAAGCTGCAACTGCTTATCAGGGTTAGATGATTGCCGTGTTGAAGATGTTGTCTCTAAGCTGTTCGGGCTGTGTCACCGGAGGTGGACGACAACTCCTCCATTGTTGATCCTCTGATTTAACGGCAGAGACACCCTGAGTTTGAGCTCGGTGAAGGCTATTCGATATCTACAGCTCAGCTCTATACCTCGTGTGCACATTCCAGATAGAACGTCGGGAGAGCCACCTGGGGGGGGGGCATCAACTGGATTGCACTTCTATCGAGGCCCTTGAAGATTGCAGATGCGGCAATTTCTGATCCGGGTTGTCGACGGATGGTCGGACGCCGTATGGTTCCATTTGGGATCTTCGACATCTTCTTCATGAGTTTAAATCGACTTCTTGTTGTACTGTGTAGCTAGGCACTTTTCTTTCTTGCTCTACTTTTGAGAGCCATATTATGATGTATAAGGAGCTTTAATGTCAATATATCTAGCTTTGTTCAAAAAAAGAATCATTGACATGTAGCTTTGGTCAGACAGCATACAGCTACCCCCTTTCTATTGCAATGAATATAGCAGCTCTCCTGCTCTCATTCTAAAAAGAAGACAGCAAACAGCTAGTCCAAGAATTGTTTGGTCCCCACTCCCCAGTTAGGTCTCAGTTCAGTGATATACAGACTGAACCGTGTAGCTGCCTATGTTTGATTATGTCAACATCTTGAAATTCTTGGCAGAAAAAAATCATATCTTGTAGACATGGAATATTAATTACCTCCATTTTTTTCATTACATGTGTATTTTTGTTTACTGTAGGGTACTGTTGTCCTTCTTTTCCAACCAGCTGAGGAAGGTGGTGGTGGGGCAAAGAAAATGCTAGAAGCTGGAGCTGTGGAAAACATAGAGGTCATGTTTGGGATTCATGTAGCTGACATCGTGCCTATTGGGGTGGTGGCATCAAGGCCTGGACCTATAATGGCAGGGAGTGGATTCTTTGAGGCAGTAATAAGTGGAAAGGGAGGGCATGCTGCACTTCCTCATCACACTATCGATCCAATACTGGCCGCTTCCAGTGTTATCGTAAGCCTTCAACAACTTGTTTCCCGAGAAGCTGACCCCTTGGATTCACAGGTGCTATTCAATCCTTGACCTACTAAATTAATTTTACAATTTTATATGATTTACATTATTCTTTGACCATGATTGTGCGATTTACATTCATGGAATTTGCGTGGATGATAGGCTATGTAGTGTTTTATGGGTCCAACTAGAGACAGAGGATTGTGCTTGGAATTTTGCCAGGAATAAATGGTGTGTTCACAGAATCAAAATCTGTCAGGATTCTTAGGATCACCAAGCCTATAAAAAACTTTTGGTTTTGATTTATTGCAGACCAACTGAACCTTGATTTACTCTTTTGTCTTTTTTTTTGTTTTTCTTTTACGTTTCACAAGTTTCTATGTGGGTTTCATATCTTTTACGTTGTTGTTGCAGGCCAACTGATCATATGCTAACATGGAAGCTGTCCGCTCCTAATTTACCCTAATACTACCATAAAATGCTTAGCTGTCTATTATCTAAATTCATATTTTTGTGAATCACTCCTGAACTGTTTATCTAGCATTACGATTTCATAGATGAAATGATTTTTGCACATTATAGTCGAACAAATATGGACCATCTATTAAAAATGCTCCCTTGTTATGTTTCATAAGTTTTTCCAGGGGCTGCCTATAGGTTTTTATTAGTTTGTAATTGGTGATAGTCCTAGTCATTCCTTTAGTATTGCCCTATTATTTTCCGGGCCCCAGTCATGTATACCCAACATCTCATTTCCCTTCTTTCGTTGGCTTTGTTCTACAGGTAGTAACTGTTGGAAAGTTTCAAGGTGGTGGAGCCTTTAATGTCATCCCTGATTCTGTCACAATAGGTGGTACCTTCCGAGCCTTTTTGAAGGAGAGTTTTGATCAATTGAAGCAGCGGATCGAAGAGGTAACAGCATGGTAACTTCGGAATTTTTCTGTCATATATCTGATCATTCAGTTCCGAATTATTGGCTTTTGAAAACTGAAGAATCAATCAAACAAAATTAACTTAAACAAATACTGTTGGGGTTTCAGTTATTGGGTTAAATGTTTTATAGTTAAGCTAACTATCAAAATGTCAAGGTAATGATTTTTAACAGTACAATTTGTATACAGCTTGACAACACCTCTGCCTCTGGTCGTCTATGTCAAATTCACGCTACAGCCAAGAATAAAACAATGAGCTTGTGGCAATCTGTTCACTGATTACTGTTTATTTATATATTTACTTAAGCAGCTGCACCATTTGGGTTTTGTAGAAAGGAATTGTCTTTTGGTGTTTGTTTTATCACGAATGATTAAGCTGAGATTGCTAACAAATATAGTATGCAGTAACAAATCACCTTATTTTACTATATATAAAGAAGATTTTCATTGGTGGGCCATGACTGATGTGTGGGTGGACGGGTAATATCACCGAGAAGTCAGAGACTTTCATTTTTGAATGCATCCATAAATCATAGTGCATGTTGTGTTTCTTGTCTCAGGTCATAGTGTCACAGGCATCCGTCCAGCGTTGCAGCGCTGTGGTCGACTTCATGAACAAAGATAAGCCTTTCTTCCCCCCAACAATCAACAACCCGGAGCTCCATGATTTCTTTACGAAGGTGGCTGGCGAGATGATCGGCCCGAGCAACGTGAGAGACAGGCAGCCACTTATGGGTGCGGAGGACTTCGCCTTCTACGCCGAGGCAGTTCCCAGAACATACTACTACTTCGTGGGAATGCTCAACGAGACCCGAGGCCCTCAGGGGCCACATCACTCGCCCTATTTCACCATCAACGAGGAGGTTCTGCCATACGGTGCGGCCATGCAGGCGTCATTGGTCGGTCGTTATCTGCTGGAGCACCAGCATGTTACAGCTGCTAAGGCGGAACCCCGTGATGAGCTGTAGATGATGCCCTTGAATGAAACTCTGATTGAACGTGAACTGCAATTGATAAAAAAAGGAGGTTCTGCGCCAAGTCAACTTGACTTTACTAGACGCCCATCTCTCTGTATCGCCGCCAGGTGATTATGCAACAGGATGTACATATATTCCTGAGTGCGTGCTCCAAAACAGCAGCAGATGCCCATTAGACTGCATTGAAGTGAAGCACTATACAGTACTATTACATTAGGCGCTAAAGTATCTTTTCTGCTTACCTGGAGCATGTGGTTTTGTGTGGGCTCTCGTTCGTTTTGGTTCCCTTTTTCTGCCCTTCGTAGAGTAATCTTCGTTGATGGCATCTGCACTTAGCTGAGTTTATGAGTAACTAGCAAAATACCCGTGCGTTGCTACGGGTAGATAAAATTGACTGAATACGTGTAAGCAAATCAACAAATCTATAATGGGTTCTTATCCTTTTTCCTAAATTTAGGCCATCATACGCTACATCTTTAGCATTCTGTGCAAAATACATTTATGCACATATCACCTAACCCGAGTCTATGGAATACAACTCATGAGAGTTACTATTCTTGCTTAGAAATCCCTGCTCTACTCTCATTTTTTGGCGACCAAAGTTGATCAATCCAAACAGATCTTACTGAGATGAGCATTATGAAACATAAGCAATCCAATTCAATAAATATATTCGAAGTTTAACCATAACAAAACAGAAGAGGAAAATATCACATTGCTACACCAGACTGTAGAACATTATAAATCGACAATGCTAGCATAACGCCAAGCATTAGCTTATTTTCAGCCAACTATGAGAGCAAACGACATATACTCATGCCTTGCTACGTCTTATTTATTAGTAAATGTTAGCTTATGAAAAGTGAAAACTTATTATTCATGTAACTATACCCTTT
Organism: Poa annua; assembly: GCA_026929855.1. Lineage (NCBI taxonomy): Eukaryota > Viridiplantae > Streptophyta > Magnoliopsida > Poales > Poaceae > Poa > Poa annua. The sequence continues at coordinate 51,378,831 of CM049428.1, forward strand.
CGCTGAATTATTTTTTTATACCGGCTAGATTCACGCATGCAGTCATGTCAAGAACAAAATCTGACACATTGTCAAGTAACAATCTGAATATTGAATAGCACATCTAATGGCAACATGAGGAATTGGAGACTCGAGTTCAATAGTTTTCACCAAAGAAAGTACAAAGTGGCAAAGAACTGTATCTTCTTGTTGCATCAGGCGCCACACTTAGTTAAGCAATTGACTACTCCCCGATCTAACACTTGACACATAAAAGTAATTGAGCAATGATTACTTCCGATCTAACAAATGACAGTAAAAGAAATTCAGTAGGGAATCGCATGTCCAACAATTGTGTGGAATTGACACGCCCTGGCATTGGCATGTCAGCTGGGGATGCTAGCTAGTAGCTGCTGACGCAGCACAACAACCAGCACCCAGAAAGAAGCGAGCCCGAGCCTGCAATCCTACACGGCTACACCCAGCACCAAGGGCGAGAGGGCTCGAAGTGCATTGCGTTTGCGACAACATCAACACGCGCGTGATCGACAATGCACAAGACCATGTCGAGTATGCAGGAAAACTCGTTTACCGGTGGGAGGAAGCCCAGAGCAGCCATGGCTGCCCTGCAGCACCGGCAGGACAGCGCCATAACATAAACCAACAGATCGAAGCCTAACTCGTCAGATCGGGAGTACAAAACAGCTCCCGTCGTCTCTGAGTTGTGATACGGGGAGTCAGGAACGATCTGGGCGTTGACCAACCCCTGTGCGGAGGCTGCCTCGGTGTGCTCCTGCGCGGCGGCGGGTAGCGGCGACGCCGGCGAGGGGGATTGAAGATGGCTCGACGAAGGGACTTGAGCAGAGGCTGCCCTGATTACTCCAATCGAAACCGGCCGACAAGTCTACACGAGGTAGCGGCAACGGTGGGGGCCTAGACGGGAAGTGCAGCGGCGACAGATCGACGACGAGCTTCCATCGAAGGGAGTGGACCGGGGAAACAGAGGATAAGAGGAAGGGAGCTCAGCTTGCCCAAGGAAGCCGGTGTCGGGAGGTTGTCCTGCTGGAAGGGTACGGTGGAGGAGAACTCCAGGTAGGCTGGGCCGGTGGCTGGCGGGGGCGGATAGTTCCGAGCGGCCACCGGCGACGTCGAAGGATTCATCAGACGGGTGGCCGGAAGACGACTTCGAAGGATTCGCTACAAAGGACTGCAGGTTGATTTTGCAATTTCAGAGGGGCTAAATTGTAAAATGACCGTGACGTACCGGAGACCTTAAGCCATATTATATAGTAGAGATTATGTACAAGTCATGGAATGCTTTCGTAAAAGATGAAATTAGACATTGCATAGCCTTCAAGCTCCCCAGCCCGGAGGGGAACTTGCGGACACATAGCCTTCAAGCAGATACCATCTCGACTGTTAGTGCATCTTCACCGGCACCCCCCGAATGGTGTTGTGTTCGACGAGATATGTCTGTAGCTGATCGTGTAGCTGATCGTATATCGTTCCGTCGCGGATAGATTCATGTATAGCCAGGGTTTGATAATACAAGTGCAAACCCCTGCTAGGTTGGTGCCCGCCTCCTTTTATAGGCGGTTGGCTCCTCAACCCCCAAATTCCTAGTGGGAAGGGCAGCCACAAGCTGCCAAGGAGCGGCATGGCCTCCTGTCCTGCGGTGCTGCAAAGCCACCACCTATGTCCGGCCGGCCTCTCTGCGCGGGTGACATGTCTCTTGTCTCTTCTGGCCTGGCAACACCGGTCTTGGTCACTTTACACCGGAGCGGCCGCCTTTGGAGCCGGAGGAGGGGACAGCACGGCCTGCAGCCGAAGCACAGGGATGGTTAGCACAGCTGGTCGCCCCCTTTAATCACCAGAAAGGCAATGTCAACCATTGTGAGTGGCGCCTTGTCGCATGGATTGATGACGACCCGCCACAGAGAGCCTCTTTGTTGTCGCCGATTCTCACAACATGTGTTGTGATAGGAGCGGCAGGCTACCTAGCGCGCCTTTGCCTCCTGAAGGGGCCTTCGGGAGGCTTGTCCCCACGCGGCATACCCTTCTCTTCCGGAGGAGGCGACCTTCCTGAGGGGCAGCGCTTCGTGAGGAGAGGTTGCTCTTGCTGGATTATCTGGGCCTTGGGCCGGCATCCAGCTGTAGTTTCGAGCAAAAAATGGCCACTATACCTCGAGAAGCGGGGGCCTGAAAGAACATATCTAATCACTATCACCGGAGGCTGCTTTGACTACATCAATGGTCACACTATAACAGAGTGATCTAAAAGGTGTTTATCGGGTATTCCAATGGGATATGTTGAGGCGTATGTATCAAGATCGGGATTTATTCTTTCGCGTCACGGAAAGATACTCTGGCCCACTCAGTGATATTGCATCCAAAGCCGCGCAACATGTGACTAGGTCACGGGGATGAAATATCACAGAACCAGTAAAGTAGCACGTGTCGGTAATGAGATTAAACTAGGTATTGTGATACCGACGATCAGATCTCTGATAGTGCAAGTATCGTGTAGACAAAGGGAATAAGAATCGATGTTTGCGGTTCAATGACCAAAGATCTTAGTGAATGCACATGGGTCATTATGGGCACCCAGGTCCCGCTGATGATCATTCACCGGAGAGGTGTCTCGGTGATGTCTAGAGTGTTCTCGAACTGTAGGGTAATACATTTAAGGGTTGTATGATTTTATAAGATTGTTTTGGTAAATTCGAAACTACCGGAGTATTCACAAGAGATTGACGGAAAAGTTTCGTGAATGTCTGAGTTCGTTCGAAGGGTTCCGGAAGATGTTCTCGAGGAGAAGGAATTAAATATATATTAATTATTTGAATTAATATTTAGTGGCAACCCACCTAATAGAGCCCTCCAGGAGGAGAGCTCGGAAGGTGGCCGCCACCCCCCTTGATCGGCCCTAGGGGCCCATGCACATGGGATTGGTGGGGGTGCGTCAGGATTAGGGTTTGGGGTAGGTGGCTGATGCATGTAAAATGCATACATGAACTTTACACTTTTCTATTTTATATTCCTAGTTATTTGAACAATATAAGGTTGAATTATAATATTTTAGGGGATAATTTACATTGTCCCCATTTATTTACATTTAACCCTACAGACCAGGAAAACCCTCTTTTGTGTATTTTTAAGTTTCAGGGACCTAAAGGACGTCAAATCGACCTGCCAATTTTTGACGGTTTTTATTTGGAAAGAAGGAAACATACGAATCAAGGATCAGACAAAAGCAAGTCCGGGAAGGGAATGGGCACAACTGGCGCAACCAGGAAGCCAGGCCGCGCGAGCATGACCCGTTCCCCCCTCGAGCGTCGGATGTCGTCGATCTTTGGCTCGAAAAAATCAGTCGTGACCTAAAACCGACTACAATAATAGCCCCCCGACAAGTCTCGGAAATGAGCGCCACAGAAACACAGAAAACACGAAACGGAGACAGAAGCTGCCAGATTGGAGGGGGGGGGGCTCCGGCGGGGCACTGTCGGCGTGATCTCTTACTTCTCTAACGTCTCCACCATCGTCACCATGATGAAGGGGGAGTAGTCCACCTCTAGACTATGGATTTGTGGACGTAGCTATTGTATCTTTCCCTCTCTTGTTCTTTATTGTATTAGCACCATATGAGCTGCCTAACATGATTACGGTCATCTATGTATTACCTATGTGGTGGATCTTTTATTTATAGTTGATATTTGAGATTGCAGTTATTTTGAGTTTGAGATGTATGGTCAGATGCATATTATGTACCTCGTTCTTTATTATTGTTCTGATCAAGTATGTATGCGAGATCGTGTGAGGGGAAACGTGTGCATTAGTTGGAGTAATGGGGTGACTAATGGGTAGTGACGGTCAAACACTTGTGAACCACTTGGATTTTTACCTTATTTGTTACCTCACTGTAATATCCCGATGTATGATCAAAGATCACCCAACCGCGATATACGTCCGGATAGTTGATTTCAGATGAACCATATGAGTTTCCGATACAAGTTTTGTGGGAGGATAGGAATTAGACAGGGATGCAGAGAGAACGTTCTATTCCTTCCTACCTCTGCTCACCGATCCCCAGGTTCAATATAACACACGCCAAACACAGCTGGCAGCCACAAGCTACGCGACACGCAGGCCGCTGTCATTCTTCGCTATCAAAACCAGAAGACGTAGCTGATGAAGGCGTCTCCATTGAAGCCTGACTCCCTGGTGACACACCTGAACGGACAGACGTCGCCTAGAGGGGGGGGGGGGTGAATAGGCTAACAAAACTTTTTCGAGGAGCCGGATTATCCGGTCCAAAAATGACCCGGATATTCCGGTATGCTTGATAAAGGCGGAATAAAACTAGTGTTTTACTTTAACAAGCATACAACCTAAATATACTAGGTTCACCTATGTGCACCAACAACTTATGCTAAGCAATACAAGTAACAAGGTGATAGCAAGATAGATGACTTCAAGCACGAAGGCTATCACAATGTAAAGTGCATAAGTAAAGAGCTCGGGTATAGAAATAACCGAGGCACGCGGAGACGAGGATGTATTCCCGAGTTCCACCCAAAGGCTGTACGTCTCGTTGGAGAGGTGTGCGCAACCACAACAGGTTAGCCGCAACGCCACCAAGGCTCACCTTCTTCTCCTGATGAACTCAACCACAAAAGGTTCCGAGTTCACCTTCCACTATTGATCCCCTTTGGGGCAGAGATCGAATCCCGTTAGGGGTGTAAACGGATAGGATAATTTCCGCACCATATCCGATTCCGAAACCATTTTCAACAATCCATATCCGATTTTAGGGGATCCGACGGATAAGGATATCCGATTCCGAACTTGACACCCGGATATGGTATAGGATATGGTATGTAAAATAGCCTAAAATATGGATTATCCGAAATTTAAATAGGATTATCCGATGGTTTAAATCCGAATAATCCGATTTTTTACCGAAATGTCTAGTCTAATATAGCATAATTTGTAACCAGTAAGTTGTCGAGTTCGTTAGTCGAACAACATCTCACTTAACATGAAATGATACCTTGTGAAAAAATTTATATGTGTATATGACAGTTATGACATATACCCAACCCTATAGAAATTTTCTGAGTATTTTTTGTGGTGCGACCAAACAACACTTATTATTGATCCCTGTGTTTTTTGTTTATGTAAGATTTTAAAGGTCGTAACATTCTATTCCTGTGTTTTTAAAATCCTGCGAATGTAAGAGGCCAAATTATGTTCGCAGTACTTGTGAATAGGGGTGTAAATGGATAGGATAATTTCCGCACCATATCCGATTCCGAAACCGTTTTCAACAATCCATATCCGGTTTTAAGGAATACGCCGGATAAGGATATCCGATTCCGAAGTTAACACCCGGATATGGTATAGGATATGGTATGTAAAATAGCATAATATATGGATTATCCGAAATTTAAATAGGATTATCCGATGGTTTGAATCCGAATAATCCGATTTTCTACCAAAATGTCTAGTCTAATATAGCATAATTTATAACCAGTAAGTTGTAGAGTTCGCTAGTCGAACAACATCTCACTTAAATAGTCATTATAAAGACTATGAATTACAAATTTTCTAGTTATTAGGTTATCGAATAATTATTTTTGTATGTGTGGTTTGCCAATTTACATATACACCTATCTATCCGATTAGTTTTGTTGCCGCTCCGAATCCGTCCCGTTTCCGCCTCTGAATCCGCCATCATGGATATCCGCATCCGAATCCGCATCCGGTCATTATCCGATCCGCTCCGAATCCGATGAAAATTTATGGTAAAGGATATGGTAAAGGCAAAATCCGATCCGATCCGTTTACACCCCTAAATCCCGTACAACAATCTTGAGGCACGCACCCACAACTTAATTGGGGGCTCCAAAGTCTTGAGGCACACACCCACAACTTAATTGGGGGCTCCCAAGTGACCACAAAAGGTCTTGGCCACAAAAGGCCGGCCACAAAAGGCGTCTAGGGTCCAATGACCCAAGAGTAACAAGCTCAGAAGTATCACTACCACGAATCCTCGTGGAGTGATCAAACCGATGCAAATGCAATGGCAAGAGCACACGTAATACTCAAGTCCTTCACTTTTAAATTCCAACAAAGCAACAAATGCTTATGAGGGAATAAGAGACGAAGAACAAAGAAAACCACAAAGGAGTCAGATCCTTCACTCTCAAATCCCACCAAATAAGAGACGAAAAACAATCTTGAGGCATGCTTATGGGGAGAGAAGAGAGGAAGAACAAAGAGAAGAACCACAAAGAAAATCCAAGATCTAGATCCACTAGGTTCCCCTCACTTAGAGGATAGATGGATTGATAGGATTGTAGATCTAGATCTCCTCTCAACTTTTCCTAAATAATATGCAAGAATCTATGGAGGGATATCTCAAAGCTTTGGAGATCAACAATGGAGGAGGAGAGAGAGAAATTCGTGCTGCCCAAAAACTGCTCAAGGAAGAAGAATGGAAGGGGTATTTATACCCCACAGAAAAACTAGCCGTTGGACCAAATATCCCAGCTTAAGTGAGGACCGAAATATCCGGGTGACCGGATATTTTGACCGGATATTTCGTCCGACCGGATATTTTGACCGGATATTTCGTCCGACCGGATATTTTGACCGGATATTTCATCTTGAAAAAACGGCTAAGAATGAAAACGGTACTGGACTCGGTCGGATTATCTGACCGGAAATTTCATTTTGACCGGAATTGCTGAAAACTGAAAGAAACAGCAAAACGAAAACTGCAATAGCTTTTTTATTCGGACTCCGTTTTCGATGATTTTTGGCTCGTTGGAATCGTTAAAACGAGCTCTACTTGAATGTGCATAGAAACATCATAGTCCATCATGTGAGGATAAAACCAAATGAGAAAAGGTTGAACTTACCTTTAACATGTAAACCGGTAAAACCTCCAATATAAAAAACGCAACAAGATATTTATATGAAATCCGTTTTTGATTAACTAGAGCTTTAGTATGAAGATGAACTAAGCTCAAAATCCTCACATGGATAAAACACAACAAGTTTTCTAAAGAAAGACCATTTACAAAGAACTAGAGCTTGACATGGAGATGAAACAAGCTCTAATTCCTCACAAGCATAAAAGTCAAGTAAGAAACAAGAAATATGATATGCCAAGTATGCAAAGGTTTGAGCTCTCCACAACGATGCGATAAGGTTACTCACTCGAGAGCCCCTCTTGATAGTACGCCTATCTATCCAATAGCCCTATCAAGATCATACATTTGCCTTGAGCATTCCACTTGAGTTAGATGATGACTATCTTGATCTCTTCAAGTGGATCACCTTTCTTGATTGCGTTTGCTAGCACATGCTTGATGAAGACATCTCCAAATACTCCCCCATACTCCATTATGGGAGAGTCTCGCTTAGCTTCGTATTCATGCCTCCATTGCAAGCTCCAATCATAGGATATCTTCAAGAGCTTCTCTTGGTCTTGCACACCTTATACTTGATGACGATCACCACATGACGTCATCCTCCACGAGCTATATAAATCTTCATTTGATGCAAGCCCATGGGAAGATACCTAACCCCACATAAAGATACCACACACACATATCATGGGTTAGTTCACAAAGCTATATGGACAAGTGATTACCATCCCAAGAGATACATGATCCCACTTGGGACATCTTGTAGCTTTGTGTGTTGATCAACAACTTGATAACCCTTTTATTTGCCAATCTTTCTTTGCTAATATGATGTCTTGACTCCTTCAAGACATACTTGCAATATGCTCAACCCAACACATGACCATCCATCATATACATCCTTGAATGGGACATTGGTCATCAAATAAGCTTCTAGAGTCCAAACCATGAACTCCACCATTCCCATGGACACGATCTATAAAGATATCTCAATGCAAACATTAGTCCATAGAGGTTGTCATCAATTACCAAAACCACACATGAGGGAAAATCCTCTTTCAACACCGTGTGTGACACTGTCGCCCCCTTGAGTCGCAGCTTGTCCCCAAGCTGCCGCATCAGAAAATCTCGCGCGTAGCACCTCATAATCTTCCCATGTTTCCAGTGAAGGTGCCATCGTCGACCACTTGATCGGGACCTGCAATGAAGAAGCATTTACCTTCTTGACCAGGCGACGATCCAATATTTTCCTCTGGGTATAACGTTGAAACGTCCAACTGCAGCGGGGTTGGCAATTCTGTGTATACTGGAGTGTGATCAGGGATGAAAGTATTGAGTTGTGAGACATGGAACACCGGATGAACCTGACTATGAGGAGGTAGCTCCAGCTTGTACGCGACTGCACCACATCGCTCCAGTACCACAAATGGGCCAAAGTACTTAAAGGAAAGCTTAGGGTAAGGGCGATTTACCACCGTTTTCTGTGCATATGGTTGTATCTTGAGGAGCACTTGTTCGCCCACCTGAAACTCATAAAAAGAACGCTTCCCATCAGCCACCAGCTTCATTCGCTTGCTTGCTTTGGTCAGTTGCTGCTGTAAGAAGTCTGACAGAAACACTCGTACCTGTAGCATTTCAGCTGCATCCAGTGAAGTTGAGGAAGGGGTTCCAGGAAACAAACCATGAGAAGGATCCACCCCGTACAAAGCCTTGAATGGTGTACATCCAATTGATGTGTGAAATGATGTATTGTACCAGTACTCTGCCAGAGACAACCACTGGACCCACTTGACCGGAGCTGCAGCCACCGCACACCGAAGATACATTTCCAGGCATTGGTTGCCTCTCTCAGTCTGACCATCGGACTGGGGATGATACGCAGTGCTTATCTTCAAACTTGTGTGCATGCCTTTAAACAAGTTTTGCCACAATGCACTAGTAAACACCTTGTCCCTGTCTGATACAATGGAACTGGGAACACTGTGCAGTTTCACCACGTTATCAAGGACTAACTACGCCACCTGAGCTGCTGTAAATGGATGCTTCAAGGGTAAGAAATGCGCATACTTCATAAAACGATAAACAATTACCAGAATTACTGAGTAACCATTAGACTTGGGAAGCCCTTCAATGAAATCCATGGAAATTGATTGCCATGGTCCAGCTGGTAAAGGTAGAGGGTTGAGGAGGCCAGGTTTCTTGCAATTCTCATGTTTTGCTTGCTGACACACTATGCACTGTTTCACAAAGTTATCCACAGCTTGCTTCATTCCTTGCCACTCAAATAAATTTCACAGGCGCTGGAATGTGGCCTGGACCCCTGAATGCCCTCCCATAGCTGATGCATGAAATGCATTAATGATCTTGGTTTGTAAGCCCAAATTTGCCCCAATCCACACTTTCCCATTGCTGCGGATGAGACCATCCATAAGTGCATAGCCTTGTTCATTCGGACTGGCCACTGCCAACTCTTGGAGCAATTGCTGAGCATAAGGATCAACAACATAAGAATTGAGCACCTCTTGCAACCACACTGGTTGTATTACTGACACTGCCTGCAGCTCAAATTTATGTCCCACTCGTGACAATGCATCAGCAGGAGTATTGTCAGTCCCTTTGTTATACTGGAACTTATATTGCAAGCCAAGTAGCTTTGTCATTGCCTTTCTTTGTAGATCAGTGTGTAACACTTGATCATCCAAACAACACAGACTTTTGTGGTCAGTCTTGATAATAAACGACATACACTGAAGATATGCACGCCACTTATCAACTGCCATCATGATTGCCATAAACTCCTTCTCATATATTGACAATGTCTTATTATGCACACCTAGTGCTCTGCTCAGATATGCCACTGGATGTCCCTGCTGTAATAAGACCGCACCAATGCCATCATCACAAGCATCTGTCTCAATCACAAACGGCAATGAAAAGTCAGGCAATTGTAGCACTGGTGTTTGTGCCATTTCTTGCTTGAGCTTATCAAATGCCGACTGAGCAGGAGGAGTCCAAATAAACGTCTTATGATGTTGCAGCATATCTGTTAAAGGTTTAGCCAACATTCCATAGTTCTTCACAAATTTCCTGTAATACCCTGTAAAACCAAGAAACCACCTGAGTTCAGTTATGTTTGTTGGTACAGGCCATGCCACAATTGCTTCAGTTTTTGACTTGTCTGTAGCGACACCTTTGTCAGAAATGATGTGGCCCAAATATTCGAGTTGTGGTGCATCAAACTGGCATTTGCTCAACTTCACAAAGATTTTGTTAACCTGAAGAATTTTAAAGACCACCTGCAAGTGTTGCAAGTGTTCCTCCATTGACTTGCTATACACCAAGATATCATCCATGAATACCAATATTAATTTCCTGATATAGCCGGCAAAAATGGAGTTCATGACACACTGAAAAGTCGCTGGTGCATTGGTGAGACCGAAAGGCATCACTCTGAACTGAAAATGCCCATGGTGTGTTTTAAAAGCAGTCTTCTCCTCATCTTTCTCCACCATACGAATCTGGTGATATCCACTGCGCAAATCCAGCTTGGAAAAATACTTGGTGCCAGCCAATTCATCTAACAGCTCATCAATCACAGGCATTGGAAACTTGTTCTTGACTGTGTTCTTGTTCAGCTTCCTGTAATCAATACAAAAGCGCCACTGTCCATCTTTCTTCTTTACCAGGAGCACAGGCGATGCAAACAGGCTGACACTCGCAGTAATGACCCAAGTTTTCAGCATCTCTGCCACCTGGCGTTCAATCTCATATTTCTGCAGTGGTGAATAACGATAAGGTCTGGAATTTATGGGAGACGTGCCTGGAAACAGTGTAATGGCATGATCAAATGCCCTCACAGGTGACAGTGTTGTTGGTTCCTGAAAGATTGATTGAAACTGCTGTACAAGTTCCTGTATAGTTTCAGGCACAGGCATAATTGTCAGTTCAGTAGCATTCTACAGCAGAGCTGTAGCCCACAACTCATTGTTATTGTGTAACTGCAATACTTGTTCCATTGAAATTTCAGTCAAATGGTCTTGTTGCTTGTTCATTACCCCTTGTAGCCGAACCAACTTATCCATATACTCAAATTCGATCCACTTGGCTACCCAATCACATTTCATCGGTCTGAACTTCTGTAGCCAATCAATCCCCAATACTGCATCATATCCCCCATATCAAGCACATGCATGTCATGTGAGAACTTGATACCCTCTGTGTACCAAGTAAAACCTGGAATTACACTGTTGCACAACAGTTTCTCTCCATTTGCCACCTTCACCATCATAGGGGCTCTAGGCTAGGGAATTAAGTCCAATTTGTTTACCATAGCTTGATCCACAAAGCTACTTGTACTTCCTGAGTCCACTAACATCAACATTGATTTGTTATTTATCTTTGCAGGCAACCTGATAGTATTTGCATGCTCTGCTCCACTCAACGCATACATTGACAGCTTCTCTGAGTCTTCCAGTGAGAAAGCTTCCATGCTAGTTACCACCTCGAGCAATTCATCAGACAAGATTTCAGGTTGCTCAGTTTGCATGGCTTTCAATTGAACTGCCACTTGTGGAGCACACTGATGGACAGGAGTATATTTTCAACCACATTTAAAACACAACCCATTTGCTCTGCGATACTCTTTCAGTTGTTGTGCTTTCCACACATCTCCCTGAGTGAATTTCCCTTTGTTCTCTCGCTAGTTATTAGCTTGAAACTGACGAACTGGTTTAGTCTGTTGTCTGTTGTTTTCTGACAGACTTTTTTGTACTGAAGCAATGAGAGTTGCACGATGCACTGAGTCTGGCAGCTGCGATTCTACAGCAACCCGCAACTCATCCTTCAATCCCAGAATGAACTGAGTGACCAACATGATTCCACCGATTGTTGGATCATAGAGCTTGATATTGTACACCAATCGATCAAAGTTTTTCCTGTATTCCGCCACTGTACCAGTCTGCTTCAACTGCAACAGCTCTTTCATCTTCACCCTGTGCGTATCAGTGTCGAATTCTAGCAACACAGCCTGCCAAAACTGATCCCACTGCAACCTTTGATGGTTGCGCTTGAATGCATGATACCAATGCGCAGCCGACTCCGTCATGTACATCGTCGCTGCCGACACCTGAAACCCTGGGGCTATGTTGTATAGAGCAAAGAATGTTTCACAAGTATCCACCCAAATACCCGCATCTGTGCCATCAAACCGAGGAAAATCCATGCGCGGCATCCATGTGGGCCAATTTTGTCCCTCTTCCGGCACATCCAACAGACGAACTGACTCCACACTCCGCGAACTCTCGGGTGAATCATTAAACTGTGCGCGGATCGGTAATGTTACCTGCAACTGCGGTGCACTGGCTGGTCGGGGACCCATGATTCCACTCGCTGGTGGCGGCGGCGGTGGTGGTGGCGGTGGTGTGGGGGTGGTGGTGGTGGTGGTTTCCCCGGTGACTGCTTCTCCTGTGCCGCCGAGATCTGGTCCGCCTCCAGCTTCCCCAGCTTCTCCATTGAAAAATTCACCTTCATCTCCATCTGGTTGAGCCGCGTCGCTTGTAGATCTAACTTGGAATTCAGATCCACGAAGCGGTCCTCCCATCCGTCCAACAGCCGTAACTTCTCCAGGATTCGCCCCTCCATCCCCGCCACTGTGTGGCGCACTTGCGCACTAGGCTTGAACGGTGCCATTGCGACGAACTCCTCCGAATCAACCAACGCTGATCAGGATTTTGTGCCGGATCGCTCGAAAGCAACCAGCTACCTTCACAATCGAATTACGGGTATGATCTAGAGAATATGAGTTGCGCACGGATCGAAACGAAGCCTCTGATACCACTGTAATATCCCGATGTATGATCAAAGATCACCCAACCGCGATATACGTCCAGATAGTTGATTTCAGATGAACCATATGAGTTTCCGATACAAGTTTTGGGGGAGGAGAGGAATTAGACAGGGATGCAAAGAGAACGTTCTATTCCTTCCTACCTCTGCTCACCGATCCCCAGGTTCAATATAACACACGCCAAGCACAGCTGGCAGCCACTAGCTACGCGACACGCAGGCCGCTGTCATTCTTCGCTATCGAAACCGGAAGACGTAGCTGATGAAGGTAGCTGATGAAGGCGTCTCCATCGAAGCCTGACTCCCTGGTGACACACCGTGTGTGACACTCACTAGCGGAAAAGAGAACTCCATGCTATCGGATGTTTTGAGGACCTTTGCAAAATATCCATGCCTAGAGCTAGTGTGTTCTAATTATAACTTCATGTTATAGAACTCATGGCTATACTTTGATTTATTTCTTAATTCTAGATTGGTTGGAGTATCCCTTTCTAGAGGAGTATGCCCATATAAATGCTATCTTACGCATAAAATTGTTGCATCAATATTTATGTCATTAAGAGTAGTCCCGTGTCCACCACAAATTTAGAGAGAGTGCATAAGTGAAACCATGAACCCGGTCCATTTTTAATCATAAGAAAACACTTTCCAACTCATTTATATCATTTTTAATTTTTCAATCATTAAAAAAAATCAGAAAATACAAAAACATAATTGTTTCTTGCAATTACAAACCAAAACAAAAAAAAAACACCTTTTACAGTTTTTATCATTATTGCATATAAAATGGTGACGTTGCTTCACAATAGTGGTGACGACCCTGTATTGTGAAGCAATTACAAACGTCACCAAAAAACGCCTCTGTATTGTGAAGCAATTACAAACGTCATCAAAAAACGACAGGCTGTGCTGATCTTTCAGTTGCGAGCCAAAGCCATGGGTAGTCTGATGGTCAAAACGAACACCAACTGCTGCCCATGTGAAACGGGGACCGCCACTCACACACGTACAGCGTGTGCTTGCTTTAAAATCTGGCCTTCCCTTTTGCCAAATACAAAGAAGAAAACAGCACTGAACTCGCACAGGCTCACGCTTTCCCTTCGTGTCGGGCCGCCCACGGGACAAATCATTCTAAATGCCAACAACTGCAAGGGATCTGGAATTCTGGAATCTCGACAGCAGTATTGAGAATCAAACGTTTGAAGGAGATATGGCATAGAGGTAATTAATAAAGTGTATTCTTTATCATATCTCGTTTGTTCATAATAGTTTTTTGTGTCATGCTAGAACCGTATTAAGCGGAAACATTAATGCGGGTGTGATACGTAAACAACCAGGTCCCTAGTAGCCTCTACTAAGACTAGTTTCGTTGCGCCATTGATGATCGAGGTTTCCCGGTCATGGGGCATGGCGCCGGTCGGCAATGAGAGTCATATCGCTGGAGAGTGATATGATGGACATACCCAAATTTGGAGAACATAGTCGTTACACCTTTAACCGTGAGATCAACTCTTATTGATATTCCCGGAAGATACTTCGATTGCACCAAACGTCGTATCTTATTTAGTATGACAATAACGGTGATACTTTTGGGTATTTGAAAGGAGTATTGAGACGAGGGGTCAAGAGCGGGATTTCCCAGTCCGCATAGCAGGATAGATACTCTCGGGCCCTCTCGGTGAGATCATGTCTAATGAGCTTGCAAGCATGTGACTAGGTCACGGAGACATGAGATCATGAACGAGTAGAAGATAGCGTCGTCGGTAACGAGGTCGGGATTAGGTATGGAGATATCTATGGAGCGACGCACGGACGTGCTAAGTATCGCTATGGCAAAAGGTCTAAGACTTCACGTTCAGGTTTGATAGATGAAAGTCATTCGTTATATCTCAGGGATTAATTCATGGGGTCCAGGCCTACGGATTAGTCGTTGATCATTGAGGAGTCTTGATCATACCTGATATTATATCGAACCGCTAGGGTAACACACTTAAGGGGTTTCGACAAGACAACCGGAAAGGAAGGAGATCACCGGGAACGTCCCGGGAGAGGTCCGATGGAGATCGGGCAGCGCCGAAAGAGTTTTCGGAGCTGGGAAATATTATATATATTATGTTTGATATTAATTAGTGTTATTAATATGCAAATATGATTTTATATATTTATTTTTGAATTTATTAAGGCAGATTTCCCTAAATGGGCCTTCCGGACGAAAGAAGGCCCAAGAGGGGAAAATTCCCTAGGGGAATTCGGTGGGGGCCAGGAGGGCCGGCCTAGGTGGGCCACAAGGGGCCTACCAGGGGGCCGGCGCACTCCCTTGGCCGAACCAGGCTGTGGGGGGTTAGTCCCACATTGCCTGGCTGGCAAGGTTGGCTCCCCTTGGGAGCCTATATAAGAAGGGGCACCCCCAGCCTTTTAATTCACCAATTAATTCCTGATTTCTCTCTCGATCTCGTGGTTCCCAAGTCGGAGCCGCGCCGAGCAAGAGGAGTCGGGGATCTCCTCCACCATAGCCCGCTGCCGCGCTGCTGGTGTTCCGGTCCAAGTGTTCCGCTGCTCGCCCTGGGCTGGAGCTTCGGAGGCGTCGTCTCCACCGTACGTGTGCGACTCCCTGCGAGGTGCTGCGCTAGCGGTACTCGGAGGCCTGCTTCCTCTACACGACCTTGAAGTCGGCTACGTCGGTCTTCATCGACAACGTTTGTGCGGGAACGTAATCCCCGCTTTCGGTCTACAAGGGTACGTATTCCGATCTCCGTTCGTACTACTATATCTGCATAGAATAGATATTGGCTAGTTTAAGGATATCGTTGCTAGGAATTTTTTTGTTTTCTGCACACGATCCCCTTCAGTGGTATCAGAGCCGATCTATCGTAAGATATAGCTGTACGCTGTTAGAACCCGTGCTCTGCACGGGGGCACCGTTCCTGTTATTTGCTACCCTCTAGTGTGCACTTGTGTATTCCAGCGGCATTGAGTTGATGAGGCGGTCCGGACCGACTTTACGCGTACGCTTACGCGAGACTGGTTCCACTACTGACATACGGCTTGTACCGTATATGTGGCTGGCGGGTGACAGTTTCTCTCTCTTTAGTTGGTCTTCGCATTTTCAATGGAGGGCCCGAAAGGGATGCTTAAACATGCAATTATTGGATCGTTGTTGTGGTCATAAGATTCGTAGGTATGAAGCGGTTCTATTTACGAAAGCCCCAAGCCACGTAAAATATGCCAAAGATAAAGTAGAAGCGTCTAACTTTATTTTGCAGGGGCTATGTGATATGGTCAAGGTAGGTTTATTAAATTGTCTATAAACTGCGGGCGCCAAGAAGACCATGGCGCGATGGACTATATCACATTGCATTACATTTGATGTTTTGTGTGCATCTTATTTTGTGTGATTGTGTGTTACACGGCGGTAGCTGAATAAGATGATCCCTTCAAAATACCACTAGTGTTCTCCCTCCAACGCGCACCACCAATAAAGTTCTACGTTATAAGGCAGGCCGTGATGATCGGGTGTCATACATATCTTCGTTCGCATACGGTGGATGTAAGCCATGTTGCACAAGCGTCAGCGTGGAGGTTTTTGGTGGCGAGCCTAGCATACTCAGAGGTATGGCCTCGGAACAGGAAGACCGAAAGGTCGAGCACGAGTCACAAAATTGGTGTGGCGGACGATTTTGTCTACTCCTAAAGTTGTGCCGCCGGCTTTGATGATGAGGGGTGGTGCAATGGACGGGGGTCGTGTAATCGCTTAAACGACCAGGAGGGATGTTCGTTTGAGTGGGAGTTATGTCAGTTATTTTCTAAAACACTATAACTCAAAATTATTATGAACAAAGTCTTATGTTGTTGCAAATTCCATTGTAGATGTCTCGCCCCTCGTTTAACCTAGGTCTGTTCCTTGAGAAAGAAAAGCTTAAGACCAATGGGTCAAACTTCATGGCCTGGTTCCGCAACCTGAGGATCCTCCTCACTCCCCATAGGGTGGCCTACGTCATTGAGGCCGCCATAGGTGACCCTCCTGCAGATGATGCCTCTGAGGATGAGAAGAAGGTCTTCCAGACCCGATCGGAGGATTCTGCCTTTGTCCAGAGTGGCATGCTCTACGCCATGGAAGCCGACCTGCAGAAGCGCTTTGAGAAGATGAACGCCTTTGAGATCATTTCGGATCTTAAGGCTGTCTTCGCGCCGCAGGCTAAGGCTGAGAGATATGAGGCTTCTGAGCTTTTCTTCTCAGCCAAGATGGAAGAGCATAGCAGTGTGAGCGAGCATGTAGTCAAGATGTCTGGCTACGTTCAACGCCTGAATGCTCTGGAGTGCAAGATTCCCGATGAGCTAGCGATTGACAGGGTGTTGCAATCGTTGCCACCAAGCTACAAAGGCTTCGTCATGAACTACAACATGCAGGGCATGGCTAAGTCCCTGGGTGAAGTGTTCGTGATGCTCAAGACTGCTGAGGTAGAGATTAAGAAGGAGCACACGCTGTTGATGGTCAATAAGACCGTTGATTTCAAGAAGTCCGGTGGCAAGGGAAAGCAGAGCTGGAAGTCCCGGAGGGAGGCAAAGTTGGCTGCCAAGTCCAGGACTAACAGGTCTGGTCCCAGATCTAGCGTGGAGTGTTTCTACTGCAAGGGGAAGGGTCACTGGAAGCGCAACTGCCACAAGTATCTGGAGGATAGGAAGTCTGGCAAGACGGTCGACAAAGAGCAAGGTATATTTGATATACATGTTATAGATATGTACCTTACATCCGCCCGGAGCAATACGTGGGTATTTGATACTAGTTCTGTTGCTCATATATGTAACTCTCAGGAGGAGTTACGGAATAGAAGGCGGCTGGCGAAGGATGAGGTGACGATGCGCGTCGGCAACGGATCGAGAGTCGACGTGGTGGCTGTCGGCACGCTCCCTCTACATCTACCATCGGGATTAGTTTTGGTTTTAAATAAATGTTATTTTGTGCCATCCTTGAGTGTAAACATTATAAGTGGGTCTTGCCTGTTACAAGACGGTTATTCATTTAAATCAGTGTCAAGCAATTGTGCTATTTATATGAATGATATCTTTTATGTTGATGCTCCCGAGAGTAATGGTTTATTCTTGTTGAATCTCGATCGTAGTACTCACATCCATAACATAGAGGCCAAACGAATTAAGTGTAGTGACGATACCGCCATGTTTTTGTGGCATTGCCGTCTTGGTCATATTGGTATAAAGCGCATGAAGCGACTCCACTCCGATGGACTCTTGGACTCGTTGGATTTCGGATCCCTCGATACATGCGAACCATGCCTCATGGGCAAAATGACCAGGACACCGTTCAAAGGTTTCGTTGAACGGGCGTCGGATTTGTTGGGGATCATACATACAGACGTATGTGGACCAATGAGCGTTTCGACACGCAATGGTTATCGTTACTTCGTCACCTTCACTGATGACTTGAGTAGATACGGTTATATCTACTTGATGAAACACAAGTCTGAAACGTTTGAAAAGTTCAAAGAATTCCAGAGTGAAGTTGAGAATCAGCTTAATAGAAAAATCAAGCATCCCCGGTCCGATCGCGGTGGAGAGTACTTGAGTTTTGAGTTTGGCACACATTTGAAGAGTTGTGGCGTAGTGCCCCAACTTACGCCCGCCGGAACTCCGCAGCGTAACGGTGTGTCCGAGCGACGTAATCGTACTCTACTGGATAGTGTCCGATCTATGATGTCTCTTACCGATCTGCCAGTGTCCTTCTGGGGTTATGCGTTAGAAACAACCGCATTCATTTTAAATAGGGCTCCGTCCAAGTCCGTTGAAACGACACCGTATGAATTATGGTATGGCCACAAGCCTAAGTTATCGTTTCTGAAGGTTTGGGGTTGTGAGGCGTACGTTAAGAAACTACAGCCCGACAAACTCGAACCGAAGTCGGAGAAAGTCGTCTTTGTAGGATATCCGCGGGAAACCGTTGGGTACACCTTCTACAACCAAGCTGAGGGCAAAACTTTTGTCGCGAAGACCGGTACCTTTCTAGAGAAGGAGTTTCTCGCGAAAGGAGTAAGTGGGAGGAAGGTAGACCTCGATGAAATCGTTGATCCTGAACTCGAGATTCCGAGTGGCGCAACGGAAGCAATTCCGGAAACGTCCTCCGTGGAAGGAGTGGGAGAAACTGTCGAGGAAGATGTTCTACCTCGTAGGTCTGGTAGATCTCGGATCGCACCAGAATGGTATGGCAACATGGTTTGCACCGTCATGCTAGTCGAGCAAGACGAACCTACGAACTACAAGGAGGCGATGGAGAGTCTAGAGTCCGAGAAATGGCTTGAAGCCATGAAATCCGAAATAGGATCCATGTATGATAACAAAGTCTGGACTTTGGTGGATATTCCCTAAGGGCGCAAGGCCGTCGAGAATAAGTGGATCTTTAAGAAGAAGACTGATGCTGATGGTAATGTGACCGTCTATAAAGCTCGGCTTGTCGCAAAGGGTTTCCGACAAGTTCATGGAATTGACTACGATGAAACTTTTTCACCAGTAGCGATGCTTAAGTCTATTCGGATTTTGTTAGCGGTAGCTGCCTACTATGATTATGAAATCTGGCAGATGGACGTCAAAACGGCCTTCCTGAATGGAAACATTGAGGAAGAGTTGTACATGGTACAGCCGGAAGGTTTTGTCGATCCAGGAAGTGCTAACAAGGTGTGCAAGCTTCAGCGATCCATTTATGTATTGAAGCAGGCATCTCGGAGCTGGAATCTTCGCTTTGATGAGGTAATCAAAGGTTTTGGATTTATCCAGAATGTGGAAGAGACCTGTATTTACAAGAAAATGAGTGGGAGCTCGGTTGTGTTCTTAGCACTGTATGTTGACGACATATTGCTAATAGGGTATGATGTGGAACTTCTGAATAGCGTGAAGGAATATTTAAACAGCAAGTTTTCCATGAAGGACTTAGGAGAAGCTGCGTATGTTTTAGGCATAAAAATCTATCGTGATAGATCAAGGCGCCTATTAGCACTAAGTCAGAGTACTTATCTTGATAAAATATTGAAGCGTTTTCATATGGAGAAGGCAAAGAAGGGTTCTCTGCCAGTTATCAAGAATAAGATATTGCGTAAGGCGCAGTGTCCGGTGACGGAACTGGGTAAGGCCGAAATGACGAAACATCCTTATGCTTCAGCCATAGGATCGATCATGTATGCAATGTTGAGTACTAGACCGGATGTGGCATTAGCTCTAAGTTTGACAAGCCGGTTCCAGAGTAATCCTGGAATGCCGCATTGGGTAGCTGTTAAGAGCATTCTTAAGTATCTCAATAAGACAAAGGAAATGTTCCTTGTGTATGGTGGCTGCGATGAGGAACTTGGCGTAACGGGTTACGTAGATGCAAGTTTCTGCTCAGATCCCGATGACTGTAAGTCACAGACAGGTTACGTGTTCAAGGTGAATGGAGGCGCCGTGTGCTGGAGAAGTGGGAAGCAACCCATAGCCGCACAATCTACAATGGAGTCGGAGTACATTGCTGCCTGCGAGGCCGCGAATGAAGCTGTGTGGCTGAGGAAGTTCGTCATCGAACTTGGAGTGTTCCCGAGCGTGCAAGACCCCGTGATCCTCTTTTGCGACAATACGGGTGCCATTGCGAACGCCAAGGAGCCAAGGTCTCACTCCACCGCCAAACACATTCTCCGACGCTTCCACGTGATACGTCAGTACGTACAAGAAGGCGATGTGAAGATTTGCAAAGTGCATACGGATTTGAATGTCGCAGATCCGCTGACGAAGCCTCTTCCGCTTGATAAGCATGAACAGCACCAGTTAGCTATGGGTGTTAGGCTTTTACCAAGTTGTAATCTAGATTAAATTGTACTCTAGTGCAAGTGGGAGACTGAAGGAGATATGCCCTAGAGGCAATTAATAAAGTGTATTCTTTATCATATCTCGTTTGTTCATAATAGGTTTTTGTGTCATGCTAGAACCGTATTAAGCGGAAACATTAATGCGGGTGTGATACGTAAACAACCAGGTCCCTAGTAGCCTCTACTAAGACTAGTTTCGTTGCGCGATTGATGATCGAGGTTTCCCGGTCATGGGGCATGGCGCCGGTCGGCAATGAGAGTCATATCGCTGGAGAGTGATGTGATGGACATACCCAAATTTGGAGAACATAGTCGTTACACCTTTGACCGTGAGATCAACTCTTACTGATATTCCCGGAAGATACTTTGATTGCACCAAACGTCGTATCTTATTTAGTATGACAATAACGGTGATACTTTTGGGTATTGGAAAGGAGTATTGAGACGAGGGGTCAAGAGCGGGATTTTCCAGTCCGCATAGCAGGATAGATACTCTCGGGCCCTCTCGGTGAGATCATGTCTAATGAGCTTGCAAGCATGTGACTAGGTCACGGAGACATGAGATCATGAACGAGTAGAAGATAGCGTCGTCGGTAACGAGGTCGGGATTAGGTATGGAGATATCTACGGAGCGACGCTCGGACGTGCTAAGTATCGCTATGGCAAAAGGTCTAAGACTTCACGTTCAGGTTTGATAGATGAAAGTCATTCGTTATATCTCAGGGATTAATTCATGGGGTCCAGGCCTACGGATTAGTCGTTGATCGTTGAGGAGTCTTGATCATACCTGATATTATATCGAACCGCTAGGGTAACACACTTAAGGGGTTTCGACAAGACAACCGGAAAGGAAGGAGATCACCGGGAACGTCCCGGGAGAGGTCCGATGGAGATCGGGCAGCGCCGAAAGAGTTTTCGGAGCTGGGAAATATTATATATATTATGTTTGATATTAATTAGTGTTATTAATATGCAAATATGATTTTATATATTTATTTTCGAATTTATTAAGGCAGATTTCCCTAAATGGGCCTTCCGGACGAAAGAAGGCCCAAGAGGGGAAAATTCCCTAGGGGAATTCGGTGGGGGCCAGGAGGGCCGGCCTAGGTGGGCCACAAGGGGCCCACCAGGGGGCCGGCGCACTCCCTTGGCCGAACCAGGCTGTGGGGGGTTAGTCCCACATTGCCTGGCTGGCAAGGTTGGCTCCCCTTGGGAGCCTATATAAGAAGGGGCACCCCCAGCCTTTTAATTCACCAATTAATTCCTGATTTCTCTCTCGATCTCGTAGTTCCCAAGTCGGAGCCGCGCCGAGCAAGAGGAGTCGGGGATCTCCTCCACCATAGCCCGCTTCCGCGCTGCTGGTGTTCCGGTCCAAGTCTTCCGCTGCTCGACCTGGACTGGAGCTTCGGAGGCGTCGTCTCCACCGTACGTGTGCGACTCCCTGCGAGGTGCTGCGCTAGCGGTACTCGGAGGCCTGCTTCCTCTACACGACCTTGAGGTCGGCTACGTCGGTCTTCATCGACAACGTTTGTGCGGGTACGTAATCCCCGCTTTCGGTCTACAAGGGTACGTATTCCGATCTCCGTTCGTACTACTATATCTGCATAGAATAGATCTTGGCTAGTTTAAGTATATCGTTGCTAGGAAATTTTTTGTTTTCTGCACACGATCCCCCTCAACGTTGACCCCACCGAAGCGGAAGCAGCAATCGTCTCCTAAACCACCGACTTAGATTTTCCTCACGTTTTTATTGTGTACAAACTGCTAGATAGTTGCCCCTCTTGTAACCGACATACTTCTTGTATAAATAGCCGATTTGGCAGATCAATAAAGCACGGATTCATTTCCATTCATAACACGTTGTCATGCACGCTAGCCTCTAACGAGAGCAATCATCGGAGGAAAGGAAGGAAAGTACATGATAGATTTCTACGGGAGTCGATCCAAATGAAGGAGGAAATGTGCCTTGTGAACAGTGGTACCCCAAACTCTATACTTAGGGAAATAAAGTATTTCCAAACTCTTACAAAGATGAATGGAGATATTTTAACAATCGCTGGACGCGATGCGGTAATTGTTGACACAGGACGCGCCATATTTACCCTCCCTATGGGTACACAAATTATAATTGAGGATGCTTTATTGTACCCGATTCAACTCGTACCCATAAGGATATAGAAATATCCGTAAAAATGGTTTTCACATTAAAAACCATGAAGACAACAAAGAGGAGTATCTCCTCTTTACCAAAGACAACGGATATGGCAAACAAATATTTGAGAAAATTCCCTCTTTATCATCAGGATTGTACTACACTTACATAAAACCCGTAGCACACGTTGCGTATAAGGTAATTTTCCAGAATGTCAATGCATTTCAAACTTGGAATGATCGCCTTGGTCACCCCGGTATCGGGATGATGAGGAAAATTATCGACAATTCCAATGGTCATGACTTAAATGAAGCCAAATTCCCACAATCTTCGGATTTTATGTGCACTGCATGTGCTACCGGGAAACTCATTTTACGACCCTCTTATCTTAAAATTCAAGCGGAACCACTCCAATTCCTTGAACGAATTCAAGGTGATATTTATGGTCCTATCCAACCATTATCTGGACCTTTTAGGTATTTCATGGTTCTAATTGATGCATCTACACGATGGTCTCACGTGTGTCTATTATCCACACGAAACCATGCATTTGCCAAAATAATAAGACAAATTATTAAATTACAAGCTCATTATCCTGAGAATCGAATTAAATCAATTCGAATGGACAACGCTGCTGAATTTTCCTCGCGTGCCTTCAATGATTATTGCATGGCATTGGGAATTGAAGTTTAACACTCAGTCCCATATGTCCACACACAAAATGGATTGGCTGAATCCCTAATTAAGAGAATTAAGCTCATTGCACGACCATTATTAATGAATTACAAATTACCAACTTCATGTTGGGGTCACGCAGTTTTACACGCTGCTGACTTAATTCAATTGCGACCAACTGCATATCACAGCACTTCCCCTCTACAATTAGTACGTGGAAATCTACCAAATATTTCCCATCTGCGTAAATTCGGATGCGCCACATATGTGCCGATCTCACCACCGCAGCGTACATCCATGGGCCCACATAGGAAATTGGGGATCTATGTGGGGTACAAATCACTGTCAATAATCAAGTACCTTGAACCCCTCACAGGGGATTTATTCACAGCCCGTCACGCTGATTGCATCTTCAATGAGGACCATTTCCCGGCATTAGGGGGAGACATCAAGTACCAAAAAGAATGCCCGGAAATCAATTGGAATGCCCAAGGCGTTACCTCCTCTGATCCACATACTCAAGAAACTGAACTTCAAGTTCGAAAAATAATCGATTTGCAACACATTGCAAATAACCTGCCAGATTCATTTACTGATTATAAAGGTGTAACAAAATCCTACAATCCTGCTAAAAATGCGCCCGAGAGAGTGGAGGTACCAACAAAAACCACTCAACCCCTTGTTCAAAAGAAGAGGGGGAGAAGTACGGCCACAAAACAGGATTCAGCTCCTCGCAAGCAACAAAGGAAACCGAGGAACAAACCCTCTAAACAAGTAAATGAAAATCAACCTCAAGCTGATAATCGTCAAATGGGTAATGAGCACCCAGTGGAAGGTCAACCTCCACAACCCAGCTCAGTTGTGCACTTAATGACTGGGACATCGGAAAACCCTGACTCAATCGTATTGGGAAATCACGACTAGTCAACAAGGGTAAATGAAATTTCCACAAACTATGTAGATTCTAGAGAATCTTACAATCGTAAGTCTACACTTGTCGACATATATTTCTCAACTACAGTTGCAAACAACCTTCTAAATGATCATGATCCAAAGACCATGGCAGAGTGTGAGAAACGCTCCGACTGGCCTAAATGGAAGGATGCAATCCAAGTTGAATTAGCCTCGCTCAATAAAAGAAAGGTATTTACTGAAGCAATACCTACACCTCCCAGAGTTTTCCCTGTGGGATTCAAATGGGTTTTCGTTCGTAAGAGGAACGAGAACAATGAGGTGGTGAGATATAAAGCAAGGCTTGTAGCCCAAGGTTTCACGCAGAGACCAGGCATTGATTTCAATGAAACATATTCTCCAGTAATGAGTGGTATTACTTTTCGATATCTTATTTCAATGGCAGTACAAAATCGTCTATCTATGCAGTTCATGGACGTAGTGACCGCTTACCTTTACGGCTGACTTGATTCGGACATATACATGAAAGTTCCTGATGGAGTTTCAGTCCCAAATCCAAACGCAAAACGCAACACATATTGTGTAAAACTAAATAAGTCTTTATATGGCTTAAAACAGTCGGGACGCATGTGGTACAACCGACTTAGTGAGTTCCTCTTGAAAAAGGGATACTCCAATAATAATGATTGCCCATGTGTTTTCATCAAAAAGTCCACAGCTGGATTTTGCATTATTTCAGTGTATGTTGATGATCTAAACATCATTGTCAACACGCAAGATATTGATGAAGCACGCGATCACCTAAAGACGGAATTTGAGATGAAGGACTTGGGTAAAACCAAATTTTGCTTGGGATTGCAACTCGAGCACCTTCCCTTAGGTATTTTGGTTCATCAAACCGCCTATATCCATAAAATATTGGAGAAATTCAATATCGACAAATCATATCCATCCAAAACTCCCATGGTTGTTCGATCTCTAGACGTAGAGAAAGATCAATTTAGACCAAGGGGTGATGGAGAAGAGATATTGGTATCCAAATTTCCATATCTCAGTGCTGTTGGAGCGCTTATGTATCTTGCAAATTGCACCAGGCCTGATATTGCATTTGCAGTGAATTTACTAGCTAGACATAGCGCAGCTCCCACTAAACGCCATTGGGCGGGAGTTAAGAATATCTTTCGATATCTCCAAGGTACAAAGGATCTTGGCCTATTCTTTCAATTTCAGAAAAATATGGACATTGATATGATTGGGTATACCGATGCTGGCTATTTATCAGACCCCCATAATGCCAGATCACAAACCGGTTTTGTGTTCCTACACGGTGGGACAGCCATCTCATGGAAGTCTTCCAAACAGACTCTAGTGGCTACATCCACCAATCATTCTGAAATAATCGCATTATATGAGGCATCACGCGAATGTGTGTGGCTTCGTAGAATGATAAACCACATACAACAATCGTGTGGTAAAGGTTCTATCGAATCTCCAACCATTATCTACGAAGATAATGCTGCTTGTGTTGCTCAGATGCAAACGGGTTACACAAAGAGCAACATCACTAAACATATTGCACCTAAATTGTTTTATCCTCATGAATTACAAAAGAGTGGGGATATAAACATCTTGCAAGTTAAGTCATGCAATAATCTCGCTGACCTATTCACAAAGTCTCTATCAGCTTCAACATTTGAAAAATATGTTCACGGAATTGGTATGCGACGACTTCGTGATTTGCAAGGATCATGGGGAGTACCACTCTGAATTATAACCTATTCAAACATTATATTACACTCCTTTTCCCTTTATGAGTTTACTCACATGGTTCTCATTAAGGTTTTTAATGAGGTAATATCAACACAAGAATATGTCATACCTCCTATTTTCCCCACCGGGGTTTTTAAACGGATGTATACAAGACATATTAATTGTCGTCTAAACTTAACAATGAGTTTTATCCTTTCGAGATTTTCTCATATAAGTTATAAAAGATACAATGATCATTATATGTTGTATCGTTTTCTCCTTAATTTTCCCATTGGGTTTTAAATGAGTTTTCACAACATATCAAATATTACTCTCCTCATATTTTTCCCACAGGGTTTTGGAGGAGTTATTCAACATAATATATGCTATTGATCAAAGACAAATTATTCTCAAGATTATACAAGAAGTACAAGATACAAGAGAAGCAGCTTTGTACAAGGGGGAGTGTTGAGAATCAAACGTTGCCCCTACGGAAGCGGAAGCAGCAACCGTCTCCTAAACCACCGACTTAGATTTTCCCCATGTTTTTATTGTGTACAAACTGCTAGGCAGTTGCCACTGTTGTAACCGACATACTCCTTGTATAAATAGCCGATTTGGCAGATCAATAAAGCACGGATTCATTTCCATTCATAACACGTTATCATGCACGCTAGCCTCTAACGAGAGCAATCATCGGAGGAAAGCAAGGAAAGTACATGATAGATTTCTACGGGAGTCGATCCAAATGGAGGAGGAAATGTGCCTTGTGGACAGTGGTACCACAAACTCTATACTTAGCGAAATAAAGTATTTCCAAACTCTTACAAAGATGAATGGAGATATTTTAACAATCGCTGGACGCGATGCGGTAATTGTTGGCACAGGACGCACCATATTTACCCTCCCTATGGGTACACAAATTATAATTGAGGATGCTTTATTGTACCCCGATTCAACTCGTACCCTCATAGGATATAGAAATATCCGTAAAAATGGTTTTCACATTGAAACCCATGAAGACAACAAAGAGGGGTATCTCCTCTTTACCAAAGACAACGGATATGGCAAACAAATATTTGAGAAAATTCCCTCTTTATCATCAGGATTGAACTACACTTACATAAAACCCGTAGCACACGTTGCGTATAAGGTAATTTTCCAGAATGTCAATGCATTTCAAACTTGGCATGATCGCCTTGGTCACCCCGGTATCGGGATGATGAGAAAAATTATCGGGAATTCAAATGGTCATGACTTAAATGAAGCCAAATTCCCACAATCTTCGGATTTTATGTGCACTGCATGTGCTACCGGGAAACTCATTTTACGACCCTCTTATCTTAAAATTCAAGCGGAACCACTCCATTTTCTTGAACGAATTCAAGGTGATATTTGTGGTCCTATCCAACCATTATCTGGACCTTTTAGGTATTTCATGGTTCTAATTGATGCATCTACATGATGGTCTCACGTGTGTCTATTATCCACACGAAACCATGCATTTGACAAAATAATTAGACAAATTATTAAATTACAAGCTCATTATCCTGAGAATCGAATTAAATCAATTCGAATGGACAACGCTGCTGAATTTTCCTCTCGTGCCTTCAATGATTATTGCATGGCATTGGGAATTGAAGTTCAACACTCGGTCCCATATGTCCACACACAAACTGGATTGGCTGAATCCCTAATTAAGAGAATTAAGCTCATTGCACGACCATTATTAATGAATTGCAAATTACCAACTTCGTGTTGGGGTCACGCAGTTTTACACGCTGCTGACTTAATTCAATTGCGACCAACTGCATATCACAGCACTTCCCCTCTGCAATTAGTACGTGGAAATCTACCAAATATTTCCCATCTGCGTAAATTCGGATGCGCCACATATGTGCCGATCTCACCACCGTAGCGTACATCCATGGGCCCACATAGGAAATTGGGGATCTATGTGGGGTACAAATCACCGTCAATAATCAAGTACCTTGAACCCCTCACAGGGGATTTATTCACAGCCCGTCACGCTGATTGCATCTTCAGTGAGGACCATTTCCCGGCATTAGGGGGAGACATCAAGTACCAAAAAGAATGCCCGGAAATCAATTGGAATGCCCAAGGCATTTTCTCCTCTGATCCACGTACTCAAGAAACTGAACTTCAAGTTCGAAAAATAATCGATTTGCAACACATTGCAAATAACCTGCCAGATTCATTTACTGATTATAAAGGTGTAACAAAATCCTACAATCCTGCTAAAAATGCGCCCGAGAGAGTGGAGGTACCAACAAAAACCACTCAAAGCAGAATGCACTGAAGACGTCTTTGCTACGCGATCGACAGCAACATTCAGATTGGGCTTCCAAAATCTGTTTCGATGTCTCAATTCTAAATAGTCAGCATAAATATGATCGACGGTCAATGCGATCATGGATTCACGGGCTCAGGGAACTCTGGCCATTGCACTATGTTGATCCCGTGGGGCTATTTATGTTGATCCCGTGGGGCTATTTGAAGCGACGATACTCTAGGATTCTGGAGAAGATTACGACAAGCGGCCGACAATGCAAATCGATAGAGAACCATTCATTAATAAACTTCGAGCATCTCCACGGGGTCTGTTAAGGACCCAAAGCTCTTTGGGGGCTGGACACGAAAAACGCACACAAAGTTTCATCCCCGAGCGATTTTATGTTCGGTAAATAGGGCCTCCAAGTTTGGAGGCCCTCCTGTGTGCCGGAAATTGACCGGACATGACCTCTGACAGGTGCGCCCCACCCGTCATAGACAGGGCGCGATGAGGTGCTGTAAATTGCGTCGTGCATGAGGCCGTTCCGTGCATGAGGCCGTTCCGCCCGCGTTAATGGCGACGCGTTTCTGCAGGCGACGAAGCGACGGGACGGCGAGGCGTCTGCGACACGCCTTGCAGTTACGCCGGCGACCAGGCTTTCCTGACTTCCCAAGCGTCGTTGTCGCCGAATCGCGTCGCCGCCACATAACTCCGACACGACGCGTGCTAACCGACCCGCCGCTTCCCGCCTAGTGCCACCGCTTCTCGCCCCTCCGTTTCCCGCCCCCTCACCGCCTATATAAAACTCCTCCGCCGTGCAGCCTCGGCACACGTTCCTCCGCCGTGCAGCCTCACCACACCAACATGCCAAGCACCATGCCTCGCCGCCTCCAAACCACCTGGTCCACCCTCACCCAGGCAGCGCGCCGCACTCACCCTGTGGAGCAGGAACCGGAGCAAGCGCCAGAGCAGCCGCTCCAGCCTGTCGTCGACGAGGAGCCCTTCGATTGGGCGAACGTCGACGACATCGACGTGGAGGAGCAGCTGGAGTAGGAGCCGGCCTAGGATCCTTCCCTGGGCCGGAGCCGACTCAGGAGGAGCCGGCGCCAAAGCAGGAGCTGCAGCCGCCGCTGTGGCCCGACCAGGTGGTCGCCGTCAACTCATTCGACACCTGGCGCGCCGAGCAAGCGGCCAACAAGTTCAAGCTCGGCTACGAGGCGGTTGGCGACACCGGCCGCCATCCTGAAAGCCTCCCTCGAGACCGCAGAGCGAGACGATCGCTGCCGCACCTTCATGGCCGCCGAGCGCGCGGCGCACCTTCATGGAGGCCGCTCAGCAGGCGGTTCACGAGTAGCTGAATCAGGCGCGCAAGGCGAGGCAGGCAACCAGGGATGACATGCGCCAGACGACGAGCGCGCTCCGGCAGGAGAGGCGTGTTCGCTCATGCCTAGCCCAGCAGAGCCAGAAGGCCTCCTGGCAGGACAGGCGCCCGCTACGACGAAGAGGCAGTCCAGGCGACAGAGTTTAGATTAGGGTTTAAATTTCAATCGTTTAGTTTAATTTGAATCGTTCATGTCGCTCGTAAGGTGTTCGACTATTTGCGCGCGATTGTGGGTGGGCCTTTGGGGAGTGCTTCCGTGGGCGGTCTCCAAATTTTGCCCGGCACCCCAAAGGAAGCCAATTAAGTGGGGCCGCACACAGATTTATAAGTGATGCCGGACACAGATTTAGAGCCCGGTGAGACGTTCTTAGCAAGTTCTAAAAAAGCAAGCCGGGACTCGAGCTCACGTCAGCAATGGTCAACTGAGGCAAAACTAACGCGTCACGTGAATAGCTTGGCGAGTGGTGACACACGTCAGAGTAAAAATTGGACTTATTCAGGGACCAAAGGGCAAAGTTTTTACTTTGACAAGGAAAATGGCAGTTGGGGCATGCATAAGAACATCTCTTACGGGGCTGCTCAATTGCACCGGACAGACCGGATTTGAGCAGGCCCGTACAAAACCAGGCCCCTGTGGGGCTGCTCATTTCACGAATCTGTCCGCGTAGGTCCGCGGCTGCTCAAACCTGGACCAAATTTGGTCCAGGTTTGAGCAGTCGCGGACACGACGCGGACGCCCGCGGACGCGCGCGCCCCCTCCTCTTGGCGGTCAAATTGCCCGGCCCCACCGGTCAGTGACCCGTCGACCATTGGCCTCCCCCCACCGGTCTTATTTAATGTGACCGCCGCCCCCACCGTCCCCCACACTGCTCCCCACTGTCCCCCACACCGCCACGCCACCACCGCCACACTGACCTAGCCGCCATGGGGAAGGGGAGATGGTGGCTCGGCAAGGGCGCCAACGACCACGAGGCGGGGAGCTCTCGCCGCTCCTCGCGGCCTCCGGCGCCACCTGCATTGCCGCCACCGCCACTGCACTGCGCGCCACCGCACCTCCGGCGGCTCCCCGACGCGTCCGGCCTTACCTCGACAAGAGGAAGTGCCAGTGGTACTGGGACAACGCGATCCCAGTACCATGGCCGGACGTCCACCTCTTCGAGGGGTGGCACCTGAATCCGGAGCGGATTTCGGTGCCACCCGTCCCGAAGCGGGGACTCGAGAGGGAGGTGGAGATCCTCCGGTGGCGCGACCTGCTGCCGGACGACCTCCGCCACGACCCCGCCTACGCCGTCAACAGCTCCAACTGGGACACTTGGTTCCATGCCGAGCACGACCAGCGGCGGAGGGGGTTCTTCGGGGTGCGGCACGCCAGCGGCCCACCGCAGTACCCGCCGCCCTCCCCACCTCGCGGCGACAACAGGCACGCGCCGCCTCCCCCGAGCGTCAAGATGGAGGAAGACGGTGACGACGCCGCCGCGGGGGAGGAGGAGAGGGCCCTCGCCCAGGCCATCGAGGAGTCCAAGCGGGAGGCGGAAGAAGCCGCCGCGGAGGAGGAGAGGGCCATCGACGACGCGCTGGCCGCCGTCGCCGCGCACCAGGACATGGAGCGGCAGGAGGCGCGGCAGGCGATGGAGGAGGAGGAGGAGGACCGCGGCGAGGTCCCGGACTGGTTCATGCCACTAGTTGACATGCGCTGACAGTGGACCGGGCCAGCGGACGGGCCGCCGCCGCCGCCGGAGCAGCCCCAGACTCCACCGCGCCGCCAGGGGCTGCCCGCGTGTAACGTCCCAGCGTTTAGGAAACCACGGAGGGTAGAAATAGAATTTGTGCATTTGCATTCATGCATCTGAAAGTCCGAATAAATTTTTCGTAACTTAAAACCCTGTCAAAGTTTCTTTCATCTCGTTGTGTTAGGGTTAGCTCAATGGAGGTGATTGTTATAAATTTTGACATGACCTTTAGGTACTTTATTTGTTTGAGGAAAATTGAGCCAAATTCAAATATTCAAATAATTTGAATTTGAAATTACACAAACAAAAATAAATGATAAGTAAATAATAAATAAAGAAGTAATTCATAAATTAAATAATTACAAACATAAGTTACAATTATGAAACACAACAAGAATTGCTTTATTGATTTACAACAATAATACATTGTCGTTACAAATAACCAAGTGGAAATCAAATAAATAAGGAATTACATAAGAGAAATAAAATTCCTAAGTAGACTAATTCTTGCATCCTGATACTTCATATCTTTTGATCATCTCAACTTGCACCAATCTTCTTCCTGAAAGATAAAAAGAAAACAAAACAAATATAGAAAATACACAAGGTGGGTTAGTGTAGGATTACTCTCAGTTTGGCAGTGAAATGCACTGCTGATCACATCATTGAGTTGGACCTTAATCAAAGTTTAGCATCTGTTCTTATGGTTTAATTAACCTCAGATCAACATCATTGGTTTAGGGGCAAATAATACACTTGGCATCACAAAATAAATATCCAGCAGGGATAATACCAAGCCAGCCGAATGGATCAGCTCCAAGCACAGGATCTGGGCAAGTCAGTACACAGGCAAGCTCACAAGCAGCTCAATCACACATGCAAAAATCACTGATGTCACCAGCACAGCTGAAATCAGTAGGATAAGGACTCACTGCCGTAGCAAGCAAGGGAGGCTAAAGCACTTTGCTCACTTCAGCTCATAACACAACATATCCAGCACAACCATTTGTTCATCACCCAATCCATTTTATCAATTAAATCATCCTCCCTAGAACCACCAGACCAATCCCACCTCTGCTGTAAGCAAAGCAAGATGATGGCCAGCAGCACCAAGGAGGAGAAGAGCTGAGCAGCACCAGGAGGAGAAGGGTTGTGCGCAAGCATCAGGAGGAGAAGGGCTGTGCACAAACAAGGAGGAGAAGGGCTGAGTACATACAAGGAAAGGAAACAAGTGATCAAGACTCTACAGCAACCCAGAACCACACCACAACTTGCCAGGAGGTTGATCCTCAACTTATTTTGCAAGTGGATAGGTTGGTAGATGCATGGGTAATTATGTCGAGTGTTAACCTCAGAGATGCATACAAATGGTATGCACAACTCATCATTGGGGTTTTATAAAAAGCACACCAGTATCTGTTCTTTTTGTAAAGCCAAGAGCCTCAGCCTACGCATCATAGGCAAGGGGGGCAACAAATAAATTTTATACCAGCACCAAACACAGGTCTTAAGCACAAACAGCCTCAGCTTAGGCATCATTGGCTGAGGCAACACAAATTAATTCCTTGCTGAAGTAATTAGCTAGGAAACTCAAATATATTCCAGCCAACAGTTGGATTATATACAGATTTGCTGGGCACTAAATCCAATGGAAATAGCACCACAAGCACAAACCTAAATAAGATCTTATCAACTTAATCAAGGAATCATCTAATTATTTATCATATCATCTTCCTGTAATCAAAATCCCAGGAATCATTTATAAGCAAAGCAACAAAGCTCCCGGCAGCAAACTGAACATTTGCTTCAGTTAAACAATTATGTGCCACACCTCTGAATCTGAGTGATTCGGAGTAGCACACACCAAATACAGAAAATACCACAGGATCAGTAGGACCACATCACTGGATTCAACCAGTGCAAAATCTTGAAGCATATCTGTCTCACAGCACAAGCCACACACCGGCTTGCAATAAACCTAGCCTGCCAAAGGCTAAGAATCAAACTACAAGCTACCATCACAGAGCACGGCCTCGGGCCCATATGTGAGAGAGAGAAGGGCAGAGGAGAAAGGGGAGCTCACCAGCGCCCAAGCGCAACCACGACGGCGTGGTGGGGCAGTGCCCACGTGGCCGCCGCAGAGCAACGTGGGGACGTCTTCCTCGTGCACCAGAACCACCGGAGCATCGCCGGAACCAGCAAAAAGCCGACGGCGGAAACCCTAGCTCGGGACCGGAGAGGGCACGTCGGCGCAAGGACAAACTCGGCGGGAAATCGCGGACAGCGGGGTAGAGCTCGGTGCGGCGCATCGATGGCGTGCGGTGGCGGTGGCGTAGGTCCCCGGAGATGGCCGGAGCGAGACGGCGACGGCGGCGGCGATTCCGATCGTCAGAGAGGAGAGAGAAAGGGGATCGGGGAGAGCGTGGCGATAGGCTCGGGTCTGGTCAACATGACCGATCCGGTCGACCCGAGCTGGTCTAACCAGACCGTGCCACTGGCCCACTGGTTAGTGGGTCTGTTTAAATTGAAGCCCAATAGAAATTCCTGAAAACAATTTATTAAAGAAATAAATATAAACTCCAAATTTAAATAAAGATTAGTATTGAATTTAGAAAATTGTGAAGTATTCAAAATTGTTTACTCCTGATTTGAAATAATATCTTTAAGAAAAATAAGTTTATAAATCCTAGCTTATTTAAAAATAAAGAATATATGTAATGTAAAAGTCAAGAAAATAAACTCTTCTTATTCCATCATGAAAAAAAAATAAGTTACAAACTAAATTTTATTTTAAAATACTTCTATGAGGAATTTAACTGTGAGAAATATTACAAATAAATAAATAAATTTTTTATTCATTCATACCAATTAAAAATCAAGAAAATAAATTCCATTTCCTTTACTAAATCATAACAGTTAAGTTTTTAAAATTATTTCTGTTTTAATTATAAAACCATTTAAAATTTTGAATTCCAAATATTTGTTTATCCTCCAAAGATAATTATTAATTACTCCTGAAGAATTAAAAGAGAAAGAAAATAACACACATTCTATTCACACTTCAAAATAGAATTTCACCTCAAAAAGAATTTAGCAAAATAAATTCAATGCATAGCATTATGATACATAATAGCATCATTTGCCTCTTTAAACATTTTCTTATGAGACAATGATGCCTTATTTCAGAACCCGAGGTCCCGGGTCAGTCTGAACCTTCACGTTACACCACCTCTCAGCCAACAGGCAAGTTCATCTCTTTTAAACACGTCCTCTTGGAATATTTATTAAGAAACTATTTTTGAAATGCTATTATCACATGCATTACAAAAAGGACCAAAAACTTATTTTATAATGATATGACTACGGTTACCCACCAGTGAGGTGGTAATCTCATATGGCTGGCAGATGGGACCACGGTAAGAATGTTGTGGTGGAGGTTCCATTTGCACAGGAAAGGATCATCTAGGACTTAACAACAAATGTCGCCAGTGATTCTTGCGCCGAATATTACGCGCAACCATAAGATTTGGAATGGGACGGAGAAGTCAGCTGTACCCTTTTCCTCTCGTACACCAACGGATGCATAGTACAAGCCAGGCGGTGGTAAATCCGCTCATGAGCTTGAGATGGCTCGGATAATAATCTCACCTTCGGGTTCTGGCTTCTAGCATCTATTGAAGGTTGGCTTCGGGACTAGCTTGGGACGGTGCCCACTGGTCAGCAAGTCTTAGCATGGGACGGTGCCCACTAGCTTGCAACCGGAGTAATGGGGGGTGTGCGGGGATGGTGGAAAGGCGCAGTGATTGGCTTGGATTACTGACTGGGCCCCACACCAAGGAAGTGTGGACGGGAAAGATTCGCCCGGTTGTGCAACAAGGTCTTGATCTCTTATGGGTAAAGCAGCGCACCTCTGCAGAGTGTATGAATGTGACATGTTACTCCACGTTCCAGGACGGAACGACGAACGCAGCAGGAAAGGAGGCTCCTCAAAGCCCTATCCCTGTGACTCCTGACGGACATAGCTCTTCAGAATAAAAGCAACCTTTGAAGAAATGTTTATAAAAATTGCATTAGCCTACGACAATCCATTGTCTGCGGCTGTAGCCAGTGCATCAAACTTCCCACCTTACCATAATGAACTTGCGGGGTAACGCTGTTACTCACCCTTGCCTTAAACCCCTTTCTAGACTTTGAGGCCACAGGAGACGAAGGAGGTTACGACATCTACAACCAAGACAATCTGGTCTACGACGAGCCAGACCTATCAGGTGGAGTCGAAGGCGTCGACTACCTCATCACCTACGGCGGCCAAGAGGAAGAGACGGAAGATTACTAGAGCAAATCCCTAGCGTAGTTAGTGAGCCGAGCAACATAGAACTTTACTAAATAAGTTGCTGAGCTCCATGGTTTGAAGTTTGTTATTACCCCTTGTATGTAAACCTTTGAGTTTACAAATAGAACCTAGTAGTGCGGATCCTCGGTGGACCGAAGAGGATCTTTCCGAATTTGTACACTTTTGGCTTGTAATAATATGTGTATGACCGTTGGACTCATGCAATGTTTCTGTTGTGCCACTCTGATGGTGTGAAATTTGCGGAACGGTGTTCCGTGAGTTTTACATCGATGTCCTGCGTGCTGCAATCATGCGGTAGCATGGCGGGTCATCACACCGCGCACCTCGTCCAGGACCCGGACTACGTCATCCTTGATAGTCCGGCGTAGAAGTCCGGCCACCGGCCGCCACTGGCTTATCCAGTGGCTATTTTATGTATGTTTTTTTCTTTTTTTTTAACTGTTAAACAATGGTCACTATGGCCCCTACGCAATCTAGTCTCGTGTCCGACCTGAAATGAGCACCCCGTAGGGTGCACCTGTTTCAACCCGTGTCCACGCACTGTCTGGGACTGCTCAAACGGACAAAACCCGAACCAAATCGGTCCGGATTTGAGCAGCCCCGTAGGAGATGTTATTAGTGCTAAGTTCATGCCAGACAGTCCAAACGACCAGCCAAGCAGACAGTCCACCCATGCCCCTGCATCACCACTCTGCGGTGCAGCAGTAGCAGCGGTTGTTTTTCTCAAATCCGTGGATTTTCTTCAATTTACAGCTGTCAGAACCATCGTTTGTAAACATGTCAGCTCCCGTTAACAACACAGTATACATCGGGAGAGAAGAACTGTTCGAAAATCCAAACATGAGTGGTGAGAATGATGGAAGTAGGCACAAGTAAAGGAATAAATCTAGTTTTCGCTTTTTGCATGATCAATCGTGTAGGTGTCTTTGCAACTGCAAAGGCACAGCAGCAAAATAACAAACATAATGCGGCGTTTCGGCCAATCTGATGACCCTGTGTCGAAACAAAAGATCAATAACGCAGTAACAAGCATCACACATGAGAATCAGAACGATACGAGTAGATCACACCGGATAGATAAATAAATAGCACTAGAGAGAAGTATCTACAAGCACACGGGTACAATCTCCACAAACGAGATAATAATCATCCTCATCAACGAGTGACAGAGCAGTAGTAGCAGATCTGGGCAAAATGAGACGAATAACGAAAAAATCGCTGCTAATGACAGTAATAATAATAAATAGATCTAGGCGGCGGCGGCGGTACTAGGGTGGCAGAGTCATCATCATCATCGAAGCGCAGGTGGTGGGACTCTTCAGTGGCGGACGGCGGCGAAGAGGAAGGCGGCGGCGGAGGCGACGAGCGCGACGGCGAGGGGAGGCGCCGCGACGCCGGCCAAGGACATGGGGTTGGGCGTCGGGGCCTCCTGCGCGGCGACGGCGGAGAAGGCGGCGACGGACAGGACGGCAACGCCGGTCAGGGCCTTGGATGCGATGGTTGTGGCGGCCATTGCTTCGGCTGGAGGAGGAGCGGTGCGAGCGGTGCGATGTGTTGTTGTGGTGGTGGCGGCGGCGAGGTCTAGAATAAGAGTGTGAGGGATCTTTGCTGGTGGTGGGGAAAGGCGAATGGGGAGGGGGTATTTATTGACCGAGTCGTGGGTTAGCGGGCTTGGTGGCGCCAGCTGGCTGGCCTATAGGCGGTTGACGCGTTTTGGCAGTTATAATATTCTCCAGATTGTTTTCCCAGCCAAATATTTCTGCCAAATCAGGTGACTGAGTCTTGTAAAATTTTGATCGTTTTGGAAAGGAGTTGAAGTACAAAAATCGACAATGCCTCCCGACCTCATATACTTCTGCCCAACTTAAAATTTAAGAAAAGCTGAAATGATTTAGAGACGAACATTACAAGTGATTTAAGTACTTCCATGTCTCATTTTTTTCAGAGTCTATATTCACATGCAACAATAGACATTATTATGTGTAACATCTAAAATATTTTATATTTAAAAACGGAGTGAATATATGTGCGGAGGTCGGCAAACGTGTAGAGCTGTTGCTGTTGCAGGCAGCGAGTTTGCGGCTGGGTTTTGGCACGCGTACGTATGGCGTTCACATGTTTGCCTTTGGCTTGGCTTGCTTGCTTTTTTTTTCAAGTTTGTTTGCTTTGTTGCAAAGGACTTGCTTTGTTACAGAGGAAGCACGAAGACGCACCGTCCTTCCGGCGTAGAGGGCCAACACGGATCTGCGCGTATGCCAACTTGAGTTTGGCAACGACCGTGACACTGCTCCCTTCACAATGCAGCCATTGGCAATCGGCCGACCTGGGCCCTTCCCGGGCGCCCTCCCTCTTATTTTGGCTTCCTTCACCGCGAAGGCAGCGAATGGCCTTGCCCTTTTGCCAACGTCCACCCGTCGCGCGTGACACTTGGCCCCGTCGTAGACAAAATTCTTCCCTGTTTCTGTTTGTTAGGTACAGACTCGACACTACTCAACGGAGTATTCTTTTTTTGTTTTACTCTCGTGTCACCACGTTTGAGGGCCGGTGTAACCTAGAGGTGGCGCGCGGTCGCTGGAGGAGAATATGTGCGCAGGTCGAGGTCCATCCATGATCCGATAGAAACAAAATTGCGTATGTTCGATCGATGGTTCGCTCGCACATGCACATGCGCACGCGATGCGACCGGGCAGGTAGGAGTACGTGACAAGCCGCTCACAGCTGTCTTCTTGCTTCCCTTCCCAAACCGTACTCCTATGCGTGAGTGACAGACAGAAAGGTGGAAGATTGTGACGTTTACCTATCCCGTTGATCCATGGTTTTATTGGACCTTATTCTGGTCAAGCCCCCAACGCACCACAATCCACAACTCTCTAGGTAGACTGTTCCAACTTTAAAGTACCTACAATTACAATCCTTGCAAACTTAACAATACAAGGGTAGGTACGAAATTGCTCTCCATCTTCTTCTTCCGTGAGCTTAAGAAAGCTGGTCTAATGGCATCTTCGGCGGTTCTACGTATTTTGAGATCAATCGTGTCCACTTGCATCGGGTAGCGGACGGAAATAGGTCTCTGTCCGGCCCACTCGTTTGTTCAAGGCTACCTTTTTTGTAAAGCACTGACAGAAGGGGTCCGCATGTCATACTCAGTAATGAATATACTAGTAGCAGTTGCGGCCCAACCGGGAAGAGCGTCGCCGATGGCCAGGTCGAGACGTGCTCCGGCGAGGCCCAGTCGAATAAGCGTCGCCTCTTCCCAGTTCGAGGTCCTCTCGAATCCATCCAGCTCTAGATCTCTTTCCCCAAATCACAAGAGGGGCGTGACGTGCGTGATAGCCCTCTCCTTGGACGACGATGCGGCGTGGGCGTGGCGGAGCAGGCCGACGTGGCAGTGGCGCACGGAGAGGAGCGGTCTCGGGGCATCGTCGCCTTCGCCGCCGTCGCCGTCAAATACGACCAAGTGCTCCGCCAGGCTGAGCCTCCTGCAGCGCACGGTGAGGACGACGGCCTCCCCGTGCCGGCGCATGATGCCGGAGGTGTCGTAGCAGTCGACGCGGAAGGCGAGGCCGCCGTTGGCGTCGAAGATGGTGAAGCCGTCGCAGTTGAAGAGCAGCGACTTGCGCCACACTCTGGGAGGCGTCTGCGGCGGTAGGGCCACGGCGCTGCCGGTGGTCTTCTCGACGAGGTCGGTGAGGGAGAGCTCGTACTCGTACTCTGGGAGACCGTGCAGCATCCCGAGCATCTCGTCCCGCCTCCGCGCAATCTCCCGCGCCCTCGCCGTCGTCAACCCATCTGGCACTAGTTACGGGCTCATCCCCGGCACCCACAGGCTCCCCGCCGGCAACGGACGCTCCAAGCTCGCCTGTAGCATGGTTGGAGACTTGGAGACGGGAGCTGGAGTTCTTGAAGGCGAGGCAGGGAAGGCCGCGTTGGATTGGAGATGGATCGAGGTGAAAAAGAGAGAGAAGTGGGGTAGGTGGGAGAAGATAGGAGAGGCAGCCGGACACGCGCGGACAGTGTCCGCCCGACGCAAACCTGACCAAAATTTGGTCGGTGTTTGCGTCGCCACGCGACAGAGAGGACATTTGGGTCGAGCTGTTGGGTACAATTTTTTCTCGATCTGGTCAAAAAACGGACTAAGACGGACGTCCTATGTCCGTTTAGGTCAGGCCGTTGGAGATGCCCTAAGACCTACTACCAATTTGCGGATTAGGGCCACGGCCCGTAACAGCACGCGTCGACCGCTGTCGGTAGATTGGATCGTCCTCCAATCTATTCGGTAGACCCTTTTTACCCTCGATGATCAGGGGTTGGAGATGCGGGCAAAATACGCCACGCTGTAAAGACCTTGTTGGCCTCTCTTTTAGGACCCACACAAGACTCAAGAACTACTAATTTAGTTATTAATTTAAAAAACAAGTACATGGCAATTTAGGACAACAAACTAGGTATAAGAACTACCGACTACTCCGGCGGCATTTACAACGACTACTACGGCCGGATTTTTTCAAGACGACCTCTCTACCGTCTCGTCACCCCTGTTGAGATTGTTGCCTCCGTCGCTTCCGTGGCCACCACTACCACCGACAGAGCCGTCGCGGTCGAGGGTGGCGTATAGACTGCGCTGCTGGAGCCCTCGCCGACGGCCTTTCCTGGCTTCATACTTTGCCAGCGAAGCCGCCTTTATTTGGTAATGTTCCCCGCCAAGGCTGAGCGGCGCTGTTTTCTCTGTCTAGCCTTCTCCGATGTCGCCGCCAACTCGACCCCATAAACTTTGTCTAGGCGCCCATGAACTCGTGGGATGCACCCTCAAACTACCGGCGGTTTGGGCTGTCGATGGAGATGCTCTAATAATAGGTGGAACTACTTCTCTTTTTATCTCTCTTCATCTTTCATGTATTCCATAGACTCTTCTTTCCTAGGGGTATGTTCTCATGTCACTAATTAAACAGCTGTCAGACAGACATAACATAGCCACATATGTACACACATGTGGTCCGCACTCCGCACCTAATTACTTTGCACAATATCACATCTTGCCACAGATTTGGTCGGTTGCAGTGCTTCTATTTCGCCAAGACGGTGCATTGTGTCATTTGTGTGTGTGTGTGAATGCGCTCCACCAAGGCAAAACACTGCCGGCCGCTTGTCGGTTTCGTATTCTTGGTTTTTCGTCGTCGTCAACACAGATTGCCGCGCACTTAGTACTACTCCACTAATCTTTCTGAGGAATTATGTGTCCTTTAACTAATCTAAGCATTGCGGCTCGCTGTCGCAGATCTGTTGCATTATGATCCACATGATTAGTCTCGATAGCAGTAATAGCTGTCGCAGCCGCAAAGCAATTGGAAGCTTCTGCCAGATCCTTATTACTCCCTCCGTCCAATAAAGAATGTCTCAGCTTGATCAAAAATTGGATATATCTAGACATGGTTTAGTGTATAAATACATTAGTAGAAAACGAGCCTTTGGTTCACCCCTTTAGTCTCGGTTCATTTTTTGAACCCAGACTAAAGGGGTGAGAGCCACACCGCTGGATTTGTGAGGGACCTTTAGTCCCGGTTCGTGTTACGAACCGGGACTAAAGTTTCACCGCATGCGGTATCAGAGGCGGGCCCCAGCGCCAGAGACCTTTAGTCCTGGTTCGTAACACAAACCGGGACTAA
The DNA here is from genome assembly GCA_026929855.1 of Poa annua. Classification (NCBI taxonomy): domain Eukaryota; kingdom Viridiplantae; phylum Streptophyta; class Magnoliopsida; order Poales; family Poaceae; genus Poa; species Poa annua. The sequence continues at coordinate 51,420,336 of CM049428.1, forward strand.
AGGTCATCACATTATCATCTTCTTCCAACCCGAGCCAACTCCATTTTTCCCACCGAGCCCGAGCTCAAAATCATTTCCTCTCCATTTCTTCTCCATTTCCTCTCCCCAATACTAGATAATCCATAATATTTTACACCATTTGGAGAGATTGAAGCCACCCAACAGTTAGCCTCTTCATCCTCTTTCCGGCATTGCTTATTTAGCTCATTTTGCTCATTTCAATTTTTTTGTGCAAGCAAGGTGTTCGATGTAATGCCTAAGTTATGATCTCATTTGTGTATATGTGCAATTTGTTCTCAAACTAAAATAATGATTTATGTGTTTTAGTGTGGTGAGGAGCCTTATCGACGTCGATCGCCTGCGCCGTCCCGTCACCACCTCGGTGAGCCTCTATATTTTATTTTATTTTATTTTAAAAACATAGCTTTTATGATTTAGATGCATAGTTACTACTTGTATAATTTTCTAACTTGTATTATATGTATAGTGTCATGGTTCTGATATCCGTCCCCGTCGGTCCTCATCCGGTCTATGATTCGGATGTGGTATATTTTCAAAACTATTTATTTCATTCTATGTTTCTGACAATTATAGCGACCAACTTGACATAGAATTATTTTTATGTAGGAGGTAGTTGAACCAGAAATTGAACCTGACCCTATTGTCGAGTTTTTGGATAAAGAAAACAATGATTTGAAAGCAAAATTGAAAACAAGTGAAGCTCTTTATCTTCAATGCTTAGAAGATAAGATGAAATTAGAGCTCAAACTTGCCGACGTGGTCGATGGTAACGAGATCAAGATGGATGCAATGCGCTTGAAGATAAAAAGGATTAGAAAATATGCCATTAATCGGGAGGCTTGGTATCATTATGATGTGGGTTCAGTATTTACCTTAGTTGCGATTTTGATCGCATTTGTTGTTGGATTTAAATTCTTTAGATAATTTTTATATTTGTTTCAGTTAATGTATGTTTTGTTCAACCTATGTATTACCGCTTGTCAATACTCTACTCTTATTTTAATGGATGACATTGTATTAATTAATTTTCTCTTACATATTATTTATGACAGTAGTGTAATAATGGGGTTCGATATACTTTTATGTAATACAGATGAACCGACAATGGATGTACGGTGACCGATGTTGTCCTGAGTTCATTGATGGCATGCATAATTTTCTCCATATGGCTGAGGCAAACAAGCCGAAGAACGGTTTTATTCGTTGTCCATGTAGTGCCTGCAAGAATATGAGTGATCACTCTACCTCAAAAGTCATTCACTCACACCTCTTGCATAATGGTTTTATGCCTGGTTATTATTGTTGGACCAAGCACGGAGAAACAGGGGTTATCATGGAAGAAAATGAAGAAGAGGAGGATAATGACAAGTATCTTTGGTTCAGTGATACTACAATGGGAGAAGACGAAACTGAAGAAGATCCCATTATTGATGAGCCCGACGATGATCTTCGTCGGGCCATTCGTGATGCACAAATGGACTGTGGAAGTGAAAACGAAAGGTTGAAGTTGGAGCGTATGTTAGCTGATCACGCCAAATTGTTGTACCCAACTTGTCAAAATGACCAGAAAAAGCTAGGTACCACACTTGAATTGTTGCAATGGAAGGCAGAGAATGGTACTTCTGACAAGGGATTTGAAAATTTGTTAAAAATAGTTAAGAAGATGCTTCCAAAGGATAACGAATTGCCGTCTAGTACGTATGAAGCAAAGAAAGTGGTATGCCCTCTAGGATTAGAGGTGCATAAGATACACGCTTGCATTAATGACTGCATCCTCTATCGCGGTGAGCACGAAAAATTGAATGCATGTCCTGTATGCGGTGCTTTGCGGTATAAGATCGGGCGAGATGACCCTGGTGATGTTGAGGGCGAGCCGCGCCCCAGGAAGAGGATTCCTGCAAAGGTGATGTGGTATGCTCCTATAATACCACGGTTGAAACGTTTGTTCAGCAATAGAGAGCATGCCAAGTTGTTGCGTTGGCATAAAGAAGATCGTAAAAAAGACTTGATGTTGAGACACCCCGCGGATGGGTCCCAGTGGAGAAAAATTGACAGAGAGTTCCCGACATTTTCAGATGACGCAAGGAACTTAAGATTTGGCCTAAGTACATATGGCTTTAATCCTTTTGGAGAGCAGAGCTCCAGTCACAGCACTTGGCCCGTGACTCTATGTATCTATAACCTTCCTCCTTGGCTGTGCATGAAGCGGAAGTACATTATGATGCCCGTGCTCATTCAAGGCCCGAAGCAACCTGGCAACGACATTGATGTGTACCTCAGGCCATTAGTTGAAGAACTTTTGCAGTTGTGGTGTGAGGAAGGTGTACGTGTGTGGGATGAGCACAAACTGGAGGAATTTGATCTACGAGCTTTGCTTTTTGTAACCATCAATGATTGGCCTGCTCTAGGCAACATTTCAGGACAGTCAAACAAGGGATACAATGCATGCACACATTGTTTAGCTGAGACTGATAGTATACATTTAGGTAACAAGAATGTGTACCTAGGTCATCGTCGGTTTCTTGTACCCAAGCATCCGTTAAGGAAGAAAGGCAAGCATTACAAATGTGAGGCAGATCATCGGCCGAGGCCTACCCGCCCTTCTAGTTCTGCTATACATGATATGGTCAAGGATTTAAATGTAATCTTTGGAAAGGGTCCTGGCGGTCTCACTGTTCCGAATGACGCAAACAACCACGTACCCATGTGGAAGAAGAAATCTATATTTTGGGAGCTGCCATATTGGATAATGCTAGAGATTCACTCTGCAATCGACGTGATGCACGTGACAAAGAACATTTGTTGCAATTTGCTAAACTTCTTAGGCGTGTATGGGAAGTCAAAAGATGGGAAGTCAAAAAAAGGTACACCGAAAGGAAGGCAGACCCATCAACGTATGAGCGAAGAGATGCATCGAGACGATACTCATTCAGAGAATCAGCCAGGTCCTGCAAGCTACGCTCTTACTAAAGAAGAGAAAAAAATATTTTTTGAGTGCCTTCGCAGTATGAAGGTTCCATCTGGCTTCTCATCAAATATAAAAGGAATAATAAACATGGCAGAGCAAAAATTTCAGAATCTAAAGTCTCATGGCTGTCACGTGATTATGACACAATTACTTCCGGTTGCATTGAGAGGGCTTCTACCGGAAAATGTTCGAGAACCCATTGTGAAGCTATGTGCATTTCTCAATGCAATTTCTCAGAAGGTCATCAATCCACTAACTCTAAAAAATTTAGAGAAGGATGTGGTCCAATGTCTTGTCAGCTTCGAGTTGGTGTTCCCACCAACCTTCTTCAATATTATGACGCACCTTGTAGTCCACCTAGTCGAAGAGATTTCTGTTCTCGGTCCTGTATTTTTACACAACATGTTCCCCTTTGAGAGGTTCATGGGAGTCTTAAAAAAATATGTGCATAACCGGGCTAGGCCAGAAGGAAGCATCGTCAAGGGTTATGGAACAGAGGAGGTCATTGAGTTTTGTGTAGATTTTATTCCTGATCTGAAGCCGATCGGTGTTCCTGAATCACGTCATGAGGGGAGACTGCATGGAAAAGGCACCCTTGGAAAGAAAGCAACAATATGTCAAGACGGGGATTCTTTCACTCAAGCACACGACACCGTTCTACATAATTCCAGTTTGGTGGGTCCGTATGTCGAGGAACACAACAATGTTTTACGCTCCAAGTACCCGGAGAAATCTGAAGATTGTATTGATGGAGAACACATGAAGACTTTCAGCAGTTGGTTAAAAAGACGTCTCATTAATGACACCAATGTTGAAGAACAGCTATACTTGTTGGCCACATCACCAGCTTCAACTATATTGACTTTTCAAGGGTACGAGATAAATGGAAATATATTTTACACAGCCAAACAAGATAAAAAGAGCACCAACCAAAACAGTGGAGTACGCTTTGATGCAACAAACTGCAACGGGACAAAGGACACATATTATGGTTACATAGAGGAGATATGGGAACTTGACTATGGACCTACTTTTAAGGTCCCTTTGTTCAAGTGCAAATGGTTCAACCTACGAGGCGGGGTAGAGGTAGACCCACGATACGGAATGACTACAGTGGATCTCAACAATCTTTCGTACGAGAATGAACCATTCGTCCTACCCAGTGAAGTTGCTCAGGTTTTCTATGTGAAAGACATGTCTACCCTACCGAAAAAAAGAAAAGATAAGCAAGCGAGTACATCATACGATGAGCCAAAGCGCCACATAGTTCTTTCAGGGAAAAGAGTCATTGTGGGAGTGGAGGACAAGACAGACATGTCAGAAGATTACGATAAGTTTCATGACATTCCGCCCTTTAAAGTCAACACTGATCCAAGTATCAAGTTAAATGAAGAAGATTGTCCGTGGTTACGGCGCAATCGGAAGAACAAGTAAACACTAGAGAGGGATATTATTGTTGATGTGTAATATCCGAATGTTTTGTATCAGAAGAACAAGTGAACTGAAGTATTTTGTAGATGCATGGAACAAAACACACGATTTCACCTGCATACAGCCCAACGGTGGCTCGTGAGTGCCTGCATATGAAATGCACCGTTGGACGTATGCATGGAATCTGAATGCTTTGTATTCTGTCGATGAAGTAGAATGAGGAGACAATGACTGCCGAACATGTTCAAGAGGGGGCTATATATAGGGTCATGTGGGTCACGAAGTGGTCATGATAGTGCCCATCCAACAGCTCAGAATCTCTCAAAAGAAACACATCTCTTCATCCAACGGCTCACAAGTGCTTAAAAGAAACACACGATCCATGTGCTTCTTTAGTCCCGGTTGGTGTTACCAACCGAGACTAAAGAAGCACATGGATCGTGTGTTTCTTTCTAGTGCTTGTGAGACGTTGGATCTGAGGTGTGTTTCTTTTGAGAGATTCTGAGCTGTTGGATCAGCAGTATCACGACCACTTCGTGACCCACATGACTCGGTTGTTGTTACCAACCGGGACTAAAGAAGCACACGTACCTTATATATATCCCCCCTCCCGGACATGTTCAACACTCAGTGTCTACTCATTGTAGTTCATTTTGGCAGCACACGGGTAGCAGAGAGCACTCAGTGAAGGCTGAAGGTGAACCCTCCCCTCGGCAGAGGCATCTCTGGGCAACCAGCGACAAGACGTCTCTGATGATCTGCGACCGTTTCAAACGGTTGCAGATCATCAGAGATGTCTTGTCGGACGGTTGTAGATCATCAGAGATGTCTTGCCACGGTCATTTGGCTTGGCTTGAAATGACCATAACTTGGTCATTTGGCTTGAAACTTCTAGATGTTCAAGGATTTGATTTTTTGAGGTGTTTATCATTTTTCCTAGCAACTAGTACACATATAAGGAGCCCATGGTTGTTTAATATACCAATATGCACCTATGTGTGGAGTATCAGATCTTTATCACAAACTATGTCGTCGAAATGATCATAACTTAGTCATTTGGCTTGAAACTTCTAGATGTTCATACATGATAGACCTTTTTGTGAAGACTTTTTTTGCAAATGTAGGCAAAAATCAAGTTTATCATTTTTCCTAGCAACTAGTACACATATAAGGAGCCCATGCCAAAGGATTTGATTTTTTGAGGTGTTTATCACTTTATTACATTTTTTCTTAAAAACGATCAAAACGATCGCTACGACTAATCATCGGAAGAGGTGATATTTTCTAGAACTATCAATGTTTCTGTGATATAACCACTAGTTGTGTACCTTAAAATGATTTTTCCAAAAGTTTCAGACCAAACTATCAAATAGTTGTAGTTCAAATTTGAATTACTTTCGATAAATCAACATAAACTCAATTAACTAGGGGAAATTAGTTAGAATTGTAAGAAAAAACTCATACTTGGGGATCATCCATCATATGTGAACCACTCTTAGTGAAAAATAGTTGGTTGCCATTTGGAATCATATTTTCTGTACTCACTTCACAAAAAACCTCATTTTTTGCACTCAAAAAAAGGAAAATGATATTTATGAAACTAATTTGAAGAATCCCTTTGGCATGGTTGTTTAATATACCAATATGCACATATGTGGAGTATGAGATCTTTATCACAAACTATGTCGTTGAAATGACCATAACTTGGTCATTTGGCTTGAAACTTCTAGATGTTCATACATGATAGACCTTTTTGTGAAGACTTTTTTTGCAAATGTAGGCAAAAATCAAGTTTATCATTTTTCCTAGCAACTAGTACACATATAAGGAGCCCATGCCAAAGGATTTGATTTTTTTAGGTGTTTATCACTTTATTACATTTTTTCTTAAAAACGATCAAAACGGTCGCTACGACTAATCATCGGAAGAGGTGATATTTTCTAGAACTATCAATGTTTCTGTGATATAACCACTAGTTGTGTACCTTAAAATGATTTTTCCAAAAGTTTCAGACCAAACTATCAAATAGTTGTAGTTCAAATTTGAATTACTTTCGATAAATCAACATAAACTCAATTAACTAGAAAAAACTCATACTTGGGGATCATCCATCATATGTGCACCACTATTAGTGAAAAATAATTGGGTGCCATTTGGAATCATATTTTATGTACTTACTTCACAAAAAACCTTAAAACATAGAAAATAATATTTATGATATAATTTGAAGAAATCACCTTGGCATCTTAAAATGTTAGAAAATATAAAACAAAACATAAAAATAAGCTAGAAACCAAAACAATTCAAAAAATAAGTAAACCAAAATAAGAAATAGAAAAGTAAGCAATTCAAACAATTTAAAAGAAAACAGAAACAAAAATCAGTAAAAAGAAATAAGGAAAAAAGAACCTTTAGTCTCGGTTGGTAACACCAACCGAGACTAAAGAGTTAAAGAGGCCTCTGCGCTCCAGCCAGAACCCTTTAGTCGCGGTTGGTAACTCCAACCGCGACTAAAGACCCTTTAGTCTCGGTTCGTGGCTAGAACCGAGACTAAAGGTCCTTCCGCGACGTTTTGGGTGGTCGTGGCCGGAAATTTTCTTATCTTTCCCAAATCGCCGGAAATTTTCTTATCTTCCAAAGCGCCGTCGCCTCCCGCTCCGCCGCGCCGTCGCCCTGCCGGTCCGCCGCGCCGTCGCCCTGCCGCTCCGCCGCGCCGTCGCCCCCCCCCCCCAAACCCTACCCCACGCGACACAATCCTCTCGCGCGCCGGCGTCTCCTCTCGCTCGCATCGCCACTCGCCGCCGCCGGTCCTCCCGCATGCGCCCTCGACGCCCTCGCGCGCACGGTCTGCCTCCGGCGCTCCTCCTCCTGCCCGAGCCCTCGACGTGCACTGTCCGCCGCTCCCGCGCCCTCGACGCACACGACAACTCCCCGAGGTGCTTCGCTCTCCCCCCTCCTTCCTCTCTCCATTACCGCACCGAAGGTGTATGTGAAAATGCTCAAGTGAATTTGTGCACTGTATTTTGTATTTTTTGTGTTGCAATTTAATTTGTGCTCAAGTGGTATGTGTTGCAATTTAATATGTGAATTTGTGCACTGTTTTTGGCTTAGGGCATGGTATGTGTAGCATTTTTTGCACTTAAGCAAGAATATGAAAGCATTTAATATGTCCAATATATGATATGTAGCAGTTTTTGCACTTAGCAAGAATTTGTGCTCATGTGTAACATTTGAAAGCACTTAACCAAGAATGTGTTATTTAGTTTTGGTTGTTTTTGTTATGAGTCCTTGGTTATAATTAGAAAGCACTTAAGCAAGAATGTGTTTTTGTTATAATTAGAAAGCACTTCTAATTATGAGTCCTTGGTTGTTTTTGTTGAGTGTTCTTTAACTTGCATTTTACAATCTTTTGTTATGTCGATGATTAAAATGCTGTGACGACATGTGTAACATCCTAGGATTTTTCAACTTCGGTCGACTCATGAGTTTATTTGCTAACTTGTTGTGTTTGACTCTTATATCTCTCTGTGACTCAATGCTAATTTGATTGATATACAATTCATTATACAACTTGCAGGAGGTCTGCTGCTCGGGTCCTTGTGTCCACGGCTTTTCAGGAGGTCTTGCTCCTTGCCGAGGCTGTGCCGCTCCTCCTCGTCGTTGCCTCGATTTCAGGTGTAAAAGACATGCCTATATGATCCAGTAGTAAAGAAAATCCGAACTATTTGTATATAAAGCTGATGGAATTCTAGATTCCTCGATATGTCTACAACATGTATATAAAGCTGATGGAATTTAAAGTTGTTGGAGAACTTGAGGTATGAAGATGAGATATTGCCTTCATTATGTGTATGGAATTTGGGTTGCAGATATTTGTTTCAACTGTGATGTGAGTTAGCCGAGGTCTGAAATTAAATCTTAGACCTTTTGTGTGTTAGATATGCAAATTGAGATGATTGTAATATATATAATATATATGACCCAGTTGTATCAGCTGCTTCCTCCCAGTTTTATTTATGAGAATTACACTTGGGTGCATTAGTTTGACATGCTTGAGTAGTAAACAGGTACATTGTAATTTATAGAATATTTTAAACAATCATTCAACCCAATATTCATATTCTTGTAATTTATAGGATTGCATACTTGTATCTTTTTTAGAATAAATCTAAACTTGATTGCAAATTTGATTGATTGCAGGTACATTTGAGCTATGGAGCACTTGCGAGACGAGCAGATAGAAGAAGCATAATTTCAACGAGACGAAGAGATGGAAGACCAAATGGAACAACTTATTTTTAATGATGCCCGAGCTGGAGGAGATGTAGATGATTATGATTTCGACCAATTTTTGAACGACTTTGGAATCGAGTCACAAGACTTTGATGTGGTGATAGCAAACTCCGGCGGAGAGGTGTATATGTGTTTATAATAAATATGGTGATATGTTATTGTTAACTACATGCATTTATTAACGACTTATTTTTCTTTTAGCCATCCGGATCGAGCAAATCTGCAAAAAAGCAGCCACCATGTGCTCCTCGAGGCAAGGCAAAAAGAATGACGAGCGAGGATCCAAAGTTACCGATTGAGGAAATTGCTGATTCCGGCGAACCGCTCGAACCAAAACAGAACCGCAACAAATTTATAAGTCAAGCTGGAGTTATTGTTAGGGACATGATCCCAATCAGCATACGCGAATGGAATAAGCCGGCGGTCGCAGATGTGGACGACCCATGTTATGTCCAACAAGTTCTTAAGGATTTGGTCTATAACACGCTGTTGTCACATTTCACCCTCCCGCCAGATCTCTCTAAAGTGAAGAAGGACAACCTCAAGAGGTGGACTCTTATTAAGATGGCGGAACAATTCCGGAGCTGGAAGAAAAAGTTATGGAATCAATATGTAGAAACAAAAGAAGTGCCAGATTTCAGTGGAGCACAAGGGAAGAAGTTAGAATCTGAATGGGCGGCGTTTAAGGCGTATAGGGAATCACCTATGGCTGTGTCCCGATCGGAGATAAATAAATTGAATGCTAATGCTGAAGGAACACCACCATACATTGGGGACAAGTGGCTACAAGAGCGCCATTCCTAAGTGGTTAGCCTATGAAGAAAAACTGCTTCAATCGGGGGTCCATCCACAGACACTTGACTGGCCCGAGAGGTCGAAATTCTGGTTGTTCGCGCATGGGGCAATGTTGGACCCTAAAACCGGAGAGATTGTTGGAAGGGGAAAATGGAAGGTTCTCGTGGAGCGTATAAAAAAGAAGCTTGAAGAAGCAATTAATGATGTTCGCAATGGTGTGTTCAAACCCGATAGAGAGGATGACGAGCTGACACGGGCACTGGGGAATCCTGAACATGTTGGACGAGCTCGAGGCTTTCCTGGCGGTGCTACGTTTAAGACTGCGTGGCCGGAATCCGCTCACACTTATAGAAGCCGTAGCAGAGGTAAGAAGAAGGAGGCCGACCGGATATTACAATTGGAACGAGAAATGAAGGAGCAACGGGCGGAAATAAAAGCATTGAAGGAGCAAAGAACGGAACCTCAGGAGCGGCACCAATTAGACCATGAAGCGCATGCCGCCCCATCTCAGCGTAGAAGCAGCGTTGGTTCCACGCGTCAGGTCGACGTTGGTGCCTACCCAGTGGATGACATCACAGAGCCTACAGGTTGTGAGCTACATATAGCAATGCGAAACATAACTTTGAAGGTGGCGGTGGGGCAAGCTTTAGTAATTCAACCTGGAGAACTCTACCATTGTGGTCAAATTCCAGATGGCTACGCTCGTGTCGAGGTGGACGAAATTATGCCGGGATTTGAATCCTTGGAACTTGAGTTACCTGGAGGTGACGAGGAGAAAACGTTGGCAGACGTCAAGCATGCCTTCGCCCTATGGCCCAAGAAATACATCGTCCTTCCAGAACAAGCAAAGTCCACTCCTCGTTCTAGGAGTCCAGCTCACCAGGCAAGTCCACTCTTCCTCGAGAGGGATCAAAGACGGAGTCCATCTCCACCCCATCAGCAAAGCCCACACCTCCCCGATAGGGACCCCAACCCGAGTCCATCTCCAGCTCAACAGCAAAGCCAACCGCCCCCAGAGAGGGTTCCTAGCGTGAGGCCATCGCAGTCTGTGCCAGTCCGCCAGAATGTTAAGTCGCTCTCGAGTAGGCGCCAGTCTGGTTCTGCTGTTAGGAAGAAACCTAGAAAGCAGAAAACACCGCCGCCTACTCCAAAGTTACCTTGGGAGAGAACCGTCGAGGAAAACGATATCGCATGCAAAGAACATACGGATGCCTGGCTTGCTGGCGTGAAACAGAAAGCGTTAGCGAAACAATTGCCTCCTGCAAAATTTACTGCCGGAATTCCTCAGGAAAAAATTGACCGTTGCATCGATGCCCTATACAACCCCCCACCATCGCCGCCAACAGACTATGATCGCAACATTGGTAAGTCATATGACGAAGAGATGGATGATCGATCGAAAAAAGGGAAACAAGTTGCCCAACTCGGAGAACAAGACGCACAGTCGCCCCCCCCCCCCCCCGCTCAAGGTGCTTGATGAAAGAGTTCTCAAAAACATCAATGTGCGGGAGCTGGTATATTCGGGAGATGATATCCCCTTCGCGGATGTTGTTCGTACTTATGTTCACGGGGAGAATTTTGTTGACGGCGACTTACCCACAAGAATGCGTCAATTTCAAGCCTGGTACAAGGATACCGTAAATAAGGAGACGAATAAAGTCGCTCTCCAGATGGCAGTTAAGGAAGAGCATTATTTCCAAGAATACTCCGTTGTCCTTTACTTCGCCGAAATCTTTTAGTTATACAATCTCCGGGCCCTCGACAAAAACATCATAAGTTCATATTGTCTGTAAGTCATCTATTCCTGTAATTTAATGTTTTAATTAGCTCTACTCGTTCATTGTCTGTGATAAACCTCTCTATAATATTTTGTGTGCTTTATTACGCAGAATGAAGATGCTCGAATGCAAGAAGAAGAAAATCAACCACATTGGGTTCATTGACCCCTCTATAATGCATGAAGATAACATAATTGATCCACTACTTAACAAGGATACACCGGGGAATTTGCTAATGTTTTTCAAGCGACAAGCTTACAAAAAATATATATTATGGCCTTACAACTTCAAGTGAGTGTTACTGCTTATTACACATTCTATTTTTCTCACCCGATGTTAAGTTTAATTGATTAGTTATGCATGACTATTTATAAACGTGCGCAGCTACCACTACATTCTTATCGTTATTGACTTGCGGAAAGGAGAAATTGTTGTCCTTGACTCGTTAAGAAGATGCCCTAAACAATACAAGACCTGTTTTGATTTGGTGGCAAGGTACTTTTTTTTCTTATCGCCTCTTTCGTTCATTTCCTAATATCAAGGAATTTATGACTCATTCATTCAGTTTCTTGTCATGCAGCGTTTGGAAAATGTTCCTCGCGGAACATCCGAACAGTGGATGGCCAGAGAAACTGCGCTGGCGTACTAACGATGTAAGTAGTACTATAACTAGGCCCATGCACCATTATCATACTTTATTATTATTTGATTAAATTTTATTCTTCTATAGACTTGTCTTAAACAGCCAACCGGTACTGATCTATGTGGATTCTTCGTTTGCGAGTACATGCACACTGTGGTCAACGAGAGTTTGAAGAGCAAAAGAAGTATCGAAGTACGTAAAGCTCTAGTCACAACATTATTTTTGTATCATCAATCGTGATGAGTTTTATTCATTTCATATCTCATGTATTCATTGTGATATCATTTTTTTACAGTTGGCAAGAAAGCGCAACGAGCTACGAATAAAGACCCGCTTCAGGGCAATTGCAGAGGAGTTGACGGGATTTTACCTCACCGAAGTCATACCGGAGACCGGAGAGTACCACTATGTTGACTAGTGCGGACATGTAATATATAGTGATCTCCATGTAACAAAATATTTCTAAGTCTCTGGAACCGGGAAACGTGATATTCATGTACCACGCGTACTTAAATGTATATGTGTTATGAACACATGATCTTCATGTAATTGTATATATGCATGATGCAACTTCATCTAGGTTCGTATAATAATTTATACGTGTTTTTCGCCCATCGAAGCTGTAGCATCCGAAACCCCTACCCCCGACGCATCGACATGGTACCATCCGAAACCCCCTACCATCACACATCGACTATAGTATCGACGGGGTACCATCCGAAACCCCCTACCGTCACGCATCGACGTGGTACCATCCGAAACCCCTACCCAGAAAACCGGTAGAAATAAAAAAAAGTAAACCCTGAAATGAAAAAAGCAAAACCCTGAAATTAAAATAAAAATAAAAATCCTAGTCCCGGTTCGTACTACGAACCGGGACTAAAGGGTTCGCCCCCCGCACGCCCTGCCGTGGCCACGTGCGTTGCGCTCATTGGGGGGGGGGGGGGGGGGGGGCTCCGGTCCCGGTTCGTGTTAAACCGAGACCAAAGGGTCCGGGGGCTCTAGTCCCGGCCTGACAGTCCCGGTTGCTACACCGGGACTACAGGCCCTCTGGAACCGGGACTAGAGCCCCGATTTCCACTAGTGATACATCCAAATTTGATAAAAAAGTATGACATCTTTTGTTGGACAGAGTAAGTACTATAATGTATGATCATGGACAGGAGAAAATCGATCCTTCAACTATCGAGTATTTTTTTTTGATAAAGCAAGCTATTAAGGCCCAGTTCTTTTGACGGCTTCTCCGAGAAGCTGCCCCTCCCCCAGCTTCCCCGGAAGCCGTCTAAATTTTTTGAGAAGGATTCCAAAATCAATGTTGGGTTCCTATTTTGGAAGCCTAGCTAAAATTTTGAGGCGGCTTCTCCGTGAAGCTGGAGGAGGGGTAGCTTCTTGGAGAAGCCGCCAAAAGAACTGAGCATAAAGAGTTTTAAATATTACATTGGCTTCTGCATAAATAAGTTGTACACAGCCCCACGGTTCACAAGTCTCGGAACAAAAAGGAAATAAAGGACATATTAATATCAAAATGAGAAAGTATAACATCGTCTAAGTTCTATGGTGATGAAGGCAATGGTGGAGCTAGAACATATCGAATTAGGATGCACGTATGGTATCATAGCACATTTAAAACACTTTTCGGATTGCATATGTGCTGAAAATTTGCCACTTTATGAAGGATTTTTTCCTCCTCCCGGTGTGCTGTGCACCCCGCTGGGTGAAGGTGGATACGCCGGTGGATGGAGGCCGGATCCAAAGATTATGCTATCATTCATGTTGAAAAAACAACTCACTCATCGCAGCCTCCAACCGTGAAAACACCTCCAAAAATAGGCACCGATGCTTCACATGCTGCAGGAACAAGCATGCCCGAAACATAGCTGCACACCGATAAATAACATGTAAAAGAAAAATACTTTTATCATTTAAAACCTTATTATATATGCAAGCTACAGCAACCCAATAGCAGCAATTACTTCTACCGTAATAAAACATTTAAATCTAAAATCCACGCTATTTAGCCAATTGTCAAAAGTATTCACAACGATATCTACGGGTAGCGGCTACATTATGCATCATTAGCATGTACTGCCAATGTTCATTCACAGAGCAAAACTGTATATGTATAATAAAAAAATTTGAGTCTCCAGATGGGCTCGATCCATTTGTCAGTGTGTGTCGTTGCATGCGCTCCCAAAAGAAAAGATCAAAAGCAGTACTCTATCACAGTTTATAGAAACGCATGCAGTTTAAGAAAAAATTTGACCTTTAAATTTAGTCAAAAAATATAAATTATATGTCACAAAAACTATACCATTCGATTTGTATGGAAAAGAAGTTTTTAATGATATAATATTTGTCATATAAAATTTAAATTTTATTAATGAAATTGATGGTCAAAATTCATTTTTAAACATGTGCGTGCTCTATAAACTGTGATGGCTCATATTATGATGAATTACCGGGGTCTGACCGATAAGATAAATCGGCATATATGTTGATAAACTGGATGATTTACCCTTATTTTGAATCAACCGATAAGTTCCCGATAAACGATATCACCAACAGTTGTCGTGTGATCAAGTCGGTTTTTACAGGTAATAAGATAATACATGTCACATTTATAGAATAAAAATCAAGGTATAATTTATAAGCTTACATATTAATCTGACATGATGGAAAGGAACGAGAAAAACTAGTTTTTTGCAAAAAGGACCAGCCTCCAAAAAACAAAATTACAATCCACACTGAAAAGGCCGATAATCAAGATACCAACCCATGTCACTCGCCCTCTTCGCCCGAGCTCGATGTGTCTCCATCACGGATATGCAGCTTTACATATCTCCAAATTAGCTTGCCAAAGGTAAAGTCATTGCCGTTAAAAAAATCAGACATGCCATGGAACTTCGAACCTAGAACCTAAGTGACGATCTTGTCGGAGGAAACCAGGTCTACCATCTTACAACTACGAACGGAGCACATGATTCGCCACCTTCCATCCCACTAACACAGACTACCATCGGCACTACCCTTGAAAAAACTCATGAGCTCTGCCGCGACGCTGGAGCAACGTAGTCACAATGGCGGAGCTCGAAGACCCAAGTCCATCACAAGGATGTCGTTGTTGTCACTCCATCCATGCTTGAACAGATTACCACACAGATCTATCGCCGACCACAAAGTAGAACATTGTGTCAAAGAAGGATCTTAAACACTTGTATTCATCACCGTCATCTACTTCGCCAGATCGAAAACACCGCGCGCCAGAATATCTAAACTACATTGGACACCACTCGAGCTAAACATATCCCTACACAGGAGGTCTGAGAACCCACTTGATACCGACGACCAGGAGGTACTCTACAGAGGAGACCCGTCGGAAGTCGGTGTCAGAATGTTAGTGCGTAGATCGCTTTTTCCCTGGCGGCTGCTTGGAGGAAACCTAGTGAAAAAAGAGATGATCATAGGTGCTAGTAGCAAGTAGTAACGTAACAAAACAGCTAAAGGGCTTATTTGATTCAATGGATATTCAAAGCAATTATGTAGGATTTTAACCCATATGGATTTTCTTCTAGTGTCCATTTGATTAACCCTTAAAAAATTCTATGGGTTGATTTCCTACACTACAATCGTATAGAACTTTAACATGAAATGATACCTTGTGAAAAAATTTATATGTGTATATGACAGTTATGACATATACCCAACCCTATAGAAATTTTCTGAGTATTTTTTGTGGTGCGACCAAACAACACTTATTATTGATCCCTGTGTTTTTTGTTTATGTAAGATTTTAAAGGTCGTAACATTCTATTCCTGTGTTTTTAAAATCCTGCGAATGTAAGAGGCCAAATTATGTTCGCAGTACTTGTGATTTTGTGAATCAGTTGATTCGTTTAATTTTACATGCCTACAGTAAACCGTCGGTTGTGTTGTGTGAGGGCATCAGACAAATATTCAGGGTTGTTCAGCAACTCTGTTCTTCAGGCTGGAAATTCCTTATTCAAAATTATTCCGTGGCCCCCTGAAGTAACAAACACACAACACAATGGGCATTGGGCAATGATTCCTCCCTGCTTTGATTCATAACATCTCTACTGGTACTTACAAGGTAACCATGATATAATTGCGTCTACCATACTCTAGTGGAGTTAATGCCTTTTTATAGACTTGCAACAAAGCACATTTTTTTTGGAATTGCACAAAACATTATGGTTTGTTGAACAACTCCGATCAGCAGGCTGGAACTTCTTCACATGAAAATTGCTTGGTTTCAGTCGAGTGACAATATGTATGAAAACTTATCTAGCTGTCATAGTGTGCTTAGCAGTTTTCCAGGTACGAGTGTTCAGATGTGTCACAGTTGGTGCAACACTCTTTTGTGTGCAAAATGGCTCATTTCTGACAGCTTAGCATAAATTTTAGAAGAAATGGGAGTTACTCCCTCCGTTCTAAATTAATTGACTTCTATTCGCCCACATATGTGTATGTCATGTCGGCAAATAGAAGTCAATTAATTTGAAACGGAGGGAGTACTTGCAATTGTACTGAATGTAAGCGCTACAATACTTTTTAGATATACATGACTATCCATGGTTTTTTCAATAATTTACAACCAGAAAGTGCGAAGGAAAAAAAAGATGCATGTTACACAGTTGCAGCAAAACTCGGGCATTGGAATGTGATACAGGCTATCCCTGATTGTTAAAATCATGCAGTTCCATCTGAACAAGAGATCAATCAGTAGCTACAGATTTACAATGATGATAAAACATACAAATTCAGAATATGAGATCACTCGGGAGACATTGAAATGACAGCAGTTGCATTCTTCATATATGGAATTGCGAGCTACACATCGAATCACACACTATCACAAGTATGTACAGCACTCACAGGAAATCACCTTTCTACTACGATATATTTACAATATAAGTCTGGCACAATGAAGGTGATTTTGTGTGGTGGAATAGCAGAAATAATGGCATCATTCTTATTAATCTAAGGTTCGTTCAAGCACTATTAACCATGTGAGGATAGGAAGGAAATTTCGTATGGTACAAGCTCAAATACTAAGTTACTTCATCTATGGTTTAAGCACTAAAACCCTTGTGCGTGGCACTCCAGGGGTTTGTTGGGATGCTCGTGCAAGCCTGAGCAGCGGCCTTTGCCATCACTTCAGGAAGGATGCCGGCATTGCAGATGTTTGCGAAGGAACGCATGTGCTTCATTCCATATTGCGCCAACGAGCCACACTGTGATTCGAATGCACGCACCTGAACAAAAGGGGGAATCATATCATTTGTTAAGGGGACAGCAGATATTATTACCACACTCGACTACAACATATTCCACATAACACCAGTTAAGAGCTGGTAATGTGATAAGCTGAAGCAACTAATTAGAGCATTAAAAGTTTCAATCCGAAAAGTATCATCCTGAAAAGTTCAACTGACGTTGACTTTACAGTTTCGCTGTTAAAAAGACAGGCCAGTACAAAGTAACAGATGACTTGATCTCTATGAATCAAGAAACAGACTGAACTTGATGATTCCCTTCTTCCCATTCACTACCCCTTTTTAGAGCTCATAAATAAAATGGTTGGTTTTGGACCTCTTTCTCAAATACTTCAAAAACACTGCAGTTTTGAAGTATACTTCAGTTTTAAAATCACGTTATTTATTGGGTCCAAACACCTTGAAGTATTCAATACTTCAATATTTTCAGAAACTGAAGTATTCGATGCATACTTCAAAAATACTTTGTTCCCAAACGGAGCCTACCCCTCTTTTTTGGAAACTGAGAAAGGAGAGAAAACTAAAGTATTCGTTTGCCAGGCAATGGAATACTTTGGTTTTCCAATACTCTAGTTTTATAAAAACTCCGCTGCCAAACTAGGCCTTAGTCCTTTTATTTAGCTATAATTGACCTTGCCCTACTATGTGCATAGACAAACAAAACACCAAATCTAAGTAAGGAGTTAATGAGCAACGACCATGCATACTCTAATAAAATTACATGTTACAACCACAATCTATTCCAAGACATGAAGTGCAAGTAGTGTGTAATTTTGCTTCTGCGTTTACTACACTACTGATTCTCTTGATGTGCATATATTTTGGAACTGCACTCTCCAGGTTGTGAACAATTGTAGTGAAACAGCAGGAATAGATGATGAAAGGAATTATGTTCGTCAGCCAACCACTAACAACGGTTTCCTAATAAATCTTCAAGAATCGAACTACTATTGTAGTATTCGAAGTGAATCAATAGAATTTTCTCCGTCCCAGACAATGAGCACACGAGCAATAGCAGATCACAAACAGAAACATAAGATAAGAGATGCCAATCAAAGTTAAATAGAGCCTTACCGTAGACTTCAGACAACTCCAGTCATCAACAAGAGGTTCACCAGCCGCACGAACAGTCTTTAGAACCATGGAACCATCCGAAGAACCAAACAAAAGGTTTCCAATCAGCTCGACACTGTTGTCGACGTGAGATCTATGACCCATCATTTCAAGCAATTGCTTCCGAGCATCGTTTTTCTCAGAGGAGCTTTCAGACAATTTCCGGTACTACATGCAAGATAGAAGACATCAATTAGTTAGTTTATCCTTCCTTTTTTACCGGGTTTTTCTATAATCCATTGCTGTTAACAGGCCAATTAATGACAATGATCAATATATCTTGTGAGAACAAATTAAGATCAAGGATTTTTCATAATATTATCACAAACCTTCTGCCAGAAGTAAACAAGATCGGCGTCCCTCTGATTAACAGCTCTGGTGAACGATGGCAGTGAGTTCTCTTCAACAAACGAAGTGTTGTCGTTAGCAGGATTTGAGCCGATGTACACGAACAGTTGTTCAGCATTCAGGTCCAAAGAACCATATTGCATCACATGGGAACCATAGCTGTATGAGTCCTGAGCTGCTGTTCTCTTCTTGACCTACTCAAGCATTAAGTTATGTTAGGCAAGAACTGCTGCAGGTTTAAGCTAAAATAAATTGGAATGAAGCTTACCAGGCTATACTGCTGCTTGAGAGATTCAGTTCGCAGGTTGTGGACATCGCTGTAAACATTGAAAGTTCCATGCCATTAGAGTACAACCCAAGTAGCAAAGAACCACAACGAAAAAACAATTTTCGCTCAAACAAATGACCCTAGGAAGTTGACTCAGGCTTCAACTCTAACATAGCGTGAACCGCAACAATTACTACAATGACAGTTGATATGAGAATATATCTGTGACATTATGTTCTATATAGCGACTATCTTTGTATGCAGCAGCTACACGTAGACATGGAGCACTACAGCGAAAGAAACCTAAAACTCCATGGCCATCAGGTTTGCCTTGCAATCCTTGTTCATTGGCTGCAGACTGTAACAGCTCCCGGTTGGCCCAGCTAAATGCATGGTATTCAGCCGAAATAGCAGCCTGCAGCAATAGTGCATGGGCTATCTTTGGGTGTGTGAGCCTGTAGCGATAGGGCATGGGCTGTCTTTGGGTGTGTGAGCGTGCAGCGATAGCGCATACTGCATAGGCTGTCTTTCTTGTGAGTACAAGGTTTGCCCCAACTTAAAGAGTGGAATGTGAGCTGAGTACGCACAGCCCAATAACAGATTAATTTTGTGTATTGAAGGGAATAAACAAAAAACAAAATAGTTAGCACATGCTATAAAAAAAGGTTCAGCCCAATAACAGATTAATTTTGTGTATTGAAGGGAATAAACAAAAACCAAAATAGTTAGCACATGCTATAAAAAAAAGGTTCAGTACAAACTACAGCACATGCTATGCACATAACATAATTGTTTGCCATACATGTGCAACTAAAAGTAAGCAACACATGCATATCACCACTGTTCAAAAAACAGATGCATATCACCAACTTACTTAAATCAAGAAATATAGCAGGTGGTGCCATACTAATTGGTTAATCATTTCGAAATAATACACCTGTATTGTACACAGATGTACTAACTGACGTGAGTAACACACATGTGTTTGAGCTGACCGGTATAAGAACATGATTTGACCATGTGAAAAAATAAATGTGGTAGTAAAACACAGCAAGAACCACTGATAGACGACGAGCAATACCTGTCTTCCATCCAAGAAATGCTGTACAAGTCGCCCAAGCAGGTGTCGTATTCTGGAGGAGGGCTCGGGTACTCGCCGGGGCAGTATGTCCCCCAACTGCTCTCCTCTGCATTTGACGCGGTGGTCGCGTAGACGCCGATGTCATTGGGCAGAAGCCCCTCAAAGATACTGCCGGATTCACAAGCTTCAAGGTAAAACACCTGCAAAATAAGAGAATTATACACCTCAAGCTATTTCTTCAAGCAGCAGACCATGCAGAGCAAGATAATCAAAGAAATGATCGCGTACCAGGCTTTTGTAAGTTCCAGCAGCATGCTTCTTCTTGAGGACATCTACGAGATCGTCACCGTAAAGGTATGGATATGTAGGCATCCCTATTTTTTTTTACCAAAATGATGATACATTAGTAAGTTAATTTTACATGTCTAGATTTGTATCTATTCTGATTGGTTTCAGATATTAAAAGTCTCGGGGAAAAGGCAATAAGAGACATGAAGTTAGTAAGTTACAAGAAAGTTTGTTTCTGAATACTGACCAAGGACCCCAGGACCCCCATGGTCACTGTAAAAAACGAAAATGTGATCATTGGGGCTACTATCGACGACTTTGCCGCTCCCACCAGTCACAGCGGTTTTGTTACCGAGCAGGACAGCAAAGAAGTTCTTGACATTTACTTCTCTCCCAGTGTAATCCTGCGTGGGAATAGAGAAATTAAGTCAAACAGATGGAAACTTATGGATAGGCCTTGGAATTGGTTCATTCCATTAAGATGTTGACATTGGCCTATAACATTTGGACACTCTTTTAATTAATTCTTGCCTTGTCGCCTCCCAACTCTGGTGGAGGTGGACCAGTGTTGCTTTTCTTATTCACAAATCCCAACCAATTGGACAATAGCATAAAGACTGACGGAAATTTAGGCATTCGGTTATTTTCAATGAGGTACAAACGGCTAGTGAAATTTCTGTAGTGTCATTTTTATTAAAAATCAGATTCACATTTGCTGCAATTATAGAAGTTTGTATCAACTAGTAAGGTAATATTAGACATTACCATTAATAACTACTGTAATTAAATTCCTTGCAAGAATACACATGGTTACCTTGGGGACCCCAGCATAGACATCTCCACCCTGGGGGTGGTTGATGATGACACCTGGCCTCGGGTTCTCTTGGTTGTGCGCAATGTCATCGTACATGAAGACGATGATATTTTCGTCCTTGAGACCGCCCTTCTTCATGATCTGGTAGGCGTGGCAGATATCCGCCTGCAAATTTATGTCCCCAAATTAAACACAGGTCTGCATGGTGGCCACGAACCCCTCCCAATTCCAGCACTACAATACTCCCTCTGTTACGTAATATAAAATGTTTTGGATATGAGTACATGTGGACTGAAATGAGTGAATAAACACACTAAAAAGCATCCAGATACATGCAATTCAGGAAAAAAAGTTAAACATCTTATAATACGAAACGGAGGGTAGTAGTACTGCGTGATAGCAACAGTGCCAATTGTTTTTGCTGAAATCGTGTCCATACAGCCAGCCAGTACGTAGTAACACTAGAAACCATTTTAGCTGACTAGTGCAATTAATTAGAATCAATACGCTGTTCCTTTATATAGAAAAAATATTAGCATCAAGAACTGTACTTAGTACTAGGATTCAGGACTGTAATAGCTTCCGTAGGGGGTTATGCACTGATCAGTGGCTGGAACCCGCGACAAACAAACACGTAGGCCCCAAAAGTCAGTCAATCTCTTCTGTAGGATCTTTAATATATTGTTTTCCAGTTCATAAGGAAAATGAGCTGCACACGAAATCAAGTAGTATTTGGCTTTTCTGTGATACGGGCAGCGCACCAATAGCATACCAGGTTCGCCAAATCATTGCTGAAAATTGTGGTAGGAATTATTGGCCATATCGACCACACGAAATAGAAGATGAATTTAATTTTGCGCCGCAAACACCAAACGGAAAAAATATTTTTTCAATCTATTCGTTCGGGGATGCACTGCACGCAAGGAAGTAACCGACGGGAAAGGAAAGTGGAGCGGAAAATCGAGGATCGCGGAGACGGCCAGGAGAGTAGGCGACGCGTGCGCACCTGGTGGCGGTAGTTGTAGTAGCCGTTGGAGCCGGCGACGAGGACGGCCCATCTTGTCCCGACGGAGTCTTCGTCCTCCTGCCCCGCCGCCGCGCGCTGCGACGGGAGCCGGATGGTCTGGTCCTCCAGGCGCGGGGCCCGCGCGTGCGCTACGGCCAGCACGAGCGCGGCGAGCAGCAGCGCGAGGGGAAGGAGGCGGAAGAAGGACGCCATCGTCTGGGGTTTGGATTCCTCCGTGGAGAGGGAGGAGCGAATGAATGTGTCCTTGGGGTTTAATTTGGGTTGCGGGCCAACGTCTCCTTTTATTATGCGCGCAGGAGATCTTTTTTCTGCTAATTAATTCCTCGATCGACATGGTTCCTTGGGTGGGGCCCACGCCCTGGGGCGGGACCCGGTCGTAAGTAAGTGGATTGCTCTTTACTTTTTTTGTGACGATTACATACCTTTGCAAAAGCAGCCGATCCGATGTTGTTTTCACGGATTAATGTGGTCTGGCCTTGCTGAATTCACGACTACTTTCTCCGTTCTAAATTAATTAACAGTTTTAGTATAACTTTATAATAAAACCGAGTCAATTAATTTGGAACGGAGAGAGTACTGTATATTGCAACTATAGTTTTTTTTTTGCAATTTTGCTCGGGCTATAAATTGAAATTTTAAGCATCACGGCGAGCCGAACAAAAAGAAATGGTCGTCAAGTATCGTAGCGGTGTGCAGTTAGCATGAGCTGTGTCCTCTGACTGATTGCTCAACGAATCGTCGTTGTTGTTCTTTTTTTTGCCTTGGAAGAAGAAGCACCAACTAATTCCTCCTAGATTACTTACTCGTCTGTTGGCGTGGGGTGTGCCGATGTGGCACCCGCTTGACCGTCGAACGCCGGCGAGGGACCACCAACCATATCCAGCAAGCTTTGGTTGATGGAGGATACTTCTAGCTGCTGATGAGTAGGTGGAGCCCGATGATGAGTGTGGCCGCTGGAGCCTGCAGCACCACCGTACGATGACCTATCAACTAGTATCATCCCTGTCCCCTTCATCAAGTAGTATCATCCGGCTTTGGTTCCGGTTTCCCTGCCGACCTTCCTGCCAGCTGTGTCTTCTCATTTTCATTTTCAGAAAACAAATATTATCAGCTGTCTCTTCCGCTTGGCCACGGTGAACGGAACGGCCAATCCGTTGCGTTTCGGAGCTTCGCGAATCCTGCCTATATTTGGTCTCTTGTGTGCGTGTTAGTATTAGACCATTGAGTAAGTAAATTTCAGTTGGTAGCACAATAATGAGTGAGCACCTGTACGTTCGGGCTCAGTCGTCGCACTCCCTTGAGTAAATTTAATGGGACACACCAAGCGAATTGTCGACCAGGCTGTGTTTTTTTGTGAATTCACTTATTGTGTCGTGTGTCGGAACACAGATATCAGAGTAAGCTCGATCTTTCCCCTTTATTTTGGCAGATATCAGAGTAAGCTCGATCTTTCCCCTTTATTTTGTCGGTGGGATGGACGAGAGAGTTTTCTAACCATCTCCCGTATGAACTTTGATCACGGAATAGGAATACACGGAGTTACCCAGGTTCAGACCATCTGGAAATGTAAAACCATACTCCTACTTGTCTGATCTCGTATTATGGTGTATGAACTGATTACAAGATGATGCGACCTCCTGGCGGCTCCAAACCTTCTCCCCTCTTCCTCTCCTTTCCGAGGTACATTCTCCTTTTATACTGGAATAAAGGGGAGGGACACGTCCGCCAATGCCGGCCTCGCATGGCCGAGACCTCTCCGGCTACGTATCACCATGTGGGACGGGTGTCGCCTTGTCATCCAAGGCTAGCTGACAGCTCGACACCTCCGTTCCACGTGGCGTTCGTCACTTGAGAGCAACGGAACTTGTCTTTTCCTTGTGTACTTGTCGCCGATACAAGTGTCCCGTCGCTCGGCAGCTGGGGGGCCACCATGTCGCCCGGGCCTAGCAAGCTTCCCCGGGTATGCCTTCGGGGCTTTCCCTGCTCCTGCTAACAAGAGACAAAAAGGGGGCTTCACGGGGCGATATCCGGGGAGAAAATGGCGGCCCCACTCCCCCGTCAAGGCCTGACGCTAGACACCCCCATGGAACGGGTGTCGACAGTAGTCCCCGGGCGTGGTCCGGCAGGGAGTGGCCATGAACTGTTGGGCTACGTCCTACCTAGGCGTGTAGGGCCGAGACAGGATCTCCTAGGAGCAGGCAGTGTTGGATTAGGCGACGCCTAGGTCATAAGCAGAACTCTAGGCAACACATCCAAAAATTATCTTCTCTAGCAAGAAATTCATTATGTATTGCACTTACAAATCGGATGGACCATAGTCCAATGGAAATTGTTGTTAGTTTACACATTTATATGCGCTAAAATAGTATGTATAGATAAAGAATAACCCAAATATACACCTGATGGCAAAAACTATATACCGCCTAGGTCAAGCCTGGTGCGCTTAATCATCGCCTAGGCGCTAGGCGAATGCCAACCGCCTCGCTTACGCCTAGCGCTTTTTTCAACCTTGGGAGCAGGCGATCCTGAACTTGATAGGACTGGACGCAGTGCGGGCACTTGAGGGGCCCGCGGTCCGATGCATTGAGTCTAATTTTCTACGCCTTGACTTTGGTGGAATTGGCCTACTCACGTGGGAGATCGTGCGGCAATTTATGGGGAGTGGGGAGGGCAACCACCTGAGGAAGTTTCCTTTCCCAGCCCTTAAAAACTCGCATCCGACCCTGTCACCGGGGAGTTCTTCCAAACCCTGCCCTTTCTCTTATGTCGCCTCGCGGGTTCTGGAGAGACAGGAGCAGAGATAAAGATCTCGAGCCCCGCCTCCCCTTGCAGCCTCAGGTGTGAAGATGATGGAAACTCATTCAGCATTCCTTCCACACGGAAGCCCATACGATGTCGTGGCGGCCCTAAGGACCGCCGCGGCCTCTCAGGACAATGCGCATGGCCCAACCGTGATTCGCGTTGTCTCCTCTCCAGCAAAAGCATTGGCCCGCGTGATGTCAAGGTCTTCCAGAGGTTCCTCCTGGCGGGGTTGCTCCTGCATTGTCGGCCTTTCTTCTAGTCGTGCTCTAGGAGTACGGCCTTCTTCTTGCGCAAATTCACCCCAACGTTGTCCAGGTACTGGTCATATTCCAGTATTTGTGCGAAGCGTATGTCGGGGTGATGCCTTCGGTGGCCCTCTTTCGCCACCTATTTGTCGCGTACATCAAACCCGAAGGCGTTCTCTCCGGCGTGGTTACCTTTTGGTCCCGCCCCGACACCTCGGATAGCTTTATTTCTCTACAGGAAAAGGAGGGGGAAACTAGCGAAGCCCATGGATCAACATGCGCTTCCCGATGCTAGATCCAGTGCTCGTCGAGCCCACCGCACCGGTGGAGCCACGAGCCGACTGGGCGGATATGTACGTCCACAGTGTCTACCTCTGCCCCAACGTCCATCACTATGTCAAGAGCGCCAAAATATCCCAAGTCACCATGGACCTCAAAGGTGAACTTCTACTAGTTGAGCCACTATATATCACTGTCGGAGGTGATTCCCGCGAGACAGGGGTAGTCACACTCTGAAGAGTAGTTCGAGAAGGGGACTGAACACGTTGGTCTACAACCCTCAACCGGCGCGGCGACGGTGCTCGTCGAGCCTGAAGAGGGACATCACGACAGAGATGGACAACGGCCCGTACCCAGGTTCACGGCCCTCTGGAGGAGGTAACACCGCTACTCCTGCTTGTCTGTATTGCACTGCAGAGGCTACAGTACAATGAGCTTGCCGAGGGCTCCCTTATGGCAGTGTGGACCTCAAGGAGGGAACGCTAAGGTCTCCTTCCTCCTCGAGCTGGTTCGACTTATACCATGGTATCGTAGGTATACCTGGCCATGGGCCCGACCCGAAAAAGCCCGATGTCATAATGCCAGGCCCGGGCCCGGCCCGGCCCGACTGTCGGGCTGCATAAATGAGGCCCGGGCCCGGCCCGAGCCCGACAAAGCCCGAAAAAGCCCGACCGGCCCGGCCCGACCCTTCCTGTTTTGCTGTTTTTGCAAGGCCTGAGCCCGGCCCGGCCCGACCGTCGGGCACGAAAATCAGGCCCGAGCCCGGCCGGTGGTCAGTCCCGTCAGGCCCAAGCCCGATATTTTCGGGCTGGGCTGCCCATGCCCAGGTATAATCGTAGGGTCCAAGTTCTCCGAGATTGATCGATCGATCCCTTGCTACGATGGTGCTCCCCCTCCTTTTATAGGAGTCCCGGGCCTCATCTTGGCGCATTGCGCGACGGAAGGGTTCCCACATGGCGACGAAACAGAGGAGCGGGGTGCACCGCTGCCGGGATGTCCATGGACCCGGTCCATGGTCGCAAAGCCTGCGCGTGACGCCAGAAAGCCACCGTCCACGCAGGACGGCCAGCTGGTGCTGCAGAGATCGTGGGGGTGCCCACGGTGACGTCGTCCTTGGAGCGTAGCGCCGGCCAACCGCTTTATCACCAAAGAGGAAACCCTCATAAGACGGCGCAGGGGACACAGCTTTGTTGACCTCCTTTAATCACGAGAACGGCAACTGCGGCGCCGACGTCATCGCGCGCAGACGTGCGCGTCACTCTGCGGCCGCATCAGAGGCCATGTGCGCTCTGCGGCGATTGCTTCGTAACGAAGTATCTCCACAGGGCCTGGCGGCCTTGTGGAGGGATTTGCGTTGACCCCTCTCCAGGGGATAGGGTCTTGCAGAGGGGCAGCCTCGGGAGGAATCTCTTCAGGCCTTCGCTGCCCCTCCAGTCCTCTCGAGAGACCTTTCCTCTCGAGGGCCTCTCAAAGCGTTCTGCTTGGTCCTTAGCCGTTTCGTCGATTCTGTCACGTGTGAGGGCTGTGGAGAGTGGGCTCTGCATACCCTGGATCCCACTGGGCCGACAGTAGCCCCCGGGCCCATGACGGGCACGGCGAGGCCCATCGGGTCCAGACGAAGCGTCGTGGGTCCAAAATGTCCGGCCGGTCCGTGACACGCGTCGTTCAGTGGTGATTTTGCAGCGACTCGGTTTCTCCGGTAGAACGTGCGTCGTGGGGGGTCCCAGCACGACCACGCCTTGGTAACTGTCCAGATGGGGCATAAAGCTGCGCGCCGGTCCGAACAACAGTTACTACTCCCATTCCGCGCATCCAATCTTCTCGCTCTCGTCCTCCTAGCTTTTCCTCACCGGAGAACTCCTTCTTCTTCCTCGTCTTTCCGCTTCCTTCTCCTTCCCCGACATGGGCGGACCGAAAGGCAAGGCGGCGATGGGGACGCTCCCCTCAGACGCGCAGGGTGAATAGGCGCTTGGCCCCGCCCTGATCGGGGAGCGCGTCAATGCGACGGCGCTGGACAAGATCTGGCACCTGGTCGCCGGGAGGTCCAATGAACACGGTGCCAGCGCCATCCAGGCCGCCAAGCTCGGCCGTCTTCCGGCAGGGTTTTTTCCCCATCTTCCTCCACACCGTCTATGCCGGGCTGGTGCCTCCGTACTCGCCCTTCCTGGAGGCGGTTCTGGAGTTCTACCAGATCCATCTTCTCCACGTTCATCCCAACTCCATCCTGATTCTCTCCATCTTCGCCTATTTGTGCGAAGCCTACTTGGGGGTGCAGCCTTCGGTGGCCCTCTTCAGGAGTTTCTACGCGCCCCGGAACTCTGCGAAGATCGAGCGGACGGGATGCGTATCCTTCCGCATCGTGGACGGCATGGGGGACGTCTACATCCCCATGTCATGGAGCGGCGAGAAGCCCATCACGGCGGTGATGAAGAAGGTGGACGACTTCAGGCAGAAGTGGTTCCTCATCGGCGCCAACTCGCAGAGCTCCTTCCTCGACACCCCGGAGGCGCCGCCCGTGAAGAATACCCACTGGGGCAAGCAGATCTTCCAGGGCCCGCAGATAGGAGTCCTCGTGGGGCGCATGAAGCTGCTTCGGGAGAACGACCTCACCGGCCAGATGATCGCAGAGGACTTTGTGCGCCGCCGCATCGCGCCTCTACAGGCGCATAAGAAGCCGATGTGGATGTACTCGGGCCCCTCTGACGCGATGCGACTCCACCTCTGCGACCATCGCCCCGCCGTCGTCGACACCATCATGGGTGGCCTCTTCATCAACCCAGACGTGCCCGTGGCGGTTGCTGCGGAGCTGAGGCCTCTCCACCAGCTCAACCTGGCCGCACGCCTGGCGGTGCTGGATCAGATGCCCACGTTCACCCCGCTTGGCCTAGCGGGGGAGGAGGAGGACGAGGGGCCCATGCCCATGGCGAAGGGGCCATACGCCGCGGAGTCGCCATACGCATCTGACGCCGAGCAAGGTGACGTGGTGGCGGGGGCGATCCCCTCAGCAGGCGGGGCGAGCTCGCCAAAAGCCGCGCCCCCTACTGAGGAGGTCTTCGATCTCTCGTCCAGCGACAATGAGGAGGCCGAGGCGGGGCAACATGAGCCCCTGACCAAGGCGGCCCACGACAAGCCTGCTGGGGAGCCCGCGAGCGCTCTCCTCAAGAGGAAAGCCGAGACGGCTCCGGAGGGGTCCGGAGCCCGGACCACGCCTTCTTGGCGTTCGTCTGGCATGGCGTGGGTTGACACCCGCGCCAAGAAGACTGGGTAAGTGTTTTTAATTTGGTTTTTCTTCTTCTATCTTTGCTTGTCTGCTCCCCTCTGATAAGTCTTCTTGTTCTCTGCTAGCGATCCGGCGCCTACGAAGCGCCGAAGGCTTCGGAAGGCGGCGGATGTGAAGAAAACCGCTCCGGAGGCCGCGGCAGAGGCCGCAGCAGACGAGGCCTGGAGGCCTTTGGAGGAGGTCCCTGCAGGCCCTCACGTGGATGCGCCTCAGGCTGAGGCGACCGCGCCGCCTCCGGAGGAGGAGCGCCCTGAGGAGCAGGCGGAAAAGGCGCCCTCTCCGCCGCGTGCTGCAACTCTGCTAGCGCAGCAGGAGGCCGCGACCGGCACTACGCCGACCCCTAGCTCGCCAAAGGCCGACGAGATGGTGGGAGAAGACCTTCCGCCGCCCCCGCCAAACACCGCGGCTGAGGAGTAGGCAGCGGCTACGGGGAAGGCCTCTCCCGCCCCGGAAACCCATGAGGAGGCGCCGCTTGAGCGGGGCGATGCCGGCACGCAGAATGCGGGCGCTGAGGCAGAGGACTCGCCGCCGAGCCCCCAGGCCCGCGTGGAGGCCTCTTCTTCCAAGCTCGACGCAGGCGCAGGGCCCTCCGCACCGCGCGGGACTTCTCGGGCGCTTGTCCCCGGCAGCTAGGACTGGAGCAAGGGGCGTCGTGACGTCGCCTTCCGCTTGGTGAGGGAGTCCCTGGACGGGCTGGAGGCTCACCTCACCCTCGAGGACGGGGAGCTCGCCCGGCAGCGGGATGAGCTTTCGTTGGCCTGGGCTGCTTTCCATGCGGCTGTGGAGGCTCGCCGGCAGAGCGACCTGGCTCTGCAGGCGGAACGCGAGGAGGCGCTGCACTTCGCCAAGGAGGTCCGCGAGGGCGCTGTGCGCGAGGCCGAGGAGACCCTGGAGCCCGTCCAGGCCGAGCGCCGGGCAGCGGAGGATGCTCTGGACGCGGCCAGGGCGGAGCGGGAGGCAATGGAGCACTCGCTGGCGGACAAGCACAGTGAGCTCGTCCAACTCGAGGCCAAGATCCTCGCTGACTCTGAAACTGTGCGGACCTCTCTGGAGGCGGTCCGTGCGAGCTTGGAGGCCAGGGGGCAGAGTCTGGGCGAGCGCGAGAGCGACATGCGCCGGCGCGACGAGCAGCTGACGCTGGCGGAGCAGGAGCTGTCAGGGCAGCGCGTCGCCTTCGAGGCCCGTGAAGTGAGCCTGGCCGAGTCCCTCGTCAAGCACGAGCATGAAGTGGCCACCCACAAGAGGTATGTGGAGCGCTTCAACGCGAAGTTCGCCGAGCTAAAGGAGGAGGCTGAGAAGGAATTCCGAGCCTGGGAGAAGGCGTACCGTGTCGCTGTCTCCCGTGACTATGACGAGAAGTTCAAGAAGCAAGAGAGTCGCTTCAAGAAGAAGGGCGGTGAGGACGGCGCCGGGATCTACCAGCTGGAGGAGATGAATGCCACCCTGAACGCCCGGGTGAGGCGCGAAGCGGATCGCCGCCGCGTAGCTGAAGAGGCTCCCGAGCACGCGGCGCAGGACCTCGCCTCCCTCATGGCGGACATGGAGGAGATGAACCAGCAGGTGGGCCCTGCTGTGGAAAAGGCGGTGGAGGCTGCCGAGAGCGCTCAGGCGGCGCGGGTGCTCTGGCAGCAGCGGGGGCGCATGTTCCAGTCCCTAGTGGCTCGGGGCAACGAGCTCGCCGTGAAGCTGGGAGCGGAGGCACCGCCCGTCCCCGTTCAGGGCAACTCCGACGCCGCCGCTTACCTCGCCTACTTCGAGCAGTTCTTCACGGCGCTCGAGGGCCCTACCGCGGAACTCCGCGACGTCGTCGAGGAGGAATGCCGCCAACTCCTGGCGGTAGCGGTCGACCGCATCTTCGCCAACCTCCAGCGCCTCCAGCCTGGCTTCGACTACTCCACGGTGACCGAGCCTCTCGAGGGAGAGGTGGGGTGGAAGATCTCCAGCTCGGTCCGTGACCAAGTCGACGACTTCTGCAGCCGCTTCAAGCGGGCCGCGGCGGAGGATGATGACGGCGAGGAGGGCGACGACGAGGAGGGCGAGCCAGAAGAAGAAGGGTCCGGGGAGGACAACGACGGGGCTTCTGCCTGACTTCCTCCTGAAATGTAATGCGCTTGCAGTGCTTGTTGAGATGTTTGGCTTAGAGACTCTGCTCCATGGTTTGTAATATACTTTATATTTTTAAGCATATGCTACTAGATTTGTGTGCGTCCCCTCGAGAGCCTTTTGCTTCAACTCCATGCCTTTTACCGCTCTGCGTCGCTAGGACCCTGCTCCTTGCGCTATGACTCCGCCGCTGCGGTATGCTCGAGCAATGACTCGGCAAGGCCGGGGGGAGTTTAAGGCTTAGAGAGGTAGGAGTCCTCGAGGCGCGATGCTCAAGGGCCCCCCTTTGACGTGCAAGCAGCCCATGGAGAGTGAGGGAAAAGAAACGCTCGAGGGACAAAAAGTGCTCGTGAGAGGGATGAGGAGACTCTCTTGGTGTGAGCAGGGAACTTAGCTTCGTGAGGCTTTCGCTCTGCATTGGCTTTCCTTGGCGATGCGTTTTCCTCCAGGGGCGGAGTTTTCCCTCCAGGAGCCTGGGGAGGCTTTTGTTCCCTATGGAGGTTAGAGAGGCAAACCCAGACGCTAGAGCATGATAGTAAGGACTCGTGCGCGCTTATAGGTTTCCTCATGGGTATCTCGCGAGGAGAGAAAGTACCAAGGTCCTTTGGAGAGGTGGCGTGTATCCGGGAGCATGCCCTTTAGCCAGAGCTCGGATCTCTTGGATTTTGCAGTGCTGCTGGGGTGCTCTTGAGGCACAGGCACCGTACTCAGTCCCCGCTCGCGAGGTGCGCATGGGAAGAATATAAGCGCACATGGAAAAGTGAATGACGAAAGTAAACTTGCCATCGAAATATTACACAGCGGCGCCTCAGCGCATAGTTCACTTAGGAACGAAATGGTTCATTACACTTGGGTTTGCCAAGCTAACGTTCCTTCCATGTCGAGGCATGGGGACCACCCATTAGTGGCTGAGATTCACTGCGGCCTACGGTGGCTCGTTGGCAGGAGAGCTCGGAGGGCTGTCCCTCAGGAGAATCTTTGAGAAGCCTGGAGGTAAAGCCATGAGCTTTCCTCTAGAGACAAAAAATTGTCTGACATGACAATGATCACGGGCGTGACTACGATCACGGGTAGAACTTGCGTAGGTGCGCGATGTTCGACGGGTTCTTGACGGGGATGCCGTCTTTAGTGTCGAGGCGTACGGCGCCAGGCCTGGCGATGTGGGAGACCCTGTAGGGGCCTTCCCACATCGGCGAGAGCTTGTGGAGGCCTTCTCTGGAGAGAATTCGCCTGAGGACGAGGTCGCCCGCCTCAAGAGTGCGTGAGCGCACATGGCGGCTGTGGTAGCGTCGTAGGTCTTGTTGGTACTTTGCCTCTCTGAGGGCGGCACGGCGGCGCAGTCCCTCAAGAAGCAGCAGGTCGTCGTTGTGGAGGTCCTCTTGGGTGTCCTCGTTGAAGGCAAGGACCCGTGGTGATCCGTGCTTGATTTCTGCGGGGAGGACAGCTTCGGCTCCGTAGACCAGGGCGAACGGTGTTTCACCCGTGGGTCTTGAAGAGGTTGTGCGCATGGACCAGAGCACAGATGGGAGCTCGTCGATCCAGCCCTTGTCGTGCCCCTTGAGGATGTTGAAGCTTTTGGTCTTGAGGCCCTTAAGGACTTCCGCATTTGCTCGCTCGGCCTGACCATTGCTCTGTGGATGAGCCACCGAGGCGAAGAAGAGCTTGATGCCGAGTTTTTCACAGTAAGCCCGAAAGATGCCGCTGGCGAACTGTGAGCCATTGTTGGTGACGATGCGATTAGGCACTCCAAAGCGGCAGACTAGGCTCCTGATGAATTTCACCGCTGCCCCGGCTGGTACGGTGCGCACTAGTTCGACCTCGGCCCACTTGGTGAACTTGTCGACAGCCACGAAGAGGAAGCGGTAGCCCCCCTGCGACCTCGGGAAGGGGCCCAAAATGTCCAGCCCCCAGACCGCGAACGTCCAGGAGAGCGGGATGGTCTGGAGTCGCAACGCCGGCTGATGGATTTGCTTGGCGTGGTACTGGCTGGCGTCGCATGATTGGACGATGGTGACTGCATCTTGAAGCACTTGCGGCCAGTAGAACCCACTCCTGAAGACCTTTCCTGCGAGGGTGCGCACACACGAGTGGTGGCCGCACTCTCCGCTATGGATATCCTTGTGAAGGAGATATGCCCTAGAGGCAATTAAAGAGTATTTCTTCATCATATCTTGTTTGTTCATAATACGTTTTTGCGTCATGCTATAACCGTATTAAGCGGAAACATTAATACTGGTGTGATGCGTAAACAACCAGGTCCCTAGTAGCCTCTACTAAGACTAGTTTCGTTGCGCGATCGATGATCGAGGTTTCCCGATCATAGGGCATGGCGACGGTCGGCAATGAAAGTCATATCATTGGAGAACGATGTGATGCACATACCCATATTTGTAGGACATAGTCATTAAGCTTTTGACCGTGAGACCAACTCTTACTGTTATTCCTGGAAGATACTTTGATTGCACCAAACGTCGTATCTTAATTAGTATGACAATAACGGTGATATTTTTGGGTATCGCAAAGGAGTAGTTGAGACGAGGGGTCAAGAGCGGGATTTGCCAGTCCGCATAGCAGGATAGATACTCTAGGGCCCACTCGGTGAGATTATGTCTAATGAGCTTGCAAGCATGTGACTAGGTCACGGAGACATGAAATCATAGAGGAGTAGAAGATAGTGTTGTCGGTAACGAGGTCAAGCTAGATATGGAGATATCTATGAACGACACTCGGACACGCTAAGTATCGCTATGGCAAAAGGTTTAAGACTTTACGCTCAGGTTTGATAGATGAAAGTCATTTGTTATATCACAGGGATTAATTCAAGGGGTCCAGGCCTACGAGTTAGTCGTTGATCGGAGAGGAGTCTCGATTGTACTTGTTATTATATCGAACCGCCAGGTTAACACACTTAAGGGGTTTCGATAAGACAATCGGAAAGGAAAGAGATCACCGGGAACGTCCCGGGAGAGACCCGATGGAGATCGGGCAGCGACGAAATAGTTTTCGGAGCAAGAATAAATTATATATAATATTTTTGATATTAATTAGTGTAATTAATGTCTAAATATGATTTTATATATTTATTTTCGAATTTATTTAGGCTGATTTCCCTAAATGGGCCTTCTAGTGGAAAGAAGGCCCATAAGGGGGGGGGGAGGAAGTCCCCCCCCCCCCCCGGGCTTGTGAATTGGAGTGAGGCCGGCCTAGGTGGGCCAAAAGGGCCCACCTAGGGCCGGCGCACCCCTTTGGACGGCTGGGGCTATGGGGTTTAGTCCCACACCCCCCCAGCTGGCAAGTTGGCTCCCCCTGGGAGCCTATATAAGAAGGGGCACCCCTGGCCTTTTAAATCATCCAATTAATTCCCCAATTCTCTCTCGATTTCGTGATTCCCTTTGTCGGAGTTGCGCCGAGTTGAGAAGGGGATCTCTTCCACCATAGCCCGCTGCCGCGCTGCTGGTGTTCCGGTCCAAGTCTTCCGCTGCTCGTCTTGGACTGGAGCTTCGGAGGCCGTCGTCTCCACCGTACGTGTGTAACGGCCTGCGAGGTGCTGCGCTAGCGGTGCTGGGAGGTCTGCTTCCTCTACACGACCTTGAGGTCGGTTTCGTCGGTCTTGATCGACAACGTTTGTGCGGGAACGTAATCTCCGCTTTCGGTCTACAAGGGTATGTATTCCGATCTCCGTTCGTACTACTATATCTGCATAGAAAAGATCTTGGCATGTTTTGAGGATATCATTGCTAGGATTTTTTTTCTGTACACGATCCCCTTCAGTGGTATCAGAACCGATCTATCGTAGATATAGCTATACGCTGTTAGAACCCGTGTTCTGCACGGGTGCACCGTTCCTGTTATTTGCTACCCTCTGGCGTGCACTTGTGATTCCAGCGGCATCGAGTTGATGAAGCGGCCCGGACCGACTTTACGCATACGCTTACGCGAGACTGGTTCCACTACTGACATACGACTTGTACCGTATCTGTGGCTGGCGGGTGCCAGTTTCTCTCTCTTTAGTTGGTCTTGCATTTTCAATGGAGGGCCCAAAAGGGATGCTTAAACATGCAATTATTGGATCGTTGTTGTGGTCATAAGGTTCGTAGGTATGAAGCGGTTCTATTTACGACAGCCCCAAGCCACGTAAAATATGCAAAAGATAAAGTAGAAGCGTCTAACTTTATTTTGCAGGGGCAATGTGATATGGTCAAGGTAGGTTTATTAAATTGTTTATGAACTACGGGCGCCAAGAAGACCATGGCGCAATGGACTATATCACATCGCATTACATTTGATGTTTTGTGTGCATCTTATATTGTGTGATTATATATATTAGTATATATTAGTTACGCGGCGGTAGTTGTATATAAGATGATCCCTTCAAAAATACCACTAGTGTTCTTCCTCCAACGAGCACCACCAAGAAAGTTCTACGTTATGAGGCAGGCCGTGACGATCGGGTGTCATACATATCGTCGTTCGAATACAGTGGGTGTAAGCCATGTTACACATGCGTTACGTGGAGGTTATAGTGGCGAGCCTAGCATATGCAGATATGGCCTCGGAACACGGAGGCCGAAAGGTCAAGCATGAGTCACAGAGTTGTTGTGATGGACAATTGTCTACCCTTGAAGTTGTGCTGCCGGCTCTGACGATGAGGGGTGCTGCAATGGATGGGGGTCGTGTAATCCCTTAAACGACCAGGAGGGATGTTCGTTTGAGTGGGAGTTATGTTAGTTATTTTCTAAAAAATACTATAACTCAAAATTATTATGAACAAAGTCTTATGTTGTTGCAAATTCCATTGTAGATGTCTCACCCCTCGTTTAACCTAGGTCTGTTCCTTGAGAAAGAAAAGCTTAAGACCAATGGGTCAAACTTCATGGCCTGGTTCCGCAACCTGAGGATCCTCCTCACTCCCCATAGGGTGGCCTACGTCATTGAGGCCGCCATAGGTGACCCTCCCACAGATGAAGCCTCTGAGGATGAGAAGAAGGTATTCTAGACCAAATCGGAGGACTCCGCCTTTGTCCAGAGTGGCATGCTCTACGCCATGGAAGCCGACCTGCAGAAGCGCTTTGAGAAGATGAGTGCCTTCGAGATAATTTCTGATCTCAAGGCTGTCTTTGCGCCGCAGTCTAAGGCTGAGAGATATGAAGCTTCTGAGCTTTTCTTCTCGGCCAAGATGGAGGAGCATAGCAGTGTGAGCGAGCACGTGGTCAAGATGTCTGGCTACGTTCAACGCCCGAATGCTCGGGAATGCAAGATTCCCGATGAGCTGGCGATTGATAGGGTGCTGCAATCGTTGCCCCCTAGCTATAAAGGCTTCATCATGAACTACAACATGCAGGGCATGGCTAAGTCCCTGGGTGAAGTGTTCGTGATGCTCAAGACTGCTGAGGTGGAGATCAAGAAGGAGCACACACTGTTGATGGTCAACAAGACCGTCGATTTTAAGAAATCCGGTGGCAAGGGAAAGAAGAGCTGGAAGTCCAGGAGGGAGGGCAAACTGCTTGCCAAGCCCAAGACTAACAAATCTGGTCCCAGAGCTGGTGTGGAGTGCTTCTACTGCAAGGGAAAAGGTTACTGGAAGGGCAACTGCCCCAAGTACCTGGAGGATAGGAAAGATGGCAAGATAGTCGACAAAGAGCAAGGTATATTTGATATACATGTTATAGATGTGTACCTTACATCCTCCCGTAGCAACACTTGGGTATTTGATACTGGTTCTGTTGCTCATATATGTAACTCTCAGGAGGAGTTACAGAATAAACGGCGGCTGGCTAAGGATGAGGTGACGATGCGCGTCGGCAACGGATCGAGAGTCAACGTGGTGGTTGTCGGCACGCTCCCTCTACATCTACCATCGGGATTAGTTTTGGTTTTAAATAAGTGTTATTTTGTACCATCGTTGAGTGTAAACATTATAAGTGGGTCTTGCCTGTTACAAGACTGTTATTCATTTAAATCAGTATCAAGCAGTTGTGCTATTTATATGAATGATATATTTTATGTTGATGCTCCCGAGAGTAATGGTTTATTCTTGTTGAATCTCGATCGTAGTACTCACATCCATAACATAGAAGCCAAACGGATTAAGAGTAGTGATGATACCGCCATGTATATGTGGCATTGCCGTCTTGGTCATATTGGTATAAAGCGCATGAAGAAACTCCACTCCGATGGACTTTTGGACTCGTTGGATTTTGGATCCCTCGATACATGCGAACCATGCCTTATGGGCAAAATGACCAGGACACCGTTCAAAGGTTTCGTTGAACGGGCGTCGGATTTACTGGGGATCATACATACAGATGTGTGTGGACCAATGAGCGTATCGACACACAATGCTTATCGTTACTTCGTCACCTTCACTGATAACTTGAGTAGATACAGTTATATCTATTTGATGAAACACAAGTCTGAAACTTTTGAAAAGTTCAAAGAATTTCAAAGTGAAGTTGAAAATAAGCTTAACAAGAAAATCAAGCACCTCCGATCCGATCGTGGTGGCGAGTATTTGAGTTTTGAGTTTGGCACACATCTGAAGAATTGTGGCATCGTACCCCAACTTACGCCTGCTGGAACACCGCAACGTAACGGCGTGTCCGAGCGACGTAATCGTACTCTACTGGATGGTGTCCGGTCTATGATGTCTCTTACCGATTTGCCCGTATCCTTCTGGGGTTATGCGTTAGAAACAGTCGCATTCATTTTAAATAGGGCTCCGTCCAAATCCGTTGAAACGACACCGTATGAATTATGGTATGGCAAGAAGCCTAAGTTATCGATTCTGAAGGTTTGGGGTTGTGAGGCGTATGTTAAGAAACTACAGCCCGACAAACTCGAACCGAAGTCGGAGAAAGTCGTCTTTGTAGGATATCCGCGGGAAACCGTAGGATACACCTTCTACAACCAAGCTGAGGGCAAAACGTTTGTCGCGAAGACCGGTACCTTTGTAGAGAAGGAGTTTCTCGCAAAAGGAGTAAGTGGGAGGAAGGTAGACCTCGATGAGATCGTTGATCCTGAACTCGAGATTCCGAGTGGCGCAACGGAAGCGGTTCCGGAAACGTCCTCCACAGATGGAGTGGGAGAAACTGTCGAGGAAAGTATTCTACCTCGTAGGTCTGGTAGATCTCGTATCGCACCAGAATGGTATGGCAACATGGTTTGCACCGTCATGTTAATTGAACAAGACGAACCTACAACTACAAGGAGGCAGTGGCGAGTCTAGAGTCCGAGAAATGGCTAGAAGCCATGAAATCCGAAATAGGATCCATGTATGATAACAAAGTGTGGACTTTGATGGATATTCCCGAAGGGCGCAAGGCCGTCGAGAATAAATGGATCTTTAAGAAGAAGACTGATGCTGATGGTAATGTGACCGTCTATAAAGGTCGGCTTGTCGCAAAAGTTTTCTGACAAGTTCATGGGATTGACTACGATGAAACTTTTTCACCGGTTGCGATGCTGAAGTTTGTTCGGATTTTGTTAACAGTTGCTGCCTATTACGATTATGAAATATGGCCGATGGATGTCAAAACAGCCTTCCTAAATGGAAACATTGAGGAAGAGTTGTACATGGTACAACCGGAAGGTTTTGTCGATCCAGAAAATGCTGGCAAGGTATGCCAGCTTCAGCGCTCCATTTATGGATTGAAGCAAGCATCTCGGAGCTGGAATCATCGATTTGATGAGGTAATCAAAGGTTTTGGATTTGTCCAAAATTTGGAAGAGACCTGCATTTACAAGAAAATGAGTGGGAGCTCAGTTGTGTTCTTAGCACTATATGTAGATGACATATTGCTGATTGGAAATGATGTGGAACTTCTGAATAGCGTGAAGAATTATTTAAACAGTAAGTTTTCCATGAAGGACTTAGGAGAAGCTGCATACGTCTTAGGCATTAAATCTATCGTGATAGATCAAGACGTCTATTAGCGTTGACTCAGAGTACTTATCTTGATAAAATACTGAAGCGTTTCAGTATGGAGAAGGCAAAGAAGGGTTCTCTGCCGGTTATCAAGAATAAAACATTGCGAAAGGCACAGTGTCCGGTAACGGAACAGGATAAGGCCGATATGACTAAACATTCTTATGCTTCAGCCATAGGATCGATTATGTATGCAATGTTAAGTACTAGACCTGATGTGGCATTAGCTCTAAGTTTGACAAGCCGTTTCCAGAGTAATCCTGGAATGGCGCATTAGATTTCTGTTAAGAGCATTCTTAAGTATCTCAGTAAGACAAAGGAAATATTCCTTGTCTATGGTGGCTGCGATGAAGAACTTGGCGTAACAGGTTACGTGGATGCAAGTTTCTGCTCAGACCCCGATGACTCTAAGTCACAGACAGGTTATGTGTTCAAGGTGAATGGGGGCGCCGTGTGCTGGAGAAGTGGGAAACAACCAATCGTCACGCAATCTACAATGGAGTCGGAGTACATTGCTGCTTGCGAAGCCGCGAATGAAGCTGTGTGGCTGAGGAAGTTCATCATTGAACTTGGAGTGTTCCCGAGCGTGCAAGACCCCGTGGTCCTCTTCTGCGACAATACAGGTCCCATTGCTAACGCCAAGGAGCCAAGGTCTCACTCCACCGCCAAACACATTCTCCGACGCTTTCATGTGATACGACAGTACATACAAGGAGGCGATGTGAAGATTTGCAAAGTGCATACGGATCTGAATGTGGCAGATCCTCTGACGAAGCCTCTTCCGCTTGACAAGCACGTGAAACACCAAGATGCTATGGGTGTCCGGCTTTTACCAAGTTGTAATCTAGATTAATTTGTACTCTAGTGCAAGTGGGAGACTGGAGGAGATATGCCCTAGAGGCAATTAATAAAGAGTATTTCTTTATCATATCTCGTTTGTTCATAATACGTTTTTGTGTCATGCTATAACCGTATTAAGCGGAAACATTAATACGGGTGTGATGTGTAAACAACCAGGTCCCTAGTAGCCTCTACTAAGACTAGTTTCGTTGCGCGATCGATGATCGAGGTTTCCCGATCATAGGGCATGGCGCCGGTCGGCAATGAAAGTCATATCGTTGGAGAACGATGTGATGGGCATACCCATATTTGTACGACGTAGTCATTACGCCTTTGACCGTGAGACCAACTCTTATTGTTATTCCTGGAAGATACTTTGATTGCACCAAACGTCGTATCTTAATTAGTATAACAATAACGGTGATACTTTTGGGTATCGGAAAGGAGTAGTTGAGACGAGGGGTCAAGAGCGGGATTTGCCAGTCCGCATAGCAGGATAGATACTCTAGGGCCCACTCGGAGAGATTATGTCTAATGAGCTTGCAAGCATGTGACTAGGTCACGGAGACATGAAATCATAGACGAGTAGAAGATAGTGTTGTCGGTAACGAGGTCAAGCTAGATATGGAGATATCTATGAACGACACTCGAACACGCTAAGTATCGCTATGGCAAAAGGTTTAAGACTTTACGTTCAGGTTTGATAGATGAAAGTCATTCGTTATATCACAGGGATTAATTCATGGGGTCCATGCCTACGAGTTAGTCGTTGATCGGAGAGGAGTCTCGATCGTACCTGTTATTATATCGAACCGCTAGGGTAACACAGTTAAGGGGTTTCGACAAGACAACCGGAAAGGAAAGAGATCACCGGGAACGTCCCAGGAGAGATCCGATGGAGATCGGGCAGCGACGAAATAGTTTTCGGAGCTAGAATAAATTATATATAATATGTTTGATAGTAATTAGTGTAATTAATGTCTAAATATGATTTTATATATTTATTTTCTAATTTATTTAGGCTGATTTCACTAAATGGGCCTTCTAGTGGAAAGAAGGTCCATAAGGGGGGAAAGTCCCCCCGGGCTTGGGAATTGGAGGGAGGCCGGCCTAGGTGGGCCACAAGGGCCCACCTAGGGCCGGCGCACCCCTTTGGCCAGCTGGGGCTGTGGGGTTTAGTCCCACACCCCCCAGCTGGCAAGTGGGCTCCCCCCTGGGAGCCTATATAAGAAGGGGCACCCCTGGCCTTTTAAATCATCCAATTAATTCCCCAATTCTCTCTCGATTTCGTGATTCCCTTTGTCGGAGCTGCGCCGAGTTGAGAGGGGGATCTCTTCCACCATAGCCCGCTGCCGCGCTGCTGGTGTTCCGGTCCAAGTCTTCCGCTGCTCGTCCTGGACTGGATCTTCGGAGGCCGTCTTCTCCACCGTACGTGTGTAACGCCCTATGACGTGCTGCGCTAGCGGTGCTGGGAGGTCTGCTTCCTCTACACGACCTTGAGGTCGGTTTCGTCGGTCTTCATTGACAACATTTGTGCGGGAACGTAATCCCTGCTTTCGGTCTACAAGGGTATGTATTCCGATCTCCGTTCGTACTACTATATCTGCATAGAATAGATGTTGGCATGTTCTAAGATATCGTTGCTAGGAATTTTTTTGTTTTCTGCACACGATCCCTTTCACCTTGATCAGCATTCGACCTTCCTCGGGAGGGATGCATTTGAGCGCGATGCCGTTTGGGCGCTTGCGTACAGGTCTCCCTCGAGGATGCAGTAGGATTTTGCCTGTCGAGCGATTCGCTCTGCTTCCGCATCTTCCTCAGGGAGGATCCCCTTCACCAAGTAGTCTTTGAGCTCGTCAATCCAGCCTGTTTCTTGGTGAGCCGCCGTCAGCAACAGAGGCTCCCCTGTGTGAGGACCACAGTCGGGTGCCCCAGCTTCAGGAGGTGGCGGGAGTGCTTCGTCCGTGCTTGCGGCTGTAGTCTCTAGAGGCTGCTTGATGGATACTTTGGTGAGCCGCTCTTCAAAGACGCTGGCCTGCTGGGCTTGCCTTTGTGAGGCTCGCTTGGCGATGTCGTCGGCCTCCTGGTTCTCTTTCCTCGGGATGTGCATGAGCTCCATGCCCCTGAAGTGCTTCTCGAGCTTGCGGACCTCTTCAAGGTACGCGGCCATGTGGTCGTCTTTAGGTGTGTAGCTTTTGTTGGAGAAGTTGACAAGCAACTGGGAGTCACCTTTGACGAGTAAGTGCTTGACGCCCAGAGCGATGGCGGCCCTTAAGCCGACGAGGAGGCCCTCGTATTCAGCGATGTTGTTGGAGATCTTGTCAATCGTGAAGCACTTCTGGACAGCGTAGTAGAGTTTGTCGCCTTTGGGTGAGGTCAAGACGACGCCTGCCCCGCCGTTGCGGCAGGCGAAGGCTCCATCAAAGTGCATGGTCCAGTGGCTGGGCATAGTGTCTCCAGAGGGCACGACCTCTTCTTCCCGAGGATTTTCAGGGCTTGGGTCAGTCCATTCGGCGACAAAGTCCGCCAGCGCTCGTCCCTTGATGACTTTTGTGGTGTCGAAGCGCAGATTGAAAGGCTGCAGCTCGATGCTCCATCCCGCGACACGATCTGTGGCGTTGGGATTGCGCAGGATCTGCTCCAGGGGGAAAGAAGTGACCACCGTGATGGGGTGGCCCTGGAAGTAATGTCTCAACTTCCTGGAGGCGATGAGGAGAGCGACGAGAAGCTTCTGCTGCATTGGGTACCGCTCCCGAGCATCCCGCAGTACCGTACTGACAAAGTACACGGGGTGCTCGACAAAGGCTGTCGAGGGAGGTGGAGCGTCGGCTCTCTGTGGAGGCTCTTCAGGGCCCTTGTCGAGATCCGCCTGTGGAGGGGTCTCGGCAAGGGTGTTCGGAGCAGACTCGACTTGAGGCTGTGGGCCTGGAAGTGGGTCTATGGAGACTGCTCCTTTGCCGAGGTCTTTGTCGGGCGGCTTTGGGCTTGGAGTGGCAACGCTTTTCTTGGGGAGGACTGGCTCTTCCCTCTCGACCACCAGGACGGCACTTGCGGTCTGAGGAGTGGCTGATAGGTACAGCTTCAGATGTTCTCCTGTCCTGGGGGCCACTATGGCTGGCGGGCTGGCCAAATATATCTTCAAGTCCTCAAAAGCCTTGTCTGCCTCAGGGGTCCATTTGAATGTGCCGGATCTCTTCATAATCTTGAAAAATGGCAGGGCTCTCTCGCCAAACTTGGAGATGAAGCGGCCCTGGCTAGCCATACAACCTGATAGGCGCTGCATGTCCTTGAGTCGGCGAGGAGGCTGCATCCCTTCTATGGCCTTGATCTTGTCAGGGTTTGGTTCTATGCCGCGGTGGGACACGAGGAATCCGAGGAGTTTGCCTGAAGGTACCCCGAAGACGCACTTGGCGGGGTTCAGCTTGATGTTCACCTTGCGCAGGCTGGCGAAGGTTTCCTCGAGATCCTTCAAGAGGGTGTCTCCCTCGCGAGACTTGACCACGATGTCGTCGACATATGCTTCTGCATTTCTACCCATCTGTGCCCCCAAGGCTATCTTCATGAGCCTCTGGAAGGTGGCGCCGGCGTTCTTTAGGCCAAAAGGCATGCAAGTACAGCAATACACACCACAAGGGGTGAGGAATGCTGTTTTCTCCTCGTCCTCTTTACCCATTTTGATCTAACCAGAGAAGGCGTCCAGAAAACAGAGGAGGTCGCAGCCGGCGGTGGAGTCCACGATCTGGTCTAT
This sequence comes from Poa annua, assembly GCA_026929855.1. NCBI lineage: Eukaryota > Viridiplantae > Streptophyta > Magnoliopsida > Poales > Poaceae > Poa > Poa annua. The sequence goes on from CM049428.1 coordinate 51,463,719, forward strand.
CCTCGGCATGGGGTATGGGTCCTTGGGGCAGGCTTTATTGACATCTGTGTAGTTGATGCAGAGTCGGCCTCCTCCAGCGGGTTTAGGGACAACCACGCCGTTGGAGAGCCAAGTGGGGTGTGCGACTTCGTGGACGAGATTTGCGGCTTTTAGCTTCTCTACTTCCTTGACGATGAATGCTTGCTTCTCGGGGGCTTGCTTGCGTGCTTTTTGCTTGATGGGGCGTGCGTCTGGACACACGGCTAAGTGGTTCTCGATCACCTCCCTTGGTACACCGGACATATCTGACGGAGTCCACACGAACATGTCAGAGTTTGCCCGAAGGAAGGCGACGAGCGCACTTTCCTATTTGGGAGGCAGGGCAGCGCCTATGGTGACGCTAGCCCCTGTCCCCTCAGCCCCCGAGCCAGTGGTGCCCAACGACACCCTCTTCGTGGAAGCTTGCTCCTGAGAGAACATCTGTTTCTTCTTCTGGGGCCTCCCGAGAGGCTCCATGTCCTCGTCAGCCGGAAACGCCATGGCAGCTGCCTTGTAGGCGCTCTCGACAGCGCGTGTGGCATCCAGGATATGACCATTGATGGCGATGGTTCCAGTGCTGCCGGGGATCTTCACCATGTTGTAGGCGTGATGCGTGATGGCCATGAACTTCGCGAGGGCGGAGTAGCTGTTGGGGATATATCAACTAGGGGTGTAACCAACATGGATTAATCCGGCTAGTCCAGGGTGGCCCAAGGGTGGTAAGGCTGAAGCCTGCCGGGCGGCCCAGATAGATGACGTACAAGGAAGTAGGCGGACAGTCCAAGGAGGGCGGAAGGCCGAAGCCCATCAAGCCACCAAGCCCAAGACGGAAGGCGGCAACTAAGCCGGCTAGGTCTAGGACTCTGTTTACTTGCCGGACAAGTACTTGCCTTGTACCCTGGGGTCTAGCCGCCTATATAAGCCGGCCACCAGGGAGCCTTTAGGGCAGACGCTTCAATACGTATCATACGCATTGTAACCTGTTCACGGCTATTGCCTCATAGTGAATTATAGCAGCACGTAGGGTCTCGCCACCGCTGCGGGATCCGAAGCTGGGCAAACTCGCCGTGTTCAATCCCGTCCTCGACGACACCAACCTTCTTCCCCACAATCCATACGTAGGCTAGAGGACCCCCGTCTCCTATCAATTATGCCGATACCACGACAGTTGGCGCCCACCGTGGGGCATAAGGTTCCTGGCGTCACGTTCCAGGCGGGAACACTTGGCGGCGTGGGCAAGCAGATCGCCGTCGGTCGCGTCACAAGGTATGGCGGCCACAGCTATGTCAACTCAGATGAGTCCTGGCTCCCGGCGGACGACTACCTTATCGGATGCGCAATCGTACCGATCAGAGGGATCGACGTCTTCATCGGGTATACGCCAGAGGCGTATGGCCTACCATGATTCTACAACCCCACCCACCAACCCTTCGACCAAGCAGTCAACCGACAAGATGGATCTGAATCCGCCTTCTCCCAGGAGTCGGCCGAATCTGATTTCCACTTTGTCGGAGTTGTCGGACTGGGATCAGACTCCCAGCCGGAAAACAACGATCCTGAGTCAATCCTCCCTGCTCTCCAGGAGGATGCGATGTCAGATGCCGGATCCAGATCTACCGTTCAAGTCAACGTAGACTCTGACTCTGATGATGATGCTAGTCTCTTCGAAGAGAAGATCAAAACCCGCTTTTCCAGTGGTAATCCGACTCCTTCAGAGGGCACAGCGGATACTGACATGCCTGACAAGCTGGCTATGATGGTTGTTGTCGGTCAAGAGACAACCCCAGTTACTTCGGAAGTGCAAAACAAGCCGGCGGAAGATGCCGGCGACACCACTGCCGGTCAACTCATTGAAAGTTCCGACAAGGTGCGTGCAAAGAAGAAAACTGGCCTCGAGAAAGGCGGCAAAGCAGCAAACCCACGGATTTGCTCTCCGTCATCAAAGAAGTAGACGAGATCATGAATACTCCGGTGAATAAAGACACCCCACTTGACGAAGTGGAAGAGCTTAGGCTTAACATGCTTAAGCACTCTGACTTCCAGCGAAAAAGAGAGGAGCACGTTGAGAGCCTTGCGAAGAAGATCGAGAAAGAACAGGAGAAGATGTCGGCCAAAACAAGCCGGCAACTCTTCGAGGAGAAAAGGTCATCAAAAAACCGCCGTGGCAAAGAGCCACCAACGCAAGCAACGACAGCGGCTCAAGATCTCGGGTTCGACTGGCGTACGGCACCACAACGCGTGGACAGAAGGGGAGATGTTGTCTTCTGCACCCCCGTCCTCAACGCGGCCGCCGCACTAGATACCCTGGACGACAACACTTACACGGCGGAAGAAAAGCTGGCCAATGCAAGACACTTCGTAAGCAAGGCCCTAGAACAACAAGCTCGCGCTGATTCCTACGGCCACATGGCGGATGCTCGCGGGGGAGACCTAGAGTCTAAGTCAGGAAAGTGCAAAGCTGCACCTGGCGGCGACCCCGAAGGCCAGTCTGGCTCCAGTAGCCATGGCAACAAAAGGAAGGCAACGCCACCTCCAAAGAAGACGCCACCGCCAAAGCCAAGGCGGGACGAGAATTCAAGGACAGGAAGCAGAGGAGACCTGCCACCTCCATCCCAGCCAAGACGCGACAACGGCGGTAGCCGGAACAATAGGCCGCCGCCTAGGAAGGATGTCGGCAACGACCCTCCCAGAAGAGGTCGAAGCCGGTCTCCACAGCGTAGCACCGGCAGTAAGAGGAAAGAGGAGGCAGAAGGACCCAGACGCAGCATAAGCCGGGCAGCGCAGGACGAGCCAGACGCAAACAGAGGCGCACGGCAGCTCGATCCAAAAGACGCACGACACCGCCTACAAGACATAGAAAGAGGAAAGGAGCCGCTATATTCTGGACCAAAGTGCTTCGGTGACGCCATCCGCAGAGAGCCGTTCCCTAAGGACATGACGTCAGTGTCAAAAAACTGTTCTAGGTACAACGACCTCGTTAAGCCGGATTCATGGCTATCCGATTATGCCATGGCCATAGAAATTGCCGGCGGGAACAGCCATATTGCCGTCCGCTACCTACCTCTCATGCTGGAAGGCACGGCAAGAGCTTGGATCGACAACCTTCCTGAAAAGTCTATCCATAGCTGGTACGACATGGAAAAGGTTTTCTCCTAGCACTTCCAAGGAACATACAAGCGTCCAAGTACCTACACGGATTTGCAACGTTGTATCCAAAAGCCGGACGAAACCATGACAGATTTTGTCAGCCGTTGGATATCCGAAAAAGCCAATTGTCATGGTGTTTCGGACGCACAGGCTATCCACGCCTTCTACACGAGCCTGCAGAAGAAGTCCTTGCTCCGTCATAGGCTCGTCCGCGAGCAAATCACGGACCTTGGTGAGATGCTCAACCTAGCCGTCCAATACGTGGCGGCGGATGACGACGCCCGGGACGATGACCCAGACGTCAACATCATACCAAAGCGGAACAACAAGCGCAAGCAGGCGGCAGATGACAAAGCCGGACCTTCCAACGAGGTAGCCGTAGCATTCCAAGGGAATGCCGGCAAAAAGAAGTGGAAGAATAAGAAAGATGGTCGCGACGCCGGCTCAGGGCCTAAGGCGGCGCGAATCACTTATGAACAGGAAAAACTTTTGCCATGTCCCATCCACGCCTCACTGGGCAAGGTCAACCATATGCTTGGCGAGTGCCGTTTCATGGACGACTTCAAAAAGGACCCCACAGTCGGCTGGAAGTCAAAGAAGTCAAAGAAGAACGACAAGAAAGACAACAAGGAGGATGAGGATGACGACGACATGTCTATCTCAAGCGAAGATTACGCAGCCGCCAAGAAAAAGAAACCATATCCGAAGGTCAAAGAATCTCTTGTGTGCTTTGTCGGCACGCCTTCGGCTAAGGCGGATAAGGCGGAAATGCGCGAACTCAACGCGACAATGCCGGACGTCCCTCAGTATTTGAACTGGTCGGAAGCAACGATCACTTGGGACCGGTCCGACCACCCTGATCACGTTCCTCACCCAGGCAAGTACGCCCTTGTCATCGATCCCATTGTCGACAACTTCAGACTCACAAAGGTACTCATGGATGGCGGCAGCATCCTCAACATCCTGTACTATGACACACTAAGCCGCATGAACCTGTCAGAGGATCAGCTGGACCACAACAACCTCACTTTTCACGGCATAGTGCCCGACAGGCAAGCAAAGTCAATGGGGAGCATTAGGCTAAAGGTAACTTTCGGACCAAAAGAGAACTACCGCTCAGAGTTCCTCCGGTTCGAAGTTGTCCCCTTCAAAAGCGCCTATCATGCAATCTTCGGACGACCGGCTTTCGCCAAGTTCATGGCAAGGCCGTGCTACATATACAACAAGCTCAAAATGCCGGGGGAGCACGTACCATCACGATTTCCGGCAACTTCAAGAAAGCCAAGGAGTGCGAGCGTGGCATGGCCGCCTTCGCAGAGGCCGTCATCCACAAGGAAGAACTCGCGCTACTGGGGCGGATTCAGACAACTCCATGCCAAAGCCAAAGATTGATGTCAAGAAGACCTTCGAAGCTTCAGAAGATACCAAAAAGGCGGACCTCATCCCAGGTGACAAGTCTAAGCAAGTTGTCATCGGCTCCAACCTTGACAGCAAATAGGAAGGCGCGCTCGTCGAGTTCCTCCGTGAGAATCGTGACTTCTTTGCATGGTCGCCTTCGGACATGCCTGGTGTACCGAGGGAACTTGCCGAGCACTCACTCAACGTCATAAAAGGATCCAAGCCGGTGAAGCAAGCAGCAAGACGCTTTGGAGATGAGAGACGCAAGGCTATAGGAAAGGAGATAAATAGGCTGAAGGCCGCCAATTTCATAAAAGAAGTTGTACACACTGATTGGGTGGCAAATCCTGTACTTGTTCCAAAGAAGAATAAAGAGCTGAGGATGTGTATTGACTATACCGGTGTTAACAAGTGCTGCCCAAAGGATCCCTTTGCGCTGCCTAGAATTGACCAAGTCGTAGACTCCACAGCAGGCTCCGAGCTGCTTTGTTTTTTGGACGCCTACTCAGGATACCACCAAATCAAGATGAGAGAGTCGGATCAGCTGAAAACATCTTTCACCACTCCATACGGGACTTTCTGCTACATCACAATGCCTTTTGGCCTGAAGAATGCAGGGGCAACATACCAGCGCTGTATGCAAAATTGCCGGCACGAACAGATTGGCCGCAATGTTCACTATGTGGACGACATCGCGGTAATGTCAAAAAAGAAGGCAGATCTCCTAGAGGATTTGGAAGAAACGTTTCGGAATCTCCGGAGGTATCAGATGAAACTCAATCCCGCCAAGTGCGTTTTCGGCGTTCCAGCCGGCAAACTGCTTGGATTCATCGTCTCAGAACGAGGGATCGAGGTTAATCCGGAGAAGATCAAGGCCATCCAAAACATATCCAGACCTACTTGTCTGAAGGACGTGCAACGTCTAGCCGGATCGGAGGCAGCCGTCAGTCGTTTCATAAGCCGCCTAGGGGAAAAGGCAATGCCTCTCTACCGGCTATTGAAGAAATCCGACAACTTTGAGTGGACAACAGAGGCATACGCCGCCTTACAACAACTTAAGGAGGCCCTCGTATCCGCTCCGATATTGGCAGCACCTCGATCACAGGAACCAATGCTGCTGTACATCGCGGCAACAGGAGCTGTTGTCAGCCTTGTCTTGGCTGTGGAAAGAAAGGAGAACGAAGCCGCGACGTTTGAGCAATGACCGGTGTACTTCATCAATGAAGTATTCTCCGCCTCCAAGCAGAGGTATCCGCATTACCAAAAGCTGGCTTATGGTGTATTCTTCGCCGTCAGAAAGCTTAGGCATTACTTCCAGGAACACACAGTGACAGTAGTCAGCAAGGCACCATTGGGTGACATAATCAACAATGCAGAGGCAACAGGTCGAGTTGCCAAATGGGGCATCGAACTTGCCGCCTTTGATATAGTCTATAAACCACGGACCGCCATTAAATCTCAAGCGCTTGCAGATTTTGTCGCCGAGGACAGAGGCCATGGAGGAAACGACACTCCCCGAATCAGAATATTGGGTCATGCACTTTGACGGATCAAAGATGCTCAAAGGCTCGGGGGCTGGAGTCGTGCTACGCACGCCTAAAGGTGACAAGCTTAGCTACGTGTTGCAAATCCACTTCACAGCAGCCAACAACGTTGCCGAGTACGAAGCTTTGCTTCATGGGTTACACGTGGCAAACGACCTAGGCGTCAAAAGAATCCTCTGTTATGGCGACTCAGATTTGGTCGCGCAGCAAGTAAGCGGAACATGGGATGTGAAAAGCGCAACAATGGCGGCATACAGAGCCAAAGTTGACGAATTCGCAAAAAACTTCGCGGGCTACAAAGTCCGGCATGTTCCAAGAGCTGAGAACGAGGCGGCAGACACACTTGCAAGACTAGGATCAGAACGCAAAAAGGTACCAAAAGATATTTTCCTGGAACATTTGCACAAGCCATCCATTAAAGGCGCCGACTTGATGGACCCCGATGCAGAAGAACCGGTAGAAGCGGCAAGTCTCGCTGTCTACTCGATACAACCGGATTGGACAGTCCCATATCTCGATTTCCTAATCGACAGAAAGTTGCCGGAGGACGATGAGGTGCTAAAAAGACAGATCATAAGGCGAGCCAAGGCATTCACGATAATAAAAGGCGAGCTATATAAGCGAAGCACATGCGACATCTATCAGCGGTGCATACATCCGGAAGAAGGCCGGGAAATTCTGAAGGACATACATATTGGCACCTGCGGGCATCATGCTTCCGCCAGGTCCATTGTATCCAAAGCTTTCCGCCAAGGTTTCTACTGGCTTACCGCCAAAGAAGATGCCGAGAACATCGTAAAGACATGCAAAGGCTGCCAGTTGTACGCTCGTCAACCTCACTTGCCGGCATAAGAACTGAGGACGATTCCAATCACCTGGCCGTTCGCGGTCTGGGGCTTAGACATGGTGGGTCCCTTCAAGAAGGCGCGTGGTGGGTATACCCACCTATTGGTCGCTGTCGACAAGTTCACCAAACGGGTCGAGGCTAAACCGATCAACAAACTTGACGCACGAACAGCCACCAATTTCCTCTGGGGAATTATCTTTCGGTTTGGAGTTCCACACAGCATTATCACTGATAATGGCAGCAACCTATCTCAAGGCGACATAGAAGAATACTGCAGCGATCTGGGTATCCGGCTTGATTTGGCATCCGTGTCACACCCTCAATCCAATGGACAAGTAGAGCGTACAAACGGCCTAGTCTTATCAGGACTTAAGCCTCGTCTCGAAGCTCCATTACACAGGGCAGCCGGCGCTTGGGCAGATGAGTTACAGTCGATACTATGGAGTTTGCGCACAACGCCAAACAGATCCACCGGCTATACTCCTTTCTTCTTAGTATATGGCGCCGAGGCGGTGCTACCTACCGACATGAAATACGATTCCCCAAGAGTTCAAGCCTACATCGAGCAAGACGTAGAAGGTGCAAGACAAGATAGCCTAGACCTGCTAGACGAAGAAAGAGACGTCGCTCTCCATCGCTCCGCTTTGTACCAGCAACAACTTCGCCACTATCATAGCCGGAGAGTGTGGAAACGAAGGTTCCGAACAGGTGACCTGGTTCTCCGCCTAATTCAAGACAAAAAAGGCTTGCACAAATTATCCCCGCCATGGGAAGGACCGTTTATAGTCACAAAGGCGCTGCTCGATGGTTCCTACTACCTGGCCGACATCCGCGACGAAGACGAAAAGAAAATGCGCAAGAAGGCGGCAGGAAAAAGGGGAACCAAGCGCAAAAGAGGCATTGACGATCCGTTCGAACAAACAAGACGGCCTTGGAATATTGAGCAGCTACGTCCTTTCTACACTTAGCAATTTATAATTGTAATAAGTTAAATATGATTATGAAATAAAAGTCTAAGGTTCCTCATCTGTGTTGAGAAGCATGCCATCTTTTGTGTTTTCTTGCAATCATATTTCCCCTATGTATCTAAGTTACCTATTTTTCTAGCTCCGTGCAAAGGTTCAAACTGGTAGATACTTGCAGCTTTCGAGCCAACCTAAAGCAAAATAAACTTTTTTGCGCCGCCTAATTCCTTTACCTCTGATTACTTATATGTGGTTCGCCTAGTAGTATGTCTTTGACACCAACATGTTGGCTTTGGTCTCTGATTCTAAACGCATGGTTTAGCCCTGGTTGTTTCAGCTAAAGTTACCGGCTGAGGTTTCGTCAACATACAAAAAGTCAAACATATAAGTCAGGGTAAAATTAAGGCGGGCCATATAAATAAAGACAAAATAAACCTTGTCAGCTAGTTTCCGCCTAGCAAAGCAACAACAAAAGTATATACAAATATTACAAGTCAAAGTTGTATTGTTTCAGGGGCCGACAAATAATGCTAGAAGGAGGCAAGGACAGAAAGCTACGGCTCGGGGGAGCGTCTACATCAGGCTTGGGGGCTGACAACTTCAGCCCCGGAACTGTCACTCCCCTCCGCCTCGGCCGGGCCGGCAGCTCCAGCTTCACCTCCGGCAGGCACATGATGGCGCCGGTAGAAGATTGAAGTGTCCACCATATCGACAACACGCGGGGCGTAGCCGGCAACGCTGTCCAGAACAGCGGCCGGCTCAACCTCGCTTCCGTCTTCATACGTAGACGGCATGCCTTCGGTGACGGCTTCTATCTCCGCCTCGGGGTAGTGCGCCATGAATAGCCCAAGTGCAGTATTGGCACCACCCCGCGCCGCCGACTTCAGCGAGCTCTTGTGCAGTTTGGTCGCCTGATTCAAGATGGCGGGCACGTCGCTGAATTCGTTCGGTTCCTGGCTGCCGGAGGAGATGAAGAACTTGGCGGCAAACCGCTTGGACGCTGCCAAAGTCTCGGTGATCAGTTCGCTTATACGCGCAAGGCGATCCAGGCGGGGGCTGATAACCTTGTCGTCGCCTAAACCGGCGGGAACTGTATCAAAAATAAAACCATCAGTTTTGTTCAGGCTAAGCAAAATGGCAACATCAAATAAGGAGTGAGAAATTACCAAGGGCCGAGTTTTGGAAAGCGGACAGGTCAATCATATGAGCCGCCAACGCGTCCTCAGCAGTTTGGGCGCGAGAAGTCTGCTTGGAGATTTCCTTGGCAGCCGTCTTCTCCGCCTCCGCCAACTTCTTGCGCAGGCTATCCAGCTCACCGGTAAGCTGGCTAGATTCCTGCGCAAATTTCAGCTGCTGGGCCTCCATCTCCTTCAGGTGATCCTCCTTCATCGCTAAGTTGGCGGCCGCCAAATCAGAAGCTTCATTCATAAGAGCTTGCATATCAGTGGACGCCTTCAGTATATCCTGGGCGTGGTCTAGCAGTTCTACAAATATGGATTCGCTAACTAAATGATTGACGGCAACATAAGTCGAAAATATAGCTGAAGGCAAAGAGGATCAACCCTACCTTCACCTTTTTTGCGGGCCGCCTCCAACTCGGCAATCCGTAGGTCCTTAGCCTCGCACTCCTTCTTCAGGTCGCGACAGCGCCGGTTTATCTCGACTCGGGAGGAGACAAGCTCAACGTTGGCGGACACAAGGCCCTGCAGGACAAAGCAAAGGCATAAAACATATTGTCGAATAACCACTAAGCCGGCAGTCAATTTTTTTATTTTTGACCTGCCATCTAAGTGCTCGGGGGAAAGACTATGTATATGCCGGAGTGGTAAAAACTTACAGACAGGTCGCCCTCCAAGTCGGCGAAGGCCTGGGAGGTGAAGTTGGCAAAAGCCAAGGCTGACTCCTTGGCCTCCTTAAAGGTGGACCAAGGGTCCCTGACTTTGCCGCCTCCCGCAGTCGGGGCTTCCCTCTGGGACCCGCCGGCAGCCGCCTCCAGCAACTCTTCCTTGGCGGCGCGCGATTAAGCGGCTTCATCGGCCGTAGCCTCAGCCAAAAGTAGGGGAGTCTTGGGCGCGCGGTCAGCGGAGGAGGTCCTTGGCGGCGCGCCAGAAGCCGAAGCCGGGGGCTGACGACGAGCGTCGCCCATAAAGCTGCCGGCTTGGGGCTGAGGAGTTGGCGGCACGGTAGCCGACGAGCTGCCTTGAGGCCGCTTACCCTTGGTAAGAAGCCTGGTCGTCAACCGGGAAGTTGCGACCCTTTCCCTGTCAATAAAAAGCAAGCACAGTCAATTGGGTGCCAGTATTGAAGAAGTTTGTCATCTATTAAAGGCAGATTTGAGTACCTTCGGGGGATGTTAATCCCCGCGTTCTCGCCAAGGTTGGCGAGAGCCGGCTCGGTAGCCGATGCGATCCGTTTCTTCCTCTCGGCAATCACCGTAGAGGAAGCGGCGCCGGATGCTTTGCGCTTCTTCGTCTTCCCGGCTTCCGACTCGTAGAAGTCGGGAGCCAGGTCATCCTCCCCCAAGTCGGAGAGCTGAAAAAGAAGACAAGTGTTAATGGAACTCAAGATTAGCCGGCAAAGTCAAAAAGGGGCAAGGAGCAAGATATCTACCTCGAGGGGAGGGTTGTCGTGGGTGTGCATGGGCACGCCCTCCACCGCCTTCATCAGCCCCGCCTTGACGAGTCTGCGGAGCCGGAACGCCAGGTCGGCAACCGGCAACCTCTCTTCGCTTACGCGGAGAGAGGCCGTGGCAGTAGGCGAATACTGACACATTTTGTGCGGGCTGTACCGCAGGGGGAGGATCTGCCGGCCAAGCCAGCAGATGACGGTGTCGACCCCATCCAGCAGAGGGGGAGCCATCGTCCGTGTGAGGAATTCAATCCGCCTTTGAAAAAGGCGGAGTTCCTCCGTCAGCTTGGGCACCGCCTCGTCCCAGCATGGCCTGGGCATAGGCGGCGCGTTGACGAATTCCGGGATGCCAAATTGGCGTCCCGGAGCTGCCATGTCTTGCCAGTAAAAGAATGTGGAGGTCCAGCCCTTGACGGATTCAAGGTATGGTATCTTAGGATACCATTGGCGGCCCTGGCGGCAGTTGAAAGTGACACTGCCGCAGGTTGCCAGCCCGCCGTCCGGCACAGTCTGTCGCCGGCAACGGAAACAGTATCTGAAGAAGTCTAGACTAGGCCTAATACCTAGGTAGCCTTCGAACAGAGCTGTGAAGCCGGCTAAGACTAATATGCTATTGGGTGCTATGTTGTGGGGCTGGAGCCCATAGTGATCTAAAACCTCGCTAAAGAAGGCGGAAGGCGACAGCGCCATTCCCCTAACTAAGTGGGAGGTGAGGATTACCCGCTCCCCGGCTCTCGAAGCCGGGATGACGTCTCCGAAGGCGGCCCTCCATTGGCAGTCTTCCCGAGTGGGGAGGTAGCCGACGGCCTCCAAGTCTTGGAGGGCGACTTCGTCGACTGTGGAGGGAAGCCAATAGCAGGACCCGAGGTCCGCTGCTTCCTCTTCCTCGTCGACGGGAGCGCCTCTCGCCGTCGTCGCCGCGGTGGATGATGGAGGAGCCGAGGGGACCGCCGCCGACGCGCGCGCGGTAGGAACCCGAGGGGCGACGGTGGCGACATTGCCCGCCGCCGCCGTCGAGGGACGAGATACCGCGCCGCCCATCGCTGCCGCGTGCGCGGTGTCGGTCGCCGGACCGCTGGACGCCGTGGAAGGGAGGTCTTGGCCGGTGGACATCGCCGCGCGCGGAGGTCGATGGAGGAGATGTGCTCGCCGGAGTTCGCTCGGAAGCAAGAGACGGAGAAGTGGAAGGGCAAGAGGTCGAGGAGAGCAAAGGCAGGGTGGCGAAAATGAGCCGTTCGGTTCCCTATTTATAGGGCCAGGCGTTGCTCCCTGTGCAACGGCGCTTTTAGTCGGACACGTGTCCAGCATATACTGCAACGCATGATCGCACGATCTCCACGCCTCCTCTTTTCCCGCGATTTGTGATCATGGTGAGATTCCCGCCTAGGCCGTTTTCAAACTGTCGTGAGCCGGCTAAGTGGAATCCGTCAAAAAGAATGCTCGGCGAAATTGCAGAGTAGCCGTCTTTTCCCGTGTTGTATAAAGGCGGCCGCGCGTCAGTATCAAGACGCGCGTGCCTCATTGATTTTCAGAATGGTTCAAATCCTGCAGCCGCCAACATTGGCAGATGAAGAATCAAGAAGAAGCCGACGCCTGGAGAACTTCAACCTTTCTGGGGGCTAATGTTGGGGATATATCAACTAGGGGTGTAACCAACATGGATTAATCCGGCTAGTCCAGGGTGGCCCAAGGGTGGTAAGGCTGAAGCCTGCCGGGCGGCCCAGATAGCTGACGTACAAGGAAGTAGGCGGACGGTCCAAGGAGGGCGGAAGGCCGAAGCCCATCAAGCCACCAAGCCCAAGACGGAAGGCGGCAACTAAGCCGGCTAGGTCTAGGACTCTGTTTACTTGCCGGACAAGTACTTGCCTTGTACCCTGGGGTCTGGCCGCCTATATAAGCCGGCCACCAGGGAGCCTTTAGGGCAGACGCTTCAATACGCATCATACGCATTGTAACCTGTTCACGGCTATTGCCTCATAGTGAATTATAGCAGCACATAGGGTCTCGCCACCGCTGCGGGATCCGAAGCTGGGTAAACTCGCCGTGTTCAATCCCGTCCTCGACGACACCAACCTTCTTCCCCACAATCCATACGTAGGCTAGAGGACCCCCGTCTCCTATCAATTATGCCGATACCACGCCAGTAGCCGAGGATGGCATTGTACGGCAGGCCGATGTGTGTGACGTCGAAGTCGATCAACCCGGTGCGGCCGTTCTTCTGCGTGCCGAAGGTGACGGCCAGCCGGACCTGCCCCTGAGGTTCGATCGAACCACTAGTGACCCCTGTGAATGGCCTGGAGGGCATGAGCCACTCGTAAGGCACCAGAAGAATCTCGATTGTCTGGACAGAGATGACGTTCAGGCCAGCTCCCCCATCAACGAGCGTCTTGGAGACGGTGATGTTGTTGATGGTGGGGGAGCAGACCAGGGGGAGGGTTCCAACAGTCTTGGTCGACTTGGGGTGGTCCTTGGCGTCGAAGGCGATGGTGTACTGGGACCACTTGAGGGGCCTGGAGGTCTCAGTGTTCGGTTGCGCGACATTGAGCTCGCGGGCGAACTGCTTGAACTGATTGTTCGACTTGGGCGCCTGAGCTCCGCCGAGGATGCAGGCCATAGCCCCCCTGGGGCCTGATAGCCTCCATCTTCCTCGTCAGGGAGGTTATTGTTCTTCTCGGCAGCTTTGGCATGAGTGCCTGGCGGCTTCTGATAGCCGCCACCGCGTCCGCCTCTGCCGTCCCTGCGGTAGCTGCGGCCTCTGCCGCGGCTCCCGCTGCCTTCTTCGCGCTCGCGCTCTCGGCTCAGCCTCTTGAGATTGAAGCAGTTTTCTGTGGAGTGGCCGCGCCTGTTGTGGTAGACGCAGAACGGACGGTTGTCTGCCTCTTTGTCGCCAGGCTCAGGGGAGTTCCTGCGGGCGCCCTTTGCGGCGGGCTCAGCCGCCAGGACAGCAGTAGTCTTGCGCTTGGTTTACTCCCGCTTCTTGTGGCTCTTGGACCCTTCGGCCATGTCGTCCGTTCGCTGGCTCATCTTGACGAAGAGGAGCCCCTCTTCAGCCTTGGCGCACTTGTCAGCGAGGTCAAACGGCTTCACCCCAGAGGTGAGCTTGTCCTGAATGCCCAACTTCTCGAGCATCCTGCGATTTGTGACGCCCTCCCTGAAGGCGGCAATGACTTGCGTGTCGGGGATGTTCGGGATCTTGTTGCGCACTTGGCTGAAGCGCTGGATGTACTTGCGGAGAGTCTCATCCTTCCTCTGCACCACAGCGCGCAAGTCGTTGTGGGTGAGCGCGCGCTCGTAGGTGCCCTTGAAGTTGGCGACGAACTGCCTACAGAGCTCCTCCCACGAATTGATGGAGTCCTCAGGCAAGTTGAGGAGCCACGACAGCACGGAGTCCCTGAGGGCGTGGGAGAACCAGTTGGCCATGACTTTGTCGTCTCCTCCTGCAGCCTGGATGGAGGTGGTGTAGAGCTGCAGGAGGAGACGACAAAGTCATGGCGAACTGGTTCTACAACGCCCTCAGGGTAAACAAGACAAAGGTAAGATAAACTAATCGTGGAGTACTTAAGTACTTAGAGAAAAGGTTCTTTTATAACAGGTGATCAACACTATTATCAACTCTTTTGTAAGTCGGATATTCACTATAGTGAGAGAGACAGACACCCGGCCAGCCACTTATAATTGTGGAACAGGTCTCATGTACGCGGACATGTAAGGTTAGTCCCGGGCCGCTTCATCCCACTATGCCGTTAGGATCCAACATACTTCAAAGGTGGTAATATTATGATCAAAAAGAGGCTTAACCAATCCTAAGGGCTCGAACCTACAGGCAACACTTTCGCTCTGATACCATTTTGTAGCGCCCCATCTTTAAATAAAGATGGAACACCTGTGTTATGTGCTAGTCCCTGGATCACTGCCAGCACCACAGTACAAAATATATAGTATCATTGGATAAGTATCAAAATACTACATCGAGATCCAAAAATAGCCAAGTATAGCTTTATTACAAAGTGCATAGTCATGAAGACTAGCTAAAATATTCAGAGTTCACAACGAAAATAAAAGCAATGGGACTTCTCTTCTAGCATACGCCACGAGCAGACATGTTGGGTGTAGAATCGAGTCCAAACTTACTCCTCATCAGAATTACCTGCACATTTGAATATGCAGCCCCCGTAGGAGGTCAATACAATGAAGTATTGGCAAGTGACTATGGTGGATAAAATTATGACAAGTCTAGTTCTATATGCATATTTGGCTTGTGGAGTTTGTAGGCTATTTTGCAGAAAGCCAGTTTTCTCCTATCTTTTGTAAAACACTTTTGTATCACAAAGACTTGGCACCAAGGGATGAAGCCCAAGTGCACCAATAATTCTTTCCTTAGTCAAATTTTACTTTACGAAAACCATGTTGAGATTCTTCCGTCCATCCTTGTCCAGTTGCTCGAAGTTGTCCATCACCGGGGACACGGCTGAGTACTCAGTTTGTCGACTCTGCGGAGGTTGTGCACTTTCACCTTAAGACTCAATTTGTCCGAGAAATCCTATACACGCGGAGTGTATTATGGAAAGGAGAGAATTGAGACAAGAACTTTCAGAAGAAGAATGCAACCATACTAGCAAGACCCATTCCACCTATCAACTCTACATCTGCTTGTCAAGCTGACAGGTTGCACTCTCACAACTTAGTTGTTCTAGACAGAGCCCATTGTCAAAAGGCTGCACGGGAAGCTTCTAAACTTGGAGGGACTTAGAAATCTCTTTGTTCCTGGGTGGCCGTCCACAAGTGTACTTTTGGGTGACAACCACCATACTCATGGCCCTAAGTAGAATAGAAATTCATCCTAGGCAAAGACAACCACAAGCATGGTCCCAAAAGCCACTCAACATAAACCAAACAACCAATTCCACCCAGAAGTGCATTCAAGATTTTAACACTTAGCAATAATTCTATAACATGATAAGTAAATTCCTTTATAGCATAGCTAAGCATCTAATAAAACTTTTGGTGGCTGCATGGAAAGGGATGGCTACACACTACTAGGATATTTTCAAAGTGTAAACTAACTTGGCATTATAAAATAGTTCCAAATTTCCCTATCATGCATACTACTCAAAATCTACTAATAATGCATATAGAAAAACATAGGATAGATTATAAATGTCACTTTCCTTGGTAACAAAGGGAACAAGCACAGCAAGAATAACAATCACAAGGACCTTCCTCCTCTTCACAATCTAGAGACAAACAATAACACTAAATAAACACACAAACATAACACTTAAATATCAATACAAAATATGTATGCATGCTTAATATGCAATGAACTTAACAAGATCAATTAATTACTATTTTAAATTCTCTGTTATTCATGCATGAAAATGAAATGATCAATATTTTAATATGTTAATTAATCATTTAAATAATGAGTATTTTAGTAGTTTTAAGTTCTAAAACCAATTTCTTTAAGTCTAATAGAAGAAGTTTCAAATAAAACTCATGTTACACTCTCTGGACAGAGGGAATTAATGAATCTCCAAAACAATTGGATTTATTTGGAAAGAGATTTTATTAATTAAGTTATAGATTTAATATCCGAAAGCCAAACAATTAAATTCCGCAATTTATTATACACTAAAGGATAAACAAATGAAACCATATTAAACTACACGAGCAGAGCTTCACGTGGATATAAAATTCATCAAATTTGGATGAACAGATCAAAAGTTATGATTTTTGTAAGTTTGTGTTATTTTCTGTTTTTAAAACAATTTCTGTGCCGAAATAGAAAATAAAAACGCCACGCGGCGTGCTCTGATTGGGCGATACCGGTTCGCCGCGGATCGGCACGGGAACCGTCCGATCTAAGTTACATCGGACACTCCAGATTAGATGGACGAAACGGTAAAGAAAATTAAATCGCGCCCGTCCGATCTAAATCTAAGGGTCCAGATTGAACCGACCAAATCGAGCGGCGCTGCTCGCCGGAGTGCCTCTGGGTGCGGCGGCGCCATGCCCGGCGTCGCACTCGCTGGCGATCTACGGCCCTACGGGATGAATGGATCGTACCCGAACGTGCAGAGGCGCGAGGCGGAGCTGTTGGCGCGGCAGGGGTCTTCGGCGTGCTTCCCTTCTCCTCCTAGAGCTCGCCGGAGATGGAAACGGCGGCGGTTTGCTTCGGTCGATCACGTACGCGACAATCTGGTGCAGTAGGACAACAGAGAAGGTTTCAGGGACGTGCGCGTGCTCACTGGGAGTCGGAAGAGAGACGCGGGAGGATTCGAGATGCTCTGCACTCACCGGAGATCGAGGATTTTTGCGGCGGCAATGGCGGACGGTGGCGGCAGCTTCTGAGCGGCCTGGAGGCTATTTTCTAGGGTTTTGGGGTCGGGAGGAGGCGGCAGAGGGGGGGGGGGGGGGGTTTATATGGGGACGTAGGGGAGCGATTTCCTCGCGATTTTCCCAACGGATTTTGATCCGCAAGAAACTAGGGTTCGGTGGAATCGTGTTCGTGTTCTTCACGAGTTGGGGAGAGGGATGACATGTGGGCCCCGGCTGGCAGTGAGAGAAGGAGGGAGGTGGGCTGCTGATGGGCCGTTGTGCTTCGCCTGCGCTGCGCGCACGGGAGGAAACGAGGTGGGCTTCGGCCCAGATTGGGTTGTCTCCCTTTTTTTTTTAACAAAACATTTTCTGATTTCAAACATTTAATTCAAATTTGATTTTTAAAACTTATCAAAACATTTCAGAAAAAATCATAAAAATATGTTTTGAAAAGCTAATTTAATTTATAACCTTTTGATATCATTTTGCTAAATAAATAAAATAATAAAATACAGATTTGTATGAGGAGCTCAAATAGACCTCTTTAATGAAAACAATTTTATTTAACCTTATAATTAAAATTCAATTTACTCCTTATGTGATTTCAATGCCATACTTTTATGATGCATGATGCTTGAATGCAAAGTTTTAAATTTTTGAGAAATTTGGGATGTTACAGACTAACCCCCTTAAGAAGAAGCTCGCCCTCGAGCTTCGGAAAGGTCAGCAAATAGGTGTGGGTGGTCTTCTCGGAGGTCATCCTCTCGTTCCCAGGTGGCTTCGTCTTCGGTGTGATGATTCCACTGGACCTTGCAAAACCTGATGGTTTTGGTACGGGTGACTCTTTCTGCTGTCTGTAATATCTTGATGGGCTTCTCTTCGTATGTCAGGTCACTCTCCAATCATACCTCCTCGAGGGGTACAATATCCTTTAAGGGAACTCCCATCATCTCGGGATGACATTTCTTCAACTGACTGACATGGAACACATTATGAACAGCAGACAGTACTTCAGGTAGTTCTAACTCATATGCCACTTCACCTTTGCGAGAGAGAATTTTGAATGGTCCAATGAATCGAGGTGCTAACTTTCCTTTGATTCCAAACCTTTTCACACCCCGAAGTGGTGACACCCTTAAATAGGTTCTATCTCCCACTTCATAGGTGACTTCTCTACGCTTGGAATCTGCATAGCTTTTCTGGCGTGACTGTGCTATTTTCAATATGTCCTTAATCAGCCTGACTTTCTCTTCAGCATCCTGTATTATATCAGGCCCAAAGAAACTCCGTTCTCCTACACCACTCCACAACAGTGGGGTTGTGCATTTCTTTCCATATAAGGCTTCAAACGGTGCCATCTCAATGCTGACTTGGTAACTATTGTTGTAGGAGAACTCAGCCTATGGCAAATTATCATCCCAACTAGATCCATAGTCGAGCGCACAAGCTCTTAACATATCTTCTAAAATCTGATTCACTCTTTCAGTCTGACCATCTGTTTGCGGGTGAAAAGCCGTACTGAATTCCAATCTGGTTCCCAAAGATTCATGCAACTGCTTCCAGAAATGAGAAGTGAACTGGGTCCCCCTATCAGACACAATACTCTTAGGAACGCCGTGAAGGCACACAATTCTCGTCATGTAAATATCAGCTAGCTTTGCACTAGTATAAGTGGTCTTCACGGGTATGAAGTGAGCTATTTTGGTTAGACGACAAACAATAACCCAAATAGAATCATAACCCGATCTGGTCCTTGGTAATCCCGTGACGAAGTCCATCCCAATGGAATCCCACTTCCAATCCGGTACTTTCAAAGGTTGTAAGAGTCCTGCTGGTTTCTGATGTTCCGCCTTTACTCGACTACATACATCACACTTAGCGATGTATTCTGCTATTTCTCTCTTCAGATTATTCCACCAAAATCTCTCTTTCACATCCATGTACATCTTGGTATTTCTCGGATGGATTGAATAAGGTGTTTCATGAGCCTCTTGTAGAATTAACTTCCTCATATCAGGGTCATTGGCCACACATACACGTTTTTCAAACCACAAAATCCCCTGCTCATCCTCATGAAATCCTTTACCTTTTCCAGCTCTTAAATTGACTTTGATCTCTTCTATTTCCTTGTCTCCTTTCTGAGCTTCGCGTATCTTGTCCATCAAAGTGGGCTGTACAACTAATGAGGTTACAAACCCTTCAGGTACTACTTCCAACCTGAGGTCCTTAAATGCCTTACATAAATCCTCGGGTAATTCTCCTGCTGTAAGGCCATTCACATACACCTTACGACTCAGAGCATCTGCTACCACATTAGCTTTGCCCGGATGGTATTGAAGGCTCAGATCATAATCTTTAATAAGTTCCAGCCATCTTCTTTGTCTCATATTCAATTCCTTCTGTGTGAATATGTACTTCAAACTTTTGTGGTCCGTGAATACCTCACATCTTTTTCCCATCAGGTAGGGTCTCCAAGTTTTCAGGGCATGCACTACTGATGCTAACTCAAGATCATGAGTTGGGTAATTTGCTTCATGTTTCTTGAGTTGTCTAGAGGCATAAGATGCCACTCTGCCTTCCTGCATCAACACACTTCCCAAGCCTTGGCGTGAGGCATCACAGTATACTTGGAATTCCTTCTCCAAATCAGGTAGACATAGAACTGGGGCTGAAACCAGACGTTTCTTCAACTCCTGAAAACTGGCTTCGCATGCCTCTGTCCACTCAAATTTCTTCTCCTTCTTTAATAACTCAGTCAAGGCCTTGGCAATCTTGGAGAAATTTTCAATGAATCGTCGGTAGTATCCTGCTAGGCCCAGAAAACTTCGTAATTCACCAACATTCTTTGGCGGTTCCCAATTAGTTACAGCTGAAACCTTTTCAGGATCCACAGCTATACCTTCCTTGGACACCACATGGCCTAAAAATCCGACTTGTTCTAACCAAAACTCGCATTTGCTGTACTTGGCATACAACTTATGTTCACGTAGTCTCTGCAATACCTGACGCAAGTGCTCTTCATGTTCTTGGTGACTCTTGGAGTAGATTAGAATATCATCTATGAACACGACCACAAACTTATCCAGAAAATCCATGAACACTTTATTCATCATATTCATGAAATAGGCTGGTGCATTGGTTAATCCAAAAGGCATTACTGTGTACTCATAAGAGCCATATCTCGTAACAAATGCAGTTTTGGGTATATCCATTTCTCTTACTTTCATTTGGAGGTACCCCGATCGAAGATCGATCTTTGAGAACACACAAGCACCTTCCAGTTGATCAAATAGTTCATTTATCTTGGGTAATGGGTACTTGTTTTTGATAGTTTGCTCGTTTATATCTCTGTAATCCGTGACTAGCCTCTGGGTTTGATCCTTCTTTTTAACAAATAAGACTGGTGCTCCCCATGGCGATGAACTTGGACGAATGAATCCTTTCTGGATATGTTCCTCTAATTGCTTCTTGAGTTCTTTCAATTCATCGACGGCCATAGGATAAGGTCTTTTTGCTATTGGCCATGTTCCCGGCTTAAGTTCGATGAGAAACTCTACATCTCTATCGGGTGGCATTCCCGGTAGTTCCTCCGGAAAAACATCTGGGTATTCCTTGACGATAAGCACATCACCAAGGATAACCCCCTTAAGAGAATTTAGCCTAACTTTCTTAAGTTCGAAAGTTGATCGGAACTTAATCTTCCTTTTCTCTGGGGTGGTGAGGGTGATTGCTCTATTTGCACAATCTATGATTCCTTCAAAACGAGTCATCCAATCCATTCCGATGATAACATCCAATCCTTGAGTTTCTAGGATGACTAAGTCTGTTGGGAAGGGGTGCTTTCCGATTTGCAAGTCTAACTGCCTACACCCGGAATTTACTAGCATCTCTCCTCCAGGTGAACTTACCCTAATAGGTTTTCCTAGACTTTCCTCAGCTAACCCATGTTTGTTAACAAAAGCTCTTGATATGAATGAATGAGATGCTCCCGTATCAAATAAAACTAATGCTGGGAAGGAGTTGAGCAAGAACGTACCAATCACAGCATCAGGTTCATCATGAACTTCTTCCACATTGATGTGATTCACTTGTCCCTTCTGGAAAGGATTGGGCTTGGAATTTTCATCTGCTTTCTTCTCTGGGCAATCAGTTGCATAATGTCCTGTCTTCTTGCACTTGTAGCAGGTCACATGAGACAAGTCTTTCTTCCCTTCATGGTTAGGACGGTGATTACCATTCCCATGATTATGGCCATGATGATGGTTTCCCCTGGATCCACCATTATTTCCATTGTATCCTCCATTGCTTCCTTTGTTCCCTCCATTGTGGTTATGACCATGATGTTTTTGGCCACTACCAGTGTTGGAGTGATTCCAGGGTTTATGGCTACTGACTTCAGAGGTGTGTTTCTTATATGTCCCTTCAGAATGAACCTTACTTGCACTGAACTTCCTCTTCCTATTCTCTTCCTTTCTTATGTTGTTGTCCAAGGTGATAGCTTGATCCAGCAGAGCTTGATAGTTTGGAGTATATGCCACAGACAAAGGTATCTTCAGTTCACCCTTAAGTCCATTGAGGAACTTTTCCTTCCTCTTTGCATCAGTATCAATGTCCTCTGGTGCATACCTTGATAGCATACAAAAGTCATCCATATACTCCTTCAGAGTTCGACCTCCTTGCCTCAAGCTGCGAAATTCGTCTTTCTTCAGGTTCATTATACCTGAGGAGATGTGAGCATTCCGGAAGCCTTCCTTGAACGCATCCCAAGTCATGCCATCCAAAGGATGAGTCACTTGATAATTCTCCCACCACAATGCTGCGGGTCCTTCCAACAGGTGTGCAGTGAACCTCACTTTTTCTGCCTCAGAACATTCACAAGTTACTAAGTCCTTGTTGACTGAACGGAGCCAATCATCCGCCACTATTGGTTCAGTAGCAGAGGAGAACTTATTAGGCCTAAGCCTTAGGAATCTAGCAAGTCTGTCCACTGGGGGTGGGGGTGGAGGTGGCGGGTTGTTGTTGTTGTGGTTGTTGTTGTTGTTGTTGATTGCTGCAATGAATTGAGTCATCATATTCATCAACTGAGCTTGAGCGGCCATCAGTTGTTGCATGACATCGTCGTTGTTGGTATCACGACGAGGAGGCATCTGTAGGGGTTTTCAGCATAGATGAGTGAAAGATAGACAGAACTAAGAGAAGAAAAATCCTACCCATGCACACAACAACCAAGTCAACACAATCAACATTTCATAAGACAATCTTAAAAAGAAAAAGTCTACTTAGCAAAACAAACAAGTATTCTAAGTTGATTTAATAAAACCACATAGTCTGCAACCAAACATTCTATCATTGTCACACCACAAGTTGGAGATCAATGTTTTAAAAAGAACGACGAACTAAACGAGGGGGAATATGGTGGTCCAACTACTAAGTCTAAACTTCGTCCATGACGTCTCCTTCATCTTCTTCGATTTCCTCGATGATGATGCCTTCCTTCGTAAGGATCTCCTTGTAGTCATTCACCTCCTTCTCCAAGGCCTCATTCTTCTCCTGTAACATTGTCGTCTCACGGTGCAGAGTCTCGATTGCTTCCTTCTCCAGGACTTCAATCTTCTCTTGCAGCATTCTCTTCTCACGGCGTAGAGTCTCGATCAAATCTCGACCAGCTTCGAACTCGACGTCGTTGCTCAGGATTTCATCCTTCAAGGTCTTGATCTCCTTGTTCTTGTCTCTAATTCTCTTTTCTTGACTTTGGAACTTCTTCTCTTGAGCTCGGAATTTCTCCTCTTGAGCGTTGGCCACCTCTTCTTGGGCTTCAATCTTCTTTTGAGTCTCCTTGACTTGTGCCATTATTTCATCATTCTTCAACAACTCATTGCGTCTATCCTCTTCTAGTTGCCAGAGGTGAAGTTCTAAGTCTTGGAGATAAGGGTACAAAGGTTCTGGTTTGTTTTTGTCTTCCTCGCTAACACAGTAAGGAATCCCATGTTCGTCACGTTGGCCAAGGTGAGCAAAGTAGTGGTCTTTTAACTCCTCTTGGTATTGCAAGCAAAGACGTCCTATTAGCTCCTGCGTGACGAGATTCAGCCCTTTCTCCAAGGAGTCACTAATCGACTTGTACTGGATGTCTTCGGTCTTGGGTTCAGTCTGGCGCCCTTGTTGGTAAAGGCGAATTCCCCATAAGTCTTCTTTGTTGAAGTGCTTCAGCTGGCTAGCCTTGATGATGGGCATTGGAAGTGCCAACAGTTCTACTAACTCTAGAAGATATCTTCCAAAGCGCATGTCCTTGAAGTCCTCCGCGGTTTGATACATGAAGAACGACATCCTTAAGTGATAAAGGTAGAGTTTATTAAACAAGACAAAGGTAAGATAAACTAATCGTGGAGTACTTAAGTACTTAGAGAAAAGGTTCTTTTATAACAGGTGATCAACACTATTATCAACTCTTTTGTAAGTCGGATATTCACTATAGTGAGAGAGACAGACACCCGGCCAGCCACTTATAATTGTGGAACAGGTCTCATGTACGCGGACATGTAAGGTTAGTCCCGGGCCGCTTCATCCCACTATGCCGTTAGGATCCAACATACTTCAAAGGTGGTAATATTATGATCAAAAAGAGGCTTAACCAATCCTAAGGGCTCGAACCTACAGGCAACAACTTTGCTCTGATACCATTTTGTAGCGCCCCATCTTTAAATAAAGATGGAACACCTGTGTTATGTGCTAGTCCCTGGATCACTGCCAGCACCACAGTACAAAATATATAGTATCATTGCATAAGTATCAAAATACTACATCGAGATCCAAAAATAGCCAAGTATAGCTTTATTACAAAGTGCATAGTCATGAAGACTAGCTAAAATATTCAGAGTTCACAACGAAAATAAAAGCAATGGGCCTTCTCTTCTAGCAGACGCCACGAGCAGACATGTTGGGTGTAGAATCGAGTCCAAACTTACTCCTCATCAGAATTACCTGCACATTTGAATATGCAGCCCCCGTAGGAGGTCAATACAATGAAGTATTGGCAAGTGACTATGGTGGATAAAATTATGACAAGTCTAGTTCTATATGCATATTTGGCTTGTGGAGTTTGTAGGCTATTTTGCAGAAAGCCAGTTTTCTCCTATCTTTTGTAAAACACTTTTGTATCACAAAGACTTGGCACCAAGGGATGAAGCCCAAGTGCACCAATAATTCTTTCCTTAGTCAAATTTTACTTTACGAAAACCATGTTGAGATTCTTCCGTCCATCCTTGTCCAGTTGCTCGAAGTTGTCCATCACCGGGGACACAGCTGAGTACTCAGTTTGTCGACTCTGCAGAGGTTGTGCACTTTCACCTTAAGACTCAATTTGTCCGAGAAATCCTATACACGCGGAGTGTATTATGGAAAGGAGAGAATTGAGACAAGAACTTTCAGAAGAAGAATGCAACCATACTAGCAAGACCCGTTCCACCTATCAACTCTACATCTGCTTGTCAAGCTGACAGGTTGCACTCTCACAACTTAGTAGTTCTAGACAGAGCCCATTGTCAAAAGGCTGCACGGGAAGCTTCTAAACTTGGAGGGACTTAGAAATCTCTTTGTTCCTGGGTGGCCGTCCACAAGTGTACTTTTGGGTGACAACCACCATACTCATGGCCCTAAGTAGAATAGAAATTCATCCTAGGCAAAGACAACCACAAGCATGGTCCCAAAAGCCACTCAACATAAACCAAACAACCAATTCCACCCAGAAGTGCATTCAAGATTTTAACACTTAGCAATAATTCTATAACATGATAAGTAAATTCCTTTATAGCATAGCTAAGCATCTAATAAAACTTTTGGTGGCTGCATGGAAAGGGATGGCTACACACTACTAGGATATTTTCAAAGTGTAAACTAACTTGGCATTATAAAATAGTTCCAAATTTCCCTATCATGCATACTACTCAAAATCTACTAATAATGCATATAGAAAAACATAGGATAGATTATGAATGTCACTTGCCTTGGTAACAAAGGGAACAAGCACAGCAAGAATAACAATCACAAGGACCTTCCTCCTCTTCACAATCTAGAGACAAACAATAACACTAAATAAACACACAAACATAACACTTAAATATCAATACAAAATATGTATGCATGCTTAATATGCAATGAACTTAACAAGATCAATTAATTACTATTTTAAATTCTCTGTTATTCATGCATGAAAATACAATGATCAATATTTTAATATGTTAATTAATCATTTAAATAATGAGTATTTTAGTAGTTTTAAGTTCTAAAACCAATTTCTTTAAGTCTAATAGAAGAAGTTTCAAATAAAACTCATGTTACACTCTCTGGACAGAGGGAATTAATAAATCTCCAAAACAATTGGATTTATTTGGAAAGAGATTTTATTAATTAAGTTATAGATTTAATATCCGAAAGCTAAACAATTAAATTCCGCAATTTATTATACACTAAAGGATAAACAAATGAAACCATATTAAACTACACGAGCAGAGCTTCACGTGGATATAAAATTCATCAAATTTGGATGAACAGATCAAAAGTTATGATTTTTGTAAGTTTGTGTTATTTTCTGTTTTTAAAACAATTTCTCTGCCGAAATAGAAAAAAAAAACGCCACGCGGCGTGCTCTGATTGGGCGATACCGGTTCGCCGCGGATCGGCACGGGAACCGTCCGATCTAAGTTACATCGGACGCTCCAGATTAGATGGACGAAACGGTAAAGAAAATTAAATCGCGCCCGTCCGATCTAAATCTAAGGGTCCAGATTGAACCGGCCAAATCGAGCGGCGCTGCTCGCCGGAGTGCCTCTGGGTGCGGCGGCGCCATGCCCGGCGTCGCACTCGCTGGCGATCTACGGCCCTACGGGATGAATGGATCGTACCCGAACGTGCAGAGGCGCGAGGCGGAGCTGTTGGCGCGGCAGGGGTCTTCGGCGTGCTTCCCTTCTCCTCCTAGAGCTCGCCGGAGATGGAAACGGCGGCGGTTTGCTTCGGTCGATCACGTACGCGACGATCTGGTGCAGTAGGACAATAGAGAAGGTGTCAGGGACGTGCGCGTGCTCACTGGGAGTCGGAAGAGAGACGCGGGAGGATTCGAGATGCTCTGCACTCACCGGAGATCGAGGATTTTTGCGGCGGCAATGGCGGACGGTGGCGGCAGCTTCTGAGCGGCCTGGAGGCTATTTTCTAGGGTTTTGGGGTCGGGAGGAGGCGGCAGAGGGGGGGGGGGTTTATATGGGGACGTAGGGGAGCGATTTCCTCGCGATTTTCCCAACGGATTTCGATCCGCAAGAAACTAGGATTCGGTGGAATCGTGTTCGTGTTCTTCACGAGTTGGGGAGAGGGATGACATGTGGGCCCCGGCTGGCAGTGAGAGAAGGAGGGAGGTGGGCTGCTGATGGGCCGCTGTGCTTCGCCTGCGCTGCGCGCACGGGAGGAAACGAGGTGGGCTTCGGCCCAGATTGGGTCGTCTCCCTATTTTTTTTTAACAAATTTTTTTCTGATTTCAAACATTTAATTCAAATTTGATTTTTAAAACTTATCAAAACATTTCAGAAAAAATCATAAAAATATGTTTTGAAAAGCTAATTTAATTTATAACCTTTTTATATCATTTTGCTAAATAAATAAAATAATAAAATACAGATTTGTATGAGGAGCTCAAATAGACCACTTTAATGAAAACAATTTTATTTAACCTTATAATTAAAATTCAATTTACTCCTTATGTGATTTCAATGCCATACTTTTATGATGCATGATGCTTGAATGCAAAGTTTTAAATTTTTGAGAAATTTGGGATGTTACACCCTGAGAGGACACGCTTTGGCGCCGAGACGGATGCGAGGACTCAACATCGTCGTGGCGCTCCGGGGAGGCGTCCCTGTTGTCGCGGTGGTCGCTGCCACGGTGCTCCTCCACGTGTGGGCCAGTGTTGGCGCGCTCCGTCGTGCGAGGACGGCCGCGGCGGCCACGAGCGGGGGCGGTGCCGGGCTCTGTATGAGCCCTGTCCGCTGCACGCCTGTTGGCGCGTGTCGTGCGGGTGTCCGTCATGGCGCAGAAGCTGACCGAAGGTTGAAGACGCGCCTCAGTCCCCTACCTGGCGCGCCAAATGTCGGAGGTGATTCCCGCGAGATAGGGGTTGTCAGACTATGAAGAGTAGTTCGAGAAGGGGACTGAACACGTTGGTCTACAACCCTCAACCGGCGCTGCGACGGTGCTCGTCGAGCCTGAAGAGGGACATCACGGCAGAGATGGACAATGGCCCGTACCCAGGTTCACGGCCCTCAGGAGGAGGTAACACCGCTACTCCTGCTTGTCTGTATTGCACTACAGAAGCTACAGTACAATGGGCTTGCCGAGGGCTCCCTTATGGCAGTGTGGAGCTCAAGGAGGGAACGCTAAGGTCTCCTTCCTCCTAGAGTTGGTTTGACTTATACTATGGTATCGTAGGGTCCAAGTTCTCCGAGATCGATCGATCGATCCCTTGCTACAGTGGTGCTCCCCTCCTTTTATAGGCGTCCCGGGCCTCATCCTGGCGCACTGCGCGGCGGAAGGGTTCCCACATGGCGACGAAACAGAGGAGCGGGGTGCACCACTGCCGGGATGTCCATGGACCCGGTCCATGGTCGCAAAGCCTGCCCGTGACGCCAGAAAGCCACCGTCCACGCAGGACGGCCAGCTGGTGCTGCAGAGATCGTGGGGGTGCCCACGGTGATGTCGTCCTTGGAGCGTAGCGCCGGCCAACCGCTTTATCACCAAAGAGGAAACCCTCGTAAGCCGGCGCAGGGGACACAACTTTGTTGACCTCCTTTCATCACGAGAACGGCAACTGCGGCGCCGTCGTCATCGCGTACTGACACGTGCGTCACTCTGTGGCTGCGGCAGAGGCTATGTGCACTCTGCGGCGATTGCTTCGTAATGAAGTATCTCCACAGGGCCTGGGCGGCCTTTTGGAGGGATTTGCGTTGACCCCTCTCTAGGGGATAGGGTCTTGCAGAGGGGCAGCCTCGGGAGGAATCTCTTCAGGACTTCGCTGCCCCTCCAGTCCTCTCGAGAGACCTTTCCTCTCGAGGGCCTCTCAAAGCGTTCTGCTTGGTCCTTAGCCGTTTCGTCGATTCTGTCACGTGTGAGGGCTGTGGAGAGTGGGCTCTGCATACCCTGGATCCCACTGGGCCGACAGTAGCCCCCGGGCCCATGACGGGCACGGCGAGGCCCATCGGGTCCAGACGAAGCGTCGTGGGTCCAAAATGTCCGGCCGGTCCGTGACACGCGTCGTTCAGTGGTGATTTTGCGGCGACTCGGTTTCTCCGGCAGAACGTGCGTCGTGGGGGGTCCCAGCACGACCACGCCTTGGTAACTGTCCAGATGGGGCATAAAGCTGCGCGCCGGTCCGAACAACAGTTACTACTCCCATTCCGCGCATCCAATCTTCTCGCTCTCGTCGTCCTAGCTTTTCCTCACCGGAGAACTCCTTCTTCTTCCTCGTCTTTCCGCTTCCTTCTCCTTCCCCGACATGGGCGGACCGAAAGGCAAGGCGGCGATGGGGACGCTCCCCTCAGACGCGCAGGGTGAATAGGCGCTTGGCCCCGCCCTGATCGGGGAGCGCGTCAATGCGACGGCGCTGGAAAAGATCCGGCACCTGGTCGCCGGGAGGTCCAATGAACACGGTGCCAGCGCCATCCAGGCCGCCAAGCTCGGCCTTCTTCCGGCAGGTTTTTTTCCCATCTTCCTCCACACCGTCTATGCCGGGCTGGTGCCTCCGTACTCGCCCTTCCTGGAGGCGGTTCTGGAGTTCTACCAGATCCATCTTCTCCACGTTCATCCCAACTCCATCCTGATTCTCTCCATCTTCGCCTATTTGTGCGAAGCCTACTTGGGGGTGCAGCCTTCGGTGGCCCTCTTCAGGAGTTTCTACGCGCTCCGGAACTCTGCGAAGCTCGAGCGGACGGGATGCGTATCCTTCCGCATCGTGGACGGCATGGGGGACGTCTACATCCCCATGTCATGGAGCGGCGAGAATCCCATCACGGCGGTGATGAAGAAGGTGGACGACTTCAGGCAGAAGTGGTTCCTCATCGGCGCCAACTCGCAGAGCTCCTTCCTCGACACCCCGGAGGCGCCGCCCGTGAAGAATACCCACTGGGGCAAGCAGATCTTCCAAGGCCCGCAGATAGGAGCCCTCGTGGGGCGCATGAAGCTGCTTCGGGAGAACGACTTCACCGGCCAGATGATCGCAGAGGACTTCGTGCGCCGCCGCATCGCGCCTCTTCAGGCGCATAAGAAGCCGATGTGGATGTACTCGGGCCCCTCTGAAGCGATGCGAATCCACCTCTGCGACCATCGCCCCGCCGTCGTCGACACCATCATGGGTGGCCTCTTCATCAACCCAGACGTGCCCGTGGAGGTTGCTGCGGAGTTGAGGCCTCTCCACCAGCTCAACCTGGCCGCACGCCTGGCGGTGCTGGATCAGATGCCCACGTTCACCCCGCTTGGCCTGGCGGGGGAGGAGGAGGACGAGGGGCCCATGCCCATGGCGAAGGGGTCAGACGCCGCGGAGTCGCCATACACATCTGACGCCGAGCAAGGTGACGTGGCGGCGGGGGCGATCCCCTCAGCAGGCGGGGCGAGCTCGTCAAAAGCCACGCCCCCTACTGAGGAGGTCTTCGAGCTCTCGTCCAGCGACGATGAGGAGACCGAGGCGGGGCAACATGAGCCCCGGACCAAGGCGGCCCACGACAAGCCTGCTGGGGAGCCCGCGAGCGCTCTCCTCAAGAGAAAGCCGAGACGGCTCCGGAGGGGTCCGGAGCCCGGACCACGCCTTCTTGGCATTCGTCTGGCATGGCGTGGGTTGACACCCGCGCCAAGAAGACTGGGTAAGTGTTTTTAATTTGGTTTTTCTTCTTCAATCTTTGCTTGTCTGCTCCCCTTTGATAAGTCTTCTTGTTCTCTGCTTGCGATCCGGCGCCTACGAAGCGCCGAAGGCTTCGGAAGGCGGCGGATGTGAAGAAAACCGCTCCGGAGGCCGCGGCAGAGGCCGCAGCAGACGAGGCCTCGAGGCCTGTGGAGGAGGTCCCTGCAGGCCCTCACGTGGATGCGCCTCAGGCTGATGCGACCGCGCCGCCTCCGGAGGAGGAGCGCCCTGAGGAGCAGGCGGAAGAGGCGCCCTCCTTGCCGCGTGCTGCAACTCCGCTAGCGCAGCAGGAGGCCGCGACCGGCACTACGCCGACCCCTAGCTCGCCAAAGGCCGACGAGATGGTGGGAGAAGACCTTCCGCCGCCCCCGCCAAACACCGCGGCTGAGGAGTAGGCAGCGGCTACGGGGGAGGCCTCTCCAGCCCCGGAAACCCGTGAGGAGGCGCCGCTTGAGCGGGGCGATGCGGCACGCAGAATGCGGGCGCTGAGGCAGAGGACTCGCTGCCGAGCCCCCAGGCCCGCGTGGAGGCCTCTTCTTCCAAGCTCGACGCAGGCGCAGGGCCCTCCGCGCCGCGCGGGACTTCTCGGGCGCTTGTCCCCGGCAGCTGGGACTTCTCGACGCAGGCGCAGGGCCCTCCGCGCCGCGCGGGACTTCTCGGGCGTCGTGACGTCGCCTTCCGCTTGGTGAGGGAGTCCCTGGACGGGCTGGAGGCTCACCTCACCCTCGAGGACGGGGAGCTCGCCCGGCAGCGGGATGAGCTTTCGGTGGCCTGGGCCGCTTTCCATGCGGCTGTGGAGGCTCGCCGGCAGAGCGACCTGGCTCTACAGGCGGAGCGCGAGGAGGCGCTGCACTTCGCCAAGGAGGTCCGCGAGGGCGCTGTGCGCGAGGCCGAGGAGACCCTGGAGCCCGTCCAGGCCAAGCGCCAGGCAGCGGAGGATGCTCTGGACGCGGCCAGGGCGGAGCGGGAGGCAATGGAGCACTCGCTGGCGGACAAGCACAGTGAGCTCGTCCAACTCGAGGCCAAGATCCTCGCTGACTCTGAAACTGTGCGGACCTCTCTGGAGGCGGTCCGTGCGAGCTTGGAGGCCAGGGGGCAGAGTCTGGGCGAGCGCGAGAGCGACAAGCGCCGGCGCGACGAGCAGCTGGCGCTGGCGGAGCAGGAGCTGTCAGGGCAGCGCGCCGCCCTCGAGGACCGCGAAGTGAGCCTGCCCGAGTCCCTCGTCAAGCACGAGCATGAAGTGGCCACCCACAAGAGGCATGTGGAGCGCTTCAACGCGAAGTTCGCCGAGCTGAAGGAGGAGGCTGAGAAGGAATTCCGAGCCTGGGAGAAGGCGTACCGTGTCGCTGTCTCCCGTGACTATGACGAGAAGTTCAAGAAGCAAGAGAGTCGCTTCAAGAAGAAGGGCGGTGAGGACGGCGCCCGGATCTACCAGCTGGAGGAGATGAATGCCACCCTGAACGCCCGGGTGAGGCGCGAAGCGGATCGCCGCCGCGTAGCTGAAGAGGCTCGCGAGCACGCGGCGCAGGACCTCGCCTCCCTCATGGCGGACATGGAGGAGATGAACCAGCAGGTGGGCCCTGCTGTGGAAAAGGCGGTGGAGGCTGCCGAGAGCGCTCAGGCGGCACGGGTGCTCTCGCAGCAGCGGGGGCACATGTTCCAGTCCCTAGTGGCTCGGGGCAACGAGCTCGCCGTGAAGCTGGGAGCGGAGGCACCGCCCGTCCCCGTTCAGGGCAACTCCGACGCCGCCGCTTATCTCGCCTACTTCGAGCAGTTCTTCACGGCGCTCGAGGGCCCTGCCGCGGAACTCCGCGACGTCGTCGAGGAGGACTGCCGCCAACTCCTGGCGGTAGCGGTCGACCGCATCTTCACCAACCTCCAGCGCCTCCAGCCTGGCTTCGACTACTCCACGGTGACCGAGCCTCTCGAGGGAGAGGTGGGGTGGAAGATCTCCAGCTCGGTCTGTGACCAAGTCGACGACTTCTGCAGCCGCTTCAAGCGGGCCGCGGCGGAGGATGATGACGGCGAGGAGGGCGACGATGAGGAGGGCGAGCTAGAAGAAGAAGGGTCCGGGGAGGACAACGACGAGGCTTCTGCCTGAGTTCCTCCTGAAATGTAATGCGCTTGCAGCGCTTGTCGAGATGTTTGGCTTAGAGACTCTGCTCCATGGTTTGTAATATACTTTATATTTCTAAGCATATGCTACTAGATTTGTGTGCGTCCCCTCGAGAGCCTTTTGCTTCAACTCCATGCCTTTTATCGCTCTGCGTCGCTAGGACCCTGCTCCTTGCGCTATGACTCTGCCGCTGCGGTATGCTCGAGCAATGACTCGGCAAGGCCGGGGGGAGTTTAAGGCTTAGAGAGGTAGGAGTCCTCGAGGCGCGATGCTCAAGGGCCCCCCTTTGACGTGCAAGCAGCCCATGGAGAGTGAGGGAAAAGAAACGCTCGAGGGACAAAAAGTGCTCGTGAGAGGGATGAGGAGACTCTCTTGGTGTGAGCAGGGAACTTAGCTTCGCGAGGCTTTCGCTCTGCATTGGCTTTCCTTGGCGATGTGTTTTCCTCCAGGGGCGGAGTTTTCCCTCCACGAGCCTGGGGAGGCTTTTGTTCCCTGTGGAGGTTAGAGAGGCAAACCCAGACGCTAGAGCATGATAGTAAGGACTCGTGCGCGCTTATAGGTTTCCTCATGGGTATCTCGCGAGGAGAGAAAGTACCAAGGTCCTTTGGAGAGGTGGCGTGTATCCGAGAGCATGCCCTTTAGCCAGAGCTCGGATCTCTTGGATTTTGCAGTGCTGCTGGAGTGCTCTTGAGGCACAGGCACCGTACTCAGCCCCCGCTCGCGAGGTGCCCATGGGAAGAATATAAGCGCACATGGAAAAGTGAATGACGAAAGTAAACTTGCCATCGAAATATTACACAGCGGCGCCTCAGCGCATAGTTCACTTAGGAACGAAATGGTTCATTACACTTGGGTTTGCCAAGCTAACGTTCCTTCCATGTCGAGGCATGGGGACCACCCATTAGTGGCTGAGATTCACTGCGGCCTGCGGTGGCTCGTTGGCAGGAGAGCTCGGAGGGCTGGCCCTCAGGAGAAGCTTTGAGAAGCCTGGAGGTAAAGCCATGAGCTTTCCTCTAGAGACAAAAAATTGTCTGACATGATAATGATCACGTGCGTGACTATGATCACGGGTAGAACTTGCGTAGGTGCGCGATGTTCGACGGGTTCTTGACGAGGATGCCGTCTTTAGTCTCGAGGCGTACGGCGCCAGGCCTGGCGATGTGGGAGACCCTGTAGGGGCCTTCCCACATCGGCGAGAGCTTGTGGAGGCCTTCTCTGGAGAGGATTCGCCTGAGGATGAGGTCGCCCGCCTCAAGAGTGCGTGAGCGCACATGGCGGCTGTGGTAGCGTCGCAGGTCTTGTTGGTACTTTGCCGCTCTGAGGGCTGCACGGCGGCGCAGTCCCTCAAGAAGCAGGAGGTCGTCGTTGTGGAGGTCCTCTTGGGTGTCCTCGTTGAAGGCAAGGACCCGTGGTGATCCGTGCTTGATTTCTGCGGGGAGGACAGCTTCGGCTCCGTAGACCAGGGCGAACGGTGTTTCACCCGTGGGTCTTGAAGAGGTTGTGCGCATGGACCAGATCACATATGGGAGCTCGTACATCCATCCCTTGTCGTGCCCCTTGAGGATGTTGAAGCTTTTGGTCTTGAGGCCCTTAAGGACTTCCGCATTTGCTCGCTCGGCCAGACCATTGCTCCGTGGATGAGCCACCGAGGCGAAGCAGAGCTTGATGCCGAGTTTTTCTTAGTAAGCCCGGAAGATGCCGCTGGCGAACTGTGAGCCATTGTCGGTGATGATGCGATTAGGCACTCCAAAGCGGCAGACTAGGCTCCTGATGAATTTCACCGCTGCCCCGGCTGGTATGGTGCGCACTGGTTCGACCTCGGCCCACTTGGTGAACTTTTCGACAGCCACGAAGAGGAAGCGGTAGCCCCCCTGCGACCTCGGGAAAGGGCCCAAAATGTCCAGCCCCCAGACCGCGAACGGCCAGGAGAGCGGGATGGTCTGGAGTCGCAGCGCCGGCTGATGGATTTGCTTGGCGTGGTACTGGCTGGCGTCGCATGATTGGACGATGGTGACTGCATCTTGAAGCAGTTGCGGCCAGTAGAACCCACTCCTGAAGACCTTTCCTGCGAGGGTGCGCACACACGAGTGGTGGCCGCACTCTCCGCTATGGATATCCTTGTGAAGGAGATATGCCCTAGAGGCAATTAATAAAGAGTATTTCTTCATCATATCTTGTTTGTTCATAATATGTTTTTGTGTCATGCTATAACCGTATTAAGAGGAAACATTAATACGGGTGTGATGCGTAAACAACCAGGTCCCTAGTAGCCTCTACTAAGACTAGTTTCGTTGCGCGATCGATGATCGAGGTTTCCCGATCATAGGGCATGGCGCCGGTCGGCAATGAAAGTCATATCATTGGAGAACGATGTGATGGACATACCCATATTTGTAGGACGTAGTCATTAAGCTTTTGACCGTGAGACCAACTCTTATTGTTATTCCTGGAAGATACTTTGATTGCACCAAACGTCGTATCTTAATTAGTATGACAATAACGGTGATATTTTTGGGTATCGGCAATGAAATTCATCAGGAGCCTAGTCTGCCGCTTTGGAGTGCCTAATCGCATCATCACCGACAATGGCTCACAGTTCGCCAGCGGCATCTTCCGGGCTTACGAGGTCAAGCTAGATATGGAGATATCTATGAACGACACTCGGACACGCTAAGTATCGCTATGGAAAAAGGTTTAAGACTTTACGTTCAGGTTTGATAGATGAAAGTCATTCGTTATATCACAGGGATTAATTCATGGGGTCCAGGCCTACGAGTTAGTCGTTGATCAGAGAGGAGTCTCGATCGTACCTGTTATTATATCGAACCGCTAGTGTAACACACTTAAGGGGTTTCGATAAGACAACCGGAAAGGAAAGAGATCACCGGGAACGTCCCGGGAGAGATCCGATGGAGATCGGGCAGCGACGAAATAGTTTTCGGAGCTAGAATAAATTATATATAATATGTTTGATATTAATTAGTGTAATTAATGTCTAAATATGATTTTATATATTTATTTTCGAATTTATTTAGGCTGATTTCCCTAAATGGGCCTTCTAGTGGAAGGAAGGCCCATAAGGGGGGGAAAGTCCCCCCGGGCTTGGGAATTGGAGGGAGGCCGGCCTAGGTGGGCCACAAGGGCCGACCTAGGGCCGGCGCACCCCTTTGGCCGGCTGGGGCTGTGGGGTTTAGTCCCACACACCCCCAGCTGGCAAGTTGGCTCCCCCCTGGGAGCCTATATAAGAAGGGGCACCCCTGGCCTTTTAAATCATCCAATTAATTCTACAATTCTCTCTCGATTTCGTGATTCCCTTTGTCGGAGTTGCGCCGAGTTGAGAGGGGGATCTCTTCCACCATAGCCCGCTGCCGCGCTGCTGGTGTTCCGGTCCAAGTCTTCCGCTGCTCGTCCTGGACTGGAGCTTCGGAGGCCGTCGTCTCCACCGTACGTGTGTAACGGCCTGCGAGGTGCTGCGCTAGCGGTGCTGGGAGGTCTGCTTCCTCTACACGACCTTGAGGTCGGTTTCGTCGGTCTTCATCGACAACGTTTGTGCGGGAACGTAATCTCCGCTTTCGGTCTACAAGGGTATGTATTCCGATCTCCGTTCGTACTACTATATCTGCATAGAATAGATCTTGGCATGTTTTAAGGATATCATTGCTAGGATTTTCTTTTTCTGTACACGATCCCCTTCAGTGGTATCAGAGCCGATCTATCGTAGATATAGCTATACGCTGTTAGAACTCGTGTTCTGCACGGGGGCACCGTTCCTGTTATTTGCTACCCTCTAGCGTGCACTTGTGATTCCAGAGGCATCGAGTTGATGAAGCGGCCCGGACCGACTTTACGCGTACGCTTACGCAAGACTGGTTCCACTACTGACATACGACTTGTACCGTATCTGTGGCTGTCGGGTGCCAGTTTCTCTCTCTTTAGTTGGTCTTGCATTTTCAATGGAGGGTCCGAAAGGGATGCTTAAACATGCAATTATTGGATCGTTGTTGTGGTCATAAGGTTCGTAGGTATGAAGCCGTTCTATTTAGGACAGCCCCAAGCCACGTAAAATATGCAAAAGATAAAGTAGAAGCGTCTAACTTTATTTTGCAGGGGAAATGTGATATGGTCAGGGTAGGTTTATTAAATTGTTTATGAACTACGGGCGCCAAGAAGACCATGGCGCAATGGACTATATCACATCGCATTACATTTGATGTTTTGTGTGCATCTTATATTGTGTGATTATATATATTAGTATATATTAGTTACGCGGCGGTAGTTATATATAAGATGATCCCTTCAAAAATACCACTAGTGTTCTTCCTCCAACGAGCACCACCAAGAAAGTTCTACGTTATGAGGCATGCCGTGACGATCGGGTGTCAGACATATCGTCGTTCGCATACAGTGGGTGTAAGCCATGTTACACAAGCGTTACGTGGAGGTTATAGTGGCGAGCCTAGCATATGCAGATATGGCCTCGGAACACGGAGGCCGAAAGGTCAAGCATGAGTCATAGAGTTGTTGTGATGGACAATTGTCTACCCTTGAAGTTGTGCTGCCGGCTCTGACGATGAGGGGTGGTGCAATGGATGGGGGTCGTGTAATCGCTTAAACGACCATGAGGGATGTTCGTTTGAGTGGGAGTTATGTTAGTTATTTTCTAAAAAATACTATAACTCAAAATTATTATGAACAAAGTCTTATGTTGTTGCAAATTCCATTGTAGATGTCTCACCCCTCGTTTAACCTAGGTATGTTCCTTGAGAAAGAAAAGCTTAAGACCAATGGGTCAAACTTCATGGCCTGGTTCCACAACCTGAGGATCCTCCTCACTCCCCATAGGGTGGCCTACGTCATTGAGGCTGCCATAGGTGACCCTCCCACAGATGAAGCCTCTGAGGATGAGAATAAGGTCTTCCAGACCAAATCGGAGGACTCCGCCTTTGTCCAGAGTGGCATGCTCTACGCCATGGAAGCCGACCTGCAGAAGCACTTTGAGAAGATGAGTGCCTTCGAGATAATTTCTGATCTCAAGGCTGTCTTTGCGCCGCAGTCTAAGGCTGAGAGATATGAAGCTTCTGAGCTTTTCTTCTCGGCCAAGATGGAGGAGCATAGCAGTGTGAGCGAGCACGTGGTCAAGATGTCTGGCTACGTTCAACGCCTGAATGCTCTGGAATGCAAGATTCCCGATGAGCTGGCGATTGATAGGGTGCTGCAATCGTTGCCCCCTAGCTATAAAGGCTTCATCATGAACTACAACATGCAGGGCATGGCTAAGTCCCTGGGTGAAGTGTTCGTGATGCTCAAGACTGCTGAGGTGGAGATCAAGAAGGAGCACACGCTGTTGATGGTCAACAAGACCGTCGATTTTAAGAAATCCGGTGGCAAGGGAAAGAAGAGCTGGAAGTCCAGGAGGGAGGGCAAACTGGTTGCCAAGCCCAAGACTAACAAATCTGGTCCGAGAGCTGGTGTGGAGTGCTTCTACTGCAAGGGAAAAGGTCACTGGAAGCGCAACTGCCCCAAGTACCTGGAGGATAGGAAAGCTGGCAAGATAGTCGACAAAGAGCAAGGTATATTTGATATACATGTTATAGATGTGTACCTTACATCCGCCCGTAGCAACACTTGGGTATTTGATACTGGTTCTGTTGCTCATATATGTAACTCTCAGGAGGAGTTACGGAATAAACGGCGGCTGGCTAAGGATGAGGTGACGATGCGCGTCGGCAACGGATCGAGAGTCGACGTTGTGGCTGTCGGCACGCTCCCTCTACATCTACCATCGGGATTAGTTTTGGTTTTAAATAAGTGTTATTTTGTACCATCGTTGAGTGTAAACATTATAAGTGGTTCTTGCCTGTTACAAGACGGTTATTCATTTAAATCAGTATCAAGCAGTTGTGCTATTTATATTAATGATATCTTTTATGTTGATGCTCCCGAGAGTAATGGTTTACTCTTGTTGAATCTCGATCGTAGTACTCACATCCATAACATAGAAGCCAAACGGATTAAGTGTAGTGATGATACCGCCATGTATATGTGGCATTGCCGTCTTGGTCATATTGGTATAAAGCGCATGAAGAAACTCCACTCCGATGGACTTTTGGACTCGTTGGATTTTGGATCCCTCGATACATGCGAACCATGCCTTATGGGCAAAATGACCAGGACACCGTTCAAAGGTTTCGTTGAACGGGCGTCGGATTTACTGGGGATCATACATACAGATGTGTGTGGACCAATGAGCGTATCGACACGCAATGGTTATCGTTACTTCGTCACCTTCATTGATGACTTGAGTAGATACGGTTATATCTATTTGATGAAACACAAGTCTAAAACTTTTGAAAAGTTCAAATAATTTCAAAGTGAAGTTGAAAATCAGCTTAACAAGAAAATCAAGCACCTCCGATCCGATTGTGGTGGCGAGTATTTGAGTTTTGAGTTTGGCACACATCTGAAGAATTGTGGCATCGTACCCCAACTTACGCCTGCTGGAACACCGCAACGTAACGACGTGTCCGAGCGACGTAATCATACTCTACTGGATAGTGTCCGGTCTATGATGTCTCTTACCGATTTGCCACTGGGGTTATGCGTTAGAAACAGCCGCATTCATTTTAAATAGGGCTCCGTCCAAATCCGTTGAAACGACACCGTATGAATTATGGTATGGCAAGAAGCCTAAGTTATCGTTTCTGAAGGTTTGGGGTTGTGAGACGTATGTTAAGAAACTACAGCCCGACAAACTCGAACCGAAGTCGGAGAAAGTCGTCTTTGTAGGATATCCGCGGGAAACCGTAGGATACACCTTCTACAACCAAGCTGAGGGCAAAATGTTTGTCGCGAAGACCGGTACCTTTCTAGAGAAGGAGTTTCTCGCAAAAGGAGTAAGTGGGAGGAAGGTAGACCTTGATGAGATCGTTGATCCTGAACTCGAGATTCCGAGTGGCGCAACGGAAGCTGTTCCGGAAACGTCCTCCACAGATGGAGTGGGAGAAACTGTCGAGGAAAGTATTCTACCTCGTAGGTCTGGTAGATCTCGTATCGCACCAGAATGGTATGGCAACATGGTTTGCACCGTCATGTTAATTGAACAAGATGAACCTACGAACTACAAGGAGGCAATGGCGAGTCTAGAGTCCGAGAAATGGCTAGAAGCCATGAAATCCGAAATAGGATCCATGTATGATAACAAAGTGTGGACTTTGATGGATATTCCCGAAGAGCGCAAGGCCGTCGAGAATAAATGGATCTTTAAGAAGAAGACTGATGCTGATGGTAATGTGACCGTCTATAAAGCTCGGCATGTCGCAAAAGTTTTCCGACAAGTTCATGGGATTGACTACGATGAAACTTTTTCACCGGTAGCGATGCTGAAGTCTGTTCGGATTTTGTTAGCAGTTGCTGCCTATTACGATTATGAAATATGGCCGATGGATGCCAAAACAGCCTTCCTAAATGGAAACATTGAGGAAGAGTTGTACATGGTACAACCGGAAGGTTTTGTCGATCCAGAAAATGCTGGCAAGGTATGCCAGCTTCAGCGCTCCATTTATGGATTGAAGCAAGCATCTCGGAGCTGGAATCATCGATTTGATGAGGTAATCAAAGGTTTTGGATTTGTCCAAAATTTGGAAGAGACCTGCATTTACAAGAAAATGAGTGGGAGCTCAGTTGTGTTCTTAGCACTATATGTAGATGACATATTGCTGATTGGAAATGATGTGGAACTTCTGAATAGCGTGAAGAATTATTTAAACAGTAAGTTTTCCATGAAGGACTTAGGAGAAGCTGCATACGTCTTAGGCATTAAATCTATCGTGATAGATCAAGACGTCTATTAGCGTTGACTCAGAGTACTTATCTTGATAAAATACTGAAGCGTTTCAGTATGGAGAAGGCAAAGAAGGGTTCTCTGCCGGTTATCAAGAATAAAACATTGCGAAAGGCACAGTGTCCGGTAACGGAACAGGATAAGGCCGATATGACTAAACATCCTTATGCTTCAGCCATAGGATTGATTATGTATGCAATGTTAAGTACTAGACCTGATGTGGCATTAGCTCTAAGTTTGACAAGCCGTTTCCAGAGTAATCCTGGAATGGCGCATTGGATTGCTGTTAAGAGCATTCTTAAGTATCTCAATAAGACAAAGGAAATATTCCTTGTCTATGGTGGCTGTGATGAAGAACTTGGCGTAACAGGTTACGTGGATGCAAGTTTCTGCTCAGACCCCGATGACTCTAAGTCGCAGACAGGTTATGTGTTCAAGGTGAATGGGGGCGCCGTGTGTTGGAGAAGTGGGAAACAACCCATCGTCGCGCAATCTACAATGGAGTCGGAGTACATTGCTGCTTGCGAAGCCGCGAATGAAGCTGTGTGGCTGAGGAAGTTCATCATTGAACTTGGAGTGTTCCCGAGCGTGCAAGACCCCGTGGTCCTCTTCTGCGACAATACGGGTGCCATTGCTAACGCCAAGGAGCCAAGGTCTCACTCCACCGCCAAACACATTCTCCAACGCTTTCATGTGGTACGACAGTACATACAAGGAGGCGATGTGAAGATTTGCAAAGTGCGTACGGATCTGAATGTGGCAGATCCTCTGACGAAGCCTCTTCCGCTTGACAAGCACGTGAAACACCAAGATGCTATGGGTGTCCGGCTTTTACCAAGTTGTAATCTAGATTAATTTGTACTCTAGAGCAAGTGGGAGACTGAAGGAGATATGCCCTAGAGGCAATTAATAAAGAGTATTTATTTATCATATCTCGTTTGTGCATAATACGTTTTTGTGTCATGCTATAACCGTATTAAGCGGAAACATTAATACGGGTGTGATGTGTAAACAACCAGGTCCCAAGTAGCCTCTACTAAGACTAGTTTCGTTGCGCGATCGATGATCGAGGTTTCCCGATCATAGGGCATGGCGCTAGTCGGCAATGAAAGTCATATCGCTGGAGAACGATGTGATGGGCATACCCATATATGTAGGACGTAGTCATTACGCCTTTGACCGTGAGACCAACTCTTATTGTTATTCCTGGAAGATACTTTGATTGCACCAAACGTTGTATCTTAATTTGTATGACAATAACGGTGATACTTTTGGGTATCGGAAAGGAGTAGTTGAGACGAGGGGTCAAGAGCGGGATTTGCCAGTCCGCATAGCAGGAGAGATACTCTAGGGCCCACTCGGAGAGATTATGTCTAATGAGCTTGCAAGCATGTGACTAGGTCACGGAGACATGAAATCTAAGACGAGTAGAAGATAGTGTTGTCGGTAACGAGGTCAAGCTAGATATGGAGATATCTATGAACGACACTCGGACACGCTAAGTATCGCTATGGCAAAAGGTTTAAGACTTTACGTTCAGGTTGGGGTCCAGGCCTACGAGTTAGTCGTTGATCGGAGAGGAGTCTCGATCGTACCTGTTATTATATCGAACCGCTAGGGTAACACACTTAAGGGGTTTCGACAAGACAACCGGAAAGGAAAGAGATCACCGGGAACGTCCCGGGAGAGATCCGATGGAGATCGGGCAGCGACGGAATAGTTTTCGGAGCTAGAATAAATTATATATAATATGTTTGATAGTAATTAGTGTAATTAATGTTTACATATGAATTTATATATTTATTTTCTAATTTATTTAGGCTGATTTCCCTAAATGGGCCTTCTAGTGGAAAGAAGGCCCATAAGGGGGGGGGGAGTCCCCCCGGGCTTGGGAATTGGAGGGAGGCCGGCCTAGGTTGGCCACAAGGGCCCACCTAGGGCCGGCGCACCCCTTTGGCCGGCTGGGGCTGTGGGGTTTAGTCCCACACCCCCCAGCTGGCAAGTTGGCTCCCCCCTGGGAGCCTATATAAGTAGGGGCACCCCTGGCCTTTTAAATCATCCAATTAATTCCCCAATTCTCTCTCGATTTCGTGATTCCCTTTGTCGGAGCTGCGCCGAGTTGAGAGGGGGATCTCTTCCACCATAGTCCGCTGCCGCGCTGCTGGTGTTCCGGTCCAAGTCTTCCGCTGCTCGTCCTGGACTGGATCTTCGGAGGCCGTCTTCTCCACCGTACGTGTGTAACGCCCTGCGAGGTGCTGCGCTAGCAGTGCTGGGAGGTCTGCTTCCTATACACGACCTTGAGGTCGGTTTCGTCGGTCTTCATTGACAACGTTTGTGCGGGAACGTAATCCCCGCTTTCGGTCTACAAGGGTATGTATTCCGATCTCCGTTCGTACTACTATATCTGCATAGAATAGATCTTGGCATGTTCTAAGGATATCGTTGCTAGGAATTTTTTTGTTTTCTGCACACGATCCCCTTCACCTTGATCAGCATTCGACCTTCCTCGGGAGGGACGCATTTGAGCGCGATGCCGTTTGGGCGCTTGCGGTACAGGTCTCCCTCGAGGATGCAGTAGGATTTTGCCTGTCGAGCGATTCGCTCTGCTTCCGCATCTTCCTCAGGGAGGATCCCCTTCACCAAGTAGTATTTGAGCTCATCAATCCAGCCTGTTTCTTGGTGAGCCGCCGCCAGCAACAGACGCTCCCCTGTGTGAGGACCACAGTCGGGTGCCCCAGCTTCAGGAGGTGGCGGGAGTGCTTCGTCCGTGCTTGCGGTTGTAGTCTCTTGAGGCTGCTTGATGGATACTTTGGTGAGCCGCTCTTCAAAGAAGCTGGCCTGCTGGGCTTGCCTTTGCGAGGCTCGCTTGGCGATGTCGTCGGCCTCCTGGTTCTCTTTCCTCGGGATTTGCATGAGCTCCATGCCCCTGAAGTGCTTCTCGAGCTTGCGGACCTCTTCAAGGTACGCGGCCATGTAGTCGTCTTTAGGCGTGTAGCTTTTGTTGGAGAAGTTGACAAGCAACTGGGAGTCACCATTGACGAGTAAGTGCTTGACGCCCAGAGCGATGGCGGCCCTTAAGCCGGCGAGGAGGCCCTCGTATTCAGCGATGTTGTTGGAGATCTTGTCAATCGTGAAGCACAGCTGGACAGCGTAGTAGAGTTTGTCGCCTTTGGGTGAGGTCAAGACGACGCCTGCCCCGCCGTTGCGGCAGGCGAAGGCTCCATCAAAGTGCATGGTCCAGTGGCTGGGCATAGTGTCTCCAGAGGGCACGACCTCTTCTTCCCGAGGCTTTTCAGGGCTTGGGTCAGTCCATTCGGCGACAAAGTCCGCCAGCGCTCGTCCCTTGATGACTTTTGTGGTGTCGAAGCGTAGATTGAAAGGCTGCAGCTCGATGTTCCATCCCGCGACACGATCTGTGGCGTTGGGATTGCGGATCTGCTCCAGGGGGAAAGAAGTGACCACCGTGATGGGGTGGCCCTGGAAGTAATGTCTCAGCTTCCTGGAGGCGATGAGGCGAGCGACGAGAAGCTTCTGCTGCATTGGGTACCGCTCCCGAGCATCCCGCAGTACCGTACTGACAAAGTACACGGGGTGCTCGACAAAGGCT
Source organism: Poa annua (assembly GCA_026929855.1). Lineage (NCBI taxonomy): Eukaryota > Viridiplantae > Streptophyta > Magnoliopsida > Poales > Poaceae > Poa > Poa annua. The sequence goes on from CM049428.1 coordinate 51,507,075, forward strand.
GTCGAGGGAGGTGCAGCGTCGGCTCTCTATGGAGGCTCTTCAGGGCCCTTGTCGAGATCCGCCTGTGGAGGGGTCTCGGCAAGGGTGTTCGGAGCAGACTCGACTTGAGGCTGTGGGCCTGGCAGTGGGTCTGTGGAGACTGCTCCTTTGCCGAGGTCTTTGTCGGGCGGCTTTGGGCTTGGAGTGGCAGCGCTTTTCTTGGGGAGGACTGGCTCTTCCCTCTCGACCACCAGGACGGCACTTGCGGTCTGAGGAGTGGCTGATAGGTACAACTTCAGATGTTTGCCTGTCCTGGGGGCCACTATGACTGGCGGGCTGGCCAAATATCTCTTCAAGTCCTCAAAAGCCTTGTCCGCCTCAGGGGTCCATTTGAATGTGTCGGATCTCTTCATAATCTTGAAAAATGGCAGGGCTCTCTCGCCAAACTTGGAGATGAAGCGGCCTAGGCTAGCCATACAACCTGATAGGCGCTGCATGTCCTTGAGTCGGCGAGGAGGCTGCATCCCTTCTATGGCGTTGATCTTGTCAGGGTTTGCTTCTATGCCGCGGTGGGACACGAGGAATCCGAGGAGTTTGCCTGAAGGTACCCCGAAGACGCACTTGGCGGGGTTCAGCTTGATGTTCACCTTGCGCAGGCTGGCGAAGGTTTCCTCGAGATCCTTCAAGAGGGTGTCTCCCTTGCGAGACTTGACCACGATGTCGTCGACATATGCTTCTGCATTTCTGCCCATCTGTGCCCCCAAGGCTATCCACATGAGCCTCTGGAAGGTGGCGCCGACGTTCTTTAGGCCAAAAGGCATGCAATTATAGCAATACACACCACAAGCGGTGAGGAATGCTGTTTTCTCCTCATCCTCTTTAGCCATTTTGATCTGGTGATAACTAGAGAAGGCGTCCAGAAAACAGAGGAGGTCGTAGCCGGCGGTGGAGTCCACGATCTGGTCTATCCTCGACATGGGGTATGGGTCCTTGGGGCAGGCCTTATTGACATCTGTGTAGTCGATGCATAGTCGGCCTCCTCCAGCGGGTTTAGGGACAACCACGCCGTTGGAGAGCCAAGTGGGGTGTGCGACTTCGCGGACGAGATTTGCGGCTTTTAGCTTCTCTACTTCCTTGACGATGAAGGCTTGCTTCTCGGGGGCTTGCTTGCGTGCTTTTTGCTTGACGGGGCGTGCGTCTGGACCCACGGCTAAGTGGTGCTCGATCACCTCCCTTGGTACACCGGACATATCTGACGGAGTCCACGCGAACATGTCAGAGTTTGCCCAAAGGAAGGCGACGAGCGCGCTTTCCTATTTGGGAGGCAGGGCAGCACCTATGGTGACGCTAGCCCCTGTCCCCTCAGCCCCCGAGCCACTGGTGCCCAACGACACCCTCTTCGTGGAAGCTTGCTCCTGAGAGAACATCTGTTTCTTCTTCTGGGGCCTCTCGAGAGGCTCCATGTCCTCGTCAGCCGGAAACGCCATGGCAGCTGCCTTGTAGGCGCTCTCGACAGCGCGTGTGGCATCCAGGATATGACCATGGATGGCGATGGTTCCAGCGCTGCCGGGGATCTTCACCATGTTGTAGGCGTGATGCGTGACGGACATGAACTTCGCGAGGGCGGGGTAGCCGAGGATGGCATTGTACGGCAGGTCGATGTGTGCGACGTCGAAGTCGATCAACCCGGTGCGGTAGTTCTTCTGCGTGCCGAAGGTGACGGCCAGCCGGACCTGCCCCTCAGGTTCGATCGAACCACTAGTGACCCCTGTGAATGGCCTGGAGGGCATGAGCCACTCGTAAGGCACCTGAAGAATCTCGAAGGTCTCGACAGAGGTGACGTTCAGGCCAGCTCCCCCATCAACGAGCGTCTTGGAGACGGTGATGTTGTTGATGGTGGGGGAGCAGACCAGGGGGAGGGTTCCAACAGTCTTGGTCGACTTGGGGTGGTCCTTGGCGTCGAAGGCGATGGTGTACTGGGACCACTTGATGGGCCTGGAGGTCTCGGTGCTCGGGAGCGCGGCATTGAGCTCGCGGGCGAACTGCTTGAACTGATTGTTCGACTTGGGCGCCTGAGCTCCGCCGAGGATGCAGGCCATAGCCCCCCTTGGGGCCTGATAGCCTCCATCTTCCTCGTCAGGGAGGTTATTGTTCTTCTCGGTAGCTTTGGCATGAGTGCCTGGCGGCTTCTGATAGCCGACACCGCGTCCGCCTCTGCCGTCCCTGCGGTAGCGGCGGCCTCTGCCGCGGCTCCCGCTACCATCTTCGCGCTCGCGCTCTCGGCTCAGCCTCTTGAGATTGAAGCAGTTCTCTTTGGAGTGGCCGCGTCTGTTGTGGTAGACGCAGAACGGACGGTTGTCTGCCTCTTTGTCGCCAGGCTCAGGGGAGTTCCTGCGGGCGCCCTATGCGGCGGGCTCAGCCGCCAGGACAGCAGTAGTCTTTGTAACATCCCAACATTTTATATTGTTCAAAAATCACTAAAATTTAAAACTTTTCCTTTTATTAAAATAAAATATTAAATGCATAAGGAAACCAACTATGAAAGACTTCAAACTTATAGAAAGGGTTTAATAATTCAAATGTCACAGTTTTAACATTTTATTATCCACTGTGTTTCAAAAATCTTAAAATATAATTTGAGAAATATTCTACAACCTACAATCCATTTTATTTTAAATAAATTAGTTTATTTATAAGTATTTGAATTAAACCACTTAGCCATATCTATTCATAAATATAAAATTATTCCAAATGGTATATACTTACTAAATGGTTTCATTCCTTTAACTAAGTTCAAAATATAGTTTGGAAATTATAAGCCTATAGTGTATAACTTTAAATCTTCATAGCTTTTAAGTTAATGAATTAGTCAAATAAACATTTCATTTGCTTAAATGAATTTCATCTATTTTCAAAGCATGAAATGATTAATATATTCTAAATAAGAATAAAATTTAAAACAAAGGTCTTATCCAAAGTTGTTATGAAGTTTCACATGCATTATCATATTATAGAATATAATGTTGCACAAATTATTTTCAATTAAAAATGAATACCTTATACTCCACATTTTCTAAACATTATTTATATTTAGTTCCTTAATATCATGCCAAAATAAAGATGAATGATTTCAGCAAAATAAGTTTAAATAACTTAAAATTAAACATATTGAAATGTGGGTATTTTACAAATTTTATTTAGCAAAAAGAAAATTTAATTAAGTTATAAATTCAAAATTGATATTAAGTATCAATTTTGTATTAAACCAACATTTCAAATTTATTAATTTTAAAAAGTTCTCAAAACATACCCACAACTGGTTTAACAGCAAGATGTTATTTTTACAGACTTTTAGAAATTAATTTGACATCATTTGGACATTTAAATCAAAAGATATGAATTAAATAAATAAAATCAGAAAAAGAAAATACTTGCTGACGTCATGCTGACGTCAGCAGATCATCTCCAACCTCTGTCCGAATCTGGCGCCGAAGATCAAATCGAATCGGAGTCGATTTCCTCTCCGTTTCTTGCGGGATTTGTTGCTGTAGATGCGCCCATATAAACCCCGGACCCCGCCGCCGTTTCCCCCCTCAAACCCTAACTAAATCGTGCCCCCAGGCCGCCGGAGGAGCTCGCCGGAGTCCGCACCATCCGCCGCTGTAATTCTTCCATCCCCGGCGAGGTAGGCTGCCCTAAGCCCCGAGACCCTACCCATACTCTTCCCCGTGTCGACACGTTCCTCCCTGACCCTTCCCTCGATCTCTTTCGCAGCAAATCGCGAGTGTGTGGAGCTCGCCGGAACCGCCGTACCCGACCACGGCCAGTCGCAGTAGAGGACGCGCGAGTCGACACCGACCATCCCATCCAACTCGCCGTGCCGCGGGGAATCTTTTGACACTCGTCCCACGCCCGGGGAATCACCGGAGCGACGAATCCGTCGTCAACCGAAGCCGCGCCGCCGTCGTCCTCATCGCCGGCAACCATCGCGCCGCCACCCTCAGGTCAGCGCCTCTTGACCGTCAGATCTTCTATCGACGCACGAGATTAGATCTGCTTATTTTGAACCGGTACGGTGACTGTCTGCCGTAGATCTAAATCTGGACGGCCCAGATCTATAACTTATCCACTCAGTGCCGCGTGGCAGCCACGTCAGCGCCACGTCACGGCATAGTCAGCGCCAGCGTGTAATTCATTTTCTATTTTAATTTTTAATTGGAAAATTTGCAGATTAGTCCCTGGAATTAAAACATCTATAACTTTTTAACCACAACTCCAAATTTAATATTTTTTATATATTTGGAAAGCTCTTGACATGTAGAATATTTTGGATCTGACAAAAGTCAAATTTGACTTAGTATAAAATATTCAAATTTTAAATGGCCAATTTGAGTATATTTGTAATAACTTTAAATCTATAAATCCAAAAATTACAAATAAATATGTTTTAGAAACTTTAGAATATTTGTCAATTACTGCCACTTCTATAAAATATTTTTGAGTAAATTTTGAATGATTTCATAGTTGTGAGTTTAAATTGAATAGTTGACTAATTTTGAAATAACGTTTAATAGAAACATTTTTTTTGATTTAATCCAATTGCAATAGATTTAATTAAATGCTCTCTGTCTATTAAACACTAAGTATAAAATTTTGTTATAAAAATTTACTCATAGGAAACTTTAATCTTATAATTATTCCTTTTATCATATTTTCCAAAATTTGAAATTAATTAAATTGCATTTATAAATTCATGCATATTTATAAAGAAAACACAAAAGTTATTTTGATGTTTCTTGTGATTTAAAATTTCATTTCATTCATAGCATGTTTTATTCTCATAGGAAAACCCCTCTTCATTAGTTTTCTCTAAGTTAGGAATTATTTTCAAACTTAGTATTTTGGGAAAAGTGCTATACACTTAGACACTTAGTAATTTTCAACATGGAGATGGAAGACCAATGAAGGACTTAGCCAAAACCAAGACTTCAGAAGCATCTCCAAGAAGAAGAAACACTTAGAAGAAAATCAAGAAGAAGTTCATGAAGGACTTAGAAGAAAACAGACTCTGGAAGCATCCCAAAGATGTCAAGCACTTAGAAGAAAAGTGAGAAGAAGTTCAAGAAGGCCAACCCCCTTTCTATTCTCTAAGTCTTTCTCCCTGTATTTTCTTCTCCTCTGAGACTTCATGAAGACTAAGTAAATCCAAGACCAGCCTCTAGGATACAAGAACCACCAAGTCTGAAGATTCAGCAAGACTACCAAGAACTCAATCAAAACATAATCCAGGAGAAAGTTACAAGTCTGGAGATGAAGCCTGGAGGACAACTACATCTTTCTTTCTATCTTTTCCCTCTTTCCTAATCTTGTCTTTAGACTTAAACAAATTTTGATCATGATGTTATCATCTTGAAGTTGTTGGATCCTAGCGGCATAGTGAGATGAAGCGGCCTGGAAACAAACCTTACATGTCCACGTACATGAGACCTGTTCCACAATTTAAGTGGCTGGCCGTGTGTCTGTCTCTCTCACTATAGTGAATGTCCAATTTACAAAGAGTTGATAATAATTGTTGATCATCTTGAACAAATGACTTAGTATTTTTCTCTAAGTAGTTTGCACATCATGACTAAGCCATTAGAGTGCTTGTTTCAAGAAGATATAAAACAAAATATGTTTATCCAACTTAAGACCTTAGTCCTTAGTCATTCTTGACCTATCTATTTGCCTTGCATAAACTTAAAGGATTTCAAGGCATGAAAAAGCATTTATAGCCTTAGGAATATTTTGCACATCATGCATAAACATATTTCCTTAGAAAGTTTTATAAAACTTATTTATTCATCTAGTATGTGTTTGTGTGTATTGTGGAGTTGTGCTTGCTGTTGATTTTTGTATTGTTGTTTGTCTATACTGTTAGATTAAACAGAGAGCAAACGTTCGTTGTTGAAAAGAGTTTGTGAACAACGACAACATTCAAAGGCAAGTGGCACACCTCATAAACTTCCTTTTTTATATGCATTACTTAGTGTATTTTTATATGCATGTGTTGCTATGCTAAACCTGTGTAGAATCCCTTATACCTGTGTCTAGGTTCCTATGCAATACTTGGTAGAATTGTTGATGCTATGCAAATGTTGTTTTGTGAAAATCTAAATTTTACTAAGTTAAGAATGAAACACCTGGGTGGTAATTGGTTGTATGGTTTATGTTGAGTGGCTACTCAGGTCCATGTCTATGGTTCCTAGGGTATGTACACTTGTGAATGGCCACCTAGGAACAGAGGAATCTGAAGAACTCCGAGTGACGATTGCTTCCAGTGCAGCCATTGCCATATGGGCTCTGGCTTGATCAATTATGTTGCGTGGACTCTCTCCGGCTTGACAAGCAGATGTAGGGGGATGTTAGGTGGAACGGGTCAAGCCAGGTGGGAGGGAAAAGGCTTCTGAAAGATCTCGTCTCATTCTCTCCTTTCCTTATCACAAATGGTGTGTAAAGGATACCTTGGGTTGAATGGGTACAATGGTGAAAGTGCACAACCTCTGCAGAGTGTAAAACTAAGTACTTAGCCGTGTCCCCGGTTACGGACAATTTTGAGCAGCTGATCAAGGACGTCAACGGAGGATTCCATCATTCCAACTTCAAAAGTAAAACTTGATGGGTGAACAAGGGAAGATGAGATTTATGGTTTTCATGCCATACTCGTCGAGATTTCAAGAAAAGTGTTTTCAAAAGAATAGGAAAAATTGGCTTTATGCAAATTAGCCTTGAGCTCCACCAGCCAAATATGCATATAGGCTTTAGAGTTATTCCATAAGTGTCCACCATAGTGTCACTTGCCAGACTCCATTTTTAATGGAATCTGACCCACGTTGTTGCAATATTTTTCTTATTGCAGATTTGATCAGATGACGAGTGAGGTATCGTTAAAGGTTTCGAGTCTACAACCAACATGTTTTCGCCTGTGGCAGCATGAAAGTTATAGAGGCTCACTGCTATTGTATTTCCGCTGTGTTCTTTTCAAAGCTAGCTTTATGCTATGCAATTTGTAAAGAATATGTTGTAATTCTGGATCATCGATGTAATAAAATTGACGCTTTGTTGTGATATTACATCGTAACTGTGTGTGCAAATGAATCGATCCAGGGATTTGCACTATACACAGGTATCTGCCTTATTTAAAGTGCAGGTACGCTACAGTCTTGCGCTTGGTTTACTCCCGCTTCTTGTGGCTCTTGGACCCTTCGGCCAGGTCGTCCGTTCGCTGGCTCATCTTGACGAAGAGGAGCCCCTCTTCAGCCTTGGCGCACTTGTCAGCGAGGTCAAACGGCTTCACCCCAGAGGTGAGCTTGTCCTGAATGCCCAGCTTCTCGAGCATCCTGCGATTTGTGACGCCCTCCCTGAAGGCGGCAATGACTTGCGTGTCGGGGATGTCCGGGATCTTGTTGCGCACTTGGCTGAAGCGCTGGATGTACTTGCGGAGAGTCTCATCCTTCCTCTGCACCACAGCGCGCAAGTCGTTGTGGGTGAGCGCGCTCTCGTAGGTGCCCTTGAAGTTGGCGACGAACTGCCTGCAGAGCTCCTCCCACGAGTTGAAGGAGTCCTCAGGCTAGTTGAGGAGCCACGACAGCACGGAGTCCCTGAGGGCGTGGGAGAACCAGTTGGCCATGATGAGTATGAGCCTTGGTGCTGCAGAGATCGTGGGGGTGCCCACGGTGATGTCGTCCTTGGAGCGTAGCGCCGGCTAACCACTTTATCACCAAAGAGGAAACCCTCGTAAGACGGCGCACGGGACACAGCTTTGTTGACCTCCTTTCATCGCGAGAACAGCAACTGCGCCGCCGTTGTCATCACGTACAGACGCACGCGTCACTCTGTGGCCGCGACAGAGGCTATGTGCGCTCTGCGGCGATTGCTTCGTAGTGAAGTATCTCCACAGGGCCTGGGCGGCCTTTTGGAGGGATTTGCGTTGACCCCTCTCTAGGGGATAGGGTCTTGCAGAGGGGCAGCCTCGGGAGGACCCTCTTCAGGCCTTCGCTGCCCCTCCAGTCCTCTCGAGAGACCTTTCCTCTCGAGGGCCTCTCCAAGGGTTCTGCTTGGTCCTTAGCCGTTTCGTCGATTCTGTCGCGTGTGAGGGTTGTGGAGAGTGGGCTCTGCACACCCTGGATCCCACTGGGCCAACAATCACTTTTGGACGTTATACTACTTGACCATCGTTCCCTTTGCATTGCAAGGATTGTCATAACGAGTACGAGTGCAAGGGAGGATAACCAAGGTGCACAGGTTTGAAGCCCGACAATATGGTGGCTTGGAAGAGGAGAAAAAAGAGGAGCGTGCAGCTTCAGGATCGATACTACCGCCCGAGTCGAGCGGTCCTACTGCTGAGCCCCAGGAAACACCGACGCATATCTGACTTGCCACCGCCCGACACTAGAGCTGGCTGACATGGGAGTAGCTATCACGCCCGGAGTACAATGACAACACCTGGGCGCAGTGGCTTTAGCACTTCGACCGCGAGCGGAAGGAGGCCCTCACGTTCCACGACCTTTGGGTCCCGCCCTCGCGCTACAACACGGAGGCGCGACACAGATGGTGGGATGGGACTGGCCACACGGTCGCCTATGCCATTAAGGTTGCCCACCAACACGCCACAAAAGAGAACCCAACCCCATTAAGCCTATTGCCACCGGGCCCGCCATGGTGCATAAACTAGACCCATGTCCGCTGGATGGTGAAGAAGGACCGGCGCTCACAGCGATGTCGAGGAGGCGATGTCATCGTCATCCGCGTTATCCGCGAGCAACCATCAGATGGCCCGGTGATCTACTACTTTTGCCCAACCTAGAAATTACATGATAAGGGGTGGCCTACGTCCATCACCATGTCAAGCACAACAACATATCCCAAGTCATCATAGACCTCAAAGGTGAACTTCTTCTACTATGTGAGCCACTACATGTCACTTTTGGACGTATACTACTTGACCACCGTTCCCTTTGCATTGCTAGGTTCGCCAGGATGAGTATGAGTACATGGGAGGAGGACCAAGGTGCAAGAGGAATGAAGCCCAACAAGAAGATGGCTTGGAAGAGGAGAAGGAAGAGGAGCCTGCAGCTCCTGGAGAGGCACTACCGCTGAGCTCCAGGAGCAGTACTACCGCTACAAGTACCGCCCCTACTACCGTGCGACGCCGAATGGTCTCTAGACCGCCTACGGTAGCTGGCCGGTACCGACCATGTACTATCGCTAGATAAGAGCTAAATAATATCCGTGAGTGATCACCGATACTACCGCTTGTGTGCAACGGTACTACTGCTACCTTTCTAGGTGTTGTACTATCCCTGCATGCAGTCAACGGGCTTATGCCCTTGTATCCCCATTCCTACCCAACCCTTTGGGGCTAGACTATATATAGAAGGTATCCCTCCTCCTCTATAGGATAGAAAGGATATGAAGTAGAGTTGAGATTTACTCCCAGCCCTCCTCTTATGGAGATGTTACTGAAGGGAATATGCCCTAGAGGCACTTAATAAACATAGTTTATTGGCAATATCCCAATCGTTCATTATATGTTTTATACCATGCTATAACTGTATTAAGCGAAAACATTAATACAGGTGTGGTAGATAAACAACCAGGTCCCTAGTAGCCTCTACTAAGACTAGTTTCGTTGCGCGATTGATGATCGAGGTTTTCCGATCATAGGGCATGGCGCCGGTCGGCAACGGAAGTCATATCGTTAGGAGTAACAATGTGATGGACATACCCAGTATTTATAGGACATAGTCGTTACGCCTTAAGACCGTGAGACCAACTATTATTATTATTCCTGGAAGATACTTTGATCGCACCAAACGTCGTATCTTATTTAGTATGACAATAACGGTGATACTTTTGGGTATCGGAAAGGAGTAGTTGAGACGAGGGGTCAACAGCGGGATTTGTCAGTCCGCATAGCCGGATAGATACTCTAGGGCCCACTCGGTGAGATTATGTCAAATGAGTTTGCAAACATGTGACTAGGTCACCAGCTGACATAATATCATAGACGAGTAGAATATAGCGATGTTGGTAACGAGATCATGCTAGGTATGGAGATATCTGAGAATGGTGCTCGGACACGCTAAGTATCGCCATGACAAAGGGTTTAAGACTATACGTCCAGGTTTGATAGATGAAAGTCATTCGTTATATCTCAGGGGTTAATTCATGGGGTCCAGGCCTACGAGTTAGTCGTTGATCATTGAGGAGTCTTGATCATACCTGATATTATATCGAACCGCTAGGGTAACACACTTAAGGGGTTTCGACAAGACAACCGGAAAGGAAAGAGATCACCGGGAACGTCCCGGGAGGGGTCCGATGGAGATCGGGCAGCGACGAAAGAGTTTTCGGAGCTAGGAAAAATTATATATATTATGTTTGATATTAATTAATGTAATTAATATGCAAATATGATTTTATATATTTATTTTAGGATTTATTTAGGCTGATTTCCCTAAATGGGCCTTCTGGTCGAAAGAAGGCCCATGGGGGGGAAAACCCTCAAGGGAATTTTGTGGGGGAGGCTTGGCCGGCCTAGGTGGGCCAAATGGCGCCCACCTAGGGCCGGCGCACCTGGTTTGGCCGAACCAGGCAATGGGGGATAGTCCCACATTGCCTGGCTGGCAAGGTTGGCTCCCCCTGGGAGCCTATATAAGAAGGGGCACCCCTGGCCTTTTAATTCACCAATTAATTCCCAATTTCTCTCTCGATCTCATGGTTCCCTTGATGGAGCCGCGCCGAGTAGAGGAGGGGGATCTCTTCCACCATAGCCCACTGCCGCGCTGCTGGTGTTCCGGTCCAAGTCTTCCGCTGCTCGTCCTGGACTGGAGCTTCGGAGGCCGTCGTCTCCACCGTATGTGTGCGACTCCCTGCGAGGTGCTGCGCTAGCGGTACTCGGAGGCCTACTTCCTCCACGCGACCTCGGGGTCATCTTCGTCGTCTTCGTCGCGCCGAGTTCTCCGCGACCTAGAGGTCGGCTACGGCGTCTTCATCGTCAACGCTTGTGCGGGAGCGTAATCCCCGCTATTCGGTCTACGAGGGTATGTTTTACGATCTCCGCCGTACTTCTATATCTGCATAGTGTAGATCTTGGCTAGTTTAAGGATATCGTTGCTAGGAAATTTTTTGTTTTCTGCACACGATCCCCTTCAGTTACCTCCCCAAGCGAAGAAGATTCCTCTAGTAGATTCAGAGCCTCCTTACATGGAGATGTATAAGATCTCTTCCTGTAGCTATTACTTACAAATTTTTCCCTTGGGATTACATTGGATCGGTGGACCGGCCGGTGATACGTCCAAAACGTATATATTTTCCCGGACACTTTTGCTATTGTTTTTCCTCTAATTTGTGTGTTTTGAATACAACTAACACGGACTAACGCTGTTTTCAGCAGAATTGCCATGTTGTCATGTTTCTGTGTAGAAATTCAACTTTCAGAAAAACACCAGAAAAGATCGCAAAGTCCCTATTTTGCCAGAAGATGCACGGAGCCAGAAGACAAGATGGGGTTGAGCCACGAGGGCGCCACACCACATGGTGGCACCCCCTGGCCGCGCCACCACATGGTGTGGTCGCCTCGGGCACCCCCTCGCGTCGCCCTGACCTAAAAACGTCGGGGGGTTCGTCATATTCCAGAGAAACACACCCGTGCGCCGCCGCCTCCTCGAAACTCAATTTGGGGACAAGAAGTTCCTGTTCTGGCACCCTGCCGGGACGGGGATTCGAGGGAGATCATTGCCATCGTCATCGCCACCACCTCTCCATCAACCATCCATGATTCCCCCATATGTAAAAGGCCCCCCTTTTATTATAAGGTAGCGACCTCTTGTGTATAGTGCTAGTCCCTGGATCGACTTGCTAGCACACACAGTTTAAGATGAAATACCATAACATTGCATCAATATTCATTACACGATGATCCAGAAATAAAAGGGTTTGATACAAGGTGCATAGCCCATAGCTAGCTCAAACCAAAATAAACACACAGCGGAAAGCAAATGGATAAAGTGAGCTCCATCTTCATCATGTGCCACAGGCAAGGCATGTTGGTTCGAGACTCGCGACCCTAACAACTTTCACTCTTCATCAGAGGGTCCTGCAATGGTGAGTTGCAGCCCAAACTATATTGGGTCAACACAATTGAATTGTGGTGGCAACATGACACTATGTTGTTCAACTCAGTAAGCCTATAACTACATGCATATTTGGCCAGGTGGAGTTTGAGGCTGATTTGCATAAAAGCCAATTTTGTCCTATCATACAAAGAGTACCACTGATAGACATCAGTGAACACCTTTGACAACAAAGAGTACCACCGATAGACATCGGTGAACAACTTTGAAAACTACACACAACGAGCACCACCGACAGAAAGCGGTGAGCTCTCCCAAACCCTGGTTCACCCATCAAATTTTATTAAGAAATTGGGATGAGGAGATCTTCAACATCTGCCCTGTCTAGACGCTCATTTGTCCATAACCGGGGACACGGCTAAGCATACTTAGTTTTTAACTCTCGAGAGGGTGTGCACTTTCACCACAAGACCCAATCATTCCCTCCTCCATGTCACCCAATTATGAAATGGAAAAGAGAAGACCGGGACGAGATCTTTCCGAAGCAATTCCCCAAGTCACAAAGCGCGACCCGAACCAACCTATCATCCCCCTACATCTGCTGGTGACGACGGATCGGGGTCTCGCAACATGTATGATCAAGTCAGATCCCATATGACATGTGGCTGCACTGGAAGCTACTAAACAAGGTGCGTCTACAATCTCTTTGAGCCTGGGTGACTTTCCACAATTATGCGCTTCCACCTAGGGTAATTACCATAGACATGAACCATAGAAATGGACCCCCTCAGTAGCCACCCACCATGGTTCTCCAACAAACACCCAGGTAGTTCATTGATTACTTTCAGTTAATTTTAACTATCCAACTAATCAAAACATTTTTTATTGCTTGACTAAGCATTATACCATGTATGGTGCTACTACGTTTCAAGGTGGGGAAGGGCTACACACTAATTAGGAGCATAGCATAATATAGTATCCACAACAAGTCCTAACACGCATTCTACAGAAAATACTACTATGCAATATATCAAAATAATAGGAGGTTTATGAGCGTCACTTGCCTTTTGAAAGTTTCGTTTCTCACACTCTCTTCAACGAAGAACGTTTTACTTCGTTCAATCTATACGAGGAAAGAGAAGTACAATAAACAAACAATTTGAACAAACACATAACACATAAAAGCATACATCACAATAATGTGTTCATCATTAGTTGTTTTATTTAGTTCATTTAGTTTATAGTCAAGTCTTATCACATAATTCAATTTACAAATGGAATTAAGGTGGTAGTGCTTAGGGTTTGCCATTTATGGTCAAGGGATGGTCTAAATTCAAATTTGAACATTTCAAATCTGAATGGGTTGGAGTGGTATTTCAAGGGTTCTATGGTTTGGTCTTGATTAAAAGATTACACATGTATTTGATCAAAAGGGGTTGATACATTTTAAAATTTAAAGTTTGCCATTCAATAATATCTAAAAGTTTTTAAACACATCTTCACCGTTTATATTTCTAAAATGGTTGACTAGGCTTAGTTTTGTTACTTCTAGTCAAAATACAATACTTGTGTTATTTTTGTAAAAGAAAACAATATAATAAGGTTAATAGAATTTAAATTATGTTAAAACATACAATTTGGGTTTCTGATTTTCAAATAGAAATGACATTGCTAAAAATAAATTTTAACAGTGCAACATTATTAGACAGATCCTAAGGTTTCCAAAAATGTTTTATTTGCAATTTTTGGACTTATGGATTTAAATCTAGGTCAAATTAACTCAAATCTTCCATTTTAAATTTGAATGAATTTTAACCGGTCAAATTTGAAATTGGACAGTGCGAAAAGATTCTACAGGTCAAGGGCTTTCCAATGGTATAAAGTTTGCTAAATGTTGATCTTTGGATAAAAAGATATGATGTTTTGAATTACCAGGGGCTTTTTTGCTAAAATGCCTATTTAATCTAAATAAACAAATTCTTTTCCACGCGGGCGCTGACTGGGCGCTGACTTTACGCTAACACGGTGGCCACGCGGCGTGATAACATTGGCTCAAACCGATTCGTTTAAGGTTTTTAATCCTGGCCGTTGGATGGATATCAGATGGCTCTGGGACAAGGAGCTCACCGGGCGGCGCGGCAGGTCGCCGGAAAATGGCGGCGCGGCGCCGGCGGCGTCGGGCGTGCATGCTCCGGTCGTTGTAGAGCTTCCCCGGACACTCGGAGGCGACGGCGGGGTGCGGCTCGTCCTGGAGAGGCAGAAGATGACCGCCGAAGTTGCGACGGCGCAACGGCCTCCAGTTCGTGCACGAACTCGTGACTTCGCTGCGGTAAAACGTGTGGGAGAGGTCAGTGGGGGTGCGCGAAGACGATGGGAGAAGGAAGAGGAGGATCTCGAGCTCCGGATATTACTCACCTCGCCAGGATTAAAGAAAATGCGGCGGCGGCAGTGGGGGCTCCGGCGAGCAAGATTCGCCGGCCTGGGGGCACGAATCAGAGAGGAAAGAGAGGGGAAAGGATGCCGTTGTCTCAGAGTTTAAAAGGCGGGAAGCGGGGCCCTGCTCCAGGCCTCGGGCGAGTGGGGGAGTGGGCGTCGTGGGGCGCGGTCGTTGCGTCGTGCTCCGGTCGTGGGCGCGGTTAGAGGTAGGGGATGACCTCCCCTGACGGGTGGGTCCCAGCGGCCAGTGAGATAGAGGGGAGAGAGGGCTGCAGCGGGTTGCTAGGCTGTTGCTGGGCCCCTGCGGTTTGCATGCGCGACAGTTAAGTCTGGGCTCGGCCCATTTAACGTTTGTTCTTTTTGTTCCGATTCTTTTTTTCCCTTTTCTGTTTTCTTATTTATTTTATATCTTTTGTTTTAAAATTCCAAATTAAGTCAAACCTGTTTCTAAAAATTTCTAAAAATCATATCTATCATTTAAAACAGTCATACACATGTTTTCATTTCTTTTAAAAAATAATAATTTGAAATATTGATTAGATACCAATTTGACACTTTTTGTAGAATTAAAAAATAGAGTTTTAATAAAGGATTTATGTCATAATAAAATCAAGAGACTTATCAAAAAAATACATATGTTTAAAATAAATCTTTCCAAATTCATTTTCAAAATCGAACACTTGAATTAAGACTATATTTAAGAAATAGAGGATGTTCCGAATAGTTTCTTGACTTCAAAAATATTGTCTTAGGGTTCAATAGGAACCTAGATACAATATTTTGAATTATAAAATTTAGTCAAAACCGTTTTAGAAATAGACATAACTTAAATAACTTGATGTACTTTGCAAATATGTGTTAGGGTTTAATAAATGTTTAGAATATTTATTTATAGCTCAACACTCAAGTTTGAAAATAAAGTTTACTTGATTGAATTAATATCATAATACTTTTGAATAAGTCATATTAATCCTTTTTAGTTGTCCTTTTTGGATATTGATGATTTTATTTTAATGTGAAATAAAAGTTTTAAATTTTAGTGATTTTTAAACATTCCAAAATTTTGGGATGTTACACATGTGTGAGTAATTCCCGCTGTAGGCCGAAGGGGATGGTACACTACTAGAAAAATGCTCATTTGTGACGCTCCAAATTCGTCACTAAAACGTCACTAACATCGATTTGTGACGATTTCGAAATCCACGATCTCTTTTTTTAGTTTCACTGTTTCTTCGGGCCTTGGCCCATTTTCGGTCCGTTACAGTTTTGGGCCTTGGCCTGTTACGAGACCAATTTCTTATTGGGCCTTGGCCTTTTAGCTTCAATGTTTTTTGGGCCTTGGCCCATTGCGTGTCCGTTACAGTTTTTGGCCTTGGCCTGTTACGTGACCAATTTCTTATTGGGTCTTGGCCTTTTTAGCTTCACTATTTTTTGGGCCTTGACCCGTTTTGGGTTCGTTACCGTTTTGGGCCTTGGCCTGTTACGAGACCAATTTCTTATTGGGCCTCGGCCTTTTAGCCTCACTCTCTTTTGGGTCTTGGCCCATTTTGGGTCTGTTACAGTTTGGGGCCTTGGCCCATTTATAGATCGTTACAGTTTGGGCCTTGGCCCATTTAGCGTCTACTATAGCTTTGGGTTGTGCCCCATTTAAGGTCCACTACAGCTTTGGGCCATGGCCCATTTGGGGTCCACTACAGTTTTGGGCTGTGGCCTTTTTGGGGTCCGTTACATTTATGGGCCTTGGCTTTTTTAGGGTCCTTTATAGTTTTGGGCCTTGGCCATTTCAGGGTCCATTACTGTTTGGGCCTTAGCCTTTTTAGGGTCCATTACATACAACAGAAAGCCCAATATCGCAGCAATTAAATAAGAAAATTCAGCAGCTAAATAGCCCAATAGCACAGTACAACATTTCAAAGTTGCTTCACATCAGCGTTACCACATGTAAAAAATGACCATCTAAAGCTGCAAACTTCACATCAGCGTTACCACATTGATATGTCTCCAACGTATCTATAATTTCTTATGTTCCATGCTTATATTATACCAACAGCTACATGTTTTATATACACTTTATATGGTTTTTATGCATTTTCTGGAACTAACCTATTAACAAGATGCTAAAGTGCCTGTCGAGGGGCTGCCCCCAGGGTAGAGCAGATCCCGGCGCAATTCAACAGTGTGGCAACAGTGCTTGCCCTATGGCGAGAGCAAGGGCCACCCCCTAGTGCACTGAAGGGGCAACTTGACCTTTCAGAGCTGGTAGAGTGCAAGGTGCCTCCTGGCAGGCGCAAAGGTCATCTCTGGCGGCTATAAATAGCCACCCCGAGCCCTCATAACAGCACAAGCATCAGCGGGTGGTTCCTCTAAGAACTAGCTTCTCAAAGATGTCTTTGCTGGTAGGCTAAGACATCTTCGGGAGGCTAGGCCTAGAGATACTCATCCTAAGGAGAACTCGGGTGCATCCGGAAGAGACCTCAGACCTTGTGGCTCCGGGAAGACTCCCGGAAGGAGAAGTACTCGGGCGTACCGAATACGCAATCCGGGTAAGTGCTAATCGGAACGTTTATCTCGGTCCAATCAGCTTACTGGACTTGGGCAGGAAGGGCTCGCAAGGTCGAGCAAGAAGGTGACCGACATGAGGGATCCCGGTAGGCCGTCAACGGTCTACAGCAGGCTTTCCCGCCTGATGCGGGGGGAAGTACCATTCCGCCTGACACGGAAGCATGGTCACCTCCCGCCTGACACGGAAGCAGGGTCACCTCCCGCCTGACACGGGAGCGCGTCAGCCGATACGACAACGGTACGACAAGACTGGACGTGCCTAGCCCGGCAATCCGGAAAAGGCTATCCGGGATGGGCAAAGACATGTCCTGTCTCTGACAGGGGGACAATGATGTTCCAGGACGGCGCCTGCCGTCCTTGCCGGAATGATGACGAAGGGGCTACGCCGGATAGCACGGCAACTAGGTCGCACTAGACGGTGTCGACATAACGGTTAGGCCTGTCCGGTGGGGCCAAGACGGATTAGGGTTTCCGGCCCTCCTGGCCGGAACTCTATAAAAGGCGCCATAACTGCTCCTGTGAAGGAGAGACCAACTTGGGAGCCAAAACTCTAGTCTCATTTACTGCTAGAGCATTTACTTCATCCTTCCTTGAGTTCATCTAGTTCTTCGTGTTCTTCACCTCAAGATCTCTAGGAGCAAGTTGTAACCCTTGTTCCACATTTATATTGAGAGGAAGGGCAGGAGTAGGGGTGTTACCTCCTCACGAGGGCCCCGAACCTAGGTACATCGTGTGTGTGTTGTGTGCCTTCGTGCATTTGTTCGTGTTTGCTAGATCTTTCCCTTCGCGCTTTGATCTTGTTCCTTGTTCTTGGGAGATCTCGGTCACACCGGGATCCTCCCCGTGAGAGCTCTTCAGCTCGCTATCCCTCCCCGGATCCACCAACGTCCATCGGCCCCACACATTAGCCATCCTATGGCATCTGCCGTGACACCACCACGACAGTTGGCGCCCACCGTGGGGGCAGACAGAGGCGTTGGCTGGGGTACACATCCGGACGGGTTCTCCCGTTCACTTCGGTGTCCGGGTCCTCTCTGGCCTGGTCGTTAGGCTGGGCGAGATGGATTTCGTCAGCGACAACGCCGGGTGCTTCCGGAACAAACCCTTCCCGGTGAACGGATGCCTCATCGACTTCGGTGGCTTCACCACCTACATCGCCACCGAAATTATCTGCAGCTACCCGGACGTTGTCCTAGAAGCTGAGGATCCTCCCATGCTCTGCGCCCCTCGGGGTCCGTGTGCCGGTCGCTCCCCGAGTTCGGTCGCAGTCATGATGATCGGGGCAACCGAGGAGGAATACCAGGACGCCGACGGCGATGCCGGTAGCCGTCATGTTCGCTTGGCCAAACCTCCTCAGGAGAGAGGTACGGCCCGGGACGGCGATCCGCAACCGTCCCAACCACGTCGTCGCCCGGATCCCCTCTCGGGGCTTGTGGCCAAGTTGGTTGTCCCTCTGAAAGCTGAGGCGGACACCCAAGCCACTTCGGCTGAGTTGCTGCTCGCCGAAGCGCAACAGATCACCGAGATCCGGCGTGAGCTCAGTGCTAGCCTCCGGGAGTACAATGCAGCTCACGGGTTCCTTAAGATAGACTCCCGAGACAAGCGCGTCGCGGATCTGCGCAAGAAAGGCAGAATAGTGAATGATGAGCTGGCCGGTGGAGCCGCAACCAGTCATGCGGGTAGCATGATCTCGGCGGGGAAGCCAGTATACAGCTCGCCGGCGAAAACTCTTAGGGCTGCCGAAGCCGCCATGGCAGAGCTGGCCGGGTTATCCGGTGAGGCCCTGCGCAAGCAGCAGGAGTGGGTGAATGAGTTGGTTGTCGAGGCCAACCGGCAAAACAAGGCCTTGAAGAAAAAGAACCCCGGGGCGGGATCCCAAGTGCACTCAGCTAGGCCCGATAGCCAGAGATCGGACGGAGAGGCCTCCTCCCCGCATCCAAGCAGAAGCAAGAGCAAGAGCAAAAGCCGGAGCAGAAGCCGGGTCTCCGGGAAAAACAAGCAATTGCAGGCTTATGACCCGGCCTTTGCCGGTATCCAGCAGGCCGGGCAGCATAACTCGGGGCAGGCAGAGAGT
Source organism: Poa annua (assembly GCA_026929855.1). Classification (NCBI taxonomy): domain Eukaryota; kingdom Viridiplantae; phylum Streptophyta; class Magnoliopsida; order Poales; family Poaceae; genus Poa; species Poa annua. The sequence goes on from CM049428.1 coordinate 51,526,242, forward strand.
ATTCGTGGTGGTGGCGACCGGGGTGTAGGAAACAATAACCCGGCTAGCCGCGGTAATCCACCCCGGAATCCGCCACATGTTCAAGGAAACCCACGAAGGGAGGCCGCCTCTGTCCCGCAGCAGACTGTGATCCCGGTGCAAGACAGGCACAACGATGGCAACTCAAGGTTGCAGCAGCTCGGGTACCAACCCAATGAGTATCCTTTGAGATCTCGGATAGGAACCAGACAACTGGATCCGGCCGATGCCAGAATCCAGCTCGACCAGATTCACCAGTCCGAGCTAGTGGAAGAGAAAGGACCTCCGGGACCTGCCTGCTTTGGACCCCGGATCATGCGGGAGCCGCCTGTCCGGAACTTCCAACTCAACCGAGGTGCTAAGACCTATGACGGCAGCAAGAAGCCGGAGGACTGGTTGACCGACTATGTAACTGCAGTAAGCATAGCCGATGGAAACAGACTCTGGGCGGTACGTTATGTGCCGCAGATGTTGGAAGGACCTGCCAGAATCCGGCTGAATAACTTGAGAACCGGCAGCATAGACTGCTGGTTAGATTTCAAGGAGGCGTTCATCAGCAACTTCACCAGCACGTACAAAAGGCCCAACAGACCTCAACAGCTCGCCATATGTAGGCAAAGGAGCAACGAAACCGACCGGGAGTACCTTACCCGGTGGAGCAACATTCGCAATTCATGCGAAGGAGTAGTGGAGGCACAGGCCATCTCCTGGTTTGCACAAGGATGTCGGCACGGCTCAATGCTTTGGCAGAAATTGCAAAGGAAGATGTCGACGACCTTGGCACAGACCATGCGCATCGCCGATACCTACACGCTTGGAGATCCCATGCAGCCCCTAGTGGATGTCGGTGACTCCAATAGGAGGAATGCGGGACCTCAGCGTTCGGGATCGAGCAGAAGCCATGATCGCCAGGATTTTGGCCAAAAGAGGAATTAGCCCGAGTACCACCATGCCGCACAGCATGTCGCGGCTATGACCCGAGATCAAGAAGATGCCGGCAACAGTCAGCGTCATAAAACAAGTGGCCCGGCTTGGGGGCAGAGCCAGGAAGTACAAAAAACTTGGGTGGACCAGAAGAAGCCCCTGACGTATGAAGAAATGTTGAACAAGCCATGCTGCAACCATACTCTGGAGGCCAACAAGCCAGCAAACCACTCCACTCGGCAGTGTTGTTGGTATCAGCGCACATTGCAGGAAGGCAGCACGGGGGCTACTCGGCCGAATGCTTCGGTATCTCGACCCAACATTCCAAGACCTCCCCCTCCAACTTCAGGGGCCAACGCGATCCGGATTAATCAACCTCACCGAGGACCCCCACCTCGGCCGGTGAACGTGGTGCACACCCGGAACGACAATGGTGCAGGCCCAAGTAGTCAACCCGGACAACAAGGCAGCTACCGGGAGGCACATCAGAGCTATGTGGTCTTCGTGACCGAGCCCACTGACCGGAAGAGTGTGCGGCAGCACGCCCTGGAAGTGAACGCTGTGATTCCGGCGGTGCCCAAATTCTTGCACTGGTCCGAGATGGAGATCACGTGGAGCCGGAAGGATCATCCTAGAGTTATGCCTAAGCCGGGGATAGTTCGCCTTGGTGGTAGACCCGACCTTTGTCGGACCAAGCCTCAACGTCCGCTTCAGCCGAGTTCTGATTGACAATGGCAGCGCCATTAACATCATGTACAAGGATACGATGCTGAAGCTGGGGGTGTCCCTGAACACCTTGCTACCTACCGAGACGACCTTTCATGGCATTGTGCCCGGAGTATCTTGCTCACCTATGGGTAAAATCTGGGTTGAGGTGTTATTCGGAACCCGGGAAAACTGCCGAACCTAGAGCTTGGAATTCGAGGTCGTGGACCTCGAGAGCCCGTACCACGCACTGATCGGCAGACCTGCCCTGGCCAAGTTCATGATCTCAACTCACATGGGCTACCTGAAGATGAAGATGCCGGGTCCTAACGGCGTAATCACCATCTCGGGAGACCACAAGCGCTCCATGGAGTGTGCTTCGGCCGGCTCGTGCTTAGCCGAGTCCCTGGTGATAGCTGAAGAAAAGAAGAGGATCCAGCAAGTGGTGGTGCTAGCCAAGACCTCCCAACTCGGAATGCCCGGGATGGTGAACCCGGAGCAGGGCGCGTCATTCCAGCCACCAAAGGAGACGAAGAAGGTGGGAGTGGACCCCAGCAACCCGGAGCGCCAAGTCATTATTGGCAGCAACCTGGACAGCAAATAGGAAGGCGAGCTCGTCGACTTCCTCCGTGAGAATCGGGATGCTTTTGCATGGTCAAGTGACGATCTGCAAGGTGTTCCGAGGGAGTTGGCTGAGCACTCTCTGTTTGTTAGACCGGATGCGAAGCCGGTGAAGGAACCGACTAGGCGCCTCTCGGATGAAAGAAGAGCCGCCATCATGGAGCATCTCGCTATACTGCTGGCTGCCGGATTCGTGATGGAAGTGCTACACCCGGATTGGATATCGAATCCGGTCCTAGTAGAGAAGAAGAAAGATGATCCACTCCTGCTTAAGGTGTGGCGTATGTGCATTGACTTCACCAACCTCAACAAGGCATGTCCGAAGGACCCCTTTCCACTACCCCGGATAGATCAAGTGATCGATTCCACTGCCGGGAGTGAACTCTTAACTTTTTTAGATGCCTATTCTGGTTTTCACCAGATACCTTTGAATCCGGAAGATCAATTGAAAACTGCTTTTATTACCCCATATGGGGCTTATTGTTATCGTGTCATGACTTTCGGTTTGAGGAATGCTGGTGCCACGTACCAGAGGTGCATGTAGAAGTGTTTGCATGACCAGATAGGCCGGAATGCCGAGGTCTATGTCGATGACATAGTCATAAAGACAAAAGAAAAAGCCTCATTGATCGATGATCTGAGGGAAACACTTAAGAACTTAAGAAGGTTCCGGATGAAGCTGAATCCGGATAAGTGCACATTCGGCGTTCCGGCAGGAAAGTTACTCGGTTTCGTCATCTCAAGCCGGGGAATTGAAGTTAACCTGGGTAAAATACGTGCTATCGAGAGCATGAAATTGCCCGTGCGTCTCAAAGATGTGCAGAAGTTCACGGGTTGTCTTGCATCCCTAAGTCGTTTTGTGAGCCGACTAGGTGAGAAGGCCTTGCCCATATACCAATTGATGAAGAAGAGCAAAACGTTCGTTTGGACACCGCAGGCCGATTCGGCGTTCAACGATTTGAAGAAAATGCTTTCAACAGCACCCGTGTTGGCATCCCCATTGCCCAAGGAACCCATGCTGTTGTATATTGCTGCCACCAACCGGGTAGTCAGCGTAGCCATTGTGGTAGAGAGGGAAGAAGGGGGCAAGCTGATAGAGAGACCGGTGTACTACCTCAGCGAGGTGATCTCAGAATCCAAGCAGAACTACCCGCACTACCAGAAGATGGCGTATGGAGTGTACATGGCAGTGACCAAGCTCAAGCACTACTTCCAAGAGCACCCAATCACAGTGGTGTGCGAGGCCCCCCCTCGCCGAGATCATCGGTTGCAACGATGCTAGCGGCCGGGTTGCCAAATGGGCCATCCAGTTGTCTCCGTACACTCCGGCATACGAGAGACGAGATGCCATCAAGTCGCAGGCGCTGCCGGACTTTTTGGTAGACTGGGCCGAGATGCAGTATGCACCTCCGATGCCGGATTACAATTTCTGGAGGATGCATTTCGATGGCTCCAAGGCCAAGATCGGGTTGGGTGCCGGAGTGGTTCTCACCTCACCAAAACAAGATGTGCTGAAGTATGTCCTGCAAATTCATTTCCGGGCATCTAACAATGTCGCTGAGTACGAGGCCTTAGTTCACGGACTGAATGTCGCCAAGGAGATCGGCATCCGCCGGATAGAACGTTTCGGCGATTCCGACCTCGTGGTGCAGCAGGTGTCGGGGAACTGGGATGCACTAGATGCCAACATGGCCTTGTATCGGTTTCATGTGCAGAAAATATCCGGATTTTTCAAGGGATGCGAGTTCAAACACATACCAAGAGGAGAAAACGAGGCAGCAGATGTATTGTCCAAGCTGGGATCATCTCGAGACGCCATCCCTCCTGGGATCGCTCTCGAACACTTGAGGAAGCCATCTATTCAGCCCTCACCCGAGTCGGATTCTATCTTCATCCCCAAGGAGCCTGGTTCGGAAGTTGTACCCATGGAAGTAGATGTCGGGAGCATCACATCGAACCCGGGGACTGCACCACAGTGCTCAGAGAGGCAATGAAAGATGATGATGGAGGTGATGTCGGCAGAACACATGGACATAGATATTCCCATGTTCCCGGTTCGACCTGTCCCGGGATGGGCACAGCCCATTATGGTTTACATCTTGGAAGGAACCCTCCCGGAGAACGAAGTGGAAGCCCGGCAGATAGTGCGGAGGTCAAAAGCATACACCGTCATCAATCAAGAGCTATATAAGAGGAGTGTCACCGAGGTACTCCAGAGGTGTGTGGAACCGGAAGAAGGCCAAGAGATGCTGCTGGAAATACATCAAGGGGAATGTGGACATCATGCATCATCCCGGGCCCTGGTGGCGAAAGTGTTCCGGCATGGGTTCTACTTGCCTACTGTGTTACAGCAAGCAGAAGACATTGTCCGTAAATGTGGAGGATGCTAGAGGTTTGCTCACCGGATACATATGCCGGCATCGGCACTGAAGACAATCCCTATCACTTGGCCATTCGCGGTATGGTGTTTGGACATGGTCGGGCAGTTCCAACCGGCAAGAGGCAATATGACACACATACTGGTCCTGGTGGTCAAATTCACCAAGTGGATAGAGGTCAAGCCAATCCGGAAGTGTGACGGACACACCGCCGTGCCATTCCTGAAAGACATCATCTTGAGGTACGGATACCCGCACAACATCATCACGGATAATGGCACCAATTTTGCTGTGGGGGAGTTCGCTCGATTTTGTGCTGAGAAGGGAATCCGGTTGGATGTAGCATCAGTTGCACACCCGGAAGCAAACGGGCAAGTTGAAAGAGCAAATGCATTGGTCTTAGCCGGCATCAAAGCCCGCTTGATCGAACCACTGTTGAGAACTCCGGGGTGCTAGATAGAGGAGTTACCAGCAGTATTATGGGGTCTACGGACCACACCGAACAGGTCTACCGGGTATACGCCATTCTTCATGGTGTATGGTGCCGAGGCAGTACTCCCGACCGACATACAATATGATTCCCCGAGAGTAACAATGTTCACCGAGACCGAGGAAAAAGAGGCCCGAGAAGATGATGTTGACTTGCTTGAAGAAGCAAGAGAATTGGCATTATCCCGGTCGGCAATTTATCAGCAAAATCTCCATCGCTATCATAGCCGGAAGGTGCACCCGAGAGTGTTCCGAGAAGGAGATCTGGTGTTGAGGCTCATCCAACGCACGGCCGGAATGCATAAGTTGTCACCTCCATGGGAGGGACCTTTTGTGATAAGCAGGGCATTGCACAATGATTCTTATTACCTTGTAGATGCACAGGAGGCTAGGAAAGGTGTAATGGACAAATCCGGTGAGGAAACCAAGCGTCCATGGAATGTAGCCCTGCTTCGACCCTTTTACACGTAAAGGGCACAGTGTATGTTGTATTTCGATTTTTATCTATCAATGAAAGTTCGGCACCCCGGGAGGAACCCGGGGACTGCCTCGTTGTGTGCCCCTTTACTTTGTTACATTTATTTATTATTTCATGTCGGCATCCCGGGAAGGAACCCGGGGACTGCCCGGTATCTGTTTTTTATGTTTTCTATATGCCGGGAAAGTTCCGAGATCGATTCTCAAGTCAAAGTAATGTATGTCATGTGAAATAATCTTGTGACTCGACTGACGAACGCCGAAATGGTAGTCAAGAGCAAAGAGCATCAAATGTGGGGAACACGAAAACGATCTCGGGGACTCGGAGCAGGAACTTATCCGGCATATCTGTTTTACTAACCCGGTTATTTTTATGTCGGGAATTCGGTTAACTAGAACTCGGATATTCTTAAGTAATGTATGCCGTGCATGGAATTTTGTGACTCGACTGTCGAACGCCGAAATGGTAGACAAGAGCAGAGATTGCCTAAGTACGGTAAACATGAAAAGGAACTCGGGGACTCGTTATAGAATAAACCAACATAGCTCGTTCTTAATATATGTCATAGTGCAAAATACGAGTTTAAAGAGTGTATATTACATGTTGCACCCGGCATCCCGGGGATTTAACAATTCTACACTTGAGTATTTCTAAGGGATAGGGAAGCCGGCTTCTCGGCGGTAGCAGCAGCAGGAGTGACGATGACGGTATCCTCCGCGCCAACAGCAGTACCCGGGGCATCTGGATGCACCTCAGCCTGAGAGACCTCTGGTGGCGATGAAGTTGAAGCATCCCGGGAGACCACGGTCTCGGTGGCGGCACCGTAAGCAGCATCGTCCTCCTCCAGGATATCGGCGTCCGCGTCACCGGTGGCACCGGTCTCGCCGTCATCCTCATAATCCGGCTCGGAGTCAAAGGTGACGAGGCTGGTGGTGAAGACGTCGATGTCGGACCAAGAGGCAATGCGATGCGCCACCTCTTGGCGCTGCTGAACCTTGACCGGATCGGTGCACCACGGCGAGATTGTGCGCAGGCGCTGGACCACATCAAGGTCGAGACCCTCGTACCAGCTAAGTACATGGGTCAAGACTTGATCGGCGCCAGCCCGCGCACCGGAGCGCTTCCAAGCATGAAGACGCCTCCCGGCAGCTCGGAGCGCAGTCGCCAACTCGCTGACCGAGAGGGTCGCGCTGACGCCCGGCCATAGTGCTCCATGGACATGGACCGCGGCACTGATCAGCTCCGTCCCGATCGACCGGAGAGGCACTATCCGGGCTTTCAGGGCAGTGAGGTGATCCTCAATGTCCCAAGAGTCCGAGACAGGGCCCTTCCCGGCGCGCTTCTCCCGGGAGACCACGGTCTCGGTGGCGGCACCGGAAGCAGCATCGTCCTCCTCCAGGATATCGGCGTCCGCGTCACCGGTGGCACCGGTCTCGCCGTCATCCTCATAATCCGACTCGGAGTCAGAGGTGACGAGGCTGGTGGTGAAGACGCCGATGTCGGACCAAGAGGCAATGCGATGTGCCACCTCTTGGCGCTGCTGAACCTTGACCGGATCGGTGCACCACGGCGAGATTGTGCGTAGGCGCTGGACCACATCAAGGTCGAGACCCTCGTACCAGCTAAGTACATGGGTCAAGACTTGATCGGCGCCAGCCCGCGCACCGGAGCGCTTCCAAGCATGAAGACGCCTCCCGGCAGCTCGGAGCGCAGTCGCCAACTCGCTGACCAAGAGGGTCGCGCTGACGCCCGGCCATAGTGCTCCATGGACATGGACCGCGACACTGATCAGCTCCGTCCCGATCGACCGGAGAGGCACTATCCGGGCTTTCAGGGCAGTGAGGTGATCCTCAATGTCCCAACAGTCCGAGACAGGGCCCTTCCTGGCGCGCTTCTGCCGGGCGGCAGCGACTGCAAGATTGGCAGCGTCGCGGGAGTGCTCAAATTCCCCTTTAAAAAGAAGAGTTGTCAAGCGACTAGGTCATAAGGATTGTAGCAGTAAAGAAAGAGAGCAGGAGAAAAGGATGTCGGTCAACTTACTGTTCAGATCCCGGTTCAACCCGGTTAGTTCAGAGAGCCAAGTATCGGCCTGTGATCGGAGAAGCGCCAGCTCGGTCTCGGCGTGGTGCGCGCGCGCCTCAGATTGATCCAAGGTCTCCTTTTGCTTCTTCGATGCATCCACGAAGCGCGTCTTCATGTCGGTCGCTGCGAGTTTGGCCTTCTCGAGCTCGGCGCTCAGCCGCGTGATCTCGGCATGGGTCGCGGCGAGCGCAGACTTTTGCTCCACCGAGATCTTGCGCACGGCATCCCGCTCCTCCCGGAGGCGCCCCTCGCACTTCTTGGACTGACCGAAGTCAGCAAGAACCCGGTGGAAGATGCTGCCCCGTCTCTTGCCGCAGTCCTGAATTCAAACAGAGAAAGCTATGTCAATCTCGGGAAGGATCCCGGGGACTCGGTGTGTTCCAGGATCTATGTCCGCGAAAGCTACTCGGTAGGGAGGATCTCGGGGACTCGTCTTCCGAGTCCTGTGATTTTTTCTAAGATTGGATCCTAGTGGTCTGCTATTCGGTGGAGTCTAGAGCACTAAGCACCAATCTCGGGGACTAGTGGAGATGGAACAATTTAAAAAAAAACTACTCGGTAGGGAGGATCTCGGGGACTCGTCTTCCGAGTCCTGTGATTCTTTCTAAGATTGGAGCCTAGTCGTCTGCTATTCGGTGGAGTCTAGAGCACTAAGCACCAATCTCGGGGACTAGTGGAGATGGAACAATTAAATTTTGGAAAAGGTAAAGGGAACAAACTTACATCGACCACCCGAGTAACGTCCAGCGCGGCCACCTGGAGAGCATGTAGAGCTTGGGCGCTGTGGCTAGGGCCGGCAGCGTGCAAGTCCTCCACGATCTCGGAGGCGTCGGCGGCAATCCAGGCTTTGTTATATTCTTCAATAACACGCACGCCGGAACCGCCAGGCGCGCTAGCAGCAACGACCTCCTGGGATCCTGAAGGCATAAAGGAGCTTACGGCTGCTCGCAGCATCTGCAGGGCGGCAGTGGGGATCTCGGCAGGAGGTGGTGTTAATCGCGAAAACTTACCCGTGCTAAGGGCCAAGTCTTGGGCCGAGGATGTCGGAGGAGCAGTAGGTTTGGAGGAGGCTATTTTCTGCCCGACGGCCTTGCTGTGTGCTTTCCCGGCAGGATGGTCAGGTTGCCGGGAAGGGGCCGTGGGCTGTTTCGGCGGAGCAGGCTTGCCCGGGGCCTGCCGAGGGGAGGCTCCCGGCACGACCTGCCGAGGAGGCTTTCCGACGTCCGTCTCAAGCCCAGGCACCCTGCGCGGGCTGTCCGGAAGGAAGATGTCTTCCGAGGCGGCGGTAGCCTGGACCGGAGTCTCGTCCACCACGGGACGAGCATCCGGAGTCGCAGCGGCAGTCTGCGCGGCACCAGGAGCAGGATGCTCGCTCTCTCGTGCGGAAGGCCGAGATGGAGAAGGAGCAGCCCGAGGCGGGCTAGGAGTGCGGGATCCCGGAGGTTGGGAAGCCGCGGATGCCGGGATGTCAAGTGCATCTCTGAAAGAAGAGTATTAGAAAAGACTTCGGGAGAAGACAAAATCATATAACTCAAAGCAAAAAGATCTTACCCGGAATCGACGGTAGGAGGACCTCTCCTTCGGCGTGGAGGCTTCTCGGCCATTTGCTTGTTCGGCCTGCTCTTTTTGGGGGTGATGCCGGCAGCACCGGCAGGCGTGGTGTCGGAAGCCGCACGCTTCCGGGTCTCGGCGCGCTTCGTCACAGCCGTGGGTCTCGGAGCAACTGGAGAAGCCCAGTTGAGGGGAAGAGCGTCAATCACATCGAGTATTTGAGAATCAATCTCATCCTCATCATCTGACGAAACGGAAATAGCCTCTGAGGTTGAAGGGTTACCCGGAGCAGCAGCACGGGCTAGAGGAATGGCAAGGTGGTCCTTGCCGTCGGGATCCTCTCTCGGCATCTTATCCGGTGCCGGGACGTTCGGCGCGAACTACCCACCGGCGTGTATCGCGTCCTCTGCGGCCTGCCGCTCGAATAACTGCACGAACAAATCATTGCATGATAACCATGTCGGTTTCCAGCAGAATCCAGGTGCAAATGTAAGTTTGCGAAAGACATTCAAGAGCACATGCCGCAGTGGTTTTTTCCGGGAACACCCAATAAGACCCCAAAGGTAGTCATCCGGCATCTTCGTTCGGGCAATGGCTCGAACGTGCCGGGCGACTGAGGGAAGGTCCAACCCAAAGATGCTGTTCCTAGTGGGATCTAACGTCCCGTCCATATGGCACATCTTGTGCACTCGGGTCTGTAGAGGGCAGACGCGGCGAATGATAAAGCAGCGCAGGAGATCGTCGCCAGTCATCTTATACGTCAGCACATTGAGGACATCGTGCATACATCTGACCTCCTCGGTGTCCGGGAGCCGGTTCCAGAGGTCTAATTCGCGCGGAGGACCAATGGCGAACTCCGGCAAATTGATGAAATCCGGGTTCGAGGATCCCGGACCATCTCCCAACACCTCCCGGTTCTTCACGTAGAAGAAGCTGCGCTGCCACTTCCGGCAGGATTCTAGCCCCTGGACTTTGGGGAATCCGGAGTCAGCGCGGGGAATTATAGTGGCCACCCCGCAGTCGACTAAGTCTTTGACCTTCTTATCCGGATTGGGGATGACTTGGCGACGGAGGATGAAGTACTTGGCCCAGAGGTTCAAGAAAGGCCACACGCCGAGGTACGCTTCCGCGTAGGTGGTGAAGACCGACATCATCATAATTGCGTTGGCTGGGAGGTGATGAGGTTGGAGGCCGTAGGTGTCGAGGAAGTCGCGGAAGAAGGGGCTAGCCGGAAGCCCGAACCCACGCTCGAAGTGCGTGAGGAATACAACGTATTCCCCGGGTTGGGGTTCCGGTTGGACCTCGTCCTCCGGAAGTCGACTCTCGACTTCTGGCGGAATCCGGTGAGTCCGGTACAGCCAATCGACATCCTTCTGCATGGTCTCGGACCCATCCCAACACCCTCGAACACTCTCTTCAGCCATGTCGGAGGGATCTGCGGATGTGTCCGGGCTATTCTGCAGGCGCAACGGCAGTTAGTCGAGTTAGTCTACCGGGAGCTAAGACTCCGGATCGCAAACTCCTAAATGCTACCGGATTCCTAGCAAATAAGATCTACCGCACGCAAATAAATCGAAACTTAATGGATGGAAATATGCTCGGGCAAGGTACGAAGGTGGCCTAAATGCAAAAGGAAAGCTAAAGTGTGGAACGCATCCTCGTCCACGCCGCGCGACTCGTGCTCGCCGCCGGCGGCGCCAACGCGGGTGCGTAATTGCACGGTCGAATACGAAGCATCATCACCGCGATGAAATTCACCGGAGCGGGAGGAAGAACTCACCGGAGGAAGCGAGGCCGGTGACGCGCGAGAATAGCGCGGCCCGATGGTGGAAGCGAGGAGCTCCGGCGACGAGCGGCAACGGCGGGGCTTGAACTCCGGGCGCGGCGACGGCGAGGTGCTCGAGATGGTGTGGGAGAAATGAGGAGTTGGGGAAGAAGGAGAAGTGACCGTTCCGGTCCCCTATTTATGGGGGGGATTCGGAGCGGTTCCCGAATTTCCCGCCCACGATCTCTCCGATCGTGGGTGGGATCTGTTTTGTGCCGCACGGCATGTGGCGTCCCCAGGAGCGCCTGATCTGGCCACACCGGGGGCCACAGAGCCCCAATGGTTGGACTTCGGATCGGCTGCGGCTCCCGGCGCGCGAACCCGAGCAGCGCCGTGCTCAGGTCAGAAGCACTTGAGTGCATATCTGACTCGACAAGACCTCATGTGGGACCCAGCCCAAGATCTGGAATTCAATTCGGAGCCAACGATAATATTCACTGACATAGCACTATCCGGTTAGGAGCATGGCCTCCCGGTCGAAAAGATCTCAGTGTGGGGATATCGGTAAAACTCATCTCGGCATCAAGTCAAAGGATAGTCTCGTATTTTCTGGAGTAATTGTTGTTGTTAAAACTGATCCCGCACATCATCCGGGGTCGCTGCGCAGCACCAGCTTCGGGGACTAGTGTCGGGGGGCTGCCCCCCGGGTAGAGCAGATCCTGGCGCAATTCAACAGTGTGGCAACAGTGCTTGACCTTTGGCGAGAGCAAGGGACACCCCCTAGTGTACTGAAGGGGCAACTTGACCTTTCAGAGCTGGTAGAGTGCAAGGTGCCTCCTGGCAGGCGCAAAGGTCATCTCTGGCGTCTATAAATAGCCACCCCGAGCCCTCATAACAGCACAAGCATCAGCGGGTGGTTCCTCTAAGAACTAGCTTCTCGAAGATGTCTTTGCTGGTAGGATAAGACATCTTCGGGAGGCTAGGCCTAGAGATACTCATCCTAAGAGGAACTCGGGTGCATCCGGAAGAAACCTCAGACCTTGTGGCTCCGGGAAGACTCCCGGAAGGAGAAGTACTCGGGCGTACCGAATACGCAATCCGGGTAAGTGCTAACCGGAACGTTTATCTCGGTCCAATCAGCTTACTGGACTTGTGCAGGAAGGGCTCGCAAGGTCGAGCAAGAAGGTGACCGACATGAGGGATCCCGGTAGGCCGTCAACGGTCTGCAGCAGGCTTTCCTGACTGATGCGGGGGGAAGTACCATTCCGCCTGACACGGAAGCATGGTCACCTCCCGCCTGACACGGAAGCAGGGTCACCTCCCGCCTGACACGGGAGCGCGTCAGCCAGTACGACAAGACTGGACGTGCCTAGCCCGGCAATCCGGAAAAGGCTATCTGGGATGGGCAAAGACATGTCCTGTCTCTGACAGGGGGACAATGATGTTCCAGGACGGCGCCTGCCGTCCTTGCCGGAATGATGACGAAGGGGCTACGCCGGATAGCACGGCAACTAGGTCGCACTAACCGGTGTCGACATAACGGTTAGGCCTGTCCGGTGGGGCCAAGCCGGATTAGGGTTTCCGGCCCTCCTGGCCGGAACTCTATAAAAGGCGCCATAACTGCTCCTGTGAAGGAGAGACCAACTTGGGAGCCAAAACTCTAGTCTCATTTACTGCTAGAGCATTTACTTCATCCTTCCTTGAGTTCATCTAGTTCTTCGTGTTCTTCACCTCAAGAGCTCTAGGAGCAAGTTGTAGCCCTTGTTCCACATTTATATTGAGAGGAAGGGCAGGAGTAGGGGTGTTACCTCCTCACGAGGGCCCCGAACCTGGGTACATCGTGTGTGTGTTGTGTGCCTTCGTGCATTTGTTCGTGTTTGCTAGATCTTTCCCTTCGCGCTTTGATCTTGTTCCTTGTTCTTGGGAGATCTCAGTCACACCGGGATCCTCCCCGTGTGAGCTCTTCAGCTCGCTATCCCTCCCCGGATCCACCAACGTCCATCGGCCCCACACATTAGCCATCCTATGGCATCTGCCGTGACACCACCACGACAGTGCCAGTTCCCTGTTTTCTGCTGTTTTTGGTTTCAGAAAAGCTGTTAAGGAAATATTCTCGAAATTGGACGAATCAAAAGCCAAAGTCCCTATTTTTCTCGGGAGCTTCCAGAACACCGAAGAGGAGACGGAGAGGGGCCACGAGGCAGCCACACCATGTGCTGGCGCGGCTCCCTTCTTGGCCACATGGTGTGGGCGCCTCGGCCGCCCACCGACATCGCCCTTTCGCCTATAAAAAGACCCCGACGTGAAAACCCTAGAATAATCAGCCTTTTCCCGAGAAGAGTTCCACTGCGCCGCCGCCATCGAAGACAAGATTCGGGGGACAGAAGTATCTGTTCTGGCACCCTGCCGGGACGGGGAATTGCCCCCGGAGCCATCTCCATCAACTCCACCGCCATCTCCATCGCCGTTTCTGACTCCCACGATGAGGAGTGCGTAGTTCTCCCCCGGGGCTGCGGGCTCTACCTGTAGCTATGTGGTTTATCTCTCTCTCCCATGGTGTGATCTTTATGTGATCATGAGCTTTGTAATCTAGTTGAATATGTGATGTTACTCTCTATCTATTATGCACTCTAGAGGTTACTTTAATATGAACTCCGGAGTTACTCTCCACGGTATAAAGGTGACAGTGTGTGCATCGTGTGTGACTCCTTTAAGTTATGTCATTGTGGTGTTAGTTTACTCAGACTTTGAGGGTGCTTTTGTAGCCCTACGCAATTAATGAATGGTGTTTATCATCCAACAAGAGAGTGTTTGAGAATAGTATTTATTATTCAGCTTTGATGTCATTGTCAAGAGTGCCCACTGGTGAAAGTATGATCTCTAGGCCTTGTTTCTAAGCATCAAAACACCGTTTACAACAAGTTTTGCTGCATGTTTTCTTGCTGCCATTTTTATTTCAGATTGCAATTACTACTTATAATCATCCATATTACTTGTATTTCACTATCTCTTCACCGAACTAGTGCACCTATACATCTGACAAGTGTATTGGGTGTGTTGGGGACACAAGAGACTTGTTGTATCTTAACTGCAGGGTTGCTTGAGAGGGATATCTTTGACCTCTACCTCCCTGAGTTCGATAAACCTTGGGTGATTCAGTTAAGGGAAACTTGCTGCTGTCCTACAAACCTCTGCTCTTTGAGTCCCAACACTGTCTACGAGAATAGAAGCGTGCGTAGACATCAAGCTATTTTCAGGCGCCGTTGCCGGGGAGGTAAGCGTTGTAAGGTATCTCCTTTAGATCCTGCAGTTATTACTTTTTGTTTCTTGTTTTTATTTTCACTAGTTAGGCTAAATGGAAAACAAAAAAAAAATTAGAGAGCTTTATAGTATTTATCTCTAGTTAGGACATGAAGTGTTTGAAGAGAAAATTAAAAAACCTATGGAACTTTATTTGCATGCAAGTAGCAATGTTATTAGCATGAATTCTTTGAACACCATTATTGCTAATGCTATGGAAAAGTCTAAGCTTGGGGAAGCTGGTTTTGATAAGCATGATATTTTTAGTTCCCCAAGCACGGAGGAGAAATTTTACTTTGATGATACAATACCTCCAATGTATGATGATTACAATAATGAATATGATATTTTCAGTCCACCTACTATTGAGGAGAAAATTAATTATGATTACAAGATGCCTCCTATATTTGATGATTATGGTGATGAGAATAATAATGATAGCTATTTTGTTGAATTTGCTCCCACTACAATTAATAAGAATGACTATGCTTATGTGGAGAGTAATAATTATTTCATCCATGTGGCTCATGATAAGAATGTTTTATGTGATAGTTATATTCTTAATTTTATTCATGATACTACTAGTGAGCTTATTAATGATAATGAGGAGTGTTGCTTAAATATGCTATATGATAATGCTTTAGATGATGGTCCTATGATTTAGATCATGATACTACTAGTGAGCTTATTAATGATGATCCTGCAGTTGTTACTTTTTTATGTCAGGATAAAAATGATATAATTGCTGCTTGTGATGGTACTCTTACTCATGAGAGTCCTACTTTGTTCTTGAATTCTCCTAATTACACCATGGAGGAGAAATTTGCTTATGTTGAGAAATACTTATGTGGTTTGCAATTGTCTCTAGTTCCAAATTTTTGTTGCAACTATGATATTAAACTTGATATTGATCTTAGTAACTACTTTGAAAGAGGGAAGCATGCTAATGAATTCCAAAATAAATTTAATGATCCTCTTTATGTGCCTATATTATCTAAGTTGAATGATTCTTGTGGTTATATGGTTGAATTTTTTTTACTACTAAAAATTATTATGAGAGAGGAGAATATGGTTATAGAAGTTTTCATGATACTAAAACACCTCTCTATGTCATTAAAGTTTTGAAGTTACTCTTGTTTTATCTTCCTATGCTTGTCACTTTGTTCTTTATGAATTTATTTGTGTACAAGATTCCTTTGCATAGGAAGTGGGTTAGAGTTAAATGTGTTTGACATTTACCTCTTGATGCTCTCCTTTGTTTTTCAACTCTCATTTTTATGAGAGCATCATAAAATCTCCTTGCCTAGCTAAAAGGTTTTAAAGAAATGCGCTTATGGGAGACAACCCACTTTTTTTATTTCTGTTATTTTTTCTTTTATTTGAGTCAAGGATCTTGCTTACTTCTGTAACAACTCCTTTGTATTTTTATTTTATTGCATAGTTGTGCCAAGTTAAGTCTCTAGTAGAAAGTTGATGCTAGATATGGATTTCTGCGCAGGAACAATTTTTCTGCTGTCCACCGTTTAATTCATAACTCTTTACAGAAATGTCGGAATGACCTGATATTTTCTGAGCGTGATCCAAAGATATGTACGCAACTTTCATTAGTTTTGAGTTTTCTTATTTGAGCAATTTAAGTGCCTCGAAAAAATTCGTCTTTACATACTGTTCTCTTACAGATTCTGCCATTTATTTTGGACTGGTTCTTTTGCTGTTTTGAGTGGATCTTTTTGTTCCATAAAATTCCAGTGGCTGTAGCTAATGTCCTGTACCATGATAATGATTGTCTCCATACAGAATATGAGAATTTTTAATTATGCACTAACCCTCTAATAAAGTTTAATTTGAGTTTGGTGTGTAGGAAGTTTTCAAGGATCAAGAGAGTGGATGATATGATGTGATCAAGAAGATGAAAGAGACTAAGCTTGGTGATGCCCCCGTGGGTCACCCAAGCATATTTCAAGAAGACTCAAGCGTCAAAACTTGGGGATGCCCAAGGCATCCCCTTCTTCATCAACAACTTATCAGGTTATCTCTAGTGAAACTATATTTTAATTCCGCCACATCTTATGTGCTTTACTTGTGGCGTCTATTTGTTTTTATTTTGCTTTTGTTATTCTTGTTCTTTGAATAAAATGGATCCTAGCATTCTTGTGTGGGAGAGAGACACGCTCCGCTTTTTCATTTGAATACTCGTAATCTTCACTTATATTTGTTGAGTATTCTTCTATGTTACTTCAATACTATTAGCTCTTGTTTTTCATGCATCTCTTGTTAGAGCTGTTAGTTTTATTATATTATCCTCTCACATCTTATTGTTAAATACTTGCAGAGTTCATTTTTAGATAAGTTGATTGGTGTTTGGTTAAGAACAGAAAATGTTAAATGTTGTAGACGGTATGATGAAATGATACATAATCTTGTAGATCATTAAATTGTGTCACTTGAATCATTGATGTTGTTTTGAGATATTAATATGCTTAATGGTAAAACATGATGGTTTAGTAAAGTGGAATGATTAATGGTTGGTCTAGAAAACTTGAAGCTGTGCCACACTAAATATCCAGTTGATAGCATAATGATATATGACTTCTAATGTTAAAAATATCCGTAATGACTTTGTGTAATGCGCTACGGTCGGGGTCCCAATAGTGACTTGTTCATTTGCCATAGTCGCTCATGGAGTGACTTTCATTATGCCTTGTAAGATCATATTTCTAGTTGGAATATTTTTGCTTGTGAGTTCTAAGCTGCGGTTTTCATGGCACTTCCACCACCATATTTGCTAGCCTCTTCGGTATTTTGCATTGACCTTTCTCACATTGAGAGTTGGTGCATACTTCGCGGGTACATCCAAAACTCGTGGGAGATGTTCATCATGTTCTACTACACATAAGCCAAATATCTTCCACAAAACATCCACCATACCTACCTACTACAGTATTTTCATAGCTGTTCCGAGATATATACCCATGCAACTTTCATCTTACATTACATGACTTGTTGTCATTTATCATTTATATATTGCCTTGCATGATTCTTTACAACTGATGTGTGGTTTTATCCATGTTACGTTAGATCATTGCATATCCTGCTACACTGGCAGAGGCACCGTTTTATATACACTATGTTTTATTTCTTATGAGTTACTTGTATCAAAAGTGTGTTGTCATATTAGAATGTTTGCCCCTAAAAGTGAAAAGAGCCATGGAGGCCATCGAAAGGGGAACAAAAAAAGTAAAAAAATATAGAAAAAGAGAAAAAGAAGAAAGAAAAAAAATAAAAATAAAAATAAAAATGGGGCAACATTACTACTCTTTATCCACACGTGTGCTCATGTTATAGCACTTGTAGTATTCATAGTCATCATTTGTGCTCATGTTTAGCACCTTTACTCCATATGAGAGAGTTTTCATGTTTTACTTGCATAACTATGTGGGGAACTTTACATTATAGAACTTGGCTTGTGTATTCCAATGGTGAGCCTCCTCAAAAGTGCTCTAGGTCTTCATGAGAAAGCAAGTTGGATGCACCCCCACTAGTTCCATTGGAGAGCTTTCATACACTTATATCTCTATGTGCATCCGTTGTGTGGCAATCACTACTCCTTGCATAGCTTCGATTATAAGACTTCCTCTTGTCTAATGATCACTTTCAGCTATGTGAGACTTTCTTCCGTTGGCCTTCCAAACCCCCCTTATTATTCTTTTAGCCACAACATCCTGGTGCCAGGAACCAGCGCTGAACGCTTGCTTGTTTTTAAGTGAACAAATAGAGAGATGATTTTCTACGTGCATATTTTTATTGCTTGACTTGATCCTTTCACAAAGTTGTCATGAGTGTTGGATGCATTAGATGATTATATTGTTATTCTTGAAACTAAAATCATCTTTAATATCTGCTTTGCACGGTTTATTGTTCTCTAGTATTGATTCATTGAAAGTTTTACTTTGTTCTTCCTACTTGTTTACTCATTACTCATTTGATATCAATATAAACTACAACTTTTATTCATTTGATCTCAATTTACATGCATTACATTATTCTATGATCAAGATTGTGTGAAAGCATGTCACTTCAGAAATTATTCCTGTTATCGTTTTACCTACTCGAGGACGAGTAGAACTAAGCTTGGGGATGCTTGATACGTCTCAAACGTATCTATAATTTCTTATGTTCCATGCTTATATTATACCAATTGCTACATGTTTTATATACATTTTATATAGTTTTATGCATTTTCTGGGACTAACCTATTAACAAGATGCCACAGTGCCAGTTCCCTGTTTTCTGCTGTTTTTGGTTTCAGAAAACCACTTAAGGAAATATTCTCGGAATTGGACGAATTTAATCCCAAAGTCCCTATTTTTCACGGGTGGTTCCAGAACGACGAAGACCTGACGGAGAGGGGCCACGAGGCCCCCAGATGAGGTCCCGGCGCGGCTCCCCCCTCTGCCGCGCGGGCCCTTCATGAGGGCGCCTCGGGCCTCCACCGCCTTCGCCCTTTTGCCCATATATTGCCCCCGACACAAAAACCCTACAACAATAAGCTTTTTCCCGAGAAGAGTTCCGCTGCGCCGCCGCCATCGAAGACAAGATTCGAGGGACAGAAGTCTCTATTCCGGCACCCTGTCGGGACGTGGAATTGCCCTCGGAGCCATCTCCATCGACTCCACCTCCATCTCCATCGCCGTTGCTGACTCCCATGGTGAGAAGTGAGTAGTTCTCCCCCGAGGCTGCGGGCTCTACCGGTAGCTATGTGGTTTATATCTCTCTCCCAGGTGATCTTTATGTGATCATGAGCTTTGTAATCTAGTTGAATATGTGATGTTACTCTTTATCTATTATGCACTCTAGAGGTTACTTTATTATGAACTCCGGGGTTATTCACGGTTGTAAAGGTGACAGTATGTCCACCGTGTGTGATTCCTTTATGACGTTGTGGTGTTAGTTTACTCTGACTTTGAGGGTTCTCTTGTAGCCCTACAGAGTGAATGGTGTTTATCATCCAACAAGAGAGTGTTTGAGAGTAGTATTTATTATTCAGCTTTGATGTCATTGTTGAGAATGTTCTCTAGTGAAAGTATGATCCCTAGGCCTTATTTCTAAGCATTGAAACACCGTTTACAACCAGTTCTGCTACATATTTGCTTGCTGCCATTTTTATTTCAGATTGCAATTACTACTTATAATCATCCATATTACTTGTATTTCACTATCTTTTCGCCGAACTAGTGCACCTATACATCTGACAAGTGTATTGGGTGTGTTGGGGACACAAGAGACTTCTTGTATCTTAACTGCAGGGTTGCTTGAGAGGGATATCTTTGACCTCTACCTCCCTGAGTTCGATAAACCTTGGGTGATTCACTTAATGGAAACTTGTTGCTGTCCTACAAGCCTCTGCTCTTGGAGGCCCAACACTGTCTACGAGAATAGAAGCGTGCGTAGACATCACATACCAGGCAGCTCCTTGTTCCCAGTCTTTCCCATGCCTGATATTGAGGGGTTGGATCTCTGTTGGCAAAACAAAATGAATACAAATTAGTGACAACAGATACAGCATACGGATGCAATTAAAGAACCAAGCAACATAGGTTCATGTTGATCAACCATCACCTGGTTCTCCTTGCTCCTTGAAGTTGATCAAACCTTGATATTATTACCTAACAAAATACGCAGCTAGAATCATAAAACAAATCCCTTCATACAACAATAGACATGTACCGAAAAAGCAGTAGGCATGTACAGATAAAAAGGGTAAGCAAACTTTGTTTGGGAGCAGGTTCATCAATGCAGGAAAACAGGGTAATACAAAGGTAGATCAACGAAAATTAAAGGGCGTGCTTTGGTAATCATATATGGCAAGCAAGATCAGCAGCAGGTAATCATATATGTACTGGTTGCAGCATGCAAGATCCGTTGCAGGTAATCATACATGGACTGCAGTAAACGAGATCTACAATCTACAGAGCATAAGCCAAGCAAGATCCGCAGCAATCATGGACTGGTTGCATGCAGCAAGCAAGATATGTAGCAGGTAATCATATATGGACTGCAGTAAACGATATCTACAAGCTACAAAGCCTAAGACAGGCAAGATCCCCAGCAATCATGGACTGGTTGCAGCAAGACCCATGCCAAGCAAGATCAGCAGCAATCATGGACTGGTTTCAGCAAGACCCATGCCATACATAGCAAACCCTAACCCTAGGAAGGCCGAGCAAACAAGCCATGCCACGAAATCACAAACCATATCCATGCCAAGAAAACCCTAACCCTTGCCATGGACCCTAGCCAGCCCGAGCAAACCCTAAGCAGGCAAAGAAAAAGCCATGGAAGAGGAAGCAGCGGTAGGGAGGAGGAGGGAACTCGCTTGCAGATCCTCGTCACTAGAGTCTACGCACGTGTGACCGTCATCGGAGCATCTACGCACGCGCGGACGTCGTCGGAGCGCTGCTCGTCGGTGGCCGTCGTCGGGTGGTGTGTGGGGAATTTGGGATTGGATCAGGCCGGTAGGTGTGGTGGGTGTGTGTGGATGGAACGATGTCTGGGCGTGAATTGTCCGAAATGTCCCTCCTTTCCAGCTCAAATTCTGTGAGTGGCGGGATAATTCAAATGGAATTGGGTTTTCGGAGGAGGCAGGAGAAGCTGGGACCCTAGGAGGGAGCTGGAGGCGGGAAAGTTTGGGGTTTTGGGGCCTTTTTTTCTTTGGAAAGTTTTGAGCTGCAAACAAGTCAAACCGAGCGATCTACCCCTTTGACCGACACCGAGATGGGGTAGAAGCATGAATTTTTTTTGCTTGGTTGTGTTAGGTTGATACATAGGACCATGGGGAACCAACATTTCATCTGCTTCGTCGCATGATGATCCATGTCCGGCACCCAAAACGTACGGGAGTTTCCACACCCCTCCTAGCCATCTAGGAGTATACATACTCTCCTTATGTCATCTGACCCACATGGACCCCTCCTAGCCATCTAGAAGTAAGCGGACCATCCTTATGTCATCTGACCCACGTGCACCCCTCCCAGCCACCTGGGTGTATCGCAGTAGCACTTTTAGGTCATCCTAAAGCACGTGTGACAGTCGTAGCCATCTGGACCCCCGTGGACCCCTCCTAGCCATCTAGGAGTACACGGACCCTCCTTACGTCATCTGACCCACACGTGCACCCCCTAGCGTTCTAGGAGTATCAGTAGCACTTTTAGGTCATCCTAAAGCACATGCGACAATCTTAGCCATCTGTACCCCCGTGGACTCCTCCTAGCCAACTAGGAGTATACAGACCCTCCTTACGTCATCCGACCCACATGCACCCATCCCAGCCATCTAGGAGTAACAGTAGCACTTTTAGGTCATCATCTTAAAGCATGTGTGGCAATCTTAACTATCTGGACGCCCGTGGACCCTTCCTAGCCATCTAGGAGTATACATACCCTCCTTACGTCATCCGAACTACGTGCACCCATCCCAGCCTCCTGGGAGTATCACAGTAGCACTTTTAGGTCATCCTAAAGCACGGCCGATAATCCTAGCCATCTGGACCCCGTGGACCCCTCCTGTATACCCTCCTTATGTCATCTGACCCACGTGCACCCCTCCCAGCCACCTGGGAGTATCAGTAGCACTTTTAGGTCATCCTAAAGCACGTGCGGCAATCATTCTAGCCATATCTGGACCCCCGTGGACCCCTCCTAGCCATTTAGGAGTATACGGACCCTCCTTTCAAATTCGTCATATAACCCACGTGCACCCCTCCCAGCCATCTAGAAGTATCAGAAGCACTTTTAGGTCATCCTGAAGCACGTGCGACAAATCCTAGCCATCTCGACCCCCGTGGACCCCTCCTAGCCATCTAGTAGTATACAGACCCTCCTTACGTCATCCGACCCACATGCACCCATCCCAGCCATCTAGGAGTAACAGTAGCACTTTTAGGTCATCATCTTAAAGCACGTGTGGCAATATTAACTATCTGGACGCCCGTGGACCCTTCCTAGCCATCTAGGAGTATACAGACCCTCCTTACGTCATCCGAACTACGTGCACCCATCCCAGCCACCTGGGAGTATCACAGTAGCACTTTTAGGTCATCCTAAAGCACGTCCGATAATTCTAGCCATCTGGACCCCGTGGACCCCTCCTAGCCATCTAGGAGTATACAGACCCTCCTTATGTCATCTGACCCACGTGCACCCCTCCCAGCCACCTGGGAGTATCAGTAGCACTTTTAGGTCATCCTAAAGCACGTGCGACAATCATTCTAGCCATACCTGGACCCCCGTGGACCCCTCCTAGCCATTTAGGAGTATACAGACCCTCCTTTCAAATTTGTCATATTACCCACGTGCACCCCTCCTAGCCATCTATAAGTATCAGAAGCACTTTTAGGTCATCCTAAAGCACGTGCGACAAATCCTAGCCATCTGGAGTATACGGACCCTCATTACGTCATCTGACCCACGTGCACCCTTCCTAGCCATCTAGGAGTATCAGAAGCACTTTTAGGTCATCCTAAAGCACGTGCGACAATCCTAGCCATCTGCACCCCCGTGGACCCCTCCTAGCCATCTAGGAGTATACGGACCCTTCTCATGCCATCTGACCCACGTGCACCCCTCCTAGCCATATATCAAGGAGTATTAGTAGCTCTTCTTGGTCATCCTAAAGCACGTGCGACAATCTTATCCATCCGGACCACCGTGGACCCCTCCTATCCATCTAGGAGTATACGGACCCCGCTTACATCGTCTGACCCGCGTGCACCCCCTTCCAGCCATCTAGAAGAGTATAAGTAGAACTTTTAGGTCATCCTAAAGCACGTGCGACAATCGTAGCCATCTGGACCCCTGTGGACCCCTCTCCTAGCCATCTAGAAGTATACGGACCCTCCTTACATCATGTGACCCACACGTGCACCTGTGACGCCCTAAAATCGGTACTATGTAGATTTAAGCGTTCCCGCCGAAATCCGCATAATATCGATTTTAGGTCGCCCACCAGACATAATGTGCACGCCGAAACATGCGCATTATGTGGGTGGAATTGTGATAACATTACAACAGTTCCGATACATCCACAAATACAACAGAAGATAAATACAACAACGACTCGAACGAGTCAAGATACAAATGATACAACATAAAGATACAAAAGACAGCGGAAGCAAAATAGTATCCGACTACGGATAAGATACAAATTGGACTAAGAGTCCTGAAGATAAGCAATGGCGCCATATCCCTGCCCAGCCAAGCCGGAGGGATTCCCAAGCTAACGTCGTCAGACTTCAAACCTGTTGACTGCACATAAAGCACATCCCAAAAGAGGGTCAGGGCGCTCCCTGGCAAGCAAAACCGACTTGCCTACTTTCTACACCATCTCCCAAAATATGGGGGAGGTGGACTTAGCGGCAGCAGCACTAGCAACCTAAAGAGACACGCTACAACTTCCGTCTAAACAGAGAGGGATAAGAGAGCGCATAAGTAACCAACTACTACTAACACCAAACATAACCCATTCTCGGATTAACCCCCTCAACCAAATATGAGGAAGCAATTCGGGAAACTCACGCGTTAAACAGTTTTAATTATAATTTATTGTGAAAGTAATTCTATATTACTAGTCAAATTAATTAACTTTAATTAGGTGCAAGTTGTCTAGATCTTGTTAGCCAGCATCATCACCAAAGTCGTCCATAACCGTGGACACGGCTCATCGATAAGATTATACCCTGCAGGGGTGCACTACTGTACCCATACTCGCATGATCAACCCAAGCAAGCATCAGGGCTTCTGTTATAGGTTGATACATAGACCATGGGTAACCAACATTTCATCTCCTTCATCGCATGATTCCATGTCCGGCATCCGAAATAGGAGTTTCCGCACCTCTAGCAAGAGTGCATGCAGGAACTATATTACTACGGGTATAAGAGGGGGGGTTGATGAAGCGGGTCGCTCATCGGTTATATTCTCCTGTTTCCCACAACCTAACCAACACAGGGTCAATGCATGCAAGTTTTGGTTGGGGTTCCGACGCTCCGTACCACGACGAAACACCACAACCGCTGGAAACAAGAGTCAAACCTAGCAATCTATCCCTTTGACGGCCGACACCGAGATTGGGTAGAAGCATGAACTTATTTGCTTGGTGATGACCGTAGATGACCTGTGTCAAAAGAATACGGTTAGGTTGAGACTCCAAGTGCAAAATGTATAGTAAGGGAAAATACTTATTTTCCCCACGAGGGTGACTTGAGGGTTTAATATCGAACTCTAGGGGAAATGAAACAAAAGTTGTTGTCTCCTTATCTTTCTTTATGAAACCTACAAAAAAAAGTAAATTGTTTTGTGCCCTCAACCTCACCAAGTGGTTGTCAAGCACAAGGTGTAAGTAAAAGATATAGAAATAATAAATGCAAAACAGAAATAAATATGCAATGATATAAATAAAAGTGCAAGGACGGTATAAATGATATGGGATGATGTTTTTGTGGTTTGTATGGTGTTTGCAAGATGTAAAGATGTTTTTGTATTTTCGGATTTAATAATGGCAGAAACCGTAAAGTGCAATACAAGTGTTGGAAAGGTGTTTCTTATGATTAAAAATGGACTGGGGTTCATGGTTTCACAAATGCACTCTCTCTTTTATATAGTGGTAGATAATGGAACATAGGAATTGACATATGAGATTGCAACAAGACAAGTTATTAATAATATGGGCATCACATCATAACACAGAGATCTTTTGGTTATTAATCTCTCTTATACTCCACAAAGATGCGAACTAAATCATAACACCTCAGTAATTAAGATAAACAGAGTATAGCTTTAAGTTCAATGACATGAAGTTTAAATAAGAATATGCTAGATCTAGTCATGGTGATAGTGGCAATGTCACCCACATATCCCCGGTAGCATGATATTTCCTTTATCCCTAGTGAGGCAACAAAGTAAGGTAAAAACCCAAGTGGATCACGGTATTGCTGTCAACTTACCACAAAACCACCCCCCGTTACTCCAACTAATGCGCATGTTCCCCCTCACACGCTCTCATACACATGTTGGATCAAAACATATAGACAAGAACGGGGTACATAATGTGCATCTACTTTCATAACAAAGACATAATATTGGCAATCATCATAACATATATCAACTTAAGAGATCCACCACAAAGGTATTACATATATGACCATAATCATGTTCAGAAGCTCATATGGCACTAATTAGTGAAGCTCAAGAGAGAGGAGAGATACATAAGTTACTTCCACAAACCCATAGTCTAGGGGTGGACTACTCCCTCTTCATCATGGAGATGGTGGAGAAGTCGTTGCAGAAGATGGAGACCACACCACACCGGCAACACCCCACCGGAGTTTTCCCCCTCCAATCTGCAGCTCCAGGTATCTGTTTTGTGGTTTCTGTGTTTCTGCAGCGCTCCTCTCCGAAAGGGCTCGGGGGAGTATTTTTATAGTCGTGTTTAGGTCAAGACGAAGCCACGGAGACAAAGATCGACGACATCGGAGGTTCGAGGGCCCAGAAGAGGTGCCCCACGCGGCCAAGGAATCTGGCTGCATGGGCCCCCCTCTTTTGCTCCTCGGCCTTCCACTTTTGCACTTCCTTCGCTCCTACGCTTTGTTCCTTCCAAAATATGATGTTCGCGAAGTTTCAGGTCATTTGGACGTTGTTTGGGTCCCTGAAACATTAAAATATAGAAAAAGGGGTTTTCTAACAGCGCAGAGTTAATTCCAAATAAATAGGGAAAGTGTGAAATATTCCCAAAATCATTATAAAACATTGATATAACCCTTATATGATGCAAATATGGATGAAATATGAGTAATACAATGCAAAGTTCATGTATGCATTTTACATGCATCAACATCCCCAAGCTTAACCTATACTCGTCCTCGAGTATGAAGGTGATAAAACTAAACATGGACTTGGCATTTTATTACTTAACAAAGGATATCAAAGATGATTGCTACATAGAGTCAACTGATTCATTCTTTAGTAAAGAGTAGCAACATACAAGACATATTATCAGGAGATATTAAATATTCAAGGTAAAGATGTTCAATGATAATTCACAAAGTGTAACATGAAAGAAAAGTTCTATGTACCAAATGAATGCAAAAATGAAAAGTAAAAGATATCCTAGGTTGGTCATAGAGTATTGTTATAGAAATCTGAATATAAAAGGTGGACACTGTGGAAAGATAGATAAATAAGTAGAGGAATAACATGCAAGAGTATTATCTAGCTTCCAAATGGTTCAACTTAAGCTAATGTTTGCCACGTAGTGCACATTGGTGTGAAGTTCTCATTGCCCCTATCATAGCATTTTTAGTGATTAATGGTTGAAAGTGAAAGCAAATATGAGTTATGTGCTTTTCAAAGTATGGGTCAAAAAGCCTCATGCCCGTTGAAAACAAGAACCTCTCCGACTGGCTACTAAACTTGGGCCACAAAGCAAGTGAAGATTACAGTCATCGCGAATAAAAGTGGCATCATAGAGAGTTTCACCCCAGGTACCCTTTGCCCCAGGACATGGAAGTGGGCACATGTCCAAATGACAAAGCAAGCAAACAGTGGACATCTCTACATCTCTTTCTTTACTCATGCCTTTTTCTTGTAAATGCTCTTTCTTTTATGAGATGTGTCATGGATTCCTCCACTATGGTTATGTTGCAAATTTCCACCATGATCCACATGGCTTAGGTTAGCCGCCACAGGTGTCTCTCTAGCCAATAATATCACTCACCCGAACTTTCTAAATTTCCATCTTTATTTCATGCAATGTTAGGCATCCATCACCAAAGGAACATGATATCACCTTTTATAAAGAATAAAGTGCAATGTTGAAAGCTTTCCACGTGTCAGCACGTATGAGCTAGCTCCTAACCAAAGACCTTTGTCAAGCCCAAAACATCATAATCTTAATCACAATGGGTCATGTTTATTAAGTGCATGAAAAGTAATGTGTGCATCAAGTTCGTGAGAGCTTTTAGACCAACTTAACCCATGACAATCCCAATAACATAAGCATCTTAATTTGGGAGCAGAGATAAAACAATATAACATGGTAAACATACTTGGAATAGAATATTAGCTAATAGGTAGATATGGTGGACTCACTGGAAAAACTTGGTTGAAGGTGTTGGAAAACAAGCTTTTTACTTGTTGGAGTTTTTGGGCTAGCAAGAGGAAGAAAGTTGACCATCTAAATGCATGCATAAGTGTCCATAGAGCTAACCATTTCATACTAAACAAAGTAAAGCATCATTCAGCATAAAAAACATGAATAAGAAATAACTCTAGACAAGACACTTGCATATTAATATTCATTAACAAAGAACATGAATCATGCAACTATATGTATTTATTAAATCAACTCAAACATCCTCTTTCCAATATTTTTATAGGATCCAACTTAATTCAACCCAAACTGGTGGTCTCAAACAAAAACCCAAACCGAAATAACAAAAAGAACAAAAACGCTCCAAGTTTATGCGATAAAGTGCAATGAACGGAAAACATAAGTTAGACGTGTGCAAACCGAGAGTATGTAGGTTCAGTGGGGTTGTCTTCACATCCCCAAGCTTATGGTATTCACCATCCTTGGATAGATCTTGGTGCATCTCCTCTAATCCCTGTGAAAAAACTTCAAAACACCGTTTCTCCCATTTCTTTTCTCTAGGGTGACATTAGTAGGCACAAAACAATAGAATTGCTTGCTGTATTAAATCCTTAGAAAAACCTAAGAAACATGTTCAGAAATTGTATAATGTTGTATTCCTTCTAATAAACTCAATTGGATCAAAAAGATTCTAGTTAAAAGCTTAAAGAATGCATAAAACAAAATGGGACAGAATCTGTCCAGAAAAATAGCAGCAGAAACACGTATTTTTTATCCCACTTAAATATGTAAAAAAATCTGAAAATATTCACACTTAAATAGGATGAAAAGTAGAAACTACAATTAAAATTTCAGCTCATTCGGAGTTACATAATAGGAACTAAAAATCATACCGTGCACAGATTCGTGCTGGAATAAAATCTCCGAATGGAAAAAGCAACTTTCAAAGCCCAAATGAGTAAAACTTGGCACTTTATTCAAAATTCCAGAACCTAAACTAAAAACAAAGTCTCTTGGTACAGCAAGAGGAGTAAAAGAAAATCTCAAATAAAAACAACCGGGTTGCCTCCCGTAAAGCGCTTTCTTTATAGCCATATAGCTAGGCTTCTTACTTAATATTTATAGTGGACGAAGCTCATGAGGGAGCTTGAACTTTGATGTGTCCCTCTTCCTTGGAAAGTGATCCATGCACTTCTTGTGTGGGAACTGAAACTTCACATTCCCCTCCTTTGAATCGATTATAGCACCTGTATTACGAAGAAAAGGTCTTCCCAAAATGATAGGACTAGAGGTTTTATTCCCCATGTTCATTATTACAAAGTCAACAGGCACAAAAGTCAGATGTAACTCTACCATAACATCACTTAATTTTTCCTAAATCATATTTAATGGAATCATCAGCAAGTGAAAGTTCAATAGAGTATTTTCAAGATTTTTTAATTCAAGTACTTCATATAGTTCTTTAGACATGACAGAGACACTATATCCTAGATCTAATATGGCATGGTGTGTCTCTTTTCCAATTATTACTAATACCTTGGGGACCCAAATATCCCCAAGCTTAGGTGGTGTCATAGCTTCTTTGTTGTACCTATAAATTTTCTTATTTAAAACATGGCTAGCAATAAAAGAACCAAAACCAGCTTGATTAATATTAATAGAAGGATCACTAGCAAATTTCTGTAGGATAGACATAAGTTCATGCAAGCTACAACTCTCTAAGTCAAGTAGTGGTTCCTTGACTTCACTAAGCATCTTAACTTCTTCTCTCACAAGATGATCATCACTTTTAGTTTCATTAGATTC
The DNA here is from genome assembly GCA_026929855.1 of Poa annua. Taxonomy (NCBI): domain Eukaryota; kingdom Viridiplantae; phylum Streptophyta; class Magnoliopsida; order Poales; family Poaceae; genus Poa; species Poa annua. The sequence continues at coordinate 51,555,502 of CM049428.1, forward strand.
TTTCAACTACTCTTTTAACTCATCAATAAAAGAGGATTCGTCATTCTCAGTTTCATTATTTGAAAGCTTTTTAACACAAGATAGTCTCTTAGTAGGTAGGTTTGTACCCCTTCTCTCCATTTTTTCCTTAATATTAGGAAGGTGAATTTTGTTAGGAAACCCCCCTTCATACATTGGAAGTGCTTGCATAGAATTAATTATATCTTGCCAAATTTGGAAAGGAAGGAGATATTTCCTAATAAAAACTTTTTCTAAAATGTTCCAAGAGTTTATAGTAGGTAATGAACACATCCATTCTTTGGCCTCATCTTTTAATGACAGTGGGAATAGTTTTACTTTTAAAGCCTCAAATCCTACATCCTTATAACATTGGAGGTGGCAAATGGTAATAAATTATCCAAAATGATCAAGGATATCCTCACATGATTTACCACCAAATTGTTTCTTAGCCAATAATTTTAGCACAACAGGACTTATCTCTAATATTGTAGGTGCAGTGAAAGGCCTAGCAAAAATCACTCTAAGTCTTTCTCCCATTGTAGCAAGTTTTTATGTATTTTTTTATTTTTTAATGCAAAACTGAAAATAAAACGACACAAAAATAATGTAAACCAAAATAACAAAAGTAAAATAAAATACAAACTGAAAATAAAATAACAAACCGAAATATAAAAATGACAAAAAGAAACAAAATATAATGCTTTGAAGGTAAAATGATGAGCAAGATGATTCTCACAGAGGTGCAACCTCCCCAAGATTAGGTGTTTACACAAGTTGGTGATGTTGACTTTGTTTGTGAGGTATCCTTTCCACTTGTCCAGCAATTTGATACGTCTCAAACGTATCTATAATTTCTTATGTTCCATGCTTATATTATACCGATTGCTACATGTTTTATATACACTTTATATGGTTTTTGTGCATTTTCAGAGACTAACCTATTAACAAGATGCCACAGTGTCAGTTCCCTGTTTTCTGCTGTTTTTGGTTTCAGAAAAGTTGTTAAGGATATATTCTCGAAATTCGACGAATCAAAAGCCAAAGTCCCTAGTTTTCCTCACACGTTCCAAAAGTCCGAAGAGGAGACGAAGGAGGGCACCGAGGCGCCCACATCATGTGGTGGCGCGGCCCCCTCCCTGGTCGCGCGGCCAAGTGGTGTGGGGCCCTCGGGGCTCCACCTCCTTCGCCCTTTTGCCTCCAAATACCCCCTGATGAAATAAGACCTAACACCCAAACACTTTTCCACGATACGTTCCAGAGCCGCCGCCGCCGTCAACCCTAGTTCGGGGGGGGGGGGGGGGGGGGGCGGAGGCACCCTGTCGGAGAGGGGAATCATCACCGGAGAGCTCTACATCACCATGCCCGCCTCCGGACTGATGCGTGAGTAGTTCATCCTTGGACTACGGGTCCATAGCAGTAGCTAGATGGTTGTCTTCTCCTACTGTGCCATCATGTTTAGATCTTGTGAGCTGCCTATCATGATCAAGATCATCTTTATGTAATGCTACATGTTGTGTTTGCTGGGATCCGATAAATAATTGAGTACTATGTCATTTGCTTCATAATATATCTTGTGAGTGCGTTATTTATGATCTTGGATGCTCTCCGTTACTAGTAGATGCTCTGGCCAAGTAGATGCTTGTGACTCCAAGAGCGGGTATTTATGCTCGATAGTGGGTTCATGTCTCTATTTAATCTGGGGGAGTGACAGCAACCTCTAAGATTGTAGATGTATTGTTGCTACTAGGGATAAAACAGTAGTTCTTTATCTAAGGATATTTGTGCTAATTACATTACACACTTTACTTAATGCAATAATCTGTTGTTTGCAACTTAATACTGAATGCCGTTGCGGATGCTATTCTGAAGGTGGATTATTAGTCATAGATGCAGTTGGATGACGGTCTATGTATCATGTTGTAATGCCCAAATGAATCTCACACTAGACATCATGACTTGTATATGCATTGTTATGCAGTTCTTTATTCTGTCAATTGCCCAGCTGTAATTTGTTTACCTGCATGTATGATATTATTATTTATGGAGAGACACCACTATTGAACTGTGGACCCCGGTCCTTTTTCTTTAAACTGATAATACAACCTACTGCAATCCTGTTACTTTCATTCTCTGCAAACAAACATCATTTTTCACACATACGTTTAATCCTTTGTTACAGCAAGCCAGTGAGATTGACAACCTCACTGGTAAGTTGGGGCAAAGTATCTTGATTGTGTTGTGTGCAGGTTCCAAGTCAACCGTCAGTGTCATCTCTGTTGCCAGGGAGAAGAAGCACCTCTGTTTAGAAGACCTTGACACTCCCTCGTCAACTAAGCATAAGCATTTTTCTGGCGCCGTTGACACCTTCAGAAGAACATTCAACTCCTACTGGATTGATAACCTTGGTTTAACAACTGAGGGAAATTTGCTGCTGTGCTACTTCATACTTTCCTCTTGGGGTTTCCCAACAACACCACCCGATGCATCAAGCTCTTTTCTAGCGCCGTTGCCGGGGAGTTGAAACTCTTCTGTGAGGGCAGTCTCTCACTCTCAATCTTTTTATTTTGTTATTGTCTTGCTTAGTTTATTTTTATTATTGTCATGTTTGCTTAATATCAAAAATAAAATAAAAATAGTTACTTGCATTATATTTCGGTTTGCATATTTTATTTTCAGTTTTGCATTTTGTATGCATTTGTTATTTCGGTTTGTTATTATGTCTAGTTGTTTATTTGCTATCAATGGCTTATCTCTATGAAACTAGATCTTGTTGGCAAGGTTGCTCATCGGAAAATGAACGAAGATATTATAGGAATTATCGTTTGTCACAAAAAGGGATGTACTTATGGAAATTGTTAAATGAACTAGAGGAATATGCTAGAAATTTATGCTATCTATTTGGCAAAACGTTTTGCTTTAATGAATCTGATTGTCATAGGAAGTGTAAACGCTTTCCTTTCCAAGGTGCTTGTAATGAAAATGAAACCTTAGCTTCTTATGTTAAAGGTTACTATAATGCTTATGAGGTAGAAAGGATGGAAGAATTTATTATCTTTAAGGGTGCACTTGAAATTAGTCCTTACCTTGAGCATAAGATTGATGCCCCTTATAAATCTGAAAGTCTTGCTATACTTAAATATTGTTTTGATAACTATAAGAATGAAAACTGTAATATTACTGAACATGTCAAGAGGATTTTTCCTCATACAGAAGAAACCGTTGTCTTGCAGGAACCTATAGAAGAAGAAATTGCTAAACCTGAAAGCTCATTAGATAAAAAAGAGGAGGAGAGTGAAGAACAAAAGGAGGATCTACCTCCTAAAGATAGTAACTCTCTAACTTATATATTATTTGATTGCCCTCCATGCATGTCTATAGAGGAAGTGCGCTATATTGTTGAATGTCATGAATCTATTGAAATATCTACTTTTGATAAATTTGAAAAAGGCATGTTCCTTGACGCAACAAAGGAAATAACAGAAAGTAAAAATGTGCTCCCTAATGTTATATATGATAATGCTTTAGATGATGGTCCTATTCTTATCAATAATCCTCTATGTTTAGAAGTTATTACTTATTTATGTGAGGATAAAAATGATATAATTGCTGCTTGTGATGGTACTCTTATTCATGAGAGTCCTACTTTGTTCTAAAATTCTCCTAATTACACCATGGAGTAGAAATTTGCTTATGTTGAGAGATACTTATGTGGTTTGCAATTGTCTCTAGTTTCAAATCTTTGTTGCAACCATGATCTTAAACTTGATATTGATCTTAGTAACTATTTTGAAAGAGGAAAGCATGCTAATGAATTCCAAAATAAATTTAATTATCCTCTTTATGTGCCTATATTATCTAAGAGTAATGATTCTTGTGGTTATATGATTGAATTTATTTCTACTACTGAAAATTATTATGAGAGAGGAAAATATGGTTGTAGAAGTTTGCATGGTACTAAAACACCTCTCTATATGCTAAAAGTTTTGAAGTTACTCTTATTTTATCTTCCTATGCTTGTCACTTTGTTCTTTGTCAATTTATTTGTGTACAAGATTCCTATGCATAGGAAGTGGGTTAGACTTAAATGTGTTTTTAATTTTCTTCTTGATGCTCCTTTTGCTTCATTTTCTATCTTCATGAGAGCATCATTAGAACTATCAAGCCTAGCTAAAAGGCATTAAAGAAAGCACTTTTGGGAGGCAACCCATTATCTTTTATTTTCAGCTTTAGTCAAGGAACATTTCTACCTCTGTAGCAATTCATTTGTATCTTTATTTTATTGCATTGTTGTGTCAAGTTAAGCCTCTAGTAGAAAATTGATGCTAGATTTGGATTCCTGCGCTGGAACAATTTTTCTGCTGTCCACCGTTTAATTCGTAAAAATTCAAAGAAAATTCAAAATGACCTGGGTTTTTTTGTGCATGATCCTCAGATATGTATGCAACTTTCATTAGTTTTTAGTTTTCTTATTTGAGCAAGTTAAGTGGCTCGACAAAATTCGTCTTTACGGACTGTTCTGTTTTTGACAGATTCTGCCATTTATTTTGCATTGCTCCTTTTGCTGTTTTTGAAAGGATCTTTCTGTTCCATAAAATACTAGTGGCTGTAGCTAATGTACAGTAGCATGTGTAATGGTTTTTTCCATGCATAATATAAGAATTTTTGATTATGCACTAACCCTCTAATGAAGTTTACTTTGAGTTTGGTGTGGAGTATGTTTTCAAGGATCAAGAGAGAAGGATGATGTGATGTGATAAAGAAGATGAAATAGCCTAAGCTTGGGGATGCCCCCGTGGGTCACCCAAGCATATTTCAAGAAGACTCAAGCGTCTAAGCTTGCGGATGCCCAAGGCCTCCCCTTCTTCAACAACAAACTATCAGGTCCTCCCTAGTGAAACTATATTTTAATTCCGACACATCTTATGTGCTTTACTTGAAGCGTTTGTTTGTTTTTGTTATTTTCATTCTCTGAATAAAATGTATCCTAGCATTCCTTTGTGGGAGAGAGACATGCTCCGCTTTTTCTTATGAATACTCGTATTCTTCACTATTATTTGTTGAGTATTCTTCTATGTTACTTCAATACTATTAGCTCTTGTTTTTCATGCATCTCTTGTTAGAGCTGTTAGTTTTCTTATATTATACTCTCATATCTCATTGTTAAATACTTGGAGAGTTTATTTTTAGATAAGTTGATTGGTGTTTGGCTAAGAACAGAAAATGTTAAATGTGGTAGATGGTATGATGAAATGATACATAATCTTGTTGATCATTAAATTGTGTCACTTGAATCATTGATGTTGTTTTGAGATATTAATATGCTTAATGGTAAAACATGATGGTTTAGTAAAGTGGAATGATTACGAAAACTTGAAGTTGTGCCACACTTAAATATCCAGTTGATAGCATGATGATATATGACTTCTAATGTCAAAAACAACCGTAATGACCTTGTGTTATACGCTACGGTTGGGGTCCCAACAGTGACTTGTTCATTTGCCACAATGCGTCATGGAGTGATTTTCATTATGCCTTGTAAGATCATATTTCTAGTTGGAATCTTTTTGCTTGTGAGTTCTAAGCTGCGGTTTTCATGGCACTTCCACCACTATATTTGCTAGCATCTTCGTTACTTTGCATTGCCCTTTCTCACATTGAGAGTTGGTGTGCTCACGGGTACATCCAAAACTCGTGGGAGATCTTCGTCATGTTCTCCTACACATAAGCCAAATATCTTTCTCAAAACATCCACCATACCTACCTACTACAGCATTTCCATAGCTGTTCCGAGATATATTGCCATGCAACTTTCATCTTACATTACATGACTTGTTGTCATTTATCATTTATATATTGACTTGCATGATTCTTTACAACTGATGTGTGGTTTTACCCATGCTATGCTAGATCATTGCATATCCTGCTACACTGGCAGAGGCACCGTTTCATACACTATGTTGTATTCCTTATGAGTTACTTGTATCAAAAGTGTGTTGTCATATTAGAATGTTTGCCCCTAAAAGTGAAAAGAGCCATGGAGGCCATCGAAAAGAGAAACAGAAAAGTAAAAAAAAAAAGTGAAAAGAGAATAATAGAAAAAAAAGAAAGAAAGAAAAATAAAAAGGGGCAACATTACTACTCTTTATCCACACTTGTGCTCATGTTATAGCACCTGTAATATTCATAGTCATCATTTGTGCTCATGTTTAGCACCTTTACTCCATATGAGAGAGTTTTCATGTTTTACTTGCATAACTATGTGGGGAACTTTACATTATAGAACTTGGCTTGTATATTCCAATGACGAGCCTCCTCAAAAGTGCTCTAGGTCTTCATGAGCAAGCAAGTTGGATGCACCCCCACTAGTTCCATTGGAGAGCTTTCATACACTTATAGCTCTATGTGCATCCGTTGTGTGGCAATCACTACTCCTTGCATAGCTTCGATTATAAGACTTTCTCTTGTCTAATGATCACTTTCAGTGTGTGAGACTTTCTTCCGTTGGCCTTCCAACCCCCCCTTTTCATTCTTTTAGCCACAACATCCTGGTGTCAGGAACCAACGCTGAACGCTTGCTTGTTTTTAAGTGAACAAATAGGGAGATGATTTTCTACGTTAATATTGCTATTGCTTGACTTGATCCTTTCACAAAGTTTTCATGAGTGTTGGATGCATTAGATGATTATATTGTTATTCTTGAAGCTTAAATCATCTTTAATATCTACTTTGCACGGTTGATTTTCTCTAGTATTGATTCATTGAAAGTTTTACTTTGTTCTTCCTACTTGTTTACTCATTACTCATTTGATATCAATATAAACTACAACTTTTATTCATTTGATCTCAATTTACATGCATTACATTATTATATGATTAAAATTGAGTGAAAGCATGTCACTTCAGAAATTATTCTTGTTATCGTTTTACTTACTCGAGACGAGTAGAACTAAGCTTGGAGATGCTTGATACGTCTCAAACGTATCTATAATTTCTTATGTTCCATGTTTATATTATACCAATTGCTACATGTTTTATATACACTTTATATGGTTTTTATGCATTTTCTGAGACTAACCTATTAACAAGATGCCAGAGTGCCAGTTCCCTGTTTTCTGCTGTTTTTGGTTTCAGAAAAGCTGTTAAGGAAATATTCTCGAAATTCGACGAATCAAAAGCCAAAGTCCCGATTTTTCCCGACACGTTCCAAAAGTCCGAAGAGGAGACGAAGGAGGGCACCGAGGCGCCCACATGATGTGGTGGCGCGGCCCCCTCCCTGGCCGCGCGGCCACGTGGTGTGGGGCTCTCGGGGCTCCACCGCCTTCGGCCTTTCGCCTCCAAATACCCCCCGACGAAATAAGACCTAACACCCAAACAGTTTTCCACGATATGTTCCAGAGCCGGCGCCGCCGTCAACCCTAGTTTGGGGGGGGGGGGGGTTCAGAAGCTCTTCCCGGCACCCTGTCGGAGAGGGGAATCATCACCGGAGGGCTCTACATCACCATGCCCGCCTCCGGACTGATGCGTGAGTAGTTCATCCTTGGACTACGGGTCCATAGCAGTACCTAGATGGTTGTCCTCTCCTACTGTGCCCTCATGATTAAATCTTGTGAGCTGCCTATCATGATCAAGATCATCTTTATGTAATGCTACATGTTGTGTTTGCTGGGATCCGATGAATAATTGAGTACTATGTCATTTGCTTCATAATATATCTTGTGAGTGCGTTATTTATGATCGTGCATGCTCTCCGTTACTAGTAGATGCTCTGACCAAGTAGATGCTTGTGACTCCAAGAGGGGGTATTTATGCTCGATAGTGGGTTCATGTCTCTATTTAATCTGGGGGAGTGACTGCAACCTCTAAGATTTTAGATGTACTGTTGCTACTAGGGATAAAACAGTAGTTCTTTATCTAATGATATTTGTGCTGTTTACATTACACACTTTACTTAATGCAATAATCTGTTTTTTGCAACTTAATACTGAATGGTGTTGCGGATGCAATCCTGAAGGTGGATTATTAGTCATAGATGCAGTTGGATGACGGTTTATGTATCATGTTGTAATGTCCAAATGAATCTCACACTGGACATCATGACTTGTATATGCATTGTTATGATGTTCTTTATTCTGTCAATTGCCCAGCTGTAATTTGTTTACCCGCATGTATGCTATTATTATTTATAGAGAGACACCACTAGGGAACTGTGGACCCCGATCATTTTTCTTTATACTGATAATACAACCTTCTGCAATCATGTTACTTTCATTCTCTGCAAACAAACGTAATTTTCCACACATAGGTTTAATCCTTTGTTACAGCAAGCCAGTGAGATTGACAACCTCACTGTTAAGTTGGGGCAAAGTATCTCGATTGTGTTGTGTGCAGGTTCCAAATCAACCGTCAGGATCATCTCCGTTGCCAGGGAGAAGAAGCACCTTTGTTTAGAAAACCTTGACACTCCCTCGTCAACTAAGCACAAGCATTTTTCTGGCGCCGTTGACACCTTCAGAAGAACATTCAACTCCTACTGGATTGATAACCTTGGTTTCACAACTGAGAGAAATTTGCTGCTGCACTACTTCATACCTTCTTCTTGGGGTTTCCCAACAACACCACCCGGTGCATCACAACTCCACCAGAAAATATCTTGCACAGTTGATGAAGACTTGTGGGACAACTCTTTACTTGCTCACTTCACCGGCAACTGCGCCAGAAAATAGTCTTGATGACCTGTGTCAAAAGAATACGGCTAGGTTGACACTCCAAGTGCAAAGTGTATAGTAAGGGAAAATACTTATTTTCCCCACGAGTGTGACTCGAGGGTTTAATATGAACTCTCGGGGAAATGAACCTAAAGCTATTGTCTTCTTATCCTTCTTTATGAAACCTACAACACAAAGTAAATTGTTTTGTGCCCTCAACCTCACCAAGTGGTTGTCAAGCACAAGGTGTAAGTAAAAGATATAGAAATAATAAATGCAAAACTGAAATAAATATGCAATGGTATAAATTAAAGTGCAAGGATGGTATAAATGATATGGGATGATATTTTTGTGGTTTGTATGGTGTTTGCAAGAGGTAAAGATGTTTTTGTATTTTCGGATTTAATAATGGCAGAAAATGTAAAGTGCAATAAAAGTGTTGGAAAGGTGTTTCTTATGATTAAGAATGGACTGGGGTCGCGGTCAGCCACCACGACCACACTCCATTCTCTCCCCGTCCCTCTACACTCGAAAAACATGGTGCCGTGGCCGTTCAAGAAGAACAAGAAATGCTGCGGCGCTGGCTCCTCCTCCTCGGCACGTCGTCGTTCGCCACCGCCGAAGAAGACCAGGGGCTGCCCGTACATGGCTGTCCTTTTGGCACAAGCGTTGTTCAATCAGAACAAGCCTGTGCCGGTCCAAGACGTCCACCTACCAGGTGGGTGGCACCTCAACCCCCGGCGGGTGCCTAACCCGTCAGTTCCTGGCGGCGACGAGGCGCGCTTCCTCGAGATCTGCTGCCGCCGCCTCCTGCCAATCGTCCTGCGCGACAACGATCAATTCCACCCGACCTCGCCCTGGTGGGATCATCCGGCGCAGGAACCCTACCCGAGGAGACGCTCCGCGCTCCTCAAAGACGCCAAGTACAACTACGACATCGGGGTCGGGAACTGGGTTCTACCCCACCGGAGGAGGAGGAGGACGATTAGTAGGAGCAGGAGCTCCCGCCGCCGCAGCCGGTGTATGAGGTTCCGGTGGCTGAGTTCCATCCACCATCCACCGGAACCTCTCAGAGGAGGAGGCCATCGCGGCTGCGATGGAGCAGTCCGAGCTCGACGAGCTCGGGCGCTGGGAGGGCCTCAGCACAATGCTGATGGCCTCACTTTTTACAACCAGCAGCGCGTCCAGCAGCCGCGGGCCGCTGCCGCCGCCAAAGCCCGAGCGGTGGGATCCATGGCCCGAGGCGGCGAGCTCCTCCCAGGCACCACCACCTCCTCCTCCACCGCCGCAGGCGATGACGGTGGTGGAATGGTCTTTACCCTGGGCCCCGCCGCCCTTTTACGACCTCACCGGCGACAGCGACGAGGAGTAGGCGCACGCGGCGATCCCTAGTGTTTGGGCCTTTTATATATATTATGTTTTCTAAAATTCTACATTTATTTTTCAGTCTAAATATAATATATCTATTAATATAAATCGTGATAAAAATATATATGCGTCGGTCAGCTGGGCTGGGGCGCGACCCAAACGGATGAAGGCGCGGATAGAGCCCATTTTCTGTCCACGGCCCTATGTAAACGGACAAAATCGGACACGATTTGGTCGCAGTTTGCGTTGCGGCTGGAGATGCCCTCAGGTAGCACACACCTTATACGTTGCATATGTCCTAATCACAGATGGGATTGGTTGTCAGATTTCTCCACTCGACGGCAGACTGAGCAGCGATTAGATACAATATGAAAGAAGTCGACAGTAAGATGGTTGAAGATTTGAGCAAGTTAAGGAAAAAAAATAAGGTAGAAGAGACTACCAATGCTAATGTAAGCGGAGGCGAAACCGTCCTCTGAAATATCAGAAGTGGACGAGTTGTCATGAACCCAAGTACGCTGTTGATGGTAGATGCTCTGATCAGTTAGATGTTGTACTAGTACGATACCATCCATGCTGTATTCTAATTATTTTTGTGATTTGCTCACTATGAGAACGATGTTTTGCATAGCTTATCTTATCATGGGAACAACCACCACTGGGCCAATTATAAATATCATTTCTAGCAGTAGTGGCGACGCAGATGAACCATGATGACATAATCCGCGACATACATTGGTTTTTCCTGGATATACCTCCCCATTTGGTTTTTCTCGTCCCGTTTCCCGTATAAACCTGTGTGGGTGTCGAGTTATATCGGGTCTTGGTCGGTTCACCTATAAACTGGTCATTCTTATTTCTTCTTAATAAATAGGCAGAGCTTCCGGTTGCTCCAAAAAATAATCCACGACTCTTTTTAATAAAAGGGGAGAATCTAATCTGCTCAAATAAAATGTCAATAAGGAAAAGAGAGGCGCATTTGGTTCTTTGATTTATTTTGAACCTCTGTACTAACACGGCTCTTTTACTTGTTTGTCACCATCCCAAGATAATCAAGGCGACATCTGAACAACATAAATTAAAAGTACTTCATCCGTTCTAAAATAAGTGTCACATACATACACTGTGAATCGAGGTGCTATATATTTCTGTAGCAGACTGTGAAACTCCTGCACCGAAAACCTGTCTACGTGCAATGAACATATTTAGTTGGTGCTGCTTGCAGGGAGATAAGTAGATATGATGATCACATGTAGCGGAGAGGACAAACAAATACATGCCACAAATTTCTAAGGCCCAGTCAAGGTACAGGAAAATTCTACTTTATGTCACGACTTTATCTAGATTTAGAGCATCTCCACCGGGAAATCTAAATCGTGTCCGGCACATCCTAATTGGGTCTCCTTTAGAGTGTCGGACATGTCTCCGGGCAACATTTAGAGTCCGTCCACAGTGGCACTCCCTAAAGGCCTATATCTCAAACGGCCCAAATTTTGAGCAAACTGTCGAACACCTTGCGGGCGCACGTCGCCGGCAACCGCCGCGTCGCTCCGCCTTACGACACTTCGTGTGGATTGCAACCGCCGCCGCGTAGATTCGGCTTGCGTTCGCACCGCTTAGCACCAATATAACAATCCTCACGGCCGCACATCGATCTCATTCTTTCCGCTCACAACTCGCTCGCCATGTCGTCGTCTGAGAAGAAGGCGGTGCTGCCCGATCAGGAGGAGAAGAAGGAGGCGGTGCTGCCTGGTTAGCAGGAGGAGAGGGAGGCCGTGCTGGTCGACGATCAGCATGCCGCGGTCGCCGCCGAACAACAGCAGGAAGAGGACGAGGCGGAAAAGGACGGCGAGCCCACAACTACATCCCCAGCACGCCCTGCTTTCTCTCCCTGGGAACCTTGGTCGCCATAGCCATCCCGTGCGGCAGAGGCATATGCAGGACCGGTCGTTCCCCAGGCCCCAAAACTGGAGTGGCAGCTGGGAACTCCTGATGCGGCGCCGGCGGACGACCTGCCTGGGACACCGCCGCCTAAGGCTGAGTCCGATGACGACGAGTAGTTCTAATTATATGTAATAAGTACGTGGATGCATTAATAAAGTTTGAAAGTAGTAGGTTCTATTACAACACAATTTGATATTCGTTTACAAAGTCACTCAAACGGCTGATTCGGTTTGATAGCCCATGTGTCTGCCACGAGGTCATTGTGCAGTCGGTTATGCGTAGATTCATCACGAATTTCCCAAATTACGGCAATAAATTCACGATACGCCGTCGGCAAGCCCGGCTGTGGATTAGCCATAGGCCCTTGGAAATCGAACTGTTCGCCGACCTGTTGCCTCCGTGTAGGAGGCTCGTCCTCAATGATCATGTTGTGCATGATGATACAAGTATTCATGATAGCATCCATTTCTTCTGGCGACCATGAAAGACAAGGGTAGCGGACAACAGCTCACCTGGTCTAGAGCACACCAAAAGCCCGCTCCACATCTTTGCGAACAGCCTCTTGTCTCTTTGCTAAGGTTGCGGATTGTCTACATACTTGCATGGTGGAGCTAGACCATCCACAAGTTTCTTGAACACAGTGGAATTGTAGAGCACGTTGATGTCATTGGCGGCACCGGCGGTGCCGAAGTAGGCATGCCATATCCAAAGTTCATGATCTGCCAAGGCTTCAAGTATAACACTGCACTTCCCGTGATGCCCTGACTTGTACATCCCTTGCCACGAGTAGGGGCAGTTCTTCCAGTTCCAGTGCATGCAATCTATACTTCCAAGCATCCCTGTAAATCCTCTTTTTGCTCCTTGTCCCAAAATACGCGCCGTGTCTTCCTCATTTGGTGTTCTCAGATAGTGCTCGCCGAACACCTTCACAACTGCCCTACATAATCTGTAGGTGGCTTCAACGGCTGTGGACTCAGACATACGGAGATAGTCATTCAGAGCACCCGCGGGTAACCCGTAAGCAAGGCACCGGATGGCCGCCGTGCATTTCTGAATAGACGAGAACCCAATCATGCTGGTGCAGTATCTCTTCAGCTCAAAGTAGTCGTCGTAGTCCCGAACGCCGTGCAAAATCCTCCAAAACAACTTCCTGCTCATCCTAAAGCGCCGACGAAATTCATTGTGCAAGTTCGTGGTTTCTCGGCAAAGTAGTCCTGGAACAACAGAGCGTGCCCAGTTGTTCTGTTGCGGTTGCAAGATCAAGATGTCGCCTAGAGGGGGGGTGAATAGGCGTTTTTAAAATCAATTACGGATTTGGCTTGAAAGAATGCGGAAATAAACTATCGTTTAGTTTTCAATCACAAATCCTAATTATGCTAGGCTCAACTAAGTGCAACAACAACTTAAGCTAAACAAGGTAAGCACAAGAGATATATGACAAGTGATAAACAAGATATATATATATATAACTTCAAGCACGAAGGCTATCACAAGGAAGTAAACTCGGGTATAGAAATAACCGAGGCACGTGGAGACGAAGATGTATCCCGATGTTCCCTTCCACGAAGAAAGGTAATCACCGTTGGAGAGGTGCGGGTACCACGAAGGACACCCGTACGCCACGAAGGCTCACCTTCTTCTCCAAGCCCTACACGAAGCAAGGGCCTTTTCCTTACGGTTAGCTTTTCCTCCACTCCGGAGATGGCAAGCTCCACAACCACTTCACAATCCCCACGAAGGAGAAGACCCGGGTCTCTTCACAATCTTCCACGAAGAGGTCACCGCGGTCACAACCACCAAACCGTCTAGGAGGTCACCCTCCAAGAGTAACAAGCACACGGGATCTCACTCGGACGAATCGAACCGGAGAGCTCAAGACTATGCAACAAATGCAAAGCAAGAACACAAGAGGTGCTAAAATTCGTCTCTCTCAAATTCCACCAAAGCAACAAGTGCTAGGGAGGAATAGGAGAGGAAGAACAATGGAGAAGGTCAACCAATGACTCCAAGATCTAAATCCCTAGGGGTTCCCCTCACTAAGAAGGGAACTTGATTGGTGAGGATGTGGATCTAGATCTCCTCTCTCTTTTCCCTCAAAAGGATGCAAGAATCATAGGAGGGATGGAGAGGAAGCAAGCTTTCTTCAAGGTCAACAATGGAGGTGAGAGAGGTATCCTTTTTCGTGTTGGGAGCTGGTTGCTTACCTCTTTGAGAAGAAGAGGATGGCTTATATACTTGTCCCTTAAAATTCTGACCGTTATGCAGAAAAAATGGTTCACCCGGTATGGATCCCGGTATGCACCGGACTGGGCGCTGAATGGATCCGGTATGGATTCCGAGGGGCATACCGGGCAGTCCCTGGACTCGCCCGGTTTAAACCCGGTATTAATTCCGGATGGACCCGGTATGACACCCGGTAAATTCTGGGTTTAAAATCGGATTGCAAAACAAGAAAACCACTTATACGGAAAATGTAATATCTTTTGCATACGGAATCCGTTTTCGATGAACTTGGGCTTGTTTTGAACGTAACAACAAGCTCTACCTCCTCATGCACATAAACACCGAATAAAACTAAATGAGGGTAGAACCAAAATGGGAGAGATTTAACCTCTCTATAAATGAAGAACCGGTAAAACCTCTAACACCAAAAGAGTAACAAGTTTTTCATACGAAAACCGTTTTTGGTAATCTTAAACACATCATGAACATCACAACAAATTCTAAAGCCTCAACCAGAGAAAAGCCAAATACGAACCAAGAAAGATGCTGTCAAATATGTAATGGTTTGAGCTCTCTACAAACGATGCGGACAAGTTACTAAACCGAGAACCCCTCTTGATAGTACGGCTATCAAACCTATAACCCGGTCTCCCAACAACACCTTGAGACCAGCAAAATAGAAAACCTATCAAGGTTATACCTTTGACTTGCACACTCCACTTGACTTCGATGAGGACGATCATGCCCGCCTCAAGATGGAGCAACTTTCTTGATTCCATTTGCTTGGTGAAGATTTGCAAATTTCTCCCCCATACTCCACTATGGGAAAGCCTCGTGTAGAAATATCTTCCCATGTCCATTACACAAGAATGGACGACAAGATTCAAGCATGTGATCTTCGAGATGCTCATCTTGAACTTGCACTTCTTAACCTTGGTGACAATCAACACTTGATATCATCCTCTCATGGGCTACACGAAATCTTGCTTTTGACGCAAGCCCATGGAAAGGTACTAACCACATACATAAACACCAAACGCATATATCATGGGTTAGTTCACAAAGCACAATTAACAATTACTTACCATACCACGAGATCACTTGATCCCACATGGTACACCATATATATATGCTTTGTGAGTTGATCAACTTGAGTCCAATATGTATACTTTGTCTTGATCAACCTCATATCTTCCCTTCTAACTTCATTATGATTGTGCCTTGAAGATAAACATGAATGCTCAAACAATCTTCATTCTTCAAGACACACTTGCCAAAGGCTCTACTCTCACATGATCATTCTTCGAAGCACACCTTGAACACCACTTTGGTCATCACTTAATATTCTTCATGCTCTATCACAAAAGCTTGAGATACATAAAGAATTCTTCACTTGCTTGCATGCTCAAAGTCTTGGTCAACTAGGACTCAACACATGAGTCCATCATGACCTTGACTTAGCGCCATATGTTGAAATCTTCTCTTTAAATCCAACACTCGAGATCTTGATTCTCCATGGCTTAACACATAAATTAGAGGATGGCTTATTTGAGTTCCATGCATGAACTCCATCACCATTTCTTCTTCTTGATCATATCATATTCATCTTTTCACATCGATGATCTTGATGCCATTATCAAACCTATATATTTATCCTCATGGCATCCAACCTTGAATCCAACACACTGACTTCATAATTACCTATGGAAAATCCTTCAAATATGACTCAATGAAACCATGCATTAGTCCATATGGATTGACATTAATTACCAAAACCACACATGGGGGCTCCATGCACTTTCAATCTCCCCCATTTTGGTAATTCATGACAATCTCAAAAAGAGGGTTTATATAATGAATATTGAAAACAAGTATGTAACTTCTTCGAGAATAAATTGCATACACACAAGGTTGTAATTGATATGGTCAAGTATCACAAAAATACTTGACTATAGCAAAATCGATTGTACTCATATCACCTACTACCAAAGAAGGTGATGAGAGAAGAATCACAATATATAGAACAAACTCCCCCACAATATATGCATGTGTGATGAACTTGAATTTCATTGCATATGTTAGCAAGATTAACCTTTGGATGAGTTTACACTATATATTAAACCATGCAAAACATCAATCAAAGATATATATGCATGAAAGGCAAACGCTTAAGAACAAACCAACCTTAAGCATAAAAGCATTTCCCTTAAACCCTCTAAACTTCTCCCCCATTGTCAACAATTTCCAAATGGGCGAAAAAACTAGAGAGCCAACATAGTATGAGAACCTCCCCAAGATGCGCACAACTCATAAAATGAGTGTAATTCGGTGAACTTATCCAAGGATGAATAATTGGAGGAATTCAAACCATATCGAGGACCCAAAAATTCAACAGGGTGATATAAGAGCGGTATCAACTTAAGAAGCAAAATAATATATTTTGGAGATGATATTTTTATAAGTAATAATAAGTTTATCAAGACAAACTTTGGTCCAAAATATATCCACAAAAATATGAGTGCATGAAGATGTAATCAAGTAAAACAAGCACTCATGAATCAAATTCTTTTGGAAACCACCAAAACCAAACAAACAAGAAATATGGTATGCTAAGAACGAGAATATCAAGGCTAGATAATAACTCTCTCATGTATATAAGTTTCTAAGTGAACAAAAGATAAAGATGAAGAATCCACAAAGAAACATGCACACACAAGGTAATTACTTTAAAAGGAGATACCATGATATCCAAGAAAGAAGTCATAATTACACCAATATGATTTTTGCTTAAAATGTGAAGGACAAAGCTCAATTTAATCTTAAAGGGTATAGATGAACTTCCAACACAAAATTCTTAAAGTATCACAAATACCCACATAGGATTAGTGATAGTTGGGATGCTTCGAGAAAGGTAACAATTCTCACATAGGGAAAATGATTTTGAAAATTCATCAATATTGCACATGAGAGACTTTGAAAAGAATTTGCTAGATTAACATATTGGGAATCGGTGAGTCATGAATATGATTCATTATATTCCATTTGATATGTAATCATCCCGGCTTACTCACATTTGCAATAAATATGTTTTTTATAAGATCTTTTGCAAGAACCACATCAATTGCAACAAAAGGTATTCATGCCAAGATACAACCTACACAAGGTTGAAAACTAGAGATGTATGCATGACGTAGATACTTGTTACCGAGATAACATTGAAGGTGTAGAAGATGAGAGTTCACAATCATCGATCCAAGCTTGGCTCCAATAATCTCATGGTGACAACACCTTGTTTGAAAATGAGACAAGCGCTCCAATGCATCTCCCATGTACCTAAAACAAATTCAAGTACAACATGGTACCCAAACTAATTGGGTCCAAAGTAGTTAGGTCAACTACAATACATAGGACAAACTCCACATAAATATGTGCATATTGATATGAAATAGAATTTCATGCACATCTTAGCCGTTTAGGATTTGATGGAGTCTATCCTATATATTGGATCAACGAAAGTAAGCATGCCATAAGATATACATATAGTAAATATGCATGCACAAAACTTTCAATAATCAAACAAGATACAATTTGGAAAAAACACCAATTAAATCAAGAAGCTACACAAAAGTATGGCAAGAGAAAGATTTGTCCATATTATATCAAAGACTCAAGTCAACCCATGATTGGAGACACCAATTTGAAAAGATATCAAATGAAAACAAGGTCAAGGAAACACCAATGAGCATCAGAGATAAATCAAACAAACATGCTCAAAGGTTTATCTCATCCATGAACATAGACTATTAAACATGGGATGAGATAGCCAACTCTACAAAGAAGAGAAAGGTTCCAACGAATAAACCAAACCCTCTACACTTTCATGATGGCACAAAGTACCAGGACGAAAAAAATTGTCTTCCAAAGAGACACGTCATCGGAATCCAGCACCAAAGTACAAGGATCAAAGGCCAATTGAAGACAACTAATGTTCAAACACATATATGATTGCTCTCCCAAGATTCATGCATTATTTATTGTAGTGTACCTGCACTTAAAATATGGTAGGTACCTGTGTATAGTGCAAATCCCTGGATCGATTTGTTTGCACACACAGTTACGATGTAATATCACAACAAAGTATCAATTTATTACAACGCTGATCCAGATTTAGAAAATATTCATTACAATTTGCATAGCATAAAGCTAGCAGTGAACAGAGTAAACAACGGAAATTTATTCTTCATGGAGTCCCCAATCGTCATCATGTGCCACAGGCGAGCATGTTGGTTGAAGACTCGAAAACCCTTAGCAAAATCTCACTCATCATCAGAACAGTCTGCAATAAGATATATATATTGCAACAACGTGGGTCAAAACCATTAAAAATGGAACTGGCAAGTGACACTATGGTGGACACTTAAGAAATAACTCTATAACCTATATCCTTATTTGGCTGGTGGAGCTCAAGGCTATTTTGCAGAAAGCAAGTTTTTCCCTAACACTTTGAAACAACTTTTATCTGGTTGAGACAAATATGGTATGAAAGCCATAGTCTCATTCTACCCTTGTTCACCCATCAAGTTTTTAATTTATAAGTTGGAATGATGGAATCCTCCGTTGACGTCCTCGTTCGGCTGCTCAATTGTCTGTTTCCGGGGACACGGCTAAGTACTTAGATTTTAACTCTGCAGAGGTTGTGCACGTTCACCATTGTACCCATTCAACCCAGGTTATCCTTTACACACCATTTGTGATAAGGAAAGGAAAGAATGATACGAGATCATTCAGAAGCATTTTCCCTCCCACTCTGGCCTGACGCGCTCCACCTACAAATCCTCTACCACCACCTGTCAGGCCGGGGCGAGTCCATGCAGCTTAGTTGATCAAGCCAGAGCCCATATTGGCAATGGCTGCACGAGAAGCAATCTTCACTTGGAGTTCTTCAGATTCCTTTGCTCCTGGGTGGCCATCCACAAGTGAATATCCCACAGGTAAATCCCCTGGGAACAACACTCAACTCATACAGCCAAGCAACCAATTCCACCCAGGTGTTTGATTAAAACTTAGTAGACTTTAACTTTTCATCAAAATAGTTTTTGCATAGCATCACTATTCTACTAAGTATTTTCATAGGAACCTAGACACAGGAATAAAGAGGTCTAAACATGGCTTGCATAGGAATACTATCCTACACATGCTTATAGAAAACTAATCTACTCATGCATAGAAAAATAATAGGACTTTTATGGGGGTGTGCCACTTGCCTTGGCAACCGGGAGTGCAGCAGTTACAATTGCAAAGATTCTCGTTTCCCTCCGAATAGTCTAACAAAAGAAATAAAGAGCCATACATAAACACACAAGCAATATGTTCATACAAAGAAAAATATATGCAATGCATGAGATGAGATGCAATAATTTATTTCAATGTCAAGAAACAAATATATGTATCTCTTTGAATTTTTGTGATATATGCATGAATAATTTTTTTAATTTGTTTTCATTTATTTAGATATGAATAATGGGTAATATCAAGGATTTTAGTTTTCTTAGATAAAATTTCATAACCAAATTTTGTAAAAATGACATTTGGGCAGAGGGCATCTAAACAAGTTGTTAGCAATTTGATTTACTCAAAAATAATTTCTCTAACTAAAGTTATGTCAAAACACTTAAACTACTCTCAAAAATATTTGAAAGTTTTTAATGTGTCAAAACAGAAAACTAATGAAGCCAAAGTGTTCTACTGGTTCTAAGGATTTCAAATATATAAAAATATTTAAATTTGGTTAAACAGATAAAAAGTAATGATGAAAACAGTATGCAGGGTGTTTTCTGCAAAACTGCCAAATTAAATGATTTAATAAAAATTCAGAAAATCATATCTGACGTGGCACTGACGCGGCGTACCGGTTTGGGTTTTTAAGTGATCTAATCCTAGCCGTGCACGGGAGATCTAACGGTTTAGATCAAAACGACCAGAAACGAGCGGCGCGGTCGGCCGGAACACTAGCCCGAGGCGTGCTCGCGGCGGCGTCATCGCCGGCGTTGCTCGTTACGCACGACCTACTGCCTACAAGGACGAACGAGTCATACCCGTGCGTGGAGGAGGTCGAGGCGGAGACGATGGCGAGGTGGTCGACGATGGAGTGCTCTGTCGCGCCGGAATTTGCTCGCCGGAGTCGTGCTCGGCGGCGGTCCTCTTCGGGCGTGGATGGAGACGATGTTCAGCTGCCCGAGAAGACGCGAAAACTTCTCAAAACGATGCGCGAGATCAAAATAGACCAGAAAGGAGTGGAGAGAGGGCTTGAGGGGGACGCGGCTCACCGGAGTTCGTCGAACTTGTCGTCGGTAACGGCGGAGCTCCGGGGGTGCTCGTGGGCGGCCTGGTGGCTCTCGGGAGGTGGTGCTTGGGGCAAAAGAGAGAGGGAATCGAGGGGGTCTTATAGCAAGAATCGGCGACGTAAATGGGGCAATGAATCCTCTGCAATGAATCGAAATCACTCGGCCGTTTCTCAACGTGGTCGCGGGCGTGATTTGGGGGCGAGCCGTTGCAGCGGGAGGGATGACAGGTGGGGCCCACCTGCCAGAGAGAGAGCGCGCGCGCGGGCGGGGACGGGCTGCTGGCGGGCTGCGGTGCTGCACGCGTGGTAGATAGCTTGTGGGCTTCGGCCCACTTGCTGACCCGGCTCGATTTTTCTTTTTATAAATCATTTTCTATTTTTAATTCTTTTGAGTAAAAAACAATTTCATAACTATATCAAAACTTCTCAAAAAAAATCATAAAAATATAATTTGAAAAGCTTATTAAAAATAGATCCTTTTGGTAATACTTTTGTCTAAAGTAAAAATAGAATAAAAAGGAATATTATTATAAATTCAAATAACAATTTTATGGACATGAATTCAATTAAAACATATGTAAATGATTTAATTCAAATTTTATGTGATTCAAATGACAAGTTTAATGATGATGATGCATGGATGCATAGTTTTAAATTTTTCTGAAAATTGGGATGTTACAAACCTAACCCCCTTAAGATGAATCTCGCCCTCGAGATTCGGATTGGCTAGCAAATAGGTGAGGGTGGTCTTCTTTCAGGTCATCTTCTCTTTCCCAAGTTGCTTCCTCTTCTGAATGGTGATTCCACTGTACTTTACAGAATTTGATGGTCTTGGTTCGGGTGACACGTTCGGCTGTCTCCAAAATCTTTATGGGTTTTTCTTCATAAGTGAGATCACTTTCTAGTTGTACTTCCTCTAGTGGCACCGTATCTCTTAGCAGTGTTTCTGCCATTTCTGGGTGACATTTCTTCAGCTGACTGACATGAAACACACTGTGAACCGCGGAAAGTGCTTCCGGGAGTTCCAATTCATAGGCGACCTCTCCTTTGCGGGATAATACCTTGAAAGGTCCAATAAATCTAGGTGCCATTTTTCCTTTGATTCCAAATCTTTTAACTCCCCGCATAGGTGAAACTCTGAGATAGACCCGATCGCCTACTTCATACGTGACTTCTCTCCTTTTGGAGTCTGCATAACTCTTCTGTCTGGATTGTGCTATCTTTAAACGGTCCTTAATCAACCTGACTTTTTCCTCAGCCTCCTTGATTATGTCTGGTCCGAGCAAACTACGTTCTCCTACGCCACTCCATAATAGTGGGGTAGTGCACTTTCTTCCATACAGGGCTTCAAATGGCGACATCTCTATGCTCGCTTGATAGCTGTTGTTGTAAGAGAACTCGGCATATGGAAGATTATCATCCCAGCTTGACTTATAATCTAGAGCGCATGCTCTCAGCATATCTTCTAGGATCTGGTTTACTCTTTCTGTCTGTCCATCCGTCTGCGGATGAAACGCTGTGCTGAACTCTAACCTGGTTCCCAGAGACTCATGTAATTGATTCCACAAAAGGGAAGTAAACTGAGTACCCCTATCCGACACAATTTTCTTGGGAACACCATGTAGACACACAATCCTCTTCATATAGATGTCAGCTAGTTTGGCACTAGGGTAAGTAGTCTTCACGGGTATAAAGTGAGATACTTTCGTCAGACGATCGACTATAACCCATATAGAATCATACCCTGATTTAGTCCTGGGCAGACCCGTGATGAAATCCATACCAATCTGTTCCCATTTCCAATCTGGTACTGGTAAGGGTTGTAGCAACCCTGCTGGTTTTTGGTGTTCTGCTTTCACACGACTGCAGACGTCACACTTTGCAATGTATTCAGCAATATCACGCTTCAAGTTGATCCACCAATACCTCTCCTTTACATCCATATACATCTTGGTGTTACCCGGATGTATGGAATAAGGTGAGTCATGAGCTTCTTGAAGTATTAACTTTCTAAGATCGGCATCGTCAGGAACACATATGCGTTCTTTATACCAAACGGTTCCTTCTCCATCTTCTCTAGAGTCCCCGACTTTGCCTTCGCTTAGGTTCTTCTTGATTTCTTTTACTGCTTTATCCTCTAACTGAGCTGCCTTGATTTTGTTAAATAGAAGAGGTTGAACTTCTAAGGATGATATGAATCCTTCAGGTACCACTTCCAATCGAAGGTCCTTAAATCCTTTACAAAGATCTTCAGGCAATTCTCCTGCCGTGAGTCTGTTTACATAAGTCTTACGGCTCAAGCAGTGGCGGCTCCAGGAATTGGGGGATGGGTATTCATCCAAAAAAAATTGCTCTAAATTAAACATATGAACCAAACAGTGCAGCAATAGCAAAATACAAAATAAAAATAGTACGGTGTTACGACAATAGCATATTTTTCAATGTATCAGCACCATAGTAATTATATTCATTCATACATAAGGATCTTTTGAGTAATAAATGGATGATATCCCATCTTCTTTGAAGCCTTTTCAGCTGCTGTATTAATCGGTGCGGATGACTCATCAGTTTTCTAAGCCTTTTCCCAAATCCCAAATATGCTACTGCCAAGTGCCAACAACCTTACTCTTCTCCATCTACGGTACAAGAAAAAAAGGAAACAGACAGTAATAAACTTGCATCTTGTCAATTAGACTTACTATTTCACCAATATAGAAACTAGTAGGAGCAAGCAAATCAATCAATCCACGAATTTGGGGGCGAGGCGGCCGTACCTTCGGCGTTGCTTGGTAATGCTGGGAAGGGGGAGAGGCGCGGGCGGTCAGTGGGCGGGGTGCCGCCGCCGCCGAGGACGCGGGTTGTTGCTTGCTCTGGGCTACATCGGCCGGCAGCACTGGCGGCTGGTCGTCAGGTCGTTGTCGAGGGAACAGGGAAGGAAGAGGAAAGGCGAGAGGGAGAGGGCGACGGTGCGTGGGAGCGTGGTGCGTGGGTGCTGTGCATTGTGCGAGCGAGGCGTGCGTGTTCCTGGGCTGGTAAAGGGCTAGGCCTAATATGTATTGTTTTTCCTGGTAAAAATCATGGGTATTCATTGGAATACCGGTGCATACACCTGCCGCCGCCACTGGGCTCAAGGCATCAGCCACTACGTTGGCTTTCCCTGGGTGGTACTGTAGACTTAAATCATAGTCTTTGATCAATTCTAACCATATCCTTTATCGCATGTTTAATTCTTTCTGGGTAAAGAAGTACTTGAGGCTTTTATGATCCGTAAATACTTCACATCTCTTTCCCCATAAATATGGCCTCCATATCTTTAGCGCATGTACCACAGAAGCTAACTCTAGATCATGAGTGGGGTAGTTTACTTCATGATTTTTGAGTTGTCTTGAGGCGTAAGACACTACTTTGTCTTCTTGCATCAATACGCTTCCTAGGCCGCGATATGAAGCGTCGCAATAAACCTGGAAGTCTTTCTCTAGATCTGGTAAGCATAATACTGGTGCCGAAACCAAGCGCTTCTTTAATTCTTGAAAACTGGTCTCACAAGCTTATGTCCACTCAAATTTCTTTCCCTTCTTCAGTAGTTCAGTCAAGGCCTTGGCAATCTTGGAGAAGTTTTCAATAAATCTCCGGTAGTACCCTGCCAATCCTAGAAAACTGCGGCTTTCTCCCACATTTTTGGGTGATTCCCAATTTGTCACAGCAGCAACTTTTTCAGGGTCCACTGCTATCCCATCTTTAGACACCAGGTGTCCTAGAAATCCTACTTGTTTTAACCAAAATTCACACTTGTTGAACTTAGCATATAATTTATGCTCTCGGAGCCTTTGCAACACCAGACGTAAATGTTCTTCGTGTTCTTTGTGACTTTTGGAGTAGACTAAGATGTCATCGATGAAGACAACAACAAACTTGTCCAGAAAATCCATAAACACCTTATTCATCATATTCATGAAATAGGTTGGAGCATTGGTTAACCCAAAATGCATTACCGTGTACTCATACAAACCATATCTTGTAACAAAAGCAGTCTTGGGTATATCCATCACTCTGACTTTCATCTGAAAGTACCCTGATCTGAGATCGATCTTGGAGAAGACGACAGCCCCTTCTAGTTGATCGAACAGTTCATTGATTTTGGGTAGCGGATACTTGTTCTTGATTGTATGCTCATTTATGTCACGGTAATCGGTGACTAATCTCTGAGTACTATCCTTCTTCTTGACGAAAAGGATCGGGGCTCCCCAGGGTGATGAACTTGGACGGATAAAGCCTTTCTGCATAAACTCTTCCAGTTGTTTCTTGAGTTCTTTCAGTTCATCAGTTGCCATTGGGTAGGGCCTTTTAGCAATTGGTCCTGTTCCCGGCTTTAGTTCTATGAGGAACTCTACATCTCTATCGGGTGGCATTCCCGGTAGTTCTTCTGGAAACACATCAGGGTATTCCTTGACTATAAGGACCTCACCGAGACTAACCCCCTTAAGAGAATTAAGCCTAACTTTCTTTAGTTCAAACTTTGATCTAAAATTGATCTTCGAGCCTTCTGGAGTGGTGAGAGTGATGGTTCTATTTGCACAGTCTATGATCCCTGCATAACGGGACATCCAATCCATCCCTATGATAACATCCAGGCCTTGTGTCTCCAGGATGATCAAGTCCGTAGGAAACTGATGCTTTCCAATCTTCAGACTCAACTGTCTACAACCAGAGGTTACTAGCATTTCTCCTCCTGGAGAGCTTACTCTAATAGGGCTTCCTATATTTTCCACAACTAACCCATGTTTGTTTACAAAAGATCTTGAAATGAAAGAATGCGATGCTCTAGTGTCAAATAAAACTAATGCTGGGAATGAATTGAGCAAGAACGTACCAATGACAGCATCAGGTTCATCGTACACTTCTTCCACATTGATGTGGTTCACATGTCCTTTCTGGAAGGGATTGGGCTTGGCAGCTTCTGCGGCCTTCTTTTCGGGGCAGTCAGTGGCGTAGTGGCCCTTGTTATTGCACTTGAAGCATAAGACTTGGCTGATATCTTTCTTATATTCAGGATTTGGGCGATGGTGTCCATTGTTGTGGCCAGCATTTCCATTTCCCTTGTGATTCCCATTGTTTCCCTTGAAACCACCACTATGGTTGTGACCATGATGTTTGTGGTTGCTTCCTCCACTAGGATAGTGCCCAGGTTTATGACCCTGGTTTGTATCTTGAGGGAAAGGCCTCTTGAAAGAAGTTTCAGAATGGTGTTTGTGAACATTCAACTTTCTCTTCCTGTTTTCAGCCTTCTTGATGTTATCCTCCAGTATGATAGCCTGATCTAGCAGAGTTTGATAATTTGGGGCATATGCTACTGTCAAAGGGATCTTCAGCTCGTCACTTAGCCCATTTAGGAATTTTGCCTTCCTCTTAGCCTCGGTGTTGATGTCTTCAGAGGCATAACGAGAAAGGGCATGGAAATCAGCCATGTACTCCTTAAGACTCCTGTTTCCTTGTCTCAGGTTTCTGAATTCTTCCTGCTTCAAGTTCAAGTCATGGTTTCTAGTGGGTGAGTGATTTGATAAGTTTCCCACCACTGAATTGCTGGTCCTTCCAACAGATGAGTAGTGAACCTCACCTTCTCAGCATCAGTACATTCACAAGTCACTAGATCTCTGTCCACGGAACGCAGCCAGTCATCTGACACAATTGGTTCAGTTGCAGTGGAGAACTTGTTTGGCCGGAGCCTCAGAAATCTGGTAAGTCTATCCACATGAGTGGGTGGTGGCGGAGGCGGGTTGTGGTTGTTGTTATTGTTGTTGGTTGCCGCAATGAACTGGGTCATCATAGTCATTAGCTGAGCTTGAGCGGCCATCAACTGTTGTATAGCATCATTGTTGTTGTGGTCGTTGTTGTTGTTGTTGTTATCGGGCATACGACGGGGAGGCATCTGTGATTTTTGCATAGATGAGTTTTAGACGGAAAGGTCTAAGGAGAAAATACCCCAACAAACAAACAGCCTATAAGAACAAACATCACACAACTCAAATCCTTGGATTAAAAACGACAAGATAGTTTTGGGAAATAAAACTCGCGAGGTTCCGTGGAGTACAAGGGAAAGTACTGCCTTATCACAAGTTGATAGGTCAATACAAGACTAAGATAACGATGAGGTGTAAATAAATGGTAGTCTCACTAGCGAACTACTCGACCATGTCATCTTCTTCTTCTTCAATTTCCTGAATCTCGATTCCTTCATTGTCAAGTACTTCCTTTAATTCCTTCACTTCTTTCTCTAGGGAAGAGTTCTTCTCTTGCAGCTCCCTTTTCTCAGTACGAAGACGTTTGATCAAGTCACTATCAGCTTCAAACTCGACTTCATTGCTCTCGAGTTCTGCCTTCTGTTCTCTGATAGTCTTGTTCTTATCTTGAACCCTTTTCTCCTGTCTCTTGTACTTGTCCTCTTGTGCAGCAAACCTTTCTTCTTGGGCCTTAGTCACTTCCTCCTGAGCCTTCATCTTTTCCTCGTTCTCCTTGAGTAAGGCACACAACTCATCGTTCTTCAGGAGCTCGGTGCGCCTATCCTCATAAAGTTCTGTGACGAGGATCTCCAACTCCTGGAAATACAGACTAAGGGGCTTTGCTTTGCCTCTATCTCCAACATCAAAGAGGTAGGGTTCTCCCTCCTCGTTTCTCCTTCCAAAGAAAATGGAGTAGTGGCCCCTCAACTCTGTGATGTAGCGTCCGCAGAGTCGTCCAATCAGGTCCTGCATGACGAGATTGAGTCCTTTATCTTTGGAGTCACTAACAATTTTGATTTCCAACGGGGGCTCTTCTCCACGTCCTGGCTGAGTTGCTTTTATTCCCCAACAGCCCTCTTTGTTAAACTTCTTCAGGATGAAGCCCTTAACTTGAGGTAGCGGTAAACCTATCTTCTCGCCGATGTCTAGGAGGTAGCAGCCAAAACGGGTGTCCTCGAAGTCCTCCGCAGTGGTGAAGTGGAAACTCGTCATCCTTTAGGTAGAGAAAAAAAAATTAGAACAAGAAATGCATAAGGTAAGAAGTACTAGTCATATGTGCATTACTTATTTAGAAAGATACTAAGTCAAATCTCAATGTTATCAACAGATATTAACAACTCTTTGCAAATTGGATATTCACTATAGTGAGAGGGACCGACACCCGGCCAGCCACTTAATTGTGGATCAGGTCTCATGTACGCGGACATGTAAGGTTTGTCTCCAGGCCGCTTCATCTCACTATGCCGCTAGGATCCAAAATACTTAAGGAGGTAATACTATGATCAAAAAGTTTTTCCATTTCTAAGGGCTCGAACCTACTTGCAACACAGTGCTCTGATACCATCTGTAGTGTACCTACACTTAAAATATGCCAGGTACCTGTGTATAGTGCAAATCCCTGGATCGATTCATTTGCACACACAGTTACGATGTAATATCATAACAAAGTATCAATTTATTACAACGCAGATCCAGACTTAGAAAATAATGATTACAATTTGCATAGCATAAAGCTAGCAGTGAACAGAGTAAACAGCGGAAATTTATTCTTCATGGAGTCCCCAATCATCATCATGTGCCACAGGCGAGCATGTTGGTTGAAGACTCGAAAACCCTTAGCAAAATCTCACTCATCATCAGAACAGTCTGCAATAAGATATATATATATATATATATATTGCAACAACGTGGGTCAGAACCATTAAAAATGGAACTGGCAAGTGACACTATGGTGGACACTTAAGAAATAACTCTATAACCTATATGCTTATTTGGCTGGTGGAGCTCAAGGTTATTTTGCAGAAAGCAAGTTTTTCCCTAACAGTTTGAAACAACTTTTATCTGGTTGAGACAAATATGGTATGAAAGCCATAGTCTCATTCTACCCTTGTTCACCCATCAAGTTTTTAATTTATAAGTTGGAATGATGGAATCCTCCATTGACGTCCTCGTTCGGCTGCTCAATTGTCCGTTTCCGGGGACACGACTAAGTACTTAGATTTTAACTCTGCAGAGGTTGTGCACGTTCACCATTGTACCCATTCAACCCAGGTTATCCTTTACACACCATTTGTGATAAGGAAAGGAAAGAATGAGACGAGATCTTTCAGAAGCATTTTCCCTCCCACTCTGGCCTGACGCGCTCCACCTACAAATCCTCTACCACCACCTGTCAGGCCGGGGCGAGTCCACGCAGCTTAGTTGATCAACCCAGAGCCCATATTGGCAATGGCTGCACGAGAAGCAATCTTCACTTGGAGTTCTTCAGATTCCTTTGCTCCTGGGTGGCCATCCACAAGAGAATATCCCACAGGTAAATCCCCTGGGAACAACACTCAACTCATACAGCCAAGCAACCAATTCCACCCAGGTGTTTGATTAAAACTTAGTAGACTTTAACTTTTCATCAAAATAGTTTTTGCATAGCATCACTATTCTACTAAGTATTTTCATAGGAACCTAGACACAGGAATAAAGAGGTCTAAACATGGCTTGCATAGCAATACTATCCTACACATGCTTATAGAAAAATAATCTACTCATGCATAGAAAAATAATAGGACTTTTATGGGGGTGTGCCACTTGCCTTGGCGACCGGGAGTGCAGCAGTTACAGTTGGAACAATTCTTGTTTCCCTCCGAATAGTATAACAAAAGAAATAAAGAGCCACACATAAACACACAAGCAATATGTTCATACAAAGAAAAATATATGCCATGCATGAGATGAGATGCAATAATTTATTTCAACGTCAAGAAACAAATATATGTATCTCTTTGAATTTTTGTGATATATGCATGAATAAATTTTTTAATTTGTTTTCATT
Source organism: Poa annua (assembly GCA_026929855.1). Lineage (NCBI taxonomy): Eukaryota > Viridiplantae > Streptophyta > Magnoliopsida > Poales > Poaceae > Poa > Poa annua. Next base: position 51,584,908 of record CM049428.1, read on the forward strand.
TATTTAGACATGAATAATGGGTAATATCAAGGATTTTAGTTTTCTTAGATAAAATTTAATAACCAAATTTTGTAAAAATGACATTTGGGCAGAGGGCATCTAAACAAGTTGTTGGCAATTTGATTTACTCAAAAATAATTTTTCTAACTAAGGTTATGTCAAAAACACTTAAACTACTCTAAAAAAATATTTGAAATTTTTGAATGTGACAAAACAGAAAACTAATGAAGCCAAAGTGTTCTACTGGTTCTAAGGATTTCAAATATATAAAAATATTTAAATTTGGTTAAACAGATAAAAAGTAATGATGAAAACAGTATGCAGGGTGTTTTCTGCAAAACTGCCATATTAAATGATTTAATAAAAATTCAGAAAATAATATCTGACGCGGCGCTGACGCAGCGTACCGGTTCGGTTTTTTAAGTGATCTAATCCTAGCCGTGCACGGGAGATCTAACGGTCTAGATCAAAACGACCAGAAACGAGCGGCGCGGCCGGCCGGAACCCTAGCCCGAGGCGTGCTCGCGGCGGCGCCATCGCCGGCGTTGCTCGTTACGCACGACCTACTGCCTACGAGGACGAACGAGTCATACCCGTGCGTGGAGGAGGTCGAGGCGAAGACAATGGCGAGGTGGTCGACGATGGAGTGCTCTGTCGCGCCGGAATTTTCTCGCTGGAGTCGTGCTCGGCGGCGGTCCTCTTCGGGCGTGGATGGAGACGATGTTCAGCTGCCCGAGAAGACGCGAAAACTTGTCAAAACGATGCGCGAGATCAAAATAGACCAGAAAGGAGTGGACAGAGGGCTTGAGGGGGACGCGGCTCACCGGAGTTCGTCGAACTTGTCGTCGGTAACGGCGGAGCTCCGGGGGTGCTCGTGGGCGGCCTGGTGGCTCTCGGGAGGTGGTGCTTGGGGCAAAAGAGAGACGGAATCGAGGGGGTCTTATAGCAAGAATCGGCGACGTAAATGGGGCAATGAATCCTATGCAATGAATCGAAATCACTCGGCCGTTTCTCGACGTCGTCACGGGCGTGATTTTGGGGCGAGCCGTTGCAGCGGGAGGGATGACAGGTGGGGCCCACCTGCCAGAGAGAGAGAGCGCACGCGCGCGGGCGGGGACGGGCTGCTGGCGGGCTGCGGTGCTTCGCGCGCGGTAGATAGCTTGTGGGCTTCGGCCCACTTGTTGACCCGGCTCGATTTTTCTTTTTATAAATCATTTTCTGTTTTTAATTCTTTTGAGTATAAAACAATTTCATAACTATATCAAAACTTCTCAGAAAAATTCATAATAATATAATTTGAAAAGCTTATTAAAAATAGATCTTTGTCTAAAGTAAAAATAGAATAAAAAGGAATATTATTATAAATTCAAATAACAATTTTATGGACATAAATTCAATTAAAACATATGTAAATGATTTAATTCAAATTTTATGTGATTCAAATGACAACTTTAATGATGATGATGCATGGATGCAAAGTTTTAAATTTTTCTGAAAATTAGGATGTTACATTTATGATCACGTATTTGAATACAAAATGCACACAAATGGGTTCATCACTCTCCATATATATTGTTAAGAACTAGTCATGTTAAAAAAATGATACAATATCAATTTTAAAAGATGATGTTCTACTCAATGTAGGATAGCTCCCCAGGAATAATGCACTATCCAGAAGTAAGATTGTGAATGTAAATGCACATGAATGGGATCCTTGCTTCTCCTAACACAAGAAAGGACAAAACAAATATTTGAGTAGAGCAAATAGGATTTAAAAGATGCAAGGGAAACAAAAAAGCGTATTAGACCGAAACAAAACCTTGGCAGTAAGTAAGACAATTAATGAACAATAGCCAATGTAAATATGATTAATAAATTCACCACAAATATAATTATCACTTGTCAAAGACAATGAATGTATGGAGATATTTCTCGGTGGTACATGACATATATTTATTCAAGATCATATTCACAAAACATATAAGCATGTGGCAAAAGATAAGAATTTATAAACATGCTTATATAGAAATTCTTGATAGCTTCAAATAATAAGTGATCATACTAAGCATCAAGAAACTCTCTCATAAACAAGATGCCAAAAGATGAGTGATCAAATGCATTTAAGCAAATATTGAACTTGTATGAGCAACATGCCACATAGAAACTAGATAATTAACAATATCAATTCTAAAGTGGCAATATCTCACATGTTCACATTTTCTTGGCTTGTAATACGCACATAGCTTATTACTCCCGCATAATGTGATAATCCATTCTTCTTAACAAGAGGCAAAAATATCCAACAAGAGATAATTAATGGACATTAGAATTTGAATTTCTCATGAGCAAGACATACCACAAAGAGAGTAGATAATATTGATATATCATTACTAAGTGGTATTCCTCATGAATACACATTTTAGGATAGTGAATCGCCAAAGAGCACATCACTCCCCCGAAATGGGATAGTCCATTAATATCCCAACAAGAGCCAATTAAGATGAATGTAAATAGATAGAAGATTCAACACATACATGGTGTGCAAACCAACATACACAAGCTTGATTACTCAACATAAGTAAGTAGAGTGCACAACACATATAAACACTAGTAAGGTACAAAACCAAACACATGCAAGGGTGCAAGCAACTTTCAATGTATATATATATTATTTAAATACAACTTGCGCAAGGAGGAGCATTGGATATAAAGTAATACAATATAATCCAATTGACTTGACTTGAGAGAATATGGCTGATGAAGATCTCTTAACCCTTCAGGAAGTAGCCAAGTCTCCAATGCCCTCCTCCATCACCTATTGATCAAGTTTTAGTTTGTTGGTCCCCAACCAAGTTGGGTCCTAAGAAGTTAGTCACAATAGGCTTGGCAAATGGTTCTTTTCTTGAACCCACTTTGAGTCCCAACAAACTTGGCAAACACATTGCCACCCTTATCCTTAATAAGATAGTATTTATCATCAACAATGATAGGGTTTGCTAAGGTACCGTTAGAACATGACGAAGCAAAGTGCCCCTTCTCACGACATAAATAGCAAGAAGTGCTCCCCTTGCCTTTATTCTTTGATTTCTTGACTTGGGGAGCATTAGCTTGAATCTTCTTGGGAAGTTGCCTTTCTCCAACTTGTGGTTGGAGTTTATCTTGAGTTATTGGTTTCTTCCCTTTTTGCTTCACACTCAAATGTTTCTTCTTCATTGGGCAAGATCTAACATGATGCCCTTCAACCTTGCACTTGAAGCAAATGATCTTGGCCAAATTATTGGCTTTGTCTTGACCCTTATTCTTATTGCTCTTGGACTTGTTCTTGTTAGTGGATTTGAATCCAAGTCCACTCTTGTCACTAGGGGATTGATGCACACTCAACATTTTGTCAAGTATTCCTTCATAACGCTTGTCCAAGTCTTTCTTGAAAGAAATGACTTGGTCCTTGAGCTCTTTGATTTCCTCTACATTGTTAGTGACAACACAAGTACTATAGGAAGTAGAAACTTCATTGTTAGAGCAACAAGTCAAAGCAAGCAATTCATCACAAGATGTGGCAACATTATGTCTATATGAATTACTAGGACTAGCACAAGACAATATAACATTTTGAGTAGAAGTAGTGCTAATGTCCACACGAGGCTCACAATGTGCTACCTTAGTGATACTTGCCTCATAAGCCAACTTAATACTATCATAGGAAATTAGAAGATCCTCATGGGAGCTTGAGAGCTTTTTGTAAGTTTCTTCCAATTTCCAATAATTGCTAGTTACCAACTCAAGTTGAGTTCTTAGATCAACATTTTATTTTAATATAGATGCTTCACAAGAAGTAGAGTTAGTAACACAAGCATCATTAATAACTATAGCATTTTCAAGCTTATAGGTTTCAAAGGATTGAGATATATAAGCACTAGTACGTTTCTCGTTGCGGAGCTCTTGCTTAAGTAGATTGAATCTTATGTTCCCTTTATTACCAAGGGATTTCAAATCCTTGATGGTTTTATTGTTTTCCACAAATATTTCCATTGAGGATTCAAGTTTAGCACGAGCATTATCATTACCACGAAGAGAGGCATACACAATGCCCATATCATGAACAAAAGAATTATGAGCATTAATATCATCCTCCTCCTCATCATCATCATCATTATCATCATCATCATCATGGGATATGTTTGGATTAGAAGTTACCTTTGATCCTCTAGCCATAAGGCACATGTGAATTTTTGTGGATGATGAGGAAACATCTCGTGGCATGTCACATATTGGTGAAATGGATGGAATTGAAGATTCTTCACAATATGAGGTAGAACCGACTTGAAACTCTTCAAGATGTAAAGAAAGATCCTTGGGGAGATAATCAATCTCAATAGAATTAGATTCACCAAATGTTTCTTCAAGCTTGATCCACTTCTCGTGAGACAACTCACAATCTGACATCATCAACCACACTGAAATTTCATGGCTCAAGGAATGTTGAAACTCATAAGATATTTGATTATCAAGATCTAAGTTTTTCTCATCCTCTAAAGATAGATTTTGCAAATCGTTTGGAAGAGAAAAACCTACATCTAGAAATCGCTCTATATGTGGACTTATGGTCCGAAATTTACAAAGCATGCAATTTCTCCAAGAGATATAATTTGTGCCATCAAAAAATAAATTGGCATTGTGCACTATATTACTAGTCGACATCTTTTCACTCTAGGCGGTGAAGCCTAAACAAGAGAGAACCTGGCTCTGATACCAATTGAAATATCAAGATGTCGCCTAGAGGGGGGGTGAATAGGCGTTTTTAAAATCAATTACGGATTTGGCTTGAAAGAATGCGGAAATAAACTATCGTTTAGTTTTCAATCACAAATCCTAATTATGCTAGGCTCAACTAAGTGCACCAACAACTTAAGCTAAACAAGGTAAGCACAAGAGATATATGACAAGTGATAAACAAGATATATATATAACTTCAAGCACGAAGGCTATCACAAGGAAGTAAACTCGGGTATAGAAATAACCGAGGTATGGGGAGACGAAGATGTATCCCGATGTTCCCTTCCACGAAGAAAGGTAATCACCGTTGGAGAGGTGTGGGATACCACGAAGGACACCCGTACGACACGAAGGCTCACCTTCTTCTCCAAGCCCTACACAAAGCAAGGGCCTTTTCCTTACGGTTAGCTTTTCCTCCACTCCGGAGATGGCAAGCTCCACAACCACTTCACAATCCCCACGAAGGACAAGACCCGGGCCTCTTCACAATCTTCCACGAAGAGGTCACCGCGGTCACAACCACCAAACCGTCTAGGAGGTCACCCTCCAAGAGTAACAAGCACACGGGATCTCACTCGGACGAATCGAACCGGAGAGCTCAAGACTATGCAACAAATGCAAAGCAAGAACACAAGAGGTGCTAAAATTCGTCTCTCTCAAATTCCACCAAAGCAACAAGTGCTAGGGAGGAATAGGAGAGGAAGAACAATGGAGAAGGTCAACCAATGACTCCAAGATCTAAATCCCTAGGGGTTCCCCTCACTAAGAAGGGAACTTGATTGGTGAGGATGTGGATCTAGATCTCCTCTCTCTTTTCCCTCAAAAGGATGCAAGAATCATAGGAGGGATGGAGAGGAAGCAAGCTTTCTTCAAGGTCAACAATGGAGGTGAGAGAGGTATCCTTTTTCGTGTTGGGAGCTGGTTGCTTACCTCTTTGAGAAGAAGAGGATGGCTTATATACTTGTCCCTTAAAATTCTGACCGTTATGCAGAAAAAATGGTTCACCCGGTATGGATCCCGGTATGCACCGGACTGGGCACTGAATGGATCCGGTATGGATTCCGGGGGGCATACCGGGCAGTCCCTGGACTCGCCCGGTTTAAACCCGGTATTAATTCCGGATGGACCCGGTATGACACCCGGTAAATTCTGGGTTTAAAATCGGATTGCAAAACAAGAAAACCACTTATACGGAAAACGTAATATCTTTTGCATACGGAATCCGTTTTCGATGAACTTGGGCTTGTTTTGAACGTAACAACAAGCTCTACCTCCTCATGCACATAAACACCAAATAAAACTAAATGAGGGTAGAACCAAAATGGGAGAGATTTAACCTCTCTATAAATGAAGAACCGGTAAAACCTCTAACACCAAAAGAGTAACAAGTTTTTCATACGAAAACCGTTTTTGGTAATCTTAAACATATCATGAACATCACAACAAATTCTAAAGCCTCAACCAGAGAAAAGCCAAATACGAACCAAGAAAGATGCTGTCAAATATGTAATGGTTTGAGCTCTCTACAAACGATGCGGACAAGTTACTAACCCGAGAACCCCTCTTGATAGTACGGCTATCAAACCTATAACCCGGTCGCCCAACAACACCTTGAGACCAGCAAAATAGAAAACCTATCAAGGTTATACCTTTGACTTGCACACTCCACTTGACTTCGATGAGGACGATCATGCCCGCCTCAAGATGGAGCAACTTTCTTGATTCCATTTGCTTGGTGAAGATTTGCAAATTTCTCCCCCATACTCCACTATGGGAAAGCCTCGTGTAGAAATATCTTCCCATGTCCATTACACAAGAATGGACGACAAGATTCAAGCATGTGATCTTCGAGATGCTCATCTTGAACTTGCACTTCTTAACCTTGGTGACAATCAACACTTGATGTCATCCTCTCATGGGCTACACGAAATCTTGCTTTTGACGCAAGCCCATGGAAAGGTACTAACCACATACATAAACACCAAACGCATATATCATGGGTTAGTTCACAAAGCACAATTAACAATTACTTACCATACCACGAGATCACTTGATCCCACATGGTACACCATATATATATGCTTTGTGAGTTGATCAACTTGAGTCCAATATGTATACTTTGTCTTGATCAACCTCATATCTTCCCTTCTAACTTCATTATGATTGTGCCTTGAAGATAAACATGAATGCTCAAACAATCTTCATTCTTCAAGACACACTTGCCAAAGGCTCTACTCTCACATGATCATTCTTCGAAGCACACCTTGAACACCACTTTGGTCATCACTTAATATTCTTCATGCTCTATCACAAAAGCTTGAGATACATAAAGAATTCTTCACTTGCTTGCATGCTCAAAGTCTTGGTCAACTAGGACTCAACACATGAGTCCATCATGACCTTGACTTAGCGCCATATGTTGAAATCTTCTCTTTAAATCCAACACTTGAGATCTTGATTCTCCATGGCTTAACACATAAATTAGAGGATGGCTTATTTGAGTTCCATGCATGAACTCCATCACCATTTCTTCTTCTTGATCATATCATATTCATCTTTTCACATCGATGATCTTGATGCCATTATCAAACCTATATATTTATCCTCATGGCATCCAACCTTGAATCCAACACACTGACTTCATAATTACCTATGGAAAATCCTTCAAATATGACTCAATGAAACCATGCATTAGTCCATATGGATTGTCATTAATTACCAAAACCACACATGGGGGCTCCATGCACTTTCAGCGGTTCTTCTTGGGCCGCCGCCCCTTCGATGATCCTCCAAATTTCGGCGTCGCGTCTGCCTCGACTGCGGTATCTAGAAGTGCGGCCATCATCATCTCGTTCTCCTCTGCGTCGGCCACAAGAGCGGCATCCTCCGCCATCATTTCAAAAAACATGACCTCGTCGTCGATGTCCATTGCATGTTTGACGAATTCAGCCTATCAATCAATGGTCGAATAGCTTACATGCGGGGCGGGAGGGAAGAGGAGGCGTACCCGGGCTCAAACTAGATGCGCCGGCGCTACGCGAGGTCGGAGACCAGCGGCGCGAGACGGTCCCTAGCGCTGCGCCAAGGTCCCCTAGGTGCGAATCAAGCAGGCGGCGCCGAGAGTGGCGGCGATGGTGCGAATCGCCGGCGAGAGGAAAAAAGGAGAGGCTGTGGGGGACGAATGACTCAGGGGGCAGGCGCGTCGTGTGTATGACGGGTGGGCCATCGCTGTCAGAGCCTTGACCGAGGCGATGTTCGGCACCCCAGGAGGACCTCCTAGTTTGGAGGCGGGTGCCGGACACAAAATCGCTCGGGGCGAGGCTTTGGAGTTCCGCTGGTGAGCGTTTTTGGTGTCCGGCCCCCCAAAGGGACTTTGGGGGTCCTTTAGAGGGCCCCGGTGGAGATGCTATTATATGAGTCTAGATATATTTTAATATGTAGATACATACTCTACCAAAATATAAGATGTTTTAGCACAAGGTATGTCCACATATATGTAGACAGAATCTTACACTAAGATATTTACACATGGATGTGGACATATCTTATGCTGAAATATCTTATATTTTGATAGTACAAATTTGAACAAAATTGAGACATCATTTCATGAACGGAGAAAGTATTAAGCTACTTAGATAACACAAACTATTAATGCAAAAATATTATGTTCAAGAATATATGTGGACTCAAATTTGATGTCATCTTAAAAAATGATGTCATATAAAATCATGTGAACCTTTTTTTGCGGAAAAAATCCTGTTAACTTGAAGGCGTGTACTTCAATCATAGAGTACCGTCAAGTGAGCTAACCATAAATATAATATCTCACTGAAAGGGACGCGTGACCAAGAAATTTGTTCCCGTCTCAGTCTAAAAACTTGACAAAATTCTTGCTATGTAAATTGATGTTTTATAGCTGCGTGCCCTGGACGCATCTCTAAAATTGACATCCAGAGTATCCTCCGCCCACAATTAAGATTCGTCAAAACAGACGACGAGGAAGTTCGAATGTCTCCATAAAAGAACAATCCTCAATATAACTTTTTTTTGGTACAAGCCACAATACAACTAGAGTGTAGACTGTAGTGTACTGATGCAACCTTTAGAAAGAAGGGGCATCTACCGCGGCCACAAAAGAAAAACAGTGTACTATTAGGAGGAATCTACAATCCTAGGATAACAAAAAAACGTGACCAACAGGGGAATGGTTTCTCTCTTAACTTTATGATGTTAGGTAGGTCAGATGCCCGATTTATTCGATTATGTCTCGGCGCAGCCACTTAGTCGCATCTAGGACTCAAATCCAGACCGGCTAGGAGCGCACTCAGCTTATGCCACTGAGCTAGCACTCAGTTCTCACAATCCTACGATAACATAGACATGACAATTGAAATTCTAAACATGATTCAAAGTCCGTTCTTTTGCTTGGGCCTGTGATCACCATTTTCGAGCAAGCATCTTGGGTTGCCATGTGGGTACACACAATCAGCTGCATTTTACTGTAAACTGCTTCTATATTAGATGCATGCAAAATGACATAATAGAAAACAGAACCATATACGAACAGAACAATACCCGCTTGGGTTGCAACCTTGATGATCATCTTCTCTTTGTTGTTAACATGGTTTGTGAGTATGACATGACCCTTCTGTGGAATCTAAATTTGTCAGCAAAACAAGAGGTCATGCCCTGAACACAAACACGTTTTAAGGGTGTGGCGAATTAGCATACCATGTGCTTCTCCTTACAGGCCTCCCCCTTGGAATTGTACTCGCCCTCCGCCTTGGTCTACATGGTGGTGATCAATTCTTGTGCGCTTGACAGAATTGGACCCGAATAGCAAGAAGAAATAAGTTTTAGGTCCGAAGATTCCATATTAACATCACATGAACCTTTTTTTTCTGAATTTGGCTTATATATTGCAATAAAGAATAACAGTTTCGGTTACAATTATGGTTGATCAGTTCCAACACGCAGGGAGGAGCTGTTCCAACCAACACTTGCCCACTCAACACACTGTATCCTAGCTTAGCTAGCTCACGCGCCACTTTGTTCCCGGATCAATCAACCTTCAGGAAGCCTACATTTGATAGCAAACTGAACACCAGAAGCCTTGGTTGCCAGCTTCAGTCCCAGTTGCAGCTCAAGTGGGCTAAGTATATACCGGCCTCAATCGGACAGTCTCACTGCAATGGAACTAAGCTCAAGCTAAGACACTGGACACAGAATAGTAGATCAAATTAAAGTATATGCAGCCATACACCACGTACCATAATCTGAAACTCTGACAAGTTTTGGTTATAGCCTGGAAACATGAGGGTAATAACTTCTAACCTGACAAATCCTTGTTAGCATGGGATTGCCGATCATCAAATTACTATAAGTCAATGGCTACCTCCAGAACATTCTAGGATGGATTTCCAATTTTTATATGATTAAATATTGCTTTAATCAATGAGCATCTTCGTTCTTTGGCCTGTGGTCCTTGAAGCTGTTTGCTGCTTAGAAAGGATTTCTGCTATAAGTTGTTTTTGGCCAAAGAGTTGTGCATTTTTCAAAAGCAAGTTCCTTGATGATGAGTCCACGGAATAGCCTTGACCGGTCATCCAGTCCAAAAGGCTTAACAGTAGCTGCTTCTTATCAGGCTTCTGTATGTATCGCTGAATTGCTCTCCCAAAGATATCCTGCATGTGGAATGATCATGTTCACCATTGGAACAAATATTAAGTTAGCAAGCTAAATATATTAAGTTCTACCACCGCCTTGCTAGATTCACAGGGACTGGCTGATGAAGTTTTATGTGAATTACACAGATAAGATATATTTCCCATTTAATTAATTGTATGCATTTTGAAATTTGCAAGATAAAATTTTAGTTAACTTCTATCATGCGATGAGCAACACCCTGTCTGATTCAACTCTAAGATTTAACGTTTTTCAGTGTCCAGCCATCCAGGGTTCAACTTCAAACTACAATTAATAAGTACAACTGTACAAGTACAAAACCATTACCTGGCTAATACGCCATCCTGAATGGTTTAGTGCTTTCATAACATCATTAATCAAATTTATGTTGCCCGAGATCATGAACTGTCCAGCAAAATTCTCCAACGGGCGCGGAGATATCAGATCAGAATTGTCCTGTTAAATCGGCATGTTCTTAGTGAAGATCCACAAAGTAAACAATAGAGATACCAGTATTAAAATCCAAAAAACATGTACCTTAATAACAATATATGCATCCTTCAGAAGTCCTGCTGGAACTAAGATACCTAACACCTTCTCATGAAGGGATTTACAAACTGTTCTCTTACTGTATCTCATCATATTATATACAGAAAATGCTTCAGAAGGAAAACCTGCTTCTCCTAGCTGTATCATTACCTCAGAACAAAGCTCCTGGAGTGGTATGCAAAACTTCCCGTTACTATATACAGATAATCACAACAAAATGTGATACAAAGCATACTGCAAGAAACAGTGCAATGCTCTATCTCTATTCTGTAAACATGTCATAATAGATTGTTGTAATTCTAATCAACCGTATTTACAAAGAAAGTTATAATTGCGGCTTTATCCAGCGCGTAACTTAGCTACCAGAATTAAAATACCTCATTCAATTGATGACCCTTGGTATGCATATCTTCAATCGTTTTATATGCAAGGTGATAGACCTTTGCCTTGCAAAAGTACCTTATTAAGATATTAAATGTAATTTGATCAGGTGATATGCTTAATTCATCCATTTTCTTCAACATTCTCATTACACTTTCTGTGTCATTCGTGTTGCAGTAGGCACGAAGTGATGTATTAAGCATAACAAGATCATATGTTGCATTCTGATCCTCAAATTCGTTTGCAAGTTTCTTTGCTTCTTCACGATAACCACCTCGATGTAATGCTGAAATCATGATACTAAATGCATAGCCATCTGCAGAAATGAGAAGATAAGCACATCAGATAAAATCAAGAGGACAAAAAGTAGTAATAGCAAGCACCCAGCTATAGACTTGCATGGGAAAAAATATAGGGAGCCAAGCGATGCAATAAAATGAATAAACTGTAAGTAGGAGGCAGACAAATTAAGATCAAATGCTTAAAACTAGCTCAACACAGTTTACGAATCAGGATACAGAAACTGCTTCACTACATTTAGAATGAGAAACTGAAATAGAGGTATTTTCATTCATATCTGGTTAGGTGTAGTACCAGATTTAACACCTTTCTCTTTCATATCATTAAACAGCATCATCGCTTCCCATATCTTTCCTCCTTTGGCAAGGGCATCAATCAATATGCAGTATGGCATCTGTACACAGTATAAGGTTCAAGGGATTATTACTGCATGGACTAAAGCATAATTCTGGTCAATTTATAGGACCATGGAAGAGTGGACATGAGTAGTTTTGTGTGAGAGAGAACATGATTTACCTCGTCCCGCGTGAAGCCTGAGGCTTCCAATTCAATTAGCAACTCCTTAGCCTTGTCAAAGAGACCACCTTTGGAATATACCTTCAACAGAGTGGTGAGTATAACCTGACAAGGTAATTTCATTGAGATTTGAGTGCAAAAAAAAATCTTGAGATGTTACTATGTTAGACTGACACTCTTGGGAGCAGCATTTTGTTGAACATCCAAAAATAATTTCGAAATGTGTACAAGTTCACTTGTATGGCTACATCATTCAAATAAAGAATTAGATAGTAGTTGCTCCCTCCAGTTCACAATAAGCTGTCCTTTTTGACATAGTTTTAGTCAAACCGTGTTGATAATATGGGGTAAGAAAAAAAGTATGTTTCCAACCGACATCTTTAGTTGTTCCATTCGTCTCGGTACTTTCTTAATATATTATAATATAAATACAAATTAGCGGTCCGAGTAAGTTTTCCATACTCTGTGGATGTCCAACATAACATCGTTTTGTGTATGGGACCGAGCAGTACAATGTTACTTGATTGTGGAGAGGTTATACTATTAAACATATCCAGAATCACAAGTGCCCTCACTTTAACCCAGGCCATCCAACAAGAAACCCCATTCAACAGATCATGTGGAAAGCAGCAACTAGATAGGGTATGCCGTAGACACTTTCTCCAAGTAATTTAAGAATATGCATTGCAAACAATGTGTTGGCTATGTGCCTCTTGCTGCCTAGCACACACGTATTTTGATTCCACGCACATGCACAACCCTGTTCACTGATATGCTACACGATGGAATATAGTTAAACAAGATACCTTAAAAAGAAACATACATGGTGCAGCTGGAAAAGTCAAGTTGGATACTAGAAGTCTAAAACACCCTGGTATGACCTCTTCAAGCTACACCCTAACGCGTTACCTAGGATTTCTCAATATTTATACAACCAGTTCTCCAACCTGTCATAGGGTTGTGACATGTCTATTGAGAAGTGAACTCCACACTTCAAGACCAGCAAACATAAAAATGAAAGCGAGAGAGCAAATCAAAAAGCATAAAAACACAAAAATAATTAGTGAAGGACAAGCAAAGAAACTATACCTTATTCGGTGTTAAACCAGAGGACCTCAAATCTTTCATCAACAGCTCAGCCTTTTCATAATTCGAATTTTCCGAATATGCGTTCAACATGGAACTGTAATGGAACAGATTAGGTTTATGGCCTTCATCCTTCAGTTTCTGGAGGTATACCTCAGCCTCCCCGCAGTAGTTATGAGATGCGCATATTGCCAAGAGGGTACCGTATATTACACTATCCATCTGAAGACCACGGGAGTTCAACTCATTGATCAAATCCATTGCCTTAGTGTAGCCCTGCCTCAACTTGATGCACCCTGAAAGCAGCTGGAGGTTGGCAAAAAAATGCAAAAGCTATTCATCCAAGCCAAGAGTGGTTGCATAAAGCATATACTCCCTCCGATCCACAAAAAGTGTCGCTCCTCTAGTACAAACTTTGTACTAGCTTAGTACAAAATGGGCGACACTTTTTATGGATCGGAGGGAGTACCAAATACTAGTATGGAAGATGGGGTTCCAAGTCCCGTACAGTACTGTAGGTGAACAGATCAGGCGATAGACCTTCTCGTATCATCTCAGCATAAAGCTTGAAGGTGCTGTCAGACCTCCCATTCTTAACCATGCACCCAAGAACCGAGTTACAAACGGAGACGTGGACTCTGGTTGACTGGTCCTGGATGGCACCGTAAACTTGTAGCACTTTGGGAGCATTACGGCTCAACCCAAGGTACTTGAAATAGCTGCTGTAAGACGCGATATTGAGCATGTCATGCTCCTGCATCCACTCGAAAACCTGAAACAACGATCAGCAACTGATGTCTACTGTTATTGGCAAAATCTCCACGGCCACCCCATCAATTGACCCACCACCCAGCTGCACCCTAACTGTTCATGACAACCATTGCTGAAAACTACCTTGGAAAGCACATCCCATCGCCTGATTTCTCCATAGTGGCGCAAGATTATATTGCAGTCCTGTGTCTGCAGCACACGCTCGAACCTTTAGATGAATTCGCAGGGTTAGTTCAACTCCACATTTGTATTGTGCATAGCACGCGAATTGGGGATAATCACTACAACCAAAGGGCGGCGACGGGGAACCACTACAACGGCACGAAACGGACACTTGGAAAAGAATTAAGTGAGGGAAGTATGGCTGCGGGCATGGGTACCTCGTGAGGGCGGCGACGGGATCGGTGGTGGCCTTGACCTCGGCGACAGCGCTCCGCCGAGGGGACGTCCGCAGGATTTGGGGGGCTTCACGTGATTCCAGCTCCTTGGGGGCGGCGCGGACGAAGAGAAGGCTCCTCGGCCGGGAGCAGCACGGCGCAGTCGCTGGCGGGGAGAGGAAGCGGGAGGCGGCGAGCGGCATGGACGCGGCTTCCATTCCGCCTGAGTTCCAACTCGCCCGAGCGGAGTGTTGTTCGCCGGAGAATTGGGTGGGATATGTGCAGAGTAATTATCGTCTGAATTTCTGAATGGGCTCTGTTTCTGTCGTGAATAGTTTCGGCCCACCAGTTCCAGTGAAATACTTACAATTCTGGTTTCTGAACAATGCGGCAATGCAGTCTGTGCTGACTGCTGAGATCGTTAAGGTCGTCTAAATAAGGAGGATGCAAACTTGACGCACGCAGTGTCTATCTGTTCTCTTCGTGGTTGCTGATTAACTCTCATTGCCTTTACATGCAAAGAGCATCGATAAGAAGTATGTTAGGTAACACATACTGAAAGGTACTAAGTATATGATTTGTATCAACATTCCGTATAATGAGGTGGCCTGATAATTCACAAGTACATGAGAGACTCTCCTAGGCTGACGCAACTAGACTACTTAGCATTTTGCCTTGACGATGACAGGAGGCCGAACGGAAGATGACCAAGATGGGAAAATATATAGGGTTCAACCTATCCCATGTATAGGACGAGTGCAAGATCTGGGCAAACATGTGCTCAGCGTTACAGGGACTTGAAATTATACATATAGCTCCTCAATGTGCTGATATCTTGCATTGACTTCAGAAGTGTATGGTCCACGTAGAGGCTTAATGCAGAAGCACTACCAAACAAGACATGTAAAAAGACAATAATGTTATTATAAATCAATTTTACGAGAAAATCAGGTTAAAGGAAGGAAAAAGTAAGCATACATCAAAGGGCCAAGTGGTAGCCACACAACATCCCATCTGACCCTTGGTAACCTGCAGTGCAGAAGAAACAATGATCTTAATAACTGAATAACAAGCTCTACATGTTGGTCAGTATATTCCGTAGCATTAGCTCGATATGCTACGTTTTGACATAACACGCATACACGAGTTGTTGAAGGATAACATACTTCAAGAGGTAGTATGTCCAGAAGATAGCAAGTGCCATGCCGATATAGAATGAATACCACATCCACTTCTTGGAGGAATTTGATGCTTGTAGTAGCCCCTTAACTGCGAATAAGCATCCAAGGGCAGCAACACAATCTGCAATAATCATGGTCATATATGAATTAATGGAAGAGAGGTTTAAATGGTTTTGAGTATGTTAATAAATATACTCTTTCAGATGTTTGGGAATGAATTAATGATGATGGCACTGACAGGCGCACCAGACATAATTTCTCATGCTATCATCATTTCTCAAAATCAGGTTACTAAAACATCAATCAAAAAGGCAAATAATATCTGAGTATATTGATTACATTGGTGGTAATGACCAGGGAAGCCCCTGCTGATGCAGGGACCTAACATAAACCATAAAAGTAAAATGCAATGCTAGCATCTTAGGCAAGTACAAACTAGACAGTTGTCTCAACTGTTAATAAAAGTTCAATACAAGTAACATGCAGACACTATGTAAGCTGTTGTGGATGTTCGATGCAGAATTATGTCTTGCAACACTGACTTTTTTAATTAGCCGACTGTAAATACTAAATAATCAGTAACCACTGTTACCTGCAAATATGACCATCGGTGAAGGCAAATCTTCCATAAAGTAAGCATGGTATCGCTGTTCATTTGTAAAAAATGAGTCAGACAACTAGCGAATGAAGACATTATCATTCCAATACATGTAACCAGTATTTGGGAGATTATGATGGCTAAGCAAGTTGTGAATGTTTCTTAGAGTAGAACAAATTACACAACACTTACATGTCGTGAAAAAGAAGACTCTGCTATTTCAAAGGGAAATACTCAACTAGCTAGCTATTACCCTATTGTCCCAATCCCAGCTAAAACTGATTTCCAATGTGTACTGCCAAATGCCAATGAAAAACTCTACACCGATTGAAATAGCATCGGACACTGGATGCATACACGATGTATGGAATTAAAAGGACAGCTACAAACAACGAACCAGCTCCCATGGAGACCAGGCATGGTGGAAGCTGGAGTAGACGAGGAAGGCCGCGTAGCCGAGGAGGAATCCCGCAAATACAACCTGCACAGGCAAGAAATGACGATCGAGCGTGAGCACCAAATCGAATTGAATCGAACCTTCCCTCATCGGTCGGAGAGCATCCAAACCCTAAGGCGAATGGCTCGCGATTTGGTGGTGGCACGCACCCTCCAACGGCGGCTGTGGTGCGCCTGCTTCTGCTCCAACGACCGGACCAGCTCCTCCTGCTCTGCGCGCAGATCAAAACGACGAGCAAGCAACAACGAAAGGGGGTTCAAGGAACCGGCGATGGCTGGAACACGAGCACAAGAAGGATGAGGGGAAACAGGCGGGCGGACATGATGGTACATACCTTGGGTGTCCATGGGGACGAGGTCGTCGGCGTCGTCGCTGCCGTCGCGCCGCTTCCACCATCTCCTCGTCGCCGTCGTCGTCATCCTCTGGCCTGAAATCTTTTTCTTTAACTGTCCTCTGGCCTGAAATCGGTTTGGAATGTGAACTTTGTCGAATCGTTTGGGTGCCCTCGATGGACGAGGGGTTTACAACTTACACGTGACTACCTGATTTTTTAGGGGGAAATTACACATTGATATTAAGATAGAGAAGAAACATAATGTGTTACGAACTCAGAGTCACTGTCACTATACCTGGCCAAACGGGCGTTCTAAATGGGCCGGCTCCGGTCATTTTGGCCCAGTACAGTACGGTCTGACCCGATTCTAATCGTGTCGTGGGTCCGTTGCGGTCCCGTGCCCAACTTCAGGCTGAAGCACGCGGGCCAACATGGCACGGTTCGATTAACTTTTTTCAATATATTTTTTTAGTCTTTTTACCTATTTTTACTTATTTTTTTGAATTTTTATAGCCATTTATATATATTTTTAATTTTTTTATTGTTTATTTACCGTGCTTAACGGGTCGTGCCGGGCTGTCGGGTTCTATCCGTGCCGGCCGTGCCGTGCCGGAGGCCAAGCTGAGGCACGCGGACCAGCCCTGGGCACGGCCCGTTAGCTAATTGTGCCTCGCGTGCCGGGCCTTAATCGTGTCGTGCTTAGATTTAGCCGGGCCGGCCCGATGGGCAGGTATAAGTGTCACAAGCGACATGGCTCGCGCACCACTCACACACGGCTACTTCACTTCTCTCGCTCGCCCACCTAAGCCTGGCAGGCGCTAGAGCCTGAACTCGATCTTAATACGGTTACAAACGACCGTCCGTCGGGAGCGAAGCAATCCTATCGAACACCCTGCTATTTCGCTCCAGCCAAATCGATCGCGCTGTGAGAAGGAGCAGCACGTTGATCCTCGTCCTGTCTTTCCGCGGCACCGCGGCGGCGAGCTCTGTCCACCAGTGCAAAGGCTCCGTGTATGCCATGGCGTGAACCTGTCCAAGCTCACCTGGCAGAGGATGGTGAACCAGACCTCCCTAGCATAGACGCACCTCAGAAGTAGATGATCTCCGTCCTCCGGCTCCTGGCAGCAAAGCGGGCAATGCGGAGGATGTTGCAGATCGCGTCACGCCAGCCTATCCGCCGTCCATAAGCGTTGTTTCAGTGCCAGCCACATATGTATCTTGTGGCGCTAGGGGCGGCCGCGGACCAAATTTCCCGGGCGCATGGCGCCTCCGTTCTGCCAAAGAAGAATGCGACGTAGGCGGACTTCGACGAGTACTAACCCGAGGATGTCAGTCTCCATCGCACCACATCCTCTTCCTCAGATCTTGCATGCGATCGCACCGCCTCCGAGAGTCCCAAGTATTCCACTACAACATGTACTGATAGCGTGCCTCTGAATCATGTCGCCCACCGATTGTTAGTCACGTGGTTCAGGGGATAGAGAGGCACGCTAACATACATATTCATCAATGTGGAGGAAGAAGTTTAGGGAGTGTTTGATTCAGGGGATAGGTTCCGTGGTTGAGGGTACCACCAACCAGCGGGTTAGGGATAACTTTTTTTGTTTGGTTAGGTTGGATGGGAGGTGGTCAGTGGTAGCCATTTTTTTTATTTGGTTGAAAGGATGGTGAGTGGATGAGTGGTGGTGTTGACCTTTTTAATTTAGATGGTGAGATTACCCTGTAGACATGAACTAAGCTGATAAATTGTAATTGTAAACTCGGGAAAGAAATACGAAAAAAAATATGTTGAAGTAGCGAGTAATCATGATTATTTCATATTTGTGTCATTTGCTGATACCATCGCCAATCCCTTCCATCAATTGAAAAGATTAAAAAAAAACATGAAATCGATCTCCCATCGCTGCGCTGGCCCTGCTGCCCTTGCTCCTACCGGCCTACAATCTACCGTCGACAACTTCGTTGTCCATGCTCCGGCCGCTCTTGATCTGGCTGCTGTCGTCGTCAGCTCTGTTGCCCATGCTCTGGCCGCCGCCGGCCTGCGATTTGTCGGCTCCGCCGCTCTTGATCCGGTCGCCGTTGACCTGCCATCTGCGGGCTCCGTTGCCCTTTCTCCGGCCTCCGTTGACCTCCGGTCTATCGCCGCAACCACGCCATGAAACTCATGACGAGAGGATGAGATTCTGGCAGATGTGATCTGTTTCGGCGAGGTAACGAGGAGAAAAACGCTTAGTGAGGCTCGCGCGAGAGAAGAAATGTGGTTGACGTCGTCCGCCACATTTTGCCGGAAATCTGGTTACCTTATTCAGCGTCTCTTCTAAACCAAACAAATGGCAGCCATCAAAAAATTGGATATCTTTACCAACAAGTGGATAGCTACTGAACCAAACACATCCTTAGAAGTTTAGTTGTGGAGAGCCGAGAACCAGGTTGGATGGTTAGTAGAATGGTTGTAGGACATGCCGATTTCTACATTGGCCACTGCTAGCTAGCTTACGGGTGACTGTACCCCCGGTCGAATCCGACAGTGCTATAATGCCTTTACAAGGGGATGGAGAAGAGGAGAGGGAGGAGGAAGAACGCCGCCGCACCACCGGAGAGGAGATGGAAGTAGAGCGCCGCTGCCGCTAACGCCACCGGACTTCGCCCCCACGACCTGCATCCCCTCCTCCACCGGTCTGCCGCCGCCCGAGCCATCCCCCTAAGCCCCCACCATCTCCCTCTTCTCCGGCGCCGGCAACCCTCCACCCCCACCCCCAAGTTAAACATTTTAAGGTGTACATGGGCATTCCTTCATTCACAGAGAAATACATAGAGCTTTGCGCGACATCCAAGACAAGTTGGCGAACAGCAAGGCACACGGGGACACCTTGCGGCTGCTCTCGCTGCAGCTCAAAGGTATGCCCAGCGCATTGGATCAAGGTTGCGATGCCGGGAAGGATGAGGCCGAACCAGCCATGGAGGCATGTCTGGACACCAATGACAACGAGGGCACCGTCACGACCATTGTCGAATCAGACATCAAACCTGTAGCAGATCAGACAAGAAGCTGCCAGATGGTCAAGGACTCCTCCGGTTCAATGAGGAGCGCGCTAGCCATGCAGGAGAGCACACGGCGCCTGTTCTTGGATCAGACAAGTTGCTGTTAATCGAACCTGCAGGTCCTAGTGCCACCGATGCAAAGACCAGATTGGGATACTACCCTGTCCAAGATGTTCTCGATCATGACGAGATGGCCAAGCAGATGGCCGAGGAGGCGGAGAATTTCGCTGACTACCGGAGGGACTGGTAAGCTATATGGAGCAAAACATGCGGTTCCTTCGAACACCTGAGTGAGTAAACCTCCTGCCTGCTGCTTATGCCACTACTCTTTCTTTTTTCTTACCTACTCGTATGTAGTAGTTCGATACTTTCTTTTTTTTCTACAAGGAAATTAGGGATTTGTTGTTCTGCTTAACTAGCTAGTACTAATTCAAGTCGATCAGATTCTAACACATGTATGCTTCTTAACTTGGGTGCTACAGCCGCATTGAGTTCCATGCAATTTACATCCTACGCACCTAGATGCAGCCCAAGCAATGTCCATTGTTGAAACCTTGCAGATATTCTCCATCAAGCTTGCAGAAATATCTGGTGAAACAGGCTGGCCGTTGTCTGTATACGGTGTGGTTGTCGTCTGAGACATCGTGGATCACAACCACAACTTCCTCTTCAACTGTAATAGGGACAATTCTCAAGAACTGCGACAAAATGTATGATGTATTTCTATTAATTTACTCTTCATGTATTCTGTTTTGGACGAGTTGTTGATTAATTAACAGGGTTTATTGTTAATGCATACTTGCAGTATCCCTTCTTGCGCTTATTTCGTCTTGCGCTTGATTGGGCCGTCTCGTGATGTTGTATATAAAGACACGCTCCACTTTGAAATCAAACTAAGAGTAAAAGGTACAACAAGGTCTAAAGATAAAGCATTGATCACTGAAGGGCGCATTTGTTGCCAAAATTTTGGTAATGGTGCATCTACCCTTTGCTTTGAGAATTGTTTCTGCAAGATAGAGTTATGTGGGCAGATGGTTAGAATAACAACCCAAGCCACTATCTTGGGTGTCCAGGTTGTCAACAGTGAGCAATGGCCTTTTAAATATGGCACCCGAGTTGCTTTCTCCTCATTACTCGGGAAAATTCATGTCACTGAAGATAACCGAGTCACTTATGTTACTTATCCCGCATCGGGGGAACTTGTGATGGTTGATTCAAAAGATGGAGCAAATCTGGTTGGCGGTGATGATTACCTTGAACTTTCAAGGAATGTTGTTTCTGTAGACGATGAAGGAAGGTTGGATGTTGCCATACAAACCTACTCCAAATCTGGTCATATTGCTGCACATTGTCTTGTCCATTTCCCACCCAGATTTAGCAAAATAACCAGGAAACATTGTTCCCTTGGTGGTGTTAAGGTAGTGATTACCGTCGCTTGGTCCCGAGTCACCGACGACAAGCGTCATTTTACGTCAGTAGGAACTTTGATTCAAGCTTGTGGCTCCTGATATCCATGTGGGTTATTGGAGTATTAATGTTAGTATTTACGTATCAGTTAGCTAATATACTTTGTCCAACGGTTGTGTATTGTTGTTGGCTATAACTTTCAGCTATTTGTGTATTGACTATAACTTGTGCCATCAATCTATTTGTTCATCCGACAGTTGTGTTGTGTGAAGTGCTTTTGTATTGGTTAGTAGGCGTTATTACTGCCTGATGTATTTCCTCTTTTCGCTTCTTCTGTACCATTGTTTCAGTGTCAAGTAGGTACATAGTCATCCTGGTTTCGCATGTCCATAGTCATTCTGGTTTTAGCATGTCCTGTTTAATAGAACAAACTAGTGACGAAAAGACAGAAAACCATTAGCCCAGCAGCAGCAGTACACATTTGTGAGGTGCATACATATTTGATAATGAATACTCCCTCCGTTTTTGGACGGAGGGAGTACTAAACAGGAATTCTAATTTTCGTCAATAACATTGCATTCAAGACAGGTTTTTTCAATTGTGTGCCAATTAACTAAAGCTTTAGAATTTGATAGAAATTATCAAATATGTATTCAGAGAATTCTCAAAGTTTAGTTAAGCCGTGTCCATCAGACCTAACTAGATCAATTCATTGTTCTGAAAGGTCGTCTGAATGTCCCCTTTCTCAACCGTATAATTGCATGTAACTTCAGTATCATTTTACATAATTCTTCCCAGTCCATGTATCTAATCTATGTAAACAGTAACCTAGCAATTAAGAAAATGTCACGTTTTCAGCATAAACTGCTTACTGGATTAAAGGTATGTGAATAGCAAGGATTTGATTACCGATCGAAATACCGCGGTTACCGGATTTCACGGTGCGCCCCCCCCCCCCCCCCCCCCACATGCGTTTATCGGACGAAATATCCTGGAGCATTTGAATTCGAACCGATTTCGTCCTTTAAAATCATTTTTTGAATTCTTTTTTATGTTTTAAGTTCGAATTTCAAATTTTATTAAAAAATTGCGATCAGTAAACAACCGGTATTTTTCCAGTAACCACGGTTACTGGAAATTCCGGCCCCCTCCAAGATTTTGTTGGTGCCGATATCCAAAACCTTTGTGGATAGCAAGAAAAAAAATGCCCGACAACACATTCATGAAACCTGCACCAAGATCACTGGGTTACAAAATGTATCGTTTTCGGCGATGACAAGGACTTTTATCAAATTTGCACACTGATGGCTGCTCTGATGCTCAAGGTGAAGTATTTGATCTGACGCTGGAAAACCGAGACATCCCTGTAGCCGGTCGAAGTATTTGATCGGATCTGAAGAATGGACGTGACGAGCAGCCTGAGGATTGGCGGCATCTAAGTTAGTTAACGTGATCAAGCGGTTGGAGAGTCAAAATTTGACGACCAAAGCTGAAGGCATGTGAAGCAATCAGACGGGTGAAATGCCTGCACCACTTGTACTGCTGGGATGTTCCTTCTTAATATGTGCCAACTACGAGCTGAAGTTGTACTGCTAGGAAGAATTAGGTAAAATGACGCCCAAGTTACTGCAGCAATTATACAGTATCAATGATATGCCCTCAAAGAACCATATCAACAAGATACACAAATACAAATCATTGGATAAAATTTCAACATATCTCTACAAAAATGGCCATTAGCTGAGCATATGTTTAGTTCAGCATCCATGGCAATCAAAGGCGACGAAAATTCCAAGTATTTCCATGTTTGTGCCTACCACCGCTACCGAAAAAAATAAATTGTCATTCTTAAAAAAGACGGCATAAAAAAAGTGAAATTATCACTGATTTCTTCAGACACCTGTTTGGCACCGCGACGCCCACCACTTGGAACTTCCCACTCCAATCCTTGTACCCCTCCGAAATTCGTCTCCAAACTCCGCATACGCCTCGATGATGATCAATCTGGCTTCATCTCGGCCGCTGCATCTCTGAAAAGTACGCCTACGGCTCTGAAATCCTCAAGTCTTGCCACAAAAGAAAAGCACCCACCATGGTCATCAAACTAGACTTCAGAAAAGCCTTCGACTCAATCTCCTGGGATGGCCTAATCAAAATTCTCGACCAAAAACATACTCCTCCAAACTGGTAAAACTGCCATTTTCTCCTTTAAAGTATGGAGTCCCGGGCCTCAACCTCGAGCACAGGAGCCCCCAGCGGGCCCAGCCGCATCGGGACAGGCGACGCCCCAACATCAACATGCAGGGGGCAGGTCCTCGGCTCGCTCGTGTCCCTGCTGGCAGACGACCTCGGCCAGCTCGTCTCCGACCAGAGGCGCGCGCGCGCCGAGCGGCCGCGTCTCCGGCATCTACGTGGCGGCGAAGGACATCTATGCGCAGCTGATGCTGTAGCTCGCGGAGCACAAGGAGACCGCGCGTCTGTGGTTCACGGGGCACTTGCTCGGTGCCGCTGCTCCCCGTGGTGACATTCGGCGCGCCGTCGGTGTCTCGCGGCGGGCTGCGCGTCGCGTGCTGGAGGCGCTCGGCGTCGGCTAGGGCCACGTTTCTGACCGAGGGCGTGGCGCTATCCTGGGTCGACACGGTGGAGCGGCCGGAGCTCGGATCGCCGCGCGGCCGCATTGACCATGGTGATGCAGGAGGCGGCGGAACCGCGGAAAAGGGAAGGCTGTCCTGGAGGCGGCGACCGCAGCTACCCTGAAGAGACCAGCAACATTATGTCTGAAGAGTCCAGATCGAAATCGAATTCGACATCTTTTCGGTTTCAAAATCCGCCTCGTTGTTATCTGAAGAGTCCAGCAACAGCATGTCTGCCCAGCCCACGGGATCTCGCCTGCAGTTTATCAAATTTCGGAGCAGCAACCTTTTCTCCAATCTACGCAGGAGCCATGGGGGTGAGTAGGTTCCTCTACATCTTTCGTTTTCACACACAAGCCTTTCCTCTAATCAAAGTCGTCGCACCTGTTTTCTGGAAAAAATAGCACCTTTCGAGACATCAGAAAGCTTCCCCGGCGATGGCGAACTATCAACTCCGACGACCGACGGCCAAACCATCAGGGCCGGTCCACTAATAATGGGGGCCCCGGGGCAAGACATCAAGAAGAGTCTCTTTGTTGACATTTTTTTTAAAATTGTATATTAAATTTAGAAAGCAATCAATACATGACATACTCCCTCCGTTTCGAATTAGTTTATATAGATGTATCTATACTTATTAAAAGTCTAGATACATCCATGTTTGAACAAATGTGTGTCAAGTAATTTGGTATGGAGCAAGTAGATCCTTGATACTTTATGATGAAGCTCGGAGAACAAGTTAACTACTCCCTATGATTCATATAAAATGTCGGAGGAAATGTACATTGAAGTTTGAGCGCACGACTTCGTAGCAGTATTAGTGACAACTTATTCGGATCAAAGGTAATATTTATTTGTATTGATCAAGAGAAATACATCGTGATAGTAAGAAAAAAATTAGTTCTACAAAATAGGAAAATGCATAGCTACTCAAGGAGGCATCTAATCCGGGCCCAAGTACTTTATCTAAATGTGACCAAGAGACCGTCATCTCTCAACTTCAACAATATAACTATGGCAAATTACAGGTAGTTCCTGAAAGAACTAGTACATGGGAGAACAAAATAAGAAAAAAGTACAGGGCGAACGATGAGGCGCTGGGCCCAGCTAACATGAGCGTAGATTGATTAATTATTTTAGCGACTACCTATCCAATAATTTGTCCGGGAATGCCTCCACCGTTCAGCTATCTGATGGGCTTAAAAATTCTGTCCGTGAGCGCCTCCACTGTTCAGCTATCTGATGGGCTTAATTTTGCTACTTGGGCCATTTTAAACTCGTTTTCTTGGAACTAACACAAAACTATCGATGTACTGTGGTAAACCCTATTTGACGACCAGGTCATGCGCTAATAGCGCACAACCACCCCCCGACACGCTTTGGGCCCGGCCCACTAATAGAGGAAGAAGAAGACGCTGGCGCGGGCAGGCCGAGACGTCGCCGGCGCGCGGGCAGGCCGAGACGTCGCCGGCGACGCCGGCGCGGACACGCGGTGGAGAAGGTGAGGTCGAGGAGGAAATCTCAGGCCGAGGCGGCGCCGACGACGCCGCTGTGAAGCCGCGGCGGAGAAGGCTGCAGGTGAGGAGAAACTTAACGGAGGGAGGGTGGGGGTGCTCACCGGCGGCGAGCTCTTTTGTGCTGGGGGGGGGGGGCTTAGAGGGATGGCCGGCCGGGGAACGGAGGACCGGCAGTGGGCTGCGGTAGGAGGGCGGAGCGCGGAGGCGGCGCCGAGCGCGGGGGGCGGGAACTGGCGGCCTGGCCGGCGGCGGCGGGCGGCTTGAGGAAGAAGAAGAGGAGGAGGTGCGGTGGAGGCGAAGGAGGAAGAAGAAGACGGATGGCGGGGGCAGGGGTGCGGCAGAGGCGGAGCGCGTGCGGCGAGCCGGAGGAGGAAGAAGGCGGGGACGGTTGGGGGGTGGGCGTGCGGTAATCCTGCAAGACCAGGTCGATGAATAGGAGCACCCATGTAGTGTTATAGACTGAATGCTAGCTGGGATGGGCCCCCTGATTCCTGGGGGCCCGGGGCGGGCGCCCCGTCGCCCCGGTCTATGGGCCGGGCCTGCAAACCATCTGATTGGAGTATACGGGTGAGTTCATGCATCATCCTTTCTTTTCCTCTATGTCACTTGCCTTCACCCTTCTTCTAAATTCTAATCAGATCCCGAACCAAAAAAAATCATAATTGCAATGCTTTGTTTGGAATGATTATACTAGTAAAATACCCGTGCGTTGCAACGGGCGAATAAATTTAGACACATTTCAATATTACTTAAGATGTACACAATAGTTGGTCGACCTCTCTAGTGTTATATTTGCTGTTGGGGGGATCATAACCCGGTAGGCCCACCGACCTAGAAGACAAGCCGGCCTGGTAGGAACCTGGGCCGGGTCAAGCATGAAGATATGGGTCGGGTCCCACGTAAGCCGGTGTGCGACGTGTGCCTTGGCCCACAAGTTAAGAAGGATCCAGAAGGCTGGAGACCAAGTACAAGACGGAGTCCTGATAAGGAAGGCGAAGACTTAGAGGGCTTAGAGTAGAGTCCGGGTATGATGGTAACCCGGATCTCGCCTTGTACCTCCAGCGAGACCCACTGCCTATATGGGTCTCCTGGTTCCTAGAGGGTTAAGCTTTTACCAGATCGCAAGTACCACCATTGTAATCTCGAGACCCGAAAGCTAAGGCGCCGAGTCCTCGAAACCCATATCAATAAAGCAGTAGCAAGAAGTAGGTCTTTACCTCAAGATGAGGGGCCGAACCTGGGTAAACCCTTGTTTCTCCACTCCACGCTAGACAAGCTCCAGATGTCAGAAGTCGCTATGTCCCAATACTCAAGTTTCCACCCGGAAACATCTGTCGTGACAATCCCACGACAGTTGGCGCCCACCGTTGGGCCTGCGGCCAAGAGCATCATGATTTGTGGAGAAGCGCGGTGCGGTATGGAAAACCTAGCTATCGGCCAGATCTACATGCTCTCAGGAGGGGAGCGGATCGTGGACGACTTTGGTTGGAACGAAGAAGCTGATCAGCTGGAAACCGGATCTATGATCATCTTTGGTCAGATCAGCGTTTTTGTCGGTGTGATCCAGACCACCGGAGCCGGTTCAGATCAGTATGAGCCGAAATTCGAGTCAGAGTTCGGGTCAACCACCATGGCCTAGACGGATGGAGAAGAGTCTGTTGGATCGCCAGAGTGCGAAGTCATGTCCACTGAGGAAGAGGCGGCAATTCAAGCACTACAGGATTCCGTCGAAGCACCAACAAACATGTCAGACCTGGACATAGATACCGAGTCAATTCTGCCACTGTTCGAAGATCGTTGGGGATATGGACTTGAGGAGGCAGATCACTCGGTGTCCCCGGTACCCGCGCGGCACATGACAGTTCATGTTGTAACAACGGCTCAGCCGACTGATGGAGCGGAAACGTCCGTTAGTAGCGAGACAAGTGCAGAGAGGACCGCCAGACAGGACAGAGAAATCCGGGAGCGGGGTCAGCTTGGCATGCCACCAGCCACATACCCACCACCCAATCCTAATACCGGGCCAGTTTTACCGACTTTCGGCGTAGGGATACAGACAAACACACCAGCGCCGGGGACGGTATTCACAAACCCGATCCTGACGGCGACGAACGATCAGACGAGAGCCGGCGCGTCAGGAAACCAGACACAAAACTTGGGGGAAGTGACGAATACCAACTCGGCCATACCGAGGGAACTCGACGATTTGAAGCGGGCCATGGCCAGAGCGAACCAAGAGCGCGATGATGAAGCCCGGTGTGCAGCAGAAAAAGAGCGGTCTTTGGCCCAGCAAGAGCAGAGGCTACAAGACGAAAGAGACGCTCTCCAAAGGAGGAGAGACGAGTTAACTGCGGTGCAGAGCAGAAGGCGCGGAAGCCGGTTACCTCTTCCGACTGGATTAAACACCATAGTACCTCAAGTCCTCGAGTATCAGATGACACCAGCCAACGCGCCCATAGCGGTGGCCAACCCGGTTATGGGAGCCGGCGCACCGCAAGCCGGGTTACAAGGAGCGCAAGCCGGAGGAGGCGCGGGAAGTCCGGCTGGAGGAGCCAGAGCCGGAGAAGCAGTCATAGAACAACTACCTCCACCACCTCCCAGGTTTAGCACTCTCCCGGGTCATTACAATAATCCAGTTGACAATGTTTTTGCAGCTGCACATGCCCTACAGCAGATCCGTTCGATAATTCACCGGCTGGCATTGAAGCACGGAGGGCCGTTGACTTGTTACGCACCGTAGTGGTCCCACGCAGGTCACAAGCATTCAATTCGGAGCCACAAAGAAGTCGCACCAGAAGCCGGCACGGAGAGCCGGCGACAGCAAGATCAGTACAGAACCGGCTTGGGCCGGTGAATCAGCAAGTTCAGCAACAACAAGTGATTCAACCACAGCCGGCGGCCGCACCCCAGAGGATGGCCGCGCCGACCGTATCAGCGGCACAGTCAATAGTCAACAGTTCAAGGGCACGACGCAGGGCCGCAGCAGCACCAGCAGGAGCCGGAGTTGGAGTAGTGATTCTCGCTAGACCCGCCGCATCTTCGCCTGCGCCGGATCACGCAGGGGGCTCGTCTTCAACTCCGGCAGGACCAAATTGTTTATCAGACGCTATCAGAGCGGAGCCGTTTCCAGAAAAATTTAAAGAGCCAACCAAAGTAAGCAGTTATGAGCCACACATGAACCCAGAGACGTGGTTGAGTAGCTATGGCATGGATATGAAGAATGCAACAGCGAATCTATGTGCACGTTACCTGTATCTCATGATGGCGGAAGGAGCACCCAAGATATGGTTGGACTGGCTTCCACCACGCAGCATCAATTGTTGGGAAGAGCTAAAGGCGTTCATCAAGAACTTCGCTGGGACTTGCAAAAAGCAGTACACCGAGGCAGACTTAGATCGTTGTGTCATGAGAAAAACAGAGTCGGCAAGGCAATGGATGGCCAGAGTCATAGAGATCTTGCAGTCATCCCTCAACATTTCAGCACATATAGCTATAACATACATGGAGAAAAATTGCGGTTTTGATCCTTTAACACACAAGCTAGGACGTATGAAGGAAGATCCGTCCTGCAGAGACATCTCAATAGGAGAAGTGGTGACAACGGCAAACAAGTATGCAACCACGGATAAAAAGCCGGGTGAGACAGAGGAACAACCGGGCCAGCGGAGGCCGTAACCCAAACAAAAGTCAGAACAATGGCAATCAGAACGGGAATAACAAGCGTCCTTATGAGGGCGGAAATTCAGAGTTTGTAGGCACAACCCAGACGACGGGTTACAGAGGGCAGAGACCCGGTGGCAACTTCAGAGGAGGACCTCCGATAAATCCGAACTTCAATGAGATGTACAGCATGCCGTGTCCAAAACCCAGCAAGAACGGGAGACCATCAAATCACTCGCTAGCTCAGTGCGCAGATATAAGAGCTTGGATGAGACATGAGCAAGAGAGCAAGAGAAGTCAGGGAAACTTCGGAAACAACGTCAATTTCAACGGAAGCAACGGCAACTCGACGGGACCCGGACAGGGGGCTGGGTCGAACGGACCGCCAAACAATAACGCCGGGTCTAGTCAGCAACAGAATCAAGTCACAACCGGATATCAGCAGAACCCGAAGGAGCTTCATAGCCAAGACCAGTATCATGTATTCACCACAAGCACGTCCAGGAGGGACAGGAAACTAAAGGCAAGAGCCGTCAATGCAGTAGCATCAGCCGTCCCAAGATTCTTGAAATGGTCAGAACAAACTATAACTTGGAGCAGAGAAGATCACCCGCCAGCAGTGGAACATCCGGGTCTCCTGGCTCTTGTTGTGGCCCACAGGTGGACGGGTTCTCCCTGAACAAGGTCTTGATGGACGGAGGAAGCAACATCAATATCCTATATCTTGATACATTCAAAAGGATGGGTTTAACCGAAGAACGCCTGACCCCAACATCGACAATCTTCCATGGCATAGTTGTAGGGAAGTCGGCATACCCAATTGGCCAGATCAATCTAGAGGTGGCATTTGGAGTGAGCAAGGAGCAGTTCAGGTCGGAGTTCTTGACGTTCGAGGTCGTCGATCTAAAAAGTCCGTAACATGCTCTATTCGGGAGGCCGGCTTACGCCAAGTTCATGGCTCGGCCGTGTTATGTGTATCTCAAACTGAAGATGCCAGGACCCCAGGGAGTAATCACAGTGGAAGGAAGCAAGACTATGGCTATAGCGTGTGACAATGGAGACGCTATCATGGTAGATCAGGCTTGCTCAGAAGAAGATCTTAAGTACTACAAGTCTCAAGTAGACCCGACAGACAAGTGTGTGCTGGAAAAGCCGGCTCACGAAGAAGAGAAGAAAAAATTCAAGTCGGCTCAAGATACAAAGATGGTTGATTTCGTAGAAAGGGACTCCTCCAAGCAGTTCTTGATAGGGGCCCACATGGACCCAAAATAGGAAAGAGGGCTCATCAAGTTCATCCATGAGAATCGGGACATCTTTGCATGGTCTCCTTCAGACATGCCGGGTGTACCGAGTGAACTTGTTGAGCACAGCTTACATGTTGATCCAAAGGCAAAGCCGGTAAAGCAAGGACTACGTCGTTTCAATGCAGAGAGGAAAAAGATCAAGTCGGTGCCACTTACCAGAGGTGCATCCAGAATCAAATCGGTCGCAACGTGCACGCTTATGTTGATGATGTTGTAATCAAGTCACAGAAAGCCGGGTCACTCCTTGATGACCTAACATCGACCTTCTCCAACCTTTGCAAGTACCAGATGAAGTTAAACCCGACCAAGTGCGTGTTCGGAGTTCCAGCAGGCATGCTGCTGGGTTTCATAGTCTCAGAGAGGGGGATAGAAGCAAACCCGGCTAAAATTAAGGCCATCATGAACCTTAAGAAGCCGGAGTATATCCATGACGTCCAGAAGCTGACGGGTTGCGTCACAGCCCTGAGCCGGTTCATTGCAAGGATGGGAGAGAAAGCACTTCCTCTCTACAAGTTGCTGAAGAAGTCAGACAAGTTTGTTTGGGGCCAGGAAGCAGATGACGCCTTTGAAGACTTGAAGAAGACATTGTCCACAGCTCCAGTGTTAGCGGCTCCCACGAGCAAAGAGCCGATGTTACTATACGTCTATGCAAATTCAAGAGCCGTCAGCGCTGTGGTCATGGTGGAGCGCAAAGAAGAAGGAAAGGAGTACCCAATTCAAAGGACGATTTACTATGTTAGCGAAGCTCTCACAGAGTCCAAACAGAGATACCCGCAATGGCAAAAGTTGGTCTACGATGTGTTTATGGCAAGCCGGAAGATGCCTCACTATTTCCAGGAACACCCCATCACGGTGGTGAGCTCCGCTCCTTTGGCAGAAATCATCAGAAACACAGAAGCTACAGGCAGAATTGCAAAGTGGGCCATCGAGATGGGGCCTGATCATATCAACTACGAGCCAAGGACAGCAATCAAATCACAAGCCCTGGTGGATTTCGTCAATGACTGGACAGAGTTTGACCCTTTGCCACCGGCACCAAGCACAAAACACTGGGTTATGCACTTCGACGGGTCAAAGCAGTTTGAAGGGTCAAGAGCCGGCGTCGTCTTAACATCGCCAAAAGGAGACAAGTTAAGTTACGTCTTGCAGATACATTTCGAACCATGCACCAATAACATTGCAGAGTATGTGGCCCAGTTACACGGTCTGAAAGTCGCCAGAGAGATGAACATCAAGAGAATCATGTGTTATGGAGATTCCGACCTTGTCGCTCAGCAAGTATCAGGAACCTGGGACAGAAAAGATGCCAACATGGCAGCTTATAGGAGAGAAGTAGACCGAGTTGCCGGCTTCTTCTCCGGCTATCAAGTTGAGCACATCGACAGACGAAAGAACGAGGCAGCTGACGCCTTATCAAGAGTCGGCTCTAGGAGAGAGCCGGTGCCTCCAAACGTATTCCTCGCGGAGTTACATCACCCCTCAGTCAAGCTTCCAACGGAAGAAGAGTTAGCAAACCCTAACGACCCAGAATCACAGCTAGTCGCCGCCTTACACCAAACTCCGTGATGGACAGAGCCGTATCTGGCTTACTTACTGAGAGAAGAGCTACCACAAGACAAAGTACTGGCACGATAAATTGTACACCGGGCTAAGGGATACGTTATCATCAACGGCGAGTTACACAAGAGGAGCACATCTGGAGTATTCTTACGATGTGTTTCACCAGAGGAAGGCCGGAAAATTCTCCAGGCGATTCACGCAGGGGACTGCGGACATCATGCGTCCACAAGATCGATGGTGGCCAAAGCCTACAAGCACGGATTCTTTTGGTTGACAGCTTTGGCGGACGCAGAGAACATAGCCCGGGTTTGCGATGGATGCCAGAGATATGCAAGGCAAATTCACGTTCCGGCTCAAGATTTGAAGACCATCCCAATAACATGGCCCTTCGCAGTTTGGGGCATGGATGGTGGGCCTTTCCAAACTTCACCCAATAAGAAGACTCACCTCTTAGTCGCAATGGACAAGTTCACAAAGTGGGTGGAAGTTCAAGCCGTCAATAGTTGCACAACAGCAACAACAGTCAAGTTCCTGAAGAAGATCATATATCGCTTCGGATATCCTCACAGCATCATCACTGATAACGGGACAAATTTATCACTTGGAGAGATGTAGATATTTTGCAAAGAGAACGACATCCGGCTCAACCTAGCTTCAGTTTCACATCCTCAGTCAAATGGTCAAGTAGAGAGGACAAACCAGGAGCTGTTAAGAGGCATCAAGCCAAGACTCCGGGTTCCATTAATCAGAGCCGCCGGGTGCTGGGAAGAAGAGCTGCCATCAGTTGTCTGGAGCATAAACACAACCCCGAACAGATAAACAGACTTCACTCCCTTCTTCATGGTCTACGGGGCAGAAGCCGTGTTACCCAGCGACATTACCCATGATTCTCCAAGAGTTGCAAACTATGTCGAAACTGAGAACGAGCAAGCCCGGCAAAATTCAGTTGACATGCTTGAGGAGGCAAGAGAGCTAGCCCTGGAAAGATCAGCCATATACCAGCAAGACCTGAGGCGTTATCATAGCCGCCGGGTTAGATCAAGAACTTTCTAGGAAGGAGACTTAGTCCTACGGCTAGCCCAGAATAAGACCGGCTTCCACAATCTGACTCCTCCATGGGAAGGTCCCTTCGTGGTAAGCTGAAACTTGCACAACGGGTCCTATTACTTGGTGGATGCTAGAGAGCAAGCTACAACAACAGGAAACAATACAGACCATACAAGATATCCGTTGACAGAAAACGACAGGCCCTGGAACATAGCAGAGCTTAGACCATACCACACTTAGGTTTTGTGAGCCCCCAGATGAGACGGGCTCCACCTTCTTTGTATCTTTTCAGTTTAAAAGCAGCAGGTTTCAGATGTGCTCTTTTCCTTACCAGGGTACCTAAGGGGACTGGAAGGTTTTTAATGAGGCGGCTTGCTAGCTATGTACATATTATATGATCAATGAAATGAGGGAGACACCTCTTAGAGAAAAAGAGAATTGTTTTCAATTCCTTGTTTTACATATGATCAGGGTCTTGGGGGCTTACTAACTAAGAAAGTTGTAAGTTACAAACTCAAGACCCGGCAGAGACGCCACAACTATTCTTGGTTTCTTGCCTGCTAGCTTGACGTTATTCTCACTCTATATATGACCAGATGCTAAAATCCGGCTTTCAATCTGACTATGAAGCCCATGGGGACTTAGCAGACCCTGATCGCTTAGGATTTTTAGGCACAGAAGTCACGAGAAAACCGGCTTTGCAGAGAGCTAAAGAAACCAAAAGGGTTACCGAAACCGAAAAGACGTATAGATTTCACAAAAAACGGATTTCATTAAAGAACAAGTTTTCGAACAGCGCACGAAGGCGCATTACAGAGTAAGTTAGAAATATTCGCATCTAACCTTTAGAAGCCATGAAGGCCAATAAAATTGTTTCAGGAACAATTCGAGCCAAAAGATCCTACGCCTATACAAGAGTCGGCATTTGGTACATCCGGGCGATCTATGGGAGTGGAGGAGCCGGTGCAGATCCTTGCCAAGGGTCCTTCGTACCCCTTGTACCTTCGCCTGGTGGCCTCTGCAAAACGACCGAGGCCAAGGCCTCAAAGCCGTCAAGATCAGAAGGGCGAGAAGGCGCAGGTACATCAGGAGTTGAGCTCGAAGGGTTCGCACTTGTCGTAAAGGGCGTGAAGAGTTACGGCGCCTCCTCCACCGACTTCCACAAGTTAACCGTCTCTGGTGGGACTTCCTTGACGGCATGGTTACCTTCGTCATATGCGGCTTGGAATTCGTCCAGCGCCAACCCATCAGCAATCTGACAAGCCGGACGCCGAACTGACTTCACGAGCTTCCCATATATCTTCGCGGTCTCCTGGCCATCAGGTTGAAACTCGGGGAAGCCCTTGGTTAGCTTGACCAGATCAAGATTTGGATAATACGCCTTTGCCAGAGCCAGCACGCGGATCGCACCCTTTCGGCACGAAGACGCCTTCCATCGCTCCATCAGCACAGGCACCACAGAGGTGGCGGCAAGAAAGTCTGGGAGACCTGGCGAACAAGTCCCAGCAGAAGAGGACATCTTGATCATTTCGGAAAGCCGAAGTAGAGCCGCCGGGTGACGCCATATGTCGCCTGAATCTTGTCAAGCGTCCCCTTGATAGTCACTCCTTGATCCGGACCTGATAAGAGGCGGAAGAAAGTAAGAATACCTGAGAAAACAAAGTAATGGAGCAAAGTAAAGAGGAGGAGAAACTCACAGAATACAACAACGGCCAAGTTGTGGATGAACTTCTTTATCTTCTCCAGCTCGGAGACGACCTTCTGGAACTCAAGAGCTTTCACCTGGATGGCGAGCTCTTGATCATGAACCTTTTTCCGCAAGGCCTCGTTGTCAGCTTGAAGCCGGTTTAACGTCTCCTCCTGCCCCTTCAGTCGCTCCTCGGCCTTTTCGTGGAGGCCGGTTTCCTGCGCAAGTTGATGGCGCACCTCGCTGTTACTTTTGGCACTTGCCTTTGAAAACTCCTACAGAGGCAAAAAGTGGAAGCAGCAGAAACGGCTTATAAGGCTAAGACAATATCTCAAAGAAGACCGGGAACATTGCGAGCAATAGTTTTGACTCTTGGGGACTACTCAGCAGAAACAGAAAGTTAATGAGAGCCAACATGAATTTCAAGAAAGACCCGGAGCGCAGCAGGCTACAGTTCCGACTCTTGGGGACTACTTATCACAAAGTTTTATTCAAAAGAAGACCGGAGCGCAGCAAGCTACTGCTCCGACTCTTGGGGACCACTACAAAGAATCATCCATACCAGGAGACAGGTTCCCTATGATGCAAGTACTAAGAATTTATCTGAGTAAAAACTAAGCACTTGGGGACTACTAGTAGGGAACACACCTGGTAGCGAAAATGCAGATAGTTCCGCAGCTGAGATTCTTCTTTTCGCACCCTGGAGAGTCGTGCATGGATATTTTCAAAAGCTCTGGAAACTCCAAGGTGTTCAAGGGAACCTCATCCTCAGAGTCCGAGTCTCCCGTTTCCTGAACATGCCCCTTTCCCGCAGCACGAGCAGCAGGATTCTCCTCTGCTTTAGCTTCTGGCTCCAGGACCTTCGCCACGGAAGAAGAAGGCGCACCCGGATCCTGGAAGCCGGTCCCAGTAATAGTGACGTCCGGCTCTTTCGGAATGACGGGAAGATTAGCCTTTGGAGGAGAAGAGGAGACGAGGTTAGGACGAACCGGGTCTACCGGCATCTCTGCTTGGGTCTCCTCGACCTCGGTCTCCGCAGGAGGAGTCATCACAGTCTCGGGGGTCCCCTCGTCGCTGAGAACGGCTTGTGCTCTGAAAGAGGTTAACTTACATAAGTGATTGAGAATAAGCAGATCATAACAAAGACATGGTGAGGAAATGTACCCCTTGTTGACGACAAAGTCGGAGGGGAGAGTCTCAGAGCCGGAACCAGAAGAGCAGGACATAGACTAGGATTTAGCAACCCGGATTTGGCCCGCTAGCGGATACAGAGCGTCGGGGGAAGTTTGCTGAACATTTCTTCTGCGAGGAGAAGGGTTGTTCGGGATACCTGAGGAGAGCTCTTCTGAAGAAGTAGATGAGCGGGTCTTTCGCCGCCTGGGCGTCGCCTCATCCTTGTCCTGCATAGATGGACGAGTTTGAGAGCCGGAAGCTTCAAGATCGAGGAAACGTGAGCGTGGAATCAGGCGTACCGCGTTACGCGCCCGCTTGGCTTGAGCCGGCGGGGAAGAAGGAGGCGCTGGAACCCGGATGGAGTCCTGGTTGTCTCGACCTGGAAAATGGGGAGTATAAGTAGAAGCATTGTCTTGGGTATCGCCTTCCAAGAGATCCCGCCAAAGCCGGTCCGTGGAATCAAGCTCACCTTCGCCCTCAACGTCTTCTCCCCAAGAGTTTTGCGTCGATTCATCCTCCTGATCGGAGGAGGCGGGGGTCTCTTCGGCGGCCTTCCACCAGTCCTCGGTGGTCTGGAGCAAATAAAAGACATTCATGGAAAGGTACAAGAGCATGGACAAGATACAAATGGAAAGGCAAAGAGACCGCAAGTTAAGTACCTTGGGAGCCGGGTTCTCAGAAGAAAAGGGAAGGAGTCCATCGAGCGTTATCGCGGTGACGGACTCGGACATCAGCTTCTTGGAAGCCCGAACAACTTCTTCATCCTCCGGCTCTTGAGAGGTGAACCGGAGAGGATCAGAGGGAACGTTGGTGTAGTCAGAAATGAGCTTGGGCCGGATGGACAGTGGCTTAATACACCACCCGACCCAGCATTTGACCAGATCGGTGCCTTTGAGACCATGGGCCTTGAGAGCCCGGATTCTAGAGAGAATGGGAGCCAAGGCGGCGCGATCTCGGGCGTAGGAATTGACCGACTCTCCCAGCTCGAGGGGCTCAGCACGGAAACCCGACAGCTTGGGTTGGCCTTTGGGAGAGGTGTCCTTGCAGTAAAAAAAGGTGGATTGCCACGCCCGGGGGTGGCTGTTAAGCTTCAAAGCCGGAAAAAGGGAGTCCCGGCGCCGCTGGATAGCGACTCCACCACAGATGTTAAGAGTAAGAGTGGCGGAGGAGCGCTGTGGATTGCAATAGAAGAACTCGAGAAAAAGATCAACAATGGGTTCCATTTGAAGATAATCTTCGCACATAACAGTGAAGTTTGAGAGGGAAAGGATTGAGTTTGGGGCCAATTCTTGAGGCCGGAGACCATAGTAAGAAAGAAGAGATCAGAATAAGAGGGAACCCGGAGGTTTAAAACCGCGGTTGAGGTGATCGGCGAACACGATTACCTCATTCTCTCGGGGAGCCGGCACGACCTCGTCACGAGGAGCGCACCATTGGATGACGTCTTGAGCTTGGAGCTCGCCGGAGTCGACCAAGTCCTGTAGTCTTGCGCTGGAAACGGAGGAGCCTGTCGAGTTTCCAGATGGGGCCGCTACGGCGGCGGTGCCAGAGGCGGAGGCACCAGCGGCGGCCTTGTCCTTCTTGAGGTTCGCCTTGACGGCGGCGGCTGCGGCGGCGGCGGCCGGGCCTTTGCTTGAGGTCTTCTTGCCCATGGTGACGAAGAACTAGATCTAGATCTGAGGTGGAGAAGAAAGAGAAAATGGCGGCAAAGATGGATCCGGCGCGGTGGCGAATGCGACCTGAGAAAGAACGGCGGCGCTAGAGCTCGGTGAGGTTGTAGAGCTCGCGCTGGAGGAGGAAGATGAAGCGGAGGAGCTTGGGGGGAAATTGTAGCTTTCCTCCCGTCCGCACTCATTTATAGCCCCAGCGGGGGTTTACCTAGGGGCAAGACAGGAAAAAGCCAAGATAAAGATGGTCAGGGGAATAATATCTGAGATGTCAGATACTCCAACTGACAGGAGCTTGGGTTCCCGAGGTAGCCGTTCGGCTCCTCGATTCTCGCGGAGGGATAAGTATTGAAGATGTCGTTGACCGTTATCCTTGAGAAAGATCAAAAGAGATTGAAAATCGCTAAGTCTGGAAGCGAAAGTCAGCAAGCAGTGGCCGGGTTATGAACGGGCTGCCAGCAAGAGCCGGCCAAACTGACACCCGTGTGCCTGCTTGTTTAATAAGATGTTTATTGTTTTTCAGATGATAACCCGGACAAAAGGAATGATGGCTTCCCTAGATTGTGCCCAAGAGTGCTAAGGTGAAGCAAGTCGATTCGGGTGTCCAAGTTATCCTGGGGGCTACTGTTGGGGGGATCATAACCCGGTAGGCCCACCGACCTAGAAGACAAGCCGGCCTGGTAGGAACCTGGGCCGGGTCAAGCATGAAGATATGGGTTGGGTCCCACGTAAGCCAGTGTGCGTCGTGTGCCTTGGCCCACAAGTTAAGAAGGATCCAAAAGGCTGTAGACCAAGTACAAGACGGAGTCCTGATAAGGAAGACGAAGACTTAGAGGGCTTATAGTAGAGTCCGGGTACGATGGTAACCCGGATCTCGCCTTGTACCTCCAGCGAGACCCACTGCCTATATAAGGGGGTCTCCTGGTTCCTAGAGGGTTAAGCTTTTACCAGATCGCAAGTACCACCATTGTAATCTCGAGACCCGAAAGCTAAGGCGCCGAGTCCTCGAAACCCATATCAATAAAGCAGTAGCAGGAAGTAGGTCTTTACCTCAAGACGAGGGGCCGAACCTGGGTAAACCCTTGTTTCCCCATGCCACGCTAGACAAGCTCCAGATGTCAGAAGTCGCTATGTCCCAATAATCAAGTTTCCACCTGGAAACATCTGTCGTGACAAGCCCACGACATTTGCGATATGGGATATTATAGCACACTAATCCTTTTCATCATTATTTAGAATCAGATGGGTTTATCTCTGACGGATTTCAGGAAATATATTTTTAATTAGGTTATCAATCTCTTCTAGAAATGAAAAATTTGCCCTGATAAAGTGTGAAACAGTTCTACATGTATTATGGTATGCTGGCTACAAGGAATAACTTTCTATGAAGCACTCCGTGAAAGGTAGCGCAAAAAGGCTTCAATTTAAATCGAATGGAAGTACCGCATATTAGAAAAAAGAATGCCAAATTGTCTCCGTCAACTCAACACATGTACTCGGGGCGCATGAACGCTAGAGCCAGGTGCTGCAGGCCGTGGCCTAGTAGGCTGTGCGGAGGAGGTCCCTTTTGCACCGGCGAGAATTTTTAGAGGCTGGTCGGCGCCATGATGTTTTTTAGAGAATAA
This sequence comes from Poa annua, assembly GCA_026929855.1. NCBI lineage: Eukaryota > Viridiplantae > Streptophyta > Magnoliopsida > Poales > Poaceae > Poa > Poa annua. The sequence continues at coordinate 51,624,238 of CM049428.1, forward strand.
GGCGCCATGGTGGTGTGTCCCAACATCTGACAGAAGAACGACGCGGGAGGAGTTAGGACAAGGGCCTGGGTGCCCATTCATAGCCAGGATGAAGAGCCAGAACCCCGATCCTCCCACGAACGCTAGCGTGAGCGGCACCGCCAGCACCCGTGGTTGCGCTACCACCCAGCATGATGCCCCCACCACGCCTCCTCCACGGTGCACACTCATCTTGCCAACAATGCCCTGCGGGTCGAGCCAGCGGAGCGCGGGCACGGAGTCGCCGATATTGAAGACGACTGCGAGCTGGAAGAGCTCCGCCACCATGTCCTTGAACTCCCCCAGTGGCCTCGCTGACTACACAAATATATATATTTAGAAAATGGGAATACTTTTACATCCTGATTACACAAATATATATATTTAGAAAATGGGAATACTTTTACATCGATTCCAGAACAATATACAATGAAAGGGGAAATACATTTATCTGGTACAACAAAGAGGAAAACCATATCTTCCTTTAGTGTTGGAAATGTAAATTTTATAGTTCAGGCTTTAGAAGACACTCTACCGTGCAGTTCTACTCTATTCCATGCATCAAATCTGTTGCATCCTATTCACCACACAGTCATGCCAAGAACAATATCTGAAATGGTGTATAGTAAGATAATCATCTGAATAACTGAATATTGATTAACATATGTGAATTCAGTGGCTTTAAGAGGATATTTGGAATGCCACAATAACTTGTAACCCTTTTACTATAAGGTAGCGGCCTCCTGTGTATCGTGCTAGTCCTGGATCTAGTCCCTGGATTGACTTGCTAGCACACACAGTTTAAGATGAAATACCATAACATTGCATCATATTCATTACACGATGATCCAGAAGTAAAAAGCTTCGATACAAGATGCATAGCTCATGGCTAGCTAAAATCAAAGTAAACACACAGCGGAAAACAAATAGATACAGAGAGCTCCATCTTCATCATGTGCCACATGCAAGGCATGTTGGTTGGAGACTCGTGACCCTATCAATCCTTACTCTTCGTAAGAGGGTCCTGCAAGGTTTAGTTGCAGCGCAGCTATAAAGGGTCCGCACAATTGAATTGTTGTGGCAAGTTATACTAGTGGATATAAATGGCAACCTGTCTTCTACATGCATATTTGGTTTGGTGGAGTTCGAGACTGATTTGCAAGAAGCTAGTTTTATCCTATATTTTCAAGAAATATTTTATCCTTCGATTAATAACATGTGGGTTTCCTGTGCCACCATACTAGTTGGCATCACCACTATATGTGTAACTATCCATTTGTGGATTTCTTGTGCAACCTTACAGGTTAGCATCACCACTAAATTTGATCATGTGGGTTTCCTGTGCCACCTTACGGGTTGGCATCACCACAATTGTCATATCTTACCCTTGTTGAACCCATCAAATTTTATTTAGAAATTGGAATGATGAGATCCTCCGTCAGTTCCTTGTCCCGCTGCTCAAAATTGTCCGTAACCGGGGACACGACTAAGTACTTAATTTTTAACTCTCGAGAGATTGTGCACTTTCATTACAAGACCCAGTCATTCCATCCTCCATGGCACCCAATTGTGAAATGGAAAAGAGAAGACCGAGACGAGACCTTTCAGAATAAATTCCCCAAAATCATACGGCGGACCCATCCCCACCTATCATCCCTACATCTGCTGGTGACACGGATTTCGGGGTCTCACAACTTATATGATCAAGACAGAGCCCATATGACATGTGGCTGCACTGTAAGCGATCTAAATATGGAGTAACTTTGAATCTCTTTAATCCTGGGTGGCTTTCCGCACTTGTGATCCATCCTCCCATCCCGGGGTTACCCCGGGGGATCACCATCTCCAACATTCCACCAACACCCAGGTAGTTCATTAAACTTAGTTGTTTTTCCTTACTCAGCTAATAAAGAAAATTTTCATAGCGTAACCAAGTATCAACTAAGTTTAGTGGCTCACTAAGCATAGAGGGGGGTGTAAGTGGATAGCTATACTAAATAGGATTCCCATGGCATAGTGATACGTCTCAAACGTATCTATAATTTCTTATGTTCCATGCTTATATTATACCAATTGCTACATGTTTTATATACACTTTGCATTGTTTTCTGGGACTAACCTATTAACAAGATGCCACAATGCCAGTTCCCTGTTTTCTGTTGTTTTTGGTTTCAGAAAACCACTTAAGGAAATATTCTCAGAATTGGACGAAATTAATACCGAAGTCCCTATTTTTCACGGGAGGTTCCATAACACCGGAGAGCTAACGAAGAGGGGACACGAGGCCCCCAGATGAGGTGCCGGCGTGGTCCCACCTCCTGCCGCGCCAACACCTAAGGTGGGAGCCTCGTCCCTCCACCGTCTTCGCCCTTTCGCCTATGTAAAGCCCCCGACAATACAAGACCAAGGACCCGAACACTTTTCCAGAAACCCTTACGGAGCCGCAGCCGTCGTCAACCCTAGTTTGGTAGGGTTCAGAACCTCCTCCCGGCACCCTGCCGGAGAGGGGAATCATCACCGGAGGGCTCTACATCACCATGCTCGCCTCCGGACTGATGCGTGAGTAGTTCATCCTTGGACTACGGGTCCATAGTAGTAGCTAGATGGATGTCTTATCCTATTGTGCCATCATGTTTAGATCTTGTGAGCTGCCTATCATGATCAAGATCATATTTATGTAATGCAACATGTTGTGTTTGCTAGGATCCGATGGATATTGAATACTATGGCATTTGCTTCATAATATATCATGTTATGTGTTGTTTATGATCTTGCATGCTCTCCGTTGCTATTGCTAGTAGATGCTCTGGCCAAGTAGATGCTTGTGACTCCAAGAGGGGTATTTATGCTCGATAGTGGGTTCATGTCTCTATTTAATCTGGGGTAGTGACAGCAAGCTCTAAGATTGTAAATGTACTGTTGCTACTAGGGATAAAACAGTAGTACTTTGTCTAAGGATAATTGTATTACTAACATTACACACTTTGCCTAATGCAATAATCTGTTGCTTGCAACTTAATACTTAAAGAGGTGTGGACGCTAACCATAAGGTGGATTATTAGTCATAGATGCGGTTGGAACGGTCTATGTATATTGTTGTAATGCCCAAATGAATCTCACACTAGACATCATGACATTAGTATATGCATCATTATGCAGCTCTTTATTCTGTCAATTGCACAGCTGTAATTTGTTTACCCACATGTATGCTATTATTATTATTATTTATGGAGAGACACCACTAGTGAACTGTGGACCCTGGTCCTTTTCTTTAAACTGATAATACAACCAACTGCAAAATGTTACTTTCATTCTCTACAAACATCATCCTCCACACATACGTTTAATCCTTTGTTACAGCAAGCCAGTGAGATTGACAACCTCACTGTTTCGTTGGGGCAAAGTAGTTTGATGGTGTTGTGCAGGCTCCACCTCCCTTTCGTGCCAACAAGCTCTTTTCTGGCACGATTGCCAGGGAGACCTTCAAACGTGTTCTTCATCTCCTACTGGTTCGATAACCTTGGTTTCATAACTGATGGAAGACTTGCTGCTGCACTCATCATACCTCCTTCTTGGGGTTTCCCAACAACACCACCAAATGCATCACATAGCATATTATACATAATCTAGTAGTAAGCCTATCATGCATACTACTGAAAAGACTAAATGCAATAAATTAAAAATAGTTGGACGTTTATGAGCGAGTGATACGTCCAAAACGTATCTACTTTCCCGAACACTTTTGCTATTGTTTTGCCTCTATTTTGCGTGTTTTGAATGCAACTAACATGGACTAACACTATTTTCAGCAGAATTGCCCTGGTGTCTCGTTTTTGTGCAGGAAAATCAACTTTATGGAAAAAACCTTGAAATAATGCAAAAAGGCTTAAAATGCCCGAAGACTCCACGAGCCAGAAGGGCTGACGGAGGGGGACCAGGAGAGCCCCACCTCATGTGGCGGCGCGGCCAGGCCCCTGTCACGCCAGCCTATGAGGAGGTCGACTCCAACACCCCCTAGGCCTCCTCTGGCGCATATAGCCCCCCTCTGACCTAAAAACGAAAGGGGGTTAGACGCTTTTCCAGAGAACAGACCCGAGCGCCGCCGCCACCTCGAAACTCAATTCGGGGACCAGAAGTCTCTGTTCCGGCACCCTGCCGGGACGGGGAATCGAAGGGGATCATCGCCATCGTCATCACCAACGCCTCTCTGTCAACCATCATCGTTCCCCCCATCCATGTGTGAGTAATTCCCCGCTGTAGGCTTGAGTGGATGGTAGGGATTGGATGAGATCGTCCATGTAATGTATGTAATATCGTTAGGGCATGGTGCCTAGTATCCGTTATTGGTGTTTTACGTCATTGTTGCAACTTGTTATGCTTAATGCTTGACACTAGGTCCCGAGTGCCATGATTTCAGATCTGAACATGTTATTGAATCGTGATGATATTATTCTTTTGGATCATATCTATGAGTTGTATACACATGTCATTGTCCGGAACCCTAGGTCCCAAAGTGACAATAATTGGGATAGCCTCGGGGAAAGGCTGTGATGTGAGGATGACGTGTGTTCACAGAGTGTTAATTCTTTCTCCGGTACTCTATTAAAAGGAGTACCTTAATTACCAGTAGATTCCCTTGAGGCCCCGCTGCAAACGGGCTGGTAGGACAAAACATGATGTGCAAGTTTCTCATTGCGAGCACGCACAACTAAATTGGAACACATGCCTATGGTTAACAAATACTTGGATGCTTTATCTTATTTATCTGCAAATGCCTATGTCTTGATATTACATGAATTATCTTATCCATGCAACGCCCGTACACCCGTCCCTATGCCTACAATATTTTAATCCTTTTGTCTACTATAATCACTGTTGTTGTCATTATTTTGCTACTGCTGTTATTTCACTGCCGTCACTACTATAAAACTAATGCTACTGATAATCTTTCTCGAGCAAGTCTATTCACAGGTGCAGCTGAACTGACAATTCATCTGCTAAGGCTTATATTTATTCTTTGGCTCCCCTTGTGTCGAATCAATAAATTTGGGTTTTACTTCCCTCGAAGACTGTTGCGATCCCCTATACTTGTGGGTCATCAAGACTATTTTCTGGCGCCGTTGCCGGGGAGCATAGCTTTATTTATAAGTTCATCTGAGATTGATATTGTTTGCTGGAATTCATTCATCATGGGAAAGGCTGGTGATAAGAAGTTTCCCATACTGCCATCCACTACAAGAAAAGGTACAACTCTGAGCTCTGCTGCTGCTCTTGATTCTCCAACTGTGAGGAGCAAGCTTATTTCATAGCTGCATGCTACTCATACTATTACTTCTGCCGAATCTGAAAATGCTTCTGAAAATTGTGATGATGCTTCTACGGTGCTTGATGAAAATGATTCCTTAGGACCTTTTATAGATGTTATAATTGATAAATCTAAACAAACTGAAAATGCTGAAAATTCTAATACTTCCGCTAGTTCACTTGAGTCTAGAGAGTATTTTCCTGATGATCCTGATGAAACTTATGTTGAACTTGATGATGATTTTGTTGATGAGATTAATGCTACTAAAGATGCTACTGCTAGGAAAAGCCTCTTTGAAAAACGTGTTGTTAAATATAAATTATCTCCTGATGCTAAATTTGCTACATCTCCCAGAAACATTAAATATAAAGATTATGATTTCTCTATTGACTTGGCTCACATAGCTATTGTTGAAAGAGAACCTTTTTGTGGAACTAAAAATGAAAGTGTTGTAGAACACATGAATGAACTCTCTGATTTGAGTGGTATGTTTGCTGAAGACATAAAAATGCGCACTTACTTCATTACTAAATTATTTCCTTTCTCATTAAAAGGAGAAGCTAAAACTTGGTATAATAATTTGTCTCCTGATTCCATTACTAGTCCCAAGGGTTTGCTAGATACTTTCTTTCAGAAATATTTTCCTGCTAGTGCTCAACATGATGCTTTGTTAATAATCTATAATTTTAATCAAGATGAAGGTGAGAAATTGCCTAAGGCTTGGACACGTTTTTGCTCCATATTAAGAGGCCATCCGAATCATGAATTGGAGAAAAATGATCTTCTTGATATATTTTATAGTGGACTAACTGCTAAATCTAGGACATACCTGGATAGTTTTGCTAGTTGTATTTCTAGGAAAAGGACTCCCGAAGAAGCTGAGGAATTACTAGCTAAAATATGCAAGAATAATGATGATTGGGATATACCTAAACCTACACCAACACCGAAAAAGGGGGGTATTATTGAATTGACTGATGAAGTGATGAAGGAAGCCAAGAAATCTCTTAAAGAGAGGGGTATTAAATCTGAAGACGTGAAGAATTTACCTCCTATAGAAGACTTATGTAAGCCTTCACCCGTAATTGAGGTACACTCTCTCCAAAGGTTTGATGATAGAGATATTCTTTACTCTAAACCTCCTGATCAATGCTTAGATGAATTTGATACTTTTATTGCTGAGCAAGGTAATTTTAATATGAGAATTGAGAATCATTTAATGGAAAACTCTCAAGCTATTAGTAACTTGCATGATATTGTTGATAGAACCTCCAATGATATTAAAATACTTATTAAACATTTTCATATGGTTCAAACTCAAATTGATCAACTTTCTAAAGTGAAAAAAGAAATGTTAATGAATGCTTCTATTGCTAGACAAAAACATATTTGTGAAGTAATAACTAGAGGTGGTAAATCTACTCAAGACCCTTTATATCCTGAGGGACATGCTAAAAGAATTGAACAAGATTCTCAACAAATTAATGAACATGTTGCTCCTTCTAAGAAAAAGAAGAAGAAACATAAAACTGTTGTAGAATCCTCTGAACCTGTTAATGATCCTAATAGTATATCTGTCTCTGATGCTGAAACTGAAAGTGGTAATGAACATGCCAATGATAATGATAAAAATACCAATTCGGATAGGGAAGAAATAGAAGAGGAACCTGAAAAGCATGCTAAAAATAAGAAGTACACTAAAGAAGATTTTATTGCTAAGAAACATGGTAATGAAAGAGAACCTTGGGTCCAAAAACAAATGCCTTTTCCTGCTAAGAAAGTTAAAAAAAAGAGAAGAAGAACACTACAATAAATTTTGTGAATGGATGAAACCATTGTTCTTGCAAATTTCTTTGACTGATGCTATTAAGTTGCCTCCTTATTCTAAATATATGAAATATATTGTTGCTAACAAAAGGAAAATTCCTAATGAAGAAATATCTACTATGCTAGCTAATTACTCTTTAAATGGCAAGGTTCCAAAGAAGTTGGCTGATCCAGGTATACCAACCATTTCTTGCTCTATAAAAAATAATTATGTTAGAACTGCTCTATGTGACTTGGGAGCAGGAGTTAGTGTTATGTCTTTCTCTTTTTACAAGAGACTTTACCTTGATAAATTGATACCTACTGATATATCTTTGCAAATGGCTGATAAATCTACTGCTATTCCTGTTGCATTTGTGAGGACGTAGTTAACAATTGTTTAATCATGACTGACTTTGTTGTGCTTGAAATGCCTGAAGATGATAATATGTCTATTATTCTTGGGAGACCTTTTCTAAACACTGTAGGGACTGTTATTGATTGCAATAAAGGAAAAAGTAACTTTTAATGTGGATGACAAGGAACATACTATCTATTTCCCCAAGAAATTTGATAAAATGCCCGGATTTAATACGATTACCAATGTGAGATCTATTAAAGTGGGAAGTATTGATTGTCCTTATATAGAAGAATACAAAACTCTTATGATTGGATCCATACCAATACAAGGTAACATGAGTGTCTCATATGGTTTAAAATCTTTTATGTCATATAAAATTCATTTGGTGGCAAGACTTGATCAACCTTGTTAACAAGTGCATTTTAAATACATAAAGATGCTAAACAATTTCCTTTCTCTCATTTTTTGTTTTACTTACTGTAATATCATTTAGTTTGCAAAGTTTAGTTGACTTTGGTGTTAGAAAATAATTTTTCAATATTAATATTATTAATGCAAATACCAGAAAATGAAAAAAGAAGAGTTTCTCGGAATTTGAAAATTTTTATACCAATTTGTTTTCCTGGGGAGGTTCTGGAAGTGCCAGAGGATGACCAGGGGGACCCACCATGCCCCCACATCATGTGGTGGTGCGGCAAGCATCCAGCCGCGCCTGGACATGGTGAGGGCCCACCTGGCCCCTCCACTAAGTCATCTTCCTCCCCTTCCTTTCTCTCTCCCGACCAAACACATCAGGTTGAAAATATTTCGTGTTCTTGCTGCTCATCTCCTGCAGTTTCGATCTCCTTCCTCAGCCCCTCTTTGTTGCTGAGATTTGGGGTATTCACTCTCCGGTATGTGCCTCCTCCGATTATCCAAGTAGAATTTTGTTTAGTGGATCATATGTTGAGTATTTTGCTGCTGTAGGTGTCATGTTTAGTGAGTTTAAATGCTTGTTCTTAGTTAGTATAACAAGATTTGATGCATGCTTAAGCCTCTAGCAAGTCACTATAGTAGTTTCCCCTCATTTAGTTGGCTAAAAATCAATTTTTTATGATGTTTGTTAAAAATTTCAGAAAAGGAAAATGTATAACCATACCTTTGGAGACATGTTTGAGAGGGATACACCAAAGAGGACAAGGCCCTCAAGAGCTTCCACTCGTGTTAGGCAATCCTACAACGAGGAAATCCTAGTACCAAGCATTGGAGAAGAGCGGGATGATGGTTTCCCAAACTCATCATCTCGCCCTTGTTTTCAATTTCTTAATGCTGCAGGTTTACTCGAGGATTTCCAAACTCTCATGGAAAGGGTACATCAGATGAAGGGTCATCAAAGAAGATTCAAAATGACCCGAAGGATTTGGGGGCAAATCTACCAGCAAGTGACGCATGATGACACCCGCTCCGCACAACGTGGCAAGATAAGGAACATTCAGTTCCCAGCTATTAATTATTTTTCTTATTACATTGCCACTAGTGTGCTTGGTAGGGATAACACTAGTAATGTCTCCAACTATCATCTTGCATTTTTGCTTGCTGCACTTAAGAATTAAGTCCCATTTAACCTTGGTACTTTGACTGCTCGCCGCTTAGCGGCTAATTGACCCATCTAGGGTGGGATTATTGCTTCACGTGTTGATGCACGTTTGGGGATGCCTATTGATCCCAATGATACATTACTTGCTCCTTGCTATCTCGACCTTGCTGCATTGAAGGGGCATAAATTTTTTGCTACTAGATCCACTTTGGATAACATTATATTTAGGCTCATCTTCACTAACGGTAGCGAAAGGGAGATCCCTTTGCCATAGCCTGGTTTGTTCAGTCTTGACAGGAGGACGTAGGTGTACTCGGAGGTTGAGTTGAAAGAGCAGCTGAGCATGCGTGGCTTCCACGAGCAGCACGGTGGGGAGCGCCATAGGAAAACTACACGTCGCACTACACCGGCGTATCTTCGAGCTCCTATTACGGGGAAGGGTCCTCGACATACCATGATGATGCCCAGAACTGGCGACCATGGGGCTGATCTCCACTTAGGCCAAAAGCCTAAGTTTGGGGGAGGTATACCGATAGCACACTCATCTATATATCATTATCATTCGGTACTTTGTATATCCATGTTTCGTTTTAGTTTTCTTTCTTTCTCTTATTTGTTCATGTTTTGTTTTGCTTTCCAAAACTCAAAAATACCAAAAAGAATTCCATTATTTCTCTTGCTGGTTTGTTTAGTATCTAGTATTAGTATGCTTAGTATTTCATTTAGTTCAATATGCAAAAACACAAAAATATTTTTCTTTGTTGTTTGCTGTTTCGAGCAAGGACAGATTTCTGATGTCCACCGTTTAATTCATAACTTCCTGTAGAAAATCCAAATGATCTGAAATTTCACGAGAATCACCCTCAGATATGTATGCAACTTTCATTAGTTTTGAGTTTTCTGATATGAGCATGTTAAGGTCCTCGAAAAAATTCGTCTTCACGGGCTGTTCTGTTTTGGTTCGGTTTTTTGTTTCCAAATCCGAAAATCCAAAAATATTTGTCGTTTCTCTTTGGTTTTGTATAGTTTGTTTCAGAGCTCAATACCATCCATTATTCTGTGGAGATTGGTTTTCATTTCATATTATTCAAGCCACACAAGTGAAAAGAGCAATAATGACGAGATATGACAATTTGAGTTGGGTAAGAGGCTGGTAATGAACTCTATTTGTTTTTCATTTTTGTACATATACTCAATCATGTGAGCATGCTTAGATGGTTCGCATAAGATATATGTCGATTGGTGGATGCTTAGTTGCTTATGTTCTCTTATGATCAATTCCAAATTATTAATAGTAGATGACATGTTTCTATGGATATTTGCTTGCATTGTTTTGTTCATAAAAGAGTATGACATTGTGATATAAATTCATTTGTATCGACTTGGCACATGTTCACACATGTATATGACTGAAAACAAAGAGTCAACTAAGGCTTGATGATTTATTTTGCCTCAGAGTTCTAGTATCACTTTTACGTCTGCGTTAATTTTATTTGGTCGCAAGCATTATTATGACAGTTATTACACTCTTGAATTGTCACTTCCCTGTCTATTGCTAGCCTCCACTTGTACTAAGCAATGTTGCTTGTGCTTCCAAATCCCCCAAAACCAAGTTATTCCCAAAGAGTCCACTATAAATACCCATGAATGGCATTTCAAACCATTCAAGCAAATTTGCATGCGCTATCTTTAAAACCTTCAAACACTTCTCAATTCGTGCCACTGTTTTAAGCTCAAGAGGAAGTAGTAGTCGGGTTTATTATCTTCCATACTAATTAAGTAACCGACTTGCATGCTTCATCTGCTTGTCACTAATATTGCAAAGAGCTGGTTAGACCACTATAATATCAAAAGTTTTGAAAAGTGAAAAATAGACACTCCTCCATGGTATGTGATTGCTGGTGGGCACCCGAGGATTCGTCTAGCCATGGTTTGTGAAAAGAAAATGTTGGGAGGAGTGTCAAAATATCAAAAGGATAAAATATAAAGATGCATATTATAAATGCTTGATTTTAAATAATTCGGAACCGCTCTCAACTTGCTTAGTATGGAAGATAACAAGAACTCTATTGCCATTCGTTGACGGAACAACCACCACTCAAAAACCATTTTACCTCTGTTTTCAAAACAATGAAAAGCTCTAGCACATGTCAAATCCCTGCTTCTCTCAATGTAGGGCATATCTTTTACTTTACTGTTGAGTCACCATCTTTTCTTGAGCAACTTCTTGAGAGCATAGTTGTCATTCTTAGTGTAATGTGTTTGTCCCAGAATACTGTTAACTGCGGTGTAACTTTGATGCTTTTATCTTTGACATCTTTATCTCTAGTCTACTCTTGAATCTCAGAGGTGCCTGGGCATTTATGTTTTGCTGTACACTTTCGGGCAAGCGAGATACCACTTTATCATACTTTCTTATGAGTTTTGCAATCTTGTGAATTGATATGTTCCAAGTTATTTATTATTGGTATGATTAGCATCTCTTCATAGTTTACATAATTAATTAGGTGACACCATTTACATATATCTTATCATGAATAGCCTAAGCATTTGCCAGATAGTGAGAATATTTACATCATATGAAGCAAATGTGTTCGTGAAAGTTCTTTTATCGCACTCAGTTGTTAACTGAATTGCTTGAGGACAAACAATAAGCTAAGCTTGGGGGGAGTTGATACGTCCAAAACGTATCTACTTTCCCGAACACTTTTGCTATTGTTTTGCCTCTATTTTGTGTGTTTTGAATGCAACTAACACGGACAAACGCTGTTTTCAGCAGAATTGCCCTGGTGTCTTGTTTTTGTGCAGGAAAATCAACTTTATGGAAAAACCCTGGAAACAATGCAAAAAGGCATAAAATGCCCGAAGACTCCAGGAGCTAGAAGGGCTGACGGAGGGGGCCCAAGAGGGCCCCACCTCATGTGGCGGCGCGGCCAGGCCCCTGACACGCCAGCCTATGAGGAGGTCGACTCCAACACCCCCTCGGCCTCCTTTGGCGCATATAGCCCCCCTCTGACCTAAAAACGAAAGGGGGTTAGACGCTTTTCCAGAGAACAGACCCGAGCGCCGCCGCCACCTCGAAACTCAATTCGGGGACCAGAAATCTCTGTTTCGGCACCCTGCCGGGACGGGGAATCGAAGGGGATCATCGCCATCATCATCACCAACGCCTCTCCATCAACCATCATCGTTCCCCCCATCCATGTGTGAGTAATTCCCCGTTGTAGGCTTGAGGGGATAGTAGGGATTGGATGAGATCGTCCATGTAATGTCTGTAATATCGTTAGGGCATGGTGCCTAGTATCCGTTATTGGCGTTTTACTTCATTGTTGCAACTTGTTATGCTTAATGCTTGACACTAGGGCCCGAGTGCCATGATTTCAGATCTGAACATGTTATGGAATCATGATGCTAATTATTGTTTTGGATCATATCTATGAGTTGTATACACATATCATTGTCCGGAACCCTAGGTCCCAAAGTGACAATAATTGGGATAGGCTCGGGGAAAGGCTGTGATGTGAGGATCACGTGTGTTCACGGAGTGTTAATACTTTGCTCCGGTACTCTATTAAAAGGAGTACCTTAATTACCAGTAGATTCCCTTGAGGCCCCGCTACAAACGGGCTGGTAGGACAAAAGATGATGTGCAAGTTTCTCATTGCGAGCACGCACAACTAAATTGGAACACATGCCTATGGTTACCAAATACTTGGATGCTTTATCTTATTTATCTGCAAATGCCTATGTCTTGATATTACATGAATTATCTTATCCATGCAACGCCCGTACATCCGTCCCTATGCCTACAGTATTTTAATCTTGTTGTCTACTATAATCACTGTTGTTGTCATTATTTCACTACTGCTGTTATTTCACTGCCGTCACTACTATAAAACTGTTGCTACTGATAATCTCTCTCGAGCAAGTCTATTCACAGGTGCAGCTGAACTGACAATTCATCTGCTAAGGCTTATATTTATTCTTTGCCTCCCCTTGTGTCGAATCAATAAATTTGGTTTTTACTTCCCTCAAAGACTGTTGCGATCCCCTATACTTGTGGGTCATCAGCGAGCATCACTTGACTTGGCCACAGGGGGGATACGAGTAACTACCACAACAACGGGAACACTCCACACAATCTAAATAATAAATAAATAGCACTCAATCAACATACCAATCAATTATATTCACAAATCATGGAAAAATGACTTGCATGACTAAATACAATAAACATATTTAAAATGTGTTAAATCAGATTATTTGTTCTTTGGTTGCTAGAAAGATGCATAATGATATGGGCAATATTTAATGTATAATTATTATTTGAAAACATTTTTTAATCACTAGATGGATTAGCATCTGAAATTGATACTTCTGAAATTGATCACAGCCGTCCGATCTAACTTATGCGGACGCTCCGGATTAATCGGTACCGATTCGAAATTAAAATAAAACACAGCCGTTAGATCTCGATCTAACGTTCTGGCTCGGGTGACCTAACGCGGGCGGCGCGGCACATCGGCGATGTCTCCGGCCGTGGCAGCGCCATGCCCGGCATGCACGAAATCGACAGAACAGACGGGCTCGGGCTGTGTGGTTGGTACCTGGGGACAGAGGAGGTCGAGGCGGAGCTGACGAAGTTGTCGTGGACGGCAGGGGTGCTCTCCTTCTCCGGCAATTGCTCGCCGGTGTTGAAGCTGCGGGCAGAGGATTCGGGCGGAGACGCTGCCGTCGATACGGGGCTCTTGGGAGTGGAACACGATGTCAAATAGTTGCGCAAAGATGAGGCAAACCGAACGGTACCAGAGATAAAAGGAGAGGAGGGCTCTGCTCACTGGTGTCATGCGTGAACGGCGTCGGAACGAGCGCTCGGTTTCGGACATCCTCGTCGTGTCCGTGCTCCGAGCTCGCTGGAATCGGAGGTGGACGGCGGCGGACAATGGCGACTCGGTGAGCTCGGGTTGCTGCAGCCTGGCGGCGTGAGTGGGGCGCGCATGCTGGGGGAGAGTGAGAGGACGGGGTGGGGATTTAATGGCGCTGGGCAGCGGGCCGTTGCTTGGCTCGGGGAGTGGAGTTCGTGCGGCGAGTGGCGGCGTGGGCATCGGGGTCGTGCGCATCGAGCGCGTGGACGGTTGGAGAAGAGAGGGCTGACAGGTGGTGCCCGCCTGGCAGAGAGAGATGAGAGAGGAGTGCGGCTAGGCTGGCGTTGGGCCGCTTCGCGTTGCCTCGCGCGGAATGAAAAGGTTGGGCCGGCTCGGCCGACCTGGCTTGTCTTTTTTTTTGTTCTTTTTCTGGTTTCCTTGCTGTTTTAATATTTCTGAATTCAAATTAAAATATAATTTGATTCAAACATTTTCAGAAAAATAGGGGAAAATATATTTTTGGAAAGCTTATCCAAAATTGAACCTTTTAATAATACTTGGAGACTTAAACAATAGTAAAATCAAAATATTGTATATGGCACCTATAGGCCATTTTATAAATTAGTCTAATTATGAATTAAAATGGAAATCAAATTGTGGAATCAAGAGATTTAAAATGCAACTATGTCATGCTGATGATAAATGTATGCATGGTTTTAAATTTTTCAAAATTTTCAAAATTTAGGGATGTTACATAACTGGGCTTTTTTAATCCAACACCACAATTAACCACCTACTACTCTTGATCTAAGAACCATCAATGAAAGAAGGCGATTTAACCACAGACTTTGTTATCTAAAAAAAACCACATACATTGACCAATCAAGCGAAAAGGCATTATTTCGTCCACTCAACCGGTTAGGGCATACGAGTATAAATTTGAGAATGAAGATCAATTTAAACTAAGTTTGAAATTTACAGGAAAAAGATATCATGCAACTAAACAACTTCATTGCAACAGAAATAACTCAATTAGCAATCAGCCATGCTGCAGTGCAAAAAGTGTCAAGACATATACATTAAGAGCTCTTAAAAGCATGTCTTGCCCAAGTTACAAATACAACTAAGTGACATAGATGATAATCAAAAATGAAATGTTGTCAGCCACGATCCAAAAAAAGGAAAAATACATCAACTGGTAGTAACCACTAACCAGACATCTATGTGGAGATAGAAACATAGTTTATAATGGAACATCTTGAATGTTTCCAATCAAATAATTAAGTCAAGCAGTGAAATACTATTGTGTATTCAGTAAAATAAATATGTTTCTAAATGTTATTAACCGGTGATCCTTAAGTAACAAAGAACCTCACATCAATTGCAGAAACCATCTATGCTAGATTCAAGATTTGCAAATATTAAACCTGAACGATGAAACTCCTGGACATTGAATCTGGCCATCTGGTATAAGTTATAGAAAGGTAACATCAATTTAACATAAATACATGACTCGTAGGAATGATTCACACTTGGAAAATTCAGCAGTCATGCATGCCACTTCTCTTTTTCTTGGCAATAAAGAAGTCACTCCAAATGAATAATCATGCAACAATGTCATTTAAAGCGGAAATAGTTTTCAAGAACAACTACAATAATGGTAAGTTGACGCTAGCTTCATCACCGACACAGTATTATTATTATAGTCAACTGTACAATGAGGGGAATAAGAAGTAGCTTTGGTACCGTGATAGGGTGGTGCTTCTCCTTTGTAGACACTCAAGAAGAAGAGCATCTGCACTGAGTAAATAAAATAATTGGAATTAAGGTTGTGCTGGTTGAGAAGAAGGAATTGCAAATCCTAAATGACATTTATCCTGAATGATATAATGTGTGTGGGAACTCTGACCAGACAAGCCCAAGTTTACCGCGCACAACAGTTTGGAACAGAACCTTTCTTAATCTAAATAAAGTGTACCAATACAAAGAATCTTAATTTTACCTCAAGCAAGTCCACCAAGTACTTAATCCTCGGAGAAAGTTGCAAGCCTCGGGGTCAAACTGGAGCTTCTCCCCCTCCTTGCCCTATGCCTGGTTGCCATACCTACCAAGAAAATCCACTATCACCGTAATTTCACATGGAAAACTTTTCAACATCAATCTTACAATAAGAACATATATAGATAGGAAAATAATACAATTTAAATCCCATGAGTTACTCATCTTGTCAACCATGTATATGAACCAATCAAAGATTAATACTCCATCCGTTCTGTTTTACATGACGCGGGGATAGTACAAAAGCAAGCCATCGTGAGCTTATAGCTGTGACACTTAAATCCGAACAGAGGGAGTACATAGCATTGAAACAATATTTAGTGCCCCCTGACCCTTGCCGGACCAACAGCCAGTGCATGGTTAACAGATGATGAAGCTTCAGGTTTTTCCCGGCCAGATCAAGCAAACACCGCAAAAAACGAAAATAGGGAGACAGAGCTAGGATTATGGATGAGAAGATGAATAAAAGCCATTGCAGTGCGGACTCGCCTGCCCTAGTCTTCTTTGACTTGGACTTGCCGGCCCTTGTGATTGTACGACCCATGAGTCCGTCAACCGTGAGCGGTCCACCAGATAGGGAGGGAGGAAAGCTCTTAGGTGGTGGTGGTCGGGTTGGAGGAGGTACATGCGGCGTGGAATTAATCGGCGGCCGTAGCTACTCAGCTCCTCCAGGAGCAACTCGTTTTCCAACTGCTTTCATCCCTGATTCCCAATCACCGGAGCACCTCAGAACGGGAACGCGATAGCGGGAGGAACTGAACCTCAGTGTCGTGGAGGTTTGGAGCGGTGGAGCTACCGTTCCAACGGCTAGGAGTGATGGAGGTAGACGGTGGCCGGAGATCGACACGGTGGCAGCTGGATGTGGGTTGTGGCCGAGACTAAAATCGGGTGGATCAGAGGCTTGTTCTTTCAGGTGGGGAACAGAAAATAAACAAATCGGTACGGGCTCCGGTGCTGGAGGTCGCCGGCGCGCAAAGGAGCGCCGAGGATCTCGATGAGTGAGGCTGGAGGACGGGTCCGGAGGTGAGGCCGAGGAAGGGAGGCGAGGTGCCCGGAGGTGAGGCCGGGATCTGTTGTCGAAGCACCAGGGGCTCAAACGCAAACCTTGTAAGTCAATGTTGGACTGCGGGTTGATTCACCTATTTCTCAGGGGGCGTTTTGCAAAACGACCATGACGTACAATGCCTCACCGGAAGCCGTCATCAAAATTGTACATGTAGCACACTCGCACTACATCGAAATTACATCTTAGTGATTGTACAGAAACTACATCTTTGTGCAAACCAACCTGTGGTTGGATGGCTAGCAGGGTGGTTGTACCCTCAGCCCACCAGAGTTCAAACACAAGGTTTGATGTCTGTGTGTTGCATTTAGGCGGAATATTCTTTCAGTGGGAGGCGACGTTCCCGTCGACAGCGAGGTGCCCGTGGTGTGACTTCGTCAATCTCAAGACTCCATCCGCCGGCTCAGTATTTCGGAGGTGCTCATAGGGGTAAGGTGTGCGTTCATAGGGGTGAGTGTGCGCGCGTGTTGTGAGCGTCTGCGTTTGTACTGTGTTTCTCAGGAAAAAAACTACAACTTTGTGATCAGTCTGAAACCAACTTCTATTTGTGTGTACATGCCAAATGCAGAAACGCAATAGGAAAGACAGGCTCAGCGCATTGCCTGATGACATTCTGGTCAACATTCTTGACCAGCTTTATGTGAGCGAAGCCACAAGAACCAGCATCCTCTCCATACGGTGGAGTCAGCTCTCCACCAAGCTCTCTCGAATTATAGTAAATGCCAGGGCTTCCTGCCCGTGGGCGTGTCAAGCGCCAACATGTCTGATGATGACTTAGGTTCACATGAATGTAGCTGTTGTTGAAGCGACAAAGAACATACTGGCATGCAGAAATCCAGGTGAACACACAATCCGCCTCCTGTCGAGAACGACATTCTACTTGAGAGATGATGTCCCTGAAAGGGCATGTGCCCTAATGTATGGTTTTGCTAATTAATGACAATCACTATGTACTAATGTTTGTGTTGAGCATATTGCAAGTATGTCTTGAAGATGTCAAAACATCACCTATATGAAGATAGATGGGATGATACGAGATTGATCAAGATGTTGATCAACACACGAAGTTACAAGATGTACCAAGTGGATCATGTATCTCTTGGATGGTAATCCATTTTCCATATAGCTTTGTGAACTAACCCAAGTGTGTGTGGTATCTATATGTGGAGTCACATGGTCTTGCAACAAGAAGATCAATTCATATAGCTCATGAAGGATGACGTCATGCCGTGATCGTCATCAAGGTTGAGAAGTGCAAGACCAAGAGAAGCTTGTCGGAGATATCTTATGCTTGGAGTAAGAAATGGAGACATGAAGACGAAGCTGAGCGAGGCTCTCCCATAATGGAGTATGGGGGAGTATTTGGAGAAGTCTTCATCAAGCATGTGCTAGCAAGCGCAATCAAGAAAGGTGGTCCACTTGGAGAGATCAAAACCGTCATCATCTAGCTCAAGTGAAATGCTCAAGGCTAAAGTGGTTTGCTCAAGGCAAAGGTTTGATCTTGATAGGGCTATAGGATAGAGAGGCGTACTATCAAGAGGGTCTCTCGAGGGAGTAACTTGATCGCATCTTTATGGAGAGCTCAAACCTTTACATTCTTGGCATATCATATTTCTTGGTTCTTATTTGGCTTTTCACCATGTTGGGTTTGGTGCTTGTCGTGATCTTCATGACAAGACCAAGTTCTTCGAAAACGGTTTTAGTATGGAAAACTTGTTGCGTTTTCGGTTTGAAAATATTACCGGTTCAACCTTGAGCAAAGTTCCACACCTTCACATGTGTGGTGACTTTGCTCTATTTATGGTTTGCAATATTTCCGGACCCTGTAGCTTTCTCCTTGTCGGTACCTTTACAACGGAGTTGGTCTCAACTCATTCAGAGTTACTTTGCAAAAGTTATTTCAGTTCTGGTGTTTCTTCAGTTTTCGGAGGGGTGGAAATTTCCGGACCCCAGACCGGAGATTTCCGACACGGAGAATTTTTCGCCAAGTCTTAAAGATTTTCTGCACAACACTCAACTGGCTCTCAGTCGGATTTTTCGCCCCGGAAATTTCCGGTCCCGGCTCGAAAATTTCCGAACGACCAAGTAAAGTTTTTCGCCAAGTCTTATTTGATATCAGCACTGGACGCTTTCAGCTCTCAGTCGGATTTCCTACCGGATATTTCCGGGATTCAGAAATTTTTGGACTTTGGCTCGGAGATTTCCGGTCGTCACCTAGGAAATTTCCGAACTGAGTTCCGAAATTTCCGAGCGGACGTTCCCGAACGGCTAGAAACCTTGGAGGGCTATAAATACCCCTCCCCTTCTTCTTCCTTGAGCTGCTCGTTTTTCCCTTGTCTCTCCTGCCATTGTTGACCTTGGAAAAGCTTGCCCCCTCTCAATTCCTCCCATGATTCTTGCATATCTTTGAGCGAAAAGTGAGAGGAGATCTAGATCTACGTTTTCACCAATCCTTCTCTCCTCTAAGTGAGGGGAACCTAGTGGATCTAGATCTAGGAGTTCCTTTGGGGTTCTCCTTCTTTGTTCTCCCTCTCTTCTCCCCCCACAAGCATTATTTGCTTTTGGTGGGATTTATGAGTGAGGGATTTGACTCCTTTGTGGTTTCTTTGTTCTTCCTCTCTCCTCCCCCCATAAGCATTAGTTACTTTCGGAGGGATTTGGGAGTGAAGAACTTGTGTTCTTGCCATTGCATCGGTTTGAGCCCTCCACGTGATTCGTGGTGGTGAAATTCGTGAGCTTGTTACTCTTAGGTCTTTGGACCCTAGGCGCCTTAGTGGCCGCCTTTGTGGCGTAAACCTTTTGTGGTCGGTTAGGACCTTTCGTGGTCAAGTTGGACCTCTTGTGGTCAAAACCTTGCGTGGTCATTTGGGAGCCCCCAATTCGGTTGTGGGTGTGTGCCCCAAGGTTGTTGTACAGGATTGTTCTCCGCCCTAAAGGAGTTCATATTGGAAGGTGAATCTGGACCTTTGTGGTCGAGTTCATCGGAGAATAAGGTGAGACCTTCGTGGCGTTGAGTCGGATCTGTGGTGGTCACTCACACCTCTCCAACGAGACATACTCCCCTAAGAAGGAGGAACTCGGGAATACATCCTCGTCTCCGCGTGCCTCGGTTATCTCTATACCCGAGCTCTTTACTTATGCATTTTACATTGTGATAGCCTTCGTGCTTGAAATCATTTACATTGTTATCACTTTGTTGCTTGTCTTGCTTGGCATAAGTTGTTGGTGCACATAGGTTCACCTAGTATATTTAGGTTGTGTTGTTAATAAGTTAAACACTAAGTTTTATTCCGCATTCAACCCTAAATTTAAAAAGTGTACCTCTCCTATTTACCCCCCTCTAGACGACGCCTTTCCTTTCAGTCCCCATATCCGTTGGACATGATGTTGTCAATGCCATGGTGACACACAATATTGAGAAAGTCGAATTCACAGTTTTGACGGATAAGGAATACATGCAGAGTTCTGATGATTTTTTAATGTGTGTCTTAATGCATTTACTGGTCTGACACGCCTACACCTGGAGAATTTGAGATTTGCTAAACCTGACTTCGTCTCCAACATCCTCGGCACTTGTAAGCAATTAGAATCTTTATGTTTTATCAACTGTGAAACAGAGAATCGGGTAACACTCCAAATTGAGCACGCACAACTCAGCGAACTCATTTTTATCGAATGCCCTTTAGGCAAAGTCGAGCTCAAGTGGCTCCCAAGACTCACCCGGACAACCTTCGAGTCTTGGATGTTGTTTGTAGAGTTACCACTGTCATTTGGTCATGTCCCATTGCTCGAAGTTGTGAGGCTTGCAAATACTGGTCTTAGTTGGCAGAAAATGGTCAGGTTAAGCACGTTGCTTTTTGAGACCTCTGTACGAGACCTGACCTTAGACTTCAAATGTGAAAAGGTAAGTCGGTATGGTTGCTTTGTTCTGGCTTCACTCGTTCTCTACTCATCGTATCATGTGTCTATTGTTGCAGATGTGGGTTGAACCAGAGCGTTTGACAAGAGTCTGGCATATGTGTTCCGCCGATTAAGAATTGTCAATCTAGTTTCCATTCCTGAAGGGTATGATCTCACATGGACAATGTTCATTCTGGATGCTGCGCCATCACTGGTGGAGCTCTACATGATGGTATGTTATAGTACTCCCTCCATCCAATAAATGATGTCTCAACTTGATCAAAAATTGGATGTATCTAGATATAACTTAGTGTATAGATATATCAAAATATGATAGAAAGTGTGACATCTTTTGTTGGACAGAGTGAGTACCTAATAGTTGTTGTGTTCTTTTTTGTTTTAGCTGTTGCTCTATTATATCCCATGCCTGTGCTTTCACTTGGAGTGAAAATGTGGCAAAATTAACCTCTAGCATTTACCTATCTCCCATGGTTGTGGAATGCAGGTAATTGATCATCCGTGTATAGAAAATGGAGTGTCATGCAAGCTCTCCAAAATGACGCGTGGATTGGCAAGATAAAGATGGATGATGATTTTTCTATGGAGCACATGCAACAATTCGTGGACCTTTGGCTTCAACTTAGAGACGTGCAACTACAAGAGGATGTGCCCGACGCTATCTCTTGGAAGCTCTCGGCGAGTGGTGAGTACTCCGCGGCATCCGCCTACAAGGCACAATTTCTTGGCTCAACCATTTCTACCATGGAGAAGGCAATTTGGAAGCCTTGGGCGCCTCCAAATACTAAATTCTTTGCTTGTCTTGCTTGGCAAAACAGTGTTTGGACCGCCGACCGGTTAGCTAAGCTGAGATGGCCGAATTGCGGACTTTGCCCACTTTGCAAGAGATGCCCCGAATCAATTGGGCACCTCCTTGTAAATTGTCGTTTCACTATCCGCCTTTGGGGCCTCCTCAAGGGTTGGATGGGGCTGCACCACCTCGATCTTTCCCTTTGGACGACTCACTCCATTCGGGATTGGTGGCAAACGATGAGCGTTGACCCTGGGCCGCACCGTAAAGCCATGGCCTCGCTTGCCTTACTCGTCTCTTGGGAGGTGTGGACCGAGAGGAACTCAAGGGTCTTCCAAAACAAGCTAGCGCCGCCTTTTGTCTTGTTCGAAGCGGTTAAGAAAGAAGCGAGGTTGTGGATCATCGCGGGTGCGAAACATTTGAGTGAAATTGTACCGGGAGAGTAATTCCCATGTCGTTTTTATTGTACTTGGCGGCTTCTTTCCGCTTGTAACAACTCCTATCTTATTTAATCGATTGGGGCAAACCTTTTGTCCCCGCTTTCAATCATCCGTGTATAATGGAAATGGACACTGAGAGGAGGAAGGAGGATTCGGTTAGCGAGGACAAGGGTCTAGAGTGGGAATCAACTATATCAAATTTCAAGCACTACCATCTTACAAATCTCACCATCTTCTGCTTTGAGTCTTGCATGGTGAGTCATGTCAGGCATGTCATGGAAGCAGCGGTGAATCTAAAGGACGTGTACCTGTATGAGAGACTGGCATGTAATCTTTGCTTAGACCAGGTACCTCTAAAGCCGTCTACATTTCCGCGGTCAATAAAGAAAAGGGCTTCGACGAAGAAGCTAATTACCCAGGGCATGGAGTCACGTGCAAGGATTCACTTTCTGACGTTTGCTGAAATGTATGATTATCATGCTGCAAGGTTAAATGCTGCTTGAGGAGAAGATAGCTGAACGTTTTTCAGGAAGTTTGCTTAGTTAAAACGGTCCAGCCCGCTCACTCTTGTTTCAGGGTTTTGTTTGTTTGATCAGTTTCTTGTATAATCAAAACGAGTTGAAAGTAAATGTGGAGCTGTTGCAAATAATCTCCATGAATTCAACAATCCACTTGTAGTTTTGTTTGTAGAGTTATGCTGGATTTTTGATCCAGTGACGTGTGTTTGGTATGTGTATTGGTGCTCATCTGAACCGACCAACCAAACCTAGAGAAGATTCCGGAGTAAGTACCCGATGATGCAGCAGAAAGAACAACATAGTTGTTGCAGTAACTTGGGTGTTATTCTACTTAATAATTCGTCCATGTCTAGCTTCGTCTTTGCCTTTAAAGTTGTCTGCAGCTAGCGCTATGGTAAACTGATCGTTAAAACGGGTCATTGTATGTTATCTTTAATTTTCTGCTCAGCTTCCTCTCTAGCATGTGTCTTCCCGCCCTATGGTTTACCCTGGAACTGTGGCGCCATTCAGAGTGTCCCTAGTAAATAGTTTTATTTGGTCCGCTTTGTAGTTAATCATTCGTTTTGCCTTCATCATGGATAATTTAGAGTAGTTTCTTGCCTCATTTTTGCTGGGAAAGAACCTAATATTCTCCACTATCTGTTTTCACACTTAGTATGGTAGGTACCAGTATAGAACATTATTCTAACGAGAGGTAATTGCACCGCTCATATATAAACTTGTCTGATGGGAGCAGTTTCATAAAAAACTTGCAAATTATGAGAAAATGGTACATAAACTTGTCTACCACGTGCAATTTTATACAAAACGAGACACATGTCCCTCTTTTCCACGCTGACAGGGACGGCCCGTCGGTGTGAGTTTTGTAGAAAGGCCCTCGAAGAAAGACGAGCAGCACAAACATGTCCTTCATGGAAGAGTCTCTGTAAATTTACAAAAAAGGGACACATTTTAGTTTCTTTTTCCATACTTCTTTCCGTAGTACCTGTAATTTCGCCCAGGTTGTTTGCTCTTTCCTTGTTTGTTGTGGGTCCGTCGAGCCGAGGAGGACGGAGGCGATTGCGGAGGAGAACGAAGGCGATTTCGGATGACGGGCGATGATCTGCGGTGATGGAACTAGGGTATAGATCCTCCGCAGTATTGTGAGTTGGTCTCCGCCTGTCTTCTCTCTCTTTGTTGTGTGCCTGCTGCCATAGTCGCTTGGGTGTTGGAATGTCGTAGCTAGGGTTCCCTCGGGATAATCCGGTGTAAATTGAGGTAGTGTATGTGTTGTGATTGTGTAGGCATCGCTTCCTCACAACTTTTATGAAGAAATTGATTTAGGTGGTTATCCTATTTCGGTGTTCATTGGCGGGCTGCAGGTAGGTGCTCCGATTCAGTGCGGCGGCGGTGATGGGAGGAGGAGGGGAGCAGAGGCGACAACGGAGATGAGAAGGAGGAGGGGATCGGAACAGAGGAGGTCAACGCGAGCTAGTTGCCTCTCGCACAAATTTTATCTGTCTGAGTCACAGACAAACTACGAGGGCCTTTCTGCAAAACTCCCACCTATAGGCCCATCCCTGCCAGCGGAAATGAGTGACATGTGTCGCGTTTTGATTCATTTTGTATGAAATTGCACGGGATAGACAAAAGTTTATGTACCATTTTCTCACAGTTTGTAAATTTTTGTATGAAACTGCTCTCACC
Organism: Poa annua; assembly: GCA_026929855.1. NCBI lineage: Eukaryota > Viridiplantae > Streptophyta > Magnoliopsida > Poales > Poaceae > Poa > Poa annua. The sequence continues at coordinate 51,648,642 of CM049428.1, forward strand.
GGACAAGTTTATGTATGAGTGATGCAATTACCTCTTCTAACAAGTTAAGTTCTGCAATGTTTTGCTTTTTGTTTTTGCTAGTTAATTATGTTCTGTTTGTTGCGGATCTCACAAGTTACCCAACTGAGATGAACAAATCTCAAGCTGCCTTAGCGATTATTTTCTTGGTTCTGACAGCATCGCATTTACTAAATTTAACTTTTTTTTTTGTATTTTTCTTATGACCGAAGAATGACTGCTATCCATGCGAGCGACTGTTTCGTCCTGACAAATATAAATATGTTGTAAAGTTGGGTATCCCTAGCGGCGGCAAAAGGAGCATGCGGTGATGTGATCGGAGGCTGTAGGGGAACGGGCAGCCTAGAAACAGGGGGCTTTCGTCTGGGTTTTTTCAATTCGGTGGTACCGGTTCATGATTTTGTGACGTAGGAAGTGTCCGTGACGTACCAACCAAAAGCGGACGAAAGAGAAACATAAGCCATAGAGAGAGATAAAAAGGGAGGTAGTATATCAAGCAGAGGGTATCAATGATCCTATGTCGAAAAGGTTGGGCATGCCACATAAGGATTTCGTTCTTTGTAGTGGAATATGTTCACTGACTTTGATGGAGTAGTTTTCAACTCGATCATAAACTGATCTTTGCCTAACGACCAATCCTGCATGCTGAGCCTAGCAGGATGATGATCAGACATATTAAACCCTTCACTACATCTCACGATACCCTGACGGTACTTTCTTCATTAATATATTCTTGAAAATAAATTGAACGAGTGTACAATCAAAGTTTCCAATTCTCATTGAATTTAGGCTCAATATCGCTCCTACAATCCTCGCAACAAGAGAACTCACCCGTTGCTGCCTTGCTACTCAACCACAATCACAAGGGAGAACAATTGGAGTCACTGGGAAAACAAGGTTACTTAAGCGTTCGTACATACATCTACCCTCCTCCCACGCACTCTGTAATCTTGCTTTATCAGCAGAATTAAAGCTCATGGAGGCTAAACCTCTGGAATACATCAATGTTGTGGTTCTTCTTCATGTATCTCTCCCTCCTCAAAAAGATCATCATAAGCGACAGGCACACGAATTCTGTCGGCTACAGGTTTACGAGGTTCAGCTTTATTATTAGAAGGAGGTGCTTCCTCCGCATCAACTAAGTACTCAGGATCATCATGTGCTTCAATTTCCTCATCAACTAGTGCACTGCCCTGTGAGCTTGCATCTTCATTTCTGCTCATATGTGGTCTGCATTTCCCATACATAAACTGCTTCTGAAAGTAGTAAGTAACAAAATAAATTAGACACAGTTGTAGGGGTAGCAAATGACCGTTGATACCAGTAAAGTTGCTTCAAAAGGTAGTTCAGACTTCACAGTACTGATGAGAACCATCAATTGTACTGTTGGTATGCAGAAGGAGAAAATGAAATCACATCAGTCAATTGTCAACAAAATGAAATTATTTAGTAATAGTTACTATTTGACTTGATTTGTGACAAACAATTCTTCAGATGAATCCTAGAAGTTTCAATTTTCAAATATATTTTAGTGCTCCCTACTCTCATATTATATTCTGTACCTCACTCATTTCTGTTAAAACTAGATCACTCAGCTTGGTTAAACATTAATCAAAATATTTTAAGTTTGCCTTAGCTTTCAGTGACAACGACGTGGCATGTACGGAATATATTATTTTTTCTGGGGAAAGGGAGCTGTAGAAAATAAACAATCAACACAATTGGCTAGGAAGATTGGGTCTTAACCTGCTAGTAACCTATGGGTCTATATGAGCTACACACCTACTGTGTTTGTTATTGTGCACAATGGTTAATGCAGTAAAGAGCCATATAAGATGAATGGTTTACATGACAGAAAAAATGATATCTCACCTCAAGTTCCCTTCCCTTCACCATAATTTCCTTGTAAGCCTTTGGCTCTCGTGACTTCAAGATGTTCCAGAGAATCCCGCCACCTGTTCGGAAACGACTTCCATCAGCAATAGTCTGCCCACCACACTTCTGAATGGCCTCAACCTGTTAAGACAATGTATTCACTATTCAGTGATAGATAATGGACTACTAGAATTTAGCAAATTACAAAGAGGAGTAGCAATAAACAATGTTGGTTATTTTACGCCAGGAACCAAAATTGTTCACCTCTGGGGTTAAATACAGACATGTTTACAATGGTGCCATCTGCTTATATACACAGCAGGAATTGTACAAGATATAGCTATGAAACAGGAACTTAACTGCAATTGGATTTGTCACCAATCAAGTATAGTAGATGGAAATATAATTCAGTGACTCTTCTGAGAAACTCCAAACTTCTCAATTACTTAAAACAAACTAATCCATGGAACTGCAAGAATCAAGGCAGTAATATTTGTAAGAGCAATGGGCAACAGATTTCCTGTGAAGGATATGTAAGTCCATTTGACAAACACCTACCAAGTTCACCACTGAGGTACGGGTGAAAACAGAAAGGTCCAGGACAATATCTTACACTAAAAATGATCTAAAAAAAGCTTACACTAAACTTTTATCGCATATTTATGCTCTACTAATGAGAAAATAATCGATCTTCACTGAGACACTATTTCTTAAGTATCCCAACTGATAAACTGAATCTCCCTTCCGCACTGTTCAACAATAAGAATGTTTACCTCTCTGACAAGATCACTGACAGCAGAAACACCAAGGCAGCCAATAGCATTCCAAACAAGGTATGACTTTTTCTCCTTCAAGCGCCTGCATGTGTCAAGGACAAATCTGAAAAAGGTGGAACGAATTAGGCAGTTAGCAACCTAAATCTTTTTTGAAATTGCAACCTAAATCTAATTAATGAAGCAAATAAAATTTGACACACATCAGCACGAATCTCTTTCACAAAAACAACCATTCCACTATTTCGCTGAATTCATGTGACATCTGTTAATCACACAATTCTATTAAAATGCACAGAGCGTTTGCTCATTTTTAAACTATGTATGCGCCATGGTGTTGTGTTTCAGAATTAAAGACAAGCATCTCGAGCATTTTTACTCCATACAACAATTTCACACAGAAGAAATTAACATTTCCAATCAATAATCAGAACCATTGTATGTATGAACCAATTTCGGTACTAGGCAACTCAGGTTCAATGCTCCCGATTGTGAAAGGCAAACATAATAGCAGGTGGCATCTGCTCAGATGTTAATTTCATAATTCCATCTCGGGCCTAACCTAAACCCTAGGTGTGTGGTGCGAAGGTTCTTACCGATTAATGTCGGCGATCTTGGTGGGCGGCCCATCGGGCCTCCCCCTGTTCTTCTTCTTCCCGGACTTCTTCTTCTTCTTTTTCTTGGCCGACAGTCCGCTCTTCTCCGCCTGCGCACCACCGCCATCGCCTCCTACACCGGCGGCTGGGACGTCGGGGACGGGGATCTCGTCCGCGTCGGCCATCTCGACGTCATCGCCGTCGAAGTCTGGGGTTTCCTCGTTGAGCACGGCGTCCAGGACGCTCTCGCCCCTCTCCATGCCGCCGCCACAAGCAGCAGAGGGGCTCCCCACTCTGTTCTCCTCTCCTCGCCGGAAGAACCCGAGGAGGGCAGCGCAGAGAGGCGGCCGACGGAGGAAAGAGGCGCCCAATATGAGTGGGCAAGGCTTTTGGTCTCAGTCGGTGAGGCCTCATGGGCTTCGGCTGCTAAAAGAGATACTCTAGTTAAGCGTCTATTTGGTGGGTTAGGCTTGGGCTGTATAAAGAGATACGAGTACTTTTTTTTACCTGTTTAATTTAAAGAGATACTACATATTTTTTACCTGTTTAGCTAAAACATCTTTTATATTAAAAACGAAGGGAAACAACAACAACAACCCACCAAATAGATGTGCTTATGCTCGAGATACTTAAAAACAAATCTAAATTTGGGTAATTAGAACATGTGTGTGTCTATTTGGTAGGTGGGTGCTGGCTAGTCCGAACATGAGGCTTCCAAGTATAATAGTGTGTGAACGTAGGGATGATTTGTGCCTAAAAAGGGGAACTTTGAGGCAGATCTTTGAGGAACTCATAAAGATAGAAGGATTCTAAGCGCATCTTCGAGGGATTCGTCCCCAACTCGTTCCCCAAGGTATTCGCCTCCTCTCCCCTCAATTTCATTCATAGAACCTATCATATATTTACTTTATTTTTGCTAGTGTAGGTGAAACCCTAGTTCATGCTAGATTCAAAATTTAGGGTCCTCTGGTGAAATCCTTAGCAATTTGTGTGGGGAAAATCGTTTCCCAATATGCGTAGTTTCTATTGCTATATTTTGGTAAATTAATAACTATTTAGATGAATACTCCTCCGATTTGTACTTAAGGTAGCAATTGTTGTTGATATTTTAGCAATTGTAACCTTGTGGACTTTAGATCTTGTAGTTATTTTAGCTAAATTTGTATGTCTAGTGTTGTATGTATGTTGATGCCACATTCACTAATTTTAGGATTTCTGCAAATATGGGGTACATCTTACTAGTAATTTATTTGTGTAAATATGTAGGATGGAACTACTTGATAAGTCATATGATTGTGTGCATCATGCGCGGTTCATGCAGCAGGGAGTAAGGTAATGCATTTTATCAAATTTTTATGCATACATTTTCTTGACATGGATTCGATTTACTCAACTTGTGAAATTTTTGTAGGTTTTTAAACCTCTCCGTCTTCGGTCTGACGAGGTATCAAACCCCACGAAGATGCGATACGATGAGAGGTATACCCAGTACATCCACAAGCTGAGGATCCTTCCCTTCATCCAGCTTGTCTCCCGGTTGACGGTGAACATGAACCCTTCCTCGATCAGCGCTCTTGTTGACCGATGGAGGCCGGAGACGCACACTTTTCACCTTCCCATCAGGGAGATGAACGTGACTCTTCAGGACATGTCAATGATCCTGGGACTCCCTATCGATGGTTGGTCGGTGTGTTTTAGCACGGATACAACTGGATGGCGAGCTAATATGGAAGCACTGATTAGGAGGTCACCTACATCGAATGCAGACCCGACAAAGAACGGAACCCCCTCCAGAGCGACCTTTCATTGGATTAGGACCACCTTTGGTACATCCCCCGATGCGGATGCTATTGTGGTTCATCAGTATGTACGTGTGTACGTGTGGTACGTGATCTCGTGTGTCCTATTTGCTGATGGTAGTGTGATGCATGTAAAATGCATCCATGAACTTTGCATTTTATTACTTGATATTCCAACTTATTTGCATCATATATGGGTTATATTTATGTTTTATAATGATTTTAGAGGATAATTCACAGCTTCCCCATTTATATGGAATTAACCCTACAGAACCAGAAAACCCCTTTTTTCTATATTTTGATGTTTCAGCTACCCAAACGACGTCCAAATGACCTAAGATTCAACGCGGGCCAATATTTGGAAGGAAGAAGACGTATGAGCAAAGGATCCCCAAAAGAGGAAGTCCGAGAAAGGAAATAGGGGGTCCCACGCGGCCAGATTCATTGGTCGCGTGGGGACACCTCTTTTCCCCCTCGTGGCTCCGATGCCGTTGATACGTCTCCAACGTATCTATAATTTCTTATGTTCCATGCTTATATTATACCAATTGCTATATGTTTTATATACACTTTATATGGTTTTTATGCATTTTCTGGGACTAACTTATTAACAACATGCCACAGTGCCAGTTCCCTGTTTTCTACTGTTTTTGGTTTCAGAAAAGTTGTTCTGGAAATATTCTCGGAATTGGACGAAACAAAAGGCAAAGTTTCTATTTTTCCCGACACGATACGGAGTCCGAAGGAGAGACGAAGGGGGACGAGGAGGCAGCTGAAGGGGTTACGGTGCAGAAAACAATAATTTTCTAGCGAGCGAAACCCTAACTAGCCAGGATCTATCTATCTAGTACATGCGATAACGGTGGCGGAACGGGTTACATTACCTCCATGTAGACCGATAGCGGGGATTACGCTCCCGCACAAGCGTTGACGATGAAGTCGTACGTAGCCGACCTCGAGGTCGCGGAGAACTTGCCGCGGTGTCGGAGTCGATGACACCGGGGTTGTCGACGATGATCTGCGTCGACGGGCGTCGGGCGGAAGAAGGCAGAGCGCCAGCACCGGGGCTGGCGCGCCGGCAGCAGAGGGGGGAGGCGCGGCGGCTGCAGGGGGCGAGACGACGTCGCCCAAGCTCCTCAATAGAGTAGCCTCCGAGCACTCGCAAACATACGGAGCCTAGCGACGACTCCCGGTCATTCAGATCCAGCTGAAATCGCAGGAGTAGATCTTATCTGGAATCCCGCAGAGCAACGGCGCTCTGCGGTATGGCTTAGGTGGAGAGATTCCCCTTTCCTCAGCTCGGCGCGGCTCCGACTTGGGAACCACGAGATCGAGAGAGAAATTGGGAATTAATTGAATTTCCTATGAATTAAATCAATTAATATGCCTTGCTATATAAAGGGGGAAGGGGTGTGCCAACCCCCTTGGCTCCCCCATGTGGGACTAAAGGAAGAGAGGGGAGGGGGGTTCGGCCGAACCCCCTTGGGCCTCTCCCTCTTCTAGTCCAATTCGGACTAGGGGGGGGGAAGGCCCCCTTGCTTGGTGCGCCACCCCCTCATGGGCCCTCTTTGGGCCCATTTAGGTGGGAGCCCCTTTTTTTCCTTTATTTAATTAATATTAAATTAATATAAAAATCCCATTAATTCATAATTAATATATTTATATATAATTCAATATCCCATGACTCCGAAACTATTTCGGATCCACCCGAACAACTTTCGGACATTCCCGGAACCTTTCCATAGCTCCCCGGAACTCCTTCCGGACCACCGGAACTCTTTCCGGATCAATTCTCTCTCCAATAAAAACCCATAAAATTCCAGAACCTATCTCCTAGCGTCGCTAAGACGTTAAGTTTGTTACGCTACGGTTCGGGAACACTCCAGACATGGTCGAGACACTCCGCTCACCAATGATCGTCAGGGATACCTGGAAATATATGACGACCCCTGTGCATTCCACGAATATCGTCGTTGAACCATAAGTGTGATATTTATTCCCTTTGTCTCTGCGATACTACCTTGTCCGAGACATGATCGTAGACACACCGATGCCTTTGCTGTATCTCGTTACCGACGAAGGTTATTAACTCGTTTACGATATTACATCTCCATGACCTAGTCATAAGCTGCGCAGCTATATAGATGCAATATCACCGAGTGGGCCCAGAGTATCTTTCCATTACAAGAATAAACAAATCCCGCTCTTGATCCTTACGTCTCGATGCTCTTTCGGAATACCCAAGATGGACACCGTTATTGTCATGCTATATAATACACAACGTTTGATGCTCTCAAAGCACTCCTACGAAGCAACAATAAGTACGGTCTCACGGTCTAAGGAATGAGCTATCACACTCTTATCTATTGCAAATGACAAACATCGTAATACGATCTTATTGCAATACTTTGCGTATGTCCACCACCTTATTCAACTAACAAGATGACCCCATTGTCAACCGACGTCATTGTCCTTGATCGGGAATCTCGATCAACTGTTGCCCAATGGACTAGCTCATATAGAGGCTTGCTAGTGACCTGGTTGTCTATGTATCACACGTGTATTAACAATTCCGATTAATACAGTTATAGCATAATACACAAACCTATTATAAACTTATGAGATAATGCAATAAATAATACTTATTTATTTGCCTCTAGGGCATATCTCCTTCAGTCTCCGACTTGCACTAGAGTACAAATAAACTAGCTGCATTTTACTTTATCAGAATCCCTTATCAAATAAGAATCATTTGATAATGCTTGCTCGTGGAAAAGTGTTACTGCACAATCCATGATTGTACATGCTTTTGCGATTCAATGACATCAACTTGCTTGATATCACCATGTTGTCTAACAACATATATATGCAAATACCGTAACTAAGTGAGACTTCTGCTTCCCAGCGCTTACTCTGATTATACTAACCAGATAACTGCCCTGGAAAAACACACTCAGCTATGCAGAGCCCCTTGTAACAATTACAAACTCGCGATATCTACATACTTTCACATCAATGTAGAAAACTTGACATTCAAATGTCAATCCCTTAACTAACGCCCTTCTACTTCCATTAAATTCCAAATTTACTTTCATAACTGTTCTTTACTCAAAGAACATCGGTTATATTTTATCGAGCAGATAATTTTGTTTCTGTATGATGTCTAATATATACATAATAGACCCACATGTCATACAACCATTACCTTCATGCATCATTACTCTTAATGACCAATTGGATTCCAAAGGACCATCCTTTTGATTCTATTCTGACTCCTCAGATATAGTCCAACACAACTCGACTAACTATTTAAAATTCCCGTTCTATTTCAAAATAGACACTAACTTTTAAATAGTTTTACAACTTCATCCTATTCTATTGGTACAGTTTCACAATGTGTTGACTACACAAAATGAATTCGACTCCCACTCAAAACTATGTCTCCACATATTTGACAACACACGCTCCCACTCAAAAACGTGTTATCCACATATTTGAGTTCCTGAGCTCCCACTCAGAAACATGTTCCATACATATTCCACCTGAGTAAACTAACCACGACTCCCACTTAATTCGACATCTTGGTTAAACCAAAATCATTGATCTACTATCAATTCGAATTTAATACAAACTACAGTATTACATTAATACAAATCCCTCAGACTTCAAGCATGTCTACATAAACGTAGTCAACAAATTTGATCTTGTCCAAGACACATTTCTTGACAATACATGCTACCGCGTCTTTCTTATAGTCACATTTCTCATATAACACCTTATATGACGATTAAACAATCTTATTCCTAAGAATCGCAGCAACAATTACTCTCTTAATCCTTTCAAATGCAACTTTGGATTTCCAGGCTGAAAAGCCTTTGTTCGTATTCCGATATTTTCTCAACTTTCTTTGTATTCATAAAGTGTACCTTGATCTGTCAACAAGATCCGAAATACTTAATACAGTGTTGTGACCTGATAACAATATTAAATATAACACCACTTTATTTAGAAGTTTCTTTCATGAAAATATTATGATCTTTATGAAGAGGATTGCAAGCAGAAAGCAATTTTCTAGTCTCCCTCACTCTTAATCACTTAACTTTCATTAGCATACATATACTCCTTGGAACACCTTCCAACATAAGTCTGACACTTTATTCCAAACTTCTAATTCCAATTCATAAACCATAATTCGAAAAGTCATCTTTTCTCGAAATTACACAGACAACAAACTGAACTTTGTTTCTATTTGGTTTTGGAATACACCCTCATCCAATGCGAGCAATCTACAAAGAACTACTCATGTATATTCCGAATTATCGCATAACCATATACATGTCGACAATACTGTCGATCCTACGAATTCTCGTTGAGAAATATATCTATTTTCTAAAGTGGACATCGACTATAATGTTTCGAACGTATTAGGAGATTCTAAGACTGATTCTGATAGGCCATACTTTATTTAAAATAGAGCATGATTATAATTCCCCACATATCACTATATATGACATTATAATTCTGTGAAGCAAATTTCCATAAGTCTTTTGTGTTGAAAACATAATTCAAAAATACTGTCCTTTGATCGAATTCTGTGAATACAATGTTCACAAATCTTTCTTCTGAAAAACCCCATTTGATCTGTTATCAAATTAATCTCAGACTCCACGATTCATCGGGCAAATACTCCTATTTGCCAAAGTCATGGAGGAATTCGAATCAACCAATAAACACCATTAATTAATCCTTTAAAAATGATACTCAATTAATTTCCGCTAGTATTGCAACTTCAATACTTGATTTCAAGCTTAATCAACTCAGCACTCGAAATACTTAAACGGACCAAAAACATCCATTACTTCTTTCATTGCTTTTATGACTAAAATCGAACGGTGTTTATTCTAGCAATAGAACCTTTGTTCATGGGACAAGCTATTTTATCATATCTACAATTATGAATACTTATCATACAATCAATGTAACTGGGATGTGGAAACTTTATTCATAAGATAAAACAACTGACTTGTTCCATAACATAAAACAACTGACTTTGTCTTATTACATGAATAACTTTGTCTTGCAACAATCAAGACACACACACTCGCTCACTATTACAAAAGATCGTATCAAAAACTATTAATGATAACTATGATAACTTGAGGACGTGAACACCAAAAGGCCATCAACTCCTTGATTACCAGCTTCAGCGCCTGGTCACATCAAACTGCGCCGCATATACGTGATAATCAGGACCTGTTTCACAAACAGAGCAATTATCAAAATTTCATCATATTCCATGGGCGAATTCATAATTCTGCATATATCAAATATATACCTGTAGCATCGAAGATCTCTCCTTCGATGGAATCAACCTTCAGAGACTGGAACTCACGTATGAATACGTAGAAGTTCATATCGTCGGCTTTCAAAATGTACTTACGTACATGCTTCTCATAGCTGGGAGGTAGAGATATCAGGACAGTCCGAATGGCGCAAGAATCCGCCATCCAGTAATCGAAGACCATCGTCAGCTGGAAGTAGATGTCATACAATCTCTTCAAATGTGTCTTCAGACAGGTATGTTCCTCCATGTGAATGGTCTGGAACATTCTAAGCTGCCTGAATTGCTCACGCTTTAATTCATCCCCGAAGTGTGTCTTTATCGCATCCATCATGACGCTTGGCTCCTTGCGTCGAAACATCTCTTTCAACTCGGGTGCCAGGCATACGGTCATGGTGATCTCCACTTCAATGAATATGTCTCGACGCTTACGGAAATCATCTTCCTCCTCCTCGCTTGCAGAATCTCCTGGTCCTTCTCCTAACGGTTCATCGAGAACATATAGAATGTTGTTGTGTTCGAGAATGTTTCTAAAACCCCTGTACCATCTGATGAAGTTGGACCCGTCGGCTTCTAATGTAGCATCCGGGCTCTTGAGGAAGTAACCGAAGTATAGTTGCGTAGTCTACAGATGTGATCGCAAAAGAGGTAAGGTTAAGTTTATAATATGTAGGTGAGTTTTAGTCCTATAATCTCATTATCAAAAACACACCACACCAATATTATTATCCCTAAAATAATAGCGGCGATGACACGACCCCCATCCACTACACCACCCCCGATCATCACGGCCGGTAGCACAGCTTCAAAGGTGGACATAAAATGTCGATCATAACTCTATGACTCGTGCTCGATCTTTCGATCTTCCCGTGTTCCGAGGCCATACCTCTGAGTATGCTAGGCTCGCCAATCAAACCTCGAAGACCTGCGCGTGCAACATGGCTTACACCCACTGTATGCGAATGACGAGATGTGTGACACCCGATCATCACGGCCTGCCTCATAACGTAGAACTTTCTTGGTGGTGCGCAACGAGGGAGAACACAATTTTGGTATTTTGTTAGGGATCATCCTATTTATGATGCTACCGTTGTATATCTAGCATATAAGCAATCAATAGGATGCACACACAACAGCACACAATAATGATGCAATGAAGTGCGATGTGACATGGTCGATGCGCCTGGACCTTCATGGCGCCATGTGCCTGGCCCCCCGGCGCCCCGGCATGGCTCCGAGTCTACAGAGCCCTCCATTGCCTCCGACAGTACGAGTAATATCAAAACTTACCGTAACCATGTCACATAAAATAACGCCTCTGCAAAACAAAGTTAGACGCCTCTAGCTTTATTTAGTTTTGCAAGTTTTACGTGGCAAATAGGCTTATTCGTAAGAGAATCGCTTCCCTATCTACGAACTTTGTACCACAACGTCGATCGTATAATTGCATGTTTAAGCATCCCTTTCGGGCCCTCCATTGAAAATGCTTTGCCGACTAGAGAGAGAGAAACAGACACCCGCCAGCCACAGATACGGTGCAAGCCGTATGTCAGTAGTGGAACCAGTCTCGCGTAAGCGTACGCGTAATGTCGGTCCGGGCCGCTTCATCAACTCAATACCGAAGGCATCGCAAGTGCACGCTAGAGGGTAGCAAATATAAGAAAGACGCCCTCATTCAACATGAGTTCTAACCGTACCAGAAGTACTACGCATAGATCGGCTCTGATACACTGAAGGGGTTACGGTGCAGAAAACAATAATTTTCTAGCGAGCGAAACCCTAACTAGCCAGGATCTATCTATCTAGTACATGCGATAACGGTGGCGGAACGGGTTACATTACCTCCATGTAGACCGATAGCGGGGATTACGCCCCCGCACAAGCGTTGACGATGAAGTCGTACGTAGCCGACCTCGAGGTCGCGGAGAACTTGCCGCGGTGTCGGAGTCGATGACGCCGGGGTTGTCGACGATGATCTGCGTCGACGGGCGTCGGGCGGAAGAAGGCAGAGCGCCAGCACCGGGGCTGGCGCGCCGGCAGCAGAGGGGGGAGGCGCGGCGGCTGCAGGGGGCGAGACGACGTCGCCCAAGCTCCTCAATAGAGTAGCCTCCGAGCACTCGCAAACATACGGAGCCTAGCGACGACTCCCGGTCATTCAGATCCAGCTGAAATCGCAGGAGTAGATCTTATCTGGAATCCCGCAGAGCAACGGCGCTCTGCGGTATGGCTTAGGTGGAGAGATTCCCCTTTCCTCAGCTCGGCGCGGCTCCGACTTGGGAACCACGAGATCGAGAGAGAAATTGGGAATTAATTGAATTTCCTATGAATTAAATCAATTAATATGCCTTGCTATATAAAGGGGGAAGGGGTGTGCCAACCCCCTTGGCTCCCCCATGTGGGACTAAAGGAAGAGAGGGGAGGGGGGTTCGGCCGAACCCCCTTGGGCCTCTCCCTCTTCTAGTCCAATTCGGACTAGGGGGGGGAAGGCCCCCTTGCTTGGTGCGCCACCCCCTCATGGGCCCTCTTTGGGCCCATTTAGGTGGGAGCCCCTTTTTTCCTTTATTTAATTAATATTAAATTAATATAAAAATCCCATTAATTCATAATTAATATATTTATATATAATTCAATATCCCATGACTCCGAAACTATTTCGGATCCACCCGAACAACTTTCGGACATTCCCGGAACCTTTCCATAGCTCCCCGGAACTCCTTCCGGACCACCGGAACTCTTTCCGGATCAATTCTCTCTCTAATAAAAACCCATAAAATTCCAGAACCTATCTCCTAGCGTCGCTAAGACCTTAAGTTTGTTACGCTACGGTTCGGGAACACTCCAGACATGGTCGAGACACTCCGCTCACCAATGATCGTCAGGGATACCTGGAAATATATGATGACCCCTGTGCATTCCACGAATATCGTCGTTGAACCATAAGTGTGATATTCATTCCCTTTGTCTCTGCGATACTACCTTGTCCGAGACATGATCGTAGACACACCGATGCCTTTGCTGTATCTCGTTACCGACGAAGGTTATTAACTCGTCTGCGATATTACATCTCCATGACCTAGTCGTAAGCTGCGCAGCTATATAGATGCAATATCACCGAGTGGGCCCAGAGTATCTTTCCATTACAAGAATGAACAAATCCCGCTCTTGATCCTTACGTCTCGATGCTCTTTCGGAATACCCAAGATGGACACCGTTATTGTCATGCTATATAAGACACAACGTTTGATGCTCTCAAAGCACTCCTACGAAGCAACAATAAGTACGGTCTCACGGTCTAAGGAATAAGCTATCACACTCTTATCTATTGCAAATGACAAACATCGTAATACAACTAACAAGATGACCCCATTGTCAACCGACGTCATTGTCCTTGATCGGGAATCTCGATCAACTGTTGCCCAATGGACTAGCTCATATAGAGGCTTGCTAGGGACCTGGTTGTCTATGTATCACACGTGTATTAACAATTCCGATTAATACAGTTATAGCATAATACACAAACCTATTATAAACTTATGAGACAATGCAATAAATAATACTTATTTATTTGCCTCTAGGGCATATCTCCTTCAGCAGCCACACCATGTGGTGGCGCGGCTCCCCCTCTGGCCACGCCGCCATGTGGTGTGGGCCCCTCGGGCGCCCACCGACGTCGCCCTTCCGCCCATATAATGCCCCCGACATGAAAACCCTAAAACAATCGTTGTTTTCTAGAGAAGAGTTCCGCTGCGCCGCCGCCATCGAAGACAAGTTTCAGGGGACAGAAGTCTCCGTTCCGGCACCTTGCCGGGACGGGGAATTGCCCCCGGAGTCATATCCATCGACTCCACCGCCATCTTCATCGCCGCTCCTGACTCCTACGATGAGGAGTGAGTAGTTCTCCCCCGGTGATGCGGGCTCTACCGGTAGCTATGTGGTTTATCTCTCTCTCCCATGGTGTGATATTTATGTGATCATGTGCTTTGTAATCTAGTTGAATATGTGATGTTACTCTCTATCTATTATGCACTCTAGAGGTTACTTTAATATGAACTCCGGAGTTACTCTCCACGGTGTAAAGGTGACAGTGTGTGACTCCTTTAATTTATGACGTTGTGGTGCTTGTTTACTCAGACTTTGAGGGTGCTCTTGTAGCCCTACGAAATTAATTAATGGTATTTGTTATCCAACAAGAGAGTGTTTGAGAGTAGTGTTTATTTATTTAATTATGATGTCATTGTTGAGAGTGTCCACTAGTGAAAGTATCATCCCTAGGCCTTGTTTCCAAGCATTAAAACACCGTTTACAACAAGTTCTGTTGCATGTTTGCTTGCTGCTATTTTTATTTCAGATTGCAATTACTACTTATAATCATCCATATTACTTGTATTTCACTGTCTCTTCGCCGAACTAGTGCACCTATACATCTTACAAGTGTATTGGGTGTGTTGGGGACACAAGAGACTTCTTGTATCTTAATTGCAGGGTTGCTTGAGAGGGATATCTTTGACCTCTACCTCCCTGAGTTCGATATACCTTAGGTGATTCACTTAAGGGAAATTTGCTGCTGTTCTACAAACCTCTGCTCTTTGAGGCCCAACACTATGTACGAGAATAGAAGCGTGCGTAGACATCAAGCTATTTTCTGGCGCCGTTACCGGGGAGGTAAGCGTTGGAAGGTATCTCCTTTAGATCCTGCATTAAATCTTTTTGTTTCTTGTTTTTATTTTTACTAGTTAGGCTTAATGGAAAGCAACAACAAAATTAGAGAGCTCTATGAAATTTATCTTGAGTTAGGACATGATGTGTTTGAACAGAAAATTAAAAAACCTATGAAAAATTATTTGCGTGATTGTAGCAATGTTATTAGTATGAATTCTTTGAACACCATTATTGCTAATGCTATGGAAAAGTCTAAGCTTGGGGAAGCCATTGTTGATGAATATGTTATTCTTAGTCCCCCAAGTTTTGAGGAGAAAATTTTCTTTGATGATACTTTGCCTCCAATATATGATAATTATAATCATTGTGATATTTTCAGTTCACCTACTATTGAGGATATGGTTTATGTTGATTATGATATGCCTCCTATATATGACGTTTACAATGATTAATATGATATTTTCAGTCCATCTACTATTGAGGATAAAATTAATTATGATTATTCTATGCCTCCAATTTATGATGGTTATAATGATGGATGTGATAGTTTTACTCCCACTGTTACTAATAAAAATGATTATGCTTATGTGGAGAGTAATGATATTATTATGCTTATGGATCATGATAAGAATGCTTTAGGTGATAGGTATATTGTTGAATCTATTCATAATGCCGCTGAAAATTATTTTGTGAGAGGAAAGTATGGTTATAGAGATCTTCGTGTTACTAGTTTTCTTTTCTTTATGATGAATGTTTTGAGTTTTCTCTTGATTTGCTTTTATTTGCTGGGTACTTTAATACCTACTGGTCATTATGAGAGCGGGAGACATGGATTAATACATCACACTAATATTAAGTCTCCTCTCTTTATGTTGAAATTTTTCAAGTTGCACTTGTTTTGCGTTCCTATGCTAGTCACTTTGTGCTATATTAATTTATTTTCTTACAAGATTCCTTTGCATAGGAAGTGCGTTAGATTTAAATATGTTTTATATATGCTTCTTGATACTCTCTTTTATGTTTCAACTCTCATCTTTATGTGAGCATCATAAATATCACTATGCCTAGCTAAAAGGCTTTAAAGAAAAGCGCTTAAGGGAGACAACCCATATTTTATTTCTGTTATTTTTATTTCATTTGAGTCAAGGAGCTTGCTTACTTTTGAAACAACTCCTTTGTATCTTTATTTTATCGCATTGTTCTGTCAAGTAAAGCCTCTAGTAGGAAGTTGATGCTAGATTTGGATTCCTGCGCATGAACAGTTTTTCTGCATTCGTAAGAATTCATAGAAAAATCAAAATGACCTGGGATTTTTTGTGTATGCAACTTTCATTAGTTTTGAGTTTTCTTATTTGAGCAAGTGAAGTGACTCGAATTTTTTTTTGTCTTTACAGACTGTTCTGTTTTTAACAGATTCTACCATTTCATTTGCAATGCCTCTTTTGCTGTTTTTGAATGGATCTTTTTTTTCCATAAAGTATCAGTGGCTGTAACTAATATCAAGTAGCATTGGTAGCAATTGTGTCCATGCAGAATATAAGAATTTTTGATTATGCACTAACCCTCTAATGAAGTCTACTTTGAGTTTGGTGTGGAGAAAGTTTTCAAGGATCAAGAGAGAAGGATGATATGGTGAGATCAAGAAGATGAAAGAGCCTAATCTTGGGGATGCCCCCGTGGGTCACCCAAGCATATTTCAAGAAGACTCAAGCGTCTAAGCTTGGGGATGCCTTGGGCATCCCCTTCTTAATCGACAAACTATCAGTTCCTCTCTAGTGAAACTATATTTTAATGCTGACACATCTTATGTGCTTTACTTGAAGCGCCTATTTGTTTTTGTTTTTGTTATTTTCATTCTTTGAATAAAATGGATCCTAGCATTCCTTTGTAGGAGAGAGACACGCTCCGCTTTTTCTTATGAATACTCGTATTCTTCACTATTCTATGTTACTTCAACACTATTAGCTCTTGTTTTTCATGCATCTCTTGTTAGAGCTGTTAGTTTTCTTATATTATACTCTCATATCTCATTGTTAAATACTTGAAGAGTTTATTTTTAAATAAGTTGATTGGTGTTTGGTTTAGAACAGAAAATGTTTAATGTGGTAGATGGTATGATGAAATGATACATAATCTTGTAGATCATTAAATTGTGTCACTTGAATCATTGATGTTGTTTTGAGATATTAATATGCTTAATGGTAAACATGATGGTTTAGTAAAGTGGAACGATTAATGGTTGGTCTAGAAAATTTGAAGCTGTGCCACACTTAAATATCCAGTTGATAGCATGATGATATATGACTCTTAATGTTAAAAACAACCGTAATGACTTTGTGTTATACGCTACGGTCGGGGTCCCAATAGTGACTTGTTCATTTGCCACAGTCGCTCATGGAGTGATTTTCATTATGCCTTGTAAGATCATATTTCTAGATGGAATGTTTTTGCTTGTGAGTTCTAAGCTGCGGTTTTCATGGCACTTCCACCACCATATTTGCTAGCCTCTTCGGTACTTTGCATTGCCCTTTCTCACATTGAGAGTTGGTGCATACTTCGCGGGTACATCCAAAACTCGTGGGAGATCTTCATCATGTTCTCCTACACATAAGCCAAATATCTTCCTCAAAACATCCACCATACCTACTACAGCATTTCCATAGCTGTTCCGAGATATATTGCCATGCAACTATCATCTTGCATTACATGACTTGTTGTCATTTATCATTTATATATTGCCTTGCATGATTCTTTACAGCTGATGTGTGGTTTTACCCATGTTACGTTAGATCATTGCATATCCTGCTACACTAGCAGAAGCACCGTTTCATACATTATGTTTTATTCCTTATGAGGTCCTTGTATCAAAAGTGTGTTGTCATATTAGAATGTTTGCCCCTAAAAGTGAAAAGAGCCATGGAGGCCATCGAAAAGAGAAACAGAAAAAGTTAAAAAGAATGGAAAAAGAAAAAAAAGAAAGAAAAATAAAAAGGGGGCAACATTACTACTCTTTATACACACTTGTGCTCATGTTATAGCACCTGTAGTATTCATAGTCATTATTTGTGCTCATGTTTAGCATCTTTACTCCATATGAGAGAGTCTTCATGTTTTACTTGTATAACTATGTGGGGAACTTTACATTATAGAACTTGGCTTGTATATTCCAATGATGAGCCTCCTTAAAAGTGCTCTAGGTCTTCATGAGCAATCAAGTTGGATGCACCCCCACTAGTTCCATTGGAGAGCTTTCATACACTTATAGCTCTATGTGCATCCGTTGTTGTAACAGCCCAAGGTTGAGAACCTGAAAACCTGTGTAATTTTTCCACTTTTGTGTTCATTGCATCATGGCATCCATATCAATTTGCTACTATTATGTTCGTTTCAACCCACACTTTGAATCTTACATATTTGTCAAGGAAGTTCCAAGAGTTCAAATAATATGTTTGCACTTGCTAAAAACCAAAATACTTTGGATCTTGCATATTTGTCAAGGAAGTTCCAAGGGTTGAAAATATTATGTTTGCACTGCTCCAACTTATTAAAGTAGTAACATCTGGAAATTTGAGCAAAATGCCCTACCTAACCCCTCTAAACAAAAGTGGTTCAAAACATTTTACTTGGAGATGCCAATTTTTGGGGAGCTTCTACACTGTATGGGGAGGCTACCAGAATTTTCTCAAATTTTTATAAAGTGGTTAACTGCCCCAATGAAATCAGAGAAGTATTACTGGTTTTAAAAAGAAATAGAGAAGGGCCTCTTTGTAATTGAGAAGGACCTGTTTGTGATGGAAAAATAAAAGTGGCAGGGGGGGATTTCGAAAATGTTCTTCTTCTTCTCTGTAGCGACCGGGGAGTTCGTCCCCGTCGCACCCGCTCGCCATCCTGCGCCCTCCGTCGCCGCGTCGGGCCCCCCCTCTGCTGCCCTGCGAGGAGGATAAGACCGCCACCGATGCCGCTCTGCTTCCCTCCCCCGATATTTCGCGCTGCTCTCCCCCTTTTCTCTCTGTTCTTCCCGAGCCGAAACCCTAGCGCCATGGCGGAGCTCCTCGCCGCCGGTTGAGATCGCTCCTCCCAGATCGCAGACCACCACGAGGACCGCCGCAACGCCAGCTACCTCCACGCCGAAGTAATCGTGCCGGGGAACTCGAGATTGCCGCCGCCGTCCTCTTCTTCCCCGACTCCGGCCACCGCGCCTCGAGCAAGCTCTCCGCCGCCTCAGCCCTCCTCAGTCCGCTCCGAGCACGCCCACGCTACGAGGGTGAGCAGACCGTCCTCGAGGACACCCTCTCGCACCGTAGCTAGCCGTAGCCGTGCCGCCGTAGCCGTGCCGCCGTAGCCGTGGCTCGCCGCCGCCGCAGCTCGTCGCCGGAGCATTTCCCGGCGACCATTTGGTCCGTAGCTCCGCCACGAGGCTCCACGCCCTCGTGCGTGTCGAACGCGTCCACTTGCGGGCTCCCTGGCGCCGTAGAAACGTGTGCCCGTGCACCTCGCCGCCGGCGTCCACCACGGCCTCGCGCTCCGGCGTTGTGCTGACCGCCAGGGCCCACCCGCCAGCGGCCCAGCGCCCGCCCCCGCCGCGTCAACGCCACCCTGGCCACCGGCCCCACGTGTAAGTGGCCCGGGCTAGCCTCGCGTTCGGTGAAAAACGACCCGGACGTTTTTCTGCAAAATAATTAATTAGACCGAAAATCGAATAAAGCTTGTAAAATTCATATCTTTCAAAATACTTGTCAAAACTTGCAAATAATATACCAAAATGCTCAGAAAAATAAATGGAGTCTATTAGTATGATCCACATCTCCAATACAGTTAGTGTATTTGCTGTTGTGTTAATTTAAGAAAGGAGTAGAAATAAAATGTGTAGCTCAAATTCATTATAATTTTCTCGGATTGCTAAAATGGTGCCCTCTAAGTCAAAATGCTCATAAGCACATGTTCTACACAATCAACATCATTTTAAGCATTTTTACCTAAATTTAAAGCATAGGAGAACATAAACACGAATATGGAACCATATTTCCTCTCTTGTTGAACCGTTATTCAGGACATCCCATCTAAAAATGATATACTTGTTATAGTAATTCAGTGCATTAAAATGCCATGCCATCATGTGCTTGCGCATTGCATATGATTTCCATATATTGATTGTGTTCTTTCCGGTGTTTTGATGCATCGTTAGATCCAGGACTCGGGGTCTCACCACCTTACCCCGACGACCAGTTTTACCCGCCTGCAGATCAAGGCAAGCGTGATCCCCACCCTCTGAGCATATATTATCCTAATTTCCACAAATTATTTTCTCCACTATAATATTGCATGCGGTTCCAAATGTCAATTTTATTGGATTAGAGTATCCTATAGTTGCATTAAATTCCTGATGTGTGACGTCCTAAAATCAGTACTATGTAGATTTAAGCGATCCCGTCGAAATCCGCATAATAATGATTTTAGGTCGCCCACCAGGCATAATGTGCACGCCGAAACATGCGCATTATGTGGGTGGAATTGTGATAACATTACAACAGTTCCGATACATCCACAAATACAACAGAAGATAAAATTACAACAACGACTCGAACGAGTCAAGATACAAAAGATACAATACAAAGATACAAATGACAGCGGAAGCAAAATAGTATCCGACTACGGATAAGATGCAAATTGGACTAAGAGTCCTGAAGATAAGCGATGGCGTCATATCCCTGCCCAGCCAAGCCGGGGGGATTCCCAAGCTAACGTCGTCAGACTTCAAACCTGTTGACTGCACATAAAGCACATCCCAAAAGAGGGTCAGGGCACTTCCTGGCAAGCAAAACCGACTTGCCTACTTTCTACACCATCTCCCAAAATATAGGGGAGGTGGACTTAGCGGCAGCAGCACTAGCAACCTAGAGAGACACGCTACAACTTCCGTCTAATCAGAGAGGGATAAGAGAGCGCATAAAGTAAACATCTACAACTAACACCAAACATAACCCATTCTCGAATTAACCCCCTCAACCAAATATGAGGAAGCAATTCGGGAAACTCACACGTTAAACAGTTTTAATTATAATTTTTTGTGAAAGTAATTCTATGTTACTAGTAAATTTAATTTAACAATGATTATGTGCAAGTTGTCTAGATCTTGTTAGCCAGCATCATCACCAAAGTCGTCCATAACCGTGGATACGGCTCATCGATAAGATTATACCCTGCAGGGGTGCACTACTGTACCCATACTCGCATGATAAACCCAAGCAAGCATCAGGGCTTCTCAACACGACTTATTCCTTCACTACAGCAAGTCCAAGTGCCACCCATATAAGTTGTTACCCACGTCAGGAGTCCGGCCGAATCTCAATTGCGTACTCATTAGTTTGTGCCTACGCGCCATGCGGCTCAAACCACAGTAGGAACTGTCCGCTACGCGCGCACCACCCCTATATGACCCCCCGTATCACATACGCTCTCATCATCATCATCATCATCATCATCATCATGCACATGCATATGAGAAAATGGAAAACCCGAACTAGTTACGGCACATGGACAAGCTGTAGATCCGTTCAAAGTCGAGGGGGGCTCCATAGGGCCTCTCACAAGTGGTTAGTGCGCTCAAAATTGGATCCGAGGACAAAATCTCAGTTCCTAGGTCGACACTGAGCAGAACAAAACACCTCGCAAGGCCTTCCGCCTGGTGCCTTATCTTTTAATTTTATTACCCCAATATAAGACAACATTTTATTAAGGTAGAATAATCTATCATACTAAGCAGATGAAACATAAGACCAACAGACGACTCGCACAAACAACTCTAAGCATGCGCTACGACTCGCAAGGCCAACAGATAAACATGCAACAGGTATTAGGTTGTGGGGATAAAGTTGTATGGGCTGCAGGATAAACATGTGATGGGATCGCAGTTCAAGAATCGATAACTAGGGTAGCAGAGATCAACGGCAGGAATGAAAGACAATGTATAGGTAAACAAGCAAACTTTGCTTGCCTGGAATCCCGCATGGAAGCAGTTCTTGTCGTTGCTCACACATCTCAACGTCGTATCCGCGAAGAAGCAACAAACACTGGAAAGCGTAAATGATGCATTTTACAACTACGGCAAAGATCCAGCATGATCATGGGAGAATGATGCATGACATGGCAAGATGCATTGCGAGATGCACTTAATCCAAATTAAGCGGAACCGGGATTCCGACAATTAATATTAATGTTAAAGTTATTTATCTGCCCAACAAATTAAATGTTCATTAACATGGCAAGACATGGCAAAGGTGTTCTAGTCAAATTAAATGGAATTGGGCAATACATATATGGATTTGCCCCACACATTCCATATTTATTAATTAGGTGATTTACTACACCCCCCAAACCCAAGAGATGCAACACATGCAAGTATGATGCGATATGCTCAAGATAGATGATATTTAATAAAAAAAGGTATAGGGTTAGGGTTTGGGTTCGCACGTTGGATCGAGAGAGATAGGGTCCGAAACCGACGTCTTTGGTCCGTAGAGGAAGTAGTCGACGTCGAGGAAGTAGCCGTCGCGGAACCGGGTCATCGTCGTTTGTCGGTGTCGGGGAAGTGGTCGGGTAGTCGTACTCGGTCATCACCGTTGACGGGCGCGGGCACGTAGGAGCACGGGAACGGACACCAGAAAGAAACGCTCACGGGCGGGCACCGCGGCACGGACACGGACAGTGACGGCGACGCGACACCGGAGGGAGCACACGCACGCGCACGGGCAGCACCTCGAAGGGTGGACAAAACGGGCAACAAAAGTGACGCCGGGGTCGTGCGGGAATTCCACCGAGCACCTTGCGGGCGGCGGACGCGAGGACACCACCGGACGGAGAAAAGAGGCCGGCGCGGAGCGGAGCCACGGAGCGGACTGCGAGCACGCGCACGGCGGTGGGCGCGCACACGGACGGCGTGGAGCGGCGCGGGCGACGGCGGCGCGCTGCGGAAGGCGACGGCATAGCCGGAGGATGCGGCGGCGGCGCGCGGCGGCTGGCAGCGGCGGCGCTGCGTGCGGGGCGGCCGGAGAGAGGCGGCGTGCGGCGTGGGCGCGCGGGGCGAGGCGGCGTGACGGTGGCGCAGGAGCGAGGCCGGGGCGCGCGGCGGCGCGGGCGGCAGCGAGCGTGGGCGGCGAGCACGCAACGGCGGCGGCGGCGCGGTTGCTGGGGGCGACACGCGCAGCAACGAGCAGGCGCGGCGGCGGCAGGGCCAGAGGCGGCCGGGGCGACGCGGAAGCTCGGGAGGCGCTCGGGGCGAGGGGCGCGGCAGTCGGCGGCAGGCGCGTGTGGTGGCTGCTCGGGAGGGGGCGGCGGCAGCCATGGGGAGGCGCGACGCGGTCAGACGGCGTGCGCGGCAGCGAGCGGCGGCCGGAAGGAGCAGGGAGGCGAGGAGTGGCCGGCGGCGCTGGTGCGGCTGCGGGGCGACGCGGCGGGGAACGGGCGGCGGCCGGAGGAGAGCAGGCACGAGCAGGCGTTGGCGGCGCGGCACGGGAGGCGGAGGAAGAGGCCGGAGCTCGGCCGGAGCTGGGGAGGCCGGGTGGCGCGGGGCCGGAGCGCTGGGGGCAGGGCCGGCGTCGGGAGCACGGGCTCGTGCGGTTGGGGATTTCTTTCTCCCGTGCGGGCTCGTTGCGGGAAGGAGAAGAAGGAAAGAAAGGAAGGAAAAGAAAAAGAAAAGAAAAGAAAAGAAAAGGAAGAAAAGAAAAGAGAAGGAGGAAAAAAAAAGAAAAAGAAGAGGTGGGAGGACTTTTGCAAAAATCCAGAAAAAAGGAGGAGGGTGGCTGCAAATTTCCAGGGGGTGGGAAAGAATTTTCCTGGGAGAAATTTAGGGTTTGGCTTAGGTGGGATTTGGGCCTTATTTCTCTCCCGTTTAAATATTTCTGATTTATATTTTTAAAACCAAAACGAAGAGGAATTTGAATACAGAGAAGAAGGAAAGAAAGGAAGGAAAAGAAAAAGAAAAGAAAAGAAAAGAAAAGGAAGAAAAGAAAAGAGAAGGAGGGAAAAAAAGAAAAAGAAGAGGTGGGAGGACTTTTGCAAAAATCCAGAAAAAAGGAGGAGGGTGGCTGCAAATTTCCAGGGGGTGGGAAAGAATTTTCCTGGGAGAAATTTAGGGTTTGGCTTAGGTGGGATTTGGGCCTTATTTCTCTCCCGTTTAAATATTTCTGATTTATATTTTTAAAACCAAAACGAAGAGGAATTTGAATACAGAGAAGAAGGAAAGAAAGGAAGGAAAAGAAAAAGAAAAGAAAAGAAAAGAAAAGGAAGAAAAGAAAAGAGAAGGAGGGAAAAAAAGAAAAAGAAGAGGTGGGAGGACTTTTGCAAAAATCCAGAAAAAAGGAGGAGGGTGGCTGCAAATTTCCAGGGGGTGGGAAAGAATTTTCCTGGGAGAAATTTAGGGTTTGGCTTAGGTGGGCTTTGGGCCTTATTTCTCTCCCGTTTAAATATTTCTGATTTATATTTTTAAAACCAAAACGAAGAGGAATTTGAATACAGAGAAGAAGGAAAGAAAGGAAGGAAAAGAAAAAGAAAAGAAAAGAAAAGGAAGAAAAGAAAAGAGAAGGAGGGGAAAAAAAGAAAAAGAAGAGGTGGGAGGACTTTTGCAAAAATCCAGAAAAAAGGAGGAGGGTGGCTGCAAATTTCCAGGGGGTGGGAAAGAATTTTCCTGGGAGAAATTTAGGTTTTGGCTTAGGTGGGCTTTGGGCCTTATTTCTCTCCCGTTTAAATATTTCTGATTTATATTTTTAAAACCAAAACGAAGAGGAATTTGAATACAAAACCTTTACAAAATATTTTTAGCTTTGAATAGACAATTTAATAAACTAGTTTTTAACATTTTTAAAAGATTTGAAAATAACACATTTTTAATTAATTTGAAATGCATTTGAATTTAATTATGGAAAATTAATTTAAATGCAACAAATTAAATTAATGAGATGCAATGCGATGCCATGTCGATGCAAAAAGAAAACTCACAAATCAAAAGGGGATAAATCCCGGGGCGTTACATGATGCCATTACCTGTTCCTTCCTATTATCCATAGGGTTGTATTGATGGCCTGAAATAATTAGCTATGCTATGTTGTTGCTTAGCCATGCTTAGTTGAATGTTTATTGGTCCGATGGATATTCATGTTGGGATCGGATGTGGAGTTCCGCGGATGATGGTGGAGAAATGGTGGTAACAAATAATAAAATGTTAAAAGGTGGGGATGAGAGGCCGCATGGATGTGGTGGGTTGTCTCGTTCTCGCCGCCTCAGTGCGAGTTCTCCCCTTCGAGCCAAGTTGAGCGTGCAACCATGCGTGGGAATATGGAACCTCGTCGACCGACTAACTTGTGGCGGACTAGCCGAGGGTCCTCTAGTTTGGCTTTCCATTTTCGCGTGTGTTGAGATGGTGGCCAAGACTGGGATGAGGATGGTGGTGTTTAGGAAAATGAGTGGCCGCGGGGCAGGGTGTTGGAGGCACTGAACCTGTCCTACCGCCACTGATGATCATGGGTTAGTTCTAAGCGAGATAAAGGTCGTAGCCGCTCCCACCCAGCCGGCTTTCCCTGGAAGAGAGCTAAATGTACAGGCAATGGGTCGGACGGTACGCATGGATAAGTAGCTGGGAGGTCCCTCGGGAACCTAGCGACTTTCACATTGTACACCCATGCAGGGATAAATCTTTTCGAAAAGCCGTGTCCACGGTTAAGGACGACTTGGTGACGGATTCAGAGACCATAGAATAACTCGAACGGAATGATTAAAAACTGGGTACTAGAGGTACCACTCACGATTGTAAGGTTGACTTCCTCGAGGGTGATTCGGGGAGGTGCCTTTGAAGAACAGGTACAGTGGTTGATGATGAGAAAGTGATCAAAATAAAAAGAGTTACTTCTTACCCCTCTTTTAAAATATTCTGATAGTCGATGCCTTGGAGTCGTGTTTTATGAACAAAATCAGCTTTACGCAAAACAGCCATAAAACCTTGAAAGCCAATCATCGAGCATATATTAGCTCCTAATCTTGCTGAGTTCGTCGAACTCAACCTTGTTTATTTTTGTTTGAGAGGAGGACTTCACCGATCTCGAAGGTGGGTTCTTTATTGACATCGACGAGTAGTCTGGGGTTCCCGGGTGGCAGCCTGGGGCAACTCGGAACCAGGTGGCACGGAAGTATTTATCTGTAGGCCTCTTAGGCCATATTTGGATCTTGTTGTTTAGAACAACTTAATTTGCTTCCGCTTGTTGTAATGTTGGGTCAGTGACCTCTGATTGTAATATTTGCTATCTTTCTCTACTAAGAGTTGAACTATATTATCTTGAGTCGTAGGGTCTGTCATGTGCCAGGTGTTCCGGTGTCTTGATCTCTTTATTATACTCTGAGGGCTATGCTTTGGATATGGCATGATCGAAGGGTTTGTGTGGCCGATGATCCATGCCGAGCACGCCTGCCGATGTTTACTCGGCCTGGGAGTGGTAACCCCAGTAACCTTCGATTATGGAGCATGACCACCGACACATAGCATCACTGTATAATTCGCGAGATTGGGGCATTAAAGTTGTGTGGCAATCACTACTCCTTGCATAGCTTCGATTGTAAGACTTCCTCTTGTCTAATGATCACTTTCAGCTGTGTGAGACTTTCTTCCGTTGGCCTTCCAAACCCCCCTTATTATTCTTTTAGCCACAACATCCTGGTGCCAGGAACCAACGCTGAACGCTTGCTTGTTTTTAAGTGAACAAATAGAGAGATGATTTTCTACGTGCATATTGTTATTGCTTGACTTGATCCTTTCACAAAGTTGTCATGAGTGTTGGATGCATTAGATGATTATACTGTTATTCTTGAAGCTTAAATCATCTTTAATATCTACTTTGCACGGTTAATTGTTTTGTAGTATTGATCCATTGAAAGTTTTACTTTGTTCTTCCTACTTGTTTACTCATTACTCATTTGATATCAATATAAACTATAGCTTTTACTCATTTGATCTCAATTTACATGCATTACATTATTACATGATCAATATTGTGTGAAAGCATGTCACTTCAGAAATTATTCTTGTTATCGTTTTACCTACTCGGGACGAGTAGAACTAAGCTTGGGATGCTTGATACGTCTCCAACGTATCTATAATTTCTTATGTTCCATGCTTATATTATACCAATTGCTACATGTTTTATATACACTTTATATGATTTTTATGCATTTTCTGAGACTAACCTATGAACAAGATGCCAGAGTGCCAGTTCCCTGTTTTCTGCTGTTTTTGGTTTCAGAAAAGTTGATCTGGAAATATTCTTGGAATTGGACGAAACAATAGGCAAAGTTCCTATTTTTTCCGACACGATACGGAGTCCGAAGGAGAGACGAAGGGGGCCGAGGAGGCAGCCACACCATGTGGTGGCGCGACTCCCCCTCTGGCCACGCCGCCATGTGGCGTGGGCCCCTCGGGCGCCCACCGACGTCGCCCTTCCGCCCATATAATGCCCCCGACATGAAAACCATAAAACAATCGTTGTTTTCCAGAGAAGAGTTCCGCTGCGCCGCCGCCATCGAAGACAAGTTTCGGGGGACAGAAGTCTCCGTTCCGGCACCTTGCCGGGACGGGGAATTGCCCCCGGAGTCATCTCCATCAACTCCACCGCCATCTTCATCGCCGCTCCTGACTCCTACGATGAGGAGTGAGTAGTTCTCCCCCGGTGTTGCGGGCTCTACCGGTAGCTATGTGGTTTATCTCTCTCTCCCATGGTATGATATTTATGTGATCATGAGCTTTGTAATCTAGTTGAATATGTGATGTTACTCTCTATCTATTATGCACTCTAGAGGTTACTTTAATATGAACTCCGGAGTTACTCTCCACGGTGTAAAGGTGACAGTGTGTGACTCCTTTAATTTATGACGTTGTGGTGCTTGTTTACTCAGACTTTGAGGGTGCTCTGGTAGCTCTACGCAAATAATGAATGGTGTTTGTTATCCAACAAGAGAGTGTTTGAGAGTAGTGTTTATTTATTTAATTATGATGTCATTGTTGAGAGTGACCACTAGTTAAAGTATGATCCCTAGGCCTTGTTTACAAGCATTAAAACACCGTTTACAACAAGTTCTGCTGCATGTTTGCTTGCTGCCATTTTTATTTCAGATTGCAATTACTACTTATAATCATCCACATTACTTGTATTTCACTGTCTCTTCGACGAACTAGTGCACCTATACATCTGACAAGTGTATTGGGTGTGTTGGGGACACAAGAGACTTCTTGTATCGTAATTGTAGGGTTGCTTGAGAGAGATATCTTTGACCTCTACCTCCCTGAGTTCGATATACCTTGGGTGATTCACTTAAGGGAAACATGTTGCTATTCTAGAAACCTCTGCTCTTGGAGGCCCAACACTGTCTACGAGAATAGAAGCGTGCGTAGACATCAGCCATCTGTTTTCGTCTCCGTGGCTTCGTCTTGACCTAAAACCGACTATAAAAATAGTCTCCCGAGGAGTTTCGCAAGGAGGCGGCGGAGAAACACAAAACCACGAAACAAAGTTAGAAGGCTGCTGCCAGAGAAGATTGGAGGGGGGAAACGCCGCCGGAATCACCTCCGGAAGGCTCCTACATCCCCCCTCCGGCGTCTCCATCAACACCACCGTCAAGACCAGTGATGTCTATGCACGCTTCTATTCTCGTAGACAGTGTTGGGCCTCCAAGAGCAAAGGTTTGTAGAACAGCAGCAAGCTTCCCTTAAGTGAATCACCCAAGGTTTATCGAACTCAGGGAGGTAGAGGTCAAAGATATCCCTCTCAAGCAACCCCGCAATTAAGATACAAGAAGTCTCTTGTGTCCCCAACACACCCAATACACTTGTCAGATGTATAGGTGCACTAGTTCGGCGAAGAGATAGCAAAATACAAGTAATATGGATGATTATAAGTAGTAATTGCAATCTGAAATAAAAATGGCAGCAAGCAAACATGTAGCAGAACTTGTTATAAACGGTGTTTCAATGCTTAGAAATAAGGCCTAGGGATCATACTTTCACTAGTGGACACTCTCAAAAATGACATCAAAGCTGAAAAATAAATACTACTCTCAAAGACTTTCTTGTTGGATAACAAACACCATTCATAGCGTAGGGCTATAAAAGCACACCCCAAAGTCTGAGTAAACAAACACCACAACGTCATAAGGGAGTCACACATGATGCACACACTGTCAACTTTACACCATGGAGACTCCGAAGTTCATATTTAAGTAACCTCTAGAGTGCATAATATATAAAGAGTAGTATCTACTATTGAACTAGATTACAAAGCTCATGATCACATAAAGATCACACCATGGGAGAGAGAGATAAACCACATAGCTACCGGTAGAGCCCTCAGCCTCGGGGGAGAACTACTCCCTCCTCATCATAGGAGTTAGCAACGACGGTGGAGATGGCGGTGGAGTCGATGGAGATGGCTCCCGGCAGGGTGCCGGAACAGAGACTTATGTCCCCCGAAACTTGTCTTCGATGGCGGCAGCGCAGCGGAACTCTTCTCTGGAAAACGCCAATTGATCTAGGGTTTTTGCGTCGAGGGCATTATATGGGCGAAAGGGTGAAGACGGTGGAGCCCCGAGGGGCCCACACCATGTGGTGGCGCAGCAGAGGGGGGGAGCCGCGCTACCATGTGGTGTGCTCTCCTCGGTCCCCTCCTTCGTTTCCTCTTCGGACTTCTGGAACATGTCAGGAAAAATAGGGACTTTGCAATTTATTTTGTCCAATTCCGAGAATATTTCCTTAACAACTTTTCTGAAACCAAAAACAGCAGAAAACAGGGAACTGTCACTGTGGCATCTTGTTTATATGTTAGTTCCAGAAAATGCATAAAAATGAGATAAAGTGTATATAAAACATGTAGCAATTGTTATAATATAAGCATGGAACATAAGAAATTATAGATACGTTTGAGACGAATCTAGCATCCCCAAGCTTAGTTCTACTCGTCCCGAGTAGGTAAAACGATAACAAGAATAATTTCTGAAGTGACATGCTTTCACACAATCTTGATCATATAATAATGTAAAGCTCATGTTATGAATGAAGTGACTCAAGGCAATGGTCTATAGTTTGTTAACGAATAGACAAGGAGTAAACAACTACATCATATAAGTAAAAACTCTTCCTGGATAGTACTTTCAAACAAGCATCAACAAGATTTACATAAGAGTTAACTCATAAAGCAATATTCTCTAAGTAAAAGAGCATTGAAACAACACAAAGGAAGATATAAGTTTCAGCATTGGCTTTCAACTTTGAACATGTATATCATATAGATAGTTGTCAACACAAAGAAATATAGTAAGTGCAATAAGTAAGCATATAAGAGTTGTTGCACAAAGTTGACACAAGTGTTTGCTTCGGGGACAGAAAGAAGTAGGTAAACTGACTCAACATAAAGTAAAAGATAGGCCCTACGCAGAGGGAAGCAGGGATACAAGCATGTGCTAGAGCTTTTTAGTTTTTATAAGTTTTTGAAATCATATAGAGAGCATAAAAGTAAGTTTTTGAGTGGTGTTTGTCGTTGTCAACGAATGGTAATGGGCACTCTACCCCCCTTGTCAACCAGACTTTCAAAAGCGGCTCCCATTTGAAGGACGTTATTTCTACCAGCAAGGCAAATCATCCCTCTTATCTCTTTTGTTTACACATGTAATTAAAAACTAGTATCATTGCTTGCTGATTAGATCAGGGTAAAAATGTGAAGAGATTGCAGTGGTAAAAGTTGTAATTAATTGGGATTGGGCACCCCATTTGCCAGCTCTTTAAAAAAATTAATGGATAAGCGGTGTATAACACCACATACTTCCTCATGAGGTAATAAACATTGACACAAATAAGGGATAATAAGTTTTGAATAAAAGGTAGCACACGAAGTATTTGCTTGGAATGGCAGGAAATTCCATGTAGTAGGTAGGTATGGTGGACACATATGGCATGGGTTTTGGCTCAAGGTTTTGGATGCACGAGAAGCATTCCCTCTCAGTACAAGGCTTTGGCTAGCAAGGTTGTTTGAAGCAAACACAAGTATAAACTATGACAACAAGACGTATATAAAAACATATTGCAATCATTATAAAACTCTACATTGTTTTCCTTGTTGTTCAAACACCTTTACTAGAAAATATCTAGACCTTAGAGATACCAAACATGCAAACCAAATTTCAACAAGTTTTACGGTAGTTCGTCACTAATAGGTTTTTAACTACATGATGCAAGAGCTTAAACATGATCTACTTGAGAGCTCAAAACAATTGCCAAGCACCACATCATGCAAGATATCAATCTATAAGAGCATGTATATTTTTTTCATTATACCATCTACCACAAGTAGCATTTTCTGTTTCAAACCAAACACCAATCAACTTATTTAAACATAAACTCTCCATGTATTTAACAATGAGACATGAGGGTATAACAGAAGAACTGACAACTCTAATAAGAGATGCATGAAAAACGAGAGCTGAAAGTATTGAAGTAACATACAAGAATACTCAACAAATATAAGTGAAGAATACGAGTATTCATAAGAAAAAGCGGAGCATGTCTCTCTCCCAAAAAAGAATGCTAGGATCCATTTTATTCAGATAATGAAAATAAAAAAAGCAAAAATAAAAACAAACAGACGCTTCAAGTAAAGCACATAAGATGTGACGGAATTAGAATATAGTTTCAATAGAGATGACCTGATACTTTGTTGATGAAGAAGGGGATGCCTTGGGCATCCCCAAGGTTAGACGCTTGAGTCTTATTGAAATATTCTTGGGTGACCCATGGGGGAATCCCCAAGCTTAGGCTCTTTCATCTTCTTGATCACATCATATCATCCTTCTCTCTTGATCCTTGAAAACTTTGTCCACACCAAACTCAAAGTAGACTTCATTAGAGGGTTAGTGCATTATCAAATATTCTTATATTATGCATGGACAAATCATTACACATACTACTGGATATTATCTACAGCCACTGGTATTTTATGGAACAAAAAAATCAATCAAAAACAGGAAAAGGAGCAATGCAAAATAATGGCAGAATCTGTCAAAAACAAAACAGTCCGTAAAGACAATTTTTTTCGAGTCACTTAACTTGCTCAAATCAGAAAAATCAAAGCTAATGAAAGTTGCGTACATATCTGGGGATCACGCATAAAAAATCACAGGTCATTTTGATTTTTATGTGAATTCTTACGAATTAAAGGGTGGACAGCAGAAAACCGTTCCTGTGCAGAAATCCAAATCTAGCATCAACTTCTACTAGAGACTTTACTTGACACAATAATTCGATAAAATAAAGATACAAAGGACTTGTTACAGAAGTAAGCAAGCTCCTTGACTCAAATAAAAGAAAAATAACAGAAATAAAACATGGGTTGTCTCCCATAAGCGTTTTTCTTTAAAACCTTTTAGCTACGCATAGTGATATTTATGATGCTCACATAAAGATGAGAGTTGAAACATAAAAGAGAGCATCAAGAAGCATATATAAAATATATTTAAATCTAACACACTTTCTATGCAAAGGAATCTTATAAGAAAATAAATCAATAAAGCACAAAGTGACTAGCATAGGAAGGCAAAACAAGTGCAACTTCAAAAATTACAACATAAAGAGAGGTGACTTAATATTATTGTGATGTATGAAGTCATGTCTCCTTCTAAAGTACCCAACAAATAAAAGCAAATCAGGAGAAAGCTCAAAACATTCATCATAAAGAGAAGAAAATTAGTAACACGAAGATCTCTATAACCATACTTTCCTCTCTCAAAATAATTTTCAGCGGCATTATGAATAGATTCAACAATATACCTATCACCTAAATCATTCTTATCATGATCCATAAGCATAATAATATCATTACTCTCCACATAAGCATAATCAATTTTATAAGTAACAGTGGGAGTAAGATTATCACATCCATCACTGTAATTATCATAAATTGGAGGCATAGAATAATCATAATTAGTTTTATCCCCAATAGTAGATGGACTGAAAATATCATATTCATCATTGTAAACATCATATATAGGAGGCATATCATAATCAAGATAAACCATATCCTCAATAGTAGGTGGACTGAAAATATCACAATGATTGTAATTATCATATATTGGAGGCAAAGTATCATCAAAGAAAATTTTCTCCTCAAAACTTGGGGGACTAAAAATAACACATTCATCAACAATGGCTTCCCCAAGCTTAGATTTTTCCATAGCATTAGCAATAATGGTGTTCAAAGAATTTATACTGATAACATTACTACTACTATTATGCAAACAAAATTCCATAGGTTTTTAAATTTTCTCTTCAAACACTTCATGTTCTAACTCAAGATAAATTTCATAGAACTCTACAATTTTGTTGTTGTTTTCCATTAAGACTAACTAGTGAAAATAAAAACAAGAAACAAAAAGTAATAACTGCAGGATCTAAAGGAGATACCTTCCAACGCTTACCTCGCCGGCAACGGCGCCATTAAAATAGCTTGATGTCTACGCACGCTTCTATTCTTGTAGACAGTGTTGGGCCTCCAAGAGAAGAGGTTTGTAGGACAGCAGCAAGTTTCCCTTAAGTGAATCACCCAAGGTTTATCAAACTCAAGGAGGTAGAGGTGAAAGATTGTAGTGTACCTGCACCTAAAATATGGCAGATACCTGTGTATAGTGCAAATCCCTGGATCGATTCGTTTGCACACACAATTACAATGTAATATCACAACAAAGTATCAATTTATTAC
The DNA here is from genome assembly GCA_026929855.1 of Poa annua. Classification (NCBI taxonomy): domain Eukaryota; kingdom Viridiplantae; phylum Streptophyta; class Magnoliopsida; order Poales; family Poaceae; genus Poa; species Poa annua. The sequence goes on from CM049428.1 coordinate 51,682,479, forward strand.
AACGATGATCCAGACTTAGAAAATATTCATTACAAATTTGCATAGCATAAAGCTAGCAGTGAACAGAGTAAACAGCGGAAAATTATTCTTGATGGAGTCCCCAATCATCATCATGTGCCACAGGCGAGCATGTTGGTTGAACACTCGAAAACCCTTAGTAAAAACTTTCACTCATCATCAGGACAGTCTGCAATAAGATATATATTGCAACAACGTGGGTCAGAACCATTAAAATGGAACTGGCAAGTGACACTATGGTGGACACTTAGAGGAATAACTCTATGACCTATATGCTTATTTGGCTGGTGGAGCTCAAGGCTATTTTACAGAAAGCAAGTTTTTCCCTAACTTTTTGGAAACACTTTTCTTCTATTCGAGACATCCGTGGCATGAAATCCACTGTCTCATTCTACCCTTGTTCACCCATCAAGTTTTAATTTAGAAGTTGGAATGGTGGAATCCTCCGTTGACATCCTCGTTCAGCTTCTCAAATTGTTCGTACCGGGGACACGGCTAAGTACTTAGATTTTACACTCTGCAGAGGTTGTGCACGTTCACCATTGTACCCATTCCACCCAATTTACCCTTTACACACCATCTGTGATAAGGAAAGGAGAAGAATGAGACGAGATCTTCCAGAAACATTTTCCCTCCCACTCTGGTCTGACGCGCTGCGCCGCCACCAGGTGTGGCTGGCATGTGGCCCCTGATGTCTACGCATGCTTCTATTCTCGTAGACAGTGTTGGGCCTCCAAGAGCAGAGGTTTGTAGAACAGCAGCAATTTTCCCTTAAGTGAATCACCCAAGGTTTATCGAACTCAGGGAGGTAGAGGTCAAAGATATCCCTCTCAAGCAACACCGCAATTAAGATACAAGAAGTCTCTTGTGTCCCCAACACACCCAATACACTTGTCAGATGTATAGGTGCACTAGTTCGGCGAAGAGATAGTGAAATACAAGTAATATGGATGATTATAACTAGTATTTGCAATCTGATATAAAAATGGCAGCAAGCAAACATGTAGCAGAACTTGTTGTAAATGGTGTTTTGGTGCTTAGAAACAAGGCCTAGGGATCATACTTTCACTAGTGGACATACTCAACAATGATATCACAATTGAATAATAAATACTACTCTCAAACACTCTCTTGCTGGATAAAGAACACCATTCATTGCGTAGGGCTATAAAAGCACACCCCAAATTCTGAGTAAACAAACACCACAACGTCATAAGGGAGTCACACACGATGCACACACTGTCAACTTTACACCATGGAGACTCCGGAGTTCATATTTAAGTAACCTCTAGAGTGCATAATATCTAAAGAGTAGTATCTACTGTTCAACTAGATTACAAAGCTCATGATCACATAAAGATCACACCATGAGAGAGAGAGAGATAAACCACATAGCTACCGGTAGAGCCCTCAGCCCCGGGGGAGAACTACTCCCTCCTCATCATAGGAGTCAGCAACGGCGATGGAGATGGCGGTGGAGTCGATGGAGATGGCTCCCGGGGGCAATTCCTCGTCCCGGCAGGGTGCTGGAACAGAGACTTCTGTCCCCCGAAACTTGTCTTCGATGGCGGTGGCGCATCAGAACTCTTCTCTGGAAAAGGACGATTGATCTAGGGTTTTTGCGTCGGGGGCAATATATGGGCGAAAGGCTGAAGGCGGTGGAGCCCCGAGGGGCCCACACCATGTGGTGGCACGGCAGAGGGGGGAGCCGCGCTACCATGTGGTGTGGCCTCCTCGGTCCCCTCCTTCATTTCCTCTTTGGACTTCTGGAACGTGTTGGAAAAAATAGGGACTTCGCAATTTATTTCGTCCAATTCCGAAAATATTTACTTAACAACTTTTCTGAAACCAAAAACAGCAGAAAACAGGGAACTGGCACTGTGGCATCTTGTTAATAGGTTAGTTCCAGAAAATGCATAAAAATGATATAAAGTGTATATAAAACATACAGTAATTGGTATAATATAAGCATGGAACATAAGAAATTATAGATACGTTTGAGACGTATCAGCCCCCCTCCAGCTCCATTACCATCCTCGTTCCATTTCATTCCCCTCATAGTTTGAGATTTTTGAACCCTAGATAATTGTTTAAGTCCCATTCTACTGATGCTTGCGTGGTTGGGAAACCCCAAGAGGAAGGTGTGACGAGTGTAGCAACAAGTTTTCCCTATGTTTGAAACCAAGGTTTATCGAACCAGTAGGAGATTAAGGCACTGAAGGTTGTTGGTGGTTGACTTTGGCAGGGCGCACTACCGGTGTCAACAACGAACGTGGAACCTGCACACAACACAACCAAAATACTTTGCCCCAACTTAACAGCGAGGTTGTCAATCTCACCGGCTTGCTGAAAACAAAGGATTAGACGTATAGTGTGGAAAATGATGTTTGTTTGCAGAGAATGAAAAAAGAACAGTGTTTGCACTAGATTGTATTGTCGATATAAAAGAATGGACCGGGGTCCACAGTTCACTAGTGGTGTCTCTCCATAAATAATGACTAACATATGGGTAAACAAATTACAGATGGGCAATTGACAAAATAAAGAAGTGCATAACAATGCATATACTAGTCATGGTGTCTACTATGAGATTTACTTGGGCATTACAACATGATTCATAGACCGTTCGATCCGCATCTATGACTAATAATCCACCTTCAGGTTAGCGTCCGCACCCCATTCAGTATTAAGTTGCAAGCAACAAATTATTGTATAAAGTAAAGTGCGTAATGTAAGCAACACAATTATCCTTAGACAAAGCATCATGTTTTTACCCCTAGTGGCAAAACCACATCCACAACCTTAGAGGCTGCTTTCACTCCCCCAGATTAAATGGAGACTGAACCCACTATCTAGCATAAATACTCCCTCTTAGAGTCACAGGCATCTACTTGGCCAGAGCATCTACTAGTAACGGAGAGCATGCAAGATCATAAATAACATACACATGATATATAATTAAGCAACTTGACATAGTATTCAATATTCATCGGATCCCAGCAAATACAACATGTAGCATTACAATAATATGATCTTGATCATGTTAGGAAGCTCACAAGATCTAAACATGATAGCACAAGAGGAGAAGACGAACATCTACTACTGCTATGGACCCATAGTCCAAGGATGAACTACTCACGCATCACTCCGGAGGCGGGCATGGTGGTGTAGAGCCCTCCGGTGATGATTCCCCTCTCCGACAGGGTGCCGGGAAGAGCTTCTGAACCCTCCCGGACTAGGGTGGACGACGGCGGCTACGGGATGTTTCGTGGAAAAGTGTTCGGATGTTAAGGGTTTCCCGAGGAAGGCAATTTAGGCGAAAGGACAACGTCGGTGGGCGCCCGAGGGGCCCACACCACGTGGTGGCGTGACCAAGGGGGGAGCCGCGCCACCACCAGGTGTGGCTCCCTCGTGGGTCTTCTTCGTTTCCTCTTCGGACTTCGTGAACGTTTCGGGAAAAATAGGGACTTTGCAATTTGTTTCGTCCAATTCCGAGAATATTTCCATAACAACTTTTCTGAAACCAAAAATAGCAGAAAGCATGAACTGGCACTGTGGTATCTTGTTAATAGGTTAGTCCCAGAAAATGCATAAAAATGATATAAAGTGTATATAAAACATGTTGCAATTGATATAATATAAGCATGGAACAACAGAAATTATGGATACGTTGGAGTCGTATCATCTACCCGTGTAAGATTGGCTACTTGTCATTGTTTTGTGGTGAGACTATATTTTCAGATTGTGTTGTATCACTTATGCCATTGAATCATATCATGTCTTCACGTTGTGAGTAGTTCTCTCATGTTCCTGGGGGCATAGGATGGATTGACAATGATTTTCACTAAACATGTGTTGAGTATTTGTTCAAGTTCTTAACTTTTATGATTGTCTTGATGTACAATGTATGTAGTGCACCATATATTGAGTATTGCATGAAGGTTCTTTCACAGTAATGTAATGGATTGAGTAGGATGGGACGGAGTACTAGGACAGAAACCGCGTCTGAGACTTCAAGTTACATTAGGAGGGGATTTATATCGGGGACCCTAGAGTTTATAGCTATGGTGGGTCAATTATATCTCAATAATTCTTGTGTGTTCATTTACTTGGCCATGAGATCCATCATGAGGGGTTTAGTCTATTTATTTTGCTACACCTAATTAAGGCCCCGTCCAAGAAGATTAAAATTTGACAAAATGTTTACCTTGTTGTTCCGGAAATATTTATGCCATGTAATCCATGTAGCCATTGGGAACATTTTTCGCATATAAGAAACACACATTTGAGCTTGCCCTCTTGCTGCATAGAGTATTGGGGCTTTCTTTCTTTGAGAGCTTTCACTCATCATATTTTATTTTCAGCTTTTTACTTTATTGCAAACTCTACACCAAAAACCCAAAAACACTTGCATCATTTTATCATTTTAGTTTGTCTAGTGCATAGATAATAAGAGAAGTGACACTCTTATTTGAGAGGATACATAATTACACCTTCTACTCCTCGTGGGATCGATACTCATACTTACACATTGAAGATTTCAACGATCCCCTATACTTATGGGTATCAAGATATTTTCTGGCGCCGTTGCCGGGGAGTGTAGCGCTTAAGTTTTTATTCTTGTTTGCACTAGATATTTATTCCATGTAGCCCTTGGGAACGTTTTTCACGTATAAGAAATACACACTTGAGCTTGTCCTCTTGCTGCATAGAGGATTGGGATTTCTCTCTTTGAGAGCTTTCACTCATGAAATTTTATGTCAGACGCAATGCATGATAAAGGGCAAGGAGTGCAAGCTGATGATTGATGGAGGTAGCTGTACTAATGGCATACGCAAGGCAATGGTGTCATCATTGGGATTGTCCACTTGGCGACTTCCTGAATCTAAGCATCTTGAGTGGTTGAAAATAGCCGCGGTGTGCTGGAGGTTACACATAGAGTGCGTGTGCCATTTACAGTGGGTGAATATGTTGATGAGGTGGAGTGTGATGTATTGCCGTTGGAGGTATGCGGATTGCTACTTGAGCGTCCATGGCAGTACGATCGCAATGTTATGCATGCTGGGAGATCAAATACATATACCTTCAAGCATGATGGCAAGCAGAGAACATTGAAGCCTATGACGGACGAGAAGATTCAGTCCGATGTGGTGCTGATTATGCGGAAGGAAAAAGTGCACATGACCATGCCGCGACCGAGGGCGGTCACACTTGAAGAAGGGGAGCATGATGTGAGGAGTATTAAATTACATGTTGATTCAGCTGTGCAAGTAGATGACATGCCTGGTATGCCTATTAGTGACCAGCTGGATAAAGTCATGCCTCTTAGTGGTGAAAAGAAGTTTTATGCAGCGTGTTCTACACTTCCAATATGTGCCGATAAGGGTGTTCAAATAGACGTTGTTTCTGAGGATCGTGGCTCGGTGCATATGGAGGCGCGGGTCCTAAACCGCAATTTTTTTAGGCAAGCTGTGCGAAGAGTTGGAACATCAGTGCATATGCACAAGGGAAAGGATGGGCGTGTTCGTGAATTGTGTGGTCCGAGCATTGCTCCTATTTTGCCAGGTCGTACTAAGAAGATACATTTCAAGAAAGAGGTTCCAACCAGCATTACGAAGAAACCTAAGGTGGTGGATCTCCAATCTATCCATGTATGGAGAAGAAAGGAGGTGCCTAGTACAATATCAAATTCAGCTAGCCGATGCTCTGTATCAAGTTTCGGGCGCGTAGTTGTCGAGGGGAGCTTGGTGCGGTTTTGCATCTTTATGTCCCCGACAACGGCACCGGAAAATCTTGATGCACACAAGCGTGTTGGTTGGGAGACGCCAAGAGGAAGGTATGAAGAGTGTAGCAGCAAGTCTTCCCTCGATTATGAAACCGAGGTTATCGAACCAGTAGGAGATGAAGACGCTTCTGAAGGTGTCAATGTTGTCAGAAAATTCTTTGAGTTGAGGGAGTTCAACAAAGGCGCTTCTCCTCCCTAGCAATGGCGCCAAAAAGTCTTGATGGAGTTGACGAGGGACCTGCACACAACACAACCAAGATACTTTGCCCCAACTCAACAATGAGGTTGTCAAACTCACCAGCTTGCTGTAAACAAAGGATTAGACGTATAGTGTGGAAAATGATGTTTGTTTGCAGAGAATGAATGGAAACAATGTTTGCAGTAAGATATATTATCAAAGTAAAAGAATGGATCGGGGTCCATAGTTTACTAGTGGTGTCTCTCCATAAATAAATAATAGCATACATGCGGGTAAACAAATTACAGCTGTGCAATTGACAAAATAGAGAACTGCATAATGATGCATATACTTGTCATGGTGTCTAGTATGAGATTCATTTGGGCATTACAACAATATACATACACCGTTCCAACCGCATCTATGACTAGTAATCCACCTACCGGTTAGCGTCCACACCCCATTCAGTATTAAGTTGCAAGCAACATATTATTGCATTAAGTAAAGTGTGTAATGTAAGTAACACAATTATCCTTAGACAAAGCATCATTGTTTTATCCCTAGTAGCAACAGTACATCCACAACCTTAGAGGTTGCTGTCACTCCCCTAGACTTAAATGGAGACTGAACCCACTATCGAGCATAAATACCCCCTCTTAGAGTCACAAGCATCTACTTGGTCAGAGCATCTACTAGTAACGGAGAGCATGCAAGATCATAAATAACACACACATAATATATTATGAAGCAAATGACATAGTACTCAATATTCATCGGATCCCAGGAAACACAACATGTAGTATTACAATAAGATGATCTTGATCATGTTAGGCAGCTCACAAGATCTAAACATGATAACACAAGTGGAGAAGACAACCATCTAGCTACTGCTATGGACCCATAGTCCAAGGATGAACTACTCACACATCAGTCCGAAGGCAGGCATGGTGATGTAGAGCCCTCCGGTAATGATTCCCCTCTTCAGCAGGGTGCCGGGAAGAGCTTCAGAACCCTCCCAAACTAGGGTTGACGACAGCGGCAGCTACAGGATGTTTCGTGGAAAAATGCTCGGGTCCTTAAGGTTTTTTCCGTCGGGGAGATTAAATAGGCAAACGGGCAACGTCGGTGGGCACCCCTGGGCCCCACACCATGTGGTGGCGCGGCAGACAGGGGAGCCGTGCCGCCACCAGGTGTGGCTGGCCTGTGGCCCCTGATGTCTACGCATGCTTCTATTCTCGTAGACAGTGTTGGACCTCCAAGAGCAGAGGTTTGTAGAACAGCAGCAAGTTTCCCTTAAGTAAATCACCCAAGGTTTATCGAACTCAGGGACGTAGAGGTCAAATATATCCCTCTCAAGCAACCCTGCAATTAAGATACAAGAAGTCTCTTGTGTTCCCAACACACCCAATACACTTGTCAGATGTATAGGTGCACTAGTTCGGCGAAGAGATAGTGAAATACAAGTAATATGGATGATTATAAGTAGTATTTGCAATCTAAAATAAAAATGGCAGCAAGCAAACTTGTAGCAGAACTTGTTGTAAACGGTGTTTTCATGCTTAGAAACAAGGCCTAGGGATAAAACTTTCACTAGTGGACATTCTCAACAATGATATCACAATTGAATAATAAATACTACTCTCAAACACGCTCTTGCTGGATAACAAACACCATTCATTGCGTAGGGCTATAAAAGCACACCACAAAGTCTGAGTAAACAAACACCACAACGTCTTAAGGGAGTCACATACAATGCACACACTGTCAACTTTACACCATGGAGACTCCGGAGTTCATATTTAAGTAACCTCTAGAGTGCATAATATATAAAGAGTAGCATCTACTATTCAACTAGATTACAAAGCTCATGATCACATAAAGATCACACCATGGGAGAGAGAGATAAACCACGTAGCTACCAGTAGAGCCCGCTGCCCCGGGGGAGAACTACTCCCTCCTTATCATAGGAGGCAGCAACGGCGGCGGAGATGGCGGTGGAGTCGATGGAGATGGCTCCCGGGGGCAATTCCACGTCCCGGAACAGAGACTTCTGTCCCCCGAAACTTGTCTTCGATGGCGGCGGCGCATCGGAAATCTTCTATGGAAAACGACGATTGATCTAGGGTTTTTGCGTCGGGGGCAATATATGGGCGAAAGGGTGAAGGCGGTGGAGCCCCGAGGGGCCCACACCATGTGGCAGCGCGGCAGAGGGGGGAGCCGTGCCACCATGTGGTGTGGCCTCCTCGGTCCCCTCCTTCGTTTCCTCTTCGGACTTCTGGAACATGTCGGAAAAAATAGGGACTTTGGCTTTTATTTCGTGCAATTCCGAGAATATTTCCTTAAATTTTTTTCTGAAACCAAAAACAGCAGAAAACAGGGAAGTGGCACTATGGCATCTTGTTAATAGGTTAGTCCTAGAAAATGCATAAAAATGATATAAAGTGTATATAAAACATGTAGCAATTGGTATAATATAAGCATGGAACAAAAGAAATTACAGATACGTTTGAGACGTATCACTAGCCACGAGAGAAGAGGTGGTGTGTTAGGCCGGCAAGACTAGAAGTTGGCGAAGGAGAAAAGTGGCGATGTTGCTAATTTGACGCCACCTGTTGGAGAAGACCATCCAACGTTGAGGACAACGCCTTTCCAAGAAGGGGAGGATGATACGGGCATCCCTGCGAAGATTGGCTGCTACCGTTGGAGAAGACTTTCCAGCATTGATGGCAACACCTTTCTAAGAAGGGGATGATGATGCAGGCATCATGGGCATTATATTGGTCCGTTGACACTCTAGGACATTATTAGATAATATGTATAAGTCTAATGCAGTGTTAACTAGGCCTACGTGCCAAGTCTATGGCCGAACTTGCCATGGGTCGGTTTGTATCCAGGTCGAGTCCAACTAGGTCTAGGAGTCATGTTAGGTTCGGTTTGGGTTTGTCCAAACCGACTAGTTGTTTGGCCTCCTATATAAAGGATCCAGCGGCTAGGGTTTTAGGTAGGTAAAATTTTAGTCTTGCACATTACGTTCTGAGAAAATCATCCCTCCGGGGAATGGCTCTGTCTTGTTATCCAATAGAGTATGATTGCATGAAGGTTCTTGTGTGATCAAGGATTATCGTGCTTTGGTTTGAGGCGTGAAGATCATCTCCATGTTGCTTGCTGGATTTATACTTATCTTTAGGTTACGTGGATTTGTCTCGTGATTAGAAGATTCATATTCTGTTGTGCTTGCGGTGAAAGACCGGGCAAAACTCAAGGAATCATCAAAGTGATCCTTATCAACGAGTACAATTACATGATCAATCTCATCCAGTCTCCATCGACCTCATTATGCCTACAGAGGACTACTCACCCATGGTGATGGTGATGGAGCTCATGGTTGATGGGGATGAATGCGGTGAAGATGGCGGTGAAGACAGCCTCCGGATCCCTCCTCTAGGGGAGAAATCCTGGATCAATATGTCTCCAGAAACGAAGATCGTGGCTCTGGCGGTGCTCTGTTTCACGAAAAGCTCTGTGCTCCTAGGTCAGTCAGTTTCTGGTATATATGAGGGGGTACGTGAAAGCGGAAGGGGAGGCGACGTCTGTGGGCCCAACGGGCAGGCCCTGTGCGGTCAAGGAATCTGGTCGCGTGGGCCAGTCTCGTTTGGTCCTCGGACACCCCCTTGTGTCCGTCTAATGCTCGAACTCCTTCTTTTCATTAAAAGCTGGCGTAGTATTTTTTTCCTGATTTTATTTTCTGCAAAAATAACCAGAAACGAGACTTTGCTAAAAAGAGCGTCAATTTCTACAGATTTATTCAAATACGGGAAGATTCGTGAGTAAATAATGAAGCAAAATGCTTGGAAAAGTAGATGCATTTTGGGTGCATCAGCATCGTTAGCCTACTTGGGCGAACAAGTGGGACGTGGTTCAAGAGTTTTTTGGCGACACGGAAAAGGAGTATGTGCGGTATATCAACGAGTTTGACTCACTAACCCCCGAGCAGGTAATAGTTGTCTTTTTATTGTTAACTATTTCTTTTGTCAAAATCCCACACTCTAAATTTACCCCACTATATGTTATAGGTGACATGGGATCCATATGGTGGGGAGCTACTTTGGGATACAACGAGTAGTTCCGTGTGAACCCTATATGCACGGCGGAACAGCATCTTTGATTATTGTGGGCACCGCTTATATGCTTCAACGTAGTATCAAAGTGTTATGAAGCTCATCCTCCAACTCATCGATCTCCTCCTACAATAGTTCATAGTGGTCATTTTGAATCGGGCTTTGAGGTTGTTCATGTTGGGTAATTAGAGGTTGGCTCCATGTTGCCTCGTACACTTCATGGTCATGAGATGGCTCATTTTGAACCGGGCTCCTAACATCATGTTCGGTTCAAGTCAAATGTTTTGGTGGCAAATAACTCGAGAGCCTTGTCTTGAGATGCGGCCACAGTCTCCTTATACGCACACGAACACAACTCAGAGTTGAGAGGCATGGTCTTTCAACGGGAGTGAGAATCGAACTCAACATTATGCCTTCCCTCCAAACAAACTACATCAAATTTAGATCCGTCCAATTCAATGCAATCCTCACTTTTTTGACAACCTCCGCATAGTTAGGACTACGGTCAAACACCACCACCTTCTCCTCCGGGTCATGCTCGCCATTGCCATTCAAAAAGGCATCCTTTTCCACATGATGAACACTAACCATTCTCTCCATCTAAAAATAAATAATTTATAGAGCACAGATTATTTGGATGATACACCAATTGCACTAAACTATGCATTTAAAGCTAGTACAATAACATGATGTAGCTAATTAACTACTAAACCTACCTAAATCTAACTAATAACTACATCTATTCAAAACCCTAACCTAAAATGTGCCAAAACCAACACAAACCCTCACCTACAATAAGCCAAACTCAACCATACACACACACACAGATTGCCCAATATTAACAACAAAAACGAAACATTTTCCCTCATATGGCATTTCTAGCGTTTCTAAGATCTACACACAATGACAGCAAATCTTAAGATTTCGACTGGACAGAAACATAGGGGATGGGGGAGATTACCTCTCTACACGAATCCACGGCCAAATCCAAGCAAGATGAAGGGATTTGTGAGGATGGTGAGTAGAAGGAGAGAGAGGGAGGGAGGAATAGTTCGGGGGCGATTGTGAGCTGGGTGCGCAACGCACCAGCGATCCGAGCCACTTATCAGGGGTATAGCGCCCTAGTCGGAGCGCTACCCGCGCTACCCTTTATAGCATAACGCCAAGTCACGGGGCGCTAGACTTTGACTTAGATGGATTTCGCTGCCTCCAGCTAGCCCTGCCTTCTGTTCTCGGGTGAAATAATCAAAAGGGTAGCGCCCCACCTGCTACCTATGATGCATAGCACCACATGCTGGGGCGCTACCATACGAGCACGAGGACCCCGCCATGCCACATTGGCACAACTATAACGACTCAGGCCACGACGCTACATCAGAGAGGGTAGCGCCGCGTCGTTGGATGCTACCAAAAACGGTTCTTTTCGAAAATAGTTTCGTAAAAAGGTTATTTTTTCCTGAAGTTTGTCAAAAGAGTTATTTCTGTAATTCACGGAAAGTGTACCCCTTCAAACATTGCCGACACAACGGGCCTGACAATTTGACGACATGGCTGCAGATTTGAGGAAAGTACTCATTTGCGACATTCCAAGAGAGGTACTTTTGCTCCCGAGATGTGGATACATCCGTGTTAGTAGTACATACCTACATACTTTTGTTATACAATATGTTGTATTATAGGCGACACAAAATCACAAAATCATGTCTGTTAAGAAGAAAAGACTAATGCTAGGGCGCAACCCACCTTGGTAAAGCTTGATAGATGGTTCTGCTCGGTGGAATGGGATGCCATGCACCCTGATGCCCTTCTCTCAGTAGGCTTGTCTTCTCTGTCAGATCATTTCCCCATCTTGATGTCCACGGCGATGAGGTTTGTGGCGAAGAAGCGGTTCTGATTTGAGAATTTCTGGACCAAAATAGCAGGCTTTCAAGAGGAGGTCAAGGCTAGTTGGGATAAGCCGGTTGAGCTGACAGACCCGTTGCGATGCCTGGACTGTGAGCTACGGCGACTCGCCCGCGACCTGAAGAGGTGGAGCCATAATCTTGTGGATCAAGGATCAGATTCTGATGGCGAATGAGGTGATCGCGAGATTGGAACTGGCACGAGATTCACGGCCCCTCATTGGGGATGAGTTGCAATGGAGGCTGATACACAGAGTCCTTGGCCTTGCCTCGCTAGAGTGCCCGATTGCTCGGCAGAGGGCTCGTGTAGCAGGTCTAAGAGAAGGGGACTCTTCGGCGCACTTCTTTTGAGCAGGAAGGCGTAACCGTTTCCAGATCTTACGTCTATGCTCTGGCGATCGTATGGCCGTTGAGCAGGATGATAAGGAAGATATCACGACGGAGTTCTTCGCTAATCTGCTGGGCCAGCCTTTCCAGCGAGATCATGACATCGCTCTGGATGGACTTGGGCTGAGGAACGTGGACCTAATGGGCTTAGAGGCCCAATCACTGAGGAAGAGATTTGGGCCGCAATTAAAGACATGCCGAAGAATAAATCGCCGGGCCCAGATGGTTTCTCCTAGGAATTCTACAAGGTGTGCTGGCAAACGATCAAGGCGAACGTGGTGGCTGCGATTAGCGCGATCTTTCTGGGGCATGATCAGAATTTTGGGGCCCTTAATGCAGCGCTGATTACCCTAATCCCAAAGAAGGAAGGTGCGGTGGACATGACAGATTTCCGGCCAATCAGCCATATTCACAGCTTTGCTTAGCTGCTTACCAAGCTGTTGGCTCGGAGATTAGCGTCGAAGATGAACGAGCTGGTGGGCGCTAACCAGAGTGTGTTCATATAAGGAAGATGCATCCAGGATAACTTCCATTTGGTCCAGCAATTAGCGGCGAAATTGCAGCGCAGACGTGTTCCATCCCTCCTGCTGAAGTTGGATATTGCTCGGGCGTTCGATAGCGTTGCCTGGCCATTCCTCATCTGTATCCTTCGGCAGCAAGGTTTCGGGCAGAGGTGGATAAGGTGGATTGAGCTGCTCCTGCGTACGGCAACGACACAGATCATGATCAGTGGTAGCGCGGGATCGAGATTCGCGCACGGCCGAGGCCTAAGATAGGGAGACCCACTCTCCCCTCTGCTTTTTGTCATCGTGATGGATGTGCTAGGAGCAATGTTTGTGGAGGCGGAGCGAAGAGAGGTGCTCTTAGAACTCAAGGTAGAGGGTCTGGGGCATAAGCTATCGATGTATGCGGATGATGTAGTCATTTTCGCAAGGCCAGAGGAGAGGGAACTGCAAGCGGTAAGAGCTATCCTGGATTGCTACGGCGCGGCATCGGGTCTCCTGGCGAAGAGTGCGCTCCTCCCAATTCACTGCGATCATAAGCAGATTGACAGAGCAGCTGCTACCCTAGCATGCCCGGTGAAACAGCTACCATGTACCTACCTGGGGCTACCGATGTCTATCCGCAAACAGAGCCGCACGGACCTGCAACCCGTCCTGGATAAACTACCGAACCAGCTTGCCTTCTGGAAAGCAAGGCTCCTCACAAAGGATGGTCGCCTGACTTATGTACAGATGGTCATGACGGCCACGTTCATTTAATAGCTGATGGCTTTGGATCTGGAGTTGTGGTTCTTGAGAGTTGTCGACAAACTACGACGTGGTTTTCTGTGGGTCGGCAGAGAGGAGGCGAGGGGGAGGGGGGGACTGTTGGTTGCGTGGTCAAAGGTCTGCAAGCCAAGATGTGAAGGGGATCGCAGGCAGAAAATAATAAATTTTCTAACAACGATAACCTTAAACTAGCCAGGATCTATACTATGCAAATATAGTAATACGGAGGAGATCGATATACATACCCTTGTAGACCGAAACACGGGGATTACGCTCCCGCACAAGCATTGTCGATGAAGCCGACAAAGACGACCTCGAGGTCGTGTAGAGGAAGAAACTCCTTCTCGAGAAAGTTGCCATTCTTCGCAACAAACGTTTTGCCCTCGGCTTGGTTGTAGAAGGTGTATCCTATGGTTTCCCGCGGATACCCTACAAAGACAACTTTCTCCGATTTCGGTTCGAGTTTGTCGGGCTGTAGTTTCTTAACATACGCCTCACAACCCCAGACCTTCAGGAACGACAACTAAGGTTTCTTGCCATGCCATATCTCATACGGTGTCGTTGCTATGGATTTGGACGGAGCCCTATTTAAAATGAATGCGGCTGTTTCTAACGCATATCCTCAAAAAGATACGGGCAAGTCGGTAAGAGACATCATAGACCGGACGCTATCTAATAGGGTACGATTACGTCGCTCGGACACACCGTTGCGTTGCGGTGTTCCAGCCGGCGTAAGTTGTGGCACGATGCCACAAGCCTTTAGATGTGTGCCAAACTCAAAACTGAAATATTCGCCACCACGATCGGATCGAAGGTGCTTGATTTTCTTGTTGAGTTGATTTTCAACTTTACTTTGAAATTCTTTGAACTTTTCAAATGTTTCAGACTTGTGTTTCATCAAATAGATATACCCATATCTACTCAAGTCCTCGGTGAAGGTGACAAAATAACGATAACCATTGCGTGTCGACACGCTCATCGGTCCACACACATCTGTATGTATGACTCCCAATAACTCCGACGCCCGTTCCATGAAACCATTGAACGGTGTCTTGGTCATCTTGCCCATCAGGCACAGTTCGCATGTGTCGAGGGATCCAAAATCCAACGAGTCTAAAAGTCCATCGGTATGGAGTTTCTTCATGCGCTTTATACCAATATGATCGAGACGGCAATGCCACATATACATGGCAGTATCGCTACTAAGTTTAATCCTCTTGGCATCAATGTTATGGATGTGAGTACTACGATCGAGATTCAACAAGAATGAACCATTACTCTCGGGAGCATTGCCATAAAAGATATTATTCATCGAAATAGTACAACCACTTGATACTGATTTGAACGAATATCCGTCTTGCAACAAGCAAGACCCACTGATAATGTTTACACTCAAAGACGGTACAAAATAACACTTATTTAAAACCAAAACTAATCCCGATGGTAGATGTAGAGGGAGTGTGCCGACAACCACCACGTCAACTCTTGATCCGTTGCCGACGCGCATCGTCACCTCATCCTTTGTCAGGCGTCGTTTATTCCGTAACTCCTCCTGAGAGTTACAAATGTGAGCAACAGAACCGGTATCAAATACCTAGGTATTACTACGGGCGCATGTAAGGTACACATAAATAACATGTATATCAAATATACCTTTCTCTTTTCCGACAATCTTGCCGGCCTTCTTATCTTCCAGATACTTGGGACAGTTGCGCTTCCAGTGACCATCTCCCTTGCAGTAGAAGCATTCCACGCCAGGTTTGGGACTAGGTTTGTTAGTCTTGGATTTGGCAACGTATTTGCCATCCTTCTTAGACTTCCAGTTCTTTCTTCCCTTGCCGCCAGATTTCTTGAAATCGACGGTCTTCTTGACCATCAACAACGTGTGCTCCTTCTTGATTTCCACTTCAGCAGTCTTGAGCATCACGAACACCTCAGACAGGTGAAGGAGATATGCCCTAGAGGCATGTAGTGTACCTACACTTAAAATATGGCAGGTACCTGTGTATAGTGCAAATCCCTGGATCGATTCGTTTGCACACACAGTTACGATGTAATATCACAACAAAGTATCAATTTATTACAACGCTGATCCAGACTTAGAAAATATTCATTACAATTTGCATAGCATAAAGCTATTAGTGAACAGAGCAAACAGCGGAAATTTATTCTTCATGGAGTCCCCAATCATCATCATGTGCCACAGGCGAGCATGTTGGTTGAAGACTCGAAAACCCTTAGCAAAATCTCACTCATCATCAGAACAGTCTGCAATAAGATATATATATTGCAACAACGTGGGTCAGAACCATTAAAAATGGAACTGGCAAGTGACACTATGGTGGACACTTAAGAAATAACTCTATAACCTATATGCTTATTTGGCTGGTGGAGCTCAAGGCTATTTTGCAGAAAGCAAATTTTTCCCTAACACTTTGAAACAACTTTTATCTGGTTGAGACAAATATGGTATGAAAGCCATAGTCTCATTCTACCCTTGTTCACCCATCAAGTTTTTAATTTATAAGTTGGAATGATGGAATCCTCCGTTGACGCCCTCGTTCGGCTGCTCAATTGTCCGTTTCCGGGGACACGGCTAATTACTTAGATTTTAACTCTGCAGAGGTTGTGCACGTTCACCATTGTACCCATTCAACCCAGGTTATCCTTTACACACCATTTGTGATAAGGAAAGGAAAGAATGAGACGAGATCTTTCAGAAGCATTTTCCCTCCCACTCTGGCCTGACGCGCTCCACCTACAAATCCTCTACCACCACCTGTCAGGCTGGGGCGAGTCCACGCAGCTTAGTTGATCAAGTCAGAGCCCATATTGGCAATGGCTGCACGAGAAGCAATCTTCACTTGGAGTTCTTCAGATTCCTTTGCTTCTGGGTGGCCATCCACAAGTGAATATCCCACAGGTAAATCCCTTGGGAACAACACTCAACTCATACAACCAAGCAACCAATTCCACCCAGGTGTTTGATTAAAACTTAGTAGACTTTAACTTTTCATCAAAATAGTTTTTGCATAGCATCACTATTCTACTAAGTATTTTCATAGGAACCTAGACACAGGAATAAAGAGGTCTAAACATGGCTTGCATAGCAATACTATCCTACACATGCTTATAGAAAAATAATCTACTCATGCATAGAAAAATAATAGGACTTTTATGGGGGTGTGCCACTTGCCTTTGAATGATGTCGTTGTTCACAAACTCTTTTCAACAACAAACGTTTTGCTCTCCGTTCAATCTAAACAATATAATACAACAATCAACAAACAACACAACATCAAACATACATGCACATACAAAGTGAACCAAAAAAATTCTAAGGTAAATATGTCATGCATGATGTACAACATATTTCTAAGGACTAGAGATGCATGTCATGCCATGAAAATCTTTTAAGTTAATGCAAGGCAATTAGGTTGGTCCAAAAATGACCAAGGGTTAAGGTCATAAGTTGGATAAAATAACTTTGCTATAATTCATCTTGAATAAGTTCTCAAATGGCCTAGTCTTGATGTGTAAAAATACTTGGAGAAACTACTAAGTATATTCTTCAATGTGATCAACACTCATTATCAACTCTTTTTAAAATTGGATATTCACTATAGTGAGAGAGACAGACACCCGGCCAGCCACTTAAATTGTGGAACAGGTCTCATGTACGTGGACATGTAAGGTTAGTCTCCAGGCCGCTTCATCTCACTATGCCGCTTGGATCCAACAAACTTCAAAGATGATAATATCATGGTCAAAATTTGTTTAAGTCTAAAGTGAAAACAAGATTGGGAAAGAGGGAAAATATAGAACAAAGATGTAGTTGGTCTTCTAGGAATCATCTCTATACTTGTAACTTTCTCATGAACTTCTTCTTGATTTTCTTAGAACAGGAGAGAGAGGAAGTAAGACTTAGAAAATATTGCTGGTTGGTCTTCAAAGATTTCTTCTTGAATTCCTTCTAAGTGCTTTTGCTCCTTGAAGATACTCCTGAAGTCTTGTTTTTGCTAAGTCCTTCGTTGGTCTTCTAGCTCCATGTTGAAAATACTAAGTTTTGAAAATATTTCTAACTTAGAGAAAATGGGGGAGGAGTTTTATTATGGGAAATATAACTACAAAATAATACATGCTATGTATGAAAAGCAATTTTGAATCACAAGAAACATAATACTAATTTTTATGATATTTATAAATATGCATGAACTTTTAATAGCAATTTAATTAATTTCTATTTTTGGAAAATATAATAAAAGGGAAAAGTTTTCTATGATTAAATTTTTATAACAAAATTTTATAAGTAGTGTTTATAGACATGGGGCTTTTAATTAAATTCATAGCAATTGGATTTATTCAAGAATAATATTTATATTAAAAATTAAGTTGAAAATATTCAAACTATTCAATTTAAATATATATAACTATGAATTTATTCAAATATTACTCAGAAATATTTTATAACAGAGGCATCACACTACAAATATTATAAAGTCTCTAAAACAATTTTATTTGCAATTTTTGAATTTACAGATTTAAAGTTATGACAAAAATACTCAAATTCACCATTTGAAATTTGAATATTTTAAACTAAGTCAAATTTGAATTTTGGCAGATCCAAAATATTCTACATGTCAAGGGCTTTCCAAATATATAAAAATATTTGAATTTGGATAAACAGAGAAAAATATATGATAGTTTGAATAGACAGGGGCTTTTCTGCAAAACTGCCATTTACTCTAATTAAAAGAAATCAAAATCTACGTGGCTGCTGACTGTGCGCTGACTGGGATCCGACGTGGATAAGTGGATAGATCTGGGCCGTCAGATCTGGATCTGGCGGTCCAGATCAATCGTACCGGTTCGCTTATAATGATCTAATCCTAACCGTAGGATCAAGATCGTGCGGCCTACACGCGTTCGGCCAAAAGCTGGCGGCGGAAATCCCGCCGGAGACGTGGCCGACGGCGGCGACGTAGCGTTCTACGCGCCCTACGTTTTCCCGGGAAGAATGGATCTTACCAGGACGTGCAGGAGGTCGCGGCGGACTTGGTGGCGAAGTTTACGACGATGGGGTGCACGGTCGCACCGGAGATCGCTCGCCGGAGTTGCTCCCGCGGGCGGCTTTCTTCGGGCGTGGATGAATGTGAAGACCTAGTGCACAAAGAAATGTCCAAGCTAGTCACGAGGTTGCGCACGGACTTGGAGAAGTGCAAGGAAACGGTCTCGGGGGTTGCTCACCTCGCCGGAGGACGGAGAAAAACGGCGGCGGAAATGGCGGACGGTGGCGTCTTCAACTTGAACAGCCCGACGGCGATTGGGCTAGGGTTTTTCGGGGGAAACGAAGAGGAGGGGCCGAGGATTTATATAGGGCAGGAGGGCGTTGATTTGGGGCTGTAATCGCGGCGAATTGAAGGAAGGAGGCGCCGGAGGTTTTCGAGCGGAAATTGAGGACAGAGGTTGAAGACAACCTCTTCCCCTGACAGGTGGATCCCACTGTCCGGTTTTTCTCTTTTTCTTTTCTGTTTTATCTATTTCTTTTATAACTTTTGATTTGTAACTCCAAATGAGGTCAAATAAATTTCTAAAAAATTGTAAAATTACTATCTTTGTGTTAAACTAGTTGTAGGAATGTTTTGAACATTTTTGAAAAATAATATTTTGGAATATTGCTTAAATACAAATTTGACTCTTTATGTTATATTTAAAACTAGGGTTTAATTAATTTCATTTTTGGCTAAATAAATTTTATAAAAATACAATACTTATATAAGTTTGAATTTAAGTTATTTAAACTCATATTCCAATAGTAAATAAATTTTAGCTTCAATAGATTATTAAATATCACATTACAACTATTTGTAATGAAAGAGAAAATGAAATGTAATCATTTTTAATTCAATTTATTTTGTGCACCATTATATTTTATATTAAGATAAATTCTTTGAAAACTTCCTAAACAACTTTGGAAAAGATTTTAGATTTTTAATTAATTTCTTATATAGAATATATTAATCAGTTCATGCATTGACAATAAATGACGTTCATGTAAGCAATCAAATGTTTATTTGGGTTGTTAAGTAATTATAAAATCTATGAGGTTTTAAAGTTATAAACTATAGACTTGTAATATCCAAACTATGTTTTGAACTCAGATAAATGAATAATAATCTTTTGGCAATTAGACAATGTTTTTTTAAGTTTAAAATAACACTTGTAATTTTTATTTTAGTTTATGAATTGCTATTGCTAAGTGGTTAAAATCAAATACTTATAATGAAACCTTTTGTCTCATGAATATGGTTTGAAGGTTTGTAAAACATTTGTAAAATTACATCTTGAGGTTTTCAGAAATATTAAACTCTTTCAAAATGTTTGAAGTCTTTCATAGTTGGTTTTCTTATGCATTTAATATTTTATTTTAATGAAAAGAAAAGTTTTAATTTTTTTTTTATTTTTGAACATTATATAATGTTGGGATGTTACAGACTACCACCCTTAAAAGGAATCTCGTCCCCGAGATTCGGAGAGGCTAAAAGAGAAAGCAAATGCTTGGAATGATTCCGATAACTTGAGAGGTTTTGAGAAATGTAATTTCTGACATGGAAGCTTGAAAACTTGTAGGGGATGATTTTTCTGATTGGGAAGGCTAGAAAGAAAGATAGTTTGGGATCTCCGGGTTTATGCAATAGAGATTAATTTAACTGGGTGGCTACCACCCTTAAAATAATTTCAAGTCATACAAACAACACACCAAGCAATCAAACATGTTCACAGCTCAAGGTTCAATAACCACTCAAATTTAAAAATCCTGAAACTCGAAGTGTTTAAATCTCAAATCTGAAAGCGATTTAGGTTCCAAAACAAACATGCTGGTACTGCCATATCACATTTTGATAGGTCAATACACTAAAATGATACGATAAGCTAAAAAGATAAATGGTGGTCCCTCTAACGCTGCTTGAATTGCTTCGCTTATTCTTCCTTGATCACACGCTTGCGCTTCATTGCATGGTTATTCACCACAGGTGTGGCTTCTTCCCCACTTGTCCCTTCAGACAGCACCTCTTCGGGGTCTTCTTCCTCGTGTTCTTACTCCTTCACAGCTGCAGGTACAGTCACGTCTCCAGTGCCTTGGTCACCTCCTTCTTCAGCTACCGGCGGTGGTGGAGGTGGAATGAGTTGCGCCTCAAGTGTGGCAATCTGCTCATCTTTGCCAAGGTTCTGCAAATGTAGGTCATGGATGAGTTCCTCCATATGGCCAACAAGGGTTTCAGAAGCCTGGAGTTCTTGGGTTTTTGCGTGTATGACGGCTTGGGCATGATCCGCGATGTCATAAGCTTGTTGAACCTTCCTGGTCAGACAGTTGATGAGAAAATCCAAGTCTTCCAACATCTTGTTAATGATGGGCAGGTCCAAGCGATTTCCCGTGTGAGCTATCGAGAGACCATGTGCATCCCTCTTCCCAAAGGCACGGAAGGGCGATTCCGGTGCTAGCTTGTTGCGATACTTGTAACACAAACGAGCCATTAAATCCACCATAGCTATGTTCACTCCCTCGACCCACTCTGGGTAGTAGGTGGCATAGTCCACGGGCTCGAAGTCTGGCATCGTGGGATCTGGGGTCATAATTGTGCGGATTTTCCAACGCGTCACATTTGGTATGTCGGTCTCCTCTTTCCTTCCTCGGAAATAGGGCGGTGGTAGCTTCAATTGACTTGTCAACCTGGATAGCTGCCTCCCAAAGATGAAATTCGACAAAACTCCAGCATACGCGGTCTCAGTGTACTCTCCCATCTAAAATTTTGAAAAGGAAAGAGTATTAGAATTAAAATGAAAAGTAAAGTATACAAGACAAGAAAATTAATGTAGAAATAGAAAGGTAAAATTTTCAAGTTTGAAATCCAGTGTAGTAAAACAAGTGACTTTTGGTCTCTGTCCAATCCCAGGGTTTCGAACCTACAGGCAACACAGTGCTCTGATACCATCTGTAGTGTACCTGCACTTAAAATATGGCAGGTACCTGTGTATAGTGCAAATCCCTGGATCGATTCGTGTGCACACACACTTACGATGTAATATCACAACAAAGTATCAATTTATTTCAACGCTGATCCAGACTTAGAAAATATTCATTACAATTTGCATAGCATAAAGCTAGCAGTGAACAGAGTAAACATCGGAATTTTATTCTTCATGGAGTCCCCAATCATCATCATGTGCCATAGGCGAGCATGTTGGTTGAAGACTCGAAAACTCTTAGCAAAATCTCACTCATCATCAGAACAATCTGCAATAAGATATATATATTGCAACAACGTGGGTCAGAACCATTAAAAATAGAACAGGCAAGTGACACTATGGTGGACACTTAAGAAATAACTCTATAATCTATATGCTTATTTGGCTGGTGGAGCTCAAGGCTATTTTGCAGAAAGCAAGTTTTTCCCTAACACTTTGAAACAACTTTTATCTGGTTGAGACAAATATGGTATGAAAGCCATAGTCTCATTCTACCCTTGTTCACGCATCAAGTTTTTAATTTATAAGTTGGAATGATGGAATCCTCCGTTGACGTCCTCGTTCGGCTGCTCAATTGTCCGTTTCCGGGGACACGGCTAAGTACTTAGATTTTAACTCTGCAGAGGTTGTGCACGTTCACCATTGTACCCATTCAACCCAGGTTATCCTTTACACACCATTTGTGATAAGGAAAGGAAAGAATGAGACGAGATCTTTCAGAAGCATTTTCCCTCCCACTCTGGCCTGACGCGCTCCACCTACAAATCCTCTACCACCACCTGTCAGGCCGGGGCGAGTCCACGCAGCTTAGTTGATCAAGCCAGAGCCCATATTGGCAATGGTTGCACGAGAAGCAATCTTCACTTGGAGTTCTTCAGATTCCTTTGCTCCTGGGTGGCCATCCACAAGTGAATATCCCACAGGTAAATTCCCTGGGAACAACACTCAACTCATACAGCCAAGCAACCAATTCCACCCAGGTGTTTGATTAAAACTTAGTAGACTTTAACTTTTCATCAAAATAGTTTTTGCATAGCATCACTATTCTACTAAGTATTTTCATAGGAACCTAGACACAGGAATAAAGAGGTCTAAACATGGCTTGCATAGCAATACTATCCTACACATGCTTATAGAAAAATAATATACTCATGCATAGAAAAATAATAGGACTTTTATGGGGGTGTGCCACTTTCCTTTGAATGATGTCGTTGTTCACAAACTCTTTTCAACAACAAACGTTTTGCTCTCCGTTCAATCTAAACAATATAATACAACAATCGACAAACAACACAACATCAAACATACATGCACATACAAAGTGAACCAAAAAAATTCTAAAGGAAATATGTCATGCATGATGTGCAACATATTTCTAAGGACTAGAGATGCATGTCATGCCATAAAAATATTTTAAGTTAATGCAAGGTAATTAGGTTGGTCCAAAAATGACCAAGGGTTAAGGTCATAAGTTGGATAAAATAACTTTGCTATAATTCATCTTGAATAAGTTCTCAAATGGCCTAGTCTTGATGTGTAAAAATACTTGGAGAAACTACTAAGTATATTCTTCAATGTGATCAACACTCATTATCAACTCTTTGTAAATTGGATATTCACTATAGTGAAAGAGACATACACCCGGCCAACCACTTAAATTGTGGAACAGGTCTCATGTACGTGGACATGTAAGGTTAGTCTCCAGGCCGCTTCATCTCACTATGCCGCTAGGATCCAACAAACTTCAAAGATGATAATATCATGGTCAAAATTTGTTTAAGTCTAAAGTGAAAAAAAGATTGGGAAAGAGGGAAAAGTTAGAAGAAAGATGTAGTTGGTATTCTAGGAATCATCTCTATACTTGTAACTTTCTCAGAACTTCTTCTTGATTTTCTTAGAATAGGAGAGAGAGGAAGTAAGACTTAGAAAATATTGCTGGTTGGTCTTCAAAGATTTCTTCTTGAATTCCTTCTAAATGCTTTTGCTCCTTGAATATACTCCTGAAGTCTTGTTTTTGCTAAGTCCTTCGTTGGTCTTCTAGCTCAATGTTGAAAATACTAAGTTTTGAAAATATTTCTAACTTAGAGAAAATGGGGGAGGAGTTTTATTATGGGAAATATAACTACAAAATAATACATGCTATGTATGAAAAGCAATTTTGAATCACAAGAAACATAATACTAATTTTTATGATATTTATAAATATGCATGAACTTTTAATTGCAATTTAATTAATTTCTATTTTTGGAAAATATAATAAAACGGAAAAGTTTTCTATGATTAAATTTTTATAACAAAATTTTATAAGTAGTGTTTATAGACAGGGGGCTTTTAATTAAATTCATAGCAATTGGATTTATTCAAGAATAATATTTATATTAAAAATTAAGTTGAAAATATTCAAACTATTCAATTTAAATATATATAACTATGAATTTATTCAAATATTACTCAGAAATATTTTATAACAGAGGCATCACACTACAAATATTATAAAGTCTCTAAAACAATTTTATTTGCAATTTTTGAATTTACAGATTTAAAGTTATGACAAAAATACTCAAATTCACCATTTGAAATTTGAATATTTTAAACTAAGTCAAATTTGAATTTTGGCAGATCCAAAATATTCTACATGCCAAGGGCTTTCCAAATATATAAAAATATTTGAATTTGGATAAACAGAGAAAAATATATGATAGTTTGAATAGACAGGGACTTTTCTGCAAAACTGCCATTTACTCTAATTAAAAGAAATCAAAATCCACGTGGCTGCTGACTCTGCGCTGACTGGGATCCGACGTGGAT
The DNA here is from genome assembly GCA_026929855.1 of Poa annua. NCBI lineage: Eukaryota > Viridiplantae > Streptophyta > Magnoliopsida > Poales > Poaceae > Poa > Poa annua. The sequence goes on from CM049428.1 coordinate 51,706,973, forward strand.
AAGTGGATAGATCTGGGTCGTCAGATCTGGATCTGGCGGTCCAGATCAATCGTACCGATTCGCTTATAATGATCTAATCCTAACCGTAGGACGTGCAGGAGGTCGCGGCGGACTTGGTGGAGAAGTTTACGACGATGGGGTGCACGGTCGCACCGGAGATCTCTCGCCGGAGTTGCTCAACGGGCGGCTTTCTTCGGGCGTGGATGAACGTGAAGACCTGGTGCACAAAGAAATGTCCAAGCTAGTCACGAGGTTGCGCACGGACTTGGGGAAGTGCAAGGAAACGGTCTCGGGCTCGGGGGTTGCTCACCTCGCCGGAGGACGGAGAAAAACGGCGGCGGAAATGGCGGACGGTGGCGGCTTCAACTTGAACAACCCGACGGCGATTGGGCTAGGGTTTTTCGGGGGAAACGAAGATGAGGGGCCAAGGATTTATATAGGGCAGGAGGGCGTTGATTTGGGGCTGTAATCGCGGCGAATTGAAGGAAGGAGGCGTCGGAGGTTTTCGGGCGGAAATTGAGGACAGAGGTTGAAGGCAACCTCTTCCCCTGACAGGTGGGTCCCACTGTCAGGTTTTTCTCTTTTTCTTTTCTGTTTTATCTATTTCTTTTATAACTTTTGATTTGTAACTCCAAATGAGGTGAAACAAATTTCTACAAATTTGTAAAATTACTATCTTTGTGTTAAACTAGTTTTAGGAATGTTTTGAACATTTTTGAAAAATAATATTTTGGAATATTGCTTAAATACAAATTTGACTCTTTATGTTATATTTAAAACTAGGGTTTAATTAATTTCATTTTTGGCTAAATAAATTTTATAAAAATACAATACTTATATAAGTTTGAATTTAAGTTATTTAAACTCATATTCCAATAGTAAATAAATTTTAGCTTCAATAGATTATTAAATATCACATTACAACTATTTGTAATGAAAGAGAAAATGAAATGTAATCATTTTTAATTCAATTTATTTTGTGCACCATTATATTTTATATTAAGATAAATTCTTTGAAAACTTCCTAAACAACTTTGGAAAAGATTTTAGATTTTTAATTCATTTCTTATATAGAATATATTAATCAGTTCATGCATTGACAATAAATGACGTTCATGTAAGCAATCAAATGTTTATTTGGGTTGTTAAGTAATTATAAAATCTATGAGGTTTTAAAGTTATAAACTATAGACTTGTAATATCCAAACTATGTTTTGAACTCAGATAAATGAATAATAATCTTTTGGCAATTAGACAATGTTTTTTTAAGTTTAAAATAACACTTGTAATTTTTATTTTAGTTTATGAATTGCTATTGCTAAGTGGTTAAAATCAAATACTTATAATGAAACCTTTTGTCTCATGAATATGGTTTGAAGGTTTGTAAAACATTTGTAAAATTACATCTTGAGGTTTTCAGAAATATTAAACTCTTTCAAAATGTTTGAAGTCTTTCATAGTTGGTTTTCTTATGCATTTAATATTTTATTTTAATGAAAAGAAAAGTTTTAAATTTTTGTGATTTTTGAACATTATATAATGTTGGGATGTTACAGGGCACTTAATAAAGATAGTTTATTCGTCATATCTCAATTGTTCATTATATGTTTTATACCATGCTATAACTGTATTAAGCGGAAACATTAATACACGTGTGGTAGATAAACAACCAGGTCCCTAGTAGCCTCTATCTAACTAGTTCATTGGGCAATTGATGATCGAGATTTCCCGATCATGTGACATTTATGTCAGTTGATAATGGAGTCATGTCATTGGGAGAATGACGTGATGGACATACCCAATATTTGTAAGACGTAGTCATTACACCTTCGACCGTGAGATCTACTCTTATTGCTATTCCTTGAAGACACTTTGATTGCATCAAACGTCATATCTTACATAGTGTGACAATAAAGGTGTCCCTCTCGGGTGTCGGAAAGGAGTATGTTGAGACGGGGGGTCAAGAGCGGGATTTGCCAGTCCGCATAGCAGGATAGATACTCTAGGCCCCACTCGGTGAGATTATGTCAAACGAGCTTGCAAGCGTGTGACTAGGTCACCAGGACATAATATCATGGACGAGTAGAAGTTAGCAGTGTCGGTAACGAGATCAAACTGGGTATGGAGATATCCATGAACGAGTCTCGGACACGCTAAGTATCGCATGGCAAAAGGTTTAAGACTCAGACGTCTAGGTTCGAAAGGTAAAGTATTCGTTATCTCGCAGGGATTAATTCTGGGTATCCTCGGTCCACAAATTAGTCATTGATCGGAGAGGAGTCTCGATCATGTCTGGTGAGATAATCGAACCGCTAGGGTATCACACTTAAGGGGAGTCGACATTTTACCGGAAGAGAAAAAATAGGAAAAGAGAGACCGGGAACGTCCCGGGAAGTTCCGATGGAGATCGGGCAGCGACGAAATAGTTTTCGGAGCCGGAATAAATTATGTAATATGTATTTAATATTAATTAGTGTAATTAATAGTTAAATATATTTTATTTTAATTTTTCCTGAATTTTTAAGGGCAAAAATCCCTAAATGGGCCTCTTTGGGCAAAGAGGCCCATGAGGGGGGAGAGTCCCCCCCAAGTGGAGGGGCCTGGTTCGGCCGGCCTAGGTGGGCCCCATCATGCTTGGCCGGCTGGGGTGTGGGATTAGTCCCACACCGCCAGCCTGGCAAGGTGGGCAGCCCCCTGGATCCCCTTATATAGAGGGGTACCCCTGGCCTTTGAAGTACACCAATTCCTCTCTCTCTCTCCTTGGATCCCGTGACTCCCCAGTTTGGAGTTGTGCCAAGGATAAGTTTTCTCCACCATACGCCCGCCGCCGCGCTGCTGGTCATCCGGTCCCAGTCTTCCGCTGCTCGTCCCTGGATCGGGCCCAGAGTTCGTCGGCTTCACCGTATGTGTGTAACGCCCTGCGAGGTGCCACGCTAGTGGTGCTGGAGGCCTGCTTCCTCCTCACGGCCTCGAGGTCATCGTCGGTTTCACCGACATCGCCGCGTCATCGTCTTCTTCGTCGCGCCAAGTTCTCCGCGACCTTGAGGTCGGCTACGGCGTCTACGTCAGCAACGCTTGTGCGGGAGCGTAATCCCCGCTTTTCGGTCTACAAGGGTATGTGCACCGAACCCCCTGTGTATTACTATATCTGCATAGTATAGATTCTGGCTAGTTTAAGGTTATCGATGTTAGGAATTTTTTTGTTTTCTGCATGCGATCCCCTTCAGTGGTATCAGAGCCGATCTATGCGTAGATATACATGTGCGCTAGCTGCACCCGTGTTTATCATGGGGACAACGTTCTTATTATTTGCTACCCTCTCGTGTGAACTTGCACTGTCGGTAGTATTGAGTTGATGAAGCGGCCCGGACCGACCTTACGCGTACGCTTACGCGAGACTGGTTCCACAACTGACATACGGCTGGTTCCGTATATGTGGCTGGCGGGTGTCTGTCTCTCTCTTTAGTTGGCTTTGCATTTTCAGTGGAGGGCCCGAAAGGGATGAATAAATATGCAATTATTTGATCGTTGTTGTGGTCATAGGTTCGTAGGTATGAAGCGGTTCTATTTACGACAGCCCCAAGCCACGTAAAATATGCAAAAGATAAAGTAGAGGCGTCTAACTTTATTTTGCAGGGGCTATGTGATATGGTCAAGGTAGGTTTACTAAATTGCTTATGAACTACTGGCGCGAAGGAGACCATCGGCGCAAGGGCCATATCACGTCGCATTACATTTTGATGTTTTGTGTACATCTTATATTGTGTGAATATATATAGTATATATTAGTTACACGGCGGTAGTAATATAAGATGATCCCTCCAAAATACCATTTGTGTTCTCCCTTCGACGTGCACCACCAAGAAAGTTCTACGTTATGAGGCAGGCCGTGATGATCGGGTGTCAGACATATCGTCGTTTGCATACAGTGGGTGTAAGCCATGTTGCACGCGCATTTACGTTGAAGGTTATTATGGCGAGCCTAGCATGTACAGACATGGCCTCGGAACAAGGTGACCGAAAGGTTAAGAATGAGTCACAAAGTTGTTGTGATTGACATGTCGATGTCTACCTTTGAAGTTATGTTGCCGGCTCTGACGATGAGGGGTTGCATAATGGATGAGGATCATGTAATCACTAAAACGATTAGAGGGATAATCATTTTGAGTGGGAGTTCTGGTAGTTTTATTTTATTAAAACTTGAACCCTATTTTATAATGAACAAAGTCTTTATGTTTTGCAAAACCTTTGTAGATATTAACCAGTGTAATAGCCTTCTTTAAAAATTAGGCGCAATCCTGCGATTGAGAAACTTAAAAAGTTGGGTCCAAACTTCATAGTTTTATACTTTAGCTTGAGGATACTCCTTGTTTAAACCATTCGCTCTTTGTGATACAATACCCGCTAGGAGATAAACCCGGAGATTCCGCTAACAAAAGGATAATTTGGATTATCAAGTTTTTGTGCGGATAATATCATCATAGTCCAGTGTATATTGTGATATCTGCCATAGAGCATTAACGGTGGGTACGAGTTGTTAGATCGCGAACATATGAGATGATCGCTAAACTCAGGATACACCTAAAGTTGGGTTGATGAAGTTTAACAGTATGTTGATTGTTTTTCTTCTCAACCAAGATGGAAGAGAATACACGCATTGAAGGAGCACGTGGCAGTCATAATTGATGACACTGGTCATACTCGATGACATTGGTCATATTTGATGACATTGAGACGCCTTGCTCAGCTCAATCACTGGATGACAGACGACGTTGCCAGGTGCAAATGCTTTGTCATAGACTATGTCATGCTAGGGGAATCGTTCACCTTCATGGTTCTTGATTGCGTTGGAAGAATCAAGAAGATGAAACAGATCGCCGGGAAGTCATCAATGATGATGGTGTATATATGATATACACGTTATGAATGTTTTGCCTAAGCAAATACTCGCAGTAGTGGCTAAGTTTTTGATACTAGTCATGTTTTATGAAAACCAGATTTACTGCTTGAGTAGCTTGGAAGGATGAGGTGACAGTGTGTGTTGATGATGGCAGACAAAATGTTGTGATGGCCATAGACACTCTCCCTCTAGATCTACCATTTGAATAAATTCTTTTATGATCGCCTGTTAGTATGATCGTTATAAGTGTGTCTTCTCTAGCAAGACAATTGTTCATATATGTTAGTGACAAAATCGTTGTCCTATATTTATGACGTAATGATCATAAGCCGATTTGAATGGTAGAAGCTCCGACATTCATAATATTAATGCCAAAGGATACAAACTTAATAAAGACACCACATTCGTGTGGCACTACTGTTTAAGTCATGTCAATGTTATATAAACAAGCTCCATACGGATGGATCTACAAGTCCTTAGATTTGATCTTTTGACACTTGCAAGATAACTAAGACACCGCTTTCGGAAAGCGGGCATATAACTTATTGATAATCATGCATTTTGATGTATGTGGATCAATAAAGTAATTAACATGTAGTGGAGATCTTTATTTCATAAGCTTCAATGAACGTTTGAGTATAACTTGTTGAGAATCATGCATGTGGGTGTATATGAATCAATGAAGTACTTTAACGTATGGTGGAAGTCTTTGTTTCCTAGACTTCATGAATCTTCCGAGTAGATATACGGATATCCACTTAGGAAGTGTTGGTCTGAAGATTTTGATTCGATCAAACAAGTTCAGAGTGAAGTAGGAAAATAAATTTAACAAGAAAATCAAATTCCTGCGATACAGATCGAGGAAATAAAGATTTGAGTTATAATGTTGGCATATCACTGAAAGACTTGTGAGAAGAGTTCCACAAATTACGCCGCATGGAATACCATAGTGTTATGGTATGTTAGGACGTCGTAATCGCACCCTATCGGATAGTGTGTGGTAAATAAATCTCTTACCGAATTATTGTGATCATTGGAGTAGTATGGTAGAAACACAACATTCACGTTAGATAAAAGGGAAACCATTTAAATCCATGGAGACAATACCATATGAGTGATGGCATGGCTTTTAGCCTAGATTGTCGTTTCAGCAATTTAGTGTTTCGATGTGATCGTACCTAAAATGGATAAATCTTTGTAGTGTAACGTACCTAATGAATGAGTTGGGTACATGTCTCACGACATAGGAAAAAACGTTGCCGGAATATGCCTTGCAAAAGAAATAGTTTCTTGTCCAAGGGTATTAGTGGGAAAGAAAGTAGAGCAAGACGAAGTTAATGAACTTCCTCTCCAGACATCAGAGTGGCGCAACGGAAAGTGTTTCCGGTGTCATGCTCCTCAACTTGAAAGAAGCTGATGATGAAGATCATGATGCTCTGAGCTCATACTGAGAACGTAGGTGTACAAGGTTGTGTTCCACACTGTGTGGTACGACAATCTTGTTATGAGGGTCATGTTAATGGAATATGACAGACCTACGAACTACGAAGAAGAGATGGTGGACCTAAGTCCGAGAAATGGCTATGAGTCATATATGATCCGAGATAAAATCCAAATACGATTACCAGGTAATGACTTGGAAGATCTACTTGATGGCATCTAGGCTGTTAATAGAATATGGAATTTTATGAGAGAATACACGCTGATAAGGATCGATTTGTCGTGAAACAGTTCCGACAGATTCAAAAGTTGACCACAACGAGATTTTGTCTCAAGTGGCGAAGCCTAAATCTATTCGGGGTCGTTTAGCAATTACTACTATTTCAAATTGAGAAATTGATAGATGGATAAGGAAACCAAGTTTCTTAATGCTATCATTAAGAAAGAGTTGTAATTAGTACAATGAAATGGTTTGGTGATCCTGAGGATGCTAAACATGTATGCAAACTTCAGTTGTCCATTCATGGGCTGAAGCAAGCATATCGGAGCTGGAATCTTCACTTTGATGATGTGATCAAAGGATTTTGGAGTTGTCCAAAATAGTTGAAGAAACTTGCATTTGCAAAGAAGTGAGTGGGAGCTAATTAGCTTTTCTTGATCTTATATGTGAATGGCATATTTGAGTGGGAGCTAAAAGAAATTCATTGGTCTTATATACGGGTGGCGTATTTAAGTGGGAGCTAAGTATCATTCCTGACTTTATGTAACGACATATTGAGAATGATACAGATCCTCTAGCAAAGTATAAAGGATTATTTAAGTGATTAAATTTTCTATGAATAAAATTAGGAGTATTAGGCATTCGATCTATAATTGTATAGAACAAGAGGGGCTTAATAACATTAGGTTGGAATATTTTCCTAGGTTAAGATTCTGAAGTGTTTCAGAATAGAACAAGCGAAGAAAGTGGTTCTTGCTTGTATGACTAGGTAAAATATTAAGTTTATCTTGGCATTTTGAGTGATAGCTGATGAAAGAAAAATGATGTTCGACATCCTCTATGCCTCAGACATAGATTCTATCAGACTGAAAGCTCGACTTGGTGTGACCCACGTTCTTGGTTGAAGAACGGGTTCTAGAGTGATCCTTGTGTGGATCAATTAACAAACGTTAAGTATATTCTTTAGTGTATGTGAGAACTGAAGATATATTTTCTGGTAAAGGGTGTAATTAGGAGAATTCAAGAACAAAGTAGGACTCTCATGAGTAAGAGTACCATCACAAGCAGCAATTATATCATTTTTATCCTCAACTTCTAAACATAGAGGATTATCAATAAGCATAGGACCGTCATATAGTATATTTAAGCAACACTCATCATTATCATCTATAAGTTCACAAGTAGCATCATGAATAAAATTTACAACATAACTATCACATAAAACATTCTTATCATGAGCCACGTGCATGAAAGAATTAATACTTTTCACATAAGCATACTCATTCTTATTAATTGTAGTGGGAGAAAATTCAACAAAATAGCTATCATTATTATTCTCATCACCATAATCATCAAATATAGGAGGCCTATTGTAATCAACATAAAATATATTCTCAACAGTAGGTGGACCGAATATATCAAAATGATTATAATTATCATACATTGGAGGCAAGGTATCATCAAAGAAAATTTTCTCCTCCGTGCTTGGGGGACTAAAAATATCATGCTCATCAAAATCAACTCCCCCAAGCTTAGACTTTTCCATAGCATTAGCAATAATGGTGTTCAAAGAATTCATACTAATAACATTGCTACTAGCATGCAAATAAAGTTCCATAGGTTTTTTAATTTTCTCTTCAAAAGTATCATGTCCTAAGGCAATATAAATTTCATAAAGATCTCTAATTTTTTTTGTTGTTTTCCATTAGCCTAACTAGTGAAAATAAAAGCAGGAAACAAAAAGTAATAACTGCAGAATCTAAAAGAGATACCTTCAAGCGCTCACCTCCCCGGCAACGGTGCAAGAAAATAGCTTGATGTCTACGTACGCTTCTATTCTCGTAGACAGTGTTGGGCCTCCAAGAGCTGAGGTTTGTAGAACAGCAGCAAGTTTCCCTTAAGTGAATCACCCAAGGTATATCGAACTCAGTGAGGTAGAGGTCAAAGATTGTAACATCCCAAAATTTTGTAAATTTTGGAATGTTAAATTAAGTAAATAAGTGTGCAAAATTTTGAAGGATTTGAACTTTTCTCTGAACTTGATTAAATCTTTTCTCGAACCTTGACTAAAAAAAAATCATGAGTGGATTAACATGACTATCCGAAATATAAATCTTGGTTTGGAGTTCTAAACATGTCCAACCTGTGGATTTGATTTCATTTGTATTGTGGTTATATTTGACATTTTCAAAACAAGTTTATAATAAATTAAGAGAGGGAATAACATGACTTTCCCAAATATTTTAGACACGTTGGAAATGTTCTATTTGGTTGTTATTTGAATTTTAGTGCATATTTGGATCTTTCATAAATTTAAATCCATTTCCAAAATGACGTACAAAAATAAAGAGAAGAGAATAACATGACATTCTCAATATATGTCTTTGGAAATGATTTATATGTACCTTTTTGCATAATTGGATCTTCCAAAATAACTTACATGATTTAATAAACCCTATAAAATTAGTTTAGGTGTTTATTAAGGCTATACATGTTTCGGAAACAAAATTATTTTTACAGAACTAGACTTGGGTAGAAAAGTACAATTTCTAAGCCCAATATAAGTAATTTGTTTTATTGGATTCTCCTGAAATTTTCGAAAAATGATTAGGCAAATATACATGCCAAATTCTTTTCCTAAAATTACTAAATAGAAATAGAGTTCAGAAATCGGAAAACAACAAAAAGAAACATTCTGTGCCAAATCTGGTCCATCTCTCTCCCTACCGAAATGGGCCAGCCCATCTCTTTTTTTTCATTCTTATTTTCCTCCTGTTTTTTTTTTATCTGGGGCGCACGTCCTGGCCCATTAGGCCGAACGGAACGACCGGTGCCTGGTCGTCTTCTTCCTTCTACCAGGTACGTACATACTCCATTACTGATACCTCTTGACCTCCCGATTCCACTCCATCTAGTGACTTTTTCCCTCCGCCTTCAACACGAAAGTTGCTCCAAATTCAGTGGAGATTCCATGCAGGTAATTAACTTTCCACTTTGTTGACTTAATAGTCCAATCGCACTCGGTGAACCGAATGCCAACCGTCGGCATTCATCTCCCGATCTCCCTACTCACGCTATATAAGAAGAATCCGAGCGCGTCACCTCGTGCCGTCCGTCATCCTCCTCCACTCTGCTACAGAAAGTTTTTCCCGAGAAGCTATGTACACCCCACACTAGCCATGCCCATTCCAGCCCAAAATCCGAGTTCGTCGCTAGATCCCATCTCCCTCGGTCATCATCTCGACGGTTCCTCAGACCAGAACACTCAACTCGACGGTGCCTACCTCCAGGACATGAAGGTTCGTCATCCTGTTGTTGTCCGCCATGCCATCATGGAAGCAATGCCATCCACGCCACCGAAGACCGCCGTCGGAGCATTCGAGCCTTGGATGTGTTCAACAACCACGTCACGACATCCGCCTCATCCTCACGAACGACTATATCAACTACATCGACTACTTCAAATATGTCGTGAACATCTCCGTCATCGTCTTCAACTACGTCGAGCCCCGCCACTACCATCTTCTCCAACATCCGCGCGTTCTTCGTTTCGTCGGTGAGCAAAACTTCAAATCCTTGAACGGTTGTACTCATGTCATGTCATGTCATGTCATGCCATGCCATGTCATGTATGATTCCTCAAACCATTACTTTCAAATCTTTACCGTTGAACCCAATAAAATAAACAAAAATTTGCCACATCATTTCTTTAGTTGTCAACTCTCGAATTCCATACATTTTGATCTATAAATATCTTTGAGGTGATTCTTTATGCACCCTAAAGATAGTTGTTTATCTTTAATTATCTTCGCTTCTAGCCATTCAATATATATCAAACTTCAAGTTCAAATCAATGTGGTTTCTATCATATCTTTCAAATCATAATTGTCTTCCAATATATTCCTTGCACCAAATTCCTTAGGATCATATCTTCTATCATAATAGTTAGTTATATTTGTGTTATGGTATTTGATTTCATATTTGTATTTTCCTTTGGTGTTTATTGTATTGAAATTGTTTGTCGCGTATAGATTACGTATAGATTACGGGATTCTATTCGGAGAGTGATAATTGCGTTATTAATATATTTGATCTTCGTCAAGCGTCATCGACGATATATTTTATTCTTCATCAAGAAGGAAGGCAAGTTGCACTTGATCATAATTCGTCCTACTATTTTTGATATGCATGTTTTCAACTATATTTTCGTAGTATGCATGTGTAGGGAAATATATGTTTTCTATATCCTATAGAGCCTTAGGATCTTGCCACGTTCCTTGCAGCCATTTTATTAAAATGCGCTTGTGTGAGTGCTTAGCCAATTGCTTGGTAGACGTGGGACATGGGTTTGAAAAACAAAGTAAATCTTTACGAAATTTGACATGTGCCCATTCTGGGGTAGTGTTATGAAAACTATATTGAAACTAAAAATATCAAAAATGTTTTCATCTGGGCGGAGTGGTATGACGGGAGCGTCTAGAAGGGTCGCATCCAGTGAATGGCTCTGCAGTATGACTCGGGTTTTTGGTGGGGACCGCCGCCCAGGTTCAAAGAGATCTTCGAAGTTTTGGTTGAAGGATTGCTTCCAGTACAACCACATGCTAATATGGGCTCTGACTTAGTCAAGTACATAGAGGGAAACCCTTACATTGGTAGCGCCATTGGAGAGGGGTCTTCGGATCATGGTTGCGGGCGGGCTGGATTATGTATAGGGGGCTTCTATGGAAAGACTTCGTTACGAGCCATGCTCGGTTAAGCTAGGCGAAGGCCATGACAAAAAGGATGGACTATGACATGTGGGGAATGTGTACGACCTCTGCAAAGTGTATAAACTAATCGATTAGTCGTGCTCCCGGTTACGAGCAATTTGAGCATCTGAAGATTGAAACCAAGAAGGATCTCCTCTGTTTTCAAAACCTTTTCAAAAATTGTTTTGGCATGCTACTTTCATCCAGTGAATGGCTCTGAATGTAGGACGGTCTGAAAGTTTTGTGCATGCTAACTTTATCCAGTTAATGGCTCTGGAGTTAGTATTTCTGGTTTTGGGGACATGGTGGAATCCATGTGTTGGTTGGCGTAAAACCTTGGTGGAATCCTTGTGTTTATCCAACCGTATGTTATTTTGATTTGAAATATAAAAGTAAAAGAAAAGGTGTTTTCCAAAACAAAAAAATGTTTTGTGCAACAAAATTGGCTTTACGCAAAAGAAACCTCAGCCTTCCGTTGACATGCCCTAAGCATGTATTTCCATTATATATCCACCCCACTCTTGTGCAACTTGCGAGTACATTCAATGTACTCACCTTCTACCTATCATGTGCAGATGACGAGTAAGGACGACTAGGATCACGGGTCTATACTCAACAAGCCCTATGGTGTTGATGGAGCCCAAGATTACCGTTTATGTTTCCGTTGTAAAGTGAGCCAACCACTATTATGTGCAAGTTGTATTATGTAACTCTGGATTCATCGAGTAATAAAATGACATATGTTTTATCTTGATATTCATTTGTTACTGTGTGTGCTAGCTATGATCCAGGGATAGCACTGTAAGCACAGAGATTCGAATCCTACCGGGTTCGGTTCGTTACAAAGATAACCCTCTCAAGCAACCCTGCAGTTAAGATACAAAAAGTCTCTTATGTCCCCAACACACCCAATACACTTGTCAGATGTATAGGTGCACTAGTTATGCGAAGAGATAGTGAAATACAAGTAATATAGATGATTATAAGTAGTAATTGCAATTTGTAATAAAAATGGCAGCAAGCAAACATGTAGCAGAACTTGTTATAAACGGTGTTTCAATGCTTAGAAACAAGGCCTAGGGATCCTACTTTCACCAGTGGACATTCTCAACAATGACATCAAAGTTAAATAAGTAAACACTACTCTCAAACACTCTCATGTTGGATAACAAACACCATTCATTGTGTAGGGCTATAAAAGCACACCCGAAAGTCTGAGTAAACAAACACCACAACGTCATAAAGGAATCACACACGGTGCACACACTGTCACCTTGAAAGTGCATGGTTGCCCCCATGCGTGGTTTTGGTAATTAATGACAATCCTTATGGACTAATGTTTACATTGAGATATTCTTATAGATCTTGTCCATGGGAAAATATAGGAGTTCATGTGTTGGACTCTTCAAGATGACATAATGACCAATGCTCTATTCAAGGGTTAATATGAAGAATGGTCATGTATAGAGTTAAGCTCATCGCAAGTATGGCTTGGAATAGAAGATTGAGTGAACAATCATGTTTACCCCCAAGCCATCATACATATCAAGAGAAGAAGATGAAGTGCAAGTTCAATATGATGCATCTCGGAAGATATCTTTTGATTGAAGCTTGCAAAGGAGACATGAAGACGAAGCTTAGCGAGGCCCTCCTATAATGGAGTATGGGGGAGCATTTGGAGAAGTCCTCATCAAGCATGTGCTATCAAGCACAATCAAGAAAGGTGTTTCAACTTGAGAGAGTCAAGATCGTCATCATCGAGCTCAAGTGGAATGCGCAAGGCAAAGGTATGATCTTGATAGGTTTTCTGTTTTACAGGTCTCATGGTGTTAGTGGGAGACCGGGTTTAGGATAGACGGCGTACTATCAAGAGGGGCTCTCGAGTGAGTAATTTGATCGCATCTTTGTGGAGAGCTCAAACCTTTACATGCTTGGCATATCATCTTTCTCGGTTCTTATTTGGTTTTTCTCCGTGTTGGGTTTCGGTCCTTGTCGTGATCTTCATGACAAGACCAAGTCCTTCGAAAATGGTTTTACTTTGGAAAACTTGTTGCCTTTTTATCCATGTGAGGATTTTGAGCTTGGTTTATCTCCATACTAAGCTCTAGTTCATCAAAAACAGATTTCGTATGAATATCTTGTTGCGTTTTTTATGAAGGAGGTTTTACCGGTTTGCATTGTTTAGGAAAGTTCAACCTTTCCCCATTTGGTTTTTATCCTAACATGATGGACTGTGATGTTTCTATGCACATTCAAGTAGATCTCGTTGTAACGATTCCAACGAGCCAAAAATTATCGAAAACGGAGTCCGGATGGAAAAGATATTGACGTTTTCGTGTTCGGTTTTGCTGCAGTTTTTACCTAGGCCGGAGTCTCCGGTCCTAGACCGGAGTCTCCGGTCCTCGCGAATCGATTTTTGTTCCAGCGGACGGCGCTTACGGTATAGGGGTCCGGAGTAGGTCCAGAGTGACCCCGGAGTCTCTGGGGGGGGGCCGGAGTCTCCGGCCTATGCGGTCCGGAGTCTCCGGTGTTATTTTCCTGCATCGACTTTTTCCCTGCTCTTTCGAGGCCGGAGTCTCCGGTCTCAGGGACCAGAGTCTCCGGCCAGGCCGGAGTCTCCGGCCTTCCAGACCGGAGTCTCCGGTCTAAGTGGACTGCAACGGCTCTTTTTCTGGGAGGGGTATAAATACCCCTCCACCTACCTCCAGCCACTTAGCTCTGCCCTCTAAGTTTTGATTTATCTCTCCTCCATTGTTGCAAGCTCACTTCCTTGATTTCTCCCAATCCCTCCACCCAAACTCTTTGATCTTTGGAGAATTGAAGGAGAAGACCTAGATCTACATTTCCACCAAACCATATCTTCTCTAAGTGAGGGGAACCCTTTCGATCTAGGTCTTGGAGTTCCATTTGTTGTGTTCTTCTTTGTTCTTCCTCTCTTCTCCCCCCATAAGCATTAGTTGCTTGTGGTGGGATTTGAGAGTGAAGGATTTGAGCACTTGTGCTCTTGCCTCTTGCATTTGGTGCATCGGTGTGCTCTCCACGAGGATACGTGGAAGTTGAAAGCTTGTGAAGTTGTTACTCTTGGGTCCTTGGACCCTAGACGCCATTGTGGTGGTTGGACCCTTGTGTGGTCACTTGAAGCCGCTCGGGAGCCCCCAACCCATTGTGGGTTGTGCCCCGGATTGTTGTTGAAAGCCGTTCGGGAGCCCCCAATCCTTTTGTGGGTTGTGCCTCGGATTGTTGTTGAAAGGCTCCGGATTCCGCCTCGAAGGATTACCGATAGTGGAAGGTGAACCAAACCTTTGTGGTGCGGTTCATCGGAGAAGAGGGTGAAACCTTTGTGGTTGTTGAACCGTTGTGTCGGTTCACACCTCTCCAACGAGACGTACTCCCTTAACAAGGAGGAACTCGGGAATACATCCTCGTCTCCGCGTGCCTCGGTTATTTCTATACCCGAGGTTTTACTTATGCACTTTACATTGTGATAGCCTTCGTGCTTGAAGTATTCTATATTGCTATCACCTTGTTGTTTGTCTTGCTTAGCATAAGTTGTTGGTGCACATAGGTGAGCCTAGTTTATTTAGGTTGCCAGCTTGTTAATTTAAACACCTAGTTTTATTCCGCAATTATCAAGTCTAAACCGGAAAAGTTTTAAACCGCCTATTCACCCCCCCCCCCCTCTAGGCGACATCATTGTGAAGGGGTTACGGTGCAGAAAACAATAATTTTTCTAGCGAACGAAACCCTAACTAGCCAGGATCTATCTATCTAGTACATGCGATAACGGTGGCGGAACGGGTTACATTACCTCCATGTAGACCGATAGCGGGGATTACGCTCCCGCACAAGCGTTGACGATGAAGTCGTACGTAGCCGACCTCGAGGTCGCGAAGAACTTGTCGCGATGTCGAAGTCGATGACGCCGGGGTGTCGATGATGATCTGCGTCGACGGGCGTCGGACGGAAGAAGGCAGAGCGCCAGCACCGGGGCTGGTGCGCCGGCAACAGAGGGGGGAGGCGCGGCGGCTGCAGGGGGCGAGACGACGTCGCCCAAGCTCTTCAAAAGAGTAGCCTCCGAGCACTCGCAAACATACGGAGCTTAGCGACAACTCCCGGTCATTCAGATCCAGCTGAAATCACAGGAGTAGATCTTATCTGGAATCCCGCAGAGCAACGGCGCTCTGCGGTATGGCTTAGGTGGAGAGAGACCCCCTTCCTCAGCTCGGCGCGGCTCCAACTTGGGAACCACGAGATCGAGAGAGAAATTGGGAATTAATTGAATTTTCCTATGAATTAAATCAATTAATATGCCTTGGTATATAAAGGGGGAAGGGGGTGTGCAAACCCCTTGGCTCTCCCATGTGGGACTAAAGGATGAGGGGGGTTGGTGCGCCCTCACCATGGGCCGGCCGAACCCCCATGGGGCCCACCCCCTTGTGGGGTGCGGCTCCCCCCTCTTGGGCCCTCTTAGGGCCCATGTAGGTGGGAGCCCCATTTTTCCTTTATTTAATTAATATTAAATTAATATAAAATCCCATTAATTCATAATTAATATATTTATATATAATTCAATATCCCGTGACTCCGAAAACTCTTTCGGACCACCCGAACAACTTTCGTACATTCCTGGAACCATTCCAGACCTCTCCGGAACTCCTTCCGGACCACCGGAACTCTTTCCGGATCATTTCTCTCTCTCCAACAAAAACCTATAATATTCCAGAACCTATCTCCTAGCGTCGCTAAGACCTTAAGTTTGTTACGCTACGGTTCGGGAACACTCCAGACATGGTCGAGACACTCCGCTCACCAATGATCGTCAGGGATACCTGGAAATATATGACGACCCCTGTGCATTCCACGAATATCGTCGTTGAACCATAAGCATGATATTCATTCCCTTTGTCTCTGCGATACTACCTTGTCCGAGATATGATCGTAGACACACCGATGCCTTTGATGTATCTCGTTACCGACGAAGGTTATTAACTCGTCTGCGATATTACATCTCCATGACCTAGTCATAAGCTGCGCAGCTATATAGATGCAATATCACCGAGTGGGCCCAGAGTATCTTTCCATTACAAGAATGAACAAATCCCGCTCTTGATCCTTACGTCTTGATGCTCTTTCGAAATACCCAAGATGGACACCCTTATTGTCATGCTATATAAGACACAACGTTTGATGCTCTCAAAGCACTCCTACGAAGCAACAATAAGTACGGTCTCACGGTCTAAGGAATAAGCTATCATACTCTTATCTATTGCAAATGACAAACATCGTAATACGATCTTATTGCAATACTTTGCGTATGTCCATCACCTTATTCAACTAACAAGATGACCCCATTGTCAACCGACGTCATTGTCCTTGATCGGGAATCTCGATCAACTGTTGCCCAATGGACTAGCTCAAATAGAGGCTTGCTAGGGACCTGGTTGTCTATGTATCACACGTGTATTAATAATTCTGATTAATACAGTTATAGTATAATACATAAACCTATTATAAACTTATGAGATAACGCAATAAATACTACTTATTTATTTGCCTCTAGGGCATATCTCCTTCAGTCTCCCACTTGCACTAGAGTACAAATAAACTAGCTGCATTTTACTTTATCAGAATCCCTTATCAAATAAGAATCATTTGACAATGCTTGCTTGTGGAAAAGTGTTACTGCACAATCCATGATTGTACATGCTTTTGCGATCCACTGACATCAACTTGCTTGATATCATTATGTTGTCCAACAACATATATGAAAATACCGTAACTAAGTGAGACTTTCGTTTCCCAGCGCTTACTCTGATTATACTAACCAGATAACTGCTCTGAAAAACACACTCAGCCATGCAGAGCCCCTTGTAACAATTACAAACTCACGATATCTACATACTTTCACACCAATGTAGAAAACTTGACATTCAAATGTCAATCCCTTAACTAACGCACATCTACTTCCAGCAAATTCGAAATTCACTTTCATAACCGCTCTTATTCCAAGAACATCGGTTATATTTCATCGAGCAGATAATATGGTTTCTGTATGATGTCTAATATATTCATAATAGACCCACATGTCATACAACCATTACCTTCATGCATCATTACTCTTAATGATCAATTGGATTCCAAAGGACCATCCTTTTGATTCTATTCTGACTCCTCAGATATAATCCAACATAACTCGACTAACTATTTAAAATTCCCGTTCTATTTCAAAATATATACTAACTTTTAAATAGTTTCACAACTTCATCCTATTCTATTGGTACAGTTTCACAATGTGTTAACTACACAAGATGAATTCGACTCCCACTCAAATTATGTCTCCACATATTTGACAACACACGCTCCCACTCAAAAACGTGTTATCCACATATTTGAGTTCCTGAGCTCCCACTCAAAAATATGTTCCATACATATTCCACCTGAGTAAACTAACTCTAACTCCCACTTAAAACGATATTTTGGTCAAACCAAAATCATTGATCTCTAATCAATTCGAATTCAATACAAACTCCAGTATTACATTAATACAAATCCCTCAGACTTCAAGCATGTCTACAAAATGTAGTCAACAAATTTGATCTTGTCCAAGACACATTTCTTGACAATACATGCTCCCGCGTCTTTCTTATAGTCACATTTTCATATAACACTTTATATGACGATTAAACAATCTTATTCCTCTAATAAGAATTGCAGCAACAATTACTCTCTTAATCCTTTTAAACGCAACTCGGATTTCCAGGCTGAAAAGCCTTTGTTCGTATTCCGATATTTTCTCAACTTTCTTTGTATTCATAAAATGCACCTTGATCTGTCAACAAGATCTGAAATACTTAATACAGTGCTGTGACTTGACAACAATATTAAATATAACAGCACTTTATTTAGAAGTTTCTTTCATGAAAATATTATGATCTTTATGAAGAGGATTGCAAGCAGAAAACAATTTTCTAGTCTCCCTCACTCTTAATCACCAAATTTTCATTAGCAGACATATACTCTTTGGAACATCTTCCAACATATGTCTGACACTTTATTTCAAGCTTCTAATTCCAATCCATAAACCGTAATTCGAAAATTCATATTTTCCTCGGAATTACATAGACAACAAACTGAGTTTTGTTTCTATTTGGTTTTGGAATAGAATCTCATCCTATGTGAGTAATCTACAAAGAACTATTCATGTATACTCCGAATTATCGTATAATCATATACACGTCGACACTACTGTCGATCTCACGAATTCTCGTTGAGAAAAATATCTATTTTCTAAAGTGGACATCGACTATAATGTTTCGAACATATTAGGAGATTTTAAGACAGATTCTGACAGACCACACTTTATTTAAAATATAGCATGATTATAATTCCCCACATATCACCATATATGATATTATGATATTGTGAAACGAATTTCCACAAGTCTTTTGTGTTGAAACCATAATTCAAAAAAATATTGTCCTTTGATCGAATTTTGTGAATACAATATTCACTAATCTTTCTTCTGAAAAACCCCATTTGATCTATTATCAAATTAATTTCAGACTCCATAATTTATCGGGCAAATACTCCTATTTACCAAAATCATGGAAGAATTCGGATCATGCAATAACACCATTGATTAATCATTAAAATGACTCTCAATCAATTTCCTCTAGTATTGCAACTTCAATACTGCACTTCAAACTTAATAATTTTGGCACTCGAAATACTTAAATGGACCAAAAATATCCATTACTTCTTTCATTGCCTTTATGACTAAATTTGATGGTGTTTGTTCTTTGGACACATAATTTTATCATTCCTGCTATTATAAATGTATATCATACGCATAATGTAATTGAGATGTGATGCAAATTACTCATAACATGAAACAACTGCTTTGTTCCATAACATAAAACAACTGATGTGTTCTATATGAATAATTATGTCTTGTAACATTCAAGACACCAAACTAGATCACATTCTCACTATTACAAAATGTCTTATAAAAAACTATTGATGATAACTAATATGATATCTCGAGGGCGTGAGCACTACTGGCCATTAACTTGCCATCACTTGTGCACTGTCACGTCACCCTTCGCCACATACTTGTGATAATCAGGGACTGTTTCACAAACAGAACAATTATCAAACACTTTTCATCAAGTATGAGAAGAATACATTTATATCTTCGTATATCAAATATACCCATAGCGTCGAAGAACTCTTCTTCGATGAATCAACTTTTAGAGATTTGAACTTGTTCACGAACGTGAAGAAGCTCACCGTGTCTCTATAGCATATTCACGCACATGCTATTCACAGCTAGGAGGTAAAGCACAATCTCTATTGCACTGGAGTTCGCTATCTAGAAATCGTAGACATTCGTAAGCCTAAAGTAGATGTCACACAACTTCTTCAACTGAGTCTCCAGACAGGTATGCTCCCCATGTGAATGGTCCGGAACTTTCTAAGCTGTCTGAACTGCTCAAGACTCAATTCATATTTGAAGTGACCTCTGATCGCATCAATCACGACATATGGCTCCATGTGTTGAAACAACTTTCAACTCAGGTGCTAGGCATACGCTCATGACGATCGTCACTTCCATGAACATGTCATGATGCTTACGGAACTCATCATCTTGCTCCTTGCTATCAGAATCATCTGGTCTAACTCCTAACTAATGTTCTAGCACATATAGGATGTTTGTTGTGTTTGGAGAATGTTTCTAAAACCAATGCACCAGCTGATGAAGTTGGACCCGTCGGCTTCCAAGGTAGAATCCGAGCTCTTGAAGAAGTAACCGAAGCGTAGTTCCGTAGTCTCCAGATGTGATCGCAAAAGAGGTAAGATAAGTTTATAATATATAGGTGAGTTTTAGTTTTATAATCTCATTATCAAAAACACACCACACCAAGATTATTATCCCTAAAAATAATAATGGCGATTACACGACCCTCATCCACCACACTACCCCCCGATCATCACGGCCGGCAGCACAGCTTCAAAGGTGGACATAACATGTCGATCACAACAACTCTGTGACTCGTGCTCGATCTTTCGATCTTCCCGTGTTCCGAGGCCATACCTCTGAGTATGCTAGGCTCGCCAATCAAACCTCGAAGACCCTGCGCGTGCAACATAGCTTACACCCACTGTATGCGAACGACGAGATGTGTGACACCCGATCATCACGGCCTGCCTCATAACGTAGAACTTTCTTGGTGGTGCGCAACGAGGGAGAACACAATTTTGGTATTTGTTTGGGATCATCCTATTTATGATGCTACCGTTGTATATCTAGCATATAAGCAATTAATAGGATGCACACACAACAGCACACAATAATGATGCAATGAAGTGCGATGTGACATGGTCGATGCGCCTGGACCTTCATGGCGCCATATGCCTGGCCCCCGGCGCCCCGGCATGGCTCCGAGTCTACAGAGCCCTCCATTGCCTCCGACAGTACGAGTAATATCAAAACTTACCGTAACCATGTCACATTAAATAACGCCTCTGCAAAACAAAGTTAGACGCCTCTAGCTTTATCTAGTTTTGCAAGTTTTACGTGGCATATAGGCTTATTCGTAGGAGAACCGCTTCCCTACCTACGAACTTTGTACCACAACGTCGATCGTATAATTGCATGTTTAAGCATCCCTTTCGGGCCCTCCATTGAAAATGCTTTGCCGACTAGAGAGAGAGAAACAGACACCCGCCAGCCACAGATACGGTGCAAGCCGTATGTCAGCAGTGGAACCAGTCTCGCGTAAGCGTACGCATAAAGTCGGTCCGGGCCGCTTCATCAACTCAATACCGAAGGCATCGCAAGTGCACGCTAGAGAGTAGCAAATATAAGAAAGACGCCCTCATTCAACATGAGTTCTAGCCGTACCAGCAGTACTACGGATAGATCGGCTCTGATACCACTGAAGGGGTTACGGTGCAGAAAACAATAATTTTTCTAGCGAACGAAACCCTAACTAGCCAGGATCTATCTATCTAGTACATGCGATAACGGTGGCGGAACGGGTTACATTACCTCCAAGTAGACCGATAGTGGGGATTACGCTCCCGCACAAGCGTTGACGATGAAGTCGTACGTAGCCGACCTCGAGGTCGCGAAGAACTTGTCGCGATGTCGAAGTCGATGACGCCGGGGTATCGATGATGATATGCGTCGACGGGCGTCGGGCGGAAGAAGGCAGAGCGCCAGCACCGGGGCTGGTGCGCCGGCAGCAGAGGGGGGAAGCGCGGCGGCTGCAGGGGGCGAGACGACGTCGCCCAAGCTCCTCAAAAGAGTAGCCTCCGAGCACTCGCAAACATATGGAGCTTAGCGACAACTCCCGGTCATTCAGATCCAGCTGAAATCGCAGGAGTAGATCTTGTCTGGAATCCCGCAGAGCAACGGCGCTCTGCGGTATGGCTTCCTCAGCTCGGCGTGGCTCCAACTTGGGAACCACGAGATCGAGAGAGAAATTGGGAATTAATTGAATTTTCCTATGAATTAAATCAATTAATATGCCTTGGTATATAAAGGGGGAAGGGGGTGTGCAAACCCCTTGGCTCTCCCATGTGGGACTAAAGGATGAGGGGGGTTGGTGCGCCCCCACCATGGGCCGGCCGAACCCCCATGGGGCCCACCCCCTTGTGGGGTGTGGCTCCCCCCTCTTGGGCCCTCTTAGGGCCCATGTAGGTGGGAGCCCCCTTTTTCCTTTATTTAATTAATATTAAATTAATATAAAAATCCCATTAATTCATAATTAATATATTTATATATAATTGAATATCCCGTGACTCCGAAAACTCTTTCGGACCACCCGAACAACTTTCGGACATTCCTGGAACCATTCCAGACCTCTCCGGAACTCCTTCCGGACCACCGGAACTCTTTCCGGATCATTTCTCTCTCTCCAACAAAAACCTATAATATTCCAGAACCTATCTCCTAGCGTCGCTAAGACCTTAAGTTTGTTACGCTACGGTTCGGGAACACTCCAGACATGGTCGAGACACTCCGCTCACCAATGATCGTCAGGGATACCTGGAAATATATGACGACCCCTGTGCATTCCACGAATATCGTCGTTGAACCATAAGCATGATATTCATTCCCTTTGTCTTTGCGATACTACCTTGTCCGAGATATGATCGTAGACACACCGATGCCTTTGCTGTATCTCGTTACCGACGAAGGTTATTAACTCGTCTACGATATTACATCTCCATGACCTAGTCATAAGCTGCGCAGCTATATAGATGCAATATCACCGAGTGGGCCCAGAGTATCTTTCCATTACAAGAATGAACAAATCCCGCTCTTGATCCTTACGTCTTGATGCTCTTTCGAAATACCCAAGATGGACACCCTTATTGTCATGCTATATAAGACACAACGTTTGATGCTCTCAAAGCACTCCTACGAAGCAACAATAAGTACGGTCTCACGGTCTAAGGAATAAGCTATCATACTCTTATCTATTGCAAATGACAAACATCGTAATACGATCTTATTGCAATACTTTGCGTATGTCCATCACCTTATTCAACTAACAAGATGACCCCATTGTCAACCGACGTCATTGTCCTTGATCGGGAATCTCGATCAACTGTTGCCCAATGGACTAGCTCAAATATAGGCTTGCTAGGGACCTGGTTGTGTATGTATCACACGTGTATTAATAATTCCGATTAATACAGTTATAGCATAATACATAAACCTATTATAAACTTATGAGATAACGCAATAAATACTACTTATTTATTTGCCTCTAGGGCATATCTCCTTCACATTGTCCTTTCACACCTTCACAACCGTGAATAACTCCGGAGTTCATATTAAAGTAACCTCTAGAGTGCATAATAGATAAAGAGTAGCATCACATATTCAACTAGATTACAAAGATCATGATCACATAAAGATCACATGGGAGAGTGAGATAAACCACATAGCTACCGTAGATCCCGCAGCCCCGGGGGAGAACTACTCACTCCTCATCATAGGAGTTAGCAACGGCGATGGAGATGGTGGTGGAGTCGATGGAGATGGCTCCGGGGGCAATTCCCCGTCCCGGCAGGGTGCCGGAACAAAGTCTTCTGTGCCCCCGAATCTTGTCTTCGATGGCGGCGGCGCTCTGGACCCATGGAGGAAATATCGAACACCGTCCTAGGGTTTTTGTTTCGGGGGGTATATGTAGGCGAAAGGGCGAAGGCGGTGGAGCTCCATGGGCCCCACACCACGTGCTCGCGCGGCAGAGGGGGGACCCGCGCCGGGAGGTGGTGTGGGCCCCTCGGGCTCCGTCTTCAACTCCTCTTCGGTGCTCTGGAAGGTTCCCAAATAAATATGCACTTTGGAAAAGAAATCATCCGATTCCGAGAATATTTCCTTAAGTACTTTTCTGAAACCTAAA
This sequence comes from Poa annua, assembly GCA_026929855.1. Lineage (NCBI taxonomy): Eukaryota > Viridiplantae > Streptophyta > Magnoliopsida > Poales > Poaceae > Poa > Poa annua. The sequence goes on from CM049428.1 coordinate 51,730,700, forward strand.
ACAGCAGAAAACAGGGAACTGGCACTGTGGGATCTTGTTAATAGGTTAGTCCCAGAAAATGCATAAAACTATATAAAATGCATATAAAACATGTAATAACTTGGTATAATATAGCATGGAACATAAGAAATTATAGATATGTTGGAGACGTATCACACCCGGTCGTCACGACCTGCCTCATAACGTAGAGATTTCTTGGTGGTGCACGTCGAAGAGAGAACACTAATGGTATTTTGGAGGGATCATCTTATATTACTACCGCCATGTAACTAATATATAATAATATATATACACAATATAAGGTGCACTCAAAACATCAATATGTAATGCGACGTGACATGGTCCTTGCGCCGATGGTCTCCTTCGCGCCCACAGTTTATAAACAATTTAATAAACCTACCTTGACCATATCACATTGCCCCTGCAAAATAAAGTTAGACGCGTTCTACTTTATCTTTTGCATATTTTCCGTGTTCCTTTATATAGAAATCCGGGGCCAGGGGGGTGGAAGGCGAAGAAGGCCCCCTTCCGGGGGGGGGGGGGTGCCGAGCTCACATGTAGGCGGAGATGGAGATTCGCTCAAACTTAGTCTACTAAAGGATGGAACCTTTCGGGCATGGGGCTGTCGTAAACAGAACCGCTTCGTACCTACAAACCTATAACCACAACAACGATCAAATAATTGCATATTTATTTATCCCTCTTGGGCCCTCCATTGAAAATGCAAAGCCAACTAATGAGAGAGAGACAGACACCCGCCTGCCACATATACGGTACAAGCCGTATGTCAGTTGTGGAACCAGTCTCACGTAAGCGTACGCGTAAAGTCGGTTCGGGCCGATTCATCAACTCAATGCCGCCAGCAATGCAAGTGCACGTGAGAGGGTAGCAAATAAAAGAACGATGTCCCCGTGATAAACACGGGTTCTAAAAGCGTACAGCTATATCTATGCATAGATCGGCTCTGATACCACTGAAGGGGATCGCAGGCAGAAAACAATAAATTTTCTAACAACGATAACCTTAAACTAGTCAGGATCTATACTATGCAGATATAGTAATACAGAGGAGATCGATATACATAGCCTTGCAGACCGAAACGCAGGGATTACGCTCTCGCACAAGCGTTGTTGATGAAGCCGACGAAGACGACCTCGAGGTCGTATAGAGGAAGAAGACCTCCGAGCACCACTAGCGTGGCACCTCGCAGGGATCCACACACGTACGGTGAAGACGACGACCTCCGGGCTCCGATCCAGGGACGAGCAGCGGAAGACTTGGACCGGAAGACCAGCAGCACGGCGGTATGCGTATGGTGGAGAGAACTTCACCTTGGCGCAACTCCAATGGTGGAATCACGTTTTCAAGGAGAAGAGAGAGAGATTGGTTGTTCTTTAAAAGCCAAGGGGGCACCTCTATATATAGGTGGAGGGGTGCTGCCAGCCTTGCTGGCTGGATGGTGTGGGACTATTCCCACACCAGCCCGCCCCCAAGGGGTGCGCCGGCCCTAGGTAGGCCCCATTTAGCCCACCTAGGGCAGCCCCCTTTCCTCACACGAACTTAGGGGGAAATTTCCCCCTTATGGGCCTTCTCTCCCATGGGAAGGCCCATTTAAGGTGGGCTGCCTTTTAAATTCCGAAATCATTAAAAAAATGTATTTAACTATTAATTACACTAATTAATATTAAACACACATTATCTAATTTATTCCGGCTTCGAAAACTATTTCGTCGCTCTCCGATCTTCATCGGATCTTTTCCGAGACGCTCCCGGTGCTCTCTTCTGATTTCTCTTCCGGTAAACTTGTCGACTCCCCTTAAGTGTGTTACCCTAGCGGTTCGAGATCTCGCCAGACATGATCGAGACGCGCTCTCCGATCAATGACTAATTCGTGGACCTTGGATACCCAGAATTAATCCCTGTGAGATAACGAATAACTTTGTCGTTCGAACCTAGACGTCGAGTGTTAAACCTTTTGCCATCATGATACTTAGCGTGTCCGAGACTCGTTCATAAATATCGCGATACCTAGCTTGATCTCGTTACCGACAACACTATCTTCTACTCGTCCATGATATTATGTCCTGGTGACCTAGTCACATGGTTGCAAGCTTATTTGACATAATCTCACCGAGTGGGCCCTATAGTATCTATCCTACTATGCGGACTGGCAAATCCCGCTCTTGATCCCTCGTCTCAACATACTCCCTTCCGATACCCGAGAGGGACACCTTTATTGTCATACTATTAAGACATGACGTTTGATGCAATCAAAGTATCTTTCAGGAATAGCAATAAGAGTTGATCTCACGGTCAAAGGTGTAATGACTACGTCCTACAAATATTGGGTATGTCCATCACATCGTTCTACCAACGATATGACTCCATTGTCAACTGACACCGTGTCACATGATCGGGAAACCTCGATCATCGATTGCACAATGAACTAGTCACGTAGAGGCTACTAGGGACCTGGTTGTCTTACGTATCACACATGTATTAATGTTTCCGCTTAATACAGTTATAGCATGACACAAAAACGCATTATGAACAAATGAGATATGATAAATAAAACACTTTATTAATTGCCTCTCGGGCATATCTCCTTCAAGATGCATAGGAGGTTTGGGGGGTGCTGAACCTTAGATGGTTGAACGCAGCTCTGCGAGTGCGGTGGCTGTGGTTGCAACGAACGGATCACACCAAACCATGGGCAGGCTCGAGATTCAAGGTTCAATCAGAGGCCATGGCAATGTTCAATGCAACCGTGGATATCACCGTCGCAAGCGGGGACGAGGTGCTGTTTTGGGAAGACCCGTGGATTAATGGAAGCTCGGCATCAACGCTTGCGCCGGCGCTATGCCGCATGGTTAAACCGAGACACCGTAGGGGGCGGCTAGTTAGCGATGGGCTGGACAATAACACTTGGGTCAACGACATCGAAGGAGAGCTATCGGTGGATGCAGTGGTGCAATTCCTCCGGCTATGGGACGCGGTGCGCGTTGTCATTCTGACAGGGGATCAGGTCAGCTTTCGCTGGCGTCTCACGGCGTCTGAAAAGTTCAGCTCAAAATCGGCATATCGGGCGTTCTTCGAGGGCTCAACGGAGATGCCGGCGACCCCCCAGGTCTGGCACTCATTCGTGCCCCTCAAGTACCGTCTACATGCGTGGTTTGCCCTGAAAGATCGATGTTGGACGGCCGATCGCCACTTGCGGCGGGGTCTGGTCTCGTATACTACGGCTTCGCCAGGGCAATCTGGCAAGGGGTAGCAGCTGAGCTAGGAGTGACTTTGGCGACGCCGGCCGCGGATAGCAAGCTGGAGACATGGTGGCCGGATGTGGTGAGAAATCTCAGCGCCAAGGGTAGGAGAACGGCGAACTCGCTGATCATATTAGTTATCCGCTCAATCTGGGTAGAGAGGAACGCCGGAATCTTTGATGAAGTGGCTAGACAGATTCGAGGGGTACTTAGATGCCATCCTTGACGTTTGGAGAGTGTGGGCTAGGGCCATTTGTAAACAGAGGCGAGAGTAGCGACTTGCTCCTTTGTAGGTGTCATCCCGGACGTCGGGGTTGACCCCTTTGTAGGTGTCATCCCGGGGTTGACCGTGGTGTGTTCGTGCGTAAACTAGCGATGCCAGGCTGTAATGACGTTGTAAAACTCTCTCCTGATTGCTTAATATAAGAAACGGGCAGATCTCCTGCAGGTTCTCAAAAAAAAAAAACTCAATTTTTTCTTCCAACAGTTGTCCTTTTGTGCAAATCACAAATGAAAATGTATTCCGATCCAAATTTATTCGCAAATATTGGATATGTGTATGCACTTGTATGCTTTTTTCTCAAAATTTCTTAAACATAAAAATGCACTTCTAGCTCGGTAGCTACTAGTCATTTTCGCATTTCACAGGTACAGATTGCGTTCAAAACGAAATTTTCATTTCCGCATTGCACAGGTACAGATTGCGTTCAAAACGAAATTTTCCCTATATAATCGCATTGGTACGAGATACTATGATTTTAATACCGCTGCCAGGTGAAATATACAAACGTAAAAGACACACAAATTATGTATCACATCAGTTCAAAATGACACGAAGTGAAAATACCAAAAACTGGAGACAACTGTCAACTGGATATTACTTGAATCACATATGTCAGTGAATCCGATGACACGGTAGGTGTCTACGTTGCATTCATCGAGCCATTGACCAAAGTACACTGGTATTATACTCAAGAGACACGGTACAACAGACTCAAGGGACATAGCTACAACTGTAAGAGTTGTACCGTTTTATTAAGAAAAAAAGTTAACTAGATGCCGCCCAACACAAGCATTAGAAGATGAAAGTTGTACGCTTCAATCCAGATTGCTATGATATCTCACCTGGCATGTCTACTCAACTACTCAACATGTGAGAACCCACCTCCAGTCTCAGATTTTGTTCTGCACGGGGAAGAACAAGGAATTAGGGCTGCCCTCAGGCTGTTAGCAATAGAAGCTACTCCCTTCGTTTTTTACTATAAGATGTTTTAGCATTTGTCCATATTCACATGTATTTAAATATATCTAAACACATTTAGTGTGTACGTGCACTCATTCTACTATGCATCTAGACAACTGTACAACACCTAAAACATCTTATATTTAAAAACAAAGGGAGTAAAACTTTAACAGGAAACAACAATCGATGTATGGAACAAGTTAGCTGCATGGAAAAACTTGGATGAAAACTGCTGTACATTACGAAGCAAATACCATTGGTGTGGCAAAACCAGTAAAACTCAACCATGTCAATTTGCTAATTTAGAAGAGACGAACCACCAACTGTGGCACAGGAAGACATAACAGTTCATTTGTCACTCAAGCAAGCGTATGACTATGGGTTATACCTATGTCCTGAAAGGGTGGAACACTCTTGGGCACATTTAATTCTTATCATCATATCAGACCTTTTGTAATCAGTAAAAAAACAAAAAGAAGAAGGAAAACAAGCAAAACGAACATCTTAGACCCTTTCAAGGAAGGGCTAACGAGAAATAGCATACTGAAGCAATATTACTTTTTCCTTGTGTAGTGTAGACTGTAGCCGTATTCAGCTCTAATTCAGAAATGATGCACGGCAATAGCAAGAAATAGCCCAATTTTTGCATAACTTACTTGTGATCGGAGGGATTGGGCATTACTTCATACACAATTGTGGCCACAACGTCCCTTTTGTTCTGCAATAGGTGGCATGGCGTGGATCAGTCACACATCAGCATTAATATCATTCCAGACTAAACAGGGAAATATCTGTACCTGAGTTGCTTCACCACGCAACCCGATGTAATAAATCTTAGTTGTATCACCACCAAAGTTATCAGGGAAATGCAGTGTTAGGTTAGCCACACCTTGGAACCTTGAATATCTGACAACAGCAAAATCACAAAATACGCAGAAAAATCAAGTAAGGAGCGCTGACAGAGTCAAAACATAACTCACAAACACAAGGAATTCCAGCGAAAAACAAGCACTAGTACTGAAACCAAATACCCAAGTAGCAAAATAAGGACTGTTGATTTATACAACACTGACACAGACTACCTCTGTTTTTTAATATAAGACGTTTTAGCCTTTTTCCACATTCGCATGTCTAAACTTGTACCTAGACATGTTTTAGTGTCCATATTCACTCATTTTTATGTGTATCTAGACAAAATGTGTAATAGCTAAAACATCTTATATTAAAAAACAGAGGAAGTATATCTGTTGGAGTTCGGCCAGTATAACTGAACAGTGTAGGCACAAGCAAATACCTTGTTTGGTACTCGAGAACTCCCCGCATATTCTCTCCCAGCTCCCACTCCTAGCACAAGAAATACATCTCAGGTACAGTTGGGAGTTTATTTTCGTGGCATGGATAAGAAAAGAAGCTAATTAAAACCACACCTGCACAGGCTGCATGTTTTGAGCATCAGAGAAGTCGATACCTTCTCTATTTATAAACCTGTAACATGCCAATGCACTCTTATGAATTTTTGCTGTCATTATGGTTTGGACGAGTAGAAAAGCAAAAATTCCAAAATTTACGCTCTCATTCTTGAAGGGCTTGTCCCATCAGCACCACCGACAACAGCAATGCTCTTGATCTTAACATCTGATGTAAATCTACAGTAGAGGGGTAACTATTAGGAGAACAACAGAAACAAAAACGAAAAGAAAACATGACTCCTACCACAAGTCCAAAAAGTATGATATACCACGGTATTTCAGTATAAGACAACATGAACACAATATAATGCATATCGATCATGAGTAGTGCAAAATAGAATGCAGTCAACTTGCTGTTTGTGTTAGCAGAATAACATAACTGAAGTTGACACGTATTGTTTACTAGCCTATGACGTCCATTTCGCCTATTCCCTACTACCTTGAGGAGGTTCATCCATAACTAGCATACGGGCCCTGATACCATTCTGATTAAAACTAACAAGATCCATCAAATGATTAAAACTAAAAATATCCATCAAATGATTACACCACAAATTTATGTATCCTAAACACTACTATATCCGTTCCTCAAAACAAGACATATATTAGTTTGTTCAATCTTATAGACAAAAATATAAACATCTACAATACTTATATTCTATGGTGGATCTACTGATATTGATTTGGTATCCTAGATGTTAAAAATTGCCATACGTTGATTTTTACTATAAATAGTCCTTTTTTGAGGAATGGAAGGAATATAGCAGTCAATCTTGCATAAGAAGGCATATAAAAATAGTTGAACGTGTGATAATCGTTTATTTTTGTGGTTTTAACAAGAATAAAATGAAGAACAGAAAGAGCAGGTACACACGCATATATGTCTAGAAAGTGATGTGAGCCACTTACGGGATAAAAACAAGCAACTCAGGGTCACCCTCGTTACTCTCCAGAAAACCCTGATGCAGCAAGGATGCTGATAAGAGTGAAGATAACATATATGAAGGGGAAAAAACTTCAAGTAATGGGATATGTGCTGAACATTCATTTGTTAATGAATAAACACTGTAAATTCTAGCATCAGGATTTTATCTTGATGTACCTTATAGGATCGACAGCATTAATAGCCAACATGTCATGCAGGCGAATGACGATTTTTATACCATGGAATAAAAGGTAAAAAGCATGCAATGATGTTCGAAAATGTTTTTTTACATGCACTAACGGGTGTGGCAGCTATCTTGTCCATTGACATCATGTGCCCTGCTTTGAGATCCGCATAAGATAGTGAGGAGGAAATGTTTTTCATTCGTTTGCTGCATTTTCGTAATTTGAGGCTGTACTGTTTGACTGGACGTAAAGGTGTGAGGGCAGCTGCGCTAGATTCCCGCTGGACCTGTAGTCCACTGTAGGCACGTCATGCTCCACACCTCTCTTTCCCGCAATGTCCGCGTCCTTGATCTTCTTTCCCTTCTTCTTTCTGCTTCACCTAATCTTCATTCGCCACCAGCCGCACCTCCTCCCACTCCTCCCGTGCTCTGATCCTCTCCCGGCCTCCACGTCCATGATGAGCGGAAGGATGAACCCGGCAAGCAGCGACGACCACCCCTTCGCGGCAATGCAGCAGCAGCCCCCGCCCTACGTCGGCTTCGAGCATGGCAGCATGGTGTCTGGCGGCCAGCGCGGCGGCGATCCTAGGCCGTCTCCCGCCTCTTGGCGTGCGTCTCCTCCAGCTTGGCCATGGCCCTTGACAGCACGGCGATGAGCCTCGGCTTCCTTGACGCTGACGTCTGCCATTTTCTCCTCATCCTCCACTCTCCGCCGCAGCTCCTCGTAACTCCACGCCGACACCGCCACGACCACGATGTTGTGATGCGCTCTTTCGTCGTCTCCTCCAGAGCGTGTGGCGAGCTAGTCGGCGCCCCCGCGATGACAGCGCGTGGTCTCTGCCGCGACGGCTCACTCTGCCAGCTGCAGAGCGTACGCAGCTTGGCGCCGTGCGCTGCGGCCACTGTCGGCAATTTGCCTCGCCTCATCGACGCGCGGGTGAATTCCATACTGACGATGCCTGCGGTGGTCTCTACCGCCTCTGCGCTTCACACCAGAACAAAGCATTCCAGATCCAGACTGTACACGTTTCTGAACTAAATGTTTCACACAACAAACGATTCTGAACTTCAGACTCTGAACTAGTAGTAGCAAACTGCACACAAGAATCATATTCCAAACTGCACACGAGTCTGAACTAAATGTTTCGAATCTCCACGGCTTGTTGACATTCCAAATGCTTCTCTTATGGATTGTAATAAAGTAAAAAAAGAAAACCATCAGGAATCTGGAACGAAAATAATGGATATGTAGCATAAAAGGCTAGTTGAGCATAAGAACTGATCCCAAATCCCCATTTTATTGCATTAACAGGGACCAATCGGGAACAATTCGGATCAGAACATCAACAAGGAAATCACTCCAACATGAACAAATCACCATTTGTTCATCAAGAAAAATTGGGACAAAATGAAGAAATGAAGAGAGAACCCCGCGACGTCCCTCTTATCTCCTTCTACTCCATCTAGACATCTCGCACTGCCGGCATCCACGGGAGCTCTTGCAGGTTGCAGCTGTGCTAGGCCTGCTGATGTTGCTCCACTGCTATAAGACGTCAGACACAGCTCAAACGAGGCGGAGCTCGGAGCTGCGGTGGTGACCTAAGGAAAAGTATGGAGAGAACACAACCAGCAAGCCCCATGTCTAGAGCAGTAGCAGCAGTGGTCGGATCTCGCACGCCTACCCTCTCCAAGTAACACCATCCCGCAATTTTTGCACTGGTGGGAGTGGGACAGATCGGAGTGGGCGGTTGGGACTTACGCTGGCGCCGGCTGTACCTGGATGCAATGGGAGGAGGCGAGCAGAGGAGAAACTACACGGCGGCGACGTCGGAACGTACAGCTTCAGTGTCAAGCTCGAAAATGGATCGGCTGCGGGAGAGAAGATCAGGCTCAGCAACCATGGCAAACAGGGTGGGGTTGCTCTGTTTTTTGGACTGGGAACTCATGGGACACGAGTCCCTCCGTCGTCCTCCATGACACTGCGACAAAGCAGTAGCACCATACCAGGCGTGAATGCAATGATTTGCTATGAGTTGGACGGAGGAGAGAAGGTAAGGTCGGCGGCGGATTCTGGCCGCCGGAATAGAATCGATGGCCTCGCCGGGAGTGGGGAGAGGACAACGAAGGGAGACGATGCGGGGCGGAGTGGGTGGGTGATGGATAAATTTCTTACACGTTTTTTGACAGGACAACGATATGGCTCCGTTATCACCATACCGACTGGACTGTTCAGAGCCATGCCCCGTACTGTATTCTTACCGCCGAACAGTAAATTTGCCAGAAAACAGTAAAGAAAAGAGAAAAACGTACAATGTAGAAATGACAGTTTAAATCAATATAGGAAACTAAAATGTTCCATGGCACAAATCGCGATGAATCAGTCAAGGGACATGATAGCCCCCATACCCATGCGTGTTTGTACAAAATCCATTCTCAATGATGTTATTATTTCGGACGTGTCAACATGTTTATCTTTCCTGTTATGTGTCTTATGTGGCTACTCTGAAGCTTTACAGATGTCTTGTTAAGATACAACCGCTAGTCCCTGGAAGACTAACCATGCCAGCCATGATATAATCTGATTCCCGTAAAATAATTGACATACGACTAATGACCTTGTATGCACAAGATGTGCAGGATTAACTAGTACCAACTAGCCAGTAATAGAATAAGAGTTGTCAATGCCTACTAGTCCTAATCTAATATCAAAGGAGATGAGGATCATCGACCCACAACAGGGACACAGCAATGGGTGCTGAAACAAAATGATTGGCAGCGCTAGCCGATCTGCAAGCGGCTAACCCATCGCATGTTTGGCTGGAAACAAGCAGAGACAGTCATGAATATAGGTACGATGGCTAGTGGTTACTGAACTACTAAATTGCAATCTGAAGTCGCGATGTTGCTGTCCTAAGTGGAACTCTGCGCTTGCCTAAATCAACGCGGCGTGGACATTGCTGTACATACACACGGACTTACCCCAGAAATCTCGAGGCGCTGCTCCCACGGCTTGAAGACCGATTTGACGCTCCCAGCCACAGATTCGTTCAGAGCCACCAACTGTATGTCGTGCAACAATGGGGAAACAACAGTAAGTACTGTAGATGATAACACATGGGAAAAGCCATAATCGGTGTTCCTTGAATTCTTGCGGTAACAGAAATAAAAAAACTTGTGTAGTCGTACTACAGTAGATTACTGCAGTGAAGATGTGCGGAAAAGGGAATCAATCAAGAGGAGTTCAACCTCGAGGAAGGTGGGGAAAGAAGAGATGCTAGTCCAATCTGATCACTGAGACGAGAGAGAGAGAGGGTTTGGGAGGACAACCTTGGGGACGTCGACGTGGTTGTAGAGCGCCCAATCGGCGGCGCAGTTATGATCCTCGCACTCGTGGTCGTGCAGGCACGCCATCCCTCCGTCTTCCCGCCGCCGGCTAGGAATGCAGCAGTGGTGTTCTTCTTTGGTTTCTTCTTCCTCGCTGCAATCTGGTCGGCGGCCTGCCTCTATAATACAGTTCTAGGAGGGGCTAGCTAGGGTTTAGCTCTCTGTGGAGCTATCTTTCTCGGCGCCGCGGAGAGAAATCCAGAGAGTCCGGTAACCAGATTCTTCCTCCCTCTCCTTGCAGTTTTTCTCTTATTTTCTTCTCCGTGGAGATGCCAAATCACCACTTTGCTCGGTGCAGCAGGGTGGGCCCACCTATCATGTAAGGCCCATCTCTTTGCTCTTTGATCGCGGTGTACTACCTGATCCAAATCGTGTCCAGGGGGAAAGGGACCATAGCAATGCAACAAGGCTTTCTCAAAGAGTATGTCCTCATTCGATTTTGATGTAATAACAACATAAATTTAAGTAAAGTTAAGACACCTTTTTATAGAGGGAGGGAGTATGAAATTTTCTTTTTTGAGAGACATATGACTATATGACCCTTCTGTACAAACTCCAAGGGCTGTTAACGGAAGGAGGAAAGATCAGCAACTTTGCAAGCTGCAGCTTTATTCGTATCCAGTCCAGCAATCAGAGTAGTAAATCACGACAGTACAAAAATGAGGAATCGTCATACATAAGAATGTTGCATCTATTATTCCTTTGTTATCCTGGGTATAGAAAACAAATGCAAAAGATCTCTACAAAACTGGATCTGGTATCCGCAGTCTACCTTGTGCCTAATTTCAATCTGGAGAATCAACTTCGAGGTACCAATATACATCAGCGTTCATTACAGGCACACACGCGCCAATACGAACCAATGCTGTTACAAAGTTACACGCGCACACGCGGCAACGAATCTGTTAGCTACCAATGGCTGTATACCTTCTTCTGTGATGACGACAACAGGTTGGTTGATGGTCAGGTGGTAACAAAATTCTTCCACCAACTGGATCTTAACTAAACATGCTGGAATGTGCCTTACACTATGATCTCAATGCGCCTCCTCGAGAGTATCTCCACAAACTGCCTGCTAAGACCAGTGCGGCGGCCATGGCAGCCAAAATCTGCACAAGTAGATGAAATTTAAAATGCTCATGGTCACTGGGTGAAGAGTTTAATTGAAACACTGGCATGGAAAATATAGTATCTAACCTTGGCATCTCTGCTTAATCCACCAGAACTCCAACTCACAACTGATATCAACGAATCCCAACGAGATGGCTTTGGCATAAGAATCACTATGGTGTACTGTTTCTTGCAAGGGAAAGATATGACTCTTTGCAAGGCCATTTGCATCGCCTCTGGTTTTAAAGCCTCTCTAACTTTTAGACGTCCCTCATTTTGAGCCTACAGAGAGGAAAAAATGGTAAGTACTCAACAATGCAGGGGTCATTCGAATATATATATATTTTTTAATGGATAAAAGGAACACTAACAAATATATGTTTCGATGATGGGTCTGTAATGCATCTAAAACATACAAGCACACACTACCTTGAAGGTGGAACCAACATCTCCAGAATAAATTCTTGATTGATAGCTCCGTAGAATTCTATCCAACCAATAGTAATTTTCCTACAATGTGTCAACAAGATTATGATTATCCGTAAATATTGAAGTGTCAAAATATATCACCACTAAATGGAAAAAGAAAATGCACTAAACCTGCAATCCATTTTCATGCGCTCTTTGTTCAATTTCTAGGATAGCCAATACATCTTCTTCAGAAGGGCCTTCTGTCTGTAGATATGATATCTCTTCCAGAACGAATTCAGCCTGAAGAAATTGAGGGTGTGTCAAAACTGAAGCTGCCACCTAAGTTCTGTCTATAGATATGATAACCTTAACCAGAAAGTCAATCAATCATACGAGTTTAGATGACATGTCCGGATCGCATGAGAAATTCACACTTATGTCTCCACGAACATCTCCGCTTTTGGATGGTTTGTTGCCACCTAAGAAGACACCTACATTAACTGAGTAGACCTGTGGAACAAGAAATATTCACTAAACAACAAGTTGAAGCGAATAATCAAATCCAGCTTGTGTTTGGGTGCCCAGGATATTTTACCTGTCCATATTTGAAGCGAAGTACTTGCATGATTTTTGTTTCGAGAAGTTTACTCAGAAACCCCACATAGTGGATATCCTCCGTCTTCACATAGAGCAGGATACATGTTTAGCTTTTGCAACAAAGTACTATAGTATTATTATATTATTTCAAGGACAGCATACCATCATTGTGCTCTTTAAAACCACCGGAAATCCTAGTTGGACAAAGCACTGAGCTTCAACCATAGGGCTGCGGACAACCTCTCTGCAAGAAATGAACACACTTCAGGGTATGATTACTGGTCTTCAGAAGGTAAATGTAGAAAAGGAAAGAAACTGTGTGGTTGCAATGCCCTGCATGCGCGGAACTGATATGAACTGATGATGGGAAAAATCTGCTAAGAAAAGAACATCAGCAAACCTAATTATGGTTTCAGGAAACTTGAAGGGCAATCCCTTTAGATCCTCACGACTAAGTCTCTGAACTGTATCTGCTACCTTAGGTATCCCACCCTGCAAAACAAAGAGTCAACCAGCATTAAAAGACTTTTCGTTCTTTGCTTTGTAACAGTCAAAGAGGAACAAACATACCAGGTACTGCAAAATCAGTGGAACTGAGATAGCCGGGTCGATGTTTCCAACTACTACAATAGTAAAAGCTGATGGATCCTTGAAACAATTGTTGAAATAATCACATGCTCTGATTGGATTCACTTTCTTCAAATCACTTATTCTTATTGGCTGCAAAATGAATCTCCAGTAAATTTTATGCAATAATAAGAAAGCACTGGGAACTTACCATTTTACCAATATTCAGCATGTTAAAGATGTACCTTAAAGAAGTACGAGTTCCCATAATTTATTTCCCTTGCACGATTTGCATATGCAGTGTAAGGATCTCTTTCCTGGGCATAGATAGCTTCCTCTGCCATTTGCATCACTATTTTTACTTCTTCCTCCCTTGGCTCCACCTTTGTTGTAAATAGTTGGTAGACAAGCTATATTTCAGAAGGCAATCAAACATAAGCACAGGCCCACTTTTCAGAGTTACAGGTGATATGGTCGCTCTATGTGTCATATAAGCAAACCTGCAAACCAGTCTCAAGATCTGAAGGTGAACAATCGCCAGAAAATGATCTCATGTATGCCCCAACTTTTGTACCAACTTCAGCCCTCTTGCCAGCAAGCATGTCCATCAAGACAGAAGGTCTGTATCCGAAAATACCAATTTCTCCTGCTATTGTCGAGCCCATTGTGCATGAAGTATATTCATCTTCAGATAATTCAGACAAACCACCATATGCAAATCCAGTAAAAACAACCTTCAAATAGTTCAAATACAAACAAAAAGTTGAAACACACCTTTGCCACAAAGTAACCAGAGGTATACATGTAACATAAAGAATCTAGGGCTCGAGCTTCCAATTAACATGGTCAATTAATTACTTCGGGAATCCACAGTTGTTCAGTGTTCATAACAATACACAGCAAGATGCACACCAAGAGTTAAAGTGGCAGTCCAGATGCAGTTTACTTTAATTAGGCCAGAATGATTGGATTGAGATTGAAAAACAAAATATCACTACTGTCTTGTTTCTACTGTAACACCATTATAAAATATGTATGCAGCATGGTACTGGAGTTCATGTGCTTGCCTAGTAGTTTGACAATAATTAATCTAATTATTTTCTCCAAGGCTACTGAATGCTGAATTATACATCTTTTATGACATGCCATTTATCTTTTATTATGTAGCAAAACATGAAACAGCGAATATACTAAGTGGCATATTTTCTCTTGATCTTGAAGCAAAAACTAGCAGCTTTCAACTGTTAGCTATGACTTGCAAAATGGTTGTGTCACACTCAGGTCTCATAAATGCACAAGATTAGTACTCTTTGCAGTAATGGTCCATAAGGGTTTTTTTACCCCCAGTGCCCCATAGTACTACAATAGGTGGATGTTAGACCCCATCCCCATTCAATATAGATATAGTATGTGGTCTAATCTAGCAAACTTGAGAAAAAATCTGATATGGAGAGGTATGCAGATATTTATGGTTAATGTCGGAACGTAAAGTTTTCTTTCAAAAAATGGGGGAAAGTTTTGATGTGTTCGTACTTCGTACTAAGGACTTCCATCAACAATATTATGGTAGAAAGGCCTGGATGTGGCCAAAGGTATTAGCTCTGGAATACTACTAACCTGGTCATCAAGAAAGTCGGTGCACTTGTAGCAAATCCGCATCCCATTAGATAGTATCATCTCAGTAGCACCTATGCCTGGGTGCTCCACTTTATCAATAATACTTCTGTGAATGTTTTGGATAGTAAGAATGTGCAGAATACAAAAATGCTCATATCAGCAGGAAAATATAACCAAAATTATTTAAGAAAATCCATTAAAAGATAGTTCATCCTAAGCAAAAGGTCAACTACATTAGTAAAACAAGGAAATGATTGTGAAATAATACCCTGGCTCTGGACTTTGGCTAACAATTTCTTCAGGGATTTGCTCTTCATCCCAGGGAGGAATACTCCTGTTTTCTTCGAGAGTGTTAACTTTCAATACAACCGCTTTCAGATCCTCTAAAGAAGCATGAGCACGAGGCTCGACTATCTTGATAACGCAGCTACTGATTGTTGAAAAGTTTTCTGCAAACTTTACCACTTCCGCAGAAGAAATGTCTGGTTGAAAGTAAACAAAGAGGTATTGACAATTTAAAACTATAATCACAACTCTCACAACTAATATAATAGCTAAACTAAATTTAGAAGAAACAGGTTATTTAAAGAAACCTAAAATGATATGTGAAGAATTCTAAACATGAGCTCTTACACTAAGGTAGCATGCAATAGTACTTACAGGGAAGAAGGGTCTTTTGCAACTGTGCTTCATATTCAATCCCGACAACAGGCTCCGCACGAAGAAAATGCTATAATGAACAAAGAAGGATGGCATTTTATGCTTAGAAAATTGTGGACGATGGACACCACGTGACTCAATTGATATATTTAACGAAACAAAATACAGGAGCTAAGATATTATGAAGTACATTAAGATCTGAAGACTAAATTCATAGAACACACGACACTTGGCTGAACCTAGGTAAAAATAGGATGCCGGATATGCAACAAAATAAATTCTACTAACATAAACTGCAGTTGTATTAAGAGATAGAATTACCTGCAGAAACTCATCCCGTAAGCTCGTGGACTGCATTTGATCACGCTCCAAATACGCAGACTCGATCTCTGACATCATTAAAGAGCGCACAATGGATATCTCGCGTTCAGAAAATCCATGGAGCCGTGCCCTAGCAACCTTAAGCAAACATATTGCCGAAGGGATCACTTTAAAGTCAAATTCCATCTCAAGATTGGGGAAACTACTTGCTTTCCAACAACAAATGCAATTCTCTATGCTAATAAATTATTGCGGTGTTCCAAACTTCCAGTGATTGGCTTCGTGAGAAGCATACATTCATATAAATCAAGTAAAGGGTGGTATCTTGTTTTCGTAACTGACTCACAAGAACTTGCTGTGATATTTTGTTATATGTACTCGGTTGATTGATGGTGCAATAGAAATAAATCGATCTAATTTTCTTCAGAGAGAAAAGGTTCTGTTGAAGTACCTCAAGTAACATAGACTCAAGAGCCTCCACGGTGCCGCTTTCGCGGCAACTGGATGTCATAATATATGCCTTCACTGGACGAACAAGAGCATCTGCTGCTGAAGAGCAAGAGAAAAATGGAGGATCCCTCCTGCGCGAAAGTTTGAAGAGCCTCTGATTCAAAGCACAATGAAACATGGATTCTGCCAATGAATCCCTGTAATCCTTCACTGTTTTGATTTCACCAGCAGGCATCTTGCAGCTAATAACAACAGCTGACTGTTTTTGGTACAGTAAAAACAACAAAACAGATAAAGGTGTCTTATTAGAAACATTCACATTTACTTGCAAAATAAATCAAGATTATAGTACTGACCCCTGCAGCTTCGGATTCAACAAAGCATGAAAATCGAGGTTCAATATGTGATGGAACTGGAAATTCTGGTATAACCGGTGGAGGGCAGGGAGCTGGGGCTTTCTGGCCAAAATGTTCCTTTATCAACTCAACGACAGCCTGCAGTAAGTCAAGAATTACAGAAAAAAATACGGTAAATATATGGATAAATGACGACGTTAAAAGTGTGCTCAGTGAGAGAGAAAAAACCAGACCTGTGTATCTGGGAAGTCTCCCACAGCGAAGACAGCCATATTGCTTAGATTGTACCACTTATGGTAAAACTGCCTAACAGTCTCATGTGTAACAGTCCGTATCACCTTCTCTGTACCTATCGGCAAGCGTTCTGCATACTGAACCAAAGGTCATCAACAAGCCATGCCTTTTAAATACATATAGCTCCAAATACAAAACCATCAAATCACAATAGCAAACTCTAGACCCTTCATAATTACTGCTTGAACTGAGTCTGAAACCCGCAAACAGATCTACTGTGCACATTGATATGTTGGAATTTGTAGTGTTTTCCGTTTATACCAGGACAGAGGATAATACCTTGGAACCCTCAAACAACAATGTCCAGTGGGAGTCCTGCATCCGGCCAGTGGCATTGCGGCCGCCCCTGTACTCCTCCATCACAGCGCCCCTTTCTTTATCCAGATCCTCCGCCGAAACCCGAATCTTCACAGCAAGATTTACGAGCATGAGCCTCAAACAATCTACGTACTGGTAAAAGGCAATGGAAGGACTTAACCTCATTCTTACCTCAGAGCTGAACTCAGCAAGGACGGAGATGGCCTGGGAGAGCAAACCAGGTTTGTCAACGGGCACGAGCAGCTCGTAGATGGTTTCGTCGGAGGATGTGAGCGCGTTCTGGCAGGCGCCAAACTCGGCCCCAATGCTCTCGAGGAACTTGACGATGTCGTGGTTGGTGTAGCGTGACGTAGCGCTGAAGGCGAGGTGCTCGACGATATGCGCCACCCCGCGCTCGTCCTCCTCCTCCACCACCGACCTGCACCGCGCACGCACGAATCAGACACACCATCAAGCAGGATGCCCAAATAAAACAGAACAACGGACGAGCAGCTTGAAGGGGAGAGCTAGCGAGTGAGTGAGTACTGACCCGACCTTGACGGCGAGGGAGAGTGCTGCGCGCATGCGTGGCTTGGGGTTGGAGCGGACGTAGTAGGTGAGGCCGTTGGCGAGGCGGCCGTAGGCGACGTCGACGGGCTCGGTGGGGAGGGCCTCCTCCATGGCCACGTTCACCAGCTTGAGCGACCGGAATCCGACCCCGCGCCGCAGCCCCCGCCCCGCCACCGCGCCGCCGCCGGCCGGCGCCTCCGACGCCGGCGGGAGCAGATCCATGGCTGCTGCTGCTGCGCGGCGAGAGAGGGAGGAGGGGGTCGGATGTGACGGGTACGTCGCGCTCGGGATGTGCGTGCACTGAGGTGACGACCCGGCCGCGCCGTGACGTCGGATCATAGGAGGCTGTGCGGTACACGGAGCCTTTTGCACAGGCTGCTAGAGGCGAGGCCCAATTGTAAAGTGCCGAGCCGGGCCCTGGGCCGCCGCAGCAACCCTCTCTCTCTTCTCCGTTTCCTCATCCACTCCACTGACACGCTCCCCGGTCTCGACTCTCGAGTTGCTCAGTCGTCCCGGCGGCGCCTCAGAAGAATATCCTCAGTCCCGCCGCGGCATCAGCAGCACGCAGCCAAACCCGCCCGCACCAGGATGCTCCCCGCCCTCCTCGGCGGCTACCTCACCGCCTCCACACCACCACCGCTCCCAACCCCAACCGCGTCGGCGACCGCGACAACACGCCTGCCCACTGGCCTCAGGCCATCCACCCGCCTCGTCGTTCACCGGAGGGCAGGGGAAACCGTACACGCAACGGCCGCAGAGGAGGAGGAGCAGGAGTGGAAGGAGCTCGAGGAGGAGGGGCTCCCGAGGCGCGGGCGGTACGACGAGCAGGATGACCACGACCGTGACCCCGAGATCGCAGACATTATGGGAGACTACTTCGACGACCCCAAGAAGGCCCAGTCCCGCGTGAGCACTTGTGTTTCCTTTCTCCTTCTTCTCCATCTTCTCCTATGCCTTCTCTCTTTCTAATGTTTCTTTGGTCGGGTAGATGGAGGAGAGGATAAAGAAGAAGCGGCACAAGATCGTGCAGGCCAAGACCGGCTCGCCCAATCCCATGAAGGTCGTCTTCAACAAGTAATTCTACCTTCCATACTCCCATATGTGCGCCATGCGTACAAGATGCATGAAGTTATCATCTTAGTAATAATTGAAAAATCAGTCTCTAGGGTGTGTTGTACTCGTGTAATTAATTTCTGTTCGTTGCATGTGCTAGGTTTGACTTCTCCAATTCGTTCATATGGTTTGAGTTCTACAATGCTCTATTGCCGAAAGATGTCAAATTAATTTGTGATGTAAGTCCTTCATTTGTTCCCTGCAAAATGAAGTACGCATGCTGCTCTAAATGTATTATTATGTGGCGGATAATATATTCACAGGATGTTGCAAAATTGTCCTCTTATTATGCTTGCAGACTCTACGTTCATGGCATATAGTTGGACGCCTTGGTGGGTGCAATTCTATGAATATGCAGGTAAACTTACTGTTCTCCTAGCAGATTTATGTACCACGGCCATTTTAAAGCTTACGGGGAGCAAATCCTTTGCTTTCTTGTTCATATCCTCAAACGTAGTGATACTATTGTAAGGTAATCCTTACATTACCTAATTATCATAGGACATATATCGTTTTGAAACTAGTGAATTCATGCATACTGGCACTTTCACTATCATGTGTTATGCGCCACAATAGCATACACAAACAGAAGATGTCAACTAGTCTCTGCTCTTATCTTGCATGTTGTGGCAACTTAATCTCTTTGGCTGAACTTCTGTACTCAAGTACAGGACTATAAAATATATGTTTCTTTGCAGTTGTCGCAGTTGAGTCTCGATTGTAAAAGACCAACTTATGATGCTCTTGAAGCGGCAAATGCTACTCCGACATCCTTTTACAACATTGGTGATCTAGAGATTCAAGATAATCTAGCACGTGTCTGGTGTGTATTCTTTCCTGGCCTTATTTACAAACTGTTGATTTTGAAAATTTCTTACTCCCTCTGTCCATAAAAGGGTGTCTCAACTTTGTCTAAGTTTGCATGTATCTATACACTAAAACGTGTCTAGATACATGTAAATTTAGACAAAGCTGAGACATCATTTTATATATGGAGGGAGTATTAGTTATGACCGAGCAGTAGATTGAATAAGGATATTGTTTCAGTCTTGTTTCATGATTTTTTACTATCCCTTGTACGGATGGCGTTGTCAGCTGTTTGTTTGTGTAAGCAAAAATGTTAAATAAATCTAATATACCATTTGCATGCAAGCAGATTAGTATCAAATAAAGACAATTAAATGTGCGTTTGATTTTTTGAAACAAATTAGTGTAACAAGTGCTATCATTTAATATAAGCATCTGAGTTATTTGGTTTAGTGGAGTAGTAATTATTTCTATGTTATTATATTTATGCCTTTGTGCAACATCTACTGGAACACTGCTTGAGTCAGAAGTATCTGGTTCTTTCATTCAAAATAAATCTTCCAAACAGAAAGTACTGCAAATCTTATATGTGTTTAAGTTGTAATTACATTCATATAAAAAAGTTGTAATTTTGACATCGATGTTTTGATGTATCTCCACAGGGTGGACATTGGCATTCAAGATCCATTGCTTCTAGATATTCTACTCAATTCATTAACCACCATAAATTCAGAGTAAGAATCTGAATGTCCAACTTGTTGCTACGCAAAGGACCTTTGCGCTTTTTTGCATTGAAAGGGTAGAGTGTGGTTACAAACCCCTAAGGGTCAAGTACAGGTTTGACAAAATGAACATTCAGTGTACATCCCATGTCTGGGGCAGCAGTACCCGCAGGCCAGCGGCTCTGGCCCTAACCCAGAGTGTGGCCTCCACCTTTATCTTGGTCAGCAGCGAGGATGTCGATGGCTGCGCGGCTTCGAAGACGCAATCGTTGCGCTGTTTCCATATTAGCCAGGGGAGGAGCAAGGCAATGGAGGCAAGGCCTTTCCTCTGTGTCTTGGGGATGCTCTGCTTGGCGTGCACTGTCCAGGCCAGCAGTGATTGCTCGCGATTAGGGGCTTGGATCGGCAGGCGAAGCCAGGTAAGCGTGTCATGCCAGACCTGGCGAGAGAAGGGGCACTCGATGAAGATGTGGTGGATGGTTTCCGGCGCCTGGTCGCACAGCATGCATCGCGGGTGGTGTTGTAGGCCGCGGCGAGCCAGCCTGTCGGCAGTCCAGCATCGATCTTGTTGTGCGAGCCAGTGAAAGAATTTGACCTTTGGCGGCGCCCAAGGACGCCAGATCATCTTCCAGGCGTGGCACGTCGTGGATCCATGGAAGGTTGCCTGGTAAGCGGACTCAGCCGTGTACGATCCTGAGGCCGTCCACTTCCAGACCAGGTGGTCTGGCTCCGGCGATAGGGCCGTTCCCGTGATCAGTTGCCAGAGTTGTAGGTACTAGCCAATTTCATGCACGCCGAGAACACCTTGTATGTCCCTGGCCCAGGTATTGGCCTGTAGGCCCTCTGCCACTTTCCATGCTTTCCTTCTCCTCTTGGGGATGCATGCGTACAGCTGGGGCGCAATCTCCTTAACTGAGCGCCCCTGTATCCATCGGTCCTCCCAGAACCGTGCCGTGAGCCCGTTTCCCAGCACCATGAAGGTGGAGGCGAAGAACATTGCTTGTTTGATGGCGGAGAATTGCAGATCGAGGCCTGCCCATGCGCGGTTTGCATCGGTTTTGGAAAGCCACATCCACTGAAGCCGCAGCGCGAGCCCGGTGCGCTCTAGATTGCGGACACCGAGTCCGCCGAGGGGTTTTGGGCGACAAACGTGCCGCCAATTTACATGGCAATTTGCCACCGTTGGCGTCCTCTTTCCCAGCCCAGAGGAAACCCCGATGTATCTTCTCCAGCAGCCGGAAAACACGTTTGGGGGTGCGAGTACCAGAAGTTGATGGATGGGGATCATGGCGAGGACAGCTTTGACGAGCTCCAGGCGCCCTGCTCGGTTCATCAGGTGAGCTTTCCACGTCGGGAGCGCCGCGGCCGTGCGATCCACGACAGCCTGTAGCTGCGCACATGTGGGCCGCTTGATTGTCAGTGGTATTCCCAGGTAGGTAGGTGATGGGGAACTCCACAATCGGGCAGCCAAGATCGTTCACCACCGGCATGGCCTCGTCGTGGTCACAGTGGATAAGGGTCGTCGAGCTCTTGGCATAGTTGACGTGCAGGCCTGAAACCTGACTGAACAGCAATAGGAGTGCCCTGACTGCGGCCACATCGCTCGGCGATGGGTGGCATAAGAGCATCACGTCATCAGCGTAGAGGGACATCGGTGGGATCTCGCGTCGTGGGTGCAGTTTCTAAAGGATCCCGAGCTCGACCGCGCGGTTGACGAGCTTCCCCAACACATCCACGGCGAGGATGAAAAGCTGAGGCAATAGGGGGTCGCCTTGTCGTAGGCCGCGGCGATGCCAGATGGGAGGGCCAGGTTCTCTGTTGATTAGCACTCTAGTGCTGGCGGAGGATAGTAGAATCGCCAGCCATGCGAGGAATCTGTCGCCGAATCCATACTGGCGCAATAGCTCGAAGAGGAACGGCCAAGAGATGGAATCGAACGCACGTGCTAGGTCCAGCTTCAGGAGCATCCTAGCATCCTGGGCGCTCCCAATTGGTGCAGCAAACGTGCCGACTGCTTGACGAGGACGAAATTGTCGTGGAGGCTTCGGCCAGGTATGAAGGCATTCTGGTTGCGGCTGACCATGTTGTCTAGCTTGAGGGCCAGGCGAAGGGACAGCGTCTTGGCGAAGAGCTTTGCGACAATGTGGATCAAACTGATCGGGTGATAGTCGCCCAATCCAGCGGTGTCGGCGCGCTTAGGCAGCAGGGTCAACAGCGCCTGGTTGAGGCGTGCAAATCCTCGGCCACGCATCTTGTTGAGCTGCTGAAATACGTCGACCAAATCCTGCTGGACAATATCCAAGCAGGCGCGAAGGAATTCCGTCGTAAACCCCTCCGGTCCCGGCGCTTTCCTGGCAGGTAGCCTCTTGATCGTGCTCCAGATCTCGTCCGCGCTAAAGGGAGCGTCTAGGTCCAGTTGATCAGCTGGCTCGATCAGTTGGGGGAGGTTCAGCGTTCGGTCACGATCAATAGCAGTGCCCAGCAGGGCGCCGTAGTGCTCAAACGCCGCCGCGCCCATGTCGGCCTGCTCCGTGAGCAGCTGCTCATCGACGACTAGGCTGTGGATGCGATTCTTTTGGCGTCGATATGAGCACTGTCGGTGGAAGAAGGACGTGTTTGCGTCCCCTTCCTGAAGGACCGCAATGCGTGCGCGCTGGCGAGCGATCGTGCGCTCGAGAGACGCGAGGCCTAGGTGAACCACCTTGAGCTGCTTGTGCAGCCATTGCTCGCTTGGCGTGAGCGTACGTGTTTCTTGTGCTTTATCGAAGCGGATGGTAAGTTCTCTAGTGATGGCTAGCCTGTCCCTTATATTGCCCGTGGATCGCGAGCTCCAACTGGATAGCGCGCGAGCAGTGGCCTGGAGGCGTATCACCAGGCGGCGGAACGGATCGTCATCGTGAACGGAGTGCCATGCCGCCAACACCGTTTCCTGGAAGCCATCTAGCCGTAGCCAGTAGTCCTCGAAGTGAAAACGACGGCGGCCTTTGGGCATCGGGTTGCAATCCAGTAGCAGCGGGCTCTGGTCCGAGATAACGGACGCAAGACAGCGGAGGTGGCATTCACTGTGCAAATCCTCCCAATCTGAGGTGCATAGGACGCGGTCGAGGTGCACGAGCGTTGGCGGTGACTGTCCGTTCGACCAAGTGTACCTCCTCCCGTTGAGGTAGACCTCTTTGAGCGCCTCATCGGCGCCGGAATCTTCCATCATGCGGCGATTTAGGTTCCCATTGTTCTTATCCTCCTCTCTGTAGATGAGATTGAAGTCGCCGCACAACATCCACGGCCCAGGGCAATCAGCACGCACGTCTCGCAGCTCTCGCAGCTCGTGAAGGAATGCGATTTTGTCCACGTCTTCCTGCGGCCCATAGACAATGGTCATCCACCAGGGGTTGCTAGCGCCCATGGTGACCTTCGCCGTAATGGCGTTCGTGGTGAACACTGGATCGGTGATTGACACGATCCTGCTCTTCCACGCAATGAGGATTCCTCCTTGGGTTCCATCGGCGGGCAAGTAGACGTAGTCGTCAAACTCCGAGCCCAACATCTCTAAGATCGTCGGCGAGCAGATCAAGTTCATTTTCGTTTCTTGAAAACAACGCGTTAATGCCGCGCACGTTCGCCACCACAAACTGTAGGCCGTGATCCATAAACAAGGGATCGACGGGTCGTGGCAGCCTAACCCTCTAAGTTGCGGCCTGTTCGACGAGCGTCGTGTTGACTGCATCTGCAATGTCTAGGCGAGGAGGGATCGAGCGATCAACTAGGCGGCGATGGCTGAGAGCACCGTCAAGGGGATCGGCGCAGCGAAAATCCCATCGTAGGCGCGCATCTCTGCCTCGGTGATCATGTGGTCAATCCCCACGATTCCTAACATGCGCAGAATTTGGACATGTGCGCGTCTCTCTGCTGTTGGCGGTGCTGCGTGCTGCTTCACGGTCGAGGCGGAGCGGCCTCGTCGCTGCGGGGTGAAGTCCAATGGCCGCTGCCGACCTTTCTTTGCCACACGTGACGCAAATTAAGCAAGCGGTACCGCGCATGTCCAGATCCAGATCTAGATCTAGATCTGGATCTATTATTAGACTTGTACAAAAACACAAATTAAGATAGTACAGCAACGCAGAATGGGATGTACAGCAATGCAGACCGGACTGTACATCAACGTAGACTGAGCTGTACAGCAACACAGATCAGTTTGTACGTACAACAACACAGACTGGGTTGTACAGCAACATAGACCGCGTTGTATAGCAACGTAGACCGGGTTGTACAGCAACGTAGACCGGGTTGTACACTTGTACAGCAACACTGACCGGGGTGTACAGCAACACAGACCGGGTTGTACGTACAACTACATTCGGGTTGTACGAACAACTACACCTAACAGGTTGTACTAACAGGTTGTACGTACAACTACAAAATTCAGATTGTACGTACAATTACACTTAGGTTGTACAAAACATACACAATCCAAAGTACAAAAAAAAAGTTTGTCGAAACCTATGAATATGGGATCTAGTTTTGAAGATCTCGACGCGAGGAGTTCAAAAGTGAAAACGGTTCGTAAATCGGATAAACGGTTCTCAAGATATTTCGTTTTTAAAAAACGAATCTCAAAATAAATGCGTGTACAACCCTCTGACCACCACCAGGCAGCTGCCACTTGTCACCGCGTGGAGAAAAGGTGGGAGCAGAAATGAACGAAATTGCGACACTTGTCAGCACCGGAGCGCATGCGCGTGGACCTTTGCGAGTGGACCTTTGCGAAGGGAACCCTTTTTCTAATGATTTTCGACAGAAGATCAACATTACAGCACGGGTCTGGCCCCATAGGCTGCGAGTCCGGCACCTCGCTGTAGGACAGCGCACGATCCCGAGGCCAGCTTTGGCTGGCTGTGGCGGTGCCCACGAAAAAATAGCGCGCTATTTCGCGCTAAATAGCACGCTATAGCTTATTTGAAGAGGCTACGCTATATTTGGTCTAAAGTTGACGCTACGAAGCTAATGGAGTTATTAGCGGCTAAATCGCGCTGAATCATGTTAGATTAAAGCGCGTTAAATCATGTTAGCTTATAGCGCGCTAAAAAAATTCTGAAAATAGCGTGAGCCCAAAAGAAGCCCAAAGCGGTAAAACCCAAAACAAAGCCCAACACGCCCCAAACAATTCAATCCACCGATCAATAGCTTCCGCCGAAACGCACACGTTGATTGCTAGCTGATCTGTTGCTTTGAACTACTTGCTCAACGTACTGATCGTAATGGAAGTTTTAGCCAGAGCCTCATATCAAGCCTTGCTCTTTGCTTTATTGCTTTGTCTTATGGTCTGATTACAGAGTACCCTGATGGTCTAGCTTTATTCATGCTCAAACAAGAAACTAAATGCACCGATGGTAATACTGTTGTTTGTTGCTTCCTGTTTTAGTTCGTTACGATGCGATGTAATCGGGTGATTCTTCTAGTGAATCTGAAGCGGATGCCTGTGATTATGATTAGAAGTTTAAAACAGTTTGTCTTTTAGAGTTTGTTGATATGTTCATGGATTTATGTCTCATGTTTATGTTTGTGCCATGGATTTGAACGTGACATTTGTATCTGGTTAAGTGGTTATGCATGTATTGCTTCTTGACAAATATTTAATGCTGAAATTCTTAATATTTGAGATATATCTTATATTTTTTTCATCACGCTATTTTGAACATAGCTTTGCTATAGCACGCTATAACTTGTATAGCTTTTGGAGGAGGGCCACGCTATTTTTTATAGCATGCTATTTTTTCCTTGGGCGGTGCAGCCTTCGCTGCGATTTGTCGGCGGCTGGGCGCTAGAGGATGCGCCGTTTGAATCGGTCGCTGCTTCCGGAAGGTTCGCAACCAATGGGTAGTCGCCAGCTGGCTGCTCGGTCGTGGGGGTGGTGGTGGTCTGGGAGGTGGCCGTTGTCTCCCTCGCAGTGGCCGGTGCAGGTGTAGGGGCTCGTGGGCCCTCCGTCTCACCTTTACCTTTTCCACTTTTGGCAAGACGACGAGGCTGTTGGGCCCGCGGCTGCCACCTCTGCTGACCTGGCCAAGGCTGCATGCATCGCGTGGTAGGTTGCGCGGGCGGCGCCGGCGCCGGCACGGAGCCAGCCGGCGTTGATGGCCAGTCCGTCCGCCCTCACCCCGCGGTGACCGGCGCGCCAGCCGAGGTTGTCCATCGCCATCCCATCTGCACGTCCAGTAGCTGGTGTCTCCGTGCAGCGGCGTTTGCGGCCACGGCGGCGCGCGCGGCCTGGTCCAGGATTAGGGCCTGGGTTGTTGTGGCTCGCGCCACCGTCGTCCGCGCCATCACGATCTGAGGATGCCTCGGAGTTCCTTGCCACGTTCCGATCCAGGTCAGCGCGACCTAGAGCGATGGCGATAGGGTAAGTCAGGGAACGGACTAGCGGCGCGACGGAGCTTGAGCCGGAGGGGATGATCTCGACGATCTCGAGCATGGCCGCGCGGCGGATGGCTGCGGGGTCGTGGGTGTAGCCGGCGAGGCGGAACGTATTCAGGTCTTCTCGGGAACGCGTCCGAGGGTGGAGGCGCTCAATCCAGACGCTCGGCCCAAGGATGTGCTCGGCCGTGGCAAGGTGCCAAGCATGGGCTGGAACGCCGCGGAGCTCGAGCTCGACGCGGTGTTCGAACATGGCCGTCCCGGCGTGGGCGAGCTTGCTCCAAGGCCGCAGCGAGAGGGTGAAGTGTGGCCCGCGGATGAAGTGGTCTCCGGCGAGTCGATCCATGGAGTGCCTGGTGGTGAAGATGATGAGGAAATCTTCGGGGTGGTGCGTGTGGACCGTAAAGTCCCCGTCAGCGAGCTCGAAGGAGCGACGCAGCACCCCAGCGACGTCCTCCGCCGTGACCCGTGGTCTGGTGCCAGTGATGATAGCGACCATGGCGCGGGACAGCACCTCCTCAGCCTCCTCCATCTCGATGGTGCGAGCCATGATGATGCGCGCTGGTTCCTGACCAGCGGCCATCGCCGCAACCGGAGTTGGGACCGGAGGTGGTGGTGCCGTGAGCTGAGTGGCCGGGCGTGGTGCGGCGACGATGGCTCTTGCTTGGGGCTCGGGGGAGGGGCTCAGGCGGGTGGTGCATCCACGGGAGCTGTGGCCGGAGAGGAGGCAACGTCTGCACCTGATGTCGTTGGTGCATTCACGCACGCGGTAGCAGTGGTCGAGGCAGCGGAAGCACAGCCCGGCGAGCTCCTCCGGGGATGGGCTGCGCGGGCGGGGAGGGCTCGGCGCCGGCGTGCGGCGGAGACGGCGGCGCATCTTGCGGCGAGGCATCTGGAATCCGTCCGCGTCCACGACGGCCTCGGGCGCGACGCGGTGCACCTTGGAGCGCAGTCCAAGGCGAGTCTTGGCGGGCTGTCTGGGCGCCGCGGCCACCGTGGTGGCGGCCAGCGTCGTCTCGGCAGCGGGAGCGGGGCGCGGCGGTGCTGGCGGCGTGCGCGCAACCTCGCTGTAGGAGTGCGAGGAGGACTCGCCGTCAGATTCCTGCCAGCGGCGCTCGCCGGAGGAGACACGGTCGCCGGAGAGGGAGGGGGAAGGGCTTGGGGAGGCCATGGAGGCGGGGTTGGGACTGGGGAGGAGGGCTACCGGCGGGGAACGACGGCGGCAGGTCTGGGGGATAATCTACGATACCCCCCCTGGTCACTTAAGTATGGCCCACAGGCCCCTTTGATGGGTCACTGACATGTGGGGTTTAAGTGACCCGGGGGATTATTAGGGAATCTCCCCAGGGCTGGTGGTGGCTAGGCTAGGTTGGGAGAGGAGAGCGGAGCGGAGAGAGCTCTAGCTTTGGATACTTAGACATACTTAGCATTTTATCTATTCCCTCTTTTTTTTTGTCTCCTTGTAAGGGAAGTCTGAGAATAGTAATTTGGAATCATATGGTGTGGTATCCGCTGAATAAATTGTGGAACAAAAGGCAATAGTTCTTAGATAGTCATCTTTGTAGGATCCTTACAACCTGCCATAGAGTAACAGTGCATGTTTTTTTTGTGTCGCAATTACTAATGCAACAGATTGATTTTTTTAATCTTTTCTCTTGAAGTGAGACTGTAGCAATTCCTGCTATCTAGAGAAGTTTGTATCCATGTTACGCGGTAACCAGGAGTAACCATTTCATTTATCTCTCCAGAAAACACATTTACTTGAAGTTCCGTTAGTTCCATTAGTTGTGAAACGTTCACTCCGTTACTTCATAAGTTGTTAAATCTTAAATGTTCACTCTGTTAGTTCTATAAAGCTGTGAAATGTTCACTGGTGGGCCAAACTTTAGTCAAATCAATTGTTATTCTTTTGTTCATTCTGTTTAATCATCGTGAAGTGCACTCACATGAAGCGTTTATATTACACCAGCTGACAGAGGAATATGTATTAATATATTTATTGCTTTGCTTCTTTTTTTGCGGGGAGTTTATTGCTTTACTAATCACTCATGACGGTTTTGTCTGACTAAGAGCTAGCAGGTGTCCAAATTCTTGTTTGTCTTCGTATGGTCAAGTTACTTTAGTTAGGCACATGCTAAGTGAAAAATAGTGTTTTAGGAACGACGGGTTTAAGTCGCCAGAGAAAACCCATCTATGGCTACCTCTCCTCTTTATGGTTCGGTTTGAGGGTTCTTCTGCCAGACTGACACTGCTCCCTTGCATTTATTTCAAACTTATGACTGTTTATTACCGTATATTCATGTATGAAACAGAATGCAATCTTATTAGAGTTTGTTTCATTTCCTACAGTCATCTGGGCATTAAGCAAGTACGTTTTGGTGGGTCTGAGTTTGAGAGCTGGAACGACAGCTTGAATACCGAGGAAGCTGGATACAGTATCCACAAGATCTAGAAAATCAGTCCTGCGATTGTAGAATCAGCTACCATTTTTCTTGGCTACAGTTGGAAGTCA
Source organism: Poa annua (assembly GCA_026929855.1). NCBI lineage: Eukaryota > Viridiplantae > Streptophyta > Magnoliopsida > Poales > Poaceae > Poa > Poa annua. Next base: position 51,759,977 of record CM049428.1, read on the forward strand.
ACAGAAATCATGAATCATGTCTCACACGAGATCACACCACCGCTAAGCATGAAATATGATGCACACTTTTGCGTGGAAAACTATACCGGGAAGAGTGGAAGGAGGCGCCACTTGAGCAATCATTCTACCGGACATAAAGAACTCAGCTGGACACCCTGCAAAATTTTGCATCGCCACTTGAGCAATGATGCTAACGGGCACAAAAGAACTCAGCTGGACACCCTGCAGTATGTCTGCATGGTCACTGCTCCTCCAGCTGGATATGATGCATGAGTACCATAGCTTAGCAGGCAACATCATGTATTTTAGAAGTTTGATTCTCACCTAATGCAAATTTAGTTAGTCACTAGATGTGGTAAATTTGGTCTTCAATCTTTTCTAGAAGCTTGCTTTCCTCCCTCGGCCTTCAAAAAGTTTGATCTGTATCATCGAACTTTTGGGCTAAACATGTCTGCACAACTTGGTGTCACACCTTGATATGTATTCCCTCCGTATCAAAATATAAAATGTTCTAGTCAAGATAAGCCCACATGCATGAAGACATATCTTAGTGCAATATTCATGTATGGAGGGTATAAGAAATATCCATTTGTTGTGCTCTTAGTTTTTAAGAATAAACAGAGTATAGTCTTTGATATTTTGACATTTGACATGAAGTTTGAATATCAAATATGCATAAAGCAATGTCTGGCTGTCACTACACAAATAGCACATGTATTCACTTAATCCCGATATATACTTCTTATAAAGCAAAATCTCACTAAGTGCATTAATTATTTTCTATCTTAGCATGCAAGCAACCAAATGTCCATGTCATCCCACTAATTCATTAAAACCAATATTTTCTTACATTCGACATATCCATGTCATTTACTTTTCACCATCTAATATTTCATGTCACCTACTTTTTATCATCAAAAACCAAAAAAATCATGTCAAAATACTTTCGACAATTGAGATAGGTTGTATATTTATGTAAACAAATTCATATCCATAGTATTATATCTCTTTATTTGAATAGTAAAAATATTAAAAAATTACCGCCGCAATGCGCATTATATGTTTCTAGTTACAGTAACAAAGAAAGGTAAAAACCATAGTGGATCTCGAATTTTGTTGTCACTATCCAATGACCACCACTGTTATTCCATCTAATCCACACGAGTTCCCCCTCATATGTTCTCTCATACATGCTTGATCAAGACAAATAATAAAGAACGGGATACATAATATACATTTATTTATACACCTCAAACATAATAAAATTACAATCTCAAATATCAACTCATAAAATAAAGATTCACCATAAGAGAATTACATAGATAACCATAATCATGTTAGGCAACTCATATGGTACTAATACATGAAGAGAACGAGAGAGATGTGATAAACTACTGGCACAAACTCATAGTGCAGAGGTGGACTACTCCCCATTCATCATGGTGACGATGGTGGACACGTTGGAGAAGGTAGAGATCCCACCGGCAGCGCTCTAGCGGTGTTTTCTCCCTCCAATCTTTGTTGGTTCAGTATTCGTTTCGGTGTTTCTGTATTTTCGCCGTGCTCCTCCCGAGGATCGACGCCGGGCTTCTTTTATAGGCGTTTCTAGGTAAGGACGGATTTTAGGGCACAAGATGGACGGTTGCAGAGCATCGAGGGAGGAACGAGCATAGCCACACGGCATGCCTCCTGAACGCACGAGGCACACTCGTTTGAGCCTCGGGGCTCCCCCCACCCACCCCCAAGGTGCAAAAGCCCACAGTCCTTCTTCCTTCAAAAAATAAATACTCGAAAAAACCCAATTCAAGTTGACATCATTTAGGTCCTTGAAAGTCAAAAATACACAAACAGATGTTTCATGTTCTGCAGGGTTATAACCAAAATAAGAGGGATCATGTAGGATATCCCCAAAATCATCATAAATCATAAACATAACCCTATGTAAGTTACAAATATATGGAAATATAAAAAAATACATTACAAAGTTCATGTATACACTTTACATGCATCAAGCACGCCCACTAGATCTGCCCCTGTTCTACCCTCGTACAGGAAACCAAACATCAGCACACTACAACTAGCATGCATAGTTAGGCCTCATGAAGACTACCAAAAGCCCCGTGAAATCTGTAGAGTTTTGAGATTGACGGAATATGATGGATGTATTATTTATCCTCATGGACAAGTATATATATGTGTGTGTGTCATCTTGGAGTACAAGTCATGTTAGGTAATAGATGGAAACAAATCTTAACTCTATATATACTATCATAACAACCGTAGATATGCCAACTTTAATAAAATCGGTTGTAAAATCATCCGGTTTGTCAACTTGTGTCCAACCGGGTGGACGGGGGGAGGGGGCCTCTCGAGTGCGGTAAAAGAGAGAATGGGAGAGAATGCTAAAGAGGGGAGTAAGGTTTGGACATCATTATTACATGAGGTTTGGACAATATTGGCTATGTATAGTGATGTTTGCTAGTAACTCAATGGAAAAGACCAAGAAATGTTATTTCTACCAAACGAATAGAAAGTTGAAAATATGATTTGTTTGGATTATCGGGTCAGCCCAATAAATTTTACATAATAATTCATTGTCAAAATTCCTAAAGACTATTTTTCCCATTCATGCATGGTAAGAGACTAAGAGTTGGGACTAACATTTAGCCTTGTATTGCTAATTTAGTAAGAGGTGGACTGATACATCTCAAACGTATCTATAATTTCTTATGTTTCATGCTTATATTATACCCATTGCTACATGTTTTATATACACTTTATATGGTTTTTATGCATTTTCTGGGACTAACCTATTAACAAGATGCCACAGTGCCATGTCCCTTTTTTCTGATGTTTTTGGTTTCAGAAAAGTTGTTAAGGAAATATTCTCGGAATTGAACGAAACAAAAGCCAAAACTCCTATTTATCTCGGAAGGATCCAAAAGACCGAAGAACTGACGAAGAGGGGCCACGGGGCGCCCACACCTCGTGGAGGCGCGGCCCCCCTTCTGCCGCGCCACCACGTGGTGTGGGGCCCACGGCCCTCCACCGACGTTGCCCTTTCGCCTATTTATTCCCCCAACGAGAAAATCCTCGACACCCGAACACTTTTCCACGAAACATTACGGAGCCGCCGCTGTCGTCAACCCTAATTCTGTAGGGTTCAGAAGCTCTTCCCGAAACCCTGCCGGAGAGGGGAATCATCACCGCAGGGCTCTACATCACCATGCCCGCCTCCGGACAGATGCGTGAGTAGTTTATCCTTGGACTACGGGTCCATAGCAGTAGCTAGATGGTTGTCTTCTCCTATTGTGCTATCATGTTTAGATCTTGTGAGCTGCCTATCATGATTAAGATCATCTTTATGTAATGCTACATGTTGTGTTTGCTGGGATCCGATGAATATTGAGTACTATGTCATTTGCTTCATTATATATTATGTGAGTGAGTTATTTATGATCTTGCATGCTCTCCGTTACTAGTAGATGCTCTGGCCAAGTAGATGCTTGTGACTCCAAGAGGGGGTATTTATGCTCGATAGTGGGTTCATGTCTTCATTTAATCTGGAGGAGTGACATCAACCTCTAAGATTGTGAATGTACTGTTGCTACTAGGGATAAAACATTAGTTCTTTGTCTAAGGATAATTGTGCTACTTACATTACACACTTTGCTTAATGCAATAATCTGTTGCTTGCAACTTAATACTGAAAGGGGTGCGGATGCTATCCCGAAGGTGGATTATTAGTCATAGATGCAGTTGGATAATGGTCTATGTATCATGTTGTAATGCCCAAATGAATCTCATACTAGACACCATGACTTGTACATGCATTATTATGCAGTTCTTTATTTTGTCAATTGCCCAGCTGTAATTTGTTTACCCTCATGTATGCTATTATTATTTATGGAGAGACACCACTAGTGAACTGTGGACCCCGATCCTTTTCTTTACATTGATAATACAACCTCTTGCAATCATGTTCTTTCATTCTCTGCAAACAAACATCATTTTCCACACTATACGTCTAATCCTTTGTTACAACAAGCAGTGAGATTGACAACTTCAATGTTAAGTTTGAAGGGGATCGCAGGCAGAAAACAAAAAAATTCCTATCGGCGATAACCTTAAACTAGCCAGAATCTACACTATGCAGATATAGAAGTACGGCGGATATCAGAATACATACCCTTGTAGACCGAAAAGCGGGGTTTACGCTCTCGCACAAGCGTTGACGACGAAGACGACGTAGCCGACCTCTAGGTCGCGAAGAACTCGGCGCGACGAAGACGATGAAGATGACCTCGAGGTCGGGTGGAGGAAGTAGGCCTCCGAGTACCGCTAGCGCAGCACCTCGCAAGGTGTTATACACATACGGTGGAGACGACGGCCTCCGAAGCTCCAGTCCAGGACGAGCAGCGGAAGACTTGGACCGGAACACCAGCAGCGCGGCAGCGGGCTATGGTGGAGAGAGAACTCTCATCCTCCTCGGCGCAACTCCGACAAAGGGAATCACGAGATCGAGGAGAAATCGAGAATTAATTGGTTGAATAAAAAGGCCAGGGGTGCCCCTTCTTATATAGGCTCCCGGGGGGAGCCAACCTTGCCAGCCAGGCAATGTGGGACTATCCCAAATGCCTGGTTCGGCCAAGATACAGCAGCCGGCCCTAGGTGGGCCCCATTTGGCCCACCTAGGCCGGCCCTCCCCCAATCCGAAGCCCTGGGGGGACTTTCCCCCCCTCATGCGCCTTCTTTCCACCAGAAGGCCCATTTAGGCAAATCAACCTTTAAAAATTCGAAAATAAATATATAAAATCATATTTAAACATTAATTACACTAATTAATATCAAACATAATATATATAATTTATTCTATCTCCAAAAACTATTTCGTCGCTGCCCGATCTCCATCGGACCATTCCCGGGACGTTCCCGGTGATCTCTTTCCTTTCCGGTTGTCTTGTCGAAACCCCTTAAGTGTGTTACCCTAGCGGTTCGATATAATAACAGACATGATTGAGACTCATCTCCGATCAATGATTAACTCGTAGGCCTGACCCCATGAATTAACCCCTGAGATATAACGAATGACTTTCATCTATCAAACCTGGACGTCGAGTCTTAAACCTTTTGTCATAGCGATACTTAGCGTATCCGAGTATCATTCTCAGATATCTCCATACCTAGCATGATCTCGTTACCGACAACACTATCTTCTACTCGTCCATGATAATATGTCAGCTGGTGACCTAGTCACATGTTTGCAAACTCATTTGACATAATCTCACCGAGTGGGCCCTAGAGTATCTATCTGGCTATGCGGACTGACAAATCCCGCTCTTGACCCCTCGTCTCAACTATTCCTTTCCGATACCCAAAAGTATCATTGTTATTGTCACACTTTATAAGACATGACGTTTGGTGCGATCAAAGTATCTTCCAGGAATAACAATAAGAGTTGGTCTCACGATCAAAGGCGTAATGACTGCGTCCTACAAATTATGGGTAAGTCCATCACATCGTTCCACCTAACGATATGACTCCATTGCCGACATACGCCATGTCTCATGATCGGGAAACCTCGATCATCAATCACGCAATGAAACTAGTCTTAGCAGAGGCAACTAGGGACCTGGTTGTTTATCTACCACACGTGTATTAATGTTTCCGCTTAATACAGTTATAGCATGGTATAAAACATATAATGAACAATTGCAATATAACCAATAAACTATCTTTATTAAGTGCCTCTAGGGCATATTCCCTTCAGTCTTCCACTTGCACTAGAGTAACACTTAATCTAGTTTACAACTTGGTACAAGCTCAACACCCATAGCATCATGGTGCATGCTTGTCTCGTGGAAGAGGAATACAGTCAACAGATCTCACACATTGAGACCTATATGTGCTTTGCAACACTTCTATGTCATCTAGATTGACATCATCCCGTATCTTACGATGACGGTGAAATATATCGTAGTGGATGGAGTGAGACTCGAACATTCGCGTAGCATGGGCCTTAAAAGTCTAAGAGATCTATTAAGGGGACCACATACGCTCGGAAAACTGCTCAGTCCAATCACACTTGCAACTTCTGAAGTTGCCATATATTTCTATACCTATGTAGATTATGCAACAGTGCATTCATATGCGACTTCGCAAACTAACCATGTCTTTACGGCATATATATGAGATTTCTAGTTGTATGGGCCAGTGTAATAACTTGCATCATCGTAACCTCTTTACGGCAAGTTGTCTTTCACTCCTTCCCTTTACCAGAAAACATATCTTCAGTTCTCACAGACACTGAAAAATATACTTAACGTTTGTTCATTGATCCACACAAGGATCACTCTAGAACCTGTTCTTCAACCAAGAACTTGGGTCACACTAAGTCGAGCTTTCAATCTGATAGCATCTATGTCTGATACATAGAGAATGTCGAACATTTGCTATCACTGAAAATGCCAAGATAAACTTAATATTTCACCTAGTCATACAAGTAAGAACCATTTTCTTCGCTTGTTCTATTCTGAAACACTTCAGAATCTTAACTTAGGAAATATTCCGACCTAATGTTATTAAGCCCCTTACGATCTATATAATTATAGATTGGATGCCTAATACTTCTAACTTCATTCATAGAAAATTTAATCACTTAAATAATCCTTTACACTCTACTAGAGGATCTGTGTCATTCAATATGTCGTTACATACAAAATCACAAATGACACCTAGCTCCCACTCAAATATGCCTTCCGCATATAAGATCAAGGAAAGCTACTTAGCTCCCACTCAAATATGCCTTCCGCATATAAGATCAAGAAAAGCTACTTTGCTCCCACTCACTTATTTGCAAATGCAAGTCTCTTCAACTATTTTGGACAACTCCAAAATCCTTTGATCACATCATCAAAGTGAAGATTCCAGCTCTGATATGCTTGCTTCAGCCCATGAATGGACAACGGAAGTTTGCATACATGTTTAGCATCCTTAGGATCACCAAACCATTATTGTATTGATTACAACTCTTTCTTAATGACACTATTAAGAAACATGGTTTCCTTATCCTTCTATCAATTTCTCATTCGAAATTATAGTAATTGCTAAACGACCCAGAATAGATTTAGGCTTGGCCACTTGAGACAAAATCTCATTGTGGTCAACTTTTGAATCTGTCAAAACTGTTTCACGACAAATCGATCCTTATCAGTGTCTACTCTCTCATAAAATTCCATATTCTGTTAACATCCTAGATGCCATCAAGAAGATCTCCCAAGTCAATACCTGGTAATCGTACATGGATTTTATTTCGGATCATATATGACTCATAGCCATTTCTCGGACTTAGGTCTACCATCTCTTCTTCGTAGTTCGTAGGTCTGTCATATTCCATTAACATGACCTTCATAACAAGATTGTCGTAACACACAGTGTGAAACACAACCTCATACGCCTACTTCTTAGTATGAGCTCAGAACATCATGATCTTGTATAATCAGCTTCTTTCAAGCTGTGGAGCATGACACCAAAAACATTTTCAGTTGCGCCACTCTGATGTCTGGAGAGAAAGTTCATCAACTTTGTCTTGCTCTACTTTCTTTCTCACTTATACCCTTGGACAAGAAACTATTTCTTTCGCAAGGTATATCCCGGCAACGATTTTGCCTATGTCGTGAGACATGTACCCAACTAACTCTTTAGGTACACTACAAAGATTAATCCATTTTATGTTTGATCACATCAAAACACTAAATTGCTGAAACGACAATCTAGGCTAAAATCCATGCCATCACTAATATGGTATTGTCTCCATGGATTTAAATGGTTTCCCTATTATCTAACGTGAGTGTTACGTTTCTACCATACGACTCTAATGATCACAATAATTAGGTAAGAGATTTATTTACCACACACTATCTGATAGGGTGCGATTACGACGTCCTAACATACCATAACACTATGGTGTTCCATGCGACGTAATTTGTGGAACTCTTCTCACAAGTCTTCCAATGATATGCCAACATTATAACTCAAATCTTCATTTCCTCGATCTGTATCGCGGGAATTTGATTTTCTTGTTAAGTTTATTTCCTACTTCATTCTGAACTTGTTTGATCGAATCAAAATTTTCTTGCCAACATTCCCTGAGTGGATATTCATATATCTACTTGGAATATTCATGAAGTCTATGAAATAAAGACTTCCGCTTCACGTTAAAGTACTTCATTGATTCACATACACCCATATGCACGATTCTCAACAAGTCATACTCAAAACGTTCAACGAAGTTCACGAAATAAAGGTCTCCACTACCCGTCAATTACTTCATTGAACCACATACATCTATATGCATGACTATCAATAAGTTATATGCCCGTTTTCCGAAAACGGTGTCTTAGTTATTTTGCAAGTGTCAAAAGATCCAATCTAAAGACTTGTAGATCCATCCGGTATGGAGCTAATTCATTGACTATAACATTGACATGAATTAAACGGTAGTGCCACACATATGTGGTGCCTTTATTAAGTTTGTATCATTTGGCATTAATAATATGAATGTGGGAGTTTCTACCATCTAAATTCAAATCGGCATATGATCATTACTTCATAAATATAGGACAACGAATTTGTCACTAATATATATGAACAATTGTCTCGCTAGAGGAGACACACTTATAACGATCATACTAACAGGCCATCATAAAGAATTTATTCAAATGGTAGATCTAGAGGGAGAGTGTCTATGGCCATCACAACAATTTGTCTGCCATTATCAACACGCAATGTCGCCTCATCCTTTCAAACCACTCAAGCAGTAAACCTGGTTTTCATAAAACATGACTAGTATGAAAACTTAGTCACTACTACGAGTACTTGCTTAGCTAAAACATTCATAACATGTATATCATATATACACCATCATCATTGATGACTTCCGGTGATCTATTTCATCTTCTTGATACTTCCAACGTAATCAAGAACCATGAAGGTGAACGATCCCCCTTGCATGACATAGTCTATGACATAGCATTTGCACTTGGCAACGACGTCTGTCATCCAGTGATCGAGCTGAGCGAGGCGTCTTAATGTTCATCAAGTATGACCATATGTCATCAAGTATGACTAATGTTATCAAGTATGACTGCCACTTGCTCCTTCAATGTGTGTATTCTCTTCCATCTTGGTTGAGAAGACAATCAGTCAACATACTGATAAACTTCATCAACCCAACTTTTAGGGGTACCCCGAGTTTAGCGACCATCTCATATGTTCGCGATCTAATAACTCGTACCCACCGTTGGTTCTCTATGGCAGAGATCATAGCATACACTGGACTATGGTGATATCATCCGTACAAAACCTGATAATCCAAATTATCTTTTGTTAGCGGAATCTCCGGGTTTATCTCCTAGCGGGTATTGTATCACAAAGAGCTAACGGTTTAAACAAGGAGTATCCTCAAGCTAAAGTATAAAACTATGAAGTTTGGACCCAACTTTTTAAGTTTCTCAATCGCAGGAATGCGCCTAATTTTAAAAGATGCTATTACAATGGTTAATATCTACAAAGGTTTGCAAAACAGACTTTGTTCACTATATTTTGAGTTCTAGTATTTTAGAAAATAACTATCCGAACTCCCACTCAAACGAACATCCCTCCTGGTCATTTAAGCGATTACACGACCCCCATCCATTGCACAACCCCTCATCGTTAGAGCCGGCATCACAACTTCAAGAGTAGACAATTGTCAATCACAACAACTCTGTGACTCATGCTCGACCTTTCGGCCTCCGTGTTCCGAGGCCATATCTGCATATGCTAGGCTCGCCACAATAACCTCCACGTAATGCTTGTGCAACATGGCTTACACCCACTGTATGCGAACGAGGATATGTCTGACACCCGATCGTCACGGCCTGCCTCATAACGTAGAACTTTCTTGGTGGTGCTCGTTGGAGGAAGAACACTAGTGGTATTTTTGAAGGGATCATCTTATATATAACTACCGCCGCGTAACTAATATATATACTAATATATATAATCACACAATATAAGATGCACAGAAAACATCAAATGTAATGCGATGTGATATAGTCCATTGCGCCATGGACTTCTTGGCGCCCGCAGTTCATAAACAATTGAATAAACCTACTTTGACCATATCACATTGCCCCTACAAAATAAAGTTAGACGCTTCTACTTTATCTTTTGCATATTTTACGTGGCTTGGGGCTGTCGTAAAAAGAACCGCTTCTTACCTACGAACTTATGACCACAACAACGATCCAATAATTGCATGTTTAAGCATCCCTTTCGGGCCCTCCATTGAAAATGCAAGACCAACTAAAGAGAGAGAGACAGACACCCGCCAGCCACAGATACGGTACAAGCCGTATGTCAGTAGTGGAACCAATCTCGCGTAAGCGTACGCATAAAGTCGGTCCGGGCCGCTTCATCAACTCGATGCCGCTGGAATCACAAGTGCACGCTAGAGGGTAGCAAATAACAGGAACAGTGCCCCCGTGCAGAACACGGGTTCTAACAGCGTACAGCTATATCTACGATAGATCGGCTCTGATACCACTGAAGGGGATCGCAGGCAGAAAACAAAAAATTTCCTATCGGCGATAACCTTAATCTAGCAAGAATCTACACTATCCAGATATAGAAGTACGGCGGATATTGGAATACATACCCTTGTAGACCGAAAAGCGGGGATTACGCTCCCGCACTAGCGTTGACGATGAAGACGACGTAGCCGACCTCTAGGTCGCGAAGAACTCGGCGCGACGAAGACGATGAAGATGACCTCGAGGTCGGGTGGAGGAAGTAGGCCTCCGAGTACCGCTAGCGCAGCACCTCGCAAGGTGTTACACACATACGGTGGAGACGACAGCCTCCGAAGCTCCAGTCCAGGACGAGCAGCGGAAGACTTGGACCGGAACACCAGCAGCGCGGCAGCGGGCTATGGTGGAGAGAGAACTCTAATCCTCCTCAGCGCAACTCCGACAAAGGGAATCACGAGATCGAGGAGAAATCGTGAATTAATTGGTTGAATTAAAAGGCCAGGGGTGCCCCTTCTTATATAGGCTCCCGAGGGGAGCCAACCTTGCCAGCCAGGCAGTGTGGGACTATCCCACATGCCTGGTTCGGCCAAGATACAACAGCCGGCCCTAGGTGGGCCCCATTTGTCCCACCTAGGCTGGCCCTCCCCCAATCCGAAACCCTGGGGGGACTTTCGCCCCCCCCCCCCCGCCCTCATGGGCCTTCTTTCCACCAGAAGGCCCATTTAGGGAAATCAGCCTTTAAAAATTCGAAAATAAATATATAAAATCATATTTAAACATTAATTACACTAATTAATATCAAACATAATATATATAATTTATTCTAGCTCCGAAAACTTTTTCGTCGCTACCCGATCTCCATCGGACCATTCCCGGGACGTTCCCGGTGATCTCTTTCCTTTTCGGTTGTCTTGTCGAAACCCCTTAAGTGTGTTACCCTAGCGGTTCGATATAATAACAGACATGATCGAGACTCCTCTCCGATCAATGATTAACTCGTAGGCCTGGACCCCATGAATTAACCCCTGTGATATAACGAATGACTTTATCTATCAAACCTGGACGTCGAGTCTTAAACTTTTTGTCATAGCGATACTTAGCGTGTTCGAGTATCATTCTCAGATATCTCCATACCTTGCATGATCTCGTTACCGACAACACTATCTTCTACTCATCCATGATATTATGTCAGCTGGTGACCTAGTCACATGTTTGCAAACTCATTTGACATAATCTCACCGAGTGGGCCCTAGAGTATCTATCCGGCTATGCGGACTAACAAATCCCTCCTATGACCCCTCGTCTCAACTATTCCTTTCCGATACCCAAAAGTATCACCGTTATTGTCACACTTTATAAGACATGACGTTTGGTGCGATCAAAGTATCTTCCAGGAATAACAATAAGAGTTGGTCTCATGGTCAAAGGCGTAATGACTGCGTCCTACAAATTATGGGTAAGTCCATCACATTGTTCCACCTAACGATATGACTCCATTGCTGAAAGACGCCATGTCTCATGATCGGGAAACCTCGATCATCAATCGCGCAATGAAACTAGTCTTAGCAGAGGCAACTAGGGACCTGGTCGTTTATCTACCACACGTGTATTAATGTTTCCGCTTAATACAGTTATAGCATGGTATAAAACATGTAATGAACAATTGGAATATAACCAATAAACTATCTTTATTAAGTGCCTCTAAGGCATATTCCCTTCAAAGTTGGAGCAAAGTATCTTGATTGTGTTGTGTGTAGGTTCCACGTCAACCTCCCCTTTGACGCCAAGCACTTTTTCTGGCGCCGTTGGCACCTTCAGAAGAGCCTTCATCTCCTACTAACCTTGGTTTCATAAGTGCCTCGAAAAAATTCGTCTTTACGGACTGTTCTGTTTTTGACAGATTTTGCCATCTATTTTGCATTGGTTCTTCTGCTATTTTTGAATGGATCTTTTTGTTCCATGAAACTCCAGTGGCTGTAGCTAATGTCCAGTACCATGATAATGATTGTCTCCACGCAGAATACGAGAATTTTTTATTATGCACTAACCCTCTAATGAAGTTTACATTGAGTTTGGTGTGGAGGAAGTTTTCAAGGATCATGAGAGAGGATGATATGATGTGATCAAGAAGATGAAAGAGCCTAAGCTTGGGGATGCCCCCGTGGGTCACCCAAGCATATTTCAAGAAGACTCAAGCGTCAAAGCTTGGGGATGCCCAAGGCATCCCCTTCTTCATCAACAATTTATCAGGTTATCTCTAGTGAAACTATATTTTAATTCCGCCACATCTTATCTGCTTTACTTGGAGCGTTTGTTTGTTTTTATTTTTGCTTTTGTTATTTTTGTTTTCTGAATAAAATGGATCCTACCATTCTTGTGTGGGAGAGATACACGCTCCGCTTTTTCATTTGAATACTCCTATTCTTCACTTATATTTGTTGAGTATTCTTCTATAGCTATTGTAATACTTCCAGCTCTTGTTTTTCATGCATCTCTTGTTCAGAGCTGTTAGTTCTCATATGTTATACTCTCTTGCTTCATTGTTAAATACTTGGAGAGTTTATGTTTTAAATAAGTTGATTGGTGTTTGGTTAAGATTAGAAAATGTTAAGTGTAGTAGATGGTATAACTAAATGATACATAATCTTGTAGATCATTAAATTGGGTCACTTGAATCATTGATGTTGTTTTGAGATAATAATATGCTTAATGGTAAAATATGATGGTTTAGTAAAGTGGAATGATTAATGGTTGGTGTACAAAACTTGAATCTATGCCACACTAAATATCCAGTTGATAGCATAATGGTATATGACTCCTAATGTTAAAAACAACTGTAATGACTTTGTGTTATGCGCTACGGTCGGGGTCCCAACAATGACTTGTTCATTTTCCACAGTCCCTCATGGAGTGATTTTCATTATGCCTTGTAAGATCATATTTCTAGTTAGAATCTTTTTACTTGTGAGTTCTAAAGCTGCGGTTTTCATGGCACTTCCATCACCATATTTGGTAGCCTCTTCGGTACTTTGCATTGCCCTTTCTCACATTGAGAGTTGGTGCATACTTCGCGGGAACATCCAAAACTCGTGGGAGATCTTCATCATGTTCTCCTACATATAAGCCAAATATCTTCCTCAAAACATCCACCATACCTACCTACTACAGCATTTCCATAGCTGTTCCGAGATATATTGCCATGCAACTTTCATCTTACATCACATGACTTGTTGTCATTTATCATTTATATATTGCCTTGCATGATTCTTTATAGCTGATGTGTGGTTTTACCCATGTTACGCTAGATCATTGCATATCCTGCTACACTGGCAGAGGCACCGTTTCATACATTATGTTTTATTCCTTATGAGGTCCTTGTATCAAAAGTGTGTTGTCATATTAGAATGTTTGCCTCTAAAAGTGAAAAGAGCCATGGAGGCCGTCGAAAAGAGAAACAGAAAAAAAGAATAAAAAGGGGGCAACATTACTACTCTTTATCCACACTTGTGCTCATGTTATAGCACCTGTAATATTCATAGTCATCATTTGTGCTCATGTTTAGCACCTTTACTACATATGAGAGAGTTTTCATGTTCTAATTGCATAACTATGTGGGGAACTTTATATTATAGAACTTGGCTTGTATATTCCAATGATGAGCCTCCTCAAAAGTGCTCTAGGTCTTCATGAGCAAGCAAGTTAGATGCACCCCCACTAGTTCCATTGCAGAGCTTTCATACACTTATAGCTCTATGTGCATCTGTTGAGTGGCAATCACTACTCCTTGCATAGCTTAGATTATAAGACTTCCTCTTGTCTAATGATCACTTTCAGCTTTGTGAGACTTTCTTCCGTTGGCCTTCCAAACCCCCCTTATCATTCTCTTAGCCACAACATCCTGGTGCCAGGAACCAACGCTGAACACTTGCTTGTTTTTGAGTGAACAAATAGAGAGATGATTTTCTACGTGCATATTGTTATTGCTTGACTTGATCCTTTCACAAAGTTGTCATGAATGTTTGATTCATTAGATGATTATATTGTTATTCTTGAAGCTTAAATCATCTTTAATATCTACTTTGCACGGTTGATTGTTCTCTAGTATTGATTCATTGAAAGTTTTACTTTGTTCTTCCTACTTGTTTACTCATTACTCATTTGATATCAATATAAACTACAGCTTTTATTTATTTGATCTCAATTTACATGCATTACATTATAATATGATCAAGATTGTGTGAAAGCATGTCACTTTAGAAATTATTCTTGTTATTGTTTTACCTACTTGAGTACGAGTATAACTAAGCTTGGGGATGCTTGATACGTCTCAAACGTATCTATAATTTCTTATGTTCCATGTTTATATTATACCATTTGCTACATGTTTTATATACACTTTGTGTGGTTTTATGCATTTTCTTGGACTAACCTATTAACAAGATGCCACAGTGCCAGTTCCCTGTTTTCTGCTATTTTTGGTTTCAGAAACCCACTTAAGAAAATATTCTCGGAATTTAATACCAAAGTCCCTATTTTTCACGGGAGGTTCCAGAACACCGAAGACCTGGCGGAGAGGGGCCACGAGGCCCCCAGATGAGGTCCCGGCGCGGCCCCACTTCTGGCCGCGCCAGCAC
Source organism: Poa annua (assembly GCA_026929855.1). Lineage (NCBI taxonomy): Eukaryota > Viridiplantae > Streptophyta > Magnoliopsida > Poales > Poaceae > Poa > Poa annua. Next base: position 51,775,182 of record CM049428.1, read on the forward strand.
CTCATGAGGGTGCCTCGGCCCTCCACCGCCTTCGCCCTTTCGCCCATATATTGCCCCCGACGCAAAAACCCTAAAATAATAAGCCTTTTCCCGAGAAGAGTTCCGATGCGCCGCCACCATCGAAGACAAGATTCGGGGGACAGAAGTCTCTGTTCCGGCACCCTGTCGGGATGGGGAATTGCCCCTGGAGTCATCTCCATCAACTCCACCGCCATCTCCATCGCCGTTGCTGACTCCTACGTTGAGGAGTGAGTAGTTCTCCCCCGGGGCTGCGGGCTCTACCGGTAGCTATGTGGTTTATATCTCTCTGCCATGTGATCTTTATGTGATCATGAGCTTTATAATCTAGTTGAATATGTGATGTTACTTGTCGGCCCATTAAGGACCGGGGTATGCACGGCCCACTCCCTACAGGCCTCGCACGCGTGGAACTTCGGCGGAACGACTAAGGACCAAGCTACCGCTTGGAGGGACCCTCGAGAGGCTTCCCCCCTCGAGGGCCCGAGGAGGACGCCAGGGCCTGAAGAGGACCCCGCGCCTCAGGAGACTCCCCAGGCGAAACCCGCCTGGGGGGAAGTCAGCAGAAAACCCCTCCACATGCAACCGTGGCCCTGTGGAGACACTTCGCAGCTAAGCAAGCGCTGCAGGGCGCACATGGCCTCTGCAACGACTGCCGGGTGACGCGAGCGTCCCAGCTGCCACTATGGTGATAAAGGGGTCAACAAAGCCGTGCCGCCTGCGTCCAATACTTTCCTCTTTGGTGATAAAGCGGCTGGACGGCGCAACGCTCCAAGGAGGTCGACATCGTGGGCTCCACCACTGCCTCTGCTGCGCCTGCAAGCCGCTCTGCAACATCTGCAGCTGGTCGGTCACGGCGCGCTACTTTAGCACGGATGAGCCGCGTCCATGGACGGAGGAGACGCGGTGGACTCCCTCTTCTTTGCGTCACCAGCGTGTGGGAGCCCACCAGCACGAGGACGGAGCCCGGAGCGCCTATAAAAGGAGCAGGAGCTCCGCCATAGAGGGGGATCGCGCAATTGCACCCTCAATTGATCTCCAGTCGTCGAGCCGCCTCCTGGACCCAAGAAGCCTTAGCCAAACACAGAGGACAGCTAACTGCTGGAGGAGGAAGACGACCATTGTGTCCCTCTCCAAGCACTAAGCTGCCTCGAGAGGGCCATCGGCAAGCTCATTGTCCTGTAACCTTCACAGCGCAATACAGACAAGCAGGAGTAGCGGTTTTACCTCCTCTCGAGGGCCGTGAATCTGGGTACGGGCTGGTGTCCATCTCTGGCGTGATTCTCCCTCTTCAGGCTCGGCGAGCATCGTCGTCGAGCCTCTCGGGAGTTGTTAGACCTCCGTGTTCAGTCCCCCCTTTGAACCTCTCTTCAGGGCGAGACTACCCCTGTTACGTGGGAGTCACTCCTCGACATTTGGCGCGCCAGGTAGGGGACTGAGGCGCGTCTTCGACCTCCAGCCTCCGCGCCATAATGGACACCCGCGCGACGCACGCCAACCGGCGTACCTCTGAGAGAGCTCACACCGAGCCCGGCACTGCTCCCACCCGTGGCCGCCGTGGTCGCCCCCGCGCGACCGAGCGCGCTGGCACCGGCCCGCGCGTGGAGGAGCCACAGAGCAAGGAGCGCCGCGGCAGAGACCAGCGCGACGACGAGGACCTCTCCGAGCGCCGTGAGGACGCTGAGTCCTCGCACCCGTCCCGGCGCCAGAGCGTGTCCACTCGGGAACACCACGAGCTCGCCCCGCATACCGCGCTGCTCATGGCCCAGGAGCTCCTCCGCTACCGGCCAGGTGCCGAGGCACACGACCAGTGGCTGGACCGCCTCCACCACCTCGTCGACATCGCAACCACGCGCCCTGCTCCGTCGCGCTCCATCGTGCCTTTCGGCCCTGCAGGGACGGCCGCACCAGGTGCGCCCTCACCGCCGCCAGGACCACCTCCGGCCGCGGCGCAGCGGGCTCCCTCACATGCTTCCTCGCCGCACGACTGTCAAATCGTGCAGCGCACTACGCCTGACGCGCGAGTGGGCATGGAGCGACGTCGAGACCTCCAGAACCGCCTCGTCGAGGAGCTCGGCCAAGCGGGGCAGCAAAACCGCAGGGCCCTCCAGGGAGGAACGGCCACCTATGCCTCAGGCTGCATGGCCTTCACGCGCGCCCTGCGTCATGTGGTCTGGCCGCAGAAGTTCAGGCCAGCGCTCCCCAAGGGCTTCGACGGGTCCACCAACCCTCTCGAGTTCCTGCAGCTCTACACCACCTCCATCCAGGCTGCAGGGGGTGACGACAAGGTCATGGCCAACTGGTTCTCCCACGCCCTCAGGGACTCGGCGCTGTCCTGGCTTCTCAACCTACCGGAGGACTCCATCGACTCCTGGGAGGAGCTCTGCAGGCAGTTCGTCGCCAACTTCAAGGGCAAGTACGAGCGCACACTCACCCACAACGACTTGCGCGCTGTGGTGCGGAAGAAAGATGAAACTCTTCGCAAGTACATCCAGCGCTTCAGCCAGGTGTGGAACAAGATTCCAAATATCCCCGATACCCAAGTGATCGCTGCCTTCCGCGAGGGCGTCACGAACCGCAGGATGCTCGAGAAGCTCGGCATCCACGACAAGCTCACCTCTGTGGTGAAGCAGTTCGATCTGGCGGATAAGTGCGCCAAGGCTGAAGAGGGACTCCTCTTCGTCAAGACGAGCGCGCGAGGGGACGACCCAGGCGAGGGGGTCCAAGAGCCACAAGAAGAAGGAAGAGCCCAAGCGCAAGGCCACCGCGGTCCTCGCGGCAGAGCCTGACGCGAAGGGCTCCCGCAGGGGTTCTCCCGACCGCGGTGACAAAGAGGTGGACCACCGTCCGTTCTGCGTCTACCACACCATGCGTGGGCACGCTACAAACGACTGCTTGGACCTCAAGAGGCTGAGCAGGGAACGCGAGCGAGGAGAAGGCAGCAGAAGCCGTGGCAGAGTTCGCGGCTACCGTAGAGACGGTAGGGGTAGGCGCGAAGGCGGCTACCAGAAGCCGTCGGGCACTCAAGCCAACGCCGCCGAGAAGAACAACAACCTCCCCGACAAGGAAGATGGAGGCTACCAGGCCCCGAGAGACGCCATGGCCTGCATCCTCGGCGGAGCTCAAGCGCCCAAGTCAAACAATCAGTTCAAGCAGTTCGCCCGCGAACTCAACGCTGCGCTCCCGAGCACCGAGACCTCCAGGCCCCTCAAGTGGTCCTAGTACACCATCGCCTTCGACGCCAAGGACCACCCCAAGTCGACCAAGACTGTTGGAACCCTCCCCCTGGTCTGCTCTCCCACCATCAACAACATCACTGTCTCCAAGACGCTCATTGATGGAGGAGCGGGCCTGAACGTCATCTCTGTCGAGACCTTTGAGATGCTTCAAGTGCCCTACGAGTGGCTTATGCCCTCCAGGCCGTTCACGGGCGTCACCAGTGGTTCTATCGAGCCTCTGGGGCAAGTCCGCCTCGCGGTCACCTTTGGCACGCAGAAGAACTATCGCACGGAGCTGATCGACTTCGATGTCGCCCACATCGGCTTGCCGTACAACGCCATCCTCGGCTACACCGCCCTCGCGAAGTTCATGGCCGTCACGCATCACGCCTACAACATGGTCAAGATTCCCGGCAGCGCTGGCACCATTGCCGTCCATGGCCATATCCTGGACGCCACGCGCGATGTCGAGAGCGCCTACAAGGCAGCCGCCACGGCTTTCCCGGCTGTCGAGGACATGGAGCCTCTCGAGAGGCCCAAGAAGAAGAAGCAAGTGTTCTCTCAGGAGGAAGCTGCCACGAAGAAGGTGTCGCTGGACACCACCAGCTCGGCGGCTGAAGGCTCGGGGGCTAGCGTCACCATAGGCGATGCCCTGCCTCCCAAATAGGAAAGCGCGCTCGTCGCCTTCCGTCGGGCAAACTCTGACATGTTCGCATGGACTACGTCAGATATGTCCGGTGTACCAAGGGAGGTGATCGAGCACCACTTAGCCGTGTGTCCAGACGCACGACCCGTCAAGCAAAAAGCACGTAAGCAAGCCCCCGAGAAACAATCTTTCATCATCAAGGAAGTAGAGAAGCTAAAGGCGGCAAATGTCCTCCGTGAAGTCGCGCACCCCACTTGGCTCTCCAACGGCGTGGTTGTTCCTAAACCCGCTGGAGGAGGCCGACTCTGCATCGATTACACTGATGTCAACAAGGCCTGCCCCAAGGACCCGTACCCCATGCCGAGAATAGACCAGATTGTGGACTCCACCACTGGCTGTGACCTCCTCTGCTTTCTGGACGCCTTCTCTGGTTATCACCAGATCAAGATGGCTAAAGAGGACGAGGAGAAGACGGCATTCTTCACCCCTTGTGGTGTGTACTGCTACACATGCATGCCTTTCGGCCTGAAGAACGCTGGAGCCACCTTCCAGAGGCTCATGTGGATAGCCTTGGGGGCGCAGATGGGCAGAAATGTCGAGGCCTACGTCGATGATATCGTGGTCAAATCTCGAGAGGGGGACACCCTCTTGAGGGACCTCGAGGAAACCTTCGCCAGCCTGAGAAAGGTGAACATCAAGCTGAACCCCGCCAAGTGCGTCTTCGGGGTCCCTTTAGGCAAGCTCCTTGGATTCCTCGTGTCCCACCGTGGCGTAGAGGCAAATCCTGACAAAATCAAGGCCAGAGAGCAAATGCAGCCTCCCCGCCGACTCAAGGACATGCAGCGCTTAGTGGGCTGCATGGCCAGCCTTGGTCGTTTCATCTCCAACTTCGGCGAGAGAGCCCTGCCATTTTTCAAGATCATGAAGAGATCGGGCACATTCAAGTGGACCCCTGAGGCGGATAAAGCCTTCGAGGACTTAAAAAAGTATCTGGCTAGCCCTCCGGTCTTGGTGGCCCCCAGGGCAGGCGAGCACCTGAAGCTGTACCTCTCAGCCACCCCACAGACCGCAAGCGCCGTCTTGGTGGTCGAAAGAGAAGAGCCTGTCCTCCCCAAGAAGAGCACTGCCACTCCAAGCCCAAAGCCCCCTGACGGCGACCCCGTCGAAGGAGCAACCTCCACAGACCCACTGCCAGGCCCGCCGCCTCAAGTCAAGCCTGCCCCCACAGCCCCTGTCGAGATGCCTCTACAGGCAGATCTCGACAAGGGCCCTGAAGAGCCTCCGCATGGGGATGACGCTGCGCCACCTCAGGTAACCTTCGTCGAGCACCCCGTCTACTTCGTCAGCACAGTGCTGCGGGACGCTCGCGAGAGGTATCCAATGCAGCAGAAGCTCCTCGTCGCGCTCCTCATCGCCTCCAGGAAGTTGAGACACTACTTCCAGGGCCACCCCATCACGGTGGTCACTGCCTTCCCCCTGGAGCAGATCCTGCGCAACCCCAACGCCACAGATCGTGTCGCAGGATGGAACATCGAGCTGCAACCATTCAACTTGCGCTTCGACACCACGAGGGTCATAAAAGGAAGAGCGCTGGCTGACTTCGTCGCCGAATGGACTGACCCAAGCCCTGAGGAGCCTCGCGAGGCAGAGGCCGAGCCCTCGGGAGACACGGTGCCCAGCCACTGGACCATGCACTTCGATGGAGCCTTCGCTTGTCGCAATGGCAGAGCAGGCATCGTCCTAACTTCGCCCAAGGGTGACAAGCTATACTACGCTGTCCAGCTGTGCTTCACGATCGACAAGATCTCCAACAACATCGCCGAATACGAAGGCCTCCTCGCCGGCTTAAGGGCCGCCATCGCTCTAGGCGTCAAGCACCTACTCGTCAAGGGAGACTCTCAGCTGCTCGTCAACTTCTCCAACAAGAGCTACACGCCGAAAGACGACCACATGGCCGCATACCTCGAAGAGGTCCGCAAGCTCGAGAAGCACTTCAAGGGCATGGAGCTCATGCACATCGTGAGGAAAGAAAACCAAGAGGCTGACGACATCGCCAAGCGGGCCTCGCGAAGGCAGCCCCAATAGGCCGGTGTCTTTGAAGAAAGGCTCGCCAAGGCATCCATCAGGCAGCCTCGAGAGGCCACAGCCGCAAGCGCAGACGAAACACTCCCACCACCTCCCAAGTCTGGAGCACCCGATTGCGGTCCCAGCACAGGGGAGCGCCTGTTGCTCACGGCAACCCGCCAGGCCTCAGGCTGGATTGATGAGCTCAAGGACTACTTGGTGAAGGGAATCCTCCCTGAAGAAGATGCCGATGCAGAGCGAATCGCTCAACAGGCAAAATCCTACTGCATCCTCGAGGGAAACCTCTACCGCAAGCGCCCAAATGGTATCGCGCTCAAGTGTGTCCCTCCTGAGGAAGGCCGAGAGCTGATTAAAGACATCCACAACGGGGAGTGCGGCCACCACTCATGTGCGCACACCCTCACAGGCAAGGTCTTCAGGAGCGGCTTCTACTGGCCTCAAGTGCTTCAAGATGCGGTCGCCATTGTGTAAACCTGCTACGCCTGCCAATTCCACGCCAAGCAAATTCATCAGCCGGCGCTGGGGCTTCAAACCATCCCGCTCTCCTGGCTGTTTGCGGTCTGGGGGCTGGACATCCTGGGCCCCTTCCCAAGGTCGGAAGGGGGCTATCGCTTCCTCTTCGTGGCCATCGACAAGTTCACCAAATGGACCGAAGTTGAGCCAGTGCGCACCATACCAGCGGGGGCCGCGGTGAAATTCATCAGAAGCTTGGTCTGCCGCTTCGGCGTGCCCAACCGCATCATCACCGACAATGGCTCGCAATTCACCAGCGGCATCTTCCGAGCCTACTGCGATAAGCTTGCCGTCAAGGTCTGCTTCGCCTTGGTAGCTCACCCACGCAGCAACGGTCAAGCCGAGCGAGCAAGCGCTGAGGTCCTCAAGGGCCTCAAGACCAGGAGTTTCAACATCCTCAAGGGCCATGGCAAGGGCTGGATCGACGAGCTCCCCTCCGTGCTCTGGTCCATACGCACAACTTCCTCGAGGCCTACAGGCGAGACGCCGTTCGCCCTGGTCTACGGAGCTGAGGCAGTCCTCCCCGCAGAAATCAAGCATGGATCGCCACGGGTCCTTGCCTTCAATGAGGACACCCAAGAGGGCCTCCACAACGACGAACTGCTGCTTCTCGAGGGACTGCGCCGTCAGGCCGCCCTCAGAGCGGCAGGGTACCAGCAAGACCTGTGATGCTACCACAGCCGCCATGTGCGCTCACGCACCCTTGAGGCGGGCGACCTCGTCCTCAGGCGAATCCTCTCCAGGGAAGGCCTCCACAAGCTCTCGCCGATGTGGGAAGGTCCCTACAGGGTCTCCCACGTCGCCAGGCCTGGCGCAATACGCCTCGAGACCAAAGACGGCATTCCCGTCAAGAACCCGTGGAACATCGCGCACCCGCGCAAGTTCTACCCGTGATCATTGTCACGTCAAGACATCTAGCTGAATAGGCAGCTTACGGCTCCACCTCCAAGCATTTTTTGTCTCTAGAGGTTATTAGCTCACGGCTTAAACCTCCAAGCTCCAAAGGCTTCTCTCGAGGGTCAACCCTCCGAGCTCTCCATGTAAACGAGCCGCCTCAGGCCGTTGAGAGTCTCTGCCACTAATGGGTTGTCCCCATGCCTCGTCATGGTCAAATACATTAACTTGGCAACTCCAAGCATAATGAGACAATTTCGTTCCTAAGTGAACTATGCGCTGCGGCGCCACTATGTAATATTTTGGTGGTGAGTTTATTTCAGCATTATTTTCCTTATTGAAAATGGGCACTTATATCTCTCCACATGCGCACCTCGCGAGCGGGGGCTGAGTACCGTGCCAGTGACTCAAATGACACAACAACATCACTGCAATATCCAAGGATCCGAGCTCTATAACGTATCTATAATTTCTTATGTTCCATGCTTATATTATACCATTTGCTACATGTTTTATATACACTTTGTGTGGTTTTATGCATTTTCAGGGACTAACCTATTAACAAGATTCCACAGTGCCAGTTCCCTGTTTTCTGCTATTTTTGGTTTCAGAAAACCACTTAAGAAAATATTCTCGGAATTGGACGAATTTAGTACCAAAGTCCCTATTTTTCACGGGAGGTTCCAGAACACCGAAGACCTGACAGAGAGGGGCCACGAGGCCCCAAGATGAGGTCCCGGCGCGGCCCCACTTCTGGCCACGCCAGCACCTCATGAGGGCGCCTCGGCCATCCACCGCCTTCGCCGATTCGCCCATATATTACCCCCGACGCAAAAACCCTAAAATAATAAGCCTTTTCCTGAGAAGAGTTCCGATGCACTGTCACCATCGAAGACAAGATTCGGGGGACAGAAGTCTCTGTTCCGGCACCCTGTCGGGATGGGGAATTGCCCCCGGAGTCATCTCCATCAACTCCACCGCCATCTCCATCGCCGTTGCTGACTCCTACGTTGAGGAGTGAGTAGTTCTCCCCCGGGGCTGTGGGCTCTACCGGTAGCTATGTGGTTTATATCTCTCTCCCATGTGATCTTTATGTGATCATGAGCTTTATAATCTAGTTGAATATGTGATGTTACTCTTTATCTATTATGCACTCTAGAGGTTACTTTATTATGAACTCTGGGGTTATTCACGGTTGTAAAGGTGACAGTATGTGCACCGTGTGTGATTCCTTTATGACGTCGTGGTGTGTGTTTACTCATACTTTGAGGGTGCTGTTATAGCCCTACGCAATGAATGGTGTTTATCATCCCACAAGAGAGTGTTTGAGAGTAGTATTTATTATTGAGCTTTGATGTCACTATTGAGAATGTCCACTAGTGAAAGTACAATCCCTAGGCCTTGTTTCTAAGCATTGAAACACTGTTTACAACCAGTTCTGCTACATGTTTGCTTTCTGCCATTTTTATTTCAGATTGCAATTACTACTTATAATCATCCATATTACTTGTATTTCACTATCTCTTCGCCGAACTAGTGCACCTATATATCTGACAAGTGTATTGGATGTGTTGAGGACACAAGAGACTTCTTATATCTTAATTGCAGGGTTGCTTGAGATGGATATCTTTGACCTCTACCTCACTGAGTTCGATAAACCTTGGGTGATTCACTTAATCGAAATTTGCTGCTGTCCTACAAACCTCTGCTTTTGGAGGCCCAACACTATCTACAAGAATAGAAGTGTGAGTAGATATCATGCCACCAATAGGTGTGGTGGCCTCGTGGCTCTCCTCCGTATCCTCTTCAATGTTCTGGATGCTTCCGGGGAAATAGGGGTATTGTCTTTTGTTTCGTGCAATTCCGAGAATCTACCTATACATGAAAGTCATACACTTTCTCGCGATCTCCTCCCTTCTGGCCCCACGGTACTGTAGACTGCTACAGTATCTGCACTGTTTTCATCGCGTGCCGTCAATTCCCGATCCGACGGTCCCCACGCCTGTTTTGCACAAAAGCCCCTGCGTTTCTCCAAATTTACAAATCGGCCTTTTATATAAAGAACCAGAACCGTAACCCTAGTTCTCAATCCTCACCCTCGCCTCATCCTCTCTCCCTCCAGCGGTCCAGCCCCGACATAGTGGTGGTGGCGGCGGCGCCACGCTCCCACCTGCTCGCGCGCCGGCGCAGCCCTCCTTCCTACTCGCGCGCCGGAGTCGCCTTCCCTCTTGCTCGCGCGCCGGCGAGGAAGCCGTCCGCGCGCGCGTCTCGGTGAGGACGCCCCACCGCGAACGCATCCTGCTCTGCCTCTCTTCGCTGGGCCTCGCCGTGTCGCCGGCGACGGACGAGCACCCGGCCTACGCGCCGCTGCAGTACCTGCTCCGTCCTCTTGTCATCCAACGCGCCGACCGCCGATGTGGTCGGCGGCGCTGGGGAAAGCGATGACGAGGCCGTGGCCGCCGCCGAGGCAAGCGCGCTGCTGCCATGGCCCCCGAGCAACGGCTCCGTGCCACCGATCTGGACGCGCGGGCGTCGTCGCTGCAAGGCGCGACCCAGGGGCTGCGTGCCCACGCCGGACATCGCGCGGTGGCTCCCGCACCTGCACGCCCACTCCCTCGCCTCCTCTGGCACCCTCGCGCTCCAGCTCAAGGCCATTCCTTCACCAAGTAGGAGGTACCACCCTTGTGGCTCTTCCTTCTTCCTTGCTCCAGTTCTTAGCATTCGTTCAGATCCAATGCTTGCTTAAATGCATTCATGTGATTGACGTTCGGCTGTAGAGTAATCCTTCACAGTTTGACCCATTTGAGTACTTGATTAACAAGTGCAACCTGTACACGAGGATCTGCAATTTTTCCTTCCATTGTGAATGGGAGAGCACACGATTGAACCAGGCTGCTATGTTTACATTTGTATCCATTTTCGTTCAATTTAATAGTGTCATACGGTTGTTGATCTACAAATTACAGATGCTGTACTTTCGACACCACTGGCCAAGGTTTCCTAAACGCGATGGTTTTGTACCGTTAATACTACAATTCAGGTTGTTTATGGTGTCTTCGTTGCAATTATGCTTATCCAATGAAATCAGAAATGCATTGCAACAGTCTGTAGCTCTACTTTTCAGTTTTATCTGAAGAATGAATTAAGACCTCTTGAGCTATCTGAAATGGCTTCATCCATAAACAACAAGAGTATCAGTGTCAAGATTTTGGTAAGAAGGTAACACTGCGTAACTTAATTCTTGGGTGCATGTGAATGTCAGTTATAAATATAACTTCTAGGTTATATGTCAGTTATGATGGCCAATGCTTTAATTTTGCGAGTTTCTAAATATGATAATTGATGACTATCCATGGATGGCTATGTTTTCTTGCATTCTATAGCATGTGTACTGCTATCCAATTTATGTTTCACTTTTCTTTTTTGTTTTCTGATAAGTTTATGGTTACATAGTGTCGCTTATTTTTCATATTTTATCGAAATATAATTTGGATCTTGCCATGATATGCGCTAATTTTCTTCGAGGTTTTTACATTAACAAGTTATAGTACAATGGTTACTTACCTAATTACGTGCTTTTTGAAGATATTTGCCAGGACATGCTCCAGTTTAACTACAGAAAAATTTGCTGATCCCGATAACTAGGGGATGATGCAAGTGAAGGCATTCACATGCTTTGAATAGTATGTTCTAAACTTAATTTTCCTTGGTTCACGAAACTAAAAGACATTATATATGAATGCTAATACATTTATCTTCTGTTGTGGTGTGTCTTTCTTGCATCTTATTTGATTATCCGTTCCTTAAAGTCTTAAAGAGATAAACTCTTTTGATGGTGTTTATTAGTTAATCCATATTTACACATGATTACACGTGGTGTTATCTGATTATTTTTTTCTCTAAAAGGAAGGTACTGGCAAGTTTTTCTCCCTGATGCACCCTGTTTGTACCATACTTGATTGTTACTTGCCTTCTGTACCTGATCTTCCTACTTGATTGTGCACAATCTTTTCTCTGAGTGGCATACCATCAACAATGGGTTGCCTTAGGTAATTGTCCATGATAGCTTGGTTTTATTGAACTAATGTGTAAGCCGGGATGGTTTAGTCCCAGTTGTCAGGATATAGATAATAAAGACCAAGCTTTCTACATGTTTCTAAATATTTCAATTCATAAATAGACTAACGAACGGAATTTTGCAATATCATTTCCTTTATATTAAATATAACAGGAAGTCGTCGCCTTTGTCCGTTCTCTTTGCCGCCAGATCTAAATCACCCACCATCCTCCAGTGATCTTCATATTCTGAAAGTAGGCAGTGTATCGCGGTGCATCTATCCAAATTTACTCTTAATTTGCAGTAGGTTACCATCTATCAGATTCTGTTATATAGCTACAGATAGGAGTTCTTTATGTATGATTGATGAAATGCCTCCCTTGCCATTACTCCATCTATGTGTTATGTTGTGTATACAAAATATTTTGGAAGACAATTTTAGATAAGTCAACTTGGGTGCGCTCATATATTATTGTTTTCTTCTACATTTTCTTGATATTTTCAGGTAGCTGTTCCATTCCATTTTACGGGCTATTGCAGCACAATTTCTGTGCCATGACCCAGAACTACATGTTTCTTCAGTATGTGTTCAACAAGTTGCGCACAAGCAAGGTACTAGTTTTGGTTCTTAAAGGTTTTTCTTACTCCTCCTAATGATGCTCATGATTTGTCCGTCTTGCAATTGCCGACACCTCAGTGAGTTCGATGGTGTAGCAGTATCGGACCTATGTGTTTCACCATTGCCTTGATGTCGTGTTTGTTACTTCAGAGCTTGCCTTTCCACTCCATGTGCTATGGCGTGGTTTGGTTTGAGATATTATGTTGATTTTGATTTGGTGACTTTTGTCTTCATGTAGCCGGTGTCGGGGCGGTGCAATCACAGTTTGATTTGGATTGCAGTTGCTTAGATGAAGGCGATGCTTTTCTCGCACTTGAGCAACGGCAGAGTCAAAGTCAGATCGATGAAGCAGCCATGCAGCTAAGTGGTACTAACATACACTTTGTAAGTGGTGATGTTATAGGCGCTGAACGTGCCTTCCGGTTCTTCACTCTCAAGTCTTATTACTTTTTTTTGTTTGTTAAGGATTTTAGAACTTAATCACTGATTAGTAGCCATCTGAACTGATTTGGTACAACCAAATTTCCATATATTGATCAAACATATTGGTATGGGTTGCTGTATAAAGAGGAGACGGAATGCACAGTGGTTTGAAATAATTTGGAATTATTTTGAATTTGAGCATTAGTCATTGTTCTAATGTCTATGAGGAGGGAGGTCTTTAAAGGCAGCATAGCTTTGAATTTGGTTGTTTCCTTCTATGAAGGTAATATTTTTTCCCTTGGATGTTCTGGCTGTTTGTCATCTTAAGCTTTTGCTGGTGGTTATATCATGTCATACACGAGACATGTATACGTAGTATTTGCTTGATGTTGATTCTCCAAAATATGCATGACTGGCAAGTTTCAGAGAAACAAAAGGGTTTGTCTTCCATTTAGTTATGTTATTAAATTAAAGTTGCCTAGGCTGGCTGCGCCTTTTCCCTCATCGCTTATGACATGCTTAGAATGTAGTATTTCCAATATCTTATCCGTTATGTCGAGTTGTTGATGTTTACATAATGTGAAATCTGATTTATTGGTTGTTACTGCTTATGGTTTTCTTCACGATGGACGTTACTCACTGTTCTTTTGCTTTCACTAGGACTTGAGGGAATTTGCTCCACCGTGATGACCACTGCCGGCTTCGCTGCTGGACCTGGAAGCCAGCAGCACGGCCCGTTGGTTAGGTGTTGTTTGAGCACTCAGTGGTGAAGACGATGGAACTTGCTGGCTTTTGTGCCACTACAGAATTGGAGCTCCAGAATTTTTCCTTTTATTTTGACACTGGTACTGCATATGACGACAAAATGATGTCTTATTGCTAAACAATTTATCTTTAATGGGATGGAAAGAACCACCTTGACTCCAATGCGTACATGGTATGATGTACCTCAAGTTTTACTTTACCTTTAGCACTTACTCGGTGAGAAGCAATATGGTATTGTAGGTTTCTGTTTTGCTAATGGTAAGTGTATTTTTTAAAATTATGATCTGTGTGTATATTTACCAATGCTTAATTCGTATTATGGCACACCGCATACATGATGTACAGTCATATGAAGTTAATGAAGAATTCACCATACCATTTTTTCTGATTTTTAGGAATGAAATATCCTCAAGTAAATATTTCATGGTAGAAGTAATTATCAAAAAATCTCATGAAACACCCCCAATATCACGCCCCCAAGTTCACCTAGTATTTCCTTAACAGCTTTTCTAAAATAAAAAATAGCAGAAAACAGGGAACTGGCACTGTGGCATCTTGTTAATAGGTTAGTCCCAAAAATGCATAAAAATCATATAAAGTGTATATTAAACATGTAGCAATGGGTATAATATAAGAATGGAACAAACAAAATTATAACGTATCAAGCATCCCCAATCTTAGTTGTACTCGTCCCGAGTAGGTAAAATGATAACAACAAATTGCATCTCAAGTGACATGCTTTCACACAATCTTAATCATATAATATTGTAAGGCTCATGTTAGGAATGAAGTGCCTCAAGACAATGATCTATAGTTTGCTAACAAATAGACAAGAAGTAAACAACTACATCATATAAGTAAAAACTTTTTATGGATAGTACTTTCAATCAAGCATCAAAAAGTTTTGCATAAGAGTTAACTCATAAAGCAATAGTCTCTGAGTAAAAGAGCATTGAAGCAACACAAAGGAAGATATAAGTTTCAGCATTGACTTTCAACTTTGGAACATGTATATCATATAGATAGTTGTCAACACAAAAAATATATAACAAGTGGAATAAGTAAGCATATAAGAATTGTTGCACACACTTGACACAAGTGTTTGCTTCGAGGAATAGAAAGAAGTGGGTATACTGATTCAACATAAAGTAAAAGATAGGCCATTCGCAGAGGGAAGCAGGGATACAAACATGTGCTAGAGCTTTTTAATTTTTTTAGATTTTTGAAATCATATAGAGAGAATAATGTAGGAGTTTGTGCGATAGAAAACAAAAAAATTCTCTCGCATGCGGAAGCAACACTCAAGATCCAATCTAGAAGATGCTAGTAACGGGGAGAGTAGTTCATCATACCCTCGAAGAACACATGCGTTGAACGTTAATTCAACGCAACTTGGTGAAGCTGTTGATGATGTTCCGCAAACGAGCAGCACCTCCGGAGCCTTGCACACGTACAGCTCAGTGACGTCTCTCTGTTCTTAATCCAGCAAGCTAGAGAGAGAAGTAGGTGGGATCGATTCCAGCAGCACGGCGGCGTGGTGGTGGATATGGTGGAGAGTTCCCGCGGGCAGGGCTTAGCCAAGCGGTGCGCGGGAGGTAGAGGAGCAACAAACAAATGGTGCGGCCAAGACTCTCACTTTTGGTGCGTCTCTCTACTCTCTTATATAGGCAAGGGAGCAACAACCACTTAATTTCCAAGGTAGTAACCTCCCTACTTAAAGAGTGGTAACCCCCTCTCCTTTAAAAGGTGATAACCCCCTCTTTCAAGAGTGGTAACCCCCATTTAAGGGCTGCCCATTGAATTGCCTCATGGACCAAGGAGGGCTGGTCAAATGGACCAGTGGGCCACTCTTGGTCGTCCGGGACAGGTGGGCCCCACAGTGGGACCCTCCGGAACCTTATAGAACATTCCGACACTCTGCCGAAAAATTCCCGAACTTTTCCGGAACCCTTAAATCAACTTGCCATATATAAATCTTTACATCCGGACTCTTCCGGAGCTCCTCGTGATGTATAGGATCTCATCCGAGACTCCGAACAATATTCGGACACCATTAATAAAATTATTCCAGAGCTACTCTAGCGTTACCGAACGTTAAGTGTGTGACCCTACGGGTTCGAGAACGTGCAGACATGATCGAGACACCTCTCCGATCAATAATCATTAGAGGGACCAGGATATCCATAATGACTCCCACACATTCAACGAAGATCTTTATCGGTTGAACCACTATGTCGTGGATGACTATAATCTATATACTATTTCCTTTGTCATGCGATATTTTACTTACCCGAGATTTGATCGTCAGTATCACTATACCTAGTTCGATCTCGTTATCGGTAAGTACTCTTTACTCGTTGCGTAATACAACATTCTTTATGACTAACTCATTAGTCATGTGCTTGCAAGCGTTACTGAATGTGCACTACCGAGTGGGCCCAGAGTATATCTCTCTGAAACACGGAGGGACAAATCCCAATCTTGATTCATGTAATTCAACAAGTACTTTCAGATATACCTGTAAGACACCTTTATGATCACTCTATTACGAAGCGATGGTTGAAGTCCCCAAAGTATTCTTCCGGTACCCGGGAATAAGATGATCTCATGGTTTAAGAAACATGGATACTTGACAATAAAAGGCATGACAATATAAACTTAATAAAACGATCAATATTGTTATGCTTAGTCGGGTCTGTCCATCACGTCATTCTTCTAATGACATGATCCCTTTAATTAATTAACAACTCATGTTCATGGTTAGGAAACCATAACCATCATTAATTAACGAGCTAGTCTAGTAGAGGCTTACTAGGGACGCGGTGTTGTTTATGCAACCACACATGTAACATGTTTCCGGTTAATACAGTTATAGCATGAAAAATAAACATATATCATGAACACGGAAATATGATAATAACATTTATTTTTCATTGCCTCTAGGGCATATTTCCAACAGTCTCCCACTTGCACTAGAGTCAATAATCTAGTTTACATTGGCAAATCTAACACCCATGGCATTCTGGTGCTGATCATGTTTTGTCTGTGGAAGAACTTTAGTCAACGGATCTGCGATATTTTCATCCGTATGTACTTTGCTAATGGTAATATCTCCTTCATTGACATGCTCACGAATTTGATATCGACGTTTGATATGCTTGGAACTCTTGTGACATCTTGGTTCCTTGGCTAGAGCAATGGCACCAATGTTGTCACAAAAGATCTCCATGGGATCCAGTGCGCTCGGAACAACCCCGAGTTCAGTGACGAACTCCTTCAGCCATATCCCTTCTTTCGCTGCTTCAGAAGCGGCCATATACTCCGCCTCTAATGTAGATGCCGCAACGACGGTTTGCTTGGAACTCCTCCAACTAACCGCAACTCCGTTCAAGATAAAGACGTACCCTGTTTGAGATTTCGAGTCATCTGGATCTGTATTAAAGCTAGCATCAACGTAACCTTTTACGGAGAGCTCCTCATCACCACCAGAGACAAGAAACATGTCCTTAGTCCTCTTTAGGTACTTAAGGATATTCTTAACTGCTGTCCAGTGAGCCTCTCCAGGATCACTCTGGTACCTGCTCGTCAAACTAAGAGCATGGGAGACATCCGGTCTAGTACACAACATGGCATACATAATAGAACCTATCGCCAAGGCATAGGGGATTTTCTTCATCCTTTCTATTTCTATTGCCGTAGTTGGACGCTGAGTCATACTCAATGGCTTACCTTGTAACATGGGCAAAGAACCTTTCTTTGCATCCTGCATATTGAATTTCTTCACTATCTTCTCAAGGTATGTACTTTGACTAAGTGCTATTAAGCGTCTTGATCTATCTCTATAGATCTTAATGCCTAATATGTATGCAGCTTCACCAAGATCTTTCATTGAAAAACTATTATTCAAATAATCTTTCACACTGTTAAGCTGCTCCACATCATTCCTAATAAGTAATATGTCATCTACATATAAAATCAGGAATGCAACCGAGCTCCCACTCATTTTCTTATAAACACAAGATTCTTTATAATTTTGGATAAATCCAAAACCTTTGATCACCTCATCAAATCGAAGATTCCAACTCCGGGATGCTTGCTTCAGTCCATAAAGGGAACGCTGAAGTTTGCACACTTTACTAGCATCCTTAGGATCGACAAAACCTTCAGGTTGTATCATGTACTACTCTTCTTCAACGGTTCCATTGAGGAACGCAGTTTTGACATCCATCTGCCAAATTTCATAATCGAAATAAGCAGCAATTGCTAGTAGAACCCTAACAGGCTTAAGCATCGCTACCGGTGAGAATGTCTCATCGTAGTCAACTCCTTGAATTTGTCGAAAACCTTTTGCGACAAGTCGAGCTTTATATACGGTGACATTACCGTCACCGTCTGTTTTCTTCTTGAAAATCCATTTACATTCAACAGCCTTATGGCTACCAGGAAGGTCAACCAAAGTCCACACTTGGTTTTCCTTCATGGATTCTATTTCAGAGTTCATGGCGTTTTGCCATTTTCCAGAGTCTGGGCTCATCATCGCTTCCTCATAGTTCGTAGGTTCATCATTGTCTAACAATAAAACGTTCATAACAGGATTACCGTACCATTCAGGAGCAATACGTAACCTTGTCGACCTACGAATGGGAACTTTGACCGAAGCTGCATGATCATTATCATCAGCTTCTTCCTCTCTTGTTGGTGAAGGCGGCGCCTGAAGATCCAAATCTTCATGTGCTGCGCTACTCTCCAATTCGGGAGAAGGTTCAATAACCTCGTCTAGTTCTATTTTCCTCCCACTCACTCCTTTCAAAAGAAATTCATTCTCAAGAAAGGATCCGTTCTTAGCAACAGAAACTTTGCCTTCGGATCTATGATACAAGGTATACCCAATAGTTTCCTTTGGATATCCTATGAAGACGCATTTTTTCGCTATGGGTTCAAGCTTACCAGGTTGTAACCTTTTGACATAAGCCTCACATCCCTAAATTTTTAGAAACGATAATTTTGGCTTCTTGCCAAACCACAACTCATATGGTGTCATCTCAACGGATTTAGATGGTGCCCTATTTAAAGTGAATGATGCTGTCTCTAATGCATACCCCCAAAATGACATTGGCAGATCGGATATAGACATCATAGAACGCACCATATCTAATAAAGTACGATTACGACGTTCAGACACACCATTACGCTGTGGTGTTCTAGGTGACATGAGTTGGGAAATAATTCTACGATTCTTCAAGTGCATGCCAAACTCGTAACTCAGATATTCCCCTCCACGATCAGATCGTAGAAATTTGATCTTCTTGTTACGATGATTTTCTTCTTCACTCTGAAACTCTTTGAACTTTTCAAACATTTCAGACTTATGTTTCATTAAGTAAATATACCCATATCTACTCAAATCATCAGTAAAAGTTAGGAAGTAACGATATCCACCACGTGTCGGGATGCTCATTGGTCCACACACATCAGTATGTATGATTCCCAACAAGTCACTCGCCCGTTCCATCGTACCGGAAAACGGGGTCTTAGTCATCTTTCCCATGAGGCATGGTTCACATGTATCAAATGGTTCAAAGTCAAGTGACTGAAAAAGTCCATCAGAATGGAGTTTCTTCATGCGCTTTACACCAATATGACCTAAACAACAGTGCCACAGTATGTGGTATTATCATAATTTGTTTTGCATCTTTTGGCATCAATGTTATGGATGTGTGAAGTATTACTATCGAGATCCAATAAGAATAAACCATTTACGTCGGGTGCATGACCATACAAGATATTACTCATAGAAATAGAACAACCTTTATTTTCTGATTTAAATGAGTAACCGTCTCGCAATAAACAAGATCCAGACATAATGTTCATGCTTAACGCAGGCACCAAATAACAATTATTTAGGTTTAAAACTAACCCCGAAGGTAGATGAAGAGGTAGTGTACCGACGGCGGTGACATCGACCTTCGATCCATTCCCGACGCGCATCGTCACGTCATCCCTCGCCAGTCTCCGTTTATTCTGCAGCTCCTGTTTCGAGTTGCAAATATGAGCAACCGAACCAGTATCAAATACCCAGGCACTACTACGAAAACTAGTAAGGTACACATCAATAACATGTATATCAAATATACCTTTGACGTTGCCAGCCTTCTTATCCGCCAAGTATTTGGCGCAGTTACGCTTCCAGTGACCGTCTCCCTTGCAGTAGAAACACACAGTGTCCGGTTTAGGACCAGCCTTGGTTTTCACAGGTGTGGAAACAGGTTTGCCACCCTGAGCAGCAACATATTTGCCACTCTTCTTGAAGTGTCCCTTTTTGTCCTTAACCTTCTTGAAACTGGTGGTCTTATTGACCATCAACACTTGATGTTCTTTCTTGATGTCCACTTCCGCAGATTTCAGCATTGCAAAGAGCTCATTAAGAGTCTTATTCATGCCTTGCATGTTATGGTTTAGCACAAAGCCTTTGTAGCTCGGTGGGAGCGACTGCATCACTCTATCAGTGATTAACTCATCCGAGATCACACATCCCAGCTGAATCAGGCGTTGGATATAGGCTTCCATGGTTACAACATGTTCACTGACAGAGCTGTGCTCGTCCATCTTACACGTATAGAACTTATCAGAGATCTCATATCTCTCAGCGCGGGTCTGAGTCTGAAACATGGTTTTCAGCTCTTCAACCATCTCGTAGGCGCCGTGATGTTCAAAACGTTTCTGGAGATCAGTGTACAGAGATGTAAGGATGGCGCATGCAACTATAATGTGGTCATCTTTGCGCGTCTCAAAGACATTTTGTTCTGCTTCAGGCGCACCGTCCTCAGGTGGGTCACCTAGCGCAGCATCGAGCACATATTGCTTCTTACACCAAGTGAGGATAATCCTCAGGTTGCGGTGCCAGTCAGTGAAGTTTGAACCAGATGATTTCAGTTTTTCTTTCTCAAGGAATGCGCTGAAGTTGAACTGAGCTACGTTGCGGGCCATGATCTACAACATTTTAGCAAAGACATCTTTAGACTATGTTCATGATAATGAGTTCATATTAATAAAATTACTAACGAACTCCCGCTTAAAACAACATCCCTCATAGTTGTCTAGTGGTACACGATCCAAATCCACTACACCAAGTCTGATCTTCACGAGAGAAGATGTAGTTTCAATGGTGAACATCGAAATGTTGATCATATCATTCATATGACTCGTGTTTGACCTTTCGGTTTGTCGCGTTCCGAGGCCATGTCTGTACATGCTAGGCTTGTCAAGTTAACCACAGTATTTCTGCATGTGTAAAACTGTCTTACACCCGTCGTATGTGAACGTAGAGTTTACCACATCCGATCATCACGAGATGCTTCAAAACGACGAACTTTCGCGATGGTGCATACTAAGGGAGAACACTTTATCTTGATATTTTTGAGGGATCATCTTATAATGCTACCGCCGTGCACACGAAAAATAAGATGCATAAAAGGATAAACATCACATGCATAAAATTATGTGACATGGCATAGCCCTTTTATTGCATCTTGATTTCCATCTTGAACGCACCGACATGATCTCCATCATGGCGCCATGTTCATGTGGCGCGTTGGTTGTCTCCACCATGTTGCATTTCAAATATTGCTAACTCATAGCGATAAAAAATGCAATTACATGTCGTTTGAAGTTGACACATAGGCCATACAATGAATAATTAAGACAACCATATGGCTCATGCCGGTTGCCGTACTCATCGACATGCAAGTCGTGAAATATTACAAAACATGATCATCTCATACATCTCAAATATATCATATGAACAATTTGGGCTATACCATATCACAAGCACCCCTGCAAAAACAAGTTAGACGCCTCTCCCTTATTATTTGCAAATTTTACGTGGCTTAGGCTTACGAAGAAAGAACCGTTCTTACCTACGAACATGAAACCACAACGGTGATAAACAAATTATCAACCACCCGTTGTAGATTAAATCTTAACTATAGTGGGAGAGACAAACACCCGCAAAGCCACTTATGCAATATGAATTGCATGTCAGTCGTGGAACAAGTCTCATGTACGCGGACATGTAAAGTTAGTCCGGGCCGCTTCATCCCACTATGCCACTAAGATTCAAAATACACAAAGGAAGTAATAGACTGATTATCAACGCCCACATACACATATGTGTTCTACCCGTACCAAAACATCTACGCATAGAACCGGCTCTGATACCACTGTAGGAGTTTGCGCGATAGAAAACAAAAAATTTCTCTCGCATGCGGAAGCAACACTCAAGAAACAATCTAGAACATGCTAGTAACGGGGAGAGTAGTTCATCATACCCTCGAAGAACACACGCGTTGAACGTTAATTTAACGCAGCTCGGTGAAGTTGTTGATGATGTTCGATCCAATCAACACCGCAAACGAGCAGCACCTCCGGAGGCTTGCACACGTACAGCTCGGTGACGTCTCTCTCTTCTTGATCTAGCAAGCTAGAGAGAGAAGTAGGTGGGATCGATTCCAGCAGCACGACGGCGTGGTGGTGAATATGGTGGAGAGTTCCCGCGGGCAGGGCTTCGCCAAGCGGTGCGCGGGAGGTAGAGGAGCAGCAAACAAATGGTGCGGCCAAGCCTCTCACTTTTGGTGCGTCTCTCTACTCTCTTATATAGGCAAGGGAGCAGCAGCCACTTAATTTCCAAGTTAGTAACCTCCCTACTTAAGAGTGGTAACCCCCTCTCCTTTAAAAGGTGGTAACCCCCTCTTTCAAGAGTGGTAACCCCCATTTAAGGGCTGCCCATTGATTTGCCTCATGGACCAAGGAGGGCTGGTCAAATGGACCAGTGGGCCACTCTTGGTCGTCCGGGACATGTGGGCCTGATGTTTACGCACGCTTCTATTCTCGTAGACAGTGTTGGGCCTCCAAGAGCAGAGGTTTGTAGAACAGCAGCAAGTTTCCCTTAAGTGAATCACCCAAGGTTTATCGAACTCAGGGAGGTAGAGGTCAAAGATATCCCTCTCAAGCAACCCTGCAATTAAGATACAAGAAGTCTCTTGTGTCCCCAACACACCCAATACATTTGTCAGATGTATAGGTGCACTAGTTCGGCGAAGAGATAGTGAAATACAAGTAATATGGATGATTATAAGTAGTAATTGCAATCTGTAATAAAAATGGCAGCAAGCAAACATGTAGTAGAACTTGTTGGAAACAGTGTTTCAATGCTTAGAAACAAGGCCTAGGGATCATACTTTCACTAGTGGACACCCTCAACAATGACCTCATAGTTGAATAATAAATACTACTCTTAAATACTCTCTTGTTGGATGATAAACACCATTCATTGTGTAGGGCTACAAGAGCACCCTCAAAGTATGAGTAAACACACACCACAACGTCATAAAGGAATCACACACGGTGCACACACTGTCACCTTTACAACCATGAATAACCCCGGAGTTCATATTAAAGTAACCTCTAGAGTGCATAATAGATAAAGAGTAGCATCTACAATTCAACTAGATTACAAAGATCATGATCACATAAAGATCACACCACGGGAGAGAGAGATAAACCACATAGCTACCGGTTGAGCCCGCAGCCCCGGGGGAGAAGTACTCACTCCTCATCGTAGGAGTCAGCAACGGCGATGGATACGGCGATGGAGTTGATGGAGATGGCTCCGGGGCAATTCCGCGTGCTGGCAGGGTGCCGAAACAGAGACTTCTGTCCCCCGAATTAGGGTTTTTGGTGGCGGCGGCGCAGCGGAACTCTTCTCTAGAAAACGACTCCGTATTAGGTCTTAGAAATCTGAGGGGTATAAGTCGGCGAAAGGGCGAAGGCGGTGGAGGCTCGAGGGCCCAACACCCTATCCTCGCGCGACAGAAGGGGGGCCGCGCCGGGAGGGGGTGTGGGACCCTCGGGGTCCTCCTCTGTCTCCTCTTAGGTGTTCTGGAACCTCCCGGGGAAAATAAGCACTTTGACGTTTCGTTTGTCCAATTCTGAGAATATTTCCTTAACAACTTTTCTGAAACCAAAAACAGCAGAAAACAGGCAACTGGCACTGTGGCATCTTGTTAATAGGTTAGTTCCAGAAAATGCATAAAATGATATAAAAGTGTATATAAAACATGTCGAAATTGGCATAATATAAGCATGGAACATAAGAAATTATAGATACGTTTGAGACGTATCAAGCATCCCCAAGCTTAGTTCTACTCCTCGAGTAGGTAAAATTATAAATAATTTCGGGAGTGACATGCTTTCACACAATCTTGATCAAATAATAATGTAATGCATGTAAGTTGAGATCAAATGAATAAAAGTGGTAGTTTATATTGATATCAAATGAGTAATGAATAAACAAGTAGGAAGAATAAAGCAAAACTTTCAATGAATTAGTACTAGAGAACAATCAACTATGCAAAGTAGATATTAAAGATGATTTAAGCTTCAAGCACAACAATATAATCATCTAATGAATCAAACAATCATGACAACTTTGTGAAAGGATCAAGTCAAGCGATAGCAATATGCACGTAGAAGATCATTTATCTATTTGTTCACACAAAAAAAAGCAAGTGTTCAGCGTTGGTTCCTGGCACCAGGATGTTGTGGCTAAGAGAATGTTAATGGGGGTTTGGAAGGCCAACGGAAGAAAGTCTCACACAGCTGAAAGTGATCATTAGACAACAGGAAGTCTTATAATCGAAGCTATGCAAGGAGTAGTGATTGCCACACAACGGATGCACATAGAGCTATAAGTGTATGAAAGCTCTCCAATGGAACTAGTGTGGGTGCATCTAACTTGCTTGCTCATGAAGATCTAGAGCACTTTTGAGTAGGCTCATCATTGGAATATACAAGCAAAGTTCTATAGTGTAAAGTTCCCGACATAGTTATGCAAGTAAAACATGAAAACTCTCTCATATGGAGTAAAGGTGCTAAACATGAGCACAAATGATGACTATGAATAATATGGGTGCTATAACATGAGCACAAGTGTGAATAAAGAGTAGTAATGTTGCCCCCTTTTTTTTCTTTTCTTTTTTCTCTTTTTCTCTTTTTTCTATTGTTTTTTCTGTTTCTCTTTTCGATGGCCTCCATGGCTCTTTTCACTTTTAGGGGCAAACATCCTAATATGATAATATGACAACACACTTTTGGTACACATATCTCATGATGAATAAAACATGGTTTATGAAACGGTGCCTCTGCCAGTGTAGCAGGATATGCAATGATCTAGCGTAACATGGGTAATACCACACATTAGCTGTAAAGAATCATGCAAAGCAATATATAAATGATGAATGACAACAAGTCATGTAATGTAAGATGAAAGTTGCATGGCAATATATCTCGGAACAGCTATGGAAATGCTGTAGTAGGTAGGTATGGTGAATGTTTTGAGGAAGATATTTGGCTTATGTGTAGGAGAACTTGATGAAGATCTCCCACGAGTTTTGGATGTACGCGCGAAGTATGCAACAACTCTCAATGTGAGAAAGGGCAATGCAAAGTACCAAAGAGGCTAGCAAATATGGAGGTGGAAGTGCCATGAAAACCGCAGCTTTAGAACTCACAAGTAAAAGGATTCCAAATAGAAATATGATCTTACAAGGCATAATGAAAATCACTCCACGAGGAACTGTGGCAAATGAACAAATCACTGTTGGGACCCCGACCGTAGCGCATAACACAAAGTCATTACGGTTGCTTTTAACATTAGGAGTCATATTTCATCATGCTATCAACTGGAAATTTAAGTGTGGCACAACTTCAAGTTTTCTAGACCAACCATTAATCATTCCACTTTACGAAACCATCATGTTTACCATTAAGCATATTAATATCTCAAAACAATATGAATGAGTTCAAGTGACACGACTTAATGATCTAAAATATTATGTATCATTTAGTTATACCATATACCACATTTAGCATTTTCTGTTCTTAACCAAACACTAATCAACTTATTTAAACCAAAACTCTCCAAGTATTTAACAATGAAGCAAGAGAGTATAACATATGAGAACTAACAGCTCTGAACAAGAGGTGCATAAAAACAAGAGCTGAAAGTATTGCAGTAGCTAGAGAAGAATACTTAACAAATATAAGTGAAGAATAGGAGTATTCAAATGAAAAAGCGGAGCGTGCCTCTCTCCCACACAAGAATGCTAGGATCCATTTTATTTAGAGAATGAAAATAACAAAAAGCAAAAATAAAAACCAAGAAACGCTTCAAGTAAAGCACATAAGATGTGACGGAATTAAAATATAGTTTCACTAGAGATAACCTGATAAGTTGTTGATGAAGAAGGGGATGCCTCGGGCATCCCCAAACTTTGATGCTTGAGTCTTCTTGAAATATGCTTGGGTGACCCACGGGGGCATCCCCAAGCTTTGGCTCTTTCATCTTCTTGATCACATCACATCATCCTTCTCTCTTGATCCTTGAAAACTTTCTCCACACCAAACTCAAAGTAGACTTCATTAGAGGGTTAGTGCATAATAAAAAATTCTTATATTATGCATGAACACAATTGCTACCAATTCTACTGACATTAGATACAGCCACTGATACTTTATGGAACAAAAAGATCCATTCAAAATAGTAAAAGAGGCAATGCAAAATAAATGGCAGAATCTGTCAAAAACAGAACAGTCCATAAAGACGAATTTTGGCGAGGCACTTAACTTGCTCAAATCAGAAAACTCAAAACTAATGAAAGTTGCGTACATATCTGAGGATCACGCTCAGAAAATATCAGGATTTTCAATTTTTCTGCAGAGAGTTATGAATTAAACGGTGGACAGAAGAAAACTGTTCCTGTGCAGGAATCTAAATCTGACATCAACTTTCTACTAGAGGCTTAACTTGACACAACAATGCGATAAAATAAAGATACAAAGGAATTGTTACAAAAGTAAGCAAGCTCCTTGACTCAAATAAAATAAAAATAACAGAAATAAAACATGGGTTGTCTCCCATAAGTGTTTTTCTGTAAAGCCTTTTAGCTAGGCATAGTGATATTTATGATGCTCTCATAAAAATGAGAGTTGAAAAACCAAATAGAGCATCAAGAGGAAAATATCAAACACTTTTTAAGTCTAACCCTCTTCCTATGCAAAGGAATCTTGTAAAGAAACAAGTTATGAAAGCACAAAGAATTAAGCATAGGAAAGCAAAACAAGTGCAACTTCAAAATTTTCAACATAGAGAGAGGTGTTTTAGTACCATTAAAACTTCTACAACCATATTCTCCTCTCTCATAGTAGTTGCAAGTAGTAGAAATAAATTCAACCATACAATCACAAGAATCATTCAACTTAGATAATATAGGCATATAAAGAGGATCATTAAATTTATTTTGGAATTCATTAGCATGCTTCCCTCTTTCAAAATAGTTATTAAGATCAATATCAAGTTTAAGATCATGGTTGCAACAAAGATTTGGAACTAGAGACAATTGTAAACCACATAAGTATTTCTCAACATAAGAAAATTTCTCCTCCATGGTGTAACTAGGAGAATTCAAGAACAAATTAGGACTCTCATGAGTAAGAGTACCATCACAAGGAGCAATTATATCATTTTTATCCTCACATAAATAAGTAATAACTTCTAAACATAGAGGATTATCAATGAGCATAGGACCATCATCTAAAGCATTATCATATAGCATATTTAAGCAATACTCATCATTATCATCAATAAGTTCACTAGTAGCATCATGAATAAAATTTACAACATAACTATCACATAAAACATTCTTATCATGAGCCACATGCATAAAAGAATTAATACTCCCCATGTAAGCATAGTCATTCTTATTAATTGTAGTGGGAGCCAATTCAACAAAATAGCTATCATTATTATTCTCATCCCCATAATCATCAAATATATAGGAGGCATATAATAATCAACATAAACCATATCCTCAATAGTAGGTGGACTGAAAATATCACAATGATTATAATTATCATATATTGGAGGCAAGGTATCATCAAATAAATTTTTCTCCTCAAAACTTGGGGGACTAAACATAACAAATTCATCAACAACGGCTTCCCCAAGCTTAGAATTTTCGATAGAATTAGCAATAATGGTGTTCAAAGAATTCATACTAATAACATTGCTACCATCACGCAAATAATTTTCCATAGGTTTTTTAATTTTCTGTTCAAACACATCATGTCCTAACTCAAGATAAATTTCATTGAGCTCTCTAATTTTGTTGTTGTTTTCCATTAAGCCTAACTAGTGACAATAAAACAAGAAACAAAAAGTAATAACTACATAATCTGAAGGAAATAACTTCGAGCACTCACACAACAGCAACAGTGCTAGAAAATAGCTTTGTAGCTAGAGGATGTGAGTACCTTTTACCTTACCTCCCTAGCAACGGCGCCAGAAAATAGCTTGATGTCTACGCACGCTTCTATTCTCGTAGACATTGTTGGGCCTCCAAGAGCAGAGGTTTGTAGAACATCAGCAAGTTTTCCTTAAGTGAATCAACCAAGGTTTATCGAACTCAGGGAGGTAGAGGTCAAAGATATCCCTCTCAAGCAACCCTGCAATTAAGAAACAAGAAGTCTCTTGTGTCCCCAACACACCCAATACACTTGTCAGATGTATAGGTGCACTAGTTCGGCGAAGAGATAGTGAAATACAAGTAATATGGATGATTATAAGTAGTAATTGCAATCTGTCATAAAAATGGCAGCAAGCAAACATGTAGTAGAACTTGTTGGAAACGGTGTTTCAATGCTTAGAAACAAGGCCTAGGGATCATACTTTCATTAGTGCACACCCTCAACAATGAACTCATAGTTGAATAATAAATACTACTCTTAAACACTCTCTTGTTGGATGATAAACACCATTCATCGTGTAGGGCTACAAGAGCACCCTGAAAGTATGAGTAAACACACACCACAATGTCATAAAGGAATCACACACGGTGCACACACTGTCACCTTTACAACCATGAATAACCACGGAGTTCATATTAAAGTAACCTCTAGAGTGCATAATAGATAAAGAGTAACATCTACAATTCAACTAGATTACAAAGCTCATGATCACATAAAGATGACACCATGAAAAAGAGATAAACCACGTAGCAACCGGTTGAGCCCGCAGCCCCGGGGGAGAACTACTCACTCCTCATCGTTGGAGTCAGCAACAACGATGGAGACGGCGATGGAGTTGATGGAGATGGATCCAGGGGCAATTCCCCGTCCCGGCAGGTTGCCGAAACAGAGACTTCTGTCCCCCGAATTAGGGTTTTTGGTGGCGGCGGCGCATCGGAACTCTTCTCTGGAAAACGACTCCGTATTAGGTCTTAGAAATCTAGGGGGTATAAGTAGGCGAAAGGGCGAATGCGGTGGAGGCTCGAGGGCCCCACACCCTGTCCTCGCGCGGCAGAAGGGGTGGCCACGCTGGGAGGTGGTGTGGGCCCCTCGGGGTCCTCCTCCGTCTCCTCTTCGGTGTTCTGGAACCTCCCGGGGAAAATAAGCACTTTGACGTTTTGTTTGTCCAATGCCGAGAATATTTCCTTAACAACTTTTCTGAAACCAAAAACAGCAGAAAACAGGCAACTGGCACTGTGGCATCTTGTTAATAGGTTAGTCCCAGAAAATGCATAAAATGATATAAAAGTGTATATAAAACATGTAGCAATTGGCATAATATAAGCATGGAACATAAGAAATTATAGATACGTTTGAGACGTATCAGGGCCCCACAGTGGGACCCTCTGGAACCTTCTAGAACATTCCGACACTCTGTCAAAAAATTCCTGAACTTTTCCGGAACCCTTAAATCAACTTGCCATATATAAATCTTTACATCCTGTCGGCCCAGTAAGGACCGGGGTATGCACGGCCCACTCCCTACAGGCCTCACCCGCGAGGATCTTTGACGGAATGACTAAGGACCAAGATACCGCTTGGAGAGATCCTCGAGAGACATCTCCGCTCGAGGGCCTGAAGAGGACGCCAGGGCCTGAAGAAGACCCTGCGCTTCAAGAGACTCCCCAGGAACAGCCCGCCTGGAGAGGAGTCAGCAGAAAACCCCTCCACAGGCGACCACGGCCCCGTGGAGACACTTCGCAGCTAAGCAAGCGCTGCAGGACGCACATGGCCCCTGCAGCAGCCGCAGGGTGACGCGAGCATCCCAGTTGCCATTCTGGTGATAAAGGAGTCAACAAAGCCGCGCCGCCTGCGGCAGGACAGCCAGGACTTTCCTCTTTGGTGATAAAGCGGCTGGACGGCGCAACACTCCAAGAAGATCGTCACCGTGGGCTCCACCACGACCTCTGCTGCGCCTGCGAGCCGCCCTACACCGCCTGCAACCTGTCGGCCATGGCGCGCCACTTTAGCACGGATGGACCGCGTCCATGGATGGGCGAGCCGCGGTGGACTCCCGCTCCTCCATGCGACTGGCGTGTGGGAGCCCACCAGCACGAGGACGGAGCCCAGGGCGCCTATAAAAGGAGCAGGAGCTCCACCGAAGAGGGGGATCGCCCAATCGTGCAATCGCTCCCTAAACAGATAGGATAGCCAACTGCTGGAGGAGGAAGATGACCATTGTGTCCCTCTCCATGCACCAAATTGCCTCAAGAGAGCCTTCAGCAAGCTCATTGTCCTGTAACCTTCACAGTGCAATACAGACAAGCAGGAGTAGCGGTTTTACCTCCTCCTGAGGGCCGTGAACCTGGGTACGGGCCGGTGTCCATCTCTGGCGTGATAGTTCCTCTCCAGGCCCGGCGAGCACCGTCGTCGAGCCTCTCGAGGGTTGTTTGACCTTTGTGTTCAGTCCCCCCTTCGAACCTCTCTTCAGGGCGAGACTACCCCTGTTACGTGGGAGTCACTCCTCGACATTTGGCGCGCCAGGTAGGGGGCTGAGGCGCGTCTTCAACCTCCGAACTCCGCGCCATGATGGACACCCGCGCGACGCGCACCAACCGGCGTACCTCTGAGAGAGCTCACACCGAGCCTGGCACTGCTCCCACCCGCGGCCGCCGTGGTCGCCCCCGCACGACCGAGCGCGCTGGCACCAGCCCGCGTGTGGAGGAGCCAGAGAGCGAGGAGCACCGCGGCGGAGACCAGCGCGACGACGAGGACCTCTCTGAGCGCCGTGAGGACGCTGAGTCCTCGCACCCGTCCCGGCCCCAGAGCGTGTCCACGCGGGAGCACCACGAGCCCTCCCCGCATACCGCGCTGCTCATGGCCCAGGAGCTCCTCCGCTACCGGCCAAGTGCCGAGGCACACGACCAGTGGCTGGACCGCCTTCACCACCTCGTCGACATCGCAACCACGCGCCCTGCTCCGTCGCGCTCCATCGTGCCCTCCGGCCCTGCAGGGACGGCCGCACCAGGTGCACACCCACCGCCGCTAGGACCACCTCCGGCCGCGGCACAGCGGGCTCCCTCCGCCGCTAGGACCACATCGTGCAGCGTACTGCGCCTGACGCGCGCGTGGGCATGGAGCGACGTCGCGACCTCCAGAACCGCCTCGTTGAGGAGCTCGGTCAGGCGGGGCAGCAAAACCACAGGGCCCTCCAGGGAGGAACGGCCACCTATGCCTCGGGCTGTATGGCCTTCACGCGCGCTCTATATCGCGTGGTCTGGCCACAGAAGTTTAGGCCAGCGCTCCCCAAGGTCTTCGACGGGTCCACCAACCCTCTTGAGTTCCTGCAGCTCTACACCACCTCTATCCAGGCTGCAGGGGGCGACGACAAGGTCATAGCCAATTGGTTCTCCCACGCCCTCAGGGAATCAGCGCTGTCCTGGCTTCTCAACCTGCCGGAGAACTCCATCGACTCCTGGGAGGAGCTCTGCAGGCAGTTCGTCGCCAACTTCAAGGGCACGTACGAGCGCGCACTAACCCATAACGACTTGCGCGTTGTGGTGCAGAAGAAAGATGAAACTCTTCGCAAGTACATCCAGCGCTTCAGCCAGGTGCGGAACAAGATTCCAAACATCCCCGACACCCAAGTGATCGCTGCCTTTAGCGAGGGCGTCACGAACCGCAAGATGCTCGAGAAGCTCGGCATCCACGACAAGCTCACCTCTGTGGTGAAGCTGTTCGATCTGGCGGATAAGTGCGCCAAGGCTGAAGAGGGACTCCTCTTCGTCAAGACGAGCGCGCGAGGGGACGACCCAGGCGAGGGGGTCCAAGAGCCACAAGAAGAAGGAAGAGCCCAAGTGCAAGGCCACCGCGGTCCTCGCGGCAGAGCCTGACGCGAAGGGCTCCCGCAGGGGTTCTCCCGAGCGCGGTGACAAAGAGGTGGACCACCGTCCGTTCTGCGTCTACCACAACAGGCGTGGGCACGCTACAGACGACTGCTTGGACCTCAAGAGGCTGAGCAGGGAACGCGAGCGAGGAGAAGGCATCAGAAGCCGTGGCAGAGTTCGCGGCTACCGCAGAGACGGTAGGGGTAGGTGCGAAGGCGGCTACCAGAAGCCGTCGGGCACTCAAGCCAACGCCGCCGAGAAGAACAACAACCTCCCCGACGAGGAAGATGGAGGCTACCAGATCCCGAGAGGCGCCATGGCCTGCATCCTCGGCGGAGCTCAAGCGCCCAAGTCAAACAATCAGTTCAAGAAGTTCGCCCGCGAACTCAACGCTGCGCTCCCGAGCACCGAGACCTCCAGACCCCTCAAGTGGTCCCAGTACACCATCGCCTTCGACGCCAAGGACCACCCCAAGTCGACCAAGACTGTTGGAACCCTCCCCCTAGTCTGCTACCCCACCATCAACAACATCACCGTCTCCAAGACGCTTATCGATGGGGGAGCGGGCCTGAATGTCATCTCTGTAGAGACCTTCGAGACGCTTCAAGTGCCCTACGAGTGTCTTATGCCCTCCAGGCCGTTCACGGGCGTCCCCAGTGGTTCTATCGAGCCTCTGGGGCAAGTCCGTCTCGCGGTCACCTTTGGCACGCAGAAGAACTATCGCACGGAGCTGATCGACTTCGATGTCGCCCACATCGGCTTGCCGTACAACGCCATCCTCGGCTACCCCGCCCTCGCGAAGTTCATGGCCGTCACGCATCACGCCTACAACATGGTCAAGATTCCCGGCAGCGCCGGCACCATTGCCATCCATGGCCATATCCTGGACGCCACGCGCGCTGTCGAGAGCGCCTACAAGGCAGCCGCCATGGCTTTCCCGGCTGACGAGGACATGGAGCCTCTCGAGAGGCCCAAGAAGAAGAAGCAAGTGTTCTCTCAGGAGCAAGCTTCCACGAAGAAGGTGTCGCTCAACACCACCAGCTCGGGGGCTGAAGGCTCGGGGGCTAGCATCACCATAGGCGCTGCCCTGCCTCCCAAATAGGAAAGCGCGCTCGTCGTCTTCCTTCGGGCAAACTCTGACATGTTCGCATGGACTCCATCAGATATGTCCGGTGTACTAAGGGAGGTGATCGAGCACCACTTAGCCGTGTGTCCATACGCACGACCCGTCAAGCAAAAAGGACGTAAGCAAGCCCTCGAGAAGCAAGCTTTCATCATCAAGGAAGTAGAGAAGCTAAAGGCGGCAAACGTCGTCCGCGAAGTCGCGCACCCCACTTGGCTCTCCAACAGCGTGGTCGTCCCTAAACCCGCTGGAGGAGGCCGACTCTGCATCGACTACACCGATGTCAACAAGGCCTGCCCCAAGGACCCATACCCCATGCCGAGGATAGACCAGATCGTGGACTCCACCGCTGGCTGTGACCTCCTCTGCTTTCTGGACACCTTCTCTGGTTATCACCAGATCAAGATGGCTAAAGAGGACGAGGAGAAGACGACATTCCTCACCCCTTGCGGTGTGTACTGCTACACATGCATGCCCTTCGGCCTGAAGAGCGCTGGAGCCACCTTCCAGAGGCTCATGAGGATAGCCTTGGGGGCGCAGATGGGCAGAAACGCCGAGGCCTACGTCGACGATATCGTGGTCAAGTCTCGAGAGGGGGACACCCTCTTGAGGGATCTCGAGGAAACCTTCGTCAGCCCGAGAAAGGTGAACATCAAGCTGAACCCCGCCAAGTGCGTCTTCGGGGTCCCTTCAGGCAAGCTCCTCGGATTCCTCGTGTCCCACCGTGGCATAGAGGCAAATCCTGACAAGATCAAGGCCATAGAGGAAATGCAGCCTCCCCGCCGACTCAAGGATATGCATCGCTTAGCGGGCTGCATGGCCAGCTTGGGTCGTTTCATCTCTAAATTTGGCGAGAGAGCCCTACCATTTTTCAAGATCATGATGAGATCGGGCACATTCAAGTGGACCCCTGAGGCGGATACAGCCTTCGAGGAATTAAAGAAGTATCTGGCTAGCCCTCCAGTCTTGGTGGCCCCCAGGGCAGGCGAGCACCTGAAGCTGTACCTCTCAGCCACCCCTCAGACCGCAAGCGCCGTCTTGGTGGTCGAGAGGGAAGAGCCTGTCCTCCCCAAGAAGAGCACTGCCACTCCAAGCCCAGAACCCCCCGACAAAGGCCCCGTCGAAGGAGCAGCCTCCACATACCCACTGCCAGGCCCACCGCCTCAAGTCGAGTCTGCTCCCCCACCCCTGTCGAGACGCCTCCACAGGCAGATCTCGACAAGGGCCCTGAAGAGCCTCCACAGGGGGCTGACGCTGCGCCACCTCAGGCAACCCTCGTCGAGCATCCCGTTTACTTCGTCAGCACAGTGCTGCGGGACGCTCGCGAGAGATATCCAATGCAGCAAAAGCTCCTCGTCGCGCTCCTCATCGCCTCCAGGAAGCTGAGACACTACTTCCAGGGCCACCCCATCACGGTGGTCACCGCCTTCCCCCTGGAGCAAATCCTGCGCAACCCCAACGCCATAGATCGCGTCGCAGGATGGAACATCGAGCTGCAGCCATTCAACTTGCGTTTCGACACCACGAGGGTCATAAAAGGAAGAGCGCTGGCCGATTTCGTCACAGAATGGACTGACCCAAGCCCTGAGGAGCCTCACGAGGCAGAAGCCGAGCCCTCGGGAGACACGGTGCCCAGCCACTGGACCATGCACTTCGACGGAGCCTTCGCTTGTCGCCCCGATGGAGCAGGCATCGTCTTAACTTCGCCCAAGGGTGACAAGCTATACTACGCTGTCCAGCTGTGCTTCACGATCGACAAGATCTCCAACAACATCGCCGAGTACGAAGGCCTCCTCGCCGGCTTAAGGGCCGCCATCTCTCTAGGCGTCAAGCACCTACTCGTCAAGGGAGACTCTCAGTTGCTCGTCAACTTCTTCAACAAGAGCTACACGCCGAAAGACGACCATATGGCCGCATACCTCGAAGAGGTCCGCAAGCTCGAGAAGCACTTCCGGGGCATGGAGCTCATGCACATCCCGAGGAAAGAAAACTAAGAGGCTGACGACATCGCCAAGCGGGCCTCGCGAAGGCAACCCCAGCAGGCCGGTGTCTTTGAAGAGAGGCTCGCCAAGGCATCCATCAAGCAGCCTCGAGAGGCCACAGCCGCAGGCGCAGATGAAGCGCTCCCACCACCTCCTGAGTCTGTGGCGCCTGATTGCGGCCCCAGCACAGGGGAGCGCCTGTTGCTGAAGGCAACCCGCCAGGCCTCAGGATAGATTGATGAGCTCAAGGGCTACTTGGTGAAAGGAATCCTCCCTGAAGAAGATGCTGACGCAGAGCGAATCGCTCGACAGGCGAAATCCTACTGCATCCTCGAGGGAAACCTCTACCGCGAGCGCCCAAATGGTGTCGCGCTCAAGTGCGTCCCTCCCGAGGAAGGCTGAGAGCTGATCAAGGACATCCACAGCGGGGAGTGCGGCCACCACTCATGTGCGCGCACCCTCGCAGGCAAGGTCATCAGGAACGGCTTCTACTGGCCTCAAGTGCTTCAAGATGCGGTCGCCATTGTGCAAACCTGCGACACCTGCCAATTCCACGCCAAGCAAATACATCAGCCGGTGCTGGGGCTTCAAACCATCCCGCTCTCCTGGCCGTTTGCGGTCTGGGGGCTGGACATCTTGGGCCCCTTCCCAAGGTCACAGGGGGGCTATCGTTTTCTCTTCGTTACCATCGACAAGTTCACCAAATGGACCGAAGTTGAGCCAGTGCGCACCATACCAGCCGGGGCCGCGGTGAAATTCATCAGGAGCCTGGCCTGCCGCTTCGGCGTGCCCAACCGCATCATCACTGACAATGGCTCGCAATTCACCAGCGGCATCTTCCGAGCCTACTGCGATAAGCTTGGCGTCAAGGTCTGCTTCGCCTCGGTGGCTCACCCACGCAGCAACGGTCAAGCCGATCGAGCAAACGCAGAGGTCCTCAAGGGCCTCAAAACCAGGAGCTTCAACATCCTCAAGGGCCACGGCAAGGGCTGGATCGACGAGCTCCCTTCAGTGCTCTGGTCCATACGCACAACTTCCTCAAGACCTACAGGCGAAACGCCGTTCGCCCTGGTCTACGGGGCTGAGGCAGTCCTTCCCGCGGAAATTAAGAATGGATCACCACGGGTCCTTGCCTTCAATGAGGACACCCAAGAGGGCCTCCACAACGACGACCTGCTGTTCCTCGAGGGACTGCGCCGTCAGGCCGCCCTCAGGGCGGCGGGGTACCAGCAAGACCTGCGACTCTGCCATAGCCGCCATGTGCGCTCACGCACCCTTGAGGCGGGCGACCTCGTCCTCAGGCGAATCCTCTCCAGGGAAGGCCTCCACAAGTTCTCGCAGATGTGGGAAGGCCTCTACAGGGTCTCCGACGTCGCCAGGCCTGGCGCTGTACGCCTCGAGACCGAAGACGGCATCCCCGTCAAGAACCCGTGAACATCGCGCATCTGCGCAAGATCTACCCGTGATCACAGTCACGCTAGGCATTTTTTCTCTCTAGAGGGAAGCTCACGGCTTCACCTCCAAGCTTCTCAAAGCTTCTCCTGAGGCCCAGCCCTCCGAGCTCTCCTGCAAATGAGCCCCCGTAGGCCGCAGTGAACCTCTGCCACTAATGGGTGGTCCCCATGCCTCGACATGGAAGGAACGTTAGCTTGGCAAACCCAAGTGTAATGAACCGATTTTCGTTCCAAGTGAACTTCGCGCTCAGGAGCCATTTTCGTTCCTAAGTGAATTATGCGCTACGTCGCCGCTATGTAATATTTTGGTGGTGAGTTTTATTCCAGCATTATTTTCTTTGTTGAAAATGGGCACTTATATCTCTCCACATGCGCACCTCGCGAGCGGGGGATGAGTACGGTGCCAGTGCCTCAAATGACATACCAGCAACACTACAAAACCCAAGGATCCAAGCTCTGGCGGGAGGGCCGGCCCTCACAACACGCCATCTCTACAAAGGACCTTGGTACTCTCTCTCCTCGCAAGGAACGCCTGAGGGGACCTATAAGCACGCATTAGTCCCTTGTACCGTGCACAGGCGTTTGGGTTTGCCCCTCTAACATCTACAGAGAACAAGCGTCTCTACAAGCCCGAGGAGGCAGCAGGGAAAAACCCTTGAAGAGGACCTCCTCGCCAGGCGAAAAAACCTCTTCAGGGCAAAAGCCTCGAGAAGCTAAGTCCTACACCTGTGACTCGAGAGCCTTTTCTCCCCAAGCGCACGTTTGTCCCTCGAGCGATTTTCGTTCTCCCTTGTGCTTCATGGGCTACTCGCACGTCAAAGGGGGGCACTTGAGCATCGCGACTCAGGGCTCTTACCTCTCCAAGCCTTAAACTCCCCCCGGCCTTGCTGAGTCATTGCTCTAGCATACCGCAGCGGCGGCGTCATAGCGCGAAGAGATGGGTCCTAACGACGCAGAGAAAACATAGACATGAAAACAAGGCAGAAAAGGCCTCTCGAGGGGCAAACGAGTTAACACAAATAAGCTTAAAGAGTATATTACATGCCCGAAATATGCAGTGTCTGAATACAAAAACTATCTCAGATACAAGCGCTCAGAGGCGCGATAATCAAGGCTCAAGCAGAGTCCGCGCCAGCACGCTCCTCCTCCTCAGCGCCTTCCTCCTCGGCAGAGGCAGCCTCCTCCTCGCTGTCCTCCGCAACCATCTCCGCACGCTTGGAGCGGTTGCAGAAGGCCTCGACTTGCTCGCGAAGGGAGTTGGAGACTTGCAAGGCCTCCCCGGCCGGCCGCGCCTCGGTCACCGTCGAGAGGTCGAAGCCGGTCGTGAGGAGCCGGAGGTTGGTGAAGATGCGGTCGACGACCACCTCCAGAAGCTGGCGGCTCTCGACCTCAATCACCTCGCGGAGATCGGCGACGGGGCTCTCGAGGGCCTTGAAGAGCTGGTCGAAGTAGACCAGGTACATGGCAGCATCGCCACGACCGCGAGCGCCTGGAATATGGCAGCATCGCCAAGCTGAGCAGCAAGCTCATTGCCTCTAGCCACCAGCGCCTGGAACATGTGCACCCGCTGCTTCGTGAGCACGCGAGCCGCCTGCGCGGTGTCCACGGCTTCCGTCACCTGCTTGGCCGCCGAGCCCGCCTGCCCCTCCACGTCCTTCACGAGGGCGTCCAGCTCGAGGAAAGTCGCCCTGCGACCCTCCTCAGCCTGGCGATAGGCATCCTTGGCGCGCTGGAGGTGGACCTCGAGCTTGGAGTTGGCTTTCTCAAGCACCGCGATCCGCTTGGCGTTAGCGGTGTGCTTGGCCTTGAAGCGGTCCTCCTGCTTCTTGGCCTTGTCGCGGTACTC
This sequence comes from Poa annua, assembly GCA_026929855.1. Taxonomy (NCBI): domain Eukaryota; kingdom Viridiplantae; phylum Streptophyta; class Magnoliopsida; order Poales; family Poaceae; genus Poa; species Poa annua. The sequence goes on from CM049428.1 coordinate 51,813,052, forward strand.
CTTGGAGGTGGTCCGCCTGAATTCCTTCTCGCGCTCCGCGAGGGCCGCCTCCGCCTCCATCTTCTTCTCGGCAAACCGCAGCTAGAAGTGCTCCAGGGTTTGCTTCTGGGCGGTGACATTCTCGCCGTGCCTCTGGAGCGCCTAAGCCAGGTCTCCCTCGCGCGCCTCGAGCTCTTCGCGCATCGTGGCCAGCTCGCCCTCCGCCTGGAGCCGTTGCTCGTCCCGCTGCACCACCTCCCTCTCCCTGGAGGCCAGCTGTCGCTCGCGCTCGGCCAGGCTCCTGCGATCCTCCTCCAGAGTCTCCTGCGCGGCCCGGTGGGCGGAGAGGAGCTGGGACTCCAGCTGGGACACCTCGCGACGTTTCTGCACCAGCGAGCCCTTCATAGCCTTGCGCTCGGCCTTCACCTCCGCGAGGAGATCGGCGGACGTGTCGCGCGCGTCCTGGAGGGGGGCAAGAAGCTCGTCTGCGTCGCGGACGGCCCCCTCCCGGACCTCCTTGGCAAAGCGGATGGCCTCCTCGCGTGCAGCCTGGAGGGCCAGATCCTCCTGGCGGCGGGCCTCAACAGCGGCATGGAAGCGTCTCCAAGCTTCCGCAAGCTCGCCGTGTTGCTGGGCGAGCTGGGCATCCTCGAGGGCGAGCTGCGCCTCCAAACCCTCCAGAGACTACCTCACCAGGCGGTGCCCCTTGTTCCAGTCCCAGCCGCTAAGGACCAGGCCGCGTTGCATGGAAGGCCCGGCCCCGGCGTCAAGCCTGGAGAACGAGGCCTCTGGGCGTGCCTGAGGGCTAGGTTGATCCCCGTCCTTTGCCGCGCCCAGGCTGGTCTCGCCGCCCTGTCGCGTCGCATCTTGCGCCTCGCCCCCCGCTGCGGGGTGTGGCGGAGACGAAGGAGCTCCCCCTGCAGAGGCGGCCGCGCTTGGCGGGCCCTGGTCTGTCCCGGCCTCTGGCTGCGTGAGAGGCGTAGCTGAGCGCGGTGGCGTAGCCTCGCGTGCCGGAGTCGGCTCACGCGGCGGCGTAGCCGCGTGAGGCGGGGTAGGAGCTCGAGGAGGGCTGGCCGCCCACTCCTCCTGCGCCTCCATCACCAACGACTCGGGGGGCGGTGCAGCGGCTTCCGCCTGAGGCGCTGCCGCCCCCGCCAGAGGCACAGCTGCCTCCGCTTGAGGCGCCTCTTCCCTTGGGCCTGAGGAGGCCGTCTCCGCAGGCCTCTTCAGCCACGGCCTTTGCCGCGGTTCTCATCACCTCCGCTGCCTTGCGAAGCCTGCGGCGCTTCGCAGGCACAAGGTCGCTGGCAAGAATCAGGGGGCGATTATCAGAATCATGAAAAGAAGAGTACAATAATCAAGCAATCCGCTGTTAAAAGCACTTACCCGGACTCCTTGGCGCCGGTGTCGACCCACGCCAAGACTGGCGAGCGCCAGGAAGGCTTGGCCTTGGCGCCTGACCCCTCCGGAGGCGCCTCGACTTTCCTCTTGGAGGGGACATCTGACGGCCTCGCCCCGGGCCGATCCACCGCCGCCTTGGAGCATGGCTCGCGAGGCCCTGGCGAGGCCTCCTTGTCAGAGGCCTCCTCCTCAGTCTCCTCCTCCTCCGCGTGGCGCGAGGGCACCACCACGAAGGCGTCATCGTCATCGCCTGATGAGATGTCGCAGATCTCGCCAGTAAGGGGCCCGAACCTCGAAGAGGACTCCTCCCCCGTTGCGGCGTCCTCCTCGCCTTGCCGAGCTCCTGAGGCAGAGGGCGTCTCTGCTCCCTCCGCCTCGTGCACCACCGGCACTGGCACCATCTTCCCCGCAGGGCCTGACGGGGTGTACGGAGGCATCCCCGCCAGAATGGCCAGGCGCTCGGTCATGTTGCACTGCTATAGAGGCCGGATCGTGATTGGGAGTTCGTCCATCGCGGGCACCGCTGTGTTGATGAAGAGCGCAAACAGGACGTTGTCGACCACGTCCTTGTCGTTGTCCTCGCGGTGGAGCCGCATCTTGTCCTGGGGGCCGGAGTACATCCACATTGGCACCAGTGCGCCTGGAGAGGAGCAATGCGGCGCGTCACGAAGTCCGCGACGATGATCTGCCCCGTGAGGCCTTCCTCCCGAAGGTAGCTCAGGCGGCCCGTCAGCATCACGTTCTGCGCGCCGCAGAAGGAAGTCTTGCCCCAGTTCGAATTCTTCACGGGCGGCGCGTCGGGACCTCGAGGAAGGCGCAGGGCTGCTCCACCCCAACGAATAACCACTGCTGGCGGAAGTCGTCCACCTTCTTCGTCACCGAGGTGATGGCCTTGCCCTCGCTCCACGACATGGGGATGTAGACGCTCCCCATGCCGTCCACGGTGCGGAACGAGACGCATCCAGAGCGCTCATTCTTCGCCGTGCTCCGGAGCGCGTAGAAGCATCAGAAGAGATCCACTGTGGGCTCCAAGCCAAGATACGCCTCGCAGAGGTAGGCGAAGATGGCGAGGATGAGCACGGAGTTGGGGTGGAGGTGCAGCAGCTGGATTTGATAGAAAGCCAGCACCGCCTCCAGGAACAGAGAGAAGGGCGGCACCAGTCCCGCCGCGACGCAGTGCTGGAAGACGGGGAAAAACCCTCGCGGGAGTTTCCCGTGCACTGCGGGCTTGAGCGCGGTGGCGCCATGCTCGTTGGTCCGGTCCGCCACCAGGAAGCGGACCTTGTCGAGGGACTTGTCGTTGACGCGCACGCCTAGCAATGCCGGGCCGTGCGCGACCTCGGCGGGCGCCGCTTGCGAAGAAGACCCCGCGGCCGCCTTGCCCTTGTTCTTCGCCGGACTCATCGTCGGAAGAAAGGAGGGTGCAGCGCGAGGAGAAGCTGGAGAAACTGGAGAAGAGGGCGCCGGAGAGCAGGGGCGGAGAGCACGGTGCGGATGGCGTCTGCGAGAAGAAGTGGGAGTAGTAACGGCTCCCTGCCCCGGCGCGGAGACTTTATGTCTCGTCAAGGAGCAGTTACCGGGGCGTGGTGGGACCCCCCACGGCTCACGTCCCACATCGTGCGCAACCGTTACCCGCCGGGGTGACGCGTGGCTCGGCCCGGCCGGCAAGATTGGCCCCACGACGCTTCGCCTAGACCCAATGGGCCTCGTCGTGCCCATCGTGGGCCCGGGGACTACTGTCGGCCCAGTAAGGACTGGGGTATGCATGGCCCACTCCCTACAGGCCTCGCCCGCGAGGATCTTTGACGGAATGACTAAGGACCAAGATACCGCTTGGAGAGACCCTCGAGAGACATCTCCGCTCGAGGGCCTGAAGAGGACGTCAGGGCCTGAAGAGGACCCTGCGCTTCAAGAGACTCCCCAGGAACAGCCCGCCTGGAGAGTAGTCAGCAGAAAACCCCTCCACAGGCGACCACGGCCCTGTGGAGACAATTCACGGCTAAGCAAGCGCTGCAGGACGCACAAGGCCCCTGCAGCAGCCGCAGGGTGACGCGAGCATCCCAGTTGCCATTCTGGTGATAAAGGAGTCAACAAAGCCGCGCCGCCTGCGGCAGGACAGCCAGGACTTTCCTCTTTGGTGATAAAGCGGCTAGACGGCGCAACGCTCCAAGAAGATCGTCACAGTGGGCTCCACCACGACCTCTGCTGCGCCTGTGAGCCGCCCTGCACCGCCTGCAACCTGTCGGCCACGGTGCGCTACTTTAGCACGGATGGACCGCGTCCATGGACGGGCGAGCCGCGGTGGACTCCCGCTCCTCCATGCGACTGGCGCGTGGGAGCCCACCAGCACGAGGACGGAGCCCGGGGCGCCTATAAAAGGAGCAGAGGCTCCACCGAAGAAGGGGATCGCCCAATCGCGCAATCGCTCCCTAAACAGATAGGATAGCCAACTGCTGGAGGAGGAAGACGACCATTGTGTCCCTCTCCAGGCACCAAACTGCCTCAAGAGAGCCTTCGGCAAGCTCATTGTCCTGTAGCCTTCACAGTGCAATACAGACAAGCAGGAGTAGCGGTTTTACCTCCTCCTGAGGGCCGTGAACCTGGGTACGGGCCGGTGTCCATCTCTGGTGTGATAGTTCCTCTCCAGGCCCGGCGAGCACCGTTGTCGAGCCTCTCGAGGGTTGTTTGACCTCCGTGTTCAGTCCCCCCTTCGAACCTCTCTTCAGGGCGAGTCTACCCCTGTTACGTGGGAGTCACTCCTTGACACATCCGGACTCTTCCGGAGCTCCTCGTGATGTCTAGGAACTCATCAGAGACTCCGAACAATATTCGGACACCATTAATAAAATTATCCCAGAGCTACTCTAGCGTTACCGAACGTTATGTGTGTGACCCTACGGGTTCGAGAACGTGCAGAAATGATCGAGACACCTCTCCGATCAATAATCATTAGAGGGACCAGGATATCCATAATGACTCCCACACATTCAACGAAGATCTTTATCGGTTGAACCACTATGTCGTGGACTACTATAATCCGTATACTATTTCCTTTGTCACGCGATATTTTACTTACCCGAGATTCGATCGTCAGTATCACTATACCTAGTTCGATCTCGTTATCGGTAAGTACTCTTTACTCGTTCCGTAATACAACGTTCTTTTAAGTATTCTTTACCCGAGACTTACTAGGGACGCGGTGTTGTTTATGCAACCACACATGTATTATGTTTCCGGTTAATACAGTTATAGCATGGAAAATAAACATATATCATGAACACGGAAATATGATAATAACATTTATTTTTCATTGCCTCTAGGGCATATTTCCAACAAATAAAAGTAAGTTTTTGAGTGGTGTTTGTCATTGTCAACGAATGGTAGTGGGCACTTCTACCCCCCTTGTCAATCAGACTTTCAAGAGCGGCTCCCATTGAAGGACGATATCATCCCTCTTATTCTCTTTTGTTTACACATATAGTTAAAAACTAGTATCATTGCTTGCTGATTAGATCAGGGCAAAAATGTGAAGAGAATGCAGTGGTTAAAGTTGTAATTAATTGGGACTGGGCACCCCATTTGCCAGCTCTTTTTGCAAAATTATTGCATAAGTGGATGTGCCACTAGTCCATTGGTGAAAGTCTGTCATAAGCAAATAACAAGGTTGATATCTAAAACACCACATACTTCCTCATGAGATAATAAACATTACACAAATAAGGGATAATAAATTTTGAATAAAAGGCAGCACACAAAGTATTTGTTTGGAATGGCAGGAAATTCCATGTAGTAGGTAGGTATGGTGGACACAAATGGCATGTGTTTTGGCTCAAATTTTTGGATGCACGAGAAGTATTCCCTCTCAGTACAAGGCTTTGGCTAGCAAGGTTATTTGAAGCAAACACAAGTATAAACTATGACAACAAGACTTATATAAAAACATATTGGAATTATTATAAAACTCTAGATTGTCTTCCTTGTTGTTCAAACACCTTTACTAGAAAATATCTAGACCTTAGAGATACCAAACATGCAAACCATATTTCAACAAGTTTTACGGTAGTTCTTCACTAATAGGTTTTAACTACATGATGTAAAAGCTTAAACATGATCTACTTGAGAGCTCAAAACAATTGCCAAGCACTACAACATACAAGATAACAATCCATAAGAGCATGTATCTCTTTTTATTATACCATCTACCACATTTAGCATTTTGTGTTTCCAACCAAACACCAATCAACTTATTAAACATAAACTTTCCAAGTATTTAACAATGAAACATGAGAGTATATCATAAGAGAACTAACAGCTCTAAACAAGAGATGCATGAAAAACAAGAGCTGAAAGTATTCAAGTAACATAGAAGAATACTCAAACAAATATAAGTGAAGAATATGAGTATTCACAACAAAAAACGGAGCGTGTCTCTCTCCCACAAAGGACTGCTAGGATCCAGTTCAGAGAATGAAAATAACAAAAGAAAAAATAAAAACAAACAGACGCTTCAAGTAAAGCACATAAGATGTGACAGAATTAAAATATAGTTTCACTAGAGATGACCTGATAGTTTGTTGATGAACAAGGTGATGCCTTGGGCATCCCCAAGCTTTGACGCTTGAGTCTTCTTTGAAATATGCTTTGGTGACCCACGGGGGCATCCCCAAGCTTAGGCTTTTTCATCTTCTTGATCACATCATATCATTCTCTCTCTTGATCCTTGAAAACTTCCTCCGCACCAAACTCAAAGTAAACTTAATTAGAGGGTTAGTGCATAATAAAAAATTCTCATATTCTGCATGGACAAAATCATTACACATGCTACTGGACATTAGCTACAGCCACTGGTATTTTGTGGAGCAAAAAGATCCACTCAAAAACAACAAAAGGAGCAATGCAAAATAAATAGCAGAATCTGTCAAAAACAGAACAGTCCATAAAGACGAATTTTTTCGAGGCACTTAGCTTACTCAAATCAGAAAAATCAAAACTAATGAAAGTTGCGTACATAATTGAGGATCACGCACAGAAAATATCAGATGTTGTCTATTTTTCTGTAAGGAGTTATGAATTAAACGGTGGACAGAAGAAAACTGTTCCTGCGCAGAAATCCAAATCTAGCATCAACTTTCTACTAGAGGCTTAACTTGACACAACAATGCGGTAAAATAAAGATACAAATGAATTGCTACAGGGATAGACATGTTTATTGAATCAATATCAAATAAATAATAGAAATAAAAAGTGGGTTGTCTCCCATAAGCGCTTTTCTTTAACGCCTTTCAGCTAGGCACAGAAAGTGTAACTTAAGTGTTTCCAAGAGATGAAGCATTAACAGAATATTTTGTTCGAATGATAGAATCAAAAGGTAGCTTTATTCTTTTTCTAGGGAAGTGTTCCATACCTTTCTTGAGTGGGAATTGGTATCTAATATTTCCTTCTTTCATATCAATAATAGCACACACAGTTCTAAGAAAAGGTCTTCCCAACACAATTGGACAAGATGGGGTTGCATATAATATCCAAGACAATAAAATCAATGGGGACAAGGATATTGTTAACCATAATAAGAACATCATTAACTCTCGCCAAAGGTTTGTTTAAAGCATTATCAGCAAGAAAAACATCCAAATAACAATGTTCCAAAGGTGGCAAATCAAACATATCATAGAGCTTTTTAGGCATAACAGAGATACTTGCACCAAGGTCACATAAAGCATTGCAATCAAATTCATTCACCTTTATTTTAATGATGGGCTCCCAACCATCTTCTAACTTCCTAGGGATAGAAGCTTCAAGTTTTAATTTCTCTTCCCTATCTTTAATGAGAGCATTTGTAATATGAGTAGTAAATGCCATGTTTATGGTACTAGCATTAGGACTTGTAGCTAACTTTTGAAAGAACTTAATAACTTCAGAGATATTACAATCATCAAAATCAAAATTATTATCATCAAAAGAAACCGACCATCATCTCCTATGTTCTTAAAAATTTCAGCATCTTTATCAAGAACAGTTCAGCAGTTTTAGGCAATTTTAATTTTTTTGGAAGAAGTAGAGGAAACATTGCCAACACCAATTATGTTACCATTGATAGTAGGAGATTTACTAGCATGTGAAGTAACATTATTTTCAGTAGTAGTAATAGTGTAAACTCTAGCCATATTATTCTTTTTAGATAATTCTTTCTCTCTTTCCCATCTAGCATGCAACTCAGCCATCATTCTAACATTATCATCAATTCTTACTTGAATGGCATTAATTTTAGCGAAGGTATTACTTTCTTTAGTATCTTTAGGCATAACCTTAGATTTCAAAAGATTAACATCAAGAGCAACACTATCAACTTTAGAGGCAAGAATATCAATTTTCCCATGTTTTTCCTCAACAGTTTTATTGAAAGCACTTTGTGTAGCAATAAAATCTTTAAGCATGGTTTCAAGTTCAGAGGAGGTATTTCTATTGTTGCTATAAGAATTAGAATAAGAATTACCATAACTTTTTACCATTATTAGCAGGATAATGCTTGTAGTTGTTGTTACCATAATTGTTCCTATATGCATTGTTGTTAAAATTATTATTTTTAATGAAGTTCACATCAACATGCTCTTCTTGTGCAACCAAAGAAGCTAAGGGAACAATATTTGGATCAATATGATATTTACCATTCACAAGCATAGACATAATAACATCAATTTTTTCACTCAAAGAGGAGGTTTCTTCAACAGAATTTACCTTCTTACCTTGAGGAGCTCTTTCAGTATGCCACTCAGAATAATTAACCATCATATCATCAAGAAGTTTTGTTGCAGCCCCCAAAGTGATAGACATAAAGGTACCTCCTGCAGCCGAATCCAATAAGTTTCTTGAAGAAAAGTTCAGTCCTACATAAAAGGTTTGGATGATCATCCAAGCAGTAGTCATGGGTAGGGCAATTTTTAACCAAATATTTCATTCTTTCCCAGGCTTGAGCAACATGCTCATTATCAAATTGTTTAAAGTTCATAATGCTACTTCTTAGAGAAATAATCTTAGTGATGTCTACGCACGCTTCTATTCTCGTAGACAGTGTTGGGCCTCCAATAGCAGAGGTTTGTAGGACAGCAGCAAGTTTCCCTTAAGTGAATCACCCAAGGTTTATCGAACTCAGGGAGGTAGAGGTCAAAGATATCCCTCTCAAGCAAACCTGCAATTAAGATATAAGAAGTCTCTTGTATCCCCAACACACCCAATACACTTGTCAGATGTATAGGTGCACTAGTTCGTTGAAGAGATAGTGAAATACAAGTAATATGGACGATTATAAGTGATAACTGCAATCTGAAATAAAGATGGCAGCAAGCAAACATGTAGTAGAACAGGTTGTAAATGGTGTTTCAATGCTTAGAAACAAGGCCTAGGGATCATACTTTCACTAGTGGACACTCTCAACAATGACATCAAAGCTGAATAATAAATACTACTCTCAAACACTCTCTTGTTGGATGATAAACACCATTCACTACATAGGGCTACAAGAGCACCCTAAAAGTATGAGTAAACCCACATCACAATGTCATAAAGGAATCACACACGGTGCGCTCACTGTCACCTTCACAACCATGAATAACCCCTGAGTTCATATTAAAGTAACCTCTAGAGTGCATAATAGATAAAGAGTAACATCACATATTCAACTAGATTACAAAGCTCATGATCACATAAAGATCACACCATGGGAGAGAGAGATAAACCACATCGCTACCGGTAGAGCCTGCAGCCCCGGGGGAGAACTACTCACTCCTCATCGTAGGAGTCAGCAACGGTGATGGAGATGGCTCCGGGGGAACTTCCCGTCCCGGCAGGGTGCCGGAACAGAGACTTTTGTCCCCCCAAAACTTGTCTTCGATGGCGGTGGCGCTGCGGAACTCTTTTCGGGAAAAGTCTTCGGTGTTAGGTCTTGATCAGCCGGGGGGTATAAGTAGGCGAAAGGGCGAAGGTGGTGGAGGCCCGAGGGCCCCACACCACGTGGCCGCGCGGCCAGGAAGGGGGTCGCGCCACCACATGATGTGGGCGCCTCGGTGCCCTCCTTCGTCTCCTCTTCGGACTTCTGGAACGTGTCGGGAATAATAGGGACTTTGGCTTTTGATTCATCCAATTCCGAGAATATTTCCTTAACAGCTTTTCTGAAACCAAAAAATAGCAGAAAACAGGGAACTGGCACTGTGGCATCTTGTTAATAGGTTAGTCTCAGAAAATGCATAAAAACCATATAAAGTGTATATAAAACATGTAGCAATGAGTATAATATAAGCATTGAACATAAGAAATTATAGATATGTTGGAAACGTATCAAGCATCCCCAAGCTTAGTTCTACTCGTCCCGAGTAGGTAAAACGATAACAAGAATAATTTCTGAAGTGACATGCTTTCACACAATCTTGATCATATAATAATGTAATGCATGTAAATTGAGATCAAATGAATAAAAGCTGTAGTTTATATTGATATCAAATGAGTAATGAGTAAACAAGTAGGAAGAACAAAGTAAAATTTTTAATGAATCAATACTAGAGAACAATCAACCGTGCAAAGTAGATATTAAAGATGATTTGAGCTTCAAGAACAACAGTATGATCATCTAATGCATCCAACAATCATGACAACTTTGTGAAAGGATCAAGTCAAGCAATAATAATATGCACGTAGAAAATTATCTCTCTATTTGTTCACTTAAAAACAAGCAAGCGTTCAGCGTTGGTTCCTGGTACTGGGATGTTGTGTCTAAAAGAATGTTAAGGGGGGTTTGGAAGGCCAACGGAAGAAAGTCTCACAAATATGAAAGTGATCATTAGACAAGAGGAAGTCTTATAATCGAAGCTATGCAAGGAGTAGTGATTGCCACACAACAGATGCACACAGAGCTATAAGTGTATGAAAGCTCTCCAATGGAACTAGTGGGGGTGCATCCAACTTGCTTGCTCATGAAGACCTAGATCACTTTTGAGGAGGCTCATCATTGGAATATACAAGCCAAGTTCTATAATGTAAAGTTCCCCACATAGTTATGCAAGTAAAACATGAAAACTCTCTCATATGGAGTAAAGGTGCTAAACATGAGCACAAATGATGACTATGAATACTATAGGTGCTATAACATGATCACAAGTGTGGATAAAGAGTAGTAATGTTGCACCCTTTTTTTCTCTTTTTTTTTTTACTTTTTCTGTTTCTCTTTTCGATGGCCTCCATGGCTCTTTTCACTTCTAGGGGCAAACATTCTAATATGAAAACACACTTTTGATACAAGAAACACATAAGGAATAAAACATAGTGTATGAAATGGTTGCTCTGCCAGTGTAGCAGGATATGCAATGATCTAGCGTAACATGGGTAAAACCACACATCAGCTGTAAAGAATCATGCAAGGCAATATATAAATGATAAATGACAACAAGTCATGTAATGTAAGATGGAAGTTGCATGGCAATATATCTCAGAACAGCTATGGAAATGCTGTAGTAGGTAGGTATGGTGGATGTTTTGAGGAAGATATTTGGCTTATGTGTAGGAGAACATGATGAAGATCTCCCACGAGTTTTGGACGTACCCGCGAAGTATGCACCAACTCTCAATGTGAGAAAGGGCAATGCAAAGTACCGAAGAGGCTAGCAAATATGGTGGTGGAAGTGCCATGAAAAACGCAGCTTAGAACTCACAAGCAAAAAGATTCCAACTAGAAATATGATCTTACAAGGCATAATGAAAATCACTACATGAGGGACTGTGGAAAGTGAACAAGTCACTTTTGGGACCCCGACCATAGCGCATAGCAAAAAGTCATTACGGTTGTTTTTTAACATTAGAAGTCATATATCATTATGCTATCAACTGGATATTTAAGTGTGACACAACTTCAAATTTTCTAGACCAACCATTAATCATTCCACTTTACTAAACCATCATATTTTACCATTAAGCATATTAATATCTCAAAACAACATTAATGATTAAAGTGACATAATTTAATGATCTACAAGATTATGTATCCTTTCGTTATACTGTCTACCACATTAAACATTTTCTTTTCCAACCAAACACCAATCAACTTATTTAAACATAAACTCTCCAAGTATTTAAAAATGAAACAAGAGAGTATAACATGAGAAAACTAACAGCTCTAACAAGAGATGCATGAAAAACGAGAGCTGAAAGTAATGAAGTAACATAGAAGAATACACAACAAATATAAGTGAAGAATACGAGTATTCATAAGAAAGAGCGCAGCGTGTCTCTCTCACACAAAGGAATGCTAGGATCCATTTTATTCAGAGAATGAAAATAATAAAAACAGAAACAAAAACAAATAGACACTTCAAGTAAAGCACATAAGATGTGTCGGAATTAAAATATAGTTTCACTAAAGAGGACATGATAGTTTGTTGATGAAGAAGGGGATGCCTTGGGCATACCCAAGCTTAGACGCTTAAGTCTTCTTGAAATATGCTTGGGTGACCCACGGGGGCATCCCCAAGCTTAGGCTTTTTCATCTTCTTGATCACATCATATCATCCTCTCTCTTGATCCTTGAAAACTTCCTCCACACCAAACTCAAAGTAGACTTCATTAGACGGTTAGTGCATAATCAAAAATTCTTATATTCTGCATGGACACAATTGCTACCAATGCTACTGGAGATTAGCTACAGCCAGTGATACTTTATGAAACAAAAAGATCCATTCAAAAACAGCAAAAGAGGCATTGCAAAATAAATGGCAGAATCTGTCAAAAATAGAACAGTCTGTAAAGACGAATTTTTTTGAGGCCATTAACTTGCTCAGATCAGAAAATTCAAAACTAATGAAAGTTGCGTACATATGTGAGACTCACGAACAAAAATTCCCAGGTCATTTTGATGTTTCTGTGAATTCTTACGAATTAAACGGTGGACAGCAGAAAAACTGTTCCTGCGCAAGAATCCGAATCTAGCATCAACTTTCTACTAGAGGCTTAGCTTGACCCAACAGTGTGCTAAAATAAAGATACAAAGGAATTGCTACACAGGTAGACATGTTTCTTGACTCAAATAAAGAAAATAACTGAAATAAAATATTGGGTTGTCTCCCAAAAGCTCTTTCTTTATAGCCATTAAGATAGGCATAGTGATTTTTATGATGCTCTCATAAAAATGAGAGTTGAAAAACCAAAGAGAGCATCAAGATGCAAATATCAAACACTTTTTAAGTCTAACCCTCTTCCTATGCAAAGGAATCTTGTAAATAAACAAGTCATGAAAGCACAGGAAAGCAAAACAAGTGCAACTTCAAAAATTTCAACCTAAAGAGAGGTGTTTTAGTACCATGAAAACTTCTATGACCATATTCTCCTCTCTCATAGTAGTTGCAAGTAGTAGAAATAAATTTAACCGTATAACCACAAGAATCATTCAACTTAGATAATATAGGCATATAAAAAGGATCATTAAATTTATTTTGGAATCCATTAGCATGCTTCCCTCTTTCAAAATAGTTATTAAGATCAATATCAACTTTAAGATCATGGTTGCAACAAAGATTTGGAACTAGAGACAATTGCAAACCACATAACTATTTCTCAACATAAACAAATTTCCCTCCATGGTGTAATTAGGAGAATTCAAGAACAAAGCAGGACTCTCATGAGTAAGAGTACTGAAGGGGATCGCAGGCAGAAAACAAAAATTTTCCTAACAGCGATAACCTTAAACTCGCCAGAATCTATACTATGCAGATATAGTAGTACGAAGGAGATCGGTATACACACCTCTTGTAGACCGAAAAGCGGGGATTACGCTCCCGCACAAGCGTTGCTGACGTAGACGCCGTAGCCGACCTCAAGGTCGCGGAGAACTTGGCGCGACGAAGAAGGCGATGATGCGGCGATGTCGATGAAACCGACGACGACCTCGAGGCCGTGTAGAGGAAGCAGACCTCCAGCACCACTAGCGTGGCACCTCGCAAGGCGTTACACACATACGGTGAAGCCGACGAACTCCGGGCCCGATCCAGGGACGAGCAGCGGAAGACTGGGACCGGAAGACCAGCAGCACGGCGGCGTGCGTATGGTGGAGAAAAACTTATCCTCGGCGCAACTCCAAACAAGGGAGTCACGAGATCCAAGGAGAGAGAGAGAATTAGGTGTCTCCTTCAATGGCCAGGGGTACCCCTCTATATATAGGAGGCCAGGGGCTGCCCAACTTGCCAGGCTGGCAGTGTGAGACTAATCCCACACCCCAATTCGGCCAGGGCTGGTGCGCCGGCCTAGGTGGGCCCCAAGTGGCCCACCTAGGGCTGGCCGAATTGGCCTCCCTCCTTTGGGGGGACTCCTGCCCCCCCATGGGCCCTTTTGCCTAAAAAGGTCCATTTAGGGATTTTGCCTTTAAAAATTCAGGAAAAATTAAATAAAAATATATTTAACTATTAATTGCACTAATTAATATTAAATACATATTACATAATTTATTCCGGCTCCGAAAACTATTTCGTCGCTGCCCGATCTCCATCGGAACTTTCCTAGGACGTTCCCGAAGCTCTCTTTTCCTATTTTCTCTTCCGGTCTAAATGTCAACACCCCTTAAGTGTGTTACCCTAGCGGTTCGATTATTGTGGGTACCCCGGACTAGCTGTCCGAAATACCCGATTATGCTTAACACAACGATCCCGTGATCAGTCTGTCGTTGCACATAATCCGAACTGAATACCGAAGTTTACATCCATTACAATACCGCATTAAAGTCTTACATAAACGGTCATTTAGACCAAGTTTTACATAGGTGCCTTCCAGGGCAAAACCAAAAAAATCAGCGGAAACTAAGGCGTAGTAGACATCATATCCTAACAATGACCCGACAGGCAGTCGACTTATGAAGATCCCTAGTTTGCATATAAGTCGCCATACTCCTCCTTGGCGTAGTGCTCCTCCATGTCTGGCTACGACAATAGCCAGGGACGAAACCATTATGAGTACATTTGATTGTACTCGCAAACTACTCCAACATGGGTATGCACTAGTCTCATTTTAATTTCATACTTTTATTTCTTTAAAACATCTCTATATCTTTGTTGAAGAAGGTAAGAAGAATTTTATAACTACTCTTAATTTAATGTCCCATTTTATTAGTTTCTCCAAAACTCCTCCTTTTTCTGACCATAACCCGCCATGGTTCATGGTCTCCAACAACCTCATACCGATCCGTTGGTATAGGTGTATGGAACATTCTCCACTTCCTTTTCTTTTTAAAACTCAATTCTTTCAAAACTTGCACATGGTCAAAGTAGGGTATCTCAACTGTCCATATCCGAGGACTCGACTATTCGAATAGTTTTACACTCTGCTGAGGTAGCACGCTTTTCCCACATCCATCCGGTAACTCATCGTGTCAGCCACGTCCCGCCATACAAGGTGTATGCGAAGTTGAGACACCGGTCCTAGTCTGTCCTTTGCTCATGCTATTATAGGACCCTGCCCATATGATACTTTCCATCAACACTTAACCCAGCCCGTCGGGATCTAAGTGTGAGGACTCATAGTTTTGTCTGGCAGTGTATAGGGGACATCCTTCTATCCTCCTCCTTATCTTTCCATAGAGTTTGAGCGAGGACCCAGGTCAGGGGTAGTTCATCAAACCATCCCCTCATGCATAACGGAGTCAGCTCCGTAGATGAGGTATCCCATACTAACATGAGCAAACTATATGACCAAGCCCTTTCCCATATGTGGGTAAATGTGGTCGCACGGGGTATTGGCTGATTGACGTAAGTACAAAGACACAATGTGCGTTTTATCAAAACCACCATTCTCCTTTTTCTCCACTTCAACACCGACATCTCGGCGCTTCATAGCCACACAGGGGTTTTCAAAGGGGTTTTGAATAAAACAATCTTTATTTTTTCCATCCTAGAATTTGGTTAAAATTATCCTATATTTCTACATAGGGTGGCAAAATAATTTCCATATACTTTTTTTAAAAGGTTTTAGAAAAAATCTTTGCCTTAGGAGTAAATCATGTTATAAAAAAAATAGATGCATGTATTAGGGTGCAAGCTCAGAGAGTAGCTTGCCTTGCTCGGCAAAGTGATCTTGGTCTTGATCTTCAGGTTCCACGAATTCTTCTTCCTCGATAAATCCGACAACGTTCTCGTCTAATTCACAATCAAACAAATACAAAAAATCACTAACCTACTCAATCAACATCACAACAATACAATCTGGACCGCTCTAAATAGCCACTGCATACATCAAGCAACACAATTTGGTTTCAAATTAATTGAATTAACCATTATTTAACTATGTCCTAATTATGGCAGAAACTAATTGAACATGTTTTATTACATATCTCAAGTTCTGTTGGTCAGAAAAAATACAAACTAAATTTGTACAGAAAACTACTGATATGTAGAAGACAACACAATTGGATTTGGGTCAATTCGAGTTACCAAACTCCCTACATAATGGTTTTAATTCAGAAGCTTAATAATCAAGTTTTAGCTATTAATCAAAATTCTGTTGAACCTAAAATTAAATCCTCTTATGGGTAACTAGCCATGACTAAATGTGACCCAGTAAAATTAGTCTTAACTCATTTGGTCTAACAGAGTATCAGAAACAAACAAGTTTAGATTTTAAACCTTTTGTGGTATTTTTAATAGTACATTTTTATTATTTATCTAAATGAGGTCAAACCACTTGGGTTGGTTACACAATTTTATAAGCTTTCCAGAACATTTTTATTTGATTTATTTGGAGTTATAAATCTCGAGATATTGAATTTCAAAGTTGAGTCCAGTACTGGAATTTCAGAGAAATATTAGAAAACAATTCTGTTCTGGATAATGTTGAGAATCCTGACGGGTGGGGTCCACTCGTCAGTGACTCAACTGAAAACAGTGCGCGCGCTGGGAAATGTTTAAAATGCTGACAGCAGAGCCCACTGGTCAGTGACTTAACGCAAGAAACGGTACGCTGCCGTGGATCTAAGATCCAACGACTGAGGATCGAGCCCACCGGCGACGACCTAAAATGGGTGGCCCCGTTGCTCCGGAGACGGCGAGGTTGACAATGCGCTCACCTAGGGGCTCGGGAGGATGCGCGGGTGATGCAAATTGACGGCGGAGGGTCGGGGAAGCTTGCTGGACGAACGACGCTTGCTGGGGATGCTCCAATCGACGGCGGTGAGCAGCTCCTCCTCCGCGGCCGTGCACCAACTCCGGCGAGGCTCCTGCATCGCTCCAGGGCACGAAGCAGAGGGGAAAAGGGAGCGTGTGAGTGCGGGGTTAATGGAGAAGAGAGTGCAGGCCAGGGAGGAGGGAAAGAGAGGACAGCACGACTCGGCCGTGGTCGTCTTCTACCTCGGACACGTCAAGCTCGAAGATGGCCACCGGCGGCAGTGGCTTCGCGGCTACGGCTCCGCCCTCCTAGCGGTGCACGAGCGAGTGTGGAGCAAGGGTGAGGCAGTGGTGGAGTGTGGAGAAAACGGGAGCTCGGGGGGGGGGGGGGGCTTTTAAGGCCGAGGTTTGGTCCATGGTGGACGGGGTGCTGGGGCGGTCCAGAGGGGGCTAGGGCTCGCCATACTGTGCGGTGCGGTGCGGCGACGGTGTTGGGGTGCAGAGGAGCAAGGTTGGCGCATGGAGGCGAGCGGCGCGTGCTCGGAGTGAGGGATGGCCGTGAGGGCATTTGGGCGGTGCACGACGTGCACGGCGCGTCGTGAGGGCTGCGGGAGCGGGCTGCTGCTGGGCGTCTTGCTGCGCTGAGAGGAAGCAGGGAGGTGAGGGAGAGAGGGGAGGCATGGCGCGGCCAGCACGGCGTCGACACCGTCGTGGCCACAGTGCCGACCATGGCGATGTGCGTGCAGGCTGCTGTCCCCTGGCGTTCCTCCTTGTTCCCGGCCCTAATCCTCGGCGTCTTCGAGTGCGGTGAGGTGAGGGGAGTGAGGGAAATCAAATGGGGGCAGTGATTTGCATCAACTCGATCGAAATCACCCAAATCGATCTCGGATTTGGGTCTGTTTAGGAAGAATAGGGTGGTGATCACCAGGTGTTCGATGAAATGCTTGAACCAAAAATAATTTCCAATTTTGAATTTTATTTTCATAATTTGCTTCACACCATTTAATTAGTTTCTCCAAAACTCCTCCTTTTTCTGACCATAACCCGCCATGGTTCATGGTCTCCAACAACCTCATACCGATCCGTTGGTATAGGTGTATGGAACATTCTCCACTTCCTTTTTTTTTAAAACTCAATTCTTTCAAAACTTGCACATGGTCAAAGTAGGGTCTCTCAACTGTCCATATCCGAGGACTCGGCTATTCGAATAGTTTTACACTCTGCAGAGGTAGCACGCTTTTCCCACATCCGTCCGGTAACTCATCGTGTCAGCCACGTCCCGCCATACAAGGTGTATGCGAAGTTGAGACACCGATCCTAGTCTGTCCTTTGCTCATGCTAGTATAGGACCCTGCCCATATGATACTTTCCATCAACACTTAACCCAGCCCGTCGGGATCTAAGTGTGAGGACTCATAGTTTTGTCTGGCGGTGTATAGGGGACATCCTTCTATCCTCCTCCTTATCTTTCCATAGAGTTTGAGTGAGGACCCAGGTCAGGGGAAGTTCATCAAACCATCCCCTCAAGATTTGTTGTGCTATTTGATTATTTATTGGACAAGTGCAACATAACACATTTTGTGATTTGAATAAGATAAAGAAATGACATAGAATTTAAATTTAGGTTTTTGAAATTAATATTTGGAGAGGGAAAAGTTGTGGGAATAAAATGGGAGTGATCATATCACCACTCCACTGAATTTGGTTTGAAAGAAAATGAATTTCTTACTTGGAGAAATGGTGTGACATTTGTCACATTGTTTTTATTGTTTTATCTTTTGTTTTGTTTATTTTATTTTCTTCAAGTTTTTAATTAGAGCTACAACCAACACATTCACAAGAAATAATTATTACAAGCAACAATATGAAATCAACACATATTAATTCATAAAAAGTTTTAGTTGGCCCACATTTTATATATAATAATACTGATTATAATTTTGGGATGTTACAAATCCTCCCCCCCTTAAAATAAATCTCGTCCCGAGATTTGCTAGGTTTGGGCACTAAAGTGGTTTGGGAATTCGCTCCTAAGATAGTCTTCGCGTTCCCAAGTTGCTTCATCTTCTGAGTGGTTAGTCCACTGGACTTTGTAGAACTTGATCGCGCGTCTTCGGGTAAGACGAACATCTTCGTCGAGAATCTTGATGGGTCTCTCACGATAAGTCAGATCTTGATTCAGGTCGATGGAAAGGTGGTCGATGTTTTTGAAAACATCAGGCTGGTCAGGAACTTCAAGACATTTCCGGAGCAAGGAAATGTGGAAGACATCGTGATAATCTGCTAACTCTTGGTGCAACTCTAGTTGATAAGACACTTCTCCTCGACGAGCAATGATCTTAAAGGGTCCAATATACCTTGGCGCTAATTTTCCTTTGACATGGAAACACTGCATTCCTTTAAGGGTTGTCACTCGGAGATAGACATAATCTCCGACACTAAAAGTGACATCACGACGCTTGGGATCAGCGTAACTCTTCTGACGGGATTGGGCAGTTTTAAGACGCTCACAGATAAGTTGGACTTGTTCTTCAGCCTCACGGAGAGTATCTGGTCTAACAATTTGCCTTCTCCGGTGTCGGACCAATTCAGGGGCGTACGACACTTCTTGCCGTAAAGGCCTTCAAAAGGGGCCATTTGCAGACTAGACTGGTAACTATTGTTGTAGGAGAACTCTGCAAATGGAAGACAATATTCCCACTTGGATCCATAGTTCACTCGCTTAGTTTGGCCTCCGGTCTAGGGATGATAATCTGTGCTAAATGCTAACTTGGTTCCGAGGGCTTCGTGAAGTGCTTTCCAGAACCTCGAGGTGAATTGTGTGCCTCTGTCAGATACAATCTTCTTAGGCACACCATGCAGGCTTACTATTCTGGAAATATACATGTCTGCTAACTGATTTCCCCAATAAGTGGTATTGACGGGAATGAAATGGGCAACCTTGGTTAGTCTATCAACGATGACCCAAATTGAGTCATGGCCTCGGTTGGATCTTGGGAGTCCGGTAATAAAATCCATTCCAATTTCATCCCACTTCCACTCGGGAATTTTCAGAGGTTGAAGCAATCCAGCGGGTCGCTGATGTTCAGCCTTGACTCGCTGACAGATATCACACTTGGCTACAAAAACACCAATCTCTCGCTTCATTCCGTGCCACCAAAATCTTTCACGAAGGTCTTGGTACATTTTGGTTCCGCCGGGGTGGATTGAATAAGGGGTCTCGTGGGCTTCTTTCAGGATTAACTCCTTAAGTTCTGTGATATTGGGCACACAGATACGACCATTGAATCTCAACACTCCTTCAGCATCTTCGGTAAAACCGGGCGCTTTGCCGAGAGAAATCTTCTTTTTAATTCCTTCTATGCTCTCATGACCTTTTTGGGCTTCCTTGATTTGATCTATCAGGGTTGGGGCTAACTCTAAATTTGCGAGATAACCGCGGCTAACCAGCTCTAGTCCAAAATCTTTGAACTCTTTGAACAAGGCTGGCTGTTCGGCTTGGATCAAGGCATTCAGGGTGCAAGGTTTGCGACTAAGGGCATCGGCAACTACATTAGCCTTTCCGGGGTGATAATGGATCCCAATATCGTAATCTTTGATTAATTCCATCCACCTTCTTTGTCGCAGATTTAACTCCTTCTGGGTGAAGATATACATCAAGCTCTTATGATCTGTATAGATCTCGCAACGATGTCCCGCAAGATAGGGACGCCACGTCTTCATAGCAAGGACAACCGCGGCTAAATCCAGGTCATGGGTTGGGTAGTTCTCTTCATGCGGTCGCAACTGCCGGGACAGATACGACACCACTTTGCCTTCTTGCATCAGAACGCAACCAAGTCCGAGGCTGTAACATCCCAACATTTTATAATGTTCAAAAATCACTAAAATTTAAAACTTTTCTTTTATTAAAATAAAATATTAAATGCATAAGAAAACCAACTATGAAAGACTTCAAACAATATTGAAAAAGTTTAATATTTCAATTATCTCAGTTTATCTTTATTTTCAAAAGTTGTTTCAAGTTAAAAGATTTTATTATCCATTGTAATTATTAAAACTTCAGTATCTAATTTGACAAATGTTTTACAAACCTTCAAACCATATTCATGAAATAAAAGGTTTCTTTATAAATATTTGATTTCAACCACTTAGCAATAGCAATTCCTACATTAAAATAATGATTACAAGTGTTATTTTAAACTATTGAAAACATTGTTTATTTGCCAAAAGATTACTATTCATTTACCCAAGTTCAAAACATAGTTTTGTATATTTCAAGTCTATAGTGTGTAACCTTAAAACTTCATAGATTTTATAATTAATGAATTATCCAAATAAGCATTGCTATAATTTAAATTAGTTTCATTAATTCTCAAATATAAATTGATCTTCATGAATATATATCCAATATAAGAAATGAAATAAATCTAGAATATTTTCCACAGATATGTTATAAAGTTTACAAATGATTTATCATAATATAAAACTTAATGGTGCACAAAATATTTTGAATTTAAAAATGAATGCATTATATTTCCCTTTCCTTTTCAAATAAATGTGTTATGTATTTAATATTGTACTAAAGACATAAATGATTTAATATTGGAATATGAGAAAATAATTTAAATTCAAACATATTTAAATGTGAGTAATTTCATAAATTTTATTTAACCCCAAATGAATTATTAAATCCCTAATCTCAAAATTGACCTAAATGGGCAATCTTTCATTTTATGAATATTTCAAAATATTAATTTTCAAAAATGTTCAATACATACCCACAACTGGTTTAACACAAATATAATGCATTTACAAATTTTTAGAAATTTATTTGACTTGATTTGGAGCCATAAATCAAAAGATATGAATTAAATGGAAAATCAGAAATATTAAAAAAAAAACAGCGCGCAGCTGCTGGAACAGGCCGGCTGTTCGCGCGCGCAGCAGCTGACCAGTGCGTGCGTGCTCTGTTGCTCCTCCTTCCTCGTTTTAGTCCCACCTTGCTACTTTAGTCATACCCAAACCCAGTTTTATCCTTTATATAGACCCCAAGTGTATGGGCAAAATCACAAATAAAATTCGGCTTGAACCATTTATTTTGGTTTGACTAGAATAAAATATAATATTTATTTATCTCCGGTGGGATTTATATTGGTGGGAATTCTCTTCTTCTCTCTCAACGGCGCTTCTCACCAACGGAGGTACTGCGCATATCTTCTCTTTTCCACCTTTTATATTTAGTTTTATAGAGTAGTTTTTTTAGAATAATTTAGTCTACGAATTTAGTAGTAGTATATCTTCCGTAGCGTAGTTCGGAGTAGTTTTAGAACTTAGTCTCGTGTAGTATTTACTCGTACACTGTACGATCCGTTTTTAGATCGAGTAGTGTCATACCTTTAGCTATTTTGCTTTTTGACCCTACGGATATAGTTAGTTTGTCTAAACCAACCTGTTCCACCAATCACCATCTTGCCTCTTTGCCTAGCTGTTTTCTAGGTTGACCCCAATAGGAAATTCGTACGCATATTTTGCAGAAACACCCCTATAAATTAAAACTCTCATAACTTTTGAACCACATGTCCAAATTTGATGAACTTTATGTCTATGAAAAGCTCTTGACCTGTAGAATCTTTTGGCACTGTTTTTTTTTCAACCTTAACTAGTTTAAACTCGTTCAAATGTTCAAATGCATGATTTAAGTGAATTGGACATAGATAGTATTGTGTATGTCCAAGAAATTTTTAAATGAAATATTTTTGGAATCATTAAGATGTAGAATAAGTATTCGATTATACATTATATTGACCAACCTTAAAATGATTTAGTGTACAGATTTGATTTTAAAACTTGATGCCAATTTAAATAACTAGAATATTAATTCATTGATATGAACTTTTACGTTTGGTTTTAAAATGATTTGTTATGTTACTTTAATGAAACTTGAAATATAAATTAGGTAAAACCTTTTCCAAGGTTAATGTCTGATCATTTGAACAAGTTTAACACAATGTCTCATTAAATCAATTTTGAAACATAGACTTGTGTATTTGTGTTTAAATATGCTGGATAACTTAAAATTTTGAACCTTGCTTTTAAATTGTTTTCAAACCATCTCGGCATTCATTGGTGTAAATCTTTTCAAGACCATCCCCTGACCAAAATGGCAAACCCTTAACTCAATCACATTAATTCTTTTTGCATATCAAATTATGTGATACCCTTGACCAAACCCTGTGCTAAGCCTTTTTACGCTTGTTTGTTTTAAATTGTTATGTGCTTGTTGAATTGCTTGTTCATTGTATGTCTGTTTTACTTTATAGATTGAACGGAGTGCAACGTTCGTTGTCAATAATGAGTGAGTGAGAAACGACAACATTCATCAGGCAAGTGACTTCATAAAACACCTACTATTTTATTGTATTGCATACCTAGTGTTTTAAGCAGTATTTGCAAAAGTAGGACACATGATAGGTTTTTGGGACATTGTAGTATGCTATGCAAACCTGTTAGGTTACCCCTTAGAAATTCCAGTTTAGACCCCTATTATAATTTAATGGAAGTACCTGCTGCAAAAATGATTGTTTTATGGTTGATGTGATAAATGAAAAATTCCACTAAATTAATTTAACGCCTGGGTGGATTGGGTCGATCGAGGAGGTTTCAAGTTGAGTGGCTTCTCAGGGCCAAGTTTCATGGTTGTCTTCGCCCAAGATAGTTTTCACTTACTTGGGGCCATGATATGCGGTGTTAACCTGAGTTGCTCACTTGTGGATGGCCACCCAGGGCTATGAGATTTAAGTTTACACTGAGTCTAGTTGCTTATCGTGCAACCATTGGTCAATATGGGCTCTGTCTTGATGGAGTAAGTTGATGTGGACCAGGGTCAAGAGATTGATGGTGGTATAGTGGATAGGATGGTGGTAATCTCTTAGTATGATCATGGGAAAGCAACTTCTGAAAAGTCTCGTCTTGATCTTCTCCTTTTCGTTCTCACTAAAGGAGTGTAGAGGATAGTTTGGGTTGATTGAGTCTAATGGTGAAAGTGCACACCCTCTCGAGAGTTAAAACCTAAGATCTTACCGTGTCCCCGGCATCGGACAATTTGAGTGACTACACAAGGCTGTGTTCTGAAAATCTCTTCATCCCAATTTCTTAATAAAACTTTGTTGGGTGAACATGGGAAGGAGACATGGACTTGTCTCGAGATGTCTCTGAAAGAGAAGATATTGATTTAAGAAAATTGTTTATCAAAAGTAGGAGAAAACTTGCTTTACGCAATAGCCTTGAGCTCCACCAGCCAAATAAGCATATAGATATAGCTTAGTAGAATATTAGAAATAAAAGTCACTTGCCACCACAATTCAATTGTGCTAACCCTTTATAGCTGGGCTGCAACTAAACCTTGCAGATTCGACAAACGACGAGTGAGCATTCGATAGGATTTTGAGTCTACAACCAACATGCTTTGCCTGTGGCACATGAAGATGATGAGGCTCATTGTATCTACTATTTTCCGCTGCTACTCTTGGAAATTTTGCTAGCCTTTTCAGGTTATGCAAGTTGTAAGAGATATTTGTAACACTGGATCATGCAATTTAATAAAGTATTTGACACTTTTGCATGATATACATCTTAAACTGTGGTGCTAGCATTTGATCCAGGGACTAGCACATTAACACAGGGACTTCCACCTTATAATAAAAGGTGAGGTTACTACAGAGGCGTGATGCATCGCAATACACATCGAAACTCTTGGTGACGTCTGGCATAGTTAGGACGGGGGTTGAGGTCAGTCTCTTCTTCAATTCTTGGAAACTCTCTTCACACTTCTGAGTCCATTCCAACTTCTTGTCCTTTTTCAGCAGTTGGGTCAGGGGTTTGGCTATACTGGAGAATCCTTCAACGAACTTGTGGTAGTAACCCGCCAGTCCGAGAAAGCTTCGGATTTCAGTCACACTAGTTGGGGCTTCCCAATCCACAATGGCTTGGATCTTCTCTGGGTCAACTGAAATCCCTCCCGCAGACATAACATGTCCGAGAAATGCCACTTCACTGAGCCAAAACTCACACTTGCTAAGCTTGGCATACAACTGGTGCTCTCGGAGGGTTTCTAAAACTAGACACAGGTGTTCAGCATGCTCTTCTTCGGTCTTGGAGTAAATAAGGATGTCATCGAGGAAAACTACCACGAACTTGTCGAGGTACTCTATGAAAATCTTGTTCACGAGATTCATGAAATAGGCTGGGGCATTGGTAACACCAAAGGACATTACGGTGTATTCAAACAAACCGTAGCGGGTGGTGAAGGCGGTCTTGGGAATGTCTGTCTCTCAGATTTTCAACTGATGATATCCTGTCCGAAGATCTATCTTGGAAAAGACTCGGGCTCCGTTCATCTAATCGAACAGATCCTCGATCTTTGGGAGAGGATACATGTTTTTAATGGTCACGTCGTTTAACTTGCGATAATCCACACACAGGCGTGTGGTACCGTCTCACTTGTCCACAAAAATAATGGGTGATCCCCAAGGTGAAGCGCTTGGGCGAATAAGTCCTTTGCTGAGCATATCAGCTAACTGCTGCTTCAATTCAACCAATTCTTCCGGATTCATCCGATAAGGCCTTTGGGATATAGGGGTTGTTCCTGGGATAAGTTCAATTATGAACTCAATATCCCGGTCTGGCGGCATACCAGGCAATTCTTCAGGGAAAACATCTCGGAACAGGTGAACAACACGGATCTCATCTAGGGTGGGTTGAGCTATGCTCTCACGGCATCCTGGTTGGGGTCGAATGGTTTCACACACATACTCCACTTCTGCTCCTTTGTCGGTGGTGAGGGATACAGCTCTTCTAGCGCAGTCAATCCGACCACGGTACTTGGCTAGCCAATTCATACCCAGTATAACATCTATACCCTGGGTTCCTAGAATGATTAAGTCGACTAGAAACTTTTCTCCTTTGATCTCAAGGGAATTGTCAGGGCAAAACAACTTGGTCTCTAGGGTGGATTCTGTGATTTGGATGACCATGGGTTTGGGTAAGAGGTTTCCAACTAAACCTCCCTTAGCAACAAATTCTTGGGTAACAAAGGAATGGGTAGCACCAGAATCAAACAGAACAGTTGCAGGTACTGAGTTGACAAGGAACGTACCCAGCACAACATCTGGCGCATCCATGGCCTCTTCAGCATTGATGTGGTGCAGACGGCCCTTGCCAACAACAACATTTCCGCAGGGTGCGGCGTTCTTGCCATTTCCATTACGGCCTTGGCCATTGTTCGGTGCTTGTGCATCGGGGCGTGTACCATTCTTCTTAGGATTGGGGCATTCTCTGGAACCCTTAGTGCCGCAATCAAAGCAGCCAACATTGGCATTGCGGTTGAAGTTGTTAGAGTTCCCTCCGGGACGGGTATTGTTATTGGGGCGGTTGAAGTTGTTTGGGCGATTAGGGAAATTGGGGCGTGGAGTTTGTGGTGGTCGATAGGCCGGCTTGGGGTTTTGTGGAAAGATGTGAGGCTTCTGGTTGCTCGAACCTTCCTGGGCACTCATTCTCCTCTTGCGACCTGCAAACATAGACTTGCGCTTGGTCTCCAGCTGGTTGGCTTTATCCACAAGTGCCTCCAAATCAACAAAGTCATGGATAACCAAAGCACACTGCACTCATCATGAAGTCCATTCATGAAACGCTCCATCTTCTTCTTCTCGGTGTCGGTGTCATCAGGAGCATACCGAGATAAGTCAGTGAACTCATCAAGATAACCAACCACATCTCTACTTCCCTGCCGCAACTTGCGGAATTCATCCTTCTTCCTCTCAATGAGTCCGCCGGGAATGTGCTTCTTGCGGAACCTCTCCTGGAACTCGGCCCAATTGATAACATGACCAGTTTGCTGGAGAGCCTTGGTAGCTTCCCACCAAGACCATGCAGGTCCTGCAAGATAGTGGGTTGCATACAACACTTTCTCAGGTTCTCCCACGGCTGCAACTTCCAGGTTGTTGTCAATGGTGCGAAGCCAATCATCGGCCTCTAATGGGTGAAGTCCCTTGGAATAGGTAGGTGGGTTGGTCTTCTGAAAATCGCTCAAAGTGGACCGCTGATTTCCTTCGCCATTGCCATTGCCATTGTTGTTGTGGTTGTGATGGGCGGCAGCGATCTGCTGCAGGGCAGCGAGATGAGCTTGACGCTCCGCCCGGGCAGCTTGGCGTTCCTCCATGATAAGCGCAAGAAGTTGGGCGGTGGTTGGTTCTGGTGGTGGTGGTCCTCCATCCGAGTTGGAGCGACGAGTGTCCACCATCCTGAGCACACCGGGTATAAGAGGCAAGGCAAAAGGTTTCGACCAAGGGAAAAGGTCAGTTTCGCATAGTGGTTGATTAATTAAGGATTATATGGAAAATATTTTACACAGATTGACAAGACTAACACACTTATATAGCACAACCATCATATCAAAGAGTTCACCACATCAAGCTTACAACATTGCCCTTCAGCTAATGTACACAATACATGGTTTCCAAAAGAACCACTACTTTGACTCGACTAGCGATAGGGGGTCAACCTAATCCTGCGGTAGTACTCAAGTCACTCGCCTACTGAGGTGGAACCTCAGGCTCTGCTGCGTCAGCGTCAGACTGGTAGGGTGGCTCCTCCGGGTCCTCCTCCTCGTCCTCGAGAACTGACTCGAGTGGCTCCTCCTCCTCGTCCTCTAGGTCCTCCTCGTCGTCCTCCTGCTCATAGTCCATCTCCTCCTGGTAGTCGTCATCGTCACTGAGGAAAGCGTTGTTCTCCGTACGGAGATCCTCGCCCTCCTCCTCCATCTCGTTGGTATGGTGCTCCAGATCCTCGATCATCTCGTCCTGCTCTGCCATCTTCTTGCGGAGCATCGCTATGGTCCTCCTCAGCTGGGTGCTCTTCTTGAGAAGAGCGACCTTCTCCTCCTTCAGCTGCGCCTCACGCTCGCGACTCTCCCTGAGCGAGATACGCTCAAAACGATACCGAAGCCTAGCGCACATCAGATCCTCCTGGGTGCGGAAGAGCATAATCGCCATGTCCAGGATATACTCTCCGAACGTCGGGTGTAGAGGGGACCGAATAGGGTGTCCGTCATCGGTGCGCCTCCCGTAGAACTGGAAACGAGAGTTCACCAACTCCGCCTTGTGCTCCTCACAAAGTCGGGCTAGCATCGGCTGCATGGCACGACACAGTCCGTCTTCCCAGTGGACGTCCATGGTGGTAAAGATGAGTGTCCTAGATCCGAGGGACTTGATGTTCCCGCGAACAGACGCCTCGACCAACCAAGACACGTTCCTGTTGCCGAGAGTGTCCACCTGGGCTCCCTTAAAATCTGGAGCGGGGCGACCTAACAGCTTGCTCAACTCGAACAGGTCCTTCTCGAACATCAACTTGCCGTCCTTCTCAAGCTGAACGAACTCGGTGAAATGGATCGCCATCTACAATTTTTAGTCAAATTTTTAGGTTAGTGAGATGACAAGTGTATCAAAATTTTAAATGTAGTGAGGCAACAAGTGAGCAAAGTTTTAAGTTTAATAGAATGACGAGTGTGCCAAATTTTTAAGGATTCAAGGGAAAACATAATATTTAGTGAGAGTAGAATTTGGATAAGTGAGAGGATTAGAGATAAGCATTTTTTGAAAATACTTCATTCTTTTTTTTTGAATTTAACTTTTTGTAACACCTACCTAGCGACCATGCTAATCTAAGGTCTCCTAAAGTCAACCTGGCTCTGATACCAGCTCTGTGGGGACCCCGGACTAGCTGTCCGAAATACCCGATTATGCTTAACACAACGATCCCGTGATCAGTCTGTCGTTGCACATAATCCGAACTGAATACCGAAGTTTACATCCATTACAATACCGCATTAAAGTCTTAGATAAACGGTCATTTAGACCAAGTCTTACATAGGTGCCTTCTTGGGCCAAACAAAAATAATCAGCGGAAACTAAGGCGTAGTATACATCATATCCTAACAATGACCCGACAGGCAGTCGACTTATGAAGATCCCTAGTTTGCATAGAAGTCGCCATACTCCTCCTTGGCTTAGTGCTCCTCCATGTCTGGCTACGACAATAGCCAGCGACGAAACCATTATGAGTACATTTGATTGTACTCGCAAACTACTCCAACATGAGTATGCACTAGTCTCATTTTAATTTCATACTTTTATTTCTTTAAAACATCTCTATATCTTTGTTGAAGAAGGTAAGAAGAATTTTATGACTAATCTTAATATAATGTCCCATTTTATTAGTTTCTCCAAAACTCCTCCTTTCTCTGACCATAACCCGCCATGGTTCATGGTCTCCAACAACCTCATACCGATCCATTGGTATAGGTGTATGGAACATTCTCCACTTCCTTTTCTTTTAAAACTCAATTCTTTCAAAACTTGCACATGGTCAAAGTAGGGTCTCTCAACTGTCCATATCCGAGGATGTCGGCCCAGTAAGGACCGGGGTATGCACGGCCCACTCTCTACAGGCCTCGCCCACGAGGATCTTCGACAGAATGATTAAGGACCAAGATACCGCTTGGAGAGACCCTCGAGAGACATCTCCGCTCGAGGGCCTGAAGAGGACGCCAGGGCCTGAAGAGGACCCTGCGCTTCGAGAGACTCCCCAGGCACAGCCCGCCTGGAGAGGAGTCAGCAAAAACCTCTCCACAGGCGACCATGGCCCTGTGGAGACACTTCGCGGCTAAGCAAGCGCTGCAGGACGCACATGGCCCCTGCAGCAGCTGCAGGATGACGCGAGCATCCCAGTTGCCATTATGGTGATAAAGGAGTCAACAAAGCGACGCCGCCTGCGGCAGGACAGCCAGGACTTTCTTCTTTGGTGATAAAGTGGCTGTACGGCGCAACGCTCTAAGAAGATCGTCACCGTGGGCTCCACCATGACCTCTGCTACGCCTGCGAGCCGCCCTGTACCACCTGCAACCTGTCGGCCATGGCGTGCTACTTTAGCACGGATGGACCGCGTCCATGGACGGGCGAGCCGCGGTGGACTCCCGCTCCTCCATGCGACAGGCGTGTGGGAGCCCACCAGCACGAGGACGGAGCCCGGGGCGCCTATAAAAGGGGCAGGAGCTCCACCGTAGAAGGGGATCGCCCAATCGCGCAATTGCTCCCTAAACAGATAGGATAGCCAACTGCTGCGGAGGAAGACGACCATTGTGTCCCTCTCCAGGCACCAAACTGCCTCAAAAGAGCCTTCGGCAAGCTCATTATCCGGTAACCTTCACAGTGCAATACAGACAAGCAGGAGTAGCGGTTTTACCTCCTCATGAGGGACGTGAACCTGGGTACGGGCCGGTGTCCATCTCTGGCGTGATAGTTCCTCTCCAGGCCCGGCGAGCACCGTCGTCGAGCCTCTCGAGGGTTGATTGACCTCCGTGTTCAGTCCCTCCTTCGAACCCCTCCTCAGGGCGAGACTACCGCTGTTCCGTGGGAGTCGGTCCTCGACATTTGGCGCGCCAGGTAGGGGACTGAGGCGCGTCTTCAACCTCCGAACTGCGCGCCATGATGGACACACGCGCGACGTGCGCCAACCGGCGTACCTCTGAGGGAGCTCACACCGAGCCCGGCATTGCTCCCACCCGTGGCCGCTGTGGTCGCCCCCGCACGACCGAGCGCGCTGGCACCGGCCCGCGCGTGGAGGAGCCAAGGAGCGAGGAGCAACGCGGCGGAGACCAGCGCGACGACGAGGACCTCTCCGAGCACCGTGAGGACGCTGAGTCCTCGCACCCGTACCGGCGCCAGAGCGTGTCCACGCGGGAACACCACGAGCCCGCCTCGCATACCGCGCTGCTAATGGCCCAGGAGCTCCTCCGCTACTGGCCAAGTGCCGAGACACACGACCAGTGGCTGGACCGCCTCCACCACCTCGTCGACATCGCAACCACGCGCCCTACTCCATCGCGCTCCATCGTGCCTTCCGGCCCTGCAGGGACGGCCGCACCAGGTGCGCCCCCACCGCCGCCAGGACCACCTCCGACCGCGGTGCAGCGGGCTCTCTCACATGCTTCCTCGCCGCACGACTGTCAAATCGTGCAGCGCACCGCGCCTGACGCGCGCGTGGGCATGGAGCGACGCCGAGACCTCCAGAACCGCCTCGTCGAGGAGCTCGGCCATGCGGGGCAGCAAAACCGCAGGGCCCTCCAGGGAAGAACAGCCACCTATGCCTCATGCTGCATGGCCTTCACGCGCGCCCTGCGTCGTGTGGTCTGGCCGCAGAAGTTTAGGCTGGCGCTATCCAAGGGTTTCGACGGGTGCACCAACCCTCTCGAGTTCCTGCAGCTCTACACCACCTCCATCCAGGCTGCACGGGGCGACGACAAGGTCATGGCCAACTGGTTCTCCCACGCCCTCAGGGACTCAGCGCTGTCCTGGCTTCTCAACCTGCCGGAGGACTCCATCGACTCCTGGGAGGAGCTCTGCAGGCAGTTCGTCGCCAACTTCAAGGGCACGTACGAGCGCGCACTCACCCACAACGACTTGCGCGCTGTGGTGCAGAAGAAAGATGAAACTCTTCGCAAGTACATCCAGCGCTTCAGCCAGGTGCGGAACAAGATTCCAAACATCCCCGACACCCAGGTGATCGCTGCCTTCCGCGAGGGCGTCACGAACCACAGGATGCTCGAGAAGCTCGGCATCCACAACAAGCTCACATCTGAGGTGAAGCTGTTCGATCTGGCGGATAAGTGCGCCAAGGCTGAAGAGGGACTCCTCTTCGTCAAGATGAGCGCGCGGGGGGACGACCCTGGCGAGGGGTCCAAGAGCCACAAGAAGAAGGAAGAGCCCAAGGGCAAGGCCATCGCGGTCCTCGCGAGCCTGACGCGAAGGGCTCCCGCAGGGGTTCTCCCGAGCGCGGCGACAAAGAGGTGGACCACCGTCCGTTCTGCGTCTACCACAACAGGCGTGGGCATGCTATAGACGACTGCTTCGACCTCAAGAGGCTGAGCAGGGAACGCGAGCGAGGAGAAGGCAGCGGAAGCCACGGCAGAGGTCGCGGCTACCGCAGAGACGACAGGGGTAGGCGCGATGGCGGCTACAGAAGCCGTCGGGCACTCAAGCCAACGCCGCCGAGAAGAACAACAACCTCCCCGACGAGGAAGATGGAGGCTACCAGGCCCCGAGAGGCGCCATGGCCTGCATCCTCGGCGGAGCTCAAGCGCCCAAGTCAAACAATCAGTTCAAGCAGTTCGCCCGCGAACTCAACGCTGCGTTCCCAAGCACCGAGACCTCCAGACCCCTCAAGTGGTCCTAGTATACCATCGCCTTCGACGCCAAGGACCACCCCAAGTCGACCAAGACTGTTGGAAACCCTCCCCCTGGTCTGCTCCCCCACCATTAACAACATCACCATCTCCAAGACGCTCATCGACGGGGGAGCGGGCCTGAATGTCATCTCTGTCGAGACCTTCGAGACGCTTCAAGTGCCCTACGAGTGGCTTATGTCCTCCAGGCCGTTCACGGGCGTCACCAGTGGTTCAATCGAGCCTCTGGGGCAAGTCCACCTCGTGGTCACCTTTGGCACGCAGAAGAACTATCGCACGGAGCTGATCGACTTCGATGTCGCCCACATCGGCTTGCCGTACAACGCCATCCTCGGCTACCCCGCCCTCGCAAAGTTCATGGCCGTCAAGCATCACGCCTACAACATGGTCAAGATTCCTGGCAGCGCCGGCACCATTGCCATCCATGGCCATATCCTGGACGGCACGCGCGCTGTCGAGAGCGCCTACAAGGCAGCCGCCACGGCTTTCCCGGCTGACGAGGACATGGAGCCTCTCGAGAGGCCCAAGAAGAAGAAGCAAGTGTTCTCTCAGGAGCAAGCTGCCACGAAGAAGGTGTCACTTAACACCACCGGCTCGGGGGCTGAAGGCTCGGGGGCTAGCATCACCATAGGCGCTGCCCTGCCTCCCAAATAGGAAAGCGCGCTCGTCGCCTTCCTTCGGGCGAACTCTGACATGTTCGCATGGACTCCGTCAGATATGTCCGGCGTACCAAGGGAGGTGATCGAGCACCACTTAGCCGTGTGTCCAGACGCACGCCCCGTCAAGCAAAAAGCACGTAAGCAAGCCCCCGAGAAGCAAGCTTTCATCATCAAGGAAGTAGAGAAGCTAAAGGCGGCAAACGTCGTCCGCGAAGTCGCGCACCCCACTTGGCTCTGCAACGGCATGGTCGTACCTAAACCCGCTGGAGGAGGCCGACTCTGCATCGACTACATCGATGTCAACAAGGCCAGCCCCAGGGACCCATACCCCATGCCGAGAATAGACCAGATTGTGGACTCCACCGTTGGCTGTGAGCTCCTCTGCTTTCTGGACGCCTTCTCTGGTTATCACCAGATCAAGATGGCTAAAGAGGACGAGGAGAAGACGGCATTCCTCACCCCTTGTGGTGTGTACTGCTACACATGCATGCCCTTCGGCCTGAAGAATGCTGGAGCCACCTTCCAGAGGCTCATGAGGATAGCCTTGGGGGCGCAGATGGGCAGAAACGCCGAGGCCTACGTCGATGATATTGTGGTCAAGTCTTGAGAGGGGGACACCCTCTTGAGGGACCTCGAGGAAACCTTCGCCAGCCTGAGAAAGGTGAACATCAAGCTAAACCCCGCCAAGTGCGTCTTCGGGGTCCCTTAAGGCAAGCTCCTCGGATTCCTCGTGTCCCACCGTGGCATAGAGGCAAATCCTGACAAGATCAAGGCCATAGAGCAAATGCAGCTTCCCCGCCGACTCAAGGATATGCAGCACTTAGTGGGCTGCATGGCCAGCCTTGGCCGTTTCATATCTAAGTTTGGCGAGAGAGCCCTCCCATTTTTCAAGATCATGAAGAGATCGGGCACATTCAAGTGGACCCCTGAGGCGGATAAAGCCTTCGAGGACTTAAAGAAGTATCTCGCTAGCCCTCCAGTCCTGGTGGCCCCCAGGGCAGGCGAGCACCTGAAGCTGTACCTGTCTGCCACCCCTCAGACCGCAAGCGCCGTCTTGGTGGTCGAGAGGGAAGAGCCTGTCCTCCCCAAGAAGAGCACTGCAACTCCAAGCCCAGAACTCCCCGACAAAGGCCCCGTCGAAGGAGCAGCCCCCACAGAACTACTGCCAGGGCCACCGCCTCAAGTCGAGTATGCTCCCCCCACCCCTGTCGGGACGCCTCCACAGGCAGATCTCGACAAGGGCCCTGAAGAGCCTCCACAGGGGGCTGACGCTGCGCCACCTCAGGCAACCCTCGTCGAGCACCCCGTTTACTACGTCAGCACAGTACCGCGGGACGCTCGCGAGAGATATCCAATGCAGCAGAAGCTCCTCATCGCCTCCAGGAAACTGAGACACTACTTCCAAGGCCACCCCATCACGGTGGTCACCGCCTTCCCCCTGGAGCAAATCCTGCGCAACCCCAACGCCACAGATCGCGTCGCAGGATGGAACATCGAGCTGCAACCATTCAACTTGCGTTTCGACACCACGAGGATCATAAAGGGAAGAGCGCTGGCTGACTTTGTCGCCGAATGGACCGACCCAAGCCCTAAGGAGCCTCGCGAGGCAGAAGCCGAGCCCTCGGGAGGCACGGTGCCCAGCCACTGGACCATGCATTTCGATGGAGCCTTTGCTTGCCGCAATGGCGGAGCAGGCGTCGTCCTAACTTCGCCCAAGGGTGACAAGCTATACTACGCTGCCCAGCTCTGCTTCACGATCGACAAGATCTCCAACACCATCGCCGAATACGAAGGCCTCCTCGCCGGCTTAAGGGCCGCCATCGCTCTAGGCGTCAAGCATCTACTCGTCAACGGAGACTCTCAGCTGCTCGTCAACTTCTCCAACAAGAGCTACACGCCGAAAGACGACCATATGGCCGCATACCTCGAAGAGGTCCGCAAGCTCGAGAAGCACTTCAGGGGCATGGAGCTCATGCACATCCCGAGGAAAGAAAACCAAGAGGCTGACGACATCGCCAAGAGGGCCTCGCGAAGGCAACCCCAGCTGGCCGGTGTATTTGAAGAAAGGCTCGCCAAGGCATGCATAAGGCAGCCTCGAGAGGCCAGAGCCGCAGGCGCAGATGAAGCGCTCCCACCACCTCCTGAGTCTGGGGCGCCTGATTGCGGCCCCAGACAAGGGGAGCGCCTGTTGCTGATGGCAACCCAGCAGGCCTCAGGCTCGATTGATGAGCTCAAGGACTACTTGGTGAAAGGAATCCTCCCTGAAGAAGATGCTGACGCAGAGCGAATCGCTCGACAGGCGAAATCCTACTGCATCCTCGAGGGAAACCTCTACCGCAAGCGCCCAAATGGTATCGCGCTCAAGTGCGTCCCTCCTGAGGAAGGCCGAGAGCTGATCAAGGACATCCATAGCGGGGAGTGCGGCCACCACTCATGTGCGCGCACACTCGCAGGAAAGGTCTTCAGGAGCGGCTTTTACTGGCCTCAAGTGCTTCAAGATGCGGTCGCCATTGTGCAAACCTGTGACGCCTGCCAATTCCACGCCAAGCAAATTCACCAGCCGGCGCTGGGGCTTCAAATCCTCCCGCTCTCCTGGCTGTTTGCGGTCTGGGGGCTGGACATCTTGGGCCCCTTCCCAAGGTCGGAGGGGGGCTATCGTTTTCTCTTCGTGGCCATCGACAAGTTCACCAAATGGACCGAAGTTGAGCCAGTGCGCACCATACGAGCGAGGGCCGCGGTGAAATTCATCAGGAGCCTGGTCTGCCGCTTCGGCGTGCCCAACCGCATCATCACTGACAACGACTCGCAATTCACCAGCGGCATCTTCCGAGCCTACTGCGACAAGCTTGGCGTCAAGGTCTGCTTCGCCTCGGTGGCTCACCCACGCAGCAACGGTCAAGCCGAGCGAGCAAACGCAGAGGTCCTCAAGGGCCTCAAGACCAGGAGCTTCAACATCCTCACGGGCCACGGCAAGGGCTGGATCGACGAGCTCCCTTCGGTGCTCTAGTCCATACGCACAACTTCCTCAAGGCCTACAGGCGAAACGCCGTTCGCCCTGGTCTACGGAGCCGAGGCAGTCCTTCCTGCGGAAATCAAGCATGGATCACCACGGGTCCTTGACTTCAATGAGGACACCCAAGAGGGCCTCCACAACGACGACCCGCTGTTCCTCGAGGGACTGTGCCGTCAGGCCGCCCTCAGGGCGGCAGGATACCAGCAAGACCTGCGACGCTACCACAGCCGCCATGTGCGCTCACGCACCCTTGAGGCGGGCGACCTCGTCCTCAGGCGAATCCTCTCCAGGGAAGGCCTCCACAAGCTCTCGCCGATGTGGGAAGGCCCCTACAGGGTCTCCCACGTCGCCAGGCCTGGCGCAGTACGCCTCGAGAACGAAGATGGCATCCCTGTCAAGAACCCGTGGAACATCGCGCATCTGCGCAAGTTCTACCCGTGATCAAAATCACGCCAGGCATGTTTTGTCTCTAGAGGGAAGCTAACGGCTTCACCTCCAAGCTTCTCAAAGCTTCTCCCGAGGCCCTGACCTCCGAGCTCTCCTGCAAATGAGCCCCCGCAGGCTGCAGTGAACCTCTGCCACTAATGGGTGGTCTCCATGCCTCGACATGGAAGGAACGTTAGCTTGGCAAACCCAAGTGTAATGAACCGATTTTCGTTCCAAGTGAACTTTGCGCTCAGGCGCCATTTTCGTTCCAAGTGAACTTTGCGCTCCGACGCCATTTTCGTTCCTAAGTGAACTATGCGCTACGGCGCCGATATGTAATATTTTGGTGGTGAGTTTTATTCCAGCACTATTTTCTTTGTTGAAAATGGGCACTTATATCTCTCCACATGCGCACCTCGCGAGCGGGGGCTGAGTATGGTGCCAGTGCCTCAAATGACACACCAGCAGCACTGCAAAACCCAAGGATCCGAGCTCTGGCGGGAGGGCAGGCCCTCACAAACACGCCATCTCTACAAAGGACCTTGGTACTCTCTCTCCTCGCAAGGAACGCCTGAGGGGACCTATAAGCGCGCATTAGTCCCTTGTACCCTGCACAGGCG
Organism: Poa annua; assembly: GCA_026929855.1. Classification (NCBI taxonomy): domain Eukaryota; kingdom Viridiplantae; phylum Streptophyta; class Magnoliopsida; order Poales; family Poaceae; genus Poa; species Poa annua. Next base: position 51,849,570 of record CM049428.1, read on the forward strand.
TTTGGGTTTGCCCCCCTAACATCTACAGAGAACAAGCGTCTCTACAAGCCTAAGGAGGCAGCAGGGAAAAACCCTTGAAGAGGACCTCCTCGCCAGGCGAAAAAACCTCTACAGGGCAAAAGCCTCGAGAAGCTAAGTCCTACACTTGTGACTCGAGAGCCTTTTCTCCCCAAGCGCACGTTTGTCCCTCGAGCGATTTCGTTATCCCTTGTGCTTCATGGGCTACTCGCACGTCAAAGGGGGGCACTTGAGCATCGCGACTCAGGGCTCTTACCTCTCCAAGCCATAAATTCCCCCCGGCCTTGTTGAGTCATTGCTCTAGCATACCGCAACGGCGGCGTCATAGCGCGAACAGATGGGTCCTAACGACGCAGAGAAAACATAGACATGTAAACAAGGCAGAAAAGGCCTCTCGAGGGGCAAACGAGTTAACACAAATAAGCTTAAAGAGTATATTACATGCCCGAAATATGCAGTGTCTGAATACAAAAACTATCTCAGATACAGGCGCTCAGAGGCGCGATAATCAAGGCTCAAGCGGAGTCCACGCCAGCACGCTCCTCCTCCTCAGCGCCTTCCTCCTCGGCAGAGGCAGCCTCCTCCTCGCTGTCCTCCGCAGCCACCTCCGCACGCTTGAAGCGGTTGCAGAAGGCCTCGACTTGCTCGCGAAGGGAGTTGGAGACCCGCAAGGCCTCCCCGGTCGGCCGTGCCTCGGTCACCGTGGAGAGGTCGAAGCCGGGCGTGAGGAGCCGGAGGTTAGTGCAGATGCGGTCGACGACCACCTCCAGAAGCTGGCGGCTCTCGACCTCAATCACCTCGCGGAGATCGGCGACGGAGCTCTCGAGGGCCGTGAAGAGCTGGTCGAAGTAGACCAGGTACATGGCAGCATCGCCACGACCGCGAGCGCCTTGAACATGGCAGCATCGCCAAACTGAGCAGCAAGCTCATTGCCTCTGGCCACCAGCGCCTGGAACATGCGCTCCCGCTGCTTCGTGAGCACGCGAGCCGCCTGCGCGGTGTCCACGGCTTCTGTCACCTACTTGGCCGCCGAGCCCGCCTGCCCCTCCACATCCTTCACGAGGGCGTCCATCTCCAGGACAGCCGCCCTGCGACGCTCCTCAGCCTGGCGATAGGCATCCTTGGCGCGCTGGAGGCAGACCTCGAGCCTGGAGTTGGCTTTCTCAAGCTCCGCGATCCGCTTGGCGTCAGCGGTGTGCTTGGCCTTGAAGCGGTCCTCCTTGGAGGTGGTCCGCCTCCATCTTATTCTCGGCAAACCGCTGCTGGAAGCGCTCCGGGGTTTGCTTCTAGGCGGTGACATTCTCGTCATGCCTCTGGAGCGGCTGAGCCAGGTCTCCCTCGCGCGCCTCAAGCTCTTCGCGCTTCGTGGCCAGCTTGCCCTCCGCCTGGAGCCGTTGCTCGTCCCGCTGCTCCACCTCCCTCTCCCTGGAGGCCAGCTGACGCTTGCGCTCGGCCAGGCTCCTGCGATCCTCCTCCAGAGTCTCCTGTGCGGCCCCGTGGGCGGAGAGGAGCTCGGACTCCAGCTGGGACAGCTCGCGGCGTTTCTGCGCCAGCGAGCCCTCCATGGCCTCGCGCTCGGCCTTCACCTCCGCGAGGAGATCGGTGGCCGCGTCGCGCGCGTCCTGGAGGGGGGCAAGAAGCTCGTCTGCGTCGCGGACGGCCCCTTCCCAGACCTCCTTGGCAAGCGGATGGCTTCCTCGCATGCAGCCTGGAGGGCCAGATCCTCCTGGCAGCGGGCCTCAACAGCGGCATGGAAGCGTCTCCAAGCCTCCACTTGCTCGCCGCGTTGCTGGGCGAGCTGGGCATCCTCGAGGGCGAGCTGCGCCTCCAAACCCTCCAGAGACTCCCTCACCAGGCGGAAGGCCACCTCACGGTGCCCCTTGTTCCAGTCCCAGCCGCTAAGGACCAGGCCGCGTTGGGTGGAAGGACCGGCCCGGGCGTCAACCCTGGAGAACGAGGCCTCTGGGTGTGCCTGGGGGCTAGGTTGTTCCCCGTCCTTTGCCGCGCCTAGGCTGGTCTCGCCGCTCCCGCTGCCCTGTCGCGTCGCCTCTTGCGCCTCGTCGGCCGCTGCGGGGCGAGGCGGGGACGAAGGAGCTCTCGCGCTTCGCGGCCCTGGTCTGTCCCGGCCTCTGGCTGCGCGAGAGGCGTGGCTGAGCGTGGTGGCGTAGCCTCGCGAGACGGAGTCGGCTCACGCGGCGGCGTAGCCGCGCGAGGCGGGGTAGGAGCTCCAGGAGGGCTGGCCGCCCGCTCCTCCTGCGCCTCCATCACCAACGGCTCGGGGGGCGGTGCAGCGGCTTCCGCCTGAGGCACTGCCGCCCCCACCAGAGGCACGACTGCCTCCGCTTGAGGTGCCTCTTCTGTTGGGCCTGAGGAGGTCGTCTCCGCAGGCCTCGCGGCTTCTTCAGCCACGGCCTCTGCCGCGGTTCCCTTCACCTCCGCTGCCTTGCGAAGCCTACGGCGCTTCGCGGGCACAAGGTCACTAGCAAGAATCAGGGGGTGATTATCAGAATCATGAAAAGAAGAGTACAATAATCAGGCAATCAGCAGTTAAAGGTACTTACCCGGACTCCTTGGCGCCGGTGTCGACCCACGCCAAGCCTGGCAAGCGCCAGGAGGGTTTGGCCTTAGCACCTGACCCCTCCGGAGGCGCCTTGGCTTTCCTCTTGGAAGGGACGCCGGAGGGCCTTGCGCTAGGCCTGTCGCTGGCCGCCTTGGACCGGGGCTCGCGACGCCCTAGCAAGGCCTCCTCGTCAGAGGCCTCCTCCTCCTCTGCACGACGTGCGGGCGCCACCACGAAGGCGTCTTCATCATTGCCTGACGAGATGTCGCAGATCTCGCCAGTAAGGGGCCCGACCCTCGAAGAGGACTCCTCCCCCGCCGCGGCCTCCTCCTCGCCTTGCCCAGCTCCTGAGGCAGAGGGCATCTCTGCTCCCTCCGCTTCGTGCACCACCGGCACATGCACCATCTTCCCCGCAGGGCCAGACGAGGTGTAAGGAGGCATCCCCGCCAGAATCGCCAGGCGCTCGGTCCTGTTGCACTGGTGTAGAGTCCGGAGCGTGATCGGGAGTTCGTCCATGGCGGGCACCGCTGGGTTGATGAAGAGCGCAGACAGGACGTTGTCGACCGCGTCCTTGTCGTTGTCCTCGTGGTGGAGCCGTGTCATGTCCTGGGGGCCGGAGTACATCCACATTGGCACCGAGTGCGGCTGGAGAGGAGCAATGCGGCGCGTCACGAAGTCCGCGACGATGATCTGCCTCGTGAGGCCTTCCTCCCGGAGGTAGCTCAGGCGGCCCGTCAGCATCACGTTCTGCACGCTGCAGAAGGAAGGCTTGCCCCAGTTCGAATTCTTCACGGGCGGCGCGTCGGGGACCTCGAGGAAGGCGCAGGGCTGCTCCACCCCAACAAAAAACCACCGTTGGCGGAAGTCGTCCACCTTCTTCGTCACCGAGGTGATGGCCTTGCCCTCGCTCCATGACATGGGGATGTAGACGCTCCCCATGCCGTCCACGATGCGGAACGAGACGCATCCAGAGCGCTCGTTCTTCGCCGTGCTCCGGAGCGCGTAGAAGCACCGGAAGAGGTCCACCGTGGGCTCCAAGCCAAGATACGCCTCGCAGAGGTAGGCGAAGATGGCGAGGATGAGCATGGAGTTGGGGTGGATGTGCAGCAGCTGGATTTGATAGAAGGCCAGCACCGCCTCCAGGAACGGGGAGAAGGGCGGCACCAGTCCCGCTGCGACGCAGTGCTGGAAGACGGGGAAAAACCCTCGCGGGCGTTTCCTGTGCGCCGCGGGCTTGACTGTGGTGGCGCCGTGCTCGTTGGTCCGGTCCGCCACCATGAAGCGGACCTTGTCGAGGGCCTTATCGTTGACGCGCACGCCTAGCAAAGCCGCGCCGTGCGCGACCTCGGCGGGCGCCGCTTGTGAAGAGCATCCCGCGGCCGCCTTGCCCTTGTACTTCGCCGGACTCATCGTCGGAGGAAAGGAGGGTGCAGCGCAAAGAGAAGCTGGAGAAACTAGAGAAGAGGGCGCCGGAGAGCAGGAGCGTAGAGCTCGGTGCGGATGGCGTCTGCGAGAAGAAGTGGGAGTAATAACGGCTCCCTGCCCCGACGCGGTGACTTTATGTCTCGTCAAGGAGCAGTTACCGGGGCGTGGTGGGACCCCCCATGACGCACGTCCCACATCGTGCGCAACCGTTACTCGCAGGAGTGACGCGTGGCTCGGCCCGGCCTGCAGGATTGACCCCACGACGCTTCGCCTAGACCCAGCGGGCCTCATCGTGCCCATCGTGGGCCCGGGGGCTACTGCCGGCCCAGTAAGGACCGGGGTATGCACGGCCCACTCTGTACAGGCCTCGTCCGCGAGGATCTTTGACAGAATGATTAAGGACCAATATACCGCTTGGAGAGACCCTCGAGAGACATCTCCGCTCGAGGGCCTGAAGAGGACGCTAGGGCCTGAAGAGGACCCTGCGCTTCGAGAGACTCCCCAGGCACAGCCCGCCTGGAGGGGAGTCAGCAAAAACCTCTCCATAGGCGACCACGGCCCTGTGGAGACACTTCGCGGCTAAGCAAGCGCTGCAAGACGCACATGGCCCCTGCAGCAACTGCAGGATGACGCGAGCATCCCAGTTGCCATTCTGGTGATAAAGGAGTCAACAAAGCCGCGCCGCCTGCGGCAGGACAGCCAGGACTTTCCTCTTTGGTGATAAAGCAGCTGGACGGCGCAACGCTCCAAGAAGATCGTCACCGTGGGCTCCACCACGACCTCTGCTGCGCCTGCGAGCCGCTCTGCACCGCCTGCAACCTGTCGGCCACGACGCGCTACTTTAGCACGGATGGACCGCGTCCATGGACGGGCGAGCCGCGGTGGACTCCCGCTCCTCCATGCGACTGGCGTGTGGGAGCCCACCAGCACGAGGACGGAGCCCGGGGCGCCTATAAAAGGGGCAGGAGCTCCACCGTAGAACGGGATCGCCCTATCGCGCAATCGCTCCCTAAACAGATCGGATAGCCAACTGTTGGGGGAGGAAGACGACCATGTTGTCCCTCTCCAGGCACCAAACTGCCTCAAAAGAGCCTTCGGCAAGCTCATTGCCCGGTAACCTTCACAGTGCAATACAGACAAGCAGGAGTAGCGGTTTTACCTCCTCCTGAGGGCCGTGAACCTGGGTACGGGCCGGTGTCCATCTCTGGCGTGATAGTTCCTCTCCAGGCCCGGCGAGCACCGTCGTCGAGCCTCTCGAGGGTTGATTGACCTCCGTGTTCAGTCCCCCCTTCGAACCCCTCCTCAGGGCGAGACTACCCCTGTTACGTGGGAGTCGCTCCTCGACAGAGGACTCCACATCCATCCGGTAACTTATCGTGTCAGCCACGTCCCGCCATACAAGGTGTATGCGAAGTTGAGACACCGATCCTAGTTTGTCCTTTGCTCATGCTAGTATAGGACCCTGCCCATATGATACTTTCCATCAACACTTAACCCAGCCCGTCGGGATCTAAGTGTGAGGACTCATAGTTTTGTCTGGCGGTGTATAGGGGACATCCTTTTATCCTCCTCCTTATCTTTCCATAGAGTTTGAGCGAGGACCCAGGTCAGGGGTAGTTCATCAAACCATCCCCTCATGCATAACGGAGTCAGCTCCGTAGATGAGGTATCCCATACTAATATGAGAAAACTATATGACCAAGCCCTTTCCCATATGTGGGTAAATGTGGTCGCACAGGGTATTGGCTGATTGACGTAAGTACAAAGACACAATGTGCGTTTTATCAAAACCACTATTCTCCTTTTTCTCCACTTCAACACCGACATCTCGGCGCTTCATAGCCACACAGGGGTTTTCAAAGGGGTTTTGAATAAAACAATCTTTATTTTTCCCATCCTATAATTTGGTATAAATTATCCTATATTTCTACATAGGGTGGCAAAATAATTTCCATATAGTTTTTTTAAAAAAGGTTTTAAAAAAATCTTTGCCTTAGGAGTAAATCATGTTATAAAAAAATAGATGCATGTATTAGGGTGCAAGCTCAGAGAGTAGCTTGCCTTGCTCGGCAAAGTGATCTTGGTCTTGATCTTCAGGTTCCACGAATTCTTCTTCCTCGATAAATCTGACAATGTTCTCGTCTAATTCACAATCAAACAAATACAAACAGTCGCTAACCTACTCAATCAACATCACAACAATACAGTCTGGAATGCTCTAAATAGCCACTGCATACATCAAGCAACACAATTTGGTTTCAAATTAATTGAATTAACCATTATTTAACTATGTCCTAATTATGGCAGAAACTAATTGAACATGTTTAATTACATATCTCATGTTCTGTTGGCCACAAAAATACAAACTAAATTTCAACAGAAAGCTACTGATGTGTAGATGACAACACAATTGGATTTGGGTCAATTGGAGTTACCAAACTCCCTACATAATGGATTTAATCCAGAAGCTTAATAATCAAGTTTTAGCTATTAATCAAGTTCCGTTGATCCTAAAATTAAATCCTCTTATGGGTAACTAGCCATGACTAAATGTGACCCAATAAAATTAGTCTTAACTCATTTGGTCTAACAGAGTATCAGAAACAAACAAGTTTAGATTTTAAACCTTTTGTGGTGTTTTTAATAGTACATTTTTATTATTTATCTAAATGAGGTGAAACCACTTGGGTTGGTTACACAATTTCATAAGCTTTCCAGAACATTTTATTTGATTTATTTGGAGTTATAAATCTCGAGATATTGAATTTGAAAGTTGAGTCCAGTACTGGAATTTCAGAGAAATTTAAATTAGAAAACAATTCTGTTCTGGATAATGTTGAGAATCCTGACGGGTGGGGTCCACTCGTCAGTGACTCAACTGAAAACAGTGCGCGCGCTGGGAAATGTTTAAAATGCTGACAGCGGGGCCCACTGGTCAGTGACTTAACGCACGAAACGATACGCTGCCGTGGATCTAAGATCCAACGGCTGAGGATCGATGTGACGCTCGAAAATCGGTACTATGTAGATTTAAGCGCTCCCGCCGAAATCCGCATAATAACGATTTTAGGTCGCCCTCCAGACATAATGTGCACGCCCCGAAACATGCGCATTATGTGGGTGGAATTGTGATATCATTACAACAGTTCCGATACATCCACAAATACAACAGAAGATATAATTACAACAACGACTCGAACGAGTCAAGATACAAATGTTACAATACAAAGATACAAATGACAGCAGAAGCAAAATAGTATCCGACTACGGATAAGAAGCAAATTGGACTAAGAGTCCTGAAGATAAGCAATGGCGCCATATCCCTGCCCAGCCAAGCCGGAGGGATTCCCAAGCTAACGTCGTCTGACTTCAAACCTGTTGACTGCACATAAAGCACATCCCAAAAGAGGGCCAGGGCACTCCCTGGCAAGCAAAAGCGACTTGCCTACTTTCTGCACCATCTCCCAAAAATATAGGGGAGGTGGACTTAGCGCCAGCAGCACTAGCAACCTAGAGAGACACGCTATAACTTCCGTCTAATCAGAGAGGAATAAGAGAGCGCATAAGATAACAACCTACTATTAACACCAAACATAACCCATTCTCGAATTAACCCCCTCAACCAAGTATGAGGAAGCGATTCGGGAAACTCACACGTTGAACAGTTTTAATTACCATTTATGGTGAAAGTAATTCTATATTACTAGTCAGGTTAATTAACAATGATTAGGTGTAAGTTGTCTAGATCTTGTTAGCCAGCATCATCACCAAGTCGTCCATAACCGTGGACACGGCTCATCGATAAGATCATACCCTGCAGGGGTGCACTACTGGACCCATACTCGCATGATCAACCCAGTCAAAAACATTAGGGCCTTTCAACCCAACTCTTTTCCTTCACCGCAACAAGTCCAGGAGCCACGGGAGCTATGCTGGTCCCGGCCAAAAGGGTGCGGACTCCCGCAGGACACACCCCTCTGCACCAACAGGCCGCGCCCTATATGCATGTAACAAGGCACACCGCCAAAAGTAAAATACTACACTAGTATCGATGCATATGAGACAAATGGAAAACCCGAACTAGGTGCAGCTCCCGGACAAGTCGAAGTTCCAGTCAAAGTCGAGGGGGGCTCCATAGGGCCTCCCACAAGTGGTTAGTGCGCTCAAAATTGGATCCGAGGACAAAATCTCAGTTCCTAGGTCGACACTGAGCAGAACAAAGCACCTCGCAAGGCCTTCCGCCTGGTGCCTTATCATTTAATTATAATACCCCAATATAAGACAACATTTTATTAAGGTAGAATAATTTATCAAGCTAAGCATATGAAAGAAACGACCAACAGAGGACTCGCACAACCAACTCTAAGCATGCACTACGACTCGCAAGGCTAACAGATAAACATACAACAGGTGATGGGATGTGGGGATAAAGCTGTATAGGCTGCAGGATAAACATGTGATGGGATCGCAATAAAGAATCGTAAACTAGGGTAGCAGAGATCAACGGCAGGAATGAAAGACAAAGTATAGGTAAACAAGCAAATTTTGCTTGCCTGGAATCCCGCATGGAAGCAGATCTTGTCGTTTCTCACATATCTCAACGTCGTATCCGCGAAGAAGCAACAAACACTGGAAAGCGTAAAGATGCATTTTACAACTACGGCAAAAGATTCAGCATGATCATACGAGAATGATGCATGGCATGGCAAGATGCAATACAATGCAGGTAATCCAAATTAAGCGGGAAAGCAACCCCGGCAATTAATATTTAGGTGCAAGTTATTTATTTACCAGCAATATTAAATGTTGGTTAACATGGCAACACATGGCATGGGTGATCTAATCAAATTAAATGGAATAGGGCATTATATATTTATTACCCCTAACATTCCATATTTAATTATTTAGTTGCAATTATTAAATTATACTAAGCAATTAAAATAACAGATGCAAAATGGCATATAAATGACATGTTAATATTCATTACATTTTTCTGATATAAAAACATATAAAGATTATTTAATTTGGAATTATAGAATAAAAGTTATTAACATATTAATTTTCTGGACTAAACTGCAAAAAGCAGGGACCTGATCGTGATGGTAACAGTGCAGGGGAGGGTTTTAACACGAAACCAGAGAAAAACCAGGGGCCTCTACGCAAAGATCCAACCGGATCTGGATCTGGGTATAATGTTACCGCGCCTGTGTCCAGCCGGAGAGACTGACAGGCGGGGGCCAGTGCTGACTGGCCGCTGCGCTGGCCGCTGCGGGCTCCCACTGTCGCTGACAGGTGGGGCCGCACTGTCAGAGGAGCAAACGAATCAAAAAAGGGGGCATTTTCTACAGCGCCCCAGGGATTCGAACTCCGGCGCGCGCGCAGCTATCGTCGCGGTGGTGCTAGCCACTAGTCCGGCGCGGTGTTGTTGACAGTAGAGGGGACTGATATGTTTTAAGGTGAGACAAGTGCAGCAACTGACGAAACTGAAATTACACAACGAGACAGTGCACGACGGCGGCGATAAACGGACGCCGACGACCACATCAGGGCGGCGTGGCTCGTGCGTGTATGCAGGTGGTGCAGGAGTATACGGCGGACTCGTTTTTGGGCCCAGGTTGCGGAGGGGAGGCACGGGCGCTCGGGTCCGTGCTCAGCCATGGCGACGACGGACGGGGACGGCGGGGCGTGGACGGATTTGGCAGGTTCGTGAAGAAAGCGAGACGGGGAGAGGGGGGAAAAGGGGAGGTGCTCACGAGAGGTTGCTGGGGGCGTTGCCCGGGGTCAGCGACGACCGTAGCCGGCGAAAATTGAGCGGCGGAGGTCGCCGGGGTTGGGGAAGCCGATGACGGAGTCGAGACTTGCGGCGTTCCAGACTCCAATTGCACCGGGGAGGAGGACGAGGACGGGGTGGCGCTGCTCCGGGGCTCCTCCTCGGTGCTTCGACGGCACCGGAGCGGTGGGGCGACGGCGTTGGTGCTCCGGTGGGTTTTTGGTGGAGAAGGAGCAGAGAAAATAAAAAGGGGGAGAAGAGAAAGGAGGCGGCAGCGCTGCGGAGGGGGAAGGAGGGCGAGTTAGGGTTCGGGGGAGAGAGCAGGGGCCGGATAAGTAGAGGGGAGGGGGTGGTTGAAGGAGCACATGGTGGGGGAGGCCATGCCTCGGTGTAAAGTTCTCTCCCGTACGGGGAGGAAGATGACAGGGGGGTTCGGTGGGCTAGGGCCAGAGAAGATGGGCTGGGCTTTGGGAAGAAAAAAAATAGACCCAGGGAGTATTTTTTTTCTTCTCTGAAATTTATTCTTTTCTTTAATTCTTTTCTGTTATATGTTTTAAAACAAATAGAAAAATAAAAGATGTATAGACTTTTGAACAATATTTATAGTTTCAAAAGTACACAATTAATATATAAATTTGAATATTTGAAACAAATTTAAATATCACATTTTAAATTAAATTGATTTGCATTTAGATTTAAAAGTGGAAAAGAAATTTAAATGGAGTTAAATTTAAATGCAACAATTTAAATTAAGATGGACAAATGCATATGATGCACGATGATGTCATGTTGATGCAAAAAAAGAAAAACAAACAATTTCTAATTGGGAAAAAATCCCGGGGCGTTACAATCGAGCCCACCGGCGACGACCTAAAATGGACGGCGCCGTGGCTCCGGCGACGGCGAGGTCGACGATGCGCTCACCTAGGGGCTCGGGAGGATGCGCGTGTGATGCAGATCGACGGCGGAGGTTCGGGGAAGCTTGCTGGACGAACATAGCTTGCTGGGGATGCTCCAATCGACGGCGGCGAGCAGCTCCTCCTCCGCGGCCGTGCTCCAACTCCGGCGAGGCTCCTGCGTCGCTCCAGGGCACGAAGCAGAGGAGAAAACGGAGCGTGTGAGTGCGGGGTTAATGGAGAAGAGAATGCAGGCCAGGGAGGAGGGAAAGAGAGGGCAGCACGGCTCGGCCGTGGTCGTCTTCTACCTCGGACACGGCGAGCTCGAAGATGGCCACCGGCGGCAGTGGCTTAGCTGCTACGGCTCCGCCCTCCTAGCGTGCACGAGCGAGTGTGGAGCAAGGGAGAGGCAGTGGTGGAGTGTGGAGAAAACGGGAGCTCGGGGGGGGGGGGGGGGGCTTTAAGGCCGAGGTTCGGTCCATGGTGGACGGGGTGCTGGTGCGGTCCAGAGGGGGCTAGGGCTCGCCATAGGGTGCGGCGACGGTGTCGGGGTGCAGAGGAGCAAGGTTGTCGTGTGGAGGCGAGCGGCACGTGCTCGGAGTGGGGGACGGCCGTGAGGGCGTTTGGGCGGTGCACGACTCGTCGCGAGGGCTGCGGGAGCGGGCTGCTGCCGCTGAGAGGGAGCAGGGAGGTGAGGGAGAGAGGGGGGCATGCACGGCGTCGACACCGCCGTGGCCACAGTGCCGACCATGGCGACGTGTGTGCGGGCTGCTGTCCCCTGGCGTTCCTCCTCATTCCCGGACCTAATCCTCGGCGTCTTCGAGTGCGGTGAGGTGAGGGGAGTGAGGGAAATCAAATGGGGGCAGTGATTTGCATCAACTCGATCGAAATCACCCAAATCGATCTCGGATTTGGGTCCGATTAGGAAGAATAGGGTGGTGATCACCAGGTGTTCGATCAAATGCTTGAACCAAAAATAATTTCCAATTTTTGAATTTTATTTTCATAATTTGCTTCACACATGTTTGTCAAGATTTGTTGTGCTATTTGATTATTTATTGGACAAGTGCAACATAACATATTTTGTGATTTGAATAAGATAAAGAAATAAAATCGAATTTAAATTTAGGTTTTTGAAATTAATATTTGGAGAGGGAAAAGTTGTGGGAATAAAATGGGGGTGATCATATCACCACTCCACTGAATTTGGTTTGAAAGAAAATGAATTTCTTACTTGGAGAAATGGTGTGAAATTTGTCACATTGTTTTTATTGTTTTATCTTTTGTTTTGTTTATTTTCTTTTCTTCAAGTTATTAATTAGAGCTACAACCAACACATTCACGAGAAATAATTATTACAAGCAACAATATGAAATCAACACATATTAATTCATAAAAAGTTTTTGTTGGCCCACATTTTTGATATAATAATACTGATTATAATTTTGGGATGTTACAATTATCTCACCAGACATGATCGAGACTCCTCTCCGATCAATGACTAATTCGTGGACCGAGGATACCCAGAATTAATCCCTGCGAGATAACGAATACTTTACCGTTCGAACCTAGACGTCTGAGTCTTAAACCTTTTGCCATGCGATACTTAGCGTGTACGAGACTCGTTCATAGATATCTCCATACCTAGCTTGATCTCGTTACCGACACTGCTAACTTCTACTCGTCCATGATCTTATGTCCTTGTGACCTAGTCACACGCTTGCAAGCTCGTTTGACATAATCTCACCGAGTGGGCCCTAGAGTATCTATCCTGCTATGCGGACTGGAAAATCCCGCTCTTGACCCCCCGTCTCAACATACTCCTTTCCGACACCCGAGAGGGACACCTTTATTGTCACACTATGTAACATCCCAAAATTTTGGAATGTTTAAAAATCATTAAAATTTAAAACTTTTATTTCATATTAAAAATAAAATCATCAAATACCAAAAAAACTAAACAAAAAGGATTTTATTGAATTATACACAAGTTCTATGACGTTAATTGAATCAAGTAAAGTTTATTTTTCAAACTTGAGTGATGAGCTATAAATAAATATTCTAAATACTAATTTAACCTAACTCCACATTTGTAAGGTACCTTATATTATTTAAAATATGCATATTTTAAAATGTTCTGGATAAATTATTTAATTCAAAAACATTTTATTGGGATTCTAAATAAACTCTAGGTCAATATTTTAGTCACAAAACTATTTGAAAAATCCTCTAACTTTAAATATAGATTTGATTCAAGTGTCTGATTTTGAAAATGGGTTTAGAATGATTTTTCTAAACATATGTATTTCTAATATTTGTCATGATTTTGTGAAGACATAAAATTATCTTATTGAAAACTCTAATTTAAATTTGCCAAAAAGTGTTAAATTTCATTATTTGAAAATATCATAATTTGAAATGTGTTAGAAACATGAGTTTGATTATTTTAAAAGAAAGATATGAATTTTACAATTTTTATAAATTTGTTGGAGTCTATCTGGATAAATAAAACAAAAGTTATAAAAGAAATAAGGAAAACAGAAAACAGAAAAGAAAAGAAGAAAGAACAAAAAAAAAAGAGAAAATCTGGGCAAGCCTGAGCCGGCCCAACTCTTACCTGCTACGCGTGCGGGCGAAGCAAGCGCAACAGCGGCCCGCCCGGCCTCCTCTCTCTCCTCTCTCTCTGACCAGTGGGCCCCACTGGTCAGCCTCTTCCCCAACCGCCGCGCGCTCGACGCCCACGACTGTGACGTCGTGCCCACGTCTTCCACGTCCCGGAGCTCGCAATGGCGCTCTGACCCGCGTCCATAAATTCCCCGCACCCCGCCTCCACTTTCCCCTTGCAGCGAAGAAGACAAGCGCCCCCAGGCCGTCCGAACCCGTGCTCAAAATCCACCCCGGCCGCCGCTGTAAATCTCCGATTCCGGTGAGCCCCGCCTTCCTCTCCACCTCCCGCTTGCACCTCGTACTTTCCCTCACCGCGATACAGCTTTTGTACAAGGTCTCACGGCCCCAGGATCCTCCGAACGACGAGGCCGTGCTCGACCAAATCCGCCGCCCGCTGCCGCAACTCCGGCGAGTAATAGACGGAGAAGGAGAGCTCCCCCGCTGCCTACGATCACTCCGTCAGCTCCGCCTCGACCTCCTCTGTGCTCAGGTACTGGCCACTCTGCCCGGTCCACTCGTTTTTGTCGAGTCCGTGCACGCCGGCATGGCACCGCCGCGGCGGGAGGCAACGCCGGCGAACCACGCCGCTGGTTTAGGTCAACCAAACTAGGACCGTCAGATCTCGAATCGACGGCTCGGTTCTAATTAGATTCTGAACCGGTATCTTTAGATCTGGTGCATTCGTTTAAGTTAGATCGTACGGCCCACATTTATCTGATTTTCTGAGAATTATTTCAAAGACATAAATTTAACCAAACTTCCAAAATTCATAACTTTTAAACCACATAGCCAAATTTAGCAAACTTTATGTCCCTGGAAAGCCCTTCTCATGTAGATTATCATAGAACCATTATTTTTCCTTTTTTTCATCTCATAAAATTTTCTAATATGCAGAGGGGCATTTCGGCCATTTAATTCATAACTTGTTTTCCAAAATGATTTTTAAAGAGAATCCTTTTGCTTCATGTGTTAAATTACATCCTCTGTCCAGAGAACACAAAACTTAATTTTTATGGTCAATAAATTATAAGAGTAATAATTTTTCTTGCAAATCCCTTTAGTGATTTAAAAATGTTTTTGAATAATAATATTGCATTGAATATTGCCCATGTAATTATGCATCATTTTAGCAACCAGAGAACTAATAACTTATTTATCACATTTTAAATATGTTTATTTCAGTTAGACCTGCATCATTTTCTACTATTTGTGCGTGTGATTGATTGGTATGTTGATTGAGTGCTTTTTATTATTTAGATTGTGCTGAGTGTTCCCGTTGCTGTGGTAGTTACTCGTATTCCCCCTGTGACCAAGGCAACTGATGCTCACTAATAAATTCCCTACTATTTTAAATTTATTGCATTTAGTATTTTCAGTAGTATGCATGATAGGCTTACTACCAGATTTGGTATAATATGCTGTGCTATGGGAATCCTATTTAGAATAGCCATCCACTTACACCCCCTCTAGGCTTAGTGAGCCACTAAACTTAGTTGACACTTGGTTATGTTATGGAAAATGTTTTAGTAGTTGAGTAAGGAAAAACAACTAAGTTTAATGAACTACCTGGGTGTTGGTGGAAAGTTGGAAACGGTGATCCCCCAGGGTAACCCCAGGATGGGAGGATGGATTACAAGTGAGGAAAGCTACCCAGGATCAAAGAGATTCGAAGTTACTCCATGATCAGATTGCTTCCAGTGCAGCCACACGTCATATGGGCTCTGTCTTGACCAATTAAGTTGTGAGACCCCGAAATCCGCGTGACCCGCAAATGTAGGGATGATAAGTGGGGATGGGTCCGCAGTATGATTTTGGGGAATTACTTCTGAAAGGTCTCGTCTCGGTCTTCTCTTTTCCATTTCATAATTGGGTGACATGGACGAGGGAATGATTGGGTCTTGTGGTAAAAGTGCACAAACTCTCGAGAGTCAAAAACTAAGTACTTAGCCGTGTCCCCGGTTACGGACAATTTGAGCAGCTGGACAAGGAACTGACGGAGGATCTCATCATTCCAATTTCTAAATAAAATTTGATGGGTTAAATAAGGGTAGAATATGACAGTTGTGGTGATGCGAACCGACACGGTGGCACAGCAAACCCACATGATCATATTTAGTGGTGATGCTAACCTATAAGGTTGCACAGGAAACCCACAAATGGTTAGTTAAATAATTAGTGGTGATGCTAACCTATAAGGTTGCACAGGAAACCCACAAATGATTAGATACACATAAAGTGGTGATGCTAACCAGTAATGGTGGCACAGGAAACCCACATGATATTAATTGAAGGATAAAAGATTTATTGTAAATTATAGGATAAATCTGACTTTATGCAAATCAGCCTCAAACTCCACCAAGCCAAATATGCATATAGATGATAGGATGCCATTTATATCCACTAGTATCACTTGCCACCAAACTTCAATTGTGCTGACCCAATATAGTTTGGTCTGCAACTCACCATTGCAGGACCCTCTGACGAAGTGTGAAGATTGTTAGGGTCGCGAGTCTCCACCCAACATGCCTTGCCTGTGGCACATGATGAAGATGGAGCTCATTTTATCCATTTGCTTTCCGCTGTGTGTTTATTTCGGTTTGAGCTAGCCATAGGCTATGCACCTTGTATCGAACCCTTTTATTTCTGGATCATCGTGTAACGATTATTGATGCAATGTTATAGTATTTCATCTTAAACTGTGTGTGCTAGCAAGTCGATCCAGGGACTAGCACTATACACAGGAGGTCGCTACCTTATAATAAAAGGGGGGCCTTTACACACTATGTAAGATATGACGTTTGATGCAATCAAAGTGTCTTCCAGAAATAGCAATAAGAGTAGATCTCACGGTCAAAGGCGTAATGACTACGTCCTACAAATATTGGGTATGTCCATCACGTCATTCTCCCAATGACATGACTCCATTGTCAACTGACATAAATGTCACATGATCGGGAAACCTCGATCATCAATTGCCCAATGAACTAGTTAGATAGAGGCTACTAGGGACCTGGTTGTTTATCTACCACACGTGTATTAATGTTTCCGCTTAATACAGTTATAACATGGTATAAAACATATAATGAACAACTGAGATATGACGAATAAACTATCTTTATTAAGTGCCTCTAGGGCATATCTCCTTCAGTCTCCCACTTGCACTAGAGTAACACTTAATCTAGTTTACAACTTGGTAAAAGCTCAACACCCATAGCAACTTGGTGCATGCTTGCTTCGTGGAAGAGGAATATAGTCAACATATCTCACACATTGAGATTTGTATGTGCTTTGCAACACTTCTATGTCAACCAGTTTGACATCATCCCGCATCTTACGATGACAGCGAAATATATCTTAGTCGATGGAGTGAGACTCAGTCCAATCACACTTGCTACTTCTGAATCTGAAACACTTTCTTCTTTCTTCGCTTGTTCTATTCTGAAACACTTCAGAATCTTAACCTAGGAAAATATTTCGACCTAATGTTATTAAGCCTCTTTTTTATCTATACAATTATAGATCGAATGCCTAATACTCCTAACTTCATTCATAGGAAATTTAATCACTTAAATAATCCTTTATACTTTGCTAGAGGATCTGTAACATTCTCAATATGTCGTTACATATAAAATCAGGAATGACACTTAGCTCCCACTTAAATACGCCATCCGTATATAAGACCAGGGAATTTCTTTTAGCTCCCACTCAAATATGCCATTCACATATAAGATCAAGAAAAGCTACTTAGCTCCTACTCACTTCTTCGTAAATGCAAGTTTCTTCAACTATTTTGGACAACTCCAAAATCCTTTGATCACATCATCAAAGTGAAGATTCCAGCTCCGATATGCTTGCTTCAGCCCATGAATGGACGGCTGAAGTTTGCATACATGTTTAGCATCCTCAGGATCACCAAACCATTTCATTGTACTAATTACAACTCTTTCTTAATGATACCATTTAGAAACATGGTTTCCTTATCCATCTATGAATTTCTCAATTTGAAATTATAGTAATTGCTAAACGACCCCGAATAGATTTAGGCTTCGCCACTTGAGACAAAATCTCGTTGTGGTCAACTTTTGAATTTGTCGGAACTGTTTCACGACAAATCAACCCTTATCAGCGTCTATTCTCTCATAAAATTCCATATTCTATTAACAGCCTAGATGCCATCAAGAAGATCTCCCAAGTCATTACCTAGTAATCATACATGGATTTTATCTCGGATCATATATGACTCATAGCCATTTCTCGGACTTAGGTCTACCATCTCTTCTTCGTAGTTCGTAGGTCTGTCATATTCCATTAACATGACCTTCATAACAAGATTATCGTACCCCACAGTGTGGAACACAACCTCGTACGCCTACGTTCTCAGTATGAGCTCAGAGCATCATGATCTTTATCATCAGCTTCTTTCAAGTTGAGAAGCATGACACCGGAAACTCTTTCCGTTGCGCCACTCTGACGTCTGGAGAGAAAGTTCATTAACTTTGTCTTGCTCTACTTTCTTTCCCACTTATACCCTTGGACAAGAAACTATTTCTTTTGCAAGGTATATTCCGGCAACGTTTTTGCCTATGTCGTGAGACATGTACCCAACTCATTCTTTAGCTACGATACACTACAAAGATTTATCCATTTTAGGTACGATCACATAGAAACACTAAATTGCTGAAACGACAATCTAGGCTAAAAGCCATGCCATCACTCATATGGTATTGTCTCCATGGATTTAAATGGTTTCCCTATTATCTAACATGAATGTTATGTTTCTACCATACGACTCCAAGATCACAATAATTCGATAAGAGATTTATTTACCACACACTATCCGATAGGGTGTGATTACGACGTCCTAACATACCATGACACTATGGTATTCCATGTGACGTAATTTGTGGAACTCTTCTCACAAGTCTTCCAATGATATGCCAACATTATAAATCAAATCTTTATTTCCTCGATCTGTATCGCAGGAATTTGATTTTCTTGTTAAATTTATTTTCCTACTTCATTCTGAACTTGTTTGATCGAATCAAAAATTTCAGACCAACATTTCCTAAGTGGATATCCGTATATCTACTCGGAATATTCATGAAGTCTAGGAAACAAAGACTTCCACTATACGTTAAAGTACTTCATTGATTCACATACACCCACATGCATGATTCTCAACAAGTTATACTCAAACGTTCAGTGAAGTTTACGAAATAAATGTCTCCACTACACGTTAATTACTTCATTGATCCACATACATCTATATGCATGATTATCAATAAGTTATACGCCCGCTTTCCGAAAACGGTGTCTTAGTTATCTTGCAAGTGTCAAAAGATCAAATATAAGGACTTGTAGATCCATCCGTATGGAGCAGGTTCATTGACTATAACATTGACATGACTTAAACGGTAGTGCCACACGAATGTGGTGTCCTTATTAAGTTTGTATCCTTTGGCATTAATATTATGAATGTGGGAGCTTCTACCATCTAAATTCAAATCGGCTTATGATCATTACTTCATAAATATAGGACAACGATTTTGTCACTAACATATATGAACAATTGTCTCGCTAGAGGAGACACATTTATAACGATCATACTAACAGGCGATTATAAAAGAATTTATTCAAATGGTAGATCTTGAGGGAGAGTGTCTATGGCCATCACAACATTTTGTCTACCATCATCAACACACATTGTCGCCTCATCCTTCAAAGCTACTCAAGTAGTAAATCTGGTTTTCATAAAACATGACTAGTATCAAAAACTTAGTCACTATTGCGAGTACTTGCTTACGTAAAACATTCATAACGTGTATATCATATATACACCATCATCATTGATGACTTCCCGGCGATCTGTTTCATCTTCTTCATTCTTCCAACGCAATCAAGAACCATGAAGGTGAACGATTCCCCTTGCATGACATAGTCTATGACAAAGCATTTGCACCTGGCAACGTTGTCTGTCATCCGGTGATCGAGCTGAGCGAGGCGTCACAATGTCATCAAATATGACCAATGTCATCGAGTATGACCAGTGTCATCAATTATGACTGCCACGTGCTCCTTCAATGCGTGTATTCTCTTCCATCTTGGTTGAGAAGAAAACAGTCAACATACTGTTAAACTTCATCAACCCAACTTTAGGTGTATCCCGAGTTTAGCGCTCATCTCATATGTTCGTGATCTAACAACTCGTACCCACCGTCAATGCTCTATGGCAGAGATCACAACATACACTGGACTATGATGATATTATCCGCACAAAAACTTGATAATCCAAATTATCCTTTTGTTAGCGGAATCTCCGGGTTTATCTCCTAGCGGGTATTGTATCACAAAGAGCTAAAGGTTTAAACAAGGAGTATCCTCAAGCTAAAGTATAAAACTATGAAGTTTGGACCCAACCTTTTAAGTTTCTCAATCGCAGGATTGCGCCTAATTTTTAAAGAAGGCTCTCATATTGGTTAATATCTACAAAGGGTTTGCAAAACATAAAGACTTTGTTCATTATAAAATAGGGTTCAAGTTTTAATAAAATAAAACTACAAGAACTCCCACTCAAAACGAGTATCCCTCTCATCGTTTTAGTGATTACACGATCCTCATCCATTATGCAACCCCTCGTCGTCAGAGCCGGCAACATAACTTCAAAGGTAGACATCGACATGTCAATCACAACAACTTTGTGACTCATGCTTAACCTTTCGATCACCTTTTTCCGAGGCCATGTCTGTACATGCTAGGCTCACCATAATAACCTTCAACGTAAACGCGCGTGCAACATGGCTTACACCCACTGTATACGAACGACGATATGTCTGACACCCGATCGTCACGGCCTGCCTCATAACGTATAACTGTCTTGGTGTTGCACGTCGAAGGGAGAACACAAATGGTATTTTGGAGGGATCATCTTATATAACTACCGCCATGTAACTAATATATACTATATATATATATATACACAATATAAGATGCACTCAAAAAAATCAAATGTAATGCGACGTGATATGGCCCTTGCGCCGATGGTCTCCTTCGCGCCAGCAGTTCATAAACAATTTAATAAACCTACCTTGATCATATCACATAGCCCCTGCAAAATAAAGTTAGACGCCTCTACTTTATCTTTTCCATATTTTACGTGGCTTGGGGCTGTCGTAAATAGAACCGCTTCATACCTACGAACCTATGACCACAACAACAATCAAATAATTGCATATTTATTCATCCCTTTCGGGCCCTCCATTGAAAATGCAAAGCCAACTAAAGAGAGAGAGACAGACACCCGCCAGCCACATATACGGAACCAACCGTATGTCAGTTGTGGAACCAGTCTCGCGTAAGCGTACGCGTAAGGTCGGTCCGGGCCGCTTCATCAACTCGATGCTGCCGGCAGTGCAAGTGCACGCGAGAGGTTAGCAAATTATAAGAACGATGTCCCCGTGATAAACACGGGTGCTGCTAGCGCATAGCTATATCTACGCATAGATCGGCTCTGATACCACTGAAGGGGATCGCAAGCAGAAAACAAAAAAATTCCTAACAGCGATAACCTTAAACTAGCCAGAATCTATACTATGCAGATATAGTAGTACGAAGGAGATCGGTATACACACCTCTTGTAGACCGAAAAGCGGGGATTACGCTCCCGCACAAGCGTTGCTGACGTAGACGCCGTAGCCGACCTCAAGGTCGCGGAGAACTTGGCGCGACGAAGAAGGCGATGATGCGGCGATGTCGATGAAACCGACGACAACCTCGAGGCCGTGTAGAGGAAGCAGACCTCAAGCACCACTAGCGTGGCACCTCGCAGGGCGTTACACACATACGGTGAAGCCAACGAACTCCGGGCCCGATCCAGGGATGAGCAGCGAAAGACTGGGACTGAAAGACCAGCAGCATGGCGGCATGCGTATGGTGGAGAAAAGCTTATCCTCGGCGCAACTCCAAACAAGGGAGTCACGGGATCCAAGGAGAGAGAGAGAATTAGGTGTCTCCTTCAAAGGCCAGGGGTACCCCCTCTATATATAGGAGGCCAGGGGCTGTCCAACTTGCCAGACTGGCGGTGTGGGACTAATCCTGTCGGGGGGCTGCCCCCCGGGTAGGGGCAGATCCCGGTATAATTCAACAAGGTATCAACAGTACCCGGCCTTTGGCGAGAGCAAGGGACACCCCCTGCGGTGCTGAAAGGGCAGATTGACCCCTGAGCGCTGGTAGAGGACAAAGTGCCTCCTGGCAAGCGCAAGGGTCAGGTCTCCCAGCTATAAATAGACACCCCCGACCCTCACAATCGCAGCACAAGCGTGAGCGGGTGGTTCCTCTAAGAACTAGCTTCTCGAAGATGTCTTTGCTGGTAGGCTAAGACATCTTCGGGAGGCTAGGCCTAGAGATACTCATCCTGAGACGAGCTCGGACGTCTCCGGGAAGGATCCCGGATCTAGGACTCCGGGGAGACTTCCGGGTGGAGGTGTACTCGGCTTTACCGGATAGGTATTCCGGGTAGGTACTAACCGGAGTGTGTGTCTCGGTCTTGATCTTATGCAGAAGAGGCTCACAGTGGCAAGCGAGTAGGTAGCCGGCGTGAGGGCTTCCGGTAGGCCGTCAACGGTCTATAGCAGGCTTTCCCGTATGTCATGGGGGGAAGTACCATTCCTCCTGACACGGAAGCATGGTCACCTCCCGCCTGACACGGAAGCATGGTCACCTCCCGCCTGACACGGGAGCGCGTCACCCGGTACGATCGTGGTACGACAAGACCTGACATGCCTAGCCCGGCAATCCGGAAAAGGCTATCCGGGATGGGCAGAGACATGTCTTGTCTCTGACAAGGGGACAATGATGGTGCAGGACGGCGCCTGCCGTCCTTAGCGAGATGATGACGAAGGGGCTACACCGGATAGTCCGGCTGGTAGGTCGCACTAGCCGGTGACGTCATGCCGGCTAGGCCTGTCCGGTGGGGCCAAGCCAAGTTAGGATTTCCGGCCCTCCTGGCCGGACCTCTATAAAAGGCGCCATAACTGCTCCTGAGAGCAGGGGACCAACTTGAGAGCCAAAGCTATAGTCGCA
Source organism: Poa annua (assembly GCA_026929855.1). Taxonomy (NCBI): domain Eukaryota; kingdom Viridiplantae; phylum Streptophyta; class Magnoliopsida; order Poales; family Poaceae; genus Poa; species Poa annua. Next base: position 51,871,984 of record CM049428.1, read on the forward strand.
TTTACTTCTTAGTGCATTCACTCCTTCTCACCTTGAGTTCATCTACTTCTTTGTACTCCTCACTTTGATAGATCTTGTAGCAAGTTGTATTCCTTATATCACCAATATATAGAGAGGAAAGGCAGGAGTAGGGGTGTTACCTCCTCACGAGGGCCCTGAACCTGGGTATATCGTGTGTGTGTTGTGTGCCTTCGTGCATTTGTTTGTGTTTTTTAGATCTTCCCTTTTGCACTTTGATCTTATTCCTTGTTCTTGGGAGATCTCGGTTTTACCGGGATCCTCCCCGTGTGAGCTCTTCAGCTCGCTATCCCTCCCCGGATCCACCAACGTCCATCGGCTCCACAAATTAGCCATCCTATGGCATCTGCCGTGACACCACCACGACAGTTGGCGCCCACCGTGGGGCTGACAGAGGCGTTGGCTGGTGTACACATCCGGACGGGATCCCCCGTTCATTTCGACGTTCGGGTTCTCTCTGGCCTAGTCGTAAGGCTAGGGGAGATGGACTTCGTCTGCGACAACGCAGGGTGCTTCCGGAACAGACCGTTTCCGGTGAACGGATGTCTCATCGATTTCGGTGGTTTCACCACCTACGTGGCCACCGAGGTTGTCTGTAGCTACCCGGACGTAGTACTGGAAGCTGAGGACCCTCCCATGCTCTGCGCTACTCGGGGTCTGCGTGCCGGTCGCCCCCGAGTTCCGTCGCAGTGATGATGGTCGGGGCAACAGAGGAGGAGTATCAAGATGCGGACGGCGATACTGACGGCCACCCCCGTTTGGCCAAGCCCCCGCAGGAGAGGCCTGCGGACCGAGATGGTGATCCGCAGTCATCCCAGCCGCGGCGTCGTACGGATCCCCTCTCGGGACTCGTGGCAAAGTTGGTTGTGCCGGTAGCTACCGGAGCAGATGCCCAGGCCACTTCGGCTGACTTAGAGGAGCAGCGAAAGTTGCTACTCGCTGAAGCACAGGAGATCGCCGAGATCCGCCGCGAGCTCAGCGCTAGCCTCCGGGAGTACAATGCAGCTCACGGATTCCCTAAGATAGACTCCCGGGAGAAACGCATTGCAGATCTGCGCAAGAAAGGAAGAATGGTGAATGAGGAGCTGGCTGGTGGAGCCACCACCAGCAACACTGGAAGTCGGATTTCAGCAGGGAAGCCGGTGTACAGCTCACCGGCGAAAACCCTTAGGGCAGCCGAAGCCGCCATGGCCGAGTTGGCGGGATTATCCGGTGAAGCCCTGCGCAAGCAGCAGGAGAGGGTAAACGAGTTGGTGATTGAAGCCAATCGTCAGAATATGGCCTTCAAGAAGAAGAACCCCGGGGCAGGATCACAGGTGCACTCGGCCAGACCCGACAGCCAGAAATCGGATGGGGAGGCCTCTTCCTGTAGCGTACCTGCACTTTAAATAAGGCAGATACCTGTGTATAGTGCAAATCCCTGGATCGATTCATTTGCACACACAGTTACGATGTAATATCACAACAAAGCGTCAATTTTATTACATCGATGATCCAGAATTACAAAATATTCTTTACAAATTGCATAGCATAAAGCTAGATTTGAAAAGTACACAGCGGAAATACAATAGCAGTGAGCCTCTATAACTTTCATGCTGCCACAGGCGAAAACATGTTGGTTGTAGACTCAAAACCTTTAAACGAAACCTCACTCGTCATCTGATCAAATCTGCAATAAGAAAAATATTGCAACAACGTGGGTCAGATTCCATTAAAAATGGAGTCTGGCAAGTGACACTATGGTGGACACTTATGGAATAACTCTAAAGCCTATATGAATATTTGGCTGGTGGAGCTCAAGGCTAATTTGCATAAAGCCAATTTTTCCTATTCTTTTGAAACCACTTTTCTTGAAATCGACGAGTATGGCATGAAAACCATAAATCTCATCTTCCCTTGTTCACCCATCAAGTTTTACTTTTGAAGTTGGAATGATGGAATCCTCCGTTGACGTCCTTGATCAGCTGCTCAAAATTGTCCGTAACCGGGGACACGGCTAAGTACTTAGTTTTACACTCTGCAGAGGTTGTGCACGTTCACCATTGTACCCATTCAACCCAAGGTATCCTTTACACACCATTTGTGATAAGGAAAGGAGAGAATGAGACGAGATCTTTCAGAAGCATTTTCCCTCCCACCTGGCTTGACCCGTTCCACCTAACATCCCCCTACATCTGCTTGTCAAGCCGGAGAGAGTCCACGCAACATAATTGATCAAGCCAGAGCCCATATGGCAATGGCTGCACTGGAAGCAATCGTCACTCGGAGTTCTTCAGATTCCTCTGTTCCTGGGTGGCCATTCACAAGTGTACATACCCTAGGAACCATAGAAATGGACCTGAGTAGCCACTCAACATAAACCATACAACCAATTACCACCCAGGTGTTTCATTCTTAACTTAGTAGAATTTAGATTTTCACAAAACAACATTTGCATAGCATCAATAATTCTACTAAGTATTGCATAGGAACCTAGACACAGGAATAAGGGATTCAACACAGGTTTAGCATAGCAACACATGCATATAAAAATACACTAAGTAATGCATATAAAAATAGGAAGTTTATGAGGTGTGCCACTTGCCTTTGAATGTTGTCGTTGTTCACAACTCTTTTCAACAACGAACGTTTGCTCTCCGTTTAATCTAAACAATAATAGCAAACAACAATACAACAATCAACAAACAACAATCATCAAACATACATGCTCATATCAAATGAACAACAAGTTTTGGAAAACTCCTAAGGAAAACATGTCATGTATGATATGCAATTTATTTCTAAGGGCTAGAGATACATGTTATTCTATGAAAATCTCTTAAGTTAATGCAAGGAAAAATAGGTGGGTCAAGAATGACTAAGGACTAAGGTCTTAAGTTGGATAAACATACTTTGTTTTATATCTTCTTGAAATCAGCACTCTAATGGCTTAGTCATGATGTGCAAAATACTTAGAGAAAAATACTAAGTCCTTTGTTCAAGATGATCAACAATTATTATCAACTCTTTGTAAATTGGACATTCACTATAGTGAGAGAGACAGACACCCGGCCAGCCACTTAAATTGTGGAACAGGTCTCATGTACGTGGACATGTAAGGTTTGTTTCCAGGCCGCTTCATCCCACTATGCTGCTAGGATCCAACAACTTCAAGATGATAACATCATGATCAAAATTTGTTTAAGTCTAAAAGACAAGATTAGAAAATAGGGAAAAGATAGAAAGAGAGATGTGGTTGTCCTCCAGGCTTCATCTCCAGACTTGTAACTTTCTTCTGGATGATGTCTTGATTGAGTTCTGGTTAGTCTTGATGAATCTTCAGACTTGGTGATTCTTGTATCCTCGAGGCTGGTCTTGGATTTACTTAGTCTTCATGAAGTCTCAGAGGAGAAGAAAATACAGAGAGAGACTTAGATAATAAAAGGGGGTTGGCCTTCTTGAACTTCTTCTCACTTTTCTTCTAAGTGCTTGACATCTTGAGGATGCTTCCAGAGTCTGTTTTCTTCTAAGTCCTTCATGAACTTCTTGATTTTCTTCTAAGTGCTTCTTCTCCTTGAAGATACTTCTGAAGTCTTGTTTTTGGCTAAGTCCTTCATTGGTCTTCCAGCTCCATGTTGAAGATTACTAAGTGTCTAAGTGTATAGCACTTTTCCCAAAATACTAAGTTTGAAAATAATCCTAACTTAGAGAAAAAGGGGAGGAGTTTTCCTTATGGAAACTATAACTATAAAATATGCTATGCATGAAATGCAATTTTAAATCACAAGCAACATAACACTAATTTTTGTAAATTTTATAACATATGCATAAAGTTATAGTTTGCAATTTAATTAGTTTCTAATTTGCAAAACATAATAACAGGAAACATATAGATTAGAATTTTATGTGTTTTATATTTTATAACACAATTTTCTTTATAGATGGTGTTAATAGCCAGAGGTGGTTTAATTAATTTTTAATGCAATTTGATTTAATCAAAAATAATATTTCTATTAAAAGTTATTTCAAAATTAGTCAAACTATTCAATTTAAACTCACAACTATGAATTCATTCAAAATTTACTCAAAAATATTTTATAGCAGTGGCATTAATTTACAAATATTCAAAAGTTTCTAAAACATATTTATTTGCAATTTTTGGATTTATAGATTTAAAGTTATTGCAAATATACTCAAATTCACCATTTGAAATTCGAATATTTTATACTAAGTCAAATTTGAATTTTGTCAGATCCAAAATATTCTACATGTCAAGAGCTTTCCAAATATATAAAAATATTTGAATTTGGATAAACAGAGAAAAAGATATGATAGTTTGAATAGACAGGGGCTTTTCTGCAAAACTGCCAATTAATTAAATTACGAAATTGATTTTACACGTCAGCGCTGACTGGGCGCTGACTGTGTGCTGACGGGGCATGCCACGTAGGCGCTGACGTGGTTAAGTTAGCAGATCTGGGCCGTCAGATCTGGATCTGGCGGTCCAGATCTATTCGTACCGGTTCGTCCTAGGGTTCTAATCTTGACCATTAAAAGCAGATCCGATGGCTCACCGTGGGTGTCCAGGGGGTGGCGACGCATCTCACCGGAGATAGGGGATGACGGCGGCGCGGGCTCCGGCGTGGACGCCCCGGTCGTTTCCGTGCCTCCCCGGATGCGAGGAGGGCAGCTCCGGACGCAGGGCTCCAAGGCGAGGAAGAAGAGCGCGGTGGCGGTATGCCCCGCTTCCTGGAACAATCACGACGGGCGGCCGGAGTTGGAGCCGAAGACGGAGGCGCGGGTGTGGACGAATCCCGCACTTCGGTTCGCGCCACGGCTCGGGGAGGTGGCGAAGGGATGCTGCACTACGCCACGAAGGGGGTGGGCACGGTCTCGAGGCTTGGGTGTTGGACTCCTCGCCCGAATCGTCAATTTCACGACGGCGGCCCGTGCGGACTCCGGCGAGCAGTACTGGCGGCCTGGCGGCGTTATTTTCGTGGGGAGGAGAGGGGAAACGGAGGCGGGGTTGCGGGGTTTATATGGGCATGGAAAGGAGATCAAATCCCGCAAAGAACGCCGCGAATTTGAGCTCGGATCGGTGGAGGATTCGGAGGCGAAAATTTCGGCTGGAGGTTGACGATGATGACGCCAGCGATGACGTCATCCAGTAATTATTTTTCTGTTTTTATTTGTTTAATTCATATCTTTTGATTTAAATATCCAAATGATGTCAAATTAATTTCTAAAAATTTGTAAAAATAATATCTAGCTGTTAAACCAGTTGTGGGTATGTTTTGAACACTTTTCAAAAATAATACTTTAGAAATATTGATTAAATGTGAAATTGACACTTTATGTTTAATTTATAACTAGGGTTTAATTAATTTTAATTTTGGCTAAATAAATTATATGAAATACCCATATTCAATTATGTTTGAATTTAAGTTATTTAAACACATTTTCTTAAACATGCATCTTTATTTTGGTTTAATAGAAGCTTAATATATTATAAATAATTTTTAAAGTAATAGGAAATATAATGGATTCTAATTAAAGTTTATTTTGGGTAACATTATATTTTATTTTATGATGATTCATTTGAAAACTTCATAACAACTTTGGAAAAGGTTTTTGTTTTAATTCCATTCTTATTTAGAATATATTAATCATTTCATGCTTTGAAAATAGATGAAATTCATTTAAGCAAATGAAATGTTTATTTGGCTAATTTATCAATTTAAAACTATGAAGTTTTAATGTTATACACTATAGGCTTATAATTTCCAAACTATATTTTGAACATAGTTAAAGGAATGAAAACCATTTAGTAATTATATAGTCTTTTGAATCATCTTGTATTTATGAATAGATATGGCTAAGTGGTTTAATTCAAATACTTTTAAAGAACTAATTTATTTAAATTAAAATGAATTGTAGTTTGTAAAATATTTGTCAAATTATATTTTAAGGTTTTTGAAACACACTGGATAATAAAATGTTTAAACTTTGACATTTAAATTATTAAACTCTTTCTATAAGTTTGAAGTCTTTCATAGTTGGTTTCATTATACATTTAATATTTTATTTTAATAAAAAGAAAAGTTTTAAATTTTAGTGATTTTTGAACCTTATAAAATGTTGGGATGTTACAGACTACCACCCTTAAAAGGAATCTCGTCCCCGAGATTCGGAGAAGCTAAAAAAGAAAGCAAGGGTTTGAATGGTTCTGATAACTCGGGATGTTTTGGAAAAATGAAATTTCTGACATGGAAACTTGAAAACTTGACAGTGAATGGTTTTTCTGATTATGAGGATGGAAAGAAAGAAATTTTTGAGATCTCTGGGTTTAAGCGACTGAGTTTGAATTATCTAGGTGGCTACCACCCTTAAAAGAAATTTTTGTGGTCAGTCTAGAAATTTTGTGAAATCTTGTTTATTTCTCTGAGGTAGGGCGTACAAGTGTTCATAATACAATGGCATGTGGTGGATACAGAAAGTTTTTAGCACTCACGCTTTCCACTCGGTCCTTGGAGAGATATATTCTTCTTCTACTCGGGGCAGCCACTGACATAGTGTCCTGTTGCTCCGCATCTGCGACATGTCACGGGACTGTTGATTTTCTTGTGCGAGCGGGTAAGGCATTTCTCCTTCATCTTTGCTGGGCACTTCTCAGCATAATGTCCTTTGCCTTTACATTTGTAGCAAATTACGTCACTTAAGTTCCTCTTCTTCTTCTTAGATGTTTCCAGGGCTAAAAGTTCTTCCAAATCTTGTTTGCCATATTCTATCTCAATTAAGGAAGTCCAGTCTCGTTTGATGGGACAATTTCGAGCTAGGTGATCTCCTTCACATTTATAGCAACACTTGGAGGTACTTTTGGATTTCTTCGGAAGTGACCTTACTCTTATTTCATTCTTCACCTTAGTATGACCCACAGTCTCATTTTGATGAAGATTTGGTTCAGTATCCTGACCAGTCCTTTTCTCTTTGCAGCCCCATGAATAATGTCCTAGTTCTCCACATGTAAAACATGTTATATGGCTACTATCTCTTTTGTGTTCCTCCTTGTTTTCTTGTACTTCCACATGCTTCATGAGATTTTGTTGTATCCCCTTTTTGGCTTGCTGACTGACTTCTTGCACCACGGGGTAGAGTTGATGTTGAGTTGGAACGTGATTTGTTGCTTCACAAAAATAGCAAGGCATCTGACTTGTGGGGCATTCCCTAACTGGATGTTCGGTATGACCATGGGGCCACTCATCAGTGCATTCTTGGGACGTATGTCCTATCTCTCCACAGGTTTTGCATGCCCTTAGTTTGGTCATAAGGTTCCCTTCAAAATCACTATGGTTTTGATCAATCTTAGGCAGTTGGTCATTGATCATCTTCAACAGCTGACTCTGGTTCTCTAATAATAGTCGCATAGTTGTATGCAAATCATTGGTGTTGGCATTGGGGTGAGACATCTGTTTGGTTTAAAAAGCAATGAGTTGAATTATTTGTACTTATGGAGGAATCCTAGTTCAATAAAACAAAACAAGGCAACCAATCTATAACATAATCAATCAACATCTAACAAACATCAAGCAACGAGGTGCTAACACCAAGCAAACAATCTAGTATTGTCATATAGCTAATTTGATATGATCAATACACTAACACGATATCGGCATTCTATTTTTGGTGGTGGTCAAATCTACCTCCTTCATGACTGCTTCAAGTTCTTGTTCAACTTTCTTGGATATCTTAGAAGTGTTGGTCGAAACCTGGTTCTTCAGTGGTCTTCCATGCATGCAGAACTTCATGATTAATCGTAGCTTTTCCATATGAGGCAACAGAATCAGACTTAGACTATAAGAACATGGTCATCTAGAAAAAGATAAGAGGTTTTTAGAAGGTTGATAGTAGATGAGAATACGAGAAAGACATAGTGAAAAGATTTGTTTTTAGAAAAGTGAATAAAAAAAAGATTTCCAATCCTATGGTCAAACCTATTTCTATCCAAACCTAGGGTTTCGAACCTACAGGCAACACAGTGCTCTGATACCATCTGTAGCGTAACTGCACTTTAAATAAGGCAGATACCTGTGTATAGTGCAAATCCCTGGATCGATTCATTTGCACACACAGTTACGATGTAATATCACAACAAAGCGTCAATTTTATTACATCGATGATCCAGAATTACAAAATATTCTTTACAAATTGCATAGCATAAAGCTAGCTTTGAAAAGTACACAGCGGAAATACAATAGCAGTGAGCCTCTATAACTTTCATGCTGCCACAGACGAAAACATGTTGGTTGTAGACTCGAAACCTTTAAACGAAACCTCACTCGTCATCTGATCAAATCTGCAATAAGAAAAATATTGCAACAACGTGGGTCAGATTCCATTAAAAATGGAGTCTGGCAAGTGACACTATGGTGGACACTTATGGAATAACTCTAAAGCCTATATGAATATTTGGCTGGTGGAGCTCAAGGCTAATTTGCATAAAGCCAATTTTTCCTATTCTTTTGAAACCACTTTTCTTGAAATCGACGAGTATGGCATGAAAACCATAAATCTCATCTTCCCTTGTTCACCCATCAAGTTTTACTTTTGAAGTTGGAATGATGGAATCCTCCGTTGACGTCCTTGATCAGCTGCTCAAAATTGTCCGTAACCGGGGACACGGCTAAGTACTTAGTTTTACACTCTGCAGAGGTTGTGCACGTTCACCATTGTACCCATTCAACCCAAGGTATCCTTTACACACCATTTGTGATAAGGAAAGGAGAGAATGAGACGAGATCTTTCAGAAGCATTTTCCCTCCCACCTGGCTTGACCCGTTCCACCTAACATCCCCCTACATCTGCTTGTCAAGCCGGAGAGAGTCCACGCAACATAATTGATCAAGCCAGAGCCCATATGGCAATGGATGCACTGGAAGCAATCGTCACTCGGAGTTCTTCAGATTCCTCTGTTCCTGGGTGGCCATTCACAAGTGTACATACCCTAGGAACCATAGAAATGGACCTGAGTAGCCACTCAACATAAACCATACAACCAATTACCACCCAGGTGTTTCATTCTTAACTTAGTAGAATTTAGATTTTCACAAAACAACATTTGCATAGCATCAATAATTCTACTAAGTATTGCATAGGAACCTAGACACAGGAATAAGGGATTCAACACAGGTTTAGCATAGCAACACATGCATATAAAAATACACTAAGTAATGCATATAAAAATAGGAAGTTTATGAGGTGTGCCACTTGCCTTTGAATGTTGTCGTTGTTCACAACTCTTTTCAACAACGAACGTTTGCTCTCCGTTTAATCTAAACAATAATAGCAAACAACAATACAACAATCAACAAACAACAATCATCAAACATACATGCTCATATCAAATGAACAACAAGTTTTGGAAAACTCCTAAGGAAAACATGTCATGTATGATATGCAATTTATTTCTAAGGGCTAGAGATACATGTTATTCTATGAAAATCTCTTAAGTTAATGCAAGGAAAAATAGGTGGGTCAAGAATGACTAAGGACTAAGGTCTTAAGTTGGATAAACATACTTTGTTTTATATCTTCTTGAAACCAGCACTCTAATGGCTTAGTCATGATGTGCAAAATACTTAGAGAAAAATACTAAGTCCTTTGTTCAAGATGATCAACAATTATTATCAACTCTTTGTAAATTGGACATTCACTATAGTGAGAGAGACAGACACCCGGCCAGCCACTTAAATTGTGGAACAGGTCTCATGTACGTGGACATGTAAGGTTTGTTTCCAGGCCGCTTCATCCCACTATGCTGCTAGGATCCAACAACTTCAAGATGATAACATCATGATCATAATTTGTTTAAGTCTAAAAGACAAGATTAGAAAAGAGGGAAAAGATAGAAAGAGAGATGTGGTTGTCCTCCAGGCTTCATCTCCAAACTTGTAACTTTCTTCTGGATGATGTCTTGATTGAGTTCTGGTTAGTCTTGATGAATCTTCAGACTTGGTGATTCTTGTATCCTCGAGGCTGGTCTTGGATTTACTTAGTCTTCATGAAGTCTCAGAGGAGAAGAAAAGACAGAGAGAGACTTAGAGAATAAAAGGGGGTTGGCCTTCTTGAACTTCTTCTCACTTTTCTTCTAAGTGCTTGACATCTTGAGGATGCTTCCAGAGTCTGTTTTCTTCTAAGTCCTTCATGAACTTCTTGATTTTCTTCTAAGTGCTTCTTCTCCTTGAAGATACTTCTGAAGTCTTGTTTTTGGCTAAGTCCTTCATTGGTCTTCCAGCTCCATGTTGAAGATTACTAAGTGTCTAAGTGTATAGCACTTTTCCCAAAATACTAAGTTTGAAAATAATCCTAACTTAGAGAAAAAGGGGAGGAGTTTTCCTTATGGAAACTATAACTATAAAATATGCTATGCATGAAATGCAATTTTAAATCACAAGCAACATAACACTAATTTTTGTAAATTTTATAACATATGCATAAAGTTATAGTTTGCAATTTAATTAGTTTCTAATTTGCAAAACATAATAACAGGAAACATATAGATTAGAATTTTATGTGTTTTATATTTTATAACACAATTTTCTTTATAGATGGTGTTAATAGCCAGAGGTGGTTTAATTAATTTTTAATGCAATTTGATTTAATCAAAAATAATATTTCTATTAAAAGTTATTTCAAAATTAGTCAAACTATTCAATTTAAACTCACAACTATGAATTCATTCAAAATTTACTCAAAAATATTTTATAGCAGTGGCATTAATTTACAAATATTCTAAAGTTTCTAAAACATATTTATTTGCAATTTTTGGATTTATAGATTTAAAGTTATTGCAAATATACTCAAATTCACCATTTGAAATTCGAATATTTTATACTAAGTCAAATTTGAATTTTTTTAGATCCAAAATATTCTACATGTCAAGAGCTTTCCAAATATATAAAAATATTTGAATTTGGATAAACAGAGAAAAAGATATGATAGTTTGAATAGACAGGGGCTTTTCTGCAAAACTGCCAATTAATTAAATTACGAAATTGATTTTACACGTCAGCGCTGACTGGGCGCTGACTGTGTGCTGACGGGGCATGCCACGTAGGCGCTGACGTGGTTAAGTTAGCAGATCTGGGCCGTCAGATCTGGATCTGGCGGTCCAGATCTATTCGTACCGGTTCGTCCTAGGGTTCTAATCTTGACCATTAAAAGCAGATCCGATGGCTCACCGTGGGTGTCCAGGGGGTGGCGACGCATCTCACCGGAGATAGGGGATGACGGCGGCGCGGGCTCCGGCGTGGACGCCCCGGTCGTTTCCGTGCCTCCCCGGATGCGAGGAGGGCAGCTCCGGACGCAGGGCTCCAAGGCGAGGAAGAAGAGCGCGGTGGCGGTATGCCCCGCTTCCTGGAACAATCACGACGGGCGGCCGGAGTTGGAGCCGAAGACGGAGGCGCGGGTGTGGACGAATCCCGCACTTCGGTTCGCGCCACGGCTCGGGGAGGTGGCGAAGGGATGCTGCACTACGCCACGAAGGGGGTGGGCACGGTCTCGAGGCTTGGGTGTTGGACTCCTCGCCCGAATCGTCAATTTCACGACGGCGGCCCGTGCGGACTCCGGCGAGCAGTACTGGCGGCCTGGCGGCGTTATTTTCGTGGGGAGGAGAGGGGAAACGGAGGCGGGGTTGCGGGGTTTATATGGGCATGGAAAGGAGATCAAATCCCGCAAAGAACGCCGCGAATTTGAGCTCGGATCGGTGGAGGATTCGGAGGCGAAAATTTCGGCTGGAGGTTGACGATGATGACGCCAGCGATGACGTCATCCAGTAATTATTTTTCTGTTTTTATTTGTTTAATTCATATCTTTTGATTTAAATATCCAAATGATGTCAAATTAATTTCTAAAAATTTGTAAAAATAATATCTAGCTGTTAAACCAGTTGTGGGTATGTTTTGAACACTTTTCAAAAATAATACTTTAGAAATATTGATTAAATGTGAAATTGACACTTTATGTTTAATTTATAACTAGGGTTTAATTAATTTTAATTTTGGCTAAATAAATTATATGAAATACCCATATTCAATTATGTTTGAATTTAAGTTATTTAAACACATTTTCTTAAACATGCATCTTTATTTTGGTTTAATAGAAGCTTAATATATTATAAATAATTTTTAAAGTAATAGGAAATATAATGGATTCTAATTAAAGTTTATTTTGGGTAACATTATATTTTATTTTATGATGATTCATTTGAAAACTTCATAACAACTTTGGAAAAGGTTTTTGTTTTAATTCCATTCTTATTTAGAATATATTAATCATTTCATGCTTTGAAAATAGATGAAATTCATTTAAGCAAATGAAATGTTTATTTGGCTAATTTATCAATTTAAAACTATGAAGTTTTAATGTTATACACTATAGGCTTATAATTTCCAAACTATATTTTGAACATAGTTAAAGGAATGAAAACCATTTAGTAATTATATAGTCTTTTGAATCATCTTGTATTTATGAATAGATATGGCTAAGTGGTTTAATTCAAATACTTTTAAAGAACTAATTTATTTAAATTAAAATGAATTGTAGTTTGTAAAATATTTGTCAAATTATATTTTAAGGTTTTTGAAACACACTGGATAATAAAATGTTTAAACTTTGACATTTAAATTATTAAACTCTTTCTATAAGTTTGAAGTCTTTCATAGTTGGTTTCATTATACATTTAATATTTTATTTTAATAAAAAGAAAAGTTTTAAATTTTAGTGATTTTTGAACCTTATAAAATGTTGGGATGTTACAGACTACCACCCTTAAAAGGAATCTCGTCCCCGAGATTCGGAGAAGCTAAAAAAGAAAGCAAGGGTTTGAATGGTTCTGATAACTCGGGATGTTTTGGAAAAATGAAATTTCTGACATGGAAACTTGAAAACTTGACAGTGAATGGTTTTTCTGATTATGAGGATGGAAAGAAAGAAATTTTTGAGATCTCTGGGTTTAAGCGACTGAGTTTGAATTATCTAGGTGGCTACCACCCTTAAAAGAAATTTTTGTGGTCAGTCTAGAAATTTTGTGAAATCTTGTTTATTTCTCTGAGGTAGGGCGTACAAGTGTTCATAATACAATGGCATGTGGTGGATACAGAAAGTTTTTAGCACTCACGCTTTCCACTCGGTCCTTGGAGAGATATATTCTTCTTCTACTCGGGGCAGCCACTGACATAGTGTCCTGTTGCTCCGCATCTGCGACATGTCACGGGACTGTTGATTTTCTTGTGCGAGCGGGTAAGGCATTTCTCCTTCATCTTTGCTGGGCACTTCTCAGCATAATGTCCTTTGCCTTTACATTTGTAGCAAATTACGTCACTTAAGTTCCTCTTCTTCTTCTTAGATGTTTCCAGGGCTAAAAGTTCTTCCAAATCTTGTTTGCCATATTCTATCTCAATTAAGGAAGTCCAGTCTCGTTTGATGGGACAATTTCGAGCTAGGTGATCTCCTTCACATTTATAGCAACACTTGGAGGTACTTTTGGATTTCTTCGGAAGTGACCTTACTCTTATTTCATTCTTCACCTTAGTATGACCCACAGTCTCATTTTGATGAAGATTTGGTTCAGTATCCTGACCAGTCCTTTTCTCTTTGCAGCCCCATGAATAATGTCCTAGTTCTCCACATGTAAAACATGTTATATGGCTACTATCTCTTTTGTGTTCCTCCTTGTTTTCTTGTACTTCCACATGCTTCATGAGATTTTGTTGTATCCCCTTTTTGGCTTGCTGACTGACTTCTTGCACCACGGGGTAGAGTTGATGTTGAGTTGGAACGTGATTTGTTGCTTCACAAAAATAGCAAGGCATCTGACTTGTGGGGCATTCCCTAACTGGATGTTCGGTATGACCATGGGGCCACTCATCAGTGCATTCTTGGGACGTATGTCCTATCTCTCCACAGGTTTTGCATGCCCTTAGTTTGGTCATAAGGTTCCCTTCAAAATCACTATGGTTTTGATCAATCTTAGGCAGTTGGTCATTGATCATCTTCAACAGCTGACTCTGGTTCTCTAATAATAGTCGCATAGTTGTATGCAAATCATTGGTGTTGGCATTGGGGTGAGACATCTGTTTGGTTTAAAAAGCAATGAGTTGAATTATTTGTACTTATGGAGGAATCCTAGTTCAATAAAACAAAACAAGGCAACCAATCTATAACATAATCAATCAACATCTAACAAACATCAAGCAACGAGGTGCTAACACCAAGCAAACAATCTAGTATTGTCATATAGCTAATTTGATATGATCAATACACTAACACGATATCGGCATTCTATTTTTGGTGGTGGTCAAATCTACCTCCTTCATGACTGCTTCAAGTTCTTGTTCAACTTTCTTGGATATCTTAGAAGTGTTGGTCGAAACCTGGTTCTTCAGTGGTCTTCCATGCATGCAGAACTTCATGATTAATCGTAGCTTTTCCATATGAGGCAACAGAATCAGACTTAGACTATAAGAACATGGTCATCTAGAAAAAGATAAGAGGTTTTTAGAAGGTTGATAGTAGATGAGAATACGAGAAAGACATAGTGAAAAGATTTGTTTTTAGAAAAGTGAATAAAAAAAAGATTTCCAATCCTATGGTCAAACCTATTTCTATCCAAACCTAGGGTTTCGAACCTACAGGCAACACAGTGCTCTGATACCATCTGTAGCGTAACTGCACTTTAAATAAGGCAGATACCTGTGTATAGTGCAAATCCCTGGATCGATTCATTTGCACACACAGTTACGATGTAATATCACAACAAAGCGTCAATTTTATTACATCGATGATCCAGAATTACAAAATATTCTTTACAAATTGCATAGCATAAAGCTAGCTTTGAAAAGTACACAGCGGAAATACAATAGCAGTGAGCCTCTATAACTTTCATGCTGCCACAGACGAAAACATGTTGGTTGTAGACTCGAAACCTTTAAACGAAACCTCACTCGTCATCTGATCAAATCTGCAATAAGAAAAATATTGCAACAACGTGGGTCAGATTCCATTAAAAATGGAGTCTGGCAAGTGACACTATGGTGGACACTTATGGAATAACTCTAAAGCCTATATGAATATTTGGCTGGTGGAGCTCAAGGCTAATTTGCATAAAGCCAATTTTTCCTATTCTTTTGAAACCACTTTTCTTGAAATCGACGAGTATGGCATGAAAACCATAAATCTCATCTTCCCTTGTTCACCCATCAAGTTTTACTTTTGAAGTTGGAATGATGGAATCCTCCGTTGACGTCCTTGATCAGCTGCTCAAAATTGTCCGTAACCGGGGACACGGCTAAGTACTTAGTTTTACACTCTGCAGAGGTTGTGCACGTTCACCATTGTACCCATTCAACCCAAGGTATCCTTTACACACCATTTGTGATAAGGAAAGGAGAGAATGAGACGAGATCTTTCAGAAGCATTTTCCCTCCCACCTGGCTTGACCCGTTCCACCTAACATCCCCCTACATCTGCTTGTCAAGCCGGAGAGAGTCCACGCAACATAATTGATCAAGCCAGAGCCCATATGGCAATGGATGCACTGGAAGCAATCGTCACTCGGAGTTCTTCAGATTCCTCTGTTCCTGGGTGGCCATTCACAAGTGTACATACCCTAGGAACCATAGAAATGGACCTGAGTAGCCACTCAACATAAACCATACAACCAATTACCACCCAGGTGTTTCATTCTTAACTTAGTAGAATTTAGATTTTCACAAAACAACATTTGCATAGCATCAATAATTCTACTAAGTATTGCATAGGAACCTAGACACAGGAATAAGGGATTCAACACAGGTTTAGCATAGCAACACATGCATATAAAAATACACTAAGTAATGCATATAAAAATAGGAAGTTTATGAGGTGTGCCACTTGCCTTTGAATGTTGTCGTTGTTCACAACTCTTTTCAACAACGAACGTTTGCTCTCCGTTTAATCTAAACAATAATAGCAAACAACAATACAACAATCAACAAACAACAATCATCAAACATACATGCTCATATCAAATGAACAACAAGTTTTGGAAAACTCCTAAGGAAAACATGTCATGTATGATATGCAATTTATTTCTAAGGGCTAGAGATACATGTTATTCTATGAAAATCTCTTAAGTTAATGCAAGGAAAAATAGGTGGGTCAAGAATGACTAAGGACTAAGGTCTTAAGTTGGATAAACATACTTTGTTTTATATCTTCTTGAAACCAGCACTCTAATGGCTTAGTCATGATGTGCAAAATACTTAGAGAAAAATACTAAGTCCTTTGTTCAAGATGATCAACAATTATTATCAACTCTTTGTAAATTGGACATTCACTATAGTGAGAGAGACAGACACCCGGCCAGCCACTTAAATTGTGGAACAGGTCTCATGTACGTGGACATGTAAGGTTTGTTTCCAGGCCGCTTCATCCCACTATGCTGCTAGGATCCAACAACTTCAAGATGATAACATCATGATCATAATTTGTTTAAGTCTAAAAGACAAGATTAGAAAAGAGGGAAAAGATAGAAAGAGAGATGTGGTTGTCCTCCAGGCTTCATCTCCAAACTTGTAACTTTCTTCTGGATGATGTCTTGATTGAGTTCTGGTTAGTCTTGATGAATCTTCAGACTTGGTGATTCTTGTATCCTCGAGGCTGGTCTTGGATTTACTTAGTCTTCATGAAGTCTCAGAGGAGAAGAAAAGACAGAGAGAGACTTAGAGAATAAAAGGGGGTTGGCCTTCTTGAACTTCTTCTCACTTTTCTTCTAAGTGCTTGACATCTTGAGGATGCTTCCAGAGTCTGTTTTCTTCTAAGTCCTTCATGAACTTCTTGATTTTCTTCTAAGTGCTTCTTCTCCTTGAAGATACTTCTGAAGTCTTGTTTTTGGCTAAGTCCTTCATTGGTCTTCCAGCTCCATGTTGAAGATTACTAAGTGTCTAAGTGTATAGCACTTTTCCCAAAATACTAAGTTTGAAAATAATCCTAACTTAGAGAAAAAGGGGAGGAGTTTTCCTTATGGAAACTATAACTATAAAATATGCTATGCATGAAATGCAATTTTAAATCACAAGCAACATAACACTAATTTTTGTAAATTTTATAACATATGCATAAAGTTATAGTTTGCAATTTAATTAGTTTCTAATTTGCAAAACATAATAACAGGAAACATATAGATTAGAATTTTATGTGTTTTATATTTTATAACACAATTTTCTTTATAGATGGTGTTAATAGCCAGAGGTGGTTTAATTAATTTTTAATGCAATTTGATTTAATCAAAAATAATATTTCTATTAAAAGTTATTTCAAAATTAGTCAAACTATTCAATTTAAACTCACAACTATGAATTCATTCAAAATTTACTCAAAAATATTTTATAGCAGTGGCATTAATTTACAAATATTCTAAAGTTTCTAAAACATATTTATTTGCAATTTTTGGATTTATAGATTTAAAGTTATTGCAAATATACTCAAATTCACCATTTGAAATTCGAATATTTTATACTAAGTCAAATTTGAATTTTTTTAGATCCAAAATATTCTACATGTCAAGAGCTTTCCAAATATATAAAAATATTTGAATTTGGATAAACAGAGAAAAAGATATGATAGTTTGAATAGACAGGGGCTTTTCTGCAAAACTGCCAATTAATTAAAATACGAAATTGATTTTACACGTCAGCGCTGACTGGGCGCTGACTGTGTGCTGACGGGGCATGCCACGTAGGCGCTGACGTGGTTAAGTTAGCAGATCTGGGCCGTCAGATCTGGATCTGGCGGTCCAGATCTATTCGTACCGGTTCGTCCTAGGGTTCTAATCTTGACCATTAAAAGCAGATCCGATGGCTCACCGTGGGTGTCCAGGGGGTGGCGACGCATCTCACCGGAGATAGGGGATGATGGCGGCGCGGGCTCCGGCGTGGACACCCCGGTCGTTTCCGTGCCTCCCCGGATGCGAGGAGGGCAGCTCCGGACGCAGGGCTCCAAGGCGAGGAAGAAGAGCGCGGTGGCGGTATGCCCCGCTTCCTGGAACAATCACGACGGGCGGCCGGAGTTGGAGCCGAAGACGGAGGCGCGGGTGTGGACGAATCCCGCACTTCGGTTCGCGCCACGGCTCGGGGAGGTGGCGAAGGGATGCTGCACTACGCCACGAAGGGGGTGGGCACGGTCTCGAGGCTTGGGTGTTGGACTCCTCGCCCGAATCGTCAATTTCACGACGGCGGCCCGTGCGGACTCCGGCGAGCAGTACTGGCGGCCTGGCGGCGTTATTTTCGTGGGGAGGAGAGGGGAAACGGAGGCGGGGTTGCGGGGTTTATATGGGCATGGAAAGGAGATCAAATCCCGCAAAGAACGCCGCGAATTTGAGCTCGGATCGGTGGAGGATTCGGAGGCGAAAATTTCGGCTGGAGGTTGACGATGATGACGCCAGCGATGACGTCATCCAGTAATTATTTTTCTGTTTTTATTTGTTTAATTCATATCTTTTGATTTAAATATCCAAATGATGTCAAATTAATTTCTAAAAATTTGTAAAAATAATATCTAGCTGTTAAACCAGTTGTGGGTATGTTTTGAACACTTTTCAAAAATAATACTTTAGAAATATTGATTAAATGTGAAATTGACACTTTATGTTTAATTTATAACTAGGGTTTAATTAATTTTAATTTTGGCTAAATAAATTATATGAAATACCCATATTCAATTATGTTTGAATTTAAGTTATTTAAACACATTTTCTTAAACATGCATCTTTATTTTGGTTTAATAGAAGCTTAATATATTATAAATAATTTTTAAAGTAATAGGAAATATAATGGATTCTAATTAAAGTTTATTTTGGGTAACATTATATTTTATTTTATGATGATTCATTTGAAAACTTCATAACAACTTTGGAAAAGGTTTTTGTTTTAATTCCATTCTTATTTAGAATATATTAATCATTTCATGCTTTGAAAATAGATGAAATTCATTTAAGCAAATGAAATGTTTATTTGGCTAATTTATCAATTTAAAACTATGAAGTTTTAATGTTATACACTATAGGCTTATAATTTCCAAACTATATTTTGAACATAGTTAAAGGAATGAAAACCATTTAGTAATTATATAGTCTTTTGAATCATCTTGTATTTATGAATAGATATGGCTAAGTGGTTTAATTCAAATACTTTTAAAGAACTAATTTATTTAAATTAAAATGAATTGTAGTTTGTAAAATATTTGTCAAATTATATTTTAAGGTTTTTGAAACACACTGGATAATAAAATGTTTAAACTTTGACATTTAAATTATTAAACTCTTTCTATAAGTTTGAAGTCTTTCATAGTTGGTTTCATTATACATTTAATATTTTATTTTAATAAAAAGAAAAGTTTTAAATTTTAGTGATTTTTGAACCTTATAAAATGTTGGGATGTTACACTTCCCCGCATCCGAACAGGAGCAAGAGCAAGAGCCGGAGCCGGAGTCGAGGTTCCGGGAAGAACAAGCAGCTACAAACTTATGATCCGGCTTTCGCCGGTATCCAGCAAGCCGGGCAGGCCGGGCAGCGTAACTCGGGACAGGCGGGAAGTACCCGTGGGGATGGTAACCTGGGTGTAGGAAACAATAACCCGGCTAGCCGTGGTAATCCACCCTGGAATCCTCCTCACGTTCAGGGAAACCTGCAGAGGGAGGTTGTCTCCGTTCCCCAGCAGGCCCTGGTCCCTGCGCAAGACAGGCTCAACGATGGCAACTCGAGGTTGCAGCAGTTCGGATATCAGCCAGACGAGAACCCTTTGGGATCTCAGATAGGAACCAGGCAGCTGAACCCGGCAGACGCCAGATTCCGGCTCGACCGGATTCATCGATCCGAGTTGGTGGAAGAGCAAGGACCTCCGGGACCTGCCTGCTTTGGACCTCGGATCATGCGGGAACCTCCTGTTCGGAACTTTCAGCTCAACCGAGGTGCCAAGACCTATGACGGTAGCAAGAAGCCGGAGGACTGGCTAACCGACTATGTAACTGCAGTAAGCATAGCCGGTGGAAACAGACGATGGGCGGTACGTTATGTACCGCAGATGTTGGAAGGACCAGCCCGGATCTGGTTGAACAATCTGAGAACTGGCAGTATAGACTGCTGGTTAGACTTTGAAGAGGCATTCATCAGCAACTTCACTAGCACGTGCAAGAGGCCCAACAGGCCTCAGCAGCTCGCCATCTGTAGGCAAAGGAGCAATGAGACTGACCGGGAGTACCTTACCCGGTGGAGCAATATTCGCAACTCGTGCGAAGGAGTGGTGGAGGCACAGGCCATCTCCTGGTTTGCGCAGGGATGCCGGCATGGCTCTATGCTGTGGCAGAAACTGCAGAGGAAGATGCCAACAACCTTGGCAGAAACCATGCGCATCGCCGATACCTATACGCTTGGAGATCCCATGCAACCCCTGGTGGATGTCGGAGACTCCAACAGGAGGAATGCGGGACCTCAGCGTTCAGGACCGAGCAGGAGCCATGATCGCCAGGAGTTCGGCCACAAGAGGAATCAGCCCGAGTACCACCATGCCGCGCAGCAGTGACCCGGGAGCAGGAGGATGTCGGCAACAGCCAGCGTCAAAAGACAAGTGGCCCTGCTTGGGGTCAAAGTCAGGAGGTGCAGAAGACTTGGGTGGAACAAAAGAAGCCCCTGACGTATGAAGAGATGCTGAACAAGCCATGCTGCTACCACACTCTGGAGGCCAACAAGCCCGCAAACCACTCTACTCGGCAGTGCAGCTGGTATCAGCGAACGTTGCAGGAAGGCAGCTCGGGAGCTGTTCGGCAGAATGCTCCGGCATCTCGGCCCAATATCCCGACTTCCCCCTCCTCCGACATCGGGGGCCAACACTGTGCGACTTCCCCCTCCTCCGAGAGGACCCCCACCTCACCCAGTGAATGTGGTGCATACCCGGAACGAGAACGGTAACCAAGCCGGACACCAGCAGAGCAACTACCGGGAGGCACATCAGAGCTATGTGGTCTTTGTGACCGAGCCCACTGACCGAAAGAGTGTGCGGCAGCGTGCCCTGGAGGTGAATGCTGTGATCCCGGCGGTGCCCAAATTCTTGCACTGGTCCGAGATGGAGATCACCTGGAGCCGGAAGGACCACCCCCGGGTTATGCCCAAGCCGGGAGCGTATGCCTTGGTGGTGGACCCAACTTTTGTCGGACCCAACCTCAACGTCCGCTTCAGCCGGGTTCTGATTGACAATGGCAGTGCCATTAATATCATGTACAAGGACACGATGCTGAAGTTGGGAGTATCCATGAATACCCTGCTGCCTACCGAGACAACCTTCCATGGCATTGTTCCCGGAGTCTCTTGCTCGCCCATGGGAAAGATCTGGGTTGAGGTGCTATTCGGAACTCGGGAGAACTGCCGGACCGAGAGCTTGGAGTTCGAGGTCGTGGACCTCGAGAGCCCGTATCATGCACTGATCGGCAGACCGGCCCTCGCCAAGTTCATGATCTCGACGCACGTGGGCTATCTCAAGATGAAGATGCCGGGACCTAACAGTGTGATCACCATCTCGGGAGACCACAAGCGCTCCATGGAGTGTGCTTCGGCGGGGTCGTGCTTAGCTGAGTCCCTGGTGATCGCGGAAGAGAAGAAGAGGATCCAGCAGGTGGTGGCGATGGCCAAGACCTCCCAACTCGGAATGCCCGGGATGGTGAACCCGGAGCAGGGGGCATCATTTCAGCCCCCCAAGGAGACCAAGAAGGTGTGTGTGGACCCCAGCAACCCGGAGCGCCAAGTTATCATTGGCAGCAACCTGGACAGCAAATAGGAAGGCGAGCTCGTCGACTTCCTCCGTGAGAATCGGGATGCCTTTGCGTGGTCGAGTGACGATCTGCAAGGTGTCCCGAGGGAGTTGGCTGAGCACTCTCTGTTTGTTCGACCGGATGCGAAGCCGGTGAAGCAACCAACTAAGCGCCTCTCGGATGAGAGAAGAGCTGCTGCCATGGAGCATCTGGCTATACTGCTGGCCGCTGGGTTCATCATGGAGGTGCTGCACCCGGATTGGATTTCGAATCCGGTCCTGGTGGAGAAGAAGAAAGATGATCCCCTCCTGCTTAAGGTGTGGCGCATGTGCATCGACTTCACCAACCTCAACAAGGCATGCCCGAAATACCCTTTCCCGCTGCCCCGGATAGATCAAATGATAGACTCCACTGCCGGGAGTGAGCTTTTAACTTTTCTAGATGCTTATTCTGGTTTTCACCAGATACCTTTGAATCCGGATGATCAATTAAAAACTGCTTTCATTACCCCTTATGGGGCTTATTGCTATCGTGTTATGACTTTCGGGTTGAGAAATGCTGGTGCTACATACCAGAGATGCATGCAGAAATGCTTGCATGACCAGATAGGCCGAAATGCCGAGGTCTATGTCGATGACATAGTCATAAAAACAAAAGAGAAAACCTCATTGATAGATGATCTGAGGGAAACATTTAAGAACCTAAGAAGATTCAGGATGAGGTTGAACCCAGATAAATGCACATTTGGTGTGCCGGCCGGAAAGTTACTCGGTTTCCTCATCTCAAGCCGGGGAATCGAAGTCAACCCGGGCAAAATTCGCGCTATCGAGAGCATGAAGTTGCCCGTGCGCCTCAAGGATGTGCAGAAGTTTACCGGGTGTCTGGCATCCCTAAGTCGGTTTGTGAGCCGACTTGGGCAGAAGGCCCTGCCTCTGTATCAACTAATGCAGAAGAGCAAGACGTTTGTTTGGACCCCGCAAGCTGATGCGGCGTTCAACGATCTGAAGAGAATGCTCTCGACAGCACCTGTGTTGGCATCCCCGTTACCCAAGGAACCTATGTTGCTGTACATTGCCGCAACTAACCGGGTAGTCAGTGTGGCGATGGTAGTAGAAAGGGAAGAAGGGGGCAAGCTGATACAGAGACCGGTGTATTACCTCAGTGAGGTGATCTCGGAATCAAAGCAGAACTACCCGCACTACCAGAAGATGGCATATGGGGTGTACATGGCAGTGACCAAGCTCAAGCACTACTTTCAGGAACACCCGATCACAGTGGTATGCGAAGCTCCTCTCGCCGAGATCATCGGTTGCAAGGATGCTAGCGGCCGGGTAGCCAAATGGGCCATCCAGTTGTCTCCGTACACTTCGGCATACGAGAGACGAGATGCCATCAAGTCGCAGGCGCTGCCGGACTTTCTGGTAGACTGGGCCGAGATGCAGTATGAACCTCCGATGCCGGATTATAATTTCTGGAGGATGCATTTCGATGGCTCAAAAGCTAAGATCGGATTGGGTGCCGGAGTGGTCCTCACTTCCCCAAAGCAAGATGTACTGAAGTATGTGCTGCAGATCCATTTTTGGGCATCCAATAATGTCGCAGAATATGAGGCCTTGGTTCATGGACTGAACGTCGCCAAGGAGATCGGCATCCGCCGGATAGAGTGCTTTGGTGACCCGGATCTCGTAGTACAACAGGTGTCGGGGAATTGGGATGCCCTTGATGCAAACATGGCCTTATACAGGTTTCATGTGCAGAAAATATCTGGATTTTTTGAAGGATGCGAGTTCAAGCATGTACCCAGAAGAGAAAACGAAGCAGCGGATGTCTTGTCCAAGCTAGGATCATCCCGGGATGCAATCCCACCCGGAATTGCTCTGGAGCATTTGAGGAAGCCATCTATCCAACCCTCACCCGAGTCGGAATCTATCTTCATCCCCAAGGAGCCTGGTTCAGATGCCGTACCCATGGAAGTAGATGTCGGGAGCATAACATCGAACCCGGGGACTGCGTCCCAGTGCTCAGAGAGGCAGAGAAAGATGATGATAGAGGTGATGTCGGCAGAACCAATGGACATAGATACTCCCATATTCCCGGATTGACCTGTCCCGAGATGGGCACAGCCCATTATGGCTTACATCTTGGAGGGAACTCTCCCGGAAAATGAGGTGGAAGCCCGGCAAATACTGCGAAGGTCAAAAGCATACACTGTCATCAATCAAGAGCTGTACAAGAGAAGTGTCACCGAGGTACTCCAGAGATGTGTGGAACCGGCAGAGGGACAAGAGATGCTGGTGGAAATACATCAATGGGAGTGTGGACATCATGCATCATCCCGGGCCCTGGTGGCAAAGGTGTTCCGACATGGATTCTACTGGCCCTCTGCATTGCAGCAAGCAGAGGATATTGTCCGGAAGTGTGGAGGATGCCAGAGATTTGCTCACCGGATACACATGCCGGCGTCAGCACTGAAAACAATCCCCATCACTTGGCCATTCGCAGTGTGGTGTTTGGACATGGTCAGGCAATTCAAGCCGACAAGAGGCAATATGACACGTATACTGGTGATGGTGGACAAGTTCACTAAATGGATAGAGGTCAAGACAATCCGGAAGTGCGATGGACACACCGTTGTGCAATTCCTGAAAGACATCATCTTGAGATACGGATACCCACACAGCATTATCACAGATAATGGAACAAACTTTGCTGTGGGGGAATTCGCTCGATTTTGTGCTGAGAAGGGAATCCGGCTGGATGTAGCATCAGTTGCACACCCGGAAGCAAATGGGCAAGTCGAAAGGGCAAATGCCTTGGTCTTGGCCGGCATCAAAGCTCGTTTGATCGAACCACTATTGAGAACTCCGGGATGCTGGATAGAGGAATTACCGGCAGTACTATGGGGTCTCCGAACTACACCGAATAGATCTACCGGATACACGCCATTCTTCATGGTATACGGTGCTGAGGCAGTACTCCCAACCGACATACAGTATGATTTTCCGAGAGTGACAATGTTCACCGAGACTGAGGCAAAGGAGGCCCGAGAAGATGATGTTGATTTACTCGAAGAGGCCAGAGAATTGGCACTATCTCGGTCGGCAATTTATCAACAGAACCTCCGTCGCTATCATAGCCGGAAAGTGCACCCGAGGGTGTTCCGAGAGGGAGATCTGGTGCTGAGGCTCATCCAACGCACGGCCGGAATGCATAAGCTGTCACCTCCATGGGAGGGACCTTTCGGGATAAGCAGGGCGTTGCACAATGATTCCTATTACCTTGTAGATGCACAGGAGGCTAGGAAAGGTGTAATGGACAAATCCGGTGAGGAAACCAAGCGTCTCTACTTCGCCCCTTTTACACTTAAAGGGCTCAGTGTATGTGTATCTCAATTTTCAATATTTATGGAAGTAAGGCACCCCGGGAGGAACCCGGGGACTGACTGGTTCTGTGCTCTTGTTTACTTCTGTTTTGTTAAGCTTATTTATTATTTTGTACCGGCATCCCGGGAAGGAACCCGGGGACTGCCGGATAGCTATTTTTTTTTATATTATGTGCATGCCGGGAAAGTTCCGAGTTCAATTCTCAAAGACAGAGTAATGTATGTCATGTGAAATCATCTTGTGACTCGACTGACGAACGCCGAAATGGTAGTCAAGAGCAAAGAGAGGGAAGGTGGGAAACACGAAAATGGTCTCGGGGACTTGGAGCAGGAACTTATCCGGCATGCTTGTTTTTTAATAACTTTGTTGTTTATGTCGGGAATTCGGTTAGCCGGAACTCGGATTGTTCTAAGTAATGTATGCCGTATGTGGAGTTTTGTGACTCGACTGTCGAACGCCGAAATGGTAGACAAGAGCAGAAATTACCTAAGTACGGTAAACATGAAAGGCAAGTCGGGAACTCAAAACAGAATACATTGGCATAAATTGTTCGAGTAAATAGTTCACTAAGAAACGAAAATAGTATAAGTATATATTACATATGGCACCCGGCATCCCGGGGATTTAACGAATCTACTAAGTTTTTTCAAGCGGTAGGGAAAGTCGGCTTCTCGACGGAGACCTCGGGAGCAGCGGCCTCGGGAGCAGCGACCTCGGGTGCAGTGGCAGCAGCAGCAGAAGGAGCAGCAGCGGGAGCGACCTCAGCTTCGGTTCCGGCAGCACTACTCGGGGCCTCGGGAAGCACCTCGGTCTCGGGGGCCTCGGGTCTTGGCGAAGTCGCTACATCCCGGGGAAACACCTTCTCGGGTGCAGCACCAGAAGCAGCGTCATCTCCTTCCGGAGCCTCGTCTTCCGCGTCGCTTTCTTCGTCGTCCTCGTAGTCTGATTCCGAGTCGGAAGGAAGAACGCTAGGGGTGAAGGCGCGGATGCTTGCCCACGTAGCGATCCGGTGCGACGCCTCTTGTCGGCGCTGGACCTTCTCCGGATCGGTGACCCACGGAGAAACCGTCCACAGGCGCAGGATCGCCCCCAGGTCGAGACCTTCGTACCAGCTGAGTACTTGGGTCAAGACCTGGTCGGCGCCAGCCCGTGCACCGGAACGCTTCCAGGCGTGGATGCGCCTCCCGGCACCCCGAAGTGCGCTCGCGAGCTCGGGAATCGAGAGCGTCCCCCGGATACTCGGCCACAGTGCGCCGTGAACGTGGACAGCGGCGCTGAGTAGATCCGTCCCGATAGACCGGAGGGGTACTATCCGGGCCTTCAGGGCAATGAGGTGATCCTCGATGTCCCAGGCATCCGAAACGGGACCCTTCCCGGCGCGCTTCTCGCGGGAGGCGGCAACAGCTTTGGCGACAGCCTCGCGGGAGTGCTCGAACTCTCCTTTAAAAAGAAGAGCTGTCAAACGACTAGGTCATAAGAGTAACAGCAAGAAAGAAAACAAAGAGAAGACAAGAGGGATGTCGGTCCACTTACTGTTCAGATCCCGGTTCAGCACTGTGAGCTCCGAGAGCCAAGTATCAGACCGGAAGCGGAGAAGAGCAAGCTCAGTCTCGGCAGTGTGCGCGCGCTCCTCGGACTGGTCCAAGGTCTCTTTCTGCTTCTTGCTCGCTTCGATGAAGCGCATCTTCATGTCGGCCGTAGCAGCCTTGACCTTTTCGAGCTCGCCGTTGAGCCGCGCGATCTCGGCTTGCGCAGTGGCAACTGCAGTTTTCTTGTCAACCGAGACCTTGCACGCGGCGTCGCGCTCCTCCCGCAGGCGTCCTTCGGATTTCTTGGACTGGCCGAGATCAGCAAGAACCCGGTTGAAAATGTCGCGGCGTTTATGGTTGCACTCCTGAAATTAAGACAGAGAAGAAGTTAGTCGGGAAAGGATGTAAGGAACCCGGTTGGAAGGATCTCGGGGACTCGGTGTCCGAGTCCTGGATTTTTCTCTAAGATTGGAACCTAGTGATCTTCTATTCGGTCGAATCTAGAGCACTAGGCACCAATCTCGGGGACTAGTGGTGGAGCAAATTTTAAAGCAACCTATCCGGTTGGGAGGATCTCGGGGACTCGGTGTCCGAGTCCTAGATTTTTCTCTAAGATTGGAACCTAGTGATCTGCTATTCGGCGGAATCTAGAGCACTAAGCACCAATCTCGGGGACTAGTGGAGATGGAAGGAACAAGTATTTTTCAATAAAAGAAAGAGAACAAGCTTACCTCGGTCACCCGAGTAACATCCAGTGCGGCCACTTGGAGAGCGTGCAGAGCTTGGGCGTTGCGGCTTGGGCCTGCAGCGTGCAAGTTTCCCGCGATCTCGGAGGCATCGGCGGCAAGCCAGGCATGGTTGTATTCGTCAACAACCCGTATGCCGGAGCCGCCGGGCGCGCGAGTAGCGGTAACATCCCGGGATCCTGAAGGTACAAAGGAACTGACGGTTGCTCGCAACATCCGCAAGGCAGCAGTAGGGATCTCGGCGGGAGGCGGTCGTAAAGATGAAAACGTACCCGGGCGCAGCACCAAGTCCTGGGAAGAGGATGTCGGGGCAACTGCGGGCGGGGCAGAAGGTGTTTTCTGCCCAGCAATCTTGCCGCGAGACATGGGAAGTTGATCTGCGGGCCGGGAGGAGGCTGTAGGCTGCTTCTCCGGGATGGTCTTGGGCGCGACTGGCCGAGAAGGGCCGCTTGCCGCAGGTTGCCGGCGAGGGCTAAGGATCTCTGCCTCCAGCCCGGGAACCCGACGCGGACTCTCCGGAAGAAAAACTTCTCCCGAGGTGGTCGGGGCCTGCACCGGGATCTCCTCGATCACCGGATGTGCTTCCGGGGTCGCAGCGGTAGCCGGTGCGGCACCGGAGGTGGCAGGCTCACTCCCTCGAGTAGAAGGGCGAGGAGGTGAAGGAGAAGCCCGAGCCGGGCTAGGAGTCCGAGTCCCGGGAGGAGGAGGAACAGCAGTTGACGGGAGCTCGAGTGCATCCCTGTAAGGAAGTGTCTTAGTAATAATTATGGAGAAAACAAAGTCAAATAACATAAGGCAAGGAAGACGTACCCGGAGTCCACAATGGGAGGACCCCTTTGCCGGCGCCGAGCAGGCTTCTCGGTCGTCTGCTTACTCGGTTTGCTCCGCTTGGGGGGGTTGCCGGGGTTATCGGCCCCCTCGGTGTCGGAAGCCGCGCGCTTCCGGCTCTCGGCACGTTTGGTCCCGGTTGTCGGTTTCGGAACCACAGCTGAGGCCCAATTCAGAGGGAGAGCGTCAATAACATCGAGAAGCTGGCAGTCAATCTCATCCTCATCATCCGAAGAAATGAAAACTGCCTCTGGAGTTGAAGGATTACCCGGGGCCTTAACGAAAGGGATGGCGAGATGGTCCTCGCCGTCGGGATCCTCTCTCGGCATCACGTCCGGTCTCGGGAAGTCCGGCGCGTAATTCCCGTTGACGTGGACGGCGTCTTCTTCGTGTTGACGCTCGAACAACTGCGCAAACAAATTAGGCCGTGTCGGTGTCCAGGTGAACGCATGTACAAAGGAGAAGGCACGAAAGACTGATATAAGCACCTGGTCGCATGGTTTTTTCCGGGATCCCCCAATGATCCCCCAAGAGTAGTCCTCCGTCATCTCCGTCCGAGCAATAGCTCGAACGCGACGGACGACCCCGGTATGGTTTAGCCCAAAGATACTGGTCCTAGTGGGGTCATAGTTCCCGGACATGTGGCACATCTTGTGCACTCGGTTTTGAAGGGGGCAGACCCGGCGAACAATGAAGCAACGCAAGAGATCATCCCCGGTCATCTTCTGAGTTAGCACGTGCAAAACGTCGTGCATGCAACTGACCTCGTCGTTATCCGGAAGCTTCTTCCAGAGACGGAACTCGCGCGGAGGACCGATAGCGAACTCCGGCAGATTGATGAAGTCCGGGTTCGAGGATCCCGGACCATCTCCCGAGTGCTCCCGGTTCAGCTCCGCTGCCACTTCCGGAAGGACTCGAGTCCCTTGACTATGGGGAATCCGGAGTCCGCGCGAGGGATGATGGTGGCCGCTCCGAAATCCACTAAGTCTTTTATCTTCTTATCCGGATTGGGGATGGCTTGGCGTCGGAGAATGAAGTACTTGGCCCAGAGATCCAAGAAGGGCCAGATGCCGAGGTATGCCTCTGCATATGTGGTGAAGACCGAGAGCATCATTATGGCATTGGCGGGAAGATGGTGAGGTTGAAGGTCGTAGAGGTCGAGGAAGTCGCGGAAGAAGGGGCTTGCCGGAAGCCCAAATCCGCGCTCGAAGTGTGCGAGGAATACAACGTATTCCCCGGGTTGGGGTTCCGGTGCAATCTCCTCTCCCGGGAGACGGCTCTCGACTTCCGGAGGAATCCGGTGAGTCCGATACAGCCAGTCCAAATCGGACTGCTTGGTCTCGGACCCATCCCAGCATCCCCGAGTACGTTCTTCGCCCATGTCAGAGAAGTACGCAGGGGTATCCGAGCTACTCTGCAGACGCAACGGCGGTTAGTCGGAGTTAGTCTATCGGAAACTAGGATGTCGGAGCGCAAACTGCTAAACACTACCGAGTTGGTGGGAAAACAAGATCTATCGTGTGCTAAATAATCAAAAAAAATGGGGGCTAATAGACTCGCGCTGGACTCGGACGAGGCACAAAGCAAGTGAGCAATCTACATCCTACAGTGACGGTGCGTCACCACCGTGCATCTCGTGCGCGCCGCTCAAGTTGTGCTCGCCGGCGGTGGCTCTACCGGACTTGCGATACGACACGGCCGGGCTCGGGCGGTTGCTCTACGGAGGAAATCATCGGAGCAAAGAGGAAGAACTCACCGAAACAGAGAAGTTCGGCGAAGGCGACGATGTCCGGACTCCGGCGAACGGCGATTGCGACGGTGTGCAGGCTCCGGCGAACGGCGACGAAGGCAGCGGCAGCGGGGCGCTCGAGACGGCGAGGAAGAAAAGTGCGAAGGAGAGGAAGGAGAGAAACTGTTCCGGTCCCCTATTTATGGGGGGAGATTCCGGAGCGGTTTCCGATTTTCCCGCCCACGATCTCCACGATCGTGGGTGGGATCTGTTTTGTGCCGCGAGCCACGTGGCACTATCCGGAGCGCCCGATCCGGCCACACCGAGGGCCACACGGTCCCAACGGTTGGATTCCGGATCGGATGCGACTCCCCGGCGCGGGAACCCAAGCGACGGCGTGCTAGCACAGAAGCACTCGAGTGCGTCTCTGCGCAGACGGGACGTCGGGTGGGCCCTGGGTCAGTGTCTCGAATTCATCGGGAGATCAACGGTCGAGATTCACTGAGATGGTGCTATCCGGTCGCAGGCTTCGCCTCCCGGTTAAGGCAGTCTCGGTGGGAAGATCTCGGTAAAAAGATCTCGGGAAGAATCGATCTCGGCATGGAATAAAAGGATGGTGTAATTGGTTCTCGGAAAATGGTTGTTATTAAAGCTGATCCCGCACATCATCCGAAGTCGCTGTGCAACACCAGCTTCGGGGACTTGTGTCGGGGGGCTGCCCCCCGGGTAGGGGCAGATCGCGGTATAATTCAACAAGGTATCAACAGTACCCGGCCTTTGGCGAGAGCAAGGGACACCCCCTTCGGTGCTGAAAGGGCAGATTGACCCCTGAGCGCTGGTAGAGGACAAAGTGCCTCCTGGCAGGCGCAGGGGTCAGGTCTCCCAGCTATAAATAGACACCCCCGACCCTCACAATCGCAGCACAAGCGTGAGCGGGTGGTTCCTCTAAGAACTAGCTTCTCGAAGATGTCTTTGCTGGTAGGCTAAGACATCTTCGGGAGGCTAGGCCTAGAGATACTCATCCTGAGACGAGCTCGGACGTCTCCGGGAAGGATCCCGGATCTAGGACTCCGGGGAGACTTCCGGGTGGAGGTGTACTCGGCTTTACCGGATAGGTATTCCGGGTAGGTACTAACCGGAGTGTGTGTCTCGGTCTTGATCTTATGCAGAAGAGGCTCACAGTGGCAAGCGAGGAGGTAGCCGGCGTGAGGGCTTCCGGTAGGCCGTCAACGGTCTATAGCAGGCTTTCCCGTATGTCACGGGGGGAAGTACCATTCCTCCTGACACGGAAGCATGGTCACCTCCCGCCTGACACGGAAGCATGGTCACCTCCCGCCTGACACGGGAGCGCGTCACCCGGTACGATCGTGGTACGACAAGACCTGACATGCCTAGCCCGGCAATCCGGAAAAGGCTATCCGGGATGGGCAGAGACATGTCTTGTCTCTGACAAGGGGACAATGATGGTGCAGGACGGCGCCTGCCGTCCTTAGCGAGATGATGACGAAGGGGCTACACCGGATAGTCCGGCTGGTAGGTCGCACTAGCCGGTGACGGCAGGCCGGCTAGGCCTGTCTGGTGGGGCCAAGCCAAGTTAGGGTTTCCGGCCCTCCTGGCCGGACCTCTATAAAAGGCGCCATAACTGCTCCTGAGAGCAGGGGACCAACTTGAGAGCCAAAGCTATAGTCGCATTTACTTCTTAGTGCATTCACTCCTTCTCACCTTGAGTTCATCTACTTCTTTGTACTCCTCACTTTGAGAGATCTTGTAGCAAGTTGTAGTCCTTATATCACCAATATATAGAGAGGAAAGGCAGGAGTAGGGGTGTTACCTCCTCACGAGGGCCCTGAACCTGGGTATATCGTGTGTGTGTTGTGTGCCTTCATGCATTTGTTTGTGTTTGTTAGATCTTCCCTTTTGCACTTTGATCTTATTCCTTGTTCTTGGGAGATCTCGGTTTTACCGGGATCCTCCCCGTGTGAGCTCTTCAGCTCGCTATCCCTCCCCGGATCCACCAACGTCCATCGGCCCCACAAATTAGCCATCCTATGGCATCTGCCGTGACACCACCACGACAAATCCCACACCCCAATTCGGCCAGGGCTGGTGCGCCGGCCTAGGTGGGCCCCAAGTGGCCCACCTAGGGCTGGCCGAATTGGCCTCCCTCCCTTGGGGGGACTCCTCCCCCCCATGGGCCCTTTTGCCTAAAAAGGCTCATTTAGGGATTTTTGCCTTTAAAAATTCAGGAAAACTTAAATAAAAATATATTTAACTATTAATTACAGTAATTAATATTAAATACATATTACATAATTTATTCCGGCTCCGAAAACTATTTCGTCGCTGCCCGATCTCCATCAGAACTTTCCCGGGACATTCCCGGAGCTCTCTTTTCCTATTTTCTCTTCCGGTCTAAATGTCGGCTCTTCTTAAGTGTGTTACCCTAGCGGTTCGATTATCTCACCAGACATGATCGAGACTCCTCTCCGATCAATGACTAATTTGTGGACCAAGGATACCCAAAATTAATCCCTGCGAGATAACGAATACTTTACCGTTCGGACCTAGACGTCTGAGTCTTAAACCTTTTGCCACGCGATACTTAGCGTGTCCGAGACTCGTTCATAGATATCTCCATACCTAGCTTGATCTCGTTACCGACACTGCTAACTTCTACTCGTCCATGATCTTATGTCCTGGTGACCTAGTCACACGCTTGCAAGCTCGTTTGACATAATCTCACCGAGTGGGCCCTAGAGTATCTATCTTCTATGCGGACTGGCAAATCCCGCTCTTGACCCCCCGTCTCAACATACTCCTTTCAGACACCCGAGAGGGACACCTTTATTGTCACACTATGTAAGATATGACATTTGATGCAATCAAAGTGTCTTCCAGGAATAGCAATAAGAGTAGATCTCACGGTCAAAGGCGTAATGACTACGTCCTACAAATATTGGGTATGTCCATCACGTCATTCTCCCAATGACATGACTCCATTGTCAACTGACATAAATGTCACATGATCGGGAAACCTCGATCATCAATTGCCCAATGAACTAGTTAGATAGAGGCTACTAGGGACCTGGTTGTTTATCTACCACACGTGTATTAATGTTTCCGCTTAATACAGTTATAGCATGGTATAAAACATATAATGAACAATTGAGATATGACGAAGAAACTATCTTTATTAAGTGCCTCTAGGGCATATCTCCTTCAAGTACATCACAAGCAGCAATTATATCATTTTTATCCTCACATAAATAAGTAATAACTTCTGAACATAGAGGATTATCAATAAGCATAGGACCATCATCTAAAGCATTATCATATAGCATTTAAGCAATACTCATAATTATCATCAATAAGTTCACTTGTAGCATCATGAATAAAAGTTACAACATAACTATCACATAAAACATTCTTATCATGAGCCACATGCATAAAAGAATTAATACTCTCCACATAAGCATAGTCATTTCTTATTAATTGTAGTGGGAGAAAATTCAACAAAATAGCTATCATTATTATTCTCATCACCATAATCATCAAATATAGGAGGCATATTGTAATCATAATTAGTTTTCTCCTCAACAGTAGGTGGACTGAAAATATCATATTCATCATTGTAATGATCATATATTGGAGGTATAGTATCATCAAAGTAAATTTTCTCCTCCGTGCTTGGGGGACTAAAAATATCATGGTCATCAAAACCAGCTTCACCAAGTTTAGAATTTTCCATAGCATTAGCAATAATGGTGTTCAAAGAATTCATACTAACAACATTGCTACTATCATGCAAATAAAGTTCCATAGGTTTTTAATTTTCTCTTCAAACACCTCATGTCCTAACTCAAGATAAATACTATAAAGATCTCTAATATTTTGGTTGTTTTCCATTAAGCCTAACTAGTGAAAATAAAAACAAGAAAGAAAAAGAAATAATTGGAGAATCTAAAGGAAATAACTTCGAGCACTCACACAACAGCAACAGTGCTAGAAAATAGCTTAGTAGCCAGAGGATTTGAGTTCCTTTTACCTTACCTCCCCGGCAATGGCGCTAGAAAATAGCTTGATGTCTACGCACGCATCTATTCTCGTATACAGTGTTGGGCCTCCAAGAGCAGAGGTTTGTAGAACAGCAGCAAGTTTCCCTTAAGTTAATCACCCAAGGTTTATCGAACTCAGGGAGGTAGAGGTCAAAGATATCCCTCTCAAGCAACCCTGCAATTAAAATACAAGAAGTCTCTTGTGTCCCCAACACACCCAATACACTTGTTAGATGTATAGGTGCACTAGTTCGGCGAGGAGATAGTGAAATACAAGTAATATGGATGATTATAAGTGATAACTGCAATCTGAAATAAAGATGGCAGCAAGCAAACATGTAGTAGAACAGGTTGTAAACGGTGTTTCAATGCTTAGAAACAAGGCCTAGGGATCATACTTTCACTAGTGGACACTCTCAACAATGACATCAAAGATGAATAATAAATACTACTCTCAAACACTCTCTTGTTGGATGATAAACACCATTCACTGCGTAGGGCTACAAGAGCATCCGCAAAGTACGAGTAAACACACACCACAACGTCATAAAGGAATCACACACGGTGCGCTCACTGTCACATTCACAACCATGAATAACCCCGGAGTTCATATTAAAGTAACCTCTAGAGTGCATAATAGATAAAGAGTAACATCACATATTCAACTAGATTACAAAGCTCATGATCACATAAAGATCACACCATGGGAGAGAGAGATAAACCACATAGCTTCCGGTAGAGCCTGCAGCCCCGGGGGAGAACTACTCACTCCTCATCGTAGGAGTCAGCAACGACGATGGAGATGGTGGTGGAGTAGATGGAGATGGCTCCGGGGGCAATTCCCCGTCCCGGCAGGGTGCCGGAACAGAGACTTATGTCCCCCGAAACTTGTCTTCGATGGCGGCGGCGCTGCGGAACTCTTCTCGGGAAAAGGCTTCGGTGTTAGGTCTGATCTGTCGGGCGGTATAAGTAGGCGAAAGGGCGAAGGCGGTGGAGGCCCGAGGGCCCCACACCACATGGCCGCGCGGCCAGGAAGGGGGCAGCGCCACCACATGATGTGGGTGCCTCGGTGCCCTCCTATGTCTCCTCTTCGGACTTCTAGAACGTGTCGGGAAAAATAGGGACTTTGGCTTTTGATTCGTCCAATTCCGAGAATATTTCCTTAACAGCTTTTCTGAAACCAAAAACAGCAGAAAACAGGGAACTGACACTATGGCATCTTGTTAATAGGTTAGTCCCAGAGAATGCATAAAAACCATATAAAGTGTATATAAAACATGTAGCAATGGGTATAATATAAGCATGGAACATAAGACATTATAGATACGTTTGAGACGTATCACTTATCAGGAGGATAGTATTTTCCAATGAAAGCATCTTTGCATTTAGTCCATGAATCAATACTATTCCTAGGCAATGAAAGCAACCATTCTTTAGCTCTTTGTCTCAAAGAGAAAGGAAATAATTTCAGTTTAATAATATCACCATCTATTACTATGTAGATACCACTTTGTGACGCCCTAAAATCAAGGAGATCGAAACCAAGGCTCTGATACCACTTTGTGACGCCATAAAATCAGTACTATGTAGATTTAAGCGCTCCCGCCGAAATCCGCATAATAACGATTTTAGGTCGCCCACCAGACATAATGTGCACGACGAGACATGCACATTATGTGGGTGGAATTGTGATAACATTACAACAGTTCCGATACATCCACAAATACAACAAAGATAAAATACAACAACGACTCGAACGAGTCAAGATACAAATATACAATACAAAGATTCAAATGACAGCGGAAGCGAAAAAGTATCCGACTACGGATAAGATGCAAATTGGACTAAGAGTCCTGAAGATAAACAATGGCGCCATATCCCTGCGCAGCCAAGCCGGAGGAATTCCCAAGCTAACGTCGTCAGACTTCAAACCTGTTGACTGCACATAAAGCACAACCCAAAAGAGGGTCAGGGCACTCCCTGGCAAGCAAAACCGACTTGCCTACTTTCTACACCATCTCCCAAAATATAGGGGAGGTGGACTTAGCGGCAGCAGCACTAGCAACCTAAAGAGACACGCTACAACTTCCGTCTAATTAGAGAGGGATAAGAGAACGCATAAAGTAAACAACTACAACTAACACCAAACATAACCCATTCTCGAATTAACCCCCTCAACCAAAAATGAGGAAGCAATTCAGGAAACTCACACGTTGAACAGTTTTATTTACCAGTTATTGTGAAAGTGATTCTATATTACTAGTCAAATTAATTAACATTAATTAGATGCAAGTTGTCTAGATCTTGTTAGCCAGCATCATCACCAAAGTCGTCCATAACCGTGGACACGGCTCATCGATAAGATTATACCCTGTAGGGGTGCACTATTGTACCCATACTTGCATGATCAACCCAAGCAAGCATCAGGGCTTCTCAACACGACTTATTCCTTCACTACAGCAAGTCCAAGGGCCACCCATATGAGTTGTTACCCGCGTCAGGAGTCCGGCCGAATCTCAATTGCGGACTCATTAGTTTGTGTCTGCGCGCCATGCGGCTCAAACCACAGTAGGAACTGTCCGCTACACGCGCACCACCCCTATATGACCCCCCGTATCAAGTAACCTCTCATCATCATCATCATCATCATGCACATGGATATGAGCAAATGGAAAACCCAAACTAGTTGCGGCACATGGACAAGCTGAAGATCCGTTCAAAGTCGAGGGGGGCTCCATAGGGCCTCCCACAAGTGGTTAGTGCGCTCAAAATTGGATCCGAGGACAAAATCTCAGTTCCTAGGTCGACACTAAGCAGAACAAAGCACCTCGCAAGGCCTTCCGCCTAGTGCCTTATCTTTTAATTATAATACCCCAATATAATACAACATTTTATTAAGGTAGAATAATATATCATACTAAGCAGATGAAACATAAGACCAACAGACGACTCGCGCAAACAACTCTAAGCATGCGCTACGACTCGCAAGGCCAACAGATAAACATGCAACGGGTATTAGGTTGTGGGGATAAAGTTGTATGGGCTGCAGGATAAACATGTGATGGGATCGCAATAAAGAATCGAATACTAGGGTAGCAGAGATCAACGGCAGGAATGAAAGACAATGTATAGGTAAACAAGCAAACTTTGCTTGCCTGGAATCCCGCATGGAAGCAGATCTTGTCGTTGCTCACACATCTCAACGTCGTATCCACGAATAAGCAACAAACACTGGAAAGCGTAAAAGATGCACTTTACAACTACGGCAAAAGATCCAGCATGATCATACGAGAATGATGCATGGCATGGCAAGATGCAACAGAATGCAGGTAATCCAAATTAAACGGGAAGGCAACCCCGACAATTAATATTTAGGTGCAAGTTATTTATTTACCAGCCATATTAAATGTTGGTTAACATGGTAACACATGGCAGGGGTGATCTAATTGAATTAAATGGAATAGGGCAATAATTAAATAAAACCCAACACATTCCATATTTAATTATTTAGGTGCAATACATAAATTACACTAAGCAATTAAAATAAAAGATGCAAAATGGCATAAAAATGTCATATTAATGTTTATTGCATTTTTCTGATAAATAAACATATAAAGATTATTAAATTTGGAGTTATAGAAATAAAGTCATTAGCAAAATAAGATTAGGGGTGTTTCTGCAATTTTACAGGACCTATTCGTGATAGAAGAAGTGTCGGTGCGGGCTAAGACGTGTAAACAGGGAGCATAGGGGGCTCGGTGCAAATGTTCCAAATCCTGATCTGGATCTGGAGTCTATGACACGAGGGGCCCACATGTCAGGGAACCAAAACAAAATAAAAGGGTTGGCTTTTATACAACAGCCAGGGGGGATTCGAAATCGCGCCGAGACGAGCACGGATCGGTGCTGCTGGCCACTGGGCCGAAACAGTGTTGGTGATAGACTAAGATATGTATGCTCCTTAGCGTGTAAAACGTACATCGTTTGCTTCTGACGAAACTGAACCGAACGGAGGCAGTGCGCTGCTACGGAGACAACCGACGACGGCGACCACGAACGGGCGGTGCCGCGGCTGTCGTGTGCGCGCGCGGATGTGGAAGTGGGTGTGGCGTGTGTGGCGGATGCTCGGAGGTCAAGAAGAAGGCGTCGCGGCTCGGCCCGTGCTCGCGTTTCACGCGGGAGCCACGTTCATGGCGGAAAACAGAGGAGGTCGAGGACCAATTCGACGCTCCCGGTAATAATTTGGGAAAGGGAGGGGAGGAACCGAAGGAGGGGCTCACGTAGAGGATGCCGGGGTAGTTTGTTCTTGCCGAGGCAGCCGTGGTCGCCGGAATTGCGTCGGCGGAGGCTCGCCGGCCGTGGAGAAGAAGGGACGAGGCCGACGGCTGCGGTGGCCTAGGGCTCGATTCTCTCGGGGAGGAGGACGACGAAGGGGTGGCGCTGCTCAGGGGCTCCTCTGCTGGTCCTCGTAAGCGCCGGAGCTGCGGGGGACGGCGCGGTTCCCTCGGTAGTTGCTACGGTGGGCTTTTTTTCGGTGGAGAAACGAAGAGGAGAAAGAACGAGGGGCGGCGGCGACGGTGCAGGAGGAAGAGGGAAGGGGAGCTAGGGTTCCAGGGGGAGGCTCCGGGAGCGATTTAAAGGAGGGGGGAAAGAGGAGCAGTGGGGCATGGCCATGGCGTCACCCATGTGAATCTCCTCTGCTGAGACTGTACGAAGGAGGAAGGAGAGGACGTGGGCTGGTGGTGGGCTTCGGTCAGGCTGTACTGGGCCAAGGAGTTGGGTTGGAGGAGTGGAAAAACGGCCAAGTGAGGTTTTTCTTCTCTGAAATTGTTCTTTCTTTTTTAATTCTTTTTTCTGTTTTTGTATTCTAAAACAAGATAGAAAAAGAATTTATATAAAGAAACTTTACAAAATAGTTTTAGTTTAAATTGGGCAATTTAATAAACTAGTTTTTAACATTTTTAAAAGATTTGAAGATAACACATTTTTAATTAATTTGAAATGCATTTGAATTTAATTGTGAAAATTAAATTTAAATGCAACAATTAAATTAATGAGATGCAATGCGATGCTATGTCGATGCAAAAAGAAAAACACACCAAATTAAAAGGGGATAAATCTCGGGGAGTTACAGGCATCCCCTTCTTCATCAACAACTTCTCAAGTTATCTCTAGTGAAACTATATTTTAATTCCTTCGCATCTTATGTGCTTTACTTCAAGCGTCTGTTTGTTTTTATTTCTGTTTTGTTGTTTTCATTTCTGAATAAAATGGATCCTAGCATTCTTTTGTGAGAGAGAGACACGCTCCGCTTTTTCTTATGAATTCACGTATTCTTCACTTATACTTGTTGAGTATTCTTTTATAGCTACTGCAATGCTTTTAGCTCCTGTTTTTCATGCATCTCGTGTTCATAGCTGTTAGTTCTTATATGAAATGCTCACTTGTTTCATTGTAAATTACTTGGAGAGTTTATGTTTAAATAAGTTGATTGGTCTTTGGTTGGAACAGAAAATGCTAAATGTGGTAAATGGTACAATGAAAAGATATACATGCTCTTATGGATTGTTATCTTGTATGTTGTGGTGCTTGGCAATTGTTTTGAGCTCTCAAGTAGATCATGTTTAAGCTTTTACATCATGTGATTAAAACCCATTAGTGAAGAACTACCGTAAAGCTTGTTGAAATTTGGTTTGCATGTTTGGTATCTCTAAGGTCTAGATATTTTCTAGTAAAGATGTTTGAACAACAAGGAAGACAATGTAAAGTTTTATAATGCTTGCAATATGTTTTTATATACGTCTTGTTGTCATAGTTTATACTTTGTGTTTGCTTCAAATAACCTTGCTAGCCAAAGCCTTGTACTGAGAGGGAATGCTTCTCGTGCATCCAAAACCTTGAGCCAAAACCCATGCCATTTGTGTCCACCATACCTACCTACTACATGGTATTTCCTGCCATTCCAAGCAAAAACTTCGTGTGCTACCTTTTATTCAAAATTTATTATCCCTTATTGTATCAATGTTTATTAGCTCATGAGGAAGTATGTGGTGTTTTAGATATCAACCTTGTTATTTGCTTATGACAGACTTTCACCAATGGACTAGTGGCACATCCACTTATCCAATAATTTTGCAAAAAGAGCTGGCAAATGGGGTGCCCAGTCCCAATTAATTACAATTTTAGCCGCTGCATTCTCTTCACTTTTTTGCCCTGATCTACTCAGTCAAGCAATGATACTAGTTTTTAACTACATGTGTAAACGAAAGAGATAAGTGGGATGATCTGCCTTGCTGGTAGAAATAACGTCCTTCAATGGGAGCCGCTCTTAGAAAGTCTGGTTGACAAGGGTGGTAGGGTGCCCTTTACCATTCGTTGACAATGACAAACACCGCTCAAAAACTTACTTTTATGCTCTCTATATGATTTCAAAAACCTATTAAAATTAAAAAGCTCTAGCGCATGCTTGTATCCCTGCTTCCCTCTGCAAAGGGCCTATCTTTTACTTTATGTTGAGTCAGTTTACCCACTTCTTTCTATTCCCCGAAGCAAACACTTGTTTCAACTGTGTGCAACAATTCTTATATGCTTACTTATTGCACTTGTTATATTTCTTTGTGTTGACAACTATCTATATGATATACATGTTCAAAAGTTGAAAGCCAATGCTGAAACTTATATCTTCCCTTGTGTTGCTTCAATGCTCTTTAACTTAGAGACTGTTGGTTTATGAGTTAACTCTTATGCAAAACTCTTGATTGAAAGTACTTTCCATGAAAAGTTTTTACTTATATGATGTAGTTGTATACTCCTTGTCTATCTGTTACCAAACTATAGATCATTATCTTGAGTTACTTCATTCATAACATCAGCCTTACAATATTATATGATCAAGATTGTGTGAAAGCATGTCACTTCAGAAATTATTTGTTGTTATCGTTTAACCTACTCGAGACGAGTAGAACTAAGCTTGGGGATGCTTGATACGTATCAAACGTATCTATAATTTTTTATGTTCCATGCTTATATTATACCCATTACTACATGTTTTATATACACTTTATATGGTTTTTATGCATTTTCTGGGACTAACCTATTGACAAGATGCCACAGTGCCAGATCCCTGTTTTCTGATGTTTTTTGTTTCAGAAAAGTTGATAAGGAAATATTCTCGGAATTGGACGAAACAAAAGCCAAAACTCTTATTTTTCTCGGAATGATGCAGAAGACTGAATAGCTAACGAAGAGGGCCACAGGGCGCTCACACCTGGTGGAGGCGCGGCCCCCCTTCTACCGCGCCAACACGTGGTGTAGGGCCCACGGCCCTCCACCGACGTTGCCCTTTTGCCTATTTATTCCCCCCGACGAGAAAACCCTCGACGTCCGAGCACTTTGCTACGAAACATTACGGAGCCGCCGCCGTCGTCAACCCTAGTTCGCGAGGGTTTAGAAGCTCTTCCCGACACCCTGCCGGAGAGGGGAATCATCACCGGAGGGCTCTACATCATCATGCCCGCCTCCAGACTGATGCGCGAGTAGTTCATCCTTGTACTACGGGTCCATAGCAGTAGCTAGATGGTTGTCTTCTCCTGTTGTGCTATCATGTTTAGATCTTGTAAGCTCCCTATTATGATCAAGATCATCTTTGTGAAATGCTACATGTTGTGTTTGATAGGATCCGATGAATATTGAGTACTATGTCATTTGCTATGTGAGTGCGTTATTTAT
The DNA here is from genome assembly GCA_026929855.1 of Poa annua. Classification (NCBI taxonomy): domain Eukaryota; kingdom Viridiplantae; phylum Streptophyta; class Magnoliopsida; order Poales; family Poaceae; genus Poa; species Poa annua. Next base: position 51,913,814 of record CM049428.1, read on the forward strand.
GATCTTGCATGTTGTCTGTTACTAGTAGATGCTCTGGCCAAGTAGATTCTTACGACTCCAAGAGGGGGTATTTATACTCGATAGTGGGTTCATGTCTTCATTTATTCTGGGGGAGTGACAGCAACCTCTAAGATTGTGAATGTACTATTGCTAATAGGCATAAAACAATAGTTCTTTGTCTAACGATAATTGTACTACTTACATTACACACTTTGCTTAATGCAATAATCTATTGCTTGCAACTTAATACTGATAGGGGTGCGGATGTTATCCGGAATGTGGATTATTAGTCATAGATGCAGTTGGATAACGGTCTATGTATCATGTTGTAATGCCCAAATGAATCTCACACTAGACACCATGACTTGTACATACATTATTATGTAGTTCTTTATTTTATCAATCGTCCAGCAGTAATTTGTTTACCGTCATGTATGCTAGTATTATTTATGGAGACACTTCACTAGTGTACCCCGGTCCTTTTCTTTATATTGATAATACAACCTACCGCAATCCTGTTGTTTTATTCTCTGCAAACAAACATCATGTTCCACACTATACGTCTAATCCTTTGTTACAGCAAATTAGTGAGATTGACAACCTCACTGTTAAGTTGGGGTAAATTATATTGATTGTGTTGTGTGCAGGTTCCACGCCAACCTTCCTTTGATGCCAAGCACTTTTTCTGCCGCCGTTGACACCTTCAGAAAAGCCTTCATCTTCTACTAGTTCGATAATCTTGTTTTCATAACTGAGTAAAACTTGCTGCTCTCCACTGCTTCACAGCTTTCTCTTGGGTTTCCAACTGCTGAGAAGAAAGATCTTCAACTCAGTCATCATGGACCTCTTCTACTACTTGTATGAGTATGAGAAGAGGAAATCTACTTGTCGTCACCCGCCTCGTCACGTACCTATCGTTTTTCATGAATAAGCCGAGCTAAAATATATGCCACTTGCATGCACTATGTATCTTTTTATCGTGCATGACCGGTGAAGTTGAACAGTCACATTAAAGCTGAAACATTTTTGTATAAGTAGAAGATGAACGTCTCTCGGTATTTTTAGTTGCGGTTTTCTCATACTGTTCACCTTTTACCGTGTTATATGTTGATTTTCACTCCTTACACACAATCCCCAACGCATGTGACTTATCCTGTATTTTGACGTGCACCTCAAGATGAGATAATAGTTAGACTTCTAAAATCTTACAATCATATACATTGGGAGGGGTAGTAAAAATTTTTGGGTGCGCACGGATTAATGACTTCTTCCCAACCTGGATCTCAAGGATTAATAACTTCCGCAATAACAACTACTTTCCCGATGGGGACAAACTCTTATGTTAGGCGAGCACTAGGCATCGTACGAACTGATTTTTTCATTTGATCGCACCAGTGCTAAGCCGCACGATGCAATGCAAGCTGGCCGTGCGATGCGATATGTAAGCATGCATCGCTCCTCCCTGCATCCAAAGGCAATAAATGCAGCCTAAAACTGCTCCATCAAAACTGCATTTACTACTGCCTTTAATCTGACTATTAATTAGCCCCTAATTAATTTATTGTTTGAATGAATGGAAGCCCCATTTCCTGCTGGATTGGAACAATTTATTAGAACATCTCCTACGGGGCTAGTCAATTGCCCCGGACAGGACGGATTTAAGCAGGTCCGGACAAAACCAGGCCCCTGTGGGGCTGCTTATTTGCACGAAGCTGTCCGCGTAGGGTCCGCGGCTGCTCAAATCTGGACCAAATTTGGTCCAGGTTTGATCAGCCGCGGACACGACGCGGACGCGCGTGCGCCCCCGACTCTTGGCGGTCAAACTGCCCGGCCCCACCGGTCAGTGACCCGTCGACCATTGGCCTCCCCCCACCGGTCTTATTTAATGTGACTGCCGCCCCCACCGTCCCCCACACTGCTCCCCACCGTCCCCCACACCGCCACGCCACCACCGCCACACTGACCTAGCCACCACCGCCACACTGCCCTAGCCGCCATGGGGAAGGGGAGATGGTGGCTCGGCAAGGATGCCAACGACCACGAGGCGGGGAGCTCTCGCCGCTCCTCGCGGCCTCCGGCGCCACCTGCATTGCCGCCACCGCCCGCGCCACCGCACCTCCGGCGGCTCCCCGACACGTCCGGCCTTACCTCGGCAAGAGGAAGTGCCAGTGGTACTGGGACAATGCGATCCCAGTACCATGGCCGGACATCCAACTGGGACACTTGGTTCCATGCTGAGCACTACCAGCGGTGGAGGGGGTTCTTCGGGGTGCGGCACGCCCGCGGTCCACCGCAGTACCCGCCGCCCTCCTCACCTCGCGGCGACAACAGGCACGCGCCGCCGCCGCCTCCCCCGAGCGTCAATATGGAGGAAGACGGTGACGATGCCGCCGCGGAGGAGGAGGAGAGGGCCCTCGCCCAGGCCATCGAGGAGTCCAAGCGGGAGGCGGAAGAAGCCGCCGCGGAGGAGGAGAGGGCCATCGCCGACGCGCTGGCCGCCGTCGCCACGCACCAGGACATGGAGCGGCAGGAGGCGCGGCAGGCGATGGAGGAGGAGGAGGAAGACCGCGGCGAGGTCCCGGACTGGTTCATGCCACTAGTTGGCATGCGCTGGCAGTGGCCCGGGCCAGCGGACGGGCCGCCGCCGCCGCCAGAGCAGCCCCAGACTCCACCGCGCCGCCAGGGGCTGCCCGCGCACCTCGTCCAGGACCCGGACTACGTCATCCTTGAGTAGTCCGGCGTAGAAGTCCGGCCACCGGCCGCCACTGGCTTATCCAGTGGCTATTTTATGTATGTTTTTTTCTTTTTTTTAACTGTTAAACAATGGCCACTGTGGCCCCTACGCAATCTAGCCTCGTGTCCGGCCTAAAATGAGCACCCCCGTAGGGTGCACCTGTTTCGACCCGTGTCCGCGCACTGTCCGGGGCTGCTCAAACGGACAAAACCCGGACCAAATCGGTCCGGATTTGAGCAGCCCCGTAGGAGATGTCCTTAATCCGGCTAACAATTATCTAAGAAGCATGGAAGCACAAGGCAACAATAATTATTCTTGATGCATAGAAGCATCATTTTCTCCCAATTAATTTATTGTTTGAATACATGGAAGCGCCATTTCCTGGTGGATTGAAGCAATTTATTAATCAGACTAACAATTCTCTAAGAAGTATGGAAGCATAAGGCAACAAAAAATGTTCTTTATGCATAGAAGCATCATTTTCTGGACGTTCAAATGAAAATATTTCTGCTTTTGAGATAACCAAAACAATGCTACCATATTGATTTATTTCAACATGGCAAGATTATGTTTCCATCGACCAGACAATTTGCTTCCATAGCTAATTAACATGCTTCGAGGGCATGTAAAGTTTGGATCTTACACAACACGAATTCATTGGATACAAAATCGTGCTTCGAACAATTTGAAACTGTGCTTCCAAAGTAATTAAAAATGCTACAGTCGAATCGGAAGTATGCTTCCACGGTTCCACCGGGGGCCAGATGTCTTCTTGAGCTTCTGGAGAACAACGCCAATCTCAGCGAGGAAGCATGGCTTGGCGAGAAGCCCTCGAGCTGCACCCACACGAAGGAGAGCGCCTCGGAGGCGGCTATGAAGGCAGAGTAGTTCTCCACCGCCACCTCATGCATCTGCCGCCGCACCCACAGCACCATCAGACGACGACGCCGGAAGCCGGCCACCAGCACACCACATGCCCGAGCGCAGGAAGGGGGAGCTGCCACCCCACCCAATCTCGCCGACGAAGGTCGGCGCCGCCGCACCAGGCAGAGACCGGCGGGGACAAAGCTGAAGGAGATATGCCCAAGAGACAAATAAATGTATAGTATTTATTGCATTATCTCATTAAGTTTATAATATGTTTTTGTATCATGCTATAACTGTATTAATCGGAATTGTTAATACACGTGTGATACATAGACAAACCAGGGTCCCTAGTAAACCTCTATATAAACTAATCCATTGGGCAACTGTTGATCGAGATTTCCAGATCATGGACAGTCACGTCGGTTGACAATGAGGTCATCTTATTAGTGGGATAAGGTGATGGACATACCCAACAAAGTATTGCAATAAGATCGTATCACAATGTTTATCATTTGCAATACGAAAGTAATATCATAGCTTATTCCTCAGACGTTGCTGCTTCGTAGGATACTCTAAGTGCATCAAACGTCAGTCCATAAATGGGTGACAATAAATGTGTATCTTGTGTATCTCGAAAGAGTATGTTGAGACATATGGATCAAGAGCGGGATTTATTCATCCGTGTGATGGAAAGATACTCTGGGCCCACTCGGTGAGATTACATCTATAATGTTGTGCAGCATATGACTAGGTCATGGAGATGTAATATCGCAGACGAGTTAATTGACCCTTGTCGGTAACGAGATAAAACAGGATATCGGATGTTTACGATCGTATCTCGGACAAGGTAGTATCGAAGGAACAAAAGGAGTGAATATCATGTTTATGGTTCAACGACGATATTCGTAGAATGCACAGGGACCGTCACAGACGTCCAGGTTTCCTTGGCGGTCATTGGCGAGCGAGGGGTCTCGACCATGTCTGGAGTGTTCTCGAACCGTAGGGTAACACGCTTAAGGTCTTGCCGACACATAGAGATAATTGGAATTATATATTATTAGGAATAATATAGATATAGGAGAGAGAGAGAAATAATCCGGAAAGGTTCCGGCAACATCGGAAGGGTTCCAGGAATGTCCGAAGGTAGTTCGGGTGGTCCGGAAATTGTTTCGGAGTCACAGGATATTAAATAATGTATAAATATATTAATTATAAATTATATATATTTTATATTAATTTAATATTAATTAAAATCAATTAAAAATAAAGGAAAAAGGGGCAGCCCACTTATGGGCCGAATTGGGCCCATGGTGGGGGCGCACCATGTGGGGGGCGGTGGGGCCCATGGCCACCACGCAGCAGCCATGGCCGGCCTGCCCCCCTACCTTGTTCCTTTGTTTAGTCCCACATGGGGGGGGGGGGGCAAGGTGTTTGCACACCCCCACCCCCCTTTATATAGAAGGGCATATTAATTGATTTAAATTCATCTAAAATACAATTAATGTTGTATACGTCGGCATGAGTTAATTCTCCGCCCGCTTGTCTCTCTCTCTCCCACATAAGCTATACCGCTATGCGCCGTCGCACTACGGGATTCCACCAAAGTTCTACCCCTGCGATCTCAGCTGGATCTGAGTGACCGGGGGTTCTCGGCAAGCTCTGTATGTGTGTGAGTACTCGGAGGCGCCACATTTGAGGTGCCAGGGCGACATCGTCTCGCCACCGCTGCAGCCCAGCCGACGCCGCTGCCGTCCCTCCTCCGCGGCACGCCCTCCTCCTCGGCGGTCCCTACTCCTCGACGCCGCGTCTTCATCAACATCGCTGCATCATCGTCGCGTCAAGTTCTTCGCGACCTCGAGGTCGGCTACATCGTCTTCGTCGGCAACGCTTGTGCGGGAGCGTAATCCCCGCTATTCGGTCTACAAGAGGTATGTGACCAGTTCCGCCCCGTTACCGCATTACTAGATAGATAGATCCTGGCTGGTTTCAGTATTCGTTAGTTAGAAAAATTATTGTTTTCTGCTACGGAACCCCTTCAGTGGTATCAGAGCCGATCTATGCGTAGTTTTGCTGGTACGGTTAGAACTCGTGTTGAACATGAGGACGTCTTTCATATATTTGCTACCCTCTCGCGTGCACTTGCTTTGCCTTTGGCATTGAGTTGATGAAGTGGCCCGGACCGACTTTACGCGTAGGCTTACGCGAGACTGGTTCCACTACTGACATACGGCAGGTACTGTATATGTGGCTGGCGGGTGTCTGTCTCTCTCTGTAACATCCCAAATTTTGCAAAAATTTAAAACTTTGCATTCATGCATCATTCATCCATAGACATAAAATTTCAGCACAAAGATATAAAAATAAAACATCAAATTATAAGATTTAATAATCTATAATTCCAGAAAATATTTATTTAAACCCCTTTAAGAAAATATTATTTTAGCAATTTATTTATGGGCAAGTATAATATTAAAAAGTTCTAATTTTGATAACCTTTCCAAAACATATTTTTATGAATTTTTCTGATATATTTTGAATAGGTTTAAAAATCATTTTTGAAATCAGTATTTAAAAACAGATATTAATTTTATTAAAAAGGAAAAGGAATCGGGCCGGCCTGTGGATATTTACCGCGCGCGCGTACGAACATGGCCCAAGCCAGCCCACGCAGCCCATCTCCTTCCTCCTCTCGCTGACAGGTGGGACCCACCTGTCAGCTTCGTCTTCCTCCAGCTAGAGATCGCGCCCGAGACGAAATCGGAAACCGGCCGTGATTCCCGAGCGTATTCAGCGCGAGGTTGCTCCCCGCGCCACCCTATTTAAACCCCCACCTCCGCCGCAACCGTCCGCACCCCAAACCCTAATTTCTCGGCCGCCGGGCAGCTCGCAAGCGAGCTCGGATCTCCGCCGCCGTCAAGCACGCCGTACGACGTATTCATCCTCGTTGCGCACGTTTTTGACTTCGTCCCGCGGTTTAATTTGCAGCCGAACGACGAAATCATCCACGCCCGAAGGAGAACGCCGCCGCAAGCAACTCCGGTGAGCTGCACGAGGAGGAGAAGACCACGCCGACGACCACCACCACGCCGTCGACTCCGCCCCGACGTCCGCTACGCTTCGGTAAGCCCCGTTCGTCCCGTAGCCTCCTAGGACGCGAGAACGTGCAACGCCGGCCGTGGCGCCGCCGCGGTCGGGCGAACTCCGGCGACGACGCCGCCCGTTTTTGGTCAACGGATCGTGGACCGTTAGATCTAGATCCAATGGATCTAGATCGATTTAAATCAGATCAGACGGCTCTTGCAGCTGATCCGCGTCGAAGCGGTACCAACCAATGAGATCGCGCCACGTAGCCCCTGTTAAATTCTTTTTGCAGGAATTTTTATAAATAAAACAGAAAATATGCCAAACTAAGAAAATTCATAACTTTTGATCCATAAGTTCAAATTTGATAAATTTTATATCCACGGATAGCCCTGCTCATGAAGTTTATTCCTGTATCATTTATTTTTCCTTTTGACATATTATAATTTTTTTAAATTAGCAGAGGAGCATTTCGGCTATTAAAATAATAACTTAAATAATAAAAATGATTTAGAAATAAACTTAATTGTTTTAGGGTTATATTAATTCCCTCTGTCCAGAAATATTAATAAATGTCTTAAATGCAAATTTTCATAAAATAATAAAAGTTGTAATTATAGGAATCAAGTTTTGGTACGGTTGTTTTCAATTATTTAATTGATAAAATAAGAAATTTCTAGAAATTTTATACATTCAATAACAGAGGATAAAAATTATTAATAAGTGTGTCCTAATTTCATTGCATATCATTCATGCATACATATTTATGTTTGGTGTTGAGATGATATTGTGTTGGTATTTATTTTATTTATTGCTTGTGCTAGATTGTGAAGAAGAGGAAGGGCTTGCTTGTGATTGTTATTCTTGTTGTGCTTGCTCCTCCTGTTACCAAGGCAAGTGACATTCATACAATATCCCATATTTTCTATATGCATAAGTAGTATATTTTGAGTAGTGTGCATGATAGGGATTTTTGATTTATTTTATAATGCTAAGTTAGTTTGTATTTTACAAATATCCTAGTAGTGTGTAGCCACCCTTTTCCTAAGCAGCCATGAAAAGAATTTATTAGTTGCTTAGCCATGCTATAAAAATGTTTACCATGTTATGAAAATGTTTCTAAGTGTTAAAATCTAAAATACACATCTGGGTGGAATTGGTTGTTATGGTTTATGTTGAGTGGCTTTTGGGACTATGCTTGTGGTTGTCATCGCCTAGGATGAATGTCTATTCTACTTAGGGCCATGAGTATTGTGGTTGTTACCCAGAAGTACACTTGTGGATGGCCACCCAGGAACGAAGAGATTACCAAGTCCCTCCAAGTTTAGAAGCTTCCCGTGCAGCCTTTTGATAATGGGCTCTGTCTAGAATGATTAAGTTGTGGGAGTGCAACCTGTCAGCTTGACAAGCAGATGTAGAGATGATAGGTGGAACGTGTCTTGCTAGTATGGTTGCATTCTTCTTCTGAAAGTTCTTGTCTCAGTTCTCTCCTTTCCATAATACACTCCGCGTGTATAGGATTTCTCGGACAAATTGAGTCTAAAGGTAAAAGTGCACAACCTCTGCAGAGTTAAAACTAAGTACTTAGCCGTGTCCCCGGTAATGGACTACTTCGAGCAGCTGGACAAGGATGGGCGGAAGAATCTCAACACTGTTTTCGTAAAGTAAAATTGACCAAGGAAAGAATTGTTGGTGCACTTGGGCTTTGTCCCTTGGTGCCAAGTCTTGATGAATAAAATGTTTTACAAAAGATAGGAGAAAACTTGCTTTCTGCAAAATAGCCTCCAACCCCACCAAGCCAGATATGCATATAGACTATAGACTTGTCGTTTATATCTATCATAGTCACTTGCCAATACATCATTGTATTGACCTCCTTCGGGGGCTGCATATTCAAATGTGCAGGTAATTCTGATGAGGAATAAGATTTGGACTCGAGTCTACACCCAACATGTCTGCCTGTGGTGCATGCTTGAAGCTGAGGCTCATTGTTATTTGCTTTCGTTGTGAACTCTGAATTTTAGCTAGCCTTCGTGGCTATGCAAACTTGTAATAAAGCTATACTTGGCTAATATTTTTGGATCTCGTTGTAGCAATTTAATACTTATGCAATGATATCCTATATTTTGTACTGTGGTGCTAGCAGTGATCCAGGGACGAGCACATAACACAGGTGTTCCAACTTTAATAAAAGTTGGGGTGCTACAAAATGGTATCAGAGCTCGGTGTTGCCTGTAGGTTCGAGCCCTAGGATTGGTTAAGCCCTTTTTTGGTCACAATGTTACCATCTTTGAAGTATGTTGGATTCTAACGGCATAGTGGGATGAAGCGGCCCGGGACAAACTTTACATGTCCGCGTACATGAGACCTGTTCCACAATATAAGTGGCTGGCCGGGTGTGTGTGTCTCTCACTATAGTGAAAAATCCAATTTACGAAGAGTTGTTAATATATGTTGATCACCTTAGGATTTTGACTTAGTATTCTTCTAAATTAATAATACACACTTCCTTATCTTTGCAATTCTGGTTTTAATTCCTCTCTTTCTACCTAAAGGATGACGAGTTTTCACTTCACCACTGCGGAGGACTTCGAGAACACCCGTTTTGGTTGTTACCTTCTGGACATCGGCGAGAAGATAGGGTTACCACTACCCCAAGTCAAGGGCTTCATCCTGAAGAAATTTAACAAAGAGGGTTGCTGGGGAATAAAAGCAACTCAGCCAGGACGTGGAGAGGAACCCCCACTGGAGATCAAAATGGTTAGCGACTCCAAAGACAAAGGATTCAATCTAGTCATGCAAGATTTGATTAGGCGCCTCTGCGGACGCTACAGCACAAAGTTGAGGGGCCACTACTCCATTTTCTTTGGAAGGAGAAATGAGGATGGAGAACCTTACCTGTTTGATGTCGGAGAAAGAGGCAAGGCAAAACCCCTTAGTCTTTATTTCAAGGAGTTGGAAATCCTTGTCACTGAACTGTATGAAGATCGACGCACCGAGCTCCTGAAGAACGATGAGTTATGTGCCCTACTTAAGGAGAATGAAGAGAAGGTGAAGGTTCAAGAGGAAGTGACTAAGGCACAAGAAGAGAGGTTCGCTGCACAAGAGGAGAAGTACAGGAGACAAGAGAAAAGAGTTCAAGAGAAGAACAAGACTATCAGGGAACAAAAGGCAGAACTCGAGAGCAATGAAGTCGAGTTCGAGGCTGAAAGTGACTTGATCAAAAGGCTTCGTACTGAGAAGAGAGAGCTGCAAGAGAAGAACCTTGCCCTGGAGAAAGAAGTAAAGGAACTCAAGGATGTACTCGCCAATGAAGGAATCGAGATTCAGGAAATTGAAGAGGAGGAAGAGGACATGGTCGAGTAGTTAGTTAGTGAGACTACCAATTATCATACACCTCATTATCTTGGTCTTGTATTGACCTACCAACTTGTGGTAAGGCAGTACATTTCCTTGTATCCTCGGAACCTCGCGAGTTTATTTTCCAAACTTTTATATCGCTTTCCTTAAACCAAAGGTTTTCATTTGTTTGCTGATTGTTTTTATAAGTGGTGTGTTGTTGATGGTGTGCTTGACTGGATTGTTTTGTGCATGGGTAGGATTCCTCCTTATAGTTCTATCTATCTTTTACTCATCCCTGCAAAAACCCCACAGATGCCGCCACGTCGTGATACCGACAACAGCGAAGCTATGCAACAGCTGATGGCAGCTCAAGCCCAACTGATGACAATGATGACCCAGTTCATTGCAGCAACCAACAACAACAATAACAACCATCCACCACCACCCCCACCTCCTGTGGACAGACTTGCAAGATTTCCCAGACTTAGACCTAATAAGTTCTCCTCTGCTACTGAACCCATAGTGGCGGATGAATGGCTCCGTTCAGTCAACAAGGACTTAGTAACCTGTGAGTGTTCTGAGGCAGAAAAGGTGAGGTTCACTGCTCACCTATTGGAAGGACCTGCTGCCATGTGGTGGGAGACCTATCAAGGTACCCATCCCTTGGATGGCATGACTTGGGATGCGTTCAAGGATGGTTTCCGCAATGCTCACATCTCCTCTGGCATAATGAATCTGAAGAAGGAGGAATTTCGTAGCTTGAGGCAGGGAGGTAGAACTCTTAAGGAGTATATGGATGACTTCTGTATGCTATCAAGGTATGCACCGGAGGACATCGACACTGATGCTAAGAGGAAGGACAAATTCCTTAATGGACTTAGGGGAGAACTAAAGATACCCTTGTCTGTGGCATATGCTCCTAACTATCAAATTATGCTGGATCAAGCAATCACACTGGACAATAACATCAGAAAGGAAGAGAATAGGAAGAGGAAGTTTGGTGCGAGTAAGAGTAACTCTGAAGGGACACACAAGAAACCACACACCTCTGAAGTCAGTGGCCATAAACCCTGGAACTACTCCAACAATGGTAGTGGCCAAAAGCACCATGGTCATAACGACAATGGAGGATACAAAGGAAATAATGGGGGGTTCAAGGGAAACCATCACCATGGCCATAATCATGGAAATGGTAATCCCCGTCCTAACACTGAAGGGAAGAAAGACTTGTCTAATGTGACTTGCTTCAAGTGCAAGAAGACAGGACACTATGCTACTGATTGCCCAGAGAGAAAGGCCGATGAAAATTCCAAGCCCAATCCTTTCCAGAAGGGACAAGTAAACCACATCAATGTGGAAGAAGTTCATGATGAACCTGATGCTGTGATTGGTAAGTTCCTGCTCAATTCTTTTCCAGCATTAGTATTATTTGATACCGGAGCATCGCATTCATTCATATCAAGAGCTTTTGTAAACAAACATGGACTAGCCGAGGAAAGCTTAGGAAAACCCATAAGAGTGAGCTCACATGGGGGTGAGATGATAGTAAATTCTGGATGTAGGCAACTAGAGTTAAAAATTGGAAAATATCTTTTCCCAACAGACTTAGTCATCCTAGAGACTCAAGGTCTGGATGTTATCATTGGAATGGATTGGATGACCCGTTTTGAAGGAATAATAGACTGTGCAAACTGAGCTATCACCCTCACCACCCCAGAGAAACAGAAGATTAAATTCAGATCAACTTTTGAACTTAAGAAAGTTAGGCTAAATTCTCTTAAGGGGGTTAGCCTTGGGGATGTGCTGATTGTCCAGGAGTACCCAGATGTTTTTCTAGAGGAATTACCGGGAATGCCACCCGATAGGGATGTGGAGTTTCTCATTGAACTGAAACCGGGTACCGGACCAATAGCTAAGAGACCTTACCCTATGGCCGTCAATGAACTAAAAGAGCTCAAGAAGCAACTGGAAAAACACCTTCTGAAGGGATTTATCCGCCCAAGTTCTTCGCCCTGGGGAGCGCCAGTTCTATTTGTCAAAAAGAAAGATCAAACCCAGAGACTCGTCACGGACTACCGGGATATAAATGAACACACCATCAAGAACAAGTATCCGTTACCCAAGATAAATGAGCTATTTGATCAATTAAAGGGTGCTTGTGTCTTCTCCAAGATTGATCTTCGATCAGGATAGCTCCAAATGAAGGTTAGAGAGATGGATATACCAAAGACAACATTTGTTACAAGATATGGCTCATATGAGTACACAGTAATGCCATTTGGGTTAACAAACGCTCCCGCCTATTTCATGAATATGATGAATAAAGTGTTCATGGATTTCCTGGACAAGTTTGTGGTAGTGTTCATAGACGACATTCTAGTCTACTCCAAGAGTCACGAAGAACATGAAGAGCATCTACGCCTAGTATTGCAGAGACTACGTGAACATAAGTTATATGCCAAATACAGCAAGTGTGAATTTTGGTTGGAACAAGTCGCATTCCTAGGTCACATAGTATCTAAAGAGGGTATAGCAGTGGATCCTGAAAAGGTTTCAGCTATAACCAATTGGGAGTCACCAAAGAATATTGGAGAATTACGGAGTTTCCTAGGCCTAGCAGGATACTACCGAAGATTTATAGAAAACTTTTCCAAAATCGCCAAGGCACTGACGGAATTATTAAAGAAGGAGAAGAAATTTGAGTGGACTGAGGCATGCGAAGCCAGTTTTCAGGAATTGAAGAAACGTCTAGTTTCAGCCCAAGTTCTATGCTTACCTGATTTGGAGAAAGAATTTCAAGTATATTGTGATGCTTCACACCAAGGTCTGGGAAGTGTGTTGATGCAAGAAGGCAGGGTGGCATCTTATGCCTCTAGACAACTCAAGAAGCATGAAGCAAATTATCCAACTCATGACCTCGAGTTAGCATCAGTAGTGCATGCCCTAAAAACTTGGAGACCCTACCTGATGGGGAAAAGATGTGAAGTATTCACGGACCACAAAAGTTTGAAGTACATTTTTACTCAGAAGGATTTGAACATGAGACAGAGGAGGTGGTTGGAACTTATCAAGGATTATGATCTAAGTCTCCAATATCACCCAGGAAAGGCAAATGTAGTAGCAGACGCCCTGAGTCGTAAAACATATGTGAATGGCCTCACAGCAGAAGAATTACCCGAAGATTTATGCAAAGCATTCAAGGACCTCAGATTGGAAGTAGTACCAGAAGGTTTTGTAGCTTCATTAGTAGTACAACCTACTTTAATGGACAAGATACGTGAAGCACAGAAAGGAGACAAGGAAATAGAAGAAATCAGAGTCAATCTGGAAGCAGGAAAAGCTAAAGGATTTCATGAAGATGAGCAAGGAACTTTGTGGTTTGAAAAACGTATATGTGTGGCCAATGATCCTGATATTAGAAGGTTAATTCTGCAAGAAGCTCATGAGACACCTTATTCTATTCATCCGGGAAATACCAAGATGTATATGGATGTGAAGGAGAGATTTTGGTGGAACAATCTGAAAAGAGAAATAGCAGAATATATCGCTAAGTGCGATGTATGCAGTCGAGTAAAGGCAGAACATCAGAAACCAGCAGGACTTTTGCAACCTTTAAAGGTACCTGATTGGAAGTGGGATTCTATTGGGATGGATTTCATCACCGGGTTACCAAGGACCAGATCAGGGTATTATTCTATTTGGGTTATTGTTTGTCGTTTAACCAAAATAGCTCACTTTGTACCCATGAAAACCTCCTATACCAACGCAAAGTTAGCTGATAATTACATGAAGAGAATTGTGTGCCTACATGGCGTTCCCAAGAGTATCGTGTCCGATAGGGGGACCCAGTTCACATCTCATTTTTGGAAGAAGTTGCACGAATCTTTGGGAACCAGATTGGAATTCAGTACGGCCTTTCACCCGCAAACGGATGGCCAGACTGAAAGAGTAAATCAGATTTTAAAAGATATGTTAAGAGCTTGTGCGCTCGATTATGGATCTAGTTAGGATGACAATCTACCCTATGCTGAGTTCTCGTACAATAACAGTTACCAAGCTAGCATTGAGATGGCACCATTTGAGGCATTATATGGGAAGAAATGCACAACCCCATTGTTGTGGAGTGGTGTAGGAGAACGTAGTTTCTTTGGACCTGATATAATCCAAGAGGCTGAAGAGAAGGTCAGGCTGATTAAGGATAGATTGAAGATAGCACAATCACGCCAGAAAAGCTACGCAGACTCTAAATGTAGAGAGGTCACCTACGAGGTGGGTGATAGAACCTATCTTAGAGTATCACCACTCCGAGGTGTAAAGAGGTTTGGGATTAGGAAAGTTAGCACCTCGATTCATTGGACCCTTCAAAATTCTTTCTCGCAAAGGTGAAGTAGCATATGAGTTAGAACAACCAGAAGCTCTGTCTGCGGTTCATAATGTGTTCCATGTCAGTCAGTTGAAGAAATGTCACCCCGAGATGATGGGAGTTCCTTTAAAGGATACTGTACCCCTCGAAGGTACATTTGGAGAGTGACTTGACCTACGAAGAGAAACCCATCAAGATACTGCAGACCGCAGAAAGAGTCAACCGTACCAAAACCATCAAATTTTGCAAAGTCCAATGGAATCGTCACTCCGAGGAAGAAGCCACCTGGGAACGAGAGGATGATCTTCGAGAAGACCATCCACACCTATTTGCTGATCTTCCCGAAGCTCGAGGGCGAGCTTCCTCTTAAGGGGGTTAGTCTGTAACATCCCAAATTTTGCAAAATTTTAAAACTTTGCATTCATGATTCATTCATCCATAGACATAAAATTTCAGCAGAAAGATATAAAAATAAAACATCAAATTATAAGATTTAATAATCTATAATTCTAGAAAATGTTTATTTAAACCCCTTTAAGAAAATATTATTTTAGCAATTTATTTATGGGCAAGTATAATATTAAAAAGTTCTAATTTTGATAACCTTTCCAAAACATATTTTTATGAATTTTTCTGATATATTTTGAATAGGTTTAAAAATCATTTTTGAAATCAGTATTTAAAAACAGATATTAATTTTATTAAAAAGGAAAAGGAATCGGGCCGGCCTGTGCCTATTTACCCCGCGCGCGTACAAACATGGCCCAAGCCAGCCCACGCAGCCCATCTCCTTCCTCCTCTCGCTGACAGGTGGGACCCACCTGTCAGCTTCGTCTTCCTTCAGCCGGAGATCGCGCCCGAGACGAAATCGAAAACCGGCCGTGATTCCCGAGCGTATTAAGCGCGAGGTTGCTCCCCGCGCCACCCTATTTAAACCCCCACCTCCGCCGCAACCCTCCGCACACCAAACCCTAATTTCTCCGCCGCCGGGCAGCTCGCAAGCGAGCTCGGATCTCCGCCGCCGTCAAGCACGCCGTACGGGGTACTCCGACCACCCCCCCTCCCCCCCCCCCCCGAGCTCGTGTTGCCCCCCCCCCCCCTCGATCCCCCTCCTCGTTGCGCATGTTTTTGACTTCTTCCCGCGGTTTAATTTGCAGTCGAACGACGTATTCATCCACGCCCGAAGGAGACCGCCGCCGCAAGCAACTCCGGTGAGCTGCACGAGGAGGAGAAGACCACGCCGACGACCACCACCGCGCCATCGACTCCGCCCCGACGTCCGCTACGCTTCGGTAAGCCCCGTTCGTCCCGTAGCCTCCTAGGACGCGAGAACGTGCAACGCCGGCCGTGGCGCCGCCGCGGTCGGGCGAACTCCGGCGACGGCGGCGCCCTTTTTTGGTCAACGGATCGTGGACCGTTAGATCTAGATCCAATGGATCTAGATCGATTAGATCTCGCGCGTTCATTTTAAATCAGATCGGACGGCTCTCGCAGCCGATCCGCGTCGAAGCGGTACCAACCAATGAGATCGCGCCACGTAGCCCCTGTTAAATTCTTTTTGCAGGAATTTTTATAAATAAAACAGAAAATATGCCAAACTTAGAAAATCATAACTTTTGATCCATAAGTTTAAATTTGATAAATTTTATATCCACGGATAGCCCTGCTCATGAAGTTTATTCCTGCATCATTTATTTTTCCTTTTGACATATTATAATTTATTTAAATTAGCAGAGGAGCATTTCGGCTATTAAAATAATAACTTAAATAATAAAAATGATTTAGAAATAAACTTAATTGTTTTAGGGTTATATTAATTCCCTCTGTCCAGCAATATTAATAAATGTCTTAAATGCAAATTTTCATAAAACAATAAAATTTGTAATTATAGGAATCAAGTTTTGCTACGGTTGTTTGCAATTATTTAATTGATTAAATAAGAAATTCCTAGAAATTTTATACATTTAATAACAGAGGATAAAAATTATTAATAAGTGTGTCCTAATTTCATTGCATATCATTCATGCATACATATTTATGTTTGGTGTTGAGATGATATTGTGTTGGTATTTTTTTTATTTATTGCTTGTGCTAGATTGTGAAGAAGAGGAAGGGCTTGCTTGTGATTGTTATTCTTGTTGTGCTTGCTCCTCTTGTTACCAAGGCAAGTGACATTCATACAATATTCCATATTTTTTATATGCATAAGTAGTATATTTTGAGTAGTGTGCATGATAGGGATTTTTGACTTATTTTATAATGCTAAGTTAGTTTGTATTTTACAAATATCCTAGTAGTGTGTAGCCACCCTTTTCCTAAGCAGCCATGAAAAGATTTTATTAGTTGCTTAGCCATGCTATAAAAATGTTTACCATGTTATGGAAATGTTTCTAAGTGTTAAAATCTAAAATACACATCTGGGTGGAATTGGTTGTTATGGTTTATGTTGAGTGGCTTTTGGGACTATGCTTGTGGTTGTCATCGCCTAGGATGAATGTCTATTCTACTTAGGGCCATGAGTATGGTGGTTGTTACCCAGAAGTACACTTGTGGATGGCCACCCAGGAACGAAGAGATTACCAAGTCCCTCCAAGTTTAGAAGCTTCCCATGCAGCCTTTTGACAATGGGCTCTGTCTAGAATGATTAAGTTGTGGGAGTGCACCCTGTCAGCTTGACAAGCAGATGTAGAGATGATAGGTGGAACGGGTCTTCTAGTATGGTTGCATTCTTCTTCTGAAAGTTCTTGTCTCAATTCTCTCCTTTCCATAATACACCCCGCGTGTATAGGATTTCTCGGACAAATTGAGTCTAAAGGTGAAAGTGCACAACCTCTGCAGAGTTAAAACTAAGTACTTAGCCGTGTCCCTGGTAATGGACTACTTCGAGCAGCTGTACAAGGATGGGCGGAAGAATCTCAACACTGTTTTCGTAAAGTAAAATTGACTAAGGAAAGAATTGTTGGTGCACTTGGGCTTTGTCCCTTGGTGCCATGTCTTGATGAATAAAATGTTTTACAAAGGATAGGAGAAAACTTGCTTTCTGCAAAATAGCCTCCAACCCCACCAAGCCAGATATGCATATAGACTATAGACTTGTCG
Source organism: Poa annua (assembly GCA_026929855.1). Classification (NCBI taxonomy): domain Eukaryota; kingdom Viridiplantae; phylum Streptophyta; class Magnoliopsida; order Poales; family Poaceae; genus Poa; species Poa annua. The sequence goes on from CM049428.1 coordinate 51,931,300, forward strand.
TTTATATCTATCATAGTCACTTACCAATACATCATTGTATTGACCTCCTTCGGGGGCTGCATATTCAAATGTGCAGGTAATTCTGATGAGGAATAAGATTTGGACTCGAGTCTACACCCAACATGTATGCATGTGGCGTATGCTTGAAGCTGAGGCTCATTGTTATTTGCTTTCGTTGTGAACTCTGAATTTTAGCTAGCCTTCATGGCTATGCAAACTTGTAATAAAGCTATACTTGGCTAATATTTTTGGATCTCGTTGTAGCAATTTAATACTTATGCAATGATATCCTATATTTTGTACTGTGGTGCTAGCAGTGATCCAGGGACTAGCACATAACACAGGTGTTCCAACTTTAATAAAAGTTGGGGTGCTACACTCTCTCTTTAGTTTGCTTTGCATTTTCAATGGAGGGCCCGAAAGGGATACATAAACATGCAATTATTTGATCGACGTTGTCGTAAAAAGTTCGTAGGTAGGGAACGGTTCTCTTGCGAAAGCCTTAGAAGTCACGTAAAACTTGCAAAACTAGATAAAGGTAGAAGAGTCTAACTTTGTTTTGCAGAGGCGTTTAAATATGGCATGGTTACGGTAAGTTTTGAATTATCCGTAATGTCGAAGGCAAAGGAGGTACCGTAGACTCGGAGCCATGCCGAGGCGCCCGGTCCAGGCGCACGGTGCCATGAAGGTCCAGGTTCATTACATTATTTGATCTTGTGTTGTTGTGTGTGCATCATATTGATTGCTTATATATTAGATATACGACGGTAGCTATAATAGGATGATCCCTAATAAATACCAAAATTGTGTTCTCCCTCGTTGTGCACCACCAAGAAAGTTCTACGTTATGAGGTAGGCCGTAACGATCGGGTGTCACACATTTCGTTGTTCGCATACAGTGGGTGTAAGCCATGTTGCACGCGCAAAAACATCGAGGTTTAATGGGCGAGCCTAATATGTACAGACATAGCCTCGGAACATGGGAAGATCGAAAGATCGAGCATGAGTCACATGATTGTTGTGATCGACATTTCGATGTCCACCCTTGAAACTGTGCCGCCAACCGTGACGATCGGGGGTGGTACAGTGAATTGGGGTCGTGTAATCACTAAAATTATTGTAGGGATAATAATCTTAGTGGAGCATGTTTAAATAATTTGATTATAAACTGAGCTCATATTATTATAAACTTAGCCTTACCTACTTTGCGATCATATCCAGAGATGGTGCTCTTTCCTCGCGACAAGTTCTACTTCGATTACTTCCTTAGAAATTCGCCCTTGTTGGCTGATGGGTCCAACTTCATATATTGGTACAAGAAACTAAGAGAAGCTCTCAGACACAATAATATACTCTATATCATAGAACAAGGATTAGGAGAGGAACCAGAAGATTCTGCTAGCAAAGAAGAAGATGAGGAATTTCGTCAGCGTCATGACATTTTCATAGAAGTGCAAACCATCATGGTCATGAACATGGTACCAGAGTTGAAAGAGCAGTTTCAACAAATGGAACCTTATGACATGATAGATTCGATCAAGGGGCATTTCATAGATGAAATTAAGTATGAGCAATACAGACAGCTAAGGAAGTTCCATTCACTCCAGATGGAGGAACATACCTGTTTGGAAACTCATTTGAAGAAAATGTATGATATTTACTTGAAACTTACAAATGTCTACGACTACTGGATGGCGGATTCATGTGCGATAGCTGCTGTGTTGATATCTTTATCTCCCAGCTATGAGAAACATGTCCGTGGCTATGCTATAAGAAGAGATACGATGACGTTTTTCGAGTTCATAAGCCAGTTCAAATCTGTAAAGGTTGAACCCATCGATGGCGAAATCTTCGACGCCGCAGGTATATTTGATATACAAAGTTATAAATGTATTCTTCTCATGATACTTGATGAAAAATATTTGATACTTATTCTGTTTATGAAAAAGAACCTGGTTATCACAAGTATGCGAAGATATATGATGTGACAGTGCGCAAGTGATGGCAAGCAAAGGAGTTGATGGCCAGTGGTATTCACGTCCTCAAGTTATCATTATAGTTATCATCAATAGTTTTTGACAAGAACTTTTTTGTAATAGTGAGAGTGTGATTTTGCTTTGTGTCTTGAATGTTACCAGACAAAGTTATTCATACCTGTAATAGAACAAACCAGTTGTTTTAGGTTGTGGAACAAGTCAGTTGTTTTACATTATGAATAAAGTTTTCATGCAATCACATCTCGATTACATTATTAGAATGATAACATGATATACATTTATAAAACCAGGAATGATAAAATTAAATGTCCAAAGATTAAATGATTTTGTTTCAAGAACAAACTACACCAAATTTGATCATAAAAGCAGTGTAAGAAATATAGATACTTCGATCTATCAAAGTTACATGTGCCAAATTGATTAAATTACATTAGATATTGAAATGTCAATATACAAGGAAATTGATTGAAAGTCATACTGGATGATTATTAAATTAATTAAGTGGTGAATATCATTGTTTCGAATCTTTCTATGATTCTAAGTAAATAAATGTATTTGCCTACGGAAACATGAGTCTGAAAATAATTTGATAAAAGATCAAAGGAATTTTCAGAAGAAAGGTGGATGCAAATTATATCTACATAATTCGAACAAATAGGACAATAATTTTGAATTATGGTTTTCACACAAAAGGACTTGTGAAAATTCGTTTCACAAATTATAATATCAGATATAGTGATATATGAGATATTATAATTAAAGTGTGGTCTTTTGGAATCTCTTAATATGTTCAAACATTGTAGTCGACATTCACTTTAGGAATGAATAAGGTAATTTTCCAACGATGATTCGTGTAATCGACAGTAAGTGTCGTGGTGTAGATGATTATACGATAATACAGAATATACATGAATAGTTCTTTGTAGAATACTCATATTAAGATGAGAGTGTATTCCAAACACCAACATAAGCAAAATTTATATTGATGTATGTGTAACTCAAAAGAAAATATGATTTTTCGAGTTAAGGTTAATGGAATAAAAGTAGAAGCTTAAAATGAGGTATTAGACCTTTTTCCATAAAAGTAGAATATTGGAATCTGTTCCGAAAAGAATATCTCTGCAAATGGAAATGAAAATTTGATGATAAGAGGTCATAGTGTTTTCAAACAAGAAGCTTTTAAATGAGGTGTTATTTTAAGAATATTTACTGTCAGGTCACAGTTTAATATTCAGTATTTTAGATCTTGTTGACAGAACAAGATACACCTTATAAGTACAAAGAAAGTTGAGGAAATACCAAAATACGAATAAAGACTTTGAGTCTTAAAATCCAAGTTACATTTAAAATGATTAAAACAGTAAATGTTACTCTAAATCTTATTAAGAGAATAAGATTGCTTAATCATCATATAAAATGTTATATGAAAGAAATGCAACTATAAGAAAGACATAGAAGCAAATTTTGTCAAGAAAAGTGTCTTGGACAAAATCAAAGTTGTTGACTACATGAGTGTAGACATGCTTAAAGTCTGTAGGATAAGTATTGATAGAATACTGTCAAATCGTATTAAAACTCGAATTGACAAATGATCAATGATTTTGGTTAGCCCAAAATATCGAAATAAATTATGAATTTACTAATTTAAGTGGAAGTCGAATTAGTTTACTCAAATTTAATATGTGAGTGACATATTTTTAAGTGGGAGCTTAGAATTAGTTTACTCAAATTTAATATGTGAGTGACATATTTTTGAGTGGGAGCTTAAATCCCCGTATGTAAATGACATATCATTTAATATGTGAGTGACATATTTTTGAGTGGGAGCTTAAATCCTTGTATATAAATGACATATCATGGATAGTACCAGTAGAATTAATTTGAAAGATGAAGTTGTGAAACAATTTAAAAGGTAGTGTCTATTTCGAATAGAACAGAAATTTTAAATTACAAGGTCGAGCTGTTTTATTTAGATTGGATTCTGAAAGGTCAGAATGGAATAAAACCAATGGAAAGGTCCTTGGAAATCTAATTAAAACATTAAATGTATTTACTACACGATAATAGTGGTTACAAGATATGTTGGTCTTTTATATTATGATAATAGACATCATATAGGAACCATATTATGTGCTCGATAAAGTGTGACCCATGTTCTTAAAAGAAGAACAATTATCAAAGTTAGCATTTACTAGAAGTAGAAAAGTGTTGGGCCCTATTTTGACAATGAGATGTCGAAATTCTGCATAGATATGAAAGGTATATAGATATCGCGAGATTGTAACTGTTACAAAAGGTTCTCTATAACTGAGTGTGTTTACAATGCGATTGTCTGATTAACAGAATCAGAGTAAGCGCTGGGAAACAAAAGTCTCACTTAGTTGTGGTATGTATATATTTGTTATCAGGATAACAAGATGATATCAAACAAGGTGATATCAATGAATCGCAAAGGAGATATGCCCTAGAGACAAATAAATATATAGTATTTATTGCATTATCTCATTAAGTTTATAATATGTTTTTGTATCATGCTATAACTGTATTAATCGGAATTGTTAATACACATGTGATACATAGACAAACCAGGGTCCCTAGTAAACCTCTATATAAACTAGTTCATTGGGCAATTGTTGATCGAGATTTCCCGATCATGGACAGTCACGTCGGTTGACAATGAGGTCATCTTATTAGTGGAATAAGGTGATGGACATACCCAACAAAGTATTGCAATAAGATCGTATCACAATGTTTATCATTTGCAATAGGAAAGTAATATGATAGCTTATTCCTCAGACCGTGAGATCATATTTATTGCTGCTCCGTAGGATACTCTAAGTGCATCAAACGTCAGTCCATAAATGGTTGACAATAAAGGTGTATCTTGTGTATCTCGAAAGAGTACGTTGAGACATTGAACGGCAGTTGACCACCTAGAGGGGGGGGGGTGAATAGGTGGTGACCAATTTTTATCTCTTTTTCAGTTTTTAGGCTAGCGGAAAGTAAATTGTCTAGATGTGCAACTAGATGACACAAGTGACAAACTACAAGGAAGCTAGGCAAGTACAGGAAATAAAGATGCGGTAAAGGAGAGTGGAACGAAACAACCGTAGGAACTCGAAGACCAAGATTTTATCCCGAGTTCCACCACATAGGTGTACGTCTCGTTGGAGAGGTGTGAGCTACCACAAAGGTTTGCTCAACGCCACAAAGGCCTCACCCTATTCTCCTGTGAATTCGACCACAAAGGTGCGAATCCACACTTCCACTAAGGACTCCTTTAAGGGCGGAGAAAGTCCCGTACAAATTCGTGAGGCACACACCCACAACTGAATTGGGGCTCTCACAACGACCACAACAGGTCACTTCCACAAAGGAATCCACAAAGGATCAAATTACACAAGGTTGAACCTAGCTATCCACAAAGGAACCCTAGATTCGTTGCCCCTCAAGAAACAGAGGGGGAAGGTCAAATCGCTTCGGTGGAGATGTAGATCGGTGGCTTCTCCCTCAGATCCCCAAGTATCAACGGATTTGAGTGGCTAGATTGGGAGATCCGGGAGAAACGAGCTTCAGCACCAATGGAGGAGAGAGAAAATCTGGAAGCTTGGAATGCTGGAGGTAGGTGGAGGGGTATTTATACCCCTCCCCAAAATCTGCCCGTTGCACAGCCGCCAGCCCGGAAATCTCCGGGTTGAGGACCGGAGATCTCCGGACCCTGGAAATTTCCAGTGCAATTTCCGGTTGAGCAAGAAACTGGATCAGTACTGGTTGGGCTTCTTGACTTGGTCGAAAATCCTCTGACACTAGGAGATCTCCGGATTGGGGCTTGGAAATCTCCGAGCGCCGGAAATCTCCGGGAGGATTTCCGGCTAAAATTGTTTTGGAGTCAGTACGCAATTTGAGTTCTGGACTTTGTCGAAATTCCTCTGTCACTCGGAGATCTCCGGACTGGGGCTCGGAAATCTCCGAGCGCCGGAAATCTCCGGGAGGATTTCCGGCTCAGCTTGAGTTGGAGTCAGTACGTATTTCAATTCAGACTTAGTGAAAATTAAGGACGGCTCGGAAATCTCCGGTCTGTGGACCGGAAATTTCCGAGTCCCGGAAATCTCCTAACTGAATTCCTGAACAAATACCAAGTGTAATTGAAATGTAAATTAGGCAACCTAAGTGTTCCTCTTTGTCAGTCAACCTGTAAAATAGCATGCATGCTTCATCACAAACATTAGAATACTTTTTGTGTTGTCATTAGTCACCAAAACTTGGGAGTACATAGAATGCACTTTCAATCTCCCCCTTTTTGCGAATGATGACAACACAAAAAGGAGTGGATTTGCAAAATATAGACGGAGCTCCCCCTAAGTGAGTGCACTATTTAAGAATGTCTTTGGAATACAAAGTGCACATTCCTTAGGATCAACACTCCCCCTAGATTTTACAAAGCACACAAACACACAATAGAAGCAGCAAACTTAGATAAAGAGTTATTACAATAGAGAATTTAACAATACTCATGTCTCACACACATGACGAACAAACACAGTCACGAAATAAAAGAGCACTGAAGGAAGCAAAGCGAAAATAAAGAAGTGCTCCTAGCCCATGCAAATCCCGAGAGTCCTAGAGATACTTCTCCCCCTTTGGCATCAAGATACCAAAAAGGGAGGAGGTTCCACTAACGTCCCATGACTCAAGAGTCGGAACCCGCGTACTGATCATCTTCCTCCTCCTCCTCCGTGTCAGCATTCTCAAGATCGCTGTCCTCTGGCACAGCATCATCCCAATCAAATGTGAGACCATCTGCATTCCAATCCTTGAAGGGAACTCGAGGCTTCAAAGGTTGCTTCGGAGCAGGCATCTTCATATGAGCCATCATTGCTTCTTGGCGCTGCATAATGCGATGGTTCTGAGAGTAGATGGAGTAGTTCTCACTGTGAATGCAACAGTTCATGTTCATAATTTTCTCAATTGCTCGAACTACCCAGGGGCGACTTTTCTTGGCAGCTTTCTTGATGTTGGGATTGGAGGGAACCCGAGATGGACCACCAAAAATGTCATCCTCATTGATATCATGCATGGTGGCTTGTTGTTGAACCAAGTGAGCAGATTTCTGGACAAGCAGGGCTGGCTTGTGAGGCTGAGTGGCAAAAGCTGCATCAAAGTCATCACCGTCTTGCTCAGACAACTTGTAGAGGCTCTTGATGAGCAACATTATATAAGGAGCATATGGAGGAACTTTCCTCTCAAAGACTGCTAGTGACATCTCCTGGAAAATAAAGTCCATGACATCCACCTTATAGACCTCCTGCTGAACTGCATACTCCCCAAGATAGGCATCATGAGCTTTGGCCATCAAGTTTACTAGAGCCCCGGCAATATTATCTGCATTGCCGGCAATGGGAGCAATGGTCCAACGGAACATGCGCAGCAGGATATCATAAGTGGGTAGGAGGCCATTCTAAGAGCCAATCCTCCCTCCAGGCTGGTATAGATCAGTCATGACGTGTTTGTTGTAGGACACGCCATGGAAATGCATGCGGGCACCAGCTGCAGTAGAAAGACCACGGAAAGGACATCCAAGAATCTGAGCAAACTCTCTGAAAGAAGAAGTCAAGCGCTGCCTGCCAGACATCCAATTCATCCCAATATCCTCTGAGGAGTCAAACACCACAGTGGCATAGAACTGATGGATAAGAGAGACGCTGTAGTTACACTCAGTTCTCATCAATGGCTCCAAACCCAAGAGTCCACAAACCTTCACAGCACCACCAAAATAATCGGCCTTCTTCATTAATTTGTCAAAATCAATCCACTTCATGGGGCAGATTGGCTTGTCAATGGAGAACTTCTGATAGACTTCCCTGTAGATCCATGCCATCTCAGTGCAAAAGTAAGTGGGATCATCAGACTCCACATCATAGGATAGGTCACTTCGCCACTTGCGAAAACTTCCTTTGTTGAAGTCTTCAAGACGGAGCTCCGTCTTCTTCTTCTTATTAGCACCAATAGGTTTCCTGAGAATGGCTGAGGACTCAGTTTGTGAGTTGTCTTCACTTGAGGACCCACTGGGAGGGCGTGAGTGAACTGGTTTGGCTCTTCCGCGAGTAGCCATTTTCTTGAAGCGGCCACGAGGGTTGGAACCTGCAGGTACACAGCATAGAGTGGATGGAAAGCAAATGGGGTAAGCACTCATGTCCAAGATTGAAAAAGGAACATACTAGAAAAGTTTTGACAAACACAGTTTCTGGACTTAGCTGTTTTGATTCTGAGCAGGCCGGAGATTTCCGGGTCTGACTCGGAGATCTCCGGTGTCCGTAGATTTCCGAGTAAGGACCGGAAATTTCCGGTCTGCACGAAATTTTGACAGATCTGAACAAAATCTATGGCTGAAAAACAGATATGTGCATGTGGAAGGTAGAACATGCCTAGGGGAGCAATTCTACCAAAGGAAACAACCAACAACCTCCTAAATCTGCTAGGTTAAACGAAAACAAGTTTCGTCCTAGATTTGAAATAAGAGGAGTTACCGGAGGACATTGCGAAAAGCGTGCGGATGGAAACGAAGCCCTTGACGAGGAGAAGCAGATCCCCGAAGCACGCAAGAAACCCTCGAACGATCCACCCGCAGCGAGGAAAGGAAAATTTGGATATTTTCGGAGGAGAGAGAGGGATAGGGCACGGGGTGGAAGAACTGGCCGAACCGGCCGGTCCACCCGTGCCCTTATATAGGCAGGAAATATTTGAATCGGAAATTTCTGGACTGAGGCTCGGAGATTTCCGGGGCTATTTCCGGATAGGACTTAGCCCTGGAAAACTTTTGCACACTCGGAGATTTCCGGACATCGGACCGGAGATTTCCGGACCCCGGAGATTTCCGGCTCTAATTCCGATTCAGCTTCGCCTGAGGTCAGTGCCGAAATTGAAAAGGACTTAGGTGCCAAAAATCATAGGGGCCGGAGATTTCCGAGTCTCAGCTCGGAAATTTCCGGACGCCGGAAATTTCCAGGACTATTTCCGGTCAAAAATCAACACACCTCAGTGCTGACTTTTGAATGGACTTAGTCTCGAAATTCTCTGGTGGCCCGGAGATTTCCGAGTAAGGCTCGGAGATTTCCGTTCAAATCCAAACACTCCAGGAACAAGAAACCAAAAGGGGACATGAGTGGGGAAAAGCATGTTTACAGGATAGTGAAAGGGTTAGGATAGACACTCAAACTGAAAAGAAGACACACTCAAGTTGCAAAAACCATAAAACACAAGAGAAGACCAACAACAGTGTGTTTTCCCAAAAGAACCAAAGACAATGCAAGTGAGAATTAAAGAATAAAACCAAATAGAATCCAAAGAGAAAGAGTGTTGGTGGCCGAGGCCACCGTGTATGAGTTGTAGCATGGTACCGCGAAGATATATCTTGGGTCCATAACTACATCTCAACATTGAAGCTCACAAATTAGATTCAATTTGAAGTTTTAGCAATGATATGTCACTATATGCATAATAGGGGGAGGAAGAGTCCAATGTATTAGGAAAACACTCCCCCTAAGTCCATGCGTACCTCTAGGTCTTATAAAACCTTAAACGTTGGAGTGTGTGTACGGAGTTCAAGCCAAGGCCCGAGAATCTATGATATTGAGCTCATTCCTCAAGTAGCAAAAGCGGGCTTCATCATGGGGTTTCGTGAAGATATCCGCCAATTGATCCATTGTACCAACATATGATAGATCAATATCTTCTCGTGCCACGTGATCGCGGATGAAGTGATGACGAACCTCAATGTGCTTGGTCCTTGAATGTTGCACCGGATTGTATGCAATTTTGATGGCACTCTCATTGTCACATAAAAGCGGCACTTTGTCCAAGAGGACACCGTAATCCTTTAAAGTTTGCCGCATCCAAAGAAGTTGAGTACATCCGCTTGCGGCAGCAACATACTCGGCCTCCGCCGTGGATAATGAGATGCAATTTTGTTTCTTCGAGGACCAACTCACCAAAGATCTTCCAAGAAATTGACACGTTCCGGATGTGGACTTCCTATCATCAATATCGCCCGCCCAATCGGAGTCAGTATATCCACAAAGAGACAATGTGCCATCTTTGGGATACCACAACCCAAAGCAAGGGGTATGAACCAAATATCTGAAGATTCTCTTTACGGCCATCAAATGACTTTCCTTAGGCGCGGCTTGATAACGGGCACACACTCCCACGCTTAAAACGATATCGGGCCTAGAGGCACACAAATAAAGAAGAGACCCAATCATAGAACGATACTCCTTTTGGTCTACCTCTTTACCGTCGGGGTTGAGTTGGAGGTGGCACTTGGTTTGCATAGGAGTCGTCACACCGTTAAGTCCAAGCAATTTGAATTTCTTGATCATCTCTTGAATATACTTGGCTTGACAAATGAAAGTCCCTTCCCTCAATTGCTTTATCTCAAAGCCAAGAAAGAACTTGAGTTCACCCATCATAGATATCTCGAACTTGTCGGTCATTAGCTTGGAAAACTCATCATTGAACACACGGTTAGTAGAACCGAAGATAATGTCATCGACATATAATTGACAAATGAAGAGTTCACCATTAACCTTTTTAGTGAAAAGAGTGGGATCGATTACCCCAACCTCAAATCCACGGTCTACCAAGAACTCTCTCAAGTGCTCGTACCATGCACGGGGGGCTTGTTTAAGGCGATAGAGAGCTTTGTCCAAGACATAGACGTGGTGAGGATGGTTGGGGTTTTCAAAACCCGGGGGTTGTTTAACATAAACAAGTTCTTGCAAAGGACCATTAAGAAAAGCAGATTTTACATCCATTTGTTGCAATTTGAAACCATGGTGAGAAGCAAAAGCGATGAGAATACGTATCGATTCGAGTCTTGCGACCGGCGCGAAAGTTTCTCCAAAATCGATGCCTTCGACTTGAGAGAATCCTTGAGCCACCAACTGCGCCTTGTTCCTCACAACGATACCATGTTCATCTTGCTTGTTCTTGAAGATCCACTTAGTGCCGATAACGTTGCGGCAATCTTTAGGCTTCTCAACTAGACGCCACACTTTGTTGCGCTCGAAGTTGTTAAGTTCTTCATGCATAGCCCCTAGCCAATCGGGATCTTCAAGAGCATCAAAGACTTTCTTGGGCTCGACCATGGAAATGTGTGCTTGGTGCTCACTAAAGTGAGCTAATTGACTTCGTGTGGAGACCCTTGCTCGAATATCACCAATGACCTTGTCGAGAGATAATGCTCTAAGTTCCAAAGACTTTGCAAAGCGAGCTTGACGACGAGTTTCAATTGCCGCCCTTGTGGTGGGGACAATTTCTTGACCATCTTGATCCTTTGGATCCTCGTCTTGACCTTCTTGTGGGCCTTGATCATCATGAGAAGTCTTTTCATGAGGTGGAGAAGGATGATCTTGCCCTTGAGTAGAACTTGGAGAAGTGGAGTTGGCTTAGATAAACTTGGTGGAGGAGGCATGATCTTTTTGTTGATGAAGATCTTGTTGAGATTCATCATGAGCTTCATCTTGAGAAGAAATAGCATGCCCTTGTTGAGGAGGATCTTGAGATTGTTCTTGAAGGGAATCATCATTTTCTATGGGTGAGCCACCTTGTGGTTCTTGTGATGGTAAGGTTTCCTTGATGGGAGAACTTGAGTCATCTTGAACAACTTCTTTATGGACTTCAATTGGGCGTAGAAAGCCCACCCCCATCTTCTTAATAGCATCAAAAGGTTGTTCATCACCTACATCACAAACACCAACTTGCTCCACTTGGGAGCCATCATTTTCATTGAATTCCACACTACAAGACTCTATGATAATCCGGGAGGATTTATCAAAGACTCTATAAGTGTGGGACTCGCTACCATAACCGACAAAGATCCCTTCAAGAGACTTAGAGTGAAACTTACCCAACCGGACACCCTTGACGAGATAATAGCACTTACATCCAAACACTCGGAAGTAGCCAATGTTGGGTTTATTGCCGGTGAGGATCTCATATGGAGTCTTCTTCAAACCCTTGCGGAAGTAGATGCGATTAGATGAGTGACATGCGGTGGAAATAGCCTCCGCCCAAAAGTTGATGGGAGACTTGAACTCCGCCAACATAGATCTCGCCATGTCGATGAGAGTCCGGTTCTTTCTTTCGGCAACGCCATTTTGTTGAGGAGTGTAAGCAGCGGAATATTGATGACGAATGCCTTCTTCACTAAGAAAGTCGTTAAGAGTGTAGTTCTTGAATTCTGACCCATTGTCACTCCGAATAACCAAAATGGGAAGGCCATGTTGGCGTTGAACTTCCTTTGAGAAGTCGATGAAGACTTGTTGAGTTTCATCCTTGGTCTTGAAGAAATAGACCCAAGTATACCTTGAATAGTCATCAACAATCACGAGGCAATATTTCTTGCCACCAAGACTTATCTCCGGAATTGGTCCAAATAGATCAACATGAAGGAGCTCCAAAATCCGGGATGACGATATGATGGTCTTGCTTGGATGAGGAATGTCATGCATCTTGCCTTCCAAACAAGCTCTACAAATTTGATCCCTTGAAAAGGAAACATGATCTTTTAGTCCAAGAATGTGGCCACCCTTGTGAAGACTTTGCAAAGTACGCATGTTTACGTGAGCTAGTCGGCGATGCCAAAGCCAACCCACGTCGGCTTTTCCGAAGAGACACATGGCTTGAGAAGTGGTGGCTCCGGAGAAGTCCACCACATAGAGCTCATGCTCCACGTGTCCCACGAAAGCCACTCTTAGCGACTTCCTCCACAAGAGGACCACATTGTCCTTATCAAAGAAGGGAGAGATCCCCATCTTTGTTAAGGCACGAACCGATAACAAATTATAGCCAAGAGATTCAACAAGCATGACATTGACTAGAGAAATGTCGGGGGCAACTACCACTTTGCCAAACCCGGTTACCTTAGACCTTGATAAATCACCAAAAGTTACGGTTACTTGATCTTCATTAGGTTTCAACTCCGTAACAAGTTCTTTGCTCCCGGTCATATGACTTGTACATCCACTATCAATTATCCATTTTGAACCACCGGGAGCAAGATCCTACAAGAGATTAATTCTTGCATTTAGCAACCCATTGCTTCACAATGGGTGCTTTATGGTTAGCGACAAGAGATTTAGGAACCCAAATAGCATATGAAATAAAACCATAGTAGGGTCCAATGTAACGAGTACAAACATTCCCATAATAATCGACATATAAAGCATAGTTAGGGTTGTTGTCCCCGGCGTGATCTTTACGAGTAGCCTTGCCCCTTGTGACATTCCTACTCGCAAGACCTTCCTTGGATTGAATGGAGTCGGCCTTCTTGGCTTGGATGGGGTTGATGCTCTTGGGAATGCCCTTCTTGGCATTCATCTTGATGGGAGGCACATATCCAAGACCTTCCTTTCCTTGTCGAGTGTGAGGCTCCACGATGGGAGTCTCAACAACTTGTTTACCTTTAAGAAGGATGATCTTGGATGTGGCGGCCTTAGTCATCTCACTCTTCAACCTAGCATTCTCCTTCACAAGATTAGCATTATCACAAGAACACTTAGAGGTAGAGGTAGAGATGCTAAGAGAATCAAGGTTAGTTAGCCGAGCTTGAAGTTGGGCATACGACTCTTTTAGAAGAGCATGTTCACTCTCCAAAGCTTTGTGAGCTATGACGAGCTTTTCCATGTCCTCAATGAGTCGAACATGCCCAACCGCAAATTCGGCTTTATCTTGTTGAGCCACCTTTAATTTAGCAAAGTACATATCACGATCCTTAATGAGCTTAGCATGTGAGGAGTTATGAGTTTCCTCAATAGTTTCAAGTTGCTCCTCAAGACGAGCATGAGACTCTTCAATCTCCTCAAGAGAGGACTTCAAATAAGATAGAGAAATAGCGTCTTCTCTTTCTATCTTACCCTTCTCTTCATTGAGATGCTCTAGCTCACCAATTCGAACCATGAGGGCACCAACATGTTTCTTGCTATCACCTTGCAAGTTAGTGATAAAGGAGTCGAACGCCACAAGCTCTTGCTTGATTTGAAAGCTAGAGGCATCATCAAGCTCATTCATTTCATTCATGAGAGAGGAGGAGGATGAAGGTACCTCCGACGCCTTTGCCATAAGACACTTTGAGCTCTTGGTGATGGAGTTTTCATTAGGCGATGTGAATAGAGACGATGAAGAGCTTGTCGTAGTTGAAGGAGTTCTTGTCGTTGATGGAGAGATGATAGTTGTCGAGGTGGTGGCAAGGGACGCCACTTCATTTGGGGTTTCTTCCTCCGACTCTTCATCATCGGTGGGATACTCCTCTTGAGTCAACAATATGATGCGAGGCTTCTTGTTAAAAGGCCTCTTCTTTCCATAGGCCTTCTTGGGAGGCATCTTTGTTTTGTCCTTTAGCACTAGACGTCCACCATGCTCTTCTCTTTTCTCATAAGGGCACTCGGCAACGAAATGGAACTTGTCTTGACAATTGTAACATGTCCTTGACTTGGAGGGTGAGACCCTATCGGCTTGAGGTGCATTCTTGTCAAAACGCATCTTGCCTCTTGAGAGATTGTTCCAAAAGGTGCGAGCCGCAAGAGCGAGATGGTCATTGTAAGCAATCTTGAGTGCTTCCTCGGACATGGCGGCAAAGCTTCCAAGATCATCATCATCGTTGTCTTCCTCAACGGTAGCCTTCAAAGCAAGGTTGGTTGTGCCTCTTTGCATTCCAAGAGCCCTTGCCCTTGCATCTTGAGCATTCTTAGTGGCCACCTTGTATGCGGCCATCTCTTGCATAACCTCATTAGATGTCATGAGATGATAGTTGTGTCTTCCTTGAAGACTCTTGACGTCGGTAGGCTCACAAGCCATCATAGAGCTAACATACTTTCTTTTGATCCAAGCATCATCAATATGAGAGGCACCCACTTCTCGAAAGCTTGTGGCTATGGTCACCAATCTTTGATACATCATCTCATGGTCTTCACCATCAAGCTTGAAAAAGCCCTCGGCTTCATTGCTCAAAGAGTCATAGCGGTTCCTTCTCATGCTATCATTTCCAACGAACAACTCGGATAGACCATCCCATGTCTCCTTGGCGGTGGTGAGATGTTGAATGTGAGCCATGTCCTTGTTCCCAACCGCCTTTTGGATCATGTAGAGAGCGGTGGCATCAAGTTGAGCCTCCACCACTTCTCTTCTTGTTAGGTTGGTCGGATCATGCGGCTTGTATCCAACTTGAATGATGCGCCACAACTCGATTGAAGAGCTGCAGACATGAGACTTCATCATGTATTGCCATTGAGAAAAGGTATAATCTTTAAGCAATGGGGGATCACCCCTATGAGAAACTTGCGGGTGAGGAATAATGGGATCGGGGGTATGTATTGGGATGGGGGAGGAGTGGCGTTGTAGCCTTTAGGCACTTCATCATTGGATGATGGAGTGTTTTGATGGGTTGAGGAACTACTAGCATCACCCTTCCCATCCAAAGGCAATTGCTTTCCCTTTATCAATTCGGGGTCCACATCAAGAGTAATGCCCGGAAGCACCGGAGGCTTTGAGGGCAATGCAAGAGAGGTTTCTTTAGATGTCTTGAGAGACTCAAGCATATCATGAAACTTCTTGAACTCGGTTTGTATGGACGGTGTCAACTTTGTTTCCAAAGAGTTGATATCGGCCATAGTGGAACCTTTCTCTTGCATTGCCGCCAAAGTCGCGGCGTCCGTTTCGGAACCCTCTTTTGGGTCAACTTGCATTGTCCAAGGTTGGTCTCAAGCGGTGAAGCTTTTAAGAGACAACCTGGCTCTAATACCAATTGAACGGCAGTTGACCACCTAGAGGGGGGGGGGGGGTGAATAGGTGGTGACCAATTTTTTATCTCTTTTTCAGTTTTTAGGCTAGCGGAAAGTAAATTGTCTAGATGTGCAACTAGATGACACAAGTGACAAACTACAAGGAAGCTAGGCAAGTACAGGAAATAAAGATGCGGTAAAGGAGAGTGGAACGAAACAACCGTAGGAACTCGAAGACCAAGATTTTATCCCGAGTTCCACCACATAGGTGTACGTCTCGTTGGAGAGGTGTGAGCTACCACAAAGGTTTGCTCAACGCCACAAAGGCCTCACCCTATTCTCCTGTGAATTCGACCACAAAGGTGCGAATCCACACTTCCACTAAGGACTCCTTTAAGGGCGGAGAAAGTCCCGTACAAATTCGTGAGGCACACACCCACAACTGAATTTGGGGCTCTCACAACGACCACAACAGGTCACTTCCACAAAGGAATCTACAAAGGATCAAATTACACAAGGTTGAACCTAGCTATCCATAAAGTAACCCTAGATTCGTTGCCCCTCAATAAATAGAGGGGGAAGGTCAAATCGCTTCGTTGGAGATGTAGATCGGTGGCTTCTCCCTCAGATCCCCAAGTATCAACGGATTTGAGTGGCTAGATTGGGAGATCCGGGAGAAACGAGCTTCAGCACCAATGGAGGAGAGAGAAAATCTGGAAGCTTGGAATGCTGGAGGTAGGTGGAGGGGTATTTATACCCCTCCCACCAATCTGCCCGTTGCACAGCCGCCAGCCCGGAAATCTCCGGGTTGAGGACCGGAGATCTCCGGACCCCGGAAATTTCCGGTGCAATTTCCGGTTGAGCAAGAAACTGGATCAGTACTGGTTGGGCTTCTTGACTTGGTCGAAAATCCTCTGACACTCGGAGATCTCCGGATTGGGGCTCGGAAATCTCCGAGCGCCGGAAATCTCCGGGAGGATTTCCGGCTAAAATTGTTTTGGAGTCAGTACGCAATTTGAGTTCTGGACTTTGTCGAAATTCCTCTGTCACTCGGAGATCTCCGGACTGGGGCTCGGAAATCTCCGAGCGCCGGAAATCTCCGGGAGGATTTCCGGCTCAGCTTGAGTTGGAGTCAGTACGTATTTCAATTCAGACTTAGTAAAAATTAAGGACGGCTCGGAAATCTCCGGTCTGTGGACCGGAAATTTCCGAGTCCCGGAAATCTCCTAACTGAATTCCTGAACAAATACCAAGTGTAATTGAAATGTCAATTAGGCAACCTAAGTGTTCCTCTTTGTCAGTCAACCTGTAAAATTGCCTGCATGCTTCATCATAAACATTAGAATACTTTTTGTGTTGTCATTAGTCACCAAAACTTGGGAGTACATAGAATGCACTTTCAGACATATGGATCAAGAGCGGGATTTGTTCATCCGTGTGATGGAAAGATACTCTGGGACCACTCGGTCAGATTACATCTATAATGTTGCGCAGCATATGACTAGATCATGGAGATGTAATATCGCAGACGAGTTAATTGACCCTTGTCGGTAACGAGATAAAACAGGACATCAGATGTTTACGATCGTATCACGGACAAGGTAGTATCGAAGGAACAAAAGGAGTGAATATCATGTTTATGGTTCAACGACGATATTCGTAGAATGCACAGGGACCGTCACAGACGTCCAGGTTTCCCTGGCGGTCATTGGCGAGCGAGGGGTCTCGGCCATGTCTGGAGTGTTCTCGAATCGTAGGGTAACACGCTTAAGGTCTTGCCGACACATAGAGATCATTGGAATTATATATTATTAGGAATATTATAGATATAGGAGAGAGAGAGAATTAATCCGGAAAGGTTCCGACAACATCGGAAGGGTTCCAGGAATGTCCGAAGGTAGTTCGGGTGGTCCGGAAATTGTTTCGAAGTCACAGGATATTAAATAATGTATAAATATATTAATTATGAATTATATATATTTTATATTAATTTAATATTAATTAAAATCAATTAAAAATAAAGGAAAAAGGGGCAGCCACTTATGGGCCGAATTGGGCCCATGGTGGGGGCGCACCATGTGGGGGGCGGTGGGGCCCATGGCCACCACGCACCAACCATGGCCGGCCGCCCCCCTCCCCCCTCCCTTGTTCCTTTGTTTAGTCCCACATGGGGGGGGCAAGGTGTTTGCACACCCCCTCCCCCCTTTATATAGAAGGGCATATTAATTGATTAAATTCATCTATAATACAATTAATGTTGTATACGCCGGCCTGAGTTAATTCTCCTCCCGCTTGTCTCTCTCTCTCCCACATAAGCTATACCGCTGTGCGCCGTCGCACTACGGGATTCCACCAAAGTTCTACCCCTGCGATCTCAGCTGGATCTGAGTGACCGGGGGTTGTCGGCAAGCTCCGTATGTGTGTGAGTACTCGGAGGCGCCACATTTGAGATGCCAGGGCGACATCGTCTCGCCACCGCTGCAGCCCAGCCGACGCCGCTGCCATCCCTCCTCCACGGCACGCCCTCCTCCTCGGCGCGCCCTACTCCTCGACGCCACGTCTTCATCAACATCGCTGCGTCATCGTCGCGTCAAGTTCTTCGCGACATCGAGGTCGGCTACATCGTCTTCGTCGGCAACGCTTGTGCGGGAGCGTAATCCCCGCTATTCGGTCTACAAGAGGTATGTGACCAGTTCCGTCCCGTTACCGCATTACTAGATAGATAGATCCTGGCTGGTTTCTGTATTCGTTAGTTAGAAAAATTATTGTTTTCTGCTACGGAACCCCTTTAGAAGCCCACCAGGTCCGGCCGACGGGGCGCTGCAGAGGGCGATGGAGGGCGAGGGCGCCGGGGCGGTTGCAGGGGACAGTGCCGCGCCGCAGCACAAGCTCCGGATGCGCCCACGCGCCTGCCGCGCCCGACACCCTCGTGCCAGGCTCACTCGATCAACTACCGCGGCAGCCGACTTGCCGGCTGCACCTCCTTCCCTGCTGCGGCAACCGACGCCCTCGCCTCAACTCGCTGTCCCCAGCTCCCATGCGCCCCCATCCTCGGCTGGGCCCGAGCTCATGCGCACATCCGTGCTCCACCTCCATCCTCGTCGACCTGCAGCCAGCCCCACCCCTGCGCCGCCCGTCGGGTTCGCACGCCGAATCGCGGGTTGCTAGGTCGCCGCCGCCGCAGCAGCGCCAAGGGCCGCCCGGACACGCAGCCGGCGATTCGGCGAGCGGCGAGCTGGAGCTTTGGGCAGGGCACAGCGGTTATGGAGAGGAGAGGGCGCGTGGGGAGAGGTTATGATCGCGTTAATTTAGGGGGTGGTTAATGAGATTTTTCCGTGACCCTCTCGACCCTGTGATGCAGACAAAATCAACGATGGTCGAAGTGTCCGACGAAAGGAAATAAATCAGACTACTGATTAGAATACTTTCCCCTTATGTTACATGGCCACTCACGAACGATACTTGTGATCGGGTCTTCTTTCAGTACCCCATATGTTTTTTAGGATACGTCCAATCAGACATATCGGTTTCAGAAAGGAGAGGCCGATTACACCATGATCAGACACATGGGTAGAGAAACACCACCCACTAAAGCAAGATACAGGAGGACTACTTGCCAACCCTCCACCTCTCCACGTGTTCTAGACTACCTCTAAACATCCCCGCCGCACGCCACGGGCCGACCTCGGCGGCTATCATACGGTCTATGCCCTTC
Organism: Poa annua; assembly: GCA_026929855.1. Taxonomy (NCBI): domain Eukaryota; kingdom Viridiplantae; phylum Streptophyta; class Magnoliopsida; order Poales; family Poaceae; genus Poa; species Poa annua. The sequence goes on from CM049428.1 coordinate 51,950,790, forward strand.
GAAGACCACATTGTTCCTATGCCTGCATAGGCTCCAACAGATTAAGGTGACCGCCGTCCATAGGCCTTTAGCGTCTCTACCTCTAGGCGCCTTTGAGGAAATCCAGTCTATGAGGCGGTCTCCGTGGCTAGGGATCCAATCAGCCCTACCCCACAGCCGTAGGAAGGGGGTTCACACGCTTCTAGCCAAGGCCCAACCGAGCAACAGGTGATCGATGTCCTCCTCCTCCTGGTCACAGAAAGGGTAGGCAGCTGACCGGGGTGGCCCTTTACCCCAAACGGTCTGCGGTCCAACACCTGTTCTTCAGGCCAGTCAGAGGAATAATTTGCATTTGTTTAGAGCTCGGGAGCACCAAATCTGCTGAGCGGCAGCCACTCCGATCTTGCCTTCAAATATTAGTCAAGGCCAACAATACCCCATATGTTATATCATATATGTTCGAGATCATGATTCAAATATTATTACATGATTAGTTAATTTATTTTATATCAGTCATGTTTTATTTAGTGTTTTTGTGGACTAAATCATGAATGCGAAAAGTTGTTCATTACCAGCGTTTGGATTATACGATAGAGCTAGCAAATTACAAGTTCGCGGGACTGATATGAGATCGATCGGTAGTAGCATATCATCAACGGTAAATGAAGATATTCGCCAAAGAATTAATTATAAGCTGGACAGTAAGGATTATCTAACCCTTTGCAACTGAGCATCCGCAACAAGTCACAAGCAGAAGATTGAGCCGTGAAACATTTAACATAATTTGTTCTGTCAAAAAAATATAGAGGAAAGAAAGAAGAAGCCGCGAAAAGCTCTACAGATTTACACGCTACCGTCTTTTGCTGTAGACTGTAGTTCACGGTGGCGGCTGGGCTCGGGGAGGGTCGTCACCCCTGGCGCTGCCGAGGCCGGACTTGGACTTGGACCTGGGCGTGGCGCCGTCGCTTGCCATGCGAGGGGAGGACCTCGGCGAGCCGAAGCTGATCTGGCGCGCGAAGGAGACGACGGCCCTGGCCCACTTCCTGATCTGTCCCTTGAGCTTGCCGGCGTCGACGTCCTTGAGCGGCCCCGGCCCGATGCTGAGCTCCAGACCCGAGAAGCAGCGGTCGTACCGCCGCTCGCCAGCCGCCTTCTTCTCGCCGCTGCTCTGCTGCACCACGTCGCCGCCGTCCCGTCCTGCCTCTGCTTCTTCCTCGACCTTGTTGGCGTCGCGCCGCGACATCGGCGACGACCTCTTGCCTACAGACATGGACGTTGATGAATAATCGACCGGGTTGGGTTCGAAACTGCGGTTTGGTCTTTGGTGTGTTCTGGCTTGGCTTCTGAGGTGTAATGCATATATGTATGTGGCAGCGCAGCATGCGTGGGGAGAAGTGCTACTACTAGGTCGTTACTACTCGGTGCTGTGACGTGTGAGCTTGCTTCTATCGGCTGATCCTCCGGTTTAATCTGTTTATCTACGTACTTAATTATACGCTGAATATTCCCGCATACTGTTCAAGTTGAGAAGGACGACTACTCCCATCATTTTAGACAACGAGTCGAACAAATTGACATGTAAACACATCACCGGCCGAGTTCTGGCAGAGAGGAAGGTCGCATGCAGGAGCACGATCCTCGGATTTCAGCATCACGACCTGGGAAGAGGTAGACGCGCGGCACGAAAAATGATTAACCGGCGTCTCCAGGAATGCCAGCTCAGATTGGGGTTTGAATGTTTGATCTGATCTGGTCATTGCGCCTACTTTGGAGAAAAGTCGTGAGCTATGAGCAGTCGATGCATACGTTTTCTTTTGTTGGAGTCGTCAAAGAAACATGATGGTGGTGTTTCCGATCACTAGTAATCGAGCAGGCGCATATATATATGCATGTTCCATGCATACAATACCGAAATTAGATAACAATATAACAAGACATGTTGACAATAAACAACCTCGATCAAAAATTAAGTAACCAAGATGTAGTGCAATAGTTAATGTTTATCGATATAGGTTGTTGAACGAACAAATGAAAACCTCCATGAATCTACAACCAATAAAATAAAAACGATATTTTCAAGGGTTGCAGTGGCACACCCTTGTGCCCAGAGTTCGAATCCTGTGGGGAGCGGATTTCTGATGCCGCACCCGGGTGGGATTCTACTATATCAAAAAATTCATGGGTGCTAGTGCCTATAAAATATCATCTTTTTAAATGATTACTAAATAAACTATTTTATAAATGCGGTTTGCTATTTCTCACTCGAGTGAGAATTATGTTAGGCCTCACTCAACTCTAATGCTATCAGATTTACATCGTGATTCGTGTGGGATGTGAGTGCACATGAGTTGCAACTGTGATTTTCCCACTAGACATGAGTTCAACTAAACTTTTTTTTAGTTACACATGGATTACACATGAGTTGCATATGCAACTGGATGACGTCATCTGAGTGAGAATTACTCGAGTGAGCCCTAGGCACTCCAGTGAGAATTAAGTTATACATTTCTCAGAAAAGAAAACAGCCTCGCACATTCTTTTTTGATACGTGATGGCCCTTGATAATGATGACGATGGCGCCAGAAGATAGTCTTGCGGAGCACCAAGTACCTGCGTCAAAAAAATGTGGGTTAGGTTGAGACTCCAAGTGCAAAGTGTATAGTAAGGGAAAAGACTAATTTTCCCCATGAGGGTGACTCGAGGGTTTAATATCGAACTCTCAGGGAAATGAACCAAAAGTTGTTGTCTCCTTATCCTTCTTTATGACCTACAAAACAAAGTAAATTGTTTTGTGCCCTTAACCTCACCAAGTGGTTGTTAAGCACAAGGTGTAAGTAAAAATATAGAAATAACTGCAAAACAGAAATAAATATGCAATTGTGGTAAATAAAAGGATGGTATGAATGATATTGGATAATGTTTGGTGATTTGTATGGTGTTTGCAAGATGTAAACATATTTTTGTATTTTCGGATTTTTAAAGAACAGAAAACGTAAAGTGCTAATAAAGTGTTGGAAAGGTGTTTCTTATGATTAAAAATGGACTGGGGTTCACGGTTTCACCAATGCACTCTCTCTTTTACATAGTTGTAGAGAATGGAACATAGGAATTGACATATGAGATTGCAACAAGACAAGTTATTAATAATATGGGCATCACATCCTAACATAGAGATCTTTTGGTTATTAATTCTTTATACTCCACCAAGATGCGAACTAAATCATAACACCTCCGTAATTAAGATAAACAGAGTATAGCTTTAAATTCAGTGACATGAAGTTTAAATAAGAACATGCTAGATCTAGTCATGGTGATAGTGGCAATGTCACCCACATATCCCCGGTAGCATGGTATTTCCTTTATCCCTAGTGAGTCAACAAAGTAAGGTAAAAAACCCAAGTGGACCACGGTATTGCTGTCAACTTACCACAAAACCACCCCCCGTTACTACAACTAATGCACACGTTCCCCCTCACACGCTCTCATACACATGTTGGATCAAAACACATAGACAAGAACGGGGTACATAATATGCATCTACTTTCATAACAAGGACATAATATTGGCAATCATCATAACATATATCAACTTAAGAGATCCACCACAAAGGTATTACATATATGACCATAATCATGTTCAGCAGCTCATATGGCACTAATTAGTGAAGCTCAAGAGAGAGGAGAGATACATAAGTTACTTCCACAAACCCATAGTCCAGGGGTGGACTACTCCCTCTTCATCAAGGAGACGGTGGAGAAGTTGTTGGAGAAGGTGGAGACCACACCGGCAGCGCCCCGCCGGAGTTTTCCCCCTCCAATCTGCAGGTCCAGGTCTCTGTTTCGTGGTTTCTGTGTTTCTGCGGCGCTCCTCTCCGAAAGGGCTTGGGGGAGTATGTTTATCGTCGTTCTTAGGTCAAGACGAAGCCACGGAGACGAAGATCGACGGCATCGGAGGCTCAAGGGCCCAGAAGAGGTGCCCCACGCGGCCAAGAAATCTGGTTGCGTGGGCCCCCTCTTTTGCCCCTCGGCCTTCCACTTTTGCACTTCCTTCGCTCCTACGCTTTGTTCCTTCCAAAAATGATGTTCGCGAAGTTTCAGGTCATTTGGACGACGTTTGGGTCCCTCAAACATCAAAATATAGAAAAAGGGGTTTTTTGACAGTGCATGGTTGATTCCAAATAAATAGGGAAAGTGTGAAATATTACCAAAATCATTATAAAACATTGATATAACCCTTATATGATGCAAATATGGATGAAATATGAGTATTACAATGCAAAGTTCATGTATGCATTTTACATGCATCAGCATCACCAAGCTTAATATATACTCATCCTCGAGTATGAAGGTGATAAAACTAAACCTGGACTTGGCATTTTATTACTTAAGAAAGGATATCAAAGATGATTGCTACATAGAGTAAAATGATTCATTCTTTAGTAAAGAGTAGCAACATACAAGACATATTATTAAGAGATATTAAATATTCACGATAAATGTTGGGGGGATCATAACCCGGTAGGCCCACCGACATAGAAGAAAAGCCGGCCTGGCAGTAGGCCTGGGCCGGAACAAGCTTAGAAGAAATGGGCCGGGTTCCACGTAAGCCGGTGCGCAACGTGTAACTTGGCATACAAGGAAGGATCTCGACGACTCAGAGTCCATGTGCAAGACGGAGTCCCGATAAGGAAGGCGAAGTCTTAGAGGACTTAGAGTAAGAGTCCGGGTACGTTTGTAACCCGGATCCCCGCTTGTACCTCCAGCGAGACCCGTCGCCTATATAAGGGGGTCTCCTGGTTCCTAGAGAGATAAGTTGAAAGCCCCAGCAATACCTAGTTCCAGAGATTGTAATCGAGACCCGGAAGCTAAGGCGCCGAGTCCTCGAAACCACATATCAATAAAGCAAAGCAGGAGTAGGTCTTTACCTCAAGAAGAGGTGCTGAACCTGGGTAAACCATTGTTTTCCCACGCCACGCTAGACAAGCTCCAGATGTCAGAAGTCATTATGTCCCAACACTCAAGTTTACACCCGGAAACATCTGTCGTGACAATCCCACGACAGTTGGCACCCACCGTGGGGCATGCGGCCAAGAACATCAGTTTTGTCGGAGAAGCACGGCGCGGTATGGAAAATCTAGCTATCGGCCAGATCTACACGCTCCCATGAGGGGAGCGGATCGTGGATGACTTTGGTTGGAAGGAAGAAGCAGGCCAGCTGGAAACCGGATCTATGATCATCTTTGGTCAGATCGATGTTTTCGTCGGCGTGATCCAGTCCACCGGAGCCAGCTCAGATCAATATGAGCCGGAGTACGAGTCAGAATCCGGGTCAACTACTATGGCCCAGACGGACGGAGAAGAGTCTGTTGGATCACCAGAGTGCGAAGTCATGACCAAAGAGGAAGAGGCGGCGATCCAAGCCTTGCAGGATTCTACCGCCGCACCAACGAACATGTCAGATCTGGACACAAATACCGAGTCAATCTTACCGCTGTTTGAAGATCGTTGGGGATATGGACTTGAGGAAGAAGATCACCTGGCGCCCCCAGGACCCGTGCATCATATGACGGTTCACGTCGTAACCACGGCTCAGCCGGTTGAAGGAGGAACAGCCTCCGTTAGTGACGAGACAAGCGCAGAGAGAACCGCCAGACAGAATAGAGAAGCTTGGGACCAGGGCCAGCTTGGCATGCCACCTGCGGCATATGCGCACCACCCAACCCCAACACCGGAGCGGTTTTACCGACTTTCAGCGCAGCAGTTCAGACACACCCCCCTGCACCTGGAACGGCTTTCACAAATCCGATTCTGGTGACTACCGCTGTTCCGCTGCCAAACCCACGAAATCAAGTCCCGCCACCTACGGGGAATGACCAATCGCTTGCTGGCGCATCAGGAAACCCGCCGCAGCACTTGGGAGAAGTAACAAACAATAACTCAGCGATTGAGAGAGAACTGGAAGACCTAAGGCAGGCCATTGCAAGAGCAAACCAGGAGCGCGCAGATGAAACCCGGCGCGTAGCAGAGAAAGAGCGGTTTTTGGCTCAGCAGGAACAGAGGTTACAAGACGAGAGAAATGCTTTTCAGAGAAGGAGGGACGAATTCAGCGCAGTACAGAACAAGAGGCGCGGAAGCCGGCTGCATCTGCCAACCGGAACAAACGCCATAGTGCCTCAAGTCCTCGAGTACCAGACAACACCCAACAACGTGCCCGCACCCGTGGCGGCGGCTAACCCCGTAATGGGAGCCGGCGCGCCGCAGACCGGGTTACAAGGAATACAAGCTGGAAGAAACGCGGGAAACCCGGCTGAAGGAGCCCGAGCCGGGTCATTAAAATAATCCAGTTGACAATGTTTTTGCAGCTGCACATGCCCTGGAGTAGATCCCGTTCGATAATTCACCGGCCGGTATTGAAGCACGGCGAGCCATAGATTTATTGCGTACCGCCGTGGTCCGGCAGAACAATAATCCACGCGGCTCGCAAGCGTTCAAATCAGAACCACAAAGGAGTCATACTAGAACCCGGCACGGAGAGCCGGCGGCAGCAAGATCAGTCCAGAACCGGCTTGGGCCGGCAAACCAGCAAGTTCAGCAACACAACCAACAAGTGATGCAACAACAACAGCCGGCGGCCGCACCTCAGAGGGTGGTCGCGCCGGCTATGTCCGCGTCACAGTCGATAGTCAACAGCTCGAGAGCAAGACGCGCAGCTGCGGCGGCAGCGCTTCCAGAAGCCGGGGCTGGAGTGGTGATCCCCGTTAGACCCGCCGTATCTTTGTCTGCACCGGGTCACGGAGGAGGCACATCTTCAAACTTGACAGGACCAAAGTGTCTATCAGATGACATAAGGGCGGAGCCGTTTCCCGAAAAATTCAAAGAGCCGACCAAAGTTAGCAATTACGAGCCAAACATGAATCCAGAGACATGGTTGAGCAGTTACAGCATGGCGATGGACATAAAGAATGCGTCACCAAATTTGTGCGCCCGTTACATGTACCTCATGATGGCGGAAGGTGCACCCAAGATATGGTTAGGTAGGCTTCCACCACTGAGTATCAATTTTTGGGAGGAGTTAAAGGTGGCATTTATCAAAAACTTTGCCGGAACATGCAAGAAGCAGTACACCGAGGCAGATCGATGTGTTATGAGAAAAACCGAGTCAGCCAGGCAATGGATATCCCAGGTTACAGAGATCTTGCATTCTTCAGTTAACATCTCACCAAGGACTGCCTTGCTATATATGGAGAAAAATTGTCTTTACGACCCATTGACGCAGAAGCTCGGATGCATGAAGTAAGACCCGGCCTGCAAAGACATCATGATAGGAGAAATCGTGACAGCAGCTAACAAGCATGCCGCCACAGACAAAAGGACGGGTGAAACAAAGGAGCAGCAGAAGAACAACCGAGTCAATGGAGGTCGTAACCCGAATCAAAATCAAAACAACGGCAACCAGAATGGGAATAACAAGCGTCCATATGAGGGCGGAAATTCAGAGTTTGTTGGAACAACCTAGACAACGGGCTACAGAGGGTCGTGACCCAGTGGCAATTTTAGGGGAGGTCCTTCGAGAGGACCAAACGTCAGCGAGATGTACAACATGCCGTGTCCGAAACATAGCAAGAACGGAAGACCGTCAAATCACTCACTAGCTCAGTGTGCCGATATAAGAGCCTGGATGAGGCACGGACAAGAGATGTAGAGGAATCAGGGAAACTTTGGGAACAATGGCAACTTCGGGAACAGCGGAAACAACAGTCATCCGGCAGGATCCGGACAGGGGGCTGGGTCAAACGGACCACCGAATAATAACATCGGGTCTAGTCAACAGCAGAACCAAGTTATGACCGGGTATCAGTAGAATCCGAAGGAACTCAATAGTCAGGGCCAGTATCACGTCTTCACCACCTATACTTCCAGGAGGGAAAAGAAACTACAAGCACGAGCCGTCAATGCAGTGGCGTCAGCGTTCCACGATTCCTGAAGTGGTCCGAGCAGATAGTTACATGGAGCAGGGAAGATTATCCGCCAGCAGTGGAACATCCGGGTCTCTTGGCCCTCGTAGTGGCACCACAGGTGGACGGGTTTTCTCTAAACAAAGTCCTGATGGATGGAGGAAGCAGCATCAACATCTTGTATCTAGACATCTTCAAAAGGATGGGCTTAACTGAAGATCGTCTGACTCCAACTTCAACAATCTTTCATGGAATAGTCCCAGGGAAGTCGGCACACCCATTTGGCCATATCAGCCTAGAGGTGGCATTTGGGGTGAGCAAGGAGCAGTTCAGATCAGATTTCCTGAAGTTTGAGGTTGTTGATTTAAAGAGTCCGTATCACGCTCTGTTCGGGAGGCCGGCTTACGCCAAATTCATGGAGCTCCTGAAGTTCGAGGTTGTTGATTTAAAGAGTCTGTATCACGCTCTGTTCGGGAGGCCGGCTTACGCCAAATTCATGTCCAGGCCGTGTTACGTATACCTCAAGTTGAAGATACCAGGTCCTCAGGGAATAATCACGATTGAAGGAAGCAAGGATATGGCTATAGAGTGTGACAATGGAAACGCAATCATGGCGGAACATGCTTGTTCAGAAGAAGAGCTTAAATACTGCAAGTCTCAAGTAGACCCGGCCGACAAACGTGTGCTGGAAAAGCCGGCTCACGAGGAAGAAAAGAAGAAATTCAAGTCTGCTCAAGATACCAAGATGTTTGACTTCGTAGAAGGGGACTCCTCCAAGCAGTTTTCGATAGGAGCCCATATGGACACGAAATTGGAAAGCGCGCTCATCATGTTCATCCATGAGAATCGGGATATATTTGCATGGTCTCCTTCAGACATGCCGGGTGTACCGAGTGAACTTGCTGAGCACAGCTTAATGTTGATCCTAAGGCAAAGCCGGTTAAACAAGGACTACGTCGTTTCAACGCGGATAGGAAAAAGATCATCGGAGAAGAGATTGTCCGTCAGCTTGCCGCCGGGTTTATCATGGAGGTTTACCACCTGAAGTGGCAGCAAGCAAACATGTAGTAGAACCCGGTCCTAGTCTTAAAGAAAAACGGAGAGTGGCGCATGTGCGTGGATTACACCAGCTTGAACAAGGTTTGTCCAAAAGACCCCTTTGTATTGCGTCGTATAGATCAGATTGTCGATGCCACAGCCGGCAGCGAGTTGTTATGTTTCCTGGATGCATATTCCGGGTATCATCAGATCAAGCTCAATGTGGTTGACCAGGAGAAGACTTGGTTCATCACACCCTTTGGTGTTTTCTGTTAAAAAACCATGTCATTTGGTCTCAAGAATGCAGGTGCAACTTATCAAAGATGCACCCAGAATTGTTTTCAGAGTCAAATTGGTCGCAACGTGCACGCTTGATGACGTCGTGCTAAAGTCGCAGCAAGCCGGGTCATTACTTGATGATCTGACAGAGACCTGCACCAACCTCCACAAGTACCAGACGAAGTTAAACCCAACCAAGTGCGTGTTTGGAGCACCAGCAGGCATGTTGCTGGGTTTCATAGTTTCAGAAAGAGGAACAGAAGCAAACCCGACAAAGATTAAGGCCATCATGAACCTTAAGAAGCCGGAGTGCATAAATGATGTCCAGAAGCTGACGGGTTGCGTCACAGCTTTAAGCCGGTTCATTGTGAGGATGGGAGAGAAAGCACTTCCACTTTACAAGCTACTGAAGAAATCATACAAGTTTGTTTGGGGTCAGGAAGCAGACGACGCCTTTGAAGATTTGAAGAAAACATTATCATCAGCACCAGTTCTAGCGGCTCCCACGAGCAAGGAGCCGATGTTACTATATGTCTCTGCAAACTCACGAGCCGTTGATGTCTATGCACACTTCTATTCTTGTAGACAGTGTTGGGCCTCCAAGAGCAGAGGTTTGTAGGACAGCAGCAAGTTTCCCTTAAGTGAATCACCCAAGGTTTATAAAACTCAGGGAGGTAGAGGTCACAGATATCCCTCTCAAGCAACCCTGCAATTAAGATACAAGAAGTCTCTTGTGTCCCCAACACACCCAATACACTTGTCAGATGTATAGGTGCACTAGTTTGGCGAGGAGATAGTGAAATACAAGTAATATGGATGATTATAAGTGATAACTGCAATCTGAAATAAAGATGGCAGCAAGCAAACATGTAGTAGAACATGTTGTAAACGGTGTTTTAATGCTTAGAAACAACGCCTAGGGATCATACTTTCACTAGTGGACACTCTCAACAATGACATCAAAGCTGAATAATAAATACTACTCTCAAACACTCTCTTGTTGGATGATAAACACCATTCACTGCGTAGGGTTAAAAGAGCACCCGCAAAGTACGAGTAAACACACACCACAACGTCATAAAGGAATCACACACGGTGCGCTCACTGTCACCTTCACAACCATGAATAACCCCGGAGTTCATATTAAAGTAACCTCTAGAGTGCTGTAACATCCCAACATTTTGGAATGTTCAAAAATCACTAAAATTTAAAACTTTTATTTTGATTAAAATAAAATATTAAAATGCATAAGAAAACTAACTATAAAAGACTTCAAGCAATTTGAAAAAGTCTTTTATTTCAAAATTCCCAATGTGTCATTATTTTCAAAAGTTATTTCCAATTAAACATTTCTTTATCCATTTTATTTCAAAAACCTTAATATGTAGTTTGACAAATGTTTTATAAAGTAAAAACCATTTTATTGTAAGTAAATAGTTTACTTATAAGTAATTGATTTCAACCACTTAGCCTTAGCTATAAATAAATTAATAAAAATAGTTACAAGTGTTAGTTTTAAACTATTGAAAACATTGTCTATTTGCCAAAAGATTTTTATTCATTTACCTGAATTCAAAACATTTAGAATTAAAAATGGATTCATTATATTTCCCATTTCCTTAAAATTATTTATATTTAGTTCTTTAATATTATGCCAAAATAAAGATGAATGATTTCAGAAAAACAAGTTTAAATAAATTAAATTCAAACATAATTGAATATGGGTATTTCATGGAAATTATTTTAGCCAAATTAAAATTTATTAAAACCCTAGTTTTAAATTAAACATAAAGTGTCAATTTTGCATTTAATCAATATTTTGAAATTATTATTTTGAAAAGTGTTCAAAACACTCCCACAACTGGTTCAACATAGAGATAATAATTTTACAAATTTTTACAAATTTGTTTGACTTCATTTGGAGTTATAAATCAAAAGTTATTAAGAAAATAGAAAATCAGAAAAAGAAAAAGAAAAATCCCTGACAGTGGTACCCACCTGTCAGGGGGAGAGGTTGTCTTCAACCTCCCGCACGGGAATCTCGCCCGAGATCGCCGGAGTCCAATCCGCGCCGTGATGATCGCGTGATGCCCCCTCTCGGTCCCTATTTAAAGCCCGACACCCCCGCCACCTTTCCCCTCTCCTTCCTCTTCGATTCACGCCACCGGGCTGCCCCATTTCGCTGGCCGGAGTTCTTCGAGCCGCCGCTACATTTCTTCGATTCCGGCGACGAGAGTCACACCCCGGAACCGAGACTGGGCCCGTCCTTCTCCTCGTGTCCGTGCGCACCGGCAGGCTCCTTTTTCCCCTTCTCCACGGCAGACAATCGGGAGGAGAGAAGGAACCGAAGCTCGCCGGCATCGAGCAACCCCGGCCGCATCTCCCCCGCCATTCCAGGAAGAACAAGACGACGTCGCCAACTCCTTCTTCATCTACGCGACGCGCCGCGCTCGGAGCTGCCCCCCATTCATCCGGGGAGGCACCGTAGCGACCAAAAATAGAAATTAATTAAATTGCATTTATAAATTCATGCTTATTATAAATATCACAAATATTAGTATTATGTTTCTTGCGATTTAAAATTGCATTTCATGCATAGCATATTTTACTTTGTAGTTATATTTCTCATAAGAAAACTCCTCCCCCATTTTCTCTAAGATAGGATTATTTTCAAAACTCAGCATTTTGGTAAAAGTGTTATGCACTTAGACACTTAGGATTTTCACTATGGAGATAGAAGACCAAAAGAAGGACTTAGCAAAAACAAGACTCCAGAAGAATCCCAAGATGTCAAGCACATAGAAAAATGATAAGAAGTTCAAGGAGGCCAACCCCCTTTTTATTCTCTAAGTCTTTCTCTCTGTCTTTTCTTCTTCCCTGAGACTTCATGAAAACTAAGTTAAATACAAGACCAGCCTAGGTGATACAAGAATCATCAAGTCTGAAGATTCATCACGACTACCAAGAGTTCAATCAAGACATCATCCAGAAGAAAGTTACAAGTCTAGAGATGAAGCCTGGAGGACAATTACATCTTTCTTTCTATCTTTTCCCTCTTTCCTAATCTTGTCCTTCACATTTGACTTAAACAATTTTTTGATCATGATATTATCATCTTGAAGTTGTTGGATCCTAGCGGCATTGTGAGATGAAGCGGGCTGGAAACAAACCTTACATGTCCACGTACATGAGACCTGTTCCACAATTTAAGTGGCTGGCCGGGTGTCTGTCTCTCTCACTTTACTGAATATCCAATTTACAAAGAGTTGACAATAATTGTTGATCATCTTGAAGAAATGACTTAGTATCTTCTCTAAATATTTCTGAACATCAAGACAAAACCATTAGAGGGCTTATTCAAGATGATATAAAACAAAATATTTTATTCAACTTATGACATTAGTCCTTAGTCATTTTGACATACATTTTGCTTTGCATTAACTTAAGAGATGTTCATGGCATGACATGTTTTCCTTAGAAGTTTTACAAAACTTGTTTGTTCATTTGATATGAGCATGTATGTTTGATGATTTTTGTTTGTTGATTGTTGTATGCTATTATTGTTTAGATTAAACGGAGAGCAAACGTTCGTTGTTGAAAAGAGGTTGTGAACAACGACAACATTCAAAGGCAAGTGGCACACCTCATAAACTTCCTATTATTTTCTATATGCATTACTTAGTGTATTTTTATATGCATGTGTAGGATAGTACTGCTATGCTAAACCTGTGTAGAATTCCCTTACTCCTGTGTCTAGGTTCTTATATCATACTTGGTAGATATGTTGACGCTATGCAATTGATGAAAAGTTTTACAAAACGATAAGTGACTACTCAGGGCTATGCTCATGGATGTCGTCGCCTAGGATGAATGTCTATTCAACTTAGGGCCGTGAGCATGGTGATTTTCACCTGAGAGTGCACATCCACTAAATTAATAAACCTCCTGGGTGGATTGGTTGTATGGTGGCGAAGTTGAGTGGCTACTCGGGTCCATGTCTATGGTTCCTGGAGTATGTGCACTTGTGGATGGCCACCCAGGGAACAGAGGAATCTGAAGAACTCCGAGTGACGATTGCTTCCCATGCATCCTTTTGACAATGGGCTATGTCTAGAATAATTACGTTGTGAGGGTGCAACCTGTCAGCTTGACAAGCAGATGTAGGGGGGATGATAGGTGGAACGGGTCTTGCTAGTAGGGTTGCATTCTTCTTCTGAAAGTTCTTGTCTCAATTCTCTCCTTTCCTTAATACACTCCGCGTGTATAGGATTTCTCGGACAAATTGAGTCTAAAGGTGAAAGTGCACAACCTCTGCAGAGTGTAAAACTAAGTACTTAGCCGTGTCCCCGGTACAGACAATTTGAGCAGCTGATCACGGACGTCAACGGAGGATTCCATCATTCCAACTTCAGAAATAAAACTAGATGGGTGAACAAGGGAAGATGAGATTTATGGTTTTCATGCCATACTTGTCTTGATTTGAAGAAAGAGTTTTCCAAAGAGATAGGAAAAATTGGCTTTATGCAAAATAGCCTTGAACTCCACCAGCCAAATATGCATATAGGCTCTAGAGTTATTCCATTAAGTGTCCATCATAGTGTCACTTGCCAGACTCCATTTTTAATGGAATCTGACCCACGTTGTTGCAATATTTTTCTTATTGCAGATTGTTCAGATGACGAGTGAGGTTTCGTTTATAGGTTTCGAGTCTACAACCAACATGTTTTCGCCTGTGGCAGCATGAAAGTGATAGAGACTCACTGCTATTGTATTTCCGCTGTGTACTATTTCAAAGCTAGCTTTATGCTATGCAACTTGTAATGAATATTTTGTAAGTCTGGATCATCGATGTAATAAAATTGATACTTTGTTGTGATATTACATCGTAAACTGTGTGTGCAAACGAATCGATCCAGGGATTTGCACTATACACAGGTATCTGCCTTATTTAAAGTGCAGGTACGCTACAAATGTTATCAGAGCATTGTGTTGCCTGTAGGTTCGAAACCCTAGGTTTGGATAGAAATAGGATTTGGCCATAGGATTAAAAATCTATTTCATTTATTTTGCTGAAAATAAGAACTTTTCGAACATCATTCTTGTAACTATCTTATCTATTTCATTTCAAAGTTTCTTCTCTTGTTTTCTTTAGATGACCGTCCTCATTGAAGAACTCAATAAGGGACCAGTGATGACCATGACCTTGGAATGTGAGACAGAGTTTCCAAGAGCACTTAAGGATAACATGAAGAGTTTAGGTTTTGAAGGAGAAGCAGTATACAAAGGTTTTCCTTTCATGGATGAAGGCCAAGAGTATTGGTGGGTGCAAGTTCATCTATACAAGAGCAAAGAAGCTGACCACAAGACTGAGGGTGACTGCATGTTCACGAACCCAATACTTCACACATCATTCTTTGATTCAGCAAGAAATGCAGCATGGAGAGCCATCGAGTATCTTGCAGAAAGACTTTATTTTAGACTTCACAACACCCAGAAGCATCTTGAAGAACTCAAGGAAGTTGAGGAAGAACTCGAGGCACTCAAGAAAAAGACAGATTAGACCACCTACCCATTAGAATAACGAGATCCGTTGATGTATTGACCTATCAAATTGTGGTATGGCAGTACTATCAATTTTGTCTTTCCATGACATTGGTGTGTTTCGTTTGATAAAACGATTAGTTCGATTTCTCAAAAGAAGTTTGAAATTTTTTTACGTATGTGTTGCTTGTGTTTGAACCTTGTGCTTGATGTTTGTTAGATGTTGTTTGTAATTAATTGTCTTGAATATCTTGTATAAGTTAGAATGTTTGAGTACCAACAAAAATTTCTTTTAAGGGTGGTAGCTACCCAGATATTTCAAACCCAGCTGATTAAACCCAGAGATCCCAAACTATCTTCCTTCTAGCCTCCCCAATCAGAAAATTTATTCCCTACAAGTTTTCCTGTTTCCATGTCAGAAATTTCATTTCTCAAAACATCTCGAGTTATCAGAATCATTCCAAGCATTTGCTTTGTCTTCCTAGCCTCTCCGAATCTCGGGGACGAGATTCCTTTTAAGGGTGGTAGTCTGTAACATCCCAACATTTTGGAATGTTCAAAAATCACTAAAATTTAAAACTTTTATTTTGATTAAAATAAAATATTAAAATGCATAAGAAAACTAACTATAAAAGACTTCAACCAATTTGAAAAAGTCTTTTATTTCAAAATTCCCAATGTGTCATTATTTTCAAAAGTTATTTCCAATTAAACATTTCATTATCCATTTTATTTCAAAAACCTTAATATGTAGTTTGACAAATGTTTTATAAAGTAAAAACCATTTTATTGTAAGTAAATAGTTTACTTATAAGTAATTTATTTCAACCACTTAGCCTTAGCTATAAATAAATTAATAAAAATAATTACAAGTGTTAGTTTTAAACTATTGAAAACATTGTCTATTTGCCAAAAGATTTTTATTCATTTACCTGAATTCAAAACATTTAGAATTAAAAATGGAATTCATTATATTTCCCATTTCCTTAAAATTATTTATATTTAGTTCTTTAATATTATGCCAAAATAAAGATGAATGATTTCAGAAAAACAAGTTTAAATAAATTAAATTCAAACATAATTGAATATGGGTATTTCATGGAAATTATTTTAGCCAAATTAAAATTTATTAAAACCCTAGTTTTAAATTAAACATAAAGTGTCAATTTTACATTTAATCGATATTTTGAAATTATTATTTTGAAAAGTGTTCAAAACACTCCCACAACTGGTTCAACATAGAGATAATAATTTTACAAATTTTTAGAAATTTGTTTGACTTCATTTGGAGTTATAAATCAAAAGTTATTAAGAAAATAGAAAATCAGAAAAAGAAAAAGAAAAATCCCAGACAGTGGGACCCACCTGTCAGGGGGAGAGGTTGTCTTCAACCTGCCGCACGGGAATCTCGCCCGAGATCACCGGAGTCCAATCCGCGCCGTGATGATCGCGTGATGCCCCCTCTCGGTCCCTATTTAAAGCCCGACACCCCCGCCACCTTTCCCCTCTCCTTCCTCTTCGATTCACGCCGCCGGGCTGCCCCATTTCGCGCGCCGTAGTTCTTCGAGCCGCCGCTACATTTCTTCAATTCCGGCGACGAGAGTCACACCCCGGAACCGAGACCGCGCCCGTCCTTCTCCTCGTGTCTGTGCGCACCGGCAGGCTTCTTTTCCTCCTTCTCCACGGCATACAATCGGGAGGAGAGAAGGAACCGAAGCTCGCCGGCATCGAGCAACCCCGGCCGCATCTCCCCCGCCATTCCAGGAAGAACAAGACGACGGCGCCAACTCCTTCGTCATCTACGCGACGCGCCGCGCTCGGAGCTACCCCCCATTCATCCGAGGAGGCACCATAGCGACCGGAGCTTCCTCGCCGAGCGCAGCGCCGCCGTCGGCCTCGTCTCCGGCGAAATCCCGCCGCCGGCCTTTGGTCAACTCACTGTAAGTCGTCCGATCTGCAATCTACGGTGTAGATTAGATCTTTTAAACGAACCGGTACAGACAAGATCTGGACCGCCAGTGATGACCATGACCTTGGAATGTGAGACAGAGTTTCCAAGAGCACTTAAGGATAACATGAAGAGTTTAGGTTTTGAAGGAGAAGCAGTATACAAAGGTTTTCCTTTCATGGATGAAGGCCAAGAGTATTGGTGGGTGCAAGTTCATCTATACAAGAGCAAAGAAGCTGACCACAAGACTGAGGGTGACTGCATGTTCACGAACCCAATACTTCACACATCATTCTTTGATTCAGCAAGAAATGCAGCATGGAGAGCCATCGAGTATCTTGCAGAAAGACTTTATTTTAGACTTCACAACACCCAGAAGCATCTTGAAGAACTCAAGGAAGTTGAGGAAGAACTCGAGGCACTCAAGAAAAAGACAGATTAGACCACCTACCCATTAGAATAACGAGATCCGTTGATGTATTGACCTATCAAATTGTGGTATGGCAGTACTATCAATTTTGTCTTTCCATGACATTGGTGTGTTTCGTTTGATAAAACGATTAGTTCGATTTCTCAAAATGTAACATCCCAACATTTTATAATATTCAAAAATCACTAAATTTAAAACTTTTCTTTTTATTAAAATAAAATACTAAATGCATAAGGAAACCAACTATGAAAGACTTCAAACTTGAGTTTAATATTTCAAATGTCATAGTTTAAACATTTTTTATTCACTGTATTTCAAAAACCTTAAAATGTAATTTGACAAATATGTTACAAACTACAATCCATTTTATTTTAAGTAAATAGTTTACTTAAGAAATTGATTTCAACCACTTAATCATATTTATTCATAAATTCACAAATTATTAAAAAAATGGTGTTAGTTACCAAATGGGTTTCATTCTCTCAACTAAGTTTACAACATGGTATTAAAATTTCAATACTATAATTCATTTATTTTCAAAGCATGAAATGATTAATAGATTCTAAATAAGAATAAAAGTAAAACAAAAACCTTTTCCAAAGTTGTTATGAAGTTTTCAAATGATTTATCATAATGTAAAACTTAATGGTGAACAAAATAAAATTGAATTAAAACTTGAATCCATTATAGTTTCTATTACTTTAAAAATATTTATATTATGTTATTCTACTCTTATGCCAAAATAAAGATGAATAATTACAGTAAAATGAGTTCTAATAACTCTATTTCAAACATATTTGAATATGGGTATTTTACAAATTTTATTTAGCAAAAAGAAAATTTTATTAAGTTATAAATTCAAAATTGATATTAAGTATCAATTTTGTATTAAACCAAGATTTCAAATTTATTAATTTTAAAAAGTTCTCAAAACATACCCACAACTGGTTTAACAGCAAGAGATTAATTTTACAAATTTTTAGAAATTAATTTGATATCATTTGGACATTTAAATCAAAAGATATGAATTAAATAAATAAAATCAGAAAAAGAAAATAGTTGCTGACATCAGCGGTGACGTCAGCCGAGCTTCTCCAACCTCTGTCCGAATCTTGCGCCGAAGATTGAATCGAATCGGAGTCAATTTCTCTCCGTTTCTTGCGGGATTTGTTGCCTTAGATGCGTCCATATAAACCCCAGATTCCGCCGCCGTTTTCCCCTCTCGAACCCTAGCTCAGAACGCCCCCAGGCCGCCACGGTTGCTCGCCGGAGAAGCTCGAAGCCGCCGCCGTTTTTCCTTCGTTTCCCGGCGAGGTAAACCCTCCCCGTCTCCGAGACCACGCTTATCTTCCCCGCCGCGCCCGTGCGTATCTTCTGACCCCTTCCCCGCTTCTGTCCTGCAGCCGAACGTGGAGGCGAGAGCACGAACCGAAGGTCACCGGCGTTCGGACAACTTCGGCCTCGTACCCTCGCTGCCCTCGCACGCAATCGACGACGCCGCCACTTCCATCTCCTCCGTCGCCGCACGCCGCGCGTCGCCGTCGTCTCCGCCGAGAAAGGGGATCGCCGGAGCATTGTGTTCGTCCAAGCCCGAGGCCGCGCCGCCGTCTCCTTCGTCGCCGGTAGCCACCGCGCCGCCACCTTCTGGTATGCAACGTGAGCCCTTTGATCTAGATCCTACGGCTTAGATTAGATGTCGCGGACGAATTGGTACGATCCGATCTGGACCGTCAGATCCAGATCTGACGGCCCAGATCTGTTGACTTATCCAGTCAGCGCCTCGTCAGCAGCCACGTCAGCGCCTCGTCAGCAGCCACGTCAGCGCCATCGTGTAAATTATTTTTCTATTAAAATTTTTATTGGAAAATTTGCAGATTAGTCCCTGTAATTAAAACATCTATATTCAAATTTCAAATGGTGAATTTTAGTATATTTGTAATAACTTTAAATCTATAAATCCAAAAATTGCAAATAAATATGTTTTAGAAACTTTAGAATATTTGTAAATTAATGCTACTGCTATAAAATATTTGAGTAATTTTTGAATGATTTCATAGCTGTGTGTTTAATTTGAATAGTTTGACTAATTTTGAAATAACTTTTAATAGAAACATTATTTTTGATTAAATCCAATTGCAATAGATTTAATTAAATGCTCTCTGTCTATTAACACTAATTATAAAAAATTTGTTATAAAAATTTAAGCATAGAAAACTTTAATCTTATAATTATTCGTTTTATTATAGTTTCCAAAACTAGAAATTAATTAAATTGCATTTATAAATTCATGCATATTTATAAAGAAATCACAAAAGTTATTGTTATGTTTCTTGTGATTTAAAATTTCATTTCGTTCATAGCATATTTTATTCTCATAGGAAAACCCCTCTTCATTAGTTTTCTCTAAGTTAGGATTATTTTCAAACTTAGTATTTTGGGGGAAAGTGCTATGCACTAGACACTTGGGATGTTCATCATGGAGCTAGAAGGCCAATGAGGGAGTTAGCCAAAACAAGACTTCAGAAGGATCTTCAAGGAGTAGAAACACTTAAAAAGAAACCAAGAAGAAGTTCATGAAGACAACCAGCAAATATTTTTCTAAGTCTGCTCTCTCTATCTCTCTTTCTTTTCTTTGAGACTTCATGAAGGACTTAGAAGAAAACAAACTCTGGAAGCATCCTTAAGATGTCAAGCACTTAGAAGAAAAGTGAGCAGAAGTTCAAGAAGACCAATCTCCTTTTATTCCCTAAGTCTTTCTCTCTGTCTTTTCTTTTCCTCTGAGACTTCATGAAGACTAAGTAAATCCAAGACCAGCCTCGAGGAATACAAAAATCATCAAGTCTGAAGATTCATCAAGATTACCAAGAACTCAATCAAGACATCATTCAGAAGAAAGTTACAAGTCTGGAGATGAAGCCTGGAGGACAACTACATCTTTCTTTCTATATTTTCCCTCTTTCCTAATCTTGTCTTTCACATTGACTTAAACAATTTTGATCATGATGTTATCATCTTGAAGTTGTTGGATCCTAGCAGCATAGTGGGATGAAGCGGCCTGGAAACAAACCTTACATGTCCACGTACATGAGACCTGTTCCACAATTTAAGTGGCTGGCCGGGTGTCTGTCTCTCTCACTATAGTGAATGTCCAATTTACAAAGAGTTGATAATAATTGTTGATCATCTTGAACAAATGACTTAGTATTTTTCTCTAAGTAATTTTGCACATCATGGCTAAGCCATTAGAGTGCTTGTTTCAAGAAGATATAAAAACAAAGTATGTTTATCCAACTTAAGACTTTAGTCTTTTTGGACCAACACATTTGCCTTGCATAAACTTAAAAGATTTCCATGGCATGAAAAAGCATTTGTAGCCTTAGGAATATTTTGCACATCATGCATAAACATACTTTCCTTAGAAAGTTTTATAAAACTTATTTATTCATCTAGTATGTGTTTGTGTGCATTGTGGAGTTGTGCTTGCTGTTGATTGTTGTATTGTTGCTTGTCTATACTGTTAGATTGAACGGAGAGTCCCGAGTATCGTTGAAAAGAGTTGTGAACAACGACAACATTCAAAGGCAAGTGGCACACCTCATAAACTTCCTATTTTTATATGCATTACTTAGTGTATTTTTATATGCATGTGTTGCTATGCTAAACCTGTGTAGAATTCCTTACTCCTGTGTCTAGGTTCCTATATCATACTTAGCAGAAATATTGATGCTATGCAATTGATGAAGGGTTTTACAAAATGTTAAGTGACTACTCAGGACTGTGCTCATGGTTGTCGTCGCCTAGGAAGAATTTCTATTCTACTTAGGGCCGTGAGCATGGTGTTTTTTACCTGAGAGTGCACATCCACTAAGTAAATGAAACACCTGGGTGGTAAGTGGTTGTATGGTTTATGTTGAGTGGCTACTCAGGTCCATGTCTATGGTTCCTGGAGTATGTACACTTGTGAATGGCCACCCAGGAATAGAGGAATCTGAAGAACTCCGAGTGACGATTGCTTCCAGTGCAGCCATTGCCATATGGGCTCTGGCTTGATCAATTATGTTGCGTGGACTCTCTCCGGCTTGACAAGCAGATGTAGGGGGATGTTAGGTGGAACGGGTCAAGCCAGAGTGGGAGGGAAAATGCTTCTGAAAGATCTCGTCTCATTCTCTCCTTTCCTTATCACAAATGGTGTGTAAAGGATACCTTGGGTTGAATGGGTACAATGGTGAACGTGCACAACCTCTGCAGAGTGTAAAACTAAGTACTTAGCCGTGTCCCTGGTACGGACAATTTGAGCAGCTGATCACGGACGTCAACGGAGGATTCCATCATTCCAACTTCAGAAATAAAATTTGATGGGTGAACAAGGGAAGATGAGATTTATGGTTTTCATGCCATACTCATCTGGATTTCAAGAAAAGTGTTTTCAAAAGAGTAGGAAAAATTGGCTTTATGCAAATTAGCCTTGAGCTCCACCAGCCAAATATGCATATAGGCTTTAGAGTTATTCCTTAAGTGTCCACCATAGTGTCACTTGCCAGACTCCATTTTTAATGGAATCTGACCAACGTTGTTGCAATATTTTTCTTATTGCAGATTTGATCAGATGACGAGTGAGGTTTCGTTTAAAGGTTTCGAGTCTATAACCAACATGTTTTCGCCTGTGGCAGCATGAAAGTTATAGAGGCTCACTGCTATTGTATTTTCCGCTGTGTACTTTTTCAATGCTAGCTTTATGCTATGCAACTTGTATTAAATATTTTGTAATTCTGGATCATCGATGTAATAAAATTGACGCTTTGTTGTGATATTACATCGTAAACTGTGTGTGCAAATGAATCGATCCAGGGATTTGCACTATACACAGGTATCTGCCTTATTTAAAGTGCAGGTACGCTACACAAAAGAAGTTTGAAATTTTTACGTATGTGTTGCTTGTGTTTGAACCTTGTGCTTGATGTTTGTTAGATGCTGTTTGGAATTAATTGTCTTGAATATCTTGTATAAGTTAGAATGTTTGAGTACCAACAAAAATTTCTTTTAAGGGTGGTAGCTACCCAGATATTTCAAACCCAGCTGATTAAAACCCAGAGATCCCAAACTATCTTCCTTCTAGCCTCCCCAATCAGAAAATTTATTCCCTACAAGTTTTCCAGTAATTTATTTCAACCACTTAGCCTTAGCTATAAATAAATTAATAAAAATAATTACAAGTGTTAGTTTTAAACTATTGAAAACATTGTCTATTTGCCAAAAGATTTTTATTCATTTACCTGAATTCAAAACATTTAGAATTAAAAATGGAATTCATTATATTTCCCATTTCCTTAAAATTATTTATATTTAGTTCTTTAATATTATGAGAAAATAAAGATGAATGATTTCAGAAAAACAAGTTTAAATAAATTAAATTCAAACATAATTGAATATGGGTATTTCATGGAAATTATTTTAGCCAAATTAAAATTTATTAAAACCCTAGTTTTAAATTAAACATAAAGTGTCAATTTTGCATTTAATCAATATTTTGAAATTATTATTTTGAAAAGTGTTCAAAACACTCCCACAACTGGTTCAACATAGAGATAATAATTTTACAAATTTTTAGAAATTTGTTTGACTTCATTTGGAGTTATAAATCAAAAGTTATTAAGAAAATAGAATATCAGAAAAAGAAAAAGAAAAATCCCTGACAGTGGGACCCACCTGTCAGGGGGAGAGGTTGTCTTCAACCTCCCGCACGGGAATCTCGCCCGAGATCGCCGGAGTCCAATCCGCGCCGTGATGATCGCGTGATGCCCCCTCTCGGTCCCTATTTAAAGTCCGACACCCCCGCCACCTTTCCCCTCTCCTTCCTCTTCGATTCACGCCGCCGGGCTGCCCCATTTCGCTCGCCGGAGTTCTTCGAGCCGCCGCTACATTTCTTCAATTCCGGCGACGAGAGTCACACCCCGGAACCGAGACCGTGCCCGTCCTTCTCCTCGTGTCTGTGCGCACCGGCAGGCACCTTTTTCCCCTTCTCCACGGCAGACAATCGGGAGGAGAGAAGGAACCGAAGCTCGCCGGCATCGAGCAACCCCGGCCGCATCTCCCCCGCCATTCCAGGAAGAACAAGACGACGGCGCCAACTCCTTCGTCATCTACGCGACGCGCCGCGCTCGGAGCTGCCCCCCATTCATCCGGGGAGGCACCGTAGCGACCGGAGCGTCCTCGCCGAGCGCAGCGCCGCCGTCGGCCTCGTCTCCGGCGAAATCCCGCCGCCGGCCTTTGGTCAACTCACTGTAAGTCATCCGATCTGCAATCTACGGTGTAGATTAGATCTTTTAAACGAACCGGTACAGACAAGATCTGGACCGCCAGTGATGACCATGACCTTGGAATGTGAGACAGAGTTTCCAAGAGCACTTAAGGATAACATGAAGAGTTTAGATTTTGAAGGAGAAGCAGTATACAAAGGTTTTCCTTTCATGGATGAAGGCCAAGAGTATTGGTGGGTGCAAGTTCATCTATACAAGAGCAAAGAAGCTGACCACAAGACTGAGGGTGACTGCATGTTCACGAACCCAATACTTCACACATCATTCTTTGAACAGCAAGAAATGCAGCATGGAGAGCCATCGAGTATCTTGCAGAAAGACTTTATTTTAGACTTCACAACACCCAGAAGCATCTTGAAGAACTCAAGGAAGTTGAGGAAGAACTCGAGGCACTCAAGAAAAGACAGATTAGACCACCTACCCATTAGAATAACGAGATCCGTTGATGTATTGACCTATCAAATTGTGGTATCGCAGTACTATCAATTTTGTCTTTCCATGACATTGGTGTGTTGCGTTTGATAAAACGAGTAGTTCGATTTCTCAAAAGAAGTTTGAAATTTTTACGTATGTGTTGCTTGTGTTTGAACCTTGTGCTTGATGTTTGTTAGATGCTGTTTGTAATTAATTGTCTTGAATATCTTGTATATGTTAGAATGTTTGAGTACCAACAAAAATTTCTTTTAAGGGTGGTAGCTACCCAGATATTTCAAACCTAGCTGATTAAACCCAGAGATCCCAAACTATCTTCCTTCTAGCATCCCCAATTAGAAAATTTATTCCCTACAAGTTTTCCAGTTTCCATGTCAGAAATTTCATTTCTCAAAACATGTCGAGTTATCAGAATCATTCCAAGCATTTGCTTTGTCTTCCTAGCCTCTCCGAATCTCGGGGACGAGATTCCTTTTAAGGGTGGTAGTCTGTAACATCCCAACATTTTGGAATGTTCAAAAATCACTAAAATTTAAAACTTTTATTTTGATTAAAATAAAATATTAAAATGCATAAGAAAACTAACTATAAAAGACTTCAACCAATTTGAAAAAGTCTTTTATTTCAAAATTCCCAATGTGTCATTATCTTCAAAAGTTATTTCCAATTAAACATTTCATTATCCATTTTATTTCAAAAACCTTAATATGTAGTTTGACAAATGTTTTATAAAGTAAAAACCATTTTATTGTAAGTAAATAGTTTACTTATAAGTAATTTATTTCAACCACTTAGCCTTAGCTATAAATAAATTAATAAAAATAATTACAAGTGTTAGTTTTAAACTATTGAAAACATTGTCTATTTGCCAAAAGATTTTTATTCATTTACCTGAATTCAAAACATTTAGAATTAAAAATGGAATTCATTATATTTCCCATTTCCTTAAAATTATTTATATTTAGTTCTTTAATATTATGACAAAATAAAGATGAATGATTTCAGAAAAACAAGTTTAAATAAATTAAATTCAAACATAATTGAATATGGGTATTTCATGGAAATTATTTTAGCCAAATTAAAATTTATTAAAACCCTAGTTTTAAAGTAAACATAAAGTGTCAATTTTGCATTTAATCAATATTTTGAAATTATTATTTTGAAAAGTGTTCAAAACACTCCCACAACTGGTTCAACATAGAGATAATAATTTTACAAATTTTTAGAAATTTGTTTGACTTCATTTGGAGTTATAAATCAAAAGTTATTAAGAAAATAGAAAATCAGAAAAAGAAAAAGAAAAATCCCTGACAGTGGGACCCACCTGTCAGGGGGAGAGGTTGTCTTCAACCTCCCGCACGGGAATCTCGCCCGAGATCGCCGGAGTCCAATCCACGCCGTGATGATCGCGTGATGCCCCCTCTCGGTCCCTATTTAAATCCCGACACCCCCGCCACCTTTCCCCTCTCCTTCCTCTTCGATTCACGCCGCCGGGCTGCCCCATTTCGCTGGCCGGAGTTCTTCGAGCCGCCGCTACATTTCTTCGATTCCGGCGACGAGAGTCACACCCCGGAACCGAGACTGCGCCCGTCCTTCTCCTCGTGTCCGTGCGCACTGGCAGGCTCCTTTTTCCCCTTCTCCACGGCAGACAATCGGGAGGAGAGAAGGAACCGAAGCTCGCCGGCATCGAGCAACCCCGGCCGCATCTCCCCCGCCATTCCAGGAAGAACAAGACGACGTCGCCAACTCCTTCGTCATCTACGCATCGCGCCGCGCTCGGAGCTGCCCCCCATTCATCCGGGGAGGCACTGTAGCGAGCGGAGCGTCCTCGCCGAGCGCAGCGCCGCCGTCGGCCTCGTCTCCGGCGAAATCCCGCCGCCGGCCTTTGGTCAACTCACTGTAAGCCGTCCGATCTGCAATCTACAGTGTAGATTAGATCTTTTAAACGAACTGGTACAGACAAGATCTGGACCGCCAGATCCAGATCTGACGGCCCGGCCTTGTTGACTTATCCACGTCAGCGTGCCTCGTCAGCATCCAGTCAGCATCCGCGTCCGCAATTATTTTCGTAATTAATTTTAAATTGGCAGTTTTACAGAAAAGACCATGTAACTTAGAATTGGTATAACTTTTTACTCACTTATCCAAATTTAACAAACTTTATATTTTTGGAAAGCACTCGACATGTAGAATATTTTAGATCTGCCAAAAATTCAAATTTGACTAAGTTTAAAATATTCAAATTTCAAATGGAAGATTTGAGTATATTTGTCATAACTGTAAATCTATAAATCCAAAAATTGCAAATAAAATTGTTTTAACAACTTTGCAATATACACAAATGGATGCCTCTGTTATAAATTAATTTTGAATATTATTTTAAATGATTTCATAGTTGTGTGTTTAATTTGAATAGTTAGACTATTTTTGAAATAACTTTTAATAGAAACATTATTTTTGATTAAATCCAATTGCAATAAATTTAATTGAATGCTCTCTATCTATTAACACTATTTATAAAGTTTTAATCTTATAATTATTCCTTTTATTTTATTTTCCAAAAATAGAAATTAATTAAATTGCATTTATAAATTCATGCTTATTTATAAATATCACAAATATTAGTATTATGTTTCTTGCGATTTAAAATTGCATTTCATGCATAGCATATTTTACTTTGTAGTTATATTTCTCATAAGAAAACTCCTCCCCCATTTTCTCTAAGATAGGATTATTTTCAAAACTCAGCATTTTGGTAAAAGTGTTATGCACTTAGACACTTAGGATTTTCACTATGGAGATAGAAGACCAAAAGAAGGACTTAGCAAAAACAAGACTCCAGAAGAATCCCAAGATGTCAAGCACATAGAAGAAAAATGAGAAGAAGTTAAAGGAGGCCAACCCCCTTTTTATTCTCTAAGTCTTTCTCTCTGTCTTTTCTTCTTCCCTGAGACTTCATGAAAACTAAGTTAAATCCAAGACCAGCCTAGGTGATACAAGAATCATCAAGTCTGAAGATTCATCACGACTACCAAGAGTTCAATCAAGACATCATCCAGAAGAAAGTTACAAGTCTAGAGATGAAGCCTGGAGGACAACTATATCTTTCTTTCTATCTTTTCCCTCTTTCCTAATCTTGTCGTTCACATTTGACTTAAACAATTTTTTGATCATGATATTATCATCTTGAAGTTGTTGGATCCTAGCGGCATGGTGAGATGAAGCGGGCTGGAAACAAATCTTACATGTCCACGTACATGAGACCTGTTCCACAATTTAAGTTGCTGGCCGGGTGTCTGTCTCTCTCACTTTAGTAAATATCCAATTTACAAAGAGTTGACAATAATTGTTGATCATCTTGAAGAAATGACTTAGTATCTTCTCTAAATATTTCTGCACATCAAGACAAAAACATTAGAGGGCTTATTCAAGATGATATAAAACAAAATATTTTATTCAACTTATGACATTAGTCCTTAGTCATTTTGACATACATTTTGCTTTGCATTAACTTAAGAGATGTTCATGGCATGACATGTTTTCCTTAGAAGTTTTACAAAACTTGTTTGTTCATTTGATATGAGCATGTATGTTTGATGATTGTTGTTTGTTGATTGTTGTATTGTTGTATGCTATTATTGTTTAGATTAAATGGAGAGCAAACGTTCGTTGTTGAAAAGAGGTTGTGAACAACGACAACATTCAAAGGCAAGTGGCACACCTCATAAACTTCCTATTATTTTCTATATGCATTACTTAGTGTATTTTTATATGCATGTGTAGGATAGTACTGCTATGCTAAACCTGTGTAGAATTCCCTTACTCCTGTGTCTAGGTTCCTTTATCATACTTGGTAGATATGTTGACGCTATGCAATTGATGAAAAGTTTTACAAAACGATAAGTGACTACTCAGGGCTATGCTCATGGTTGTCGCCGCCTAGGATGAATGTCTATTCTACTTAGGGCCGTGAGCATGGTGATTTTCACCTGAGAGTGCACATCCACTAAATTAATAAACCTCCTGGGTGGCGAAGTTGAGTGGCTACTCGGGTCCATGTCTATGGTTCCTGGAGTATGTGCACTTGTGGATGGCCACCCAGGGAACAGAGGAATCTGAAGAACTCCGAGTGACGATTGCTTCCCATGCATCCTTTTGACAATGGGCTCTGTCTAGAATAATTAAGTTGTGAGGGTGCAACCTGTCGGCTTGACAAGCAGATGTAGGGGGATGATAGGTGGAACGGGTCTTGCTAGTAGGGTTGCATTCTTCTTCTGAAAGTTCTTGTCTCAATTCTCTTCTTTCCTTAATACACTCCGCGTCTATAGGATTTCTCGGACAAATTGAGTCTACAGGTGAAAGTGCACAACCTCTGCAGAGTGTAAAACTAAGTACTTAGCCGTGTCCCCGGTACAGACAATTTGAGCAGCTGATCACGGACGTCAACGGAGGATTCCATCATTCCAACTTCAGAAATAAAACTTGATGGGTGAACAAGGGAAGATGAGATTTATGGTTTTCATGCCATACTTGTCTTGATTTGAAGAAAGATTTTTCCAAAGAGATAGGAAAAATTGGCTTTATGCAAAATAGCCTTGAACTCCACCAGCCAAATATGCATATAGGCTCTAGAGTTATTCCATTAAGTGTCCATCATAATGTCACTTGCCAGACTCCATTTTTAATGGAATCTGACCCACGTTGTTGCAATATTTTTCTTATTGCAGATTGTTCAGATGACGAGTGAGGTTTCGTTTATAGGTTTCGAGTCTACAACCAACATGTTTTCGCCTGTGGCAGCATGAAAGTGATAGAGACTCACTGCTATTGTATTTCCGCTGTGTACTATTTCAAAGCTAGCTTTATGCTATGCAACTTGTAATGAATATTTTGTAAGTCTGGATCATCAATGTAATAAAATTGATACTTTGTTGTGATATTACATCATAAACTGTGTGTGCAAACGAATCGATCCAGGGATTTGCACTATACAC
The DNA here is from genome assembly GCA_026929855.1 of Poa annua. Taxonomy (NCBI): domain Eukaryota; kingdom Viridiplantae; phylum Streptophyta; class Magnoliopsida; order Poales; family Poaceae; genus Poa; species Poa annua. The sequence continues at coordinate 51,979,702 of CM049428.1, forward strand.
AGGTATCTGCCTTATTTAAAGTGCAGGTACGCTTCAGATGTTATCAGAGCACTGTGTTGCGTGTAGGTTCGAAACCCTAGGTTTGGATAGAAATAGGATTTGGCCATAGGATTAAAAATCTATTTCATTTATTTTGCTGAAAATAAGAACTTTTCAAACATCATTCTTGTAACTATCTTATCTATTTCATTTCTAAATTTCTTCTCTTGTTTTCTTTAGATGACCGTCCTCATTGAAGCACTCAATAAGGGACCAGTGATGACCATGACCTTGGAATGTGAGACAGAGTTTCCAAGAGCACTTAAGGATAACATGAAGAGTTTAGGTTTTGAAGGAGAAGCAGTATACAAAGGTTTTCCTTTCATGGATGAAGGCCAAGAGTATTGGTGGGTGCAAGTTCATCTATACAAGAGCAAAGAAGCTGACCACAAGACTGAGGGTGACTGCATGTTCACGAACCCAATACTTCACACATCATTCTTTGATTCAGCAAGAAATGCAGCATGGAGAGCCATCGAGTATCTTGCAGAAAGACTTTATTTTAGACTTCACAACACCCAGAAGCATCTTGAAGAACTCAAGGAAGTTGAGGAAGAACTCGAGGCACTCAAGAAAAAGACAGATTAGACCACCTACCCATTAGAATAACGAGATCCGTTGATGTATTGACCTATCAAATTGTGGTATGGCAGTACTATCAATTTTATCTTTCCATGACATTGGTGTGTGTCGTTTGATAAAACGATTAGTTCGATTTCTCAAAAGAAGTTTGAAATTTTTACGTATGTGTTGCTTGTGTTTGAACCTTGTGCTTGATGTTTGTTAGATGCTGTTTGTAATTAATTGTCTTGAATATCTTGTATAAGTTAGAATGTTTGAGTACCAACAAAAATTTCTTTTAAGGGTGGTAGCTACCCAGATATTTCAAACCCAGCTGATTAAACCCAGAGATCCCAAACTATCTTCCTTCTAGCATCCCCAATCAGAAAATTTATTCCCTACAAGTTTTCCAGTTTCCATGTCAGAAATTTCATTTCTCAAAACATCTCGAGTTATCAGAATCATTCCAAGCATTTGCTTTGTCTTCCTAGCCTCTCCGAATCTCGGGGACGAGATTCCTTCTAAGGGTGGTAGTCTGTAACATCCCAACATTTTGGAATGTTCAAAAATCACTAAAATTTAAAACTTTTATTTTGATTAAAATAAAATATTAAAATGCATAAGAAAACTAACTATAAAAGACTTCAACCAATTTGAAAAAGTATTTTATTTTAAAATTCCCAATGTGTCTTTATTTTCAAAAGTTATTTCCAATTAAACATTTCATTATCCATTTTATTTCAAAAACCTTATTATGTAGTTTGACAAATGTTTTATAAAGTAAAAACCATTTTATTGTAAGTAAATAGTTTACTTATAAGTAATTTATTTCAACCACTTAGCCTTAGCTATAAATAAATTAATAAAAATATTTACAAGTGTTAGTTTTAAACTATTGAAAACATTGTCTATTTGCCAAAAGATTTTTATTCATTTACCTGAATTCAAAACATTTAGAATTAAAAATGGAATTCATTATATTTCCCATTTCCTTAAAATTATTTATATTTAGTTCTTTAATATTATGCCAAAATAAAGATGAATGATTTCAGAAAAACAAGTTTAAATAAATTAAATTCAAAGATAATTGAATATGGGTATTTCATGGAAATTATTTTAGCCAAATTAAAATTTATTAAAACCCTAGTTTTAAATTAAACATAAAGTGTCAATTTTGCATTTAATCAATATTTTGAAATTATTATTTTGAAAAGTGTTCAAAACACTCATACAACTGGTTCAACATAGAGATAATAATTTTACAAATTTTTAGAAATTTGTTTGACTTCATTTGGAGTTATAAATAAAAAGTTATTATGAAAATAGAAAATCAGAAAAAGAAAAAGAAAAATCCCTGATAGTGGGACCCACCTGTCAGGGGGAGAGGTTGTCTTCAACCTCCCGCACGGGAATCTCGCCCGAGATCACCGGAGTCCAATCCGCGCCGTGATGATCGCGTGATTCCCCCTCTCGGTCCCTATTTAAAGCCCGACACCCCCGCCACCTTTCCCCTCTCCTTCCTCTTCGATTCACGCCGCCGGGCTGCCCCATTTCGCTCGCCGGAGTTCTTCGAGCCGCCGCTACATTTCTTCAATTCCGGCGACGAGAGTCACACCCCGGAACCGAGACCGCGCCCGTCCTTCTCCTCGTGTCTGTGCGCACCGGCAGGCTCCTTTTTCCCCTTCTCCACGGCAGACAATCAGAAGAAGAGAAGGAACCGAAGCTCACCGGCATCGAGCAACCCCGGCCGCATCTCCCCCGCCATTCCAGGAAGAACAAGACGACGGCGCCAACTCCTTCGTCATCTACGCGACGCGCCGCGCTCGGAGCTGCCCCCCATTAATCCGGGGAGGCACCGTAGCGACCGGAGCGACCTCGCCGAGCGCAGCGCTGCCGTCGGCCTCGTCTCCGGCGAAATCTCGCCGCCGGCCTTTGGTCAACTCACTGTAAGTCGTCCGATCTGCAATCTACGGTGTAGATTAGATCTTTTAAACGGACCGGTACAGACAAGATCTGGACCGCCAGTGATGACCATGACCTTGGAATGTGAGACAGATTTTCCAAGAGCACTTAAGGATAACATGAAGAGTTTAGGTTTTGAAGGAGAAGCAGTATACAAAGGTTTTCCTTTCATGGATGAAGGCCAAGAGTATTGGTGGGTGCAAGTTCATCTATACAAGAGCAAAGAAGCTGACCACAAGACTGAGGGTGACTGCATGTTCACGAACCCAATACTTCACACATCATTCTTTGAACAGCAAGAAATGCAGCATGGAGAGCCATCGAGTATCTTGCAGAAAGACTTTATTTTAGACTTCACAACACCCAGAAGCATCTTGAAGAACTCAAGGAAGTTGAGGAAGAACTCGAGGCACTCAAGAAAAAGACAGATTAGACAACCTACCCATTAGAATAACGAGATCCGTTGATGTATTGACCTATCAAATTGTGGTATCGCAGTACTATCAATTTTGTCTTTCCATGACACTGGTGTGTTGCGTTTGATAAAACGAGTAGTTCGATTTCTCAAAAGAAGTTTGAAATTTTTACGTATGTGTTGCTTGTGTTTGAACCTTGTGCTTGATGTTTGTTAGATGCTGTTTGTAATTAATTGTCTTGAATATCTTGTATATATTAGAATGTTTGAGTACCAACAAAAATTTCTTTTAAGGGTGGTAGCTACCCAGATATTTCAAACCCAGCTGATTAAACCCAGAGATCCCAAACTATCTTCCTTCTAGCATCCCCAATTAGAAAATTTATTCCCTACAAGTTTTCCAGTTTCCATGTCAGAAATTTCATTTTTCAAAACATGTCGAGTTATCAGAATCATTCCAAGCATTTGCTTTGTCTTCCTAGCCTCTCCGAATCTCGGGGACGAGATTCCTTTTAAGGGTGGTAGTCTGTAACATCCCAACATTTTGGAATGTTCAAAAATCACTAAAATTTAAAACTTTTATTTTGATTAAAATAAAATATTAAAATGCATAAGAAAACTAACTATAAAAGACTTCAACCAATTTGAAAAAGTCTTTTATTTCAAAATTCCCAATGTGTCATTATTTTCAAAAGTTATTTCCAATTAAACATTTCATTATCCATTTTATTTCAAAAACCTTAATATGTAGTTTGACAAATGTTTTATAAAGTAAAAACCATTTTATTGTAAGTAAATAGTTTACTTATAAGTAATTTATTTCAACCACTTAGCCTTAGCTATAAATAAATTAATAAAAATAATTACAAGTGTTAGTTTTAAACTATTGAAAACATTGTCTATTTGCCAAAAGTTTTTTATTCATTTACCTGAATTCAAAACATTTAGAATTAAAAATGGAATTCATTATATTTCCCATTTCCTTAAAATTATTTATATTTAGTTCTTTAATATTATGCCAAAATAAAGATGAATGATTTCAGAAAAACAAGTTTAAATAAATTAAATTCAAACATAATTGAATATGGGTATTTCATGGAAATTATTTTAGCCAAATTAAAATTTATTAAAACCCTAGTTTTAAATTAAACATAAAGTGTCAATTTTGCATTTAATCAATATTTTCAAATTATTATTTTGAAAAGTGTTCAAAACACTCCCACAACTGGTTCAACATAGAGATAATAATTTTACAAATTTTTAGAAATTTGTTTGACTTCATTTGGAGTTATAAATAAAAAGTTATTAAGAAAATAGAAAATCAGAAAAAGAAAAAGAAAAATCCCTGACAGTGGGACCCACCTGTCAGGGGGAGAGGTTGTCTTCAACCTCCCGCACGGGAATCTCGCCCGAGATCGCCGGAGTCCAATCCGCGTCGTGATGATCGCGTGATGCCCCCTCTCGGTCCCTATTTAAAGCCCGACACCCCCGCCACCTTTCCCCTCTCCTTCCTCTTCGATTCACGCCGTCGGGCTGCCCCATTTCGCTCGCCGGAGTTCTTCGAGCCGCCGCTACATTTCTTTGATTCCGGCGACGAGAGTCACACCCCGGAACCGAGACCGCGCCCGTCCTTCTCCTCCTGTCCGTGCGCACCGGCAGGCTCCTTTTTCCCCTTCTCCACGACAGACAATCGGGAGGAGAGAAGGAACCGAAGCTCGCCGGCATCGAGCAACCCCGGCCGCATCTCCCCCGCCATTCCAGGAAGAACAAGACGACGGCGCCAACTCCTTCGTCATCTACGCGACGCGCCGCGCTCGGAGCTGCCCCCCATTCATCCGGGGAGGCACCGTAGCGATCGGAGCATCCTCGCCGAGCGCAGCGCCGCCGTCGGCCTCGTCTCCGGCGAAATCCCGCCGCCGGCCTTTGGTCAACTCACTGTAAGTCGTCCGATCTGCAATCTACGGTGTAGATTAGATCTTTTAAACGAACCGGTACAGACAAGATCTGGACCGCCAGATCCAGATCTGACGGCCCGGATCTGTTGACTTATCCATGTCAGCGTGCCTCGTCAGCATCTAGTCAGCATCCAGTCAGCATCCGCGTCAGCAATTATTTTCGTAATTAATTTTAAATTGGTAGTTTTACAGAAAAGACCCTGTAACTTAGAATTGGTATAACTTTTTACTCACTTATTCAAATTTGACTAAGTTTAAAATATTCAAATTTCAGATGGAAGATTTGAGTATATTTGTCATAACTGTAAATCTATAAATCCAAAAATTGCAAATAAATTTTTTTTAACAACTTTGCAATATACACAAATGGATGCCTCTGTTATAAATTATTTTTTAATATTATTTTAAATGATTTCATAGTTGTGTGTTTAATTTGAATAGTTTGACTATTTTTGAAATAACTTTTAATAGAAACATTATTTTTGATTAAATCCAATTGCAATAAATTTAATTAAATGCTCTCTGTCTATTAACACTATTTATAAAGTTTTAATCTTATAATTATTCCTTTTATTTTATTTTCCAAAAATAGAAATTAATTAAATTGCATTTATAAATTCATGCTTATTTATAAATATCACAAATATTAGTATTATAGTTCTTGCGATTTAAAATTGCATTTCATGCATAGCATATTTTACTTTGTAGTTATATTTCTCATAAGAAAACTCCTCCCCCATTTTCTCTAAGATAGGATTATTTCAAAACTCAGCATTTTGGTAAAAGTGTTATGCACTTAGACACTTAGGATTTCCACTATGGAGATAGAAGACCAAAAGAAGGACTTAGCAAAAACAAGACTCCAGAAGAATCCCAAGATGTCAAGCACATAGAAGAAAAATGAGAAGAAGTTCAAGGAGGCCAACCCCCTTTTTATTCTCTAAGTCTTTCTCTCTGTCTTTTCTTCTTCCCTGAGACTTCATGAAAACTAAGTTAAATCCAAGACCAGCCTAGGTGATACAAGAATCATCAAGTCTGAAGATTCATCACGACTACCAAGAGTTCAATCAAGACATCATCCAGAAGAAAGTTACAAGTCTAGAGATGAAGCCTGGAGGACAACTACATCTTTCTTTCTATCTTTTCCCTCTTTCCTAATCTTGTCCTTCACATTTGACTTAAACAATTTTTTGATCATGATATTATCATCTTGAAGTTGTTGGATCCTAGCGGCATGGTGAGATGAAGCGGGCTGGAAACAAACCTTACATGTCCACGTACATGAGACCTGTTCCACAATTTAAGTGGCTGGCCGGGTGTCTGTATCTCTCACTTTAGTGAATATCCAATTTACAAAGAGTTGACAATAATTGTTGATCATCTTGAAGAAATGACTTAGTATCTTCTCTAAATATTTCTGCACATCAAGACAAAACCATTAGAGGGCTTATTCAAGATGATATAAAACAAAATATTTTATTCAACTTATGACATTAGTCCTTAGTCATTTTGACATACATTTTGCTTTGCATTAACTTAAGAGATGTTCATGGCATGACATGTTTTCCTTAGAAGTTTTACAAAACTTGTTTGTTCATTTGATATGAGCATGTATGTTTGATGATTGTTGTTTGTTGATTGTTGTATTGTTGTTTGCTATTATTGTTTAGATTAAACGGAGAGCAAACGTTCGTTGTTGAAAAGAGGTTGTGAACAACGACAACATTCAAAGGCAAGTGGCACACCTCATAAACTTCCTATTATTTTCTATATGCATTACTTAGTGTATTTTTATATGCATGTGTAGGATAGTACTGCAATGCTAAACCTGTGTAGAATTCCCTTACTCCTGTGTCTAGGTTCCTATATCATACTTGGTAGATATGTTGACGCTATGCAATTGATGAAAAGTTTTACAAAACGATAAGTGACTACTCAGGGCTATGCTCATGGTTGTCGTCGCCTAGGATGAATGTCTATTCTACTTAGCGCCGTGAGCATGGTGATTTTCACCTGAGAGTGCACATCAGCTAAATTAATAAACCTCCTGGGTGGATTGGTTGTATGGTGGCGAAGTTGAGTGGCTACTCGGGTCCATGTCTATGGTTCCTGGAGTATGTGCACTTGTGGATGGCCACCCAGGGAATAGAGGAATCTGAAGAACTCCGAGTGACGATTGCTTCCCGTGCATCCTTTTGACAATGGGCTCTGTCTAGAATAATTAAGTTGTGAGGGTGCAACCTGTCAGCTTGACAAGCAGATGTAGGGGGATGATAGGTGGAACGGGTCTTGCTAGTATGGTTGCATTCTTCTTCTGAAAGTTCTTGTCTCAATTCTCTCCTTTCCTTAATACACTCCGCGTGTATAGGATTTCTCGGACAAATTGAGTCTAAAGGTGAAAGTGCACAACCTCTGCAGAGTGTAAAACTAAGTACTTAGCCGTGTCCCCGGTACGGACAATTTGAGCAGCTGATCACGGACGTCAACGGAGGATTCCATCATTCCAACTTCACAAATAAAACTTGATGGGTGAACAAGGGAAGATGAGATTTATGGTTTTCATGCCATACTTGTCTTGATTTGAAGAAAGAGTTTTCCAAAGAGATAGGAAAAATTGGCTTTATGCAAAATAGCCTTCAACTCCACCAGCCAAATATGCATATAGGCTCTAGAGTTATTCCATTAAGTGTCCATCATAGTGTCACTTGCCAGACTCCATTTTTAATGGAATCTGACCCACGTTGTTGCAATATTTTTCTTATTGCAGATTGTTCAGATGACGAGTGAGGTTTCGTTTATAGGTTTCGAGTCTACAACCAACATGTTTTCGCCTGTGGCAGCATGAAAGTGATAGAGACTCACTGCTATTGTATTTCCGCTGTGTACTATTTCAAAGCTAGCTTTATGCTATGCAACTTGTAATGAATATTTTGTAAGTCTGGATCATCGATGTAATAAAATTGATACTTTGTTGTGATATTACATCGTAAACTGTTTGTGCAAACGAATCGATCCAGTGATTTGCACTATACACAGGTATCTGCCTTATTTAAAGTGCAAGTACGCTACAAGTGCATAATAGATAAAGAGTAACATCACATATTCAACTAGATTACAAAGCTCATGATCACATAAAGATCACACCATGGGATAGAGAGATAAACCACATAGCTACCGGTAGAGCCCGTAGCCCCGGGGGAGAATGATACGTCCAAAACGTATCTATAATTTTTGATTATTTCATGCCATTTTTTCTTTTAGTACTTGTTTTTATATTAAGTTTATTATTTATTTGGACTAACCTACTAATTGTTGCAAAAGTGCACAATGTTATTGTTTTACTCTTTAATGTGTAGAAATTATCAAGAATACAAGAGAAAACCTTGTTGGAGTCGAATTGGGACTTTCCAGAAATCTGTCTGAAAACTATTTTCGAAGATTGTCAAGTTTGGGCCTGAAGACGACGTCAAATGAAGGTGACACAGAAGAGGAAATTGTAGGCAATTTTATTAATAAATCTGGACTAAAAATGCGGCCCAATCCGAGTCTGGATGCTCCAGATATGTCCGTTTTCGTGGAGCCCAAGAGGGGTTGACGGAAATCCGAGAGTTTATATAAAGAAGGAAACCCTAGGTCGTGAGGGACTCCTCCACCCACGAATTTCCAGCCACCAAAGTCACGGTTTTGCCTCCCCCATGGATCTCATCTCCATGGGGGAGGGCTCCCAAGAAGCCATGAAGGAGGGAGGTTAAGGGGCGGCGCTCCCCCATGATGTCGGCGGCAGGGAAGGAGTTCCCCGCGCCGCCGCTGCCCTGCGCTCCTCGCTGCTCTCTCCGCCGTCTTCACCGCCATCTCCATCACCAACTCCTCCTTGTATTCAGTGGTTCATCCTCCCACAAACCTCTGTACCTTCCTATGTAAACATGGTGCTTGATGCTATAATATTTATTGTATGATCTATGACATGTTTGCGTAGTTATTTGTCTTTTGATTGCTTTGTTGAATGCATGAGGTTCATTCGAGTTGTATGTTGATATGGTATTGTCCTTTGGTGTCCATTATATTTGTGCGCGCATGGATCAACACCCTAGGGTTAGTAGTATGTGCAAAGGAAGGGGGGTAGTTCTGCCGGAGTGACAGAAACCTGAGGACTCGAACCGGTTAGTTGCACGTATGGGAGTAAGAGGACCATGAACTTAAGGCTATGGTTTGGGAAACCTTAATGCATTATTAGTATTTATGAATGTTTGCTAAAAATCCAATCATATAGTACTTGTAATCCAGAGTAGTGGAGTGCATGTATATTTAGCCTCTCCCACATAGAAAACTGCATCGAAGACAATGAAACCAAAATCTTCACTAATTAATCTTGGACAAAGCCACAACAATTTCCACCAGTTTTCCACACTCATGGTACTTGTCGATGTGTGATTCCCACGGAACAGGGATAACCACTCTCGAGAGAGAAGTTCGTGAAGGGGACTGAAAACGTTGGTCAACAACCTACGACCGGCTCGGCGACGGTGCTCGTCGAGCCTGTAGAGGAACAGCACGACAGAGATGGACTCCGGCCCGTACCCAGGTTCACGGCTCTCAGGGTGAGGTAAAACCGCTACTCCTGCTTGTCTGTATTGCTCAGTAGAGGGTGAGTACAACGAGCTTGCTGCGGGCCCTCGCGAGGCAGTGCAGAGCTTGGAGGGGGAAGGTTCGGGCCTTCTTCCTCCTGGGGCTCGCTCGGCTTGGCTAAGCTACTGTGGGGTGTCTATGGATGAGTGATCGATCCATCCGCCCGTCCCCCGCTACGGTGGCGCTCCTGCTCCTTATATAGGCGCCCCGGGCCTCATCCCTGCGTGCTGCGCAGTGGAAGGGTTCCCACATGACGACGAAATGGTGGAGCGGGGTGCACCGCAGCTGAGGTGCCCATGGACTCGGTCCATGGTCGCAAGGCCTGCCTTTGTGGCAGGGCAGCCGCCGTCTTTGCAGAGCGGCCAACTGGTACTTGAGACTGTGGGGGTGCCCATGGTGACGTCGTCGTTTGGAGCGTTGCGCCTGCCACCTGCTTTATCACCAGAGAGGAAAGCCTTGGTGGCGGCGCAGGGGACACAGCGCTTTGTTGACTCCTTTTATCAATAAAACGACAACTGTGGCACCGTCGTCATCGCGCGCAGACGCGCGCGTCACTCTGCGGCTACTGCAGAGGCCATGTGCGCTCTGCATCGATTGCTTCATAGAGAAGTATCTCCACAGGGCCCTGGAGGCCTTGTGGAGGGAGTTGTGTTGACTCCCTTCAGGGGAGAAAAGCCTTGCCGGGGGGCGGCCTCAGGGGGAGCCCCTTCAGGCCCTTCGCTGCCCCCTCAAGTCCCCTCGAGAGAGCTCTCCCCTCGGGGGTCTCCCCAAGCGTTCCGCTTGGTCCTTAGTTGTTTCGTCGGCATCGACGCATGTGAGGGCCGTGGAGAGTAGGCTCTGCACACCCTAGAATCCACTGGGCCGACAGTAGCCCCCGGACCCACGACGGGCACGGCGAGGCCCATTGGGCCCAGACGAAGCGTCGCGGGTCCAAAACATCCGGCCTGCCCGTGACACGCGTCACTTGGTGGTGAGTTTGCGACGACTCGGTTTCTCCGGACGATCGGGCGTAGTGGGGGGGGGGTCCCACCACGATCACGCCTTGGTAACTGCTCTGCCGGGGCATAAATTTAACATCCCAAATTAATATTATGAATTATTATATCAGAAATATGGGCCAACAAAAACTTTTTATGAAATAATATGTGTTGACTTCATATTGTTGCTTGTGATCATTGTTTCTTGTGAATGTGTTGGTAGTAGCTCTAATTAAAAACTTGAAAAAAAGAAAAAAAACAAAAAAAACATAAAACAATAAAAACAATGTGACAAATGTCACCCTATTTCTCAAAGTGGGAAATTATTTTCTTTCAAACCAAATTCAGTGGAGTGACAATATGAACCCTCTCATTTTATTCCCACCATTTTTCCCTCTCCAAATATTAATTTCAAAAACCTAAATTTAAATTATAATTGTTTCTTTATCTTACTCAAATCACAAAATGTGCTATGTTGCACTTGTCCAATAAATCATCCAACAACACCACAAACCTTGATCAACATATGTGAAGCAAATCATGAAAGAAAAATTCAAAAATTTGAATTTAATTTTGGTTCAGGCATTCTGTCGAACACCTGGTGGACGCCGCCAGGGGACAGGCCCCTGTACCCACGTCGCCGTGGGCGGCGCGGTGGAGAAAGGGGTGTCGACGCCGTGGCGACCCCGCGCCATGCCCCCCTCTCTACCTCGCTCTTCTGCTCCCTTGGACGCGGACACCGACGCCTGAACGTGCCCCCTGCCTCTCCCCCTTTGCACGCGCCCGTGCTCGCCGTCGCCATGTCGCGCCCGGCCGCGGAGGTGGCAACGCCGTGCTGGCCCGTGCCAGGCCCCCCTCTCTCGCTCACCTCGCTGCCCCCTCTCCCGCCGCACCACAGCCCGCAGGAACCCGCCCCCGTCGGGGAACCGCCGTGACCTGTGCGCGCCGCGCACCGCCCGAGCCCTCCCAGAGCACGCCCGGGGCGTCCCCCCTGTCGAGCTTCCTCCACGCCTCCCCACGGCCCCATTCTGCTCCCCGGCCACCCCACAGCGTAGCCGCACCCCGCACCGCCCCTACGGCGAGCTGGCACGACCTCTGGTGCCCCCTGAGCCCAGTTCACCGGGCACCGGCCGCCGGCTTTATAAACACACCCCGAGCCCCCATTTTGCTCCACACACCACCCCAGCCCCTCTCACTCGCTCCACCCCACTCTCCACTCTCCCGTGCACCGCTAGGAGGGCGGAGCCGCCGCCGCGAGCTGGCTGCTGCTCGTGGCCGTGCTCGACAGCCCGAGGTAGACGACGACACGGTCACGCCGTGCCGCTGCACCTCTTCCCTCTCCTCTCCCTTCCCATGCCTTCCCCGTGACTCACCGCTGCCATACCCTCACGCACCCGTCCTTTTTCTGTCCAGGAACGCCGCCAAATTGCTCGCCGGAGTTCATGCCGGTCCGCGGAAGAGGAGCTTCACGCCGTCGACGCCAGGAACCTCCCCAGCCCGTACAACTCCGCCCAGAAGCTTCCCCGAGCCGCCGCACCCCTCCTGCACCCTCACCGCAACCTCCCGATCCTCAAGGTGAGCCGCCCGTCCACCGTGCCGTCGCCGGCGCAGTCGCGCCGCTCTGTTTAGGTCGCCGCCGTTCGCCAGTGACGTGGACGAACGTGGGCTGTTGGATCTTGATCCAACGGTGCCATACTGCTTCGTTTAAATAAAGAGAGGATGACGTGTGGACCCGACACGTCAGGTTCTAAACCTTTCCCCGCGCACGCACTGAGCCGCTGACGGGTAGACCCCACATGTCAGGGTTCTCAACATTATCCACTCAGAGCTTAAATTCGAATTTTAGTTTTAATTAGAAATCAATACTGCACTCAACTTTGAAATGCAATATCTTGAGATTTATAACTCCAAATAAATCAAATCAAAATATTATGGAAAGCTTATGAAATTGTCTAACAAACCCACGTGGTTTCACCTCATTTGGATAAATAATAAAAATATAGCATTAAAAATACCAAATAAGGTTTAAAATCTAAATTTGTTTGTTTCTGATACTCTGTTAGGCCAAATGAGTTAAGACTAATTTTATTGGGTCACATTTAGTCATGGTTAGTTACCCCTAAGAGGATTTAAATTTTAGATCAACAGAACTTAATCAGTAGCTAAAACTTGATTATTAAGCTTCTGGATTCAAACCATTGTGTAGGGAGTTTGGTAACTCCAATTGATCCAAATCCAATTGTGCTCTCTTCGACACATCAATAGCTTTCTGTAGAAATTTAGTTTGTATTTTTGTGACCAACAGAACTAGAGATATGTAATTAAACATGTTCAACTAGTTTCTGCCATAATTAAGACATAATTAAATAATGGTTAACTCAATTAAATTAAAACAAAATTGTATTGCTTGATGTATGAAGTGGCTATTTGGAGCATTTAAGGTTGTATTGTAATGATGATTGATTGAGTAGATTAGTGATTGTTTGCATTTGTTTGATTGTGAATTAGACGAGACCGTTGTCGGGTTTATCGAGGAAGAGGAGTTCGTGGAACCCGAAGACCAAGACCAATAACACTTTGCCGAGCAAGGCAAGCTACTCTCCGAGCTTGCACCCTAATATATGCATTCATTCTTAGGAAAATATTTACTTTTAAGACAAAGATTTTCTAAAAACCCTTTTCAAAAAGTATATGGAAATTATTTTGCCACACTATGTAGAAATACAAGATAAATTATAGGATGGGAAAAATAAAGATTGTTTTATTCAAAACCCCTTTTGAAAACCCTGTGTAGTTATAAAGCATCGAGATGTTGGTGTTGAAGTGGAGAAAAGGAGAATGGTGGTTTTGGTAAAACGCACATTGTGTCTTTCTACTTACGTCAATCAACCAATACCCTGTGCGACCACATTTACCCACATATGGGAAAGGGCTTGGTCATATAGTTTGCTCATATTAGTAGGGGATACCTCATCGACGGAGATGACTCTGTTATGCATGAGGGGATGGTTTGACGAACTACCCCTGACCTGGGTCCTCGCTCAAACTCTATGAAAAGATAAGGAGGAGGATAGAAGGATGTCCCCTATACACCGCCAGACAAAACTATGAGCCCTCACACTTAGATCCCGACGGGGCGGGTTAAGTGTTGAAGGAAAGTATCATATGGGAAGGGTCCTATACTAGCATGAGCAAAGGACAGACTAGGGTTGGTGTCTCAACTTCGCATACACCTTGTATGGCGAGACGTGGCTGACACGATGAGTTACCGGATGGATGTGGGAAAAGCATGCTACCTCTGCAGAGTGTAAAACTATTCGAATAGCCGAGTCCTATGATATGTACAGTTGGGAGACCCTACTTTGACCATGTGCAAGTTTTGGGAAAGAATTGAGTTTTTGAAAAGAAAAGGAAGTGGAGAATGATCCATACACCTATACCAACGGATCGGTATGAGGTTGTTGGAGACCATGAACCCTGACAGGTTATGGTCAGAAAAAGGAGGAGTTTTGGAGAAACTAATAAAATGGGACATTGTATTAACAATAGTTATAAAATTCTTCTTACCTTCTTCAACAAAGATACAGAGATGTTTTAAATAAATAAAAGTATGAAATTAAAATGAGATTAGTGCATACTCATGTTGGTGTAGTTTGCGAGTACAATCAAATGTACTCATAATGGTTTCATCCCTGGCTATTGTCGTAGACAGACATGGAGGAGCACTACGCCAAGGAGGAGTATGGCGACTTCTATGCAAACTAGGGATCTTCATAAGTCGACTGCCTGTCGGGTCATTGTTAGAATATGATGTCTACTACGCCTTAGCTTCCGCTGATTGTTTTGGTTTGGCCCATGAAGGCAACTATGTAAGACTTGGTCTAACGGTCCGTTTATGTAAGACTTTAATTTGGTATTGTAATGGATGTAAAATTTGGTATTCAGTTCGAATTATGTGCAACGACAGACTGATAACGAGATCGTTGTGTTAAGCATAATCGGGTATTTCGGACAGCTAGTCCGGGGTCCCCACCGAGCTGGTATCAGAGCCATCTCGACTTTAGAAGCCTTAGATTAGCATGGTCGCTAGGTAGGCGTTACAAAAAGTTAAATTCTAAAATAAAGGAATGAAGTATTTTCAAAAAAATACTTATCTCTAATCCTCTCACTTATGCAAAATTCTACTCTCACTAAAAGATTACGTTTTCGCTGGTATCCTTAAAAAATTGGCACACTCGTCATTCTATTAAACTTAAAAACTTTGCTCACTTGTTGCCTCACTACATCTAAATTTTTTATACACTTATCATCTCACTAACTTAAAAATTTGGGCGATCCATTTCACCGAGTTCGTTCAGCTTGAGAAGGACGGCAAGTTGATGTTCAAGAAGGACCTGTTCAAGTTGAGCAAGCTGTTAGGTCGCCCCACTCCAGAGTTTAAGGGAGCCCAGGTGGACACTCTCGGCAACAGGAACCTGTCTTGGTTGGTCGAGGCGTCTGTTCGCGGGAACATCAAGTCCCCCGGATCCAGGACACTCATCTTTACCACCATGGACGTCCACTGGGAAGACGGACTGTGTCGTGCCATGCAGCGGATGCTAGCCCGACTTTGTGAGGAGCACAGGGCGGAGCTGGTGAACTCTCGTTTCGGGAGGCGCACCGTCGATGCACACCCTATTCGGTCCCCTCTACACCCGACGTTCAGAGAGTATATCTTGGACATGGAGATTATGCTCTTTCGCACCCAGGAGGATCTGATGTGCGCTAGACTTCGGTCTCGCTTTGAGCGCATCTCGCTCAAGGAGAGTCGCGAGAGTGAGGCACAGCTAAAGAAAGAGAAGGTCGCTCTTCTCAAGAAGAGGACCTAGCTGAGGAAGACCATAGCGAAGCTCCGCAAGAAGATGGCAGAGCAGGACGAGATGATTGAGAATCTGGAGCTCCGTACCAACGAGATGGAGGAGGAGGGAGAGGATCTCCGCAAGGAGAACAACGCTTTCCTCAGTGACGATGACGACTACCTGGAGGAGATGGACTATGAGCAGGAGGATGACGAGGAGGAGCTAGAGGACGAGGAGGAGGAGCCACTCGAGGCAGTTCTCGATGACGAGGAGGAGGACCCGGAGGAGCCACCCTACCAGTCAGACACTGACGTAGCAGAGCCTGAGGTTCCACCTAAGTAGGCGAGTGACTTGAGTACTACCGCAGGATTAGGTTGACCCCCTATCGCTAGTCGAGTCGAAGTACTGGTTCTTTTGGAAACCTTGTACAATGTACATTAGCTGAAGGACAATGTTGTAAGCTTGATGTGGTGAACTCTTGATGTGATGGTTATACTATATAAGTGTGTCAGTCTTGTGTAAAATATTTTATAATCCTTAATTAATCAACCACTATGCCGAACCAACCTTTTTCCTTTGGTCGAAACCTTTTGCCTTGCCCCTTATACCCGGTGTGCTTCAGGATGGTGGACACTCGTCGCTCCAACACGGATGGAGGACCACCACCACCACCGGAACCAACCACCGCCCAACTTCTTGCGCTTATCATGGAAGAACGCCAAGCTGCCCGGGCAGAGCGTCAAGCTCATATCGCTGCCCTACAGCAGATCGCTGCCGCTCACAACAACAACAACAATAACAATGGCAATGGCAATGGTGAAGGAAATCAGCGGTACACTTTGAGCGATTTTCAGAAGACCAACCCACCCACCTATTCCAAGGGACTTCACCAACTAGAGGCCGATGATTGGCTTCGCACCATTAACAACAACCTGGAAGTTGCAGCCGTGGGAGAACCTGAGAAAGTGTTGTATGCAACCCACTATCTTGCAGGACCTGCACGGTCTTGGTGGGAAGCTACCAAGGTTCTCCAGCAAGCTGGTCATGTTATCAACTGGGTTGAGTTCCAGGAGAAGTTCCGCAAGAAGCACATTCCCGGCGGACTCATTGAGAGAAAGAAGGATGAATTCCGCAAGTTGTGGCAGGGAAGTAGAGATGTGGTCGGTTATCTGGATGAGTTCACGGACTTGGCTCGATATGCTCCTAATGACACCGACACCGAGGGGAAGAAGATGGAGCGTTTCATGAATGGACTTCATGATGAGTTGCAGTGTGCTTTGGTTATCCATGACTTTGCTGATTTGGAGTCACTTGTGGACAAAGCCATCCAGCTGGAGACCAAACGCAAGTCTATGTTTGAAGGTCGTAAGAGGAGAATGATTGCCCAGGAATGTTCGAGCAGCCAGAAGCCTCGCACCTACCCACAAAACCCCAAGCCAGCCTATCGACCACCACAAACTCCACGCCCCAATTACCCTAGTCGCCCAAACAACCCAAACAACTTCAACCACCCCAATAACAACACCCGTCCCGGAGGGAACTCTAATAACTTAAATCGCAATGCCAATGTTGTCTGCTTTGATTGCGGCACTAAGGGTCACTACTCCAGAGAATGCCCCAATCCTAAGAAGAATGGTCCACGCCCCGGTGCACAGACACCGAACAATGGCCAAGGCCATAATGGAAATGGCAAGAACCCCGCACCCCGTGGAAATGTTGATGTTGCCAAGGGCCGTCTGCACCGCATCAATGCTGAAGAGGCCATGGATGCGCCAGATGTTGTGCTGGGTACGTTCCTTGTCAACTCAATACCTGCAACTGTTCTGTTTGATTCTCGTGCTACCCATTCTTTTGTTACCCAAGAATTAGTTGCTAAGGGAGGCTTAGTCGGAAACCTCTTACCCAAACTCATGGTCATCCAAATCCCAGAATCCACCATAGATACCAAGGCGTTTTGCCCTGACGTTTCCCTTGAGATCAAAGGGGAAAAGTTTCTAGTCGACTTAATCATTCTAGGAACCCAAGGTATAGATGTTATACTGGGTATGAATTGGCTAGCCAAGTACCATGTTCGAATTGACTGCGCCAGAAGAGCTGTATCCCTCACCACCGACAAAGAAGTAGAAGTGGAGTATGTGTCAGAAACCAGTCTACCCCAACCAGGATGCCATGAGGGCATAGCTCGACCCACCCTAGATGAGATCCGTGTTGTTCACCTGTTCCGAGATGTTTTCCATGAAGAATTGCCTGGTATGCCGCCAGACCGGGATATTGAGTTCATCACTGAACTTATCCCAGGAACAACGCCTATATCCCAAAGGCCTTATCGGATGAATCCGGAAGAGTTGGTTGAATTGAAGAAGCAGTTAGCAGATATGCTCAGCAAAGGACTTATTCGCCCAAGCGCTTCACCTTGGGGATCACCCATTATTTTTGTGGACAAGAGAGACGGTACCACACGCCTGTGTGTGGATTATCGCAAGTTAAATGATGTGACCATTAAGAACAAGTATCCCCTTCGAAAGATCAAGGATCTGTTCGATCAAATGAACAGAGCCCGAGTCTTTTCCAAGATCGATCTTCGGTCAGGATATCATCAGTTAAAAATCCGAGAGACAGACATTCCCAAGACCACCTTCACCACCCGCTACGGTTTGTTTGAATACACCGTAATGTCCTTTGGTTTGACCAATGCCCCAGCCTATTTCATGAATCTCATGAACAAGATCTTCATGGAGTATCTTGACAAGTTCGTGGTAGTTTTCCTTGACGACATCCTTATTTACTCCAAAACCGAAGCAGAACATGCTGAACACCTGCGTCTAGTCTTAACAACCCTCCGAGAACACCAATTGTATGCCAAGTTTAGCAACTGTGAGTTTTGGCTCAGCAAGGTGGCATTTCTCGGACATGTTGTGTCTGCGGGAGGAATTTCTGTTGACCCAGAGAAGATCCAAGCCATTGTGGACTGGGAAGCCCCAACTAGTGTGACTGAAATACGAAGCTTTCTCGGACTAGCGGGTTACTACCGCAAGTCCGTTGAAGGATTCTCTAGTCTAGCCAAACCCCTGACCCAACTGCTGAAAAAGGACAAGAAGTTTGAATGGACTCCGAAGTGTGAAGAGAGTTTCCAGGAGTTGAAGAAGAGATTGACCTCAACCTCCGTCCAGATTATGCCAGACGTCACCAAGAGTTTCGACGTGTATTGCGATGCATCACGCCTCGGACTTGGTTGCGTTCTAATGCAAGAAGGCAAGGTGGTGTCGTATCTGTCTCGGCAGTTGCGACCGCATGAAGAGAACTACCCAACCCATGACCTGGAGTTAGCCGCTGTTGTTCTTGCTCTAAAGACGTGGCGTTCCTATCTTGCGGGACATCGTTGCGAGATCTATACGGATCATAAGAGCTTGAAGTATATCTTCACCCAGAAGGAGTTAAATCTGCGACAGAGAAGGTGGATGGAATTAATCAAAGATTATGACATTGGTATCCATTACCACCCCGGAAAGGCTAATGTAGTTGTCGATGCCCTTAGTCGCAAACCCTGCACCCTGAATGCCTTGATCCAAGCCGAACATCCAGCCTTGTTCCAAGAGTTCAAAGATTTTGGACTAGAGCTTGTTAGCCGCGGTTATCTCGCCAATTTAGAGTTAGCCCCAACCCTGATAGATCAAATCAAGGAAGCCCAAAAAGGTCATGAGAGCATAGAAGGAATTAAAAAGAAGATTTCTCTCGGTAAGGCGCCCGGTTTTGCCGAAGATGCTGAAGGAGTGTTGAGATTCAATGGTCGTATCTGTGTCCCCAATATCACGGAACTTAAGGAGTTAATCCTAAAGAAAGCCCACGAGACCCCCTATTCAATCCACCCCGGCGGAACCAAAATGTACCAAGACCTTCGTGAAAGATTTTGGTGGCACGGAATGAAGCGAGAGATTGGTGTTTTTGTAGCCAAGTGTGATATCTGTCAGCGAGTCAAGGCTGAACATCAGCGACCCGCTGGATTGCTTCAACCTTTGAAAATCCCCGTGTGGAAGTGGGATGAGATTGGAATGGATTTTATCACCGGACTTCCAAGATCCAACCGAGGCCATGACTCAATTTGGGTCATCGTTGATAGACTGACCAAGGTTGCCCATTTCATTCCCGTCAATACCACCTATCGGGGAAATCAGTTAGCAGACCTGTATGTTTCCAGAATAGCAAGCCTGCATGGTGTTCCTAAGAAGATTGTATCGGATAGAGGCACACAGTTCACCTCAAGATTCTGGAAAGCCCTACACGAAGCCCTGGGAACCAATTTAGCGTTTAGCACAGCTTATCATCCCTAGACCGGAGGCCAAACTGAGAGAGTGAACCAAATATTAGAGGACATGCTTCGCGCATGTGTTCTATCCTATGGATCCAAGTGGGAAGATTGTCTTCCATTTGCAGAGTTCTCCTACAACAATAGTTACCAGTCTAGTCCGCAAACGGCCCCTTTTGAAGCCCTTTACGGCAGAAAGTGTCGTACACCCCTGAATTGGTCCGACACCGGAGAAGGCAAATTGTTTGGACCAGATACCCTCCGTGAGGCTGAAGAACATGTCCAACTTATCCGTGAGCGTCTTAAAACTTCCCAATCCCGCCAGAAGAGTTACGCTGATCCCAAGCGTCGTGATGTCACTTTCAGTATAGGAGATTATGTCTATCTCCGAGTGACACCCCTTAAAGGAATGCAACGTTTCCATGTCAAAGATAAATTAGCGCCAAGGTATATTGGACCCTTTAAGATCATTGACCGTCGAGGAGAAGTGTCTTATCAATTAGAGTTGCCCCAAGAGTTAGCAGATTATCACGACGTCTTCCACATTTCCTTGCTCCGGAAATGTCTTGAAGTTCCTGACCAGCCTGATATTTTCAAAAACATCGACCACCTTTCCATCGACCTGAATCAAGATCTTACTTATCGTGAGAGACCCATCAAGATTCTCGATGAAGATGTTCGCCTTACCCGAAGGCGCGCGATCAAGTTCTACAAAGTCCAGTGGACTAACCATTCAGAAGATGAAGCAACTTGGGAACGCGAAGACTATCTTAGAAGCGAATTCCCAAACCTCTTTAGTGCCCAAACCTAGCAAATCTCGGGACGAGATTTATTTTAAGGGGGGAAGGATCTGTAACATCCCAAATTAATATTATTTATTATTATATCAGAAATATGGGCCAACAAAAACTTTTTTATGAAATAATATGAGTTGACTTCATATTGTTGCTTGTGATCATTGTTTCTTGTGAATGTGTTGGTAGTAGCTCTAATTAAAAACTTGAAGAAAAGAAAATAAACAAAACAAAACATAAAACAATAAAAACAATGTGACAAATGTCACCCTATTTCTCAAAGTGGGAAATTATTTTCTTTCAAACCAAATTCAGTGGAGTGACAATATGAGCACTCCCATTTTATTCCCACCATTTTTCCCTCTCCAAATATTAATTTCAAAAACCTAAATTTAAATTATAATTGTTTCTTTATCTTACTCAAATCACAAAATGTGCTATGTTGCACTTGTCCAATAAATCATCCAACAACACCACAAACCTTGATCAACATATGTGAAGCAAATCATGAAAGAAAAATTCAAAAATTTGAATTTAATTTTGGTTCAGGCATTCTGTCGAAAACCTGGTGGACGCCGCCAGGGGACAGGCCCCTGTACCCACGTCGCCGTGGTCGGCGCGGTGGAGAAAGGGGTGTCGACGCCGTGGCAACCCCGCGCCATGCCCCCCGTCTCTCCCTCGCTCTTCTGCTCCGTTGGACGCGGACACCGACGCCTGAACGTGCCCCCTGCCTCTCCCCCTTTGCACGCGCCCGTGCTCGCCGTCTCCATGTCGCGCACGGCCGCGGAGGTGGAAACGCTGTGCTGGCCCGTGCCAGGCCCCCCTCTCTCCCTCACCTCGCTTCCCCCTCTCCCGCCGCACCACCGCCCGCAGGAACCCGCCCCCGCCGGAGAACCGCCGTGACCTGTGCGCGCCGCGCACCGCCCGAGCCCTACCGGAGCACGCCCGGGGCGTCCCGCCTGTCGAGCTTCCTCCACGCCTCCCCACGGCCCCATTATGCTCCCCGGCCACCCCACAGCATAGCCGCACCCCGCACCGCCCCTACGGCAAGCTGGCACGAC
This sequence comes from Poa annua, assembly GCA_026929855.1. Taxonomy (NCBI): domain Eukaryota; kingdom Viridiplantae; phylum Streptophyta; class Magnoliopsida; order Poales; family Poaceae; genus Poa; species Poa annua. Next base: position 52,001,233 of record CM049428.1, read on the forward strand.
CTATGGTGCCCCCTTAGCCCAGTTCACCGTGCGCCGACTTTATAAACCCACCCCGAGCCCCCATTTTGCTCCACACACCACCCCAGCACCTCTCACTCGCTCCACCCCACTCTCCACTCTCCCGTGCACCGCTAGGAGGGCGGAGCCGCCGCCGTGAGCTGGCTGCTGCCCGTGGCCGTGCTCGACAGCCCGAGGTAGACGACGACACGGTCACGCCGTGCCGCTGCACCTCTTCCCTCTCCTCTCCCTTCCCATGCCTTCCCCGCGACTCAACGCTGCCACACCCTCATGCACCCGTACGTTTTCTGTCCAGGAACGCCGCCAAATTGCTCGCCGGAGTTTGTGCCGGTCCGCGGAAGAGGAGCTCCATGCCGTCGACGCCAGGAACCTCCCCAGCCCGTACAACTCCGCCCAGAAGCTTCCCCGAGCCGCCGCACCCCTCCTGCACCCTCGCCGCAACCTCCCGATCCTCAAGATGAGCCGCCCGTCCACCGTGCCGTCGCCGGCGCAGTCGCGCCGCTCTGTTTAGGTCGCCGCCGTTCGCCACTGACGTGGACGAACGTGGGCCGTTGGATCTTGATCCAACAGTGCCATACTGCTTCGTTTAAATAAAGAGAGGCTGACGTGTGGACCCCACACGTCAGGTTCTAAACCTTTCCCCGCGCACGCACTGAGCCGCAGACGGGTAGACCCCACATGTCAGGGTTCTCAACATTATCCACTCAGAGCTTAAATTCGAATTTTAGATTTAATTAGAAATCAATACTGTACTCAACTTTGAAATGCAATATCTTGAGATTTGTAACTCCAAATAAATCAAATCAAAATGTTCTGGAAAGCTTATGAAATTTTCTAACCAACCCAAGTGGTTTCACCTCATTTGGATAAATAATAAAAATATAGCATTAAAAATACCAAATAAGGTTTAAAATCTAAACTTGTTTGTTTCTGATACTCTGTTAGGCCAAATGGGTTAACACTAATTTTTTTGGTCACATTTAGTCATGGATAGTTACGCCTAAGAGGATTTAAATTTTAGATCAACAGAACTTAATTAGTAGCTAAAACTTGATTATTAAGCCTCTGGATTCAAACCATTGTGTAGGGAGTTTGGTAACTCCAATTGATCCAAATCCAATTGTGCTGTCTTCGAAACATCAATAGCTTTCTGTAGAAATTTAGTTTGTATTTTTGTGACCAACAGAACTAGAGATATGTAATTAAACATGTTCAACTAGTTTCTGCCATAATTAAGACATAATTAAATAATGGTTAACTCAATTAAATTAAAACAAAATTGTATTGCTTGATGTATGAAGTGGCTATTTGGAGCATTTAAGGTTGTATTGTAATGATGATTGATTGAGTAGATTAGTGATTGTTTGCATTTGTTTGATTGTGAATTAGACGAGACCGTTGTCCGGTTTATCGAGGAAGAGGAGTTCGTGGAACCCGAAGACCAAGACCAAGAACACTTTGCTGAGCAAAGCAAGCTACTCTCTGAGCTTGCACCCTAATATATGCATTCATTCTTAGGAAGATTTATTTTTAAGACAAAGATTTTCTAAAAACCCTTTTCAAAAAGTATATGGAAATTATTTTGCCACCCTATGTAGAAATACAAGATAAATTATAGGATGGGAAAAATAAAGATTGTATTATTCAAAACCCCTTTTGAAAACCCTGTGTAGCTATAAAGCACCGAGATGTTGGTGTTGAAGTGGAGAAAGGGAGAATGGTGGTTTTGATAAAACGCACATTGTGTCTTTGTACTTACGTCAATCAGCCAATACCCTGTGCGACCACATTTACCCACATATGGGAAAGGGCTTGGTCATATAGTTTGTTCATATTAGTAGGGGATACCTCATCGACGGAGATGACTCTGTTATGCATGAGGGGATGGTTTGACGAACTACCCCTGACCTGGGTCCTCGCTCAAACTCCATGAAAAGATAAGCAGGAGGATAGAAGGATGTCCCCTATACACCGCCAGACAAAACTATGAGTCCTCACACTTAGATCCCGACGGGCTGGGTTAAGTGTTGATGGAAAGTATCATATGGGAAGGGTCCTATACTAGCATGAGCAAAGGACAGACTAGGGTCGGTGTCTCAACTTCGCATACACCTTGTATGGCGAGACGTGGCTGAGACGATGAGTTACCGGATGGATGTGGGAAAAGCGTGCTACCTCTGCAGAGTGTAAAACTATTCGAATAGCCGAGTCCTCGGATATGGACAGTTGGGAGACCCTACTTTGACCATGTGCAAGTTTTGGAAAAGAATTGAGTTTTTTAAAAGAAAAGGAAGTGGAGAATGATCCATACACCTATACCAACGTATCGGTATGAGGTTGTTGGAGACCATGAACCCTGACAGGTTATGGTCAGAAAAAGGAGGAGTTTTGGGGAAACTAATAAAATGGGACATTATATTAACAATAGTTATAAAATTCTTCTTACCTTCTTCAACAAAGATACAAAGATGTTTTAAATAAATAAAAGTATGAAATTAAAATGAGATTAGTGCATACTCATGTTGGAGTAGTTTGCGAGTACAATCAAATGTACTCATAATGGTTTCGTCCCTGGCTATTGTCGTAGCCAGACATGGAGGAGCACTACGCCAAGGAGGAGTATGGCGACTTCTATGCAAACTAGGGATCTTCATAAGTCGACTGCCTGTCGGGTCATTGTTAGAATATGATGTCTACTACAATTAGCTTCCGCTGATTGTTTTGGTTTGGCCCATGAAGGCACCTATGTAAGACTTGGTCTAACGGACCGTTTATGTAAGACTTTAATTCGGTATTTTAATGGATGTAAACTTTGGTATTCAGTTCGGATTATGTGCAACGACAGACTGATCACAGGATCGTTGTGTTAAGCATAATCGGGTATTTCAGACACCTAGTCCGGGGTCCCCACAATAAAGCTGCGTGCCGGTCCGAATCGCAGTCATTACTCCCATTCCGCGCCTCCAAACTTCCAGCTCTCGAGCTCTTAGTTCTCCAACTTCGGCGAACTCTCTTCTCCTCCGGCGAACTCCTTTCTTCCCCGGCTCTCTTCTTTAAGCATCCTCCTTGACAATGGGCGGACCCAAAGGCAAGGCCGCGATGTCCACGCTCCCCTCCGATGCGCAGGGCGAAGAAGCGCTTGGACCAGCCCTGGTCGGGGCGCGTGTCGATGCGGTGGCGCTCGGCAAGATCGAGCACCTGGTCGCCAGGAAGACCAATGAACATGGCGCCAGCGCCATTCCGGCCGCGAGGCACGGCCGCCTTCCGACGGGGTTTTTCCCCATTTTCCTCCACACTCTCTTCGCCGGACTGGTGCCTCCGTATTCGACTTTTCTCGAGGCCGTCCAAGAGTTCTACCAGATCCACCTTCTCCACCTTCACCCCAACACCGTCCTCATCCTCTCCATCTTCGCCTACTTGTGTGAGGCGTATCTGGGGGTGCAGCCCTCGATGGCCCTCTTCCGGAGCTTCTACGCGCTCCGGAACACCGCGAAGGCCGAGCGGACGGGGTGTGTGTCCTTACGCATTGCGGACGGCATGGGGGACGTCTACATCCCCATGTCGTGGAGGGACGACAAACCCGTCATGGCGGTGTTGAATAAAGTGGACGACTTCGGGCAGAAGTGGTTCCTCATCGGTGTCAAGTCACAGAGCTCCTTTCTCGAGGTCCCGGAGGCGCCACCCGTGAAGAACACCCATTGGGGGAAGCAGGCCTTCCAGGGCCCCAAGATCGGAGGCCTCGTGGCGCGGATGAGGACGCTTCGGGAGAACGGCCTAACCGGTCAGATGATCGCAGAGGACTTCGTGCGTCGGCGCATCGCTCCTCTGCAGGCGCACAAGAAGCCAATGTGGATGTACGCGGGTCCCTCCGACTCGATGAGACTCCACCCTTGCGACCACCTCCCCGCCGTCGTCAAGACCATCATGGGTGGCCTCTTCATCAACCCCGACGTTTTCGTGGCGGTTGCGGCGGAGCTGAGGCCTCTTCATCAAAGAAACCTGGCCTCGCGCCTGGCGATTCTGGAGCGGATGCCCAACTTTACTCCACAAGGCCTGGCGGGGGAAGAAGAGGAAGATGCCCTATGCCCGTGGCGAGGGGGCATGAAGCTGCGGATCCGCCGTACGCGTCTGACGACGAGCAGGGCGACGACGCGGCTCGTGGCGTCCCCCCTGCAGGCGGGGCGATCTCGTCAAGGGCCTCGCCCCTTCCTGAGGAGGTCTTCGAGCTCTCCTCCAGCGACGATGAGGAGGCCGAGGCGGGGCAACGGGAGCCCCGAACCAAGGCGGCCCACGACCGGCCTACCGGGGAGCCCCCAAGCGCTTCCCTCAAGTGGAAAGCTGAGGCGGCTCCTGAGGGATCCGGACCTCGGGCCACGCCTTCTTGGCGTTCGTCCGGCATGGCGTGGGTTAACACCCACGCCAAGAAGACAGGGTAAGTGTTCTTGGTCCCGATTTTCATCTTCAGCCTTTTGCTTGTTTCCTCCCCCTGACCGATTTCCTTGTCTTCTGCCAGCGACCCGGCGCCTGCAAAACGCCGTAGGCTCCGCAATGTCGTGGACGTGAAGAAAGCCGTTCTAGAGGCCGCGGTAGAGGCCCCCAAAGAGGAGGCCTCGAGACCTGCGGAGGGAACCCCCGCAGACCCTCACGGGGACACTCCCCAGGCCGAGGCCAGCGCGCCACCTCTGGAGGAAAAATGCCCCGAAGAGCAGGTGGAGAAGGCGGCCACTCCGCCGCGCGCTGCGACCCTGCCCGCACGGCAGGAGGCCGCGGCAGGCGCTACCCCGGCCCCGAGCCCGCCGAAGGTCGACGAGGCAGTGGGGGCTGAACCCCCACTGCCCGCAAAACACTACGGCAGAGGAGGAAGCGGCGGCTGCGGAGCAGGCCTCTTCTGCCCCGGGGGCCCAGGGCGAGGTGCCTCCTGAGGGGGGCATCGCCGGCGCGCAGGACGCGGGCGCCAGAGCGGAGGACGCGCCTCCGAGCCTCCGAGCCCGCACAGAGAATCCCCACTCCAAGCTTGACGCAGGAGCAGAGCCCTCCGCCCCGAGCGAAGCCTCCTGGGCCCTTGTCTTCGGGAGTTGAGACTGGAGCAGGGGGCGACGCGACGTCGTCTTCGGCATGGTGCGGGAGTCTCTGGAGGGGTGGAGGCTCACCTCGCCCAGGAGGACGGGGTGCTCGCCCGGCAGAGGGACGAGCTCGCATGGGCTTCGGCCGCGTTCCACGTAGCCATGGAGACTCGCTGACGGAGCGACCAGGCTCTACAGGCGGAGCGCGAGGAGGCGCTGCGTTTCATAGATGAAGTCTGCGAGGGCTCCATGCGCGACGCCGAGGAGCTTCTGCAGCCCTTGAAGGCCGAGCGCCGAGCAGCGGCGGAAGACTTGGCCGCGACCAGGGCGGAGCAGGAGGCCGTGGAGCGTTCCCTGGCGGCCAAGCACCACGGGCTTGTCGAGCTTGAGGCTAAGATCCTCGCCGACTCTGAGACCGTGCGGACCGCCCTGGAGGGGGTTCGTGCAAGCTTGGACGCCAGGGGCCAGAGCCTGGGCGAACGCGAGGAGGACATGCGCCGCCACGACGAACAGCTGGCACTGAGGGAGCAGGAGCTGTCAGGGTAGCGCGCCGCCCTCGAGGCCGGTGAAGAGAGCCTGGCGGCGGCTCTCGTCAGGTATGAACGCGAGGTGACTACCCACAAGGGGCACTTGGAGCGGTTCAACAAAAGGTTCGCCGAGCAGAAGGTGGAGGCCGAGGAGGAGTTCCAGGCCTGGGAGAAGGCGTACCGCGCCGCCGTCTCCCGGAACTACGCCGACAAATTCACCAAGCAGGAGACCCGCTTCAAGAAGAGGCTTGGCGAGAGCGGCACCCGGATCCACCAGCTCGAGAATATGAACGCTACCCTTGTCGCCAAGGTGAAGCGCGAAACGGATCGCTGCCGCGTCACTGAGGAGGCCCGCAAGCGCACAGAGCAAGACCTTGTCTCCCTCATGGCCGACATGGAGGAAATGAACCAGCAGGTGGGTCCTGCCGTGGAGAAGGCGGTGGAGGCGGCCGAGCGCGCCAAGGCGGCGCAGGTGCTGTCACAGCAGCGGGAGCGTATGTTCCTGTCCCTGGCGGGCCGGGGCCGTGGGCTTTCCACGAAGCTGGGAGAAGAAGCGTCGTCCGTCCCAGCTCAAGGCCATTTCGACGCCGCAACCTACCTCCTATACTTTGAGCAGCTCTTCACAGCGCTCGAGGGCCCCGCCGCGGAGCTCCGCGACGTCATCGAAGAGGAGTGCCGCCAGCTCCTGGCGGTGGCGGTGGGCCGCATCTTCTCCAACCTCGTGCACCTCCAGCCCGGGTTCGACCTCGCCACGGTGACCGAACCTCTCGAGGGGGAGGCAGTCCAACTCCGTCCGCGACCAGGTGGACGACTTCTGCAACCGCTTCAAGCGGGTCGCGGCGGAGGATGAGGACGACGATGACGAGGAGAGCGGGCCTGAAGGAGAAGAATCCGGCCAAGACGACGGCGAGGCCTCTGCCTAACTTCCTCCTGAGATCCTCGAGTCGCGATGCTGAGGGGCCCCCTTTGACGTGCAAGCAGCCCATGGAGAGTGAGGGAAAGGACCACTCGAGGGATGTAGAGTGCTCGTGAGAGAGATGCAGGGGTTCTCTTGATGTGAACCGGGAACTTAGCTTCGCGAGGCTTTTCGCCCTGCGGGGGATTCCTCTGGCGATGTCCTTCCCTTCAGGCGCCGAGGTTTTCCTCCACAGGACTGGAGAGGCTCTCGTTCCCTGTGGACGTTAGAGAGGCGAACCAAAACGCTAGAGCATAGTAGTAAGGACTTATGCGCGCTTATAGGTTTCCTCATGGGTGCCTCGCGAGGAGAGAGAGTACCAAGGTCCTTTGGGGAGGTGGCGTGTATCCGGGAGCATGCCCTTTAGCCAGAGCTCAGGATCCCTTGGATTTTGCAGTGCTGCTAGGGTGCTCTTGGGCACAGGCACCGTACTCAGCCCCCGCTTGCGAGGTGCGCATGGGAAGAATATAAGCGCACATTGAGAGTAAGGGATGAAAGTAAAACTTGCCATCGAAATATTACATAGCGGCGCCTTGGCGCAAAGTTCACTTGGAACGAAAACGGCGCCTGAGCGCAAAGTTCACTTGGAACGAGAATCAGTTCATTACACTTGGGTTTGCCAAGCTAAAGTTCCTTCCATGTCGAGGCATGGGGACCACCCATTAGTGGCAGAGGTTCACTGCGGCCTGCGGTGGCTCATTTGCAGGAGAGCTCAGAGGGCTGAGCCTCGGGAGAAGCTTTGAGAAGCTTGGAGGTGAAGCCGTGAGCTTCCCTCTAGAGGCAAAAATGCCTGGCGTGACTATGATCACGGGTAGAACTTGGGCAGATGCGCGATGTTCCACGGGTTCTTGACGGGGATGCCGTCTTTGGCCTCAAGGCGTATTGCGCCAGGCCTGGTGATGTGGGAGACACTGTAGGGGCCTTCCCACATCGGCGAGAGCTTGTGGAGACCTTCCCTGGAGAGGATTCGCCTGAGGACGAGGTCACCCGCCTCGAGGGTGCACGAGCGCACATGGCGGCTGTGGTAGCGTCACAGATCTTCCTGGTACTTCGCCGCCCTGAGGGCGGCGTGGCGACGCAGTCTCTTGAGGAACAGTAGGTCGTCGTTGTGGAGGCCCTCTTGGATGTGCTCGTTGAAGGCAAGGTCCCGTGGGGATCCATGCTTGATTTCTGTGGGGAGGACAGCTTCGGCTCCGTAGACAAGGGCGAACGGCGTTTCGCTTGTAGGCCTTGAAGCGGTTGTGCGCATGGACCAGAGCACGGATGGGAGCTCATCGATCCAGCCCTTGCCGTGCCCTTTGAGGACGTTGAAGCTTCTGGTCTTGAGGCCCTTGAGGACTTCTGCGTTTGCTCGCTCGGCTTAACCATTGCTGCGTGTGTGAGCCACCGAGGCGAAGCAGACCTTGATGTCGAGCTTGTCGCAGTAGGCTCGGAAGATGCCGCTGGTGAATTGCGAGCCATTATCGGTGATGATGCGGTTGGGCACCCTGAAGCGGCAGACCAGGCTCCTGATGAATTTCACCGCGGCTCCGGCTGGAATGGTGCGCACTGGCTCAACCTCGGCCCACTTGGTGAACTTGTCGACGGCCACGAAGAGGAAGCGATAGCCCCCCCTGCGAGTTCGGGAAGGGGCCCAAGATGTCCAGCCCCCAGACCGCGAACGGCCAGGAGAGCGGGATGGTTTGGAGTTCTAGTGCCGGCTGATGAATTTGCTTGGCGTGGAACAGGCAGGCGTCGCAGGCTTGCACGATGGCGACCGCATCTTGAAGTACTAGTGGCCAGTAGAAACCGCTCCTGAAGACCTTGCGTGCGAGGGTGCACACGCACGAGTGGTGGCCGCACTCCCCGATGTGGATGTCCTTGATCAGCGTTCGGCTTCGCGGACGACTTTCGCCGCCTTTAGCTTCTCTACTTCCTTGACGATGAATGCTTGCTTCTCGGGGGCTTTCTTGCATGCTTTTTGCTTGACGGGGCGTGCGTATGGACATACGGCTAAGTGGTGCTCGATCACCTCCCTTGGAACACCAGACATATCTGACGGAGTCCATGCGAACATGTCATAGTTTGCCTGAAGGAAGGCGACGAGCGCGCTTTCCTATTTAGGAGGCAGGGCAACGCCTATCGTGACGCTAGCCCCCGAACCTTCGGCCCCCGAACCACTGGTGCCCAGTGGCACCTTCTTCGTGGCAGCTTGCTCCCGAGAGAACACTTGTTTCTTCTTCTTGGGCCTCTCGACAGGCTCCATGTCCTCGTCGGCCGGGAATGCCATGGCAGCTGCCTTGTAGGCGCTCTCGACAGCGCGCGTGGCGTCCAGGATATGACCATGGATGGTGATGGTACCAGCGCTGCCGGGGATCTTGACCATGTTGTAGGCATGGTGCGTGATGGCCATGAATTTCGCGAGAGCGGGGTAGCCGAGTATGGCATTGTACGGCAGGACGATGTGGGCAACGTCGAAGTCGATCAGCTCTGTGCGATAGTTCTTCTGCGTGCCGAAGGTGATGGCGAGCCGGACCTGGCCCAGGGGTTCGATGGAACCACTGGTGACCCCGGTGAACGGCCTGGAGGGCATAAGCCACTCGTAGGGCACTTGAAGAGTCTCGAAGGTCTCGACAGAGATGACGTTCAGGCCAGCTCCCCCCTCAATGAGCGTCTTGGAGACGGTGATGTTGTTGATGGTGGGGGAGCAGACCAGGGGGAGGGTCCCAACAGTCTTGGTCGACTTAGGGTGGTCCTTGGCGTCGAAAGCGATGGTGTAGTGGGACCACTTGAGGGGCCTGGAGGTCTCGGTGCTCGGGAGCACGGCGTTGAGCTCGCGAGCGAGCTGCTTGAACTGGTTGTTCGACTTGGGCGCCTGAGCCCCGCCGAGGATGCAGCCCATAGCTCCTCTCGGGGCCTGGTAGCCCCCATCCTTCTCGTCAGGGAGGTTGTTGTTCTTCTCGGTGGCGTTGGCTTGAGTGCCCGATGGCCCCTGCCGTCTCTGCGGTAGCCATGACCTCTGCCGCGGCTTCCACTGCCTTCTCCTCGCTCGCGCTCCCTGCTCAACCTCTTGAGGTCGAAGCAGTCGTCTGTGGCGTGTCCACGCCTGTTGTGGTAGACGCAGAAGGGACAGTGGTCCGCCTCCTTGTCGCCAGGCTCGAGGGAGCTTCTGCGGGCGTTCTTGGTGGCTGGCTCTGCCTCTAGGACATCAGTGGTCTTGCGCTTGGTTCCTCGCGCTTCTTGTGGCTCTTGGAGCCCTCAGCCTGGTCGTCCCCTCGCTGGCTCATCTTGACGAAGAGGAGTCCTTCTTCTGCCCTGGCGCATTTGTCCGCGAGGTCGAACAGCTTAACCACAGAGGTGAGCTTGTCGTGAATGCCCAGCTTCTCGAGCATCCTGCGGTTCGTGACGCCCTCTCTGAAGGCGGCGATGACCTGCGTGTCAGGGATGTTCGGGATCTTGTTGCGCACTTGGCTGAAGCGCTGGATGTACTTGCAGAGGGTCTCATCCTTCTTCTGCACCACAGCGCGCAGGTCGTTGTGGGTGAGTGCGCGCTCGTACGTGCCCTTGAAGTTGGCGACGAACTGCTTGCAGAGCTCCTCCCAGGATTCGATGGAGTCCTCGGGCAGGTTGAGGAGCCAGGACAGCGCGGAGTCCCTGAGTGCGTGAGAGAACCAGTTTGCCATGAACTTGTCGTCTCCCCTTGCAGCCTGGATGGAGGTGGTGTAGAGCTGCAGGAACTCGAGAGGGTTGGTCGACCCGTCGAAGCCCTTGGGGAGGGCTGGCCTGAACTTCTGCGGCCAGACCACGCGGCGCAGAGCGCGGGTGAAAGACATGCAGCCAGAGGCGTACGTGGCGATTCCTCCCTGGAGAACACTGCGGTTCTGCTGCCCTGCCTGGCCGAGCTCCTCAACGAAGCGATTCTGGAGGTCTCTGCGGCGCTCCATGGCCACCCGCGCGTCAGGCGCAGTACGCTGCACGATCTGGCAGTTGTGCGGCGAGGAGGCGTGAGAGAGAGCCCTCTGCGCTGCGGCCAGAGGTGGTCCTGGCGGCGGTGGAGGCGCATCTGGTGCAGCCGTTCCCCCGCGGCCGGAGTGCTGGACCATGGAGTGCGACGGGGCGGGGCGCGTGGTGGTGATGTCGACGAGGTGGTGGAGGCAGTCCACCACTGGTCGTGGGCCTCAGCGCTAGGCCGGTAGCGTAGGAGCTCCTGGGCCATGAGGAGCACGGTGCGCGGCGTGGGCTCTGGGCGTCCCTGAGAGGACGCGCCTTGGCACCGCGACGGATGCGAAGACTCGGCATCATCGTTGCGCTCCGGGGGGCCGTCCCCGTCGGCGGGGTGGCCGCTGTCATTGTACTCTTCGCTCTCAGGCTCCTCCACATGCGGGCCGGTGTTGGCACGCTAAGCAGCGCGAGGGCGGCCGCGGCGGCCACGGGTAGGAGTTGTGCCGGGCTCGGTGTGAGCCCTGTAAGCTGCGCGCCTGTTGGAGGTTGTAGACGCGCCTCGGCCCCCTACCTGGCGCGCCAAATGTCGATGTGTGATTCCCACGGAACAGGGATAACCACTCTCGGGGGAGAAGTTCGTGAAGGGGACTGAACACGTTGGTCAACAACCTACGACCGGCTCGGCGACGGTGCTCGTCGATCCTGTAGAGGAACAGCACGACAGAGATGGACTCCGGCCCGTACCCAGGTTCACGCCCCTCAGGGTGAGGTAAAACCGCTACTACTGCTTGTCTGTATTGCTTAGTAGAGGGTGAGTACAACGAGCTTGCCGCGGGCCCTCGTGAGGCAGTGCGGAGCTTGGAGGGGGAAGGTTCGGGCCTTCTTCCTCCTTGGGCTTGCTCGGCTTGGCTAAGCTACTGTGGAGGCCGTGGGGGTGCCCATGGTGATGTCGCCGTTTGGAGCGTTGCGCCGGCCACCTGCTTTATCACCAGAGAGGAAAGCCTTGGTGGCGGCGCAGGGGACACATCGCTTTGTTGACTCCTTTTATCACCAGAACGGCAACTGTGGCGCCGTCGTCATCGCGCGTAGACGCGCGCGTCACTCTGCGGCTGCTGCATAGGCCATGTGCGCTCTGCAGTGATTGCTTCGTAGAGAAGTATCTCCACAGGGCCCTGGAGGCCTTGTGGAGGGAGCTGTGTTGACTCCCCTTCAGGGGAGAAAAGGCTTGCCGGGGGGGGGGCCTCAGCGGGAGCCCCTTCAGGCCCTTCGCTGCCCCCTCAAGTCCCCTCGGGAGAGGTCTCCCCTCGGGGGTCTCCCCAAGCGTTCCGCTTGGTCCTTAGTTGTTTCGTCGGCACGGACGCGTGTGAGGGCCGTGGAGAGTGGGCTCTGCACAACCTTGAATCCACTGGGCCGACAGTACTGTTAGTTTATGGTTACTTACTATATTTTATCGCTGCAGCACTAACATTTACTTTCTTGTATTTATTATCTTGCAAAGCTATCTCTCATACTCGTATTATTGCTCTAGTTTTATTTCCTAGATAATCCAAACGTTTGGTGTGCGTAGAGTTGTATCAGTGGTCTATAGAACTTGAGAGAACATTCATCCTACCTTTAGCTCCTCGTTGGGTGCGACACTCTTACTTATCGAAAAGGCTACATACGATCCCCTATACTTGTGGGATATCAACACCTTTTCTGACGCCGTTGCCGGGGAGCAATAGCATGTGGGTGAATATTCTTATGTGCACTTGTTTGTTTTATCTCCAAGTAGTTTTTACTTTCAGTTTAAAGTTTTTCTCTATATTAGTATGGATAGGGAATGAGAATTGCAAAAAAATTAGTTGTACTTGTTATCTAAAAACGTTTTCAAAAAGAAAAGTGATTGGAAAGATGAGTAATGGTTAAGTGGGGGTCGACCTTGAACACTTGTGTTCATGCCTATGAAACCAAAACAATTCTTTCCATGGAAGATTTTCAGTTAAAAACTTTTATATATTATGTATATATTGTACATATTCCTCTATGCCATAAAAATAAAATGTATAGATAACTTCTAGATTGTTTATGTTGCAAGTTTGCCACTTTGCTCCCTATAAACAGATTTATGCGCTTCACCGTATGAAATGTTTAAAATCACCAGAATGTGATATTGATCTTAAATTTATTGAGTGCAAAGTACTGCTTATTAACTTACTTTCATTAGTTTTGACTTTCCAGATTTGAGGTACGTAGATAGGTCTAATAATTCGATCTTTACTGACTCATTATGCTTAGACAGATTTCATGTGCTTCACTGTAAAAAGTCGTCATAAATCTCAGAATATTATTTTGACCTGAAATTTTTTGTGCCTCAACCTGAGATCATAATATGTTTTTCATTAGTTTAAAGTTTTTTCATTTCAGCTACATAACTATCTCGTTGAGTGTCATCTTTACAGACTGTTCAGTTTTGGCAGATTTCTATTCTATTTATTTAATATTATACTTAGGGTTCAAAAGTTTCCTTAGTTTTTTGACGGACAACGGAAATAGTAAGAAACATTGGTATTACAGTGGCTAATGTTTAATAAATATTATGAGATTTGACAATACTTGAACATGAGTGGATTTTATTTAATGAGTACTAACGCTACTAATGAGTTTTGTGAAGTTTTATGTGGATGTAGCTTATAAGTTCTATTCAATATGGTGATATGAGATGAATAAGAAGATACAAGAGCTCAAGCTTGGGGATGTGTAGGTGCATCCCAAGAACATATTCAAGAAGATACAATCATCTAAGCTTGGGGATGCCCGAGTCATCCCCCTACTCATACCCTAACATGAGGTTCTCTCGTTCATACTCTATATTACCCGTCCACATGATATGTCTTAACTTGTATTATAGTTACTTTTATATGTCTTGGTTTTATCTTTGTTAGTTTTATTAGGCTCTTTATTTCATTTTTATTGTTTTACTTTCACTTATAAATTGGACACATAAAAAATAGTTTCTTTTGTTTTGTTTCTTTGTTTAGTTCTCTATTTTGATTTCATTTGGTTTTTACTTTTGATTTTTATTTAGATTGTTCCTTGCTATAGCTAGCATGTTTAAGTATTGCTTAGCCTCTGGTCTCTCAGTTTATCAAAAAATAAAGTACCAAGATTTACCCATTTAGCTTAGTTGATACATATGGTGCCTAGCTGAAAGGCGTTAAAGAAAAGCGCTTATGGGAGACAACCCATTATTTATTTCTGTTATTTTCTTTTATATTGAGTCAAGAAACAAGACTACCTCTGTAGCAATTCCTTTGTATCTTTATTTTATCGCATTGTTGTGTCAAGTAAAGCCTCTAGTAGTAAGTTGATGCTAGATTTGGATTCCCGCACAAGAACAGTTTTCTGTTGTCCACCGTTTAATTCGTAAGAGTTCACATAAAAATCAAATTGACCTGGGATTTTTTGTGATACTCAGATATGTATGCAACTTTAATTAGTTTTGAGTTTTCATATCTGAGCAAGTTAAATGCCTCGAAAAAATTCGTCTTTATGGGTTGTTCTGTTTTTGACAGATTATGCAATTTATTTTGCATTGCCTCTTTTGCTGTTTTTGAGTGTATCTTTTTGCTCCAAAAAATACCAGTGGCTGTAGCTAATGTCCAGTAGCATGTGTGATGATTGTGTCCATGCAGAATATGAGAATTTTTGATTATGCACTAACCCTCTAATGAAATTTACTTTGAGTTTGGTGTGGAGAAAGTTTTCAAGTATCAAGAGAGAGGATGATATGATGTGATCAAGAAGATGAAGAAGCCTAAGATTGGGGATGCCCCCGTGGGTCACTGTAGCACCCCCAAGAGCCAAGCTAGACAAATCCGAGACCTAATCTGAGATAGGCCTAACAAGGATCTCGGAAGCCAACAGTTGAAAATCGGTAACACAACAGAGACCCTACAACACAAGAAACAAATTCTTAAGCTCTTAACAGAGCGAAGAAGCAAATATCACGAAAACAAGGTCACTGACCTGTCAATCACCAATACAACGGAAGGCAAATTATGCTATAGACATAGCAAAACTAGCAAAAGGCCTAAGAGGCCAAAGCATAACGGCGACGTCCCAGTCCATAGATTCCAGGCTGCCGTCTGGGAACCCCAACCTACTCGTCGATGTCGATGTCCAGAAAACACACCTGTCCAAATAATTGCGCAAGGCTGAGTACAGGAGGTACTCAACAAGACTTATTTAACCTGCTCGTTCAGAGAGTATTCATGAATGTCTTTTGCATAAAGCCATCTTTATTTTTCAAATGAAGGGAGGAGAGAATCTCGCATCAGTAGACTTTTAAAATGGGGTAGGGGAGTAACACTAGCTTCATCCATATCTTCAGTCTCCACCAGATCATCATGAGTTGTACCACCCAAGGTTCGCCTATGTCCATGAGCCACAGCAGTAGGTCAGACCGCCATCTCAGCGATCCCTAGTGCGGGTTGCCAGGGTCAAGATCAGAGCGTCACACTCTCTTGACCCGAGCCCTAATTTCCTCAACTCATTTTACCGCACACGCAAATGGAACACTCGAACTAGTGGCTTCACGTAGTAGGCTAGGCAAGTTGGAGTCGAGGGGGAAATGAATACCCTGTGTGGATGCACGAATAGTCTTGGTTCCGAAGACGAGAACTCAGTTCCTAGGTCGGCAAGAATGGAACAACCCACCACAATCCCTATGTGGCCTCCCATCCAAGCCTTTAGCATATTAAACGCATCTCACACCATTCCACGCCATCCTTCATAGCTCTGGTTCATCAACCGGATGGAACATAGCGAAGATCTAAGCAGGGCTAAGCATAGCAGACTCTCGCGATGCAACACTCAAGACACTCTAAACCTCAACTCAAAACCATATTTGAATCGCATGCGTAATACCAGAATCAAATACTTTGAAACCATATATGTGCAGATAAGAGGTTATGCTTGCCTTGCTCTTCGATAACAAGATATAACACGTTCGGGAATCTTCTGCTTCACTTGATCGAGATAACCAGAAATAACTCTTCATGAATTCCCGCTTGAGTAGGTCGTCGATGATCCATCAAGCCTTTGGTGTTGTCGAACTCCACTTCGGATTCGCATTCTACCGCGAAAAACGAAACACCGGAAAAGAAACGGGAAACAACATTCAACCATGGCATCGATGCAATGCGCACAATGCATGACATGACAATTTAGAGGATTGAAATGTAAATCCTACACATGGAAGAACATTTTAAATGGAGTTGGAATGCCCGAGAGGTGCCATTCGACAAATTCCATATTTAAAAGAAAGGGTGTAATTTGTTGTTCTATTGTAAACATGGTTCAAAGTTGTTTAAATATGCATGATTTGGACATAATTAGATAGATCTTATTTTTCTGCAAATTTTGATATATTAATCACATTTTTCTGATTTAAAATGAATTACTTATGAATTTTCAAAGATTAAGCAAATTTAAATTAATTTAAAATATTTATGAAATTAAATAACTTTTCTAAATATTTTTAAATTTAAGAAATCATTTCTGGAAAACATTAAAATTCTGACAGGGGACCCCACATGTCATAATTAAATGAATACAGAAAATAGAAAAGGATTAAATAATTTCAGTAAAAGGAAAAGAAATTGAGGCGCTGACGTCAGCTGACGTCAGCAATGGAGGAATCCTCCCTGTCGATCACCAATCCGTCAACTGCGAGCGTGAGAGGAGGCGCGGCTTCGCGGGTTGCACGCGCACGGGCGCAGGCGACTAGAAGGTGGAGGCGCCGCCAGCAGATGGTCGCCGGAGCTGCTCCGGCGACGAGCTCTTGCGGCGGCCCGAGAGGAGCGCGGTGGCCGGAGCAAACGAGAGCGAGAGGGAGAGGGCAGCAGGGTCCAGGAGGACCAGCAGCTCACCAGGAGCGTGACGGAGAGGTCGGGGAGGCGAGGGGAGGTCCGAGACGGCCGGAATCGAGCTCGCCGGCGTGGGACCCGAGCGGAGGAAATCGATTGATTTCTCCGAGCTTCGATCTTCCCAGCACGAATGGGTGGAGGAGGAGGGGGAGCAGAGCACGGCGGTCCTCTTGAGCGGCTCGCCGGAGTGAGGAGTTGCCGGAATCGGTAGCAGTTCGAGAAACGGCCGAGGCTAGGGTTTCGGCCGGGCGGAGGAGAAGGGAAGGAAGTGAGCGAGCGAGGGAGAGAGATTGGGAAGAGAGGGAGGGCTAGGCACAGTGCCTCGTCTCTATCTCCTCGCAGCTCGGCGGCGGCGGGAATCTTGGCGCGGCCGCGGGGGTGGACGGCGGAGGAGAAGACACGGCGGCGGCGTCCTTCTGTCGGGAGGAAGAAGAAGAAAAGAAAAGAGGAACCTTTTCTGGAAAACCCCCTGGATATTTTGGAAACCTCAAAACCTTTGGAAACAGGCCCCTAGTTTGGGTAATAAATCTTTTGAGGGCCTTTTTGAAAATATAAAATTTATACAAAAATACCAGGAGACTCAGAATTTCACAAGGAAGCCATTGGCAACTTTGGATTTTGAAAATTTGGAAATTCTTTTAACACATTATAAAATTGCTAGTGGTTTAGGCCACTTAGGGTTTTTCTCTTTAATTTTAAAACTCAAATTCTGTGCAACTTTTAATTAGATGCAGATGATGCTCATGATGCACAAACAAATCTAAATTATCGATTAGCAAATTTGGGGACGTTACAGATCTATGTAGCACCCCCAAGAGCCAAGCTAGACAAATCCGAGACCTAATCTGAGATAGGCCTAACAAGGATCTCGGAAGCCAACAGTTGAAAATCGGTAACACAACAGAGACCCTACAACACAAGAAACAAATTCTTAAGCTCTTAACAGAGCGAAGAAGCAAATATCACGAAAGCAAGGTCACTGACCTGTCAATCACCAATACAACGGAAGGCAAATTATGCTATAGACATAGCAAAACTAGCAAAAGGCCTAAGAGGCCAAAGCATAACGGCGACGTCCCAGTCCAAAGATTCCAGGCTGCCGTCTGGGAACCCCAACCTACTCGTCGATGTCGATGTCCAGAAAACACACCTGTCCAAATAATTGCGCAAGGCTGAGTACAGGAGGTACTCAACAAGACTTATTTAACCTGCTACATATCTGCTCGTTCAGAGAGTATTCATGAATGTCTTTTGCATAACGCCATCTTTATTTTTCAAATGAAGGGAGGAGAGAATCTCGCATCAGTAGACTTTTAAAATGGGGTAGGGGAGTAACACTAGCTTCATCCATATCTTCAGTCTCCACCAGATCATCATGAGTTGTACCACCCACCAGAATCACCCCCTCGCTCAACCCGAGGAAGCGATCCTCCCTTAGTTGGCAAGTTTTATAATTAGATTCTTGTTATCTATGATCATCAGACATAAGGTACCAAGTCGTCCATAACCGTGGACACGGCTTTCCGAAAAGATTTACCCTGCAGGGGGGTGTAACTACCCACACACACCAACCAACCGATACGCCAGCTATTAGCACTCTTCCGGGGAGTGCCGACAGGAGGGTTGGCCACGACCTTTCCCAAGCTTCGCCTATGTCCATGAGCCACAGCAGTAGGTCAGACCGCCATCTCAGCGATCCCTAGTGCGGGTTGCCAGGGTCAAGATCAGAGCGTCACACTCTCTTGACCCGAGCCCTAATTTCCTCAACTCATTTTACCGCACACGCAAATGGAACACTCGAACTAGTGGCTTCACGTAGTAGGCTAGGCAAGTTGGAGTCGAGGGGGAAATGAATACCCTGTGTGGATGCACGAATAGTCTTGGTTCCGAAGACGAGAACTCAGTTCCTAGGTCGGCAAGAATGGAACAACCCACCACAATCCCTATGTGGCCTCCCATCCAAGCCTTTAGCATATTAAACGCATCTCACACCATTCCACGTCATCCTTCATAGCTCTGGTTCATCAACCGGATGGAACAGAGCGAAGATCTAAGCAGGGCTAAGCATAGCAGACTCTCGCGATGCAACACTCAAGACACTCTAAACCTCAACTCAAAACCATATTTGAATCGCATGCGTAATACCAGAATCAAATACTTTGAAACCATATATGTGCAGATAAGAGGTTATGCTTGCCTTGCTCTTCGATAACAAGATATAACACGTTCGGGAATATTCTGCTTCACTTGATCGAGATAACCAGAAATAACTCTTCATGAATTCCCGCTTGAGTAGGTCGTCGATGATCCATCAAGCCTTCGGTGTTGTCGAACTCCACTTCGGATTCGCATTCTACCGCGAAAAACGAAACACCGGAAAAGAAACGGGAAACAACATTCAACCATGGCATCGATGCAATGCGCACAATGCATGACATGACAATTTAGAGGATTGAAATGTAAATCCTACACATGGAAGAACATTTTAAATGGAGTTGGAATGCCCGAGAGGTGCCATTCGACAAATTCCATATTTAAAAGAAAGGGTGTAATTTGTTGTTCTATTGTAAACATGGTTCAAAGTTGTTTAAATATGCATGATTTGGACATAATTAGATAGATCTTATTTTTCTGCAAATTTTGATATATTAATCACATTTTTCTGATTTAAAATGAATTACTTATGAATTTCAAAGATTAAGCAAATTTAAATTAATTTAAAATATTTATGAAATTAAATAACTTTTCTAAATATTTCTAAATTTAAGAAATCATTTCTGGAAAACATTAAAATTCTGACAGGGGACCCCACATGTCATAATTAAATGAATACAGAAAATAGAAAAGGATTAAATAATTTCAGTAAAAGGAAAAGAAATTGAGGCGCTGACGTCAGCTGACGTCAGCAATGGAGGAATCCTCCCTGTCGATCACCAATCCGTCAACTACGAGCGTGAGAGGAGGCGCGGCTTCACGGGTTGCACGCGCACGGGCGCAGGCGACCAGAAGGTGGAGGCGCCGCCAGCAGATGGTCGCCGGAGCTGCTCCGGCGACGAGCTCTTGCGGCGGCCCGAGAGGAGCGCGGTGGCCGGAGCAAACGAGAGCAAGAGGGAGAGGGCAGCAGGGTCCAGGAGGACCAGCAGCTCACCAGGAGCGTGACGGAGAGGTCGGGGAGGCGAGGGGAGGTCCGAGACGGCCGGAATCGAGCTCGCCGGCGTGGGACCCGAGCGGAGGAAATCGATTGATTTCTCCGAGCTTCGATCTTCCCAGCACGAACGGGTGGAGGAGGAGGGGGAGCAGAGCACGGCGGTCCTCTTGAGCGGCTCGCCGGAGTGAGGAGTTGCCGGAATCGGTAGCAGTTCGAGAAACGGCCGAGGCTAGGGTTTCGGCCGGGCGGAGGAGAAGGGAAGGAAGTGAGCGAGCGAGGGAGAGAGATTGGGAAGAGAGGGGGGGCTAGGCACAGTGCCTCGTCTCTATCTCCTCGCAGCTTGGCGGCGGCGGGAATCTTGGCGCGGCCACGGGGGTGGACGGCGGAGGAGAAGACACGGCGGCGGCGTCCTTCTGTCGGGAGGAAGAAGAAGAAAAGATAAGAGGAACCTTTTCTGGAAAACCCCCTGGATATTTTGGAAACCTCAAAACCTTTGGAAACAGGCCCCTGGTTTGGGTAATAAATCTTTTGAGGGCCTTTTTGAAAATATAAAATTTATACAAAAATACCAGGAGACTCAGAATTTCACAAGGAAGCCATTGGCAACTTTGGATTTTGAAAATTTGGAAATTCTTTTAACACATTATAAAATAGCTAGTGGTTTAGGCCACTTAGGGTTTTTCTCTTTAATTTTAAAACTCAAATTTTGTGCAACTTTTAATTAGATGCAGATGATGCTCATGATGCATAAACAAATCTAAATTATCGATTAGCAAATTTGGGGACGTTACAGTCACCCAAGAATATTTTAAGAGGACTCAAGCGTCTAAGCTTGGGGATGCCCAAGGCATCCCCTTCTTCGTCAACAAACTATCAGGTCATCTCTAGTGAAACTATATTTTAATTCCGTCACATCTTATGTGTTTTACTTGAAGTGTATGTTTGCTTTTATTTTTGTTTTGTTATTTTCATTTTCAAATAAAATGGATCCTAGCATTCTTTTGTGGGAGAGAGACACGTTCCGCTTTTTCTTATGAATACTCGTATTCTTCACTTATATTCGTTGAGTATTCTTTTTGCTTTTAGCTCCTGTTTTTCATGCATCTCTTGTTTAGAGCTGTTTATTCTTATATGATATACTCTCTTGTTTCATTGTTTAGTATTTGGAGGGTTTATGTTAAAATAAGTTGATCGTCACATCTTTTATTTATCTCCTGTTTGAAGAGGTGGTTCATAGTTTGGTAAACTTAAAAATGATGTGTAAATGATATTGTTTAGTAGTTTATGTTTTCTTATGGTTAGTTTCAACTAGCTAATAGTGCATATTATGTCATTTTGATCTTAACATGCATTGTCTCTTCATAAGATGGTATGGCATTGTGGTATCCTCCTCTGAATGATTTATTTGAATCAACTTGGCACATGGTCACACATGTTTATGACTCAAACAAAAGTCAATCAAAGCCTCGATGATATTTTTTTCCTCGGAGTTCTAGTATCACTTTTATGCCACTGTTAATTTTATTTGTTCGCAAGTATGATTATGATGGTTATTGCTCTCTTGATTGTCGCTCCCCAGTCTATTGCTAGCCTCCACTTGTACTAAGCGGTATTACTGCTTGTGCTTCCAAATCCCTAAAAACCAAGTTATCCCAAAGAGTCCACTATAAATTCCTATGCATGTCATTTCAAACCATTCAAGTAAATTTGCATGTGCTACCTTTAAAACCTTCAAAATACTTCTCATTTTGTGACACTGTTTTAGCTCATGAGGAAGTAGTGGTTGGGCTTGTTATCTTACATACTAATTAAGTAAACCTCGACTTGCATGCTTCATATGCTTGTCTTTAATTTTGTAAAGAGCTGGTTAGACCACTATAATATCCAAAAGATTTGAGAAAGTAAAAATAGACACTCCTCCATGGTATGTGATTGTTGGTGGGCACCCGAGGATTCGGTTAGCCATGGTTTGTGAAAAGCAAAGGTTGGGAGGAGTGTCAAATTATATAAATAAAGTGCATATTATAAATGCTTGTTTTTAATAAATCGGAACCACTCTCAACTTGTTTAGTATGGAAGATAACAAGAACTCTATTGCCATTCGTTGACAGAACAACCACCACTCAAAAACAATTTTACTCCTGTTTTATAAATGAAAAGCTCTAGCACATGATAAATCCCTGCTTCCCTTTACGAAGGGTCTATCTTTTATTTTAATGCCGAGTCACCATTCTTTCTTTGAGCACTTTTTCGAGAGCATAGCTGTCATTCTTAGTGAAATGTACTCGTCCCAGAATACGATTAACCGTGACATAGGTTGATGCTTTTATCTTTAATATCTTTATATCTAGTCTTCATTTAAAACTTCTGAGGTGACCGGGCATTTATGTTTTGCTGTACAAATTCAGGCAAGCGAGATACCACTCTACCATGCTTTATTATGATCATTACAATCTTGTTAATGTTTATAAATTTCATGTTATGAGCTCTTGGTTGGTTGATACTTTTCATTGGGTAACATGATTGCTAAGTTTTACTATCCATACATCATGCAATTGTTAAAGACCTGATCATAGCATTTACAATCAAAAATTATTTTGTTATCATTTATCTACTCGAGGACAAGCAGGAATTAAGCTTGGGGATGTTGATACGTCCAAAACGTATTTATAATTTTTGATTATTTCATGCCATTTTTATGCTTTTAGTACTTGTTTTTAAATTAAGTTTATTATTTATTTGGACTAACCTACTAATGGTTGCAAAAGTGCACAATGTTCTTGAAGGGGATCGCATGCAGAAAACAAAAAATTTCCTAACACGGATAACCTTCAACTAGCCAGAATCTATACTATGCAGGTATAGTAGTATGCAGGGGGTTCGGTGCACATACCCTTGTAGACCGAAAAGCGGGGATTACGCTCCCGCACAAGCGTTGTTGATGAAGCCGACGAAGACTTCGATGCCGTGTAGAGGAAGCAGACCTCTAGCACCACTAGCGTGGTGCCTCGCAGTGTGTGACACACGTACGGTGAAGCCGACGAACTCCGGGCTCTGATCCAAAGACGAAGCAGCGGAAGACTGGAACCGGAAGACCAGCAGCGCGGCGGCATGCGTATGGTGGAGAAAACTTATCCTTGGCGCAACTCCAAATTGGGGAGTCACGGGATCCAAGGATAGAGAGAGAGAAGATTTGGTGTGTTTTCAAAGGCCAGGGGTACCCATGTATATATAGGAGGCCAGGGGGCTGCCCAACCTGCCAGGCTGGCGGTGTGGGACTAATCCCACACCCCAGCCGGCCATGGCTGGTGCGCCGGCCCTAGTGGGCCCCATGTGGCCCACTAGGGGCTGGCCGAACCAAGCCCCCCTCCTGGGGCGGACTCTCCCCCTCATGGGCCTCTTTGCCAAAAGAGGCCCATTAAGGGATTTTTGCCTTTAAAAATTCAGAAAAATTAAAATAAAATATATTTAACTATTAATTACACTAATTAATATTAAATACATATTACATAATTTATTCCGGCTCCGAAAACTATTTCGTCGCTGCCCGATCTCCATCGGAACTTTCCCGGGACGTTCCCGGTCTCTCTTTTTCTTATTTTTCTCTGCCGGTAAAATGTCGACTCCCCTTAAGCGTGTTACCCTAGCGGTTCGATTATCTCACCAGACATGATCGAGTCTCCTCTCCGATCAATGACTAATTCGTGGACCTTGGATACCCAGAATTAATCCCTGCGAGATAACGAATACTTTACCTATCAAACCTAGACGTCTGAGTCTTAAACCTTTTGCCATGCGATATTTAGCGTGTCCGAGAATCGTTCATAGATATCTCCATACCTAGCTTGATCTCGTTACCGACACTGCTAACTTCTACTCGTCCATGATATTATGTCCTGGTGACCTAGTCACACGCTTGCAAGCTCGTTTGACATAATCTCACCGAGTGGGCCCTAGAGTATCTATCCTGCTATGGGACTGGCAAATCCCGCTCTTGATCCCCCGTCTCAACATACTCCTTTCCGACACCCGAGAGGGACACCTTTATTGTCACACTATGTAAGATATGACGTTTGATGCAATCAAAGTGTCTTCTAGGAATAGCAATAAGAGTATATCTCACGGTCAAAGGCGTAATGACTACGTCCTACAAATATTGGGTATGCCCATCACATCGTTCTACCAACGACATGACTTCATTGTCAAATAGACACGATGTCACATGATTGGGAAACCTCGATCATCAATTGCACAATGAACCAGTCAAATAGAGGCTACTGGGGACCTGGTTGTTTTACGTATCACACGTGTATTAATGTTTCCGCTTAATACAGTTATAGCATGACACAAAAACGTATTATGAACAAAATGAGATATGACAAATAAACTCTTTATTAATTGCCTCTAGGGCATATCTCCTACAGTCTCCCACTTGCACTAGAGTACAACTTAATCTAGTTTACACCTTGGTAAAAGCCGGACACCCATAGCATCTTGGTGTTTCACGTGCTTGTCAAGCAGGAGAGGCTTCGTCAACGGATCTGCCACATTCAGATCCGTGTGTATTTTGCAAATCTTCACTTCACCTCCTTGTACATACTGTCGTATCACATGGAAGCGTCGGAGTATGTGTTTGGCAGTCGAGTGAGACCTTGGTTCCTTCGCGTTAGCAATGGCACCCGTATTGTCGCAGTACAGGGTTACGGGGTCTTGCGTGCTAGGGAACACTACAAGTTCGATGATGAACTTCCTCAGCCACACAGCTTCATTCGCGGCTTCAGAAGCGGCAATGTACTCCGATTCCATTGTAGATTGGGCCACGATGGGTTGCTTCCCACTCCTCCAGCATACAGCGCCTCCGTTCACCTTGAACACATATCCATGTTAAGTCATCTGGGTCTGAGCAGAAACTTGCATCAACGTAACCTGTTACGCCAAGTTCTTCCTCACAGTCCCCATACAGAATGAACATTTCCTTTGTATGCTTGAGATTCTTAAGAATGCTTTTAACAGCAAGCCAATGATCCTTTCCAGGATTACTTTGGAACCGGCTCGTCAAACTAAGAGCCAATGCTACATCAGGTCGAGTACTTAACATGGCATACATGATCGATCCTATGGCTGAAGCATAAGGATGTTTAGTCATATCAACTTTATCAAGTTCCGTCACCGGACACTGTGCCTTGCTTAATACCTTATTCTTGACAACCGGCAGAAAACCCTTCTTTGCCGTCTCCATACCGAACCGTTTCAGTATCTTGTCAATATAAGTACTCTGACTTAACGCTAATAGACGTATTGATCTATCATGGTAGATTTAAATGCCTAAAACGTATGCAGCTTCTCCTAAGTCCTTCATCGAAAATTTACTATTTAAATATTTCTTGACGCTATTCAGAAGTTCCACATTGTCCCCTATCAGTAGTATATCATCAACATATAGTACTAGGAACACAACTAAGCTCCCACTCATTTCTTGTAAATGCAGGTTTCGTCGCTATTTTGGACAAATCCAAAATCTTTGATCACCTCATCAAAGCGAAGATTCCAGCTCCGAGATGCTTGCTTCAGTCCATAAATGGAACGCTGAAGCTTGCATACCTTGCCAGCATTTTCTGGATCGACAAAACCTTCAGGTTGTACCATATACAACTCTTCCTCAATGTTACCATTTAGGAAGGCTGTTTTGACATCCATTTGCCATATCTCATAGTCATAATATGCGGCAACTGCTAGCAAAATTCGAATAGACTTCAGCATCGCTACCGGTGAAAACGTTTCATCGTAGTCAATCCCATGAACTTGTCGGAAACCCTTTGCGACAAGCCGAGCTTTATAGATGGTCACATTACCATCAGCATCAGTCTTTTTCTTAAATATCCATTTATTCTCGACGGCATCGCGCCCTTCGGGAATCTCCATCAAAGTCCACACTTTGTTGTCATACATGGATCCTATTTTGGATTTCATGGCTTCAAGCCATTTCTCGGACTCAGGACTAGCCATAGCCTCTTTGTAGTTCGTAGGTTTGTCTTGTTCAATCAACATGACGGTGCAAACCATGTTGCCATACCATTCAGGGGCGATCCGAGATTTCCCTGACCTACGAGGTAGAATAGCACCCTCGACATCTGCTCCCACTCTATCTATGGAGGACGTTTCCGGAACAGCTTCCGTTGCGCCACTCGGAATTTCGAGTTCAGGATCAACGATCTCGTCGAGGTCTATTTTCCTCCCACTTACTCCTTTGGCGAGAAACTCTTTCTCCAGAATGGTACCGTTCTTCGCGAAAAACGTTTTGCCCTCAACTTGGTTGTAGAAGGTGTATCCTATGATTTCCCGCGCATACCCTACAAAGACGACTTTCTCCGATTTCGGTTCGAGTTTGTCAGGTTGTAGTTTCTTAACATACGCCTCACAACCCCAGACCCTCAGGAATGACAACTTAGGTTTCTTGCCATGCCATATCTCATACGGTGTCGTTGCTACGGATTTGGACGGAGCCCTATTTAAAATGAATGCGGCTGTTTCTAACGCATAGCCCCAAAAGGATACGGGCAAGTCGGTAAGAGACATCATAGATTGGACGCTATCTAATAGGGTACGATTACGTTGCTCGGACACACCGTTGCGTTGCGGCGTTCCAGCTGGCGTAAGCTGTGGCACGATGCCACAGGCCTTCAAATGTGTGCCAAACTCAAAACTCAAATATTCGCCACCACGATCGGATCGAAGGTGCTTGATTTTCTTGTTGAGTTGATTTTCCACTTCACTTTGAAATTCTTTGAACTTTTCAAATGTTTCGAACTTGTGTTTCATCAAATAGATATACCCATATCTACTCAAGTCATCGGTGAAGGTTACAAAGTAACGATAACCATTGCGTATCGACACACTCATTGGTCCACACACATCTGTATGTATGACTCCCAATAAGTCCAGCGCCCGTTCCATGAAACCATTGAACGGTGTCTTGGTCTTTTTTTTTTTTGAAGCTTTATGACAGTAGGAAAGGCTCCTACTGCCTCTGATTAAACAGTCAAAACATTACATATTTACAAGTATAAGGGCCTAGCCCCAAAGTTTTCAAAGTCTATTAACTAAAGAGAAAATATAGGGGTGTAAGGAGGACTTAGTCCTATATTGAAGCAAAGAGAAATCTTCCTTAAATCTAACTTTCCAAGAAGTCAAGGAATGTGGGAAGCCTTCGAAAAGTAATCTGTTCCGCTCCTTCCAAATGCTCCAAGCAGCTGTGGTGAATATCTCCATAAACAAGGGTGCATTCCAATTATCTTTACCAAAGGAGACCATAGTCAATCTGTTGTTAGCAGGCCCCCAACTAAAACCAAGTTCACTCCAGCATTCTCTACTGAAAGGACAATGAAAAAACAGATGTTCCACCGTTTCCTCTGGAGCAGAATTGCAAAGCAAGCAAGAGTAGTTGTTTCCAATATTAAAATGTCTCCTTCTAAGCATGTTCCTGGTGTTGAGTCTATCAGCAAGTAGAAGCCAACAGAAGAACTTAAGCTTCGGTGTAGATTTGGATTTCCATAACCACAGGAAAGCATCATGAGGAGTGATATTTCTGTGACAGAATTTATAGTATTTACTGGCAGCATAGCTCTTTGACCCCCATTGAAAGATCCAACTGTCACGTCTTGGTCATTTTTCCCACGAGGCATGGTTCACATGTGTCGAGGGATCCAAAATCCAACGAGTCCAGAAGTCCATCGGCATAGAGTTTCTTCATGCGCTTTATACCAATATGGCCGAGATGGCAATGCCATATATACATGGCGGTATCGCTACTAAGTTTAATCCTCTTGGCATCTATGTTATGGATGTGAGTTCTACGATCGAGATTCAACAAGAATAAACCATTATTCTCGGGAGAATTAACATAAAAGATATCATTCATAGAAATAGCACAACCACTTGATACTTGTCGATGTGTGATTCCCACGGAACAGGGATAACCACTCTCGGGGGAGGAGTTCGTGAAGGGGACTGAACACGTTGGTCAACAACCTACGACCGGCTCGGCGACAGTGTTCGTCGAGCCTGTAGAGGAACAACACGACAGAGATGGACTCCGGCCCGTACCCAGGTTCACGGCCCTCAGGGTGAGGTAAAACCGCTACTCCTGCTTGTCTGTATTGCTCAGTAGAGGGTGAGTACAAAGAGCTTGCCGCGGGCCCTCGCGAGGCAGTGCGAAGCTTGGAGGGGGATGTAACATCCCAATATTTTGGAATGTTTAAAAATCACTAAAAATTTAAACTTTTGTATTGGTTAAGATAAAACAATAAAAGCATAAGAAAACCAACTATAAAAGAGTTCATAGCATCTTCCAAAATGTTTATTATTTCAAATATCTCAAGTAATCACTATTTTCAAAACTTGTTTCAAGTTAAACATTTGACTATCCATTGTTTTTCTTAAACCTCATTATATAATTTGACACAAACCTTCAAACCATTTTCTTGTAATAAAAAGTTTCTTTATAAGTATTTGATTTCAACCACTTAGTCATAGCTATTCATAAATTAAAATAATATTTACAAATGTTCTTTTAAACTATTTAAAACATGGTATATTTGCCAAATGGTTTTCATTCTTTTACCTGGGTTCAAAACATAGTTTTGGAAATTACAAGTCTATAGTTTTTATCTTTAAAACTTCATGTATTTTATAATTATTGATTTATCCAAATAGACATTTCAATAACTTAAATTATTTTCATCAATTTGCAAAACATAAAATGATTTTCAAGAATAATTTCAACATAAGAAATGAAATAAAGATATAATGTTTTCCAAATGTACTATAGGGAGTTTCCAAATGACTCATTATAATGTAAAACTTAATGGTGCACAAGATATTTTGAATTAAAAATAAATTCATTATATTCCCCTTTTCATTTCAAATAGTTGTGTTATATTATTTAATATTGTACTAAATCCAAAAATAATTACTATTGGAAAATGAGTTTAATTAACTTAATTTCAAACTTATATAAGTATTGTAATTTTATAAATTTTATTTAGCCAATTTTTTTAGAAATTTAGTGTACTTAATTTGGAGTTTTAAATCAAAAGATATGAAATAAATAGAAAACCAGAAAATATATTAGAAAAAAACACGTAGAAAAAAAATTTGGACAAACTCACTAGGCCGAAGCCCAGCAAGCTGCGCGCCCCCTCCCTCTCTCTTTTTTTTCTTTCACGCAGGCAGCCCATCTTCCTATTTTTTTCTATTCTTCTTCTGGGCCGAATCCCAGCCCAACTACACCGAACGAACCCTGGTCATCTTCCTCCCTCGAGCTAAAGAACGTGTAACGTTCGTGCTGTTAACTCCTTCTCCTCCTCCCCTAGGGCATTCAAGGCCCCGAAACGGCTCAAGTTAAACACGAGAATTACTCCTCACCTAACCACGGTTCCATTCCGGGAGTTTATTTTCAAATTCATTGCATTAAACATGCACACTGACCTCGTGAACCGAATGCCACCCGTAGACATTCACGTCTCGATCTCTCTCCTCAGACCATCCCTTACTAAACCGACTGCGTCACTTCGTGCCCCTCTTCGTCCTCCCTCATTTTTGTTCTCATACTTTTTCCAAAGGAAGTCTATACATTCCGCACCAACCATGCCAATCTCAACCCAAAACTGAGTTCATCGTCAGATCTTGTCTTCTATGATGATTCCCTCCACAATTCCTCGCACCAGTACATTCCCTTCATGAAGGTCTTCCTCCAGGACATGGTGTTGCATCATTTCGTTGCGGTTGGTCGCACCACCATGAAGCCCGAGCAACGTTACAGCCTTACACAAGATTCCGACGAGGTGAGACCTCGCCATGCCCTACGATGATGTCCTGCGTGATCTATGTGGCTTCCTACATTTTTATTTACGTTTTGCCAATTTTTCCCGCATGCCAAATCCTCGAGAACGAGCTTGACCGAGAGCGTCGAGCCACCGTCGCGACTCCGGCCACGTCTTCTCGCCGCCCCAGGACGCACTCAGCGACGCCGACCACGCCATCATCTTCGCCGTGCCTGCCCGCACCCCGTCGTCATCTTCGTCAATCATGAAGGCCACAGGAGCTCCGCCGCCATTGACACCCGAGCCATCCGCCACCGGAGCCATGTCATCCATGACATTGAAGACCGCTGACGATGCATACCGAGGGTCCGTTGCCCGCGTCATGGTATTTGCTCCGTCCCTATGCACGTCTACGACAACTTCATCAACTACTTCCCGGAGGCCGTATTTGACCGTCAACATCGACCACCTCGTCTAACCGCGTCACGTTCTCTCTACCCTACCGGCACTATTCGTTCTTGTCGGTGAGCCTCTCAAAATGGTCTAACCGCACCCGTGTACTATTTCTAATGTATTAGAGGAGACCACCATATTATGTCCAAACAAATAATTTCGGCCTTACAAATTTTCCCAAATGTCAAAACCATTTTATTTTCGGATTTCACTTTGGACAGATTTTAGTCAAACTTTAGAAATTCATTTCAATTCAACCATAACTTAGTTTTCAGTGTTTTTGTAGTCTATGGATTCGTATGAACGTATAGAATACAGTGGTAAAAAAAACTTGTATTTTAGTCGTGCACTAACTTGTTATTTACAGAAACATGTAAAATATTATTTTAGTAATAGTTTTAATTCGGTAGGTCCAAAATTTGTAAATAAAATAAATTTAGAAACCTTAGGATATGTGTAATTTGATGCCTCTGTTATGAAATATTTTTGAGCATTATTTGATGTTTTCAAAATCACAAACTTAATTTGAGTATTTTTGTTGTAGTTTAATTCCTACAAATAAATTTAATATGTTTGTCTTTGAAAAATATCCTAAATAATGACCTTTGACAAGAGAGACTTAATGTCATCATTGTTAATTTATTTGTAATTAAGTTGTGATAAAAGTCTTTAAATTTAATTTGTGTTAAATAATTGGACTCAATTAAGGTGTGATGAATTTTGAATTAAGACCAACCCATTTAAAACCTATTAAGTATCACATTAATTCTTTTTGCATATTGAATTATGTGATAAACCATATCCTGCCTAAGACTTGTTATACTTGTTT
Source organism: Poa annua (assembly GCA_026929855.1). Classification (NCBI taxonomy): domain Eukaryota; kingdom Viridiplantae; phylum Streptophyta; class Magnoliopsida; order Poales; family Poaceae; genus Poa; species Poa annua. The sequence goes on from CM049428.1 coordinate 52,031,877, forward strand.
GATTTCGGTATGTATTGTGTTTGTTGAATTGTTTGTTTATTGTTGTATTATTTCTATATAGATTGATCGGAGAGAAACGTCTTTCTTTGAAAAGAGTATGTGACCAATGACAAGTTTTTCCAAAGGCAAGTGGCGCACCTCATAAAATTTACTAAGTATTTTTCTACGCATGAATTAGTGTATTTCTTTATATGCATGTGTTGGATAATATTGCTATGCTGAAACTACTATGTCCCTTACACTAGTTGTGTCTAGAATCCTATGGGTAACTTAGTATAAATATTGATGCTATGCAAAAGTTGTTTTAAGAAAAGTAAATTTCTACTAAGTCAATGAACTACCTGGGTGTGTATATGGATGTAAGCCTTTTCCCATTTTTGGGAGTATAAAGTGCTAGAAGAGGGTGATTCCCCCCACAGGAGTATAGATCATACGTGATTTTCCAGAGTCGGGAGAATGGATCAACCTATGGAGAGCCACCCAGGAATAAAGAGATTGAAGATACCCAGTTAATATTTTGAAGATAATGATTTCCCTGTTGGAGTATGGGTCATACGTGACTCCCCAGAATACAGGAATATAAATCAAACTGCTAGTCGACCAAGTGAAGATTTTGAAGATGATGATTTCCCTGTTTGAGTATGGGTCATACGTGACTCCCCAGAATACAGGAGGATAAATCAAACTGTCAGCCGACCAAGGAAGACGACGAAGAATCTCATCATTCCAATTTCTAAGTTAAAACTTGATGGGGGAACAAGGGTAGAGACCGTGGATTTCATGCCACAGAATGTCTCGAGTATAAGAAAAGTGTTTTCAAAAGAGTTAGAAAAATTAGCTTTGTGCAAAACAGCCTTGAACTCCACCAGCCAAATATGCATATAGGCTATAGAGTTATTCCATTAAGTGTCCACCATAGTGTCACTTGCCAGTTCCATTTTCAAAATGGTTCTGACCCACGTTGCTGCAATATTTTTTTATTGCAGATTGTTCAGATGACGAATGAGGTTTCGTTTAAGGGTTTCGAGTCTGCAACCAACATGTTTTCGCCTGTGGCAACATGAAGATGATGGAGACTCACTACTACTTTATTCCCGTTGTTTACTATTTCCAATTCTAGCTCTATGCTATGCAAGTTGTATCGAATATTTTATTAAGTCTGGGTCATCGATGTAATAAATTTGATACTTTGCTGTGATATTACATCGTAAATTGTGTGTGCAAACGAATCGATCCAGTGATTTGCACGATACACAGGGACTTGCCATTTTTCTAAGTGCATGTCCGCTACAGATTGTATCAGAGCCTTGTGTTGCCTGTAGGTTCGAAACCCTAAGTCTGGATAGAAATAGGTTTGACCATAGGATTGAAAATCTATTTCTATTCACTTTACTAAAAACCAAACTTTTCAGTATATCTTTTCTTGTACTCTCCTCTATTATCAACCTTTTGCAAATATCTCCTCTTTTTCTAGATGACCATGTTCTTATAGTCTAAGTCTGATTCTGCTAGCTCATATGGAAAAGCTACAATTCATCATGAAGCTCTACATGCATGGAACACCACTGAAGGACCAGGATTCGGCCAACACTTTGAAGATATCCAAGAAAGTTGATAAGAACTTGAAGCACTCACGAAGGAGATATATTTGACCACCACTTAAATAGAACAACGATATCATGTTAGTGTATTGTTCATACCAACTTAGGTTGTGTGACAATACTAGATTGTTTGCTTTGTGTTAGCACCTTGTTGCTTGATGTTTGTTAGATGTTGTTTGTAATGAATTGTCTTGATCTTCTTGTATGAGTTAGAATGTTTGACTACCAACAAAACTTTTCTTTTAAGGGTGGTAGCCACCTAGATAATTCAAACCCAGTTGTCTCAACTCGGAGATCTCAAACCTATCTTTCTTTCTAGCATCCCCGATCAGCGGAATCATTCTCTGCTCGTTTCCAATTTCCGTGTCTACACCTGGGTTAATCCCCCTCCCGAGTTATCAGAATCATTCCAAGCAATTGTGTTTTCTTTCTACCCTCTCCGAATCTCGGGGACGAGATTCCTTTTAAGGGTGGTAGTCTGTAACATCCCAATATTTTGGAATGTTTAAAAATCACTAAAAATTTAAACTTTTGTTTTTGGTTAAGATAAAACAATAAAAGCATAAGAAAACCAACTATAAAAGAGTTCATAGCATCTTCCAAATTGTTTATTATTTCAAATATCTCAAGTAATCACTATTTTCAAAACTTGTTTCAAGTTAAGCATTTTACTATCCATTGTTTTTCTTAAACCTCATTATATAATTTGACACAAACCTTCAAACCATTTTCTTGTAATAAAAAGTTTCTTTATAAGTATTTGATTTCAACCACTTAGTCCTAGCTATTCATAAATTAAAATAATATTTACAAATGTTCTTTTAAACTATTTTAAACATGGTATATTTGCCAAATGGTTTTCATTCTTTTACCTGGGTTCAAAACATAGTTTTGGAAATTACAAGTCTATAGTTTTTTATCTTTAAAACTTCATGTATTTTATAATTATTGATTTATCCAAATAGACATTTCAATATATTTAAATTATTTTCATCAATTTGCAAAACATAAAATTATTTTCAAGAATAATTTCAACATAAGAAATGTTTTCCAAATGTACTATAGGGAGTTTCCAAATGACTCATTATAACGTAAAGCTTAATGGTGCACAAGATATTTTGAATTAAAAATAAATTCAATATATTCCCCTTTTCATTTCAAATAGTTGTGTTATATTATTTAATATTGTACTAAATCAAAAAAAAATTACTATTGGAAAATGAGTTTAATTAACTTAATTTCAAACTTATATAAGTATTGTAATTTTATAAATTTATTTAGCCAATTTTTTAGAAATTTAGTTTACTTAATTTGGAGTTTTAAATCAAAAGATATGAAATAAATAGAAAACCAGAAAATATATTTTAATAAAAAACACGTAGAAAAAAAATTGGACAGACTCACTAGGCCGAAGCCCAGCAAGCTGCGCGCCCCCTCCCTCTCTCTTTTTTTTCTTTCACGCAGGCAGCCCATCTTCCTATTTTTTTCTATTGTTCTTCTAGGCCGAATCCCGGCGCAACTACACCGAACGAACCTGGTCATCTTCCTCCCTCGAGCTAAGAACGTGTAACGTTCCTGCTGTTAACTCCTTCTCCTCCTCCCCTAGGGCATTCAAGGACCCGAAACGGCTCAAGTTAAACACGAGAATTACTCCTCACCTAACCACGGTTCCATTCCGGGAGTTTATTTCCAAATTCATTGTCTTAAACATGCACACTGACCTCGTGAACCGAATGCCACCCGTACACATTCACGTCTCGATCTCTCTCCTCAGACCATGCCTTACTAAACCGACTGCGTCACTTCATGCCCCTCTTCGTCCTCCCTCATTTTTGTTCTCATACTTTTTCCAAAGGAAGTCTATACATTCCGCACCAACCATGCCAATCTCAACCCCAAACTGAGTTCATCGTCAGATCTTGTCTTCTAAGATGATTCCCACCACAATTCCTCGCACCAGTACATTCCCTTCATGAAGGTCTTCGTCCAGGACATGGTGTTGCATCATTTCGTTGCGGTTGGTCGCACCACCATGAAGCCCGAGCAATGTTACAGCCTTACACAAGATTCTGACGAGGTGAGACCTCGCCATGCCCTACGATGATGTCGTGTGTGATCTATGTGGCTTCCTGCATTTTTATTTACGTTTTGCCAATTTTTCCCGCATGCCAAATCCTCGAGAACGAGCTCGACCGAGAGCGTCGTCCGCCGTCGCGACTCCGGCCACGTCTTCTCGCCGCCCCAGGACGCACTCAGCGACGCCGACCACGCCATCATCTTCGCCGTGCCTGCCCGCACCCCGTCATCATCTTCGTCAATCATGAAGGCCACTGGAGCTCCGCCGCCACTGACACCCGAGCCATCCGCCACCGGAGCCATGTCATCCATGACATTGAAGACCGCTGCCGATACATACCGAGTGTCCGTTGCCCGCGTCATGGTATTTGCTCCGTCCCTATGCACGTCTACGATAACTTCATCAAATACTTCCCGGAGGCCGTATTTGACCGTCAACATCGACCACCTCGTCTAACCGCGTCACGTTCTCTCTACGACACCGGCACTATTCGTTCTTGTCGGTGAGCCTCTCAAAATGGTCTAACCGCACCCGTGTACTATTTCTAATGTATTAGAGGAGACCACCATATTATGTCCAAACAAATAATTTCGGCCTTACAAATTTTCCCAAATGTCAAAACCATTTTATTTTCGGATTTCACTTTGGACAGATTTTAGTCAAACTTTAGAAATTAATATCAATTCAACCATAACTTAGTTTTCAGTGTTTTTGTAGTCTATGGATTCGTATGAACGTGTAGAATACAGTGGTAAAACAAAAACTTGTATTTTAGTCGTGCACTAACTTGTTATTTACAGAAACATGTAAAATGTTATTTTAGTTATAGTTTTAATTCGGTAGGTCCAAAATTTGTTAATAAAATAAATTTAGAAACCTTAGGATATGTGTAATTTGATGCCTATGTTATAAAACATTTTTGAGCATTATTTGATGTTTTCAAAATCACAAACTTAATTTGAGTATTTTTGTTGTAGTTTAATTCCTACAAATAAATTTAATATGTTTGTCTTTGAAAAATATCCTAAATAATGACCTTTGACAAGAGAGACTAAATGTCATCATTGTTAATTTATTTGTAATTAAGTTGTGATAAAAGTCTTTAAATTTAATTTGTGTTAAATAATTGGACTCAATTAAGGTGTGATGAATTTTGAATTAAGACCAACCCATTTAAAACCTATTAAGTATCACATTAATTCTTTTTGCATATTGAATTATGTGATAAACCATATCCTAGCTAAGACTTGTTATACTTGTTTGATTTCGGTATGTATTGTGTTTGTTGAATTGTTTGTTTATTGTTGTATTGTTTCTATATAGATTGATCGGAGAGAAACGTCTTTCGTTGAAAAGAGTATGTGACCAATGACAAGTTTTTCCAAAGGCAAGTGGCGCACCTCATAAAATTTCCTAAGTATTTTTCTAGGCATGAATTAGTGTATTTCTTTATATGCATGTGTTGGATAATATTGCTATGCTGAAACTACTATCTCCCTTACACTAGTTGTGTCTAGAATCCTATGGGTAACTTAGTAGAAATATTGATGATATGCAAAAGTTGTTTTAAGAAAAGTAAATTTCTACTAAGTCAATGAACTACCTGGGTGTGTATATGGATGTAAGCCTTTGCCCATTTTTGGGAGTAGAAAGTGCTAGAAGAGGGTGATTCCCCCCCACAGGAGTATAGATCATACGTAATTTTCCAGAGTCGGGAGAATGGATCAACCTATGGAGAGCCACCCAGGAATAAAGAGATTGAAGATACCCAGTGAATATTTTGAAGATAATGATTTCCCTGTTGGAGTATGGGTACGTGACTCCCTAGAATACAGGAGGATAAATCAAACTGCTAGTCGACCAAGTGAAGATTTTGAAGATGATGATTTCCCTGTTTGAGTATGGGTCATACGTGACTCCCCAGAATACAGGAGGATAAATCAAACTGTCAGCCGACCAAGGAAGACGACGAAGAATCTCATCATTCCAATTTCTAAGTTAAAACTTGATGGGGGAACAAGGGTAGAGACCGTGGATTGCATGCCACAGAATGTCTCGAGTATAAGAAAAGTGTTTTCAAAAGAGTTAGAAAAATTAGCTTTATGCAAAACAGCCTTGAACTCCACCAGCCAAATATGCATATAGGCTATAGAGTTATTCCATTAAGTGTCCACCATAGTGTCACTTGCCAGTTCCATTTTCAAAATGGTTCTGACCCACGTTGCTGCAATATTTTTTTATTGCAGATTGTTCAAATGACGAATGAGGTTTCGTTTAAGGGTTTCGAGTCTGCAACCAACATGTTTTCGCTTGTGGCAACATGAAGATGATGGAGACTCACTACTACTTTATTTTCGTTGTTTACTATTTCTAATGCTAGCTCTATGCTATGCAAGTTGTATCGATTATTTTATTAAGTCTGGGTCATCGATGTAATAAATTTGATACTTTGCTGTGATATTACATCGTAAACTGTGTGTGCAAACGAATCGATCAAGGGATTTGCACTATACACAGGGACTTGCCATTTTTCTAAGTGCATGTCCGCTACAGGGGAAGGTTCCGACCTTCTTCCTCCTTGGGCTCGCTCGGCTTGGCTAAGCTACTGTGGGGTGTCTATGGATGAGCGATCGATCGATCCGCCAGTCCCCCGCTACGATGGCGCTCCTGCTCCTTATATAGGCGCCCCGGGCCTCATCCCTGCGTGCTGCGCAGTGGAAGGGTTCCCACATGGCGACGAAATGGTGGAGCGGGGTGCACCGCAACTGAGGTGCCCATGGACTCGGTCCATAGTCGTAAGGTCTGCCTTCGTGGCAGGGCCGTCGCCGTCTTTGTAGAGCGGCCAGCTGGTACTGCAGAGACCGTGGGGGTTCCCATGGTGACGTCGCCGTTTGGAGCGTTGCGCCAGCCACCAGAGAGGAAAGCCTTGGTGGCGGCGCAGGGGACACAGCGCTTTGTTGACTCCTTTTATCACCAGAACGACAACTGTGGCGCCGTCGTCATCGTGCGCAGACGCGCGCGTCACCCTGCGGCTGCTGCAGAGGCCATGTGCGCTCTACAGTGATTGCTTCATAGAGAAGTATCGCCACAGGGCCCTGAAGGCCTTGTGGAGAGAGTTGTGTTGACTCCCCTTCAGGGGAGAAAAGCCTTGCCGGGGGGCGGCCTCAGGGGGAGCCCCTTCAGGCCCTTCGCTGCCCCCTCAAGTCCCCTCAAGAGAGCTCTCCACTCGGGGGTCTCCCCAAGCTTGGTCCTTAGTTGTTTCGTCGGCATGGACGCGTGTGAGGGCCGTGGAGAGTGGGCTCTGCACAACCTAGTATCCACTGGGCCGACAGTAGCCCCCGGGCCCACGACGGGCACGGCGAGGCCCATCGGGCCCAGACGAAGCGCCGCGGGTCCAAAACGTCCGGCCTGCCCGTGACACGCGTCACTTGGTGGTGAGTTTGCGACGACTCGGTTTCTCTGGACGATCGTGCGTAGTGGGGGGTCCTACCACGTCCACCACGATCACGCCTTGGTAACTGCTCTGCCGGGGCATAAAGCTGCGCGCCGGTCCGAATCGCAGTCATTACTCCCATTCCGCGCCTCAAAACTTCCAGCTCTCGAGCTCTTAGTTCTCCAACTTCGGCGAACTGTTTCCTCTTCCGGCGAACTCCTTTCTTCCCCGACGCTCTGCTTTAAGCATCCTCCTTGACAATGGGCGGACCCAAAGGCAAGGCCGCGATGTCCACGCTCCCCTCCGATGCGCAGGGCGAAGAAGCGCTTGGACCCGCACTGGTCGGGGTGCGTGTCGATGTGGCGGCGCTGGGCAAGATCCAGCACCTGGTCGACGGGAAGACGAATGAACATGGCGCCAGCGCCATTCTGGCCGCGAGGCACGGCCGCCTTCCGATGGGGTTTTTCCCCATTTTCCTCCACACTCTCTTCGCCGGACTGGTGCCTCCGTATTCGCCTTTTCTCGAGGCCGTCCTGGAGTTCTACCAGATCCACCTTCTCCACCTTCACCCCAACGCTGTCCTCATCCTCTCCATCTTCGCCTACCTGTGCGAGGCGTATCTGGGGGTGTAGCCCTCGGTGGCCCTCTTCCGGAGCGTCTACGCGTTCCGGAACACCGCGAAGGCCGAGCGGACGGGGTGTGTGTCCTTCCGCATTGTGGACGGCATGGGGGACGTGTACATCCCCATGTCGTGGAGCGACGACAAACCCGTCACGGCGGTGTCGAAGAAAGTGGACGACTTCCGGCAGAAGTGGTTCCTCATTGGTGTCAAGTCACAGAGCTCCTTCCTCGAGGTCCCGGAGGCGCCGCCCGTGAAGAACACCCATTGGGGGAAGCAGGCCTTCCAGGGCCCCAAGATCGGAAGCCTCGTGGCGCGCATGAGGACGCTTTGGGAGAACGGCCTCACCGGCCAGATGATCGCAGAGGACTTTGTGCGCCGCTGCGTCGCTCCTCTGCAGGCGCACAAGAAGCCGATGTGGATGTACGCGGGTCCCTCCGACTTGATGTGACTCCACCCCTGCGACCATCTCCCCGCCGTAACCGAGACCATCATGGGTGGCCTCTTCATCAACCCCGACGTTTCTGTGGCGGTTGCGGCGGAGCTGAGGCCTCTTCATCAAATAAACCTGGCCTCGCGCCTGGCGATTCTGGAGCGGGTGCCCAGCTTCACCCCGCTAGGCCTAGCGGGGGAAGAGGAGGAAGATGGGCCCATGCCCGTGGCGAGGGGGCAGGATGTTGCGGATTCGCCGTACGCGTCTGACGTCGAGCAGGGCGACGCCACGGCTGGGACCGTTGCCTCTGTAGGCGGGACGAGCTCGTCAAGGGCCTCGCCCCCTCCTGAGGAGGTCTTCGAGCTCTCCTCCGGTGACGACGAGGATGAGGCCGGGGCGGGGCAACAGGAGCCCCGAACCAAAGCGGGCCACGACAGGCCTGCTGGGGAGCCCCCAAGCACTTCCCTCAAGAGGAAAGCTGAGGCGGCTCCTGAGGGATCCGGAGTCCGGGCCACGCCTTTTTGGCGCTCGTCCAGCATGGCGTGGGTTGACACCCGCGCCAAGAAGACAGGGTAAGTGTTCGTGGTCCTGACTTTCTTCTTCAGTCGTTTGCTTGTCTCCTCTCCCTGGCCGATTTCTTGTCTTCTGCTAGCGACCCGGCGCCTGCAAAGCGCCGTAGGCTCCGCAAGGCTGCGGACGTGAAGAAGGCCGCTCCAGAGGCCGCGACAGAGGCCGCCACAGAAGAGGCCTCGAGGCCTGCAGAGGAAATCCCCGCAGGCCCTCACGGGGACACTCGCCAGGCCGAGGCCACCGCGCCACCTCTGGAGGAAAAATGCCCCGAGGAGCAGGTGGAGAAGGCGGCCACTCCGCCGCGTGCTGCGACCCTGCCAGCACGGCAGGAGGCCGCGGCAGGCACTACTTCGACCCCGAGCCCGCCATAGGTCGACGAGGCAGTGGGGGCTGAACTCCCACTGTACCCGGCAAGCACCGAGGCGTAGGAGGATGCGGCAGCTGCGGAGCAGGCCTTTCCTGCCCCGGGGGCCGAGGGCGAGGTGCCGCCTGAGGGGGGCAACGCCGGTGCGCAGGATGCAGGCACCGGAGCGGAGGACGCGCCTTCGAGCCCCCAAGACCGCGTGGAGACTCCCCACTCAAAGCTTGACGCGGGAGCAGGGCCCTCCGCCCCGAGCGAGGGCTCCCGGGCCCTTGTCCTCGGAAGCTGGGACTGGAGCAAGGGGCGATGCGACGTCACCTTCCGTTTGGTGCGGGAGTCTCTGGAGGGGCTGGAGGCTCACCTTGCCCAGGAGGACGGGGAGCTTGCCCGGCAGAGGGACGAGCTTGCAGAAGCTTGGGCCGCATTCCATGCGGCCGTGGAGACTCGCCGACGGAGTGTCCAGGCCTTGCAGGCGGAGCGCGAGGAGGCGCTGCGTTTCGCAGAGGAGGTCCGCGAGGGCGCCATGCGCGACGCCGAGGAGCTTCTGCAGCCCCTGAAGGCTGAGCGCCGGGCAGCGGCGGAAGACTTGGCCGCGGCCAGGGCGGAGCGGGAGGCTGTGGAGCACTCCCTGGCGGCCAAACACCACGGGCTTGTCGAGCTCGAGACTAAGATCCTCGCCGACTCTGAGACCGTGCGGACCGCCCTCGAGGGGGTCCGCGCGAGCTTGGACGCCAGGGGTTGGAGTCTGGGCGAGCGCGAGGAGGACGTGCGCGCGTCGCGACGAGCAGCTGGCCTTGCGGGAGCAGGAGCTGTCGGGGCAGCGCGCTGCCCTCGAGGCCAATGAAGAGAGCCTGGCTGCCGCGCTCAGCAAGCACGAGCTTGAAGTGTCCACCCACAAGAAGGGCGTGGAACGCTTCAACGCTCGGTTCGCCCAGCGGAAGGAGGAGGCGGCGAAGATGCTCGAGGAGCGGGACAAGGCGTACCGCACCACCGTCTCTCGCGACTACAACGAGAAGTTAACCAAGCAGGAGAGTCGCTTCAAGAAGAAGCTTGGCGAGAGCAGAGCCCGGATCCACCAGCTTGAGAACCTGAACGCTACCCTCGTCTCCAAGGTGAAGCGCGAAGCGGATCGCCGCCGCGCCGCTGAGGAGGCCCGCAAGCGCATGGAGCAGGACCTCGCCTCCCTCATGGCCGACATGGAGGAGATGAACCAGCAGGTGGGCCCTGCCATGGAGAAGGCGGTGGAGGCGGTCGAGAGCGCCAAGGCGGCGCAGGTGCTGTCGCAGCAGCGGGAGCGCATGTTCCAGTCCTTGGTGGGCCGGGGCCGCGAGTTCGCCGCGAAGCTGGGAGTGGAGGCGCCGACCGTTCCCCTTCAAGGCAACTCCGACGCCGCCACCTACCTCCTGTACTTCGAGCAGCTCTTCACGGTGCTCGAGGGCCCCGTCGTGGAGCTCCGCGACGTCGTCGAGGAGGAGTGCCGCCAGCTTCTGGCGGTGGCGGTGGACCGCATCTTCTCCAACCTCGTGCACCTCCAGCCCGGATTTGACCTCGCCACGGTGACCGAACCCCTCGAGGGGGAGGAAAGGTGGAAGGCCTCCAACCCCGTCTGCGACCAGGTGGATGACTTCTGCAGCCACTTCAAGCGGGCCGTGACGGAGGCTGAGGACGACGACGAGGAGAGCGGGCCTGAAGGAGAAGAATCCGGCCAGGACGACGGCGAGGCCTCTGCCTAACTTCCTCCTGAGATCCTCTCCTGCAATGTAGTGCGCTTGCGGCGCTGTAGAGGCATTTGCTTTAAAGACTTTCGTTTTGCAGTCTGTAATATACTTCTTATCTTTTTAACAAGTGCTGCTAAGTCTGTGTGTGCTCCCCTCGAGGAGCCTTTGCTTCCATTCCATGTCTTTTTCACTCTGCGTCGCTGGACCCTTCTCTTCGCACTATGACTCCGCCACTGCGGTATGCTCGAGCAATGACTCGGCAAGGCCGGGGGGAGTTTAAGGCTTAGAGAGGTAAGAGCCCTCGAGTCGCGATGCTGAGGGCCCCCCTTTGATGCGCAAGCAGCCCATGGAGAGTGAGGGAAAGGACCACTCGAGGGACGAAGAGTGCTCGTGAGAGAGATGCAAGGGTTCTCGTGATGTGAACAGGGAACTTAGCTTCGTGAGGCTTTTCGCCCTGTGTGGGACTCCTATGGCGATGTCCTTCCCTTCAGGGGCCGAGTTTTTCCTCCACAGGCCTAGAGAGACTCTCGTTCCCTGTGGACGTTAGAGAGGCGAACCAAAATGCTAGAGCATAGTAGTAAGGACTTATGCGCGCTTATAGGTTTCCTCATGGGTGCCTCGCGAGGAGAGAGAGTATCAAGGTCCTTTGGAGAGGTGGCGTGTATCCGGGAGCATGCCCTTTAGCCAGAGCTCAGGGTCCCTTGGATTTTTCAGTGCTGCTGGGGTGCTCTTGGGCACAGGCACCGTACTCAGCTCCCGCTCACGAGGTGTGCATGGGAAGAATATAAGCGCGCATTTGAAAGTAAAGGATGAAAGTGAAACTTGCAATCGAAGTATTACATAGCGGCGCCTTGGCGCAAAGTTCACTTGGAACGAAAACGGCGCCTGAGCGCAAAGTTCACTTGGAACGAGAATCGGTTCATTACACTTGGGTTTGCCAAGCTAACGTTCCTTCCATGTCGAGGCATGGGGACCACCCATTAGTGGCAGAGGTTCACTGCGGCCTGCGGTGGCTCATTTGCAGGAGAGCTCAGAGGGCTGAGCCTCGGGAGAAGCTTGGAGGTGAAGCCGTGAGCTTCCCTCTAGAGACAAAAAAATGCCTGGCGTGACTATGATCACGGGTAGAACTTGCGCAGATGCGCGATGTTCCACGGGTTCTTGACGGGGATACCGTCTTTGGTCTCGAGGCGTACTGCGCCAGGCCTGGCGATGTGGGAGACCCTGTAGGGGCCTTCCCACATCGGCGAGAGCTTGTGGAGACCTTCCCTGGAGAGGATTCACATGAGGTCGAGGTCACCCGCCTCGAGGGTGCGTGAGCGCACATGGCGGCTGTGGTAGCGTCGCAGATCTTGCTGGTACTTCGCCGCCCTTAGGGCGGCGTGGCGGCGCAGTCCCTCGAGGAACAGTAGGTCGTCATTGTGGAGGCCCTCTTGGATGTCCTCGTTGAAGGCAAGGACCCGTGGGGTTCCATGCTTGATTTCTGTGGGGAGGACAACTTCGGCTCCGTAGACAAGGGCGAACGGTGTTTCGCCTGTAGGCCTTGAAGCGGTTGTGCGCATGGACCAGAGCACGGATGGGAGCTCATCGATCCAGCCCTTGCCGTTCCCTTTGAGGACGTTGAAGCTTCTGGTCTTGAGGCCCTTGAGGACTTCTGCATTTGCTCGCTCGGCTTGACCATTGCTGCGTGGGTGAGCCACCGAGGCGAAGCAGACCTTGACGCCGAGCTTCTCGCAGTAGGCTCGGAAGATGCCGCTGGTGAATTGCGAGCCATTATCGGTGATGATGCGGTTGGGCACCCCAAAGCGGCAGACCAGGCTCCTGATGAATTTCACCGCGGCTCTGGCTGGAATGGTGCGCACTGGCTCAACCTTGGCCCACTTGGTGAACTTGTCGACGGCCACGAAGAGGAAGCGATAGCCCCCCTGCGACTTCGGGAAGGGGCCCAAGATGTCCAGCCCCCAGACCACAAACGGCCAGGAGAGCGAGATCGTTTGGAGTTCCAGTGCCGGCTGATGAATTTGCTTGGCGTGGAACTGGCAAGCGTCGCAGGCTTGCACGATGGCGACCGCATCTTGAAGTACTAGTGGCCAGTAGAAGCCGCTCATGAAGACCTTGCCTGCGAGGGTGCACGCGCACGAGTGGTGGCCGCACTCCCCGCTGTGGATATCCTTGATCAGCGTTTGGCCTTCCTCGGGGGGGGGGGGGGGGGACGCATTTGAGCGCGATGCCGTTCAGGCGCTTGCGATAGAAGTCTCCCTCAAGGATGCAGTAGGATTTTTCCTGTCGAGCGATTCGCTCTGCTTCTGCATCTTCTTAAGGGAGGATCCCCTTCACCAAGTAGTCCTTGAGCTCGTCAATCCAGCCTGTGGCTTGGTGGGCTACCGTCAGCAACAGACGCTCCGCTGTGCTGGGGCCGCAATCAGGGGCCCCAGACTCAGGAGGTGGTGGGAGCGCTTCATCTGTGCTTGCGGTTGTGGCCTCTTGAGGCTGCTTGATGGATGCCTTGGCGAGCCTTTCCTCAAAGACGTCGGCCTGCTGGGGTTGCCTTCGCGAGGCTCGCTTGGCGATATCATCGGCCTCCTGGTTCTCTTTCCTTGGGATATGCATGAGTTCCATGCCCCTGAAGTGCTTCTCGAGCTTGCGGACCTCTTCAAGGTATGCTTCCGTGTGGTCGTCTTTAGGCGTCTAGCTCTTGTTGGAGATGTTGACGAGCAACTAGGAGTCGCCCTTGATGAGTAGGTGCTTGACGCCTAGAGCGATGGCGGCCCTTAAGCAGGCGAGGAGGCCCTCGTATTCAGCGATGTTGTTGGAGATCTTGTCAATCGTGAAGCATAACTGGACATCGTAGTAGAGCTTGTCGCCTTTGGGCGAAGTCAGGACGAGGCCTGCCCCGCCGTTGCGGCAGGCAAAGGCTCCGTCGAAGTGCATGGTCCAGTGGCTGGGCATTGTGTCTCCAGCGGGCTCAGCCTCTTCCCCTCGAGGCTCTTCAGGGCTCGGGTCGGTCCATTCGGCGATGAAATCACCAGCGCTCGCCCCTTGATGACTCTTGTGGTGTCGAAGCGCAAGTTGAATGGCTGCAGCTCTATGTTCCATCGCGCGACACGATCTGTGGCGTTGGGGTTGCGCAGGATCTGCTCTAGGGGGAAAGCAGTGACCACCGTGATGGGGTGGTCCTGGAAGTAGTGTCTCAGCTTCCTGGAGGCGATGAGGAGAGCGACGAGAAGCTTCTGCTGCATCGGGTACCGCTCCCGAGCATCCCGCAGCACCGTGCTGACGAAGTAAACGGGGTGCTCGACAAGGGTTGTCGGTGGGGTTGCAGCGTCAGCCTTCTGCGGAGGCTCCTCAGGGCCCTTGTCGAGATCCGCCTGCCAGGGGGTCTCGACAGGGGTGCCAGGAGGGGCTTTGGGCTTTGGAGTGGCAGTGCTCTTCTTGGAGAGGACAGGCTCTTTCCTCTCGGCCACCAGGACGTCGCTTGCAGTCTGAGGAGTGGCTGTAAGATACAGCTTCAGATGTTCACCTGTCCTGGGGGCCACCAAGACTGGCGGGCTGGACAAATACTTCTTTAAGTCGTCGAAGGCCTTGTCCGCCTCAGGGGTCCACTTGAACGTGCCCGATCTCTTCATGATCTTAAAAAATGGCAGGGCTCTCTCGCCGAACTTCGAGATGCATCGGCCCAGACTAGCCATGCAGCCTGCCAAGCGCTGCATTTCCTTGAGCCGGCGAGGAGGTTGCATTCCTTCTATGGCCTTGATCTTGTCAGGGTTTGCTTCTATGCCACGGTGGGACACCAGGAACCCAGGAGCTTGTCTGAAGGGACCCCAGAGACGCACTTGGCAGGGTTCATCTTGATGTTCACCTTGCGCAGGCTGGCAAAGGTTTCCTCGAGATCCTTCAAGAGGGTGTCTCCCTCTCGAGACTTGACCACTATGTCATCGACGTAGGCCTCAGCGTTCCTGCCCATCTGTGCCCCCAAGGCGATCCTCATGAGCATGCATGTGTAGCAATACACGCCGCAGGGGGTGAGGAATGCTGTCTTCTCCTCGTCCTCTTTAGCCATTTTGATCTGGTGGTAACCAGAGAAGGCGTCCAGAAAACAGAGGAGGTCGCAGCCCACGGTGGAGTCCACGATCTAGTCTATCCTCGGCATGGGGTATGGGTCCTTGGGGCAGGCCTTGTTGACATCGGTGTAGTCGATGCAGAGTCGGCCTCCTCCAGCGGGTTTAGGGACAACCACACCGTTGGAGAGCCAAGTGGGGTGCGCGACTTTGCGGACGACTTTTGCCGCCTTTAGCTTCTCTACTTCCTTGACGATGAATGCTTGCTTCTCGGGGGCTTGCTTGTGTGCTTTTTGCTTGACGGGGCGTGCATTTGGACACACGGCTAAGTGGTGCTCGATCACCTCCCTTGGAACACCAGACATATCTGACGGAGTCCATACGAACATGTCAGAGTTTGCCTGAAGGAAGGCGATGAGCGCGCTTTCCTATTTAGGAGGCAGGGCAGCGCCTATGGTGACGCTACCCCCGAGCCTTCGGCCCCTGAGCCACTGGTGCCCAGTGGCACCTTCTTCGTGGCAGCTTGCTCCTGAGAGAACACTTGTTTCTTCTTCTTGGGCCTCTCGAGAGGCTCCATGTCCTCGTCGGCCGGGAATGCCATGGCAGCTGCCTTGTAGGCGCTCTCAACAGCGCGCATGGCGTCCTGGATATGACCATGGATGGCGATGGTGCCAGCGCTGCCGGGATCTTGACCATGTTGTAGGCATGGTGCGTGACGTCCATGAATTTCGCGAGAGCGGGGTAGCCGAGGATGGCATTGTACGGCAGGCCGATGTGGGCGACGTCGAAGTCGATCAGCTCTGTGCGATAGTTCTTCTGCGTGTCGAAGGTGATGGCGAGCCGGACCTGGCCCAGGGGTTCGATGGAACCACTGGTGACCCCGGTGAACAGCCTGGAGGGCATAAGCCACTCGTAGGGCACTTGAAGCGTCTTGAAGGTCTCGACAGAGATGACGTTCAGGCCAGCTCCCCCATCAATGAGGGTCTTGGAGACGGTGATGTTGTTGATGGTGGGGGAGCAAACCAGGGGGAGGGTCCCAACAGTCTTGGCCGACTTGGGGTGGTCCTTGCCGTCGAAAGCGATGGTGTACTGGGACCACTTGAGGGGCCTGGAGGTCTCAGTGCTCGGGCGCACGGCGTTGAGCTCGCGGGCGAACTGCTTGAACTGGTTGTTCGACTTGCGCGCCTGAGCCCCGCCGAGGATGCAGGCCATAGCCCCTGGGCCTGGTAGCCCCCATCCTCCTCGTCAGGGAGGTTGTTGTTCTTCTCAGCGGCGTTGGCTTGAGTGCCCGACGGCTTCTGGTAGCCGCCGTCGCGCCTACCCATGCCGTCTCTGCGGTAGCCGCGACCTCTGTCGCGGCTTCCGCTGCCTTCTCCTCGCTCGCGCTCCCTGCTGAGCCTCTTGAGGTCGAAGCAGTCGTCTGTGGCGTGTCCACGCCTGTTGTGGTAGACGCAGAACGGACGGTGGTCCGCCTCCTTTTCGCCAGGCTCAGGGGAGCTTCTGCGGGCGTTCTTGGTGGATGGCTCACTGATAATGTTTACACTCAAGGTCGGTACAAAATAACACTTATTCAGAACCAAAACTAATCCCGATGGTAGATGTAGAGGGAGTGTGTCGACAGCAACCACGTCAACTCTTGATCCGTTGCCGATGCGCATCGTCACCTCGTCCTTTGCCAGGCGCCTCTTATTCCGCAACTCCTCCTGAGAGTTACATATATGAGCAACAGAGCCAGTATCAAATACCCAGGTGTTGCTACGGGCGTAGGTAAGGTACACATCAATAACATGTATATCAAATATACCTTTCTCTTTTCCGACAATCTTGCCGGCCTTTTTATCCTCCAGATACTTGGGGCAGTTGCGCTTCCAGTGACCATCTCCCTTGCAGTAGAAGCATTCCACGCCAGCTTTGGGACCAGGTTTGTTAGTCTTAGGCTTGGCAACGTGCTTGCCATCCCTCTTAGACCTCCAGTTTCTCCTGCCCTTACCGCCAGATTTCTTAAAATCGACGGTCTTGTTGACCATCAACAGCGTGTGCTCCTTCTTGATTTCCACCTCAGCAGTCTTGAGCATCACGAACAACTCACCCAGGGACTTAGCCATGCCCTGCATGTTATAGTTCATGACGAAGCCTTTGTAGCTAGGAGGCAACGATTACAGCACCCTATCAATCGCCAGCTCATCAGGAATCTTGCATTCCAGAGCATTCAGGCGTTGAACGTAGCCAGACATCTTGACCACGTGCTCGCTCACACTACTATGCTCTTCCATCTTGGCTGAGAAGAAAATCTCAGAAGCTTCATATCTCTCAGCCTTAGCCTGCGGCGCAAAGACAGCCTTGAGATCAGAAATTATCTCGAAGGCACTCATCTTCTCAGAGCGCTTCTGCAGGTCGGCTTCCATGGCATAGAGCATGCCACTCTGGACAAAGGAGGAATCATCCGACTTAGTCTGAAAGACCTTCTTCTCATCGTCAGAGGCATTATCTGCCGGAGGGTCACCTAGGGGGGCTTCAATCACGTAAGCCACCCTGTGGGGAGCGAGGAGGATCCTCAGGTTGCGGAACCAGGCCATGAGGTTTCACAAGTAACAGACCTAGGTTAAAGGAGGGGCGAGACATCTACAATGGAATTTGCAAAACATAAGACTTTGTTCATAAAATTTTGAGTTCAAGTATTTTCGAAAATAACTATAAGAACTCCCACTCAAAACGAGTATCCCTCTCATCGCTTTAGTGATTACACGACCCTAATCCATTGTGCAACCCCTCATCGTCAGAGCCGGCAACATAACTTCAAAGGTAGACATCGGTATGTCAATCACAAGAACTTTGTGACTCATGCTCGACCTTTCCGTCACCTTGTTCCGAGGCCATGTCTGTACATGCTATGCTCGCCACAATAACCTTCAACGTAAACGCGCGTGCAACATGGCTTACACCCACTGTATGCGAACGACGATATGTCTGACACCCGATCGTCACGGCCTGCCTCATAACGTAGAACTTTCTTGGTGGTGCACGTTGAAGGGAAAATACAGATGGTATTTTGGAGGGATCATCTTATAAAACTACCGCCGTGTAACTATAATATACTATATATATATATACACACACAATATAAGATGCACTCAAACATCAGATGTAATGCGACGTGATATGGTCCTTGCGCCGATGGTCTCCTTCGCGCAAACAATTCATAAACAATTTAATAAACCTACCTTGACCATATCACATAGCCCTTGCAAAATAAAGTTAGACGCCTCTACTTTATCTTTTGCATATTTTACGTGGCTTGGGGTTGTCGTAAATAGAACCGGTTCATACCTACGAACCTATGACCACAACAACGATCAAATAATTGCATATTTATTCATCCATTTCGGGCCCTCCATTGAAAATGCAAAGCCAACAAAAGAGAGAGAGACAGACACCCGCCAGCCACATATACGAAACCAGCCGTATGTCAGTTGTGGAACCAGTCTCGCGTAAGCGTACGCGTAAGGTCGGTCCAGGCCGCTTCATCAACTCGATGCTGCCGGCAGTGCAAGTGCACGCGAGAGGGTAGCAAATAATAAGAACGTTGTCCCCGTGATAAACACTGGTGCAGCTAGCGCATAGCTATATCTACGCATAGATCGGCTCTGATACCACTGAAGGGGATCGCATGCAGAAAAAAAAAATTCCTAACACGGATAACCTTAAACTAGCCAAAATCTATACTATGCAGGTATAGTAGTACGCAGGGGGTTCGGTGCACATACCCTTGTAGACCGAAAAGCGGGGATTACGCTCCCGCACAAGCGTTGTCGATGAAGCCGACGAAGACTTCGATGCCGTGTAGAGGAAGCAGACCTCTAGCAGCACTAGCGTGGTGCCTCGCAGGGTGTCACACACGTACGGTGAAGCCGACGAACTCCGGGCTCCGATCCAAATATGAATCAGCGGAAGACTGGGACCGGAAGTCCAGCAGCGCGGCGGCGTGCGTATGGTGGAGAAAACTTATCCTTGGCGCAACTCCAAACTGGGGAGTCACGGGATCCAAGGAGAGAGAGAGAGAGAGAGAAGATTTGGTGTGTTTTCAAAGGCCAGGGGTACCCATGTATATATAGGAGGCCAGGGGGCTGCCCAACCTGCCAGGCTGGCGGTGTGGGACTAATCCCACACCACAGCCGGCCATGGCTGGTGCGCCGGCCCTAGTGGGCCCCATGTGGCCCACTAAGGGCTGGCCGAACCAAGCCCCCCGTCGTGGGAGGGACTCTCCCCCCCCCCCTCATGGGCCTCTTTGCCCAAAGAGGCCCATTAAGGGATTTTTGCCTTTAAAAATTCAGAAAAACTAAAAGAAAATATTTAACTATTAATTACACTAATTAATATTAAATACATATTACATAATTTATTCTGGATCCGAAAACTATTTCGTCGCTGCCCGATCTCCATCGGAACTTTCCCGGGACGTTCCTGGTCTCTCTTTTTCTTATTTTTCTCTTCCGGTAAATTGTCGACTCCCCTTAAGCGTGTTACCCTACCGGTTCGATTATCTCACCAGACATGATCGAGACTCCTCTCCGATCAATGAATAATTCGTGGACCTTGGATATCCAGAATTAATCCCTGCGAGATAACGAATACTTTACCTATCGAACCTGGACGTCTGAGTCTTAAACCTTTTGCTATGCGATACTTAGCGTGTCCGAGACTCGTTCATAGATATCTCCATACCTAGCTTGATCTCATTACCGACACTGTTAACTTCTACTCGTCCATGATATTATGTACTGGTGACCTAGTCACACGCTTGCAAGCTCGTTTGACATAATCTCACCGAGTGGGCCCTAGAGTATCTATCCTGCTATGGGACTGGCAAATCCCACTCTTGACCCCCCGTCTCAACATACTCCTTTCCGACACCCGAGAGCGACACCTTTATTGTCACACTATGTAAGATATGACGTTTGATGAAATCAAAGTGTCTTCCAGGAATAGCAATAAGAGTAGATCTCACGGTCGAGGGCGTAATGACTACGTGCTACAAATATTGGGTATGCCCATCACATCGTTCTACCAACGACATGACTTCATTGTCAAATAGACACCATGTCACATGATCGGGAAACCTCGATCATCAATTGCACAATGAACCAGTCAAATAGAGGCTACTGGGGACCTGGTTGTTTTACGTATCACACGTGTATTAATGTTTCCGCTTAATACATTTATAGCATGACACAAAAACGTATTATGAACAAAATGAAATATAACAAATAAACTCTTTATTAATTTCCTTTAGGGCATATCTCCTAAAGTTCTTGTTTTACTCTTTGATGTGTAGAAATTATCAAGAATACAAGAGGAAATCTTGTTGGAGTCGAATTGGGACTTTCCAGAAATCTGTCTGAAAACTATTTTCGAAGATTGTCACGTTTGGTCCTGAAGACGACGTCAAATGAAGGTGACACAGAAGAGGAAATTGTAGGCAATTTTATTTTAATAAATCTGGACTAAAAATGCGGCCCAATCCAACTCCGGATGCTCCAGATATGCCCGTTTTCATGAAACCCAAGAGGGGTTGACGGAAATCCGAGAGTCTATATAAAGAAGGAAACCCTAGGTCGTGAGGGACTCCTCCACCCACGAATTTCCAGCCACCAAAGTCACGGTTTTGCCTCCCCATGGATCTCATCTCCATGGGGGAGGGCTCCCTAGAATCCATGAAGGAGGGAGGCTAAGGGGCGGCGTTCCCCCATGATGCCGGCGGCAGGGAAGGAGTTCCCCACGCCGCCGCTGCCGTGCGCTCCTCGCTGCCCTCTCCGCCGTCTTCACCGCCATCTCCATCACAACTCCTCCTTGTATTAATTGGTTCATCCTCCCACAAACCTCTGTACCGTCCTATGTAAACATGGTGCTTGATGCTATAATATTTATCCTATGATCTATGACATGTTTGCGTAGTTATTTGTCTTTTGATTGCTTTGTTGATTAGAGTTGTATGTTGATATGGTAATGTCCTTTGGTGTCCATTATATTTGTGCGCACATGGATCAACACCCTAGGGTTAGTAGTATGTGTGAAGAAAGGGGGGTAGTTCTGCCGGAGTGACAGAAACCTGAGGACTCGAACCGGTTAGTTGGACGTATGGGAGTAAGAGGACCATGAACTTAAGGCTATGGTTGGGGAAAACTTAATACATTGTTAGTATTTACGGATGTTTGCTAACAATCCAATCATATAGTACTTGTAATCCAAAGTAGTGGAGTGCATGTATATTTAGCCTCTCCTACATAGAAAACTGCATCGAAGACAATGAAACCAATATCTTCACTAATTAATCTTGGACAAAGCCACCACAATTACCACCACTTTTCCACACTCATGGTACTGTTAGTTTATGGTTACTTAGTATATTTTATTGCTGCAGCACTAACATTTACTTTCTTGTATTTATTATCTTGCAAAGCTATCTCTCATACCCGTATTATTGCTCTAGTTTTATTTCCTAGATGATGCAAACGTTTGGTGTGCGTAGAGTTGTATCAGTGGTTGATAGAACTTGAGAGAACATTCATCCTACCTTTAGCTCCTCGTTGGGTTCGAAACTCTTACTTATCGAAAGGGCTACACACGATCCCCTATACTTGTGGGATATTAGAGAACTACTCACTCCTCATCGTAGGAGTCAGCAACGGCGATGGAGATGGTGGTGGAGTTGATGGAGATGACTCCGGGGGCAATTCCCCATCCCGACAGGGTGCCGGAACAGAGACTTCTGTCCCCCGAATCTTGTCTTTGATGGCGGCGGCGCAGCGGAACTCTCCTCGGGAAAAGGCTATTGTTTTAGGGTTTTTTTTGCGTCAGGGGCAATATATGGGCGAAAGGGCGAAGGTGGTGGAGGCCAGAGGCGCCCTCATGAGGGGCCGCGAGGCAGAGGGGGAGCCGCGCCGGGACCTCACCTGGGGGCCTCATGGACCCTCTCCGTCAGGTCTTCAGTGTTCTGGAACCTCCCGTGAAAAATAGGGACTTTGGTATTAAATTCGTCCAATTCCGAGAATATTTCCTTAAGTGGTTTTCTGAAACCAAAAACAGGAGAAAACAGGGAGCTGGCACTGTGGCATCTTGTTAATAGGTTAGTCCCATAAAATGCATAAAACCACACAAAGTGTATATAAAACATGTAGCAAATGGTATAATATAAGCATGGAACATAAGAAATTATAGATACGTTTGAGACGTATCAACCATCCCCAAGCTTAGTTCTACTCGTCCTCGAGTAGGTAAAATGATAACAAGAATAATTTCTGAAGTGACATGCTTTCACACAATCTTGATCATATAATAATTTAATGCATGTATATTGAGATCAAATGAATAAAAGCTGTAGTTTATATTGATATCAAATGAGTAATGAGTAAACAAGTAGGAAGAACAAAGTAAAACTTTCAATAAATCAATACTAGAGAACAATCAACCATGCAAAGTAGATATTAAAGATGCTTTCAGCTTCAAGAATAACAATATAATCATCTAATGCATCCAACACTCATGACAACTCTGTGAAAGGATCAAATCAAGCAATAACAATATGCACGTCGAAAATCATCTCTCTATTTGTTCACTTAAAAACAAGCAAGCGTTCAGCGTTGGTTCCTGACACCAGGATGTTGTGGCTAAAAGAATAATAAGGGGGGTTTGGAAGGCCAATGGAAGAAGGTCTCACATAGCTGAAAGTGATCATTAGACAAAAGGAAGTCTTATATTCGAAGCTATGCAAGGAGTAGTGATTACCACACAATGGATGCAAATAGAGCTATAAGTGTATGAAAGCTCTCCAATGGAACTAGTGGGGGTGCATCCAACTTGCTTGCTCATGAAGACCTAGAGCACTTTTGAGTAGGCTCATCATTGGAATATACAAGCCAAGTTCTATAATGTAAAGTTCCCCACATAGTTATGCAAGTAAAACACGAAAACACTCTCATATGGAGTAAATGTGCTAAACATGAGCACAAATGATGACTATGAATACTACAGGTGCTATAACATGAGCACAAGTGTGGATAAAGAATAGTAATGTTGCCCCCTTTTTATTTATTTTTTTATTTATTTTATTTTTTTTACTTTTTCTGTTACTCTTTTTGATGGCCTCCATGGCTCTTTTCACTTTTAGGGGCAAACATTCTAATATGACAACACACTTTTGATGCAAGTAACTCATAAGGAGTAAAACATAGTGTATGAAACGGTGCCTCTGCCAGTGTAGCAGGATATGCAATGATCTAGCGTAACATGGGTAAAACCACACATTAGCTGTAAAGAATCATGCAAGGCAATATATAAATGATAAATGACAACAAGTCATGTAATGTAAGATGGAAGTTGCATGGCAATATATCTCGGAAGAGCTATGGAAATGCTGTAGTAGGTAGGTATAGTGGATGTTTTGACAAAGATATTTGGCTTATGTGTAGGAAAACATGATGAAGATCTCCCACGAGTTTTGGATGTACCCGCGAAGTATGCACCAACTCTCAATGTGAGAAAGGGCAATGCAAAGTACCAAAGAGGCTAGCAAATATGGTGATGTAAGTGCAATGAAAACCGCAGCTTAGAGCTCACAAGAAAAAAGATTCCAACTAGAAATATGATCTCACAAGGCATAATGAAAATCACTCCATGAGAGACTGTGGCAAATGAACAAGTCACTGTTGGGACCTCGACCGTAGCGCATAACACAAAGTCATTACGGTTGTTTTTAACATTAGAAGTCATATATCATTATGATATCAACTGGATATTTAGTGTGGCACAGCTTCAAGTTTTCTAGACCAACCATTAATCATTCCACTTTACTAAGCCATCATGTTTTACCATTAAGCATATTAATATCTCAAAACAACATCAATGATTCAAGTGACACAATTTAATGATCTACAAGATTATGTATCATTTCATCATACCGTCTACCATTTAACATTTTATGTTCTTAACCAAACACCAATCAACGTATCTAAAAATAAACTCTCCAAGTATTTAACAATGAGATGTGAGAGTATAATATAAGAAAAACTAACAGCTCTAACAAGAGATGCATGAAAAACAAGAGCTGGAAGTATTGCAGTAGCTATAGAAGAATACTCAACAAATATTAGTGAAAAATAGGAGTATTCAAATGAAAAAGCGGAGCGTGTCTCTCTCCCATAAAGGAATGCTAGGATTCATTTTATTCAGAGAACAAGAATAACAAAAGCAAAAATAGAAACAAACAGATGCTCCAAGTAAAGCACATATGATGTGGCGGAATTAAAATATAGTTTCACTAGAGATAACCTGATAAGTTGTTCATGAATAAGGGGATGCCTTGGGCATCCCTAAGCTTTGACGCTTGAGTCTTCTTGAAATATGCTTAGGTGACCCACGGGGGCATCCCCAAGCTTAGGCTCTTTCATCTTCTTGATCACATCATATCATCCTCTCTCTTGATCCTTGAAAACTTCCTCCACACCAAACTCAAATTAAACTTCATTAGAGGGTTAGTGCATAATAAAAAATTCTCGTATTCTGTATGGAGAAAATCATTATCATGGTTCTGGACATTAGCTACAGCAAATGGAATTTTATGGAACAAAAAGATCCATTCAAAAACAGCAAAATAACCAATGCAAAATAGATGGCAGAATCTGTTAAAAACAGAACAGTCTGTAAAGACAAATTTTTTCGAGGCACTTAACTTGCTCAAATCAGAAAACTCAAAACTAATGATAGTTGCGTACATATCTGAGGATCACGCTCAGAAAATATCACGGCATTCCGACTTTTCTATAAAGAGTTATGAATTTAACGGTGGACAGCAGAAAAACTGTTCCTGTGCAGAAATCCAAATCTAGCATCAACTTTCTACTAGAGACTTAACTTGGCACAACTATGCAATAAAATAAAGATACAAAGAAGTTGTTACAGAGGTAAGCATGCTCCTTGACTCAAATAAAAGAAAAATAACATAAATAAAATAGTGGGTTGTCTCTCATAAGCGCTTTTCTTTAAACCCTTTTAGCTAGGCAAGGAGATTTTTATGATGCTCTCATAAAAATGAAAGTTGAAAAAACACAAAAGGGATCATCAAGAGGCGAACATCAAACACATTTAAGTCTAACCCACTTACTATCCAAAGGGACCTTGTAGTAGGATAAATTATTGAAACATAAAGCAACTATCATAGAAAGATGAAACAAATGCAACTTCAAAACTTCCAACATAAAGAGAGGTGTTTTAGTAACTTGAAAACTTTTACAACCGTATTTTCCTCCCTCATAATAAATTTCAGTAGCATCATTGATAAAATCCACAATATAACCATCACACGAAACATTCTTATCATGATCCATATGCATAAAAGTATCATTATTTCCCTCATAAGAGAAGTTCTTCTCATTAATAACAAGAGGATCAGGATCATTATAAAGAACTTGAACATCAAAGACGAGTTGTATATTAAAAGTATTGGTTTGAGTAATTCCTCTATAACTATGGCAAGTTTCAAGAGGATGATTGTAATTATAACCTATGTCATAGTATTCTTTATAATTATCAAAGACTGGAGGCATAGTATCATCATAAGCAATAGAATAGTTATCTTCATATCTTCATAAGTGTGTTTATTTGTAAACATATCATCATTTTTACTAGAAGGAGAGGCCTCAAATATATAATCATTAGTAGCAAAAGGATTTTCAAAGACTGCATCCCCAAGCTCAGAGCTTTCTATATCATCATGGGAAGAAACATGGATAGTACTAATAGTATAGCAATTATTAACATCATCATTTTCAGAATTAGTGTCCCAGAGATCTTCAATATCAAAAGAAGTGTGCTTTTCCCAATCATGATCACTAATATAAATAACAGGCATAGGTTCATCATCAAGTTCAGAATCATCAAATTCAGAATTATAAGTATCAATTGTAACAGGAGCAACAAGTTTGGGAGAAGATACCGTTTCCTCTCTCCTTTTACTCCTCTTCTTCTTCTTCTTCCTATTTCCCTTTTTCTTCTTCTTTTCCTCTTTAGGAGGGAGAGGCTTGAAAGGAAGCTTCTCCACATAACCTGGTTTAGTATTAGAGACGATGGAAGAAACTTGGGGGAATTCCCCTCTTTCATTAATAAGATGAAAACACATATTAGTCCTGTCATACTTTGGTAAAGTCCCATCCTTTATAATATTTTGTATGTAAGTGTTAGCGTGGCAATTATTAACACAATAGAGATAGCATCCATGCAACACATCATTCATATCAATATCACTCATATTTAACAAAGAAGTTTTTCTTGATAACTCTTCACACCCCAAAAATAATGTAAGTTCATCATGTTGATTAGGAGTGATCATGTTATCACAAAACTCTCCTGCAATATCTTTATTAGAACCTGAGCATTGAAATTCGAAATGACCCTCTTCATAGCAAAGTTCACAAATAAAAGGATAGGTGGCACAAATTGTTTTACCAAGATCTCTTAGAGACTTGTACCAAGCTCTAGTTTTTTCATTCCTATGGTGGATACAATATTCATCTTCGATTTGATTAATCCCACAAGGTCTATGTATTCCACAAAAATTAACATGCTTATAAGAAATAGTATTTTCATAAGTTTGAGCATGTTTATTGCAATCATTAACAACAATTTCATTTTCCATGCAAGTGTCTTTGAAAGGTTCATGATACACGTCCCAATTTTCTTTAGGAACATTAATATGAGAAGCAAAGGTTCTAAAACAATCAACAATAATATGAGAATCAAGACCATATTTAGCACTAAGCTCTTGAAAACCAGCAATTTCAACAGAAGACTTAATGCAATCATATTCATAGTTTATACCTGATTCTTTACCTTGGTCATTCTCCCAATCCTCAGCATTGTTTTGAATTGTTTCAAGAAGATCCCATCTAGTTTCAACCTTCTTACTTGTGAAAGAACCCGCTGAACAGGCATCTAGATAATCCTTGCAATGACCTGAAAGCCTTGCATAAAAATTATTATATTCTCAGGAAGCTCATGGTTAGGACATTTGAGTATTAATGTTTTCAGCCTTCCCCAAGCTTGAGTAATGCTTTCTCCATCATGAGGCCAAAAATAAAAAATGTAATTACTATTTAAATGCAATTCATAAGGAGGATAAAATTTAGAGTAAAAGAGATATTCAAGCTCCTTCCATTCCAAATGATGAGGATCATCTAGTAGCTCATACCACTTCCTTGCTTTGTCCTTAAGTGACAATGGAAATAATTTCTTCATGGCATTTTCTCTTGATAAACCTGCAACCTTAAACAACTCACAATATCCTTTAAGTTTCAACAAGTGATCACTTGGATGGACTATTCCATCTCCTACATAAGGTTCATCTATAACCATTTCAACAATTTCCATAGGTATTTCAAAAGCAGTACTTTCAGTAGGTGGTTTTATAATATCACACGCATCATCAGATTTATCATATATTGGAGGCAAAACATTATCAAGGCAAAATAATTCCTCCAAAGCCGAGGAGCAAAATTGATTATTTTTACGTAAACTAGCTTCCCCAAGCTTAGGCTTTTCCACAGCCTTAGTAATAATGGTGTTCAAAGAATTTATACTAATAACATTACTACCACTATTATGCAAACAAACTTCCATAGGTTTTTTAATTTTCTCTTCAAAAGTATCATGTCCTAATTTAATATAAATTTCATAAAGATCTCTAATTTTTTTGTTGTTTTCCATTTAGCCTAACTAGTGTAATAAAAATAAGAAACAAAAAGTAATAACTGCAGAATCTAAAGGAGATACCTTCCAACGCTTACCTCCCCGGCAACGGCGCCAGAAAACAGCTTGATGTCTACGCACACTTCTATTCTTGTAGACAGTGTTGGGCCTCCAAGAGCAGAGGTTTGTAGGACAGTAGCAAGTTTCCCTTAAGTGAATCACCCAAGGTTTATCGAACTCAAGGAGGTAGAGGTGAAAGATTGTAGTGTACCTGCACCTAAAATATGGCAGCTACCTGTGTATAGTGCAAATCCCTGGATCGATTCGTTTGCACACACAGTTACGATGTAATATCACAACAAAGTATCAATTTATTACAACGCTGATCCAGACTTAGAAAATATTCATTACAAATTTGCATAGCATAAAGCTAGCAGTGAGCAGAGTAAACAGCGGAAAATTATTCTTCATGGAGTCCCCAATCATCATCATGTGCCACAGGCGAGCATGTTGGTTGAAGACTCGAAAACCCTTAGTAAAAACTTTCACTCATCATCAGGACAGTCTGCAATAAGATATATATTGCAACAACGTGGGTCAGAACCATTAAAATGGAACTGGCAAGTGACACTATGGTGGACACTTAGAGGAATAACTCTATGACCTATATGCTTATTTGGCTGGTGGAGCTCAAGGCTATTTTGCAGAAAGCAAGTTTTTCCCTAACTTTTTGGAAACACTTTTCTTCTATTCGAGACATCCGTGGCATGAAATCCACTGTCTCATTCTACCCTTGTTCACCCATCAAGTTTTAATTTAGAAGTTGGAATGGTGGAATCCTCCGTTTGCATCCTCGTTCAGCTGCTCAAATTGTCCGTACCGGGGACACGGCTAAGTACTTAGATTTTACACTCTGCAGAGGTTGTGCACGTTCACCATTGTACCCATTCCACCCAGTTTACCCTTTACACACCATCTGTGATAAGGAAAGGAGAAGAATGAGACGAGATCTTTCAGAAACATTTTCCCTCCCACTCTGGCCTGACGCGCTCCACCTACAAATCCTCTACCACCACCTGTCAGGCCGGGAAGAGTCCATGTAGCTTAGTTGATCAAGCAAGAGCCCATATTGGCAATGGCTGCACGAGAAGCAATCTTCACTTGGAGTTCTTCAGATTCCTTTGCTCCTGGGTGGCCTTCCACAAGTGAATATTCCACAGGTAAAACCCCTGGGAACAACACTCAACTCATACAGCCAAGCAACCAATTTCCACCCAGGTGTTTGATTAAAACTTAGTAGACTTTATCTTTTTCATCAAAATAGTTTTTGCATAGCATCACTATTCTACTAAGTAATTTCATAGGAACCTAGACACAGGAATAAAGAGGTCTATCATGGCTTGCATAGCAATGCTATCCTACACATGCTTATAGAAAATACTCTACTCATGCATAGAAATAATAGGACTTTTATGGGGGTGTGCCACTTGCCTTGGCAACCGGGAGTGCAGCAGTTACAGTTGCAAAGATTCTCGTTTCCCTCTGAATAGTCTAACAAAGAAATAAAGAGCCACACATAAACACACAAGCAAAGGTTCATACAAAGAAAAATATATGCTATGCATGAGATGAGATGCAACAATTTATTTCCAACGTCTAGAAACTAATAAAAGTATCCCTTTGGATTTTCATGATATATGCCTAAATAAATTTTTGATTTGTTCTATTATTTAATTGTGAATAAAGGGGTAATGACAAGGCCTTTAGTTCACTTAAATAAAATTTCAAAACAATTTTTTGAAAAATGACATTTGGGCAGAGGGCATCTAAACAAATTTTTTAACTAAAGTTATGTCAAAAACACTTAAACTACTCTAAAAAATATTTGAAAATTTTGTATGTGTCAAAACAGAAAACTAATGAAGCCAAAGTGTTCTACTGGTTCTAAGGATTTCAAATATATAAAAATATTTAAATTTGGCTAAACAGATAAAAAGTAATGATGAAAACAGTGTGCAGGGGGTTTTCTGCAAAACTGCCAAATTAAATGATTTAATAAAAATTCAGAAAATAAAATCTGACGTGGCGCTGACGCGGCGTACCGGTTCGGAGTTTTAAGTGATCTAATCCTAGCCGTACACGGGAGATCTAACGGTCTAGATTAAAACGACCAGAAGCGAGCGGCGCGGCCGGCCGGAACCCTAGCCCGAGGCGTGCCCGCGGCGGTGCCATCGCCGGAGTTGCTCGCTTCGCACACTCTACTGCCTATGAGGACGAACGAGTCATACCCGTGCGTGGAGGAGGTCGAGGCGGGGACGATGGCGAGGTGGTCGACGATGGAGTGCTCTGTCGCGCCGGAATTTGCTCGTCGGAGTTGTGCTCGGCGGTGGTCCTCTTCGGGCGTGGATGGAGACAATGTTCTGCTGCCCGAGAAGACGCAAAAACTTGTCAAAATGATGCGCGAGGTCAAGATAGACCAGAAGGAAGTGGAGAGAGGGCTTGAGAGGGACGCGGCTCACCGGAGTTCGTCGAACTCGCCGTCGGTAACGGCGGGGCTCGGGGGGTGCTCGTGGGCGGCCTGGTGGCTCTCGGGAGGTGGTGCTTGGGGAAAAAGAGAGAGGGGATCGAGGGGATCTTATAGCAAGAATCGGCGACGTAAATGAGTGAGTAAATCGCCGGGAATCAATCGAATTGATTCGGCCGTTTCTCGGCTAGGTCGTGGGCGTAATTTGGGGCGAGCCGTTGCAGCGGGAGGGATGACAGGTGGGACCCACCTGTCAGCGAGTGAGCGCGCGCGCGCGGGCGGGGACGGGCCGCTGGCGGGCTGGATTGCGTCGCGCGCGCGGTAGATAGCTAGTGGGCTTCGGCCCACTGGCTGGCCCGACTCTATTTTTCCTTTTTGAAAATTCTTTTATGTTTTTAAACCTTTGAGTATAAAACAGATTCAAAACTATATTATAACTTCTCAGAAAAATTCATAAAAATATAATTTGAAAAGCTTATGAAAAATAGATCCTTTTGACATTATTTTTGTCTAAAGTAAAAATAGAATAAAAGAAACATTATTATAAATTCAAAATAACAATTTTAAGGACATAAAGTCAGTTAAAAACATATTTAAATAATTAAATTCAAATTTTATGTGATTCATATGACAAGTTTAATGATGATGATGCATGGATGCAAAAGTTTTAAATTTTTCTGAAAATTAGGATGTTACAAACTTAACCCCCTTAAGATGAATCTCGCCCTCGAGATTCGGATTGGCTAGCAAATAGGTGAGGGTGATCTTCTTTAAGGTCATCTTCTCTTTCCCAAGTTGCTTCCTCTTCTGAATGGTGATTCCACTG
Source organism: Poa annua (assembly GCA_026929855.1). Taxonomy (NCBI): domain Eukaryota; kingdom Viridiplantae; phylum Streptophyta; class Magnoliopsida; order Poales; family Poaceae; genus Poa; species Poa annua. The sequence continues at coordinate 52,062,829 of CM049428.1, forward strand.
TACTTTACAGAATTTGATGGTCTTGGTTCGGGTGACACGTTCTGCTGTCTCCAAAATCTTTATTGGTTTTTCTTCATAAGTGAGATCACTTTCTAGTTGTACTTCCTCTAGTGGCACCGTATTTCTTATTAGTGTTTCTGCCATTTCTGGGTGACATTTCTTCAGTTGGCTGACATGAAACACACTCTGAACCGCGGAAAGTGCTTCCGGGAGTTCCAATTCATAGGCGACCTCTCCTTTGCGGGATAATACCTTGAAGGGTCCAATAAATCTAGGTGCCAACTTTCCTTTGATTCCCAATCTTTTAACTCCCCGCATAGGTGAAACTCGGAGATAGACTCGATCACCCACTTCATACGTGACTTCTCTCCTTTTGGAGTCCGCATAACTTTTCTGTCTGGATTGTGCTATCTTTAAACAGTCCTTAATCAACCTGACTTTTTCCTCAGCCTCCTTGATTATGTCTGGTCCGAACAAACTACGTTCTCCTACGCCACTCCACAGTAGTGGGGTAGTGCACTTTCTCCCATACAGGGCTTCAAATGGCGACATCTCTATGCTCGCTTGATAGCTGTTGTTGTAAGAGAACTCGGCATATGGGAGATTATCATCCCAGCTTGACTTATAATCTAGAGCGCATGCTCTCAGCATATCTTCTAGGATCTGATTTACTCTTTCTGTCTGTCCATCCGTCTGCAGATGAAACGCTGTACTAAACTCTAATCTAGTTCCCAGAGACTCATGTAATTGATTCCAGAAATGGGAAGTAAACTGAGTACCCCTATCCGACACAATTTTCTTGGGAACACCATGTAGACACACAATCCTCTTCATGTAGATGTCCGCTAGTTTGGCACTAGTGTATGTAGTCTTTACGGGTATAAAGTGAGATACTTTCGTCAGCCGATCGACTATAACCCATATAGAATCATACCCTGATTTAGTCCTGGGCAGACCCGTGATGAAATCCATACCAATCTGTTCCCATTTCCAATCTGGTACTGGTAACGGTTGTAGCAACCCTGCTGGTTTTTGGTGTTCCGCTTTCACACGACTGCAGACGTCACACTTTGCAATGTATTCAGCAATATCACGCTTCAAGTTGATCCACCGATACCTCTCCTTTACATCCATATACATCTTGGTGTTAGCCGGATGTATGGAATAAGGTGAGTCATGAGCTTCTTGAAGTATTAACTTCCTGAGGTCGGCATTGTCAGGAACACAAATGCGTTCTTTATACCACACGGTTCCTTCTTCATCTTTTCTAAAATCTCTGGCCTTACCTTCGCTTAGGTTCTTCTTGATTTCTTTTACTGCTTTATCCTCTAACTGAGCTGTCTTGATTTTGTTAAATAGAAGAGGTTGAGCTTCTAAGGATGCTAAGAATCCTTCAGGTACCACCTCTAATCGAAGGTCCTTAAATCCTTTACAAAGATCTTCCGGCAATTCCCCTGCCGTGAGTCCGTTTACATAAGTCTTACGGCTCAAGGCATTAGCCACTACGTTGGCTTTCCCTGGGTGGTACTGTAGACTTAAATCATAGTCTTTGATCAACTCTAACCATCTCCTTTGTCGCATGTTTAATTCCTTTTGAGTAAAGAAATACTTGAGGCTTTTATGATCCGTAAATACTTCACATCTCTTTCCCCATAAATATGGCCTCCATATCTTTAGCGCATGCACCACAGAAGCTAACTCTAAATCATGAGTGGGGTAGTTTACTTCATGATTTTTGAGTTGTCTTGAGGCGTAAGACACTACTTTGCCTTCTTGCATCAATACGCTTCCTAGGCCGCGATATGAAGCGTCGCAATAAACCTGGAAGTCTTTCTCTAGATCTGGTAAGCATAATACTGGTGCCGACACCAAGTGCTTCTTTAATTCCTGAAAACTGATCTCACAAGCTTCCGTCCACTCAAATTTCTTTCCCTTCTTCAGTAGTTCAGGCAAGGCCTTGGCAATCTTGGAGAAGTTTTCAATGAATCTCCGGTAGTACCCTGCCAGTCCTAGAAAACTGCGGATTTCTCCCACATTTTTGGGCGATTCCCAATTTGTCACAGCAGCAACTTTTTCAGGGTCCACTGCTATCCCATCTTTAGACACCAGGTGTCCTAGAAATCCTACTTGTTTTAACCAAAATTCACACTTGTTGAACTTAGCATATAATTTATGCTCTCGGAGCCTTTGCAATACCAGACGTAAATGTTCTTCGTGTTCTTTGTGACTTTTGGAGTAGACTAAGATGTCATCGATGAAGACAACAACAAACTTGTCCAGAAAATCTATAAACACCTTATTCATCATATTCATGAAATAGGCTGGAGCATTGGTTAACCCAAAAGGCATTACCGTGTACTCATACGATCCATATCTTGTAACGAAAGCAGTCTTGGGTATATCCATCTCTCTGACTTTCATATGAAAGTACCCTGATCTGAGATCGATCTTGGAGAAGACGACAGCCCCTTCTAGTTGATCGAACAGTTCATTGATTTTGGGTAGCGGATACTTGTTCTTAATTGTATGCTCATTTATGTCACGGTAATTGGTGACTAATCTCTGAGTACTGTCCTTCTTCTTGACAAAAAGAATCGGGGCTCCCCAGGGTGATGAACTTGGACGGATAAAGCCTTTCTGCATAAATTCTTCTAGTTGTTTCTTGAGTTCTTTCAGTTCATCAGTTGCCATTGGGTAGGGCCTTTTAGCAATTGGTCCTGTTCCCGGTTTTAGTTCTATGAGGAACTCTACATCTCTATCGGGTGGCATTCCTGGTAGTTCTTCCGGAAACACATCAGGGTATTCCTTAACTATAAGGACCTCACCGAGACTAACCCCCTTAAGAGAATTAAGCCTAACCTTCTTTAGTTCAAACTTTGATCTAAAGTTGATCTTCGAGCCTTCTGCAGTGGTGAGAGTGATGGTTCTATTTGCGCAGTCTATGATTCCTGCATAGCGGGTCATCCAATCCATCCCTATGATAACATCCAGGCCTTGTGTTTCCAGGATGATCAAGTCCGTAGGAAACTGATGCTTTCCAATCTTCAGACTCAACTGTCTACAGCCAGAGGTGACTAGCATCTCTCCGCCCGGAGAGCTTACTCTAATGGGGCTTCCTATATTTTCCACTACTAACCCATGTTTGTTTACAAAAGCTCTTGAAATGAAAGAATGCGATGCTCCAGTATCAAATAAAACTAATGCTGGGCATGAATTTAGCAAGAACGTACCAATGACAGCATCAGGTTCATCGTACACTTCTTCCACATTGATGTGGTTCACCTGTCCTTTCTGGAAGGGATTGGGCTTGGCAGCTTCTGCGGCCTTCTTTTCGGGGAAGTCAGTGGCGTAGTGACCCTTGTTATTGCACTTGAAGCATAGGACTTGGCTGATATCTTTCTTATATTCGGGGTTTGGGCGATGTTGTCCATTGTTGTGGCCAGCATTTCCATTTCCCTTGTGATTCCCATTGTTTCCCTTGAAACCACCACTATGGTTGTGACCATGATGTTTGTGGTTGCTTCCTCCACTAGGATAGTGCCCAGGTTTATGACTCTGGTTTGCATCTTGAGGGGAAGGTCTCTTGAAAGAAGTCTCAGAATGGTGTTTGTGAACATTCAACTTTCTCTTCCTATTTTCAGCCTTCTTGATGTTATCCTCCAGTATGATAGCCTGATCTAGGAGGGTCTGATAATTTGGGGCATAGGCCACTGTCAAAGGGATCTTCAGCTCGTCACTCAGCCCATTTAGGAATTTTGCCTTCCTCTTCGCCTCGGTGTTAATGTCTTCAGAGGCATAACGAGAAAGGGCATGGAAATCAGCCATGTACTCCTTAAGGCTCCTGTTTCCTTGTCTTAGGTTTCTGAATTCTTCCTGCTTCAAGTTCATAATGCCCGAGGAGATATGAGCATTACGAAAACCTTCCTCGAAATTTTCCCAAGTCATGGTTTCTAGTGGGTGGGTGATTTGATAGGTTTCCCACCACTGGATTGCTGGTCCTTCCAACAGATGAGTGGTGAACCTCACCTTCTCAGCGTTAGTACATTCACAAGTCACTGGATCCCTGTCCACTGAACGCAGCCAGTCATCTGCCACAATTGGTTCAGTTGCAGTGGAGAACTTGTTCGGTCGGAGCCTCAGAAATCTGGTAAGTCTATCCACATAGGGGGGTGGTGGCGGAGGCGGGTTGTGGTTGTTGTTATTGTTGTTGGTTTTCGCAATGAACTGGGTCATCATAGTCATTAGCTGAGCTTGAGCGGCCATCAACTGTTGTATAGCATCATTGTTGTTGTGGTCGTTGTTGTTGTTGTTGTTGTTGTTATCGGGCGTACGACGGGGAGGCATCTGTGATTTGTATAGGTGAGTTTTTAGACGGAAAGGTCTAAAGAGAAAGATTACCCCAACAAACAAACAACCTAAAGAACAAACAAACATCACACAACTCAAAACTTTGGATTAATCAGACATGAGAGTTTTGGAAAATAAAACGCGAGGTTCCGTGGAATACAATGGAAGGCATTGCCTTATCACAAGTTGATAGGTCAATACAAGACTAACATAATGATGAGGTGTAAATAAATGGTAGTCTCGCTAACGAACTACTCGACCATGTCGTCTTCTTCTTCTTCAATTTCCTGAATCTCGATTCCTTCATTGTCGAGTACTTCCCTTAATTCCTTCACTTCTTTCTCCAAGGCAGAGTTCTTCTCTTGCAGTTCCCTTTTCTCGGTACGAAGACGCTTGATCAAGTCAGTATCAGCTTCGAACTCGACTTCATTGCTCTCGAGTTCTGCCTTCTGTTCTCTGATAGTCTTGTTTTTCTCTTAAACCCTTTTCTCCTGTCTCTTGTATTTCTCCTCTCGTGAAGCAAACTTTTCTTCTAGGGCCTTAGTCACTTCCTCTTGAGCTTTCATCTTTTCCTCGTTCTCCTTGAGTAAGGCACACAACTCATCGTTCTTCAGAAGTTCAGTGCGTCTATCCTCATAAAGTTCTGTGACGAGGACCTCCAACTCCTGGAAATACAGACTAAGGGGCTTTGCTTTGCCTCTATCTCCAGAATCAAAGAGGTATGGTTCTCCCTCCTCGTTTCTCCTTCCAAAGAAAATGGAGTAGTGGCCCCTCAACTCTGTGCTATAGCGTCCGCAGAGACGTCCAATCAGGTCCTGCATGACGAGATTGAGTCCTTTTTCTTTGGAGTCACTAACCATTTTGATTTCCAACGGGGGCTCTTCTCCACGTCCTGGTTGAGTTGCTTTTATTCCCCATCATCCCTCCTTGTTAAACTTCTCCAGGATGAAGCCCTTAACTTGAGGTAGCGGTAAACCTATCTTCTCGCCGATGTCGAGAAGGTAGCAGCCAAAACGGGTGTCCTCGAAGTCCTTCGCGGTGGTGAAGTGGAAGCTCGTCATCCTTTAGGAAGAAAGAAAAGAATTTAAAACAAGAAATGTATAAGGTAAGGAGGTACTAGTCATAAGTGTATTATTAAATTAGAGTCAAAACTAAGTCAAATCTCAATGTGATCAACAAATATAAACAACTCTTTGTAAATTGGATATTCACTATAGTGAGAGAGACAGACACCCGGCCAGCCACTTAATTGTGGAACATGTCTCATGTACGCGGACATGTAAGGTTTCTTTCCAGGCCGCTTCATCTCACTATGCCGCTTGGATCCAAAAATACTTAAGTAGTTAATACTATGATCAAAAGGTTTTTCCAATCCTAAGGGCTCGAACCTACAGGCAACACAGTGCTTTGATACCATCTGTAGTGTACCTGCACCTAAAATATGGCAGATACCTGTGTATAGTGCAAATCCCTGGATCGATTCGTTTGCACACACAGTTACGATGTAATATCACAACAAAGTATCAATTTATTACAACGATGATCCAGACTTAGAAAATATTCATTACAAATTTGCATAGCATAAAGCTAGCAGTGAGCAGAGTAAACAGCGGAAAATTATTCTTCATGGAGTCCCCAATCATCATCATGTGCCACAGGCGAGCATGTTGGTTGAAGACTCGAAAACCCTTAGTAAAAACTTTCACTCATCATCAGGACAGTCTGCAATAAGATATATATTGCAACAACGTGGGTCAGAAACATTAAAATGGAACTGGCAAGTGACACTATGGTGGACACTTAGAGGAATAACTCTATGACCTATATGCTTATTTGGCTGGTGGAGCTCAAGGCTATTTTGCAGAAAGCAAGTTTTTCCCTAACTTTTTGGAAACACTTTTCTTCTATTCGAGACATCCGTGGCATGAAATCCACTGTCTGATTCTACCCTTGTTCACCCATCAAGTTTTAATTTAGAAGTTGGAATGGTGGAATCCTCCGTTGACATCCTCGTTCAGCTGCTCAAATTGTCCGTACCGGGGACACGGCTAAGTACTTAGATTTTACACTCTGCAGAGGTTGTGCACGTTCACCATTGTACCCATTCCACCCAATTTACCCTTTACACACCATCTGTGATAAGGAAAGGAGAAGAATGAGACGAGATCTTTCACAAACATTTTCCCTCCCACTCTGGCCTGACGCGCTCCACCTACAAATCCTCTACCACCACCTGTCAGGCCGGGAAGAGTCCACGCAGCTTAGTTGATCAAGCCAGAGCCCATATTGGCAATGGCTGCACGAGAAGCAATCTTCACTTGGAGTTCTTCAGATTCCTTTGCTCCTGGGTGGCCTTCCACAAGTGAATATTCCACAGGTAAAACCCCTGGGAACAACACTCAACTCATACAGCCAAGCAACCAATTTCCACCCAGGTGTTTGATTAAAACTTAGTAGACTTTATCTTTTTCATCAAAATAGTTTTTGCATAGCATCACTATTCTACTAAGTAATTTCATAGGAACCTAGACACAGGAATAAAGAGGTCTATCATGGCTTGCATAGCAATGCTATCCTACACATGCTTATAGAAAATACTCTACTCATGCATAGAAATAATAGGACTTTTATGGGGTTGTGCCACTTGCCTTGGCAACCGGGAGTGCAGCAGTTGCAGTTGCAAAGATTCTCGTTTCCCTCCGAATAGTCTAACAAAGAAATAAAGAGCCACACATAAACACACAAGCAAAGGTTCATACAAAGAAAAATATATTCTATGCATGAGATGAGATGCAACAATTTATTTCCAACGTCTAGAAACTAATAAAAGTATCCCTTTGGATTTTCATGATATATGCATAAATAAATTTTTGATTTGTTTCTATTATTTAATTGTGAATAAAGGGGTAATGACAAGGACTTTAGTTCACTTAAATAAAATTTCAAAACAAATTTTGGAAAAATGACATTTGGGCAGAGGGCATCTAAACAAGTTGTTAGCAATTTGATTTACTCAAAAATAAATTTTCTAACTAAAGTTATGTCAAAAACACTTAAACTACTCTAAAAAATATTTGAAAATTTTGTATGTGTCAAAACAGAAAACTAATGAAACCAAAGTGTTCTACTGGTTCTAAGGATTTCAAATATATAAAAATATTTAAATTTGGTTAAACAGATAAAAAGTAATGATGAAAACAGTGTGCAGGGGGTTTTCTGCAAAACTGCCAAATTAAATGATTTAATAAAAATTCAGAAAACAAAATCTGACGTGGCGCTCACGTGGCGCTGACGCGGCGTACCGGTTCGGAGTTTTAAGTGATCTAATCCTAGCCATACACGGGAGATCTAACGGTCTAGATTAAAACGACCACAAGCGAGCGACGCGGCCGGCCGGAACCCTAGCCCGAGGCATGCCCGCGGCGGTGCCATCGCCGGAGTTGCTCGCTTCGCACGCTCTACTGCCTACGAGTACGAACGAGTCATACCCGTGCGTGGAGGAGGTCTAGGCGTGGACGATGGCGAGGTGGTCGACGATGGAGTGCTCTGTCGCGCCGGAATTTGCTCGTCGGAGTTGTGCTCGGCGGCGGTCCTCTTTCGGGCGTGGATGGAGACGATGTTCTGCTGCCCGAGAAGACGCAAAAACTTGTCAAAATGATGCGCGAGGTCAAGATAGACCAAAAGGAAGTGGAGAGAGGGCTTGAGAGGGACGCGGCTCACCGGAGTTCGTCGAACTCGCCGTCGGTAACGGCGGGGCTCGGGGGGTGCTCGTGGGCGGCCTGGTGGCTCTCGGGAGGTGGTTCTTGGGGCAAAAGAGAGAGGGGTTCGAGGGGATCTTATAGCAAGAATCGGCGACGTAAATGAGTGAGTAAATCGCCGGGAATCAATCGAATTGATTCGGCCGTTTCTCGGCTAGGTCGTGGGCGTGATTTGGGGAGAGCCGTTGCAGCGGGAGGGATGACAGGTGGGGCCCACTTGTCAGCGAGTGAGCGCGCGCGCGCGGGCGGGGACGGGCCGCTGGCGGGCTGGATTGCGTCGCGCGCGCGGTAGATAGCTAGTGGGCTTCGGCCCACTGGCTGGCCCGACTCTTTTTTTCCTTTTTGAAAATTCTTTTCTGTTTTTAAACCTTTGAGTATAAAACAAATTCAAAACTATATTAAAACTTCTCAGAAAAATTCATAAAAATATAATTTGAAAAGCTTATGAAAAATAGATCCTTTTGACATTATTTTTGTCTAAAGTAAAAATAGAATAAAAGGAACATTATTATAAATTCACAATAACAATTTTAAGGACATAAAGTCAATTAAAAACATATTTAAATAATTAAATTCAAATTTATGTGATTCATATGACAAGTTTAATGATGATGATGCATGGATGCAAAAGTTTTAAATTTTTCTGAAAATTGGGATGTTACAAAGATATCCCTCTCAAGCAACCCTGCAATTAAGATATAAGAAGTCTCTTGTGTCCCCAACACACCCAATACACTTGTCAGATGTATAGGTGCACTATTTCGGCGAAGAGATAGTAAAATACAAGTAATATGGATGATTATAAGTAGTAATTACAATCTGAAATAAAAATGGCAGCAAGCAAACATGTAGCAGAACTGGTTGTAAACGGTGTTTCAATGCTTAGAAACAAGGCCTAGGGATCATACTTTCACTAGTGGACATTCTTAACAATGACATCAAAGCTGAATAATAAATACTACTCTCAAACACTCTCTTGTTGGATGATAAACACCATTCACTGTGTAGGGCTACAAGAGCACCCTCAAAGTCAGAGTAAACTAACACCACAACGTCATAAAGGAATCACACACGGTGCACATACTGTCACCTTTACAACCGTGAATAACCCCGGAGTTCATAATAAAGTAACCTCTAGAGTGCATAATAGATAAAGAGTAACATCACATATTCAACTAGATTACAAAGCTCATGATCACATAAAGATCACATGGGAGAGAGATATAAACCACATAGCTACCGGTAGAGCCCGCAACCCCGGGGGAGAACTACTCACTCCTCATCGTAGGAGTCAGCAACGGCGATGGAGATGGCAGTGGAGTTGATGGAGATGACTCCGGGGGCAATTCCCCGTCCCGGCAGGGTGCCGGAACAGAGACTTCTGTCCCCCGAATCTTGTCTTCGCTGGCGGCAGCGCAGCGGAACTCTCCTCGGGAAAAGGCTTATTGTTTTAGGGTTTTTGCGTCGGGGGCAATATATGGGCGAAAGGGCGAAGGCGGTGGAGGCCCGAGGCGCCCTCATGAGGGGCCCGCGGAGGAGAGGGCGGAGCCGCGCTGGGACCTCATCTGGGGGCCTCGTGGCCCCTCTCCGTCAGGTCTTCGGTGTTCTGGAACCTCCCGTGAAAAATAGGGACTTTGGTATTAAATTCGTCCAATTCCGAGAATATTTCCTTAAGGGGTTTTCTGAAACCAAAAACAGCAGAAAACAGGGAACTGGCACTGTGGCATCTTGCTAATAGGTTAGTCTAATAAAATGCATAAAACCACTCAAAGTGTATATAAACATGTAGCAAATGGTATAATATAAGCATGGAACATAAGAAATTATAGATATGTTTGAGACGTATCAGCCGTCAGTGCCGTGGTCGTGGTGTAGCGTAAAGAAGATGGAAAAGAGTACCCAATTCAAAGTCCGGTTTACTATGTTAGCAAAGCTTTGACAGAGTCAAAACAGAGGTATCCACAGTGGCAGAAGTTAGTCTACGGCGTCTTCATGCCAAGCCGGAAAATGCCTCACTACTTCCAGGAGCATCCCATCACGGTTGTGAGTTCTGCTCCATTGGCAGAAATCATCAGAAATAGAGAAGCCACAGGCAGAATTGCAAAGTGGGCCATCGAGATGGGGCCTTATCATATCAACTACGAGCCAAGAACAGCAATCAAGTCACAGGCCCTAGTTGATTTCGTCAATGACTGGACAGAGTTTGACCCCTTACCACCAGCACCAAGCACGAAGCATTGGTGCATGCACTTTGACGGGTCAAAACAATTCGAAAGCTCAAGAGCCGGCATTGTTTTAACATCGCCAAGAGGAGACAAGATGAGTTATGTCTTACAAATACACTTTGATCCATGCACCAATAACATTGCAGAGTACGAAGCTTTGTTACACGGCTTACGAGTTGCCAAAGAGATGAACATCAAGAGGATCATGCGTTATGGAGATTCCGACCTTGTTGCTCAACAAGTTCAGGAACATGGGATAGGAAAGACGCCCCTATGGTTGCTTACAGGAGAGAGGTAGACCGTGTAGCCGATTTCTTCTCAGGCTATCAAGTTGAGCATATTGACAGACGGAAGAACGAGGCAGCTGCCGCCTTATCAAGACTCGGCTCTAGAAGAGAGCCGTACCTCCAAACGTGTTCCTCACCGAGTTACATCATCCATCAGTCAAGCTTCCAACAGAAGAGGAGTTAGCAAATCCTGATGAGCCGGAATCACAGTTGGTTGCCGCCTTACATCAAATCCCGACGTGGACAGAGCCGTATCTGGCTTACCTGTTAAGAGAAGAGTTACCACAAGGCGAAGTGCTGGCACGGCAGATCGTGCGCCGGGCTAAGGGATACGTCATCGTCAACGAAGAGTTGTACAAGAGGAGCACGTCCGGAGTGTTCTTAGGATGTGTCTCACCAGAGGAAGGTTGGAAAATTCTTCAGGAAATCCACTCAGGGGATTGCGGACATCATGCATCCACAAGAGCAATGGTCGCTAAAGCTTACAGACACGGATTCTTTTGGCTGACAGGTTTGGCAGACGAGAAGAACATTTCCTGAGTTTGCGATGGATGCCAGCGATATGCAAGGCAGATTCACGTTCCGGCTCAAGATTTGAAAACCATCCCAATAACATGGCCCTTTGCAGTCTGGGCATGGATATGGTGCCACCTTTCCAGACGTCACCCGACAAAATGCTCATCTCTTAGTTGTAGTGGACAAGTTCACAAAGTGGGTTGAAGTACAAGCCGTCAACAGTTGCACAACATCAACATCAGTCAAATTCCTGAAGAAAATCATATACCGCTTTGGATATCCTCATAGCATCATCACAGACAACGGGACAAACTTTTCACTTGGAGAGATGCAGATATTTTGCAAAGAGAACGGCATCCGGCTTGACCTTGCTTCAGTTTAACACCCTCAATCAAACGGACAAGTGGAGAGGACAAACCAGGAGTTTCTCAGAGGCATCAAGCCAAGACTTCGGGTTCCATTAATAAGGGCTGCCGGATGCTGGGAAGAAGAATTGCCATCAGCCGTCTAGAGGTTAAACACAACCCCGAACAGATCAACAGACTTCATTCATTTCTTCATGGTCTATGGGGCAGAAGCCGTGTTACCCAGCGACATCCTTCATGATTCTCCAAGAGTTGCAAACTACGTTGAGACAGAAAACGAGCAAGGCCGGCAAAACTCAGTTGATATGCTTGAGGAAGTGCGAGAGTTAGCTCTGGAGAGATCAGCCATATATCAGCAAGACCTGAGGCGTTATCACAGTCGCCGGGTTAGATTAAGAACTTTACAGGAAGGAGACTTAGTCTTACGACTAGCCCAAAACAAGACCGGCTTTCACAAGCTGACTCCCCCATGGGAAGGTCCCTTCGTGGTCAGCTGGAACTTGCATAATGGGTCCTACTAATTGGTGGATATCAAAGGAGAAGCTGCAGTGACTGGAAACAGTACAGACCATACAATATTCCCAATGCAAGAGAACGAGAGGCCCTGGAACATAGCAGAGCTCAAGCCTTACTACACTTAAGTTTTGTGAGCTCCCGGATGAGAGAGCTCCACCTTTTTGTATCTTTACAGTTTAAAAGCAGCAGGTTTCAGACGCGCTCTTTTCCTTACCAGGGTACCTAAGGGGACTGGAAGGTTTTTATTGAGGCGGCTTGCCAGCTATATACATATCATATGATCAATGAAATGAGGAAGGCACCTCTAAAAGAAAGAGTATTGTCCTTTCAGTTCCTTATTTTACATGTGATCAGGGGTATTGGGGGCTTACTAACTAAGAAAGTTCTAAGTTACAAACTCAAGACCCATCAAAAGATGCCACAATTATTCTTGGTTATACTTGCCTGCTAGTTCGATGCTATTCTCACATGATATATGACCAGATGCTAAAAGCCCGGATTTCAATCTGACTATGATGCCCATGGGGACTTAGCAGACCCTGATTGTTTCGGAGCTTTTATGCACGAAAGACGTCATGAGAAAACCGGCTTTGCAGAGAGGTAAAGAAACCAAAAGGGTAAGCGAAACCAAAAAGACTTGCAGATTTCACAAAAGGTGGATTTCATTAAGGAGCATGTCTTCAAAGCGCACGGAGGCGCACCAGAACAGGTATAGCTAATCAGAGTTTAAGCTAACCTATTACATGCCATCCAGGCCAAAATAATATTGTTCCAGGACATCACAGAGTACTTAAAATCTTTACAAGACGGATTATACTGCCGGGCCAGTGGTCGAAGGGACAGCAGGAGTCTTGGGGGTTGGCGCTGAAGAGCTCGACTCGCCGGATTTCCTCTTCGACTTCTTCCGACTCACACCTTCAGCCTCCTCCCAGCAAATCTCGAAGACGCTGGGGAACTTAGCTTCAGCGATAGCCGGACGAGGAGGAGCCGGCACAACCGGAGTCCCTGAAGCCGGAACCGTGTCCGGTTCAACAGGCAGCGGGGCGCGGTAGCTAGGATCCATCTTCGACGTAGCCGGCTCCTTCGGATATAACTTTGTCCCTTCAGCATTATAACCAGGTTGGAAGGAGCTCAGGCTTAAGGTATCCGTTAGAAGAGTGGCATGATGCCGGGTTGTCTCATCAATCTTAGTAATATCTTCCTGAGTGAGTGGAGTCACATCGCTCTTAAGAGAAGGCCATCCCCGAGTGAGCAACTTCGTATCAACGGCCGGGTAATATGCTTTCGTCGGAGCAAGGATGCGCATGGCGGCTCTTCTGGCAGCAGACCTTTTCCAGCTATCAAACGAAGCCGGCAACACGTTGAGTTGTTGCAGGAATTTGATCTGGGTAGTTGGAGGCTTCTCCCATCCATGACAAGACATCTTCGCCCTGCTAGCGCCATAATATGACTGTTGCACGAGCGTGTAAGCAGCCTTCAGTTTCATTTCCGGCTCAAGTTGGCAGATGGGGTTCCAGGAACCAAAGAAATAGAGAAGACAAAGAAGGTTAAGCCGGACATACTCGGAGGAAAGCAAAAAAGCAGAGAATCATTAGCCGGAAATAAGTAAACTTACCAAAGAAGGAGGTCACCATCTCAGAAGTGAAGGCGACAAGCTTGTCAAACCTAGCATTGGAGGCTTTCAGATCCTCCTGCAGCTTGTCTCGCTCTTCGTTCCAGAGGGCCTCATGCTCCTCCCTATATTGTTGCAGCTGGGCATTCTCCTCGGTGGCCTGGCTGATTTTCTTCTCAAGTTCAGCTATTTTTTCTTCAAACTCGGCACGTTTATCGGCTTCAGCTTTTAGCTCCTGATGCTCACGGGTGTGAGGAGTTGGAAAACACCAAGAGGAAGGTGTGATGAGCGTAGTAGCAAGTTTCCCTCAGTTATGAAACCAAGGTTATCGAACCAGTAGGAGATGAAGAACACAGCGAAGGTCTCCCCGACGCCAGAAAAGTGCTTGCGCGTGGTTGACGAGGGAGGTGGAATCTGCACAACACAATCAAGAAACTTTGCTCCAACTCAACAGTGAGGTTGTCAATCTCACCGGCTTGCTGTAACAAGGATTAAACGTATGGAGTGGAAGATGATATTTGCAGAGAATGAAAGAAAGCAGTTTGCAGTTGGTTGTATTATCAGTTTAAAGAAAAGGACCGGGGTCCACAGTTCACTAGTGGTGTCTCTCCATAAATAATAATGATAGCATACATGTGGGTAAACAAATTACAGCTGGGCAATTGACAGAATAAAGAGCTGCACAATGATGCATATACTAATGTCATGATGTCTAGTATGAGATTCATTTGGGCATTACAACAATATACATAGACCGTTCCAACCGCATCTATGACTAATAATCCACCTTCCGGTTAGCGTCTGCACCCCTTTCAGTATTAAGTTGCAAGCAACAGATTATTGCATTAGGCAAAGTGTGTAATGTAAGTAATACAATTATCCTTAGACAAAGTACTACTGTTTTATCCCTAGTAGCAACAGTACATCTACAATCTTAGAGCTTGCTATCACTACCCCAGATTAAATAGAGACATGAACCCACTATCGAGCATAAATACTCCCTCTTGGAGTCACAAGCATCAACTTGGCCAGAGCATCTACGAGTAATGGAGAGCATGCAAGATCATAAACAACACACAACATGATATATTATGAAGCAAATGACATAGTATTCAATATCCATCGGATCCCAGCAAACACAACATGTTGCATTACATAAAGATGATCTTGATCATGATAGGCAGCTCACAAGATCTAAACATGATGACACAATAGGAGAAGACAACCATCTAGCTAACGCTATGGACCCGTAGTCCAAGGATGAACTACTCACGCATCAGTCCGGAGGCGGGCATGGTGATATAGAGCCCTCCGGTTATGTTTCCCCTCTCCGGCAGGGTGTCGAGGAGAGCTTCTGAACCCTCCCGAACTAGGGTTGACGACGGCAGCGGCTGAAAGTGCATGGTTCCCCCATGCGTGGTTTTGGTAATTAATTACAATCCTTATGGAGTAATGTTTACATTGAGATATTCTTATAGATCTTGTCCATGGGAAATATAGGAGTTCATGTGTTGGACTCTTCAAGATGACATAATGACCAATGCTCTATTCAAGGGTTTAGATGAAGAATGGTCATGTATAGAGTTGAGCTCATTGCAACTATGGCTTGGAATAGAAGATTGAGTGAACAATCATGTTTACCCCCCAAGCCATCATACATATTAAGAGAAGAAGATGAAGTGCAAGTTCAGTATGATGCATCTCGGAAGATATCTTTTGATTGAAGCTTGCAAAGGAGACATGAAGACGAATCTCAGCGAGGCCCTCCCATAATGGAGTATGGGGGAGCATTTGGAGAAGTCCTCGTCAAGCATGTGCTAGCAAGCACAATCAAGAAAGGTGTTTGTCGGCCCAGTGGAATCCAGGGTGTGCAGGGCCCACTCTCCACAACCCTCGCACGCGGTGGTATCGAAGAAATGACTAAGGACCAAGCCAAACGCTTGGAGAGACTCTCGAGGGAAAAAGTCCTCGAGAGGGCTTAAAGGGGCAGCGAAGGCCTGAAGAGGCTCCCCCCGCGACTGCCCTTCTACAAGGCTCTCTCCCCTGGAGAGGAGTCAACACAGATCCCTCCACAAGGCCGCTCAGGCCTAGTAGAGATACTTCGCTGTGAAGAAACCGCCGCAGAGCGCACATGGCCTCTGCCGCGGCCGCAGAGTGACGCGCGCGCCTGCGCGCGGTGACGACGACGCCACAGTTGCCATTCTGGTGATTAAAGGAGTCAACAAAGCTATGCCCCCACGCTAGACTACGAAGCTTTCCCCTTCGGTCATAAAGCGGATGGCCGGCGCTACGCTCCAATGATGACGTCACCGTGGGCACCCCCACGATCTCTGCGGCACCCGCTGGCCGTCCTGCGTAGACGGTGGCTTTCCTGCCTCAAAGACAGGCTTTACGACCATGGACCGAGTCCATGGACAACCCAGCTGCGGTGCACCCCGCTCCTCCGTTTCATCGCCATGTGGGAACCCTTCCGCTGCGCAGGGCGCAAGGATGAGGCCCGGGGCGCCTATAAAAGGAGAGGTTGCACCTCCGTAGCAAAGCATAGAGGATTCATACCTTGAGCTCTCTACCATAGCGTAGCCTAGCCAAGCGCACTCGAGGAGGAAGAAGACCCTAGAGTTCCCTCCTTGAGCTCCGCACTGCCAAAAGAGAGCCCTCGACAAGCTCATTGTACTGTACCCTCTGCAGCGCAATACAGACAAGCAGGAGTAGCGGTGTTACCTACTCCAGAGGGCCATGAACCTGGGTACGGGCTGGTGTCCATCTCTGTCGTGATGTCCCTCCTCAGGCTCAACGAGCACCGTCGCCGTGCCGGTTGAGGGTTGTTTGACCTGCGCGTTCAGACCCTTCGAACATACTCATCAGAGTGTGACCACCCCTGTCTCGTGGGAGTCACTCTCCGACATTTGGCGCGCCAGGTAGGGGATGAGGCGCGTCTTCAACCTTCGACCAGCCTCCGCGCCATGACGAACACCCGCACGACACGCGCCAACAGGCGCGCAGCTGACAGGGCTCATATTGAGCCCATTACCACCCCCACTCACGGCCGCCGCGGCCGCCCTCGCACGGCGGAGCGCGCCAACACCGACCCGCGCGTGGAGGAGCTTGAGAGCGAGGATCACCGCGGCGACGACGAGGACTTCTCCTAGCATAGCGAGGAAGCTGAGTCCTCGCGTCCGTCTCGGCGCCAGAGCGCGTCCTCTCAGGGACGTCCAGAGCCCGGTCCACACACTGCGCTGCTCATGGCTCAGGAGCTTCTCCGCTACCGGCCCAACCCGGAGGCCCACGACCAGTGGCTCGACCGCCTCCACCACCTCGTCAACATCGCGACAACGCGCCCTGCTCCGTCGCGTTCGCTGGTTCACCACTCTGGCCGCGCAGGAACGGCCGCGCCGGATGCGCCTCCGCCACCACCGGGACCACCTCCAGCTGCGGCACAGAGGGCTGCCTCCCATGCGTCGTCGCCGCACGACTGCCAAATCGTGCAGCGCACCGCGCCTGACGCGCGGGTGGGGATGGAGCGCCGGAGAGACCTCCAGAACCGCCTCGTCGAGGAAATCGGCCAAGCGGTGTAGCAGAACCGCAGGGCCCTCCAGGGCGGAACCGCCACGTACGCCACCGGCTGCATGGCCTTCACCCGCGCTCTGCGCCGTGTGGTCCGGCCACAGAAGTTCAGGCCTGCCCTATCCAAGGGCTACAACGGGTCAAGCAACCCCATCGAGTTCCTGCAGCTCTACACCACCTCTATCCAAGCTGTAGGAGGGGACGACAAGGTCATGGCCAACTGGTTCTCCCACGCGCTTAGGGATTCCGCGCTGGCATGGCTCCTCAACCTGCCTGAAGACTCCATCGGCTCGTGGGAGGAGCTCTGCAGGTAGTTTGTCGCCAACTTCATGGGCACATATGAGCGAGCGCTCACCCACAATGACCTGCGTGCTGTGGTGCAGAGGTAAGATGAGACCCTCTGCAAGTACATGCAGCGCTTCAGCCAAGTGCGCAATAAGATCCCGAACATCCCCGACACACAAGTCATTGCCGCCTTCAGAGAGAGCGTCACAAACCGCAGGATGCTCGAGAAGCTGGGCATTCACGACAAGCTCACCTCTGTGGTGAAGCTGTTCGACCTCGCTGACAAGTGCGCCAAGGCTGAGGAGGGACTCCTCTTTGTCAAGATGAGCCAGCGGGTTGACGACCAGGCCGAAGGATCCAAGAGTCACAAGAAGCGGGAAGAAACCAAGCGCAAGACCACCGCTATCCTAGCGGCTGAGCCAGATGCCAAGTACGCCCGCAGAGCCTCCCCTGAGCCTGGCGACAAGAAGGAGGACGACCGGCCGTTCTGTGTCTACCACAACAGGCGCGACCACGCTACAGAGAACTGCTTTGACCTCAAGAGGCTGAGCAGGGAGCGCGAGCAAGAAGAGGGCAGCGGGGGCCGCGGCAGAGGCCGCGGCTACCGCAGAGGCGGACGCAAGGGCAGCTACCAGAAGCCGTCGGGGACTCAAGCCAACGCCGTCGAGAAGAACAATAACCTCCCCGACGAGGAAGATGGAGGCTACCAGGCCCCAAGGGCAGCTATGGCTTGCATCCTCGGCGGAGCTCAGGCGCCCAAGTCTAACAACCAGTTCAAGCAGTTCGCCCGCGAGCTCAACGCCGCACTCCCGAGCGTCGAGACCTCCAGGCCCCTCAGGTGGTCTCAGTGCACCATCGCCTTCGACGCCAAGGACCACCCCAAGTCGACCAAGACTGTTGGAACCCTCCCCCTGGTCTGCTCCCCCACCATCAACAACATTGCCGTCTCCAAGACGCTCATTGATGGGGGCGCTGGCCTGAACGTCATCTCTGTCGAGACCTTTGAGACGCTTCAAGTGCCTTACGAGTGGCTCATGCCCTCCAGGCCATTCATAGGGGTCACCAGTGGTTCGATCGCACCTCTGGGGCAGGTCCGGCTGGCCATCACCTTCGGCACGCAGAAGAACTACCGCACTGAGCTGATCGACTTCGACGTCGTGCACATTGGCCTGCCGTATAACGCCATCCTCGGCTTCCCCGCCCTCGCGAAGTTCATGGCCGTCACGCATCACGCCTACAACATGGTCAAGATCCCCGCAGCGCTGGCACAATCGCCATCCATGGTCATTTCCTAGATGCCACGCACGCTGTCGAGAGCGCCTACAAGGCAGCCGCCCTGGCGTTCCCGGCTGACGAGGACATGGAGCCTCTCGAGAGGCCCAAGAAGAAGAAACAGATGTTGTCTCAAGAGCAAGCTTCCACGAAGAAGGTGTCGCTGAGCACAAGTGGCTCGGGGGATGAGGGCTCCGGGGCTAGCGTCACCATAGGCGCTGCCTTGCCTCCCAAATAGGAAAGCGCGCTTGTCGCCTTCCTTCGGGCAAACTCTGACATGTTTGCGTGGACGCCGTCAGATATGTCCGGTGTACCCAGGGAGGTGATCGAGCACCACTTAGCCGTGTGTCCAAACTCACGCCCCGTCAAGCAAAAAGCGCGGAAGCAAGCCCCCGAGAAGCAAGCTTTCATCGTCAAGGAAGTACAAAAGTTAAAGGCGGCAAATGTCGTCCGCGAAGTCGCGCACCCCACTTGGCTCTCCAACAGTGTGGTTGTCCCTAAACCCGCTGGAGGAGGCCGACTCTGCATCGACTACAAAGACGTCAATAAGGCCTTCCCCAAGGACCCATACCCCATGCCAAGGATAGACCAGATCGTGGACTCCACCGCCGGCTGCGACCTCCTTTGTTTTCTGGACGCCTTCTCTGGTTATCATCAGATCAAAATGGCTAAAGAGGACGAGGAGAAAACAGCATTCCTCACCCCCTATGGTGTGTATTGCTACACTTGCATGCCTTTCGGCCTGAAGAACGCTGGTGCCACTTTCCAGATGCTCATGAGGATAGCCTTGGGGCCGCAGATGGGCAGAAACGCAGAAGCTTATGTCGACGACATTGTGGTCAAGTCTCGCGAGGGAGACACTCTCTTGAAGGATCTCGAGGAAACCTTCGCCAGCCTGCGCAAGGTGAACATCAAGCTGAACCCCGCCAAGTGCGTCTTCGGGGTACCTTCAGGCAAACTCCTCGGATTCCTCGTGTCTCACCGCGGCATAGAAGCAAACCCTGACAAGATCAAGGCCATAGAAGGAATGCAGCATCCTCGCCGGCTCAAGGACATGCAGCGCTTACCAGGCTGTATGGCCAGCCTGGGCCGTTTCATCTCCAAATTCGGCGAGAGAGCCCTGCCATTTTTCAAGATCATGAAGAAGTCCGGCACATTCAAGTGGACCCCTGAAGTAGACAAAGCTTTTTAAGACTTAAAGAGGTATTTGGTCAGCCCACCAGTCATGGTAGCCCCCCAGGACAGGAAAACATCTGAAGCTGTACCTATCAGCCACTCCTCAGACCGCAAGCGCCGTCCTGGTGGCCGAAAGGGAAGATCCAGTCCTCCCCAAGAAAAGCGCTGCCACTCCAAGTCCAAAGCCGCCTGACAAAGATCTCGGCAAAGAAGCAGTCTCTACAGACCCACCGCCAGGCCCACAGCCTCAAGTCGAGTCTGCTCTGAGCACCCTTGCCGAAACCCCTCCACAGGCGGATCTCGACAAGGGCCCTGAAGAGCCTCCACAGAGAACTGACGCTTCACCTCCATCGACAACCCTTATCGAGCACCCCGTCTACTTTGTCAGTACAGTACGGCGGGATGCTCGGGATAGGTACCCAATGCAGTAGAAGCTTCTCGTAGCGCTCCTCATCGCCTCCAGGAAGCTGAGACACTACTTCCAAGGCCACCCCATCACGGTGGTCACTTCCTTCCCCCTGGAGCAGATCCTGCGCAACCCCAACGCCACAGATCGTGTCGCGGGATGGAACATCGAGCTGCAGCCATTCAATTTGCGCTTCGACACCACAAGAGTCATCAAGGGAAGAGCGCTGGCGGACTTCATCGCCGAATGGACTGACCCAAGCCCTGAAGAGCCTCGAGGAGAAGAGGCCGAGCTCTCTGGAGACACAATGCCCAGCCACTGGACCATGCACTTCGATGGAGCCTTCGCCTACCGCAAATGGCGGGGATGGCGTCGTCTTGACCTCGCCCAAAGGCGACAAACTCTACTACGTTGTCCAGCTGTGCTTCACAATTGACAAGATCTCCGACAACATCGCTAAATACGAGGGCCTTCTCGCCGTCTTAAGGGGCGCCATCGCTCTAGGCATCAAGCACCTACTCGTCAAGGGAGACTCCCAGTTGCTTGTCAACTTCTCCAACAAAAGCTACACGCCTAAGGACGACCACATGGCCGCATACCTTGAAGAGGTCCGCAAGCTCGAGAAGCAATGCAGAGGCATGGAGCTCATGCAAATCCCGAGGAAAGAGAACCAGGAGGCCGACGACATCGCCAAGCGAGCCTCGGGAAGGCAAGCCCAGCAAGCAGGCGTCTTTGAAGAAAGGCTCACCAAGGCATCCATAAAGCAGCCGCAAGAAGCTATGGCCGCAAACACAGACGAAGCACTCCCACCACCTCCTGAAGCTGGGGCACCCGAATGTGGTCCTCACACAGGGGAGCGTCTGTTGCTAACAGCGGCCCATCAAGAAACATGCTGGATTGACGAGCTCAAAGACTACCTGATGAAGGGGGTCCTCCCCGAAGAAGATGCGGAAGCAGAGCGAATCGCTCGACAGGCAAAATCCTACTGCATCCTCGAGGGAGACCTGTACCGCAAGCGCCTGAAGGGGATCGCGCTCAAATGCGTCCCTCTTGAAAAAGGCCGAATGCTGATCAAAGACATCCATAGCGGAGAGTGCGGCCACCACTCGTGCGCGCGCACCCTCGCAGGCAAGGTCTTCAGGAACGGCTTCTACTGGCCGCAAGCGCTTCAAGATGCGGTCACCATCGTCCAAGCTTGCGACGCCTGCCAGTACCACGCCAAGCAGATCCATCAGCCGGCGCTGGGGCTCCAGACCATCCCGCTCTCCTGGCCGTTCGCGGTCTGGGGGCTGGACATTCTGGGCCCCTTCCCGAAGTCGCAAGGGGGCTACCGTTTCCTCTTCGTGGCCATCGACAAGTTCACCAAGTGGCCCGAGGTCGAACCGACGCGCAGTATACCAGCCGGGGCAGCGGTGAAATTCATCAGGAGCCTGGTCTGCCGCTTCGGAGTGCCTAATCGCGTCATCACCGACAATGGCTTGCAGTTCACCAGCGGCATCTTCCGGTCTTACTGCGAAAAACTCGGCATCAAGCTCTGCTTCGCCTCGGTGGCTCATCACAGAGCAACGGTCAAGCCGAGCGAGCAAATGCGGAAGTCCTCAAGGGCCTCAAGACCAGAAGCTTCAACATCCTCAAGGGCCACGGCAAGGGCTGGATCGATGAGCTCCCATCTGTGCTCTGGTCCATATGCACAACTCCCCACTAGTAGAAAACAGGCTAAAGGACCAAACTCCAAAACCCCATTTGTCCCGGTCGTACTGCAAACCGGGACAGATGGGGCATAAAACGCGCCGAGCGCTCCAGGCGACACCCATTTTTCCCGGTTCCAGCCACGAACCGGGACAAATGAGGTAGCACCCGCCGAGCAGTTCAGGCGACACCCATTTGTCCCGGTTCCAGTCACGAACCGGGACAAATGTCATGGTTTTAGTTACGCGCCCGCGCCATCGCCGCGTTTTTTCGACGCGCACGGAAGACGAGCGGAAATACGGCGCCGCCGGCGATTCCTCTGCCCTCCGGCGATTAATTCCTCTGCTCTCTGCCGGCGATTCATCTTCCTCTCCGGCGCTATAAAATGCACTGCACAGTACGACTCCTCCACACACAATTTCTCCGGCCATCTCTCCTCTCTTTTCTCCGTCCCTATGGAGCCACTCGTGCCTCGGTCCGATGAGTTCTACGACTATGAGAAGGAAGGCATGCGGTTCAAGGTGTGGGTCACCCTTCGTGCATGGCGCGTGGAGAAGTGGATCCGCGACGTGAAGAACAACTTCCTCGACGCCGCTCCGATCAAAGCCGTTGGACTCGATTGCGAGTTCACCGACCCTCGACGGAAGGATACTCCGCAGTGCGCCGCCGTCCTTCAACTCTCGGTGGCGACCGAGACTCTTGTCTTCCAAATTTGCAAAGCTGATCGGGTGCCACAGGTCCTCGTGGATTTCTTAGGTGACGAGACAATCAAATTCTACGGCGTGGCAATCCATAATGACATGAAGATGCTAGCCTACTACGAAATTATTATTCGGTCCGCGGTCAACCTGCAGAGGGATCGCCGAAACCCTACCGGCAATTTTACTCCTAGTCTATATGCTCTCTCTAATGCGGTCATTGGGGCAAATCTTGAGAAGAAGAAGAAATACAGGAAGAAGAAGAACACGGACGACGACAAGTAAGACACGTTACAAAAAGACCTAATTTTCGGATGGGGCAACGTTCCATTGAGCTACGATCAAGTCGTATATGCTGCTTTAGACGCTCGCCTTGGCTTCGAGATTGCACGGAAGTGGGATAGTCTACGCGGCTATAATACGGACAATGATCATCTTAATGTCGTTGATGAGTAGACTATCTATGTATTCCGTTACGCAAATATTCTGTGTGCGCATGTTCTCTTGTATTGACCGAAATATATCTAAAGTTTGCAAAAGTGTTTTCAAATTCCAAAGTTTGCAAAAGTTATTTAAAACAGAGAACAGAAAATGGTTTTGTATTAGTTAGTCAAATTCAAACATTTTTCATATTCATAGTTTTTCCAAAATCCAAAGTTTGCAAAAGTTATTTAAAACAGAAAACAGAAAAAGAAAAAAGAATTAAAAAAATGAAAAAACCTCCATCTGTCCCGGTTTCAGTCACAAACCGGGACAAATGGCCTCCTTGTTGTCCCGGTTTGTGACTGAAACCGGGACAAATGGGGGGGTGCTTATATATACTGATCAGCAGCCCCCTCCCAAAACCATTGGAGGCATTTTTTTTTGAAATGGAAGGAGGGGGTGTGTGCTAGTCTGTTTTTTTTTATGCATGCAAGGTGTTTGATGAAATGCCCGAGAGAGTTCACGAAATGATTTGATGTACACTTAAAGAAGTTTATTCTTCTTTTCGATCAAGGTTAATTTTTCTCTCATTTCATTTGTAATTAATTGATACCGTGCATGTTCAGTGTTTATTTGTTGATGTTCTGTAATGGTTATTGATGTAGTCATTATATAATGCAGATGGACCGACAATGGATGTATGGTGACCGACGCACTGCCGAGTACATGACAGGTTTGAGGAAATTTCTAGAGAAAGCCCAGGCCCACAGTACGAATGGTTTCATGTGTTGTCCATGTGTCAACTGTCAGAATAAGACAGATCACCCAAACGTGAGAACCCTTCAAAGTCATCTTATTCGGCATGGTTTCATGCCCAGCTATAATTGTTGGACGAAGCACGGAGAAAAAGGTGTTATGATGGAAGACAATGAAGAAGAGGAAGATGATGACAACTATCCTATGTTCCCGGAGTACGGAGATTCTGCAACGGGGGAAGCTGAAGCTGAAGAGGCACCAGATGAGCCCACTGACGATCTTGGTAGGGCCATTGCTGATGCAAAGAGAGAGTGCGGAACTGAAAAGGAGAGGTTGAAGTTCGACCAGATGTTAGAGGATCACAAGAAATTGTTCTATCCAAGTTGCGAAGATGGTCAGAAAAAGCTGGGTACCACACTGGAATTACTGCAGTGGAAGGCAGAGTGTGGTGTGACTGACAAGGGATTTGGAAAGTTGCTGCAGATAATTAGGAAGATGCTTCCAAAGGTCAACGAGTTGCCCGACAGCACGTACGACGCAAAGAAGGTTGTGTGCCCTCTAGGATTAGACGTGCATATGATAAATGCCTGCCCTAATGACTGCATCCTCTACCGCGGTGAGTATGAGAATTTGGATGCATGTTCAGTATGCACTGTATTGCGGTATAAGATGAGACGAGATGACCCTGGTGAAGTTGAGGGTGAGCGTCCCCGGAAGAGGGTTCCTGCCAAGGTGATGTGGTATGCTCCTATAATACCACGGTTGAAACGCCTGTTCGCGAATAAAGAGCATGCCAAGTTGTTGCGATGGCACAAAGAGGACCGTAAGAAAGACGCGATGTGTAGACACCCCGCTGATGGGTCGCAGTGGAGAAAAATTGAGAGAGAGTTCCCGGAATTTGAAGATGACGCAAGGAACTTAAGGTTTGGTCTAAGTACAGACGGTTTCAATCCGTTTGGGGAGCAGAGCAGCAGTCATAGCACATGGCCTGTGACTCTATGTATTTATAACCTTCCTCCTTGGTTGTGCATGAAGCGAAAGTTCATTATGATGCCATTGCTCATCCAAGGCCCGAAGCAACCCGGCGACGACCTTGATGTGTACCTCAGGCCATTATTTGAAGAACTTTTACAGGTGTGGCGGGAAGAAGGTGTACGGGTGTGGGATGAGCACAAACATGAGGAATTTGACCTACGAGCTCTGCTTTTTGTAACAATTAACGATTGGCCTGCTCTTGCTAACCTCTCAGGGCAGTCGACCAAGGGGTACAATGCATGCACACACTGTTTGGGTGAGACTGAATGTTTATATTTGGATAAATGTAAGAAGTGTGTGTATCTGGGGCATCGTCGATTTCTTCCGATCAGGCATACCGCAAAGAAGAAAGGCAAGCATTTTAAAGGTGAGGCTGATCACAGTAGGAGGCCTGTCAACCGTACTGGTGAAGAAATATTTGATATGGTCAAGGATCTAAAAGTAATCTTTGGAAAGGGTCCTGGAGGACAACAGGTTCCAAAAGATGCTAACGGGCACGCACCCATGTGGAAGAAAAAATCTATATTTTGGGAGCTACCATATTGGAAGGTCCTAGAGGTTAGATCTGCTATCGACGTGATGCACGTGACGAAGAATGTTTGCGTGAACCTGCTAGGCTACTTGGGCGTGTACGGGAAGAAAAAAGATACAGAGGAAGCACGGGAGGACCAGAAACGTATGAAAGAACGAGACGGCCTAAGTCCCGAACACTACGAAGGTCCTGCCAGCTACGCTCTTACCAAACAAGAGAAAGTAATATTCTTTGAATGCCTGAGCAGTATCAAGGTCACGGCTGGGTTCTCGTCGAATATAAAGAGGATAGTAAATGTGAGACTCCAAAAATTTCAGAACCTAAAGTCTCATGATTGCCACGTGATTATGACGCAATTGCTTCCGATTGCACTGAGGGGGCTACTACCGGAAAATGTTCGAGTACCCATTGTGAAGCTTTGTGCATTCCTCAATCCAATATCTCAAAAGGTAATCGATCCGGCGATTCTACCAGGGTTGCAAAATGATGTGGTCCAGTGTCTTGTCAGTTTTGAGTTGGTGTTCCCTCCATCCTTCTTCGATGTTATGACGCATCTCCTGGTTCACCTAGTCGAAGAGATTCAAGTTCTCGGTCCTGTATTTCTGCACAATATGTTCCCATTTGAGAGGTTCATGGCAGTCTTAAAGAAATATGTGCATAACCGTGCTAGGCCAGAAGGAAGCATCTCCAACGGCTACGGTAACGAGGAGGTCATTGAGTTCTGTGTTGACTTTATTCATGACCTTAAGCCGATAGGTGTTCCACAATCACGACATGAGGGTAGACTTAGTGGAAAAGGCACACTAGGAAAGAAAACAAAAATTTGTATGGATGGACATTCTTTCACTGAAGCACACTATACAGTTCTACAAAGTTCTACCTTGGTGGCCCCGTATATCGATGAACACAAGAATTTTGTACGCTCTCTACATGCGGGGAAGTCTGACAACTAGATTGTACGTACACACATGGCCACGTTCGGCGGTTGGTTGCGAGCACATCTTGAAAATAAAGACAAGGTTGATGAAGAGTTACACTTGTTGGCCAGGGCACCATCTACAACTATATGTACTTTCCAAGGGTACGAGATAAATGGAAATACATTTTACACGAGTGTCCAAGATAAAAAGAGCACGAACCAAAACAGTGGTGTTCGCATTGATGCAACAAACAACAATGGGCAGAAGAACACATATTATGGTTGCATAGAGGAGATATGGGAACTTGACTATGGACCTTCTTTTAAGATCCCTTTGTTTCGGTGCAAATGGGTCAATCTGAAAGGCGGGGTTGAGGTAGACAAGATGTACGGAATGATAACAGTGGATCTAAACAATCTTGCGTACAGAGACAAACCATTCGTGCTAGCCAATGATGTGGCTCCGCTTTTCTGTGCGAAAGACATGTCTAGCAGACCCAAAAAAAGAAACATCCTGGAAGTGGAGGAGCCGAGGCGTCACATAGTTCTTTCAGGAAAAAGAAATATCGTGGGAGTGGAGGACAAGACAGACATGTCAGATGATTATAATAATTTTGATGAAATTCCGCCTTTCGTAGTGAACATTGACCCAATCATCAAGTTGATTGAAGAAGATGCTCCATGGTTCCGACGCAGAAGAACTGGCGGTGTTGTGTGATGGAGATGTTGGTGCGATATGTAATAATTAATATATTAAACTTTTGATATGAAGAAGATGCTCCATTTTTACCTGCATATCAAATGGATCCGTCGGCGTTGATAGAACAAAACACACGATTTCACCTGCATACAGCCCCACGGTGGCTCTTGATGAGTGCCTGCATATCAAATGCACCGTGGGGCGTATGCAGGGAATCCGAGTAATTTGTATATATTCCTCAGTAGATGAATTGAACTATTCTTTTGATAGAACAAAACACACGATTTCACCTGCATACAGCCCCACGGTGGCTCCTGAGTGCCTGCATATCAAATGCACCGTGGGGCGTATGCAGGGAATCCGAGTGATTTGTATAGCACACACCACCCGGCTAGGCACTAGAAGGAGGAAACACTGAGTGCTCGCCTCGTCCGAGAGGGGGCTATATATAGGGCCACGGGCTCAACCAGTGGTACTGATAGTGTTGATCCAACAGCTCTCAAGTGCTCAAAAGAAGCACACCCCTGATCCAACGGCTAACAAGTGTTTCAAAGAAACACACGATCCGTGTGCTTCTTAGTCCCGGTTTGAAACTGAAAGCGTTAATCGAACAGCTCAGAAGCAATCAAAGGAAACACACACCTGATCAAACGGCTTACAAGTGCTTGAAAGAAACGCACGATCCGTGTGCTTCTTTAGTCCCGGTTTGGAAGTTAAAGTGTTGATCGAACAGCTTAGAATTCCAAAGTTTGCAAAAGTTATACAAATTCACATTCAAAATAGTTTTAAACTAATTAAAATAATGGTTATAGAAAAGAGAAAATGTTTTTGTATTAGTTAGTCAAATTCAAACACTTTTCATATTGAAAGTTTTTTCAAATTCCAAAGTTTGCAAAAGTTATACAAATTCACATTCAAAATAGTTTTAAACTAATTAAAATAATGGTTATAGAAAAGAGAACATGTTTTTGTATTAGTTAGTCAAATTCAAACACTTTTCATATTGAAAGTTTTTTCAAATTCCGAAGTTTGCAAAAGTTATACAAATTCACATTCAAAATAGTTTTAAACTAATTAAAATAATGGTTATAGAAAAGAGAACATGTTTTTGTATTAGTTAGTCAAATTCAAACACTATTCATATTGAAAGTTTTTTCAAATTCCAAAGTTTGCAAAAGTTATACAAATTCACATTCAAAATAGTTTTAAAGTAATTTAAATAATGGTTATAGAGAAGAGAAAATGTTTTTGTATTAGTTAGTCAAATTCAAACACTTTTCATATTGAAAGTTTTTTCAAATTCCAAAGTTTGCAAAAGTTATACAAATTCACATTCAAAATAGTTTTAAACTAATTAAAATAATGGTTATAGAAAAGAGAAAATGTTTTTGTATTAGTTAGTTAAATTCAAAAACTTTTGATATTGAAAGTTGTTTCAAATTCCAAAGTTATTTAAAATTGAAAACAGAAAAAGAAAAGAAAAAGAAAAAGAAAAAGAAAAAACCCCATCTATCCCGGGTGGTGGCTCAGCCCGGGACAGATGGGGTGCTATCTGTCCCGGGTGCAGCCACGGCCCGTGACAGTTGAGTGCTATTTGTCCCGGGTTGAGCCACCACCCGGGACAGATAGAGTATTGCTATATAAGCAACACTTAGCCACGGGTGGTGGCTCAACCCGGAGCAAAATCACATCCACGCCGTCAGGCTGCCAAAATTTCCCCTCGAGCGCCGCCGCCTCCTTCCTAGACTCCGGCCATCCCTGTGCGCGCCTCCGCCTCCTTCCTCGACTCCGGCCATCCCTGTGCGCGCCTCGCGCCTCTCTCTTTCTCCCTCGCGCCTCTCTCTTTCTTCCTCCGCCTCCTGTTTTCCCGCTGTAAACCCTAGCCGCCGTCTTCTCCATCTCCGGCCGCCGACGCCGTGGAAGTTCCCGTCGCCGTGCGTCATATCCAAGCCTTCCCGAGCAATTCCTCGAGTTTGTGGTGAGCTTTTGAACATCCTGACTTGCACCAATTTGCCCCAAATCGTCGAATTCATCTCGGATTGGAGATGAACTCCAGTGCTGACGTCACATGACGTCAGCAAATCCATTTAGAGTGTTTTTTGTATTTTACTGGAATTATTCTGAGTATGACATGTGGGACAATCATGTCAGACTTTATTATTTTGGTAAATCATTTCGGTTATCACTGGTTTCTATGTATGCATGCAAAAAAAGCGAGCTTTGTATCAAAGGCTTAATTATAGAAGTTCGGTCAACATTGCAAATCATCATCAGTTCATTAACACCCAACTAATCAATTCAAGAACTGGTTGGCACCCACGAAATACAGTAGATCACATCGAAGCAGAAAAGTTCGGTTTCGCCACAGTAGAGTACTTTCATCCGATTTGGAGCAGCAGTACACAATTTAATTTCAGTTTATCGATCTAGAGTAGCTAGCTAGCACTAGTAGAGAATAGACCAAAGGAACAAATGCAAATAGCCCATCTGTCCCGGTCGTATTACAAACCGGGACAGATGGGGGCCTGCAGAGGCCGGGCGCATGTGCAGCAGGCCATTTGTCCCGGTTTCAATCACGAACCCAACTCTATTTAGTAAATATTTAATCTATAATGTTCTATCATAAAAATGTTCATATTAATTCATATCAACTGGATTCATATCTATTTTTTCCCGGTTTCAATCACGGTTTCAATTACGAGCGCCTCCGTCGATCCCCGTCGCGCGCACGGCCGAGTCTCCGTCCTCCCCGCGCCGGCCGCTTCCATCCCCGCCGCCTCCGTCGATCCCCGCGCCTCCGGCCATCCCCGTAGCCGCCCCGCGCCTCCGGCCATCCCCGCCGCCTCCGAGGTATAGCTCGCCGCGCCTCCGGCCATCCCCATCCCCGCGCCTCTGGCCATCCCCATCCCCGTAGCCTCCATTGATGACTCCACGATGACTCCACGATAACGTCATCGTCCCATTTTCTTTTTAGTTCATTAGCAATATGCAATATGATACTCAATATTGTAATGTTTTACGGATGTTGTTGTGCCATTATTTTGTGTGTTTGAATAAGTTTGAATAAACAAAAAAAAATTGTTGGAATATCGTTGCAAATGCAAATGTGATATTTTATTTTGTGTGTCATGACAAATTTTTTTGAATTCAAACACTTTTCCAACATTGAAGCAAATGTTTTGAATTTTCATAGCTCAACACTTGGTCATTGAAAAAAAAATCATAGAAAATTGTTAGGTCATTAGCAATTGATGTTTAGTTGTTGAAGTAGTGTAATGTGTTGAATTATTGTAATGTGTTGAAATATTGTAATGTGTTGATACAGGTTCTCTGATTTAACACATTACTATTGCAAATGTAAATGGATTGAAATCCCTTGCAGAAACTATGGACACCGGTAGAAACCTTGAACAAGAAGAGGACATGTTCGGCATCATCCGCCAAAGTGATGGATTGGACCAACAAGAAGAGGAACACGTAGACGATTTCACCGGGCAATTTCTGAACGAGTCCGGTGATGGACTGGAGGGGCATTCAGACGGAATAGACGTCACCGACAGTTCACCGACTCTACTGTTGGAAAGTCGGCCGCCGAGGTAGATATATGCCCTCAGGTTTTTGTCTCCGTTGAAAAGATTTGTGTGTATACATATATTAACTATCACTTTTTCTTGTTTTTAGCCATCGGCGGGCCATGAACCGGGACCAAGCAAAAAAGCAGCGGTGAAACGAGGCGGGCCACGAACCGGGACCAAAAAGCTCCAAGGGAAACAGAAGTACCACATCGAGGAGATCAATGAAAAAGGAAAACCGATTGCTCCCGCTAACCACGCAAGGATATTTGTAGCTCAGTGCGGAGTCATCGTTCGGGACAGACTGTCCATCAGGGCTCAAGAATGGTATAAGCCAAAGGTGCCAAAAGAGGGGGTTATTTATGTCTCGAATGCAGACAAACAACTCCTTTGGGACGAGGTCATGCAGAATTTCACTTTACCGGAAGAGGAGGATGTAGAGGAGCCGGTTATAGAGAATCGATGCAAGGCCTGGACTTATATTGAGATGGGTGAATTGTTCCGCAGCTGGAAGAAAAGGCTAAACAAGTTCATAAAATAAGGTAAAACTCCAGAATTTGTCGGAGTCTATGAAAAGATAAAAGATGAGTGGCCCGAATTTAAGGCGTACAAGCAATCGGAAGCCGCTAAGGCCATGTCGGAGAGAAATAAGAAAAATGCAGACAAAAAGATATATCACCATAACATGGGGTCAGGTGGCTACCTGACGGCCCTGCCTAAGTTTCTGAAAATGGAGGAAGAGTTTTTGGCTAAACGTATACAGATCGAGACATTTGACTGGTCAGACCGGCTTAAGGCTTGGTTCTATGGGCATGGTGGAAAGTTAGACCCTGAAACAGGTGACTGTCTTTTTACCAAGGAGCACGGACATGAACCTATTGAAGCTCTCAGAGAGGTATGGAAGGAGGTCACAGAAGGCAGGTTCCACCCTAACAGAGAGAAGGACGAGCTATCGCGAGCCCTTAAGAATCCTGAACACAGTGGACGAACAAGAGGAACCGTCTGCTCTGTACCGTGGATACTTGGGTTTCCCAAAGATGTTGGCACTTACAGAAGCCGATCGAGAAAGAGGAAAGAGATTGCCGACCGGGCCCAGTGGATGGAAAATAAATTACTACATCATGAGAAGGAGATAGCAGAGCTGAAGGCAGCGCAGACTCGACGGATGCCCTGTGAATCTGAGACGCCCGAAGATCCTTCTCCTGATCCAAAATCAATGTGGAGAAGCGGCGTGGCTTCGACGGAGCTCGATCGCCACAATGATATGCCGGGTCCTCGTCACCCCGTGGATAATATCATGCAGCGGGAACTTTGCGACCTACATGTGCCATGCTTGAACATAACCGTGAAGGTGGCGCACGGCTTTGCCCTACCGCCTAGCCCAAATGGAACTTACCATTGTCGCCCTATTCCAGATGGCTATGCTGTTGTCGGGGTTGATGAGGTTATCAAGACATATGAGGGAATTAAGCTGGACTTCCCTACGGGTGAAGACGAGGTTGAGTTGAGATTTGCCCTCAAGAGTACCTGCTTATGGAAAAAAGAATAGATCGTGTTCCCACACATGCAGCAAAATCGCCCTCCCAGTCCACAAGCCAGTCCACATAACTACAACAACGACAACCAATGCGCTAGTCCAGACACCCCCCACAACGACAACCAAGGCGCTAGTCCATCTCCGTCGTCGCGTGAGCGTACTCCGCCGCGTCAACGGACTCCATCGCCTCCGCAAAAGAAGCGGAAGTGCACCGCTGCGTCGACTAGTACTCAGAAAAGCGAAACGGGGAAGTCTCGCTTTGTGAACTCTCGCAAAGATGTCGATACATGGGTCGAGGAGATCCAGACTTCCCAGAGAAAGAAGGCAAAAAAGATGTCTTTGCCTGTTCCGGTTTATTCTTCGGAAGCGATACGGTGGGCCATAGAATTTCTTACGCATCCGTCGCAATATGAACTAAATATGGACGATGACTACACACGCGTTCTGGTGCGTACATCTAGGAGAGTGCGGGAAGAACAAAAATCTGCTGCCACCTAGAAGAGAGATGTTCCACAGCTCGGAATGCAGGCGGGACAATCGGCCCCTCCACTCATATTGGCGCCTTACAACCGGAACCCGGTCGATGATGTACTTTCGCAGCAAGCTAGGGATATGGGTATAACTCTGGCAGAGCTTAAGGCATTGCAAGCTGGCGAGAGTGTCACCATACATGAGGTGGTGCGGACATATGTGAGAGGAGAAGATCTTGTCGACCCTGCAATGGTGTGCACTCTACCAGCTAGGTTGCACCAACTAAATGCATGGTACTTGCGTACCACGAAAAGTCAAGACTGAGACTGGCTCTATGGGAAAATTCCAAAGGATTTTTTTGGCCCAGGTGATGATGAGGTTCAAATCGAGTATTGCGAATTATGGCAGTTATTCAATTTTGACGCGCTCGACAAATCTATCATCAGTGCCTTTTGCATGTAAGTAATTAAATTATGTATATATGTCAGTAATTCTCTAGCTCTACTTATTTTTCATTGCTTGTAATTATCCTTATCACTATATTACTTTTGTACTCTATTATGCAGGCTGAAAATTATACAATCTCGAAAGCTGGGACTCAATCACAAGATTGGATTCATTGACCCTAATCGAGTTCATCATCATGGTTTGTTACATTACCCAGATGAAACGGAGGAGCTTTTGCTTACTTATTTGATGGCGCAACATTACAAAAGCACCATAATTTTCCCGTTCAACTTCGAGTGAGTTGTTTACTTTCTTATACATACTCGATGTTAATTAAGTATATGTAATTGATGATTTAGTTATTAACAAATATAAACATATGGCAGATTTCACTGGGTATTATTTGAGATTGATGTTGAAAAGGCAATCGTTGATGTCTTGGACCCATTATCGAAACCTGAAGAAAAGTTCGACGACACGAAACAGATGCTCCAGAGGTAATTTCGTTCATTATCACAATCGACCTCGTCTTTTCTAATAATATATAGTAATTAGTTAACTTCTTTACTAATTTTTCATACCGTAAACTTCAGGGTTTGGGACAAGTTCACCGGTTTCCACAAGGATGTCGGTATAGCTAAGAACCTCACTTTTAAATGGCGAGAGGTAAGACGTACTAGCTAGGTTCCACATACGCATATTCTTAATTTCAGTCTCACAATACCATTTTTTCAATATTTTTGATTATTTTTTATTAATTTCTTATCTTATTCTTTCATAAAGTGCGCGAAGCAGCAACAAGGCACCAATTTGTGTGGATTCTATGTCTGCGAGTTCATCCGAATACACTTCAATGAGGGTGTAGACTGGAATAGGGTACGTTAACAATTCATTCAAACTTGTTCACTTTTCAAATTGAATTATTTTCATAATGGTTGATATATTGGTGTTGATCTCTCCTTTTTAGTTTGAGACGATCCGGAACAGGCTTGATGCAAAAGACCGCCTACTACCAATCGCGGAGGAAATTGCGGGCTTTCTGCTTGACTATGTCATACAGCCAGGCGCAGAATGCAGTATAATCCGGCCGCCAAAAAAGACCATCCCGAGGAAAAAATAGGGTCTAATGCTTCTCTGTCATGTAATGATCTCTGTTTGTAAATATTTAGACATGATCTTCCGGTTGTAAATATTTTTTTGGGAGAACTCGTGTACTAGTAGTATTCATGACTATATCCCGAGGAAAAAATCGTGTATTCATGATATATATTACATAGTAACGTATAATATGCAACTAGATCTTGTTTGAAATGAAACATAAATGAAAAAACACAAACACAAAAGAATCAGTAACATAAATAGAAAACAGAAAAAAATAGAAAACATGAAACAAAACAAAAGAAACAAAAAAAGAAAACAAAAAATCGGTATTACGAACTGGGACAAATGAGTGGGAGCCAGAGGCTGTCTGGTTTGGCCACGTGACCCCCCTACTGGTCCCGGGCCGTGGCGTGCCCGGGACAAATAGGGGAGGCTATTTGTCCCGAACACGCTGTCCCGGGCGCGTGACCGGGACAAAAAGCCCTCCCGGCCCGGGACCAGTGGCCTGTTTTGCTCTAGTGCCCTCAAAGCCCACTGGTGAAACGCCGTTCGCCCTCGTCTATGGAGTCGAAGCAATCCTCCCAACTGAAATCAAGCACGGATCCCCACGGGTCCTTGCCTTCAATGAGGACACCCAAGAGGAACTCCACAACGCCGACTTGCTGCTTCTCGAGGGATTGCGCCGCCGTCACTAGTGGAAAACGACTCTTTAGTACCGGTCGGGGAGGGGCATCAGTGTAACACCCCAATTCTCTTAGCTTTAGCATTGTGGTGTTACTCTGGATTCTTCACCTCTTGCTGAAACTTTTGTGTGTAGAAATTTGAGTAAAGATTTAATTTGTTTGCACATCTTATGTTGTGTGTGCTCCACTAGTGTTCCCTGACATTGAAAATACTAAAGTCACATAGCACCAAAATAAAATATCCACTATTATGATCTTCATGGTTGTTAAAACTTAGCCAAACCAGGGGCAATTAATAAGCAAACCCTAAATGGTTTTTAACATGCTTTTGGAACATTTCCATCTAGGTCACATATACTTCCATACCCTGTTCTAAATTATCACACAAGAGCTTGTTTGCATATGAATCTCACTAGCTTTTGTAGTCATCAAAATAACATGACCATTTGAGTGATTCTTTTTTTCCTTCTCACCAAAAGTTCTCTTTTCTTTGGGAGCTAAATAAGATGTTTGATTTGGGCATTTAGAAAATTCAGTAGTTTCACTAAATATGGTGAGCATGGGTAATTGATTTTTTTATTTCTTTTGTGGTTAAGGTTTGAATTATTCAAACTTAGGGTTTGAATATGTTTGAGGATTTTACTCCAAACTTCTTTTCTCTCTCTCTCATTTCTACTCCACCTGCTGGAAGAGGAGGACAGCACCCCCTCCTGGTCCCACATGTCATGGACTAGGATCAATCTCTCCTCTCTCTTCTCTCTTTTCTTTTCTTTCCCACCCAATCCGAGCCCCTCTCCTCTCTTCTCACTGGCCAGGCAGCCCCCTCCCGACCAACATCCTCTCTGCCCCTCTCCACCGCCCTAGAGGACCAACCAGAACTCCCCTCCCCTTCCCCAAACCGCTCCTGCCCGAGGGAACCCGAAAAACCAGCCCCTGGTTTTGGAGCTGCCCCCAGCTCTGCCCCTCCCCTTAAAACCCTACCCGAGGCTCTCCCTCACCTCCTCTGCTCACCCCTACCACCCTCACCCAAAGCCACGCCCTCCCTCGAGCTCTGGAAGTGAGAAACCTGGCAGGAGACCGATTCCTTCCCGCCGTGCTCACCGTCGTTCCTTTCCACCTTTCTCTGCCATTTTTGGCCCCTCGAACGCGCCTCGTCGAGATCTAACTCCCCCTGCCCTCCTTTTCTCTTCTAGGTGTCCGTAGCCGCCGCGCTCGTCCTCGACCCGAGAAGCTCTCCGCCGCCGTCGCCATGGTTTGCGACGTTGCATGCGAGAGTTGAGGGCACCATCGAGCTCGCCATCGCCCCCTCCGTCGATCTCCACCCTTCCCCTGGCCCAGCGCGGTCTCTGGTGAGCGCCATCACCACCATCTCCCTCCCACTCGTCTGGTTCGTCCGCGCTGCGTCGCGAGGAGGACGACGACCGTGAACCGTAGATCACGAGATCTACGGCCAGGTTTGAACCTCCCCGTGCGCGCGCAGCCGCGCGCTTTTGGGCCGGCCCAGCTCCGTCCCCGAGCGATTTCGCGCTGCTCTGCGTGGCCTCTGGGCCGATCTGGCCCAGATCAGGCCCGTTCGGCCTGTTTCCCTTTTATTCTTTTTCCTGTTAATTTTTCCAGTAAATCTAGAGTTTAGCTTTAAATCATTTGTGGTAAATCTAGAGTGGCTAAAATGATGGGATAAATTTTGTAACATGCATGCACGTTTTCTTAACCATGTGGCATTGGACTTGTTCCAAAATGTGTTTTCTGTTTTGTGGTAAAATAGATTTAGTAAAAAGTAGCTCTTTCACCATTTGTTTAATAACTTGTGTGTTATAAATCCAAAACATGAAATCTTGGATCTGTTGGAAAGCTTGTAATAATGCCTATCTAGATTGGTAAATCTTGCATGCAGGAGATTACTCTAGCAAAAGTTATATTTACTCTAAGAATAACATCAGTATGTGTTTGGTGATTTTTAACTCTTCAATAAAAACACTTTTTGAGGTAAATGCAATTGGAAGTGTTAGATATGTGTTGGAGGTATCATATACTACAAGTGTAGATTTTTCCAGTAACTTAATATTTCTTAGTGAATAAATCCCTGAACAACACGGAAATAATCTCTTAAAATGCATTTCTCAAATTTCAGAGGTTATGTCATGTCTAGTTTTAATTGAAGGAGCCACCTCTGCCCATAGATAAATATTGGGAATATTTTTGTGGGATAGCCACAAGTTTTATCTAACTCACCCCACTTGTTTGACACCAAAATAATTCTTATTATTTTCTGCACATAAATAATGATCAGAAGTATACTTTATTTTAAAACTGGGATAACTAAAGCTAGGAGTATCCAAATTTGATGAATAAAATCTCCAATTAAAGATAAAACTCATATCTCACCAGAAAGGCTATTTATGCATTCAGGAGATCTATAAAACTGAACATATCTTCTGTTTAAGTTTGACATCAGTAGCTCTTATCTGATTTTTAATTCTTGTTTGGTGATGAGTTTTCATGTACAGCTAATTTTCAGAGTTCCCTCTTATTGTTAGGAGTAATGTGGTAGAAGGGTTTGATTTTAGGATCAGTACTTTAAGAATTATGCTTAACCCATGTAATCAGCCCCTAATAAATATTGGATGCATTAGTTGTGTTTTCTGTTTATGATGCTTGTTGTTTTTTGTTATATTTTAGATTGTTGTCAGCTCGCATTTTAGGACTTATGCTAGTCTCGTCTGTTTTTCATGTTACGGTAGAATCGCAACCGGAGGAAGAGCAGTACGAGGTAGCTGAGCACGACTACGTTGAAGAACAAGACGAGGGACAGTACTTTGAGCAAAGCAAGCCCACCTCACCACTATAATGAAATCTTATTATTTTATCAAGCATGTTTTGTTTTCAATAAAATAATGCATGTTTTACTTCTTTTGTGGCGCCTTGCCACCCGAAAACTATTTTTACCAAATATTGTTTGGCCAAAGTTATCTACTAGAATAGTTGTAGGTATTATAAGAAGGGTTCTACTTGATGAGTCTTGTCATTGCAGGCTCTATAAAGAAGATTAAGTTTTCAAAGAGTATATTCTGTTATCTTACCTCAAAACTATAGGATGGGGACCTATTTGATAAAATGTTTTATGGAGGAAAACCCGAGCTGCTGGGAGCAATCGGCGAGCAAGTGTTTTATTAAAACCCAAAATGTTGGGAGCAATCGGAGATGTTTGCGAAAACCCGAGCTGCTGGGAGTAGTCGGAGGAGAAGGTGGTTTGAAAAACAAAGTGTGACCCTAGCTGCCGCCCGAACAATTAACCCGTGCAACCACACTACCTGACATGGGTAGGGCTTAGCCGGAAGCTTGTCTGTTTTAGTGTTGGGGCTCTCATACTTTCTATGAGGGCTGGGCCCTCGAAGCCGGGTTGTCGTCCGGAAGAGACAATACACTGTTGAGGACCAACAGCCGGACGATTACGGCAGGTCTCCTGGCGTGGCGGTGTGGTGTCCCGAGGAAAGACCAAGAGGTCTAGTGGAGCATACGGTGCCGAGGAGAACAAACCTACCGGGAGGCCCCGATACTAGGGTGGTCATAGTGGAAAGTTTTGATCGTGTTATCCGGACCCCCGCATGCTGTCGTATGACGGGCCGTGGCAGACACGGCGGAATAACCGATAGGTGTGGGTAAAGTGTGCAACCTCTGCAGAGTGTAAATCTATTCGAATAGCCGCGTCCGCGGTCATGGACGGTTGGAAAGGTCCCACTAGGCATGCTGGATGTTTTATGGCTTCAAAAGAGGAAGGTTTTCAAAGGAAAACGAGGAGGCAATAAAGTGGTACCTGGGAGGTACGGAATTTGGGCAAGGATGGTTGATCTCGGGGAGACAACCAGTCCGACCTCAAGGAAGAAAAAAAGGGTTACCCCTATCCTAATGTTTTGATAAACTTTTATAAACGAAAGTTTTGAAGTTGGATATGTCCTTGCTATATCTAAGAGAAGAGAATTCTATCTCTAAATGTTTTCTTCAACAAAGATATAGAGATGTCGCATTTCAGCGAAGAGAATTCTATCTCTAAATGTTTTCTTCAACAAAGATATAGAGATGTCGTATTCTCTATGTCTAAAATCATGGTATTCGAAAACTAAGCCCTATAGCCGTATATATAGCAGCTATCCCAGTTTTCCAAAAGTGTTTTCTTGCACTATCATGAGAATTTAAGCCTAGAGGTGGTCTTGCGAGTACGTAATTGTACTCATGTGGCTCTGTCCCTGGATATTCAAATGTCTAGATTGCAATGAGGAGGCCTACATCGAGGAGGAGGTGTTTGACGACGACTTCGCCACTTAGCTGTCACCGGTCAACTGCACTTGTGGGAATCTGCGCTCGGAGATGTTAAGAGCCGTCGCTAGCCACGAGCTTCCGCTATCTTAGTTAATTCCGTCCTGCGTGACGAGGTTTGTTGACTTTGGTCGTATGACCGTCTATGTGTTGTAAGACTTTTATTCGTACGACTTGAATGATGTAACTCTTTGATACCTATGTTGGTTATGTGATTGCGACGCACTGATCATTGGGATCGTGATCTCTTACATAACGTGGGCATCTCGGACTTGTCCGAGGGGTCCTCACAGACTTGGTATCAGAGCCATCGTTGACCTTAGGAGACTTTAGCTAGGATGGGCGTCGACGTCACGCAAACATGTTTTTCCTAAATAGCTAGGAGAAAAATACATAAAAATATGCAGAATATACTGCTACTCCTCCCTCCCCTCTGTTAGTATTCACTGATTAATTTTATACCTGCATTAAATCTTATGATTTTACCTGTTTAAAATTTGGTACATCGTTCACTAATTAAACCTCCATTTAAAATTTTGTGTAGATGAGCGGACAGTTCTCGTCATTGATTCAGTTGGGAGCGGTGCCAGATACCGGAGTTTCGCGTCTGTTCCAGGCAGACCTACTCCAGTTGATCCAGCACCTGAGGCGTCCGCTACCAGAGCTGCTGATTGGACGTTGTCTGCCCATGGTGGGAGATGAGGTGTCCTGGGCTGTGAGGTGCATCCTTCGAGGACCATTGGTGCCACCCTTCGCCGAGGAGCTGGTTGAGGATGCCCTTGCATCTACTCAGATGGGAGCGTTCGTCACCGTGCTGCAGAGAGCTCTCGCCCGCTTGGTGTGTGCTCATAGTTCCGAGTTGGGCGGCACCCGCTTTGAGTTTTACTCTGGCTTGGACAAGCAGAGTAACCCTGTGCCGCCGCGTCCCCACCCCACTTTCGGTAACCACTTGGCCGAGCGGCGACTCCTCGTCGAGTACACCCAGTCCCAGCTGGTCATTAGTCGGTACGAGAGTGACCTTCACCGTCTTAATCATGACGGAGCTGAGGTGCGGATCTCGGCAGCTGAGATGAGGATAGAGGACTTGGAGACGCAACTCGAGGCCTCTCAGGACCAGCTGAAGACCATGGAGCTGAAGCTCAAGGACTCGGAGGAGCGTTTAGTGGAGTCCCCGGCAGAGATCATATAGAGCGCAAGGAGCGCCGTTCCACCTTCGCACGCCTCCAGACTACTCGTTTCTACAGGTTCCAGCTTGACGGGATGGTTGACATGCTCAGGTCGACTGTTGAGGCCCGTGACGAGCGGATCAGCGAGCTGGAGAGCGAGGTGGAGGCTCTGAGCAAGGACAATGACGACCTTCTGCCTGAGGATGAGGACCCTACAGAGGACATGGATATGGAGCCCGTGAGCGAGCAGGATGACGACGACCTTCGAGGCGAGGATGGTGAGGACTCGGGAGCTGTGATGTCTGAGGACGAGGACCCCGACGAGCCACCCTTTGACAGTGACGCTGCCGTGGACGTGGAGTAGTTAGTTGCACAGTATCTTTTGGGTTAGGACCGAACCATCGCGATAAGTGGATGCGATTGTGTGGTGTAGTTAACGTGTGTGTGTCTGGATGATTGTAAGAACTATGTCAGTCAGTGTTTTGTGGATGTGCACTATGCGATGATGCTTTTGGAACCTTGCTATGGGATGGAATCATGTCTTCTTAGGAGTATTGTCTTGCTGAAATTTGTATGTTTTTGTGTATGCTTGATGAACCTTTTTTCAAAAACCTGTTTTAAAATTTCTAAGTAGAATAATAATGTGTGTTTATTTCTGAAATTCAGAATGGCAAGGGATCCACCACCACCCCCACCACCCGAGCCATCTATGGCTCAAGTGCTCCGTCTTCTCATGGAGGATCGCGAGGCAGCTCGCACCGAGAGAAGCGCCAACCTTGCCACCCTGCAGCATCTTGCTCAGATTGCCGTCAATCAGAATGGCGGCCAAGGGAATGAAGAACCCCGCTCAAAACTTCGTGACTTTCAGAACACTAATCCTCCAGTTTTCTACAAGAGTGAAGTGCCACTGGATGCCGATGACTGGATTCGTACTATAGAAAACAACTTGAGGGTCGCCCAAGTGGGTGGCAACGAGAAGGTGGTCTACGCCACTCACTACCTCTCTGGTTCTGCCTGAGCATGGTGGGAGGCCATTCGTGCTCTGTTGCCACCGGAGGAAGTTGTGGCTTGGCCAGCATTCAAGACCAAGTTCTTGAAGCGTTATGTGCCCTCTGGACTTGTCAGTATCATGCGAGAGAAGTTCTTGCAGCTCAAGCAAGGCGGGATGTCGGTGGGTGAGTACTTGGAGAAGTTTACTTCTCTAGCAAGGTATGCGCCCACCGATACCGATACAGAGGACAAGAAGAAAGAGAGGTTCATGAATGGACTTCATGATGAAATGCAGTGCATTCTGGTGGTGATGCCTTTCACCAACTTGGAATCCTTGGCAGATGCAGCCATTATGATGGAGCACAAACGCAAGGCTTCGTTTGATAACCGCAAGCGTCGCCAACTGATGCAGCAAGGCAGTAGCAGCAGCAGCCCAACTGGAAGTTATCCCCGTCCGCGCCCTTCACCTCCACCGAGACCTTCTTACCCATCACCAAGGCCTCCAACCTTTGCACCAAGATCCAGCTACTCTCCTCGCCCGCCTGCACCTCGTCCTGGAAGTGGTTCCAACCCCGGCCTCAACTTTAACAGGCCGCCCGCTCCGAAGCCCACAGGAAGATGTTTCACTTGTGGACAGCCTGGACATATCTCGCGGGATTGCCCCACTAGACAGCCCGCCGGTGGTCGCCCCAATGCGACAAAAATGAACCAAGGGTCACCCCGTCCACCTGGAGGCAAGAGCCCATATCCCAAGAAAGCAGCCCCTGTCACCCGAGGTCATCTGAATCACATCAGTGCAGAAGAAGCCCAGGAGGCACCAGATCTGGTTATGTGTACGTTCCCTGTCAACTCAGTTCCTACATCAGTTTTGTTTGATTCGGGAGCTTCCCATTCTTTCGTTACAGAGCCTTTTGTTAGGAAAAGTGGTATGGTTCAAACTTTGCTGAATCGTCCTATGAGAGTGCAAATTCCGGGGGCCACTACTAAAGCCATTGTATCTTGCAAGGAGACTCCTGTGGAAATTCAAGGAGCCCGATTCCATGCGGATTTAGTGGTATTAGGAAAGCATGGGATAGAAGTGGTTTTAGGGATGGATTGGATGGCAGTTAACCGGGAAAAAATTGATTGCACCAACAAGTCTGTCACACTAACCACCCCGAAAGGAGAGGAGATTACCCACTTCTCAACCTACCACTCCACCTCAAGTCATTGTCATAAAAGTATAGCTGGAGCCATTTTGGAGGAGGTACCGGTAGTTTGTGACTATCCCGATGTTTTTCCTGAAGAGTTGCCCGGAATGCCACTGGATAGGGATATTGAGTTCATTATTGAGCTGGTACCCGGTACTGAGCCTATCGCTCAGAAACCGTACCGGATGAATCCTGAAGAATTGGAAGAACTAAAGAAACAGTTGGATGACCTACTTAGGAAGGGTATGATACGCCCTAGTGCGTCACCCTGGGGGTCACCCATCATCTTCGTGGATAAGAGGGACGGTACCACCCGTTTGTGTGTGGATTACCGTAAATTAAATGATGTGACTATTAAAAACAAATACCCCCTACACAAGATTGAAGATCTGTTTGATCAACTCAATGGAGCTCGAGTCTTCTCCAAGATCGATCTCCGCACCGGTTACCATCAGTTGAAAGTCAGAGAATCTGATATCCCTAAGACGGCCTTTGTCACTCGTTACGGATTGTTCGAGTACACAGTGATGTCTTTTGGCCTGACCAATGCTCCAGCCTATTTCATGAATCTCATGAACAAGGTGTTCATGGATTACTTGGATAAATTTGTGGTTGTCTTTATTGACGACATCTTGATCTATTCCAAGTTAGAAGAGGAGCATGAAGAGCATCTGAGGTTGGTTCTCGGTACCCGACGAGAACACCAGTTGTATGCTAAGTTCAGTAAGTGCTAGTTTTGGTTGAAATAAGTAGGCTTTCTCGGCCACGTTATTTCAGCCGGAGGGATATCTGTAGACCCTACCCACATCAAGTCCATTCTTGAATTCCCAACCCCCACCAACCAAGCCAAGATAAGGTCCATTCTTGGATTAGCCGGGTATTACCGCAAGTTTGTGGAGGGATTCTCAAGCATCGCAAAGCCCCTTACCCAACTATTGAAGAAGGATCATAAGTTCATTTGTTCCGACCAATGTGAAGCCAGCTTCCAGGAACTGAAAAAGCGCCTTACTACCGCACCTATCTTAACCATGCCAGATGTGACCAAGGATTTTGTGGTTTATTGCGATGCCTCCAAACTCGGACTTGGTTGTGTCCTTATGCAAGAGGGCAAGGTAATTTCCTACTCATCGCGACAACTCCGCAAGCATGAGCAGAATTACCCAACCCATAACCTAGAGCTTGCTGCGGTGGTCCATGCACTCAAGACATGGCGGCACTTTCTGATAGGCAACCGTTGCGAAATTTACACCGATCACAAGAGCCTGAAGTACATCTCACCCAGAGGGACTTGAACA
This sequence comes from Poa annua, assembly GCA_026929855.1. Lineage (NCBI taxonomy): Eukaryota > Viridiplantae > Streptophyta > Magnoliopsida > Poales > Poaceae > Poa > Poa annua. The sequence continues at coordinate 52,106,676 of CM049428.1, forward strand.
TGAGGCAACGAAGATGGATAGAACTCATCAAGGATTATGATTTGGACATCCATTACCACCCTGGAAAAGCTAACGTTGTAGCTGATGCCCTTAGTCGTCAGCCTTGTTCATTCAACTCCCTGATCAAGGTTAGACGGCCAGAACTCTGGGAAGAGCTGGATAAGATGGGTATAGAGGTGGTCAGCTATGGGGCAGTCGATCAACTCCTGTTGCAACCCACCTTATGGGAGCAGATCAAGCAAGCACAGAGGGGTCACGAAAGCATTGAGGGCATCAAAAGAAGATTGGACAAAGAGGAAGTCCTTGGGTTCATCATCGACTCTGACGGTATTCTTTGGTATAAGGGACGCATATGCGTACCGTCAGACCCTGTTTTGAAGCAGTTAATTATGAAGGAGTCTCACGAGACTTTGTATTCTATCCACCCCAGTGGAACCAAGATGTACCAGGATTTGAAGCAGAATTTCTGGTGGCATGGCATGAAGCGCGAGATTGCACTCTTCGTACAGAATTGCGATATCTGCCAAAGGGTCAAAGCAGAGCATCAGCGACCCGCTGGATTAATTCAACCTCTCAAGTTGCCCGAGTGGAAATGGGATGAGATCGACATGGATTTCATCACTGGATTGCCCCGGTCCAATCGTGGGCATGATGCCATTTGGGTCATTGTGGATAGACTCACCAAGGTTGCACATTTTCTCCCGGTAAGCACTCGTCATCGAGCCGATCAACTTGCGGACCTTTACATATCACGTATCGTCAGCCTTCATGGAGTACCTAAGACTATCGTGTCTGATCGAGGAACTCAATTCACCTCTCGTTTTTGGACTAAGCTTCAAGAGGAACTCGGAACGGGGCTCTTTTTCAGTACTGCGTACCACCCTCAGACAGGAGGACAAACGGAAAGAGTCAATCAGATCCTTGAGGATATGCTTAGGTCTTGTGTGTTAGCTTATGGGGCCAAATGGGAGAATTGCTTGCCGTTTGCCGAATTCTCATACAACAATAGCTATCAAGCCAGTCTAAGGATGGCACCATTTGAGGCTTTGTACGGGCGCAGATGCCGTACACCCTTGAACTGGTCGCAAACCGGAGACAGCCAAATTTTTGGAGTTGACACCTTGAGAGAAGCCGAAGAGCAAGTTCAACTCATTCGCGACCGTCTTAAGGCCGCCCAATCCAGGCAGAAAAGTTACGCAGATTCAAGGAGGCGTGAACTCAACTTCAAGGAAGGAGATATGGTTTACTTGCGCGTTACACCACTCAAGGGAATGCAACGTTTCCATGTCAAAGGGAAGTTAGCGCCAAGATATATTGGCCCTTTTAAGGTGATCAGTCGTTGAGGAGAAGTATCTTATCAGCTAGACCTGCCACCCCATTTGTCGGAATTCCATGATGTATTTCATGTATCTCTGCTCCGGAAGTGTCTGCAAGTTCTTGGGGATACTCACTCATATCAGGAGGTAGATCATCACACCATTGATCTCAACCATGATCTCACCTATCGAGAACGACCACTTCGTGTTCTCGCTGAAGACGTCCGTCTGACGCGGAGACGGAAGATCAGGTTTCTGAAGGTCCAATGGAGCAACCATTCGGAGGAAGAAGCCACCTGGGAGCGTGAAGAGTATTTGGAGCATGAATTCCCTGGTTTTCTCTCTTCTTCAAATCTGGAATCTCGGGGACGAGATTCTCCTAAGGGGGGAAGGTCTGTAACACCCCAATTCTCTTAGCTTTAGCATTGTGGTGTTACTCTGGATTCTTCACCTCTTGCTGAAACTTTTGTGTGTAGAAATTTGAGTAAAGGTTTAATTTGTTTGCACATCTTATGTTGTGTGTGCTCCACTAGTGTTCCCTGACATTGAAAACACTAAAGTCACATAGCACCAAAATAAAATATCCACTATTATGATCTTCATGGTTGTTAAAACTTAGCCAAACCAGGAGCTATTAATAAGCAAACCCTAAATGGTTTTTGGCATGCTTTTGGAACATTTCCATCTAGGTCACATATACTTCCATGCCCTGTTCTAAATTATCACACAAGAGCTTGTTTGCATATGAATCTCACTAGCTTTTGTAGTCATCAAAATAACATGACCATTTGAGTGATTCTTTTTTTCCTTCTCACCAAAAGTTCTATTTTCTTTGGGAGCTAAATAAGATGTTTGATTTGGGCATTTAGAAAATTCAGTAGTTTCACTAAATATGGTGAGCATGGTTAATTGATTTATTATTTTTTTTCTTTTGTGATTAAGGTTTGAATTATTCAAACTTAGGGTTTGAATATGTTTGAGGATTTTACTCCAAACTTCTTTTCTCTCTCTCTCATTTCTACTCCACCTGCTGGAAGAGGAGGACAGCACCCCCTCCTGGTCCCACATGTCATGGACTAGGGTCAATCTCTCCTCTCTCTTCTCTCTTTTCTTTTCTTTCCCACCCAATCCGAGCCCCTCTCCTCTCTTCTCACTGGCCAGGCAGCCCCCTCCCGACCAACATCCTCTCTGCCCCTCTCCACCGCCCTAGAGGACCAACCAGAACTCCCCTCCCCTTCCCCAAACCGCTCCTGCCCGAGGGAACCCGAAAAACCAGCCCCTGGTTTTGATGCTGCCCCCAGCTCTGCCCCTCCCCTTAAAACCCTACCCGAGGCTCTCCCTCACCTCCTCTTCTCACCCCTACCACCCTCACCCAAAGCCACGCCCTCCCTCGAGCTCTAGAAGTGAGAAACCTCGCCGGAGACCGATTCCTTCCCGCCGTGCTCACCGTCGTTCCTTTCCACCTTTCTCTGCCATTTTTGGCCCCTCGAACGCGCCTCGTCGAGATCTAACTCCCCCTGCCCTCCTTTTCTCTTCTAGGTGTCCGTAGCCGCCGCGCTCGTCCTCGACCCGAGAAGCTCGCCGCCGCCGTCGCCATGGTTTCCGACGTTGCATGCGAGAGTTGAGGGCACCATCGAGCTCGCCATCGCCCCCTCCGTCGATCTCCACCCTTCCCCTGGCCCAGCGCGGTCTCTGGTGAGCGCCATCGCCACCATCTCCCTCCCCCTCGTCTGGTTCGTCCGCGCTGCGTCGCGAGGAGGACGACGACCGTGAACCGTAGATCACGAGATCTACGGCCAGGTTTCGCGATTTCGCGCTGCTCTGCGTGGCTCCGTCCCCGCCCAGCTCCGTCCCCGCGCGATTTCGCGCTGCTCTGCGTGGCCTCTGGGCCGATCTGGCCCAGATCAGGCCCGTTTGGCCTGTTTCCCTTTTATTCTTTTTCCTGTTAATTTTTCCAGTAAATCTAGAGTTTAGCTTTAAATCATTTGTGGTAAATCTAGAGTGGCTAAATTGATGGGATAAATTTTGTAACATGCATGCACGTTTTCTTAACCATGTGGCATTGGACTTGTTCCAAAATGTGTTTTCTGTTTTGTGGTAAAATAGATTTAGTAAAAAGTACCTCTTTCACCATTTGTTTAATAACTTGTGTGTTATAAATCCAAAACATGCAATCTTGGATCTGTTGGAAAGCTTGTAATAATGCATATCTAGATTGGTAAATCTTGCATGCAGGAGATTACTCTAGCAAAAGTTATATTTACTCTAAGAATAACATCAGTATGTGTTTGGTGATTTTTAACTCTTCAATAAAAACACTTTTTGAGGTAAATCCAATTGGAAGTGTTAGATATGTGTTGGATGTATCATATACTACAAGTGTAGATTTTTCCAGTAACTTGATATTTCTTAGTGAATAAATCCCTGAACAACAGGGAAATAATCTCTTAAAATGCATTTCTGAAATTTCAGAGGTTATGTCATGTCTAGTTTTAATTGAAGGAGCCAACTCTGCCCATAGATAAATGTTGGGAATATTTTTGTGGGATAGCCACAAGTTTTATCTAACTCACCCCACTGGTTTGACACCAAAATAATTCTTATTATTTTCTGCACATAAATAATGATCAGAAGTATACTTTATTTTAAAACTGGGATAACTAAAGCTAGGAGTATCCAAATTTGATGAATAAAATCTCCAATTAAAGAGAAAACTCATATCTCACCAGAAAGGCTAATTATGCATTCAGGAGATCTATAAAACTGAACCTATCTTCTGTTTAAGTTTGACATCAGTAGCTCTTATCTGATTTTTAATTCTTGTTTGGTGATGAGTTTTCATGCACAGCTAATTTTCAGAGTTCCCCATGATTATTAGGAGTAATGTGGTAGAAGGGTTTGATTTTAGGAGCAGTACTTTAAGAATTATGCTTAACCCATGTAATCAGCCCCTAATAAATATTGGATGCATTAGTTGTGTTTTCTGTTTGTGATGCTTGTTGTTTGTTGTTATATTTTAGATTGTTATCAACTCGGATTTTAGTACTTACGCTAATCTCGTCTGTTTTTCATGTTACGGTAGAATCGCAACCCGAGGAAGAGCAGTACGAGGTAGCTGAGCACGACTACGTTGAAGAACAAGACCAGGGACAGTACTTTGAGCAAGGCAAGCCCACCTCACCACTATAATTAAATCTTATTATTTTATCAAGCATGTTTTGTTTTCAAAATAAAATAATGCATGTTTTACTTCTTTTGTGGCGCCTTGCCACCTGAAAACTATTTTTACCAAATATTGTTTGGCCAAAGTTATCTACTAGAATAGCTGTAGGTATTATAAGAAGGGTTCTACTTGATGAGTCTTGTCATTGAAGGCTCTATAAAGAAGATTAAGTTTTCAAAGAGTATATTCTGTTATCTTACCTCAAAACTATAGGATGGGGACCTATTTGATAAAATGTTTTATGGAGGAAAACCCGAGCTGCTGGGAGCAATCAGCGAGCAAGTGTTTTATTAAAACCCGAAATGCTGGGAGCAATCGGAGATGTTTGCGAAAACCCGAGCTGCTGGGAGTAGTCGGAGGAGAAGGTGCTTTGAAAAACAAAGTGTGACCCTAGCTGCCGCCCGAACAATTAACCCGTGCAACCACACTACCTGACATGGGTAGTGCTTAGCCGGAAGCTTGTCTGTTATAATGTTGGGGCTCTCATACTTTCTATGAGGGCTGGGCCCTCGAAGCCGGGTTGTCGTCCGGAAGAGACAATACACTGTTGAGGACCAACAGCCGGACGATTACGGCAGGTCTCCTGACGTGACGGTGTGGTGTCCCGAGGAAAGGCCAAGAGGTCTAGTGGAGCACACGGTGCCGAGGAGAACAAACCTACCGGGAGGCCCCGATACTAGGGTGGTCATAGTGGAAAGTTTTGATCGTGTTATCCAGACCCCCGCATGCTGTCGTATGACGGGCCGTGGCAGACATGGCGGAATAACCTCTGCAGAGTGTAAATCTATTCGAATAGCCGCGTCCGCGTTCATGGACGGTTCGAAAGGTCCCACTAGGCATGCTGGATGTTTTCTGGCTTCAAAAGAGGAAGGTTTTCAACGGAAAACGAGGAGGCAATAAAGTGGTACCTGGGAGGTACGGAATTTGGGCAAGGATGGTTGATCTCGGGGAGACAACCAGTCTGACCTCAAGGAAGAAAAAAAGGGTTACCCCTATCCTAATGTTTTGATAAACTTTTATAAACGAAAGTTTTGAACTTGGATATGTCCTTGCTATATCTAAGAGAAGAGAATTCTATCTCTAAATGTTTTCTTCAACAAAGATATAGAGATGTCGCATTTCAGCGAAGAGAATTCTATCTCTAAATGTTTTCTTCAACAAAGATATAGAGATGTCGTATTTTCTATGTCTAAAATCATGGTATTCGAAAACTAAGCTCTATAGCCGTATATATAGCAGCTATCCCAGTTTTCCAAAAGTGTTTTCTTGCACTATCATGTGAATTTAAGCCTAGAGGTGGTCTTGCGAGTACGTAATTGTACTCATGTGGCTCTGTCCCTGGATATTCAAATGTCTAGATTGCAATGAGGAGCCCTACATCGAGGAGGAGGTGTTTGACGACGACTTCGCCACTTAGCTGTCACCGGTCAACTGCACTTGTAGGAATCTGTGCTCGGAGATGTTAAGAGCCGTCGCTAGCCACGAGCTTCCGCTATCTTAGTTAATTCCGTCCTGCGTGACGAGGTTTGTTGACTTTGGTCGTATGACCGTCTATGTGTTGTAAGACTTTTATTCGTACGACCATAATGATGTAACTCTTTGATACCTATGTTGGTTGTGTGATTGCGATGCACTGATCATTGGGATCGTGATCTCTTACATAACGTGGGCATCTCGGACTTGTCCGAGGGGTCCTCACAATCAGTACCGGTTTCGCAACCGGTACTGTCCAATCGGGACTAAAGGCCCTCAAGCATTAGTACCGGTCGTGTTGCGACCGGTACTAAATGACATCCACGTCGGTCGCAGGGCGTGGTTTTGTCTGGAGACCTTTCGTATCGGTCGGTGTTAGCGACCAGTACTAAAGGTGCTCCAAAAAAATTAATTTCTTTTTGAATTTTTTTTTAGAATTTTGAAATTTCTCACTTAACTATCCACTAACCCACACAATTCATCACTAACTACACACTTAATCTCAAGTCTAACTATTTAATCTAGTTAATTTTCCCCTTCCCACACACTTAATCTCTTTGTTTTATTGCGAACACTACACACTTAATCTATTTCCCGATCGGTCACCCATCCTGGGACTGCAATAACACTAGCATGCTTAACATTTAGGTTGCTTTCAAACTAGATACTAAGAGAGAACTGAGAACTTACTGATAGTTCTATCATGTTAACCACTCGGTCATGATGAAACATTTTTTCATTTCTTATATTATAAACTTTACTTGATTAAACAAAAATATTATATAATAATAATATCGAAATAAATAATGATAAAATAAATATTACTTTATTTTTAAAAATGATTATATAATAATAAATATTAAAATAAAAATGAAATAATGTGATAAACACTTCAAAAAATAGAAATCCTTTGGCATGGGGACCTTATATGTGAACTAGTTGCTATGAAAAATGATAAACTTTATTTTTACCTAATTTCCCCTAGTTAAATGAGTTTATGCCTATTTTCGAAAGTAATTCAAATTTGAACTACAACTGTTTGATAGCTTGGTCTGAAATTTTTGGAAAAATCATTTTAAGGTACACAACTAGTATTTATATCACAGAAACATTGATAGTTCTAGAAAACATTACATCTTCTGATGAATTGTCATTGCAACAGCTTTAACTTTTTTTTAAGAAAAAATGAAATAATGTGATAAACACTTCAAAAAAAGAAATCCTTTGGCATGGGGACCTTATATGTGTACTAGTTGCTATGAAAAATGATAAACTTTATTTTTGACAAATTTAAAAAAAAAAAGTATTCACAAAAAGGTCTATCATGTATAGACATCTAGAAGTTTCAAGCCAAATGATCAACTTATGGTCATTTTCAAGGCATAGTTTGCGATAAAGATCTCATATTCCACAAATATGTGCATATTGGTATAAGAAACAACCATGTCAAAGGAAATATTGAAATCAGTTTGCAACAATAACACTACTCTCTTCCAGATGAGTAGACACTAAGAACACTACAAAATATTAGCGATAAATTGTTTGCAACAATAACATTACTCTCTTTCGGATGAGTAGACACTCAAGCACTACAAAATATTAGAGATAAATTGTTTGCAACAATAACACTACTCTCTTCCAGATGAGTAGACACTAAGCACACTACAAAATATTAGAGATAAATTGTTTGCAACAATAACACAACTCTCTTTCAGATGAGTAGACAATCAAGCACTACAAAATATTAGAGAGATAAAGTGTTTGCACTAACACTACTCTCTTCCACATGAGCAGACCCTCAAACACTCCAAACACTATTACAAATCGTCCTCCGAATCTGAAAACTCATGGCGAACTGGTCGCGGTACGAGTGACACTGCCCATATTTGACGATTCTAATTTTGCGGTACACCTCGTATACAACGTACGCATCTTTTGCTGCATACTCAATGTTGCAACCGTCAAGTGGGGTCTTCTCCCAAAGTTTGTGCTGCTCCTTGTCGAATCCTGTCTTCATATCAGCGTACGCGTCGTCGATCACGGCGACTGCCATATCAGCCATTCCAGTCTTGACATGGTCAATCCTGAACAAGTCCTGGAGATCAATGTGGCAGGCAGATGGTATCTGAATACCCCAGGTGCGTCTCATCTTGATCTTGTCATTCGTTATATCAACGCTAGCAAAATGTATGCCGCTGCGAAGAAAATCCATGAGTATTGGACATTGCTTGTCACTACTGCAACAACAAATGGAACACATGTTAAAAATACTGCCAATATATAATTTGAGATCACGTATAATAAGAATAACAACAATATATGCAATGCAACTAAGATTTTCGGCCTATAATTTGAGATCATGTAAAATAAATATAACAACAATATGCAACTTTCATTTCAGCCATTATATAAGTTGAGATCATGTATAATAAGAATAACAATAATATGCAACTTTCATTTCGGCCAATATATAATTTGAGATCATGTATAATAAGAATAACAACAATATGCAACTTTCATATCGGCCAATATATAATTTGAGATCATGTATAATAAGAATAACAACAATATGCAACTTTCATTTCGGCCATTATATAATTTGAGATAATGTATAATAAGAATAATAACAATATATGCAGTGCAACTAAGATTTTCGGCCAATATATAATTTGAGATCATGTATAATAAGAATAACAACAATATGCAACTAAGATTTTTGGCCAATATATAATTTGAGATCATGTATAATAAGAATAACAACAATATGCAACTTTCATTTCGGCCAATATATAATTTGAGATCATGTATAATAAGAATAACAACAATATGCAACTTTCATTTCGGCCAATATATAATTTGAGATCATGTACAATAAGAATAACAACAATATGCAACTTTCATTTCGGCCATTATATAATTTGAGATCATCTATAATAAGAATAACAACAATATGCAACTTTCATTTCGGCCAATATATAATTTGAGATCATGTATAAAAAGAATAACAACAATACGCAACTTTCATTTCGGCCATTATATAATTTGCGATAATGTATAATAAGAATAACAACAATATATGCAATGCAACTAAGATTTTCGGCCAATATATAATTTGAGATCAAGTATAATAAGAATTAATAACAACAATATGCTACTTTCATTTCGGCCAATATATAATTTGAGATCATGTATAATAAGAATAACAACAATATGCAACTTTCATTTCGGCCATTATATAATTTGCGATAATGTATAATAAGAATAACAACAATATATGCAATGCAACTAAGATTTTCGGCCAATATATAATTTGAGATCAATTAATAACAACAATATGCAACTTTCATTTTCGGCCACTATATAATTTGAGATCATGTATAATATAAGAATAACAACAATATGCAATGCAACTTTCATTTCGGCCATTATATATAATTATGTTCACTATAATCAAAGAGAAATTGCTATCCTATGCAATTTTCCCATCCTACGAATCAACAAATTAAAGAAAATAAGCCCCAACATTGGATTACCTTGCCCATTGAAACACCATGACACGTTTCTTGAAACATAGTTGGATGACCGCAACATCTTCTTGATCGGCCGTGTACTCGAGATCAAGACCCATGAACTTGTCTTGCTCCCAAGCTTCGCCAAGCCAATACTTGAAATCGGAGAGAAAACCCGCCACCTTAGCGCTATCGTTCGTGTACACGACGTTAAGATAGGTGTTGCCATGTGCAAGCACCTGCCCGTAGCGAGCGATTGGTGGTGCTAGATTCATGGTGGCTGGAGGGATCGATGTAAGAATAGAGAGGAGAGGGTCGCCGGTTGGAAAGAAGAGAGCAGAGTCGCGCTGGCCGAAGGAAGAAGAGAGGAGAGGAAAGAAACTGCCTGCGTCATAGCCAATCGCGTGTAAAATCGTGGGCGGGAGTCGAACGGTTTGGCCTTTAGTGCCGGTCCGTAACACGAACCGGTACTAAAGCTCCACTCGCCTAGCCCCGCGCGACCGTTGCCATGCCACAGACCTTTAGTACCGGCTCGTGTTACGGCCCAGTACTAAAGGTCCCTTACAGTGACGAGGTGTTAACTCGACAAGTCCCAGGGTTGTGCACCCCGGGTTGATTGATGGGGAGAGAGATGAGTGCAAGGTGGTCACGACGGCTGACAAGCAAGGATTTACCCAGGTTCGGGCTCCCGGAGGATAACACCCTACTCCTGCTTGTCTGATTATTGATGCGAGTTGTGGTTACAATGGCCAGATTGCGATCTCGCTAGGGTTTGTGCTGTAGCTATGAGCCTATCCCTGGGACGAGGAACCCTCCTGGCTTTATATGCAGCCATGTCTCGGGTGGTTGGTGCCGATGGCAACTACAGATATGACAGGTTATGCTTCCTAACCGACTTGGACTAGGTTACATGGTACCCCGCGTGGGCCTCCTGTGGGCCTTTCCATCCTTGGCGCGGCCCAGGTAGCCTTATCGTGGGCTACCCGCAAGGCAGCCCCACGTCAGTAGCCCCCGAGTGCTTGGTCGAAGCGTAGAGTGGAACAAAGGACTCCTTCCTCCTGGACGCGCCATTGGATTGCTTGATCTTGAGCCTGAACTCGATTTCTTCAGTCGAACCGGCCACTCCCGATGGGAGTAACCTTTGCAGTCGAATTACTTTGCCTTCATATTCTTGTGAAGCTTGCTTCTACTCAGCCTGTTTGGCTTACTCGTGGATGGATTCGGCTGCTCGAGCTTACTATGTTGCCACCCGAATGTTTTCTTCGGGTTCTCAGATCATTGGCTGATCTTACCTTGTTGGTTTCAGCTCTGAAGCTTACTACTCGAATCACTCTGTCGAGTTGCTTAAGTTGATTTTGGAGCCGTTGGCTTGATGACGTCACTGGTGACGATCTGTTGCACGCCTCTGCGCCCGATGGGACGTGATGTTGCGGGCCCCGCTGTCAGAGCTGACCGCGGTCAACAGTTGTCACGTCTCCGAAGTGGGCGCGAAATTTGTGCGGCACGATGACGACGCCTCGGTTTTCGTGCATAGTGGACGAAGTGGGCGGTGACGGTTGGTTTCTCCGTGCGACACGTGGACGGCCGGATGAGCCTGCTCGGAGCCCTTGTTCGGTGGACGGTTAAGATGTTGATTTTCGAGGCATAAGTACTGTGTCTTGACGTTTGGGATTACATCTTCTCCAATCGCTCTGTCCTTCCTTTCCTCTGCGCTCTACCATTTCCGCCGCCATCCAGAGCTCCGGGCAATCTGTCCGTACACCTTGCAAACTGACCATGGGAAAGCCGAAGAGCATCGCTGGCTCCTCTACCGCCGCCGACGACGCCGGGGCGATGAAGAAACCCGACGGTGACTGGTAGAGGTCGTCGGTGAAGAAGGCCGAGGTGGAGCTTTTCCGCGCGCAAGGTCTGCTGCCACCTGCCGACCAAGTCCAGGTACGCGCCCTGGCAAGGAGGTCTTCCCCACTCCCCGCGATGGGGAACGTGTTTGCTTCGCGGATTTCCTTCCGCGGGGCTTCGGGTTCCCCATGCACGATTTCGTGCGCGGTCTCTTGTACGCCTATGGGGTTCAGATCCACGATCTGACCCCCAACGGCGTCTTGAGCATCGCGGGCTTCATCGTGCTCTGCGAATGCTTCTTGGGTGTCGCGCCCCATTGGGCATTGTGGAAGTTGCTCTTCCTCGTTCGCAAGAACGTGGGGAAGAGCGGGTTGACCTTCCCCGTGGGCGGCTTCGGAATCCAGGTGCGCGGTGACACCGCGTACTTCCAGATGAAGAAGTCCGACTCCGTCCAAGGATGGTGCCGGAGGTGGTTCTACGTCCAGTCGAACCAGGATGGCCTGGACGCGTTCGACAGCGGGCGTGGACTGCGGAAGACCGGCGCCTGGGCGCACCCGCTGTCCGGCGTGGAGAAGGAGGTCGTGCGGCCCTTGCTGGGCCTGCTGCGCGGTCTGACCAAGACCCTTGGGAGCGAGGCGGGTGGCGTCTTTCTGATGGCCACCTTCTTCCGTCTTCGGGTGCAGCCGCTCAGCGCTCGCCTCACCCGATGTGGGCTGCCGAAGGCGTCAGCGCCCATCCGCTTGATGATGAGGAGCTGGAAGCCAACGTCAGATCCATCACCAACCTCCGAGCCGCGGACACGTGCAACGTCAAGTGCCCGATTTCTCCTTACGGGGCCTCGAACCCCGTACCTGAGGTAAGTCTTGTCTTGTTTTCCTTTTGTCCTTGTTCGACTTGAGTCTACCTTTCTTTTTGATTCGACTTTGTGTCTACTTGCTTCAGGGTCGAGCTCTGTTCATCAGCCTTCCTCCTCTTCCTGAGAACGGACCCGATGATGAGTCGAAGTTTGTCGAGGAGGAAGACGAAGACGAAGAGATTCCCTCCGCACACTCTCCCCGTGACGATGTGGAGGAGGAGGATGAAGTGGAGGAACCCGCGCGGAAGAAACGGAAGCTTCCGGGTCGTGGCGATTCTGCCACTGCGTCGTCACCTGCCAAAGATGCCGACGTTACTGTGGAGGAGGTCGTCGCGACATCGCTGGGTGCGCAGTCCTCGGGTGGCTGGGACGAACCCATGAACGTTCCTCCAGTCAGCTCCGCGGCTCCTCGTTCTTTCGCGCGGATGCCATCGCCTTCCCTGGAGAGCTACGACGACGCCGGCACCCCCAGGTGAGCTTCTTTAAGATGCGCGTCCTTCCAGTTGTATTTTGCAGTTGCGACGTTTAGGTTGACAGGTGTGCTTGGTTTTGATGCAGCCACCGTTCTGGCAATGTTAGCTCCCCCCTTCGGGACGTGGAGCATACATCTGCCCCTTCGACTGGACTGGGGACCCAGGCGGTAGTGGAGAAGGTGCTTGCTGAGCCTGCCGGCGTTGCATCATCTAGCCGCTTTCCTCCTTCGACTGCAGAGGATCTTGAACTCCTGGACCACGTAAGTCTTTTATGCTTGTTCTTGCATTCTTGATTTTTCATCGGGTGCGCGATCAGCGCTCCCGATGGGAGTAGCCCTCGAAGGTGTGGGTGACTAGTATAGTCGCCCGCAAACTTATTAACATCTTGCTTTTGCTTCAGCCGTACTATCGCCAACAGCTCGACGCAGCCGCGGCCTATGTTCGCCTGGAGAAAGAGAGGGACCAACTGCGTGCATCTCTGGACCAGGCTACTGGGCGGGTTGATGAGCTTGAGAAGGCTCTTCACGAGTATCGAGAGCGGGAGCTGGCGCGGGTCGCCCAGGAGAAGACTCAAGTCGGTCGTCTCCTTTCACTCGCCGGTGTTCTTGGGGGTAAGTTTCGGCTTGATGCCTACTGCGTCTTTGATCTTTTTCTTTTGCTTGACCTTGAATTTTTGCGCAGAGACTTACGGTGCAGCTCCTCCAGAAGACGCGTCGAGTCACACGGTTGACCTGGCGACCGCTGTCGGCTTCCTCGACCGGGTCTGTGTCTATGCCTCAGACGCGCTGAAGAAGTCCGCAGCCGCGTTGCAGAAATCGACTGGAGCCCTCACTGTGGTGCATCAGAGTATCTTCCCGGGTGACCAGCCGCCGGCAGCCGTGGACGCCTTAGCTGCGCCGTTTGAGGACGCGACCACCATCGCCGACTTCACGCGGTCGCAGACGGTACGCGGCTCCGAGCTCACCTTCCAGCTCCTATTAGGCCATCAGGTTCCAGGTGACTTCGAGAAGGTCGTCAGCGGTTTTCCTCGCAAACCAGATGGCCGAACCGCGTCGCTGAGTGGCGTGAAGGAGCGTGCCTCGCAGCTGGCCGTGCAGCTTGTGGCACTCTTCGAGAGGGCCCTTGCTAAGGCGACCGAGGCGGCTGCCTCTCGGAAGGGCCGTTCCCGGTCGCAGTCCGCAACCTTAGAGTAGGCGTAGTTTTAGGAGTTCGGCAGTCGCCGCGGTCTGTATTTTGAACTTCTTGCTTTGTAATGAATATTACCCTGTCGGGTCTTTTGGTCCTCAATATTGATTTTGCTGATTTTCTTTCTTCTGAGTTGATCTGCGCTTGGCAGTCGCATGATTGTATTGACTCTGCGTATCCCTGGCAGAATGCTGTGCGCGATGATGCTCCACCTTCTCCTGTGGCCGAGCTGAGTGGCGCGGCTTCTTCTTCGGGTGCTCGCCGTCGTCGGGTGGCGCCGGCTCCTCCACGCAGTGTAAATGATCAGCGGATAATCACATACCTGAAGAACAAGGTGGTGGAGCTTGAGGCGACCCTGAAGAATACGGAGCGGCTGCTGCACCGTTCCCAGTCGCATCCTACGGCGGAGTTCTCGCGACGTGAGGATTTCTTGCTTGGGGAGATCGACCTGATCAGTCGGCAGTTGCAAGGTTTGTATCCCTTTGGCGGCTGCCGTCTTTGTTGGCTTTCCTTCTCGTTCTGACTTGCATTTTATGCATGCAGATGTTAATCCTGACTGGGAGGCCGAGCGGGCTCGCGTTGAGGAGCGAGTCACCCGAGAGGCGTCCGGCGACTCCTACGAAGCTCGACAGTTCTGGGTGAACCAGTCGAGGGGGCGCGTCCTTGCCACCATGCTTGATCGTACGTGGCGCGCTGCTTTTCTTCTGGAGAACTGCCGGAAGACACTCTGGCACATCAATCGTGTGTACTTCCCGCATAACGCGCATCCGAACGGGCTGTCCGCCTTGCTGGAGAGGTTTCGCGATGGTGAAGGGCTGAAGGAGGTTGTCGACGCCCAACTTGTGGCTGGTGCGAACGCGGCGCTGGCATACGTCCGGATGCACCGGCCACATCTTCCGCTTGAGAGGGTGCTCGAAGGCCTGCCGGGTGACGATGACTTTGACGAGACCTTAGCGGCTGCGCGCCGGATTATCCGGCAGGTTCAGGACCTGAGCGAGCGCCTTGTAGGGCCCCTTGACGCGCCGAAGGCCGAACCTGCAGTTTAGAGTAGCTGTCGTCTGATGTACAGGGTTAGCTATAGAGGGCAAATGTGCCTGTGTAAGCATGATGTAACAGATTGAAGTATTTTCGAGTTATGAGAATTGATCTGCTTGCTCGAAAGTAACAGTTCCTGTATTGGTTTGCAACCTGTTTGGCGCAGTCGCCTAGTACTCTGGGCAACGGCCTAGGTTTTTTCAAGTGTGACCTGTATGCCGCAGTCTCTGATTTAATCAGGTGGCGACTTAGGATTTTTGTAACTTGACCTGTATGGCGCAGCCCCCGAGTTGCTCGAGTGGTGGCCTAGGATTTTGGTTAAGACCTGTGTGGCGCAGCCCCCGAGTAGGTCGAGTGGCGGCCTAGGATTACAAGTGTTACCTGTGTGGCGCAGCCCCCGAGTATGTCGGGTGGCGACCTAGGATTTTGAACTTGACCTGTACAGCGCAGCCCCCGAGTGGGTTCGAGTGGCGGCTGAGGATTTTTCTGAGAAAGCCTGTTTGGCGTAGCCCCCGAGTAAGTCGAGTGGTAGCCTAGGGTTACAAGTGTTACCTGTGTGGTGCAACCCCCGTGTGTGTCGGGTGGCGACCTAGGATTTTGAACTTGACCTGTATGGCGCAGCCCCCGAGTCGGTCGGGTGACGGCCTAGGATTTTTTGACTTTATGCTTGTATGGCGCAGCCCCCGAGTAAGTTGGGTAGCGGCCTAAGATTTTATTTCAACCTGTATGACGCAGCCCCCGAGTTGTTCGGGTGGCGACCTAGGATTTTGGACACACTTGTATGGCGCAGCCCCCGAGTGGTTCGGGTAGCGGCCTAAGCTTTTATTTCAACCTGTGTGGCGCAGCCCCTGAGTGGTTCGAGTGGCGGCCTAGGATTTTGAACTTCCTCTGAGTGATAGGTAAAGGAGACAGATTTTCTTCAAATCACTTTATTGATTCTTGCGAACAGGCCGCCTCATTAAAACCCTTCCAGTCCCCTCAGGTACCCTGGAAAGGGAAAGAGTGCGTCTGAAACCTGCCGCGCTGATTTTCTTGTACAATGATTGTTTTGAACTAGGCGTAGAACCGGCGGAGTTGTGCTACGTTCCACGGGTTGCTGCAGTCCGCTCCTGTCTTCGAGTCCTTTAGGCGGTAAGCTCCGTTGCCTATTGCTTCTGTTACGATGTACGGGAGCTCCCATGGGGAAGCGAGCTTGTGCACCTTCTTTTGCTTGAGTCGAAGAACCAGGTCGCCTGCAACGAACACTCTTGGTCGCAGCCTCCGTGTGTGATAGTTGCGCCGGTCCTGCTGATACACGGCTGATCGTGCCAGGGCGATGTCGCGTGCTTCATCCAGGGTGTCTCTGCTGTCTTTGAGTGCTTCCTCTGCATCCGACTCGTCGTAGGCGACTACTCTTGGTACGTCGAACTTGATGTCGCAGGGGAGGACCGCTTCTGCACCGTACACCATGAAGAATGGAGTGTATTGGGTGGATCTGTTTGGCGTTGTTCGCAGACTCCAGAGGACCGATGGCAGTTCTTCCACCCATGCGCCCGCTGCGCGTTTTAGGGGCACGCGCAGTCGTTTCTTGATGCCGTTGCAGACGAGTCCGTTAGCTTTCTCCACTTGCCCATTGGATTGCGGGTGCGAGACAGACGGGTAGCTGAGCTTGATCCCCTGTTCTGAGCAGAAGTCCTTGAATTCTTCGGCTGTGAAGTTCGAGCCGTTGTCGGTGATGATCCCGTTCGGTACTCCAAATCTGAAGATGATTGACCTGATGAAGTTGACCGCTGTGGATGCAGTCGAACTTGTGATGGGAACGGCTTCGATCCACTTTGTGAACTTATCGACTGCGACCAGTAGGTGAGTGTGACCTCCAGGTGAGGATTTCTTCAGCGGGCCCACCATGTCCAGACCCCATTGGGCAAAGGGCCAGGCTAATGGTATTGTTTTGAGTTCTGATGCTGGAGCGTGTGTCTTGTTGGCAAACTCCTGGCACCCTGTGCATTTCTTCACCAGCTCCTCGGCGTCTTGCATGGCTGTCAGCCAGTAGAACCCGGCTCGTAGCGCCTTGGCCACCAGTGCCCGACTGCTGGCGTGATGCCCGCAGATACCCGCGTGGATGTCGAGTAAGATGGCTTGGCCGTCGACTGGATCTATGCACCTTTGCAGGATTCCTGAGATGCTTCTTTTGTAGAGTTCTCCGTTGATGACGGTGAAACTTTTGGAGCGTCTGATGATGCGCTTTGCTTCGACTGGGTCGGCTGGCAGCTTCTGATGCAGTATGTATGCCAGGTACGGTCCTGTCCATGTGGCTTCGACTAACATGACCTCCATGGGGACCTTGTCTTGGCTTGGCGGGTTGGTATCGCCTTTTGTGGTTGTTGCAGTGCTTGCTGTATTCTGAGTCTCGATGGATCTCTGCGTGATGCACTCGAGGAAGACGCCGGGTGGGACTGGCACCCTGTCTGAGCCCATGTTGGCGAGGACGTCGGCTTCCTCGTTGCTTTCACGGCCAATGTGGCGCAGCTCGCAGCCGTCGAAGTTGCCTTCCAACTGATTGTAGAGGTCTCTGTAGGCGATCATGTTGTCGGCGATGGCGTCACAGGACTTCATGGTTTGCTGTACCACCAGGTAGGAGTCGCCGTAGATCATGAGGTGCGTGGCGCCGCAGTTCTTGGCCATCCGCATGCCGTGGATCAGGGCCTCGTACTCGGCTTCGTTGTTGGACGGCGTCGGAAAGTCCATCTGTAGGACATACTTGAGCTTGTCTCCTTTGGGGGAGATGAGCACGACTCCTGCCCCGGCTGACGTGAATTTCTTGGAGCCATCAAAGTACATTGTCCATGCGTTGGACAAGTCGGGGACATTTGGTAGCTGGGCTTCTATCCACTCGGTGGTGAATTCCGGGAGGACTTGGGCCTTGATGGACGTCGGGTGAGCATACTTCAGCCCCCATGGTCCTAGCTCAACAACCCACTTGGCGACTCGTCCTGTCGCGCGCTGGTTTGTGAGAATGTCTCCTAGTCCAGAGGAGCTTACCACCGTGATCGGGTGCTCGGAGAAGTAGTGGACGACCTTTCTGGAGGTCATGAAGACTCCGTACGCCAGCTTCTGGTAATGAGGGTAATTCTGCTTGGACAAGGTGAGTACTTCGCTAAGGTAGTAGACGGGCCTCTGCAACGGGTGACTGTTCCCTTCTTCTTCGCGTTCGACTACGAGCACCGTGCTTACCACCATGTTCGTTGCTGAGACGTATAGGTACAGCGGCTCATTTTCCAGCGGTGCCACGAGGACTGGAGAGGTTGTCAGTGTTTTCTTCAGATGGTCGAATGCGTCCTGCGCCTCTTGTGTCCACTCAAACTTGTCTGCTTTCTTCATTAGTTGGTAGAAAGGTAAGGCTTTCTCTCCCAACTTACTAATGAACCGGCTGAGAGCTGCGACTCGGCCAGCTAATCGTTGCACCTCCCTGAGCTTGGTTGGTGCTGGCATTGTGAGTATGTTCTGCACCTTCTCGGGGTTTGCTTCGATTCCTCTTGCGTATACAAGGTACCCTAGTAGTTCTCCGCCTGGTACGCCGAACACGCACTTCTCTGGGTTGAGCTTGATCTGATACACGTCGAGTGCGGCGAAGACCTTGCGGAGGTCGTCGACTAGGGTATCCTCCTTTCGGGTAGTGACGACGATGTCGTCGACGTAGACTTGGACGATCTGCCCGATTAGCCCCTTGAGGCATGCTTGCATTGTCCGCTGGTACGTGGCGCCTGCGTCTTTAACCCGAACGGCATCGTGTGGTAGCAAAAAACGCCGTCGGGTGTGATGAAGGCTGTCTTCTCTTCGTCCTCGACTTTCAGCCTGATATGCTGGTAACCTGAGTAGGCATCCAGAAAGGACAGGCGTTCGCAACCTGCCGTCGAGTCGATGATCTGGTCTATCCGCGGGAGCGGGAAGTGGTCCTTGGGGCAGCATTTGTTGACTGCGGTGAAGTCAACGCACATGCGTAGTTTCTTCGTCTTCTTTTTCTCAACTAGGACCGGGTTGGCGACCCAGTCCGAATCCTTGATCTCTCGGATGAACTTGGCGTGCAGTAATCTGTCGACTTCCATGGTGATCGCGTCTCGTTTGGGTCCTGAGAAGTGTCGCATGGATTGCTTGACCGGTCTTGCGTCCTTGTGGACTTTCAGAGAGTGCTCGGCGAGTTCCCTAGGTATCCCTGGCATGTCAGAAGGTTGCCATGCAAAGATTTTCCAGTTCTCACGTAGGAACTCGACGAGCGCGCCTTCCTATGTGGGGGTCAGACTCGATGAGACCTTGACCGTCTTTCTGCTGTCAGTCGGATGGACTTGATGGGTGACGGTGTCGTCATTCGTGTTGAACGCTGCGTCTTTGGCAGGCTTCTTGCGAGCCGGGAAGATGGTCTTATCGTTGTCGGCTGATATGGCCTTGAAGTGCTCTTCGACGCCGAAGAACTCGGAGATCTTGGCGAACTCGCGGTCGCAGCTGTTGGAGAGTCCGAAGCCGCCGCGGATGGTGATCACTCCTTTTGGCCCGGGCAACTTCATCATCAGGTAGGCGTAGTGGGGTACTGCCATGAACCTGGCAAAGGTAGGGCGTCCGAGGATGGCGTGGTATTGTGACTTCCAGTCGACGACCTCAAAGTCTATCGACTCCTTCCTGAAGTGCTCGGGTGTACCGAGGATGACGTCGAGTGTGATTGTTCCCATGGGCGTTATTGCTTGCCCTGGTACTATGCCGTGGAAGGTGGTCTCCGATTCCGGCAATTTCTCTGTCGACCTGTTCATTCGTCTGAGGGTGTCGGCGAATATGATGTTGATGCCGCTGCCTCCGTCCAGGAATACCTTCTTCAGGCTGTAGTCGCCGATCAAGGCCTCAATCACGAGTGCGGCGTGCCCGGGTCGGATTACCTCCGATGGGTGATCTGCCCTGGAGAATGTGATTGGTGTCTCCGACCCGCGCAGGTAGTCTGGTACCGCGCGCGGGCTGTTGATGGCTTGAAGTACTTGGCGTGTGACGATTTTATGCCGCCTGTTCGACGGGGGTCCCTTTTAGATCATGTTCAGCTGTCCCCGTGCGGCTAGGTACGTGTCGGCTGCTGCCGACCGACCTTGTTGCTGCTGCTGCGGCTGGGGGAACGCTCCTGCCGCCTGCACTTGGTTGTTGTTTGCGGGTGCTGCCTGGATGGCTAGCTGCGGTGCCGCTTGTACGGCCTGCACTGGGGCGATGATTTGCTGCATGGCATGGTAGATCTTTCTTGCTTTGCGGCAATCCTTCAACAGGTGGTTGGAACTCCATTTGCCTGTTTCCGGGTTGCGGAACGAGTGATGCTTACAGCGTTGCATCAGCTCCTCTGCTGGGGTCAACGGGCGCTTCCACTCGCGTTTCTGACTTCCATCATTGTGGCCGACGCTGCTGTTGCCAAGGTTATACTGACTCGAGCTGGGCTGCCGACTTTGCTCGTACTGTCGGCTGCCGTCACGCTTGTCCTCACGGGGGGTTTCATAACCCGCCGCTACTAATTCGATTGAATCGTGGGTGTAACGCGACTTCTTCTTTTGACGTGCCTCGCGCCAGTTGCTTGTTTCGCCCTCTTTTTTGGGAGAAGTTTCGCGGACGTAGTCCTCTCCTTCGGCCCATTGGTTGGCTGTCTTCATGAGTTCTATTGTGGTTTTCGGCTGGAGCCTACCGAATTCCTCCCGGAGGTCGCGGCGAGCGACGCCATGCATGAATGCGTCCATCACTCGATCTTCTGATACGGGTTCCATGGTATTGCGGAGGAGTGTTCACCTCTGGATGTAAGAGCGGAGCGACTCATCCTTCCCTTGCTTACAGGCCTGCAACTCGATGTAGGTCATCGGCCTCGCGAATGTTCCCGAGAAGCTCTTGATGAAATTATCCTGAAATTCTTCCCATGTTCAAAAAGAGTCTTTGGGTTGGCTTGTGAGCCACCCGCGTGCCGAGTCTGTCAGCATGAGCTGGATGTACTGCATTGCCGTAGTCGACGTTCCGCCTTGGCAGGTGCAAGCGATGAGGTAGTCTTCGAGCCACAGCTTTGGGTCTTGCTTCCCGTCGTACTTTCGTGTGCCAGCCGTCAACTTGAAGCCTTTAGGCATGCGAGTGTCGCGGATGTTGAAGCTAAAGCATGCCGCGCCACACGGCTTGAAGTCACGGTCAGTGTGGTCGTCCGCGTTTGCCGCACTAGCCGATCGCTCCTTGCGGTTGCGGTCCACCGTCTTCTGTGTCAGGACGTCGCGAAGGTCCTTGACTGGCTGTCGCTGCGCCGCTGGGATGCCCGATGTCGTTGGTTCGTGCGCTCGGTTACTTGGCCCCTTGGCCGCCAGAGCTTCCTTGATTGCCCTTATGGAGGCAATTTGTTGCTTGTGGAGAAGGGAGCGTGCGTCCCCCTCCGGTGGCTGCTTGAGCCGGAGGTATGTCTCGACTGCGATCAGGGCGGCATTCGCCGTCTTTGGGACGAGTATCCCGTTTTCGTCTTCGGTGACGAAAGACGAGTCGAGGTTGCGGGTGAGCCTTGTTCGATCAGCTTCTGCCATGTGGGGGACACGGGCTCTGGTTCGCCGTGCTCCTTGGTTGACCTCTGTGGAGGATGTGAAGGAGAGGGCGGCTCGCCTGGCACTCGATGCATCCGCGTCCCTTTTGCGCCTGAGCAGGTCGGCTTTCTCAGCGCGAATTCGTTCGCCTTCCTTGCGTAGCAAGTACTGGACCGCCAGGTGGTCTTCTCGAGGTGCGTTGGGTGGGGGGAACGTGCCCTCGTCCACGTGCTTCATGGTCTGGATCGCCATGTCCCGCGTGATGACAAGCTTAGTCTGGTCCGGCATGTCCACCTCTAGCGGATATGCGGGTTCTTCTTCGTCGTCATGCGGTGTTGTGCCGGCCATGAAGACTTGCTTGGGGTTGACTTGAGTCGGAGAGTTGGTGCTGCCGCTGCTGCTTCTGTCGCCCGCTTCTTGCTCGGGGTCGAAAATTGCTGCAACGTGGCGCGCGGCGCACCCGCTGTAGCGTCTTTTCGCGATTGTCCATGTGCTCACACTCGCCGGGGCGAGTGCGATTGGCTTGGGGTAGACCTGTGATTTCCACGAAGACGAGGGTGCGCGCGACATGGCTGTCGGACGCGGGCCCCTGGTCGCCCGTGCGTGTGCGACGGTCGAGGTGGATCTTGACTTGATCGACCGCACGACCGAGGTTGGGGTAGTAGACTCGATTCGCGCGGCCGTTGCCGAGATTGTCGATGTAGATGTCCTCTTCGCGGGTGCAGCTGGCGCGGCCCCTGCGGGTGCGGCAAATGCGATCTTCGCGGGTTCGGCGGTCGTGATCTCCGCGGGCGCGGCAGATGCGATCTCAGCGGGTTCAGCGGTCGCGATCTCCGCGGGTACGGTAGATGCGATCTCAGCAGGTTCAGCGGTCGCGATCTCCGCGGGTGCGGTAGATGCGATCTCAGCGGGTTCAGCGGACGCGATGGTTGGCGATTTTGGTGACGCCGTCGCGCGTAGCGCAGTAGTCGTAGACCTGAGTATACCACGACTATCGATGCAGCAGAATATGGAGCCGAAGGTGATGTGTATACCTTTGTCCAGATCGGCGTACACCGATTAGTGAGCTGGCGAGTGGATGACGTACTCGAAGGAGCCGAATCGGATCAACTCCCTGACGGCGGACGCGCCGATCTTCATTGCGGATGGAGCCGGAGCGACCATGGTCCTAGCACTTGTTTGCCTTCCCACAGACGGCGCCAATTGACGAGGTGTTATCTCGACAAGTCCCAGGGTTGTGCACCCCGGGTTGATTGATGGGGAGAGAGATGAGTGCAAGGTGGTCACGACGGCTGACAAGCAAGGATTTACCTAGGTTCGGGCTCCCGGAGGATAACACCCTACTCCTGCTTGTCTGATTATTGATGCGAGTTGTGGTTACAATGGCCAGATTGCGATCTCGCTAGGGTTTGTGTTGTAGCTATGAGCCTGTCCCTGGGACGAGGAACCCTCCTGGCTTTATAGGCAGCCAGGTCTCGGGTGGTTGGTGCCGATGGCAACTACAGATATGGCAGGTTATGCTTCCTAACCGACTTGGACTAGGTTACATGGTACCCCGCGTGGGCCTCCTGTGGGCCTTTCCATCCTTGGCGCGGCCCAGGTAGCCTTATCGTGGGCTACCCGCAAGGCAGCCCCAAGTCATACGGACCGGTACTGCTGCCCCCTCCCCTTTGACCGTTCGGACCGGTACTGATGCTCATTAGTACCGGCCGCAAACACAGCCAGGACTAAATCTCTGGACGTAAAGTACTTTTTCTACTAGTGCGTGCCGCCCTCAGAGCGGCAAGGTACCAGCAAGACCTGCGACGCTACCACAGCCGCCATGTGCGCCCGCGCACTCTGGAGGCGGGCGACCTCGTCCTCACGCGAATCCTCTCCAGAGAAGGCCTCCACAGGCTCTCGCCTATGTGGGAAGGCCCCTACAGGGTCTCTCACATCGCCAGGCCTGGCGCTGCACGCCTCGGGACTAAAGACGGTATCCCCGTCAAGAACCCGTGGAACATCGCGCATCTACGCAAGTTCTACCCGTGATCATAGTCACGCCCGTGATCATTGTCATGTCAGGCATTTTTTGTCTTTAGAGGGAAGCTCACGGCTTCACCTCGAAGCTTCACAAAGCTTCTCCTGAGGGTCAGCCCTCCGAGCTCTCCTGTTAACGAGCCACCGCAGGACGTAGAGAGTCTCAACCACTAATGGGTGGTCCCCATGCCTCGACATGGAAAGAA
Source organism: Poa annua (assembly GCA_026929855.1). Lineage (NCBI taxonomy): Eukaryota > Viridiplantae > Streptophyta > Magnoliopsida > Poales > Poaceae > Poa > Poa annua. The sequence goes on from CM049428.1 coordinate 52,130,355, forward strand.
AGTTAGCTTTGCAACCCCAAGTATAATGAACCATTTCGTTCCTAAGTGAACTATGCGCTAAGGCGCCGCTATGTAATATTTTGGTGGTGAGTTTACTTTCATCATTTGCCTTTCCATGTGCTCTTATATTCTTCCCATGCACACCTCGCGAGAGGGGGCTGAGTAAGGTGCCTGTGCCTCAAGAGCACCCTAGCAGCACTGCAAAATCCAAGGGATCCGAGCTCTGGCTAAAGGGCATGCTCCCAAAAACACGCCACCTCTCCAAGGGACCTTGGTACTTACTCTCCTCGCGAGACACACCTGAGGAAACCTATAAGCGCACATGAGTCCTTACTACCATGCACTAGCGTTTGGGTTCGCCTCTCTAACATCCGCAGGGAACAAAAGTCCTAGAGGAGAGCGCATCGCCAGGGAAAGCCTACGCAGAGCAAAAGCCTCGCAAAGCTAATTCAGCGCTCACGCCTCGAGAATCTCTTCTCTCTCATGAGCACTCGTCGTCCCTCGAGCGATTCTTTTCCCTCACACTCCATGGACTGCTTGCACGTCAAAGGGGGTAGCTTGAGCAGCGCGCCTCGAGGACTCCTACCTCTCTAAGCCTTAAACTCCCCCCGGCCTTGCCGAGTCAATTCTCGGGCATACCGCAGCGGCGCAGTCATAGCGCAAGGAGAAGGATCAGAGCGAACAAAGACATGAAGTTGAAGCAAAAGGCCCTTCGAGGGGCACACGTGCAAACTCAATAGCATTTACTTAAAAATATATTATAGACTGTGGAGCAAAAGTCTCTAAGCCTAGTCTCTTAATGGCGCTACAAGCACATCATAATACAGGAGAGGATCTGGCAGAAGCTTCGTCACCCTCATCCGTAGACACATCCTCTCCAGGCTCACCCTCGGAGCCCGCCTCCTCGCCGTCGTCCTCCCTCGCCTCAGCCCGCTTGAAGCGGCTGCAGAAGTCGTCGACCTGGTCTCGGACGGAGTTGGAGATCTTCCACCCTTCGTCCCCCTCAAGAGGCTCGGTCACCGAGGTGTAGTCGAAGACGGGCTGGATGTGTTGGAGGCTGGTGAAGATGCGGTCGACTGCCACCGCCAAGAGTTGGCGGCATTCCTCCTCGACGACGTCGCGGAGCTCCGCGGCAGGGCCCTCGAGCGCCGTGAAGAGCTGGTCGAAGTAGGCAAGTAACGCGGCTGCGTCGGCGTTGCCCTGAGCAGGGATGTGCGGCGCCTCTACTCCCAGCTTCGCCGCAAGATCGTTGCCCCGAGCCACCAAGGACTGGAACATACGCTCCCGCTGCTGCGACAGCACCCACGCCGCTTGAGCGCTCTCGGCAGCCTCCACCGCTCGGTCCACGGCAGGGCCCACCTGCTTGTTCATCTCCTCCATGTCTGCCATGAGGGCGGCGAGGTCCTGCGACATGCGCTCGCGAGCCTCCTCGGCGAGGCGGCGACCATCCGCAGCACGCCTCGCCCGGGAGTTCAGCCTGGCGTTCATGTGCTCCAGCTCGCGGATCCGGGCGGCATCCTCGGCGCGCCTCTTCCTGAAGCGATTCTCCTGCTTCTTGAATTTCTCATTATAGTCTCGAGAGACGGCAGCGCGGTACTCCCTCTACCGGGCTTGGAACTCCTTCTCCGCCTCCTGCTTCCGCTCGACAAGCCTGGCGTTGAAGCGCTCCACGTGCTTCTTGTGGGCAGCCGCTTAGCGGTTGAACTTGTCGAGGGCTTCGGCCAGATTCCCCTCCCAGGCCTCAAGTTCGGTGCACTGCACCGACAGCTCCTGCCCCGCCTGCAGCAACTGCTCGTCGCGTTGGCGCACGTCGTTCTCGCGCTCGCCCTGTCTCTGCCCCCTGCCATCCAAGGCCGCGCGGACCGCCTCCAGAGTGGTCTGCACGACCTCAGAGTCGGCGAGGATCTTGGCGTCAAGCTGGACAAGCTCGTGATGCTTGTCCGCCAGCGAGGACTCCACCGTCTCCCGCTCCGCCCTAGCCGCGGCCAAGTCGTCCGCCGCCGCCTGGCACTCGGCCTGGAGGGGCTCCCGGAGTTCCTCGGCTTCGCGCACGGCGCCCTCCCGGACCTGCTTGGCGAAGCGCAGCGCCTCCTCGCGCTCCGCCTAGAGAGCCAGATTGCTCTGCCGGCGCACCTCCACGGCTGCGTGAAAGGCGGCCCAGGCTTCCGCAAGCTCGCCCTGCCGCTGGGTGATCTCTGCGTCCTCGAGGGCGAGGTGCGCCTCCAACCCGTCCAGGGACTCCCGCACCAGGCGGAAGGCGACGCCGCGGCGCCCTCTGCTCCAGTCCCAGCCGCTCAGGACCAGGTCTTGTGAAGCCCCACGCGGCACGGAGGTCCTAGCACCTGCGTCGAGCTTGAAGAAGGGGGCCTCTGCGCGGGGCCCTGCAGCGTCGCGGGCCTGGGGGCTTGGCGGCGAGCTCTCTTCCTCCGCTCCTGCGCTCCGCGCGCCGGTGTCGCCACACTCGAGCGGCACCTCATCGTGAGCCTCAGGGGCAGGAAAGGCCTCCCCCGTAGCCGATGTCTCCGCCTCCGCTGCAGGGCTTGGCGGGGGCGGCGGAGGAGCTTCCCCCTCCACCTCGTCGGCCGTTGGCAGGCCCTGGATTGGCGTCGCGCTCGCTTGGCCTCCTGCTGCGCCGGAGGAGTAACAGCGCGAGGCGGAGTAGGCGTCCTCTCCGCTTGCTCCTCAGGGCGCCTCCCCTCTAGAGGCAGCGCAATCGCCTCAGCCCGAGGCGCGTCCTTGGCAGGGCCTGCGGTATCCACCACCACAGGCCTCGAGGCCTCGTCACCCGCGGCTTCTGGCGTCTTTCTTCACCTCTGCGGCATTGCAAAGCCTTCGGCGCTTCGCAAGCTCCAGGTCGCTGGCAAGGAGCAAGAAAATCCGTCAGAAGAGAACGGGCAAGCAGAGATTGAGAAAGAGAAAACCAAGATCAAGATACTTACCCAGATTTCTTGGCGCGGGTGTCAACCCACGCCATGCCAGGCGAGCGCCATGAAGGCGTGGTCCTGGCTCCAGACCCCTCGGGAGGCGCCTCTGCCTTCCTCTTGAGGGGAGCGCCCGTTGGCTCCCCAGCCATACTGTCGTGGGCCGCCTTGCACCGGGGCTCTCATCGCCCCGCCGCGGTCTCGTCGTCGTCGGTGCCTTCCCCCTCCGTAACGGGGCATGAAGGGGCCTCCCTGGAGGGCTCGTCGTCACCATACGAGACCTCGAAGATTTCCTCGGCAGGGGGCATAGCCCTTGACGAGCTCACCCCACCGGTCGAGGGGTTCGCCTTTGTCGCCGCGCCGCCAAGCTCGACGTCCGATGCAGAGGGCGAATCTGCTACTCCTGGCACCTTCGCCACAGGCATGGCCATCTCGTCCTCCTCCTCCCCCGCTAGGGCAAGTAGGGTGAATGTCGGCATCCTCTCTAGAATCGCCAGGCGCGTGTTCATGGAGAGTTGGTGGAGAGGCCTCAGCACCTCAGCAACCGCCACAGGCATGTCCGGGTTGATGAAGAGGACGCCCATGATGGTGGAGACGGCTTCGGGGCGGTGGTCGCAGCAGTGAAGCTGCATCGGGTCCGTGAGGCCCGAGTATATCCACATCGGCTTCTTGTGCGCCTGGAGCAGAGCGATGCGGCGCCTCACGAAGTTGTAACGCCCGAAAATCGGTACTATGTAGATTTAAGCGATCCCGCCGAAATCCGCATAATAACGATTTTAGGTCGCCCACCAGACATAATGTGCACGCCGAAACATGCGCATTATGTGGGTGGAATTGTGATAACATTACAACAGTTCCGATACATCCACAAATACAACAGAAGACATAAATACAATAACGACTCGAACGAGTCAAGATACAAATGTTACAATACAAAGATACAAATGACAGCGGAAGCAAAAGTAGTATCCGACTACGGATAAGATGCAAATTGGACTAAGAGTCCTGAAGATAAGCAATGGCGCCATATCCCTGCCCAGCCAAGCCGGAGGGATTCCCAAGCTAACGTCGTCAGACTTCAAACCTGTTAACTGCACATAAAGCACATCCCAAAAGAGGGTCAGGGCACTCCCTGGCAAGCAAAACCGACTTGGCTACTTTCTACACCATCTCCCAAAATGTAGGGGAGGTGGACTTAGCGGCAGCAGCACTAGCAACCTAGAGAGACACGCTATAACTTCCGTCTAATCAGAGAGGGATAAGAGAGCGCATAAGATAACCAACTACTACTAACACCAAACATAACCCATTCTCGAATTAACCCCCTCAACCAAGTATGAGGAAGCAATTCGGGAAACTCACACGTTGAACAATTTTAGTTACCATTTATTGTGAAGGTAATTCTTTATTACTAATCAGGTTAATTAACAATGATTAGGTGTAAGTTGTCTAGATCTTGTTAGCCAGCATCATCACCAAGTCGTCCATATCCGTGGACACGGCTCATCGATAAGATTATAGCCTGCAGGGGTGCACTACTGGACCCATACTCGCATGATCAACCCAGTCAAAAACATTAGGGCCTTTCAACCCAACTCTTTTCCTTCACCGCAACAAGTCCAAGAGCCACGGGAGCTATGCTGGTCCCGGCCAAAAGGGTGCGGACTCCCGCAGGACACACCCCTCCGCACCAACAGGACGCGCCCTATATGCATGTAACAAGGCACACCGCCAAAGTAAAATACTACACTAGTATCATCAATGCATATGAGACAAATGGAAAACCCGAACTAGGTGTGGCTCCCGGACAAGTCGAAGTTCCAGTCAAAGTCGAGGGGGGCTCCATTGGGCCTCCCACAAGTGGTTAGTGCGCTCAAAATTGGATCCGAGGACAAAATCTCAGTTCCTAGGTCAACACTTAGCAGAACAAAGCACCTCGCAAGGCCTTCCGCCGGTGCCTTATCTTTTAATTATAATACCCCAATATAATACAACATTTTATTAAGGTAGAATAATCTATCATACTAAGCATATGAAAATAAACGACCAACAGAGGACTCGCACAACCAACTCTAAGCATGCGCTACGACTCGCAAGGCTAACAGATAAACATTCAACTGGTGATGGGATGTGGGGATAAAGCTGTATAGGCTGCAGGATAAACATGTGATGGGATCGCAATAAAGAATCGAGTACTAGGGTAGCAGAGATCAACGGCAGGAATGAAAGACAATGTATAGGTAAACAAGCAAACTTTGCTTGCCTGGAATCCCGCATGGAAGCAGATCTTGTCGTTGCTCACACATCTCAACGTCGTATCCGCGAAGAAGCAACAAACACTGGAAAGCGTAAAAGATGCATTTTACAACTACGGCAAAAGATCCAGCATGATCATATGAGAATGATGCATGGCATGGCGAGATGCAATTTGAGATGCACTTAATCCAAATTAAGCGGAACGGGATTCCGACAATTAATATTTAGGTGCAAGTTATTTATTTACCCACAATATTAAATGTTGGTTAGCATGGCAACACATGGCATGGGTGATCTAATTAAATTAAATGGAATAGGGCATTATATATTTATTACCCCACACATTCCATATTGAATTATTTAGGTGATTTGCTACACCCGCAAACCCAAGAGATGCAACACAAGTAATTATGATGCGAAATGCACAAGATAGATGACATTTAAAAAAATTGGTTTAGGGTTAGAGTTTGGGTCCGTACGTCGGATCGGGAGAGAAATGGTTCGAAACCGACGTCTTCGGTCCGTAGAGGAAGTAGTCGCCGTCGGGGAAGTAGTCGTCGCGGAACCGGGGCATCGTCGTTTGTCGGTGTCGTGGAAGTGGTCGGGTAGTCGTACTCGCTCCTCCTCGTTGACGGGTGCAGGCACGCAGGAGCACGACAAACGGACACCGGGAAGAAACGCGCACGGGCGGGCACCGCGACACGGACACGGGTGGTCACGGCGACGCGACACCGGAAGAAGCACTCGCACGCGCATGGGGCAGCACCACGAAGGGTGGACAAACAGGGACGATAAAGTGCCGCCGGGGTGTTGCGGACATTTTGTCGAACACCCGGCGTGCGGCGGACGCGGGGAGGCCACCGGACGGAGACGGCGAAGCGGAGCGGAGCGGAGGCACGGGGTTGCGCGGGGCGGAGGTGCACGGCGGCAGCGAGGAGCCCGGGGGCACGGCGGCACGCACGGGAGGCGGAGCAGGAGAGGACGCGCGCGGACAGCGGCGCGCGGTAGCGAGCGCATGGAGCGACGGCGGCGCGTGGCGCGTGGGGGCGGCGGCGACCGACGGCGCAGGTGCCGGCAGCGCGGCAGGAGGCTCGGGAGGAGATGGCTGGTGCGTGGCGGCGGAGGACAAAGTGGCCGGAGTCGAGGGTGGCTGGGGGCGCGTGGAGGCGGCCGGGCGCGGCGTGCAGCGCGGGAGGCGGCGGGAGCGCGGCGGCCGGGGAGACAGGGGACGGCCGGCGGCGGCGTGGGGCGGCGGAGGGCCGGAGGCGACGGCGTGGGGAGGCGCGCGCGGCCGGACGGCCAGCGGCGCGGGAGCGAGGGAGCTCGGGGGCGGGGCGCTGCGGGCGGCGTCGGGGCGCGCGTGGGGCGCGCGGCACGGCGGAGCGCGGCCGGGGGAGACGGGCGGGCGCACGCACGACCGGAGGCTTGGAGGCGGAGGAGCTTGGGGCGAGGGCGCGGGAGGCGGCGGCGGCGGGCCGGTGCGAGCTGGCGTCGCGCCGGCTCTCCCCCGTGCGGGAGGATTGGTGCTGGTGCGGGAGCAGTTTTTTCCGTGCGGGAGGCGACCGGAGGAGAGAAAAAAAAGGAAAGAGAGAAGGAAAAAAGGAAAGAGAAGAGAAAAAAAAGGAAAGAAAGAAAAAGGAGGGGGAAAGTGGAAAAAGGAAAAAGAAAAGAGTGGAAGGGGGCGGCTGCAAAATTTCCAGGGGGTGGGAAGAAATTTCTGGGGGGGAAACCTAGGGTTTGGCTTAGGTGGGCTTTGGGCCTTATTTCTCTCCCGTTATTATTTTCTGTTTTATATTTTTAAAACAAAATAGAAAAGTAATTTCAACACGAAACCTTTACAAAATATTTTTAGTTTTCAATAGACAATTTAATAAACTAATTTTTAACATTTGCCAAAGATTTGAAAATAACACATTTTTAATTAATTTGAAATGCATTTAAATTTAATTATGGAAATTTAATTTAAATGCAACAAATTAAATTAATGCGATGCGATGCCATGTCGATGCAAAAAGAAAAATACACAAAACTAAAAGGGGATAAATTCCGGGGCGTTACAGAAGTCCTCCACGATCATCTGACCGGTGAGGCCATTCTCCTGAAGAAGCTTCATGCGGCCCACCAGGTCCACGATCTGCGGGCTCCGGAAGGCCAGCTTGCCCCAGTGCGTGTTCTTCATGGGCGGCGCCTCCGGGACGTCGAGGAAGGAGCTCAGCGACTTGACGCCGATGAGGAGCCACTTCTGCCGGAAGTCGTCCACCTTCTTCACCACCGCCGTGACAGGCTTCTCGCCGTTCCACGACATGGGGATATAGACATCCCCCATGCCGTCCACGATGCGGAAGGAGACGCACCCCGTCCGCTCGAGGTTCGAGGAGCTCCGGAGCGCGTAGAAGCTCCGGAAGAGGGCCACCGATGGCTACACCCCCAGATAAGCCTCGTAGAGGTTGGCGAAGATGGAGAGGATCAGGATGGAGTTGGGGTGTAGATGGAGAAGGTGGATCTGGTAGAACTCCAGAATCGCCTCCAGGAAGGGCGAGTAGGGAGGCACCAGCCCGGCGTAGATGGTGTGGAGGAAGATGGGGAAAAACCCCATCGGGAGCCGGCCAAGCTTCGCGGCCTGGAGAGCACTAGCTCCGTGCTCGTTGGTCTTCCCGGCGACCAAGTGCTGGATCTTGTCCAGCGCCACCTCATTGAAGCGCTCCCTGACCAGGGCGGGGCCAAGCGCCTCTTCCCCCTCGCGCTCGCCGGGGGCTTCGCCATCGCCGCCTTGCCCTTCGCAGGACTCATCATCGGGAGAGGAAGAAGTGCGGGAGAGCTCGGAAGGAGACGGAGATCGCCGAAGTGAGGAAGCTCAGAGGGGGGGATCGAAAGGCCGGGCGCACGGAATGGAAGCAGTAACGGCAGATCGAGCCGGCGCGCAGGCTTTAATTCCCGTCTGGGCAGTTACTGGGGCGTGTTGGGGCCCCCCACGACGCACGCCCCACCGAAGAGATCGTGTCGTCGCAGACGCGCAACTGATCAACGCGTGTCTCGGGCCGGACGGACACTTTGGGCCCACGACGCTTCGTCTGAGCCCGATGGGCTTCGCCGTGCCCGTCATGGGCCCGGGGGCTACTGTCGGCCCAGTGGGGTCCAGGGTGTGCAGGGCCCACTCTCCACAGCCCTCGCACGCGACGGTATCGAAGAAATGACTAAGGACCAAGCCAAACGCTTGGAGAGACTCTCGAGGGGAAAAAGTCCTCGAGGGGGCTTAAAGGGGCAGCGAAGGCCTGAAGAGCCCCCCCCCCCCCCCCCCCCCCCCCGCGACTGCCCCTCTGCAAGGCTCTCTCCCCTGGAGAGGAGTCAACACAGATCCCTCCACAAGGCTGCTCAGGCCCTGTAGAGATACTTCGCTGTGAAGCAACCGCCGCAGAGCGCACATGGCCTCTGCCGCGGCCGCAGAGTGACGTACGCGCCTGCGCGCGGTGACGACGACGCCGCAGTTGCCATTCTGGTGATTAAAGGAGTCAACAAAGTTGTGCCCTCTGCGCCGGACTACGAAGCTTTCCCCTTCGGTGATAAAGCGGATGGCCGGCGCTACGCTCCAACGACGACATCACCGTGGGCACCCCCACGATCTCTGCGGCACCCACTGGCCGTCCTGCATGGACGGTGGCTTTCCTGCCTCAAAGAAAGGCTTTACGACCATTGACCGAGTCCATGGACAACCCAGCTGTGGTGTACTCCGCTCCTCTATTTCGTCGGCATGTGGGAACCCTTCTGCTGCGCAGGGCGCAAGGGTGAGGCCCGGGGCGCCTATAAAGGAGAGGGAGCACCTCCGTAGCAAAGCATCGAGGATTCAGACATTGAGCTCTCTACCATAGCGTAGCCTAGCCAAGCGCACTCGAGGAGGAAGAAGACCCTAGAGTTCCCTCCTTGAGCTCCGCACTGCCAAAAGAGAGCCCTCGGCAAGCTCATTGTATTGTACCCTCTGCAGCGCAATACAGACAAGCAGGAGTAGCGGTGTTACCTACTCCAGAGGGCCGTGAACCTGGGTACGGGCTGGTGTCCATCTCTGTCGTGATGTCCCTCCTCGGGCTCGACGAGAACCATCGCCGTGCCGGTTGAGGGTTGTTTGACCTCCGTGTTCATCCCCCTTCGAACATACTCATCAGAGTGTGACCACCCTTGTCTCGTGTGAGTCACTCTCCGACAGTGTTTCAACTTGAGAGAGTCAAGATCGTCATTGATGCACACGGTGGGTGTGTTGTTGGGAGACCCCAAGAGGAAGGTATGAATTAGTGCAGCAGCAAGTTTCCCTTAGTTGTGAAACAAAGGTTATCGAACCAGTAGGAAATAATGAATTCCCCCGAGGTGTCAACGGCGCCAGAAAAATCTGCGACGTAAAGGGGCCAGAAAATGCTTCCTGGGACGTAGGTGACGTGGAACCTGCACACATCACAATCAAGATACTTTGCCCCAACTTAACGGTGAGGTTGTCAATCTCACCGGCTTGCTGTAACAAAGGATTAAACATATGTGTGGAAGAAAGATGTTTGTTTGCTGAAAGTAACAGGTTTGCAGTTTGTGGTTTATCAGATTAAAGAGAAGGACCGGGGTCCACAGTTCACTAGTGGTGTCTCTCCATAAATAATAATAACATTCATGCGGGTAAACAAATTACAGCTGGGCAATTGATAGAATAACGATGAGCAAACCAATGCATATACCAATGTTATGATGTCTAGTGTGAGATTCATTCGGGCATTACAACAATATACATAGACCGTTCCAACCGCATCTATGATTAATAATCCACCTTCCGGCTAGCGTCTGCACCCCTTTCAGTATTAAGTTGCATGCACCAGATTATCGCCTTAAGCACTGTGTGTAAAGTAAGTAAGTAACATCATCCTTAGACAAAGTACTACAGTTTTATCCCTAGTAACAACAGTACATCTACAACCTTAGAGCTAGCTGTCACCACCCCAGATTTAATAGAGACATGAACCTACTATCGAGCATAAATACCCCCTCTTGGAGTGGCAAGCATCTACTTGGCCAGAGCATACACAAGTAATGGAGAGCATGCAAGATCATTAAATAGCACACACATGATATATTATGAAGCAATAACTTTAGTACTCAATATTCATCGGATCCCAGCAAACACAACATGAAGTATTACATGACGGGGATCTTGATCATGATAGGCAGCTCACAAGATCTAAACATGATAGCACAAGAGGAGAAGACAACCATCTAGCTAATGCTATGGACCCGTAGTCCAAGGGTGGACTACTCATGCATCAGTCCGGAGGCGGTCATGGCGAAGTAGAGGCCTCCGGTGACGATTCCCCCTCCCGGCAGGGTGCCGGGGAGAAGTTCTGATCTCTCCCGAATTGGTGTTGACGACGGCGGCGGCTCGGGACCCGTGGAGGAAAATATGAACACCGTGTTAGGGTTTTTAGTCTGGGGGGTATTTGTAGGCGAAAGGGCGAAGTCGGTGGCGCCCCGAGGGGCCCACACCTGGTCCTCGCGCGGCCAGGGGTGCTGCCGCGCGAGTACGTGGTGGCGCCGCCTCGGTGGCCCACTTCGTCTCGTGTTCGGCTTTCTGGAACGTTCCTGATGAAAAACTGACTTCAGATAAGAAATCGTCCAATTCCGAAAATATTTCCTTAAATACTTTTCTGAAACCAAAAACAGCAGAAAACAGGGAACTGGCACTGTGGCATCTTGTTAATAGGTTAGTCCCAGAAAATGCATAAAACTATATAAAATGCATATAAAACATGTAATAACTTGGTATAATATAGCATGGAACATAAGAAATTATAGATACGTTGGAGACGTATCAACATCCCCAAGCTTAATTCTACTCGTCCCGAGTAGGCAAGAACGATAAAAGAAGAATAATTTCTGAAGTGACATGCTTAAACACAATCTTGATCATAATATAATGTAAGGCTCATGTTATGAATGAAGTGACTCAAGGCAATGATCAAGTTTGCTAACAAATAGACAAGGAGTAAACAACTACATCATATAAGTAAAACTTTTCATGAATAGTACTTTCAAACAAGCATCAAAAAGATTTGCATAAGAGTTAACTCATAAAGCAATATTTTCTAAGCAAAAGAGCATTTAAGCAACACAAAGGAAGATATAAGTTTCAGCATTGGCTTTCAACTTTTGAACATGTATATCATATAGATAGTTGTCAACACAAAGAAATATAACAAGTGCAATAAGTAAGCATATAAGAATCGTTGCACACAGTTGACACAAGTATTTGCTTCGGGGATAGAAAGAAGTAGGTAAACTGGCTCAACATAATGTAAAAGATAAGCCCTTCGTAGAGGCAAGCAGGGATACAAGCATGTGCTAGAGCTTCTTAGTTTTATAGGTTTTTGAAATCATATAGAGAGCATAAAAGTAAGTTTTGAGCGGTGTTTGTCGTTGTCAACGAATGGTAATGGGCACTCTACCCCCCTTGTCAACCAGACTTTCTTAAGAGCGGCTCCCATGAAGGACGTTATTTCGACCCAAGGGCAGATCATCCTTCTTTTCTCTTTTGTTTACACATGTAGTTTAGAACTAGTATCATTGCTTGGCTGATTAGATCAGGGCAAAAATGTGAAGAGAATGAAGCGGTTAAAGTTGTAATTAATTGGGACTGGCCACCCCATTTGCCAGCTCTTTTTGCAAAGTTAATGGATAAGCGATGTATATGCCACTAGTCCGGTTGGTGAAAGTCCGTCTAAAAGGAAATGACAAGGTTGATATCCGTAACACCACATACTTCCTCATGAGCTAATAAACATTGACACAAATAAGAGATAATATGTTTTGAATAATAAAAGGTAGCACACGAAGTATTTGCTTGGAATGGCAAGAAATACCATGTAGTAGGTAGGTATGGTGAACACAAATGGCATGGGTTTTGGCTCAAGGTTTTGGATGCACGAGAACCATTCCCTCTCAGTAAAAGGTTTTGGCTAGCAAGGTTGTTTGAAACAAACACAAGTATAAACTATGACAACAAAACGCATATAAAAACATATTGCAAGCATTATAAAACTCTGCATTGTCTTCCTTGTTGCTCAAACACTTTAACTAGAAAATATCTAGACCTTAGAGATACCAAACATGCAAACCAAATTTCAGAAAGTTTTACGGTAGTTCCTCACTAATAGGTTTTAACTACATGATGTAAAAGCTTAAACATGATCTACTTGAGAGCTCAAAACAATTGCCAAGCCCCACAACATTCAAGATAACATTCCATAAGAGCATGTATATCTTTCTTTATACCATCTACCACATTTAGCATTTTCTGTTCTCAACCGAACACCAATCAACTTATTTAAAAGATAAACTCTCCAAGTAATTAAACAATGAGATATGAGAGTATGATATAATAAAGCTAACAACTCTAACAAGAGATGCATGAAAAACAAGAGCTAGAAAGCATTGAAGTAACATAGAAGAATACTCAACAAATATAAGTGAAGAATACGAGTATTCATAAGAAAAAGCGGAGCGTGTCTCTCTCCCACAAAGGAATGCTAGGATCCATTTTATTCAGAGAATGAGAATAAAAAAAACTAAAACTAAAACAAACCGACGCTTCAAGAAAAGCACATAAGAAGTGGAGGAATTAAAATATAGTTTCACTAGAAAGGACCTGATAGTTTGTTGATGAAAAAGGGGATGCCCAAGACATCCCCAAGCTTTGACGCTTGAGTCTTCTTGAAATATGTTGGGGATGAACCACCGGGGAATCCCCAAGCTTTGGCTCTACTATCCTCTTGATCACATCATATCATCCTTCTCTCTTGATCCTTGAAAACTTCCTCCACACCAAACTTAGAGTAAACTTCATTAGAGGGTTAGTGCATGAAAAATTATGATATTCTGTAGGAACTCAATTGCTACCAATGCTACTGGACATTAGCTACAGCCACTGAAAATTCATAGGATAAAAAAATCCAATCAAAATAGCAAAAGAGGCATTGCAAAATAAATGGAAGAATCTGTCAAAAACAGAACAGTCCGTAAAAACGAATTTTTTCGAGGCACTTAACTTGCTCAGATCAGAAAACTCAAAACTAATGAAAGTTGCATATATATCTGAGGATTACGCACAAAAAAGAGCAGATTATTGATACGTCTCCAACGTATCTATAATTTCTTATGTTCCATGCTATATTATACCAAGTTATTATGTAACATCCCAACATTTTATAATGTTCAAAAATCACTAAAATTTAAAACTTTTGTTTCAGATTAAAATAAAACATTAAATGCATAAGAAAACCAACTACGAAAAACTTCAAACATATTGAAAAAGTTTAATATTTCAAATATCTCGGTTTATCTTTATTTTTCAAAAGTTGTTTCAAGTTAAAAGATTTTATTATCCATTTTAATTATTAAAACCTCAATATCTAATTTGACAAATGTTTTACAAACTTTCAAACCATATTCACGAAATAAAAGGTTTCTTTATAAGTATTTGTTTTCAACCACTTAGCAATAGCAATTCATAAATTAAAATAATAATCATAAGTGTTATTTTAAACTTTTGAAAACATTGTCTATTTGCCAAAAGATTATTATTCATTTACCCAAGTTCAAAACATAGTGTTGTATATTTCAAGTCTATAGTGTATAACCTTAAAACTTCCAAGATTTTATAATTAAAGAATTATCCAAATAAGCATTGCATTAATTTAAATGAATTTCATTAACGCTCAAACAGAAATTGATTTTCATGAATATATGTTCTATATAAGAAATGAATTAAATCTAAAATCTTTTTCAAAGTTGTTATGAAGTTTTCAAATAAATTATCTTAATATAAAATATAATGGTGCACAAATTGTTTTGAATTAAAAATGAATACTTTATATTTCCCTTTTTCATTTTCATATAGTTGTGTTATACTATTTAATAATACTAAAGCCAAAAATGAATTTAGTATTTGAAAATGAGTTTAAATAACTTGAATTCAAACATAATTGAATGTGGGTATTTCATAGAATTTATTTTAGCCAAAAATAAAATTAATTAAACCCTAGTATTAAATCTAACATAAAGTGTAAAATTTGTATTTAATGAATATTTCAAAATATTAATTTTCAAAACATTCAAAATGTGCCCACAACTGGTTTAACACAAAGATTTTATTTTTACAAATTTGTAGAATTTTATTTGACATCATTTGGGCATTTAAATCAAAAGTTATGAATTAATTGGAAAAATCAGAAAAAGGAAAAATCACTGACGTCAGCGATGACATCACCATCTTCAACCTCCAGACGGATTCTTAGGCCGAAACTCCTCCTTTGATTGCGGATCGAAATTGGAGTGATTTAATAGGAAATCGACGTTTCTTCCCGTGCATGTAAGTGCCCCTGGACGTCCTCTTTCTTTTGCCCCTAACGCCACGGTGGGAGAGCCGCCAGGCTGACGCCACGCGACCCCGAGCTCCACCACATCCGTCGCCGTGGACCTCCATCTCCGGCGAGACCACTTCATCCCCGCGCGTCTCACTTGTCCCTTGTGCGTCGTCGTGCCGCCGCGGTTCCTATGGAAGAGGACCCGTGCTCTGGTATCGCTCGAGTCGCCCGCGCCGTCATCGACCAAAGCTCGCCGGCGTTGCTAGCGCTCCGTCCGCCTCTCCACACAGCTCCGGGAAGGCGCCGCTCAACGTCGACACCTCCTCCATCTCCGTCGTGGCCAGACGCACGTCTCCGCCGTCTCCAAGAGGCCGGGGGAGCGCCGCATCGTCGACGACGTCCGAGCCCGTGCGCAGCGCCGCCGTCCTCTTCGCCTCCGGCCACCGGCGCCGCCCCGTCCTGGTCAACGCGGCCTCGGCCGTTCGATCTCCCGTCAACGGTCCAGATTTGATCCACGCCGAAGAGGTATGAATGGATCTGGACCGCCCGATCCCCTTTAGATCCTACGGCCCCTGTTAACCCTAGCACCGAGCCAATCACAGAGCGCCACGTCGGTCCAGCCTTTTCTGGTTTTATTTTCGAATAGGATTTAATTTCCTGTTTTGCAGAAAAGTCCCTACAACTTAGAATCTTCATAACTTTTTAACCCATTATCCAAATTGGACAATTTTTATGTCAAATTAAAGCCCTTGACCAGTAGAATCTATTGGTACTTTTAAAATTTAATTTTGTCTAGATTAAATTGATCCAACTTTCAGATTTAGAAATTGTGTAAATTTGACAGAGATTCAAATTCATATGTCTAAAATTTGCAAATAGAATATTTTTGGAAATCTTAAGATATGTAGAATGATGACCCACTGTTATAAATAAAATTTGAACAATTTTAACAGAAGTTTATAATCAGATACTTATTTGATTTTAATTTGGCATAATAAAATCTTTTATTAATGTATTTCAAATTATTTTTTTTGCACTAATGCCATAAATAATTGCCTTGACCAGAGAAAACTCAATTCCATTATTACTAATCTATTTCACGACATTAAGATGTAAGTTTTGTTAAAACCCTGTTAAATGATATCATTTCATTTATAAATGTTATTGGTTAATTAGGTGTTACTAAAACTGTGATCTAAAACTTTATGTCATTGCAAATAACTGGGTTATTATAAATTACTATGAACTTTTAAGTTGGGAATTAAAAATGTATAGATATGATAAACTAAGAAATTCTTGAATATTAATTTGTTTTAAAATCCTTTTTTCCCAAATTGATGTCTAAATCTTGTGAACAATGCCAAAACCAAATATGATTGAAATAATTTTTGAAACTTAGACTTGTGAAATGTTTTAGATATGCTAAATATCTTAAAGTTGCAAACCTTGTTTTAATTTGTTTTCAAAACATCTTGACCCTGCTTTTATGTATATCTTTTTCAAAGACCATCCTCTGACTAAATTGGCAAACCCTTAACTCAATCACAATAATTTCTTTTGCACATTGAATTATGTGATACCCTTGACCAAACCCTGTGCTAAGCCTTTTTGCGCTTGTTTGTTTTAATTGTTATGTGCTTGTTGAATTGCTTGTTTATTGTATGTCTTTTTACTTTATAGATTGAACGGAGTGCAACGTTCGTGGTCGACAATGAGTGTGTGAGAAACGACAACATTCATCAGGCAAGTGACTTCATAAAACACCTACTATTTTATTCTATTGCATATCTAGTGTTTTTAAGCAGTATTTGCAAAAGTAGTATGCATGATAGGTTTTTGGGAGATTGTAGTATGCTATGCAAACCTTTTAGGTTTCCCCTTAGAAATTCCAGATTAGACCCCTATTATAATTTAGTGGAAGTAACTGCTGCAAAAATGATTGTTTTATGGTTGATGTGATAAATGAAAATTTCCACTAAATTAATTTAACGCCTGGGTGGATTGGGTCGATCGAGGAGGTTTCAAGTTGAGTGGCTTCTCAGGGCCTAGTTTCATGGTTGTCTTCGCCCAAGATAGTTTCCACTTACTTGGTGCCATGATATGCGGTGTTAACCTGAGTTGCTCACTTGTGGTAGGCCACCCAGGGCTATGAGATTTAAGTTTACACTGAGTCTAGTTGCTTATCGTGCAACCATTGGTCAATATGGGCTCTGTCTTGATGGAGTAAGTTGATGTGGACCTGGGTCAAGAGATTGATGGTGGTAGAGTGGATAGGATGGTGGTAATCTCTTAGTATGATCATGGGAAAGCAACTTCTAAAAAGTATCGTCTTGATCTTCTCTTTTTCCTTCTCACTAAAGGAGTGTAGAGGATAGATTGGGTTGATTAAGTCTAATGGTGAAAGTGCACACCCTCTCGAGAGTTAAAACCTAAGATCTTAGCCTGTCCCCGGCATCGGACAATTTGAGTAACTACACAAGGCTGTCTTCTGAAAATCTCTTCATCCCAATTTCTTAATAAAACTTTGATGGGTGAACATGGGTAGGAGACATGGACTTGTCTCGAGATGTCTCTGAAAGAGAAGATATTGATTTAAGAAAATTGTTTATCAAAAGTAGGAGAAAACTTGCTTTACTCAATAGCCTTGAGCTCCACCGGCCAAATAAGCATATAGATATAGCTTAGTAGAATATTAGAAATCAAAGTCACTTGCCACCACAATTCAATTGTGCTGACCCTTTATAGCTGGGCTGCAACTAAACCTTGCAGATTTGACAGACGACGAGTGAGTATTCGACAGGATTTCGAGTCTACAACCAACATGCTTTGCCTGTGGCACATGAAGATGATGAGGCTCATTGTATCTACTATTTTCCGCTGCTACTCTTGGAAATTTTGCTAGCCTTTCCAGGTTATGCAAGTTGTAAGAGATATTTGTAACACTGGATCATGCGATTTAATAAAGTATTTGACACTTTTGCATGATATACATCTTTAACTGTGGTGCTAGAATTTGATCTAGGGACTAGCACATTAATACAGGGACTTCCACCTTATAAAAAAAGGTGAGGTCACTACAGATGGTATCAGAGCACTGTGTTGCCTGTATGTTCGAGACCCTAGGTTTGGATAGAAATAGGCTTTGACCATAGGATTGAAAATCTATTTCTATTCACTTTACTAAAATAAATATGTAATCTTCTTTATCTTTTCTTATCCTCTCGTCTACTATCTACCTTCTGGAAAATATCTTATCTATTTCTAGATGACCATTGTTCTTGATGTCTGAGTCTGATACTTCATAAGGAATTCTACGATTCAACATGAAGAACTACATGGAAGATGATAGAAGAACTTGGATTTAGAGTTCAACCACTTGGAAGGGTTTAAAGAAATTGAAGAAGATCATGAAGCGCTCAAGAAGGAGCTATACTAGACCACCATTTAGAACAGCGATACCGTGTTAGTGTATTGTTCATACCAACTTAGGTTGTATGACAATACTAGATTGTTTGTTTGTGTGTGAACCTTGTTGCCTGGTGTTTTCTAGATGTTGTTTGTAAAATGAATTGCCTTGTCTTATTATGTTGGCATAGGATTCTTTCTTAGTGTCTTTGTATCTTAACTCATCCATGCTAAACCCAAACCAGACGCAATATCTAGCCTTAGAACAAAATTAAACCAACCAGAATGGATATACTAGTGGAGGTTAAGTTTAGGAGTTGAGACAACATATATTTTCCATCACGTCAAGTAGAAGGAATTTTGAAGAGACAACAACTTTTTAGCTATCCTGACGTAGGTTTAACGCAACCTACTAGTATGAAGACCGATAGTTTAGCTCAGGTTTGTCCTACAGACTGGAAACATTCTGTGAGATAAGTAAGGTTTGACCAAGTGTTAGAATACGAGATTCATCAAACAAAGTACAAAGTAATGAGTGAGTGCGACATGGATTGGCCCCCATGGCGAATACTCATGTCATTCTCTTTGCTATGAGGAATGGAAAATCTTGAGTGACTTTCCGATGAGAGAATACGACGATGAAAAACCAAAACCATAGAATTGTAGATATTTATAACCCTATGTGAGGAAAGGGTTGCTAAAACGTATTAAATTACGGTGAGGATAACCACAAGCAAAGTTTTGAAGAATGCCCTACAACCAAAGATTTGCCTTCCATGAGAGTTACGTTAGTTGCTTCAAAAATGTAAACTGTGAAGATGAAGCACATGGGGAATCAAGCGGTTAGAGTTATGGAGATCGTTTTGAAACCCTCTCAGGTTGGTTTTCAGATTAAGCCAAGAGTGATATTCAGTACCAAAAACAGTTCAACGGACTTATGTTATACTACAACCCTAAAGTGATGGAAAAGTTCGATTGAAAGATTTTAGAAAGAATTTCAGATTGCCGCAAAAGTTTCTTTTAAGGGTGGTAGCCCATTGAGTTAATTTAATCCAAGTTGTCCAACCCCATCTTTCTTTCTATCCTCCCCAATCAGCGGAATCATTCTCTGCTAGTTTTGCTGTTCCCGTGTCAACAGCTGCATTTCTCCACCGTCACCAGCTACCAAAACTTTTCCCAACACTTGCATTTGGTTCTCAGTCTCTTCGAATCTCGGGACGAGATTCCTTTAAGGGTGGTAGTCTGTAACATCCCAACATTTTATAATGTTCAAAAATCACTAAAATTTGAAACTTTTGTTTCAGATTAAAATAAAACATTAAATGCATAAGAAAACCAACTATGAAAAACTTCAAACATATTGAAAAAGTTTAATATTTCAAATATCTCAGTTTATCTTTATTTATCAAAAGTTGTTTCAAGTTAAAAGATTTTATTATCCATTTTAATTATTAAAACCTCAATATCTAATTTGACAAATGTTTTACAAACTTTCAAACCATATTCACGAAATAAAAGGTTTCTTTATAAGTATTTGTTTTCAACCACTTAGCAATAGCAATTCATAAATTAAAATAATAATTATAAGTGTTATTTTAAACTTTTGAAAACATTGTCTATTTGCCAAAAGATTATTATTCCTTTACCCAAGTTCAAAACATAGTGTTGTATATTTCAAGTCTATAGTGTATAACCTTAAAACTTCCAAGATTTTATAATTAATGAATTATCCAAATAAGCATTGCATTAATTTAAATTAATTTCATTAACCCTCAAACAGAAATTGATTTTCATGAATATATGTTCTATATAAGAAATGAATTAAATCTAAAATCTTTTTCAAAGTTGTTATGAAGTTTTCAAATAAATTATCTTAATATAATATATAATGGTGCACAAATTGTTTTGAATTAAAAATGAGTACTTTATATTTCCCTTTTTCATTTTCATATAGTTGTGTTATACTATTTAATAATACTAAAGCCAAAAATGAATTTAGTATTTGAAAATGAGTTTAAATAACTTGAATTCAAACATAATTGAATGTGGGTATTTCATAGAATTTATTTTAGCCGAAGATAAAATTAATTAAACCCTAGTTTTAAATCTAACATAAAGTGTCAAATTTGTATTTAATGAATATTTCAAAATATTAATTTTCAAAACATTCAAAATGTGCCCACAACTGGTTTAACACAAAGATTTTATTTTTACAAATTTGTAGAATTTTATTTGACATCATTTGGGCATTTAAATCAAAAGTTATGAATTAATTGGAAAAATCAGAAAAAGGAAAAATCGCTGACGTCAGCGATGACATCACCATCTTCAACCTCCAGACGGATTCTTCGGCCGAAACTCCTCCTTTGATTGCGGATCGAAATTGGAGTGATTTAATAGGAAATCGACGTTTCTTCCCGTGCATGTAAGTGCCCCTGGACGTCCTCTTTCTTTTGCCCCTAACGCCACGGTGGGAGAGCCGCCAGGCTGACGCCACGCGACCCCGAGCTCCACCACATTCGTCGCCGTGGACCTCCATCTCCGGCGAGACCACTTCATCCCCGCGCTTCTCGCTTGTCCCTTGTGCGTCGTCGTGCCGCCGCGGTTCCTATGGAAGAGGACCCGTGCTCTGGTATCGCTCGAGTCGCCCGCACCGTCATCGACCAAAGCTCGCCGGCGTTGCTAGCGCTCCGTCCGCCTCTCCACACAGCTCCGGGAAGGCGCCGCTCAACGTCGACACCTCCTCCATCTCCGTCGTGGCCAGACGCACGTCTCCGCCGTCTCCAAGAGGCCGGGGGAGCGCCGCATCGTCGACGACGTCCGAGCCCGTGCGCAGCGCCGCCGTCCTCTTCGCCTCCGGCCACCGGCGCCGCCCCGTCTTGGTCAACGCGGCCTCGGCCGTTCGATCTCCCGTCAACGGTCCAGATTTGATCCAGGCCGAAGAGGTATGAATGGATCTGGACCGCCCGATCCCCTTTAGATCCTACGGCCCCTGTTAACCCTAGCCCCGAGCCAATCACAGAGCGCCACGTCGGTCCAGCCTTTTCTGGTTTTATTTTCGAATAGGATTTAATTTCCAGTTTTGCAGAAAAGTCCCTACAACTTAGAATCTTCATAACTTTTTAACCCATTATCCAAATTGGACAATTTTTATGTAAAATTAAAGCCCTTGACCAGTAGAATCTATTGGTACTTTTAAAATTTAATTTTGTCTAGATTAAATTGATCCAACTTTCAGATTTAGAAATTGTGTAAATTTGACATAGATTCAAATTCATATGTCTAAAATTTGCAAATAGAATATTTTTGGAAATCTTAAGATATGTAGAATGATGGCCCACTGTTATAAATAAAATTTGAACAATTTTAACAGAAGTTTATAATCAGATACTTATTTGATTTTAATTTGGCATAATAAAATCTTTTATTAATGTATTTCAAATTATTTTCTTTGCACTAATGCCATAAATAATTGCCTTGACCAGAGAAAACTCAATTCCATTATTACTAATCTATTTCACGACATTAAGATGTAAGTTTTGTTAAAACCCTGTTAAATGATATCATTTCATTTATAAATGTTATTGGTTAATTAGGTGTTACTAAAACTGTGATCTAAAACTTTATGTCATTGCAAATAACTGGGTTATTCTAAATTACTATGAACTTTTTAGTTGGGAATTAAAAATGTATAGATATGATAAACTAAGAAATTCTTGAATATTAATTTGTTTTAAAATCCTTTTTCCCCAAATTGATGTCAAAATCTTGTGAACAATGCCAAAACCAAATATGATTGAAATAATTTTTGAAACTTAGACTTGTGAAATGTTTTAGATATGCTCAATATCTTAAAGTTGCAAACCTTGTTTTAATTTGTTTTCAAAACATCTTGACCCTGCTTTTATGTATATCTTTTTCAAAGACCATCCTCTGACTAAATTGGCAAACCCTTAACTCAATCACAATAATTTCTTTTGCACATTGAATTATGTGATACCCTTGACCAAACCCTGTGCTAAGCCTTTTTGCGCTTGTTTGTTTTAATTGTTATGTGCTTGTTGAATTGCTTGTTTATTGTATGTCTTTTTACTTTATAGATTGAACGGAGTGCAACGTTCGTGGTCGACAATGAGTGTGTGAGAAACGACAACATTCATCAGGCAAGTGACTTCATAAAACACCTACTATTTTATTCTATTGCATATCTAGTGTTTTTAAGCAGTATTTGCAAAAGTAGTATGCATGATAGGTTTTTGGGAGATTGTAGTATGCTATGCAAACCTTTTAGGTTTCCCCTTAGAAATTCCAGATTAGACCCCTATTATAATTTAGTGGAAGTAACTGCTGCAAAAATGATTGTTTTATGGTTGATGTGATAAATGAAAATTTCCACTAAATTAATTTAACGCCTGGGTGGATTGGGTCGATCGAGGAGGTTTCAAGTTGAGTGGCTTCTCAGGGCCTAGTTTCATGGTTGTCTTCGCCCAAGATAGTTTCCACTTACTTGGGGCCATGATATGCGGTGTTAACCTGAGTTGCTCACTTGTGGTAGGCCACCCAGGGCTATGAGATTTAAGTTTACACTGAGTCTAGTTGCTTATCGTGCAACCATTGGTCAATATGGGCTCTGTCTTGATGGAGTAAGTTGATGTGGACCTGGGTCAAGACATTGATGGTGGTACAGTGGATTGGATGGTGGTAATCTCTTAGTATGATCATGGGAAAGCAACTTCTAAAAAGTATCGTCTTGATCTTCTCTTTTTCCTTCTCACTAAAGGAGTGTAGAGGATATATTGGGTTGATTAAGTCTAATGGTGAAAGTGCACACCCTCTCGAGAGTTAAATACTAAGATCTTAGCCGTGTCCCCGGCATCGGACAATTTGAGTAACTACACAAGGCTGTCTTCTGAAAATCTCTTCATCCCAATTTCTTAATAAAACTTTGATGGGTGAACATGGGTAGGAGACATGGACTTGTCTCGAGATGTCTCTGAAAGAGAAGATATTGATTTAAGAAAATTGTTTATCAGAAGTAGGAGAAAACTTGCTTTACGCAATAGCCTTGAGCTCCACCGGCCAAATAAGCATATAGATATAGCTTAGTAGAATATTAGAAATCAAAGTCACTTGCCACCACAATTCAATTGTGCTGACCCTTTATAGCTGGGCTGCAACTAAACCTTGCAGATTTGACAGACGACGAGTGAGTATTCGATAGGATTTCGAGTCTACAACCAACATGCTTTGCCTGTGGCACAAGAAGATGATGAGGCTCATTGTATCTACTATTTTCCGCTTCTACTCTTGGAAATTTTGCTAGCCTTTCCAGGTTATGCAAGTTGTAAGAGATATTTGTAACACTGGATCATGCGATTTAATAAAGTATTTGACACTTTTGCATGATATACATCTTTAACTATGGTGCTAGAATTTGATCTAGGGACTAGCACATTAATACAGGGACTTCCACCTTATAAAAAAAGGTGAGGTCACTACAGATGGTATCAGAGCACTGTGTTGCCTGTATGTTCGAGACCCTAGGTTTGGATAGAAAAAGGCTTTGACCATAGGATTGAAAATCTATTTCTATTCACTTTACTAAAATAAATATGTAATCTTCTTTATCTTTTCTTATCCTCTCGTCTACTATCTACCTTCTGGAAAATATCTTATCTATTTCTAGATGACCATTGTTCTTGATGTCTGAGTCTGATACTTCATAAGGAATTCTACGATTCAACATGAAGAACTACATGGAAGATGATAGAAGAACTTGGATTTAGAGTTCAACCACTTGGAAGGGTTTAAAGAAATTGAAGAAGATCATGAAGCGCTCAAGAAGGAGCTATACTAGACCACCATTTAGAACAGCGATACCGTGTTAGTGTATTGTTCATACCAACTTAGGTTGTATGACAATACTAGATTGTTTGTTTGTGTGTGAACCTTGTTGCCTTGTGTTTTCTAGATGTTGTTTGTAAAATGAATTGCCTTGTCTTATTATGTTGGCATAGGATTCTTTCTTAGTGTCTTTGTATCTTAACTCATCCATGCTAAACCCAAACCAGACGCAATATCTAGCCTTAGAACAAAATTAAACCAACCAGAATGGATATACTAGTGGAGGTTAAGTTTAGGAGTTGAGACAACATATATTTTCCATCACGTCAAGTAGAAGGAATTTTGAAGAGACAACAACTTTTCAGCTATCCTGACGTAGGTTTAATGCAACCTACTAGTATGAGGACCGATAGTTTAGCTCAGGTTTGTCCTACAGACTGGAAACATTCTGTGAGATAAGTAAGGTTTGACCAAGTGTTAGAATACGAGATTCATCAAACAAAGTACAAAGTAATGAGTGAGTGCGACATGGATTGGCCCCCATGGCGAATACTCATGTCATTCTCTTTGCTATGAGGAATGGAAAATCTTGAGTGACTTTCCGATGAGAGAATACGACGATGAAAAACCAAAACCATAGAATTGTAGATATTTATAACCCTATGTGAGGAAAGGGTTGCTAAAACGTATTAAATTACGGTGAGGATAACCACAAGCAAAGTTTTGAAGAATGCCCTACAACCAAAGATTTGCCTTCCATGAGAGTTACGTTAGTTGCTTCAAAAATGTAAACTGTGAAGATGAAGCACATGGGGAATCAAGCGGTTAGAGTTATGGAGATCGTTTTGAAACCCTCTCAGGTTGGTTTTCAGATTAAGCCAAGAGTGATATTCAGTACCAAAAACAGTTCAACGGACTTATGTTATACTACAACCCTAAAGTGATGGAAAAGTTCGATTGAAAGATTTTAGAAAGAATTTCAGATTGCCGCAAAAGTTTCTTTTAAGGGTGGTAGCCCATTGAGTTAATTTAATCCAAGTTGTCCAACCCCATCTTTCTTTCTATCCTCCCCAATCAGCGGAATCATTCTCTGCTAGTTTTGCTGTTCCCGTGTCAACAGCTGCATTTCTCCACCGTCACCAGCTACCAAAACTTTTCCCAACACTTGCATTTGGTTCTCAGTCTCTTCGAATCTCGGGACGAGATTCCTTTAAGGGTGGTAGTCTGTAACATCCCAACATTTTATAATGTTCAAAAATCACTAAAATTTGAAACTTTTGTTTCAGATTAAAATAAAACATTAAATGCATAAGAAAACCAACTATGAAAAACTTCAAACATATTGAAAAAGTTTAATATTTCAAATATCTCAGTTTATCTTTATTTATCAAAAGTTGTTTCAAGTTAAAAGATTTTATTATCCATTTTAATTATTAAAACCTCAATATCTAATTTGACAAATGTTTTACAAACTTTCAAACCATATTCACGAAATAAAAGGTTTCTTTATAAGTATTTGTTTTCAACCACTTAGCAATAGCAATTCATAAATTAAAATAATAATTATAAGTGTTATTTTAAACTTTTGAAAACATTGTCTATTTGCCAAAAGATTATTATTCCTTTACCCAAGTTCAAAACATAGTGTTGTATATTTCAAGTCTATAGTGTATAACCTTAAAACTTCCAAGATTTTATAATTAATGAATTATCCAAATAAGCATTGCATTAATTTAAATTAATTTCATTAACCCTCAAACAGAAATTGATTTTCATGAATATATGTTCTATATAAGAAATGAATTAAATCTAAAATCTTTTTCAAAGTTGTTATGAAGTTTTCAAATAAATTATCTTAATATAATATATAATGGTGCACAAATTGTTTTGAATTAAAAATGAGTACTTTATATTTCCCTTTTTCATTTTCATATAGTTGTGTTATACTATTTAATGATACTAAAGCCAAAAATGAATTTAGTATTTGAAAATGAGTTTAAATAACTTGAATTCAAACATAATTGAATGTGGGTATTTCATAGAATTTATTTTAGCCGAAGATAAAATTAATAAAACCCTAGTTTTAAATCTAACATAAAGTGTCAAATTTGTATTTAATGAATATTTCAAAATATTAATTTTCAAAACATTCAAAATGTGCCCACAACTGGTTTAACACAAAGATTTTATTTTTACAAATTTGTAGAATTTTATTTGACATCATTTGGGCATTTAAATCAAAAGTTATGAATTAATTGGAAAAATCAGAAAAAGGAAAAATCGCTGACGTCAGCGATGACATCACCATCTTCAACCTCCAGACGGATTCTTCGGCCGAAACTCCTCCTTTGATTGCGGATCGAAATTGGAGTGATTTAATAGGAAATCGACGTTTCTTCCCGTGCATGTAAGTGCCCCTGGACGTCCTCTTTCTTTTGCCCCTAACGCCACGGTGGGAGAGCCGCCAGGCTGACGCCACGCGACCCCGAGCTCCACCACATTCGTCGCCGTGGACCTCCATCTCCGGCGAGACCACTTCATCCCCGCGCGTCTCGCTTGTCCCTTGTGCGTCGTCGTGCCGCCGCGGTTCCTATGGAAGAGGACCCGTGCTCTGGTATCGCTCGAGTCGCCCGCGCCGTCATCGACCAAAGCTCGCCGGCGTTGCTAGCGCTCCGTCCGCCTCTCCACACAGCTCCGGGAAGGCGCCGCTCAACGTCGACACCTCCTCCATCTCCGTCGTGGCCAGACGCACGTCTCCGCCGTCTCCAAGAGGCCGGGGGAGCGCCGCATCGTCGACGACGTCCGAGCCCGTGCGCAGCGCCGCCGTCCTCTTCGCCTCCGGCCACCGGCGCCGCCCCGTCCTGGTCAACGCGGCCTCGGCCGTTCGATCTCCCGTCAACGGTCCAGATTTGATCCAGGCCGAAGAGGTATGAATGGATCTGGACCGCCCGATCCCCTTTAGATCCTACGGCCCCTGTTAACCCTAGCCCCGAGCCAATCACAGAGCGCCACGTCGGTCCAGCCTTTTCTGGTTTTATTTTCGAATAGGATTTAATTTCCTGTTTTGCAGAAAAGTCCCTACAACTTAGAATCTTCATAACTTTTTAACCCATTATCCAAATTGGACAATTTTTATGTCAAATTAAAGCCCTTGACCAGTAGAATCTATTGGTACTTTTAAATTTTAATTTTGTCTAGTTTAAATTGATCCAACTTTCAGATTTAGAAATTGTGTAAATTTGACATAGATTCAAATTCATATGTCTAAAATTTGCAAATAGAATATTTTTGGAAATCTTAAGATATGTAAAATGATGACCCACTGTTATAAATAAAATTTGAACAATTTTAACAGAAGTTTATAATCAGATACTTATTTGATTTTAATTTGGCATAATAAAATCTTTTATTAATGTATTTCAAATTATTTTCTTTGCACTAATGCCATAAATAATTGCCTTGACCAGAGAAAACTCAATTCCATTATTACTAATCTATTTCACGACATTAAGATGTAAGTTTTGTTAAAACCCTGTTAAATGATATCATTTCATTTATAAATGTTATTGGTTAATTAGGTGTTACTAAAACTGTGATCTAAAACTTTATGTCATTGCAAATAACTGGGTTATTATAAATTACTATGAACTTTTAAGTTGGGAATTAAAAATGTATAGATATGATAAACTAAGAAATTCTTGAATATTAATTTGTTTTAAAATCCTTTTTTCCCAAATTGATGTCTAAATCTTGTGAACAATGCCAAAACCAAATATGATTGAAATAATTTTTGAAACTTAGACTTGTGAAATGTTTTAGATATGCTAAATATCTTAAAGTTGCAAACCTTGTTTTAATTTGTTTTCAAAACATCTTGACCCTGCTTTTATGTATATCTTTTTCAAAGACCATCCTCTGACTAAATTGGCAAACCCTTAACTCAATCACAATAATTTCTTTTGCACATTGAATTATGTGATACCCTTGACCAAACCCTGTGCTAAGCCTTTTTGCGCTTGTTTGTTTTAATTGTTATGTGCTTGTTGAATTGCTTGTTTATTGTATGTCTTTTTACTTTATAGATTGAACGGATTGCAACATTCGTGGTCGACAATGAGTGTGTGAGAAACGACAACATTCATCAGGCAAGTGACTTCATAAAACACCTACTATTTTATTCTATTGCATATCTAGTGTTTTTAAGCAGTATTTGCAAAAGTAGTATGCATGATAGGTTTTTGGGAGATTGTAGTATGCTATGCAAACCTTTTAGGTTTCCCCTTAGAAATTCCAGATTAGACCCCTATTATAATTTAGTGGAAGTAACTGCTGCAAAAATGATTGTTTTATGGTTGATGTGATAAATGAAAATTTCCACTAAATTAATTTAACGCCTGGGTGGATTGAGTCGATCGAGGAGGTTTCAAGTTGAGTGGCTTCTCAGGGCCTAGTTTCATGGTTGTCTTCGCCCAAGATAGTTTCCACTTACTTGGGGCCATGATATGCGGTGTTAACCTGAGTTGCTCACTTGTGGTAGGCCACCCAGGGCTATGAGATTTAAGTTTACACTGAGTCTAGTTGCTTATCGTGCAACCATTGGTCAATATGGGCTCTGTCTTGATGGAGTAAGTTGATGTGGACCTGGGTCAAGACATTGATGGTGGTAGAGTGGATTGGATGGTGGTAATCTCTTAGTATGATCATGGGAAAGCAACTTCTAAAAAGTATCGTCTTGATCTTCTCTTTTTCCTTCTCACTAAAGGAGTGTAGAGGATAGATTGGGTTGATTAAGTATAATGGTGAAAGTGCACACCCTCTCGAGAGTTAAATACTAAGATCTTAGCCGTGTCCCCGGCATCGGACAATTTGAGTAACTACACAAGGCTGTCTTCTGAAAATCTCTTCATCCCAATTTCTTAATAAAACTTTGATGGGTGAACATGGGTAGGAGACATGGACTTGTCTCGAGATGTCTCTGAAAGAGAAGATATTGATTTAAGAAAATTGTTTATCAAAAGTAGGAGAAAACTTGCTTTACGCAATAGCCTTGAGCTCCACCGGCCAAATAAGCATATAGATATAGCTTAGTAGAATATTAGAAATCAAAGTCACTTGCCACCACAATTCAATTGTGCTGACCCTTTATAGCTGGGCTGCAACTAAACCTTGCAGATTTGACAGACGACGAGTGAGTATTCGATAGGATTTCGAGTCTACAACCAACATGCTTTGCCTGTGGCACATGAAGATGATGAGGCTCATTGTATCTACTATTTTCCGCTTCTACTCTTGGAAATTTTGCTAGCCTTCCCAGGTTATGCAAGTTGTAAGAGATATTTGTAACACTGGATCATGCGATTTAATAAAGTATTTGACACTTTTGCATGATATACATCTTTAACTGTGGTGCTAGAATTTGATCTAGGGACTAGCACATTAATACAGGGACTTCCACCTTATAAAAAAAGGTGAGGTCACTACAGATGGTATCAGAGCACTGTGTTGCCTGTATGTTCGAGACCCTAGGTTTGGATAGAAAAAGGCTTTGACCATAGGATTGAAAATCTATTTCTATTCACTTTACTAAAATAAATATGTAATCTTCTTTATCTTTTCTTATCCTCTCGTCTACTATCTACCTTCTGGAAAATATCTTATCTATTTCTAGATGACCATTGTTCTTGATGTCTGAGTCTGATACTTCATAAGGAATTCTACGATTCAACATGAAGAACTACATGGAAGATGATAGAAGAACTTGGATTTAGAGTTCAACCACTTGGAAGGGTTTAAAGAAATTGAAGAAGATCATGAAGCGCTCAAGAAGGAGCTATACTAGACCACCATTTAGAACAGCGATACCGTGTTAGTGTATTGTTCATACCAACTTAGGTTGTATGACAATACTAGATTGTTTGTTTGTGTGTGAACCTTGTTGCCTGGTGTTTTATAGATGTTGTTTGTAAAATGAATTGCCTTGTCTTATTATGTTGGCATAGGATTCTTTCTTAGTGTCTTTGTATCTTAACTCATCCATGCTAAACCCAAACCAGACGCAATATCTAGCCTTAGAACAAAATTAAACCAACCAGAATGGATATACTAGTGGAGGTTAAGTTTAGGAGTTGAGACAACATATATTTTCCATCACGTCAGGTAGAAGGAATTTTGAAGAGACAACAACTTTTCAGCTATCCTGACGTAGGTTTAACGCAACCTACTAGTATGAGGACCGATAGTTTAGCTCAGGTTTGTCCGACAGACTGGAAACATTCTGTGAGATAAGTAAGGTTTGACCAAGTGTTAGAATACGAGATTCATCAAACAAAGTACAAAGTAATGAGTGAGTGCGACATGGATTGGCCCCCATGGCGAATACTCATGTCATTCTCTTTGCTATGAGGAATGGAAAATCTTGAGTGACTTTCCGATGAGAGAATACGACGATGAAAAACCAAAACCATAGAATTGTAGATATTTATAACCCTATGTGAGGAAAGGGTTGCTAAAACGTATTAAATTACGGTGAGGATAACCACAAGCAAAGTTTTGAAGAATGCCCTACAACCAAAGATTTGCCTTCCATGAGAGTTACGTTAGTTGCTTCAAAAATGTAAACTGTGAAGATGAAGCACATGGGGAATCAAGCGGTTAGAGTTATGGAGATCGTTTTGAAACCCTCTCAGGTTGGTTTTCAGATTAAGCCAAGAGTGATATTTAGTACCAAAAACAGTTCAACGGACTTATGTTATACTACAACCCTAAAGTGATGGAAAAGTTCGGTTGAAAGATTTTAGAAAGAATTTCAGATTGCCGCAAAAGTTTCTTTTAAGGGTGGTAGCCCATTGAGTTAATTTAATCCAAGTTGTCCAACCCCATCTTTCTTTCTATCCTCCCCAATCAGCGGAATCATTCTCTGCTAGTTTTGTTGTTCCCATGTCAACAGCTGCATTTCTCCACCGTCACCAGCTACCAAAACTTTTCCCAACACTTGCATTTGGTTCTCAGTCTCTTCGAATCTCGGGACGAGATTCCTTTAAGGGTGGTAGTCTGTAACATCCCAACATTTTATAATGTTCAAAAATCACTAAAATTTGAAACTTTT
Source organism: Poa annua (assembly GCA_026929855.1). Lineage (NCBI taxonomy): Eukaryota > Viridiplantae > Streptophyta > Magnoliopsida > Poales > Poaceae > Poa > Poa annua. The sequence goes on from CM049428.1 coordinate 52,161,272, forward strand.
GTTTCAGATTAAAATAAAACATTAAATGCATAAGAAAACCAACTATGAAAAACTTCAAACATATTGAAAAAGTTTAATATTTCAAATATCTCAGTTTATCTTTATTTATCAAAAGTTGTTTCAAGTTAAAAGATTTTATTATCCATTTTAATTATTAAAACCTCAATATCTAATTTGACAAATGTTTTACAAACTTTCAAACCATATTCACGAAATAAAAGGTTTCTTTATAAGTATTTGTTTTCAACCACTTAGCAATAGCAATTCATAAATTAAAATAATAATTATAAGTGTTATTTTAAACTTTTGAAAACATTGTCTATTTGCCAAAAGATTATTATTCCTTTACCCAAGTTCAAAACATAGTGTTGTATATTTCAAGTCTATAGTGTATAACCTTAAAACTTCCAAGATTTTATAATTAATGAATTATCCAAATAAGCATTGCATTAATTTAAATTAATTTCATTAACCCTCAAACAGAAATTGATTTTCATGAATATATGTTCTATATAAGAAATGAATTAAATCTAAAATCTTTTTCAAAGTTGTTATGAAGTTTTCAAATAAATTATCTTAATATAATATATAATGGTGCACAAATTGTTTTGAATTAAAAATGAGTACTTTATATTTCCCTTTTTCATTTTCATATAGTTGTGTTATACTATTTAATAATACTAAAGCCAAAAATGAATTTAGTATTTGAAAATGAGTTTAAATAACTTGAATTCAAACATAATTGAATGTGGGTATTTCATAGAATTTATTTTAGCCGAAGATAAAATTAATTAAACCCTAGTTTTAAATCTAACATAAAGTGTCAAATTTGTATTTAATGAATATTTCAAAATATTAATTTTCAAAACATTCAAAATGTGCCCACAACTGGTTTAACACAAAGATTTTATTTTTACAAATTTGTAGAATTTTATTTGACATCATTTGGGCATTTAAATCAAAAGTTATGAATTAATTGGAAAAATCAGAAAAAGGAAAAATCGCTGACGTCAGCGATGACATCACCATCTTCAACCTCCAGACGGATTCTTCGGCCGAAACTCCTCCTTTGATTGCGGATCGAAATTGGAGTGATTTAATAGGAAATCGACGTTTCTTCCCGTGCATGTAAGTGCCCCTGGACGTCCTCTTTCTTTTGCCCCTAACGCCACGGTGGGAGAGCCGCCAGGCTGACGCCACGCGACCCCGAGCTCCACCACATCCGTCGCCGTGGACCTCCATCTCCGGCGAGACCACTTCATCCCCGCGCGTCTCGCTTGTCCCTTGTGCGTCGTCGTGCCGCCGCGGTTCCTATGGAAGAGGACCCGTGCTCTGGTATCGCTCGAGTCGCCCGCGCCGTCATCGACCAAAGCTCGCCGGCGTTGCTAGCGCTCCGTCCGCCTCTCCACACAGCTCCGGGAAGGCGCCGCTCAACGTCGACACCTCCTCCATCTCCGTCGTGGCCAGACGCACGTCTCCGCCGTCTCCAAGAGGCCGGGGGAGCGCCGCATCGTCGACGACGTCCGAGCCCGTGCGCAGCGCCGCCGTCCTCTTCGCCTCCGGCCACCGGCGCCGCCCTGTCCTGGTCAACGCGGCCTCGGCCGTTCGATCTCCCGTCAACGGTCCAGATTTGATCCAGGCCGAAGAGGTATGAATGGATCTGGACCGCCCGATCCCCTTTAGATCCTACGGCCCCTGTTAACCCTAGCCCCAAGCCAATCACAGAGCGCCACGTCGGCCCAGCCTTTTCTGGTTTTATTTCCGAATAGGATTTAATTTCCTGTTTTGCAGAAAAGTCCCTACAACTTAGAATCTTCATAACTTTTTAACCCATTATCCAAATTGGACAATTTTTATGTCAAATTAAAGCCCTTGACCAGTAGAATCTATTGGTACTTTTAAATTTTAATTTTGTCTAGTTTAAATTGATCCAACTTTCAGATTTAGAAATTGTGTAAATTTGACATAGATTCAAATTCATATGTCTAAAATTTGCAAATAGAATATTTTTGGAAATCTTAAGATATGTAGAATGATGACCCACTGTTATAAATAAAATTTGAACAATTTTAACAGAAGTTTATAATCAGATACTTATTTGATTTTAATTTGGCATAATAAAATCTTTTATTAATGTATTTCAAATTATTTTCTTTGCACTAATGCCATAAATAATTGCCTTGACCAGAGAAAACTCAATTCCATTATTACTAATCTATTTCACGACATTAAGATGTAAGTTTTGTTAAAACCCTGTTAAATGATATCATTTCATTTATAAATGTTATTGGTTAATTAGGTGTTACTAAAACTGTGATCTAAAACTTTATGTCATTGCAAATAACTGGGTTATTATAAATTACTATGAACTTTTAAGTTGGGAATTAAAAATGTATAGATATGATAAACTAAGAAATTCTTGAATATTAATTTGTTTTAAAATCCTTTTTTCCCAAATTGATGTCTAAATCTTGTGAACAATGCCAAAACCAAATATGATTAAAATAATTTTTGAAACTTAGACTTGTGAAATGTTTTAGATATGCTAAATATCTTAAAGTTGCAAACCTTGTTTTAATTTGTTTTCAAAACATCTTGACCCTGCTTTTATGTATATCTTTTTCAAAGACCATCCTCTGACTAAATTGGCAAACCCTTAACTCAATCACAATAATTTCTTTTGCACATTGAATTATGTGATACCCTTGACCAAACCCTGTGCTAAGCCTTTTTGCGCTTGTTTGTTTTAATTGTTATGTGCTTGTTGAATTGCTTGTTTATTGTATGTCTTTTTACTTTATAGATTGAACGGAGTGCAACGTTCGTGGTCGACAATGAGTGTGTGAGAAACGACAACATTCATCAGGCAAGTGACTTCATAAAACACCTACTATTTTATTCTATTGCATATCTAGTGTTTTTAAGCAGTATTTGCAAAAGTAGTATGCATGATAGGTTTTTGGGAGATTGTAGTATGCTATGCAAACCTTTTAGGTTTCCCCTTAGAAATTCCAGATTAGACACCTATTATAATTTAGTGGAAGTAACTGCTGCAAAAATGATTGTTTTATGGTTGATGTGATAAATGAAAATTTCCACTAAATTAATTTAACGCCTGGGAGGATTGGGTCGATCGAGGAGGTTTCAAGTTGAGTGGCTTCTCAGGCCCAAGTTTCATGGTTGTCTTCGCCCAAGATAGTTTCCACTTACTTGGGGCCATGATATGCGGTGTTAACCTGAGTTGCTCACTTGTGGTAGGCCACCCAGGGCTATGAGATTTAAGTTTACACTGAGTCTAGTTGCTTATCGTGCAACCATTGGTCAATATGGGCTCTGTCTTGATGGAGTAAGTTGATGTGGACCTGGGTCAAGAGATTGATGGTGGTAGAGTGGATAGGATGGTGGTAATCTCTTAGTATGATCATGGGAAAGCAACTTCTAAAAAGTATCGTCTTGATCTTCTCCTTTTCCTTCTCACTAAAGGAGTGTAGAGGATAGATTGGGTTGATTAAGTCTAATGGTGAAAGTGCACACCCTCTCGAGAGTTAAAACCTAAGATCTTAGCCGTGTCCCCGGCATCGGATAATTTGAGTAACTACACAAGGCTGTCTTCTGAAAATCTCTTCATCCCAATTTCTTAATAAAACTTTGATGGGTGAACATGGGTAGGAGACATGGACTTGTCTCGAGATGTCTCTGAAAGAGAAGATATTGATTTAAGAAAATTGTTTATCAAAAGTAGGAGAAAACTTGCTTTACGCAATAGCCTTGAGCTCCACCAGCCAAATAAGCATATAGATATAGCTTAGTAGAATATTAGAAATCAAAGTCACTTGCCACCACAATTCAAGTGTGCTGACCCTTTATAGCTGGGCTGCAACTAAACCTTGCAGATTTGACAGACGACGAGTGAGTATTCGATAGGATTTCGAGTCTACAACCAACATGCTTTGCCTGTGGCACATGAAGATGATGAGGCTCATTGTATATACTATTTTCCGCTGCTACTCTTGGAAATTTTGCTAGCCTTTCCAGGTTATGCAAGTTGTAAGAGATATTTGTAACACTGGATCATGCGATTTAATAAAGTATTTCACACTTTTGCATGATATACATCTTTAACTGTGGTGCTAGAATTTGATCTAGGCACTAGCACATTAATACAGGGACTTCCACCTTATATATACATCTTTAACTGTGGTGCATTTTCTGGGAGTAACCTATTAACAAGATGCCACAGTGCCAGTTCCCTGTTTTCTGTTGTTTTTGGTTTCAGAAAAGTACTTAAGGAAATATTCTCGGAATTGGACGATTTCTTTTCTGAAGTCAGTTTTTCATCGGGAACGTGTAGGGGTTACGGTGCAGAAAACAATAATTTTTCTAGCGAACGGAACCCTAACTAGCCAGGATCTATCTATCTAGTACATGCGATAACGGTGGCGGAACGGGTTACATTACCTCCATGTAGACCGATAGCGGGGATTACGCTCCCGCACAAGCGTTGACGATGAAGTCGTACGTAGCCGACCTCGAGGTCGCGGAGAACTTGCCGCGATGTCGGAGTCGATGACGCCGGGGTGTCGACGATGATCTGCGTCGACGGGCGTCGGGCGGAAGAAGGCAGAGCGCCAGCACCGGGGCTGGTGCGCCGGCAGCAGAGGGGGGGAGGCGCGGCGGCTGCAGGGGGCGAGACGACGTCGCCCAAGCTCCTCAATAGAGTAGCCTCCGAGCACTCGCAAACATACGGAGCCTAGCGACGACTCCCGGTCATTCAGATCCAGCTGAAATCGCAGGAGTAGATCTTATCTGGAATCCCGCAGAGCAACGGCGCTCTGCGGTATGGCTTAGGTGGAGAGATACCCCCTTCCTCAGCTCGGCGCGGCTCCGACTTGGGAACCATGAGATCGAGAGAGAAATTGGGAATTAATTGAATTTCCTATGTATTAAATCAATTAATATGCCTTGCTATATAAAGGGGGAAGGGGTGTGCCAACCCCCTTGGCTCCCCCATGTGGGACTAAAGGAAGAGAGGGGAGGGGGGTTCGGCCGAACCCCCTTGGGCCTCTCCCTCTTCTAGTCCAATTCGGACTAGGGGGGCTTGAGGCCCCCTTGCTTGGTGCGCCACCCCCTCATGGGCCCTCTTTGGGCCCATTTAGGTGGGAGCCCTTTTTTCCTTTATTTAATTAATATTAAATTAATATAAAAATCCCATTAATTCATAATTAATATATTTATATATAATTCAATATCCCATGACTCTGAAACTATTTCGGAACCACCCGAACAACTTTCGGACATTCTCGGAACCACTTCATAGGTCCCCGGAACTCCTTCCGGACCACCGGAACTCTTTCCGGATCAATTTTCTCTCTCCAATAAAAACCTATAAAATTCCAGAACCTATCTCCAAGCGTCGCTAAGACCTTAAGTTTGTTACGCTACGGTTCGGGAATACTCCAGACATGGTTGAGACACTCTGCTCACCAATGATCGTCAGGGATACTTGGAAATATATGACGACCCCTGTGCATTCCACGAATATCGTCGTTGAACCTTAAGTATGATATTCATTCCCTTTGTCTCTGCGATACTACCTTGTCCGAGATATGATCGTAGACACACCGATGCCTTTGCTGTATCTCGTTACCGACGAAGGTTATTAACTCGTCTGTGATATTACATCTCCATGACCTAGTCAAAAGCTGCGCAGCTATATAGATGCAATATCACCGAGTGGGCCCAGAGTATCTTTCCATTACAAGAATGAACAAATCCCGCTCTTGATCCTTACGTCTTGATGCTCTTTCGGAATACCCAAGATGGACACCGTTATTGTCATGCTAAATAAGACACAACGTTTGATGCTCTCAAAGCACTCCTACGAAGCAACAATAAGTACGGTCTCACGGTCTAAGGAATAAGCTATCATACTCTTATCTATTGCAAATGACAAACATCGTAATACGATCTTATTGCAATACTTTGCGTATGTCCACCACCTTATTCTACTAACAAGATGACCCCATTGTCAACCGACGTCATTGTCCTTGATCGGGAATCTCGATCAACTGTTGCCCAATGGACTAGCTCATATAGAGGCTTGCTAGGGACCTGGTTGTCTATGTATCACACGTGTATTAATAATTCCGATTAATACAGTTATAGCATAATACACAAACCTATTATAAACTTATGAGATAATGCAATAAATACTACTTATTTATTTGCCTCTAGGGCATATCTCCTTCAGTCTCCCACTTGCACTAGAGTACAAATAAACTAGCTGCATTTTACTTTTATCAGAATCCCTTATCAAATAAGAATCATTTGATAATGCTTTCTCGTGGAAAAGTGTTACTGCACAATCCATGATTGTACATGCTTTTGCGATTTACTGGTATCAACTTGCTTGATATCATCACGTTGTCTAACAACATATATGCAAATATCGTAACTAAGTGAGACTTCTGCTTCCCAGCGCTTACTCTGATTATACTAACCAGATAACTGCTCTGAAAAACACACTCAGCCATGCAGAGCCCCTTGTAACAATTACAAACTCGCGATATCTACATACTTTCACATCAATGTAGAAAACTTGACATTCAAATGTCAATCCCTTAACTAACGCACTTCTACTTCCAGTAAATTCCAAATTTACTTTCATAACTGTTCTTTACTCCAAGAACATCAGTTATATTTTATCGAGCAGATAATATGGTCTCTGTATGATGTCTAGTATATACATAATAGACCCACATATCATACAACCATTACCTTCATATATCATTACTCTTAATGACCAATTGGATTCCAAAGGACCATCCTTTTGATTCTATTCTGACTCCTCATACATAATCCAACACAACTCGACTAACTATTTAAAATTCCCGTTCTATTTCCAAATAGACACTAGCTTTAAAATAGTTTCACAACTTCATCCTATTCTATTGGTACAGTTTCACAATGTGTTAACTACACAAGATGAATTCGACTCCCACTCAAATTATGTCTCCACATATTTGATAACACGAGCTCCCACTCAAAACATGTTATCCACATATTTGAGTTCCCAAGCTCCCACTCAAAAAATATGTTCTTCACATATTTCTCCTGAGTGAACTAACTATGATCCCACTTAAATCGACATCTTGGTTAAACCAAAATCATTGATCTACTATCAATTCGAATTTAATACAAACTACAGTATTACATTAATACAAATCCCTCAGACTTCAAGCATGTCTACATAAATGTAGTCAACAAATTTGATCTTGTCCAAGACACATTTCTCGACAAGACATGCTACCGCGTCTTTCTTATAGTCACATTTCTCATATAACACCTTATATGACGATTAAACAATCTTATTCCTCTAATAAGAATTGCAGCAACAATTACTCTCTTAATCCTTTCAAATGCAACTTTGGATTTCCAGGCTCAAAAAGCCTTTGTTCGTATTCCGATATTTTCTCAACTTTCTTTGTATTCATAAAGTGCACCTTGATCTGTCAACAAGATCTGAAATACTTAATACAGTGCTGTGACATGACTGCAATATTAAATATAACAGCACTTTATTTAGAAGTTTCTTTCATGAAAATATTATGACCTTTATGAAGAGGATTGCAAGCAGAAAACAATTTTCTAGTCTCCCTCACTCTTAATCACTAAACTTTCATTAGCAGACATATACTCTTTGGAACATCTTCCAACATAAGTCTGACACTTTATTCCAAACTTCTAATTTCAATCCATAAATCATAATTCGAAAAGTCATCTTTTCTCGGAATTACACAGACAACAAACTGAACTTTGTTTCTTATTGATTTTGGAATACACTCTCGTCTAATGCGAGCAATTTACAAAGAACTACTCATGTATATTCCGAATTATCGCATAATCATATACACGTCGACATTACTGTCGATCCTACGAATTCTTGTTGAGAAAAATATCTATTTTCTAAAGTGGACATCGACTATAATGTTTCGAACGTATTAGGAGATTCTAAGACTGATTCTGACAGGCCACACTTTATTTAAAATAGAGCATGATTATAATTCCCCACATATCACTATATATGACATTATAATTTTCCGAAGCAAATTTCCACAAGTCTCTTGTGTTAAAAACATAATTTAAAAATACTGTCCTTTGATCGAATTTTGTGAATACAATGTTCACTAATCCTTTTTCTGAAAAACCCCATTTGATCTATTATCAAATTAATCTCAGACTCCACAATTCATCGGGCAAATACTCCTATTTACCAAAGTCATGGAGGAATTCAGATCAAGTAGTAAACACCATTAATCAATCATTAAAAATGACACTCAATTAATTTCCGCCAGTATTGCAACTTCAATACTTGATTTCAAGCTTAATCAACTTAGCACTCGAAATACTTAAATGGACCAAAAACATCCATTACTTCTTTCATTGCTTTTATGACTAAACTCGACGGTGTTTATTCTAGAAATAGAACCTTTGTTCATGGGACAAGCTATTTTATCATATCTACAATTATGAATACTTATCATACAATCAATGTAACTGAGATGTGGAAACTTTATTCATAAGATAAAACAACTGACTTGTTCCATAACATAAAACAACCGATCTTGTCTTATTACATGAATAACTTTGTCTTGCAACAATCAAGACACACACACTCGCTCACTATTACAAAAGATCGTATCAAAAACTATTAATGATAACTATGATAACTTGAGGACGTGAACACCAAAAGGCCATCAACTCCTTGACTACCAGCTTCAGCGCCAGGTCACATCAAACTGCGCCGCATATACGTGATAATCAGGACCTGTTTCACAAACAGAGCAATTATCAAAAATTTCATCATATTCCATGGGCGAATTCATAATTCTGCATATATCAAATATATACCTGTAGCATCGAAGATCTCTCCTTCGATGGAATCAACCTTCAGAGACTGGAACTCACGTATGAATACGTAGAAGTTCATATCGTCGGCTTTCAAAATGTACTTAAGTACATGCTTCTCATAGCTAGGAGGTAGAGATATCAGGACAGTCCGAATGGCGCAAGAATCCGCCATCCAGTAATCGAAGACCATCGTCAGCTGGAAGTAGATGTCATACAATCTCTTCAAATGTGTCTTCAGACAGGTATGCTCCTCCATGTGAATGGTCTGGAACATTCTAAGCTGCCTGAATTGCTCACGCTTTAATTCATCCCCGAAGTGTGTCTTTATCGCATCCATCATGACGCTTGGCTCCTTGCGTCGAAACATCTCTTTCAACTCGGGTGCCAGGCATACGGTCATGGTGATCTCCACTTCAATGAATATGTCTCGACGCCTACGGAAATCATCTTCCTCCTCCTCGCTTGCAGAGTCTCCTGGTCCTTCTCCTAATGGTTCATCGAGAACATATAGAATGTTGTTGTGTTCGAGAATGTTTCTAAAACCCCTGTACCATCTGATGAAGTTGGACCCGTCGGCTTCTAATGTAGCATCCGGGCTCTTGAGGAAGTAACCAAAGTATAGTTGCGTAGTCTACAGACGTGATCGCAAAAGAGGTAAGGTTAAGTTTATAATATGTAGGTGAGTTTTAGTTCTATAATCTCATTATCAAAAACACACCACACCAAGATTATTATCCCTAAAATAATAATGGCGATTACACGACCCTCATCCACCATACTACCCCCGATCATCACGGCCGGCAGCACAGCTTCAAAGGTGGACCTAAAATGTCGATCATAACAACTCTATGACTCGTGCTTGATCTTTCGATCTTCCCGTGTTCCGAGGCCATAACTCTGAGTATGCTAGGCTCGCCAATCAAACCTCGAAGACCTGCGCGTGCAACATGGCTTACACCCACTGTATGCGAACGACGAGATGTGTGACACCCGATCATCACGGCCTGCCTCATAACGTAGAACTTTCTTGGTGGTGCGCAACGAGGGAGAACACAATTTTGGTATTTGTTAGGGATCATCCTATTTATGATGCTACCGTTGTATATCTAGCATATAAGCAATCAATAGGATGCACACACAACAGCACACAATAATGATGCAATGAAGTGCGATGTGACATGGTCGATGCGCCTGGGCCTTCATGGCGCCATGTGCCTGGCCCCCGGCGCCCCGGCATGACTCCGAGTCTACAGAGCCCTCCATTGCCTCCGACAGTACGAGTAATATCAAAACTTACCGTAACCATGTCACATAAAATAACGCCTCTGCAAAACAAAGTTAGACGCCTCTAGCTTTATTTAGTTTTGCAAGTTTTACGTGGCAAATAGGCTTATTCGTAAGAGAATCGCTTCCCTACCTACGAACTTTGTACCACAACGTCGATCGTATAATTGCATGTTTAAGCATCCCTTTCGGGCCCTCCATTGAAAATGCTTTGCCGACTAGAGAGAGAGAAACAGGCACCCGCCAGCCACAGATACGGTGCAAGCCGTATGTCAGTAGTGGAACCAGTCTCGCGTAAGCGTACGCGTAAAGTCGGTCCGGGCCGCTTCATCAACTCAATACCGAAGGCATCGCAAGTGCACGCTAGAGGGTAGCAAATATAGAAAAGACGCCCTCATTCAACATGAGTTCTAACCGTACCAGCAGTACTACGCATAGATCGGCTCTGATACCACTGTAGGGGTTACGGTGCAGAAAACAATAATTTTTCTAGCGAACGGAACCCTAACTAGCCAGGATCTATCTATCTAGTACATGCGATAACGGTGGCGGAACGGGTTACATTACCTCCATGTAGACCGATAGCGGGGATTACGCTCCCGCACAAGCGTTGACGATGAAGTCGTACGTAGCCGACCTCGAGGTCGCGGAGAACTTGCCGCGATGTCGGAGTCGATGACGCCGGGGTGTCGACGATGATCTGCGTCGACGGGCGTCGGGCGGAAGAAGGCAGAGCGCCAGCACCAAGGCTGGCGCGCCGGCAGCAGAGGGGGGGAGGCGCGGCGGCTGCAGGGGGCGAGACGACGTCGCCCAAGATCCTCAATAGATTAGCCTACGAGCACTCGCAAACATACGGAGCCTAGCGACGACTCCCGGTCATTCAGATCCAGCTGAAATCGCAGGAGTAGATCTTATCTGGAATCCCGCAGAGCAACGGCGCTCTGCGGTATGGCTTAGGTGGAGAGATACCCCCTTCCTCAGCTCGGCGCGGCTCCAACTTGGGAACCACGAGATCGAGAGAGAAATTGGGAATTAATTGAATTTCCTATGTATTAAATCAATTAATATGCCTTGCTATATAAAGGGAGAAGGGGTGTGCCAACCCCCTTGGCTCCCCCATGTGGGACTAAAGGAAGAGAGGGGAGGGGGGTTCGGCCGAACCCCCTTGGGCCTCTCCCTCTTCTAGTCCAATTCGGACTAGGGGGGCTTGAGGCCCCCTTGCTTGGTGCGCCACCCCCTCATGGGCCCTCTTTGGGCCCATTTAGGTGGGAGCCCCTTTTTTCCTTTATTTAATTAATATTAAATTAATATAAAAATCCCATTAATTCATAATTAATATATTTATATATAATTCAATATCCCATGACTCCGAAACTATTTCGGAACCACCCGAACAACTTTCGGACATTCTCGGAACCACTTCATAGGTCCCCGGAACTCCTTCCGGACCACCGGAACTCTTTCCGGATCAATTTTCTCTCTCCAATAAAAACCTATAAAATTCCAGAACCTATCTCCAAGCGTCGCTAAGACCTTAAGTTTGTTACACTACGGTTCGGGAATACTCCAGACATGGTTGAGACACTCTGCTCACCAATGATCGTCAGGGATACTTGGAAATATATGACGACCCCTGTGCATTCCACGAATATCGTCGTTGAACCATAAGTATGATATTCATTCCCTTTGTCTCTGCGATACTACCTTGTCCGAGATATGATCGTAGACACACCGATGCCTTTGCTGTATCTCGTTACCGACGAAGGTTATTAACTCGTCTGTGATATTACATCTCCATGACCTAGTCAAAAGCTGCGCAGCTATATAGATGCAATATCACCGAGTGGGCCCAGAGTATCTTTCCATTACAAGAATGAACAAATCCCGCTCTTGATCCTTACGTCTCGATGCTCTTTCGGAATACCCAAGATGGACACCGTTATTGTCATGCTAAATAAGACACAACGTTTGATGCTCTCAAAGCACTCCTACGAAGCAACAATAAGTACGGTCTCACGGTCTAAGGAATAATCTATCATACTCTTATCTATTGCAAATGACAAACATCGTAATACGATCTTATTGCAATACTTTGCGTATGTCCACCACCTTATTCTACTAACAAGATGACCCCATTGTCAATCGACGTCATTGTCCTTGATCGGGAATCTCGATCAACTGTTGCCCAATGGACTAGCTCATATAGAGGCTTGCTAGGGACCTGGTTGTCTATGTATCACACGTGTATTAATAATTCCGATTAATACAGTTATAGCATAATACACAAACCTATTATAAACTTATGAGATAATGCAATAAATACTACTTATTTATTTGCCTCTAGGGCATATCTCCTTCAGAACGTTCCAGAAAGCCGAACACGAGACGAAGTGGGACACCGAGGCGACGACACCACATGATCGCGCGGCAGCACCCCTGGCCGCGCGAGGACTAGGTGTGAGCCCCTCGGGGCGCCACCGACTTCGCCCTTTCGCCTACAAATACCCCCCAGACTAAAAACCATAGCACGATGTTCATATTTTCCTCCACGGGTCCTGAGCCGCCGCCATCATCAACACCAACTCAGGAGAGATCAAAACTTCTCCCCGGCACCCTGCCGGGAGGGGGAATCTTCACCGGAGGCCTCTGCGTCGCCATGACCGCCTCCGGACTGATGCGTGAGTAGTCTAACCTTGGACTACGGGTCCATAGCAGTAGCTAGATGGTTGTCTTCTCCTCTTGTGCTATCATGTTTAGATCTTGTGAGCTGCCTATCATGATCAAGATCACCGTTATGTAATACTTCATGTTGTGTTTGTTGGGATCCGATGAATATCGAGTACTAAAGTTATTGCTTCATAACATATCATGTGTGTGCTACTTAATGATCTTGCATGCTCTCCGTTACTTGTGTATGCTCTGGCCAAGTAGATGCTTGTGACTCCAAGAGGGGGTATTTATGCTCGATAGTAGGTTCATGTCTCTATTAAATCTGGGGTGGTGACAACTAGCTCTAAGGTTGTAGATGTACTGTTGCTACTAGGGATAAAACAGTAGTACTTTGTCTAAGGATGATGTTACTTACTTACTTTACACACAGTGCTTAAGGCGATAATCTGTTGCATGCAACTTTATACTGAAAGGGGTGCGGACGCTAACCGGAAGGTGGATTATTAGTCACAGATGCGGATGGAACGGTCTATGTATATTGTTGTAATGCCCGAATGAATCTCACACTAGACATCATAACATTGGTATATGCATTGGTTTGCTCATCATTATTCTATTAATTGCCCAGCTGTAATTTGTTTACCCGCATGAATGTTATTATTATTTATGGAGAGACACCACTAGTGAACTGTGGACCCCGGTCCTGCTCTTTAATCTGATAAACCACAAACTGCAAACCTGTTACTTTCTGCAAACAAACATCTTTCTTCCACACATATGTTTATTCCTTTGTTACAGCAAGCCAGTGAGATTGACAATCTCACCATTAAGTTGGGGCAAAGATTCTTGATTGTGTTGTGTGCAGGTTCCACGTCACCTACGTCCCAGAAAGCATTTCCTGGCGCCTCTACGTCGCTGATTTTTCTGGCGCCGTTGACACCTCGAGGGAATTCATTATTTCCTACTGGTTCGATAACCTTGGTTTCACAACTGAGGTAAACTTGCTGCTGCACTACTTCATACCTTCCGCTTGGGGTCTCCCAACAACACACCCACCGTGAGCATCAAGCATTTTTCTGGCGCCGTTGCGGGGAAATAAGAATTCCTTTGAAGACCTTCACACTCCTCCGTCAACTTCGTTGTCGGTGATTTGATGATTCTTCTACGAGGGGAGTTTTCGCACTTCCAATCTTTTTATTTTGTTATTGTCTTGCTTAGTTTATTTTTATTACTGTCTTGTTTGCTTAATATCAAAAATACAAAAAAATTAGTTACTTGCATTACTTTGTTTATTTTGGTTTGCTATTTTATTTTCAGTTTTTGTTATTTTGGTTATTTCGGTTTGTTAATTAATTTGCTAAATGAGTACTGCTGAGAATACTAAGTTGTGTGACTTTACTAGCACCAACAACAATGATTTTATATGCACACCTATTGCTCCACCTGCATCTAAAGCTGAATTCTGTGAAATTAAACCTGCTTTGTTGAACCTTGTTATGAGAGAGCAATTTTCTGGTGTTAGTTCTGATGATGCTGCTGCCCATCTAAATAATTTTGTTGAACTATGTGAAATGCAAAAATATAAGGATATAGATGGTGATATTATAAAACTGAAATTATTTCCTTTCTCCTTGAGAGGAAGAGCTAAAGAATGGTTGCTTCCATTGCCTAGGAATAGTATTGATTCATGGATTAAATGTAAAGATGCTTTTATTGGAAAATACTATCCTTCTGCTAAGATTATTTCACTAAGAAGTAGCATCATGAATTTTAAACAACTTGATAATGAACATGTTGCTCAAGCTTGGGAAAGAATGAAATCTTTGATAAAGAATTCCCCAACCCATGGACTGACTGCTTGGATGATCATCCAAACCTTTTATGCAGGACTGAATTTTTCTTCAAGAAACTTATTGGATTCGGCTATTGGAGGTACTTTTATGTCCATCACCTTGGGGGATGCAACAAAACTCTTGGATAATATGATGGTGAATTATTTTGAATGGCATACTGAAAGGACACCTCAAGGTAAGAAGGTAAATTCTGTTGAAGAAACCTCCTCCTTGAGTGAAAAGATTGATATTATTATGTATATGCTTGCAAATGATAAATCCCATGTTGATCCAAATAATGTTCCCTTAGCTTCTTTAGTTGCACAAGAAGAGCATGCTGATGTGAACTTTATAAAAAAAACAATTTCAACAACAATGCCTATAGGAACAATTATGATAATAACAACTATAAGCCCTATCCTCCTAATAATGGTATTCTTATGGTAACTCTTATGGTAATTCTTATGGTAAAATGCCTAGTGAGGAAAGGATTCTAGAGATTGAAAAATCTACTAAAGTTTTTATGCCAAACCAATATGAGCAAAATAAAGTGTTCACTAAAACCATGGAAGAACAATCTAATATGTTGAGAAATATTAGTCATCAAATGGAAAAATTAAATAGGGAGATTTCGGGTCTTCAAGGAAAAATGACTAATGCTGAAACTTGTATTTCCTCTATGTCTGCAACACAATCTTCTTTAATTAATAAAATTGCTGCTAAACCTGAAAATATTGATGATAATCCTTAAATAAAATTAATGCCATCCTATCATCTGAAAATATGATAAAGAGGCTAATATTGTTAAAGTTTTTACTATTACTACCTCTGAAAATAATGGTGTTTCACATGCTAGTAAGCCTCCTATCATCAGTGATAACATAGTTGGTGTTGGAAATGTCTCCTCTACTTCTTCCAAAAATTTAAAATTGCCCAAAACTGCTAAAACTAGTGTTGATAAAAGTCCTGAAATTTTTAAGAACATGGGAGAATGTGGTTCGGTTTGCTTTGATGATAATAATTTTGATTTTGATAATTGTAATATCTCTGAAGTTATTAAGTTCTTGCAAAAGTTGGCCACAAGTCCTAATGCTAGCTCTCTTAATTTGGCTTTTACTACTCATATTACAAATGCTCTCATTAAAGCTAGGGAAGATAAATTAAGACTTGAAGCTTCTATCCCTAAGAAGTTAGAAGATGGTTCGGAGCCCATCATTAAAATGAAAGTAGATAAATTTTATTGCAATGCTTTGTGTGACCTTGGTGCAAGTCTGTTATGCCTAAAAAGCTTTATGATATGTTTGATTTGCCACCATTGGAACATTGCTATTTGGATGTTTTTCTTGCTGATAATGCTTTGAAGAAACCTTTGGGGAGAGTTATCGATGTTCCCGTTATGGTTAATAATAACCTGGTCCCCGTTGATTTCATTGTCTTGGATATTGAATGCAATCCATCTTGTCCAATTGTGTTGGGAAGGCCTTTTCTTAGAACTGTGGGTGCTATTATTGATATGAAAGAAGGTACCATCAAGTAACAATTCCCACTCAAGAAAGGTATGGAACACTTCCCTAGGAATAGAATGAAGCTACCTTTTGATTCTATTGTTCGTTCAAATTATGGTGTTGATGCTTCATCTCTTGATAATACTTGAGTTTTGCTTTCTGTGCCTAGCTGAAAGGCGTTAAACAAAAGCGCTTATGGGAGACAACCCACTTTTATTTCCTGTTAGTTTATTTTGTTTGTGTTAAGGACTTGTCCTACCTCTGTAGCAATTCCTTTGTATCTTTATTTTATTGCATTGTTGTGTCAAGATAAGCCTGTAGTTGAAAGTTCATGCTAAATTTGGATTCCTGCGCAGAAACAGTTTTCTGCTGTCCACCGTTTAATTCGTAACTCCTCACAGAAAAATCCAAATAATCTGCCCTTTTTTGTGCGTAATCCTCAGATATATAGCAACTTTCATTAGTTTTGATTTTTCTGATATGAGCAAGTTAAGTGCCTCGAAAAAATTCGTCTTTACGGACTGTTCTGTTTTTGACAGATTCTGCCATTTATTTTGCAATGCCTCTTTTGCTATTTTTATTGGATCTTTTTATCCTATGAAGTATCAGTGGCTGTAGCTAATGTCGAGTAGCATTGGTAGCAATTGTGTTCCTACAGAATATCATAATTTTTCGTGCACTAACCCTCTAATGAAGTTTACTCTAAGTTTGGTGTGGAGGAAGTTTTCAAGGATCAAGAGAGAAGGATGATATGATGTGATCAAGAGGATAGTAAAGCCAAAGCTTGGGGATGCCCCGGTGGTTCATCCCCAACATATTTCAAGAAGACTCAAGCGTCAAAGCTTGGAGATGCCCAAGGCATTCCCTTCTTCATCAACAAACTATCAGGTCCTTTCTAGTGAAACTATATTTTAATTCCACCACTTCTTATGTGCTTTTCTTGAAGCGTCGGTTTGTTTTTGTTTTTGTTTTTGTTATTTTCATTCTCTGAATAAAATGGATCTTAGCATTCCTTTGTGGGAGAGAGACACGCTCTGCTTTTTCTTATGAATACTCATATTCTTCACTTATATTTGTTGATTATTCTTCTATGTTACTTCAATGCTTTCTAGCTCTTGTTTTTCATGCATCTCTTGCTAGAGCTGTTAGCTTTATTATATCATACTCTCATATCTCATTGTTTAATTACTTGGAGAGTTTATCTTTTAAATAAGTTGATTGGTGTTTGGTTGAGAACAGAAAATGCTAAATGTGGTAGATGGTATAAAGAAAGATATACATGCTCTTATGGATTGTTATCTTGCATGTTGTGGTGCTTGGCAATTGTTTTGAGCTCTCAAGTAGATCATGTTTAAGCTTTTACATCATGTAGTTAAAACCTATTAGTGAGGAACTACTGTAAAACTTGCTGAAATTTGGTTTGCATGTTTGGTATCTCTAAGGTCTAGATATTTTCTAGTTAAAGTGTTTGAACAACAAGGAAGACACTGTAGAGTTTTATAATGCTTGCAATATGTTTTTATATATGTCTTGTTGTCATAGTTTATACTTGTGTTTGTTTCAAACAACCTTGCTAGCCAAAGCCTTGTACTGAGAGGGAATGTTTCTCGTGCATCCACAATCTTTGAGCCAAAACCTATGCCGTTTGTGTCCACCATACCTACCTACTACATGGTATTTCCTGCCATTCCAAGTAAATACTTCATGTGCTACCTTTTATTCAAAATTTATTATCCCTCATTTGTGTCAATGTTTATTAGCTCATGAGGAAGTATGTGGTGTTACGGATATCAACCTTGTCATTTGCTTTTAGACAGACTTTCACCAACCGGACTAGTGGCATATATACGCTTATCCATTAACTTTGCAAAAAGAGCTGGCAAATGGGGTGCCCAGTCCCAATTAATTACAAATTTAACCGCTGCATTCTCTTCACATTTTTGCCCTGATCTAATCAGCCAAGCAATGATACTAGTTCTAAACTACATGTGTAAACAAAAGAGAAAAGAGGGATGATCTTCCCTTGGGTAGAAATAATGTCCTTCATGGGAGCCGCTCTTAAGAAAGTCTGGTTGACAAGGCAGGTTGAGTGCCCATTACCATTCGTTGACAACGACAAACACCGTTCAAAACTTCTTTTATGCTCTCTATATGATTTCAAAAACCTATAAAACTAAGAAGCTCTAGCACATGCTTGTATCCCTGCTTCCCTCTGCGAAGGGCCTATCTTTTACTTTATGTTGAGTCAGTTTACCTACTTCTTTCTATCCCCGAAGCAAACACTTGTGTCAACTTTGTGCAAAAATTCTTATATGCTTACTTATTGCACTTGTTATATTTCTTTGTGTTGACAACTATCTATATGATATACATGTTCAAAAGCTGAAAGCCAATGCTGAAACTTATATCTTCCTTTGTGTTGCTTCAATGCTCTTTTGCTTAGATAATATTGCTTTATGAGTTAACTCTTATGCAAATCTTTTTTATGCTTGTTTGAAAGTACAATTCATGAAAAGTTTTACTTATATGATGTAGTTGTTTACTCCTTGTCTATTTGTTAGCAAACTATAGATCATTGCCTTGAGTCACTTCATTCATAACATGAGCCTTACATTATATTATGATCAAGATTGTGTTTAAGTATGTCACTTCAAAAATTATTCTTCTTTTATCGTTCTTTCCTACTCGGACGAGTAGAACTAAGCTTGGGGATGTTGATACATCTCCAACGTATCTATAATTTCTTATGTTCCATGCTATATTACACCAAGTTATTACATGTTTTATATGTATTTTATATAGTTTTATGCATTTTCTGGGACTAACCTATTAACAAGATGCCACAGTGCCAGTTCCCTGTTTTCTGCTGTTTTTGGTTTCAGAAAAGTACTTAAGGAAATATTCTCGGAATTGGACGATTTCTTATCTGAAGTCAGTTTTTCATCGGGAACGTTCCAGAAAGCCGAACACGAGACGAAGTGGGCCACCGAGGCGGCGCCAGCACGTGCTCGCGCGGCAGCACCCCTGGCTGCACGAGGACCAAGTGTGGGCCCCTCCGGGCGCCATCGACTTCGCCTTTTCGCCTACAAATACCCCCAGACTAAAAACCCTAGCACGGTGTTCATTTTTTACTCCACGGAACCTGAGCCGCCGCCGTCGTCAACACCTATTCGGGAGAGATCAGAACTTCTCCCCGGCACCCTGCCGGGAGGGGGAATCTTCACCGGAGGCCTCTACGTCGCCATGACCGCCTCCGGACTGATGCGTGAGTAGTCTACCCTTGGACTACGGGTCCATAGCAGTAGCTAGATGGTTGTCTTCTCCCCTTGTGCTATCATGTTTAGATCTTGTGAGCTGCCTATCATGATCAAGATCACCGTTATGTAATACTTCATGTTCTTTTTGCTAGGATCCGATGAATATTGAGTACTAAAGTTATTGCTTCATAATATATCATGTGTGTGCTATTTAATGATCTTGCATGCTCTCCGTTACTTGTGTATGCTCTGGCCAAGTAGATGCTTGTGACTCCAAGAGGGGGTATTTATGCTCGATAGTAGGTTCATGTCTCTATTAAATCTGGGGTGGTGACAGCTAGCTCTAAGGTTGTAGATGTACTGTTGCTACTAGGGATAAAATAGTTGTACTTTGTCTAAGGATGATGTTACTTACTTACTTTACACACGGTGCTTAAGGCGATAATCTGTTGCATGCAACTTAATACTGAAAGGGGTGCGGACGCTAACCGGAAGGTGGATTATTAGTCATAGATGCGGATGGAACGGTCTATGTATATTGTTGTAATGCCCGAATGAATCTCACACTAGACATCATAACATTGGTTTGCTCGTCATTATTCTATCAATTGCCCAGCTGTAAGTTGTTTACCCGCATGAATGTTATTATTATTTATGGAGAGACACCACTAGTGAACTGTGGACCCCGGTCCTTCTCTTTAATCTGATAAACCACAAACTACAAACCTGTTACTTTCTGCAAACAAACATCTTTCTTCCACACATACGTTTAATCCTTTGTTACAGCAAGCCGGTGAGATTGACAACCTCACTGTTAAGTTGGGGCAAAGTATCTTGATTGTGTTGTGTGCAGGTTCCACGTCACCTACGTCCCAGGAAGCATTTTCTGGCCCCTTTACGTCGCAGATTTTTCTGGCGCCGTTAACACCTCGGGGGAATTCATTATTTCCTACTGGTTCGATAACCTTGGTTTCACAACTGAGGGAAACTTGCTGCTGCACTACTTTATACCTTCCTCTTGGGGTCTCCCAACAACACACCCACCGTGTGCATCAATTATTTGGATTTTTCTGTAAGGAGTTACGAATTAAACGGTGGACAGCAGAAAACTGTTTCTGCGCAGGAATCCATATTTAGCATGAACTTTCAACTAGAGGCTTATCTTGACACAACAATGCAATAAAATAAAGATACAAAGGAATTGCTACAGAGGTAGGACAAGTCCTTGACACAAACAAAATAAAATAACAGGAAATAAAAGTAGGTTGTCTCCCATAAGTGCTTTTGTTTAACGCTTTTCAGCTAGGCATAGAAAGCAAAACTCAAGTATTATCAAGAGATGAAGCATCAACACCAATAATTTCCTCCAAAACATGGTTGGTGGTAATAGGTGTTTTTGGTATCCATGAGTGTGTCCTATTATGTAAACCATCACTTTTAGACCTATTGGGAGGTTTGGGTTTGGGAATATAAATAAACTTTTGCTCTCTTCCTACAAAAGCCTTATCTTTCTTAGTTTTAATAGAGGCAAAGGTTGAACTTAAGGTCTCCATAGCATCTTCTAATTCATCAATTCAATGATTATGAGTATCAAGGGTGTTGCTAGTTTCTAAAGCAGTGATTCTTCCATTAATGTCATCTATTGATTCATTACCCTTGCTAGTATTATCAAGAAAAGTTTTCTCCATGGAATCCAACCTTTTAATAATATCTTCCAAAGTGATCTCAGTTTTAACTTCTTTAGTAAGGGATGGTGCCCCTACCAAATTTTCAATTAAATTGCAGGCTTCAAAAGTAGGTGTACCAAGAAAGTTACCCCCCGTAAGAGTATCAAGAACATACCTATACCAACTAGAGATACCAACATAAAAATTCCTAAGGAGGATTAAAGTAGAGTGTTTTTAGTGCATTTTTTATGAGCATCATTTATCCTATACCAAGCATCTTTTAAACTTTCTCCTCCTTGTTGTTTAAACGAACAAACTTTAACTTCAGGACTACCCATTTTCAGCAACTTAAATATCAAACCGAAATAACCAAAATAACAAAAACTGAAAAAAAATAAAATAGCAAACCGAAATAAACAAAGTAATGCAAGTAACTATTTTTTTGTATTTTTGATATTAAGCAAACTGGACAGTAATAAAAATAAACTAAGCAAGACAATAACAATATAAAAAGATTGGAAGTGCAAAAACTCCCCTCGTAGAAGAATCTTCAAATCACCGGCAACGAAGTTGACGGAGGAGTGTGAAGGTCTTCAAAGGAATTCTTATTTCCCCGGCAACGGCGCCAGAAAAATGTTTGATGCACACGGTGGGTGTGTTGTTGGGAGACCCCAAGAGGAAGGTATGAAGTAGTGCAGCAGCAAGTTTCCCTCAGTTGTGAAACCAAGGTTATCGAACCAGTAGGAAATAATGAATTCCCCCGAGGTGCCAGAAAAATCTGCGACGTAAAGGGGCCAGAAAATGCTTCCTGGGACGTAGGTGACGTGGAACCTACGCACAACACAATCAAGATACTTTGCCCCAACTTAACGGTGAGGTTGTCAATCTCACCGGCTTGCTGTAACAAAGGATTAAACGTATGTGTGGAAGAAAGATGTTTGTTTGCAGAAAGTAACAAGTTTGCAAACCAATGTTATGATGTCTAGTGTGAGATTCATTCGGGCATTACAACAATATACATAGACCGTTCCATCCACATCTATGAATAATAATCCACATTCCGGTTAGCATCCGCACCCCTTTCAGTATTAAGTTTCATGCAACAGATTATCGCCTTAAGCACTGTGTGTAAAGTAAGTAAGTAACATCATCCTTAGACAAAGTACTACTGTTTTATCCGTAGTAGCAGCAGTACATCTACAACCTTAGAGCTAGCTGTCACCACACCAGATTTAATAGAGACATGAACCTACTATCGAGTATAAATACCCCCTCTTGGAGTTACAAGCATCTACTTGGCCAGAGCATACACAAGTAACGGAGAGCATGCAATATCATTAAATAGCACACACATGATATATTATGAAGCAGTAACTTTAGTACTCAATATTCATCGGATCCTAGCAAACACAACATGAAGTATTACATAACGGTGATCTTGATCATGATAGGCAGCTCACAAGATCTAAACATGATAGCACAAGAGGAGAAGACAACCATCTAGCTACTGCTATGGACCCGTAGTCCAAGGGTAGACTACTCACGCATCAGTCCGGAGGCGGCCATGGCGACGTAGAGGCCTCCGGTGACGATTCCCCCTCCCGACAGGGTGCCGGGGAGAAGTTCTGATCTCTCCCGAATTGGTGTTGACGACGGCGGCGGCTCGGGACCCGTGGAGGAAAATATGAACACCGTGTTAGAGTTTTTAGTCTGGGGGTATTTGTAGGCGAAAGGGCGAAGTTGGTGGCGCCCCGAGGGGCCCACACCTGGTCCTCGCGCGTCCTGGGGTGCTGCCGTGCGAGCACATGGTGGCGCCGCCTCGGTGGCCCACTTCGTCTCGTGTTCGGTTTTCTGGAACGTTCCCGATGAAAAACTGACTTCAGAAAAGAAATCGTCCAATTCCAAGAATATTTCCTTAAGTACTTTTCTGAAACCAAAAACAGCAGAAAACAGGGAACTGGCACTGTGGCATCTTGTTAATAGGTTAGTCCCAGAAAATGCATAAAACTATATAAAATGCATATAAACATGTAATAACTTGGTATAATATAGCATGGAACATAAGAAATTATAGATACGTTGGAGACGTATCAGTCATCATCGAGCTCAAGTGGAATGCGCAAGGCAAAGGTATGATCTTTATAGGTTTTCTATTTACCGGTCTCATGGTGTTAGTGGGAGACCGGGTTTTAGGATAGACGGCGTACTATCAATGTCGTGGTATCGGCATAATTGATAGGAGACGGGGGTCCTCTAGCCTACGTATGGATTGTGGGGAAGAAGGTTGGTGTCGTCGAGGTCGGGATTGAACACGGCGAGTTACCCAGCTTTGGATCCCACGGCGGTGGCGAGATCCTACGTGATGCTATAATTCACTATGAGGCAATAGCCGTGAACAGGTTACAATGTGTATGATGCCTATTGAAGCGTCTGCCCTAAAGGCTCCCTGGTGGCCGGCTAATATAGGCGGCCAGACCCCAGGGTACAAGGTAAATACTTGCCCGGCAAGTAAACAGAGTCCTAGACCTAGCCGGTTTAGTTGCCGCCTTCCGTCTTGGGCTTGGTGGCTGGATGGGCTTCGGCCTTCCGCCTTCCTTGGACCGTCCGCCTACTTCCTTGTACGTCAGCTATCTGGGCCGCCCGGCAGGCTTCGGCCTTACCACCCTTGGGCCACCCTGGACTAGCCGGATTGATCCATGTTGGTTATACCCCTAGTCGATATATCCCCAACATTAGCCCCCAGAAAGGTTGAAGTTCTCCAGGCGACGACTTCTTCTTGATTCTTCATTTGCCAAAGTTGGCGGCTGCAGGACTTGAACCATTCTGAAAATCAACGAGGCATGCGTGTCTCGACATTGACATGCGGCCGCCTTTATCCATCATGGGAAAAGACGGCTACTCGGCAATCTTGTCGAGCATTCTTCTTGACGGTTTCCACCTAGCCAGCTCACGACAGTTTGAAAACAGTCTAGGCGGGAATCTCACCATGATCACAAATTGCGGGAAAAGAGGAGGCGTGGAGATCGTGCAATCGTGTGCTGCAACGGATGCTGGACACGTGTCCGACTAAAAACACCGTTGCACAGGGAGCAACGCCTGGCTCTATAAATAGGTAGCCAAACGGTCCATTTTCACCACCCTGCCTTTGCTCTCCGTGCCCTCTTGCCCTTTCCACTTCTCCGCTTCCTGCTTCCGAGCGAGCTCCGGCGAACTCCTCTCCTCCGGCGACCTCTCCGCGCGGCGATGTCCACCGGTCAAACTCTTTCCACGGCGTCGAGCGGTACGGCGACCGAGACCGCGCCCGTGACGGCGATGGGCGGCGCGATAACTCGTCCCGCGACGGCAGCGACGGGCAATGTCGCCACCGTCGCCCCCCAGACTTCCACCGCGCGCGCGCCAGCGGCGGGTCCTTCGGCTCCTCCACCAACCACCGCGGCGATGACGACGGCGGGCGCCCCCGTCGACGAGGAAGAGGAAGCGGCGGACCTCGGTTCCCGTTACTGGCTACCTTCCATAGTCGACGAAGACGCCCTCCAAGATTTGGAGGCCGTCGGCTACCTCCCCACTCGGGAAGATTGCGGGTGGAGGGCCGCCTATGGAGACGTCATCCCGGCCCCGAGAGCCGGGGAGCGGGTAATCCTCACCTCCCATTTAGTTAGGGGAATGGCGCTTCCGCCTTCCGCCTTCTTTAGCGAGGTTCTAGATCACTATGGGCTCCAGCCCCACAATATAGCACCCAATAGCATATTAGTCCTAGCCGGCTTCACAGCTCTGTTCGAAGGCTACCTAGGTATTAGGCCTAGTTTAGACTTCTTCAGATATTGCTTCCGTTGCCGGCGACAGACGGTGCCGGACGGCGGGCTGGCAACCTGCGGCAGCGTCACCTTCAACTGCCGCCAGGGCCGCCAATGGTATCCTAAGATACCATACCTTGAGTCCGTCAAGGGCTGGACCTCCACATTCTTCTACTGCCAAGATATGGCAGCTCCGGGCCGCCAAGTCGGCATCCCGGAATTCGTCAACGCGCCACCTATGCCTCGGCCATGCTGGG
The DNA here is from genome assembly GCA_026929855.1 of Poa annua. NCBI lineage: Eukaryota > Viridiplantae > Streptophyta > Magnoliopsida > Poales > Poaceae > Poa > Poa annua. The sequence goes on from CM049428.1 coordinate 52,186,448, forward strand.
ATGAGGCGGTGCCCAAGTTGACGGAGGAACTCCGCCTTATTCAAAGGCGGATTGAATTCCTCACGCGGACAATGGCTCCCCCTCTTCTGGATGGGGTCGACACCGTCATCTGCTGGCTCGGCCGGCAGATCCTCCCCCTGCGGTACAGCCCGCACAAAATGTGTCAGTATTCGCCTACTGACACGGCCTCTCTCCGCGTGAGAGAAGAGATGTTGCCGGTTGCCGACCTGGCGTTCCGGCTCCGCAGCCTTGTCAAGGCGGGGCTGGTGAAGGTGGTGGAGGGCGTGCCCATGCACACCCACGACAACCCTCCCCTCGAGGTAAATATCTTCTTCCTTGCCCCTTGTTTGATAGCTTCGCCGGCTAAAATTGAGCTCCATTAAGCTTGTCTTCTTTTTCAGATCTCCGCCTTGGGGGAGGATGACCTGGCGCCCGACTTCTACGAGTCGAAAGCCAGGAAGACGAAGAAGCGCAAGGCATTCGGCGCCGCTTCCTCTACGGTGAATGCCGAGAGGAAGAAACGGATCGCATCGGCTACCGAGCCGGCTCTCGCCAACCTTGGCGAGAACGCGGGGATTAATATCCCCCGAAGGTACTCAATTTTGCCTTTAATAGACGACAAAACTCTTTAATACTGGCACCCAATTGACTGTGCTTGCTTTTTATTGACAGGGAAAGGGTCGCAACTTCTCGGTTGACGACCAGGCTTCTTGGCAAGGGTAAGCGGCCACAAGGCAGCTCGCCGGCTACCGTGCCGCCAACTCCTCAGCTCCAAGCCGGCAGCTTTATGGGCGACGCTCGTCGCCAGCCCCCGGCTCCGGCTTCAGGCGCTCCGCCAAGGGCCTCTTCCACTGACCGCGCGCCCAAGACTCCCCTACTGCTGGCTGAGGCTACGGCCGATGAAGCCGCTCAATCGCGCGCCGCCAATGAAGGGTTGCTGGAGTCGACTGCCGGCGGGTCTCAGAGGGCAGCCCCGACTGCGGGAGGCGGCAAGGTCAGGGACCCTTGGTCCACCTTTAAGGAGGCCAAGGAGTCAACTTTGGCTTTCGCCAACTTCGCCTCGCAGGCCTTCGCCGACTTGGAGGGCGACCTATCTGTAAGTTCTTACCACTCCGGCATATACATAGTCTTTCCCCCGAGCACTTAGATGGCAAGTCAAAAATAAAAGAATTATTGACTGCCGGCTTAGTGGTTACTCGACAATATGTTTTATGCCTTTGTTTGTCCTGCAGGGCCTTGTGTGCGCCAACGTCGAGCTCCTCTCCTCCTGAGTCGAGATAAACCAGCGGTGCCGCGACCTGAAGAAGGACTGCAAGGCCAAGGACCTGCGGATTGCCGAGTTGGAGGCGGGCCGCAAAAAAGATGAAGGTAGGGTTAATCCTCTTCGCCTTCAGCTATACTTTCGACTTATGTTGCCGTCAATCATTTAGCTAGCGAATCCATATTTGTAGAACTGCTAGACCACGCCCAGGATATTATGAAGGCATCCTGTAGTGACCTCACCTTCTATTATAAGGTGGAAGTCCCTGTGTTAATGTGCTAGTTCCTGGATCAAATGCAAGCACCACAGTTTAAGATGTATATCATGCAAAAGTGTCAAATACTTTATTAAATCGCATGATCCAGTGTTACAAATATCTCTTACAACTTGCATAACCTGAAAAGGCTAGCAAAATTTCCAAGAGTAGCAGCGGAAAATAGTAGATACAATGAGCCTCGTCATCTTCATGAGCCACAGGCAAAGCATGTTGGTTGTAGACTCGAAATCCTATCGAATACTCACTCATTGTCCGTCGAATCTGCAAGGTTTAGTTGCAACCCAGCTATAAAGGGTCAGCACAATTGAATTGTGGTGGCAAGTGACTTTTGAAAACTAATATTCTACTAAGCTATATCTATATGCTTATTTGGCTGGTGGAGCTCAAGGCTATTGCGCAAAGCAAATTTTCTCCTACTTTTGATAAACAATTTTCTTAAATCAAAATCTTCTCCTTCAGAGACAATTCTCGAGACAAGTCCATGTCTCCTACCCATGTTCATCCAACAAAGTTTTATTAAGAAATTTGAGATGAGGAGATTTTCAGAACACAGCCTTGTGAAGTTACTCAATTTGTCCGATGCCGGGGACACGGCTAAGATCTTAGGTTTTAACTCTCGAGAGGGTGTGCACTTTCACCATTAGACTTAATCAACCCAAACTATCCTCTACACACCTTTAGTGAGAAGGAAAAGGAGAAGATCAAGACGAGACTTTTCAGAAGTTGCTTTCCCATGATCATACTAAGAGATTACCACCATCCTATCAACTCTACCACCATCAATCTATTGACCCAGGTCCACATCAACTTACTCCATCAAGACAGAGCCCATATTGACCAATGGTTGCACGATAAGCAACTAGACTCAGTGTAAACTTCAATCTCATAGCCCTGGGTGGCCTACCACAAGTGAGCAACTCAGGTTAACACCGCATATCATGGCCCCAGGTAAGTAGAAACTACCCTGGGCGAAGACAACCATGACACATGGCCCTGAGAAGCCACTCAACTTGAAACCTCCTCGATCGACCCAATCCACCCAGGCGTTAAATTAATTTAGTGGAAATTTTCATTTATCACATCAACCATAAAACAATCATTTTTGCAGCAGTTGCTTCCACTAAATTATAATAGGGGTCTAATCTGGAATTTCTACGGGGAAACCTAAAAGGTTTGCATAGCATACTACAATCTCCCAAAAACCTATCATGCATACTACTTTTGCAAATACTGTTTGAAAACACTAGATATGCAATAGAATAAAATAGTAGGTGTTTTATGAAGTCACTTGCCTGAAGAAAGTTGTCGTTTCTCACACACTCTTGTCCAAGTCAAAAGTTGCTCCACGTTTCCACTATATAGTAAAAGGGCATCCAATAAACAAGCAATTCAACAAACACAAAACAAATTGAAACATACAAGCGTAATAAGGCTTAGAAGTGGATTTGGTCAAGGGTGTCACAAAATTCAATATGCAAAAAGAATTTATGTGATTGCGTTTAGGGTATAGTCAAAAGTCAAATCGGACATTTTCAATTTGAAAAGATTGAAAGATCACAGGATCCGAATGAAATGGTCTTTATACGAAGAGAACCTAAGATGGTTTAATGATAATTTAAAAGCAAGGTTCAAGATTTTACAACAACTATCCATATTTAATTTCTTTTACTTAAGGTTATGTTTTCAGAATTTTTAAATTTAATCAAATTCATATTCAAGAATTTCTTAATTTATCATATCTAACATTTTTAAATCCCAACTGAAAAGTTCATAGTATTAGAAATACAACCTAGTTATTTGAAATGGCAAAATGTTTTAATTCACATTTTCTAGTAACACCTAAATAATCCAATATAATTTATATACACTTGTAAATGAATTAAAATCGTTTAAAAAGGTTTTAAATAAAACTTACTTATTAAAGTTATGTATCATATTAATAAACAGGAATTTGAGCTTTCTCTAGACTAGGACAATTATTTATGTCTTTGGTGCAAAGAAATAAAATTTTAAATTAATGAACTTTATAATGTACTAGAATATATCAAAACAAGTCTCATGATCTTTAAATTCCTTTTAAATTATTCAAGCATTATTTATAACAAAATTTTATAAATGGTGTTAATTGACAGAGGGCTTTTAATTAAATGTATAGCAATTGGATTAAATCAAAAATAATGTTTGTATTAAAAGTTATGTCAAAAATAGTCAAACTATTCAAATTAAACACACAACCATTTAATCCTCAAAATAATTCTCAAAATTATTTTATAACAGATGCAACATATTACACATTTTATAAAGTTTCTAAAAAAAATTATTTGCAATTTTTGAATTTACAGATTTAAAGTTATGACAAAAATACTCAATTCACCATTTGAAATTTGAATATTTTAAACTAATTCAAATTTGAAATTTAAAAATTCCAGCAGATTCTACTTGTCGAGGGCTTCAATTTGATATAAAATTTGTCCAATTTGGGTCAAGGTTTAAAAAGTTATGATAATTCTAAGTTGCAGGGGCTTTTCTGCAAAACAGCCAATTTAAATCTATTCGGAAATAAAATCAGAAAAAGCTGGGCCGACGTGGCAGGCTCTGGTTGGCTCAGATCTAGGGTTAACAGGGACCGTACGATCTTATGAGGGTTGGACGGACCAGATCCGGAGATACCTCTTCGGGCCAATCTGATCTGGGTCGTAGATCTGCATCCGACGACCCTGGAGGCGTTGACCTGGAGAGGGTGGCGCTGGTGGCCGGAGACGAGGGGGACGACGGCGCTGCACCTCGGGAGATGACGAGGACGGCGATCCGGTGGTCCTCCGGGCATGGGAAGACGACGACGACGTTCTGCACGATGCGGCGAAGACGAGGTTGGTCATGGCGTCGAGCAAGACCTCTCGAAACGGCGTGGAGGCGCGGCCGTAGTCGCGGCGGCACGGGAATCTTCGGGTTCCGCACGGACTCGTCGATTTTGCTCGCCGGCAGAAACGAGGAAGGGATTGAGGGGTGCGCAAAGGATAGTGGAGGTAGAGGGAGGGTCCTCGGGCTAGGGGGAGGCTCACCTCGCCGGCAAATGCAGGAAAACGGCGGCGGCTTGCGCAACTCCGGTGGCAAAATTCTCCGGCCTGGAGGCACGGATTGGAACGGGGAGAGGGGGAAAACGATGCGGGGTCTCGGGGGCTTTATATGGAGACCGAGGGAACACCACGCGACCATCACGACGTGGATTGGGAGCTCCGGCGATCTCGGCGTGATTCCCGTGCGGGAAGTTGAAGACAACCTCTTCCCCTGACAGGTGGGTCCCACTGTCAGGTTTTTCTCTTTTTCCTTTTCTGATTTTCTATTTTCTTAATAACTTTTGATTTATAACTCCAAATGAAGCCAAATCAATTTCTAAAAGTTTGTAAAAACCATATCTTTGTGTTAAACCAATTGTGGATATGTTTTGAAAACTTTTTAAAATTAATAATTTTGAATTATTCAGAAATACAAATTTGCCCATTTAAGTCAACTTTGAAATTAATAATTTAATAAATTCATTTGGGGTTAAATTAAATTTATGAAATTGCCACAATGTTATATGGTTGATATTAAGTCATTTAAAACTCATTTTTAGTAACCATTCATTTTTGTTTTGGCATAATAGTAAAGTAATAGAATATAAATATTTTCAATGTAATAGAAATTATAATGGATTCAAGTTTTTAATTCATTTTATTTTATGCACCATTATATTTTATATTAAGATAATTCAATTTACACTTCATAACAGCTTTGGGAAAGATCTTAGTTTTAATTCATTTCTTATTTAGGATATACTAATGATTTCATGCTTTGAAAATAAATGAAATTCATTTAAGCAAATGAAATGTTTATTTGGATAATTCATTCATTTTAATTTATGAAGTTTTAAAATTATAACTATAGGCTTGTAATTTTTCAAACTATATTTTGAACTTAGTTAATGAATGGAAACCATTTGGCAATTATACCATTTTTAAATAGTCTTGAATTTATGAATAGATATGGCTAAGTGGTTGAAAATCAATTGCTTATAAGTAAACTATTTTATTAGAATACAGTGGTTTGAAGTTTGTAAAATATTTGTCAAATTACATATTAAGGTTAATGAAATACAAGGGATAATAAAATGTTTACTTGAACAACTTTTGAAAATAATGATACATTGAGATATTTGAAAAATTAAACTATTTTAATATGTTTGAAGTCTTTCATAGTTGGTTTTTCTTATGCAAAATGTTTTATTTAAATCAGAAACAAAAGTTTTAAATTTTAGTGATTTTTGAACATTGTTGGGATGTTACACGTCCACTGATATGCAAGCTCTTATGAATGAAGCTTATGACTTGGCGGCCGCTAACTTGGAGCTGAAGGAGGCTCACCAGAAGGAGATGGAGGCCCAACAACTCAAATTTGCGCAGGAATCTAGCCAGCTCACTGGTGAGCTGGAAAGCCTGCGCAATAAGTTGGCGGAGGCGGAGAAGACGGCTGCCGAGGAAATCTCCAAGCAGACTTCTCACGCCCAAACTGCTGAGGCTGCGCTGGCAACTCATATGATTGAGTTGTCCGCTTTCCATAACTCGGCCCTTGGTAATTTCTTACTCCTTATTTGATTTTGCCATTTTGCTTTAGCCTGAGCCAAACTAATGACTTCATTTTTTATACAGTTCCCGCCGGTTTAGGCGATGACAAGGTTGTCAGCCCCCGCCTGGATCGCCTTGCGCGTCTAGGCGAGCTGATCACCGAGACTTTGGCGGCGTCCAAGCGGTTTGCCGCCAAGTTCTTCACCTCCTCCGGCAGCCAGGAACCGACCGAGTTCAGCGACGTGCCCGCTATCTTGGAGCAGGCGACCAAACTGCACAGGAGCTCGCTGAAGTCGGCGGTGCGGGGTGGTGCCAAGACCGCACTTGGGTTATTCATGGCGCACTACCCCGAGGCGGAGATAGAAGCCGTCACCGAAGGCATGCCGTCAACGTATGAAGACGGCAGCGAGGTTGAGCCGGCCGCTGTTCTGGACAGCGTTGCCGGCTACGCCACGCGTGTTGCCGACATGGTCGACACTTCAATCTTCTATCGGCGCCATCCTATGCCTGGCGGAGAGGGAGCTGAAGCTGCCGGCGCGGCCGAGGCGGAGGGGAGTGATAGTTCCGGGGCTGAAGTTGTCAGCCCCCAAGCCTGATGTAGACGCTCCCCCGAGCCATATCTTTTCTGTCCTTGCCTCCTATTATCCTTACTTGTCGGCCCCTGAAACAATGCAACATTGACTTGTAATATTTGTATATACTTTTGTTGATGCTTTGTTAGGCGGAAACTAGCTGACAAGTTTTATTTTATCTTTATTTATATGGCCCGCCTTAATTTTACCCTGACTTATATGTTTGACTTTTTGTATGTTGACGAAACCTCAGCCGGTAACTTTAGCTGAAACAACCAGGGCTAAACCATGCGTTTAGAATCAGAGACCAAAGCCAACATGTTGGTGTCAAAGACATACTACTAGGCGAACCACATATAAGTAATCAGAGGTAAAGGAATTAGGCGGCGCAAAAAAGTTTATTTTTGCTTTGGGTTGGCTCGAAAGCTGCAAGTATCTACTAGTTTGAACCTTTGCACGGAGCTATAAAATAGGTAACTTAGATACATAGAGGAAATATGATTGCAAGAAAGGACAAAAGATGGCATGCTTCTCAACACAGATGAGGAACCATAGACTTTTATTTCATAATCATATTTAACTTATTACAATTATAAATTGCTAAGTGTAGAAAGGACGTAGCTGCTCAATATTCCAAGGCCGTCTTGTTTGCTCGAACGGATCGTCAATGCCTTTTTTGCGCTTGGTTCCCCTTTTTCCTGCCGCCTTCTTGCGCATTTTCTTTTCGTCTTCGTCGCGGATGTCGGCCAGGTAGTAGGAACCATTTAGCAACGCCTTTGTGACTATAAACGGTCCTTCCCATGGCGGGGATAACTTGTGCAAGCCTTTTCTGTCTTGAATTAGGCGGAGAACCAGGTCACCTGTTGTGAAGCTTCGCTTCCGCACTCTCCGGCTATGATAGCGGCGAAGTTGTTGCTGGTACAAGGCGGAGCGATGGAGAGCGACGTCTCTTTCTTCGTCTAGCAGGTCTAGGCTATCCTGTCTTGCACCTTCTACGTCTTGCTCGATGTAGGCTTGAACTCTTGGGGAATCGTACTTCATGTCGGTAGGTAGCACTGCCTCAGCGCCATATACTAAGAAGAAAGGAGTGTAGCCGGTAGACCTGTTTGGCGTTGTGCGCAAACTTCATAGTACCGACTGTAACTCATCTGCCCAAGCGCCGGCTGCCCTGTGTAATGGAGCTTCGAGACGAGGCTTAATTCCTGATAAGACTAGGCCGTTTGTACGCTCTACTTGTCCATTGGATTGAGGGTGTGACACGGATGCCAAATCGAGCCGGATACCCAGATTGATGCAGTATTCTTCTATTTCACCTTGAGACAGGTTGCTGCCATTATCGGTGATAATGCTGTGTGGAACTCCAAACCGAGAGATAATTCCCCAGAGAAAATTGGTGGATGTTCGTGCGTCAAGTTTGCTGATCGGTTTAGCCTCGACCCATTTGGTGAACTTGTCGACAGCGACCAATAGGTGGGTGTATCCACCACGTGCCTTTTTGAAGGGACCCACCATGTCTAAGCCCCAGACCGCGAACGGCCAGGTGATTGGGATCGTCCTTAGTTCCTGTGCCGGCAAGTGAGGTTGACGAGCGTACAACTGGCAGCCTTTGCATGTCTTTACGATGTTCTCGGCGTCTTCTTTGGCGGTGAGCCAGTAGAAACCTTGGCGGAAAGCTTTGGATACAATGGACCTGGCGGAAGCATGATGCCCGCAGGTGCCAATATGTATGTCCTTCAGAATTTCCCGGCCTTCTTCCGGCTGTATGCACCGCTGATAGATGCCGCATGTGCTTCGCTTATATAGCTCGCCTTTTATTATCGTGAATGCCTTGGCTCGCCTTATGATCTGCCTTTTTAGCACCTCATCGTCCTCCGGCAACTTTTTGTCGATTAGAAAATCGAGATATGGGACTGTCCAATCCGGCTGTGTCAAGTAGACAACGAGACTTGCCGCTTCTACCTGTTCTTCTGCGTCGTGGTCCATCAAATCGGCGCCTTTAATGGATGGCTTGTGCAAATGCTCCAGGAAAATATCTTTTGGTACTTTTTTGCGTTCCGATCCTAGTCTTGCAAGTGTGTCCGCCGCCTCGTTCTCAGCTCTTGGAACATGCCGGACTTCGTAGCCCACGAAGTTTTTTGCGAATTCGTCAACTTTGGCTCTGTAAGCCGCCATTGTTGCGCTTTTCGCATCCCATGTTCCGCTTACTTGCTGCGCGACCAAATCTGAGTCGCCATAACAGAGGATTCTTTTGACGCCTAGGTCGTTTGCCATGTGTAACCCATGAAGCAAGGCTTCGTACTCGGCAACATTGTTGGTTGCTGTGAAGTGGATTTGTAACACGTAGCTAAGCTTGTCACCTTTAGGCGTGCGTAGAACGACTCCAGCCCCCGAGCCTTTGAGCATCTTTGATCCGTCAAAGTGCATGACCCAATATTCTGATTCGGGGAGTGTCGTTTCCTCCATGGCCTCTGTCCAGTCGGCGACAAAGTCTGCAAGCGCTTGAGACTTAATGGCGGTCCGTGGTTTATAGACTATATCAAAGGCGGCAAGTTCGATGCCCCATTTGGCAACTCGACCTGTTGCCTCTGCATTGTTGATTATGTCTCCCAACGGTGCCTTGCTGACTACTGTCTCTGTGTGTTCCTGGAAGTAATGCCTAAGCTTTCTGGCGGCGAAGAATACACCATAAGCCAGCTTTTGGTAATGCGGATACCTCTGCTTGGAGGCGGAGAATACTTCACTGATGAAGTAGACCGGTCGTTGCTCACACGTCGCGGCTTCGTTCTCCTTTCTTTCCACAGCCAAGACGACGCTGACAACAGCTCCTGTTGCCGCGATGTACAGCAGCATTGGTTCCTGTGATCGAGGTGCTACCAATATTGGAGCGGATGTGAGGGCCTCCTTAAGTTGCTGCAAGGCGGCATCTGCCTCTGCTGTCCACTCGAAGTTGTCGGATTTCTTCAATAGCCGGTAGAGAGGCATTGCCTTTTCCCCTAGGCGGCTTATGAAACGACTGACGGCTGCCGCCGATCCGGCAAGGCGCTGCACGTCCTTCAGACAAGTAGGTATGGATATGTTTTGGATGGCCTTGATCTTCTCCGGGTTAACCTCGATCCCTCGTTCTGAGACGATAAACCCGAGCAGTTTGCCGGCTGGAACACCGAAAACGCACTTGGCGGGATTGAGTTTCATCTGATACCTCCGGAGATTCTGAAATGTTTCTTCCAAATCCTGTAGGAGATATGCCTTCTTTTTTGACATTACCGCGATGTCATCTACATAGACGTGAACATTGCGGCCGATCTGTTCGTGCAGGCAATTTTGCATACAGCGCTGGTATGTTGCCCCTGCGTTCGTCAGGCCAAAAGGCATTGTAATGTAGCAGAAAGTCCCGTATGAAGTGGTGAAAGATGTTTTCAGCTGATCTGACTCTCTCATCTTGATTTGGTGGTATCCTGAGTAGGCGTCCAGAAAACAAAGCAACTCGGAGCCTGTTGTGGAGTCTACGACTTGGTCAATTCTAGGCAGCGCAAAGGGATCCTTTGGGCAGCACTTGTTAACACCGGTATAGTCAATACACATCCTCAGCTCTTTATTCTTCTTTGGGACAAGTACAGGATTTGCCACCCAATCGGTGTGTACAACCTCTTTTATGAAATTGGCGGCCTTAAGCCTATTTATCTCCTTTCCTATAGCCTTGCGTCTCTCATCTCCAAAGCGTCTTGTTGCTTGCTTCACCATCTTGGATTCTTTTATGACGTTGAGCGAGTGCTCGGCAAGTTCCCTCGGTACACCAGGCATATCGGAAGGCGACCATGCAAAGATGTCACGATTCTCACGGAGGAACTCGACGAGCGCGCCTTCCTATTTGCTGTCAAGGTTGGAGCCGATGACAACTTGCTTAGACTTGTCACCTGGGATGAGGTCCGCCTTTTTGGTGTCTTCTGAAGCTTCGAAGGTCTTCTTGACATCAATCTTTGGCCTTGGCATGGAGTTGTCTGAATCCGCCCCGAGCAGCGCGAGTTCTTCCTTGTGGATGACGGCTTCCGCGAAGGCGGCCATGCCACGCTCGCACTCCTTGGCTTTCTTGAAGTTGCCGGAAATCGTGATGGTTCCGTTTTCCCCCGGCATTTTAAGCTTGCTATATATGTAGCACGGCCTTGCCATGAACTTGGCGAAAGCCGGTCGTCCGAAGATTGCATGATAGGCTCTTTTGAAGGGGACAACTTCGAACCGGAGGAACTCTGAGTGGTAGTTCTCTTTTGGTCCGAAAGTTACCTTCAGCCTGATGCTCCCCATTGACTTTGCTTGCCTGCCGGGCACTATGCCATGAAAAGTGAGGTTGCTGTGGTCCAGCTGATCCTCTGCTAGGTTCATGCGGCTTAGTGTGTCATAGTACAGGATGTTGAGGCTGCTGCCGCCATCCATGAGTACCTTTGTGAGTCTGAAGTTGTCGACAATGGGATCGACGAAAAGGGCGTACTTGCCTGGGTGAGGAACGTGGTCAGGGTGGTCGGACCGGTCCCAAGTGATCGTTGCTTCCGACCAGTTCAAGTACTGAGGGACGTCCGGCATTGTCGCGTTGAGCTCGCGCATTTCCGCCTTATCTGCCTTAGCCGAAGGCGTGCCGACAAAGCACACAAGAGATTCTTTGACCTTCGGATACGGCTTCTTTTTCTTGGCGGTTGCGTCGTCTTCGCTTGAGATAGACATGTCATCGTCATCCTCATCCTCCTTGTTGTCTTTCTTGTCGTTCTTCTTTGACTTCTTTGACTTCCAGCCGACTGTGGGATCCTTTTTGAAGTCGTCCATGAAATGTCACTCGCAAAGCATATGGTTGACCTTGCCCAGTGAGGCGTGGATAGGACATGGCAAAAGCTTTGCCTGTTCATCAGTGATTCGCGCCGCCTTAGGCCCTGAGCCGGCTTCGCGACTATCTTTCTTATTCTTCCACTTCTTTTTGCCGGCGTTCCCTTGGAATGCTACGGCTACCTCATTGGAAGGTCCGGCTTTGTCATCTGCCGCCTGCTTGCGCTTGTTGTTCCGCTTTGGTATGATGTTGACGTCTGGGTCATCGTCCCGGGCGTCGTCATCCGCCGCCGCGTATTGGGCGGCCAGGTTGAGCATCTCACCAAGGTCCGTGATTTGCTCGCGGACGAGCCTATGACGGAGCAAGGACTTCTTCTGTAGGCCCGTGTAGAAGGCATGGATAGCCTGTGCGTCCGAAACACCATGACAGTTGGCTTTTTCGGATATCCAACGGCTGACAAAATCTGTCATGGTTTCGTCCGGCTTTTGGATACAGCGTTGTAAATCCGTGTAGGTATTTGGACGCTTGTATGTTCCTTGGAAGTGCTGGGAGAAAACCTTTTCCATGTCATACAAGCTATGGATGGACTTTTCAGGAAGGTTGTCGATCCAAGCTCTTGCCGTGCCTTCCAACATGAGAGGTAGGTAGCGGACGGCAATATAGCTGCTCCCGCCGGCAATTTCTATGGCCATGGCATAATCGGATAGCCATGAGTCCGGCTTAACGAGGCCGTTGTACCTAGAACAGTTTTTTGACACTGATGTCATGTCCTTAGGGAACGGCTCTCTGCGGATGGCGTCACCGAAGCACTTTAGTCCAGAGTATAGCGGCTCCTTTCCTCTTGCTATGTCTTGTAGGTGGTGTCGTGCGTCTTTTGGATCGAGCTGCCATGCGCCTCTGTTTGCGTCCAGCTCGTCCTGCGCTGCCCGTCTTATGCTGCGCCTGGGCCCTTCTACCTCCCCTCTCTTCTTGCTGCCGGTGCTACGCTGCGGAGACCGGCTTCGACCTCTCCTGGGAGGGTCGTTGCTGACATCTTTTCTAGGCGGAGGCCTGTTGTTCCGGCTACCGCCGTTGTCGCGTCTTGGCTGGGATGGAGGTGGCAGGTCTCCTCTGCTTCCTGTCCTAGAATTCTCGTCCCGCCTTGGCTTTGGCGGTGGCGCCTTCTTTGGAGGTGGCGTTGCCTTCCTTTTGTCGCCATGGCTACTGGAGCCAGACGGGCCTTCGGGGTCGGTGCCGGGTGCAGCTTTGCACTTTCCCGACTTAGACTCTAGGTCTCCCTCACGAGCATCCGCCATGTGGCCGTAGGAATCAGCGCGAGCTTGTTGTTCTAGGGCCTTGCTCACGAAGTGTCTTGCGTTGGCCAGCTTTTCTTCCGCCGTGTAAGTGTTGTCGTCCAGGGTATCTAGCGCGGCGGCCGCGTTGAGGACAGGGGTGCAGAAGACAACATCTCCCCTTCTGTCCACGCGCTGTGGTGCCGTACGCCAGTCGAACCCTAGATATTGAGCCGCTGTCGTTGCTTGCGTAGGAGGCTCTTTTCCACGGCGGTTTTTTGATGACCTTTTCTCCTCGAAGAGTTGCCGGCTTGTTTTGGCCGACATGTTCTCCTGTTCTTTCTCGATCTTCTTCGCAAAGCTCTCAACGTGCTCCTCTCTTTTTCGCAGGAAGTCAGAGTGCTTAAGCATGTTAAGCCTAAGCTCTTCCACTTCGTCGAGCGGGGTGTCTTTATTCACCGGAGTATTCATGATCTCGTCTACTTCTTTGATGACGGAGAGCAAATCCGTGGGTTTGCTGCTGCCGCCTGTCTCGAGGCCAGTTTTCTTCTTTGTGCGCACCTTGTCGGAACTTTCAATGAGTTGGCCGGCAGTGGTGTCGCCGGCATCTTCCGCCGGCTTCTTTTGCGCCTCCGAAGTAACTGGGGTTGTCTCGTGACCGACAACAACCATCATAGCCAGCTTGTCAGGCATGTCAGTATCGGCTGTGCCCTCTGAAGGAGCCGGATTACCACTGGAAAAGCGGGTTTTGATCTTCTCTTCGAAGAGACTAGCATCATCATCAGAGTCAGAATCTACGTTGACTTGAACGGTAGATCTGGATCCGGCATCTGACATCGCATCCTCCTATAGAGCAGGGAGGATTGACTCATGATCGTTGTTTTCCGGCTGGGAGTCTGATCCCAGTCCGACAACTCCGACGAAGTGGAAATCCGACTCGGCCGACTCCTGGGAGAAGGCGGATTCAGATCCATCTTGTCGGTCGACTGCTTGGTCGAAGGGTTGGTGGGTGGGGTTGTAGAAACGCGGTAGGCCGTACGCCTTTGGCGTGTACCCGATGAAGACGTCGATCCCTCCGATCGGTACGATTGCGCATCCGATAAGGTAGTCGTCCGCCGGGAGCCAGGACTCATCCGAGTTGACGTAGCTATGGCCGCCATACCTTGTGACGCGACCGACGGCGATCTGCTTGCCCACGCCGCCAAGTGTTCCCGCCTGGAACGTGACGCCAGGAACCTTATGCCCCACGGTGGGCGCCAACTGTCGTGGTATCGGCATAATTGATAGGAGACGGGGGTCCTCTAGCCTACGTATGGATTGTGGGGAAGAAGGTTGGTGTCGTCGAGGTCGGGATTGAACACGGCGAGTTTACCCAGCTTCGGATCCCACGGCGGTGGCGAGATCCTCCGTGCTGCTATAATTCACTATGAGGCAATAGCCGTGAACAGGTTACAATGTGTATGATGCCTATTGAAGCGTCTGCCCTAAAGGCTCCCTGGTGGACGGCTTATATAGGCGGCCAGACCCCAGGGTACAAGGTAAGTACTTGTCCGGCAAGTAAACAGAGTCCTAGACCTAGCCGGTTTAGTTGCCGCCTTCCGTCTTGGGCTTGGTGGCTGGATGGGCTTCGGCCTTCCGCCTTCCTTGGACCGTCCGCCTACTTCCTTGTACGTCAGCTATCTGGGCCGCCCGGCAGGCTTCAGCCTTACCACCCTTGGGCCACCCTGGACTAGCCGGATTGATCCATGTTGGTTATACCCCTAGTCGATATATCCCCAACAATCAAGAGGGGCTCTCAAGTGACTAACTTGATCGCATCTTTGTGGAGAGCTCAACCCTTTGCATACTTGGCATTTCATCTTTCTTGGTTCTTACTTGTCTTTTCTCCTTGTTGGGTTTTGGTGCTTGTCGTGATCTTCACGACAATCCCAAGTTCACCGAAAACTAATTTCATATGGAAAACTTGTTGTGTTTCCGGTTTTGGGGGTTTACCGATTATTCCTTTCTAGAGAGTTTCTACCTTTCTCCGTTTGGTTTTATCTTCCATTGTTGGACTATGATGTTTATCTGCATGATCTTGTAAAGCTCTTCGTTGTGATTCAAACGAGCCCGAGAACATCGAAAACAGAGTCTGGATGATCAAGATATCTTTGTTTTTGTGTTCGGTTTTGCTGCAGTTTTTACCTAGGCCGGAGTCTCCGGTCCTCGCGACTCGTTTTTTGTTCCAGAGAACGGCACTTGCTGTATAGGGGTCCGGAGTAGGTCCGGAGTGACCTCGGAGTCTCTGGGGGGCCGGAGTCTCCGGTCTCTGCAAGTCCAGAGTCTCCGGTATTAAATTTTCCTGCAACGGCTCTTTTTCGTGGGACCTATAAAAGGCCCCCTTCTTCCCCAAAGTGATCAGCTGAACGGAAAGACGTCGCCTACTGGGGGGGCGGTGAATAGGCGAGGTACACTTTTTACAATTTAGGCTTGATAAATGCGGAATAAAAATTAGTGTTTAACTTATCAAGAACACAACCTAACTATACTAGGTTCACCTATGTGCACCAACAACTTATGCTAAGCAATACTTGTAACAAGGTGATGGCAAGAGAGATGACTTCAAGCATGAAGGGTATCACAATGTAAAGTCCATAAGTAAAGAAGTCGGGTATAGAAATAACCGAGGCACGCAGAGAAGAAGAAGTATTCCCGAGTTCCACCCAAAGGGTGTACGTCTCGTTGGAGAGGTGTGCGCAACCACAACAGATTAGGCGCAACGCCACAAAGGCTCACCTTCTTCTCCTGATGAACTCAACCACAAAAGGTTGCAAGTTCACCTTCCACTATTGATCCACTTTGGGGCGGAGATCGAATCCCGTACAACAATCTTGAGGCACAAAACCACAAGTTAATTGGGGGCTCCCAAGTCTTGAGGCACACACTCACAACTTAATTGGGGGCTCCCAAGTGATCACAAAAGGTCTTGGCCACAAAAGGTGTCTAGGGTCCAATGACCCAAGAGTAACAAGCTCACAAGTATCACCACCACGAATCCTTGTGAAGGGCTCAAACCGATACAAATGCAATGGCAAGAGCACACGAAGTGCTCAAGTCCTTCACTCTCAAATTCCAACAAAGCAACAAATGCTTATGGGGGAATAAGAGAGGCAGAACAAATGAAACCACAAAGGAGTCAAATCCTTCACTCCCAAATCCTACCAAAAGCAACTAATGCTTATGGGGGATAAGAGAGGAAGAACAAAGAGAAGAACAACAAAGGAACTCCAAGATCTAGATCCACTAGGTTCCCCTCACTTAGAGGAGAGATGGATTGATAGGATTGTAGATCTAGATCTCCTCTCAACTTTACCTAAAGAATATGGAAGAATCCATGGAGGGATTGAGAGGAATCAAGCTATCCAAGCTCAACAATGGAGTAGGAGAGAGGGTAAAATCGTGCTACCTTGGTTGGGGCAAGGAAGAAGAAGGGAAAAATAGCCGTTGCGCCCAGAATTTAGACCGGAAATTCCCCCCAAAAATGAAATTTCCAGCTGAATTTCCGGTTTCAACCAGTGCCACTTTTTCGAGAAAAACAGCGCGAACCGCAAATTCCGGTCAGTCCGGAATCGGAAATTTCGAGTGCCTGAAAACTGAGAGAAACAGCACAACGAAAATTGCAATAAATTTTTCATCCTGACTCTGTTTTCGATGATTTTCGGCTCGTTGTAATCGCTACAACGAGCTCTGTAAGATCATACAGAGAAATATCATACTCCATCATGTGAGGATAAAACCAAATGGGGAAAGGTTGAACTTTCCTATAACATGTAAATCGGTAAAACCTCCAACATAAAAAACGCAACAAGTTTTCCAAAGTAAAACCGTTTTCGATGAACTAGAGCTTTACATGGAGATGAACCAAGCTCTAATTCCTCACATGGATAAAAGCCAAATAAGAACCAATAAATATGATATGCCAAGTATGCAAAGGTTTGAGCTCTCCACAATGATGCGATCAAGTTACTCACTTGAGAGCCCCTCTTGATAGTACGCATATCTATCCTATAGCCCTATAAAGATCATACCTTTGCCTTGAGAAACCCACTTGAGTTAGATGATGACTATCTTGATCTCTTCAAGTGGATTATCTTTCTTGATCGCGCGTCCAAGCACATGCTTGATGAAGACTTCTCCAAGTACTCCCCCATGCTCATAATGGGAGAGTCTCGCTAAGCTCCGTCTTCATGTATCCATAGCAAGCTCCAAGCATAGGATCTCTTCGAGAAGCTTCTCTTGGTCTTGCACATCTCAACCTCGATGACGATCACCCCATGATGTCATACTCCATGAGCTATATGAAATCTTCATTTGTTGCAAGCCCATGGGAAGATACCTAACCTCATATAAACATACCACACACATATATATCATGGGTTAGTTCACAAAGCTATACGAACAAGTGTTTAATTACCATCCCAAGAGATACATGATCCCTCTTGGTACATCTTGTGGCTTTGTGTGTTGATCAACATATTAATCAACCTTGTATCTTCCAAACTTTCTTTGCTAATATGATGTCTTGACTCTTTCAAGACATACTTGCATTGTGCTCAACTCAACACATGACCATCCATCATATACACCTTTAGATGGAACCTTGGTCATCAAATAAGCTTCAAGAGTCCAACACATGAACTACACTATTTGCATGGACAAGATCTATAAAGATATCTCAATGCAATAATTAGTCCATAGAGGTTGTCATTAATTACCGAAACCACACATGAGGGAAACTGCTCTTTCAATCTCCCCCATTTTGATAATTGATGACAATCCCTTTTATGAGGGTTTATATAAGGAATTGAACAATCATGCAATGCACTAAGCGAAGCAAGGATGCAAGAGAACAAACGCGTATTCCCTTAAACCCTCTAAATCTCTCCCCCATTGGCATCCATTGCCGAAATGGGCGAAAAAATTAGAAGGCCAATATAGTAAGAGCTCCCCCATAATTTATGCATTTCTCATGATATGAGTGAAATCAAATGCACATATCCAATGACGAATAGATGGAGGGGATCAAACTATATTGAGGATCCAAAGATTGCACAAGAAAGATACCAATTGAAATACACTAGAAGGATACCAATTGCAAAAGAAGGATGCATTCACAAAGAAGCAAGCAATCAATGGATCCAAGAAAAACAATTGAGCACAAGAAGATATTATGATAAGATCAACCAAGTGTTCTAAAAATCAAGAGGGAACTCCCCAAGGTACATGCACAGTGAAAGATTTGTATTTCAATATAGTGTGCATAACATGGAGTCCTCACTCCCTCCTAGATAATTTTGAACACAAATAAGAGCAAGATTTTTTAGGTGGGGAAAGAAGAAATACAACTTGCAACAAACAAATGTTGAGCAACAAGAGAAAGAAGTGACAAATAAAGACTTGCTCAACCGGAAAAAGATGGATGTGTCATGGTAATACATTTTAGGAGACTAAGCAAGGATGAGCCTAAGCATCACCATAGTCTTTCAAAATATGAGTCACATAGTGCATGTCATGTATTTCTCAAACACACACTCCAAAGAAGATATAACAAATAGGATCACAAGCTTATTAAGAGGCAAAGTGATACCGAAAGAAGAGCAAAGCTCGTGCCTTTTAGAGATCACCAAAGAATCAAGAAAGTAATAAAAGGTGATCACTAAAGATTTTGAATACCAATTAAAGATGTAACTACTGTCATGTGTATAAATTTCTAGGTAGACACTAAGTCAACAAAGAAACATGCACACACAAAAATAGGTACAAGGTAAAAACATGATATCCAAGAGGAAGTCATAAATACACCGATAAGATTTGTGCTTAAAAGCAAAACGCATAGCTCAAATTAATGTTAAAGGGCATAGATGAACTTACAACACCAAATTCTCAAAGCATCACAAATACCCACATAGGATAAGTGATAGTTGGGATGCTTCGATAAAGATAACAAATATCACATAAGGCAAATGATTTTGAGAATTCATCAATATTGCACAAGAGAGACTTTGAAAAAGATTTGCTAGATTAACATATTGGGGATTGGGGAATCATGAAAATGATTATATATATTCCCCTTGATGTGTAATCATCCCTGCTTACTCACATTTGCAATAAAGACGTTTTGAGGGAACTTTGCAAAAACCACATCAAATGCAACTTAGAGATACTCATGCCAAATAACAACCTACACAAGGTTGAGAGCTACAAACATATGCATGATTTAGATAATTGTTACCGATATAGCATTGACGGTGTAGAAGATGAGAGTTCACAATCATCCAAGCTTGGCTCCAATAAGCACATGGTGAAGACATCTTCTTTAATATGTGACAAGCTTCCAATGCATCTCCCATATACCTAAAACAAATCAAGTACACTATGGTGCCCAAACTAATTGGGTCCAAAGTAGTTAGACCAACTACAATACATAGGACAAACTCCACATAAATATGTGCATATTGATATGAAATAGAATTTCATGCACATCTTAGCCATTTAGGATTTGATGGAGTTTATCCTATATATTGGATCAACGAAAGTAAGAATGCCATAAGATATACATATAGTAAATATGCATGAACAAAACTTTCAAGAACCAAATGAGATACAATTTTGACAAAATACCAATTAAATCAAGAAGCTACACAAAAGTGTGGCAAGAGAAAGATTTGTCCACATTATATCAAAGACTCAAATAAACACATGATTGGAGAAACCAATTTGAAAAGATAACAAATGAAAACAAGGTCAAGGCTAAACCAATGAGCATAAAAAATAAATCAAACAAACATGCTCGAAGGTTTATCTCATCCAAGAAGGTAGACTAAGAACCATGGGATGAGATAGCCAACTCCACAAAGAAGAGTAAGGTTCCAACAAATAAACCAAGCCCTCTACACTTTTCATGATGGCACAAAGTACCAAGACAAAGAATGTTTGTCTTTCAAAGAGACAACTCATCGGGATCAAATACCAATTGAAGATAACTAATGTTATGAATCATATAGGATTGCTCCTCCAAGATTCGTGCATTATTTATGATCTTGTATATGAATACAAAAAGCACACCAATGAGATCATCACTCTCCATATATATTATTAAAGCATTAGTCATGTTCAAGAAGAGCAAGTGCATTACTTAGAATTAAGTCTACTCAATGTAGAATAGCTCCCCCAATGTAGAATAGCTCCCCCAAGAATGGTGCATTACTTAGAATTAAGTCTTTGAGTGTAAGTGCACAAGAATGGGATCCTTGCTTTTCCTAAATCAAGAAAGCACAACACAAATTATGAGTAGAGCAACAAAATATCCAAAGGAAGCAAGGATGACAAAAGGGTGGTTAGACCAAAACAAAACTTGGCGATAAAATAAGACAATTTAGGAACAATAGCCAATGTAAATATGATCAATAAATTTACCAAAAATTTAATTATAACTTGTCAAAGACAATGATTGTATGGATATATTTCTCGGTGGTACATGACATATATGTATTCAAGATCATATTCACAAAACATAAGCATGTGGCAACACGTAAGAATTTAAAAACATGCTTATATAGAGATTCTTGATGGCTTCACATATTCAATGATCATACTAAGCATCAAGAAACTCTCTCACAAACAAGATACCAAAATATGGGAGAACAAAAGGCATTTAAGCAAATATGGAACTTGTTTGAGAAACATGCCACATAGAAACAATATAATTAACAATATCAATTCTAAAGTGGCATTACCTCACATGTTCACATTTTCTAGGCTTGTAATATGCACATAGCTTATTACTCCCCCATAATGTGATAATCCATTCCTTGTGACAAGAGGTAAAAGAAATCCACAAGAGCTAATTAATGGACATTTAGAATTTGAATTTCACATGAGTAAGACATACCACTAAAAGAGTAGATAAACTTGGTATATCATTACTAAGTGGTATTCCTCACGATTACACATTTTAGGAAAGTGAGTTACCAAAAATCACATCACTTCCCCAAAATGGGATAGTCCATTAATATCCCTACAAGAGCCAATTAAGATAAAACCAAACAGACAAGAGGCTCAAAGCATACATGGTGTGCAAACCAACATACACAAGCTTGATTACTCAACATAAGTAAGTAGAGTGCACAACACATATAAACACTTGTAAGGTACAAAACCAAACACATGCAAGGGTGCAAGTAACTTTCAATGTATACATATGAATTAAATGCAAGTTACCGCAAGCAGGAGCATTGGATATAAGTTAAGACAATATAATCCAATTGACTTGACTTGAGAGAATATAGATGATGAAGATCCCTTAATTCTTCATGATGTAGTCAAGTATCCAATGTCCTCCATCAACACCTATTGATCAAGTTTTAGCTTGTTGGTCCCAAACCAAGTTGGGTCCTAAGAGGTTAGTCACAATAGGCTTGGCAACCCAAATGGTTCTTTTCTTGACACCACTTTGAGTACCAACAAATTTGGCAAACACATTGCCAACCTTATCCTTCCGAAGAGAATGAACATTATAAATTGTAGTGGTGTTGGATAAGGTACCGTGAGTGCATGAAGAAGCAAAGTGATCCTTCCCACGACATTTGTAGCAAAGTCGGCTTTTACCTTTCTTTTTGGGAAGGGAAGGTTCTTCAACTTGGGAAGCTTGAGTTTGGACTTTAGGTTGCTTCCCTTGTTGCTTATCACTAAGAGGCTTCTTCTTCAACGGGCAAGATCTAACATGGTGCCCTTCAATCTTGCACTTGAAGCACACAATCTTGGCTGAATCAATAACTTGTTCTTGGCCCTTCTTCTTGACAAAGTTGTGCTTCATCTTGTTCTTGGACTTGTTCTTGTTATTGGAGGTGAATCCAAGTCCACTTTTGTCATGAGGAAGTTGTTGCACTCTCAACATGTTGTCGAGGGTGGACTTCCCTTCATGACACTTCTTCAAGTCTTTCTTCAAAGAAGTGACTTGTGCCTTGAGCTCTTTGAGTTCCTCTACATGGTTAGTTTCAACACAACTACTAGAGGAAGTAGATGCTACATTGTTAGAGCAACAAGGCAAGGGATATAATTCATCACAAGATTTAGCAATAGTATGTGATGTACAATTACTAGTACTAGGACATTGCAATAAAGCATTAGTAGTAGAAGTTGTGCTAGTGTACACAAGAGGCTCACAAGATGTTACCTTCGTAGTGACCTCCTCATGAGCTAACTTTAGCCTAGCATGGGATGCTAGAAGATCCTCATTACAGTTAAGAAGCTTTTCATGAGTTTCTTCCAAATTTCCATACTTACTAGTTAGCAAATCAAGTTGAGCCCTTAGCTCAACATTCTTCTTCAAAATAGATGCTTAACATAAAGTGGAGTTAGTAGCACAAGCATCATTAACATTAGAAATGGAAGGAGACAACATGACAAGCTCATTATTTAACTTAGTATTTTCTTTACTAAGCACATTACATTTAGCAATAGCATGTTCATGTTTTTTAGTGAGTTTAGAAATTTGGGAGTTATGAGACTCCATGATAGTTTCAAGTTGCCTTTGAAGGAGAGCATTAGCTTCTTGTTCATCTTCTAGAGATTCCTTTTAATGGGCATCTTCTCTCTCAATCTCACCTTTTAGTTCAAGATCATCCTCAAGCTCACCTATACGGATCATAAGAGAGCCAAAGTGTTTCTTGCTAACTCCTCGCAAGTTAGTAATGAAATCATCAAATGCAATAATTTCTTGTTTGATTTCAAGACTAATATCATCATCAACATCATGGGATATATTGGAATTAAAGGTAGGAGATACCTTAGACTCCTTAGCTATAAGGAAAATGTGAGTAGTGGATGGTCACGGGGTCTTGCGCGCTAGGGAACACTCCAAGCTCAATGATGAACTTCCTCAGCCACACAGGTTCATTCGCGGCTTCAGAAGCAGCAATGTACTCCGATTCCATTGTAGATTGGGCCACGATGGGTTGCTTCCCACTCCTCCAGCTCACAGCGCCTCCGTTCACCTTGAAAACATATCCTGTCTGTGACTTAGAGTCATCTGGGTCTGAGCAGAAACTTGCATCAATGTAACCTGTTATGCCAAGTTCTTCCTCACAGTCCCCATACACAAGAAACATTTCCTTTGTATGCTTGAGATTCTTAAGAATACCTTTAACAGCTACCCAATGTTCCTTTCCAGGATTACTTTTGAATCGGCTCGTCAAACTAAGAGCCAATGCTACATCAGGTCGAGTACTTAGCATGGCATACATGATCGATCCTATGGCTGAAGCATAAGGATGTTTAGTCATCGCGATTCTATCATGTTCCGTCACCGGACACTGTGAAAGAGCATTTTCCCTCATGTGTGGTTTTGGTAATTGAATGACAATCTCTATGGACTAATGTTTGCATTGAGATATCATTATAGATCATGTCCATGGAATTGTGGAGTTCATGTGTTGGACTCTTGAAGCTTATGTGTTGAGTGGAGCATATTGCTAGTATGTCTTGAAGGATTCAAGACATCATATTAGTGAAGAAATGTTGGAAGATACAAGGTTGATCAAGATGTTGATCAACACACAAAGCTACAAGATGTACCAAGAGCGATCATGTATCTCTTGGGATGGTAAACACTTGTCCGCATAGCTTTGTGAACTAACCCATGATATATGTGTGTGTGGTATCATTATATGAGGTTAGGTATCTTCCCATGGGCTTGCATCAAATGAAGATCTCATATAGCTCATGGAGGATGACGTCATGTGGTGATCGTCATCAAGGTGAGATGTGCAAGACCAAGACCAAGACCAAGAGAAGCTTCTTGAAGAGATCCTATGCTTTGTGCTTGCAATGGATACATGAAGATGAAGCTAAGCGAGACTCTCCCATTGTGAGCATGGGGGAGTATTTGGAGAAGTCTTCATCAAGCATGTGCTTGGACGCGCAATCAAGAAAGATGAACCACTTGAAGAGATCAAGATAGTCATCATCCAACTCAAGTGGAATGCTCAAGGCAAAGGTATGATCTTGATAGGGCTATAGGATAGATAGGCGTACTATCAAGAGGGGCTCTCAAGTTAGTAACTTGATCGCATCGTTGTGGAGAGCTCAAACCTTTGCATACTTGGCATATCATATTTCTTGGTTCTTATTTGGCTTTTATGTTGTGATGAATTAGAGCTTGGTTCATTTCCATGTCAAGCCCTTGTTCATCGAAATCGGTTTTACTTTGTACAACTTGTTGCGTTTTCGGTGGCGGAAATATTGTCGCTTCTACCATGAGGAAAGTCCCACACCTTGCCATGTGTGGTGATTTTACTCTATTTATGGGATGCAATATTTCCAACAAAATTGGTTTTTGTTGGGTGCTCCTCGTCGCTATCTTTCCAACAAAATTGGTCTCACCTCATTTGGAGTTCATTTGCAAAAGTTATAGCAGTTTTCGTTTCGGTCTTTTGCTGACTCGGATTATTGGGGCCGGATATTCCGCTCTACCGGAATTTCCGGTTCCCCAGCTCATCCAAGAAAATGGCTAAGGAAAGAAGAAAAAGGGTTCTGACTCCAGTCAGAAATTGTGCTCGGAAATTTCCGTCTACCGGAATTTCCGAGTGCACCCAGAAAGCCCTCCAGTTTTGGCTAAGGAAAGAAGGACTTTTGGTTCTGACTCGAACCGGAAATTGTGCTCGGAAATTTCCGTCTACCGGAATTTCCGAGTGCCCCCAGAAAATTCCTCCAGAAATGGCTAAGGAAAAGTTTGGTTTTGCTTCTGACTCCAGCCAGAATTTCAGCTCGGAAATTTCGTGGACTCTGGATTTCCGGGTAACCGGAATTTCTGAGTCTCACTTATACCGGAATTTCCGAGTGTCGAAACAGCCAACGGCTATATTTTCTGGAGGGGTATAAATACCCCTCCCCTTCTTCTTCCCCAGCTAACCCAAGGCAGCACGACTTTCCCCTCTCTCCTACTCCATTGTTGACCTTGGAAAGCTCACTTCCCTCTCAATCCCTCCATTGAATCTTCCATATTCTTTAGGGAAAGTTGAGAGGAGATCTAGATCTACAATCCTACCAATCCATCTCTCCTCTAAGTGAAGGGAACTTAGTGGATCTAGTTCTTGGAGTTCCTTTGTGGTTCTTCTTCTTTGTTCTTCCTCTCCCCCCCCCCATAAGCATTAGTTGCTTTTGGTGGGATTTGGGAGTGAAGGATTTGACTCCTTTGTGGTTTCCTTTGTTCTTCCTCTCTTATTCCCCCATAAACATTTGTTGTTGTGTTGGAATTTGAGAGTGAAGGACTTGAGCACTTCGTGTGCTCTTGCCATTGCATTTGCATCGGTTTGAGCCCTCCATGAGGATTCGTGGTGGTGTTAATTGTGAGCTTGTTACTCTTGGGTCTTTGGACCCTAGACGCCTTTTGTGGCTGGCCTTTTGTGGCCAAGACCTTTTGTGGTCACTTGAGAGCCCCCAATTAAGTTGTGGGTGTGTGCCTCAAGACTTGGGAGCCCCCAATTAAGTTGTGGGTGTGTGCCTCAAGAGTTGTACGGGATACGATCTCCGCCCCAAAGGAGATCAATAGTGGAAGGTGAACTCGCAACCTTTTGTGGTTGAGTTCATCAGGAGAGGAAGGTGAGCCTTCGTGGCGTTGCGGCTAACCTGTTGTGGTTGCGCACACCTCTCCAAACAAGACGTACACCTTTGGGTGGAACTCGGGAATACATCCTCGTCTTCGCGTGCCTCGGTTATTTCTATACCCGAGCTCTTTACTTATGCACTTTACATTATGATAGCCTTCGTGCTTGAAGTCATATATCTTGCTATCACCTTGTTACTTGTATTGCTTAGCATAAGTTGTTGGTGCACATAGGTGAGCCTAGTATTTATATCTAGGTTGTATGCTTGTTAAAGTAAACTTCTAGTTTTATTCCGCCTTTATCAAGCATACCGGAATTTCCGGGTCACTCTTGGACCGGATATTCCGGCTCCTCGGAAAAAGTTTTAAATCGCCTATTCACCCCCCCCCCCCTCTAGGCGACGTCTATCCGTTCACACTGTGCCTTGTTTAACACTTTATTCTTGACAATAGGCAGAAAACCCATCTTTGCCCCATCCATATTGAACCGTTTCAATATCTTGTCAATATAAGTACTCTGACTTAACGCTAATAGGCGTCTTGATCTATCACGATAGATTTTAATGCCTAAAACGTATGCAGCTTCTCCTAAGTCCTTCATTGAAAATTTACTGTTTAAATATTCCTTAACGCTATTCAGTAGTTCCACATTATCTCCTATCAGCAGTATATCATCGACATATAGTGCCAGGAACACAACTGAGCTCCCACTCATTTTCTTGTAAATGCAGGTCTCTTCTCTGTTCCGGACAAATCCAAAACCTTTGATCACCTCATCAAAGCGAAGATTCCAGCTCCGAGATGCTTGCTTCAGTCCATAGATGGAACGCTGAAGCTTGCATACCTTGCCAGCATTCCCTGGATCGACAAAACCTTCATGTTGTACCATATACAACTCTTCCTCAATGTTGCCATTTAGGAACGCTGTTTTGACTTCCATTTGCCATATCTCATAGTCATAATATGCGGCAACTGCTAGCAAAATCCGAATAGACTTTAGCATCGCTACCGGTGAAAACGTTTCATCGTAGTCAATTCCATGAACTTGTCGGAAACCTTTTGCGACAAGCCGAGCTTTATAGACGGTCACATTACCATCAGCATCAGTCTCCTTCATAAAAATCCATTTATTCTCGCCTTGCGCTCTTCGGGAATCTCTACCAAAGTCCATACTTTGTTATCGTACATGGATCCTATTTCGGATTTCATGGCTTCAAGCCATTTCTCGGACTCAGGACTAGCCATAGCCTCTTTGTAGTTCGTAGGTTCGTCTTGTTCAATCAACATGACGGTGCAAACCATGTTGCCATGCCATTCAGGGGCGACCCGAGATCTCCCTGACCTACGAGGTATAATAGCACCCTCGACATCTTCTCCCACTCCATCTGTGGAGGACGGTTCCAGAACAGCTTCCGTTGCGCCACTCTATATTTCAAGTTCAGGATCAACGATCTCATCGAGGTCTATTTTCCTCCCATTTATTCCTTTGGCGAGAAACTCTTTCTCCAGAAAGGTACAGTTCTTCGCGACAAACGTTTTGCCCTCAGCTTGGTTGTAGAAGGTGTATCCTATGGTTTCCCGCGGATACCCTACAAAGACGACTTTCTCCGATTTCGGATCGAGTTTGTCGAGCTGTAGTTTCTTAACATACGCCTCACAACCCCAGACCTTCAGGAACGATAGCTTAGGCTTCTGGCCATACCAGACCTCATACGGTGTCGTTGCTACGGATTTGGACGGAGCCCTATTTAAAATGAATGCAGCTGTTTCTAATGCGTACCCCCAAAAAGACACAGGCAAGTCGGTAAGAGACATCATAGATCGGATGCTATCCAGTAGAGTGCGATTACACCGCTCAGACACACTGTTGCGTTGCGGCGTTCCAGCTGGCGTAAGCTGCGGCACGATGCCACTGGCCTTCAGATGTGTGCCAAACTCAAAACTCAAATATTCGCCACCACGATCAGATCGAAGGTGCTTGATTTTCTTGTTGAGTTGATTTTCAACTTCACTTTGAAATTATTTGAACTTTTCAAATGTTTCAGACTTGTGTTTCATCAAATAGATATACCCATATCTACTCAAGTCATCGGTGAAGGTGACAAAATAACGATAACCATTGCGTGTCGACACGCTCATTGGTCCACACACATCTGTATGTATGACTCCCAATAAGTCCGACGCCCGTTCCATGAAACCATTGAACGGTGTCTTGGTCATCTTGCCCATGAGGCATGGTTCGCATGTGTCGAGGGATCCAAAATCCAACAAATCTATAAGTCCATCGGCATGGAGTTTCTTCATGCGCCTTATACCAATATGACCGAGACGGCAATGCCACATATACATGGCGGTATCGCTACTAAGTTTAATTCTCTTGGCATCTATGCTATGAATGTGAGTACTACGATCGAGATTCAACAAGAATAAACCATTACCCTCGGGAGCGTTAACATAAAAGATATCTTTCATATAAATAGCACAACCACTTGATACTGATTTGAACGAGTATCCGTCTTGCAACAAGCAAGACCCACTGATAATGTTTACACTCAAGGATGGTACAAAATAACATTTATTGAGGACCAAAACTAATCCCGATGGTAGATGTAGAGGGAGTGTGCTGACAGCCACCACGTCAACTCTTGATCTGTTGCCGACGTGCATCGTCACCTCGTCCTTTCCCAGGCGCCTCTTATTCCGTAACTCCTCCTGAGAGTTACATATATGAGCAACAGAACCAGTATCAAATACCCAGGTAGTGCTACGGGCGCAGGTTAGGTACACATAAATAACATGTATATCAAATATACCTTTCTCTTTTCCGACAATCTTGCCGGCCTTCTTATCCTCCAGATACTTGGGGCAGTTGCGCTTCTAGTGACCATCCCCCTTGCAGTAGAAGCACTCCACGCCAGGTTTGGGGCCAGGTTTGTTAGCCTTAGGATTCGCAACATGCTTGCCATCCTTCTTAGACTTCCGGTTCTTCCTACCCCTGCCGCCAGATTTCTTAAAATCGACGGTCTTGTTGACCATTAACAGCTTGTGCTCCTTCTTGATTTCCACCTCAGCAGTCTTGAGCATCACGAACACCTCAACCAGGCACTTAGCCATGCCCTGCATGTTATAGTTCATGACGAAACCTTTGTAGCTAGGGGGCAACGATTGCAGCACCCTATCAATCGCCAGCTCATCAGGAATCTTGCATTCCAGAGCATTCAGGCGTTGAACGTAGCCAGACATTTTGACCACGTGCTCGCTCACACTGCTGTGCTCTTCCATATTGGCTGAGAAAAAGAGCTCAGAAGCTTCATATCTCTCAGCCTTAGCCTGCGGCGCAAAGACAGCCTTGAGATCAGAAATTATCTCGAAGGCACTCATCCTCTCAAAGTGCTTATGCAGGTCGGCTTCCATGGCATAGAGCATGCCACTCTGGACAAAGGAGGAATCATCCGACTTGGTCTGGAAGACCTTATTCTCATCATCGGAGGCATCATCTGCCGGGGGGTCACCCAGGGGGCCTTCAAGGACATAGGCCACCCTATGGGGAGAGAGGAGGATCCTCAGGTTGCGGAACCAGGCCATGAAGTTTGACCCATTGGTTTTAAGCTTCTCTTTCTCAAGGAACAGGCCTAAGTTAAAGGTGGGGCGAGACATCTACAATGGATTTTGAAAAATATAAGACTTTGTTCATAAAAGATTTGTGTTCAAGTATTTTCGAAAATAACTATAAGAACTCCCACTCAAACGGATATCCCTCTCACCGCTAGAGTGATTACATGACCCTAATCCGTTATGCAGCCCCTCATCATCAGAGCCGGCAACACAACTTCAAAGGTAGACATCGGAATGTCAATCACAACAACTTTATGACTCATGCTCGACCTTTCGGTCACCTTGTTCCGAGGCCATGTCTGTACATGCTAGGCTCGCCATAATAACCTTCAACGTAAATGTTCGTGCAACGTGGCTTACACCCACTGTATGCGAACGACGATATGTTTGACACCCGATCATCACGGCCTGCATCATAACGTAGAACTTTCTTGGTGGTGCACGTCGAAGGGAGAACACAATTGGTATTATGGAGGGATCAACTTATATTACTACCGTCGTGTAACTAATATATACTATATACATATACACACAATATAAGATGCACTCAAAACATCAAATGTAATGCGACGTGATATGGCCTTTTGCGCCGATGGTCTCCTTCGCGCCAGCAGTTCATAAACAATTTAAGAAACCTACCTTGACCATATCACATAGCCCCTGCAAAATAAAGTTAGACGCTTCTACTTTATCTTTTGCATATTTTACATGGCTTGGGGCTTGTCGTAAATAGAACCGCTTCATACCTAAGAACCTATGACCACAACAACGATCAAATAATTGCATATTTATGTATCCCTTTCGGGCCCTCCATTGAAATTGCAAAGCCAACTAAAGAGAGAGAGACAGACACCCGCCAGCCACATATACGGAACCAGCCGTATGTCAGTAGTGGAACCAGTCTCGCGTAAGCGTACGTGTAAGGTCATCCGGGCCGCTTCATCAACTCAATGCCACCGACATTGCAAGTGCACGCGAGAGGGTAGCAAATAATACGAACGATGCCCCCGTGCAGAACACGGTTTCAACTAGCGCATAGCTATATCTACGCATAGATCGGCTCTGATACCACTGAAGGGGATCGCAGGCAGAAAAAAAAAATTCCTAACAGCGATAACCTAAAAACAGCCATAATCTATACTATGGAGATATAGTAATACGCAGGGGGGTCTTCGCACATACCTCTTGAAGACCGAAAGCGGGGATTACGCTCCCGCACAAGCGTTGTCGATGAAGCCGACGAAGACTTCGATGCCGTGTAGAGGAAGCAGACCTCTAGCACCACAAGTGTGATGCCTCGCAGGGAGTCACACACGTACGGTGAAGCCGACACACTCCGGGCTCCGATCCAGAGACGAAGCAGCGGAAGACTGGGACCGGGAGATCGGCAGCACGACGGTGTGCATATGGTGGAGAAACAATTCCGAGGCGCAACTCCAAACTTGGGAATCACGTGATCCTCGGAGAGAGAGAGAGAAAACTGTGTATCTTCAAAGGCCAGGGGTACCCCTCTATATAAAGGGGTCCAGGGGGTGCCCAACTTGCTAGGCTGGCGGTGTGGGATTAATACCACACCCCAGCCGGCCAGCTTGGTGCGCCGTCCTAGGTGGGCCCCATGTGGCCCACCTAGGGCCGGCCGAACTGCCCCCTCCCTGATGGGAGGGAAGTCCCCCCCCCCCCCTCATGGGCCTCTTTGCCCAAAGAAGCCCATTAAGGGATTATTAGCTTTAAAAATTCAGAAAAATTAAAATAAAATATATTTAAGTATTAATTACACTAATTAATATTAAATACATATTACATAATTTTTTCTGGCTCCGAAAACTATTTCGTCGCTGCCCGATCTCCATCGGAACTTTCCCGGGACGTTCCCGGTCTCTCTTTTCCTATTTTTTCTCTTCCGGTAAAATGTCGACTCCCCTTAAGCGTGCTATCCTAGCGGTTCCATTATCTCTCCAGACATGATCAAGACTCCTCTCCGATCAATGACTAATTCGTGGACCTTGGATACCCATAATTAATCCCTGCAAGATAACGAATACTTTTCCTTATCGAACCTGGACGTTTGAGTCTTAAACCTTTTGCCATGCGATACTTTGCGTGTCCGAGACTCGTTCATAGATATCTCCATACCTAGCTTGATCTCGTTATCGACACCGCTAACTTGTACTCGTCCATGATCTTATGTCCTGGTGACCTAGTCACACGCTTGCAAGCTCGTTTGACATAATCTCACCGAGTGGGCCCTAGAGTATCTATCCTGCTATGGGATTGGCAAATCCCGCTCTTGACCCCCCGTCTCAACATACTCCTATCCGACACCCGAGAGGGACACCTTTATTGTCACACTATGTAAGATATGACGTTGGATGCAATCAAAGTGTCTTCCAGGAATAGCAATAAGAGTAGGTCCCACGGTCGAAGGCGTAATGACTATGTCCTATAAATATTGGGTATGTCCATCACATCGTTCTACCAACGATATGACTTCATTGTCAAATAGACGCTATGTCACATGATCGGGAAACCTCGATCATCGATTGCACAATGAATCAGTCAAATAGAGGTTGCTGGGGACCTGGTTGTTTTAGGTATCACACGTGTATTAATGTTTCCGCTTAATACAGTTATAGCATGACACAAAAACGTATTATGAACTGTAGCGCCCCATCTTTTAAATAAAGATGGAACACCTGTGTTATGTGCTAGTCCCTGGATCACTGCCAGCACCACAGTACAAAATATATAGTATCATTGCATAAGTATCAAATTACTACAACGAGATCCAAAAAAATAGCTAAGTATAGCTTTATTACAAAGTGCATAGTCATGAAGACTAGCTAAAATATTCAGAGTTCACAACGAAAGTAATAGCAATGAGCCTCTTCTTCAAGCATGCTCCACAGGCAGACATATTGGGTGTAGAATCGAGTCCAAACTCATTCCTCATCAGAATTACCTGCACATTTGAATATGCAACCCCCGTAGGAGGTCAATACAATGAAGTATTGGCAAGTGACTATGGTGGATAAATTATGACAAGTCTAATTCTATATGCATATTTGGCTTGGTGGAGTTGTAGGCTATTTTGCAGAAAGCCAGTTTTCTCCTATATTTTGTAAAACAATTTTGTTTCTCAAAGACTTGGCACCAAGGGATGAAGCCCAAGTGCACCAACAATTCTTTCCTTAGTCAAATTTTACTTTATAAAAACTATGATGAGATTCTTCCGTCCATCCTTGTCCAGTTGCTCGAAGTAGTCCATCACCGGGGACACGGCTGAGTACTCAGATCGTCGACTCTGCGGAGGTTGTGCACTTTCACCTTGACACTCAATTAACCCAAACATCCTATACACGCTGAGTGCATTAAGGAAAGGAGAGAATTGAGACAAGAACTTTCAGAGGAAGAATGCAACCATACTAGCAAGACCCGTTCCACCTACCAACTCTACATCAGCTTGTCAAGCTGACAGGTTGCACTCTCACAACTTAATAATTCTAGACAGAGCCCATTGTCAAAAGGCTGCACGGGAAGCTTCTAAACTTGGAGGGACTTAGAAATCTCTTTGTTCCTGGGTGGCCGTCCACAAGTGCGCTTCTGGGTGACAACCACCATACTCATGGCACTAAGTAGAATAGACATTCATCCTAGGCAAAGACAACCACAAGCATAGTCCCAAAAGCCACTCAACATAAACCAAACAACCAATTCCACCCAGGTGTGCATTTAAAGTTTTAACACTTAGCAATATTTCTATAACAGGGTAAGTAAACACTTTTGATAGCATAGCTAAGCATCTAATAAAACTTTTGATGGCTGCATGGGAAGGGATGGCTACACGCTACTAGGATATTTTCAAAGTGTAAACTAACTTAGCATTATAAGATAGTTCAAAAATTCCCAATCATGCATACTACTCAAAAATCTACTAATAATGCATATAGAAAACATTGGGTAGATTATGAATTTCACTTGCCTTGGTAACAAGAGGAACAAGCACAGCAAGAATAACAATCACAAGAAGGGCCTTCCTCCTCTTCACAATCTAGAGACAAACAACAAAAATAAATAAACACACAAACACAACACTTGAAAATATCAAGACAAAAATATGTATGCATGCTTGATATGTAATGAATTTAACAAGACAAAATAATTACTATTTTATTTCCTCTGTTATTAATGCATGAAATGCAATGATCAATATTTTAATATTTTATTTAATCATTTAAAATATTGAGCATAACATAGAAATATTAAGCCCTACAACCAAATTATTTAATTCTATTACGCAAAGTTTCAAATAAAACCCAAGTTGCACTCTCTGGACAGAGGGCATTAATAAAATGACAAGACAATTGGATTTATTTGGAAAGAATTTTTATTAATTAAGTTATAGATTTAATAGCCGAAAAGCTAAACAAATAAATTCCGCAATTTACAATACACTAATAGACAAACTAATGAAACCACACTAAACTACACGAGTAGATCTTTACGTGGATATAAAATTCATCAAATTTGGATAACCAGATCAAAAGTTATGAATTTTGCAAGTTTCAATAGTTTTCTGTTTTTAAAACAAATTTTCAGCCGAAATAGATAATTAACAGGCCACGCGGCGCGATCTAATTGGACGATACCGGTTCGCCGCGGATCGGCACGGAAGCCGTCCGATCTAACTTAAATCGGACGCTCCAGAATAACGGAACGAAACGGTAAGAGAAAAAGAACCGTGCCCGTCCGATCTGGATCTAATGGTCCAGATCGCACTGGCCAAACTCGGGCGGCGCTGTTCGTCGGAGCGCCTCTGGTTGCGGCGACGCCATGTCCGGCGTCGCACTCGCTGGCGATGTATGACCCTAGGGGATGAACGGTTCATACCAGAACGTGCAGAGGCGTGAGGTAGCGACGGTGGCGAGTTGGTCGTCGTTGAATTGCTCGGCTGCTCCCTGGATCGCTCGCCGGAGTCGAGGCTGGTGGCGGCTCGCTTCGGTTGCGGATGAAGGTGACGAACCGCTGCGAACGAGGAGACTAAAAGGTGTCACAGAGATGCGCACGGAGAAAATAAAAGGAAATAACGAGAGGGGAGAGCTCGAGGTCGTCTGTAGCCACCGGAATCAGAAGCTTACGGCGGCGAAAAGGCGGACGGCGGCGGACGGTTTCTGAGCAGCCTGGGGGCGATCTTTTAGGGTTTTGGGGTTCGGGAGGAGGCGGCGGAGGGGGGGTTTATATGTGGGAGGAGGGAGCGATTAAAACGCGTTTATCCAACGGATTTTGATCCGGATCAAAATAGGGTTCGGTGAGTTCGTGTTCGTCACGATTTGGGGATGATGATGACCAGTGCGTCCCATCTGGAAGTGAGAGAGGGGGGGGAGGTGGGCTATGCGGGCTGGTTTGCTGGGCCGTTTCCTCGCGCGCGCACGGCAGATAGCAGATGGGCTAGGCCTAGTAACTCGTTACACATTTTTTTTCTGTTTTGAACCTTTTCCAAACAATTTGATTTTTAAATCTTATCAAAACATTTCAGAAAAAATCATAAAAATATGTTTTGAAAAGCTAATTTAATTTAGAACTTTTTGATATCATTTTGCTAAATAAATAAAATAATAAAATACAGATTTTATAAGGAGCTCAATTAGACCTCTTTATGGAAAACAACTTTATTTAAACTTATAATTAAAATTCAAATTATTCTTTATGTGATTTCAATGCCATGCCTATATGATGCATGATGCATGATGCATGAATGCAAAGTTTTAAATTTTTGAGAAATTTGGGATGTTACAGACTAACCCCCTTAAGAGGAAGCTCGCCCTCGAGCTTCGGAAAGGTCAGCAAATAGGTGTGGGTGGTCTTCTCGGAGGTCATCCTCTCGTTCCCAGGTGGCTTCGTCCTCGGTGTGATGATTCCACTGGACTTTGCAAAACTTGATGATTTTGGTACGGGTGACTCTTTCTGCTGTCTGTAATATCTTGATGGGCTTCTCTTCGTATGTCAGGTCACTCTCCAATTGTACCTCCTCGAGGGGTACAGTATCCTTTAAAGGAACTCCCATCATCTCGGGATGACATTTGTTCAACTGACTGACATGGAACACATTATGAACAGCAGACAGAACTTCGGGTAGCTCTAGCTCATATGCCACTTCACCTTTGCGGGAAAGAATTTTGAATGGTCCAATGAATCGAGGTGCTAACTTTCCCTTGATTCCAAACCTTTTTACACCCCGAAGTGGTGACACTCTCAAATAGGTTCTATCACCCACTTCGTAGGTGACTTCTCTACACTTGGAATCTGCATAGCTTTTCTGGCGTGACTGTGCTATTTTCAATCTGTCCTTAATCAGCCTGACTTTCTCTTCAGCATCCTGTATTATATCAGGTCCAAAGAAACTCCGTTCTCCTACACCACTCCACAACAGTGGGGTTGTGCATTTCTTTCCATATAAGGCTTCAAACGGTGCCATCTCAATGCTGGCTTGGTAACTGTTGTTGTAGGAAAACTCAGCGTATGGTAAATTATCATCCCAACTAGATCCATAGTCGAGCGCACAAGCTCTTAACATATCCTCTAAAATCTGATTCACTCTTTCAGTCTGACCATCTGTTTGCGGGTGGAAAGACGTACTGAACTCCAATCTGGTTCCCGAGGATTCGTGCAACTGCTTCCAGAAATGAGAAGTGAACTGGGTCCCTCTATAAGACACGATACTCTTAGGAACGCCGTGAAGGCACACAATTCTCTTCATGTAAATATCGGCTAACTTTGCACTAGTATAAGTGGTCTTCACGGGTATGAAGTGAGCTATTTTGGTTAGGCGACAAACAATAACCCAAATAGAATCATAACCCGATCTGGTCCTTGGTAATCCGGTGATGAATTCAATCCCAATAGAATCCCACTTCCAATCCGGTACTTTCAAAGGTTGTAAGAGCCCTGCTGGTTTCAGATGTTCTGCCTTTACTCGACTACATACATCGCACTTAGCTATGTATTCTGCTATTTCTCTTTTCAGATTATTCCACCAAAATCTCTCTTTCACATCCATATACATCTTGGTATTTCCCGGATGAATAGAATAAGGTGTCTCATGAGCTTCTTGCAGAATTAACTTTCTAATATCAGGATCATTGGCCACACATACACGTTTTTCAAACCACAAAATCCCTTGCTCATCCTCATGAAATCCTTTAGCTTTGCCTGCTCTTAGATTGACTTTGATCTCTTCTATTTCCTTGTCTCCTTTCTGTGCTTCACGTATCTTGTCCATCAAAGTGGGTTGTACAACTAATGAGGTTACAAACCCTTCAGGTACTACTTCCAATCTGAGGTCCTTGAATGCCTTGCATAAATCCTCGGGTAATTCTCCTGCTGTAAGGCCATTCACATACACTTTACGACTCAAAGCATCTGCTACCACATTAGCTTTCCCCGGATGGTATTGGAGACTTAGATCATAATCTTTAATAAGTTCCAACCATCTTCTTTGTCTCATGTTCAATTCTTTCTGTGTAAATATGTACTTCAAACTTTTGTGGTCCGTGAATACCTCACATCTTTTTCCCATCAGGTAGGGTCTCCAAGTTTTTAGGGCATGCACTACTGATGCTAACTCGAGATCATGAGTTGGATAATTTGCTTCATGTTTCTTGAGTTGTCTAGAGGCATAAGATGCCACTCTGCCTTCCTGCATCAACACACTTCCCAAGCCTTGGCGTGAAGCATCACAATACACTTGGAATTCCTTCTCCAGATCAGGTAAGCATAGAATTGGGGCTGAAACCAGACGTTTCTTCAACTCCTGAAAACTGGCTTCGCATGCCTCAGTCCATTCAAATTTCTTCTCCTTCTTTAATAATTCCGTCAAGGCCTTGGAAATCTTGGAGAAGTTTTCAATGAATCGTCGGTAGTATCCTGCTAGGCCCAGAAAACTTCGTAATTCACCAACATTCTTCGGCGGTTCCCAATTAGTTACAGCTGAAACTTTTTCAGGATCCACCGCTATACCTTCCTTGGACACCACATGGCCTAGAAATCCGACTTGTTCTAACCAAAACTCACACTTGCTGTACTTGGCATACAACTTATGTTCACGTAGTCTCTGCAATACTAGACGCAAGTGCTCTTCATGTTCTTTGTGACTCTTGGAGTAGATTAGAATATCATCTATGAACACTACCACAAACTTATCCAGAAAATCCATGAACACTTTATTCATCATATTCATGAAATAGGCTGGTGCATTGGTTAATCCAAAAGGCATCACGGTGTACTCGTATGAGCCATATCTCGTAACAAATGCAGTCTTGGGTATATCCATTTCTCTAACTTTCATTTGGAGGTACCCTGATCGAAGATCGATCTTTGAGAAAACACAAGCACCTTCCAGTTGGTCAAATAGTTCGTTTATCTTGGGTAACGGGTACTTGTTTTTGATAGTTTGCTCGTTTGTATCTCTATAATCCGTGACTAGCCTCTGTGTTTGATCCTTCTTTTTCACAAATAAGACTGGTGCTCCCCATGGCGATGAACTTGGACGAATGAATCCTTTCTGGATATGCTCCTCCAGTTGCTTCTTGAGCTCTTTCAATTCATCAACGGCCATAGGGTAAGGTCTTTTTGCTATTGGTCCTGTTCCCGGCTTCAGTTCGATGAGAAACTCTACATCTCTATCGGGTGGCATTCCCGGTAGTTCCTCCGGAAAAACATCTGGGTATTCCTTGACAATAAGCACATCACCAAGGCTAACCCCCTTAAGAGAATTTAGCCTAACCTTCTTAAGTTCGAAAGTTGATCTGAACTTAATCTTCCTTTTCTCTGGGGTGGTGAGGGTGATTGCTCTATTTGCACAGTCTATGATTCCTTCAAAACGAGTCATCCAATCCATTCCGATGATAACATCCAATCCTTGGGTTTCTAGGATGACTAAGTCTGTTGGAAAGGTGTGTTTTCCGATTTGCAAGTCTAGCTGCCTACACCCGGAATTTACTATCATCTCCCCTCCAGGTGAACTTACCCTAATAGGTTTTCCTAGACTTTCCTCAGCTAACCCATGTTTGTTTACAAATGCTCTTGATATGAATGAATGAGATGCTCCAGTATCAAATAAGACTAATGCTGGAAAGGAGTTGAGCAAGAACGTACCAAACACCGCATCAGGTTCATCATGAACTTCTTCCACATTGATGTGGTTCACTTGTCCCTTCTGGAACAGATTGGGTTTGGAATTTTCATCAGCTTTCCTCTCTGGGCATTCAGTTGCATAATGTCCTGTCTTCTTGCACTTGAAGCAAGTCACATTAGACAAGTCTTTCTTCCCTTCATAGTTGGGACGGTGATTACCATTCCCATGATTATGGCCATGGTGATGGTTTCCCCTGGATCCACCATTATTTCCATTGTATCCTCCATTATTCCCTTTGTATCCTCCACTGTTTCCTTTGTATCCTTCATTGTGGTTATGACCATGATGTTTTTGGCCACTACCAGTGTTGGAGTGATTCCAGGGTTTATGGCTACTGACTTCAGAGGTGTGTTGTTTCTTATATGTCCCTTCAGAATGAACCTTACTTGCACTGAACTTCCTCTTCCTATTCTCTTCCTTTCTTATGTTGTTGTCCAGGGTGATAGCTTGATCCAGCAGAGCTTGATAGTTTGGAGTATACGCCACAGACAAGGGTATCTTCAGTTCTCCCCTAAGTCCATTGAGGAACTTTTCCTTCCTCTTTGCATCAGTATCAATGTCCTCTGGTGCATACCTTGATAGCATACAGAAGTCATCCATATACTCCTTCAGAGTTCTACCTCCCTGCCTCAAGCTGCGAAATTCCTCTTTCTTCAGGTTCATTATACCTGAGGAGATGTGAGCATTCCGGAAACCTTCCTTGAACGCATCCCAAGTCATGCCATCCAAAGGATGAGTCACTTGATAAGTCTCCCACCACAATGCTGCGGGTCCTTCCAACAGGTGTGCAGTGAACCTCACTTTTTCTGCCTCAGAACATTCACAAGTTACTAAGTCCTTGTTGACTGAACGGAGCCAATCATCCGCCACTATTGGTTCAGTAGCAGAGGAGAACTTATTAGGCCTAAGCCTTTGGAATCTAGCAAGTCTGTCCACTGGAGGTGGTGGTGGAGGTGGCGGGTTGTTGTTGTTGTGGTTGTTGTTGTTGTTGTTGGTTGCTGCAATGAATTGAGTCATCATATTCATCAACTGAGCTTGAGCGGCCATCAGTTGTTGCATGGCATCATCGTTGTTGGTATCACGACGAGGAGGCATCTGTAGGGTTTTCAGCATAGATGAGTGAAAGATAGACAAAACTAAGAGAAGAAAAATCCTACCCATGCACAAAGCAACCAAGTCAACACAATCAACACTCAAAAGACAACTTAAAAAGAAAGTCTACTTAGCAAATCGAAACAAGTATTCTAAGTTGATTTAATAAAACAACAGAGTCTGCAAACCAATCATTCTATCTTTGTCACACCACAAGTTGGAGATCAAAGTTTTAAAAAGAACGACGAACTAAGCGAGGGAGAACATGGTGGTCCAACTACTAAGTCTAAACTTCGTCCATGACGTCTCCTTCATCTTCTTCGACTTCCTCGATGGTGATGCCTTCCTTCATAAGGATCTCCTTGTAGTCATTCACCTCCTTCTCCAAGGCCTCGTTCTTCTCCTGTAACATTGTCGTCTCACGGTGCAGAGTCTCGATCGCTTCCTTCTCCAGGACTTCAATCTTCTCTTGTAGCATTCTCTTCTCACGGCGTAGAGTCTCGATCAAATCTCGATCAGCTTCGAACTCGACGTCGTTGCTCAGAATTTCATCCTTCAAGGTCTTGATCCCCTTGTTCTTGTCTCTAATTCTCTTTTCTTGGTTTTGGAACTTCTTCTCTTGAGCTCGGAATTTCTCCTCTTGAGCATTGGCCACCTCTTCTTGGGCTTCAATCTTCTTTTGAGTCTCCTTGACTTGGGCCATTATTTCATCATTCTTCAACAGCTCGTTGCGTCTATCCTCTTCGAGTTGCCAGAGGTGAAGTTCTAAGTCTTGGAGATAAGGGTACAAAGGTTCTGGTTTGTTTTTGTCTTCCTCGCTAACAAGGTAGGGTATCCCATGTTCGTCACGTTGGCCAAGGTTAGAAAAGTAGTGGTCTTTTAACTCCTCCTGGAATTGCCAGCAAACACGTCCTATTAGCTCCTGCGTGATGAGATTCAGCCCTTTCTCCAAGGAGTCACTAATCGACTTGTACTGGATGTCTTCGGTCTTGGGTTCAGTCTGGCGCCCTTGTTGGAAAAGGCGAATTCCCCATAAGTCTTCTTTGTTGAAGTGCTTCAGCTGGCTTGCCTTGATGATGGGTGTTGGAAGTGCCAACAGTTCTACCAACTCTAGAAGATATCTTCCAAAGCGCATGTCCTTGAAGTCCTCCGCGGTTTGATACATGAAGAACGACATCCTTAAGTGATAAAGGTAGAGTTTGTTAAAACAAGACACAAGGTAAGAAATACTAGTTGTGGTAAACTTAAGTACTTAGAGAAAAAGAAGTTCTTTTCAAAAATGTGATCAACACTATTATCAACTCTTTGTAAGTCGGATATTCACTATAGTGAGAGAGACAGACACCCGGCCAGCCACTTATAATTGTGGAACAGGTCACATGTACGCGGACATGTAAGGTTAGTCCCGGGCCGCTTCATCCCACTATGCCGCTAGGATCCAACATACTTCAAAGATGGTAATATTATGATCAAAAGAGGCTTAACCAATCCTAAGGGCTCAAACCTACAGGCAACACTTAAGCTCTGATACCATTTTTTAGCGCCCCATCTTTTAAATAAAGAGGGAACACCTGTGTTATGTGCTAGTCCATGGATCACTGCCAGCACCACAGTACAAAATATATAGTATCATTGCATAAGTATCAAATTACTACAACGAGATCCAAAAAAATAGCTAAGTATAGCTTTATTACAAAGTGCATAGTCATGAAGACTAGCTAAAATATTCAGAGTTCACAACGAAAGTAATAGCAATGAGCCTCTTCTTCAAGCATGCGCCACAGGCAGACATGTTGGGTGTAGACTCGAGTCCAAACTCATTCCTCATCAGAATTACCTGCACATTTGAATATGCAGCCCCCGTAGGAGGTAAATACAATGAAGTATTGGCAAGTGACTATGGTAGATAAATTATGACAAGTCTAATTCTATATGCATATTTGGCTTGGTGGAGTTGTAGGCTATTTTGCAGAAAGCCAGTTTTCTCCTATCTTTTGTAAAACAATTTTGTTTCTCAACGACTTGGCACCAAGGGATGAAGCCCAAGTGCACCAACAATTCTTTCCTTAGTCAAATTTTACTTTATAAAAACTATGATGAGATTCTTCCGTCCATCCTTGTCCAGTTGCTCGAAGTAGTCCATCACCGGGGACACGGCTGAGTACTCAGATTGTCGACTCTGCGGAGGTTGTGCACTTTCACCTTGAGACTCAATTAACCCAAACATCCTATACACGCTGAGTGCATTAAGGAAAGGAGAGAATTGAGACAAGAACTTTCAGAGTAAGAATGCAACCATACTAGCAAGACCTGTTCCACCTACCAACTCTACATCTGCTTGTCAAGCTGACAGGTTGCACTCTCACAACTTAATAATTCTAGACAGAGCCCATTGTCAAAAGGCTGCACGGGAAGCTTCTAAACTTGGAGGGACTTAGAAATCTCTTTGTTCCTGGGTGGCCGTCCACAAGTGCGCTTCTGGGTGACAACCACCATACTCATGGCACTAAGTAGAATAGACATTCATCCTAGGCAAAGACAACCACAAGCATAGTCCCAAAAGCCACTCAACATAAACCAAACAACCAATTCCACCCAGGTGTGCATTTAAAGTTTTAACACTTAGCAATATTTCTATAACAGGGTAAGTAAACACTTTTGATAGCATAGCTAAGCATCTAATAAAACTTTTGATGGCTGCATGGGAAGGGATGGCTACACACTACTAGGATATTTTCAAAGTGTAAACTAACTTAGCATTATAAGATAGTTCAAAAATTCCCTATCATGCATACTACTCAAAATCTACTAATAATGCATATAGAAAACTTGGGTAGATTATGAATGTCACTTGCCTTGGTAACAAGAGGAACAAGCACAGCAATAATAACAATCACAAGAAGGGCCTTCCTCCTCTTCACAATCTAGAGACAAACAACAAAAATAAATAAACACACAAACACAACACTTGAAAATATCAAGACAAAAATATGTATGCATGCTTGATATGTAATGAATTTATCAAGACAAAATAATAATTATTTTATGTCCTCTGTTATTAATGCATGAAATGCAATGATCAATATTTTAATATTTTATTTAATCATTTAAAATATTGAGCATAACATAGAAATATTAAGCCCTACAACCAAATTATTTAATTCTATTATGCAAAGTTCCAAATAAAACCCAAGTTGCACTCTCTGGACAGAGGGCATTCATAAAATGCTAAGACAATTGGATTTATTTGGAAAGAATTTTTATTAATTAAGTTATAGATTTAATAGCCGAAAAGCTAAACAAATAAATTCCGCAATTTACAATACACTAATAGACAAACTAATGAAACCACACTAAACTACACGAGTAGAGCTTTACGTGGATATAAAATTCATCAAATTTGGATAACCAGATCAAAAGTTATGAATTTTACAAGTTTCAATAGTTTTCTGTTTTTAAAACAAATTTTCAGCCGAAATAATAATTAACAGGCCACGCGGCGCGATCTAATTGGACGATACCGGTTCTCCGTGGATCGGCACGGAAGCCGTCCGATCTAACTTAAATCGGACGCTCCAGAATAACGGAACGAAACGGTAAGAGAAAAAGAACCGTGCCCGTCCGATTTGGATCTAATGGTCCAGATCGCACTGGCCAAACTCGGGCGGCGCTGTTCGTCGGAGCGCCTCTGGTTGCGGCGGCGGCATGTCCGGCGTCGCACTCGCTGGCGATGTACGACCCTAGGGGATGAACGGTTCATACCAGAACATGCAGAGGCGTGAGGTAGCGATGGTGGCGAGTTGGTCGTCGTTAAATTGCTCGGCTGCTCCCTGGATCGCTCGCCGGAGTCGAGGCTGGTGGCGGCTCGCTTCGGTTGCGGATGAAGGTGACGAACCGCTGCGAACGAGGAGACTACAAGGTGTCACAGAGATGCGCACGGAGAAAATAAAAGGAAATAGCGAGAGGGGAGAGCTCGAGGTCGTCTGTAGCCACCGGAATCAGAAGCTTACGGCGGCCAAAACGGCGGACGGCGGCGGACGGTTTCTGAGCAGCCTGGGGGCAATCTTTTAGGGTTTTGGGGTTCGGGAGGAGGCGGCGGAGGGGGGGGTTTATATGGGGGAGGAGGGAGCGATTAAACCGCGTTTATCCTACGGATTTTGATCCGGATCAAAATAGGGTTCGGTGAGTTCGTGTTCGTCACGATTTGGGGATGATGATGACAAGTGGGTCCCATCTGGAAGTGAGAGAGGGGGGGAGGGGGGCTACGGGGGCTGGTTTGCTGGGCCGTTTCCTCGCGCGCGCGCGCGCGGCAGATAGCAGATGGGCTAGGCCCAGTAGCTCGTTACACATTTTTTTTTCTGTTTTGAACCTTTTCCAAACAATTTGATTTTTAAATCTTATCAAAACATTTCAGAAAAATTCATAAAAATATGTTTTGAAAAGCTAATTTAATTTAGAACTTTTATATATCATTTTGCTAAATAAATAAAATAATAAAATACAGATTTTATAAGGAGCTCAATTAGACCTATTTATGGAAAACAACTTTATTTAAACTTATAATTAAAATTCAAATTATTCTTTTTGTGATTTCAATGCCATGCCTATATGATGCATGATGCATGATGCATGAATGCAAAGTTTTAAATTTTTGAGAAATTTGGGATGTTACATGAACAAATGAGATAAAACACTTTATTAATTGCCTCTAGGGCATATCTCCTACAGCAGAGACCGTGGGGGTGCCCACGGTGACGTCGCCGTTGGAGCGTTGCGCCGGCCACCTGCTTTATTACCAAAGAGGAAAGCCTTGTTGGCGGCGCAGGGGACACAGAGCTTTGTTGACTCCTTTTATCACCGGAACGGCAATTGCGGCGCCGTCGTCATCGCGCGCAGACGCGCGCGTCACTCTGCGGCTGCTGCAGAGGCCATGTGCGCTCTGCAGCGGTTACTTCGCGGCGAAGCATCCCCGCAGGGCCCGTGAGGTCTTGT
Source organism: Poa annua (assembly GCA_026929855.1). NCBI lineage: Eukaryota > Viridiplantae > Streptophyta > Magnoliopsida > Poales > Poaceae > Poa > Poa annua. The sequence goes on from CM049428.1 coordinate 52,230,775, forward strand.
GGTGGAAGTTGCGTCGACTCCCCTTCGGGGGAGAAAGCCTTGCCGGGGGGCAGCCTCAGGGGGAGCCCCTTCAGGCCCCTCGCTGCCCCATCAAGTCCCCTCGAGGGGGCTCTCCCCTCGGGGGTCTCCCCAAGCGTTCTGCTTGGTCCTTAGTCGTCTCGCCAACATCGGCGCGTGTGTGGGCCGTGGAGAGTGGGCTCTGCACACCCTAGAATCCACTGGGCCGACACATGCTAGAATTGATGGTCCTTGCATATCAAGTAATAGTTTCTTAACTAAATATAACGATGATATGCTCTCTATGTCTTGTTGTCATGAAAATAATGCTTCCATATCCTCTAGTATTTGCATGACTAACAATGTAGAGGAATCCCAACATTTGTTGGAACAAGACATGGACCTCAATGGTGCTTAAAGTAATTCTTCATCCTCCTCACCCATTAATCATGTTTGCCTCATGGCTAAGGATTCCAAGGTAACTTCTACCTCAAATCCTTAAATATGTGATAATGTGGTTGAGGATCCTCATGGAGAAGATTTTGACATTGAAACATTAACCAAGAAGGGTGAGATTGTTCTCGGGGCTCTTCCCAAAGGTAGTGAAGCTATCTCTTCTCTATGTGAAATTGTTGCTCATGGTATTAAATGTATAGAAACCATTGAGGATTTGGATACTCAATTTGAGAAAAAGTGTAAAATTGAGAGACAAGATGCTGTTGAAAAAGCATCCTTAGAGAATGCCCTTGACGAAGAGCAAGAGCTTCGAGTGTCTCTTGAAGAGAGACTTGAATCTCTTGATGAATCAAATGATCTTATCACTGCTAAAATCATTAAGGAAAGAGATCATGCTATTGCAAAATATAAAGTGCTTAAAAAGGAAAAAGTTGAATTTGGTGTTGGCAATGCTAGACTAAGTGAGGACATAGAGAAACTTGACAAAGCTCTCTAGGCTTTAGAAAGTGAACACTCTCTCCTCATTAAGTCTCATGATCAACTCCAAGCTCAACTATCTAATAATGATAAGCTTGCAAAATTGTCTTCTTCCATTTCTAATGATAATGATGCTTGTGCTACTAACTCCACTTCTTGTGAAGCATCCATGTTGAATGAAAATATTGAGCTAAGGGCCCAACTTGAGTTGCTAACTAGCAAGTATGAGAAATTGGAAGAAAGTCATGTCAAGCTCTCTAGCTCTAATGACGATCTTCTAGCATCCCATCCTAAGCTAAAGTTAGCTCATGAGTCTATTATGTCAAAGGTAACATCTTGTGAGCCTCATGTGGACAAGGACACAATTTCTACTCTTAATGCTATATTGCCATGTGCTAGTCCTAGTGATTCATCCACTCATAATGTTGCTACATCCTGTGATGAATTACTTTCCATGCCTTGTTGCTCTAACAATGAAGCCTCTACTTCCTCTAGTGTTTGTGTTGATACTAACCATGTAGAGGAATTAAATGAGCTCAAGGCCCAAGTCACTTCTTCGAAGAAAGACTTGGAAAAGTGTCATTTTGGGGATTCTACACTTGACAATATGTTGAGTATTCAAAGATGCCCCAATGACAAGAGTGGACGTGGATTCAACTCCAATATCTAGAACAAGTCCAAGTTTAACAAGAAGAACAAGGGGCAAGAACAAGTCAAAGATTCGGCCAAGATTGTTTGCTTCAAGTGCAAAGTTGAAGGGCACCATGTTAGATCTTGCCCTTTGAAGAAGAAGCATCTTAGTGAGAAGAAACAAGGGAAGAAGTCTCAAGTTCAAGCTCAAGTTCCTCAAGTTGAAGAACGGCCTCTTCACAAGAAGAATCAAACTACTCCTCCTCAAGTCGGGATTCCAACTAAGAAGAGAGGAGGAAGTAGATGTTGCTACCCATGCCGTGAGAAGGGTCACTTTGCTTCTTCATGCACTAATAGTACCTTATCCAACCCCATTATAGTTGATGATGTTTATTCTCTTCAAAAGGGTAAGGTTGGCAATGTGTTTGCCAAATATGTTGGTACTCAAAGTGGTGTCAAGAAAAGAACCATTTGTGTTACCAAACCTATTGTGACTAACCTCTTAGGACCCAACTTGGTTGGGAACAAAAACTTGATCAATAGGTGTTGTTGGAGGACATTGGAGACTTGGCTACACTATGAAGAATTAAGGGATCTTCATCAATTATATTATCTCAAGTCAAGTCATATGGATTTTATTGTTCTATCTCATATCCAATGTTCCTCCTTGCGGCAACTTTTATTTAAATCATATATACATTGAAAGTTGCTTGCACCCTTGCATGTGTTAGGTTTTGTACCTTGCTAGTGTTTGTATGTGTTGTGCTCTCTACTTACTTATCTTGAGAAATCAAGTATGTGTATTTTGGTTTGCACACCATCTACTTGTTTTGTGCCCTATTGCATTTATCTGCTATCTTATCTTGTTGACTCTCTCTTTGAGAGATTAATGGACTATTCCATTTTGGGAGAGTGATATGCTTCGTGCACTTCACAATTCTAAAAATGTGTGTACATGGGAAATACCACTTAGTGTCTATATCAATATTATCTATTCTCTATGTGGTATGTCTTGCTCATGAGAAATTCAAATTCTATAATGTCCATTAATTTCTCTAGTTGGTTTTTTTTTGCCTCTTGTTTTAAATTAAATGGATTATCACATTATGGGGGAGTAATAAGCTATGTGCATATTACAAGACTAGAAAATGTGAACATGTGAGGTTTTGCCACCTTGAATTGATATTCTTCATTGTCTTGTTCCTATGTGGCATGTTGCTCAAACAAGTTCGATATTTTTTTAAATATGTTTTGCCTTTCACCGTTGGATCTTGTTTGTGATGGAAGTTCTTGATATCTTTTTCCCTAAATATGTTCTCATATATCTTTTGGGAAAACAATAGCTTCAAGCTACTCCTTGGAGTTGCTTTGCATTATCGCGTGAATTGTGAAGCTATCAAGAATATCTATCTATCTACCATGGCTTTTAATTCATATTCTTTGCCATATACTTATTTGTGGTGAAGTTGGTCTTGAATAACATTCCTATATACCACCGAGAAATATCTCCATATACTCCTTGTCCGTGACAAGTAATACTCATAATTGTGGTGGAATTTATAGACCATCTTCATATTGGTTCTTACTTTGAATTGTCTTATTGTAGTGCCAAGGATTTGGTTCGATCTAACTCTCGTTTTGTCTTCCTTGCATCTTTTGGATTCTTTGTTGCTCTACTCAAAATTTGTTTTGTGTTTTTTTTAGTTAGGTAAAGCAATGATCCCATCCTTGTGCATTTACATTCAAAAGTCATGCTTCTTGATAATGCACTATTCTTCGGAAAGCTATCCTACATTGAGTAGAACACCATCTTTAAATTGGTATTGGATTTTATTGCTTTCCTTGAACATGACTAGTGCTTGAATAATATGTATGGAGAGTGATGATCCCATTTGTGTGCATTTATATTCAAATACAAGATCATAAATAATGCACACATCTTGGGGGAGCAATCCTATATGTTTTTAAACTTTTGTTGTCTTCATTTGGTATTTGATCCCGATGACGTGTCTCTTTGGAAGACAAACATTTTTCGTCTTGGCACTTTGTGCCATCATGAAAAGTGTAGAGGGTTCGGTTTATTACTTGATGGTATTTTCTTCAATTGGTTTCTTGCTTTCATTTGGTATCTTTTCAAAGTGGTTTCTTCAATCATGTGTTGATTTGGGTCTTTGATATAATTTGGACAATTCTTTTTCTTGTCACACTTGTGTGTGCTTTCTTGGTTTAATTGGTGTTTTGTCCAAATTGTATCTCATTTGGTTCTTGAAAGTCTTGTGCATGCATACTTACTATATGTATATCTTATGGCATGCGTACTTTCGTTGATCCAATATATAGGATAAACTCCATCAAATCCTAAATGGCTAAGATGTGCATGAAATTCAATTTCATATCAATATGCACATATTTATGTGGAGTTTGTCCTATGTATTGTAGTTGCTCTAACTACTTTAGACCCAATGAGTTTGGGTACCATTTTGTACTTGAATTTGTTTTAGGTACATGTGGAGATGCATTGGAAGCTTGTATCATTTACAAGGAAGGTGTTATCACCATGTGCTTATTAGAGCCAAGTTTGGATGATCGTTAACTCTTATCTTCTACATCACCAATGCTATCTCGGTAACAAGTATCTACCGCATGCATACATTTGTAGCTTTCAACCTTGTGTAGGTTGTATCTTGGCATCAATTTTTTTTGTTACAATTAATTTTATTCTTGCAAAACGTCTTTATTACAAATGTGAGTAAGCCGGGATGATTACATATAAGGGGACTATATATTCATTTTTGTGATTCATCCATCCCAATTATGTCAATCTAGCACTTTCTACTTAAAGTCTCTCACGTGCAACATTGATGAATTTTCAAAATCATTTGCCTTTTGGGATACGTGTTATCTTACTCGGAGCATCCATTTGTTAACCTTTATCCCTTGTGGATTATGCTATGATGAGTATGTGTTGGAAGTTCATTTATATTCCGTTAAGATATAATTCGGCTTTGTGCTATGTTATTAAGCAAAGATCTTATTGGTGTATTTATGACTTCCTCTTGTCTATCATGATCTTTACCCTTATATATATCTTGTGTGTACATGTTTATTTGTAGACCCATATCATAGTGATTCGTGTCTACTTAGAAACTTATTCACATGAGAATAGTACATCTTTAATTGATATTCCAATTCTTTAATGACCACCTTATTGCTTTTGACTCTTTGGTGGTTTCTAAAAGGCATAAGCATTATTTTTCATGTGTTATTCTTTTTGCATTTTACTAACTTGTGGAGCTATTTCCTATATCTCTTTTGGTGTGTGGGTATGGGAAAGACATAATATGCACTATGTGCAACTCCTTTTGAAAGACTATGTTGATGCTTCTCATCCTTGTATTAGTCTCCTAAAATGTCTTTTTTATCTCACACCCATCCTTATATTTGCCGCTCATTGCTCATGTTTCAAAACATTTTATTTATTTGTTGAAAGTGATTTTGCCTCTTTTATCATTTACATTCTCTTGCATGAGCTTGTGTTCGAATTTATCTAGGAGGGGGTGAGGATTCCATGTTGCGCACACTATATTGAAAAACAAATCCTATTTGTGCACGTACCTTGGGGAGTTCCCTCATGATATTTAGAACACTCTTCGGATCCTTTAGATTTCTTGCTTCTTTCGTTGAAGTATCTTTCTATTTGATATTCTCTTGCAATCTTTGGATCCTCAATATAGTTTGATCTCCATCTATCTATTCTTCATTGAATATGTGCATTTGATTTCTCTCACATTATGAGAAATGCACACTTTACGGGGGAGAACTTATTATATTGGCCTTCTTACTTTTCACCCATTTCGGCAATCAATGCCAATGGGGGAGAAATTTAGAGGGTTTAAGGGAATATGGGTTTGTTCTCTTGTGGTTCTCTTGCATCCTTACTCTTTGTGTTGCGTGGGGTTGCTTAAATTCATTATATAAACCCTCGTAAAAGGGATTGTCATCAATTACCAAAATGGGGAGATTGAAAGTGCATGGTTGCCCCCATGCGTGGTTTTGGTAATTAATTACAATCCTTATGGACTAATGTTTACATTGAGATATTCTTATAGATCTTGTCCATGGGAAATATAGGAGTTCATGTGTTGGACTCTTCAAGATGACATAATGACCAATGCTCTATTCAAGGGTTTATATGAAGAATGGTCATGTATAGAGTTGAGCTCATTGAAAGTATGGCTTGGAATAGAAGATTGAGTGAACAGTCATGTTTACCCCCCCAAGCCATCATACATATCAAGAGAAGAAGATGAAGTGCAAGTTCAATATGATGCATCTCGGAAGATATCTTTTGATTGAATCTTGCAAAGGAGACATGAAGACGAAGCTTAGCGAGGCCCTCCCATAATGGAGTATGGGGGAGCATTTGGAGAAGTCCTCATCAAGCATGTGCTAGAAAGCACAATCAAGAAAGGTGTTTCAACTTGAGAGAGTCAAGATCGTCATCATCGAGCTCAAGTGGAATGCGCAAGGCAAAGGTATGATCTTGATAGGTTTTCTATTTTACCGGTCGCATGGTGTTAGTGGGAGACCGGGTTTTAGGATAGACGGCGTACTATCAAGAGGGGCTCTCAAGTGAGTAACTTGATCACATCTTTGTGGAGAGCTCAACCCTTTGCATACTTGGCATTTCATCTTTCCTGGTTCTTACTTGGCTTCTCTCCATGTTGGGTTTTGGTGCTTGTCGTGATCTTCACGACAATCCCAAGTTCACCGAAAACGAATTTCATATGGAAAACTTGTTGTATTTCCGGTTTTGGAGGTTTACCGATTATTCCTTTCTAGAGAGGTTCTACCTTTCTCCATTTGTTTTTATCTTCCATTGTTGGACTATGATGTTTATCTGCATGATCTTGTAAAGCTCTTCGTTGTGATTCCAACGAGCCCGAGAACATCGAAAACAGAGTCTGGATGATCAAGATATCTTTGTTTTCGTGTTCGGTTTAGCTGCAGTTTTTACATAGGCCGGAGTCTCCGGTCCTAGACCGGATTCTCCAGTCCTCGCGACTCGTTTTTTGTTCCAGAGGACGGCACTTGCTGTATAGGGGTCCGGAGTAGGTCCAGAGTGACTTCAGAGTCTCTGGGGGCCGGAGTCTCCGGTGTTATTTTTTCCTGCAACAACTCTTTTTCGTGGGACCTATAAAAGGCCCCCTTCTTCCCCAAAGTGATCAGCTCTTCCAAGCACGATTTTCCCCCTCTCTCACCTCCATTGTTGACCTTGAAAAGCTTGCCCCTCTCCCATTCCCTCCCATGATTCTTGCATATCTTTGAGGGATTTGAGAGAGGAGATCTAGATCTATATTTCAACCAATCCATCTCTCCTCTAAGTGAGGGGACCTAGTGGATCTAGATCTTGGAGTTCTTGTGTGGTTGTCTTCTTTGTTCTTCCTCTCTTCTCCCCCCATAAGCATTAGTTGCTTTTGGTGGGATTTGAGAGTGAAGGATTTGAGCACTTGTGCTCTTGCCTTTTGCATTTGGAGCATCGGTGTGCTCTCCACGAGGATTCGTGGAAGTTGAAAACTGGTGAACTTGTTACTCTTGGGTTCTTGGACCCTAGACGCCTTTGTGGTGGTTGAGACCCTTGTGTGGTCACTTGTGAAGCCGTTCGGGAGCCCCCAATCCCATTGTGGGTTGTCCCCCGGATTGTTGTTGAAAGCCGTTCGGGAGCCCCCAAATCCCGTTGTGGGTTGTGCCCCGGATTGTTGTTGAAAGGCTCCGGATTCCGCCTCGAAGGATTCCGATAGTTGAAGGTGAACCAAGCCTTTGTGGTGTGGTTCATCGGAGAAGAAGGTGAAACCTTTGTGGTTGTTGAACTGTTGTGTCGGTTCACACCTCTCCAACGAGACGTACTCCCTTAACAAGGAGGAACTCGGGAATACATCCTCGTCTCCGCATGCCTCGGTTATTTTTATACCCGAGCCTTTTACTTATGCATTTTACATTGTGATAGCCTTCGTGCTTGAATTATACTATAGCTATCACCTTGTTGTTTGTCTTGCTTAGCATAAGTTGTTGGTGCACATAGGTGAGCCTAGTTTATTTAGGTTGTCGGCTTGTTAATTTAAACACCTAGTTTATTCCGCAATTATCAAGCCAAAACTAGACACACACCCCCCCCCCTAGGCGACATCATTGTCCTTTCAGCGGCTCCGTTAGGTTTTGTGGAAAAGTGTTCGGGTTGTACGTCTTGTATTGTCGGGGGTTTTAAATAGGCGAAAGGGCAAAGGCGGTCGAGGGTCGGGGCTCCCTCCTCAGGTGCTGGCGCGGCAGGAGGTGGGGCCGCACCGGCACCTCATCTGGGGGCCTCATGGCCCCTCTCCGTTAGGTCGTCGGTGTTCTGGAACCTCCCATGAAAATAGGGACTTCGGTATTAAATTCGTCCAATTCCGAGAATATTTCCTTAAGTGGTTTTCTGAAACCAAAAACAACAGAAAACAGGCAACTGGCACTGTGGCATCTTGTTAATAGGTTAGTCCCAAAAAATGCATAAAACAATGCAAAGTGTATATAAAACATGTAGCAATTGGTATAATATAAGCATGGAACATAAGAAATTATAGATACGTTTGAGACGTATCAGCTCCTCCTTCACCACCTCGAGGGCATGATCATGCTGTTGAGCTTGGTCCTGGAAAAGTCAAGACAACAAGACAGTCAAGAGATGATAAAGATTACAGAAAGACAGTTAAAAGCTCAAATTGTTATAAGTCCCAGGTTGCTGCAGGCTGAAACCCGGCACTTGGGGGCTACTCAATTTGAGGCTAACAAGACAAAAAAGGGTTTAACAAGAAGACCCGGAACACAGCAAACTGTAGATCCGACTCCTGGGGACTACTCAGTTCAAGTTTTGTAAGTTTATCAGCAAAAGGAGTTCAACAAGAAGACTCGGAACATTGCAAGCAATTATTCCGACTCTTGGGGACTACTCATTGAAGTTAGCCATATATGAAGAGATGGAAAGACAAATTTTAAGAAGTCCCGAGTCACCGCAAGATGATAACTCGGCACTTGGGGACTAGGAGAGAAGTATTCACATACCTGAAACTTATCTTGGAGCTCGGCAATCACGCTGTCCTCCGCCTTCCGGTGCTCGCTGATACACCGCTCGAATTCTCCGAAGAGAGCAGTAAAGTCCAAGTCTTTATAGGACTGGAAGCCGGCGCTGGCCGTAGGGGCTTTGCCGAAAGAACGCTTTGCCGGTGCGATCTCCGGCTCAGCGGCCTTAGCGACACGGGAACTGGCAGGCTTCTCACCCTAGTTGGAGCCGGTTATCTCCACCTTGGCGATGCAGGGGCCTGGTTATCTTGAGACAAGGGAGAAGCCGGGCGTGATGCTGGTTTATCAACATCCCCTTCATCAGGTGTGGGCGATTTATCAACCGGCTCGAGAGGACTCGGGGCAGAAATTGGGGCAGCGCGAGCTCTGAGAAAGAGAAGATGTTAGACAAAGAGAAACAAGTCAAGTATTACAAATTTATAGAGGTAAAGAAAGCTTACCCCTCATTAACGGCAAAGTCGCCGAAGAGGTCGGAGCTGGAATCTGAAGAATCTGAGAGAGACCGGGACTTAGCCTTCCGTTGAGACCCGGCTAAGGGATAAAGAACTGAAGGACGCCTTGTTGGACACTTAACCCGGCGAGGAGTCGGGCAATTAGGAATACCTTCATTCAGCGGCTCGTCGGAGTCGAAAGATCGAAGCCGGCGGCGTTGGCGGCGGATTTCCGTTTGTTCCTGAGAATTAAAAGTAGTTAGTGCATATCGAGGAAAGATCAAGACAAGAGAAGTATTACTGGTGTTACCTTCGCAGCATCCGACCTAAGCTTCCTCTTCGCAGCCGGAGGAGCCGGGTCTGTGGAGGGGAGGATTGTATCAGATAGATGTGAGTCTGGATAAGAGTTGACCGGCTTTCCCAGAGAAGATCGGCGTTTAACAATTCAAGGAAAAGCCGGGTGACAGAGTTAGGCTCACCTTCTTCTTCTTCTTCTTCAGCACCGGCTTCAGTACTGGCACCTTCAACATCAGCCTCCGGCTGATCGTCTTCTGACTCCTCGCCCGAATCAGGTGCAGTCGACAATGTGGCATCCCACTAGGGGTCGCTAGCCTGAAATACGGCAAGTCAGAGTATAGACAAGACATAATACATCACAGCAAAAGTTATAAAGGTGTTATAAGTACCGACTTCAGCGGATTTAAGGCGGAGAAAGGGGGAGGCCGTCTTTCGAAAGATCATCCGGAGACTCGTTGACGATTTTCTGTATGGCCTTTATCAGGACGCATCAGTATGCTGCTTCTTGTTAAAGTGCATGGGGTCCCCAAGTGACTCGGCGTACTGGTGCATCAGACCCTGGCGCACGGCGAGTGGCTGGATATGCCACCCCATCCAACACTTAACGAGATCAGTACCCGTCAGACCATGAGCAAGGAGGGCGCAGACCCGGCCGGTCTTCGGCGGCGGTGAAGGAGTTCATGTTGTCAGTCATCGTTAGCCGGTCTACGCTGAAGCCCGGAAGTGTCGGCTCACCCGGAGGAGTGGCCACCTTGCAGTAGAACCAAGTCTTCTGCCAGTCCTTGGGGTGGGAATGCAAAACAACACCCGGAAAAATGATGTTCCTCCGGCGCTGGATGGTGACCCCGCCGCAGACGACTAAGGGGCCGTCGTTGTTTTCCCTTTGGGGTTTGCAGTAAAAGAACTCGAGAAGTAAAGGAAGAGAGGGTTCTATGCCAAGATAAGCCTCGCATAGAACCAGAAAATGACTGATGTTGAGCCCCGAGTTAGGTGCGATGTCTTGGGGCCGGATCTTGAAATATTCAAGGACCTGGCAAAAGAAAAGAGAACCCGGGGGACGAAATCCCCGGGTAACATGATCGGCGAAGACGACGACCTCACCTTGATCAGGCTGAGGCTGGGTTTCGTCCTCATCCGGAGCTCGCCAGAAGATCTCCGACTTAGCCGGGAGAAGGCCGAGGTCGGCAAGTTCTTGAAGCCGGCTCTCACGGATACTGGATTTGCTCCAGTTGCAGGCAATCTTCCGTTTAGTCTTCTGGATGACATCTGCCATGGATGAGCCAGCGCCGGCTGACTTCTTGCCCTTCTTTGGAGCGCGCTGAGCTGCCGAATTTAACCCCATTTTGGAAAGTGGAAGCTTAAAGACCTACAAACAACATATGAAGAAGGACGAAGATCAGTACGGATCTAGAGAATCAGAGGAAATAAAAGGGAAAAAAGAAGAATAAAAGATATAGTCCAGTTCATCCGAGGAATACCGAGAGGAAAAGGAGATGCCAGATGTGGAACGAAAAAACAACGAGAAAAGGGAAAAGTGTACATCAAAACATATCTGAGAAGTTTCGGAAAATCAAGATAAAGGAAGAAATGTCAAGAACACGAAGAACACGAGTTCATCCGAAGCAATGTCTATAGATTGAAACTACGAGATTGAGTCTAGCATTTACCGAGAGATGGAGGAGGGAGAAAGAACTGAGTCGCGCGTGCGTACGGTCCGTGCGGTTGAGTTCTTGATCTGGATCTTGAGCTCGGGGAGACGAACAGCTCGGGAGGTTCGAGCTCGGGAGAAGATGAACTGAGGTGTTGAGCTCGAGGAAAAAGAAAGAGTGAGGCGCACGGGGGGAAAGTGACCGCAGTCCACCTTGGCACCCTATTCATAGGCTCCTGGGATTTGACCTAGGGCTAAAAAAGAGAAGATAAAGAGATAATCATTATCCCAGGGGACAAGATCTAGTCTGTAGAGGATATTCCTGACAAGATCTTTGCTTCCCCGAGGTGGTTATCGTCTCTTCGATTCCCGCAAGAAGATAGACATTAAATATGTCGTTGACCAGAAAGGTCGACCGACGGTGCAGAAAAAGATTAAAGAAAGAAAAGAAGGAGTCATAGTCTTAGAGAAATGAAAGTCAGCAAGTGATGGCCGGGTTATGAACGGGCCACCAGCAAGAGCCGGCCAAACTGATACCCTAGAGCCTGCTTGCTTAATGAGTTGTTTATTGTTTTTGAGATGATAACCCGGACAAAAGAAATGATGGCTTCCCCAAGATTACGCCCAAGAACGCAAAGGCGAAGCAAGTCAATTCTGGTGTCCGAGTTATCCTGGGGGCTACTGTTGGGGGGATCATAACCCGGGAGGCCCACCGACATAGAAGACAAGCCGGCCTGGCAGTAGGCCTGGGCCGGAACGAGCTTTGAAGAAATGGGCCGGGTTCCACGTAAGCCGGTGCGCAACGTGTAACTTGGCGTACAAGGAAGGATCTCGAAGACTCAGAGTCCAGGTGCAAGACGGGGTCCCGATAAGGAAGGCGAAGTCTTAGAGGACTTAGAGTAGAGCCCGGGTACGATTGTAACCCGGATCCCCGCGTGTACCTCCAGCGAGACCCGCCGCCTATATAAGGGGGTCTCCTGGTTCCTAGAGAGATAAGTCGAAAGCCCCAGCAATACCTAGTTCCAGAGATTGTAATCGAGACCCGGAAGCTAAGGCACCGAGTTCTCGAAACCCCATATCAATAAAGCAAAGCAGGAGTAGGTCTTTACCTCAAGAAGAGGGGCCGAACCTGGGTAAACTCTTGTTTCCCCACGCCACGCGAGACAAGCTTCAGATGTCAGAAGTCGCTATGTCCCAACACTCAAGTTTCCACCCGGAAACATCTGTCGTGATAATCCCACGACAGTAAAGATGTTCAATGATAATTGATGTCTACGCACGCTTCTATTCTCGTAGACAGTGTTGGGCCTCCAAGAGCAGAGGTTTGTAGAACAGCAGCAAGTTTCCCTTAAGTGAATCACCCAAGGTATATCGAACTCAGGGAGGTAGAGGTCAAAGATAACCCTCTCAAGCAACCCTGCAGTTAAGATACAAAAAGTCTCTTGTGTTCCCAACACACCCAATACACTTGTCAGATGTATAGGTGCACTAGTTATGCGAAGAGATAGTGAAATACAAGTAATATGGATGATTATAAGTAGTAATTGCAATCTGTAATAAAAATGGCACAAAGCAAACATGTAGCAGAACTTATTGGAAACGGTGTTTCAATGCTTAGAAACAAGGCCTAGGGATCCTACTTTCACCTGTGGACATTCTCAACAATGACATCAAAGTTAAATAAATAAACACTACTCTCAAACACTCTCATGTTGGATAACAAACACCATTCATTGTGTAGGGCTACAAGAGCACCCTCAAAGTCAGAGTAAACTAACACCAACAACGTCATAAAGGAATCACACACGGTGCACACACTGTCACCGTTACAACCGTGAATAACCTCGGAGTTCATATTAAAGTAACCTCTAGAGTGCATAATAGATAAAGAGTAGCATCACATATTCAACTAGATTACAAAGCTCATGATCACATAAAAGATCACATCATGGGAGAGAGAGATAGACCACATAGCTACCGTAGATCCCACAGCCCCGGGGGAGAACTACTCACTCCTCATCGTAGGAGTCAGCAACGGCGATGGAGATGGCGGTGGAGTCGATGGAGATGGCTCCGGGGGCAATTCCCCATCCCGACAGGGTGCCGGAACAGAGACTTCTGAACCCGGAATCTTGTCTTCGATGGCGGCGGCGCTCTGGACCCGTGGAGGAAATATCGAACACCGTCCTAGGGTTTTTAGTCTGGGGGGTATTTGTAGGCGAAAGGGCGAAGTCGGTGGCGCCCCGAGGGGCCCACACCACGTGCTCGCGCGGCTCAGAAGCCTGCCGCGCGAGGACCAGATGACGGCGCCTCGGTCGCCCACTTCGTCTCGTGTTCGGCTTTCTGGAACGTTCCCGATGAAAAACGGATTTCAGAAAAGAAATCGTCCAATTCCGAGAATATTTCCTTAAGTACTTTTCTGAAACCAAAAACAGCAGAAAACAGGGAACTGGCACTGTGGCATCTTGTTAATAGGTTAGTCCCAGAAAATGCATAAAACTATATAAAATGCATATAAAACATGTAATAACTTGGTATAATATAGCATGGAACATAAGAAATTATAGATACGTTGGAGACGTATCAACATCCCCAAGCTTAGTTCTACTCGTCCCGAGTAGGCAAGAACGATAAAAGAAGAATAATTTCTGAAGTGACATGCTTAAACACAATCTTGATCATAATATAATGTAAGGCTCATGTTATGAATGAAGTGACTCAAGGCAATAATCTATAGTTTGCTAACAAATAGACAAGGAGTAAACAACTACATCATATAAGTAAAACTTTTCATGAATAGTACTTTCAAACAAGCATCAAAAAGATTTGCCTAAGAGTTAACTCATAAAGCAATATTATCTAAGCAAAAGAGTATTGAAGCAACACAAAGGAAGATATAAGTTTCAGCATTGGCTTTCAACTTTTGAACATGTATATCATATAGATAGTTATCAACACAAAGAAATATAACAAGTGCAATAAGTAAGCATATAAGAATTGTTGCACACAGTTGACACAAGTGTTTGCTTCGGGGATAGAAAGAAGTAGGTAAACTGACTCAACATAAAGTAAAGATAGGCCCTTCGCAGAGGGAAGCAGGGATACAAGCATGTGCTAGAGCTTCTTAGTTTTATAGGTTTTTGAAATCATATAGAGAGCATAAATGTAACATCCCATATTTGGAACGTTCAAAAATCACTAAAATTTAAAACTTTCGAAAACATTTAAGTATTTTGCTTTGGAAAAGAAAATTTGGGCATTACATTCATACATACATCCATCTCATCATTCATCATCTTATTAAATCACAAAGGGTTTAATCTAAAAATCCATTGTATTTCATATTGCTCTAAAAATATTTATATTCTATTATTCTACTATTGTACCAAAATAAAATATGAATGGTTATTGATAAATGAGTGTAAAATAACTTAATTTCAAACATATTTGAATGTGGGTATTTCATAAATTTATTTTAGCCAAAAATAAAATTAATTAAACACTAGGTCAAATTAACAATAAAGTGTCAAATTTGAATTTAATCAATATTTCAAAATATTATTTTTCAAAAAAATTCTAAACATGCCCACAACTGGTTTAACACATAGATATGGATTTTACAAAAAAATTAGAAATTTGTTTGACATCATTTGGACAAATAAATAAAAAAATATGAATTAAAAGAAAAATCAGAAAAACAGAAAAAGAAAAATTGCTGACGTCATGCTGACGTCAGCCCATCTTCAACCTCCGGCCGAGAAATCCGCCTCTAATCTCGTTCCCAAATCCGGCGAAATCTCTGCGATTTGTTTCCTTTGCTCTGGCCTATTTAAACCCCATGACCTCCTCTTCCATTTGCCCCAAACCCTAGCCCCAAGGACGCCGCCAGGCCGTCGGAAAAGCTCGCCGGAGCCGCTCGGTCGCCGCCGCCCGATTCCTCTTTTTCGGTGAGGTGAGCAACCGTCCGATCCTGAGACCGTGTCCCTTCTCCTTATTTCGTCTTCGTGAACCTCCGTGATGTTTTTGTATCTTCAATCGCCGATGATTCGAACGAGCACGCAGGTCATCGGAGCCGCCGCAACTTCGGCCGCGCGCCCAGGCCATTCCAAGAAGCAATCGACGACGCCGAGCCCTCCTGCATCTACTGCGCGACTCACCGCGTCTGACGCCGTCTTCCACGAGCTCGGGGGAGAACGGGAACGACTGGAGCGTCCATGCCGGAGCGAGCGCCGCCGTCTCCTCCAAGTCCGGCGAGGTGCGCTGCCCCGTTCTGGTCGACTCACCCAGGACCGTCCGATCCGAAATCCACGGCCAAGATTAGATCGGCCCGAAGAGGTATCCCCCGATCTGATCCGTCCAATCTCCTTAAGATCCTATGGCTCAGGGTAACCCTAGATCCTAGCCAATGAGAAGATTCCACGTCATTGACTCGTCAGAGTGCAGCGCTGACGTGTAAAATGAATTTCTCGATTTATTTAATTAGCAGTTTTACAGAAAAGACCATGCAACTTAAATCTGTTGTAACTTTTTACTCACACATCCAAATTCAAATATTTTTATATATTTGGAAAGCCCTCGACATGTAGAATATTTTAGATCTGCCAAAAATTCAAATTTGACTAAGTTTAAAATATTCAAATTTCAAATGGTGAATTTGAGTATTGTTTTCATAACTTTAAATCTGTAAATTCAAAAATTGCAAATAAAATTTTTTTAGAGACTTTGGAATATTTGTGAATTGATGCCACTGTTATAAAATATTTTTGAGTAATATTTGAATAAATTCATGGTTTTATATTTAAATTGAATAGTTTGAATATTTTCAACATAACTTCTAATATAAACATTATTCTTGAATAAATCCAATTGCTATGAATTTATTTAAATCCCCTCTGTTATTTAATACTAATTATAAAATTTTGTTATAAAAATTTAAATCACATAAAACTTTAATCTTATATTTATTTATTTATTATATTTTGTGAAAATATAAATTAATTAAATTGCAATTATAACTTTATGCATACTTTATAAATATCACAAAAATTAGTACTATGTTCCTTGTGATTTAAAATTGCATTTCATGCATAGCATATTTTATTTTGTAATTATATTTCCATAAGAAAACTCCTTCCCCATTTTCTCTAAGTTAGGATTATTTCCAACTTAGTATTTTGGTAAAAGTGCTATGCACTAGACACTTAGGATTTTCAACATGGAGCTAGAAGACCAATGAAGGACTTAGGAGAAAACAGACTCTGTAAGCATCATAAGATGTCAAGCACTTAGAAGAAAAGTGAGAAGAAGTTCAAGAAGGCCAACCTCCCTTCTATTCTCTAAGTCTTTCTCTCTGTCCTTTCTTCTTCTCTGAGACTTCATGAAGACTAAGTAAATCCAAGACCAGCCCAGGTGATACAAAAATCAACAAGTCTGAAGATTATTCAAGTCTACCAAGAATTCAATCAAGACATCACTAAGGAGAATACTACAAGTCTGGAGATGAAGCCTGGAAGATAATCTACATCATTTTCTTCTATCTTTCCTAATCTTGACTTAAAACAATTTTTGATCATGTTATTACCATCTTGAAGTTTGTTGGATCCTAGCGGCATAGTGAGATGAAGCGGCCTGGAAACTAACCTTACATGTCCACGTACATGAGACCTGTTCCACAACTTAAGTGGTTGGCCGGGTGTCTGTCTCTCTCACTATAGTGAATATCCAATTTACAAAGAGTTGTTGATAATCGTCGATCACCTTAAAGTATAGACTTAGTATTTTCTCTAAGTAGTTTGCACATCATGCATAGCATATTTTTTTATTGTTATTTTGGTTTGTATGTTTATGTGTGTTTTGTTTGATGTGATAGAAATTTCGGAGGGAAACGACAACTGTTGTAGCTGATGTTGCTATTCTACTTGTTGCCAAGGCAAGTGGCACACCTCATAAAGTTCCTAAGTATTTTCTATGCATAACTTAGTTATTTTCATATGCATGAGTAGAGCTTAGTAGATTTTCTATGCAAGACTTTAGAATTCCCTATTCCATTGTGTCTAGGTACCTATGAAATCACTTAGTAGATTTTGATGCTATGCAATTGATGAAAGGTTTTTATAAAATGTTAAGTGGCTACTCAGGACCATGTCTATGAGGGTTTTCACCTGAGATAGTCTTTACTACACTTAGGATCATAGTATGTGGAGGTTTTCACCTGGGAGTGCACATCACTAAGTTAATGAATCATCTGGGTGGATTGGTTGTTTGGTTTATGTTGAGTGGCTACTCAGGACCATGTCCATGAGGGTTATCACCTAAGATAGTTTCTACTATACTTAGGATCATGAACGTGGGGGTTCTCACCTGAGAGCACACTTGTGGAAGGCCACCCAGGAACAAAGGGATGTGGAGAATAAATGGAGAAGATTGTGAAGGACGCAAGGATAAGTATTTCAAGTAAAGACTACAGCTGATCAAGGAACATGGAGGAATCCCAACATTCTAATTTCTTAATAAAATTTTGATAAACAACAGTGGACTACTCAGGACCATGTTCATGGGGGTTTTCACCTAAGATAGTTTCTACTATACTTAGGACCATTGAATGTGGGGGTTTTCACCTGAGGGTGCACCTAAGGACGAGATATCTTTTGGGTGCACTGGAACTTGCCAGTGTTGCCAATTATGATGTTGAAACTGTTTTATGAAATGATAGGATAAAATTGGCTTTATGCAAAATAGCCTTGAAATCCACCAGCCAAATATGCATACAGATTTTAGAGTTAATTCCATTAAGTGTCCACCATAGTGTCACTTGCCAGACTCCATTTTTAAATGGAATCTGACCCACTCTGTTGCAAATTATTATTTGTTGCAGAAATATCTGACGAGGAGTAAGGATTACGTTTTGGGTTTCGAGTCTGCACCAACATGTTTTCGCCTGTGGCGTATCATGAAGATGGAGGCTCATTGAAGATTTATTTCCGCTGCTTTATTGTTTTGAGCTAGCTATAAGCTATGCAAAGATGTATCGAACTATTTATTTTACCAAGTCTGGATTATTCGTGTAATATTGATACAATGTTGTGATATTCATCGTAAACTGTGTGTGCAAATGAATCGATCCAGGGGTTTGCACTATACACAGGTACCTGCCATATTTATAAGTGCAGGTACGTTACAATAAAAGTAAATTTTGAGCGCTGTTTGTCGTTGTCAACGAATGGTAATGGGCACTCTACCCCCCTTGTATCCAGACTTTCTTAAGAGCGGCTCCCATGATGGACGTTATTTCTACCCAAGGGCAGATCATCCCTCTTTTCTCTTTTGTTTACACATTTAGTTTAGAACTAGTATCATTGCTTGGCTGATTAGATCAGGGCAAAAATGTGAAGAGAATGCAGCGGTTAAAGTTGTAATTAATTGGGACTGGGCACCCCATTTGCCAGCTCTTTTTGGAAAGTTAATGGATAAGCGGTGTATATGCCACTAGTCCGGTTGGTGAAAGTCTGTCTAAAAGCAAATGACAAGGTTGATATCCGTAACACCACATACTTCCTCATGAGCTAATAAACATTGACACAAAAAAGAGATAGTAGGTTTTGAATAATAAAAGGTAGCACACGAAGTATTTGCTTGGAATGGCAGGAAATACCATGTAGTAGGTAGGTATAGTGGACACAAATGGCATGGGTTTTGGCTCAAGGTTTTGGATGCACGAGAAGCATTCCCTCTCAGTACAAGGCTTTGGCTAGCAAGGTTATTTGAAGCAAACACAAGTATAAAGTATTGCAACAAGACGTATATAAAAACATATTGCAAGCATTATAAAACTCTATATTGTCTTCCTTGTTGTTCAAACACCTTAATCAGAAAATATCTGGACCTTAGAGATACCAAACATGCAAACCAAATTTCAGCAAGTTTTATGGTAGTTTCTCACTAATAGGTTTTAACTACATGATGTAAAAGCTTAAACATGATCTACTTGAGAGCTCAAAACAATTACCAAGCACCACAACATGCAAGATAACAATCCATAAGAGCATGTATATATTTCTTTATACCATCTACCACATTTAGCATTTTCTGTTCTCAACCAAACACCAATCAACTTATTTAAAAGATAAACTCTCCAAGTAATTAAACAATGAGATATGAGAGTATGATATAATAAAGCTAACAGCTCTAGCAAGAGATGCATGAAAAACAAGAGCTAGAAAGCATTGAAGTAACATAGAAGAATACTCAACAAATATAAGTGAAGAATACAGAATAAGCGGAGCGTGTCATCTCTCCCACAAAGGAATGCTAGGATCCATTTTATTCAGAAAATGAAAATAACAAAAACAAAAACAAACCGACGCTTCAAGAAAAGCACATAAAAAGTGGCGGAATTAAAATATAGTTTCACTAGAAAGGACCTGATAGTTTGTTGATGAAGAAGGGGATGCCTTGGGCATCCCCAAGCTTTGACGCTTGAGTCTTCTTGAAATATGTTGGGGATGAACCACCGGGGCATCCCCAAGCTTTGGCTTTACTATCCTCTTAATCACATCATATCATCCTTCTCTCTTGATCCTTGAAAACTTCCTCCACACCAAACTTAGAGTAAACTTTATTAGAGGGTTAGTGCACGAAAAAATATGATATTATGTAGGAACACAATTTCTACCAATTCTATTGGACATTAGCTACAGCCACTGATACTTCATAGGATAAAAATATCCAATCAAAATAGCAAAAGAGGCATTGCAAAATAAATGGCAGAACCTGTCAAAAACAGAACAGTCCGTAAAGATGAATTTTTTCTAGGCACTTAAATTGCTCAGATCAGAAAACTCAAAACTAATAAAAGTTGCATATATATCTGAGTATTACGCACAAAAAATCCCAGGTCCATCATGTGTTTCTGTAAAGAGTTATGAATTTAACGGTAGACAGCACAAAATAGTTTCAGCACAGCAATCCAAATCTAGTATCAACTTTCTACTAGAGGCTTAACTTGACACAACAATGTAATAAAGTAATGATACAAAGTATTTTCTACAGAGGTAGACATGTTCCTTGACTCAAAAAAAAATAACAGGAATAAAATATTGGGTTGTCTCCCAAAAGCTCTTTCTTTATAACCATTAAGATAGGCATAGTGATTTTTATGATGCTCTCATAAAGATGAGAGTTGAAAAACAAAGGAGAGCGTCAAGAGGTAAAAACATCAAACACATTTAAGTCTAACCCACTTCCTATGCAAAGGAATTTTGTAAAGAAACAAGTCATGAAAGCACAAAGCAACAAACATAGGAAAGCAAAACAAGTGCAACTTCAAAAAATTCAACATAAAGAGAGGTGTTTTAGTATCATGAAAACTTCTACAACCATATTCTCCTCTCTCATAATAACTTTCAGTAGCATAATTGATAAGATGCACAATATAACCATCACACGAAACATTCTTATCATGATCCATATGCATAAAAGTGTTATTATCTCCCTCATAAGAAAAGTTCTTCTCATTAATAACAAAGGGAGTAGGATCATCATAAAGAACTTGAACATGATAGACAAGTTGTATATTAAAATGATTAGTTTGAGTGATTCCTCTATAATTATGACAAGTTTTAAAAGGATAATTGTAATTATAACCCATGTCATAGTATTCTTTATAATTATCAAAGACCGGAGGCATAGTATCATCATAAGCAATAGAATAATTATCCTCTAAAGTGTGTTCATTTGCAAACATGTCATCATTTTTAATAGAAGGATATGTATCAAATATATAATCATTAGTAGAAAAAGGATTTTCAAACACCTCATCCCCGAGCTCAGAGCTCTCTATATCATCATGGGAAGGAACATAGATAGTATTAATAGTGCAACAATTATTAACATCATCATTTTCAGAATTATTATCCCAAAGATCTTCAATATCAGAAGAAGTGTGCTTTTCCCAATCATGATCACTAATATAAATAACAGGCATAGGTACATCATCAAGTTCAGAATCATCGAATTCAGAATTATAAGTATTAATTGTAACAGGAGCAACAAGTTTGGGAGAAGATACTGTTTCCTCTCTCCTTTTACTCCTCTTCTTCTTCCTCTTTCCCTTTTTCTTCACCTTTTCCTCTTTAGGAGGGAGAGGCTTGAAAGGAAGCTTCTCCACATAACCTGGTTTAGTATTAGAGACAATGGAAGAAACTTGGGAGAATTCCTCTCTTTCATTAATAAGATGAAAACAGAGATTAGTCCTGTCATACTTTGGTGAAGTCTCATCCTTTATAATATTTTGTATGTAGGTGTTAGCATGGCAATTATTAACGCAATATAGATAACATCCATGCAACAAATCATTCATATCAATATCACTCATATTTAACAAATAAGTTTTTCTTGATATCTCTTCACACCCCTAAAATAATGTAAGTTCATCATGTTGATTAGGGGTGATCATCTTATCACAAAAATCTCTTGCAATATCTTTACGAGAACCTGAGCATTGAAATTTGAAATGACCCTTTTCATAGCAAAGTTCACAAATAAAAGGATAGGTGGCACAAATCGTTTTACCAAGATCACTTAAAACTTTATACCAACCTCTAGTATTTTCATTCCTATGATGGATACAATATTCATCTTCAATTTTATTAATTCCACAAGGTCTATGCATTCCACAAAAATTAACATGCTTATAAGAAATAGTATTATCAGAAGTTTGAGCATGTTTATTGCAATCATTAACAACAATTTCATTTTCCATGCAAGTGTCTTTCAAAGGTTCATGATACACGTCCCAATTTTCTTTAGGAACATTAATATGAGAAGCAAAGGTTCTAAAATAATCAACAATAATATGAGAATCAAGACCATATTTAGCACTAAGCTCTTGAAAACCAGCAGTTTCAACACAAGACTTAATGCAATCATATTAATAGTTCATACCTGATTATTTACCTTTGTCATTCTCCCAATCTTCAGCATTGTTTCGAATTGTTCCAAGGAGATCCCATCTAGCTTCACCTTCTTACTTGTGAAAGAGCCCTCTGAACAGGAATCTAGATAATCCTTGCAATGTCCTGAAAGTCTTGCATAAAAATTATTAACAATTATTTTATCAGGAAGCTCATGGTTAGGACATTTGAGTATTAATGTTTTCAGCCTTCCCCAGGCTTGAGGAATGCTTTCTCCTTCAAGAGGCCAGAAATTATATATAGAATTACGATCTTGGTGAATCTCACTTGGAGGATAAAATTTAGAATAAAAGAGAGATACAACCTCCTCCCATCCGAGAGAGTGCATATCCCTCAACAATTTATACCAATGCGCAGCTCTTCCACCAAGTGATAAAGAAAATAATTCATGTAAAAATAGCAAATGATCACCAGGATGGACAGTTCCATCCCCTACACAGCGGTTATCCATAACACGGTCAATAATTTCATAGGTATTTTAAATGGCACTATTTCGTCAGGTGGTTTTAGAATATCACAAGCATCATTAATATCATCACATATTGGAGGTAAAGCATTATCAAGGCTAAATAATTCCTCCAAAGCCGAGGAGCAAAAATGATTATTTTTGTTTAAACTAGCTCCCCCAAGCTTAGGCTTTTTCACGGCCTTAGCAATAATAGTATCCAAAGAATTTATACTAATAACATTACTACCACTATTATGCAAACAAACTTCCATAGGGTTTTTTATTTTCTCTTCAAAAGTATCATGTCCTAATGCAATATAAATTTCATAAAGATCTCTAATTTTTTTGTTGTTTTCCATTAGCCTAACTAGTGAAAATAAAAACAAGAAACAAAAAGAAATAAATGCAGAATCTAAAGGAGATACCTTCAAGTGCTCACCTCCCCGGCAACGGCGCCAGAAAATAGCTTAGTAGCCAGAGGATGTGAGTACCTTTTACCTTACCTCCCCGGCAACGGCGCCAGAAAATAGCTTGATGTCTACGCACGCTTCAATTCTCGTAGACAGTGTTGGGCCTCCAAGAGCAAAGATTTGTAGAACAGCAGCAAGTTTCCCTTAAGTGAATCACCCAAGGTATATCGAACTCAGTGAGGTAGAGGTCAAAGATAACCCTCTCAAGCAACCCTGTAGTTAAGATACAAAAAGTCTCTTGAATCCCCAACACACCCAATACACTTGTCAGATGTATAGGTGCATTAGTTAAGCGAAGAGATAGTGAAATACAAGTAATATGGATGATTATAAGTAGTAATTGCAATCTTTAATAAAAATGGCAGCAAGCAAACATGTAGCAGAACTTGTTGGAAACGGTGTTTCAATGCTTAGAAACAAGGCCTAGGGATCCTACTTTCACCAGTGGACATTCTCAACAATGACATCAAAGTTAAATAAATAAACACTACTCTCAAACACTCTCATGTTGGATAACAAACACCATT
Organism: Poa annua; assembly: GCA_026929855.1. Taxonomy (NCBI): domain Eukaryota; kingdom Viridiplantae; phylum Streptophyta; class Magnoliopsida; order Poales; family Poaceae; genus Poa; species Poa annua. The sequence goes on from CM049428.1 coordinate 52,254,239, forward strand.
CATTGTGTAGGGCTACAAGAGCACCCTCAAAGTCAGAGTAAACTAACACCAACAACGTCATAAAGGAATCACACACGGTGCACACACTGTCACCGTTACAACCGTGAATAACCCGGAGTTCATATTAAAGTAACCTCTAGAGTGCATAATAGATAAAGAGTAGCATCACATATTCAACTAGATTACAAAGCTCATGATCACATAAAAGATCACATCATGGGAGAGAGATATAGACCATATAGCTACCGTAGATCCCGCAGCGCCGGGGGAGAACTACTCACTCCTCATCGTAGGAGTCAGCAACGGCGATGGAGATGGCGGTGGAGTCGATGGAGATGGCTCCGGGGGCAATTCCCCGTCCCGGCAGGGTGCCGGAACAGAGACTTCTGTCCCCCGAATCTTGTCTTCGATGGCGGCGACGCTCTGGACCCGTGGAGGAAATATCGAACACCGTCCTAGGGTTTTTAGTCTGGGGGGTATTTGTAGGCGAAAGGGCGAAGTCGGTAGCGCCCCGAGGGGGCCACACCACGTGCTCACGCGGCTCAGGCGCCTCGGTCGCCCACTTCGTCTCGTGTTCGGCTTTCTGGAACGTTCCCGATGAAAAACGGACTTCAGAAAAGAAATCGTCCAATTCCGAGAATATTTCCTTAAGTACTTTTCTGAAACAAAAAACAGCGGAAAACAGGGAACTGGCACTGTGGCATCTTGTTAATAGGTTAGTCACAGAAAATGCATAAAACTATATAAAATGCATATAAAACATGTAATAACTTGGTATAATATAGCATGGAACATAAGAAACTATAGATACGTTGGAGACGTATCAATAATTCACAAAGTGTAACATGAAAGAAAAGTTCTATGGCCCAAATGAATGCATAAATGAAAAGAAAAAGATATCCTAGGTTGGTCATAGAGTATTGTTATAGAAATCTGAATATAAAAGGTGGACACTTTGGAAATATAGATAAATAAGTAGAGGAATAACATGCAAGAGTATTATCTAGCTTCCAAATGCTTCAATTTAAGCTAATGTTTGCCATGTAGTACTCATTGGTGTGAAGTTCTCATTACCCTTATCATAGCATCTTTAGTGATTAATACTTGAAAGTGAAAGCAAATATGAGTTATGTGCTTGACAAAGTATGGTTAAAAGCCTCATGCCCCTTGAAAACAAAAACATCTCCGACTGGCTACTCAACTTAGGCCACAAAGCAAGTGAAGGTTACAGTCATTGCAAGCAATAATAGCATCATAAAGAGTTTACTCCCGGGGTACCTCTTGTCCCATGACATAGAACAATACCATGTCAAAATGACAAGACAAACAAACACTTGGACAACCTCAACACTTTTTTTATTTGGCATAGCTTTTTTTATTGAGAGGTATATCACTGAAAGTCCAACATAGTTGTGTAAGTAAATTTCTACCATACATCTCGCATGGCTTGGGTTAGCCTCCCGGTGAGTCTCTCTAGCCATTTATACTCACTCCCTAAACTTACCGAGTTTTCATTTTCATTTCACACAATGTTAGGCATCCATAGACAAAAGCACATGATATCAACTTTTATAAAAGAATAAAGTGCAGTGTTGAAAGCTTTCCACGTGTCAGCACGTATGAGCTAGCTCCTAACCAAAGACCTTTGTCAATCCCAAAATATCATAATCTTAATCACAATGGGTCATGTTTATTAAGTGCATGAAAAGGAATGTGTGCATCAAGTTCGTGAGAGCTTTTAAACCAACTTAACCCATGACAATCCCAATAACATAAGAATCTTAATTTGGAAGCATAGATAAAACAATATAACATGCTAAACATACTTGGAATAGCATATTAGCTAATAGGTAGATATGGTGGACTCACTGGAAAAACTTGGTTGAAGGTGTTGGAAAACAAGCTTTTTACTTGTTGGAATTTTTGGGCTAGCAAGAGGGAGAAAGTTGACCATCTAAATGCATGCATAAGTGTCCATAGAGCTAAACATTTCATGTTAAACAAAGTAAAGCATCATTCAGCATATAAAACATGAATAAGAAATAACTCTAGACAAGACACTTGCATATTAATATTCATTAACAAAGCACATGAATCAAGCAACTATATGTATCTTTTTAAATCAACTCAAACATCCTCTTCCCAATATTTTTATAGCATCCAACTTAATTCAACCCAACCTTCCAGTAGCTCTCACATAACATAAATAAAAAGTGGTGGTCTCAAAAAAAAAACCAAACCAAAATAATAAAAAGAACAAAAACGCTCCAAGTTTATATGATAAAGTGCAATGAACGAAAAAGAGAAGTTAGACATGCGAAAACCGAGAGTATGTAGGTTCAGTGGGGTTGTCTTCACATACACAAGCTTATGGTCTTCACCATCCTTGTATAGCTTTTGGTGCATCTCCTCTAATCCATGTGAAAAAACTTTAAAACACCGTTTCTCCCATTTCTTTTCTGTGGGGTGACATTAGTAGGCACAAAACAATAGAATTGCTTGTTGTATGAAATCCTTAGACAAACATATGAAAAATGTCCATAAAGTTTATAATGTTGTATTCCTTCTAATAAACTGAATTGGATCAAAAATATTCAAGTTAAAAGCTTAAAGAATGCATAAAACAAAATGGGACAGAATCTGTCCAGAAAAACAACAGCTGCCAAACGTATTTTTTTACCCCACTTAAATATGTCGACAAAATATGAAAAAATTCACGATTACAAAGGATCAAAAGTTGCAACTACAGTTCAAATTTCAGCTCATTCGAAGTTACAGAACAGGAATTAAAAATCATACCGTGCACAAATTCGTGCTGGAATAAAATCTCCGAATGGAAAAGCAACTTTCAAAACCCAAATGGGTAAAACTTGGCACTTTATTAAAAATTCCAGAACCTAAACTAAAAACAAAGACTCTTGGTACAGCAATAGGACTCAAAGAAAATCTCAAATAAAAACAACCGGGTTGCCTCCCGTAAAGCGTTTTCTTTATAGTCATATAGCTAGGCTTCTTACTTGATATTTATAGTGGACGAAGCTCATGAGGGAGCTTGAACTTTGATGTGTCCCTCTTCCTTGTAAAGTTCTCCATGCACTTCTTTTGTGGGAACTGAAACTTCAAATTCCCCTCCTTTGAATCGATTATAGCACCTGTAGTACGAAGAAAATGTCTTCCCAAAATGATAGGACTAGAGGTTTTATTCCCCTTGTCCATTATTAAAAAGTCAATATGCACAAAAGTCATGTGTAACTCTACCATAACATCACTTACTTTTCCTAAAGCATATTTAATGGAATCATCAGCAAGTGAAAGTTCAATAGAGCATTTTTCAAGATTCTTTAATTCAAGTACTTCATATAGTTCCTTAGACATGACAAAGACACTAGATCCTAGATCTAATATGGCATGGTGTGTCTCTTTTCCAATTGTTACTAGTACCTTGGGGACCCAAATATCCCCAGGCTTAGGTGGTGTCATAGCTTCTTTGTTGTACCTAGCAATTTTCTCATTTAAAACATTGCTAGAATAAAAGAACCAAAACCAGCTTGATTAATATTAATAGAAGGATCACTAGCAAATTTGTGTAAGATAGACATAAGTTCATGCAAGCTATAAGTTTCCAAGTTAAGTAGTGGTTCCTTGACTTCACTAAGCATCTTAACTTCTTCTCTCACAATAGGATCATCACTTTTAGTTTCATTAGCTTCATTCAAACTATTAAGATAAGACATAAATGGCAACAAGTATTCAGGATATTGTAACAACTCATTAAAAGTTTCTTCCAAAGTAGGTGGAACAGTTTCAGCAATTTTAATAGAACTCACTCCAACCACTGGTGGTGCTTGTGGTTTCCCTGCAGACATAATCAATAAAGTGGCTTGATTATCAGCTAGTTTTGATAGGGCTTTATCTAGTCCCTCAGCTTGTAGTTGTAAACCTTTAATATCAGAACCAATGGAAGTGACATCTTTATTCAACTCTTGTATCATGATATTATGACTAGCAACTTATTCCATAAGAATTTTATTAGCATAAAATTTATCATTACTTGAAGGCATAGGTTTCCACTTATTATCATTACTACAGAGATATGGAACAAAAGGACGGGTGTTTGGAACATATGGAGGTTTACTATAAGAATTATAGGTGTTGTTACCAAACCCACTATTACCATATCTAACAAAGTTAACATCAACATTTTCAGGATTATTACTCACTAGTTCTTACAAAGGAACATTCTCAATATTTTATTTATTAATGAAAGCAAGAATAGTATCCATTTTAGATGACAAGTCACTACTTTCTTCTATGGAGTTTACTTTTTTAGGGGGGTTAGGTTCTCTTTCAGTGTTCCATTAACTATAGTTTGCAAAATACTCTCTAAGATGTTCTTAGCTTATATTATAGTTTTACTCATAAATGCCCCTCCAGCAGCAGAATCAAGGATATTTCTAGACATGTAATTTAGACCATTGTAAAAAGAGTGCAATGTGGTCCATTCGTTAACCCCATGTGATGGACAAGTTCTAAGCATAAGTTTTATCCTAACCCAAGCCATAGCAACATGTTCATTTTCATTTTGCCTAAAAGAAAGGATATTGTTTCTATTTTGCAAAATTTTAACAGGTGGATAATATTTCTTAATGAAAGCTTTTTTAAAATCATCCCAAGTATTAATACTATCAGTAGGTAGTGAATGCAACCACTCTTTAGCTATCCCTCTAAGTGAAAAAAGGAAATAACTTAAGTTTCAGAATATCACTTTCAACATTTTTAAATTTTTGCATATCACATATTTCAACAAAATCATGAAGATGCATAGAGGCATCCTCCATAGCACTAACACCAAATTGTTCCTTAGTTATCAAGTTCAACAAACTAGGACTCACTTCATAACTCTCAGCTGTTATCTTAGGTGTAGCAATAAATTGATCATTTGGAGTGTTTGTGTAGTCACACATCACACAACTTAGTTCTTTCTCCCATTGTAGCAAGTTTTTATGTATTTTTTAATTTTCATGCAAAACTGAAAATAAAATGACACTAAATAATGCAAACCGAAATAACAAAAGTAAAATAAAATGCAAAACTGAAAATAAAATAACAAACCGAAATATAAAAATGACAAAAACAAAACAAAATATAATGCTTTGAAGGTAAAAAGATGGGTAAGATGACTCTTACGTAGGTGCAACCTCCCCAAGCTTAGGTCTTTGCACACGTTGGTGATGTTGACTTTGTTTGTGAGGTATCCTTTCCACTTGTCCAGCAACTCCACCAGAAAATATCTTGCACAGTGGATGAAGACTTGTGGGACAACTCATTACTTGGTCACTTCCCCGGCAACGGCGCCAGAAAATAGTCTTAATGGCCATTGACGATGATGACGATGGCGCCAGAAGATAGTCTTGTTGAGCACCAAGTACTTGCGTCAAAAGAATGTGGGTTAGGTTGAGACTCCAAGTGCAAAGTGTATAGTAAGGGAAAAGACTAATTTTCCCCACGAGGGTGACTCGAGGGTTTAATATCGAACTCTCGGGGAAATGAACCAAAAGTTGTTGTCTCCTTATCCTTCTTCATGAAACCTACAAAACAAAGTAAATTGTTTTGTGCCCTCAACCTCACCAAGTGGTTATCAAGCACAAGGTGAAAGTAAAAGATATAGAAATAAATGCAAAACAGAAATAAATATGCAATGGTGGTAAATAAAAGTGCAAGGATGGTATGAATGATATTGAATGATGGTTTTGTGATTTGTATAGTGTTTGCAAGATGTAAAAGTATTTTTGTATTTTCGTATTTTTAAATAACAGAAAATGTAAAGTGCTAATAAAGTGTTGGAAAGGTGTTTCTTATGATTAAAAATGGACTGGGGTTCATGATTTCACAAATGCACTCTCTCTTTTCTATAGTGGTAGACAATGGAACATAGGAATTGACATATGAGATTGCAACAAGACAAGTTATTAATAATATCGGCATCACATACTAACATAGAGATCTTTTGGTTATTAATCTCTCTTATACTCCACCAAGATGCGAACTAAATCATAACACCTCAGTAATTAAGATAAACAGAGTATAGCTTTAAGTTCAATGACATGAAGTTTAAATAAGAACATGCTAGATCTAGTCATGGTGATAGTGGCAATGTCACCCACATATCCCCGGTAGCATGGTATTTCCTTCATCCCTAGTGAGGCAACAAAGTAAGGTAAAAACCCAAGTGGATCACGGTATTGCTGTCAACTTACCACAAAACCACCCCCCCCCCCTTACTTCAACTAATGCATGCGTTCCCCCTCACACGCTCTCATACACATGTTGGATCAAAACACATAGACAAGAACGGGTACATACTATGCATCTACTTTCATAACAAAGACATAATATTGGCAATCATCATAACATATATCAACTTAAGAGATCCACCACAAAGGTATTACATATATGACCATAATCATGTTCAGCAACTCATATGGCACTAATTAGTGAAGCTCAAGAGAGAGGAGAGATACATAAGTTACTTCCACAAACCCATAGTCCAGGGGTGGACTACTCCCTCTTCATCAAGGAGACGGTGGAGAAGTCGTTGGAGAAGGTGGAGACCACACCGGCAGCGCCCCGCCGGAGTTTTCCCCCCTCCAATCTGCAGCTCCAGGTCTCTGTTTCGTGGTTTCTGTGTTTCTGCGGCGCTCCTCTCCGAAAGGGCTCGGGGGAGTATTTTTATAGTCGTTTTTAGGTCAAGACGAAGCCACGGAGACGAAGATCGACGGAATCGGAGGCTCGAGGGCCCAGAAGAGGTGCCCCACGCGGCCAAGGAATCTGGCCGCGTGGGCCCCCCTCTTTTGCCCCTCGGCCTTCCACTTTTGCATTTCCTTCGCACCTACGCTTTGTTCCTTCCAAAAATGATGTTCGCGAAGTTTCAGGTCATTTGGACGACGTTTGGGTCCTTCAAACATCAAAATATAGAAAAAGGGGTTTTCTGACAGCGCAGGGTTTGATTACAAATAAATAGGAAAAGTGTGAAATATTCCCAAAATCATTATAAAACATTGGTATAAACCTTATATGATGCAAGTATGGATGAAATATGAGTAATACAATGCAAAGTTCATGTATGCATTTTACATGCATCAATACGTCAGTGGTACAAAATTTCCTTGTTCTACATTGATCTCCTATGAACTACTCCGAAAGCGTTTCTTCCATCTGCTTGAAATCATGAGGAACACAAAAGATAAAATACCCCGAACAACTCTATATGATATACAAAAAATATTTAACACACATGTCTTAAAACAACATTCCAAAGAAAATTACATTATATGTTGTTTCACACTTCTGCTAGTTGCAATAGAGGTAGCATGTATGGAAGTCTACGGGGAGCTGATGCACACGGTGGGTGTGTTGTTGGGAGACCCCAAGAGGAAGGTATGAAGTAGTGCAGCATCAAGTTTCCCTCAGTTGTGAAACCAAGGTTATCGAACCAGTAGGAAATAATGAATTCCTCCGAGGTGTCAACGGCGCCAGAAAAATCTGCGACGTAAGGGCGCCAGAAAATGCTTCCTGGGACGTAGGTGACGTGGAACCTGCACACAACACAATCAACATACTTTGCCCCAACTTAACGGTGAGGTTGTCAATCTCACCGGCTTGCTGTAACAAAGGATTAAACGTATGTGTGGAAGAAAGATGTTTGTTTGCAGAAAGTAACAGGTTTGCAGTTTGTGGTTTATCAGATTAAAGAGAAGGACCAGGGTCCACAGTTCACTAGTGGTGTCTTTCCATAAATAATAATAACATTCATGCGGATAAACAAATTACAGCTGGGCAATTGATAGAATAATGATGAGCAAACCAATGCATATACCAATGTTATGATGTCTAGTGTGAGATTCATTCGGGCATTACAACAATATACATAGACCGTTCCAACCGCATCTATGACTAATAATCCACCTTCCGGTTAGCGTCCGCACCCCTTTCAGTATTAAGTTGCATGCAACAGATTATCGCCTTAAGCACTGTGTGTAAAGTAAGTAAGTAACATCATCCTTAGACAAAGTACTACTGTTTTATCCCTAGTAGCAACAGTACATCTACAACCTTAGAGCTAGTTGTCACCACCCTAGATTTAATAGAGACATGAACCTACTATCAAGCATAAATACCCCCTCTTGGAGTCACAAGCATCTACTTGGCCAGAGCATACACAAGTAACGGAGAGCATGCAAGATCATTAAATAGCACACACATGATATATTATGAAGCAATAACTTTAATACTCAATATTCATCGGATCCCAGCAAACACAACATGAAGTATTACATAACGGTGATCTTGATCATGATAGGCAGCTCACAAGATCTAAACATGATAGCACAAGAGGAGAAGACAACCATCTAGCTACTGCTATGGACCCGTAGTCCAAGGGTAGACTACTCACGCATCAGTCCGGAGGCGGTCCTGGCGACGTAGAGGCCTCCGGTGACGATTCCCCCTCCCGGCAGGGTGCCGAGGAGGAGTTCTGATCTCTCCCGAATTGGTATTGACGACGGCGGCGACTCGGGACCCGTGGAGGAAAATATGAACACCGTGCTAGGGTTTTTGGTCTGGGGGTATATATGGGCGAAAGGGCGAAGGCGGTGGAGCTCTGTGGGTCCCACACCACGTGCTCGCGCGGCCAGGAGGGTTCCCGCGCCTGGGGGTGGTGTGGGCCCCTCGGGCTCCGTCTTCGACTCCTCTTCGGTGCTCTGGAGCGTTCCCAAATAAAAACTGACTTCTGAAAAGAAATCGTCCAATTCCGAGAATATTTCCTTAAGTACTTTTCTAAAACCAAAAACAGTAGAAAACAGGGAACTGGCACTGTGGCATCTTGTTAATAGGTTACTCCCAGAAAATGCATAAAACTGTATAAAATGCATATAAAACATGTAAGAACTTGGTATAATATAGCATGGAACATAAGAAACTATAGATACGTTGGAGACGTATCAACATCCCCAAGCTTAGTTCTACTCGACCCGAGTAGGCAAGAACGATAAAAGGAGAATAATTTCTGAAGTGACATGCTTAAACACAATCTTGATCATAATATAATGTAAGGCTCATGTTATGAATGAAGTGACTCAAGGCAATGATCTATAGTTTGCTAACAAATAGACAAGGAGTAAACAACTACATCATATAAGTAAAACTTTTCATGAATAGTACTTTCAAACAAGCATCAAAAAGATTTGCATAAGAGTTAACTCATAAAGCAATATTATCTAAGCAAAAGAGCATTGAAGCAACACAAAGGAAGATATAAGTTTCAGCATTGGCTTTCAACTTTTGAACATGTATATCATATAGATAGTTATCAACACAAAGAAATATAACAAGTGCAATAAGTAAGCATATAAGAATCGTTGCACACAGTTGACACAAGTGTTTGCTTCGGGGATAGAAAGAAGTAGGTAAACTGACTCAACATAAAGTAAAAGATAGGCCCTTCGCAGAGGGAAGCAGGGATACAAGCATGTGCTAGAGCTTCTTAGTTGTATAGGTTTTTTAAATCATATAGAGAGCATAAAAGTAAGTTTTGAGCAGTGTTTGTCGTTGTCAACGAATGGTAATGGGCACTCTACCCCCCTTGTCAACCAGACTTTCTTTGCTTGGCTGATTAGACAAGGGCAAAGAGAATGCAGCGGTTAAAGTTGTAATTAATTGGGACTGGGCACCCCATTTGCCAGCTCTTTTTGCAAAGTTAATGGATAAGCGGTGTATATGCCACTAGTCCGGTTGGTGAAAGTCTGTCTAAAAGAAAATGACAAGGTTGATATCCGTAACACCACATACTTCCTCATGAGCTAATAAACATTGACATAAATAAGAGATAATATGTTTTGAATAATAAAAGGTAGCACACGAAGTATTTGCTTGGAATGGCAGGAAATACCATGTAGTAGGTAGGTATGGTGGACACAAATAGCATGGGTTTTGGCTCAAGGTTTTGGATGCACGAGAAGCATTCCCTCTCATTACAAGGTGTTGGATAGCAAGGTTATTTGAAGCAAACACAAGTATAAACTATGACAACAAGACGTATATAAAAACATATTGCAAGCATTATAAAACTCTACATTGTCTTCCTTGTTGTTCAAACACTTTAACTAGAAAATATCTAGACCTTAGAGATACCAAACATGCAAACCAAATTTCAGCAAGTTTTACGGTAGTTCCTCACTAATAGGTTTTAACTACATGATGTAAAATCTTAAACATGATCTACTTGAGAGTTCAAAACAATTGCCAAGCACCACAACATGCAAGATAACAATCCATAAGAGCATGTATATATTTCTTTATACCATCTACCACATTTAGCATTTTCTGTTCTCAACCAAACACCAATCAACTTATTTAAAAGATAAAATATCCAAGTAATTAAACAATGAGATATGAGAGTATGATATAATAAAGCTAACAGCTCTAGCAAGATATGCATGAAAAACAAGAGATAGAAAGCATTGAAGTAACATAGAAGAATACTTAACAAATAAAAGTGAAGAATACGAGTATTCATAAGAAAAAGCAGAGCGTGTCTCTCTCCCACAAAGGAATGCTAGGATCCATTTTATTCAGAGAATGAAAATAACAAAAACAAAAACAAGCCGACTCTTCAAGAAAAGCACATAAGAAGTGGCGGAATTAAAATATAGTTTCACTAGAAAGGACCTGATAGTTTGTTGATGAAGAAGGGGATGCCTTGGGCATCCCCAAGATTTGACGCTTGAGTCTTCTTGAAATATGTTGGGGATGAACCACCGGGGCATCCCCTAGCTTTGGCTTTACTATCCTCTTGATCACATCATATCATCATTCTCTTTTGATTCTTGAAAACTTCCTACGCACCAAACTTAGAGTAAACTTCATTAGAGGGTTAGTGCACAAAAAATTATGATATTCTGTAGGAACACAATTGCTACCAATGCTACTGAACATTAGCTACAGCCACTGATACTTCATAGGATAAAAAGATCCAATCAAAATAGCAAAAGAGGCATTGCAAAATAAATGGCAGAATCTGTCAAAAACAGAACAGTCCGTAAATACGAATTTTTTCGAGGCACTTAACTTGCTCAGATCAGAGAACTCAAAACTAATGAAAGTTGCATATATATCTGAGTATTACGCAAAAAAAAGGGCAGATTATGTTGATTTTTCTGTGAGGAGTTACGAATTAAACGGTGGACAGCAGAAAACTGTTTCTGCGCAGGAATCCAAATTTAGCATGAACTTTCAACTAGAGGCTTATCTTGACACAACAATGCAATAAAATAAATATACAAAGGAATTGCTACAGAGGTAGGACAAGTTCTTGACACAAACAAAATAAAATAACAGGTAATAAAGGTGGGTTGTCTCCCATAAGCGCTTTTGTTTAACGCCTTTCAGCTAGGCACAGAAAGCAAAACTCAAGTATTATCAAGAGATGAAGCATCAACACCATAATTTGAACGAACAATAGAATCAAAAGGTAGCTTCATTCTCTTCCTAGGGAAGTGTTCCATACCTTTCTTGAGTGGGAATTGGTACTTGATGCTACTAATAGCACCCACAGTTCTAAGAAAAGGCCTTCCCAACACAATTGGACAAGCTGGATTGCATTCAATATCCAAGACAATGAAATCAACGGGGACCAGGTTATTATTAACCATAATGGGTACATCATAACTCTCCCCAAAGGTTTCTTCAATGCATTATCAGTAAGAAAAACATCCAAATAGCAATGTTCCAATGGTGGCAAATCAAACATATCATAAAGCTTTTTAGGCATAACATAAATAGTTGCACCAAGGTCACACAAAGCATTGCAATCAAATTTATCTACTTTCATTTTAATGATGGGCTCCCAACCATCTTCTAACTTCTTAGGGATAGAAGCTTCAAGTCTTAATTTATCTTCCCTAGCTTTAATGAGAGCATTTATAATATGAGTAGTAAAAGCCAAATTAAGAGAGCTAGCATTAGGACTTGTGGCCAACTTTTGCAAGAACTTAATAACTTCAGAGATATTACAATTATCAAAATCAAAATTATTATCATCAAAGCAAACCGAACCACATTCTCCCATGTTCTTAAAAATTTCAGCACTTTTATCAACACTAGTTTCAGCAGTTTTGGTCAATTTTAAATTTTTGGAAGAAGTAGAGGATACATTTCCAACACCAACTATGTTATCATTGATAATAGGAGGCTTACTATCATGTGAAACACCATTATTTTCAGAGGTAGTAACAGTAAAAACTTTAACAATATTAGCCTCTTTATCTAGTTCTTTCTCTCTTTCCCATCTAGCACGTAATTGGGCCATCATCCTAACTTTTTCATCTATTTGAACTTGGATGGCATTAATTTTAGCAAAGGGATTACTCTCTTTAGTTTCAGTAGGAATGATTTTAGATTTTAAAAGATCAACATCAAGGACAAGACTATCAACTTTAGAGACAAGTATATCAATTTTCCCAAGCTTTTCCTCAACAGTTTTATTAAACAGAGTTTGTGTAGTGATAAAATCTTTTAACATGGTTTCAACTTCAGAGGTGGTAGTCCTATTATTGTTATAAGAATTACCATAAGAGTTCCCATTATTAGGAGGACAGGGCTTATAGTTGTTATTACCATAATTGTTCCTATAGGCATTGTTGTTGAAATTGTTGTTTTTAATAAAGTTCACATCAACATGCTCTTCTTGTGCAACTAAAGAAGCTAAGGGAACATTATTTGGATCAACATGGGATTTACCATTTGCAAGCATAGACATAATAATATCAATCTTTTCACTCGAGGAGGAGGTTTCTTCAACAGAATTTACCTTCTTACCTTGAGGTGTCCTTTCAGTATGCCATTCAGACTAATTCACCATCATATTATCCAAGAGTTTTGTTGCAGCCCCCAAGGTGATGGACATAAAAGTACCTCCAGCAGCCGAATCCAATAAGTTTCTTGAAGAAAAATTCAGTCCTGCATAAAAGGTTTGGATGATCATCCAAGCAGTCGGTCCATGGGTTGGGCAATTCTTTATCAAATATTTCATTCTTTCCTAAGCTTGAGCAACATGTTCATTATCAAGTTGTTTAAAATTCATGATGCTACTTCTTAGAGAAATAATCTTAGCAGGAGGATAGTATTTTCCAATAAAAGCATCTTTACATTTAATCCATGAATCAATACTATTCCTAGGTAATGAAAGCAACCATTCTTTAGCTCTTCCTCTCAAGGAGAAAGGAAATAATTTCAGTTTTATAATATCACCATCTATATCCTTATATTTTTGCATTTCACATAGTTCAACAAAATTATTTAGATGGGCAGCAGCATCATCAAAACTAACACCAGAAAATTGCTCTCTCATAACAAGGTTCAACAAAGCAGGTTTAATTTCAAAGAATTCAGCTTTAGATGCAGGTGGAGCAATAGGTGTGCATATAAAATCATTGTTGTTGGTGCTAGTAAAGTCACACAACTTAGTATTCTCAGCAGTACTCATTTTAGCAAATTAATTAACAAACCAAAATAACAAAAACTGAAAATAAAATAGCAAACCAAAATAAACAAAGTAATGCAAGTAACTAATTTTTTGGTATTTTTTATATTAAGCAAACAAGACAGTAATAAAAATAAACTAAGCAAGACAATAACAAAATAAAAAGATTTGAAGTGCAAAAACTCCCCTCGTAGAAGAATCTTCAAATCACCGGCAACAAAGTTGACGGAGGAGTGTGAAGGTCTTCAAAGGAATTCTTATTTCCCCGGAAACGGCGCCAGAAAAATTGCTTGATGCACACGGTGGGTTTGTTGTTGGGAGACCCCAAGAGGAAGGTATGAAGTAGTTGAAAGAACATTTCTTAATCCCTAGTGTTTTGAGTGTTAGTTAACAATACCAATGATGTACTAATCCTATTGCTAAGTATTTCAGTTTATGTGAGTTGCACACCACATATCCCAAAGCCAAAATGCAGAGAAAAAGAGTTTCTGGAATTCTTCCTAGAATCGGAATATTGGAGCCGGAAATTTCCAGGATCGGAAATTCCGGGTCTCCTATATCTCACAGAAAAATGGCTAAGGAAAAGTCAGGGAGTGGTTCTGACTCTAACCGGAAATTCAACTCGGAAATTTCATTGACACGGAATTTCCGAGTCACCTAGAAAACCACTCCAGATTTGACTAAGGAAAGAAGAGAAAGTGGTTCTGATTTTAACCGGAAATTCAGCTCGGAAATTTCACTGACTCGGAATTTCCGAGTCACCCTCAGAAATTTGGCTAAGTCAAGATGTCGAAGACGTTCTGATCTCAACCGGAAATTCAGCTCGGAAATTTCACTGACTCGGAATTTCTGAGTCACCCTCAGAAATTTGGCTAAGTCAAGATGTCGAAGACGTTCTGATCTCAACCGGAAATTCGTATATTTAAAAGACTCGGATATGCCGGGTGACCCGGAATTTCCGGGTGTCACTTATACCGGAATTTCCGGTTCCTCGAGGCAGAAAACGGCCAGATTTTGGGAGGGGGTATAAATACCCCCTCACTCACTCAAGAACAGCTAGCTCTCAGATTTTCGCTCTCCTACTATTCTTGAAAGCTCAAATCATCAAGATCTCCCAATCCCCCCACCCAAATCCGTTGATCTTTGGAGGATTGGAGGAGAAGGCCCGGATCTACATCTTCACCGAAGGGATTTGCATTTCTCCCCCATTCACTTGGGGATTTCGTGGCTAGGGTTTCCGGTGGGAAAACCTAGTTCACCATTGTTGTACTCTTGGTGTTACCTTGACCTTTTGTGGTCCTTGACCTTTTGTGGTCATCTTGGGAGCCCCCAATTAAGTTGTGGGTGTGTGCCTCAAGATTTTGTGAGGGATTCGATCTCCGCCCTAAAAGGGGATCAATAGTGGAAGGTGGACTCGCAACCTTTGTGGTTGAGTTCATCGGAGAAGAAGGTGAGCCTTTGTGGCGTTGCGGCTAACCTGTTGTGGTAGCGCACACCTCTCCAAACGAGACGTACACCCTTGGGTGGAACTCGGGATTACATCTTTGTCTTCGCGTGCTTCACTTGGTTCCCCTTATCTTTTCTCCCTTACTTGCTTGTATTGTACTCTAGTCTATCCTTGTATTGCTTAGCTTGTCATTTAGGTAAATTCACCTTAGTTGCATATTTAGAGAATTTACCTTTGTGTGAGCCTAAATTTGAAAAGACCTAAAATTTGTAAAAGCACCTATTCACCCCCCCCCCCCTCTATGTGCCGGATTCCCGTTCAATTGGTATCAGAGCCAGGTTCACTTTTAAGGGCTTAACCGCCTAAGTGCAACGATGACGGAATCCGATGCCGAGAGGGCCGCTCGTGAAAAATTAGAGGCGGAGAAGGAGGCGTTAGCCAAAGGGGCAACCATGGCCGATCTCATGGACATGAAATTGTCCTTGGAGGCCCAACTCCTAAAGATTAATGAGATGCTTATGGCACTCTTGAAGTCTAAGGAGCCCGAGGCTACCTCTCCCTCTCCTCCTTCTAAGGAGCACGGTGAGAACTCTAAGGAATCATCCTCGGATGGGTCCAAAGATGTTCTCCCAAGTGCTTCTCCCGAGAAGGCGGAAAAGGATGAATCACCTAGCTCCTCTAATACCCTCAAAGGAGAGGAATTTCATAATGTCAACCATAATTACTCTCCTAACCCACCTATCCCTCACCCTCATGTGAACTTTAGAAGTGATCCTCCTAAGCTTAAACCTAATCATTTCTCTCAATGACAATTTCAAATGAAGTCTCATTTATGTAGTGCCTCCATTGAGCTATGGCGCATTATTGAAGAAGGATTCAAGGCGCATGATCCAACCAACTTGACAAGAAGAGAGGTGGTCGATAGCCAACTCAATGCCACCGCTCTTCATCAACTCCAAATGGTCGTTGGAGAGAAGGACATGCCACTCATTCAACAATTCTCCACCGCCAAAGAAGTGTGGAATGCTATTTCCGACATCTTCGTCGGGAATGAGAGCATGAAGAAGAACCGGAATGATGCCTTATGCAATGAGGTGGAAGGGTTCTACAAGTTGGATGGAGAAAGTCATGAGGACATGTACCGGAGGTTGGTGTTGATTGCTAACACCTTCAAGAACCTCGGTGCGGTCTACATTGATGACGCTTGGATCAAGAGGAAGTTCGTGACCGCTCTCATGCCCTTTGAGGAAACGGACTTGAAGACACTCCAAGGGAGACATGACTTCCCGAAGATGACATCCAATGAAGTCATGCAAGAGATGACCGCATACAAGGTGGCCTCCAAGATTGCTCAAGATGTAAGAGCTAGGGCCATAGGGATGCACAAGCATGCCTCAATTGCCTTGAAGGCCACCGTTGAAGAAGAGGATGAAGATGAGTATGATGATCAAGTCGAGCTATCTAGTGAGACGCTCTCAAGTACTCTCACCCAACACATGGGTCTTGCGGTAAGAACGTTTTGGAAGAACCCCAGAAGGGCCAAAGCAAGGATCGACAAGAGGTTCCCCTCCAATGGAGGAAAGCCAATCAACAAGGTGAGGCTTTGCTATAACTGTGATGACAAAAGACACTTTGTTGTAGATTGCCCATGGGAAAGAAGAGAGCATCATGGTGGGAGGCTCGTGGCCAAGACCAAGGGCAAGGGGCCCATGCCCATGAAGAAGCCCTTCTTCAAGAAGAACCAAAAGATTGTCTTGGTGACTCAAGAGCAATATCCCACCGATGATGAAGATAGTGACAATGAGGATACACCAACTCAAGTGGCCGCCCTAGCCATTTCCTCTACACCTCCTTCACTCTTCTCCTCACCAAATGAGAGCCCCATCGTCAAGAATGGAAGATGTCTTATGGCAAAGACATCCAAGGTAAAATTGTATCCTACCTCCATATCCCATGAAATTGATGATGGCATGAGTCTCCAAGTCAAGAATGAAATCATTGCTTTTGATAAATTCATGACTAACTTGCAAGGAGAAGGAAAGAGACACTTTGGCTCAATTATGAGTCGTATAGGTGAGCTTGAGGATGAGCTAGAATTAAAAGGGGAGATTGAGAGAGAGGATGCTCACACTAAAGTGTCTATCCAATCCTCCCTTGAAGATGAACAAGAAACTCATGCTCTCCTCGAGGAACAACTTGCTAAGATCACTAAGGATCATGATCTTTACTTTGCTAAATGTAAAATTATGCAAAATGAAAAGTCCGAGCTTGTAGTTGCTCATGATAGACTTTGCGAAGACTTCGAGTCTCTTGAAAATACTCACAAGGTATTGACAAGTGATCACGAACGTCTTCTCAAGTCTCGTGATCAACTCCAATCTCGGATATCCACTCTTGAGAAACCTAACCCCTCTACTACTTTGAACACTAATGCACATGTTTTTAAGGATAAAGCAAGGGTTTTGTTTGTTCCCTCCATGGCAACCAAGCCCAAGACCTCTCTTGATAAAGGTAAGGGGACACTCACTACTCCACTTCATGAGCGAGTGCCCCACAAGGGTAAGGAAGGTCTAGGCTATGTTGCTAAGGAGAAGAAGAAGATCAAGAAGAAGACCAAGCCCGCACAAGCCAAGAAAGATGACATTGCGAGTGGAAATGCCACAAGGGGCACTACCACTCGTGATGACTTTGCGGGCATATCTAACCCCAATTATGCTTTATATGTTGATTATTATGGGGATGTCTATGCTAGATACATTGGTCCCTTTGATGGCTATATTGAATATGCTATTTGGGTCCCAAAGACCCTTGTTGCTAACCAAAAGGCACCCATTGCAAAATGGGTACCTAAATCAAAGAATTGTTTGTGTGTAGGGCCTTGCTTCCGGAGGATCGAAATGGATAATTGATAGTGGGTGCACTAGTCATATGACCGGAAGCAAGGAAATTATAACGGAGTTGAAGCCCAATGATGATCAAATGACCGTTACATATGGTGACAATTCAAAGTCTAAGGTAATAGGGCTCGGCAAGGTGGTAGTGGCACCGGACATCACACTTGTGAATGTCTTGCTTGTCGAGTCCCTAGGTTTCAACTTGATCTCGGTCCATTCCTTAACTTGTTTGGGTTATACCGTTGTCTTCGAAAAGGAAATGGTCATTCTCTTGCGGAGCAAGTCTCTCAATGTGTCTTTCGTTGGGTACATTGAGAATGGGCTCTATGTGGTTGACTTCTTCGGAGTCACCACTTCCCATTCAATGTGCCTATTCGCTAAGGCGGACTTGAGTTGGCTATGGAATCGCCGACTAGCCCATGTCAACATGAGGACTTTGCGAAGTCTCCACAAGGGTGGCCATATCCTAGGACTAAAAGACCATGTTTCTTTCTCGAAGGATCGAATGTGTAGGGCTTGTGTTGAAGGAAAAATGCATGACATTCACCATCCAAGCAAGACCATCATTTCATCGACAAGGGTTTTTGAGCTTCTCCATGTTGACCTCTTTGGTCCCATTCCGGAAGCTAGTCTTGGTGGCAAGAAATATTGCTTGGTGATTGTTGATGACTATTCAAGATACACTTGGGTTTTCTTCTTCAAGTCGAAGGTGGAGACCCAACAAACTATCATCGACTTCTCCAATGAAGCTCAACGACAACACAATGTCCCTATCTTGGTGATAAGAAGTGACAATGGTTCTGAGTTCAAGAACTACACCTTGAACGAGTTCCTTAGTGAAGAAGGGATTCGTCATCAATATTCCGCTGCTTATACTCCCCAACAAAATGGTGTAGCGAAAGGAAGAACTGTCGGGGGGCTACCCCCGGGTAGGGGCAGATCCCGGATTAATCCAGTAAATATCAACAGTACTTGACCTTTGGCGACAGCAATGAACACCTCCTGGTGTGCTGAAAGGGCAGACTGACCCCTGAGTGCTGGCAGAGGACAAAGTGCCTCCTGGCAGACGCAAGGGTCAGCTCTGGCAGCTATAAATAGACACCCCCGGCCCTCACAATCGCAGCACAGACATAAGCGGGTGGTTCCTCTAAGAGCTAGCTTCTCGAAGATGTCTTTGCCGGTAGGCTAAGACATCTTCGGGAGGCTAGGCCTAGAGATACTCATCCTAAGACGAGCTCGGACGTCTCCGGGAATGATCCCGGATCTAGGACTCCGGGGAGACTCTCGGGTGGAGATGTACTCGGCTTTACCGGATAGATATTCCGGGTAAGTACTAACCGGAATGTGTGTCTCGGTCTTGATCTTATACAGGAGAGGCTCAGTGGCAAGCAAGGAGGTATCCGGAGTAAGGGCTCCCGGTAGACCGTCAACGGTCTGTATCAGGCTTTCCCGCTTATAGCGGGGGAAGTACCATTCCGCCTGACACGGAAGCATGGTCACCTCCCGCCTGACACGGAAGCATGGTCACCTCCCGCCTGACACGGGAGCGCGTCAGCCGGTACGAGCGTGGTACGACAAGACCTGACATGCCTAGCCCGGCAATCCGGAAAAGGCTATCCGGGATGGGCAAAGACATGTCTTGTCTCTGACAAGGGGACAATGATGATGCAGGACGGCGCCTACCGTCCTTAACGAGATGATGACGAAGGGGCTACACCGGATAGTCCGGCGACTAGGTCGCACTAGCCGGTGACGACATCCCGGTTAGGCCTGTCCGGTGGGGCCAAGCCAAGTTAGGGTTTCCGGCCCTCCTGGCCGGACCTCTATAAAAGGCGCCATAACTGCTACTGAGGGGGAGAGACCGACTTCAGAGCCAAAGCTATAGTCACATTTACTCTTAGAGCAGTTACTCCTTTTCACCTTGAGTTCATCTAGTTCTTCGTACTTCTACCTTTGACAGATCTTGTAGCAAGTTGTAGTCCTCATACCACCAATATATAGAGAGGAAAGGCAGGAGTAGGGGTGTTACCTCCTCACGAGGGCCCTGAACCTGGGTATATTGTGTGTGTGCTTTGTGCCTTCGTGCATTTGTTTGTATTTGTTAGATCTTCCCCTTTGCACCTTGTTCTTGTTCTTTGTTCTTGGGAGATCTCGGTTTTACCGGGATCCTCCCCGTGTGAGCTCTTAAGCTCGCTATCCCTCCCCGGATCCACCAACGTCCATCGGCCCCACAAATTAGCCATCCTATGGCATCTGCCGTGACACCACCACGACAGTTGGCGCCCACCGTGGGGCTGACAGAGGCGTTGGCTGGTGTACACATCCGGACGGGCTCCCCGGTTCGTTTCGACGTTCGGGTTCTCTCTGGCCTAGTCGTAAGGCTAGGGGAGATGGATTTTGTCTGCGACAATGCAGGGTGTTTCCGGAACAAACCGTTTCCGGTGAACGGATGTCTCATCGATTTCGGTGGTTTCACCACCTACGTGGCCACCGAGGTTGTCTGTAGCTACCCGGACGTGGTTCTGGAAGCTGAGGATCCTCCCATACTCTGCGCAGCTCGGGGTTTACGTGCCGGTCGCCCCCCGAGTTCCGTCGCAGTGATGATGGTCGCGGCAACCGAGGAGGAGTATCAAGACGCTGATGGCGACACTGACGGTCACCCCCGTTTGGCCAAACCCCCGCAGGAGAGGCCTGCGGCCCGGGATGGAGATCCGCAGTCATCCCATCCGCGACGTCGTCCGGATCCCCTCTCGGGACTCGTGGCTAAGTTGGCTGTACCAGCAACTGCCGGAGCAGATGCCCAGGCCACTTCGGCTGAGTTAGAGGAGCAGCGGAAGTTGCTGCTCGCAGAGGCGCAGGAGATCGCCGAGATCCGCCGCGAGCTCAGCGCTAGCCTCCGGGAGTACAATGCAGCTCACGGATTCCCTAAGATAGACTCCCGAGAGAAGCGCATTGCAGATCTGCGCAAGAAAGGAAGGATGGTGAATGAGGAGCTGGCTGGTGGAGCCACCACCAGCAACACAGGAAGTCGGATTTCAGCAGGGAAGCCGGTGTACAGCTCACCGGCGAAAACTCTTAGGGCCGCCGAAGCCGCCATGGCCGAGTTGGTGGGACTATCCGGTGAAGCCCTGCGCAAGCAGCAGGAGAGGGTAAACGAGTTGGTGATAGAGGCTAATCGTCAGAATCTAGCCTTCAAGAAGAAGCACCCCGGGGCAGGATCCCAGGTGTACTCGGCCAGACCCGACAGCCAGAGGTCGGATGGGGAGGCCTCTTCCCCACATCCGAGCAGAAGCAAGAGCAAGAGCAAGAGCCGAAGCCGGAGTCGAGGTTCCGGAAAGAACAAGCAGCTACAGACGTATGACCCGGCTTTCGCCGGTATCCAGCAAGCCGGGCAGGCCGGACAGCGTAACTCGGGACAGGCGGGAAGTACCCGTGGGGATGGTAACCTGGGTGTAGGAAATAATAACCCGGCTAGCCGTGGTAATCCACCCCGGAATCCTCCTCACGTTCCGGGAAACCCGCAGAGGGAGGTCGTCTCCGTCCCTCAGCAGGCCCTAGTCCCTGCACAGGACAGGCTCAACGATGGCAACTCGAGGTTGCAGCAGCTCGGATATCAGCCAGACGAGAACCCTTTGGGATCTCGGATAGGGACCAGGCAGTTGAACCCGGCAGACGCCAGATTCCGGCTCGACCGGATTCACCAATCCGAGTTGGTGGAAGAGCAAGGACCTCCGGGACCTGCCTGCTTTGGACCTCGGATCATGCGGGAACCTCCTGTTCGGAACTTTCAGCTCAACCGAGGTGCCAAGACCTATGACGGTAGCAAGAAGCCGGAGGATTGGCTAACCGACTATGTAACTGCAGTAAGCATAGCCGGTGGAAACAGATGATGGGCGGTACGTTATGTACCGCAGATGTTGGAAGGACCAGCCCGGATCTGGTTGAACAATCTGAGAACTGGCAGTATAGACTGCTGGTTAGACTTTGAAGAGGCATTCATCAGCAACTTCACCAGCACGTACAAGAGGCCCAACAGACCTCAGCAGCTCGCCATCTGTAGGCAAAGGAGCAATGAGACTGACCGGGAGTACCTTACCCGGTGGAGCAATATTCGCAACTCTTGCGAAGGAGTGGTGGAGGCACAGGCCATCTCCTGGTTTGCGCAAGGATGCCGGCATGGCTCTATGCTGTGGCAGAAATTGCAGAGAAAGATGCCAACGACCTTGGCAGAAACCATGCGCATCGCCGACACCTATACGCTTGGAAATCCCATGCAACCCCTGGTGGATGTCGGAGACTCCAACAGGAGGAATACGGGACCTCAGCGTTCGGGACCGAGCAGAAGCCATGATCGCCAGGAGTTCGGCCACAAGAGGAATCAGCCCGAGTACCACCATGCCGCGCAGCATGTCGCAGCAGTGACCCGGGAGCAAGAGGATGCCGGCAACAGCCAGCGTCAAAAGACAGGTGGCCCGGCTTGGGGTCAAAGTCAGGAGGTGCAAAAGACTTGGGTGGAGCAGAAGAAGCCCCTGACGTATGAGGAAATGCTGAACAAGTCTTGCTGCTACCACACTCTGGAGGCCAACAAGCCCGCAAACCATTCTACTCGGCAGTGCAGCTGGTATCAGCGCACGTTACAGGAGGGCAGCTCGGGAGCTGTTCGGCAGAATGCTCCGGCATCTCGGCCCAACATCCCGAGACCCCCTCCTCCGACATCGGGGGCCAATGCTGTGCGAATTCCCCCTCCTCCGAGAGGACCCCCACCTCGCCCAGTGAATGTGGTGCATACCCGGAACGACAACGGTAACCAATCCGGACATCAGCAGAGCAACTACCGGGAAGCGCATCAGAGCTATGTGGTCTTTGTGACCGAGCCCACTGACCGGAAGAGTGTGCGGCAGCGTGCCCTGGAGGTGAATGCTGTGATCCCGGTGGTGCCCAAATTCTTGCACTGGTCCGAGATGGAGATCACCTGGAGCCGGAAGGATCACCCCCGGGTTATGCCCAAGCCAGGAGCGTATGCCTTGGTGGTAGACCCAACTTTTGTCGGACCAAACCTCAACGTCCGTTTCAGCCGGGTTCTGATTGACAATGGCAGTGCCATCAACATAATGTACAAGGACACGATGCTGAAGCTGGGGGTATCCATGAACACCCTGCTGCCCACCGAGACAACCTTCCATGGCATTGTGCCCGGAGTCTCTTGCTCGCCCATGGGAAAGATCTGGGTGGAGGTGCTATTCGGAACTCGGGAGAACTGCCGAACCGAGAGCTTGGAGTTCGAAGTCGTGGACCTCGAGAGCCCGTATCACGCCCTAATCGGCAGACCAGCTCTCGCCAAATTCATGATCTCGACTCACGTGGGCTACCTCAAGATGAAGATGCCGGGACCCAACGGTGTGATCACCATCTCGGGAGACCACAAGCGCTCCATGGAGTGTGCCTCGGCGGGATCGTGCTTAGCCGAGTCCCTGGTGATCGCGGAAGAGAAGAAGAGGATCCAGCAGGTGGTGGCGATGGCCAAGACCTCCCAACTCGGAATGCCCGGGATGGTGAACCCGGAGCAGGGGGCATCATTTCAGCCCCCCAAGGAGACCAAGAAGGTGTGCGTGGACCCCAGCAACCCGGAGCGCCAAGTTATCATTGGCAGCAACCTGGACAGCAAATAGGAAGGCGATCTCGTCGACTTCCTCCGTGAGAATCGGGATGCCTTTGCGTGGTCGAGTGACGATCTGCAAGGCGTCCCGAGGGAGTTGGATGAGCACTCTCTGTTTGTTAGACCGGATGCGAAGCCGGTGAAGCAACCAACTAGGCGCCTCTCGGATGAGAGAAGAGCTGTTGTCATGGAGCATCTGGCTATACTGTTGGCCGCCGGATTCATCATGGAGGTGCTGCACCCGGATTGGATTTCGAATCCGGTCCTGGTGGAGAAGAAGAAAGATGATCCCCTCCTGCTTAAGGTGTGGCGCATGTGCATCGACTTCACCAACCTCAACAAGGCATGCCCGAAAGATCCCTTTCCGCTGCCCCGGATAGATCAAATGATAGACTCCACTGCCGGGAGTGAGCTTTTAACTTTTCTAGATGCTTATTCTGGTTTTCACCAGATACCTTTGAACCCGGATGATCAATTAAAAACTGCTTTCATTACCCCTTATGGGGCTTATTGCTATCGTGTTATGACTTTCGGGTTGAGAAATGCTGGTGCTACATACCAGAGATGCATGCAGAAATGCTTGCATGACCAAATAGGCCGAAATGCCGAGGTCTATGTCGATGACATAGTCATAAAAACAAAAGAAAAAGCCTCGTTAATAGATGATCTGAGGGAAACATTTAAGAACCTGAGAAGATTCCGGATGAGGTTGAACCCAGATAAGTGCACATTTGGTGTGCCAGCAGGGAAGTTACTCGGTTTCCTCATCTCAAGCCGGGGAATCGAGGTCAACCCGGGTAAAATCCGTGCTATTGAGAGCATGAAGTTGCCCGTGCGTCTCAAGGATGTGCAGAAGTTTACCGGATGTCTGGCATCCCTAAGTCGGTTTGTAAGCCGACTTGGGGAGAAGGCCTTGCCTCTGTATCAACTGATGAAGAAGAGCAAGACATTTATTTGGACCCCGCAAGCTGATGCGGCGTTCAATGACCTGAAGAGAATGCTCTCAACAGCACCTGTGTTGGCATCCCCGTTACCCAAGGAACCCATGATGTTGTATATTGCTGCAACTAACCGGGTAGTCAGTGTGGCGATGGTAGTAGAAAGGGAAGAAGGGGGCAAGCTGATACAAAGACCGGTGTATTACCTCAGTGAGGTGATCTCGGAATCAAAGCAGAACTACCCGCACTACCAGAAGATGGCATATGGGGTGTACATGGCAGTGACCAAGCTCAAGCACTACTTTCAGGAACATCCGGTCACAGTGGTATGCGAAGCTCCTCTCGCCGAAATCATCGGTTGCAAGGATGCTAGCGGCCGGGTAGCCAAATGGGCCATCCAGTTGTCTCCATACGCTCCGGCATATGAGAGACGTGACGCCATCAAGTCGCAGGCGCTGCCGGACTTTTTGGTGGACTGGGCCGAGATGCAGTATGAACCTCCGATGCCGGATTACAATTTCTGGAGGATGCATTTCGATGGCTCAAAGGCCAAGATCGGATTGGGTGCCGGAGTGGTTCTCACTTCCCCAAAGCAAGATGTACTGAAGTATGTGCTGCAAATCCATTTTCGGGCATCCAACAATGTCGCAGAGTATGAGGCCTTGGTTCATGGACTGAATGTCGCCAAGGAGATCGGCATCCGCCGGATAGAGTGCTTTGGTGACTCGGACCTCGTGGTATAACAGGTATCGGGGAATTGGGATGCCCTTGATGCAAACATGGCCTTGTTTAGGTTTCATGTGCAGAAAATATCCGGATTTTTTGAAGGATGCGAGTTCAAGCATGTACCCAGAGGAGAAAACGAAGCAGCGGATGTCTTGTCCAAGCTAGGATCATCCCGGGATGCAATCCCACCCGGAATAGCTCTGGAACATTTGAGGAAGCCATCTAGCCAACCCTCACCCGAGTCGGAATCTATCTTCATCCCCAAGGAGCCTGGTTCAGATGTCGTGCCCATGGAAGTAGATGTCGGAACCATAACATCGAACCCGGGGACTGCGTCCCAGTGCTCGGAGAGGCAAAGAAAGATGATGATAGAGGTGATGTCGGCAGGACCAATGGACATAGACGTTCCCATGTTCCCGGAGAGACCTGTCCCGGGATGGGCACAGCCCATTATGGCTTACATCTTGGAGGGAACTCTCCCGGAAAATGAAGTGGAAGCCCGGCAGATACTGCGAAGATCAAAAGCATACACTGTCATCAATCAAGAGCTATACAAGAGAAGTGTCACCGAGGTACTCCAGAGATGTGTGGAACCGGCAGAAGGACAAGAGATGCTGGTGGAAATACATCAAGGGGAATGCGGACATCATGCATCATCCCGGGCCCTGGTGGCAAAGGTGTTCCGGCATGGGTTCTACTGGCCTACTGCATTGCAGCAAGCAGAGGATATTGTCCGGAAGTGTGGGGGATGTCAGAGATTTGCTCACCGGATACACATGCCGGCGTCAGCACTGAAAACAATCCCCATCACTTGGCCATTTGCAGTATGGTGTTTGGACATGGTAGGGCAATTCAAGCCGGCAAGGGGCAATATGACACACATACTTGTCATGGTGGACAAATTCACAAAGTGGATAGAGGTCAAGCCAATCCGGAAGTGCGATGGACACACCGCTGTGCAATTCCTGAAAGACATCATCTTGAGATACGGATACCCACACAGCATTATCACAGATAACGGAACCAACTTTGCTGTGGGGGAATTCGCTCGATTTTGTGCTGAGAAGGGAATCCGGCTGGATGTAGCATCAGTTGCACACCCGGAAGCAAATGGGCAAGTCGAAAGAGCAAATGCCTTAATCTTGGCCGGTATCAAAGCTCGCTTGATCGAACCACTGTTGAGAACTCCGGGATGCTGGATAGAGGAGCTACCCGCAGTACTATGGGGTCTCCGGACTAACCGAATAGGTCTACCGGATACACGACATTCTTCATGGTATACGGTGCTGAGGCAGTACTCCCAACCGACATACAGTACGATTCCCCGAGAGTGACAATGTTCACCGAGACGGAAGCAAAGGAGGCCCGAGAAGATGATGTAGATTTACTCGAAGAGGCCAGAGAATTGGCACTATCTCGGTCGGCAATTTATCAACAGAACCTCCGTCGCTATCATAGCCGGAAAGTGCACCCGAGGGTATTCCGGGAGGGAGATCTGGTGCTGAGGCTCATCCAACGCACGGCCGGAATGCATAAACTATCACCTCCGTGGGAGGGGCCTTTTGTGATAAACAGAGCGTTGCACAATGATTCTTATTACCTTGTAGATGCACAAGAGGCTAGGAAAGGTGTAATGGACAAATCCGGTGAGGAAACCAAGCGTCCATGGAATGTAGCTCTACTTCGCCCCTTTTACACGTAAAGGGCTCAGTGTATGTTGTATTTCAATTCTCAGATATCAATGAAAATAAGGCACCCCGGGAGGAACCCGGGGACTGCCTGGTTACGTGCATATCTTGTTATTTTTGTCAAGTTCATTTACTGTTTTCTACCGGCATCCCGGGAAGGAACCCGGGGACTGTCGGATAGCTATCTTATATTTTACTGTGTGCATGCCGGGAAAGTTCCGAATCCGACTCTCAAAGTCAAAGTAATGTATGTCATGTGAAATCATCTTGTGACTCGACTGACGAACGCCGAAATGGTAGTCAAGAGCAAAGAGAGGGAAGGTGGGGAACACGAAAATGGTCTCGGGGACTTGGAGCAGGAACTTATCCGGCATGTTTGTTTTTACTAACTTAGTTATTTTTTATGTCGGGAATTCGGTTAGTAGGAACTCGGATTGTTTTAAGTAATGTATGCCGTATGTGGAGTTTTGTGACTCGACTGTCGAACGCCGAAATGGTAGACAAGAGCAGAAATTACCTAAGTACGGTAAACATGAAAGGCAATTCGGGAACTAAAAGCTGAGTACATTGACATAAATTGTTCGAATAAATAGTTCACGGTGAAACAGAAATAACATAAGTGTACGATACATCTTGCACCCGGCATCCCGGGGATTTAACGAATTTGCTACTTAAGTGTTTTAAGCAGTAGGGGAAGTCGGCTTCTCGACGGAGACCTCGGGAGCAGCGACCTCGGGAGCAACGACCTCGGGAGCAGGGGCAGCGGCAGCAGCGGGAGCAACACCGGGGGCGACTTCGGATTCGGTGACGGCAGCGCTACTCGGGGCTTCGGGAAGCACCTCGGTCTCGGGGGCCTCAGGTCTTGGCGAAGTCACTGCATCCCGGTGAACCACCTTCTCGGGCGCGCCACCGGAAGCAGCGTCATCTCCTGCAGCGGCTTCGTCTTCCGCCTCGCCGGAAGCGGCATCATCTTCGTCGTCCTCGTAGTCCGATTCCGAGTCAGAAGGGATGACGCTGGCGGCAAACGTGCGGAAGCTTGACCACGTGGCGATGCGGTGCGCCACCTCTTGTCGGCGCTGGATCTTCTCCGGATCGGTGACCCACGAAGAGACCGTCCGCAGGCGCAGGATTGCCTCCAGATCGAGACCCTCGTACCAGCTGAGTACTTGGGTCAAGACCTGGTCGGCGCCAGCTCGTGCACCGGAAAGCTTCCAGGCGTGGATGCGCCTCCCGGCACCCCGAAGTGCGCTCGAGAGCTCGGGAAGCGAGAGCGTCCCCCGGATACTTGGCCACAGTGCGCCGTGGACGTGGACCGCGGCGCTGAGCAGATCCGTCCCGATAGACCGGAGGGGTACTATCCGGGCCTTTAGGGCGACGAGGTGATCCTCGATGTCCCAGACATCCGAGATGGGACCCTTCCCGGCGCGCTTCTCGCGGAAGGCGGCAACAGCTTTGGCGGTAGCTTCCCGGGAGTGCTCAAACTCTCCTTTAAAAAGAAGAGCTGTCAAACGGCTAAGTCATAAGAAAAACAACAGCAAATAAAGGAAGTAACAGGAGAAGAGGGATGTCGGATAACTCACTGTTGAGATCCCGGTTCAACACGGTGAGTTCGTTGAGCCAAGTATCAGAACGCGACCGGAGAAGACCCAGCTCGGTCTCGGCGTTATCCGCGCGCGCCACCGACTGGTCCAGGGTTTCTTTCTGCTTCTTAGTCGCCTCTATGAAGCGCGTCTTCATCTCGGACATAGCAGCCTGGACCTTTCCGAGCTCGCCGTTCAGCCGCGCGATCTCGGATTGCGCGGTGGCGAGAGCAGTCTTCTGGTCCACCGAGATCTTGCGCGCCGCGTCTCGCTCCTCCCGGAGGCGCTCCTCGGATTTCTTGGATTGACCGAGTTCAGCGAGAACCCGGTTGAAGATGTTGCGGCGTTTTTGGCTGCACTCCTGAAAGCAAGACAAAGAGGGCAAAGTCAGTATGGAAAAGGTGTAAAAAATACGGTTGGGAGGATCTCGGGGACTAGGTGTCCGAGTCCTGGATTTTTCTCTAAGATTGGAACCTAGTGATCTACTATTCGGTGGAATCTAGAGCACTAAGCACCAATCTCGGGGACTAGTGGTGGAGCAAATTTTAAAGCAACCTATCCGGTTGGGTGGATCTCGGGGACTCGTGTCCGAGTCCTGGATTTTTCTCTAAGATTGGAACCTAGTGATCTGCTATTCGGTGGAATCTAGAGCACTAAGCACCAATCTCGGGTACTAGTGGTGGTGGAAGGAACAAATGAGTTTTTTGAAAGAGGAAAAGCTTACCTCGCTTACTCGGGTGACATCCAGCGCGGCCACCTGGAGAGCATGCAGGGCTTGAGCGCTGCGGCTCGGGCCTGCAGCGTGCAAGTCCCCTGCAGTCTCGGAAGCGTCGGCGGCAAGCCAGGCCTTGTTGAAGTCATCAACAACCCGAATGCCGGAGCTACCGGCAGCGCGAGTAGCAGCAACGTCCCGGGATCCTGAAGATACAAAGGAGCTGACCGTTGCTCGCAACATCCGCAAGGCTGGGGTAGGGATCTCGGCAGGAGGCGGTGGTAACGAGGAAAACGTACCCGGGCGCAGCACCAAGTCCTGAGACGAGGATGTCGGGGCAGCTGCGGGCGGGGCAGAAGATGTTTTCTGCCCAGCAATCTTGCTGCGAGATTTGGGAGGTTGGTCTGCTGGCCGGGAGGAGGCTGTGGGCTGCCTCTCCGGGATGGTCTTGGGCGCGACTGGCCGAGAAGGGCCACTCGCCGCAGGTTCCCGGCGAGGGCTGGGGGTCTCTGCCTCCAGCCCGGGAACCCGGCGCGGGCTCTCCGGAAGAAGCACTTCACCCGAGGTGGTCGTGGCCTGCACCGGGATCTCCTCGATCACCGGATGCGCATCCGGGGTCGCAAGGGTAGCCGGTGCGGCATCGGAAGCCGCAGGCTCGCTGCCTCGGGTAGAAGGGCGAGGAGGTGAAGGAGAAGCCCGAGCCGGGCTGGGAGTCCGAGTCCCGGGAGGAGGAGGAACAGCAGGTGACGGGAGCTCGAGTGCATCCCTGAAAGGAAATGTCTTAGTAATAGTTGTGGAGAAAGCAAAGTCAAAAAACATAAGGCAAGGAGGACGTACCCGGAATCCACAAGGGGAGGACCCCTTTGCCGGCGCCGAGCAGGCTTCTCGGTTGTCTCCTTAGTCGGTTTGCTCCTCTTGGGGGGGTTCCCGGGGTTATCGGCCCCCTCGGTGTCGGAAGCCGCGCGCTTCCGGCTCTCGGCACGTTTGGTCCCGGTTGTCGGTTTCGGAACCACAGCTGAGGCCCAATTCAGAGGGAGAGCGTCAATAACATCGAGAATCTGGCAGTCAGTCTCATCCTCATCATCCAAAGAAATGAAAACTGCCTCTGGAGTTGAAGGATTACCCGGGGCCTTAACGAAAGGGATGGCGAGGTGGTCCTCGCCGTCGGGATCCTCTCTCGGCATCACGTCCGGTTTCGGGAAGTCCGGCGTGTAATTCCCGTTGACGTGGACGGCGTCTTCTTCGTGTTGACGCTCGAACAACTGCGCAAACAAATTAGGCCGTGTCGGTGTCCAGGTGAACGCATGTACGAAGGCGAAGGCACGAAAGACTGATATAAGCACCTGATCGCATGGCCTTCTCCGGCATCCCCCAAGGACCCCCCAAACATAGTCCTCCGTCATCTCCGTCCGGGCAATAGCTCGGACACGACGGACGACCCCCCCGTGGTTTAGCCCAAGGATACTGGTCCTAGTGGGGTCGAAGTTCCCGGACATGTGGCACATCTTGTGCACTCGGTTTTGAAGGGGGCAGACCCGGCGGACAATGAAGCAGCGCAAGAGATCATCCCCGGTCATCTGCTGAGTTAGCACGTGCAGAACATCGTGCATGTATTTGATCTCGTCGTTGTCGGGAAGATGCTTCCAGCGACGGAATTCGCGCGGAGGACCCATGACGAATTCCGGCAGATTGATGAAGTCCGGGTTCGAGGATCCCGGACCATCTCCCGAGGGCTCCCGGTTCTTCACGTAGAAGAAGCTGCGCTGCCATTTCCGGCAGGACTCTAGTCCCTTGACTATGGGGAATCCGGAGTCCGCGCGAGGGATGATGGTAGCCGCTCCGCAATCGACTAAGTCCTTTATCTTCTGATCCGGATTGGGGATGGCTTGGCGACGAAGGATGAAATACTTGGCCCAGAGATCCACAAATGGCCATATGCCGAGATACGCCTCCGCGTAGGTGGTGAAGACCGAGAGCATCATGATGGCGTTGGCGGGAAGATGGTGAGGTTGGACGTCGTACGTGTCGAGGAAGTCGCGGAAGAAGGGGCTAGCCGGAAGCCCAAACCCGCGCTCGAAGTGCGATAGGAATACCACGAATTCCCCGGGTTGGGGTTCCGGTGCAACCTCCTCTCCCGGTAGACGGCTCTCGACTTCCGGAGGAATCCGGTGAGTCCGATACAGCCAGTCAAGATCCGACTGCTTCGTCTCGGACCCATCCCAGCACCCCCGAGCACGTTCTTCACCCATGTCGGAGAAGTATGCAGGGGTATCCGGGCTACTCTGCAGACGCAGCGGCGGTTAGTCGGAGTTAGTCTATCGGAAACGAGGATGTCGGGGCGCAAACTGCTAAACACTACCGAGTTGGTGGGAAGCAAGATCTGTCATGTGCTAAATAATCAAAACAAAGGGAGGAAAAATGGCTCGCGCTAAACTCAAACGAGGTACGAATACGGGTGACCAATATGCATCCTAGCGCCACGGTGGTTCATCATTGTGCACCTCGCGCGCGCCGCTCGAATGTGCTCTCCGGCGCCGGCGCAACCGTGCTCATGTTATGGCACGGCCGGCGTCGGGAGGTTACTCTACCGGAGAAAGGCATCGGAGCGGAGAAGAGCAACTCACCGGTAGAGGAGATCGACGGCGTGCGAGAGGGACGGCGGGGTGCGAGCTCCGGCGAACGGCGAGCGGGACGTCGTGCGGGCAACGAGCGCAGCGGCGGCGACGAGCTCGAGACGGTGAAGGAGAAGTGAAGCGAAGAAGAAGAAGTGAAAGAGACCGTTCCGGCCCCCTATTTATGGGGGGGATTCCGGAGCGGTTTCCGATTTTCCCGCCCACGATCTCCACGATCGTGGGTGGGATCTATTTTGCGCCGCGAGCCACGTGGCACTATCCGGAGCGCTCGATCCGGCCACACCGAGGACCACACGGCCCCAACGGTTCGATTCCGGATCGGATGCGGCTCCCCGGCGCGGGAACCCAAGAGACACCGTGCGTGCGCAGAAGCACTCGAGTGCGCCTCTGCGCAGACGGGACGTCGGGTGGGCCCTGGCTCGCTGTCTCGAATTCATCGGGAGATCAACGGTCAAGATTTGCTGAGATGGTGCTACCCGGTCGCAGGCTTCGCCTCCCGGTTAAGGCCATCTCGGTGAGAAGATCTCGGGATGAATCGACCTCGGCATGGAATAAAAGGATGGTGTCATAGGTTCTCGGAAGATGGTTGTTATTAAAGCTGATCCCGCACATCATCCGAAGTCGCTGTGCAACACCAGCTTCGGGGACTAGTGTCGGGGGGCTACCCCCCGGGTAGGGGCAGATCCCGGATTAATCCAGTAAATATCAACAGTACTTGACCTTTGGCGACAGCAATGAACACCTCCTGGTGTGCTGAAAGGGCAGACTGACCCCTGAGTGCTGGCAGAGGACAAAGTGCCTCCTGGCAGACGCAAGGGTCAGCTCTGGCAGCTATAAATAGACACCCCCGGCCCTCACAATCGCAGCACAGACATAAGCGGGTGGTTCCTCTAAGAGCTAGCTTCTCGAAGATGTCTTTGCCGGTAGGCTAAGACATCTTCGGGAGGCTAGGCCTAGAGATACTCATCCTAAGACGAGCTCGGACGTCTCCGGGAATGATCCCGGATCTAGGACTCCGGGGAGACTCTCGGGTGGAGATGTACTCGGCTTTACCGGATAGATATTCCGGGTAAGTACTAACCGGAATGTGTGTCTCGGTCTTGATCTTATACAGGAGAGGCTCAGTGGCAAGCAAGGAGGTATCCGGAGTAAGGGCTCCCGGTAGACCGTCAACGGTCTGTATCAGGCTTTCCCGCTTATAGCGGGGGAAGTACCATTCCGCCTGACACGGAAGCATGGTCACCTCCCGCCTGACACGGAAGCATGGTCACCTCCCGCCTGACACGGGAGCGCGTCAGCCGGTACGAGCGTGGTACGACAAGACCTGACATGCCTAGCCCGGCAATCCGGAAAAGGCTATCCGGGATGGGCAAAGACATGTCTTGTCTCTGACAAGGGGACAATGATGATGCAGGACGGCGCCTACCGTCCTTAACGAGATGATGACGAAGGGGCTACACCGGATAGTCCGACGACTAGGTCGCACTAGCCGGTGACGACATCCCGGTTAGGCCTGTCCGGTGGGGCCAAGCCAAGTTAGGGTTTCCGGCCCTCCTGGCCGGACCTCTATAAAAGGCGCCATAACTGCTACTGAGGGGGAGAGACCAACTTCAGAGCCAAAGCTATAGTCACATTTACTCTTAGAGCAGTTACTCCTTCTCACCTTGAGTTCATCTAGTTCTTCGTACTTCTACCTTTGACAGATCTTGTAGCAAGTTGTAGTCCTCATACCACCAATATATAGAGAGGAAAGGCAGGAGTAGGGGTGTTACCTCCTCACGAGGGCCCTGAACCTGGGTATATTGTGTGTGTGCTTTGTGCCTTCGTGCATTTGTTTGTATTTGTTAGATCTTCCCCTTTGCACCTTGTTCTTGTTCTTTGTTCTTGGGAGATCTCGGTTTACCGGGATCCTCCCTGTGTGAGCTCTTAAGCTCGCTATCCCTCCCCGGATCCACCAACGTCCATCGGCCCCACAAATTAGCCATCCTATAGCATCTGCCGTGACACCACCACGACAAGAACCGCACACTTATTGAGATGGCAAGGTCGATGATGGCCGAGTTCAAGTCCCCTCACAACTTTTGGGCCGAAGCCGTCAACACCGCTTGCCATTCATCCAACCGGCTCTTCTTTCGCAAAGGACTCATGAAGACACCTTATGAAGTGCTTACCGGGAACAAGCCCAATATCTCTTACTTCCGAGTTTTTGGTTGTAAGTGTTTCTATCTCATCAAAGGTGTTCGTTTGGGCAAGTTTGAGTCTAAGTCTCTTGAAGGAACATTTGTGGGCTACGGTTCCGAATCCCATACTTATAGAGTCTATGATAAGGCCTCCCGCATTATCATAGAAACTTGTAGTGTGGTGTTCGAGGAAAATGACGGCTCCCTTGTGGAGCAAAGTGGTGTTTCCGATGTAGGTGATGATCAACCTCAAGATGCTATCCGAAGGATGGGGTTGGGAGTCCACCGCCTCGTTGAAGTCTATTATGAGGTTGCTCAACAAGGATCAAGCTCTACTCAAGTGCTGGATACTCCAACACAAGAAACACCCGACAACAACACCGTGCTCAACTCGCCCAGCCAAGAAGAAGCACAAGTTCCTCCAGCTGCTCCTGGAATTTCCGGAGGGCCGGAATATCCGGTTCAAACTGGAGTCGGAAATTCCGGTGACCCGGAATTTCCGGTCCATACTGAACCCGGAATTTCTGGTCCTGCTGACATTCCCGGTGGCAGCTCGCAGCAAGGCCAAGATCAACCCTCTCCCCCACCTCTGGACGACACTCCTATGGTTGATCAAGGCCATCAAATCAGTCAAGGCGGAGACATGAATGATCAAGATGATCAAGCAATCCCTCCCACCACTCGGAGGGAAATCGAGATCCGCCGCTTGAATAGGGTTGGCACCTCACAAGAATTAAGAGCTCTATCTCTTGACAAGGTGCTTGGTGATGTGAGAAGCAAGGTCTCTACCCGAAGACAACTTGCAAGCTTTAGTGAACATCAAGCTCACATCTCATGGTGGAACCCAAGAAGGTCTTTGAAGCTCTTGAAGATAAAGATTGGCTTGATGCTATGCATGAAGAGCTCAACAACTTCGAGCGCAACAAGGTGTGGAAGTTGGTGGAAAGACCCAAAGATTGCCGCAATGTTATCGGCACCAAGTGGATCTTCAAGAACAAGCAAGATGAACATGGCATGGTGGTGAGGAACAAGGCAAGATTGGTGGCTCAAGGTTACTCCCAAATTGAAGGCATTGACTTTGGAGAAACCTACGCGCCCGTGGCTCGACTTGAGTCAATCCGTATTCTTCTTGCCTATGCCTCTCATCATAACTTAAAGTTGCAACAAATGGATGTTAAATCCGCTTTTCTAAATGGTCCACTAAATGAACTTGTTTAAGTTAAGCAACCTCCGGGGTTTGAGGACCTCAAGTATCCGAACCATGTCTACAAGTTGGATAAGGCACTCTATGGCCTTAAACAAGCCCCACGAGCGTGGTACGAGCACCTTAGATAACTACTTGTAGACCGTGGATTCCAAGTTGGGGAAATCGACCCCACCCTTTTCACTAAGAAAGTAAATGGAGAACTTTTCATTTGTCAATTATATGTGGATGACATTATATTTCGATCTACTAACAAAGCATTTAACGAAGAATTCTCCAAGCTTATGACTGACAGGTTTGAGATGTCTATGATGGGTGAGATGAAGTTCTTCCTAGGATTTGAGATCAAACAATTGAAGGAAGGGACATTCATCAACCAAGCCAAGTACATTCAAGACATGCTCAAGAAGTACGGGTTGCTTGAGCTCAAGGGTGCCTCTACCCCAATGCAAACCAAATGCCACCTTGAGCTCAGCCCCAAGGGTAAGGATGTGGATCAAAAGGTATATCGCTCCATGATTGGATCTCTTCTTTACCTTTGCGCATCTAGACCGGATATAGTGCTAGCCGTAGGAGTTTGTGCAAGATATCAAGCGGCTCCTAAAGAAAGCCATGATATGGCGGTCAAGAGGATCTTTAGATATTTGGCTTATACCCCAACCTTTGGATTGTGGTACCCCAAGGATGCACATTTCTCATTATGTGGGTACACGGATTCCGATTGGGCAGGAGATCAAGATGATAGGAAGTCAACCTCCGGTGCTTGTCAGTTTATTGGGAGGTCCTTGGTAAGTTGGTCTTCTAAGAAGCAAAATTGTATATCTCTCTCCACCGCCGAAGCCGAGTATGTTGCCGCCGCAAGTTTTTGCACTCAGTTGCTATGGATGAGGCAAACTTTAAAGGAGTACGGAGTCGATTGCGACAAAGTGCCTCTTCTATGTGACAACGAAAGTGCCATCAAGATTGCTTACAACCCGGTGCAACATTCAAGAACCAAGCATGTTGAGATCCGCCATCATTTCCTAAGAGATCATGTGGCCCGAGGAGACATTGACTTATCATATGTGGGCACAAGGGATCAATTGGCGGATATCTTCACGAAGCCCCTTGAGGAAGGAAGGTTTTGCTTTTTGAGGAATGAGCTAAATATCATTGATTCGAGGTCCTTAGCTTGATCGCTTGCACACTCACCTAGGGCGTAATTGCATCTTATCTTGTTTAGATGTAGGCATGGAAATAGGGGGAGTGCGGTCCTAATACATTGGACCATCCCTCCCCCCATTCTGCCGATAGCAAGTGTTCTTTTATCTCTATATTCATTCCTATGACTAATGAGCTAAAACGACGAGTATTGGTTATGTACCCAAGATACATCTTCGCGGTGACATGCCATACACTCCTACATGGTGGCCTCGGCCACCGACCTCTTCTCTTTGAAGAGTTGGTTTTATTTGGAGTTTACTGTTGCTATTTGCCCTTCTTTTCATGCATGTGGGAAACCTACTCAACTTGGCGCTTTATGTTTCGTTTTGGTAATTGTGAGTTGAGTATGGTGTACCAATAACAGTTTGGAAATCTATCCCAAGCCTACTTTCCCCTGAAAACATTTCTCTCTATTGCACACAAGTCATCCATTTGAAAACTGGGATTTAAGTTCAGCAGGTCGGAATATCCGGTTCATTATGAATCGGAATATCCGGTGAACCGGAATTTCCGGTGTAAGTTACACCCGGAAATTCCGATCGGGCGATTTGTCTAAAAATTATAAGGGCTGGCTCTGGGTGAAGGGCTCATTCGTGCCCTTCTTCCACCCCCGACCTCCCTCTCCTCCAACCGCCGCCCCTGCTGCTCCAAGATCCCTCTGGAGCACTCCGACCGGCGGGGAACTTCTTTCTCGGCCGGATCTGCTCCTCCTCCGCCCCGGGAACTCTCTCCTCCAAGCAATGGCCTCAATGGATGAGGGTAACTTCACTTTTCCTCTTCCTTAAGTGCTTGCACTAGGATCTTGATGTGGAGTTATTTGTTTTAAGATTGCTTGGTAGAGATTGTTCCTAGCATCATTCCCTGCCATCTTCATACATTAGTTTTGCATTGTGTTGGATCGATCTAGTTTTAGACCAAGTCAATCTCAGATCTGCACTGTTTCTGTTAAGGTCGGAATTTCCGACTCAGCCTGACTCGGAATATCCGGTCCACCGGAATTTCGGGTCATGTATGAATCGGAAATTCCAAGCTGAACACTGTAGTTTTAAGATTAACTCATGTTTAACTACATATGATTCATCAAATGCCTACCTAATGTGTGTATCCTCTCCTGACTTGTGTGTACTTACCTTATGCTACCTACTATGCTCAAATTCACAGGTTCTAGTGGGAGTCCGTCCGCTGGGGCATCAAGGCACACCTCAAGAGTACCTATTTCCAAGACCTCTGTCAACAAGGGTAAGGGTCCTGCCTCCTCAAGCAATCCTCCTGTTCAAAGGAAGAAGAAAGTTGTTGCTAGCAAGCCAACATCCAAGAAAAGAAAGAATGCTCCTAGTCCTCAACGTCAGAACTATTCCAAGATGAACTCGGTTGAATACTCTCAGCTCAGACAAGGGGATTGGTACCTTAGGCCAAGGGACGACACTCTGGATGATCGCAGCTTTTGGTGTCAAGAGCAAGAGCACATACTCGTGGATCTCTACTACTCTCTGTCGAAGCCCATTCGGCCTATGCATCCGTTTGACCTTGCAACTCTGCAGAAGAAAGCTTCCTTTGTTGAAGCTATGCATCTTGTCAAGACTATGGGCTTGGAGAGGCTAGTGCTCACTCGTTGCCCTTATAACTCTCAGCTTGTGATGCAGTTCTTTGCCACTCTTGTGATCAAGGGTGACTCAAAGAAGACTATGAAGTGGATGACTGGTGAATCTTTCTGTGAGTCCAACTTTGAGGAGTTTGCCAAGGTTTTGGGCTACAAGTTTGATGGTGACAATCCTCATGGCTATCGCATGCACCACCCTTACAAGCTCAACAAGAAGTAGACTGTGCACTTATATGGTGAGGGAGCCACACCTGGCAATTCTCGTGACTTGCTCCCTCTTTATGATGTCCTTGTGCGCATCCTTCGTGAGAACATTGCACCGAGTGGTGGCAACAATGACAATGTGGTGAACCCTCTGTGCAACTTGCTCCTTCATGCCAACCGCATTGTGGAGGACCCTGACCTTAAAGATTGGAGTGTGGATGTTATGGATTACATCTACAATGAGATGTACGAAGCCATGACCACCAGGGTCTCTATTCCCTATGCTCCTTACATCATGAAACTCATCAAGTTCATGTTTCCTGGCCGTAACTTCAGTAATGATGAGTTGGAGGCGCATGACTTCAAGAAACAATATGAGAAGAAGACAGTGGTCAAGCCTCCACCTGTGCCCTCCTCTAGCTCCGCTCAGGGTGGATCTTTTATGGGTGATGCTAGGAGGGCTGCTGCTCCTACTTATGTCTCGGCCACTCATGCGCAAGTCAAGAAGCTGAATTGGTTCCAACGCAACATCCTGTGCATGAATGTGGACATCCGCAAGGAGCAATACACTGCCTACAAGGATCGGCGTCAGCTGACCTACAACCAGGACTTGATTCTTCATCATGTGTCTGGCTCTCCTGCTCCAGCTGATCTGTCTGCTCCCCTGACTTTTGCTCAGTGGAACCAGGATTCTTTGGCTCCTTGGACTCAGATTGACCATGACCTTGGCGGCAGCTCGTACACCACTGGACATGTTTATGATGATGATGATGAGGAGGAAGAATATGATGATGGGGCTGATGATGATGATGAGGATGATGATGATGATGAGGAGACCCCCTCGGACTGAAGACCTTCACGGGACGTAGCATCGCTCCTCTTCCTTTTTGGCGTTTAGATGCCAAAGGGGGAGAAGTTGCTCTAGTAGGACTTCGGGGATTTGCAGGGGTTCGGGCACAAGCATATGTGTTTTACCATTTCTTTGCGCTTGTGTCCATTTATCTTATTTGTTGAACTCCTTTATTATCTATGTGTGTTGACTATGTGTATTGAGACAATGTTTATCATATGGTTGAGACTTCAAAATTATTGTGTTGGTATTCTCTTCATATCCTATATACACAAGGTATGAAAAGAAATCTAGTCTCAATTGCTACCATAACCATGTTGTCTCTTTTACTCCTTTGTGATATATTGTGTTTGTTATTTTAAAATTGCTCCTTTCCTTTGTATTATTGTGTTTCATACATGCACTTGTTTAGGGGGAGCTATTTTCTCTCAAAAACATGATATTGCATTTTGTTTCTTTGCAAATCTTGGTATTGTCATCTAACACCAAAAAGGGGGAGATTGAAAGAACATTTCTTAATCCCTAGTGTTTTGAGTGTTAGTTAACAATACCAATGATGTACTAATCCTATTGCTAAGTATTTCAGTTTATGTGAGTTGCACACCACATATCCCAAAGCCAAAATGCAGAGAAAAAGAGTTTCTGGAATTCTTCCTAGAATCGGAATATTGGAGCCGGAAATTTCCAGGATCGGAAATTCCGGGTCTCCTATATCTCACAGAAAAATGGCTAAGGAAAAGTCAGGGAGTGGTTCTGACTCTAACCGGAAATTCAACTCGGAAATTTCATTGACTCGGAATTTCCGAGTCACCTAGAAAACCACTCCATATTTGACTAAGGAAAGAAGAGAAAGTGGTTCTGACTTCGACCGGAAATTCAGCTCGGAAATTTCACTGACTCGGAATTTCCGAGTCACCCTCAGAAATTTGGCTAAGTCAAGATGTCGAAGACGTTCTGATTTCAACCGGAAATTCAGCTCGAAAATTTCACTGACTCGGAATTTCTGAGTCACCCTCAGAAATTTGGCTAAGTCAAGATGTCGAAGACGTTCTGATCTCAACCGGAAATTCAACTTGTATATTTAAAAGACTCGGATATGCCGGGTGACCCGGAATATCCGGGTGTCACTTATACCGGAATTTCCGGTTCCTCGAGGCAGAAAACGGCCAGATTTTGGGAGGGGTATAAATACCCCCTCACTCACTCAAGAACAGTTAGCTCTCAGATTTTCTCTCTCCTACCATTCTTGAAAGCTCAAATCATCAAGATCTCCCAATCCCCACACCCAAATCCGTTGATATTTGGAGGATTGGAGGAGAAGGCCCGGATCTACATCTTCACCGAAGGGATTTGCATTTCTCCCCCATTCACTTGGGGATTTCGTGGCTAGGGTTTCCGGTGGGAAAACCTAGTTCACCATTGTTGTACTCTTGGTGTTACCTTGACCTTTTGTGGTCCTTGACCTTTTGTGGTAATCTTGGGAGCCCCCAATTAAGTTGTGGGTGTGTGACTCAAGCGTTTGTAAGGGATTCGATCTCCGCCCTAAAAGGGGATCAATAGTGGAAGGTGGACTCGCAACCTTTGTGGTTGAGTTCATCGGAGAAGAAGGTGAGCCTTTGTGGCGTTGCGGCTAACCTGTTGTGGTAGCGCACACCTCTCCAAACGAGACGTACACCCTTGGGTGGAACTCGGGATTACATCTTCGTCTCCGCATGCTTCACTTGGTTCTCCTTATCTTTTCTCCCTTACTTGCTTGTATTGTACTCTAGTCTATCCTTGTATTGCTTAGCTTGTCATTTAGGTAAATTCACCTTAGTTGCATATTTAGAGAATTTACCTTTGTGTTGAGCCTAAGTTTGAAAAGACCTAAAATTTGTAATAGCACCTATTCACCCCCCCCCCCCCCCCCCGCCCTCTAGGTGTCGGATTCCCGTTCAGTAGTGCAGCAGCAAGTTTCTCTCAGTTGTGAAACCAAGGTTATCGAACCAGTAGGAAATAATGAATTCCTCCGAGGTGTCAACGGCGCCAGAAAAATTTGCGACATAAGGGCGCCAGAAAATGCTTCCTGGGACGTAGGTGACGTGGAACCTGCACACAACACAATCAAGATACTTTGGTCCAACTTAACGGTGAGGTTGTCAATCTCACCGGCTTGATGTAACAAAGGATTAAACGTATGTGTGGAAGAAAGATGTTTGTTTGCAGAAAGTAACAGGTTTGCAGTTTGTGGTTTATCAGATTAAAGAGAAGGACTGGGGTCCACAGTTCACTAGTGGTGTCTCTTCATAAATAATAATAACATTCATGCGGGTAAACAAATTACAGCTGGGCAATTGATAGAATAATGATGAGCAAACCAATGCATATACCAATGTTATGATGTCTAGTGTGAGATTCATTCGGGCATTACAAGAATATACATAGACCGTTCCAACCGCATCTATGACTAATAATCCACCTTCCGGTTAGCGTCTGCACCCCTTTCAGTATTAAGTTGCATGCAACAGATTATCGCCTTAAGCACTGTGTGTAAAGTAAGTAAGTAAGTAAGTAAGTAACATCATCCTTAGACAAATTACTACTGTTTTATCCCTAGTAGCAACAGTACATCTACAACCTTAGAGCTAGCTGTCACCACCCCAGATTTAATAGAGACATGAACCTACTATCGGCATAAATACCCCCTCTTGGAGTCACAAGCATCTACTTGGCCAGAGCATACACAAGTAACGGAGAGCATGCAAGATCATTAAATAGCACACACATGATATATTATGAAGCAATAACTTTAGTACTCAATATTCATCGGATCCCAGCAAACACAACATGAAGTATTACATAACGGTGATCTTGATCATGATAGGCAGCTCACAAGATCTAAACATGATAGCACAAGAGGAGAAGACAACCATCTAGCTACTGCTATGGACCGTAGTCCAAGGGTAGACTACTCACGCATCAGTCCAGAGGCGGTCATGGCGACGTAGAGGCCTCCGGTGACGATTCCCCCTCCCGGCAGGGTGCCGGGGAGAAGTTCTGATCTCTCCCGAATTGGTGTTGACGACGGCGGTGGCTCGGGACCCGTGGAGGAAAATATGAACACCGTGCTAGGGTTTTTAGTCTGGGGGGTATTTGTAGGCGAAAGGGCGAAGTCGGTGGCGCCCCGAGGGGCCCACACCTGGTCCTCGCGCGGCCAGGGGTGCTGCCGCGCGAGCACGTGGTGGCGCCGCCTCGGTGGCCCACTTCGTCTCGTGTTCGGCTTTCTGATGAAAAACTGACTTCAGAAAAGAAATCGTCCAATTCCGAGAATATTTTCTTAAGTACTTTTCTGAACCAAAAACAGCAGAAAACAGAGAACTTGCTCTGTGGCATCTTGTTAATACCAGAAAATGCATAAAACTGTATAAAATGCATATAAAACATGTAATAACTTGGTATAATATAGTATGAAACATAAGAATATATAAATACGTTGGAGACGTATCAGGAGCGTCACGCCAAGCGGCATGTGACACTAACAGAGGACACATCGAGGCACACTGTAGAGGCGGCACCGACATATCATCGGCGAATCAGAGTGTGGCCCTATGACTAGTAGCAGCATGTCGTGGTTGACATAACCTGTCCTGAGCAAAACAAGAAATTGGGGGCCTTGTTACAAAAATTCAATATATTTATAT
The DNA here is from genome assembly GCA_026929855.1 of Poa annua. NCBI lineage: Eukaryota > Viridiplantae > Streptophyta > Magnoliopsida > Poales > Poaceae > Poa > Poa annua. The sequence continues at coordinate 52,296,971 of CM049428.1, forward strand.
TTAAAAAATGTACAACTCTAAACAGTATAAAAGTAATTTAATATTAAATAATTTATATACATTGGGTTCACCAAAATTGAACAAACATAGATGCAATCTCGACCATCATGGTTATGACTCTTATCGTTAATCATTTATATCTTGACCGGAATTTGTGTCGTGGTGGTTGGTATGTGCGATGAGGTCTCCTCTCAGCTCTCGGGGAATCAATATCTATCTCTTATGGTAGAATGAGGGCGAGGAGATGCGTTGTATCCAACTGTTGCCCATGGAACGACGCACAATATTTTTTTTTTTTGAGAAACACAATACAACGCAAGCGCTCATATACACGCGCACACACTCACCCCTATGAACGCACGCACGCACACCCTACCCCTATGAGCACCTCCGAGCGACTGAGCCGGCGGGTCTTGAGATTGACGAAGTCACCACAGGCGCCTCGCTGTCGACGGAAACGTCGCCTCCCACTGAAAGAATATTCCGTCTAAATGAGAAACACCAGCGTCAAATCTGGGGTTTGAACTCTGGTGGGCTGGGGATGCAACCATCCTCCTAACCATCTTGCCACAGGCAAGTTCTCGCACAATATTTACTATTTGTTCTTTCACTGAGTTTTGTTTTCTAATTTCTTGTTCAAACCAAACTTTTTCGCGACCATCCTTTTAGTCGTTCAATTGACACTCCACATTTTAGTTTGGCTTGTACGCCGCCCGGCCCTCTGAGTTCTAAAATTTGTGCCCCCGCTTTTGGTGCACTCACAAGTAATTAAAACATGTTTCTCTCTCCAATCTCCTACATGTAACATGTAATAGTATAACATGATACGTGGGTTCTACCTTATAATTAAAATTCACCTTGTACATTAAAAAGAATTTTATAAGATAAATATGACCCAACTTATGAGTAAACTCACCTTAAACATTGCGGATGGCCGTTAGAAACTCCTTTTCCTTCATGCTGAGGGAGCGTTCTCTACGGTGGGCCGAGCTGGCCCATAAGGGCTAGTTTGGTAGCAGGGTCAAATCATCCCAGGGTAGCGATTTCCCTAGGTGATTTTCGCATGCGCACTGGTTTCCCTGGATTAGACGGGGCTAATCTCCCCTAATATGTTGCTTGTTTGGCTGCACGGGAAAACATGCGAGGAAATGAAAGCAGGCAGCGATGGATACAGGCGCATGATGATTAGCTAGTAGGCTAGGTACCAGAATAATCTAAGAAAAGAAGAATTTATAATAGAATATAGATAAATAATGTAATAAATATACAAAATTTGAGTTAATATATGACTCCACATCATTTCATCAGATCACATATTTAGACAAAATAATAATAAAAGCATCCTCATGCATCCTCAGATTTAATTTTTCAACAAAACTGAGAAATGAAAGCATCCTCATGCATTAATCCAATTTCAGATTCGATGGAGCATATAAAAATTATTGCATTTTCAGCTTCTCTTGTTCCATTTTCTGAGAAGTGAAAGCATCCTCGTGCATATAAAACTCCCATACACCAACATCCATTGTCAGCTTCTCTTGTTCCATTTTCTGCAGAAATAGTTTGTGTGATCAAATTTAAAAGTTATGATGATATAGCTTCAGGCTGCAAAAAAAGATGGTTCACAAATATAGATTCAGCGTTACAATAGGTTCTTGTTCTTCGTTGAAGCAGAGTATTTTTTGAGTGATCAGATTTAAAAGTAATGATGATATAGCTAGAGAAGTTGCTTTCTGTTGCTGCATCATCGAGTCAGGTGAAAGGAAAGCCAGGCAGAACCCCAAAATCAGCAACATGAGCTTACAAGAAGTCAATTGACAGTATAGTTAACCAAAAATTATTGACATGCAAAAGTAACCAACAACACACTAGGCATTTACTAATTCATCCAGCACATAACATATTTCAATACAAGGAAGCATGCAGCTCAAGCAACCAAGCAGCAAACAAAAAACACAAGGGAAACATCTGACAGCAAGAACTCACCTTAGTTTCTCTGCATGGAATGAGCTATTTCATCTTTCAGCCAGTAGCTCCGAAGGATCGGATCCTTGGTGTTGAGGAATATTTCTCGATTCGCCTGGCATTTGAAGAGACGCAGCGCCTTTGATTTTTCATCAATCAACAGATCTTCCATAGGCTCCAATGCAGCAACACAGTTTGCTATTGAGTACTTGTCGGCCTCCTTTGGCTCCTTCAGCTCCTCAACCAATACTTGAGTTTGCTTCTTCCGAAAATCCATGTACTCCTCTAGCACTATAGCAACCTGACTTTGTTTCCTTTTCTTAACAGAGTTTGGTTCATCTTCTTTGGCTGTAGAGGTACCATTAGCTGCTGCAGAGCTACCAGGGGCTTCACTTGCAGATGATTGACCACCATCAAGATTCGAAGACAACTGATTTCCTGTACCAAGATGACTGCTAGAGGAGTTTCTAGGCGAAACCTCGTCTCCTGTGATGTCAATATGAGATGGTTGTGCAATTGACAAGAAGTGAAGATCTCCTGTAGCAATACTACCTGATCCAGATAAAACAGTAAACTTGATCACGCATCATGGTGGTGGTACAAGAAGTTATTGCTGCAAGAGAATGAATGGCTTTGTAAATATACATACCTTCATAGAGTGAAGCCAATACAGGGAAGAGAATGAATGGCTTTGATTCAAATTTTTTCACCCTAGGAAAGTCCTGTTGAGTGCAAATATGGTTAGCATCAATATGTTGCAAAAGAAGTATATCAAAAATAAGTAAAAAGTACATCAGATGTAAGATTGTACCTTCTTTAGTTTAGCCATAATTGATGGTTCAGCAATTATCATATGAAGAGAATCATTCCAACCAACTCCACTCTGTTTGCTAGCATCTCTAACTGCTTTGTAATTAGCTTTCATATCTTTTTCCTTCTCTTGAATTTGTTGCTTGCTGTATTGAGTACTTGGAAACTTTTCATTAAACTTTCTTGTGATGCTTCTCCATCCCTCAGCTACCCACCCATTCTGACCTCTATAAATTGGAACATTGTGCTCCACAAGTACATCTACCAACCCTTTCTCAAGCACATGAGTCCAGTTAGCTCTTGTTGAAGTTTCTTTTTCCATAACTACAACATAGAACCAACACATAGTACAACACAATCAAATATATTTCGAACACATAGTACGATACAAACACATAGTACAACATAATCAGATAGTATAACACAACATAAAAGGGTACATAGTTCCAATACATCAAAAGGTACAACTAAATTACAAATTACAAATAACTAGTCGTTGTTATAATCAGCCCACATTTGAAGAGCAATCTGATCTCTAAAAGCATTTCCAGTAGTGTTGTTAACTTGGTGTTGGTGGTGACCATCATCTCCATCTGGAACATCAACAAAGGCTGTTGGTGGAATAAATGCAGGCTGGTGATCTAGCCACGCCTCGTCACCATTTTGGCCTCGAATTATGTTGTGGAAAACAACACATGCAGCATGAATCTTCATTTGGGATTCTATGGGATAATGATTGCCCACTTTCAAAATTTGGAATCTTTTCTTCAAAACACCAATTGCTCTTTCAATGTGGTTCCTAGCAAGGGCATGTCGGTGGTTGAATAGCTCTCGGTGGTCAGCATATCCAGTATGAGAATTCCGACGCCTCCTAAATTCACCAAGGTGGTATCGTACTGTTGGATAAGGGGCAAGAAATGATGGTGTATTTGCATACCCACCATCCACTAGGTAGAATTTCCCCGCAGGCACTTCGAACCCCCTACTGATGGCAGATCGGAGAACCCCTGCATCAGATGCAGATCCTTCCCACCCACATGAAATAAATGTAAAGTTCAAGTCGAAGTCGCAAACCACCATCATGTTTTGAGAAATGGTTCCTTTCCTATTCCTATATGGAGCAGCTATGTCTTCATTTATTGTAATAGGAATATGTGTTCCATCAATTGCCCCTATGCAATTCTGCATATTAAAAGACAGCAAACATGTTGGGTTTTGAAATGAATATGGATAAGTGTGTAGAAGTTTTTGACAAAGTAGACAGATTTAAAGTGGTTCACCTGAAAATAAGGCCAAAATCGTGGGTTCGAAGCAATACGTGGGTGGGGCGTGAGTGAAGTTGGAACCTTCACAAATCTCTGGACTAGAGTTGGAATGATGTTGAACATCTCATTCATCTTCCTACTAACAGTTTCAGCACTATGTTGGAAGTATTTTTGTAGGTCTCGATTAGTAGCATTATGGGAGATCATGTACATGAACATGCCCAACTGCTCATCGACACCTACATTTGGTGTGCCTTCCAACAGACGCTCTCTTTTAATATAATTTGATATGGATTTGAATATTTCAGGCTCCATTCAAAATTCAACCTTAGACCAACTCTCATGTCCCTCTAGTATCTCCTTTACCTTCATAGCACCGGTTAGAACAGATGTGTGGACAGGTGTTTTTTCTTCATACAAAGCAGAGTACAAAGCGGGAACCAATACGAAAAAGAGTTCATCATCTTCTTCTTGTTCTTGAAGCAGAAAATTTCTTATCTTATCCCTTCTAGAACCCATCACTAGTATTGTAAGCAAGAAAAAATTAATAACGAGACACAACCACAGCCCAAAAGAACACAGGTAAGTTCTGGCATGCACACTTGGAAATACAACACATGAAAATAGTGTCAATTCACCAACAAATACATACCGAAATCCGGAGTCTTCACGGGATCCCAGGAGGGCGGGAGCTCGTCAAAGAATGAGTTGACAAGAGACAAGGCCAGAATCGATACTATGAAAACACAAAGATAATGCTACCAGCTTCTCCTTAGTCTCTCCAATATCAGCTGCACACCAAATGATGCAAGGACATGAGAGAATGCTTAAAATACAGCAAACTAAACATATGAACAACATGGTGCTTTCATTTTTCAAGTTTGAGAAGGCATGGTGTTATAGAGATGCATCACAAAATTACCTATGAATTTCTTTAGGTCACGGCCTTGACCAATCGCCCCCTCAAACTTCCGAAGTCCTATATGATCTTTAACTCAGGAATGTTAAGAGGGGACCTGAAAAATCATTGCAAGCAGCGACTGAGATAAACACAAACAAATCAAATGGTAACACATCATATGCTAGTATATACTTCACAGCCTCTAACTAGCCTCCAATCTGTATCAGCAAGATAAATAGCTTACTGAAACTGTATGTCCAGAAAATAGTTTAGACAAGAACCAAAATCGCCACAAATTCTCTCCTCACATTCCAAAGACGCTATGTCCACATGGCATGGTACAGAACTAGCACATAAATAAGCAATTGCCTGGTTCCAGGACCTAGCACATGCTTGAGAAGTTGTGGGACTCCTAGTGTAATTAGCTCAGGAAAGAAAGTTGAGGAGCAGATCGACACAAATTAGTTTTTCTATGTGTTTGTATAACTGGTGTAAATCGCCAGACAAACTACTCCATCGACTTGACGATGCATCGCCTGTTCCACAACAGCTCAAACAAACAAGTACTCTCAGACTCAGAGGCAACAACTGACTGAATACTGGCTGATGTATAAAGATAACTACGCAGTAATTCAGAGGGCCACTCATTCTCACTCGTTCTAGTACTACTACACAATTAGCATCCGTGCCATTGCTATCTGCAGTCTGCATTCCACTGAAACAAACATCTCAACAAACAAAGTCTCCGGGTGATATGTTCTTTGTCAGTCAAATGTGCAGAGGAGACAAGAGAGACAGTGCCGGCCGGGTGCAGCTGTAGCAGGGAGGGACTGGTACAAAAGCTGCAGCACGATATCTGTCTCCCCAACCGCCACTCCTCCTCATCCTCCTGCGCCGCGTCCCCAACCGCGACGAATCACAGCCCAGATCCGTATCATGTGAAACATAGAGATGCCAAGATCGGCGGGAGAGAGAGGACTCACAGCTTCTAGTAGTTGTCGATCTACAACTTCTTCTGGCACCCAGCGGTCGCCCTGGCGATGTTGAACTGCGGAAAGAAGAACAAAGCTCAGGCCAAGAACGGCGGAAGCACGAGCTGGCAGCGGATCGAGGAGGCGGCAGAAGCGCAGGGGCGGGGAAAGGGAGACGCTACCTTCGTCCAGACGAGACAGAGAGGGGAGGAAGGCTATCACGGTCGAGCTCCGCCGCCGCCTGGTCGCCGGGTCGCTGGTCGCGGTCGCCGCCGCCTGCGAGAGAGAGCGCGAGCGAGCTCGCGGTTTTCCTCCCCCACCTCGCGAGTAGGGGAACCCTTGCCCCGGGAAAGGCCGCGGAAGGCCGGGAAATCCCTGGGCTCGCGGACCACCAAACGGGTCGGTGGGCTGACACGGGCCAAAATCACCCGCGGGGGTTTTACCCAGGGAAAAGGCCGGGATCCCAGGATTTTCCCCTGCAACCAAACTAGCCCTAAGAGCCCATAATTGTGCTGGAGAACCTCACTTTTATAGCCCACCTGCCCTGTGCAACCTATGGAAATGGGCCCAGGGACCGCCCAATGCCCAGGTGGTCCCGGTGGACGGGCGGAGCAGAGACTCTCAAGTCTGAACAGAGGAAGGAAGCAAGCCTGGACTCCACGAGCACGACTGCACGAGCCGTGCCCCACTCGACAACCCGGAGAGGAGACCAACCTTTTTTATTCGCCTTCCTTTCCTCTCCCGTGTTCCTCCCCCACCTTCTCTTCTCCCCCCTTCTTCGTCTCCCTCGCACGAAATCGCCTGCTGCCGTACCTCGCTCGCCGCGCCGGCCAGCAACCTCCCACTCCGCCTCCGCCGCCGCCGCCATGAACCCCGAATAGTACGTGCCTGCCTTCTCCCTCTCGTCTACCTACCTGGTTGGAATCACGGAATCCGTCCTGGACGGAGGTCCGGTTTTGGTTTTGGCTGCGGCCGATCTCGCCGGCGGGCCCGCCCGACGGCCGCCGATACGCGCCCCGATCGTGGATCTGCGGAATCTCTACTGCCAACCTCTTGTTTTGTACCATAGCGAATCTAGTTGTACTAGTCTCCACCCCTGTACTCCTGCAGCATGATAGCGGGATTCTCCGATTCGCTTTTCCTCTTCCGGGCCGACCAGATTCGTGCCCCGCGCCTGGCTCGATCGGCAGTGCTCCTATGGAGTTTTGGAACCTTTAGTTTCTTACGTCTTAGATGTAGATGCGCCCTGTCGTCCTCTTCACGATCATTGATCAGCAGCGTGTATTAGTATCTTATTATTACACGCATCTGCAAAACCATCTCATGAGATGCTGGCGTGATTGTCTGCAGCGACTACCTGTTCAAGCTGCTGCTCATCGGGGACTCTGGCGTCGGAAAGTCTTGCCTGCTGCTCAGGTTTGCGGTAAGAATTGCTTCCTTTGAGTAAACTCTTCTCATGTATAGATATATACTAGTACAGTAGTATACGGCCAGGCTCCAGAAAGTAAAATGTTGTTGCACAATGATTTTTTTAGTAAACTAGTAAACTGTAGCAGGGGTAGGCAACTTAATTGAGCAATACATAGAGTTTCTCTGTGGCATGTTGCCTGTTTGCTGGCAAGTTTATACTAGTCGTTCATGTACTCTGTTTTTAGGATGAAATGGTATGAACTAGGTTTGGAAAAAACAGTTATCGTCTCTTATTTCTTATTCAACTGCTATACTCCTTTGGTTACACAGATGCTGGAATATTGTGACCCACATTGATTCTCGGGGAAGATTGCAATTTTCTTCCCCGTGTTCTACTCATGTAGTTGTTGGGAACCATACATGTTTTTGCTTTGTGCTCTAACCAGGCCTGCCGTATTAATTGGGCCTTACCTAAAATTAGGCAGTGTCTGTTGGTGACACCAAACATAACCAAACATAGCTGACATGTTATCCCTTTTGTGGGACTATCATTTTCTGATTTCGTAAGAATCTTCCCCAGGAAGTAGTTTTATAGAGAACTACTAAGCAAATGTGGTATTAGGGAAGCTATACTAACTTGGTCCTGGCAAGGGTAGTTTCTTGTGAATAATTTGGAAGGGTACATGTTTGTTATCTTTAGTCTAGTTGTAAGCATATTATTTTGCAGCATATGGTACTTTCTCCATTCTATATTAATTTGAACTAAAACCACGAGAAAAAATGGAACACAGGTAATATATATTGTTGTGAAGTAGGCAGAGCCTAGCAAGCAAATTGCTGGAAGCTAGCCAAAATAAACAATTTTACGGTCAAGTTTCTGTTCTCCGTATTCTACTCTCAACAACGTTCAGTACTTGAGTGTGGTCACCAGAAGAGCATCTAATACATAACCGTCTAAAGAACATGTGATGGCAACTGTGTTGCTATTGTGCATCAACTTTTTCTCTGTATTATCTACTCCAAAACGTTCAGTACTTCAGTGTGGTCACCAGAAGAGCATTTAATACATAACTTCTAAAGAACATATGATGCCAACTGTGTTGCTATTGTGCATCAACTTTTTTCCAACTATGTCGATCCTTTTTTTGTGACGAACTGAGGATCTTACGTACCACATTTTACAGGATGATTCATATCTGGAGAGCTATATCAGTACTATTGGTGTTGACTTTGTAAGTTTCTTTGTGAGCTTAAAGGAAGTTCTTTTTTTCTGTAGCATATGTGCATGTCATGTTTATTTTGTATCGCCTTTTCACTTTCCGTGACTTGCTAGAAAATCCGCACTGTTGAACAAGATGGGAAGACGATAAAGCTGCAAATTGTACGTAACCCTTTGTATTTAAGCCTCTACATTATAGTTACAAATTAGAAGTTTCAGCTCTGATGTGTCCTCATCTTATTCTTCAGTGGGATACTGCTGGCCAAGAGCGATTTAGGACAATCACAAGCAGCTACTACCGTGGAGCACATGGCATCATTGTAAGCTCTCAACATTTGTCATTATATATCTTTACTAGGTTAACTCCCATGCTTGATACTTGATAGTAATAATGTATTGTATGTTCCATAGGTCGTTTATGATGTGACTGACCAGGAGAGCTTCAACAACGTCAAGCAGTGGCTAAATGAAATTGACAGGTATGCTAGTGAAAATGTAAACAAGCTTTTGGTGGGGAACAAATGCGACTTAGCTGAGAGCAGAGTTGTTTCTTACGAGACTGGCAAGGTAACTTTTGTTAATCCAGTACCCTTGATTATAATTCCTACAGCTGATGCAATGTATTGTTAAATTCACACTTTATGGCTGTTAATCACAGGCCCTTGCTGATGAGATTGGAATACCATTCCTGGAGACCAGTGCCAAGGATGCAACAAATGTCGAGAAGGCGTTCATGACCATGGCGGGAGAGATAAAGAATAGGTAACAACATAATGCAGAACTATGTAGCTCATAGAAATATATTTTGCATAACTGCAGCAGTTGTATGATGTGTCATGTTTCTATTTGACACATACTGCTTACCTCTGCATGTTGATTCCTTAGTCGGTACTACTATTTTATTTTACGAGTCACTTGCTTTGCGATTCATGTTGCAAGCCACAACTATTAACTCAATAGTGCAAGATGATGTCAACATATCTGATTTGAAGTGCACAATACAATATATTTTATGCGAACCGATGTATAGTTAACTTTTAATCTCATTCTCTTCTTTTGAGCAGGATGGCAAGCCAGCCGGCTTCAAATGCTAGCAAGCCTGCGACCGTGCAAATGAGGGGTCAGCCTGTTGCTCAGCAAAACGGCTGCTGCTCGTCTTGATCGTCAAGATCACAGTAGTGCGCTTTCAAAACTCAATTGGTTACTCTTCCCCTGTAAATTAAGTATACTACTGTCGTGTCGGATGTTGGAAGAAGTGTTTATGTCCCCTAACTGTAATGGTGCAGCAGATGCTGCGGCCTGTTTTAGCTGACTGTTCATATTGCTGTGTTTCAAGTGGTGGCTTATGTTCAACTTCATTCAATTAATGTTTAATATCACCATATGCTTTGAACTGTTGACTACTGTGATGGTGAGCGATAATGAACGAGGATCAGGGATGTAACGTAATTACGGTGGTGTATTTACCTGCTGAGTCAGCAATATGTTAGTGGCAATTCTACTGCAGACTGCACACTACTGAATGTGTGCTACTCATTGTATACGTTAGATCCTTCTCCGACCTAGTGTGAGCTACTCCGTACTGATTTTGTAGGCTAGATCCTGCTTGTCCAAAGCTGACCCAACTATATTTGCGTGTACCAAGAATCCCTCTTCAGCATCTGAAGCTCGAGTTGGTGCTCCTAGGTGCGCTCCTCTGGTGCTCGCCGCGGTCCAAGACTGGCCTTCATAGGCGCCATGTACGCTGTCGACGGGAGCCCTTGCGCCATGTACGCTGTCGACGGGAGCCCTTTGTGGCAACCGGGTTCGGTCGACGCGGCTATGTTTGATTAGTATAGGACAAGTTCTACGTTTGGAGTTGTAATGCTTGTGGTGTGTGGTGTGGAGTTATGTCACAGTGTTGTACGCAACGTTTAGTCTAGGACAAGTTCTTCGTTTGGAGTTGTAATGCCTGTGGTGTATGGTGTGGAGTTATGTGACAGTGTTGTACGCAACGGACCGTCAACTTCCTTGTACTCAAACCTCTGCCTTATATAAAAATAAGATAAGCAATTGCGTACTCTAAAAAAAAGGCATTTGAAGCTGAAATTATCAGATCAGTGACTGGTAATAACACTAACTGAAAACTTGAACGCCTCACAAGTAACTCGTGACATACCAAAATGCGCTGGTCACCACATACGAGTTAAATATGTGTTATGATCAAGGGTTTGATCACACTAGATCAGATTGTCTTATCTCATGATATCATTGGCATCGTGTATGTAAGGGGATTAGCAGATTGTCTTATCTCATGATATCATTGGCATCGTGTATGTAAGGGGATTAGCGTAGCGAGAAACACAACATGTTTCTTTCGTTTATTCGTAAACATGTGGGAGTCGTTGTCTAGATACTAACACTGGTTATTATCCGGTAGGCATTTACCAGGCATGTTCATTTGTTGTTGAACCTTCTGGGTTACACAATTAAGTTGTAGCAATCCTTGTTGAGAGAATAAAGATGTAGTATTAGTGGTTATGACTTATGAGAAGTGGTCTGAGTCCATCTGATGTCACGGGAACAACTCCGGTGAAAATTGGAGATGTTTCCGTGAAGTTATCATGATAGGCATATTATGTCAGTATGACGTGCTAAATGTATCTATAATTTTTATTGTTCCATACTTATTTTATACAAATGCTACATGTTTACTATAGTTTTATATCATTTTAGGCCATTTATTGGACTAACCTATTAATCCAGTGCCTAATGCGAGTTCCTCTTTATTTTGTGAGGAACTAGCACTGAGCGCTCGGAAAAAACTGAAAAAATTACATAAATTCTAAATCACCAGAAAACTCCCGGAGCAGAAGGGCGAGTGGAGGAGAGGCCCACAACGATGGCACACCCTGATGGCGCGCCAAGGGGTACCCTACGCCACCTTATTGCGCCACCACCTCAGGCATCGCCTCGTGACGCCCTTCGGACTATTTATTCGTCGCGATGGAAAAACCCTAACCCCGGGAGGATTTCGCCAAATTCGTAACAGAGCTCCGCCGCCATCCAAAACACTAATTGGAGGTTCAGAAGTCCTGTTCTAGCACCCCACCGGGACATGGGATCACCTCCGGAGCCATCTTCATCGTTGTTGCTGCCACCCATGACGATGGGGGAATAATCCTTCATCAGGGTTGAGGGCTTTACAGTAGCTATGTGGTTTATCTCTCTCTCCCATGGGGTGAGCTTTTATGTGATCATGAGCATTGATTAACTAGTTGAATTCATATGATATTCCTCTTGCTTATGTAATGGATATGTTGCTCGATTGATTTTATCTAGTACAATTTCCGGGGTCACCCTTGTATCAGGTTGTGATGGCTCCCAAGTGCACTAGATCAATTGTAATACCTTTCGAATAGAAAAGGTTGTCGAACCCACGAGGAGCCGAAGGTATTGGTTAGTAAGAATGATAGATAAACAATGAAAGATGCAAGTGTTTTTGGGGTTTTTGGTTATATGGTTGCAAATAAAGTAAAAGTCCAGAAAGTAAATAATAGCAGTTGAAAGCTCTCAATGAGAGAAAAGCCCAATCCTCTATGTGGCAAGAGGACAAGTTCAAGTGATGTGTGTCTTATATTTGGAAAACGTTCCCGAGGGCGGCATGGATATAACTAGGCATATAGATTTATTAAACAACACGTTGAATATCTTGTCAAGTTTTAATCTTGTTTAGGACAGAGCCACAACTTAGGTAAAGCTAAACAAATAAACTAAACCCTCTTATGATGGATCATGTGGCCAAGCAAATGACTGCACAAGAATTATTAAGACATAATGTCCCACCATAGCATTACACTCTAAGGTCCCCGATATTAATACCCCATAATAATAACTTCATGACTCATTCTCAGGTTTCTTGTCCTCCCAAGTCTTGCTCATTTCATTATACTACGGTGTTCTCCTATGAGCCCATATAGGTGAAGTGTTGTGCAGTCGACGTTCGCACAACACCATCATAGAATCACATAAAAAGATAAACACTAGACAAAATACCAACACATGTCATATATAAATCATTGCCAATTCATCCTATGCCTTCAGGAACATACGGGAACTACTCACAACGTGCAAACATGATCATATTCAGTGGCATAAGTGGTACAACACAATCTGAAAATATAACTTCACCACCAAATAATGACAAGTGCCCAATCACAAACATGAATAGTAGCACAAAACAAGTATCTAGGGTATAGCAACTCTCAAACTATGAGGGGAACGGAGTGGACCACGGAGATGGTGATGGAGATGGTGCTGGTCTTGGTGATGGTGATGATGGAGAGGCCTCCTCCCACGCCAAGGAGGAGAGGTGATGACGGTGACGATGATTTCCCCCTTCTCCGGAGCTCCAGAGCAGCAGGATCTGACCCCCCTCGGAGGGAATCAGGAGTTTCGCCGCCGTCACGGCCTCGGATGGTCTGGGGAAAATTAGGGCGTAGGTTTTTGCAGGAGACGGAGGTCGTGGTAAAAAGCCTCAGGCGAGGAAGTGCCCGAGGTTCCAATTAGTGGGCCCCATGCGGCCAAGGAATCTGGCCGCGTCGACCCCCTCTTTTGGGCCTCGTGGCTCTTCCCTCTTCGATCCTTTGCCCCCTCTGGTTCTCCTGATGCAAAAACGACTGTGCAACTTTCCTTTTTTCCATTTTGGTTCCTGTAGCTCCTGAAACAATAAAAAGGGGGGGGGTTCAACCTCCTAGATATTAAATACCAAAAATAGGGACTTTGTATGAAAGTCCCCAAAATTATCTAAAACATGTAAAACATTGATATAATAGTTCCAATAACATTCTAATATGATGATATAAGTTGTATAAATGATGATATAAAATGCATGTATCAGGCTGCCAAAGTGACAGGGTTGGGTGGGTGCCATGTGTGACTCTATTGGACTATAGATTGGAGGTATACTTATCGTGAGTTGTTCTTGGTGTTGGATGACATTATGGAATTGTGGTGTTTGTTTAGTACAATCTCTGGATGCTCAAAGTGACATGGTGGAGTGTCCTCGATTAGAAAGATGAACCTTAAGGTGTGCTTAAGTAGCCCTACACGTTTGTCGTCTGAAGAATAATCTCTGAGTACCATTTTCATCAACATATTGTTTGAGGATAAAAGTGACAAGTATCACGCGTTTAATTATGTTATAATTGTTGAGAGTTACCACTAGTGAAAGTACGATCCCTAGGCCTTATTTCCAAGCATTTATACACCATTTACTCTCCATTTATTACATGTTTGCGTGCTGCAATTTTTATTACAGATTACAAATACACTTTTTTATCATCATATTACGTGCCTTTTACCATCTCTTCGCTGAACTAGTGCACCTCTACAACTGACAATTGTATTAGGTTTGTTGGGGACATAAGACTTTTATATCTTAATTGCAGGGTTGCTTCAGAAGGATACGGTCAACCTCTACCCCCGTGTGTTCGATAAACATTGGGTTACTCACTTAAGGGACATTTTATGTTGTCCTACAAACCTCTACACTTGGAGGTCCAACACTGTCTACAAGAATAGAGACGCGTAGTAGACATCAAGTTCTTTTCAGACGCCGTTGTCGGGGAAGTGAGTGCTTGAAGGTATCTACTTTAGATCTTGCAATTTTATCTTTTTGTTTCTTGTTTTATTTCACTAGTTAGCCTTAAAGGAAAACTTTTATCTTAAGTGTTGTTTTTATTTTTGTTTGTTACTTTATTGTATTCTGCATTCTCCACTTGATTTCCTGCTTGAGGGAAACCCCTCCACTACTTGCATAGTGGAGATAAATCCTTCTCCTGCTAAAGAGGTCCCGTTTAAATATCTATTAGAATCGTTGCTCAAGCTATGAGTAATCGTTATGCGGGGGATGGAACCGTCCATCCCGGTGATCATTTGCTTTTTATACAAAAATTATGTGGATTGTTTAAGATTGCAGGTGTTTCAAAAGCAGTTGTCATGAGGAAATTATTTTCATTATCACTGAAAGACAAAGTAATGTTGTGGTATAAGCTTCTGGATAATTCTCATTTGATGGATTGGAGAGAGGTTGTATCTCTCTTTTACTCCAAATTTTATACTCTTCATGAAAGTCATCAAGATATGAATTATATCTACAAATTTTGGGCCTCATGACGGCGAGAGCATAGCTCAATCTTGGGGAAGACTAAAAACATTTCATGAGCTCCCCAAAGATATCATTATTAATATATTTGTATGCAAGACTTCCTGTAGCACCCCCAAGAGCCAAGCTAGACAAATCCGAGACCTTAATTTGAGATAAGCCTAACAAGGTTCTCGGAAGCCAACAGTTGAAAATCGGTAGCACAACAGAGACCCTACAACACAAGAAACAATATATTAATCTCTTAACACAGCGAAGAAGCAGATATCATGAAAATAAGGTCACTACCCTGTCAATCACCAATACAACGGAAGGCAAATTATGCTATTAGACATAGAAAAACTAGCAAAAGGCCTAAGAGGCCAAAGCATAACGGCGACGTCCCAGTCCAAAGATTTCAGGCTGCCGTCTGGGAACCCCAACCTACTCGTCGATGTCGATGTCCAGAAAAATACACCTGTCCAAACAATTGCGCAAGGCTGAGTACAGGAGGTACTCAACAAGACTTATTTAACCTGCTAAATATTTGCTCGTTCAGAGAGTATTCATGAATGTCTTTTGCATAAAGCCATCTTTATTTTCAAATTGAGGGAGGAGAGAATCTCGCATCAGTAGACTTCTAAAAAGGGATAAGAGAGTGAAACACAAGCTTCATCCACATTTTCAAACTCCACCAGATCATCATGAGTTGTACCACCCACCAGAATCACCCCCTCGCTCAACCCGAGGAAGCGATCCTCCCTTAGTTGGCAAGTTTTATAATTAGATTATAGTTGTCTATGATCATCAGACATAAGGTACCAAGTCGTCCATAACCGTGGACACGGCTTTCCGAAAAGATTTACCCTACAGGGGGTGTAACTACCCACACACGCCAACAAACCGATTCGCCAGCTATTAGCACTCTTTCGGGGAGTGCCGGCAGGAGGGTTGGCCACGACCTTTCCCAAGCTTCGCCTATGTCCATGAGCCACAACAGTAGGTGAAAGTGCATTCTATGTACTCCCAGGTTTTGGTGACTAATGACAACACAAAAAGTATTCTAATGTTTGTGATGAAGCATGCAGGCTCTTTTACAGGTTGACTGATAAAGAGGAACACTTAGTTTTCCTAAATGTCATTTCAACTACACTTGGTATTTGTTCAGGAATTCAGTCAGGAGATTTCCGGGGCTCGAGAATTTTCCGGTCCACAGACCGGAGATTTCCGAGCCGTCCTTATTTTTCACTAAGTCTTATTTGAAATGCGTACTGACTCCAACTCAAGCTGAGCCGGAAATCCTCCCGGAGATTTCCAGCGCTCGGAGATTTCCGAGCCCCAGTCCGGAGATCTCCGAGTGACAGAGGAATTTCGACCAAGTCCAGAACTCAAATTGCGTACTGACTCCAAAACAATTTTAGCCGGAAATCCTCTCGGAGATTTCCGGCGCTCGGAGATTTCCGAGCCCCAATCCGGAGATCTCCGAGTGTCAGAGGATTTTCGACCAAGTCAAGAAGCCCAACCAGTACTGATCCAGTTTCTTGCTCAGCCGGAACTTGCACCGGAAATTTCCGGGGTCCGGAGATCTCCGGTCCTCAACCCGGAGATTTCCAGGCTGGCGGCTGTGCAACGGGCAGATTTTGGGGAGGGGTATAAATACCCCTCCACCTACCTCCAGCATTCTAAGCTTCCAGATTTTCTCTCTCCTCCATTGGTGCTGAAGCTCGTTTCTCCCGGATCTCCCAATCTAGCCACTCAAATCCATTGATACTTGGGGATCTGAGGGAGAAGCCACCGATCTACATCTCCACCAAAGCGATTTGACTTTCCCCCTCTATTTCTTGAGGGGCAACGAATCTAGGGTTCCTTTGTGGATAGCTAGGTTCAACCTTGTGTATTTTGATCCTTTGTGGATTCCTTTGTGGAAGTGACCTGTTGTGGTCGTTGTGAGAGCCCCCAATTCAGTTGTGGGTGTGTGCCTCACGAATTTGTACGGGACTTTCTCCGCCCTTAAAGGAGTCCTTAGTGGAAGTGTGGATTCGCACCTTTGTGGTCGAATTCACAGGAGAACAGGGTGAGGCCTTTGTGGCGTTGAGCAAACCTTTGTGATAGCTCACACCTCTCCAACGAGACGTACACCTATGTGGTGGAACTCGGGATAAAATCTTGGTCTTCGAGTTCCTACGGTTGTTTCGTTCCACTCTCCTTTACCGCATCTTTATTTCATGTACTTTCTTAGCTTCCTTGTAGTTTGTCACTTGTGTCACCTTGTTGCACATCTAGACAATTTACTTTCCGCTAGCCTAAAAACTGAAAAAGAGATAAAAATTGGTCACCACCTATTCACCCCCCCCCCCCCTCTAGGTGATCAATTGCCGTTCAATTGGTATCAGAGCCAGGTTGTCTCTTAAAAGCTTCACCGCTTGAGACCAACCTTGGACAATGCAAGTTGACCCAAAAGAGGGTTCCGAAACGGACGTCGCGACTTTGGCGGCAATGCAAGAGAAAGGTGCCACTATGGCCGATATCAACTCTTTGGAAACAAAGTTGACATCATCCATACAAACCGAGTTCAAGAAGTTTCATGATATGCTTGAGTCTCTCAAGACATCTAAAGAAACCTCTCTTGCATTGCCCTCAAAGCCTCCGGTGCTTCCGGGCATTACTCTTGATGTGGACCCCGAATTGATAAAGGGAAAGCAATTGCCTTTGGATGGGAAGGGTGATGCTAGTAGTTCCTCAACCCATCAAAACACTCCATCATCCAATGATGAAGTGCCTAAAGTCTACAACGCCACTCCTCCCCCATCCCAATACCATACCCCCGATCCCATTATTCCTCACCCGCAAGTTTCTCATAGGGGTGATCCCCCATTGCTTAAAGATTATACCTTTTCTCAATGGCAATACATGATGAAGTCTCATGTTTGCAGCTCTTCAATCGAGTTGTGGCGCATCATTCAAGTTGGATACAAGCCGCATGATCCGACCAACCTAACAAGAAGAGAAGTGGTGGAGTCTCAACTTGATGCCACCGCTCTCTACATGATCCAAAAGGCGGTTGGGAACAAGGACATGGCTCACATTCAACATCTCACCACCGCTAAGGAGACATGGGATGGTCTATCCGAGTTGTTCGTTGGAAATGATAGCATGAGAAGGAACCGCTATGACTCTTTGAGCAATGAAGCCGAGGGCTTTTTCAAGCTTGATGGTGAAGACCATGAGATGATGTATCAAAGATTGGTGACCATAGCCACAAGCTTTCGAGAAGTGGGTGCCTCTCATATTGATGATGCTTGGATCAAAAGGAAGTATGTTAGCTCTATGATGGCTTGTGAGCCTACCGACGTCAAGAGTCTTCAAGGAAGACACAACTATCATCTCATGATATCTAATGAGGTTATGCAAGAGATGGCCGCATACAAGGTGGCCACTAAAAATGCTCAAGATGCAAGGGCAAGGGCTCTTGGAATGCAAAGAGGCACAACCAATCTTGCTTTGAAGGCTACCGTTGAGGAAGACAACGATGATGATGATCTTGGAAGCTTTGCCGCCATGTCCGAGGAAGCACTCAAGATTGCTTACAATGACCATCTCGCTCTTGCGGCTCGCACCTTTTGGAACAATCCCTCAAGAGGCAAGATGCGTTTTGACAAGAATGCACCTCAAGCCGATAGGGTCTCACCCTCCAAGTCAAGGACATGTTACAATTGTCAAGACAAGTTCCATTTCGTTGCCGAGTGCCCTTATGAGAAAAGAGAAGAGCATGGTGGACGTCTAGTGCTCAAGGACAAAACCAAGATGCCTCCCAAGAAGGCCTATGGAAAGAAGAGGCCTTTTAACAAGAAGCCTCGCATCATGTTCTCCTAGGGCTGGCGACTACCATGGCGGCCGCCTTTTCTAGGGTTTGAATCCACTTTTGAGTCGCCCTTGCGAGTGCGATCTCTTCCTCGTTCCCCTGATCCCCTCTCGATCCCTCAAGGCGCCCCAGAAGACTCCCCTCCGGTTTTGCTCTGACTCGGGACGATCAAGGGGTTCTCCTGGAGAACTACCCGTCCTTGGAAAGCAGCGACTAGGGGGAGCCAACGATGACGAGCCCGACGACGGGGAGCGGAGGAGGAAAGACGGTGGCTGTGGCCCCTACGACGGGGGCTGGTAGTGTTGGGGGGCGCGCTGCGGCGGTTCCCCCGGCGGTGACGACGGCGAGCGGATCCGAGGAACATGTGTCGGAGCTGATGGGCCGCCTTCGGTTAACGGCTGCGGAGGCGGCGGCGGTGGTGCTGGATGACAGAGGCGACGAGATCAACGTCCATTCTCCATGGGCGATCGTCGGCAAGGTCCTTTCTCCGAATAAACTGCATATCAGCACGATCGCGGCGGCACTGCGGCCTGCGTGGGGTAACCCACGCGGTCTTCTTCTGAATTCGGCCGGTGACAATCTTTTTGTGGCCGAGTTCGGATCGAAAGAGGACAAGAACCGCGTCGTGGATGGCCCGCCCTGGGTGGTGGGTAAACACGCGGTGCTTCTCCAGGACTACAATATTGATCAAAAGCCTAGGGACATGGTGTTCAATGGTCTGAAAATATGGGCGCGGATCATCAATCTTCCTTTGGGATATATGCATAAGAGATGGGGTGCGCTTATTGCTGGGTCTCTCGGCATTGTAGGCTCTGTCCCGGTGGTGGACTGTGATGACACGGGGAGATGCTGGGGCAGCTTTATGCGAGTCCGGGTGGAGGTTGATGTTGGCAAACCGCTGTTGCGGGGAGTCACTGTCTTCTCTCAACGCCGGAACGCGACTGATTGGTTTGATGTCCAGTACGAGAACCTCCCACACTACTGCTACTCGTGTGGAGTTGTGGGTCATTCTTCCCTGGATTGCAAAGATCCAGGGGAAAGAGATGTAGAGGGTAAGCTGCCTTACTCTGCTGACCGGCTGTGTGCACCAGATGAGAGGAAGAAGAAGACGCAGGGCACGCAGTCATCGAATGGTTATGCGTCGGCTAGCCAAGGAAAATCACATGCGTACCAAAATTCTGAAAAGGTTGACCTGTCAGCTAACGGCGGTGGGGCGCCCAGGCAGCAGAAGCAGCAATCTGATCGGGGTGAGGTTCCATATTCTGTTAAAAAGAAACAACCTCACGCTCATGCCACAACGGCTAAGTCTGGGCGGGGCAACGGAAAGGATCCTGTTCCAGCTCGTGCCAATGGTACACTGATAATTGGACAGAAGCGCAAAAAGCAAACAATGTATCGTGCGAAGGTTCCTGTTGTGGTTGAGACTGTTGTTGAGGCCCCGACCAAGGCCATGGTGGTTCATCAAGGCACGGGTTTTCTGGTGACTGATGTGAGGCCAAATGACAATGTTCCTGGTTCTGTTGGCAGCCCTCTGTTGGATGTGGAGAACAGTGGTCTGAGCCCTGATAGGACTGCAGGGACTAGTGAATCGAACAAGAAACATAAAAGTGATGAGAATGGGTCATTCCCTCGATCGGCGGATCTGGTGGAGGCTGTTGAACAGCCCCGCCGGACGCAATGATTTACCTATGTTGGAACTGTCGAGGTCTCGGGTCGGACTCGACAGTGGGCGAGCTAAGGTGGCTTGTCCAAAATTTCCGACCCGCTTTCCTCTTCTTGTCGGAAACGAAGATGAAGGATAAGAGAGTTCAGAGCTTCATGTGGACCCTCGGGTACTCTGGAAGCTTTGCTGTAAGTTGTGAGGGTCTAAGTGGTGGACTCGCACTTTTTTGGTTAAGCTCATTCTCGGTCTCGCTGAAGGGTTTTAATTCACATTGCATCGATGTGGTCATCTCAGGAGATTCTGGAGATCCGTGGCGTGTAACCTTTGTGTATGGCGAACCTCGTCGAGATAAACGGCATGATTTTTGGCAACTTCTCCGCCGTTTGCATACTGAATGGAAAGGACCCTGGCTTTGTTGTGGGGATTTCAATGAGGTGCTAACACATGATGAGCATTATGGCTCGAGTGAACGTTCTGATGCACAAATGTCGTTGTTTCGTGATTGCTTGGAGGACTGTGGCCTGTTTGACCTGGGCTATACTGGTCCGAAATATACATGGACTAATAATCAGGAAGCAAACAACAATGTGAGGGTGCGCCTTGATCGAGCTGTGGGAAATGGGGCATTGCAAACAATGTTTGAGGATTGTAGAGTGGAAAATGTCATCACCACTAGTTCGGATCATCTTGCCATTGTGGTATCTCTGGAAGTTCGACTTGTGGCGGCTGCTAGGGCACCGGTGCAATCGGGTTTTCGTTTTGAGGCAGCTTGGCTTCGCTCGCCGGAGTACATGGAGGTAATGGAGAAAGCTTGGGCTGATAGCAGACTTGGCCCTCCAGACTTGAGCAACATGTGTGCCTCCTTACACTCAGTGGCAATCTCTCTGAAAAGGTGGAGTAAAGAAACTTTTGGTTCCATCCGTAAGAAGATTAAGGACTTAGAGCGCCAGCTTCTATTCCTTCGTTTGGGACCTGTCGATGAGACAATTTTGCTTGAAGCAAGGGGTGTTGAACACAAGTTGTGTGAGCTGTTTGAAACTGAGGAAGTTATGGCCCGACAACGGTCTCGAGTAGAATGGCTAAAGGAAGGCGATCGCAACACCGCTTTCTTTCATGCAAGGGCCTCTGCTCGTCGGCGTACTAACACTATTAAAGCCCTTATCCGTGAGGATGGGACTAGATGTGACCAGCTCCCGGAGATTAAAGGTTTGGTGGAGAGCTTTTATGCTAATTTATTCTCCTCTGAACCATGTGTTGCTTCTGATGTGGTCCTTGAGTCTATTCGTGCTAAGGTGACGGCTGATATGAATTTTGATCTCTGCAAGCCGTATACTGACGAAGAGATCAAGGAGGCACTGTTCCAAATGGGACCCACAAAGGCCCCAGGTCCTGATGGTTTCCCGGCCTTATTCTACCAACACCATTGGGAGTTTTTGCGCTCAGAAATCTGTTCGGCAGTCCGAGGTTTCTTGAATGGAGATGCTATTCCAGCGGGTCTATGTGACTCGATTATAGTTCTGATTCCGAAAGTCACACATCCTATTCACCTCAAGAACTTCCGGCCGATCAGTCTTTGTAACGTGTTGTACAAGATTGCCTCTAAGGTTCTTGCAAACCGACTGAAGATCATTCTGCCTATGATTATATCTGAGCATCAAAGTGCTTTTGTGCCTGGTCGTTTGATAACGGATAATGCGTTGATTGCTTATGAGTGTTTGCACACTATTAGGAGGCAACATGCTAAGAAACCCTACTTCGCTCTCAAAATTGATATGATGAAGGCGTATGATCGGGTGGAGTGGAGTTATTTACATGGTTGTCTTAGCAAATTAGGTTTTGACCCAGGTTGGATCAAGACTGTGATGCGCTGTGTCACCGAAGTACGCTATGCAGTGAAAGTTAATGGTGATCTAACGGAGCCGGTTATTCCCACGAGGGGAATTAGACAGGGAGATCCGATCAGCCCATACCTATTCCTGCTACAGGGGGAGGGTCTCTCGTGTCTATTACAGGGAAAGGAGGAGAGGGGCCAGCTTCAGGGAATTCGTAATGGGCGCCTCGGGCCTCCTATCTCTCACCTGTTGTTCGCGGACGACAGCTTATTTTTTGCCAAAAGTGATCCTCGTAGCGTGGCTGCTTTGGGAGATACACTTCAAATCTACTGTGATGGTTCGGGGCAGAAAATTAATAGAGATAAGTCATCTATCTTCTTTGGGCCTCACTGTGATATTCAAGTTAAAGAGGCAGTGATGGATCAATTAGGGGTGCAGTCGGAAATTCTACAAGACACATATCTGGGCATGCCAACTTGGGTTGGTCGCTCCTCTACTGCGCCCTTCAATTTTCTCCATGATCGAATTTGGAAAAGAATGATGAGCTGCTCTGATCGGCCGCTCTCTAGAACTGGTAAGGAGGTTTTCATTAAGGCTATTCTTCAAGCTATCCCTGGCTTTATAATGAGTTGCTTCCAAGTTCCAGTCTCTAATTGCGATCAGATGAGGAGATCTTTAGCTAATTTCTTTTGGGGCGTCGAGGACGGAGAGAAAAAGATGCATTGGCGCTCCTGGGATTGGCTTACTTCACCGAAGTCGGTTGGAGGTCTTGGTCTTCGTGACCTAGTTCTTTTTAACCAAGCAATGCTAGGGCGGCAATGCTGGAGGTTAATCACTGAGCCGGAGTCTCTCTGCGCGCGGGTTTTGAAGGGAAGGTACTTCCCTGACTGTGATTTTTGGCATGCCCCTCAGCCAAGATCTTCCTCGTACACGTGGAGAAGCATTCTGTTCGGGAAAGAGTTGTTGATGAAATGGATGCGTTGGGGTATCGGAGATGGTAAAAATACAAGGCTGCTCTCAGATAAGTGGATACCGGAGATTGATCCGCAGTTTGTTAAACCTCGTGTGCAGGTTCAGCAGGATGAGAAAGTTTCTTCTCTGATTGACGAGGAGCTTGGCACATGGAATTCAGTTCGTGTGAATTCTGTTTTTTCGGAGGATTTGGCAAATAGGATTCTTAGTGTCCCAATCAGCAGCCTGGGTGGTCCAGATTTTCCCTCCTGGCCACATTCCAAGACGGGGAATTATTCTGTGCGTTCGGCGTATCAGTTAGCCAGAACGGAGAAGTTTCATAAGTTCATCAGTGTGCCTAATAAGGGGCTCTCATCCAACACCGAAGGGGAGGCAATCATGTGGAAAAGATTGTGGTCAATCATCGCACCAGGTAAAATGAAAATGACGCTTTGGAGATTTGCCCATGACTGTCTTCCTTCGGGTCAGCAGCTCGTTCAACGCCATATTCCAGCGAGTGACGCGTGTGTGTTCTGTGGCCGCTCTGAGTCGGCGGCGCACACTCTGATTTTCTGCCAATATGCTAGAGAGGTCTGGGGCTCGTTGAAGGAGTCATCCTCTATCAGGTTGCGCAAGAAAAATTTCTGTTATCCGAAGGCCTGGCTATTTGATTTCCTCTCACAAGCGGCCCAAGGTGAAATGACTTTGCTGGCAGTGGCGTTCTGGCATCTATGGGATGCTCGAAACGGGATCCGTAATGGTGATCATATGAAGGATCCTCGTCAGTTAGCCGAGCAGATTAAGGCATATGTCACCATGATCGAGCTGCATCTTCAAAAAGCTGGTGCTGGACATAGGCGTGATTCTAAACCCCCTGCTAAATGGAATCCGCCGCCGGACGGCACAGTTCATGTTAATGTTGATGCAGCCTTGTTTGAATCGTCCAACCGAATGGGAGCAGGCGTTGTGTTCAGGGACCACAGAGGTCAATGTCTGGTTGCGTGCAGCCAGCTACTCCATGCGTTCACGACGCCAGAACTCGCAGAAGCAATCGCAGCTAGGCGTGCTATGTCTCTTGCTAGTGAGGAAGGATTTGATCAAGTCATTGTGGCGTCGGATTGCCTTTCGTTGGTGCACCGCATCAATTCTACTTCCCAGGATCGTTCTCCTCTGGGTGTAGTCGTCCAAGACATGAAGCAGATGGCAAAGCAGTTTTCTTCTTTCTCCTTTATTCATGTCCCCCGTATTCTTAATGAGTCGGCTCACATTTTAGCTAGACGTTCTGAACTTTTTGGCTTTGCTATCTTCCATCGTGACCCCCCTGATTGTATTAGGGAGGCTCTCTGTAATGATTCTAAGTGATCAATAAAGTGCTCTAATCTCAAAAAAAAAAAAAAAGAGGAGTATCCCACCGATGATGAAGAGTCGGAGGAAGAAACCCCAAATGAAGTGGCGGCCCTTGCCACCACCTCGACAACTATCATCTCTCCATCAACGACAAGAACTCCTTCAACTACGACAAGCTCTTCATCGTCTCTATTCACATCGCCTAATGAGAACTCCATCACCAAGAGCTCAAAGTGTCTTATGGCAAAGGCGTCGGAGGTACCTTCATCCTCCTCCTCTCTCATGAATGAAATGAATGAGCTTGATGATGCCTCTAGATTTCAAATCAAGCAAGAGCTTGTGGCGTTCGACTCCTTTATCACTAACTTGCAAGGTGATAGCAAGAAACATGTTGGTGCCCTCATGGTTCGAATTGGTGAGCTAGAGCATCTCAATGAAGAGAAGGGTAAGATAGAAAGAGAAGACGCTATTTCTCTATCTTATTTGAAGTCCTCTCTTGAGGAGATTGAAGAGTCTCATGCTCGTCTTGAGGAGCAACTTGAAACTATTGAGGAAACTCATAACTCCTCACATGCTAAGCTCATTAAGGATCGTGATATGTACTTTGCTAAATTCAAGGTGGCTCAACAAGATAAAGCCGAATTTGCGGTTGGGCATGTTCGACTCATTGAGAACATGGAAAAGCTCGTCATAGCTCACAAAGCTTTGGAGAGTGAACATGCTCTTCTAAAAGAGTCGTATGCCCAACTTCAAACTCGGCTAACTAACCTTGATTCTCTTAGCATCTCTACCTCTAAGTGTTCTTGTGATAATGCTAATCTTGTGAAGGAGAATGCTAGGTTGAAGAGTGAGATGACTAAGGCCGCCACATCCAAGATCATCCTTCTTAAAGGTAAACAAGTTGTTGAGACTCCCATCGTGGAGCCTCACACTCGACAAGGAAAGGAAGGTTTTGGATATGTGCCTCCCATCAAGATGAATGCCAAGAAGGGCATTCCCAAGAGCATCAACCCCATCCAAGCCAAGAAGGCCGACTCCATTCAATCCAAGGAAGGTCTTGCGAGTAGGAATGTCACAAGGGGCAAGCCTACTCGTAAAGATCACGCCGGGGACAACAAACCTAACTATGCTTTATATGTCGATTATTATGGGAATGTTTGTGCTCGTTACATTGGACCCTACTATGGTTTTATTTCATATGCTATTTGGGTTCCTAAATCTCTTGTCGCTAACCATAAAGCACCCATTGTGAAGCAATGGGTTGCTAAATGCAAGAATTAATCTCTTGTAGGATCTTGCTCCCGGTGGTTCAAAAATGGATAATTGATAGTGGATGTACAAGTCATATGACCGGGAGCAAAGAACTTGTTACGGAGTTGAAACCTAATGAAGATCAAGTAACCGTAACTTTTGGTGACTTATCAAGGTCTAAGGTAACCGGGTTTGGCAAAGTGGTAGTTTCCCCCGACATTTCTCTAGTCAATGTCATGCTTGTTGAATCTCTTGGCTATAATTTGTTATCGGTTCGTGCCTTAAAAAAGATGGGGATCTCTCCCTTCTTTGATAAGGACATTCTGGTCCTCTTGTGGAGCAAGTCGCTTAGAGTGGCTTTCGTGGGACACGTGGAGCATGAGCTCTATGTGGTGGACTTCTCCGGAGCCACCACTTCTCAAGCCATGTGTCTCTTCGGAAAAGCCGACGTGGGTTGGCTTTGGCATCGCCGACTAGCTCACGTAAACATGCGTACTTTGCAAAGTCTTCACAAGGGTGGCCACATTCTTGGACTAAAAGATCATGTTTCCTTTTCAAGGGATCGAATTTGTAGAGCTTGTGTGGAAGGCAAGATGCATGACATTCCTCATCCAAGCAAGACCATCATATCGTCATCTCGGATTTTGGAGCTCCTTCATGTTGATCTATTTGGACCAATTCCGGAGATAAGTCTTGGTGGCAAGAAATATTGCCTCGTGATTGTTGATTACTATTCAAGGTATACTTGGGTCTATTTCTTCAAAACCAAGGATGAAACTCAACAAGTCTTCATCGACTTCTCAAAGAAAGTTCAACGCCAATATGACCTTCCCATTTTGGTTATTCGGAGTGACAATGGGTCGGAATTCAAGAACTACACTCTTAACGACTTTCTTAGTGAAGAAGGCATTCGTCATCAATATTCCGCTGCTTACACTCCTCAACAAAATGGCGTTGCCGAAAGAAAGAACCGAACTCTCATCGACATGGCGAGATCTATGTTGGCGGAGTTCAAGTCTCCTATCAACTTTTGGGCGGAGGCTATTTCCACCGCATGTCACTCATCTAATCGCCTCTACTTCCGCAATGGTTTGAAGAAGACTCCATATGAGATCCTCACCGGCAATAAACCCAACACTGGCTACTTCCGAGTGTTTGGATGTAAGTGCTATTATCTCGCCAAGGGTGTACGGTTGGGTAAGTTTCACTCTAAGTCTCTTGAGGGGATCTTTGTCGGTTATGGTAGCGAGTCCCACACTTATAGAGTCTTTGATAAATCCTCCCGGATTATCATAGAGTCTTGTAGTGTGGAATTCGATGAAAATGATGGCTCCCAAGTGGAGCAAGTTGGTGTTTGTGATGTAGGTGATGAACAACCTTTTGATGCTATTAAGAAGATGGGGGTGGGCTTTCTACGCCCAATTGAAGTCCATAAAGAAGTTGTTCAAGATGACTCAAGTTCTCCCATCAAGAAAACCTTACCATCACAAGAACCACAAGGTGGCTCACCCATAGAAAATGATGATTCCCTTCAAGAACAATCTCAAGATCCTCCTCAACAGGGGCATGCTATTTCTTCTCAAGATGAAGCTCATAATGAATCTCAACAAGATCTTCATCAACAAAAAGATCATGCCTCCTCCACCAAGATTATCGAAGCCAACTCCACTTCTCCAAGTTCTACTCAAGGGCAAGATCATCCTTCTCCACCTCATGAAGAGACTTCTCATGATGATCAAGGCCCACAAGAAGGTCAAGACGAGGATCCAAAGGATCAAGATGGTCAAGAAATTGTCCCCACCACAAGGGCGGCAATTGAAACTCGTCGTCAAGCTCGCTTTGCAAAGTCTTTGTAACTTAGAGCATTATCTCTCGACAAGGTCATTGGTGATATTCGAGCAAGGGTATCCACACGAAGTCAATTAGTGTGACGCCCGAAAATCGGTACTATGTAGATTTAAGCGATCCCGCCGAAATCCGCATAATAACGATTTTTGGTCGCCCACCAGACATAATGTGCACGCCGAAACATGCGCATTATGTGGGTGGAATTGTGATAACATTACAACAGTTCCGATACATCCACAAATACAACAGAAGATATAATTACAACAACGACTCGAACGAGTCAATATACAAATGATACAATACAAAGATTCAAATGACAGCGGAAGCAAAAAAGGTATCCGTACGGATAAGATGCAAATTGGACTAAGAGTCCTGAAGATAAGCAATGGCGCCATATCCCTGCCCAGCCAAGCCGGAGGGATTCCCAAGCTAACGTCGTCAGACATCAAACCTGTTGACTGCACATAAAGCACAACCCAAAAGAGGGTCAGGGCACTCCCTGGCAAGCAAAACCGACTTGCCTACTTTCTACACCATCTCCCAAAATATAGGGGAGGTGGACTTAGCGGCAGCAGCACTAGCAACGTAAAGAGACACGCTACAACTTCCGTCTAATCAGAGAGGGATAAGAGAGCGCATAAGATAACCATCTACAACTAACACCAATCATAACCCATTCTCGGATTAACCCCCTCAACCAAATATGAGGAAGCAATTCGGGAATACTCACACATTGAACAAATTTTAGTTACCAGTTATTGTGAAAGTAATTCTATATTACTAGTCAGGTTAATTAACAATGATTAGGTGTAAGTTGTCTATGATCTTGTTAGCCAGCATCATCACCAAGTCCTCCATAACCGTGGACACGGCTCATCGATAAGATTATACCCTGCAGGGGTGCACTACTGAACCCGTACTCGTTCGATCAACCCCAAAAGCAAAGCCAGAAGCTAGGGCATCTCAACACGGCAAATCTCTTCTCTACAACCCATCCAGGGAACCGCATGATTGTGTGCACGGCTAATCAGGTCCATTGCCCGCGGGATACGACCTTCATAGCACTCTAAGAACGTGCCACCCTATATGAGAATCGACTACTCCATCATCATGAGATCGTTAGGTAACCATATGCATGCATCAAATGGAAAGCTCGAACTACTTGCGGCGCCCTGGATAAGAAGCGGATTAGATCGAAGCCGCGGGGGGCTCCATAGGGCCTCCCACAAGCGGTTAGTGCGCTCAAAATTGGATCCGAGGACAAGAATTGAGTTCCTAGGTCGACACTTAGCAGAACAAAGCACCTCGCAAGGCCTTCCGCCGGTGCCTTATCTTTTAATTATAATACCCCAATATAAGACAACATTTTATTAAGGTAGAATAACCTATCATGCTAAGCAGGTGAAATAAAATAAGACATACAGACGACTCGCACAAACAACTCTAAGCATGCGCTACGACTCGCAAGGCCAACAGATAAACATGCAACAGGTATTAGGATGTGGGGATAAAGCTGTATGGGCTGCAGGATAAACATGTGATGGGATCGCGATAAAGAATCGAATACTAGGGTAGCAGAGATCAACGGCAGGAATGAAAGACAATGTATAGGTAAACAAGCAAACTTTGCTTGCCTGGAATCCCGCATGGAAGCAGATCTTGTCGTTGCTCACACATCTCAACGTCTTATCCACGAAAAAGCAACAAACACTGGAAGCGCAAAGATGCATTTTACAACTACGGCGAAAGACCCAGCATGATCATGGAAGAATGATGCATGACATGGCAAGATGCATTGCGAGATGCATTTAATCCAAATTAAGCGGAACCGGGATTCCGACAATTAATATTAATGTTAAAGTTATTTATCTACCCCACAAATTAAATGTCCATTAAGATGGCAAGGCAGGGTAAAGATGATCTAATCAAATTAAATGGAATAGGCATCAATAGTAATTAAATGCCCACACATTCCATAATTATTATTTAGGTGAAACGCTACACCACCAAACCCAAGAGATGCAACACATGCAAGTATGATGCGATATGCACAAGATAGATGATATTTAATAAAATAGGTAGGGTTAGGGTTTGGGTTCGCACGTTGGATCGGGAGAGATAGGGTCCGAAACCGATGTCTTCGGTCAGTAGAGGAAGTAGTCATCGTCGTGGAAGTAGTCGTCGCGGAACCGGGGCATCGTCGTTTGTCGGTGTCGTGGAAGTGGTCGGGTAGTCGTACTCGGTTATCCTCGTTGACGGGCGCGGGCACAGAGGAGCACGGCAAACGGACACCGGAAAGAAAGCGCGCACGGGCGGGCACTGCGACACGAACACGGGCGGCCACGAAAATGCGGCACCGGAAGAGGACGCGCACGCGCATGTAGCAACACCACGAAGGGTGGACAACTCGGACAAAATTGCGACGCTGAAAGTCTTACAGGCATTTCGTCAAACAACTGGCGGGCGTCGGCGGCGGCGTGCAAGCGGCCGGAAAGAGGAGGCAGCGGGGACGGCGCGCGGGGCGGCGCGGCGGCGGCGTGGAGGCGCACGGGTCCGCGGGTGCGGAGCAACCGGAGCGGCGGCACACGAAGGCGGGCACACGGCGGCGGCTGGCGGCGGCGACGTGTAGGAGCAGGGGGTGGCGAGGCGCGGGCGGAGCAGGCCGGGGCTCGCGGACGGCAGGCGCGCGGGCGCGCACACGGGCGGCGGCGGGCGCGGAGACAGGGAGCGGCCGGAGGCGGAGGCCGGGGCGCACGGGCTGCTCGGGGGCGCGGACGCGCGGGAGGACTCGGCGGGAAGCTGGGAGGCCGGGGCGCGCGGGCACGTGCGGCGTGGAGGTCGCGGCGCGCGGCCGGCGACGGGAGGAGGCGCGTCCGGCGACGCGAGCGGCAGCGCGAGCAGGAGACGCGGAGGGCGGCGGCAACTGGCGCCGGTGCACACAGGAGGCGGAGGCGCGCGGCGCGCGGGGCACGCTGCGGCTCGGGACGGCGCGGCGCGGGCGGCCGGCGCGGCGGCGGGCCGGAGCGCGCGGGGAAACGCGGTCGGGGAGGAGGCCGGCGGCGGGGCACCGTCGGGTGGAGGAAGCAGGGGGCGTCGGGTGCGTGCGGGATGGAGAAGGAGCAGGGAGAGAGAGGAAAGAGAAGAGAGAGAGAAAAGAAAATAAGAAAAAGAAAAAAAGGAAACAGAAAAAGGAAAGGAGGGGGGAAAAGAGAAAAGAAAAAAAAAGGGAGAAGTGGAGGGGGGCGGCTGCAAAAAGTCCAGGGGGTGGGAAAAAGTTTTCAGGGGAAAAACCTAGGGTTTGGGTTAGATGGGCGTTGAGCCTTATTTCTCTCCTTTTTTTATTTATTTTCGGTTTTATATTTTTAAAACAAAAACGAAAAGGAATTTGAATACGAAATATTTACAAAATATTTTTAGTTTTGAATAGACAATTTAATAAACTAGTTTTTAACATTTTTAAAAGATTTGAAAATAACACATTTTTAATTAATTTGAAATGCATTTGAATTTAATTGTGGAAATTTAATTTAAATGCAACAAATTAAATTAATGCGATGCAATGCGATGCCATGTCGATGCAAAAAGAAAACTCACCAAATAAAAAGGGGATAAATCCCGGGGCGTTACAATTAGCTCACTTTAGTGAGCATCAAACACACATTTCCATGGTCGAGCCCAAGAAAGTCTTTGATGCTCTTGAAGATCCCGATTGGCTAGGGGCTATGCATGAAGAACTTAACAACTTCGAGCGCAACAAAGTGTGGCGTCTAGTTGAGAAGCCTAAAGATTGCCGCAACGTTATTGGCACTAAGTGGATCTTTAATAACAAGCAAGATGAACATGGTATTGTTGTAAGGAACAAGGCGCGGTTGGTGGCTCAAGGTTTCTCTCAAGTCGAAGGCATCGCTTTTGGAGAAACTTCCGCACCGGTCGCAAGACTCAAATCGATACGTATTCTCATCGCTTTTGCTTCTCACCATGGTTTCAAATTGCAACAAATAGATGTAAAATCTGCTTTTCTTAATGGTCCATTGCAAGAACTTGTTTATGTTAAACAACCCCGGGGCTTTGAAAACCCCAACCATCCTCACCACGTCTATGTCTTGGACAAAGCTCTCTATGACCTTAAACAAGCCCCCCGTGCATGGTACGAGCACTTGAGAGAGTTCTTGGTAGACCGTGGATTTGAGGTTGGGGTAATCGATCCCACTCTTTTCACTAAAAAGGTTAATGGTGAACTCTTCATTTGTCAATTATATGTCGATGACATTATCTTCGGTTCTACTAACCGTGTGTTCAATGATGAGTTTTCCAAGCTAATGACCGACAAGTTTGAGATGTCCATGATGGGTGAACTCAAGTTCTTTCTTGGCTTTGAGATAAAGCAATTGAGGGAAGGGACTTTCATTTGTCAAGCCAAGTATATTCAAGAGATGATCAAGAAATTCAAATTGCTTGGACTTAACGGTGTGACGACTCCTATGCAAACCAAGTGCCACCTCCAACTCAACCCCGACGGTAAAAAGGTAGACCAAAAGGAGTATCGTTCTATGATTGGGTCTCTTCTTTATTTGTGTGCCTCTAGGCCCGATATCGTTTTAAGCGTGGGAGTGTGTGCCCGTTATCAAGCCGCGCCTAAGGAAAGTCATTTGATGGCCGTAAAGAGAATCTTCAGATATTTGGTTCATACCCCTTGCTTTGGGTTGTGGTATCCCAAAGATGGCACATTGTCTCTTTGTGGATATACTGACTCCGATTGGGCGGGCGACATTGATGATAGGAAGTCCACATCCGGAACGTGTCAATTTCTTGGAAGATCTCTGGTGAGTTGGTCCTCGAAGAAACAAAATTGCATCTCATTATCCACGGCGGAGGCCGAGTATGTTGCTGCCGCAAGCGGATGTACTCAACTTCTTTGGATGCGGCAAACTTTGAAGGATTACGGTGTCCTCTTGGACAAAGTGCCGCTTTTATGTGACAATGAGAGTGCCATCAAAATTGCGTACAATCCGGTGCAACATTCAAGGACCAAGCACATTGAGATTCGTCATCACTTCATCCGTGATCACGTGGCACGAGGAGATATTGATCTATCATATGTTGGTACAAGGGATCAATTGGCGGATATCTTCACGAAACCCCTTGATGAAGCCCGCTTTTGCTACTTGAGGAATGAGCTCAATATCATAGATTCTCGGGCCTTGGCTTGAACTCCGTACACACACTCCAACGTTTAAGGTTTTATAAGACCTAGAGGTACACATGGACTTAGGGGGAGTGTTTTCCTAATACATTGGACTCTTCCTCCCCCTATTATGCATATAGTGACATATCATTGCTAAAACTTCAAATTGAATCTAATTTGTGAGCTTCAATGTTGAGATGTAGTTATGGACCCAAGATATATCTTCGCGGTACCATGCTACAACTCATACACGGTGGCCTCGGCCACCAACACTCTTTCTCTTTGGATTCTATTTGGTTTTATTCTTTATTTCTCACTTGCATTGTCTTTGGTTCTTTTGGGAAAACACACTCTTGTTGGTCTTCTCTTGTGTTTTATGGTTTTTGCAACTTGAGTGTGTCTTCTTTTCAGTTTGAGTGTCTATCCTAAACCTTTCACTATCCTGTAAACATGCTTTTCCCCACTCATGTCCCCTTTTGTTTTCTTGTTCCTGGAGTTTTTGGGTTTGAACGGAAATCTCCGAGCCTTACTCGGAAATCTCCGGGCCACCGGAGAATTTCGAGACTAAGTCCATTCAAAAATCAGCACTGACTTGTGTTGATTTTTGACCGGAAATAGTCCCGGAAATTTCCGGCGTCCGGAAATTTCCGAGCTGAGACTCGGAAATCTCCGGGCCCTGCGATTTTTGGCACCTAAGTCCTTTTCAATTTCGGCACTGACCTCAGGCGAAGCTGAATCGGAATTAGAGCCGGAAATCTCCGGGGTCCGGAAATCTCCGGTCCGATGTCCGGAAATCTCCGAGTGTGCCAAAAGTTTTCCAGGGCTAAGTCCTATCCGGAAATAGTCCCGGAAATCTCCGGCACCCGGAAATCTCCGAGCCTCAGTCCGGAAATTTCCGGTTCAAATATTTCCTGCCTATATAAGGGCACGGGTGGACCGGCCGGTTCGGCCAGTTCTTCCACCCCGTGCCCTAACTCTCTCTCTCCTCCGAAAATCTCCAAATTTTCCTTTCCTCGCTGCGGGTGGATCGTTCGAGGGTTTCTTGCGTGCTTCGGGGATCTGCTTCTCCTCGTCAAGGGCTTCGTTTCCATCCGCACGCTTTTCGCAATGTCCTCCGGTAACTCCTCTTATTTCAAATCTAGGACGAAACTTGTTTTCGTTTAACCTAGCAGATTTAGGAGGTTGTTGGTTGTTTCCTTTGGTAGAATTGCTCCCCTAGGCATGTTCTACCTTCCACATGCACAGATCTGTTTTTCAGCCATAGATTTTGTTCAGATCTGTCAAAATTTCGTGCAGACCGGAAATTTCCGGTCCTTACTCGGAAATCTCCGGACCCCGGAGATCTCCGAGTCAGACCCAGAAATCTCCGGCCTGCTCAGAATCAAAACAGCTAAGTCCAGAATCTGTGTTTGTCAAAACTTTTCTAGTATGTTCCTTTTTCAATCTTGGACATGAGTGCTTACCCCATATGCTTTCCATCCACTCTTTGCTGTGTACCTGCAGGTTCCAACCCTCGTGGCCGCTTCAAGCAAATGGATACTCGCGGAAGGGCAAAACCAGTTCACTCACGCCCTCCCAGTGGGTCCTCCAGTGAAGACAACTCACAAACTGAGACCTCAGCCATCCTCAGGAAACCTATTGGTGCTAATAAGAAGAAGAAGACCGAGCTCCGTCTTGAAGACTTCAACAAAGGAAGTTTTCGCAAGTGGCGAAGTGACCTATCCTATGATGTGGAGTCTGATGATCCCACTTACTATTGCACTGAGATGGCATGGATCTAGAGGGAAGTCTATCAAAAGTTCTCCATTGACAAGCCAATCTGCCCCATGAAGTGGATTGACTTTGACAAATTAATGAAGAAGGCCGATTATTTTGGTGGTGCTGTGAAGGTTTGTGGACTCTTGGGTTTGGAGCCATTGATGAGAACTGAGTGTAACTACAGTGTCTCTCTTATCCATCAGTTCTATGCCACTGTGGTGTTTGACTCCTCAGAGGATATTGGGATGACTTGGATGTCTGGTAGGCAGCGCTTGACTTCTTCTTTCAGAGAGTTTGCTCAGATTCTTGGATGTCCTTTCCGTGGTCTTTCTACTGCAGCTGGTGCCCGCATGCATGTCCATGGCGTGTCCTACAACAAACACGTCATGATTGATCTATACCAGCCTGGAGGGAGGATTGGCTCTCAGAATGGCCTCCTACCCACTTATGATATCCTGCTGCGCATGTTCCGTTGGACCATTGCTCCCATTGCCGGCAATGCAGATAATATTGCCGGGGCTCTAGTAAACTTGATGGACAAAGCTCATGATGCCTATCTTGGGGAGTATGCAGTTGAGCAGGAGGTCTATAAGGTGGATGTCATGGACTTTATTTTCCAGGAGATGTCACTAGCAGTCTTTGAGAGGAAAGTTCCTCCATATGCTCCTTATATAATGTTGCTCATCAAGAGCCTCTACAAGCTGTCTGAGCAAGACGGTGATGACTTTGATGCAGCTTTTGCCACTCAACCTCACAAGCCAGCCCTGCTTGTCCAGAAATCTGCTCACTTGGTTCAACAACAAGCCACCATGCATGAGATCAATGAGGATGACATTTTTGGTGGTCCCTCTCGGGTTCCCTCCAATCCCAACATCAAGAAAGCTGCCAAGAAAAGTCGCCCCTGGGTAGTTCGAGCAATTGAGAAAATCATGAACATGAACTGTTGCATTCACAGTGAGAACTACTCCATCTACTCTCAGAACCATCGCATTATGCAGCGCCAAGAAGCAATGATGGCTCACATGAAGATGCATGCTCTGAAGCAACCTTTGAAGCCTCGGGTTCCCTTCAAGGATTGGAATGCAGATGGTCTCACATTTGATTGGGATGATGCTGTGCCAGAGGACAGCGATCTTGAGAATGCTGACACGGAGGAGGAGGAGGAAGATGATCAGGACGCGGGTTCCGACTCTTGAGTCATGGGACGTTAGTGGAACCTCCTCCCTTTTTGGTATCTTGATGCCAAAGGGGGAGAAGTATCTCTAGGACTCTCGGGATTTGCATGGGCTAGGAGCACTTCTTTCTTTTCGCTTTGCTTCCTTCAGTGCTCTTTTATTTCGTGACTGTTTTTGTTCGTCATGTGTGTGAGACATGAGTACTGTTAAATTCTCTATTGTAATAACTCTTTATCTAAGTTTGTTGCTTCTATTGTGTTTGTGTGTGCTTTGTAAAATCTAGGGGGAGTGTTGATCCTACGGAATGTGCACTTTGTATTCCAAAGACATTCTTAAATAGTGCACTCACTTAGGGGGAGCTCCGTCTATATTTTGCACATCCACTCATTTTTGTGTTGTCATCATTCGCCAAAAAGGGGGAGATTGAAAGTGCATTCTATGTACTCCCAGGTTTTGGTGACTAATGACAACACAAAAAGTATTCTAATGTTTGTGATGAAGCATGCAGGCTCTTTTACAGGTTGACTGATAAAGAGGAACACTTAGTTTGCCTAAATGTCATTTCAACTACACTTGGTATTTGTTCAGGAATTCAGTCAGGAGATTTCCGGGGCTCGGAAATTTCCGGTCCACGGACCGGAGATTTCCGAGCCGTCCTTATTTTTCACTAAGTCTGAATTGAAATGCGTACTGACTCCAACTCAAGCTGAGCCGGAAATCCTCCCGGAGATTTCCGGCGCTCGGAGATTTCCGATCCCCAGTCCGGAGATCTCTGAGTGACAGAGGAATTTCGACCAAGTCCAGAACTCAAATTGCGTACTGACTCCAAAACAATTTTAGCCGGAAATCCTCTCGGAGATTTCCGGCGCTCGGAGATTTCCGAGCCCCAATCCGGAGATCTCCGAGTGTCAGAAGATTTTCGACCAAGTCAAGAAGCCCAACCAGTACTGATCCAGTTTCTTGCTCAGCCGGAACTTGCACCGGAAATTTCCGGGGTCCGGAGATCTCCGGTCCTCAACCCGGAGATTTCCAGGCTGGCGGCTGTGCAACGGGCAGATTTTGGGGAGGGGTATAAATACCCCTCCACCTACCTCCAGCATTCTAAGCTTCCAGATTTTCTCTCTCCTCCATTGGTGCTGAAGCTCGTTTCTCCCGGATCTCCCAATCTAGCCACTCAAATCCATTGATACTTGGGGATCTGAGGGAGAAGCCACCGATCTACATCTCCACCAAAGCGATTTGACTTTCCCCCTCTATTTCTTGAGGGGCAACGAATCTAGGGTTCCTTTGTGGATAGCTAGGTTCAACCTTGTGTATTTTGATCCTTTGTGGATTCCTTTGTGGAAGTGACCTGTTGTGGTCGTTGTGAGAGCCCCCAATTCAGTTGTGGGTGTGTGCCTCACGAATTTGTACGGGACTTTCTCCGCCCTTAAAGGAGTCCTTAGTGGAAGTGTGGATTCGCACCTTTGTGGTCGAATTCACAGGAGAATAGGGTGAGGCCTTTGTGGCGTTGAGCAAACCTTTGTGGTAGCTCACACCTCTCCAACGAGACGTACACCTATGTGGTGGAACTCGGGATAAAATCTTGGTCTTCGAGTTCCTGCGGTTGTTTCGTTCCACTCTCCTTTACCGCATCTTTATTTCCTGTACTTGCTTAGCTTCCTTGTAGTTTGTCACTTGTGTCACCTAGTTGCACATCTAGACAATTTACTTTCCGCTAGCCTAAAAACTGAAAAAGAGATAAAAATTGGTCACCACCTATTCACCCCCCCCCCCCTTTAGGTGGTCAACTGCCGTTCAGTAGGTCAGACCGCCATCTCAGCGATCCCTAGTGCGGGTTGCCAGGGTCAAGATCAGAGCGTCACACTCTCCTGACCCGAGCCCTAATTTCCTCAACTCATTTTACCGCACACGCAAATGGAACACTCGAACTAGTGGCTTCACGTAGTAGGCTATGACAAGTTGGGGTCGAGGGCTCCCATTATTTCAGTGTGGATGCACGAGTGGTCTTGGTTCCAAAGACGAGAACTCAGTTCCTAGGTCGGCAAGAATGGAACAAACCACCACAATGCCATTGTGGCCTCCCATCCAAGCCTTTAGCATATTCAACACATCTCTAATCATTCCACGTCTTTCTTCACAGCTCTGATTCATCAACCGGATGGAACAGAGGGAAGATCTAAGCAGGGCTAAGCATAGCAGACTCTCGCGATGCAACACTTAAGACAATCTATACCTCCACTCAAATCAACATTTGAATCGCATGCATAATACCATAATCAAATACTTTGAAATCTTATATGTGCAGATAAGAGGTTATGCTTGCCTTGCTCTTCGAAAACAAGATATAACACTTTTGGGAATCTTCGGCTTCACTTGATCGAGATAACCAGAAATAACTCTTCATAGATATCCTCTTAATTTGGCCATCGATGATTCATCAAGCCTTCGGTGTTGTCAAACTCCACTTCGGATTCGCATTCTACCGCGAAAAACGAAACACCGGAAAAGAAACGGGAAACAACATTCAACCATGGCATCGATGCAATGCGCACAATGCATGACATGACAAGTTAAGGTATTAAAATGTAAATCCTACACATGGAAGATCATTTTAAATGGAGTTGGAATGCCCGAGAGGTGCCATTCGACAAATTCCATATTTAAAAGAAAGGGTGTAACTTGTTCTTCTATTATGAACATGGTTAAAAGTTGTTTAAATATGCATGATTTGGACATAATTAAATAGATCTTATTTTTCTGTAAATTTTGATATATTAATCATATTTTCTGATTTAAAATGAATTACTTATGAATTTCCAAAAATTAAAAAAATTTAATTCTATTTAAACCATTTGTTAATTCCATTTTAAACATTTATGAATTTAAATAAAAGTTGGACCCACATGTCATAACTTTATTAATTACATAAAACATTATTTGGAAATGAATAAAATTCTGACAAGGGGACCCACCTGTCAGATTTTTAACAATTACAGAAAAGAATAACTAATTTTCAGAAATTAAAAAGGAATGATGACGTCAGCTGACGTCATCAATGGCCAAATCCCCACTGTCGAGCACGAATCTCTCGAACCAGAAGGAATTGGAGCGATTGCTTTGCAGCAATCGGGAGAGGAGGCCGAGGCGGACCAGAAAGTGGCGGCGCGGCCAGCAAATGGTCGCCGGAGCTGCTCCGGCGACGAGCGGGCGCGGCGGCCGGAAGAGGAGCACGGCGGCCCGAGCAATCCGAGCACGAGGAAGAGGGAAAAGAGTTCCGGGAGGACCGTTGGCTCACCCTGAAGCTCGTGGAAGCGTCGAGGATGCGTGGGGAGCTCGGAGGAGGCCGGAATCGAGCTCGACGGCGGCGGCCCGAGGTTGAAGAAGATGGAAGAAATCCTCATTTTTCCGGCTTCCCTGCACGAATGGATGGAGGAGGAGGGAGAGGGGATCACGGAGCTTCTTCAGAGCGTCTCGCCGGACCTCGGGGTGGCCGGAGTCGACGGAAATCGCCGGAGACCCGAGAGCTAGGGTTTCGGGCAATGGGGAAAAAGAAAGGAGAAGGAGAAGAAGAATTGGGCTTCTCCGTGGCGGCGACGAGCTTCTTGTAGCTCCTCGGCGAAGCGGCGGCGCGAATCGCGGCGTAGGGAGGCGAGGGGCGGCGGAGCATGCGCCACGGCACAACGGCGATGTGAGAAGGAAGAGGACGGCAACCTTTTCTGAAAACCCCCCCGAGAAAAATAAAAATCTCCAGTTTTCTTTACAAACAGGCCCTTGGTTCCTTATTTAAATGGTTAGGGGCCTTTCTGTAAAGGGAAAAATTTGCCGAAAAATACTAGGAAGTTCAGAATTTCACAAGCCATTGGCAACTTTGGATTTTGAAAATTTTGAAATCTTTTTAACACATTTAAAATAACAAGTGGTTTAGGCCACTTTAGGGTTTTTCTCTTTAATTTTAAAACTCAAATTTTGTGCCCATTTTAATTAGATGCAAATGATGCTCATGATGCACAAACAAATCTAAATTATCGATTAGCAAATTTGGGGACGTTACAGATCTATCCCCCTTACAAGAATCTCGTCCCCGAGATTCCTTAGGTAGGAAAAGAGATACAGAGAGGAGGGCTACACCGGTATTTGATGATCTTGTCGATCTCATGACGATCTACTTTCTCGAAGAGGTTGGTCCTTGACTTCAGGGATGATTCCACACTTCACGTCTCATCGGACTGTTCTTCAGCTACTCTAAAGAGAAGAGGGAAATAACTCTGGGACGAGGATCTTCGTAAAGATCGAGTATCTCATGGTCAACTCAAGGAAGGAGTGTGCAGGACAACTCTTGAGCTAACAAGGATGAAACACATCAAGGTAACAAATGGAAAGGAAGAAGTTTTCAAGTTGATAGACAACTGTTACGCGAAACGATTAGAATATGAGCTTTGCACAAGGCTAAGATGGATAGATAACGAGATCTTGATACAACAAAAGGAAGAACCCTTTTTAGATTTCAACCATTTGGCTTACAAGATGTTTGCCACATGAGTAAAAGTCCAGAGCCCTAAGATTACTGACAAATTCACACAATGTGTGAGTTGAAAAGAATTTCAAGTACAAGCAAAAGGAAGGAAGAGCTGATCAACAAAATGTTGAAGATCACCATGAAAAGAGAATTCTCATGATGGATATGTTATCAAAGGATAACAAAAGGATCAAGAGGATCAATCGGGAGACATTCAGAATCTCCGAGATCATCGGAGGAGAGAAATTCTTCTTGATCTTCTGGATACCCATTTCAAGCTCATGATAAGTCTTAAATAGGTGAGGAGGTAAACATTGGGCTTTGGAAAGATAAATTCCATAAGGGGCAACTTTTAGAACAAGCCGCACAACAATCCTCATGGGGAGTGGTTGTTCTTGAGATTCCAGGAATTTCGGCGATAGACCTTCCGACTAAGTGTGTCAACCACAACATTAATCTTGCCGGAGTTACAAAAGGACCTATGTCAAAATCCTTGAGGAACACCAACCATCGTTGCTGCTTGAGATTCAGCTCTGGCTAGTTGGGATGAAAGTTCAGACTAAGAACGTCCGAACGGAGAGGTGCAATGGTTAACATCGAGGAAAGGTTGCAGATTCTCAAGATGTGTACAACAATGTCAAGCTCGAAAAGATGAGCGAGATTGCAAGAATCATGCGTTAGTAATTTGTCGGAGGACAACTGCACCTACATGAATTATATGTAACAAACACAATTGGGTCCTTGTTGGGAAACAACAAAGAAGATAATGAAATTTTCCGACTTCTTCTCATTCTTGAACTAATCAGTCAGTGGCTTAGGGTGCATAAATGACTTCTTCAAGGAATGGAGATAAGAACCTATCATCCCATGAATAATCCGCACATGCATGACCGACTAGAGATGATTCTCGAGGAAACAAAGGAGAATTCTACTTGGATTCACGGTGACATCTTTTAGCAAATGCACGTGAACCAGAAGAGGTTACTTCTAACATCCAGAACACACACTTTGCGATGACACACAGAAGGTTCTCAAAAGTTTCCAACATTATTGCTAAATGGTCATAATGATCCTCTTCAGAGATGGAGGCAATAAGAATGTTAT
The DNA here is from genome assembly GCA_026929855.1 of Poa annua. Classification (NCBI taxonomy): domain Eukaryota; kingdom Viridiplantae; phylum Streptophyta; class Magnoliopsida; order Poales; family Poaceae; genus Poa; species Poa annua. Next base: position 52,338,131 of record CM049428.1, read on the forward strand.
CGATGGGCTCAATAACAAGCTTATTAATGTACTCCAACAAGAAGGAATCATATGATACATGAACAAGGCAATAGTATTGGTCAGACCAAGGACATGAAGATGTAAGCTGGCGAAACACCATAGGTAAAACATCATCAACGGTGGTCCTTGGGACTGAGTTTGATTTGACGATAGCCCAAATCAAATCAAAGATTGGGAAGATAGCAAATCCATTAGGATATACCATCTTGCTTCAACACGACAACACGGGTAGACAGGAGTCTTGCTTTTCAAGGCAAAATGATGTGGCCTTAAGAGCGTCGGTAAAACCTAACTCTTTGACCAAGTATGTGCACCAGAACAACGGACTTGGCAGCACACTCAACTTCACTTAGTGACCGGATAACCAATCACACAAGGAAGGAATCAAATGTCCTTATATGTCAAAGCAATGAAAATTTGCTAAGAATATTTGATAATCACATCAATACACTCGCCATAGCATTCCGAGCACGATAAGCTAGGAGAAAAGCGTGAGTAAGGAGGTGAAAAGCATCACTGCATCAATAAAGTCATGAGACACATCACGACCTTTTGATATACAAGATGGTGACACCTTGAGATGGGACAGATTAGAAGCAAACAAAGCATCTTAATCTGCGGACTACAACACTTTTACCTGGTCCTGGAATGGACGAGGTACGGGAGTTTGTTTCTCCCTAACATCCCGAAGTGGAATGTCACGACGGACCACAAGAGCAACATGCATTAGTGCACCAATGCACATTTACCACTTGGATGCCAAGTGGCATACACGGGTCAGAACATGACGGAAGAAAAGAAACATGCTCGGGAAAATCCTGGGATGCAGATGCTCAAGTTAGCATACATATGATAACTTGTTCTGATAAGAAAGGTGTGGCAGAGTCACGAACTTAGATGTGAGACTCATAAAGAGCACTCTTGTCGTGATCCTTTTGGTTCCATGACAGAACCTCTGCTAAAGCTAGTGGAAGGAGTAAACCTTGGATGTCGTAGGTCAATTACGGCAAAACCACCAGCTGGAAGGCTAGCTAGAATTGACATTACTAGCCCTTCCGAGGAAGCAAGCATTCCTCAGGGATCAACAGAATGGATCTTGGGTTAAAGGTCAGCATCATGTACGGATAGAGGGTGCATCACATGGGTAACAACCAACATGAATCAACACACCACCAACAGCACAATCTGGGACCTTCGGTTCAAGTCCAGGATGAAAACCAAAAGAAAGAGTAGCTACCATTCGAGTGTCACAAGGCACAACGATGTAGTAATCACAAGATAGCTTCAGAGACCAACCACAACTTCCGAAGTATCAAAAGAAGAAAAGGGAGATCTTCAAAGTGAAAGGAATCTGAGACATTGGAACAGAATGATGCAGAAACGACAAGGTTGAGAGATCAAGAGGGAAAGGAATCTCTCGTGTCAAACAAGGGAAAGATGGATCAAAGAACACACCAGACTCTAGAAAACTTAACTCTAGGTCAACTTGGTTGAGAAACGACCTGCACTTGATGCACCTATATTTTGAATGACCAAGAGAAGGGGAAGCAAAGTGTTTTACCCAAAACAAGGTAAGGTGACCCAGGATTAGAGCGATACCAGATAAGGAGTAAAAAAAAGCCTATTTAGATTTTTGGTAAATAGATTTAGCTTTGAAATATTTTTCACAACCACTAGACTCAACATCGACCAATAGAAAGGTTTTCCTACAGGCGGTCCTGCTCTGATACCAAAACCTGTAGCACCCCCAAGAGCCAAGCTAGACAAATCCGAGACCTTAATCTGAGATAAGCCTAACAAGGTTCTCGGAAGCCAACAGTTGAAAATCGGTAGCACAACAGAGACCCTACAACACAAGAAACAATTAATCTCTTAACAGAGCGAAGAAGCAGATATCACGAAAATAAGGTCACTGACCTGTCAATCACCAATACAACGGAAGGCAAATTATGCTATTAGACATAGCAAAACTAGCAAAAGGCCTAAGAGGCCAAAGCATAACGGCGACGTCCCAGTCCAAAGATTCCAGGCTGCCGTCTGGGAACCCCAACCTACTCGTCGATGTCGATGTCCAGAAAAATACACCTGTCCAAACAATTGCGCAAGGCTGAGTACAGGAGGTACTCAACAAGACATATTTAACCTGCTAAATATCTGCTCGTTCAGAGAGTATTCATGAATGTCTTTTGCATAAAGCCATCTTTATTTTCAAATTGAGGGAGGAGAGAATCTCGCATCAGTAGACTTCTAAAAAGGGATAAGAGAGTGAAACACAAGCTTCATCCACATTTTCAAACTCCACCAGATCATCATGAGTTGTACCACCCACCAGAATCACCCCCTCGCTCAACCCGAGGAAGCGATCCTCCCTTAGTTGGCAAGTTTTATAATTAGATTATAGTTGTCTATGATCGTCAGACATAAGGTACCAAGTCGTCCATAACCGTGGACACGGCTTTCCGAAAAGATTTACCCTGCAGGGGGTGTAACTACCCACACACGCCAACCAACCGATTCGCCAGCTATTAGCACTCTTCCGGGGAGTGCCGGCAGGAGGGTTGGCCACGACCTTTCCCAAGCTTCACCTATGTCCATGAGCCACAGCAGTAGGTCAGACCGCCATCTCAGCGATCCCTAGTGCGGGTTGCCAGGGTCAAGATCAGAGCGTCACAGTCTCCTGACCCGAGCCCTAATTTCCTCAACTCATTTTACCGCACACGCAAATGGAACACTCGAACTAGTGGCTTCACGTAGTAGGCTATGACAAGTTGGGGTCGAGGGCTCCCATTATTCCAGTGTGGATGCACGAGTGGTCTTGGTTCCAAAGACGAGAACTCAGTTCCTAGGTCGGCAAGAATGGAACAAACCACCACAATGCCATTGTGGCCTCCCATCCAAGCCTTTAGCATATTCAACACATCTCTGATCATTCCACGTCTTTCTTCACAGCTCTGATTCATCAACCGGATGGAACAGAGGGAAGATCTAAGCAGGGCTAAGCATAGCAGACTCTCGCGATGCAACACTTAAGACAATCTATACCTCCACTCAAATCAACATTTGAATCGCACGCATAATACCATAATCAAATACTTTGAAATCTTATATGTGCAGATAAGAGGTTATGCTTGCCTTGCTCTTCGAAAACAAGCTATAACACTTTTGGGAATCTTCAGCTTCACTTAATCGAGATAACCAGAAATAACTCTTCATAGATATCCTCTTAATTTGGCCATCGATGATTCATCAAGCCTTCGGTGTTGTCAAACTCCACTTCGGATTCGCATTCTACCGCGAAAAACGAAACACCGGAAAAGAAACGGGAAACAACATTCAACCATGGCATCGATGCAATGCGCACAATGCATGACATGACAAGTTAAGGTATTAAAATGTAAATCCTACACATGGAAGATCATTTTAAATGGAGTTGGAATGCCCGAGAGGTGCCATTCGACAAATTCCATATTTAAAAGAAAGGGTGTAACTTGTTCTTCTATTATGAACATGGTTAAAAGTTGTTTAAATATGCATGATTTGGACATAATTAAATAGATCTTATTTTTCTGTAAATTTTGATATATTAATCATATTTTTCTGATTTAAAATTAATTACTTATGAATTTCCAAAGATTAAACAATTTTAATTCAATTTAAACCATTTGTTAATTCCATTTTAAACATTTATGAATTTAAATAAAAGTTGGACCCACATGTCATAACTTTATTAATTACATAAAACATTATTTGGAAATGAATAAAATTCTGACAAGGGGACCCACCTGTCAGATTTTTAACAATTACAGAAAAGAATAACTAATTTTCAGAAATTAAAAAGGAATGATGTCGTCAGCTGACGTCATCAATGGCCAAATCCCCACTGTCGAGCACGAATCTCTCGAACCAGAAGGAAGAGCGATTGCTTTGCAGCAATCGGGAGAGGAGGCCGAGGCGGACCAGAAAGTGGCGGCGCGGCCAGCAAATGGTCGTCGGAGCTGCTCCGGCGACGAGCGGGCGCGGCGGCCGGAAGAGGAGCACGGCGGCCCGAGCAATCCGAGCACGAGGAAGAGGGAAAAGAGTTCCGGGAGGACCGTTGGCTCACCCTGAAGCTCGTGGAAGCGTCGAGGATGCGTGGGGAGCTCGGAGGAGGCCGGAATCGAGCTCGACGGCGGCGGCCCGAGGTTGAAGAAGATGGAAGAAATCCTCATTTTTTCGGCTTCCCTGCACGAATGGATGGAGGAGGAGGGAGAGGGGATCACGGAGCTTCTCCAGAGCGTCTCGCCGGACCTCGGGGTGGCCGGAGTCGACGGAAATCGCCGGAGATCCGAGAGCTAGGGTTTCGGGCAATGGGGAAAAAGAAAGGAGAAGGATAAGAAGAACTGGGCTTCTCCGTGGCGGCGGCGAGCTTCTTGTAGCTCCTCGGCGAAGCGGCCGCACAAATCGCGGCGTAGGGAGGCGAGGGACGGCGGAGCATGCGCCACGGCACAACGGCGATGTGAGAAGGAAGAGGACGGCAACCTTTTCTGAACCCCCCCCCCCCCCCGAGAAAAATAAAAATCTCCAGTTTTCTTTACAAACAGGCCCCTGGTTCCTTATTTAAATGGTTAGGGGCCTTTCTGTAAAGGGAAAAATTTGCAGAAAAATACTAGGAAGTTCAGAATTTCACAAGGAAGCCATTGGCAACTTTGGATTTTGAAAAATTTGAAATCTTTTTAACACATTTAAAATAACAAGTGGTTTAGGCCACTTTAGGGTTTTTCTCTTTAATTTTAAAACTCAAATTTTGTGCACATTTTAATTGGATGCAAATGATGCTCATGATGCACAAACAAATCTAAATTATCGATTAGCAAATTTGGGGACGTTACACTTCCTCTCCATGAGAAGGATCCGCTTAATGCTTCTTCTATGGGTTCTTTTTGAAACAGGGGAACGGTTGCTAAATGGGATCTCCGTGAAAGGATTCAACGCAACACTGGAAATTGGGAGATCGTCAAATGTATAGAGTCAGGTATAAATTATGAGTATGATAGCATTAAATGTTATGCTGAATCTGAAAGTTTTCACATGTTTAGTGCTAAGTTTGGACTTGACTCTCAAAGTTGTATTAATAATTGTAAAATTTATGTTTCTCATATTATTATTCCTAAAGAAAAGTGAGACAATTATCATGGACCTTTTAAAAAGATTTGCAAGAAAAATGAATTGTTACTAATGATTGCAATAAACATGCTTTAATTTCTAAAAATAATATTTTATATAAGCATGTTAATTTTTGTGGAGAGCATAGGCCATGTGAAGATACTCGAGTTGAAGAAGAGGAATATTGTTATTCGATAAAACTAACTCAAGCACACCAAAATATTCAGAATCCACCGGCCAACTGGCTACCTTCTAAGAAGCATAGGCTGGATCTAAGGTTTACGAGACCGGGACTTGGCCAGTCGGGACAATAGCGGCTTTAGCTCTTAGTTTAGGCATGAGGGAAAAGACGATCATTACATGCTTGAATCCGATCCAAATAGGAGGAGAATAGCAACAAACAAGAGATCATGTGGGGAATTGATACATGTGTCATTGTCAGTGAACGTTGGATTCATCCTGGCCTTTTGACTGAAGATTCACAACGTCAATAGCTGAATCAATTCATTTGATTGAAGAGGGGCGGTTCCGAATGAAAATGCCGATTGAAGGTGATCTGCTAACTGAACATTTGGGTGTGTTTGGTATCTTGTATGGGCTATCTCACCTCATACGTGCTAAGTCTAACCATGTGGACTAGATACAACTGTGGTTTATTTGTTGTGTTTGGTAGGTTGTATTAGGTGAGCTGTGTTGAGTTGAGAACATGTTTGGTAGGCCGTACGAGCTGAGCTGGGATGGGTAGAGAACTTAACACGTTTAGGACAGTGACTTGATTGCTTTTTATTTATCTTGTCAGGGACAGTGTAATTCCTGTCAAAAACAAATTCATGGAAATACTAATATTTCAACTGTTACTTCACCGGTCACAGCAGTTTTTGTATCTCACTACAAGTCAAAAGTTCAAAATATTTGGCCGTGGTCATTTTAAGACCAACTTTGGCATTTAAAACAAGACCAACAAAGGCATTCAGTATCAAAGATGAATCCCATCACCATTCATACTTCCATTAGCTTGCACACATGCAAACACCAACAACAATTTTCTTAGGGCTATGAATCCAAATTTAGAGATTTAAATTTGGAAGCTGTGTTATTTATTATCTGTTGTAGGCGAAGTAGGCAAAAAGTCAGATTTTCTAACAAGGAAAAGAAAACACTAATTCTGCTTGTTTCCTTCCCCGCTTCCACCATCAGCGCATAACTACTGATGCTGCTTATTTCCTTCCACCATGGGGATGTCCCTAACAATCGCGGTGTGTAATGATCAATTGCCTACTGCAATTACAGATTACAAGCAGATAATAATCATATTAACATGCCAGGCATCAAACTTCCAAAAAAAAAATTGTCGACTAATGTACATGAAAAGCTAGTACATGTATGATCAGAGACTCCCTTTAATGCAAAGTCCTGGTGGAGCACCTCAGATAGGGTTTTCTGATCTCACTGGAAAGCTTAATGCTTCATTGATCCGACTGAAAACAAGTCGAACCGGGATGCAGGCAATAGTTGATTCACCAAATTTCTGAACTAAAGTATTCCTTTTTGCACTCTCTCTACGACTGCTAGCAAAAGATGAGAGCCTGCGCATTTTTTTTGGTGAAGATTCTGATTTCTTGGTATGTGGCCGCCAAGACTTATCCATGTCATGCTCCGAGATCTTTTTGCGGCCACTGTGTTTTGATCTAGACGCATGTGATGATCTTTGCTGACGTGGTTCTGCAACTTCGGTCTTTAGCAATTGGTTAAAACTACTTGTTGCCAGATGTTGATTATCTCCACTTTCCACTGGACAACTATCATCCAAAACCACAACAGGTAAAGGGTACCCCAGAACAGGTTTACGATTCCACTGACTCATGAGAGAAACAAGAGGTGCACGGTGGTTCTTGTAGGTTCCTTCGGCTGCCAACTCAACATCATAAAGTCTGTAGTCTGTACGTACACCCTTGATTGGCTTTACCACCGGGCATCTTGTTGTAGATTTCAGATCAGGTTTCTGGTCAGGCAGTATTACTTGAAGCGGCGACCCATAGTATGGAGATGATGCCTTAGTTTTCTCAGAATATGAATGGTTGCTTAGAGTTTCAGATGACTCATCATGATCAGATCCACTTTCAGCATACTGTTGCTCCATAACACCGGCACCTCCATCTGGAGGAACTAGCACAAATTTCATGTTATTCCCCAGATCAGTGGGCTTGCGTGAAGAAGCACTTCCCGCTCTTGCCTCCAAACCAGTAACATCTTCGTCTTGTTCCTTGCATTTTATTGTCTTTTCATATTGTTGCACCAGCGAATTCTTATTGAGGTTGAAGCTTACTGGAGTTACCTGTATATTTCTGTTCTTGTAACTTGTATTATCATGACTTGAGGGTATCTGCTCTTTGCTATAGTCAGTAGTTTGAGTATTGTGTTTTAAGATCTCATCCTTTATAGACGTGCAAGATCCACGCGTGCGCAAATGGCCTGACAGAATATCAGTTGAGAAGCATTAAATCAGTACGCTCAGTGGTAGACAGTGCAAAAATGGACACACAGTGCAAATAAATTGGTAACTTTCATGAAAATAATAGATTGAAATGATGGATGTGGAAATTAAACGAAATGTGATAAATCTCAGTAGTTGTATGCTAGAACTATGAAAGACCTGGCTGTAGAGGAAACATGCCAATGCCTACAATAATTCACCTCTAACACACGATCGACTTGATTACAAAGCATGGAACAGCTTATTCTACAATACTGGTGTCGCAAAACCTTTTTTGACAAGTTGCTTGAAGAGTACTACAACCGCATATGATGTTTTTGATTTCTTGTAAAAGTATAATGCAACTGAAAAGAAGGGAAGCAGTACTATGTGTTTACCTTCTGCCCTGACAGCCTCCTCCATAGTACAGGGAGCATCAACAAATTCATCATCATCAGAGCAGCCATCATTAAGAAACCCAGTCCCATCCAAGCCTGCAACTTCCTTTAGTTGAAAAGCTTTGGCAGCACTGGGGTTAGTGCATAATGCATCTGCCAAGGTCTCCACACTTGAAGCACCTGAGCTGTAGGAACAATTTACATTCTCTGACAAAGCACATTCCCCCCTTTTTGATACAAACACATTGGACAGTTTGTGTCCAGGGTACTGGACAGAAGACTGCCCTGAAGGGTCCCAATATGATGGAACTGTCAATGGTGAATCTTGACATAACTTTGACAGAGGACGTCGCCTATCTTTCTTCCTCGAATTTTCATAAGCTTGCCCAATATTTGATCGTTTCCTTTTTGTCAATGAATGAGACTGATTACTCTTGTTTATTCCATTGGAGCTAGACAACTCATAGCCAAAGCTTGGACCACTTTCAAACAGAGGTAGATCCCGATACCCGTTTGAAAAAGAACCTGCACTTGACTTCTTCTTGGGAACCTTATTGGATCCGATAAGGTCTCTCATACGCCGAAATCCCTTAGCTGTATCAGCCTGAAATTTGTTTGACGACTTCCTTTTCTTCCTTGACGATGAAGCATACCTAGTGCTTGAAGAGGATAGATTTTGAGGCAGCTTGAACAATGAGGCTTGAGATAAACCTTGACCTGAATTTTCTTCAATACTATATATATCTCTTTCAACATGAGATCTTTTGCTAGTCCCACTTATGTTTTTAGACTTTGCAGAATATGTATTCTGGGATGCACACATTGCATCATCCGTCCCATCTTCATCTGGAAAGCGAGATCTTTCGATTTCAAGGGCATGCATAATGGCATCCTCTCTGCGAACATATTTTCCTTCATTGTATGTCCTCTTTTGCTGGCGAGCTAAAAGTTTCGCCTTTTCTATACACTCTTCATATTCACCACACCGGAATGCCTTCACACGCTTAGACTTCTCGAGATTATACCAGTCACTGTGATGCAAGTTAAAGGAACAACATGAAAAGATCAGACTTAAGATGCAAGCATAAAAAAAACAATAATAACCTAAGCCAGATAGAGAGCATGAAATTAGTTGCGAGTAAACAAAATGAAAATCTCTTTTCGTGAACCTATGTACAGAGAAAATATGCAAGGCCAAAGGAAGTAAAGCAATTAAGAACAGCTCAGTCAACCATTGAATTGTAATCACACAGACGACAGGAAGCCATCAGCTGCTTACATCCAGGAAAGTTTGCTCCAAGCTAAGCTTGAGAAACCTCAGGGGAATCACAGGACTAACATTTGGATATTTGCAAACTATGCAGGGCAATATTGAGCATATGTTCAGATACAACACACCGCATTTCCATGAGTCCACATAACAATTAAATCCAAATTAATGTATGCCACTTTTTCATTGGTATACAGAGAAACTAATATGTTTGCCACCTGATTGATCCTAGTGTGCATTTTTTCTTCATATTGTGGTGGGCAAATAGACAGTGAGAGTCAATGATGCAACCTAAGTTTCACTATTTCCAAGTCTTTGCAGAAACTGCGTACTAGTACTGGCAGGCAGACCACATCTGATGCTCGTTAGCTGTAGTGTAAGCTATCGATGGCAACATCAGAAGAAGAAAAACATCATTCCGTGATAAGGTCAAGAAATCACCATCTGAACAGATCGAATCTACGCACGCACGCACAAGCGCAAGAAAGAAACAGAAACAAGCAATTAGAAAGAAGGATTGTACTACGGACATGCTGCCATCAGGGCGGCCGAGGAGCTTGATGGGCGTTCCGGCGGAGCGGGGCGGGACGACAACGTTCTCGGGCAGCTCGTCCTGGCCGAGGATCCGGCCGGGCCACCAGGATCCATTGCGGCGGCGCACCCAGACTAGCGCCCCAACCTCCGCGTCCGCCCCCGTAACTCCGGCGGGGGACTCGTCTTCTCCACCGACGCTTCCCATCCCGGCACCTTCACCGCCCCACCACCATCACCTGCCCCTCCGCCTCAGACAAAAATTGATCAAGCCAAACAACGACTTTCCTGTCCAGGAACGAGTGGAGGGAAGCGGATGGAACAGGCAGATGCGCGGAGGCGGCGCTCAGCGAGCGCGAGCGGCGGCGGCGGCTGATGCAGCTCTGGTTCTCCGTGGAGGCTGGAGGTCTCCGTGGTGTGGAAGTGGGGAGGCGGAGGGGAGGGGAGGTGTGGGGTCTCGCCGTCTGGGGAGGAGAAAGGGGGCTTGGGTCCTTCTCAGCGTCGGTTGGGCTATTTCCTCGCTCGGGCGGGCGGGCCTCTCCTGACCTGCAAGCCCATTTCGGTCATCTTGAGCCTAGGGCTGCGAAAATGATCACGACTCTTTTTTTTCACCTCGAATTGATAGAGAGAGCAAAGAGAAAAAAAATACTCCAAGTATTACTCAATTCAAAAGGAATTTAGTTTTTATTTATTAAAATATATCTAAACTTATTTTGAACATAGATTGACTCATTGTAATATGTAATTTAGTTAATTTCAAAAAACAAAAATTAGTCAACATTAAAATAATAGATAGAATGACTTACGTTAGTGAACGGAGGGAGTATCATACTGGACCCCATTCACTTGTGCATTCGTTCGCTTTTACAATTTTTTCTTATTTTGCTTTGCGTTTTGAACTTGATTATCACATTGAATTATGCCCGCAAATGGCTAGTTTTTCTTGATTCAAATATATCTGGACTTATTTTGTACATGGATACAAAAAAATTTAATTGAAACGATAGATAGAATGACTTACCTTAGTGAATGAAGGGAGTATCATACTCTCTCTCTGTTCACTTGTACATTCGTTCTAGCTTTTATATGTTTTCCTCTTTTACTTTTTTCCTCTTTTACTTTGCGTACTGAATTATTTGGTAATTTTTTCGCAGTCTTTTGCCACTCGTTAATCTCCTATTGTATTGATTTATACCTGCAAGTGGCTCGCTTTCCTACTGAGAGCCTCGCGTGCAAAAAAAGTTGAAAATAGCTGAAACTAAATAGAGGAGGAGACAAGTCAACATAGGCTAAGACTAGTCACAACGGGAGTAACATGAATAGTAAATAGATGAATAGTAAATAGATGCCATATAGATAAAAAGATGTTGTGGCATGCATTTAATGAATAGAGAGGCAAATAGAGTAACATAGCTAGTTACATAACATTACACTTCCCAATGTAAAATCAGTCTATAAAGTAATAAATGAATGTCTCTATGTTATCACATATGGTCTAATGCATGCATGATTTTTCTGGCAAGTCGCTCCATGATTTTTCTGGCTAGCAAGCATGATGTGGAACTCTTGTCTACCCACTCCCTAATTTATTCCCTCTTCAATTCTTATCTGCATCTGTGTTTTGCCTATTACGTAAACGTAAGGAGTATGTGTTCATTCAGGAAAAAAATTACGGTTAGTTGGAAAACAAGCTAAGTTTGAGTCAAAGTTTGCTCATTCTGTTTGGCTAAATATTGCTCGTACCATATGCAAAAATTAGATTAAACCACTAACCTTGTCATTTTAGAATGCAAAAATTCGTCACCTTAAGTAGCTTTTTCATAATTGTAACGTCATTTTAGAATGCAAAAAAATCATCACCTTAAGTAGCTTCATAATTGTAATGTTTTCCTCTAAAAAAGCTTAAATGTTTTCTTTGCTTAGATATTTATTGTACTAGGAATTTTTATTTTACTGCATTATATGTAGTCCCTTAGTTAAAAAATAGAGAAAAACAAGTTCGTTTATGAATTTTAAGTTCTTATTTAAGAATTCTAAATTTTAAATGATTATGGATAGTTATTCACCTTGATCTGACACATTCTTACTAATTGTTACTATATGAAATGAAATGTGCTAGTAGTAATATAGGAAGACAAAGGTTGGATGTCGTGCATGGAGAATGTGTCGGTGGATTGTTTTACTTGGGTGGTTTAGGACCCGAGTTCTTGTTAGCTTGATCCAAAACTGATTACTCTAATCACTCGGGCGAGGTACTATGGGACCCCTCTCAACCTATTACTTTACCTTAGACCTGTCCATGAGCCGCATAATTCGAGTTTATCCATTTGGTGTAAGCATTAGTTATGTTGTTGGAACGATTTCGGATGGTGTTGTTACTTTATGTTTGCACACATATAGGGTTCCAATATATTTTGCCAATGGTTATTCTGCTAGGCTCTAAACTATTTTAGCCATTCTCGCAAAAATTGGGTCCGCCTAAAAGCTTGGGACTGGTTTGTTCTATGAAAAACGTCGTGTCGATCTTCTCTATCAGCATACACCATGAGGTTTGCTGACTATATGGCAACATGAGTTGGTCGAACATATATGAGTTGGTTGAACATATATGATAACATTGGTGCACCCTGTAGGGGTAAATTTATTGGGAATAGGCCATGTCCACGGCCATGAATGATTTGGAGATTATTTACCTGATCACATAACAATTTTAATTAATAAAAAAACTTAAAATTTGCCAAGTATGTAAATGACCTGGGTTTAATTACTTTTGGGTGCTACATGGGAGGATTCATTGGATGGAATCTTCATGTGGCTTTGTTGTTGTACCACCGCGGTCTAATCTAGGTCGATGATTGTTTGTGTCGAAGTCAAAGTCACTTCTCGTGAGTTGGAATGGCGATTATGCCTCATTGGTGGAGAAGCAACGATGATGACGACTATGTGCTACCTCGACGAGACTATATTTGAAACGGTGTGGGGGGGGGGGGGGGTATTGTCGGCCCAATGGAAACCAGGGTATGCCGGGCCGCTCGTCCTAGGCCTGACACGTTTGCCTCCCGAGAGACCCCGCGAAGCCTGAGGAGCACGGTGTCCTAGCCTCGCGAGGGATCACGCAACCCCGAGCCGCCCTCAGGAGGAGGGCGTAGGGCAGGGCCCATAGCAGTTTTTTCCCTGCACATGACATGTAAGGTGGCCCAGGCGGGGCCCCTCTCGTCATCAGAGGTCGTCATCAACCACTACGCTGCGGACCGGCGACCCAAAAGCTTGCCATTCTTGTGATTAAAGGGGGAGACCAGCTGCATTGCCCATCGCCGTGCTCTAAGACTTGCCATTCCGGTGCAAGGCGACACCACGGGCTAGGCTGTCTCCTCCTCGTTACCGAGGACGCCCGCCTCTGTGCAAAGGAGGCATCGACCGGAGTTGCAGGTAGAAGAGGACAACAACCGCGCAGCAAGACAGGGCCGTAGACCTATCTTGGTCGGCCGCTTTCGCCAAAGCTGCTGCGGAGGAGCAGGGGCGTTCTTGGAAGCTTGCGGGATTTTCCCGCCATAGATTTGGAGGCCAAGGTCGCTGGCCGCCTATAAAAGGAGCCGAACCCCGACCTGGCTAAGGGTTCGGAAGTTGTAAGCAAAACCCTAGTTCTACTAGGCGAATCACCATTGTAGCTTCTTGAACCTCATCAAGCAATACCACAAAGCAGGAGTAGGGCATTCACCTCCGCGGTGGCCTGAACCTGGGTAAACAAAGTGTCAATCTCTGCAGTGTTGTCTTCTCCTTCGTCGAGCTTCGTGAGGCTAGAGGCGGCGCTCTAAGGCCCCCCGTGTTCGATACCCACACTCTTAGCTTCTTTGGAGGCTATATTCCGGCATGTATCTTGTGTGTGTCATGTTGATGGTATGAGCACTACCTGTTGGGAACCCCGAAAGTAAGGTGACATTTTTGCAGTGATGTTGTCGGTATCACTGATGCGGATGTTGGGAAACCCCAAAAGGAAGTCGTGATGCAGACAACGAAAATTTCTTCTAGTTAAAGAAACAAAGTTTATGTATCCAGGAGGAGGGACATATTGCAACTCGGTGTCTTCCTTGCAAGGGCGCCGTTTGCGACACTTCCAAAGATGATGTGGACCTACGCACAACCATACAAAAAACTCTGTCCTAACTTTTGAGGAAGGTTGTCAAACTTCTCGTCTTCCTGAAAACAAAGGTGTCAAACATATGATGGAAATAATATGATGAGTGTGAAAAACGGCCAATGAGAAAATAATTATGAAAGTAAGTAATATCAGTGTAAATAATATAATAAAAGATGGACCGGTGACCGTAGTTTCACTGGTGACGTCCTTTCAATAAAAGAGAAGCAAACATGCTGGTAAACAAATTACAGCTGGACAATTGATAAATTCATGAAGCATTTTATAGAGATTATTATGATAAAGATTAATTTGAAATATTTAATATTGGACATTAAGATCAAGTACATAGACTTCAACTGTGACTGATTTTTTTTTAGGGATAACTATGACTGATAATCCACCTCCTCATCTCATGGCCTCATGGGCTGATGTCCACTATCTGATCCAGCCCATCCACAGCGGAGGAAAGCCCGTTTCGCTCTCCCATCCCACTCCTCTTCCGGCGACGCACGCAGCCGCAGCTTCGCCTCTCCGCCGCCGCCTCCGAAGTCTCTCCAGTAGGATAACTGGATCCTCCACGAGCAGAGCAGCAGAGTAAGAAGCAACAGAGACTTCACCGGTCATGGCAGGTACGATTAATCCGAACCCTGTATCTTCCTCGCGCCGACTCCTCTGTACCCTCCCCCTTCCCTTTCCGCTGTGATACAGCAATCCTTGTGTGTGAATTGTGCTTATGGTGCTGTATCTGTGGATGGCATGGCAGACTACGAGCAGGAGCAGGAGATGGAACTGGAGGCCCTGCAGTCCATCCTCATGGACGACATCAAGGGTTATTCTTTTCCCCCCTTTCCGAATTTCCTCGCTTTTTTCCGTTTTCCCTAGCTCAACCTTGCTTTCCCTCGCCTAATTTAACCACCGTTGTTTTACGGGATTTGTTGCAGAGATCGACCCCAGCGAGAGCGGGATCAACACCACCGCCCGTTGCTTCGAGATCCTGATATCCCCTCAGGTACTTGCCCTCCAGATGCAGATAAATCAATCCCCCGTGTACATTATTTACACACTTTACTGAATCTGGCCTGGGTGAAACGTTGATTGTCACACGTTCAAGCTTTTAAAATTTCCCATGCTAGTCATATTTACAAATGCATTTGCAATTCTTTCCATGAAATTAGTGATTTATCCCTGCTTTTTGTTGACTAGGATGATGATTTCGACGAGGCAGCTCATGTGCCAGGTAAACCCTATTTGTATAGAATTGTATTATTTATATTAAGAAATAAACAAGCTTTGCATATATCCCTGAGTGCTGTGTTCATATCAGATTTGATGTAATCTGGCCCTGATTTGCAGTTCAAATGGCTCTAATTTTTGCACACACTGAGAAGTACCCGGATGAGCCTCCACTTGTGAATGTCAAAAGGTTGGGTTTATTAACTTGATGGTCCAGCATGGCTTGAAGCAAAACATTGTGTGCGTCTACGAATAATGATGTATTTCTAAAAACTTACTATCGAATTGCAACCAAAATCATGCAGTGTACGGGGAATTAAACCAGAAGACCTTACATCCTTGAGAGAAAAGCTTGACCAAGAGGTACGTGAGTACTTCGTTTCAACACCAATTTCCTTGTCTCATTTGACAGTGCAGTAACAGTGAAGCTGAATGTTTCTTTGAAATTAAATAATTAAAATGAACAAAATAAGTACAGGCTGATAATTTATTATTGTTATAGTGTATCATCAGACACCCACTAGGTCTGCTTATGTTCTTTTCAACCTTCCAATCATTTAGGCAACTGAGAATCTTGGCATGGCTATGGTTTATACTCTTCTCGACTCTGCTAAAGAATGGTTAACTGAGAAATATGGCCAAAATGCTGGAGATGGGGATTCTGAAGAAATTGAAGAACCAGCAGAGGAGGTATTCTTAGCTTATCCCATTGTCCTCTTTCTTATGTTCTTTGCTATTGATTTGTATCAACTGGTTTCAGCTTGCTGTCAATGTGGCAACTGTAAGGGTTGTGTATTTGTAAGAGCAACTCTAGCAGATCCCTTAAAATAGGGCGAAATCTTAAAATAACCGTTTTTACTATTTTGCGCAAAATTTTTGCCTTGATTAGATCCCGTAAATCAGGCTGAACTGTATTTTTCTAAGGTAAACTGAAAAACAAAGCGCTCATACCTCACATCCCCAGTTTCCGGCTCGATTTTTAGCGTTTACTGTAGAGGGAAAAAACTTGGCGCCACAAAACTTTCAGGCCAAGTTCATCCCCCACCAACACCGGACCAGCCCCAGTTTCGACCATCTTTCGCGACGCCGTCTCGATTCTGACCTATTCCATCCTGGTTCTAGAGCATCTCTATCATCTCAGCCGTCGCCCCCACCGGAAGGCAAGAAGCTGCCGTGGTTCGAGCAGTACGCGCGGCCGGGGTTCATGGACCTGTCCACGAGCTCCCTTACAAGCTCCACCGTTGACGAACCTGTCCACGTTGCCGAGCACACTGCCTACGGCTTCACCGACCACTGGAGTAGCGAGCGCCCTGCACCTCCGCAAGAAAGCGGTGGTGCCAGTGGGCTGGCACGGAGGCGGGCGGTGCAGGGGCTTGCTCGTGCGGATTTGGGCGCTGCAGCGGCTTCGCCGGCGGGCGCTGCAGCGAGGGTTGCAGTCTGGACCGGGATCTTGGTGGAGAAGGAAGAAGACTAGGAAAGAATAGATAAAATAAAGAAAACAGATAAAGGCACTGATAGGTGGGCTCTAGATACACTGATTTCGTTTGCAATACTAATTAAGCGGTATCTGATGTGAGAGAGCCTGCGCCGACCATAACGTTTTAGGTGTATCGTAAACTGTTCTTTGTGGGATGCACTTTTATGGGATCTCCTGGAGATGCTCTAAGCACCCAGAATCAGTGGATAGATGGTGAGATGAAGCTGTTGGTGTATATAACGGTCCATTGCTGCAGTGGCACAAAATCAATTCTTTTTTTCCAACTAAGAGTACATATAATTGAAAATTTACTGTCACTGGCTCTTGGCTGCATGTATTGAAGTGTTTCTTCTGCGAGCAAATATAAGTATTAATGTGCTGTATTGCTGAAATCTTGAACTGTAGAAGTTTTCTGTTATGTCCCCCCCTGGCAAATATATTTCGATGCATATACTTTCTGAATGAAACATTCACGACATGTTAGGTCATTATACCCCATGGTGAAGCTGTTACTGTTGAGAGCTTTATGGCCTGGAGAGAACGTTTTGAAGCTGAATTGGCGCTACAGCGTGCTAAGTAAGCATTCAAGCTCTGATTCTATTTTTGTAATTTACCTTTCTCTCAACGATCTCATGGATAATGGGATCTCAACATAACATGTTTCCTTTTGAGAGCGTCGCTTTCCTAAATTTTGTTGTTGATTGTTCCAACATGTGTTCACAGATAATCTTCTGGATTTCCATTATTTTGCAGGCTTATGCCAGAGTCAGCTCTTACAGTCCCAAAGGAGAAGAGACTAACCGGGAGGCAGTACTTTGAAAGTGGAAGGCACATAGTGGTACTTTATCCTATATAGCGTGTGCCATTGCCTGTCTTTTAGCCGTAGTGCAACATATCTACTGTTACCTTCTGTTATCAGAGGTTCTTTGTATGTATATATATCATTGAACCCGCATTACATTAATTGTCTACTCAGAAAGGGGCAAGTACAGTTGCTGAAGAAGGCGATGAGGAAGAGGAGGAGGACATCGAATTTGATGACGATTTTGAAGGTCAGTTTCCTAGCATTTTTTATGGACTTTGGTTAGTGACACCCACCTTACAAACTCCCGATCCTTGGTATAGATGACGAGGAGGACATGCTTGAGCATTTCTTAGCCGAACAGACAGGGAAGTCAGCAGCTTAGGCTTGAAGATCATAAAGAAGACACATGTTTCCCAAAATCTATTGTAAGGAAAGCCCAAAGTGGTTATATATGCTGCCCACAGTTTTGTTTTCACATCCTATTGCAGAAAATACCATGAAGAGGCTACCCAAGTCAGCAGTGGGCTCTCCCGCAGATTTTTGTCAAAGTGTGGATTATCAAAATCATCTATGTAATGTATACTTCGTAATGTAATTTATCCTGAGCTGATCAGGGTTAGTTTATGTAAGGTTCCTATTCTGTAAACAAGTCTGACAAAATTCACACTGTTCTTGTAGATCCTAGCTTAAGATAAATAGTATCCTGATGTGAATTTTACTGCTTTTCATAAAGTATACTCCCTCAATTCACTAATGTAAGGCGTTCTGGAAGCTCATTAGTGAACAGTGGAAGTACATTATTTTTGGTCTAACAGCAAGTCCCAAGTATATAACTGTTTCTATTCCCTTCTTCAATCAATATGGGCAATAATGAATAAATGCACTGGTGATCTACAACAGAAGGCCCTTACATTATATATTCTACAATAAACCAAGCTTTCTTCTTATAAAGGTCCAAAGATAAATTGATTTGTGAGGCTAGGAATAAACAACAACAGTTTGAAAAGCCGGATCAATGTTTAATTCTGCTTCTTGACACAACCAAACACTTAACTAGACACATCCTTGATCAGTCATAGCTTGCGCAATATTAAGGAACGCAGATATGTTTGCACCATGCACCAACGACCTGTACAGAGAGGGAGATGTCAGTTTATGGGAGTGAAACCAAGTGGAAGCATATGGGAGAAGATATCAACAGAAATGAACAAGGAAACTAACTCTGGGTTCTCTTTCATAAATCCATAATCTAGAGCAGATTTCATTGACCTGTCATATGTTTGCTTTACTGCATCCTGTTTAGAACAAAAGAGAAGCTTAGAAGGTCTGAGTAGTATTGAACCAACAGGCAGAGCAGCAGATCATACCTGTATTTTGCTCTCAAAATCTTCCACCGACCACTGCATTAAACTGAACTCAGAATTCAGTTCAAGTTCTCCGACCGCTACCTGTTTGTTATTCAAGAGAAAAAAAAAACATGAACGTGGTAGGGAACATGCAACAATCTCATGGTTAATGCCGGAGATCATATCTTTTCAAGTGGTTTTCATTAAGTTAATGTCTTAAGTCTAGGTTAGGGAGTATATACTTGCAGAGTGGTGTGCAGTTGTTCTAGATATTTGTTTTCAGAAAAATGGAAAGCATGGCAAGAAAAATCCAAACGGTGAATTACCCCACCAGCAGCAGTTGCCTTCACTGGAGCAACATGAACTTTTGCCTTTCTTAGGATATCAACTGCTTGAGCAGTGCACGGCATATTTGAACCTGCAGTTTTGGCCCAAAATTTATATCAGTAGGCGTTTAAATACAGAGGGTAACCAAGAGGACATAATTCAAGACTGCATACATTCTATAAGAACACGGCAACCAGAGGTGACTATTGCAAGAGCCTCCCCTTGGTCAATCTCATTTTGTGACGCACAAGGGAATGCAACATCACACTGCTCACCCCATGGCTTAGCATCATCGATGTACTTGGCACGTGGAAATGTTTTTAAGTACTCCCTGTATGGTTAAGTGGAAAATGGTACCTCAAAAGCTCAACACCCACAAACTAAAAATAAAGGAAAGGCAAGTACCCACCTGAGGCTCCTTTGCTGAACCTTAATGTTCCTTATAAGTGAATATTTCACATAATCAAACCCGTCTCCATCTAACAGATAGCCTTTTGAATCTGCAAGAGTTGCAGCCGTTCAGGTTTCACTGGTTAGAATTGATATAGCTACTGTACATGTACAACAATAGATTTTTGAAGAATCAGAGAAGGGTGCCCACTATTCAACCAGCTGTTTGGTAAGAGATAAATAAGGAAAAAAATTGAAACCCTTCAAAGTCCGTTATACCATTATTATTATAGGTAAACCAACATGAACCAGTGACCTATGGTAAGAATGTACTCCCTTCATATCAAAATGTAAGATCTTTAGTCTTTTTTTGTCCATATGTATTTAGACATGTTTAAATGTAAGATTCATTTGAACCTTGCACTACAACATGTCTAGATACATGTGGACCAAAAAATGCTAAAACATCTCACATTTTGATACACAGGGAGTACATCTATGAGCCCCATTAAGAGTATACAATTAGAAGGCACTTCGGAATCAGATACTAACTATTCTAAATGAGTATGAGTAGCAGTATTCAATTCACTAGATTCTATGTGCCTCCGCAAGTTCGCATGCTGATCAGCTTGTTTTCTAATATCAGACTTTTGATTGTACCCATGCAAATAGTGGCACACCCAATGACATTGCTTTTTCAAATAATACAAGTTGTTCAATCTGTATACCTGAGACTGTAACAGGAATAGCTTCACACGACAAAAGCTTTTCCAAGACATGCATTGCTATCTTTCCAGAGCCACTTATCGCACATCTGCACACAGTATGCACATTATGATGCTGACGAAATGATTAAAATACAACAGAAAACCAAATAAATATATCTGTCAACAACCTTAATCCTTTGAGCTCCTTGTTCATATCAGCAAGTACAACCCGTGCACAAAATACCTACATCACATATTGCACCATTTTTTTAACAGGAAGACAATGGCCAACACATGGGGCAAAATGATTATTTTGTGAAAGAACTGCCACGTGACAAGATATAAACCAATTTCTGCTCAAAAGAGAAGTTAAAATACCACTTTACCAGCCCATATCCAGTAGCTTCTGTTCGGAAACTAGAACCAGACCAGAAGATTTTAGGGCCTGTAAAGTTCCCCTGCATAAGGACAGGAGTGAAATACTGCAATCTACAGATAAGAACAAAGATATAGGAACCTAACATGTATAAACTAGAACCCCTATGGCAGAGGAAAGGGACAGGTGGAATGAAGTGACAAGTTCAGCCACAGGACAGGTGTATCAAGTTGTAACTAAATATCAAGATTCTGTAATTTCCGAGCATGTAAATATAAAAACAGCTACATTTTGTACTTCATGAAACAAGCATGTAAATAAATACAACTACAATTGTACATGAAACAAATTGTTGGTACGACAACTACCATGATAATATGGAATTGCACTATAATACTCCCTCCATTCCATAATGTAAGAGCTATAGTTTTTTGAGAAAAATTCCAAAATATATGGTTTACAACGATTTTTGGATGAATTTACCGATGAAAAAGTGAGTTTCATTCTCGAACGGAGTGATTTTATGGATTGTTTTCATTTGTTGTCTATTAGGTAGTCTTCTCTTCTGAATTTTGTCTAAGACAAATGAGTCCATAGTATGTCAAATACGCATGTCTTAATATCCGTGCAGAAAACTATAGCTCTTACATTCAGGAACTGAGGGAGTATAAAAATGGAAGTTTGATGGAATGTCCTAATGTTCCAATTTCTGAACAGAGAAAGGCATTCTTAGTCTCATAACAATAATAGCCAGAGCATTGAAATAAAGGACTTCTACAGAGGATCACAAGCGTTATTTTGGCTAACATGTGTGGTGTACCTGAAAATGACCAGAAAGGCGTCTGTACTGCCCAAAAAGGTAACCCATTTCCCTTGGACCAACACCAACATCTTCAGAAGGAAGATCCTACAGCAGAAACTGAAGCATGAAGTTCTGGTTTAAATTAAATGCCCCGATTTAATTAATTTAAAAATCAACTCAAGTCTATATAGCCAGGCCATAATCTCTGATTGTGAGAAGTACCTGATCAGGGCCCAAATGTCTATACAGCTCATCCATAAAACTTTGACAAAAACGCATTACCTGGCATAGATCAAATTCCTATTACGTGAAGCAAAATACTATTGCCTGAAGGAATAACAAAAATACAACTACCTCACTTTCACTTTTACCCTTTGGATCAAAATCACTCCCTCCAGCAGCACCTCCAAGTTTATATAGTGACAGGGCATTTTTCAAAGTCTGTATAAAGATAAATAACTCAAATGCTATATTGCTTTCAAATAGGCTGCTAAGTTTGACATCCACTGAGAACATCCTCTTGATTAAGTGGTCACTTCTCACCACGACAATCTAATGAATTCAGTTATCTTAAAAATAGCATTGCAAACATATTTTATATAGAACATGACTCCATTTGCACACTAATAGACATTTAATGATTTTGGCAGTAGTGGACTGAGTGCAAACAAGCATCCCACACCTGCACATATCCATGCAATACCCCAAATTATGCACAGAAAAAAAAGATTCACAATCCAGTGTAGAGTACAAAAAACAAATACACAACAGTATGCATCGAAGTTCACGTCCATGTGTATTCCGTTGCTTGAGAAGTAACTCTATGCATTATAGCGATTGTTAAGATAATTTAATCAAACGGTAGTCTGATGAAAAAAAATGATAAACAAATTTAGTTGTTTAGTGTAATGTAATCATAGATAATGAAAGACATGTTGTAGCAAGAAGTTTCATTTACACGAAACATGCATTCAGGACAAGTATGCCAATACCTGCTCAAAAGCTAGAAACTTTGCCACACTTAAGTTCATGGAAGGATGGAAGCGAAGACCACCTCTGCATGGACCTAAAGCCTGACTGAACTGCACTCGAAAACCTCGATTGACATGTGCTTCTCCTCTGTCATCAACCCATGGCACTCTAAACACAAAACATCTCTCAGGTTCTAATAAGCGTTCCAATATCTGAACATATCTGAAAAAACACCATCAGGAATCATGTTATAATTGAGGATTAGGCATGCTGTTCCTCAGAAAGGGAAGGGGGTGGAGAATTACTGGGAGTTCTTCACCAAAACTGGTTCTATAGAATGAACCACCTCCTGGATACACTGTATAAATTCAGCTTCATGAGGATCCTTCTTTAAGACAGATTCAAGTATTGAAGCTGCTGTTTTCGACAAAGCTGAAATGGAAGGTGTATAATTCAGATAAAACCTTGAATTTAAAGAAGTATATATATTGGTAACATGTTCCAATTCGATAGAAGATGGAGTGCATTGAAAAGCTACGGACAACTAATCCTCCTATCATTTGCTTTAGGCTATGTTCATTTTCTTATACTAAACACAGAGGCACTTTCAAGTGCCAACAGTGTATGGGTGAGACAGGATCATAAAAGCAATAAATTCAAAGGTAACAACATTATGACATACTAAAAATCCAGTTACTTCCAACGAGTCAATTTAAATTGTTAACACAGAAAGTGAAGACACTCGCCTGAATATCTACTACTGCCTAACACACCAGTACGTGTTAAGCACAAATTAGGTATGCATTTCCTAGTTCCTACAAACCTCCAACAAGCAAACCCACAGCTTAAGTTAATAGGAGGAGTTGAGATAACATTATCAACCTTTGACATAGACGGGCCTCTCTATCTCAGGACTTTGCGCCTTCTCCTTGGACGCCGACTGCAGTCGGAGTGCCTCCTTATGCAGCAAGCTATTGTTGTGCTCCTCCAGGGCACTCATCTGCATGTTCCTGCTCCCCTCGTTTCCATAGGGGTTCCGGCGATGCTTCCGGCCGTACTCCTTGCAGACAGTGCAGAAGATTCTGCTAGTGTTGTCGTGCACGGCCACATACGCCCACCTGTAGGTGTCCGCCCACTCTTCCCGCCATTTCTTGACCACCTTCTTCTTCTTCTTCTTGGTGTGCGCCGGCAGCCGCAGCGCCCCCTCATGTTCCTCCCTTTGAGGCGGCGTGGGCTGCGGTTGGCCGTCCACCGCGGCAGGCTGCGAGCATGGGATTAGGAAGCTCTTCTGGTCGTCGGCGGGGTCTTGAGAGGAGGTGACGCCGACGAGTGCGGCGTCGGAGAAAGAGGGATCTTCACCACACTGGTCGATCTCGAGGTCGATCTCCTCGCCGATGCCGCGGACCGCCATGTGGTGCTGGTGCTGTCGTTGCGTCTGCCGCAGCAGGTTCATCTCGTCCATGGCCGAGCTCATGCGCTAAGCGCGTGCCGAGCTCATGCTCGATTCGCCGCTCCTACAGTCCGGCTCGGCGGGGATTTGGGACGGGACAATGGGGGATTTGGCTCTAGGGTTTGGGGATTTTGGGCGCCGCAGAGCCGGCGTCAGCGACCGGCGGGTGCTGAGATCAAGGAATGCGCCGATCTGCCGCTCGGAGAGCAGGAGTACGAGGACCTGTGGTGGTGGCAGAGACGGTGGTCGCCGAGGGCCAGGAGACACTGCCGCACTGGCCGGTCGCGTTTTCCGACAAGGCAGCAAGCCAGCAACAAACGGTCAGGACAAGGCCGTGGTCGAGTGACGGTCGAGCAAAACTGCGGCCCTTTGTCTGATTCCAACGGTTGAGATCGAACGGAACCGTGCGGCGTTTATTTTGTTGTCGACGGCTAAAATTGTTCTTCGCCTCTTTTTATTCGCGGGATAGGGAAAAAACACATGAATATGAATGTTGCAGGAATAGAATTAGAATGTCACGCCTTTGAAATCTTTACCCTGTAAAAAAAGACAATTACTAGTAGAGTATTTGATTGCACCGCAGGAAGAACACAGGAATTTGTATAAAGATTAAGGAGAAAAGCTAGCATAAGGGGCCGCACCCAAGGTTCCGCATGCGGCGGGTGATTTGTGTAGCTTTTCCCTATAGGGGAGCACATGCAGTGGTGTGGGTGACCTCATCATATTAATTACCAAATTCAAAATTTTAAAATAATTTATCTTCTAAACCGTTATTCCGATTAAGTATCCGTTTGTACCGTCAGATTTTTCTCGACGAGGCTTCAAAACTAAATTCATTGTTAATAGGTTTAGATGAAAAAAAATTACACCAGTTACCAGATTGCGGTGCTATGGCTATCACATTAACACAAACCATTATCAAGATAAGTCTAGATGATGTTTGTAACACTTATGACACATTTACAATCAGGTCAGGTGTGACGAACTTTTCCAGTCACCTCAGTTATCAGATTAAACACTATATATCGCATAGTTGTCCTGATAATTGTAACATCCCAAAAATTTAATATGAATTATTATATCAAAAATATGGGCCAATAAAAACTTTTCTTATGAATTAATGTGTGTTGATTTCATATTTTGCTTGTGATAGTTATTTCTTGTGAATGTGTTGGTTGTTAGCTCTAATTAAAAGTTTGAAGAAAAGAAAATAAACAAAACAAAATATAAAACAATGCAAACAATGTGACACATGTCACACTATTTCCCAAATTAAGAAATCTATTTATTTTCCAACCAAATTCAGTGGAGTGGTAATATAAACCCTCTTATTTTAGTTCCACAACTTTTCCCTCTTCAAATATTCAATTCAAAAACCTAAATTCAAATATATATTTCTTTCTTTATCAAATTCAAATCACAAAATGTGCTATGGTGCACTTGTCACAAAAATAGCCAAACAATACCATAAACTTAGACAATAAATCTAAAAAATTTATACACTGTTTGGTCCAGACATTGTGTCGAACACCTGCTGGACGCCACCCAGTTCTTCAAAACCGCACCAAATCCACGGATCAAATTGAGCGATTTAGTGTTTAATTCTTCCATTTGTTGCCTCCACTGGATTCCCCTGGCTCCACTCGACTCAATGCACGCAGGAACGCGAGGAATCGGGCCCGGGAGCGCCGAGGAGCCGCAGGCGACAGCAGCGGCCGCGCGCACGTCGCCGTGGTCGGCACTGTGGCCGCGGCGACGCCGCGCCGTGCCGGCCGCGCTGTGCCCTCCCTCGCTCTCCCTCACCTCTCTGTCCCCTCGCAGTGCAGCAAGGCCACCCAGCAGCAGCCCGCACGCGCTGAGGCTGCGACGCGCCGCGCACGACATGCGCCGCCCGGACACGCTCCACGGCCGGCCCCCACGTCAAACTCGCCAGCAGCCTCCACGCCACCCTCCCCTTGCCCATTTGGTTCCCCGAGCACCCCGCAGCCTAGCAGCACCCCGCGCCACCCCTACGACAAGCCGGCACGCCCTCGGGTGCCCCCTGCGCCGCGTCCACCGTGCGTCGGCCCGCCGCTATAAAGGCCGCCCCGAGCTCCTCGTTGCTCCACACTTCACCACCGCCCCTCTCGCCTGCTCCCCTCCACTCCCCACTCACCGTACGCCGCTAGGAAGGGCAGAACCGCCGTCGCGAGCTCGCTGCTGCTCGTGGCCGTGCTCGATGGCCCGAGGTAGACGACGACACGGCCGCGCCGTGCCGCGACCTCTTCTCTCTCTTCTCCCCTCCCTGGCCCTCTCCGCGACTCCGCACCGCCTCACCCTCACACGCCCGCCTCTTTCCTGTCCAGGGACGCCGTCGATTGCTCGCCCGAGTCCGTGTCGCGCCGCAGAAGGAGGAGCTCGACGCCGTCGCCGCCAGGAGCCTCCCCAGCCCGCGCAACCTCGCCCACGAGCTTCCCCGAGCCGCCGCACCCCTCCTGCATCATCGCCGCAGCCTCCCGAGCCTCGAGGTGAGCCATCCGTCCACCGTGCCGTCGCTGGTGCCGTCGCGCCGCTCGGTTTAGGTCGCCGCCGTTCGCCACTGACGTGGACGAACGTGGGCCGTTGGATCTTGATCCAACGGTGCCATACCGTTTCGTTTAGAAAAAGAGAGGCTGACGTGCGGGCCCCGCACGTCAGATTTTTAAACATTTCCAGCGCGCGAACCGTTTTCTGTTGAGTCACTGACGAGTGGACCCCACCCGTCAGGATTCTCAACATTATCCACTCAGAGTTTAAATTCGAATTTTTGGTTTAATTAGAAACCAGTACTGGATTAAATTTGAAATTCCATAACTTGAAATTTATAACTCCAAATAAATCAAATCCAAATGTTCTGGAAAGCTTATGAAATTTTCTATCCAACCCAAGTGGTTTCACCTCATTTGGATAAATAATAAAAATATAGTATTAAAAATGCCAAATAGGGTTTAAAATATAAACTTGTTTGCTTCTGATACTCTGTTAGTCCAAATGGGTTAAGACCTAAATCACAATTAGTCATGACTAGTAACCCCTAAGAGGATTTAATTTTTAGATCAACGGAACTTAATTAGTAGCTAAAACTTGTTTATTAAGCTTCTGGATTCAAACCATTGTGGAGGGAGTTTGGTAACTCCAATTGACCCAAATCCAATTGTGTTGTCTTCTACACCTCTATATATTTCAGTAGAAATTTAGTTTGTATTTTTGTGACCAACAGAACTAGAGATATGTAATTAAACATATTCAACTAGTTTCTGCCCTAATTAAGATATAAATGAATAATGTCTAATTCAATTAAATTGAAACCAAATTGTATTGTTTGATATATGAAGTTGCTATTTAGAGCATTTGAGATTGTATTGTTGTGGTAATTGATTGAGTAGGTTAGTGATTGTTTGTATTTGCTTGATTGTGTATTAGACGAGAACGTTGCCGGATATATCGAGGAGGAAGGATTTGTGTAACCTGAAGATCAAGACCATGATCACTTTGCCGAGCAAGGCAAGCTACTCTCTGAGCTTGCACCCTAATACCTGCATCTATTATTACAAAGTCATTTTAAAGCAAAGGTTTTTTAAAAAAATCTTTTCAAAAAGTATATGGAAAGTATTTTGCCACCCTATGTAGAAGTATATGATAAATTATAGGATAGGAAAAATAAAGATTGTTTTATTCAAAACTCCTTTGAAACCTCGTGTGGCTATGAAGCCCCAAGATGTGGTGATGAATTGAAGAAAATGAGAATGGTGGTTTTGATCAAACGCACATTGTGTCTTTGTACTTACGTCAATCAGCCGATACTCTGTGCAACCACATTTACCCACATATGGGAAAGGGGTTAGTCATATAGTTTGCTCATATTAGTATGGGATACCTCATCAACGGAGATGACTCCGTTATGCATGAGGGGATGGTTTGATGACCTACCCCTGACCTGAGTCCTCGTTCAAACTCTATGAGTAGATAAGGAGGAGGATAGAAGGATATCCCCTATACACCGCCAGATAAAACCTATGAGTCCTCACACTTAGATCCCGACGGGCTGGGTTAAGTGTCGATGGAAAGTATCATATGGGCAGGATCCTATACTAGGATGAGCAAATGACAGACTAGGGCCGGTGACTCAACTTCGCATACACCTGGTATTGCTAGACATGGCTGACACGATGAGTTATCGGATGGGTGTGGGAAAAGCGTGCTACCTCTGCAGAGGGTTAAAACTATTCGAATAGCCGAGTCCTCGGATATGGACAGTTGAGAGGCCCTACTTTGACCATGTGCAAGTTTTGGGAAAAGGTTTGAGTTCTAAAAAGAAAAAAAGGTGGAGAACGTTCCACACACCTATACCAACGGATCGGTATGAGGTCGTTGGAGATTATGTACCATGAAGGTTTCTGGTCGGAAAGTGAGGAGTTTTTGGAGAAAACTAATAAAACCGAGATATTAAGAGTAGTTATAATCTTCTTATCTTCTTCAACAAAGATACAGAGATGTTTTAAATAAATAAAAGTGTGAAACTAAAAATGAGATTAGTGCATACTCACGTTGGAGTAGTTTGCGAGTACAATCAATTGTACTCATAATAGTTTCGTCCCTGGCTATTGTCGTAGCCAGACATGGAGGAGGACTACGCCAAGGAGGAGTATGGCGACATCTGTGCCAACTAAGGATCTTCATAAGTCGACTGCCTGTGGGGTCATAGCTAGGATATGATGTCTACTACGCCTTAGCTTCCGCTGATTATTTTGGTTTGGCCCATGAAGGCACCTATGTAAGACTTGGTCTAAATGACCGTTTATGTAAGACTTTATTTCGGTATTGTAATGGATGTAAACTTTGGTATTCAGTTCGGATTATGTGCAACGACAGACTGATCACGGGATCGTTGTGGTAAGCATAATCGGGTATTTCGGACAGCTAGTCCGGGGTCCCCACAGACGTGGTATCAGAGCCATCTCGACTTTAGAAACCTTAGTTTAGCATGGTCTCTAGGTAGGAGTTACAAAAGTTAAATTCTAAAAGAATAAAGGAATGAAGTATTTTCGAAAAATGCTTATCTCTAATCCTCTCACTTATGAAAAATTCTACTCTCACTAAATATTACGTTTTCCCTTATATCCTTAAAAATTGGGCACACTCGTCACTCTATTAAACTTAAAAAATTTCTCACTTGTTGCCTCACTACATTTAAAATTTTGATACACATGTCGTCTCACTAACTTAAAAATTTGACTAAAAAATTGTAGATGGCGATCCATTTCACCGAGTTCGTTCAGCTTGAGAAGGACGGCAAGTTGATGTTCGAAAAGGACCTGTTCGAGTTGACCAAGCTGTTAGGTCGCCCCACTCCTGAGTTTAAGGGAGCCCAGGTGGACACTCCCGGCAACGGGAACCTGTCTTGGTTGGTCGAGGCGTCTGTTCGCGGGAACATCAAGTCCCCCGGATCCAGGACACTCATCTTTACCACCATGGACGTCCACTGGGACGACGGACTGTGTCGTTCCATGCAGCGGATGCTATCCCGACTTTGTGAGGAGCACAAGGCGGAGTTGGTGAACTCTCGTTTCCAGTTCTACGGGAGGCGCACCGTCGATGGACACCCTATTCGGTCCCCTCTACACCCGACGTTCGGAGAGTATATCTTGGACATGGAGATTATGCTCTTTCGCACCCAGGAGGATCTGAGGTGCGCTAGACTTCGGTCTCACTTTGAGCGCCTCTCGCTCAAGGAGAGTCGCGAGAGTGAGGCACAGCTGAAGGAGGAGAAGGTCGCTCTTCTCAAGAAGAGTACCCAGATGAGGAAGACCATAGCGAAGCTCCGCAAGAAGGTGGTAGAGGAGGACGAGCTGATCGAGGATCTGGAGCTCCGTACCGACGAGATGGAGGAGGAGGGCGAGGATCTCCGTAAGGAGAACAACGCATTCCTCAGTGACGATGACGACTATCTGGAGGAGATGGACTATGAGCAGGAGGAGGAGGAGGAGCCACTTGAGGCAGTCCTCGATGACGAGGAGGAGGACCCAGAGGAGCCACCCTACCAGTCCGACGCTGACGCAGCAGAGCCTGAGGTTCCACCTCAGTAGGCGAGTGACTTGAGTACAACCGCAGGATTAGGTCGACCCATATCGCTAGTAGAGTCGAAGTAGTGGTTCTTTTGGAAACTTGCACTATGTACATTAGCTTAAGGGAAAATGTTGTAAGCTTGATATGGTGAACTCTTGATGTAATGGTTGTGCTATGTAAGTGTGTGCTAATCTTGTTAATCGGTGTAAAATGTTTCTCCTATAATCCTTAAGAAATCAACCATTACGCGAAACCAACCTTTTTCCTTGGTCAAAACCTTTTGCTTGCCCCTTATACCCGGTGTGCTTCAGGATGGTGGACACTCGTCGCTCCAACACGGATGGAGGACCACCACCCCCACCGGAACCAACCACCGCCCAACTTCTTGCGCTTATCATGGAGGAACGCCAAGCTGCCCGGGCAGAGCGTCAAGCTCATATCGCTGCCCTGCAGCAGATCGCTGCCGCTCACAAAAACAACAACAATGGCAATGGCAATGGTGAAGGAAATCAGCGGTCCACTTTGAGCGACTTTCAGAAGACCAACCCACCCACCTATTCCACGGGACTTCACCCACTAGAGGCCGATGATTGGCTTCGCACCATTAACAACAACCTGGAAGTTGCAGCCGTGGGAGAACCTGAGAAGGTGCTGTATGCGACCCACTATCTTGCAGGACCTGCACGGTCTTGGTGGGAAGCTACCAAGGCTATCCAGCAAGCTGGTTATGTTATCAACTGGGTTGGGTTCCAGGAGAAGTTCCGCAAAAAGCACATTCCTGGCGGACTCATTGAGAGGAAGAAGGATGAATTCCGCAAGTTGCGGCAGGGAAGTAGAGATGTGGTCGGTTACCTGGATGAGTTTACTGACTTATCTCGGTATGCTCCTGATGACACCGACACCGAGAGGAAGAAGATGGAGCGTTTCATGAATGGACTTCATGATGAGCTGTAGTGTGCTTTGGTTATCCATGACTTTGTTGATTTGGAGTCACTTGTGGACAAAGCCATCCAGCTGGAGACCAAGCGCAAGTCCATGTTTGAAGGTCGTAAGAGGAGAATGATTGCCTAGGAAGGTTCGAGCAGCCAGAAGCCTCGCACCTACCCACAAAACCCCAAGCCAGTCTATCGACCGCCACCAACCCCACGCCCCAATTACCCTAATCGCCCAAACAACCCAAACAACTTCAACCGTCCCAATGACAACACCCGTCCCGGAGGGAACTCTAACAACTTCAACCGCAATGCCAATGTTGTCTGCTTTAATTGCGGCACTAAGGGTCACTACTCCAAAGAATGCCCCAATCCTAAAAAGAATGGTCCACGCCCCGATGCACAAGTGTCGAACAATGGCCAGGGCCGTAATGGGAATGGCAAGAACCCCGCACCCCGCGGAAATGTTGCTGTTGCCAAGGGACGTCTGCACCACATCAACGCAGAAGAGGCCATGGATGCGCCAGATGTTGTGCTGGGTACGTTCCTTGTCAACTCAGTACATGCAACTGTTCTGTTTGATTCTGGTGCTACCCATTCTTTTGTTACCCAAGAATTTGTTGCTAAGGGAGGTTTAGTCGGAAATCTCTTACCCAAACCTATGGTCATCCAAATCCCAGAATCCACCATAGATACCAAGTCGTTTTGCCCGGACGTTTCCCTTGAGATCAAAGGGGAAAAGTTCCTAGTCGACTTAATCATTCTAGGAACCCAGGGAATAGATGTCATATTGGGTATGAATTGGCAAGCCAAGTACCGTGGTCGAATTGACTGCGCTAGAAGAGTGGTATCCCTCACCACCGACAAAGAAGTAGAAATGGAGTATGTGTCAGAAACCAGTCGACCCCAACCAGGATGCCATGAGAGCATAGCTCAACCCACCCTAGATGAGATCCGTGTTGTTCACCTGTTCCGAGATGTTTTCCCTGAAGAATTGCCTGGTATGCCGCCAAACCGGGATATTGAGTTCATCATTGAACTTATCCCAGAAACAGCCCCTATATCCCAAAGGCCTTATAGGATGAATCCGGAAGAACTGGTTGAGTTGAAGAAGCAGTTAGCAGATATGCTCAGCAAAGGACTTATTCGCCCAAGCGCCTCACCCTGGGGATCACCCATTATTTTTGTGGATAAGAGAGACAGTACCACACGCCTGTGTGTGGATTATCGCAAGTTAAATGATGTGACCATTAAGAACAAGTATCCCCTTCCAAAGATCGAGGATCTGTTCGATCAAATGAACGGAGCCCGAGTCTTTTCCAAGATCGATCTTCGGTCAGGATATCATCAGTTAAAAATCCGAGAGACGGACATTCCCAAGACTGCCTTCACCACCCGCTACGGTTTATTTGAATACACCGTAATGTCCTTTGGTCTGACCAATGCTCCAGCCTATTTTATGAATCTCATGAACAAGATCTTCATGGAGTATCTTGACAAGTTCGTGGTAGTTTTCCTCGATGACATCCTTATTTACTCCAAAACCGAAGAAGAGCATGCTGAACACCTGCGTCTAGTTTTAGCAACCCTCCGAGAGCACCAGTTGTACGCCAAGCTTAGCAAGTGTGAGTTTTGGCTCAGTGAAGTAGCATTTCTTGGACATGTTGTGTCTGCGGGAGGAATTTCTGTTGACCCAGAGAAGATCCAAGCCATTGTGAACTGGGAAGCCCCAACTAGTGTGACTGAAATCCGAAGCTTTCTCAGACTAGCGGGTTACTACCGCAAGTTCGTTGAAGGATTCTCCAGTATAGCCAAACCCCTGACCCAACTGCTGAAAAAGGACAAGAAGTTTGAATGGACTCAGAAGTGTGAAGAGAGTTTCCAGGAATTGAAGAAGAGATTGACCTCAACCCCTGTCCTGATTATGCCAGACGTCACCAAGAGTTTCGACGTGTATTGCGATGCATCACGCCTCGGACTTGGTTGCGTTCTGATGCAAGAAGGTAAGGTGGTGTCGTATCTTTCCCGGCAGTTGCGACCACATGAAGAGAACTACCCAACCCATGACCTGGAGTTAACCGCTGTTGTTCTTGCTCTGAAGACGTGGCGCTCCTATCTTGCGGGACATCGTTGCGAGATCTATTTGGATCATAAGAGCTTGAAGTATATCTTCACCCAGAAGGAGTTAAATCTGCGACAGAGAAGGTGGATGGAATTAATCAAGGATTATGATATCGGTATCCATTATCACCCTGGAAAGGCCAATGTAGTTGCCAATGCCCTTAGTCGCAAACCCTGCACCCTGAATGCCCTGATCCAAGCAGAACAACCAGCCATGTTCAAAGAGTTCAAAGATTTTGGACTAGAGCTTGTTAGCCGCGGTTATCTCGCCAATTTAGAGTTAGACCCAACCCTGATAGGTCGAATCAAGGAAGCCCAGAAAGGTCATGAGAGCATAGAAGGAATTAAGAAGAAGATTTCTCTCAGTAAAGCGCCTGGTTTTACCGAAGATGCTGAAGGAGTGTTGAGATTTAATGGTCGTATCTGTGTCCCCAATGTCACGGAACTTAAGGAGTTAATCCTAAAGGAAGACCACAAGACCCCCTATTCAATCCACCCCGGCGGAACCAAAATGTACCAAGAACTTCGTGAGAGATTTTGGTGGCACGGAATGAAGCGAGAGATTGGTGTTTTTGTAGCCAAGTGTGATACCTGTCAACGAGTCAAGGCTGAACATCAGCGACCCGCTGGATTGCTTCAACCCTTGAAAATTCCCGAGTGGAAGTGGGATGAGATTGGAATGGATTTTATCACCGGACTTCCAAGATCCAACCGAGGCCATGACTCAATTTGGGTCATCGTTGATAGACTAACCAAGGTTGCCCATTTTATTCCCGTCAATACCACCTATCGGGGAAATCAGTTAGCAGACCTGTATATTTCCAGAATAGTAATCCTACATGGTGTGCCTAAGGGGATTGTATCGGACAGAGGCACACAATTCACCTCAAGGTTCTGGAAAGCCCTACATGAAGCCCCCGGAACCAAGTTAGCATTTAGCACAACTTATCATCCCCAGACCGGAGGCCAAACTGAGAGAGTGAACCAGATATTAGAGGACATGCTTCGCGTGTGTGTTTTATCCTATGGATCCAAGTGGGAAGATTGTCTTCCATTTGCAGAGTTCTCCTACAACAATAGTTACCAGTCTAGTCTGCAAATGGCCCCTTTTGAAGCCCTATACGGCAGGAAGTGTCGTACGCCCCTGAATTGGTCCGACACCGGAGAAGGCAAACTGTTTGGACCAGATACCCTCAGTGAGGCTGAAGAGCAAGTCCGGCTTATCCGTGAGCGACTCAAAACCGCCCAATCCCGTCAGAAGAGTTACGCTGATTCCAAGCGTCGTGATGTCACCTTTAGTATCGGAGATTATGTCTATCTCCGAGTGACACCCCTTAAAGGAATGCAGCGTTTCCATGTCAAAGGAAAGTTGGCACCAAGATATATTGGACCCTTTAAGATCATTGCCCGTCGAGGAGAAGTGTCTTATCAACTGGAGTTGCCTCAAGAGTTAGCAGATTACCACGATGTCTTCCACATCTCCTTGCTCCGGAAATGTCTTGAAGTTCCTGACCAGCCTGATGTTTTCAAAAACATCGACCACCATTCCATCGACTCGAAGCAATATCGGACTTATCGTGAGAGACCAATCAAGATTCTCGACGAAGATGTTCGTCTTACCCGAAGGCGAGCGATTAAGTTCTACAAGGTCCAGTGGACTAACCACTCTGAAGATGAAGCAACTTGGGAACGCGAAAACTATCTTAGAAGCGAATTCCCAAACCTCTTTAGTACCCAGACCTAGCAAATCTCGGGACGAGATTTGTTTTTAAGGGGGGAAGGATCTGTAACATCCCAAAAATTTAATATGAATTGTTATATCAAAAATATGGGCCAACAAAAACTTTTCTTATGAATTAATGTGTGTTGATTTCATATTTTGCTTGTGATAGTTATTTCTTGTGAATGTGTGGGTTGTTAGCTCTAATTTAAAGTTTGAAGAAAAGAAAATAAACAAAACAAAATATAAAACAATGCAAACAATGTGACACATGTCACACTATTTCCCAAATTAAGAAATCTATTTATTTTCAAACCAAATTCAATGGAGTGGTAATATAAACCCTCTTATTTTAGTTCCACAACTTTTCCCTCTTCAAATATTCAATTCAAAAACCTAAATTCAAATTTATATTTCTTTCTTTATCAAATTCAAATCACAAAATGTGCTATGTTGCACTTGTCACAGAAATAGCCAAACAGTACCATAAACTTAGACAAACATATGTGAACCAAATTAAAAAAATAAATCTAAAATTTTTGGAGGTTCAGACATTGTGTCAAACACCTGCTTCTTCAAAACCGCACCAAATCCACGGAAACAGTGCTACGAAAAAGGAGATGTTTGGACGATAGGAGATCTACTACGGGATACTGTGTATATTCAAGCAGCAGGCATTGGTCTACCTCAAGAATGGGGAGGGAATGGAACCGGGAGCTTACAATTATGCTAAAGGCCAAGGGTGCGATTCCAGATTGTTCCGATTCTTTCATCGAGATCAAATTAAGCGATTTAGTGTTTAATTCTTCCATTTGTTGCCTCCACTGGATTCCCCTTGCTCCACTCGACTCAATGCACACAGGAACGCGAGGAATCGGGCCCGGGAGCGCCGAGGAGCCGCAGGCGACAGCAGCGGCCGAGCGCACGTCGCCGTGGTCGGCTCTGTGGCCGCGACGACGCCACGCCGTGCCGGCCGCGTTGTGCCCTCCCTCGCTCTCCCTCACCTCTCTGTTCCCTCGCAGTGCAGCAAGGCCACCCAGCAGGCGCCGAGGCCGCGACGCGCCGCGCACGACATGCGCCGCCCGGACACGCTCCACGGCCGGCCCCCACGTCGAACTCGCCAGCAGCCTCCACGCCACCCTCCCCTTGCCCATTTGGTTCCCCGAGCACCCCGCAGCCTAGCAGCACCCCGCGCCACCCCTACGGCAAGCCGGCACGCCCTCGAGTGTCCCCTGCGCCGCGTCCACCGTGCGCCTGCCCGCCGCTATAAAGGCCGCCCCGAGCTCCCCGTTTCTCCACACTTCACCACCGCCCCTCTCGCATGCTCCCCTCCAGTCCCCACTCACCGTACGCCGCTAGGAAGGGAAGAGCCGCCGCCGCGAGCTCGCTGCTGCTCGTGGCCGTGCTCGACGGCCCGAGGTAGACGACGACACGGCCGCGCCGTGCCGCGGCCTCTTCTCTCTCTCTTCTCCCCTCCCTGGCCCTCTCCGCGACTCCGCACCGCCTCACCCTCACATGCCCGCCTCTTTCCTGTCCAGGGACGCCGTCGATTGCTCGCTGTCTGTGCCGCGCCGCGGAAGAAGGAGCTCGACGCCGTCGCTGCCAGGAGCCTCCCCAGCCCGCGCAACCTCGCCCACGAGCTTCCCCGAGCCGCCGCACCCCTCCTGCATCATCGCCGCAGCCTCCCGAGCCTCGAGGTGAGCCATCCGTCCACCGTGCCGTCGCCGGCGCCGTCGCGCCGCTCGGTTTAGGTCGCCACCGTTCGCCACTGACGTGGCCGAACGTGGGCCGTTGGATCTTGATCCAACGGTGCCATACCGTTTCGTTTAGAAAAAGAGAGGCTGACGTGCGGGCCCCGCACGTCAGATTTTTAAACATTTCCTTCGCGCGAACCGTTTTCTGTTGAGTCACAGACGAGTGGACCCCACCCGTCAGGATTCTCAACATTATCCATTCAGAGTTTAAATTCGAATTTTTGGTTTAATTAGAAACCAGTACTAGATTAAACTTTGAAATTCCATAACTTGAAATTATAACTCCAAATAAATCAAATACAAATGTTCTGGAAAGCTTTTGAAATTTTCTATGCAACCCAAGTGGTATCACCTCATTTGGATAAATAATAAAAATATAGTAATAAAAATGCCAAATAGGTTTTAAAATATAAACTTGTTTGTTTCGGATACTCTGTTAGCCCAAATGGGTTAAGACAAAATTTATTGAATCACAATTAGTCATGACTAGTAACCCCTAAGAGGATTTAATTTTTAGATCAACAGAACTTAATTAGTAGCTAAAACTTGATTATTAAGCTTCTGGAATCAAACCATTGTGTAGGGAGTTTGGTAACTCCAATTGACCCAAATCCAATTGTGTTGTCTTCTACACCTTTACAGATTTCAGTAGAAATTTAGTTTGTATTTTTGTGACCAACAGATATGTAATTAAACATATTCAACTAGTTTCTGCCCTAATTAAGATATAAATGAATAATGGCTAATTCAATTAAATTGAAACCAAATTGTATTGTTTGATATATGAAGTGGCTATTTAGAGCATTTGAGATTGTATTGTTGTGGTAATTTATTGAGTAGGTTAGTGATTGTTTGTATTTGCTTGATTGTGTATTAGACGAGAACGTTGCCGGATATATCGAGGAGGAAGGATTTGTGGAACCTGAAGATCAAGACCAGGATCACTTTGCCGAGCAAGGCAAGCTACTCTCTGAGCTTGCACCATAATACCTGCATCTATTTTTACAAAGTCATTTTAAAGCAAAGGATTTTAAAAAAATCTTTTCAAAAAGTATATGGAAAGTATTTTGCCACCCTATGTAGAAGTATATGATAAATTATAGGATGGAAAAAATAAAGATTATTTTATTCAAAACTCCTTTGAAACCTCGTGTGGCTATGAAGCACCAAGATGTGGTGATGAATTGAAGAAAAGGAGAATGGTGGTTTTGATAAAACGCACATTGTGTCTTTGTACTTACGTCAATCAGCCGATACTCTGTGCGACCACATTTACCCACATATGGGAAAGGGCTTAGTCATATAGTTTGCTCATATTAGTATGGGATACCTCATCAACGGAGATGACTCTGTTATGCATGAGGGGATGGTTTGATGACCTACCCCTAACATGGGTCCTCGTTCAAACTCTATGAGTAGATAAGGAGGAGGATAGAAGGATGTCCCCTATACACCGCCAGATAAAACCTATGAGTCCTCACACTTAGATCCCGACGGGCTGGGTTAAGTGTCGATGGAAAGTATCATATGGGCAGGATCCTCTACTAGCATGAGCAAATGACAGACTATGGTCGGTGACTCAACTTCGCATACACCTGGTATGGCGAGACGTGGCTGACACGATGAGTTATCAGATGGGTTTGGGAAAAACGTGCTACCTCTGCAGAGGGTTAAAACTATTCGAATAGCCGAGTCCTCGAATATGGACAGTTGAGAGGCCCTACTTTGACCATGTGCAAGTTTTGGGAAAAGGTTTGAGTTCTAAAAAGAAAAAGGAGGTGGAGAACGTTCCACACACCTATACCAACGGATCGGTATGAGGTCGTTGGAGATTATGTACCATGAAGGTTTCTGGTCGGGAAGGGAGGAGTTTTTGGAGAAAACTAATAAAACAGAGATATTAAGAGTAGTTATAATCTTCTTATCTTCTTCAACAAAGATACATAGATGTTTTAAATAAATAAAAGTGTGAAACTAAAAATGAGATTAGTGCATACTCACGTTGGAGTAGATTGCGAGTACAATCAATTGTACTCATAATAGTTTCGTCCCTGGCTATTGTCGTAGCCAGACATGAAGGAGGACTACGCCAAGGAGGAGTATGGCGACATCTATGCCAACTAAGGATCTTCATAAGTCGACTGCCTGTGGGGTCATAGCTAGGATATGATGTCTACTACGCCTTAGCTTCCGCTGATTATTTTGGTTTGGCCCATGAAGGCACCTATGTAAGACTTGGTCATAATGACCGTTTATGTAAGACTTTATTTCGGTATTGTAATGGATGTAAACTTTGGTATTCAGCTCGGATTATGTGCAACGACAGACTGATCACGGGATCGTTGTGGTAAGCATAATCGGGTATTTCGGAAAGCTAGTCCGGGATCCCCACAATAATTATATATGGTTATCATATAATTTTGTAGATGTTTTAACACATTTTAATGATATATACAGCTAGTGAGTATGAGTTTTAGTGTTTTCATGACCCAAGCAATAATACTGTTTCAAATAAACAAGTATCATTTTGGTCTTATATTAATGTAGAATGGTGTACAAAAACCTGATAGCCAAGTTATTATAATTAGATAAGTTAGTTATAATAATATGGTAATTACTGAAGAAAAAAAGTTCTCAAAACATGGCAACATGGGATCTAGTTTTGAAGATTTTATCACGACTAAGCCAACGGTGAAAACAGATTTTGAATCAGATTAATCAGATAAATCACTTTTAATCCAAACAATAAAGTAAATATAAGCGATGTCATGGGTGACCTCACTACATGCATGCATGGAAAGGAGCTGCCGCACGGAGAAGAAAAATGCGGCGCCACAGTGTAGTCTCGTACAAGATTAAGTGTATGTATAGTTGCCGAATTTTTCCAAGAGGTCTCACCTCTTGTTAAAAATCCTGAAAGATTGTAGCGTAGGAATTTATGAAATTTTTAGAGAATTTAATCCTTTGAATCAAATAGACTTTATACAGAGAATTTGCCTGTGACAAGATGGTTAGGAGGGTGGTTGTGCCCCCAGCCCACCAGAGTTCAAATCTCAGATTTGACGTTGGTGTTTCTCGTTTAGACGGAATACTATTCAGTGGGAGGCGACGTTCCCGTCGACAGCGAGACGCCTGTGATGACTTCGTCAATCTCAAGACCTGATCCGCCGGCTCAGTCTCTCGGAGGTGCTCATAGGGGTAGGGTATGCGTGCGTGTGTTCATAGGGGTGAGTGTGTGCGCGTGTATATGAACGCTTGCGTTGTACTGTGTTCCTAAAAAAATAGACTCTATACAAAAAAAATCCATGGTTGGAATTCCTATGATATTACTTCGAAAATCCTTTCAATGATTTAAAAACGCCTTTGATTTCTACTTGGCTACGTCACGTGAGTAAAGTGCCACAAACAACCGCATATTGGTGTTGTTTTCTACAAAATATGCATGTATCTAGACACTAAAACATGTTTAGATACATATAATTTTGGCCAAAATTGTGACATCGTTTCATGGACGGAGGGAGTAGTACCATAATACGGATTAAACGGATACAACCAACATAAAACTAGGAGGAGGATACAAACGGTTGTACTTCTGCCACTCGCATTCATCGTAACTATCAAGCACCCAAATCCTTCACCGTTGCAGGAGAAGAAGAGAACCAACAGCTGGTCCACATCTTGACGCTGAAGAAACCCCTTGCTGGTCCACATCATTAACGAGCCAACATAGCCACCAGTCTCGTAAGATTGGATCTAGATTGATAAAGAATATCGGTCGGAGGAGCCCTCTAAGACTCCTCAACATTGCATGTGGGGCCAATGCCACCTTGCCCTTCATCTAGTTGCCGAATCCTCCATCGTCTTCCGCATGTCCGCAACAGTCACCAAGCCACCACGTCAAGGCTCAACGTCATATCCAAATGAAAGGAATATTCCCGAGAGGCAATAATAAAGTTGTTATTATCTTATTCCATATTTATGATAAATGTTTATTTCTCATGCTAGAATTGTATTAATTAGAAACGTTAATACATGTGTTACTAAACAAATAAGAGTTCCTATTCACGCCTCTCGTTTAACTAACTCATTGATTAACTGATGATCGAGGTTTCCTGGACATGAACATTGGATGTTGTTAATAATAGGATCACGTCATTAGGAGAATGATGTGATGAACACACATCTAAATTAAGTATAGGAATGCGATCAAGTCATTAAGTTTACATTGTTGTACTAAGCATGTAAAGTAACCCTAATCCTTAGACCATGAGATCATGTCAGTCACTCACACCGGAAGAAACCTTTGATGACATCAAACGTCACACCGTAACAAGGTGACTATAAAGGTGGCGTTGGGTATTCTGAAGGTATTAGTGGAGTCTCATGGATCAAGAAGTGGGATTTGTCCATCCAGATGACGGAGACATATGTTGTGGGCCCTCTCAGTGATATCACACCGCACCCGTTTGCAAGCACGTGACTAGGTCAAAAGGATGTCATATCACTGAATGAGAAAAGAGACTTGTCGGGAACGAGATCGAACTAGGTATAATTGATACCAATGATCGGATCTCAGACAAGTAAAATATCGCGAGACAAAAGGAATTCGTTATGACGTTTTTGGTTCACGCGATCACAAGATTCAACATTGAATATGTGGAGTCATTACGGATCTCCAGATCCCGCTGTTGACTATTCATGGAAGAGGTGTCTCGATCATGTCTACATTATTCACAAACTGTTCGTCGACGCTTTTGTGTAGACACGGAATATCGGAGATAAGTTTGGACAACACCGAAATTGTATCGAGTAACTTTGAAATAATTTAAGGGGATAATTATCAATGATTGTTAATAGTATAAACAAATTAACTAAGGGGGTAAGTGTGAATATTTGTTAATAGAGTTAACAAATATTGAAAATAAACAAAAGTGTTTTATTTAATAAAGAAACCCCTTGGGATGTTTTGAGTGAAGTTTTAAAAAGAGTGAGTGGGCATGAGTAGATGCTCCACTCACATGAAGAGAGGAAAGATGTGGGGGCACCCCAAGTGGGCTGCCGCACCACCAAGGGGCTGCCACACCCCTCTCCTATATAAATATAGGAGGGGTGGGAGCTCCGTCTTGCTCTTTTACTTCAGCCTCTCTCCCTCCTCCCTTTGCTCCACCTTTTGGCATGTGCTTGGCAAAGCCATGGCCAAATAGTTCTCTCCACCCAACACGCTGTCGTGATGTTCAATATTATTTTGTTGTTCTACTATTTCCGCTGTCCTGCTGGATCGAGGGAACGGAGGTCTTTATCAAGCCGTATGTGTGACCGAGTACAGAGGCGTTGCCGGTTGCAGCGTTTATCTTCCTGATATTGAGATCCGCAAGTGATCCACTACATCGTCCATGAGAATCTCTCTGGAAACGCTTTCAGTTTTCGAGGGTGAGTTTTCCTTGGAACTTTATCCACCCGTTACGTGCCTCTTCTAAATTAGATCTTGGTCCTTTGGTTGTTCATACCGTAGGATTTATTTATTTATTTTCTATGCTACGAACCA
The DNA here is from genome assembly GCA_026929855.1 of Poa annua. NCBI lineage: Eukaryota > Viridiplantae > Streptophyta > Magnoliopsida > Poales > Poaceae > Poa > Poa annua. The sequence goes on from CM049428.1 coordinate 52,380,145, forward strand.
TTCACCAAATTGCTTCAACAACTTACACTCAACAAGCCTCCCGCAAGCGCCATCGACACCTCCGACAAGCAGGAGAACGGGCTGAGAGACCATTATTCCTACTAGCAACATCAACATCCAGCCCACCAAGACGCTGACGGAGGAAACTTGAAACCTAGAGAAACCTAACACTAAACACACGCATGGAAGAGAAGCAGGGCTCCCCTCTCCCTTGCGATGCTAGGACGACAATTAGAGGGGAAGGGGTGTGGTGGAAATCACTTGCGAGGAGACTTTGATCGGGAGGAGTTGGGAACCGCCTCTCGTGCCACCTGTGATGGACACTAACTATTGGGTTAATGGTCTGTTATGACTGTTAACTTAACTGCTGGCAAGTGAATCCCGCTTAAAAAAGTCCAGATGGCAAATAAAATCGCCACCTCAACCACTTAGTTAAGATAGAAGAAAAAAAATGAGCCAAGTCGATTGATAGTTTGGCTCTCCAACCGAATTAGAAGTAGGATTTAATTTTGCTCAAGTCAATCAAAATAATTAGCAAGTTTAACCATGGTAGAGAGCAACATAAAGCATAACAACGAAGTCTATTTTTTCCCCCGAAAAGGGTAGTGCACACATCCATTTATTAAAACAAAGTAATAGTCTGATTATCACATCCAAATTACATCTCAAAACGCTCAAAACGCACAAAGGTAAGGAGATGCAGCCAGAGCCCACCAAAAAAGCGTAACAAAGTGACTACTGAAGTCGACTAATATGCCGCCACGTGGGTTGGTAGAAAAAATCCAGTGCCACCGTAAGTGGCGCGTGCATCCAGACTCCATGAGGTCCCGCTGGTCCGAAGGAAGCAAGAAAGCCCATAGTTTGATCCAGTGAGCCGCTGAATGAAGAACCTGTAAAACATTAGAACAATCTCTCTTTTTAAAGACTAAATCATTCCTACAACGCCAAATAGACCAACAAATAGCGGAAACGCCGATACTTATCCTAGCTTTCATCTTTTTGTCAATTCCATTTAACCAATTCCCAAACATATTGGAAACATTTGTAGGAGGCGTAATATTATACATACAGAATACAACCCGCCATATAAGTTTAGCAAACGGGAACTCAATAAATAAATGGTTGATAGTCTCAGCTGAACCATAGGGGGGAGAATTCAAATCACCAATCCAATTCCGTTTTGCAAGGTTATCTTTTGTTAGGAGTACCTTTCTATCAAGAAACCACATAAATAATTTTATCTTTAGTGGTATCTGATGACTGAGTTGAAGATCTTCTTCTCAGCAGTTGGGAAACCCCAAGAGGAAGGTGTGAAGTAGTACAGCAGCAAGTTTCCCTCAGTTATGGAACCAAGGTTATCGAACCAGTAGGAGATGAAGGCTATTCTGAAGGTGTCAACAACGCCAGAAAAAGTGCTTGGCGTCAAAGGGGAGGTTGACGTGGAACCTGCACACAACACAATCAAGATACTTTGCCCCAACTTAATAGTGAGGTTGTCAATCTCACTGGCTTGCTGTAACAATGGATTATACGTATAGTGTGGAAAATGATGTTTGTTTGTAGAGAATTAAAGAACAGGATTGCGGTATGTTGTATTATCAATGTAAAGAAAAGGACCGGGGTCCACAGTTCACTAGTGGTGTCTCTCCATAAATAATAATAACATACATTAGAGTAAACAAATTACAGCTGGGCAATTGACAAAATAAAGAACTTCATAATAATGCATGTACAAGTCATGGTGTCTAGTGTGAGATTCATTTGGGCATTACAACATGATACATAGACCGTTATCCAACTGCATCCATGACTAATAATCCACCTTCCGGATAGCATCCGCACCCCTTTCAGTATTAAGTTGCAAACAACAGATTATTGCATTAAGCAAAGTGTGTAATGTAAGTAGCACAATTATCCTTAGACAAAGAAATACTGGTTTATCCCTAGTAGCAACAGTACATTCACAATCTTAGAGGTTGCTGTCACTCCCCCAGATTAAATGAAGACATGAACCCACTATCGAGCATAAATACCCCCTCTTGGAGTCACAAGCATCTACTTGGCCAGAGCATCTACTAGTAACGGAGAGCATGCAAGATCATAAATAACGCACTCACATAATATATAATGAAGCAAACGACATAGTAATCAATATTCATCGGATCCCAGCAAACACAACATGTAGCATTACATAAAGATGATCTTGATCATGATAGGCAGCTCAGAAGATCTAAACATGGTAGCACAAGTGGAGAAGACAACCATCTAGCTACTGCTATGGACCCGTAGTCCAAAGATGAACTACTCACGCATCAGTCCGGAGGCGGGCATGGTGATGTAGAGCCCTCCGGCGATGATTCCCCTCTCCGGTAGGGTGCCGGGAAGAGCTTCTGAACCCTCCCAAACTAGGGTTGATGACGGCGGCGGCTCCGTAATGTTTCGTGGAAAAGTGCTCGGGTGTTAGGTATTATTTCGTCGGGGGGTATTTATAGGCGAAAGGACGAAGGAGGTGGAGCCCCGAGGGGCCCTCATCATGTGGCGGCGCGGCCAGAGGTGGGGCCGCGCCACCCCATGGTGAGGCCGCCTTGGTCTCGGTCTTCTCCTCCTCTTCGGTGTTCTGGATGGTTCCAAGAAAAATAGGGACTTCAGCTTTTGTTTCGTCCAATTCCGAGAATATTTATTTAATAGCTTTTCTGAAACAAAAAACAACAGAAAACAAGGAACTGGCACTATGGCATCTTGCTAATAGGTTAGTCCCAGAAAATGCATAAAAATGCTATAAAGTGTGTATAAAAATGTAGCAATTGGTATAATATAAGCATGGAACATAAGATATTATAGATACGTTTGAGACGTATCAAGCATCCCCAAGCTTAGTTCTACTCGTCCCGAGTAGTAAAACGATAACAACAAATAATTTCTGAAGTGACATGCTTTTACACAATATTGATCATATAATATTGTAAGACTCGTGTTATGAATGAAGTGACTCAAGGCAATGATCTATAGTTTGCTAACAAATAGAAAAGTAGTAAACAACTACATCATATAAGTAAAAAAAATTCATGGATAGTACTTTCAAACAAGCATAAAAAAGTTTTGCATAAGAGTTAACTCATAAAGCAATAGTCTCTAAGTAAAAGAGCATTGAAGCAACACAAAGGAAGATATAAGTTTCAGCATTGGCTTTCAACTTTTGAACATGTATATCATATAGATAGTTGTCAACACAAATAAATATAACAAGTGCAATAAGTAAGCATATAAGAATTGTTGCACACAGTTGACACAAGTGTTTGCTTCGGGGAATAGAAAGAAGTGGGTAAGCTGACTCAACATAAAGTAAAGGATATTTAATTCTGTGCCCCTCGTTCCTTAGTACTACTCAGTTTTCCCCACGCCCCAAACTTGTGCTCACTTTTCCCCACTTCCTTAGCTGAAAATCTCACAAATGCTCATAGCCGGACGTTTGCGGTCTTGAACGTGCTTTGACCGTTAACTCTGACTAGTGGAGCCCGCGCTCGGCTAAGCTGTTGCGGTCTTGACCCCTGCGTGGGGTCGGCGTGGGGTTAGCGCGTGGGGTTGGCGCGTGGGGTCAACGAGTGGGGTCAGCGTGGGTCAGTTAGGGTTCCCCCGCCCTCCCCCGCCACGACTAATAAAAGGGGGCCGCCGGCCCTCGCCGGAGAAACGCCCATTTTCTCTCCCTCTCTCCCCCCTCCCTCCCTTAAAAATGTGGTGAAGCACGCCCTCGCCGCAGAGCCCCTACTCGCCGATGCTGGACTCAGAGCTCTACTCGCCTGAGGAAATGCACGACGTGTAGGAGATGGAGCGAGAGGAGCGGCTAGTGGAGGAGAACCTTCGCCGGAAGCAGAAAGGGCTCTCCCCTCTGCGCAAGAAGAAATAGAAACCATAAGAAGTGGCGCATGGAGATCTTCCGCCGCAATCCCCAGTCGACGAGAACGGAGCATCAGAGTCTTCGGACGAGCCCTACTCCGACGAGGAGCGCGGGCCTACTGTCGTGGACCAACCACCCACGCCCGTCGTCATTGCGCCCATTGCCGAGCCCAATGTTGTCGTCGAGGACATCTCTGGCGAGGGGAACTCCGATGACATGGACGACTCTGACGATGAGGATGACATGGATGACTCCGACGCCTCCTACTCCGACGACAAGGACATCCGACGCCTCCGAGGCCTCTGATGTCACCGTCAGTCTACCGCAGCACCCATGAAGAAGAAGAAGAAGAAGTAGAAGTAGTAGTAATATTAGTAGTAGTATTAGTAGTAGTTCTTGTTTTAAGGTAGTAACTGATTGTGTTATATGGAGATAATCGTTTGTTTCTATGGACGTAAATATTTATTCTGATCGTCTATCTTGTTTGACAAATGCATTTATACCGTGATTGAACATGACGGCTAGGCTAGGCTAGCGGTGGTGAGGAAGCAGTTCTGCGACGCGTTCAATGGCCATGCCTATCCGTGCACGCTACATAGACGGCAGGGTGGACTACGGCATGCCACACACGTATTCAATGTGCACGCAGTGCCACGAACTGGAAGGCTCTCAGATGTGTCTCATCGTACGACTCGAAAAAAAAAATTTGCTTTGGAAACATGAAGGTAACCCAAACATGAACGGATACGTGCCATTACTGCCGTCTAGACCGCTACACCATCCAGACCGCAGATGGCTTTAAAAGGAGCCATCTCCTTGCCCATTGCGCTCACAAATCCCCTCTTCCTCTCCTAGACACCTTCGCCCAGTCCCTTATATCTCCATGGCTCGTGGTGATGGCAGCTCCACTCCCAGCTCGAACCGCCGCTGCCGCCGCCACGTCCCCTATCCTTGGTTTCTTGAGGCGAGCGATGGAAGGGGCATGGGGCGTGGACGTGCGCGTACTCCTCCAAGTTCGAGCAGGAGGCGAGTGGAGGAAGCGGCATGGGACGGGGAGTGTCCAAAGGGTAGGGGCAGGGCCATTGCTTCCGATCCCATTCCCTTCATTGATCTGTCCGACGAGGACGACCAGGGTATGGACTGGACCATGGCCTGGAAGGAGGAGGCCACGGAGGTCCGGGACCCGGGTTTGGCCTGGGCCATGGCCGACCATAAAGCCTTGGAGCTGGCCAAGAATTCCTCCGCCGAGTAGGAACGACTCAAGATATACTCGGAGAGCAAGGGGAAGAAGAAGGACATGTGGACGCCGTGGTCGCCGTCGAACAGCAACGCCAGCGGCAAGGGCAAGGCCGAGTCGGTGGAGGTTTCCGATGACGAAGACGAGTGGTAGTCCATTTTAGTTATTAGTTGCTATATGGGCAAGTGCCAATTTAGTTATTAGTTGTTGAACTATTTTATAATTTGGCAAGGGGCAAGTCCATTTTGTACTACTACCATGATATTTGGCATGTCCTTGTGCTTAGAAATGGGGCCGTTTACCCTACCTTTGGAGCTCATTTGAAAGATATTTTTCAGCGAGTCCATCATTTTTACTTAGAAAAGGGACCGTTTACCCTATCTTTGGAGCTCATTTGAAAGACATTTTTCAGTGAGTCCACCATTTTTGCTTAGAAAAGAGGTCGTTTACCCTATCTTTGGAGCTCATTTGAAAGACATTTTTCAGCGAGTCCACCATTTTTGGTTAGAAATGAAGCCGTTTACCCTACCTTTGTAGCTCATTTCAAACAACGAGTCCACTAGTCAGCGGGTAAAGCCCTGGTCCACTCGTCAGCGGGATATAGCTGTGATGCGACGTAGGATAGGCTACAGACCAGCATGCAAAGGGCGGCTGCGTGGAAAATAGCTATTGCGCTACGAAGCACACGAAGTCAGACTTGCGTACGCTCGTTCCACGCACCGCGTCATTCTGGGTCGCCGGATCTTATTGTAACGGCCGAGATCGATCGTATTTACGGACCAGCCAATCAGGATGCGGATCCCCCCTCGAAACCTGATCGGACGGGTAGAGGTTAGCGCTAGGGTACGATCCGACGGCGGACGTTCGACGCTAGGGTTATTAGGGTTTCACCGAACATTCAAATGACCATAACTAAATTTTAAAAAATCGAAAAAATAGAAATCCAACATATTTCATCAGTTTATAAGACACATTTATGAGAAAAAATATGAACCTGGGTTTGGTCATTTTCATGAAAAATGGTTCGCACAAATGAGCTATCACGTACAAAGAGTTATGGGACAATTACTTCTGTGCCCCGGTTCTCTCTAGTTTATCCGTCTGTGCCATACCTGCGTAGTTTCTCTCGTCTGTGCCCCGTTTGGCTCGGAAATCGGCCAAACGCTCAGTTGCCCTCTGGTCAACCGTCACTTGGCCTGACTGGTGGGGTTGGCCTGGCGCGGCTCGGTTGGGATTTCCTGGGGTCGGCTTGTGTGCGGCTCGGTTGGGATTTCCCGGGGTCGGCGTGGGGTCGGAGCGTGGGGTCGGCGTGGGGACGGGGCACTTGTTTAATCAAGGGATACCGCCGATGGGGCCCACGTGGTCTTTCTCCTTGGCTCACTGCTGCCGCCGAGAGAACCCCCGAGGAACCCCAAGAACAGAGCAATAGGAGTTGGATTGAGGGCGGAGAGTAGGGTGGTTGAAGGCGCAAAGGAGCTCCATCATCATCGCCATTGTCGTCGCCCGCCCGTCTCCCGTGGCCCGTCGAGAAGGAGGGACAAGCAAGGAGCTCCATCGTCATCGCCATTGTACGGCCGCCTTCGTTGTTTGGGGTTTTTTGGTCGCCGACGTTTCCAGCTGCAGTCCATCAACCCCATTTTGATGGTCAGTGCTATCTTCTCTACATGTTTCATTTTCTTGTTTGGTGCATTATATGTGAGTAGATTTGATTTTCTGGCTTGCGGAATGGGGAAAACCCACAGGTTCCGCCTGTTTATCCGGTTCTAAATTTCATTTGTTAAAATAGGATTCCGGTAGCGATAGCGATGGCGTCGATCACTGTGCTATGTGCCTTCACGAAGCAACTTTCTGTCGCACACTAACTCGTCGTTCCAATACTTTCAAAGTCCCGATGGAACACGGTTACAAAACGGCCGTTGTAAGTATTGCCTTTCAAATTCGAGAGAATGTCATTTGTTTTTCCTTCAATGAGTGTCTTCATAGTTTCTCCGGTTTTGTATTACATGTAGATTCTACCATGCCCTTTAAGATATCTTCTAGATCAGAGCCGGGCAATTGGCCCTCATAAGCACTGGATGGAGGCAAGGTGCTCGAACGGAGACCAATACTTCTTCTACCTGGATATGTGGGTAACTAAAACTAACACGAATCGGACATATCTCTGTAAGCGGCTAAGTGGTAGCCTGAACACGCATATCTACACGGAGATCTGTGGAACACAGTGGAGAGCACTATGTGAATGCTACGACATCGAGGAGGGCGATGTTGTCAAATTCACTTGGAATAAAGATCAGCATTTGTTCAATGTTGAAGTGACTAACGAGCACAATGCTGCAAAACCTTTTGAGCAACACACGGGTATGCTGGTTTGTCTTTTTTTTTTTACACATTGAATAGTTTACAAGTTTTGTGAATGTCTTCCTCTCTTTGACCAGAGTTTAAACAGATTGACGGATGCTGCAAGCCAGCCCTCCTGTCGACCATATTTGAGGAACCGAGAGATGTCACCTATTCAGAAACTAATGCGATACCTCTTGCTTTATTCAAAGATGCCACGAAGGAGTTGGAAGAGATCCCTCAGTTCTACGTGCGCAGGATTGAGAATGATTCTCTAGATGTCGTTTCTCTGGTATTCTAATACGATTCTCATGTTCAGTCATTTCAATGATCCCTCAGTTCTGTCATTTGAACTATTCTGATACGATGCTCATGTTATTTTGATAGCATCTCAAGATTGAGGTACTAGATGGCTATGTTGTTATTCCATCGCGTGATCTCATATTACGTCAAGTTCACGGAAATTCTCATCTTTTGGCGAGAGACAATGTCGAGATCTTTGGATCATATCGAGTGGTCAACGACGAGGTTTACATCGAGTTCACGGAGAACTGGGATCTATTCTGGGAGCAACTTCCGATTCGATTTGGTGATATCTATGTTATCAAGGTGATCTTCAAGGAGGAGTACATTGAGCTGACATTTGAGAAGGTCAGCGAAGACGTCGAGGGGCCCGACGAAGACATCGACCCCAACGAAGAGATCGAGCAGTGGGCTGACGAGATGATGTACAACTTTGACAACGTCAAAGAAGAGACTGATTAATATTACTATGAGTTGTATTTTGGTCGGATGTATTTTGGTCGAACACCTTATGGGCGTGCTCTTGGCATGAACTGGCGCGTTCTGGGCGCGTTATTTGCGCGCTCTATACGTCACCGTAATTATATTATGATGGATATGCTTGCCTCCGGTCATTTATTTCAAACTTTTATGTTGCAAGTACAAAAACACTTCTCTTTACTCTTGAGTCCGTACGACATAGTTTGAGAAACACAATTGATACATGCATTTCTCGTCAGAATGTACGTAGACCTTGTTTATCAACTTGAATCGTTAGTATATGACATAAGACGACTATGTGGGCAGAATTTTCCTTTTTTGAATGTTTTTGAATATTTGAAGCTCATTTCAAATTTCGGTCAAACCTAAGTTTGACCGACATTTATACAAGTTTAAAACAAGAAAATGAAAAACTAAGCATGGATCCTTCTTAGTCACCCCAAAATGAAACTTTTGTGAGTTTTTTGAAAATTTCATGTTGCAATTCCAATCCACTTCTCTCTAATCTTAGACCTCATAGTTTGAGTTATGCAATATCACATGAGATCCATGCCCTTCTCCTTTTGAATGTATGTAGACCATGTTTTCTAACTTGAGTCGCAAGTATATGACATATGAAGACTATGTGCGTCGGTTTTTCAATTTTTTGATACTTTTTGAATTTATTATGCTTATTTCAAATTCGATCAAACCTAAGTTTGAGCAACATTTAAACAAGTTTTTGACATGAAAATGAAAAACTAAGCATGGATCCTTCTTAGTCACTCCAAAATGAAGCTTTTGTGAGGTTTTTTAAAATTTTCATGTTGTAATTCCAAAACCACTTCTATTCAACCTTAGAACTCATCGTTTGAGTTTTGCGATATCACAAGAGATCCATGCCCTTCTCATTTTGAATGTATGTAGACCATGTTTTTCAACTTGAGTCGCTAGTATATGACATAAGATGACTATGTGCGCAATATTTTCCTTTTTGATTTTTTTGAATATTCGAAGCTCATTTCAAATTTCGGTAACAAGTTTAAAACATGAAATTTGAAAAACGAAGCATCGATCCTTCTTAGTCATTCGAAAATGAAACTTGGACACTTTATCAAACTTTTCAAAACTCCGTTGAGTGCCTCCAAACCCCATTTGACCAATGATTGTCGATTTAACCCTAGCGCTGAACTACAGCCGTTTGATCGTCCTCTAGAAGGAATCTGGCGGACTCGGGGCGATCCGCGAGAGGCTCATTCTATGATCTAATTCGCTGTAACCCGTGTGGGAAGCTCATTCTGCACAACCCGTTCGATGTGTTTCAAATGAGCTCAAAAGGTAGGGTAAACGACCCCATTTCTAAGCAAAAAGGGTTGGTGGACTCGCAACGGCCGCACCACCGCATGGGACCGTTACACGCTCACCGCAGACCCACCATTTTCCTCCTCTTCATAGACAGAGGATCCATCCTCTTTGGACCATCTTCTTCTTCCTCTTTCTTCCTCTTCCTTACTCTTCCTTCCTCTTCTTCCTCTTCTTCCTCTCCGGCGACAAAGGGTAGCATCAAAGTCGAGCTCCTCCACTTCATTCCTTCGCCCCACTTGGCCGCCTGAGGTGCCATTGACGCCATGTTCTAAATGCTCACGCAAGGAGCCACTGCTTCGTAAGGCTAGTAAGGCGGAGACACCCAACAAGGGGCGCGAGTATTTGAAATGCCAGAGCCTGCCACATGATGTAAATATCTTTCTCTCGCATCCTTTTGTTTTGATTTCTTCAGTGTTTTCAATTTCTTGGTCAGATTTGGGATTTAGGGTTCAGGTTGACTTTTCCAGGGGTTGGAACCATGCAGCCATTTTTAGTGGATGGATGAATACGTTTCACAGCTTAAACGGGATGGAAGGTGGCCCGCGCCCAGCGACCTTCCTCTGCCGTCTGATGTGGAGATTGCGCCCTCTGCTCCGCCGATGGGGTCTGACATAGTTGCTCCGCCGATGGGGCTTGAGGAAGTGAGAGGCGAACTGAAGAAGTTGAACAAGAACTTAAGGCAGATGAATGATCTGAAGAAGCAGGCTAATCTGATAGATGCAGGATTTTATCTCTGTATAGTTGCTCTAGGATTTGTTTATCTGTTGATTGTCAGTCGTAGTTAATTACTATGATGTAAGCATAATTAATGCAATGTAACCTCTATGTTATTTGGACCAACCGCTTATGATAAACCAGTCGTCTCATTTGGACCAACCGCTTATTACTAATCATCTGTACCGAAACTATCTACAGTTTTAGTGGCAGATTTATACACCAACACGTATTTTACACAAGAAATTACATATATTTTTTGGGACAAATGACTTATCATCCGTACCGATACTATCTACAGTTTTAGGGGCAGATCTATACACCAACACGTATTTTACACCAGAAATTGCTTATATTTTTAGGGACAAATGACTAATCATCCATACCGAAACTATCTACTATTTTAGGGGTAGATCTATAAACCAACACGTATTTTACACCAGAATTTGCTTATATTTTTTGGGACAAATGACTAATCATCTGTACCAAAACTATCTGCAATTTTAGGGGCGGATCCATGCAGCAACACGTATTTGGGACTAGAAATTGCTTATATTTGTTGGGACAAATGACTAATCATTCGTAAAAGCATTGAAAGAAGAGGGTCCGGGCCCGGTTAAACCCTGCTCCTTTCAATGCTTAACAAGAGCCTTGGAATGTTGTGGTATATAAAGAGGTCGCGCACACACCCAACTAGCGAGGTGGGACTAAAAAACAACACCATCACATATGATTCAACAACACAGCGGGAGACGTGGTCAGTTTGGGCCGCACACTAGCCGAAATTCCAACCGAGCCGCGCCAGGCCGACCCCACCAGTCATGCCAAGTGACGGTTGACCAGAGGGCAACAGAGCGTTTGGCCGATTTGCGAGCCTGCCAGGGCACAGACGAGAGAAACTACGCGGGTATGGCACAAACGGATAAACTAGAGACAATCAGGGCGCAGAAGAAATTGTCCCTTATTTTTATAGTTTTTTGAAATTATATAGAGAGCATAAAAGTAAGTTTTTGAGCGGTGTTTGCCTTTGTCAACGAATGGTAATGGGCACCCTACCCCACTTGTCAACCAGACTTTCTAAGAGCGGCTCCCATTGAAGGACGCTATTTCTACCAGCAAGGAAGATCATCCCTCTTATATCTTTTGTTTACACATGTAGTTAAAAACTAGTATCATTGCTTGACTGATTAGACCAGGGCAAAAATGTGAAGAGAATTTAGCGGTTAAAGTTGTAATTAATTGGGACTGGTCATCCCCATTTGCCAGCTCTTTTTGCAAAGTTAATGGATAAGCGGTGTATATGCCACTAGTCCGGTTGGTGAAAGTCTGTCTAAAAGCAAATGACAAGGTTGATATCCGTAACACCACATACTTCCTCATGAGTTAATAAACATTTACGCAAATAAGGGATAATAAGTTTTGAATAAAAGGTAGCACACGAAGTATTTGCTTGGAATGGCAGGAAATACCACGTAGTAGGTAGGTATGGTGGACACAACTGCCATGGGTTTTGGCTCAATGTTTTGGATGCACGAGAAGCATTCCCTCTCAATACAAGGCTTTGGCTAGCAAGGTTATTTGAAGCACACACAAATATAAACTATGAAAACAAGACGTATATAAAAACATATTGGAAGCATTATAAAACTCTACATTGTCTTCCTTGTTGTTCAAACACATTTACTAGAAAATATCTAGACCTTAGAGATACCAAACATGCAAAACAAATTTCATCAAGCTTTACGGTAGTTCTTCACTAATGGGTTTTAACTACATGATGTAAAATCTTAAACATCATCTACTTGAGAGCTCAAAACAATTGCGAAGCACCACAACATACAGGATAACAATCCATAAGAGCATGTATATCTTTTCATTGTACCATTTACCACATTTAGCATTTTCTGTTTCCAACCAAACACCAATCAACTTATTTAAACATAAACTCTCCAAATAATTAACAATGAAACAAGAGAGTATTTCATATAAGAACTAGCAGCTCTGAACAAGAGATGCATGAAAAACAGGAGCTAAAAGCATTGTAGTAGGTATAAAAGAATACTCAACAAGTATAAGTGAAGAATACAAGTATTCATAAGAAAAAGCGGAGCGTGTCTCTCTCCCACAAAAGAATGCTAGGATCCATTTTATTCAGAAAATAAAAAAATAAAAAATAAATAAACAGAAGCTTCAAGTAAAGCACATAAGATGTGAAGGAATTAAAATATAGTTTCATTAGAGATAACCTGATAAGTTGTTGATGAAGAAGGGGATGCCCAAGGCATCCCCAAGCTTAGACGTTTGAGTCTTCTTGAAATATGCTTGGGTGACCCACGGGGGCATCCCCAAGCTTAGGCTCTTTCATCTTCTTGATCACATCATATCATCCTCTCTCTTGATTCTTGAAAACTTCGTCCACACCAAACACAAAGTAGACTTCATTACAGGGTTAGTGCATAATCAAAAATTCTCATATTCTGCATGGACAAAATCATTACACATGCTACTGGATATTAGCTATAGCCACTGGTATTTTGTGGAGCAAAAAGATCCACTCAAAAACAGCAAAAGGAGCAATGCAAAATAAATGACAGAATGTGTCAAAAACAGAACAGTTCGTAAGGATGGATTTTTTTGAGGCACTTAACTTGCTCAAATCAAAAAACTCAAAACTAGTAAAGTTGCGTACATATCTGAGGATCACGCACAGAAAATATCAGATTTTTCGATTTTTCTGTAAGGAGTTATGAATTAAACGGTGGACAGCAGAAAACTGTTCCTGCGCAAAAATCCAAATCTAGCATCAACTTTCTACTAGAGGCTGAACTTGACACAACAATGCAATAAAATAAAGATACAAAGGAATTTCTACAGAGGTAGACATGTTCCTTGACTCAATATAAAATAAAATAACAGGAATAAAAAGGTGGGTTGTCTCCCATAAGCGCTTTTCTTTAACGCCTTTCAGCTAGGCACAGAAAGAAATACTCAAGTGTTTTCAAGAGATTAAGCATCAACATCATAATTTGTTCGAATGATAGAATCAAAAGGTAGCTTCATTATTTTTCTAGGGAAGTGTTCCATACCTTTCTTGAGTGGGAACTGGTATCTAATATTTCCTTATTTCATATCAATAATAGAACCCACAGTTCTAGGAAAAGGTCTTCCCAACACAATAGGACAAGAGGCATTGCACTCGATATCTGTAACGCCCCGGGTTTTATCCCCAATTAGTTTTTGTTGTTTTTCTTTTGTGCATCATCATGTCATCATTTCATCATGCATTGGTCACTTCATTTAATTTATTACATTTAAATTTAAACTCCCTTTAAATTCAAATCACACAATTTGGATTCAAATGCATTTCAAATTAATTAAAAATGTGTATTTTAAACCTTTTGCAAATATTATAAAAACTAATTTATTAATTTGCCTATTTAAACACTAAGGCCTTTTTATAAAGTTTCTTATACAAATTATTTTCTATTTTGTTTTAGAATACAAAAACAGAAAAACATTTAAAAGAGAAATAACATTTTTCAGAGAAAGAAACCCTCCCTGGGCCTGAAGCCCACTTACCTCCAGCCTCCCTCTCCTGGCCCAAGTCAGCCCAGCCCACTCCTCCTCTCCTTCTTCGTACGGACGGAGGAGGTCGACCTCGCTTTACAGCGAGGCAACCATGGCCTCCCCCACCTCGCCCCACCACGTGCTCCCCTCCTCTCCTTCTTAGCCGAGCCACTGCCCCTCCTGGAAACCCTAGCCCTTCCTCCTCCCACTTCCCCTCTCCATCCGCCGCCGCCCCCTCGATCCCCTCCACTGTTCTTCTTCTCCATCGAAGCACCACGCCGTCGCCCCGCATATCCGGCGCCGTCGAGGGACCAAGGAGGAGCACCGGAGCAGCACCTTACCGTCGCCAAGCTCCTCCCCCACGTTATTTCGACCGGGAGCCCCTGCTGCCGTCGCCCTCGTCCACGGCGTCCTGACGCCGGCGGAGCAACTCCGGCGGAAATCGCGGGCTCCGCACCTCCCCCACGCCGATCGACAACACCGCCTCCCTCGCTGTGAGCTTCTCTTCCCATCCCCCCGCTTCTTTGATCGTTTCGGTGTCGGAATCGTCGAATTGGTGCACGACTCCCCCTCTGATCGCCATGGCCGTGCCCGAGAAAAACCTCAAAACTCAGTCTTTGCCTCTGGTCCTCGCCACCGAACCGCACGGCTGCTCCTCCCGCACCACACCCACGCACACCGCGTCCGCACCCAGCTCCGGCTCGCGCACGCCAGGATCACCGAGTTCGCCGGCTCCATCCCGTACGATCCCTGAAGTCTGAGTTTTTCTCTGTCTTTTGTTCAGTTTCGTCAGAAGCAAACGCTGCCGTTTTACACCTTAAGCAAAAAACGAAACGCAGTACATCACCAATACTCGTTCGATCCAGTGGCTAGCTCCGCCGTTCGCATCCCTACGGGAGATCCCGAGTTCGAAACCCGGTGCGGCCGAATAAAATCGCCCCCTTTTTTCTTTGTGGCTCACTGACGCCCTGGCCCCACCAGTCAGTGACCCTGTGGCCAGCGCCGCACACACCCACGCCCAGTCAGCCTGGCCCCACTAGCCAGCCGCTCTGGCTAGAGCACGACTCGGTGAGAAAAGTCCAGAGACTTTTTCTCTGCGCGGCAGTTTGCACAGAGCACCCTGCTCTCTAGGTTTCTCACCTAAGTCCCCAGAGACACTTTTTCAATCACCAACAGGTCCCTGCCATATTTCAGAAACACCCCTAGTCTTGTTTTCTTAATAACTTTATTTCTATAACTCCAAATTTAATAATCTTTATATGTTTATTTATTAGAAAAATGCAATCAATACTAATATGCCATTCTTATGCCATTTTGCATCTGTTATTTTAATTGCTTAGTATAATTTGTTAATTGCAACTAAATAATTAAATATGGAATGTTAGGGGTAATAAATATATAATGCCCTATTCCATTTATTTTAATTAGATCATCCATGCCATGTGTTGTCATGTTAACCAACATTTAATATTGCTGGTAAATAAATAACTTGCATCTAAATATTAATTGCCGGGGTTGTTTTCCCGCTTAATTTGAATTACCTGCATTGTATTGCATCTTGCCATGCCATGCATCATCCTCGTATGATCATGCTGAATCTTTTGCCTTAGTTGTAAAATGCATCTTTTACGCTTTCCAGTGTTTATTGCTTCTTCGCGGATAAGACGTTGAGATGTGTGAGCAACGACAAGATCTGCTTCCATGCGGGATTCCAGGCAAGCAAAGTTTGCTTGTTTACCTATACATTGTCTTTCATTCCTGCCGTTGATCTCTGCTACCCTAGTTATCGACTCTTGAACTGCGATCCCATCACTTGTTTATCCTGCAGCCCATACAGCTTTATCCCCACATCCTAATACCTGTTGCATGTTTATCTGTTGGCCTTGCGAGTCGTAGCGCATGCTTAGAGTTGTTTGTGCGAGTCGTCTGTATGTCTTATTTAATTTCACCTGCTTAGCATGATAGGTTATTCTACCGTAATAAAATGTTGTTCTTATATTGGGGTATTATAATTAAAAGATAAGGCACCGGCGGAAGGCCTTGCGAGGTGCTTTGTTCTGCTAAGTGTCGACATAGGAACTCAGTTCTTGTCCTCGGATCCAATTTTGAGCGCACTAACCGCTTGTGGGAGGTCCTATGGAGCCCCCCGCGGCTTCGATCTAATCCGCTTCTTATCCAGGGCGCCGCAAGTAGTTCGGGCTTTCCATTTGATGCATGCATATGGTTACATAACGATCTCATTATGATGAAGTAGTCG
The DNA here is from genome assembly GCA_026929855.1 of Poa annua. Lineage (NCBI taxonomy): Eukaryota > Viridiplantae > Streptophyta > Magnoliopsida > Poales > Poaceae > Poa > Poa annua. Next base: position 52,396,279 of record CM049428.1, read on the forward strand.
ATTCTCATATAGGGTGACACGTTCTTAGAGTGCTATGAAGGTCGTATCCCGTGGGCACTGGACCTGATTAGCCGTGCACACAATCATGCGGTTCCCTGGATGGGTTGTAGAGAAGATATTTGCCGTGTTGAGATGCCCTAGCTTCTGGCTTTGCTTTTGCAGTTGATCGAACGAGTACGGGTCCAGTAGTGCACCCCTGCAGGGTATAATCTTATCGATGAGCCGTGTCCACGGTTATGGACGACTTGGTGATGATGCTGGCTAACAAGATCATAGACAACTTACACCTAATCATTGTTAATTAACCTGACTAGCAATATAGAATTACTTTCACAATAACTGGTAACTAAAATTGTTCAATGTGTGAGTATTCCCGAATTGCTTCCTCATATTTGGTTGAGGGGGTTAATCCGAGAATGGGTTATGATTGGTGTTAGTTGTAGATGTTTATCTTATGCGCTCTCTTATCCCTCTCTGATTAGACGGAAGTTGTAGCGTGTCTCTTTAGGTTGCTAGTGCTGCTGCCGCTAAGTCCACCTCCCCTATATTTTGGGAGATGGTGTAGAAAGTAGGCAAGTCGGTTTTGCTTGCCAGGGAGTGCCCTGACCCTCTTTTGGGATGTGCTATATGTGCAGTTAACAGGTTTGAAGTCTGACGACGTTAGCTTGGGAATCCCTCCGGCTTGGCTGGGCAGGGATATGGCGCCATTGCTTATCTTCAGGACTCTTAGTCCAATTTGCATCTTATCCGTAGTCGGATACTATTTTGCTTCCGCTGTCCTTTGTCTCTTTGTATTGTATCATTTGTATCTTGACTCGTTCGAGTCGTTGTTGTAATTTTATCTTCTGTTGTATTTGTGGATGTATCGGAACTATTGTAATGTTATCACAATTCCACCCACATAATGCGCATGTTTCGGCGTGCACATTATGTCTGGTGGGCGACCTAAAATCGTTATTATGCGGATTTCGGCTGGATCGCTTAAATCTACATAGTACCGATTTTCGGGCGTCACAATATCCAAGACAACAAAATCAACGGGGACAAGGTTATTGTTAACCATAATAAGAACATCATTGACTCTCCCCAAAGGTTTCTTCATAGCATTATCAACAAGAAAAACATCCAAATAGCAATATTCCAAAGGTGGCAAATCAAATATATCATAAAGTTTCTTAGGCATAACAGAGATACTTGCACCAAGGTCACATAAAGCATTGAAATCAAATTCATTCACTTTTATTTTAATGATGGGCTCCCAACCATCTGCTAATTTCCTAGGGATAGAAGCTTCAAGTTTTAATTTCTCTTCCCTAGCCTTAATGACAGCATTTGTAATATGAGTAGTAAATGCCATGTTTATGGTACTAGCATTAGGACTTGTAGCTAAATTTTGCAAGAACTTAATAACTTCAGAGATATTACAATCATAAAAATCAAAGTCATTATTACCAAAAGAAATCTAACCATTATCTCCTATGTTCTTAAAAATTTCAGCACTTTTATCAAGAACAGTTTCAGCAGTTTTAGGCATTTTTTTTGAAGAAGTAGAGGAAACATTGCCAACACCAATTATGTTACCATTAATAGTAGGAGGTTTACTAGCATGTGAAGTAACATTATTTTCAGTAGTAGTAATAGTATAAACTCTAGCCATATTATCCTTTTTAGCTAGTTCTTCTGCTTTTTCCCATCTAGCATGCAATTCAGCCATCATCCTAACATTATCATCAACTCGAATTTGGATGGCATTAATTTTAGCGAAGGTCTTATTCTCTTTAGCATCATTAGGCATAACTTTTAATTTTAAGAGATCAACATCAAGAGCAAGGCTGTCAACTTTAGAAGCAAGAGTGTCAATTTTGCCAAGCTTTTCCTCAACAGTTTTATTGAAAGCAGTTTGTGTAGTGATAAAATCTTTAAGCATGGTTTCAAGTTCAGAGGAGGTATTCCTATTATTGTTATAAGAATTACCATAACTATTACCATTATTAGAAGGATAGGGCTTGTAGTTGTTGTTACCATAATTGTTCCTATAGGCATTGATGAAAAATTATTATTTTTAATGAAGTTCACATCAACATGCTCTTCTTGTGCAACCAAAGAAGCTAAGGGAACATTATTTGGATCAATATGATATTTACCGTTCACAAGCATAGCCATAATAACATCAATCTTTTCACTCAAAGAAGAGGTTTCTTCAACAGAGTTTACCTTCTTACCTTGAGGAGCCCTTTCAGTATGCCACTCAAAATAATTCACCATCATATCATCAATAAGTTTTGTTGCAGCCCCCAAAGTAATGGACATAAAGGTACCTCCTGCAGCCGAATCCAGCAAGTTTCTTGAAGAAAATTTCTGTTCTGCATAAAAGGTTTGGATGATCATCCAAGCAGTCAGTCCATGGGTAGGGCAATTTTTAACCAAAGATTTCATTCTTTCCCAAGCTTGAGCAACATGTTCATTATCAAATTGTTTAAAGTTCATAATGCTACTTCTTAAGGAAATGATCTTAGCAGGAGGATAATATTTTCCAATAAAAGCATCTTTGCATTTTGTCCATGAATCAATGCTATTACTAGGCAATGACAACAACCATTCTTTAGCTCTTCCTCTTAAAGAAAAAGGAAACAATTTTAGCTTAATAATATCCCCATATACATCTTTATAGTTTTGCATTTCTCATAATTCAACAAAATTATGAAGATGGGCAGCAGCATCATCAGTAACAGCACCACAAAATTGCTCTTTCATAACAAGATTTAGCAAAGCAGGTTTAATTTCAAAGAAGTCTGCTTTAGAAGCAGGTGGAGCAATAGGAGTGCATATGAAATCAGTATTATTTGTGCAAGTGAAGTCACAAAACTTAGTATTCTCAGCAGTATTCATTTTAGCAAAATTAAAGCAAAACCGAAATAAAAATATAAATGCAAGTAACTAATTTTTTTGTATTTTTGATAATAAGCAAACAAGACGCCCCTCGCAGAAGAGCTTGATCTCCCCAGCAACGACGCCAGAAAAATGCTTGATGACTGAGTTGAAGATCTTCTTCTCAGCAGTTGGGAAACCCCAAGAGGAGGGTGTGAAGCAGTGCAACAGCAAGTTTCCCTCAGTTATGCGATGCACATGGTGGGTGTGTTGTTGGGAGACCCCAAGAGGAAGGTATGAAGTAGTGCAGCAGCAAGTTTCCCTCAGTTGTGAAACCAAGGTTATCGAACCAATAGGAAATAATGAATGCCCTCGAGGTGTCAACGACGCCAGAAAAGTCTGTGACGTAAGTGACGTGGAACCTGCACACAACACAATCAAGATACTTTGCCCCAACTTAACGGTGAGGTTGTCAATCTCACCGGCTTGCTGTAACAAAGGATTAAACGTATGTGTGGAAGAAAGATGTTTGTTTGCAGAAAGTAACAGGTTTGCAGTTTGTGGTTTATCAGATTAAAGAGAAGGACCGGGGTCCACAGTTCACTAGTGGTGTCTCTCCATAAATAATAATAACATTCATGCGGGTAAACAAATTACAGCTGGGCAATTGATAGAATAATGATGAGCAAACCAATGCATATACCAATGTTATGATGTCTAGTGTGAGATTCATTCGGGCATTACAACAATATACATAGACTGTTCCAACCGCATCTATGACTAATAATCCACCTTCCGGTTAGCGTCCGCACCCCTTTCAGTATTAAGTTGCATGCAACAGATTATCGCCTTAAGCACTGTGTGTAAAGTAAGTAAGTAACATCATCCTTAGACAAAGTACTACTGTTTTATCCCTAGTAGCAACAGTACATCTACAACCTTAGAGCTAGCTGTCACCACCCCAGATTTAATAGAGACATGAACCTACTGTCGAGCATAAATACCCCCTCTTGTAGTCACAAGCATCTACTTGGCCAGAGCATACACAAGTAACGGAGAGCATGCAAGATCATAAAATAGCACACACATGATATATTCTGAAGCAATAACTTTAGTACTCAATATTCATCGGATCCCAGCAAACACAACATGAAGTATTACATAACGGTGATCTTGATCATGATAGGCAGCTCACAAGATCTAAACATGATAGCACAAGAGGAGAAGACAACCATCTAGCTACTGCTATGGACCCGTAGTCCAAGGGTAGACTACTCACGCATCAGTCCGGAGGCGGTCATGGCGACGTAGAGGCCTCCGGTGACGATTCCCCCTCCCGGCAGGGTGCCGGGGAGGAGTTCTGATCTCTCCCGAATTGGTATTGACGACGGCGGCGGCTCGGGACCCATGGAGGAAAATATGAACACCGTGCTAGGGTTTTTGGTCTAGGGGTATATATGGGCGAAAGGGCGAAGGCGGTGGAGCTCCGTGGGTTCCACACCACGTGCTCGCGCGACCAGGAGGGCTCCCGCGCCTGGGGATGGTGTGGGCCCCTCGGGCTCCGTATTCGACTCCTCTTCGGTGCTCTGGAGCGTTCCCAAATAAAAACTGACTTCTGAAAAGAAATCGCCCAATTCCGAGAATATTTCCTTAAGTAATTTTCTGAAACCAAAAACATCAGAAAACATGGAACTGGCACTGTGGCATCTTGTTAATAGGTTAGTCCCAGAAAATGCATAAAACTATATAAAATGCATATAAAACATGTAATAACTTGGTATAATATAGCATGGAACATAAGAAATTATAGATACGTTGGTGACGTATCATTATGAAACCAAGTTTATCGAACAATAGGAGATGAAGGCTCTTCTGAAGGTGTCAACGGCGCCAGAAAAAATGCTTGGCGTCAAAGGAGAGGTTGACGTGGAACCTGCACACAACACATTCAAGATACTTTGCCCCAACTTAACTGTGAGGTTGTCAATCTCACTGGCTTGATGTAACAAAGGATTAGATGTATAGTGTTGAAAATGATGTTTGTTTGTAGAGAATGAAAGAACAGGATTGCGGTATGTTGTATTATCAATGTAAAGAAAAGGACCGGGGTCCACAGTTCACTAGTGGTTGATGCTCACGGGTGTGAGGAGTTGGAAAAACCCAAGAGGAAGGTGTGAAGTGGTGCATCAGCAAATTTCCCTCACTTGTGAAACCAAGGTTATCGAACCAGTAGGAGATGAAGAACACGTATGAAGGTTGTTGGTGGCGAATTTGGCACGACGCAACACCAAAGGATTCGGTGCCAAAATGGAACCTGCACAACACAATCAAGAAACTTTGCTCCAACTCAACAGTGAGGTTGTCAATCTCACCGGCTTGCTGTAACAAAGAGATTAACCGTATGTTGTGGAAAATGATGTTTGTTTGTAGAGAATGAAAGTAACAGTTTGCAGTTGGTTGTATTATCAGTTTATAGAAAAGGACCGGGGTCCACAGTTCACTAGTGGTGTCTCTCCATAATAATAATAATAATAATAATAATAATAATAATAGCATACATGCGGGTAAACAAATGACAGCTGGGCAATTGATAGAATAAAGAGCTGCATAATGATGCATATACTAATGACATGATGTCTAGTGTGAGATTCATTTGGGCATTACAACAATATACATAGACCGTTCCAACCGCATCTATGACTAATAATCCACCTTCCGGTTTGCGTCCGCACCCCTTTCAGTATTAAGTTGCAAGCAATAGATTATTGCATTAAGCAAAGTGTGTCGATGTGTGATTCCCACGGAACAGGGTAACCACTCTCGGGAGAGAAGTTCGTGCGGGGGACTGAACACGATGGTCAACAACCCTCAACCGGCCCGACGACGCTGCTCGTCGTGCCTGTAGAGGGTCAGCACGACAGAGATGGACACAGGCCCGTACCTAGGTTCACGGCCCTCCGGGGGAGGTAAAACCGCTACTCCTGCTTGTCTGAATTGCTCTGTAGGGGGCACAGTACAAGGAGCTTGCCGAGGGCTCGGCTGCGGCAGCGCAGAGCTCAAAGAGGGAAGCTGAGGTCTTCTTCCTCCTTGAGTCTGCTAAGCTAGGCTAAGCTATGGTGCCAGTAGACGAGCGATTGGTCGATCTCTCGATCGGTCGTCCCTTGCTACGGAGGTGCTCCCTCTCCTTATATAGGCGCCCCGGGCCTCATCCCTGCGTGCTGCGCAGTGGAAGGGTTCCCACATGGCGACGAAACGGTGGAGCGTGGTGCACCGCAGCTGGGTTGTCCATGGTCGTAAAGTCTGCCTTCGTGGTAGAAAAGCCGCCGTCCACGCAGGACGGCCAGCTGGTGTAGCAGCGATCGTGGGGGTGCCCACGGTGACGTCGTCCTTGGAGCGTAGCGCCGGCCAACTGCTTTATCACCAAAGAGGAAACCCTCGTAAGCCGGCGCAGGGGACACAACTTTGTTGACTCTTTTAATCACCAAAACGGTAACTGCGGCGCCGTCGTCATCGCGCGCAGACGCGCGCGTCACTCTGTGGCGCGGCAGTGGCCATGTGCGCCCTACAGTAGTTGCTTCGGAGCGAAGTATCTCCACAGGGCTGGGGCGGCCCTGTGGAGGGATTTGTGTTGACCCCTCTCCAGGGGGGAGAGCCCTGTAGAGGAGCAGCCTTGGGAGGGGCCTCGTCAGGCCTTCGCGGCCCTCTTCTGCCCTCTCGAGGGTTTTCCCTCTCGAGAGTCTCTCCAAGCGTTTGCTCGGTCCTTAGCCGTTTCAACGACTCTTCCTTGTGTGAGGGTTGTGGAGAGTGGGCTCTGCACACCCTGGATCTCACTGGGCCGACAGTAGCCCCCGGGCCCATGACGGGCACGGTGAGGCCCATCAGGTCCAGACGAAGCGTCGTGGGTCCAATATGTCCGGCCGGCCCGTGACACGCGTCGTTCGGAGATGAACCCGCGGCGACTCGGTTTCTCCGGTAGAAACGTGCGTCGTGGGGGGTTCCACCACGATCACCACGACCGCGCCTTGGTAACTGTCCAAATGTGGTATAAAGCTGCGCGTCGGTCCGAACCGCAATCATTATTCACTCCTCGCTCCGCCTTCAACTCTTGCTCTTCCAATTTTCCTTCCTCCTCCGGCGAACTCCGCTTCTTGCATCTTCCTTGACAATGGGCGGACCAAAAGGCAAGGCGGCAATGGGGACGCTCCCCTCCGAGGCGCAGGGCGAAGAAGCTCTTGGCCCCGCTCTGATTGGGGTGCACGTCGATGCTGTGGCGCTGGCCAAGATCCAGCACCTGGTCGACGGGAGGACCAATGAGCACGGCGCCAGCGCCATCCAAGCCGCGAGGCACGGCCGCCTTCCGGCGGGGTTTTTCCCCATCTTCCTCCACACTCTCTTCGCCAGATTGGTGCCTCCGTATTCGCCTTTCCTCGAGGCCGTCCTGGAGTTCTACCAGATCCACCTTCTCCACCTACACCCCAACGCCATCCTCGTGCTCTCCATCTTCGCCTATCTGTGCGAGGCGTATCTGGCGGTGCAGCCCTCGGTGGCCCTCTTCCGGAGCTTCTACGCGCTCCGGAACACCGCGAAGGCCGGGCGGACGGGGTGCGTGTCCTTTCGCATCGCGGACGGCATGGGGACGTCTACATGCCCATGTCGTGGAGCGACGAGAAACCCGTCACGGCGGTGTCGAAGAAGGTGGACGACTTCAGGCAGTAGTGGTTCCTCATCGGTGTCAAGTCGCAGAGCTCCTTCCTCTAGGTCCCAGAGGCGCCGCCCGTGAAGAACACCCATTGGTGGAAGCAGGCCTTCCAGGGCCCGAAGATAGGGAGCCTCGTGGCGCGCATGAGGATGCTTCGGGAGAACGGCCTCACCGGCCAGATGATCGCGGAGGACTTCGTGCGCCGCCGCATCGCCCCTCTACAGGCGCACAAGAAGCCGATGTGGATGTACTCGGGCCCCTCCGACCCGATGTGACTCCACCTCTGCGACCATCGCCCCGCCGTCGTCGAGACCATCATGGGCGGCCTCTTCATCAACCCCGACGTGTTCGTGGCGATTGCGGCGGAGCTGAGGCCTCTTCATCAGATGAACCTGGCTTCGTGCCTGGCGATTCTGGAGCGGATGCCCTCCTTCACCCCGCTAGGCCTGGCGGGGGAGGAGGAAGAAGACGGGCCCATGCCCGTGGCGAGGGGACAAGACGCTGCGGAGTCGTCGTACGCGTCTAACGCCGAGCAGGGCGGCGATGCGGTTGGGGCCATTCCCTCTACAAGCGGGGCGAGCTCATCAAGGGCCTCGCCACCTCCTGAGGAGGTCTTCGAGCTCTCCTCCAGCGACGATGAGGAGGCCGAGGCGGGGCGACAGGAGCCCCGAACCAAGGCGGCCCACGACAGGCCTGCCGGGGAGCCCCCAAGCGCCTCCCTCAAGAGGAAAGCTGAGGCGGCTGCGGGGCGGATCCGGAGTCCGGGCCACGCCTTCTTGGCGTTCGTCCGGCATGGCGTGGGTTGACACCCGCGCCAAGAAGACAGGGTAAGTGTTTGTGGTTTTGTTTTCTTGGCTTCGTCTTTGCTTGTTTGCTCCCCCTGGAAGTTCTTCTTGTTCTCTGCTAGCGACCCGGCGCCTGCGAAGCGCCGCAGGCTCCGCAAGGCGGCGGATGTGAAGAGGACCGCTCCGGAGGCCGCAGCAGAAGAGTCCTCGAGGCCTGCGGAGGAAATCCCTGCAGGCCCTCACGGGGATGCTCCTCAGGCCGAGGCGACCGCGCCGCCTCTGGAGGAGGAGCACCCTAAGGAGCGGGCGGAGAAAGCGCCCACTCCGCCACGCGCTGCGACCCCGCCCGTGCAGCAAGAGGCCGCGTCAGGCACTACATCGGCCCCGCTCTCGCCAAAGGTTGATGAGACGGAGGGGGCAGACCTTCCGCTGCCCCCGCCAAGGTCCACGGCGGAGGAGGAGGCAACGGCTGTGGAGCAGACCCCTCCTGCCCCAGGGGCCCAGGGCGAGGTACCGCCTGAGGGGGGCAATGCCGGCGCGCAGGACGCGGGCGCCGAAGCGGAGGACACGCCTCCGAGCCCCCAAGCCCGCGCAGAGACTCCCCGCTCCAAGCTTGACGTAGGCGCAGGGCCCTCCGCTCCGAGTGAGGCCTCCTGGACCCTTGTCCTCGGAAGCTGGGACTGGAGCAGGGGGTGACGCGACGTCGCCTTCCGCTTGGTGTGGGAGTCCCTGGAGGGGCTGGAGGCCCACCTTGCCCAGGAGGACCGGGAGCTTGCCCGGCAGCGAGACGAGCTCGCGGAGGCTTGGGCCGCGTTCCACGCGGCCGTGGAGGCTCGCCGACAGAGCGACCAGGCCTTGCAGGCGGAGCGCGAGGAGGCGCTGCGCTTCGCCGAGGAGGTCCGCGAGGGCGCCATGCGCGACACCGAGGAGCTTCTGCAGCCCTTGAAGGCCGAGCGCCGGGCAGCGGCGGAAGACTTGGCCGCGGCCAGGGCAGAGCGGGAGGCTATGGAGCACTCCCTGGCGGCCAAGCACCACGAGCTTGTCGAGCTTGAGGCTAAAATCCTCGCCGACTCTGAGACCGTGCGGACTGCCCTGGAGGGGGTCCGCGCGAGCTTGGACGCCAGGGGGCGGGGCCTGAGCGAGCGCGAGGAGGACGTGCGCCGCCGCGATGAACAACTGGCGCTGAGGGAGCAGGAGATGTCAGGGCAGCGCGCCGCCCTCGAGGCCCGCGAAGAGAGCCTCTCCGCGGCTCTTGGCCGGTATGAACGCGAGGTGGCTACCCACAAGGGGCACGTGGAGCGCTTCAACAAGAGGTTCGCCGAGCAAAAGAAGGAGGCTGAGGAGGAGTTCCAAGCCCGGGAGAAGGCGTACCGCGCCGCTGTCTCCCGCGACTGTGCCATGAAGTTCACCAAGCAGGAGGGCCGCTTCAAGAAGAGGCTTGGTGAGAGCGGCGCTCGGATCCACCAGCTCGAGAACTTGAACGCTACCCTCGTCGCCAAGGTGAAGCACGAAGCGGATCGCCGTCGCGTCGCTGAGGAGGCCCGCAAGCGCACGGAGCAGGACCTCGCCTCCCTCATGGACGACGTGGAGGAGATGAACCAGCAGGTGGGCCCTGCTGTGGAGAAGGCGGTGGAGGCGACCGAGAGCGCCAAGGCGACACAGGTGTTGTCGCAGCAGCGGGAGCGCATGTTCCAGTCCTTGGTGGGCCGGGGCCGCGAGCTCGCCGCGAATCTGGGAGTGGATGCGCTGGTCGTTCCCCTTCAAGGCAACTCCGACGCCGCCACCTACCTCATGTACTTCGAGCAGCTCTTCTCAGCGCTCGAGGGCCCTGCCGCCAAGCTCCGCGACGTCGTCGATGACGAGTGCCGCCAGCTCCTGGCGGTGGCGGTCGACCGCATCTTCACCAATCTCCAGCACCTCCAGCTGGGCTTCGACTTCACCACGGTGACCGAGCCTCTCGAGGGGGAGAGAGGGTGGAATATCTCCAACTCCATCTGCGACCAGGTCGATGACTTCTGCAGCCGCTTCAAGCGGGCTGCAGCGGAGGACGCTGGCGGCGAGGAGGGCGACGATGAGGAGGGCGAGCCTGAAGGAGAAGAGTCCGGGGAGGACGACGGTGGTGCCTCTGCTTGATTTCTTTCCTGAAATGCAATGCGCTTGTAGCGCTGGAGGGATGTTTGCTTTAAAGACTTTTGCTTTGCAGTTTGTAATATACTTCGTATTTTTAAGCATGTGCTGCTAAGCCTATGTGTGTGCCCCTCGAGGGCTCTTTGCTTCAATCCCATGTCTTTTTCGCTCTGCGTCGCTTGGACCCTTCTCCTCGCGCTATGACTCCGCCGCTGCGGTATGCTCGAGCAATGACTCGGCAAGGCCGGGGGGAGTTTAAGGCTTAGAGAGGTAGCAGACCTCGAGTCGCGATGCTCAGGGCCCCCTTTGACGCGCAAGCAGTCCATGGAGAGTGAGGGAAAAGGGACGCTCGAGGGACGCAAATTGCTCGTGAGAGAGAGGCAGAGATTCTCCTGGTGTGAGCAGGGAACTTAGCTTCGCGAGGCTTTTCGCCCTGCGTAGGACTCCTCAGGTAATGTCTTTCCCCTCAGGGGCCGAGTTTTTCCTCCCCAGGCCTGGAGAGACTCTTGTTCCCTGTGGATGTTAGAGAGGCGAACCAAAACGCTAGATCATGGTAGTAAGGACTCATGCGCGCTTATAGGTTTCCTCATGGGTGCCTCGCGAGGAGAGAGAGTACCAAGGTCCTTTGGAGAGGCGGCGTGTATCCGGGAGCATACCCTTTAGCTAGAGCTCAGGGTCCCTTGGATTTTGCAGTGCTGCTGGGGTGCTCTTGGGCACAGGCACCGTACTCAGCCCCCGCCCGCGAGGTGCGCACGGGAAGAATATAAGCGCACATGTGAAAGTAAATGACGAAGGCAAAACTTGCTATCGAAAGATTACACGGCGGGCCTCAGCGCTGAGTTCGCTTAGGAACGAAATGGCACCTTAGCGCATAGTTCACTTGGAACGAAAATGGCGCCGGAGCGCAAAGTTCACATGGAACGAAAGTGGCGCCGGAGCGCAATGTTCACTTGGGAACGAAAATCGGATCATTACACTTGGGTTTGCCAAGCTAACGTTCCTTCCATGTCGAGGCATGGGGACCACCCATTAGTGGCAGAGGTTCACTGCGGCCTGCGGTGGCTCATTGGCAGGAGAGCTCGGAGGGCTGACCCTCAGGAGAAGCTTGGAGGTGAAGCCGTGAGCTTCCCTCTAGAGATAAAAGATGCCTGGCGTGACAATGATCACGGGTAGAACTTGCGTAGGTGTGCGATGTTCCACGGGTTCTTGACGGGGATGCCGTCTTCCGTCTCGAGGCGTACCGCGCCAGGCCTGGCGATGTGGGAGACCCTGTAGGGGCCTTCCCACATCGGCGAGAGCTTGTGGAGGCCTTCTCTGGAGAGGATTCGCCTGAGGACGAGATCGCCCGCCTCAAGAGTGCGTGAGCGCACGTGGCGGCTGTGGTAGCGTCGCAGATCTTGCTGGTACTTTGCCGCTCTGAGGGCGGCACGGCGGCGTAGGCCCTCGAGGAACAGCAGGTCATCGTTGTGGAGGCCCTCTTGGGTGTCCTCGTTGAAGGCAAGGACCCGTGGGGATCCATGCTTGATTTCTGCGGGGAGGGCAGCTTCAGCTCCGTAGACAAGTGCGAACGGCGTTTCGCCCGTAGGCCTTGAAGCGGTTGTGCGCATGGACCAGAGCATAGATGGGAGCTCATCGATCCAGCCCTTGCCGTGACCCTTGAGGATGTTGAAGCTTCTAGTCTTGAGGCCTTTGAGGACTTCTGCGTTCGCTCGCTCGGCTTGACCGTTGCTGCGTGGATGAGCCACCGAGGCGAAGCAGATCTTGACGCCGAGCTTTTCACAGTAGGCTCGGAAGATGCCGCTGGTGAATTGCGAGCCATTGTCGGTGATGATGCGGTCAGGCACTCCGAAGCGGCAGACCAAGCTCCTGATGAATTTCACCGCGGCTCCGGCTGGTATGGTGCGCATTGGCTCAACCTCGGCCCACTTGGTAAACATGTCGACGGCCACGAAAAGGAAGCGGTAGCCCCCCTGTGACCTTGGGAAGGGGCCCAGGATGTCCAGCCCCCAGACCGCGAATGGCCAGGAGAGCGGGATGGTCTGGAGCCCAGCGTCGGCTGGTGAATTTTCTTGGCGTGGTACTGGTAGGCGTCGCAAGCTTGGACGATGGTGACCGCATCTTGAAGCACTTGTGGCCAGTAGAATCCGCTCCTGAATACCTTGCCTGCGAGGCTGCGCGCACACGAGTGGTGGCCGCACTCCCCGCTATGGATGTTGTTGATCAGCGTTCGGCCTTCCTCGGGAAGGACGCATTTGAGCGCGATGCCATTCGGGCGCTTGCGGTATAGGTCTCCCTCGAGGATGCAGTAGGATTTCGCTTGTCGAGCGATCCACTCTGCTTCCGCATCTTCCTCAGGGAGGATCCCCTTCGCCAAGTAGTCCTTGAGCTCGTCAATCCAGCCTGTGTCTTGGTGGGCTGTCGTCAGCAACAGACGCTCCCCGGTGTGGGGACCACAATCGGGTGCCCCAGCGATAGGAGTTGGTGGTAGTGCTTCGTCTGTGCTTGCGGCTGTAGCCTCTCGAGGATGCTTGATGGATGCCTTGGCGAGCCTTTCTTCAAAGACGCCGGCCTGCTGGGGTTGCCTTCTCGAGGCTCGCTTGGCGATGTCGTCAGCCTCCTGGTTTTCTTTCCTCGGGATATGCATAAGCTCCATGCCTCTGAAGTGCTTCTCGAGCTTGCGGACCTCTTCGAGGTATGTGGCCATGTGGTCGTCTTTAGGCGTGTAGCTCTTGTTGGAGAAGTTGACGAGCAACTGGGAGTCTCCCTTGACGAGTAGGTGCTTGACGCCTAGAGCGATGGCGGCCCTTAAGCCGGCGAGGAGGCCCGTGTATTCAGCGATGTTGTTGGAGATCTTGTCAATTGTGAAGCACAACTGGACATCGTAGTAGAGCTTGTCGCCTTTGCGCGAGGTCAAGACGACGCCTGCCCCGCCATTGCGGCATGCAAAGGCTCCGTCGAAGTGCATGGTCCAGTGGCTGGGCATTATGTCTCCGGAGCGCTCGGCCTCTTCTCCCCGAGGCTCTTCAGGGCTTGGGTCAGTCCATTCTGCGACGAAGTCTGCCAGCGCTCGTCCCTTGATGACTCTTGTGGTGTCGAAGCGCAAGTTGAATGGCCGCAGCTCTATATTCCAACCCACGACACGGTCTGTGGCGTTGGGATTGCGCAGGATCTGCTCCAGGGGGAAGGAAGTGACCACCGTGATGGGGTGGCCCTGGAAGTAATGTCTCAGCTTCCTGGAGGCGATGAGGAGAGCGACGAGAATCCCGCAGTACCGTACTGACAAAGTACACGGGGTGCTCGACAAGGGCTGTCGAGGGAGGTGCAGCGTCTACTCTCTGTGGAGGCTCTTCAGGGCCCTTGTCGAGATTTGCCCGTGGAGGCTCTTCAGGGCCCTTGTCGAGATTGTCATGTGGCGGCTCTTCAGGGCCCTTGTCGAGATTGGCCTATGGCGGGGTCTCGGCAAGGGTGTTGGGAGCATACTCGACTTGAGGCTGTGGGCCTGGCAGTGGGTCTGTGGAGACTGCTCCTTCGCCGTTATCATTGTCGGGCGGCTTTGGGCTTGGAGTGGCAGCGCCCTTCTTGGGGAGGACTGGGTCTTCCCTCTCGACCACCAGGACAGCGCTTGCGGTCTGAGGAGTGGCTGATAGGTACAGCTTCAGATGTTCGCCTGTCCTGGGGGCCACCATGACTGGTGGGCTGGCCAAATATCTCTTCAGGTCTTCGAAAGCCTTGTCCGTCTCGGGGGTCCACTTGAATGTGCCGGGTCTCTTCATGATCTTGAAGAATGGCAGGGCTCACTCGCCGAACTTAGAGATGAAGAGGCCCAGTCTAGCCATACAGCCTGCTAGGCGCTGCATGTCCTTGAGTCGACGAGGAGGCTGCATCCCTTCTATGGCCTTGATCTTGTCAGGGTTTGCTTCTATGCCGCGGTGGGACACGAGGAATCCGAGGAGTTTGCCTGAAGGCACCCCGAAGACGCACTTGGCGGGGTTCAGCTTGATGTTCACCTTGCTCAGGCTGGCGAAGGTTTCCTCGAGATCCTTCAAGAGGGTATCTCCCTCGCGAGACTTGTCCACGATGTCGTCGACATATGCCTCTGCATTTCTGCCCATCTGTGCCCCCAAGGCTATTCTCATGAGCCTCTGGAAAGTGGCGCCGGCGTTCTTCAGGCCGAAAGGCATGCAAGTGTAGCAGTACACACCACAAGGGGTGAGGAATGATGTCTTCTCCTCGTCCTCTTTAGCCATTTTGATCTGGTGATAACCAGAGAAGGCGTCCAGAAAATAGAGGAGGTCGCAGCCAGCGGTGGAGTCCACGATCTGGTCTATCCTCGGCATGGGGTATGGTTCCTTGGGGCAGGCTTTATTAACATCTGTGTAGTCGATGCAGGGACAACCACGCCGTTGGAGAGCCAAGTGGGGTGCGCGGCTTCGCGGACGACATTTGCCGCTTTCAGCTTCTCTACTTCCTTGACGATGAATGCTTGCTTCTCGGGGCTTGCTTGCGTGCTTTTTGCTTGACGGGGCGTGCGTCTGGACACACGGCTAAGTGGTGCTCGATCACCTTCCTTGGTACACCGGACATGTCTGACGGAGTCCATGCGAACATGTCAGAGGTTGCCCGAAGGAAGGCGACGAGCGTGCTTTCCTATTTGGGAGGCAGGGCAGTTCATATGGTGACGCTGGCCACTGTCCTCTCAGCCCCTGAGCCACTGGTGCCCAGCGACACCCTCTTCGTGGAAGCTTGCTCCTGAGAGAACATCTGTTTCTTCTTCTGAGGCCTCTCGAGAGATTCCATGTCCTCGTCAGCCGGAAACGCCATGGCAGCTGCCTTGTAGGCGCTCTCGACAGCGCGCGTGGCGTCCAGGATGTGACCATGGACGGCTATGGTGCCAGCGCTACCGGGGATCTTGACCATGTTGTAGGCGTGATGCGTGACGGCCATGAACTTCGCGAGGGTGGGGTAGCCGAGGATGGCGTTGTACGGCAGGCCAATGTGTGTGACGTCGAAGTCGATCAGCTCGGTGCGGTAGTTCTTCTGCGTGCCGAAGGTGACGGCCAGCCGGACCGGCCCCAGAGGTTCGATTGAACCACTAGTGACCCCTGTGTATAGTCCTGGGCATGGGCAGCCCGACCCGACCGGCCCGGCCTGGCCCAAAAATATCGGGCTTGGGCCTTAAATTAGGCCCAACGGTCGGGCCAGGCCGGGCCTGGGCTTTGGTTTTCGCACAAATTAGGAAGAAGCCCGGCCCGCGGCCTGAAGCCCGTCGGGCTTTCGGGCTTTTTGACCGGGCCGGGCCCGGGCCTGGGTTTTTTGTGTCGGGCTTTACCAGGCCCGGCCCGAAGCCCGGCCCGGCCCGAGACATGGCCAGGTATACCTGTGAATGGCCTGGAGGGCATGAGCCACTCGTAAGGCACCTGGAGAGTCTCGAAGGTCTCGACAGAGATAACGTTCAGGCCTGCTCCCCCATTGATGAGCGTCTTGGAGACGGTGGTGTTGTTGATGGTGGGGGAGCAGACCAGGGGGAGGGTTCCAACAGTCTTGGTCGACTTGGGGTGGTCCTTGGCGTCGAAGGCGATGGTGTACTGGGACCACTTGAGTGGCCTGGAGGTCTCGGTGCTCGGGAGCGCGGCGTTGAGCTCGCGGGCGAACTTCTTGAACTGGTTGTTCGACTTGGGCGCCTGGGCTCCTCCGAGGATGCAGGCCATGGCCCCCCTTGGGGCCTGGTAGCCTCCATCTTCCTCGTCAGGGAGGTTGTTGTTCTTCTCGGCGGCGTTGGCTTGAGTGCATGGCGGCTTCTGATAGCCGCCACCGCGTCCGCCTCTGTCGTCCCTACGGTAGCCACGGCCTCTGCCGTGGCTCCCGTTGCCTTCTTTGCGCGCGCGCTCTCGGCTCAACCTCTTGAGGTCGTAGCAGTCGTCTGTGGCGTGGCCGCGTCTGTTGTGGTAGACGCAGAACGGACGGTTGTCCGCATCCTTGTCGCCAGGCTCATGAGAGCCTCTGCGGGCGCTTTTGGCGGTTGGCTCTGCTGCCAGGACGGCGGTGGTCTTGCGCTTGGTCTCCTCACGCTTCCTGTGGCTCTTGGATCCCTCAGCCAGGTCGTCTGTCCGCTGGCTCATCTTGACGAAGAGAAGTCCCTCTTCAGCCTTGGCGCACTTGCCAGCGAGGTTGAACAGCTTCACCACAGAGGTGAGCTTGTCGTGAATGCCCAGCTTCTCGAGCATCCGGCGATTTGTGACGCCCTCTCTGAAGGCGGCGATGACCTACGTGTCGGGGATGTTCGGGATCTTGTTGCGCACTTGGCTGAAGCACTGAATGTACTTGCGGAGAGTCTCATTCTTCTTCTGCACCACAGCGCGCAGGTCATTGTGGGTGAGCGCGCGCTCGTAGGTGCACTTGAAGTTGGCAACGAATTGCCTGCAGAGCTCCTCCCACGAGTCTATGGAGTCCTCAGGCAAGTTGAGGAGCCATGACAGCGCGGAGTCCCTGAGGGCGTAGGAGAACCAGTTGGCCATGACTTTGTCGTCTCCTCCTGCAGCCTGGATAGAGGTGGTGTAGAGCTGCAGGAAGTTGATGGGGTTGTTTGACCCGTCGTAGCCCTTGGGGAGGGCTGGCCTGAACATCTGCGGCCATACCACGCGGCGCAGGGCGCGGGTGAAGGCCATGCAGCCGGTGGCGTATGTGGCGGTGCCGCCCTGGAGAGCCCTACGGTTCTGCTGCCCCGTCTGACCGATTTCCTCGACAAGGCGGTTCTGGAGGTCTCTCTGGCGTTCCATCCCCACTCGCACGTCTGGCGCGGCGCGCTGCACGATTTGGCAATCGCGCGGCGAGGAGGCATGAGATGGAGCCCTCTGGGCTGCGGCCGGAGGTGGTCCAGGCGGCGGCTTCCTCGACAAGGCGGTTCTGGAGGTCTCTCTGGCGTTCCATCCCCACTCGCACGTCTGGCGCGGCGTGCTGCACGATTTGGCAATCGCGCGGCGAGGAGGCATGAGATGGAGCCCTCTGGGCTGCGGCCGGAGGTGGTCCAGGCGGCGGCGGAGGCGCATCCGGCGCGGCTGTTCCAGCGCGGGAGTGGTGAATGAGGGAGCGAGACGGAGCGGGGCGCGTAGTCGCGACGTCGACGAGGTGGTGGAGGCGGTCCAGCCACTGGTCGTGAGCCTCCGCGCTTGGTCGGTAGCGGAGGATCTCCTGGGCCATGAGCAACGCGGTGTGCGGCCATGGCTCTGGGCGTCCCTGAGAAGACGCACTCTGGCGCCGAGACGGATGCGAAGACTCAGCGTAGTCGTGGTGCTCCGGGGAGGCATCCCTGCCGCCGCGGTGGTCGCTGCCATGGTGCTCCTCGCTCTCAGGTTCCTCCACGTGCGGGCCGGTGTTGGCGCGCTCCGTCGTGCGAGGACAGCCGCGGCGGCCGCGGGTGGTGGCGGTGCCGGGCTCGGTGTGAGCCCTGTCAGCTGCGCGCCTGTTGGCGCGTGTCGCGCGGGTGTCCGTCATGGAGCGGAGGCCGGCTGGAGGTTGAAGACGAGCCTCAGTAACCTACCTGGCGCGCCAAATGTCGATGTGTGATTCCCACGGAACAGGGGTAAGCACTCTCGGGAGAGAAGTTCGTGCGGGGGACTAAACACGTTGGTCAACAACCCTCAACCGGCCCGGCGACGGTGCTCGTCGTGCCTGTAGAGGGTCAGCACGACAGAGATGGACACATGACCGTACCCAGGTTCACGGCCCTCCGGGGGAGGTAAAACCGCTACTCCTGCTTGTCTGAATGGCTCTATAGGGGGCACAGTACAAGGAGCTTGCCGAGGGCTTGGTCGCGGCAGCGAGAGCTCAAAGAGGGAAGCTGAGGTCTTCTTCCTCCTCGAGTCTGCTAAGCTAGGCTAAGCTATGGTGCCAGTAGACGAGCGATTGGTCGATCTCTCGATCGGTCGTCCCTTGCTACGGAGGTGCTCCCTCTCCTTATATAGGCGCCCCGGGCCTCATCCCTGCGTGCTGCGCAGTGGAAGGGTTCCCACATGGCGACGAAATGGTGGAGCGGGGTGCACCGCAGCTGGGTTGTCCATGGACTCGGTCCATGGTCGTAAAGTCTGCCTCCATGGCAGAAAAGCCGCCGTCCACGCAGGACGGCCAGCTGGTGCAGCAGCGATCGTGGGGGTGCCCACGGTGACGTCGTCCTTGGAGCGTAGCGCCGGCCAACTGCTTTATCACCAAAGAGGAAACCCTCATAAGCCGGTGCAGGGGACACAGCTTTGTTGACTCCTTTAATCACCAAAACGGCAACTGCAGTGCCGTCATCATCACGCGCAGACGCGCGCGTCACTCTGCGGTGCGGTAGTGGCCATGTGTGCCCTGCAGTGGTTGCTTCGGAGCAAAGTATCTCCATAGGGCTGGGGCGGCCCTGTGGAGGGATTTGTGTTGACCCCTCTCTAGGGGGGAGGGCCCTGTAGAGGAGCAGCCTCGGGAGGGGCCTCGTCAGGCCTTCGCAGCCCTCTTCAGCCCTCTCGATGGTTTTCCCTCTCGAGAGTCTCTCCAAGCGTTTGCTCGTTCCTTAGCCGTTTCAACGACTCTGCCGCGTGTGAGGGCTGTGGAGAGTGGGCTCTGCACACCCTGGATCTCACTAGGCCGACAAAGTGTGTAATGTAAGTAATAGCATTATCCTTAGACAAAGTACTATTGTTTTATCTCTAGTAGCAACAGTACATCTACAACCTTAGAGCTTTCTGTCAGTGCCCCAGATTAAATACATACATGAACCCACTATCGAGCATAAATACCCCCTCTTGGAGTCATAAGCATCTACTTGGCCAGAGCATCTACTAGTAACGGGGAGCATGCAAGATCATAAATAACGCACTCACATAATATATAATGAAGCAAATGACATAGTACTCAATATTCATCGGATCCCAGCAAACACAACATGTAGCATTACATAAAGATGATCTTGATCATGATAGGCAGCTCACAAGATCTAAACATGATGGCACAATAGGAGAAGACAACCATCTAGCTACTGCTATGGACCCGTAGTCCAAGGATGAACTACTCACGCATCTGTCCGGAGGCGGGCATGGTGATGTAGAGCCTTCCGGTGACGATTCCCCTCTCCGGCAGGGTGCCGGGAGCAGGTTCTGAACCCTCCCGAACTAGGGTTGACGACGACGGTGGCTCCGTGAGGAAAAGTGGAAAAGTGTTCGGGTTGTTTGCCTTAGGTTTTCGGGGGGATTAATTAGGCGAAGGGGCGAAGGCGGTGGAGCCTCAAGGGCCCCACTGAACGGGAATGCGGCACCTAGAGCGGGGGTGAATAGGTGCTATTACAAATTTTAGGTCGTTTCAAATTTAGGCTCAACACAAGGGTAAATTCTCTAGATATGCAACTAAGGTGAATTTACCTAAATGACAAGCTAAGCAATACAAGGATAAACTAGAACACAATACAAGCAAGTAAGAGAGTAAAGATCAGGGGAACCAAGTGAAGCACGCGGAGACGAAGATATAATCCCGAGTTCCACCCAAGGGTGTACGTCTCGTTTGGAGAGGTGTGCGCTACCACAATAGGTTAGCCGCAACGCCACAAAGGCTCACCTTCTTCTCCGATGAACTCAACCACAAAGGTTGCGAGTCCACCTTCCACTATTGATCCCCTTTTAGGGCGGAGATCGAATCCCTTACAAACGCTTGAGGCACACACCCACAACTTAATTGGGGGCTCCCAAGATGACCACAACAGGTCAAGGACCACAAAAGGTCAAGGTAACACCAAGAGTACAACAATAGTGAACTAGGTTTTCCCACCGGAAACCCTAGCCACGAAATCCCCAAGTGAATGGGGGAGAAATGCAAATCCCTTCGGTGAAGATGTAGATCCAGGCCTTCTCCTCCAATCCTCCAAAGATCAACGGATTTGGGTTGGGGGATTGGGAGATCTTGATGATTTGAGCTTTCAAGAATAGTAGGAGAGAGAAAATCTGAGAGCTACTGTTCTTGAGTGCCCCCTCCCAAAATCTGTCCGTTGGCTGCCTCGAGGACCCGGAAATTCCGGTATAAGTGACACCCGGAAATTCCGGGTCACTCGGAATATCCGAGTCTTTAAAATATCCGAGTTGAATTTCCGGTTGAGATCAGAACGTCTTCGACATCTTGACTTAGCCAAATTTCTGAGGGTGACTCGGAAATTCCGAGTCAGTGAAATTTCCGAGCTGAATTTCCGGTTGAAATCAGAACGTCTTCGACATCTTGACTTAGCCAAATTTCTGAGGGTGACTCCGAAATTCCGAGTCAGTGAAATTTCCGAGCTGAATTTCCGGTTGAAATCAGAACGTCTTCGACATCTTGACTTAGCCAAATTTCTGAGGGTGACTCGGAAATTCCGAGTCAGTGAAATTTCCGAGCTGAATTTCCGGTTGAAGTCAGAACTATTTTCTCTTCTTTCCTTAGTCAAATCTGGAGTGGTTTTCTGGGTGACTCGGAAATTCCGAGTCAATGAAATTTCCGAGTTGAATTTCCGGTTTGAGTCAGAACCACTTCCTGACTTTTCCTTAGCCATTTTTCTGTTAGATATAGGAGACCCGGAATTTCCGATCCTGGAAATTTCCGGCTCCAATATTCTGATTCTGGGAAGAATTCCAGAAACTCCTTTTCTCTACATTTTGGCTTTGGGATATGTGGTATGCAACTCACATAAACTGAAATACTTAGCAATAGGATTAGTACATCATTGGTATTGTTAACTAACACTCAAATCACTAGGGATTAAGAAATGTTCTTTCAATCTCCCCCTTTTTGGTGTTAGATGACAATACCAAGATTTGCAAAGAAACAAACTGCAATATCATGTTTTTGACAGAAAATAGCTCCCCCTAAACAAGTGCATGTATGAAACACAATAAGACAAAGGATAGGAGCAATTTTATAATAACAAACACAAGATATCACAAAGGAGTAAAAGAGACAAAATGTAAGGTTATGGTAGCATTTGAGACTAGATAGATAGATTTTCATACCTTGTGTATATAGGATATGAAGAGAATACCAACATTTTTGAAGTCTCAAACATAGGATAAACATTGTCTCAATACACATAGTCAGCACACATAGATAATAAAAGAGGTTCAACAAATAACCACAAATAAGATAAATGGACACAAGCGCAAAGAAATGGTAGAACGCATATGCTTGTGCCCGAACCCCTGCAAATCCCCGAAGTCCTACTAGAGCAACTTCTCCCCCTTTGGCATCTAAACCCAAAAAGGAAGAGGATCGATGCTACGTCCTGTGAAGGTCTTCAGTCCGAGGGGTCTCCTCATCATCATCATCATCCTCATCATCATCATCAGCCTCCTCATCATACTCTTCCTCCTCATCATCATCATCATAAACATGTCCAGTGGTGTACGAGCTGCCGCCAAGGTCATGGTCAATCTGAGTCCAAGGAGCATAAAATCCTGGTTCCACTGAGCAAAAGTCAGGGGATCAGACATATCAGCTGGAGCAGGGGAACCAGACACATGATGAAGAATCAAGTCCTGGTTGTAGGTCAGCTGACGCCGATCCTTGCAGGCAGTGTATTGCTCCTTGCGGATGTCCACATTCATGCAAAGGATGTTGCCTTGGAACCAATTCAGCTTCTTGACCTGCGCATGAGTGGCCGAGACCTAAGTAGGAGCAGCAACCCTCCAAGCATCACCCATAAAAGATCCACCCTGGGCTGAGCTAGAAGAAGGCACATGAGGAGGCTTGACCACTGTCTTCTTCTCATATAGTTTCTTGAAGTCATGCGCCTCCGACTCATCATTACTGAAGTTACGGTCAGGAAACTTGAACTTGATGAGTTTCATGATGTAAGGAGCATAGGGAATAGTGACCCTGGTGGTCATGGCTTCGTACATCTCATTGTAGATGTAATCCATAACATCCACTCTCCAATCTTTAGGGTCAGGGTCCTCCACAATGCGGTTGGCATGAAGGAGCAAGTTGCACAGAGGGGTCACCACATTGTCATTGTTGCCACCACTTGGTGCAATGTTCTCACGGAGGATGCGCACAAGGACATCATAAAGAGGGAGCAAGTCTCGAGAATTGCCGGGTGTGGCTCCCTCACCATATAAGTGCACGGTCTGCCTCTTGTTGAGCTTGTAAGGGTGGTGCATGCGATAGCCTTGAGGATTGTCACCATCAAACTTGTATCCCAAAACCTTGGCAAACTCCTCAAAGTTGGACTCACAGAAAGATTCACCAGTCATCCACTTCATTGTCTTCTTTGAGTCACCCTTTATCACAAGAGTGGCAAAGAACTGCATCACAAGATGAGAGTTATAAGGGCAACGAGTGAGCACTAGCCTCTCCAAGTCCATAGTCTTGACAAGATGTATAGCTTCAACAAAGGAGGCTTTCTTCTGCAGAGTTGCAAGGTCAAACGGATGCATGGGCCGAATGGGCTTCGACAGAGAGTAGTAGAGGTCCACGAGTATGTGCTCTTGCTCTTGACACCAAAAGCTGCGATCATCCAGAGTGTTGTCCCTTGGCCTAAGATACCAATCCCCTTGTCTGAGCTGAGAGTAATCAACAGAGTTCATCTTTGAATAGTTCTGACGTTGAGGAATAGGAGCATTCTTCCTTTTCTTGGATGGTGGCTTGCTAGCAACAGCTTTCTTCTTCCGTTGAACAGGTGGATTTCTTGAGGAGGCAGGACCCTTACCCGTGTTGACAGGGGTCTTGTGAACATGTGCCCTTGAGGTGTTCCTTGATCCCCCAACGGACGGACTCCCACTAGAACCTGTGAATTTGAGCATAGAGGGTAGCATAAGGTAAGTACACACGAGTCAGGAGAGATACATACATTAGGTAGGCATTTGATGAATCATGTGGAGTTAAACATAAGTTAATCTTAAAACTGCAGTGTTCAGCTCGGAAATTCCGATTCAGACTTAACCGGAAATTCCGGGGACCGGAAATTCCGATTCAGGTTGACTCGGAAATTCCGACCTGAGCAGAAACAGTGCAGATCTGAGATTGACTCGGTCTAAAACTAGATCGATCCAACACAATGCAAAACTAATGTATGTAGATGGTAGGGAATGATGCTAGGAACAATCTCTACCAAGCAATCTTGAAACAAATAACTCCACATCAAGATCCTAGTGCAAGCACTTAAGGAAGAGGAAAAGTGAAGTTACCCTCATCCATTGAGGCCATTGCTTGGAGGAGAGAGTTCCCGGGGCGGAGGAGGAGCAGATCCGGCCGAGAAAGATGTTCCCCGGCGGTCGGAGTGCTCCGGAGGGATCTTGGAGCAGCAGGGGCGGCGGTTGGAGGAGAGGGAGTTCGGGGGTGGAAGAAGGGCACGAATGAGCCCTTCACCCCGAGCCTGCCCTTTTCTTTTTTGACAGACCGCCCGATCGGAATTTCCGGGTGTAACTTACACCGGAAATTCCGGGTCACCGGATATTCCGATTCATAATGAACCGGATATTCCGACCTGCTGAACTAAAATCCTAGTTTTCAAATGGATGACTTGTGTGCAATAGAGAGAAATGTTTTCAGGGGGAAGTAGGATTGGGATAGATTTCCAAACTGTCATTGGTACACCATACTCAACTCACAATTACCAAAACGAAACACAAAGCGCCAAGTTGAGTAGGTTTCCCACATGCATGAAATGAAGGGAAAATAGCAACAGTAAACTCCAAATAAAACCAACTCTTCAAGGAGAAGAGGTCGGTGGCCGATGCCACCATGTAGGAGTGTATGGCATGTCACCGCGAAGATGTATCTTGGGTACATAACCAATACTCGTCGTTTTAGCTCATTAGTCATAGGAATGAATATAGAGATAAAACACTTGCTATCGGCATAATGGGGGGAGGGATGGTCCAATGTATTAGGACCGCACTCCCCCTATTTCCATGCCTACATCTAAACAAGATAAGATGCAATTACGCCCTAGGTGAGTGTGCAAGCGATCAAGCTAAGGACCTCGAATCAATGATATTTAGCTCATTCCTCAAAAAGCAAAACCTTCCTTCCTCAAGGGGCTTCGTGAAGATATCCGCCAATTGCTCCCTTGTGCCCACATATGATAAGTCAATGTCTCCTCGGGCCACATGATCTCTTATGAAATGATGGCGGATCTCAATATGATTGGTTCTTGAATGTTGCACCGGGTTGTAAGCAATCTTGATGGCACTTTCGTTGTCACATAGAAGAGGCACTTTGTCGCAATCGACTCCGTACTCCTTTAAAGTTTGCCTCATCCATAGAAACTGAGTGCAACAACTTGCGGCGGCAACATACTCGGCTTCGGCGGTGGAGAGAGATATACAATTTTGCTTCTTAGAAGACCAACTTACCAAGGACCTCCCAATAAATTGACAAGCGCCGGAGGTTGACTTCATATCATCGATATCTCCCGCCCAATCGGAATCCGTGTACCCACATAATGAGAAATTTGCATCCTTGGGGTACCACAATCCAAAGGTTGGGGTATAAGCCAAATATCTAAAGATCCTCTTGACCGCTATATCATGGCTTTCTTTAGGAGCCGCCTGATATCTTGCACACACTCCTACGGCTAGCACTATATCCGGTCTAGATGCACAAAGGTAGAGAAGAGATCCAATCATGGAGCGGTATACCTTTTGATCCACATCCTTACCCTTGGGGTTGAGCTCAAGGTGACATTTGGTTTGCATTGGGGTAGAGGCACCCTTGAGCTCAAGCAACCCGTACTTCTTGAGCATGTCTTGAATGTACTTCGCTTGGTTGATGAATGTTCCTTCCTTCAATTGTTTGATCTCAAATCCGAGGAAGAACTTCATCTCACCCATCATAGACATCTCAAACCTGTCAGTCATAAGCTTAGAGAATTCTTCGTTAAATGCTTTGTTAGTAGATCCAAATATAATGTCATCCACATATAATTGACAAATGAAAAGCTCTCCATTAACTTTCTTAGTGAAAAGTGTGGGGTCGATTTCCCCAACTTGGAATCCACGGTCTACAAGTAGTTCTCTAAGGTGCTCGTACCACGCTCGTGGGGCTTGTTTAAGGCCATAGAGTGCCTTATCTAACTTGTAGACATGGTTCGGATACTTGAGGTCTTCAAACCCCGGTGGTTGCTTAACATAAAGTTCATTTAGTGGACCATTTAAAAAGGCGGATTTAACATCCATTTGTTGCAACTTAAAGTTATGATGAGAGGCATAGGCAAGAAGAATACGAATTGACTCAAGTCGAGCCACGGGCGCGTAGGTTTCTCCAAAGTCAATGCCTTCAATTTGGGAGTAACCTTGAGCCACCAATCTTGCCTTGTTCCTTATCACCATGCCATGTTCATCTTGCTTGTTCTTGAAAATCCACTTGGTGCCGATAACATTGCGACAATCTTTGGGTCTTTCCACCAACTTCCACACTTTGTTGCGCTCGAAGTTGTTGAGCTCTTCATGCATAGCATCAAGCCAATCTTTATCTTCAAGAGCTTCAAAGACCTTCTTGGGTTCCACCATGGAGATGTGAGCTTGATGTTCACTAAAGCTTGCAAGTTGTCTTCGGGTAGAGACCTTGCTTCTCACATCACCAAGCACCTTGTCAAGAGATAGAGCTCTTAATTCTTGTGAGGTGCCAACCCTATTCAAGCGGCGGATTTCGATTTCCCTCCGAGTGGTGGGAGGAATCGCTTGATCATCTTGATCATTCATGTCTCCGCCTTGACTGTCTTGATGGCCTTGATCAACCATAGGAGTGACGTCCAGAGTTGGGGGAGTGGGTTGATCTTGGCCTTGCTGCGAACTGCCGCCAGGAAAGTCAGCAGGACCGGATATTCCGGGTTCAGTATGGACCGGAAATTCCGAGTCACTGGAATTTCCGATTCCAGTTTGAACCGGATATTCCGGCCCTCCGGAAATTCCAGGAGCAGCAGGAGGAACTTGTGCTTCTTCTTGGCTGGGCGGATTGAGCACGGTGTTGTTGTCGGGTGTTTCTTGTGTTGGAGTATCCTCTACTTGAGTAGAGCTTGGTCCTTGTTGAGAAACCTCATAATATACTTCAACGGGGCGGTGGACACCCAACCCCATCTTTCGGATAGCATCTTGAGGTTGATCATCACCTACATCGGAAACACCACTTTGCTCCATAAGGGAGCCGTCATTTTCCTCGAATACCACACTACAAGTTTCTATGATAATGCGTGAGGCCTTATCATAGACTCTATAAGTATGGGATTCGGAACCATAGCCCACAAATGTCCCTTCAAGAGACTTAGAATCAAACTTGCCCAAACGAACACCTTTGATGAGATAGAAACACTTACAACCAAAAACTCGGAAGTAAGAGATATTGGGCTTGTTCCTGGTAAGCACTTCATAAGGTGTCTTCATGAGTCCTTTGCGAAAAAAGAGCCGGTTGGATGAATGGCAAGCGGTGTTGACGGCTTCGGCCCAAAAGTTGTGAGGGGACTTGAACTCGGCCATCATCAACCTTGTCATCTCAATAAGTGTGCGGTTCTTCCTTTCGGCTACACCATTTTGTTGGGGAGTATAAGCAGCTGAATATTGATGACGAATCCCTTCTTCACTAAGGAACTCGTTCAAGGTGTAGTTCTTGAACTCGGAACTATTGTCACTTCTTATCACCAAGATAGGGACATTGTGTTGACGTTGAGCTTCATTGGAGAAGTCGATGATAGTTTGTTGGGTCTCCACCTTCGACTTGAAGAAGAAAACCCAAGTGTATCTTGAATAGTCATCAACAATCACCAAGCAATATTTCTTGCCACCAAGAATAGCTTCCGGAATGGGACCAAAGAGGTCAACATGGAGAAGCTCCAAAACCCTTGTCGATGAAATGATGGTCTTGCTTGGATGGTGAATGTCATGCATTTTTGCTTCAACACAAGCCCTACACATTCGATCCTTCGAGAAAGAAACATGGTCTTTTAGTCCTAGGATATGGCCACCCTTGTGGAGACTTTGCAAAGTCCTCATGTTGACATGGGCTAAACGGTGATGCCATAACCAACCCAAGTCCGCCTTAGCGAATATGCACATTGTATGGGAAGTGGTGACTCCGGAGAAGTCAACCACATAGAGCCCATTCTCAATGTACCCAACGAAAGACACATTGAGTGACTTGCTCCGCAAGAGGATCACCATTTCCTTTTCGAAGACAACGGTATAACCCAAACAAGTTAAGGAATGGACCGAGATCAAGTTGAAACCTAGGGGCTCGACAAGAAAGACATTCACAAGTGTGATGTCCGGTGCCACTACCACCTTGCCGAGCCCTATTACCTTAGACTTAGAATTGTCACCATATGTAACGGTCATTTGATCATCATTGGGCTTCAACTCCGTTACAATTTCGATCCTCCGGAAGCAAGGCCCTACACACAATCAATTTTTTGGTTTAGGTACCCATTTTGCAATGGGTGCCTTTTGGTTAGCAACAAGGGTCTTTGGAACCCAAATAGCATATTCAATATAACCATCAAAAGGACCAATGTATCTAGCAAAGACATCCCCATAATGATCAACATATAAAGCATAATTGGGGTTAGATGTGCCCGCAAAGTCATCACGAGTGGGAGTGCCCCTTGTGGCATTTCCACTCGCAATGTCATCCCTTTTGGCTTGTGCGGGCTTGGACTTCTTCTTGATCTTCTTCTTCTCCTTAGCAACATAGCCTAGACCTTCCTTACCCTTGTGGGGCACTCGCTCATGAAGAGGAGTAGTGAGTGTCCCCTTACCTTTATCAAGAGAGGTCTTGGGCTTGGTTGCCATGGAGGGAACAAACAAAATCCTAGCATTATCCTTGACAACATTTGCATTAGTATTCAAAGGAGTAGAGGGGCTAGGTTTCTCAAGAGTAGATATTCGAGATTGGAGTTGATCACGAGACTCGAGAAGACGTTCGTGATCACTTGTTAATACCTTGTGAGTATTTTCAAGTGAGTCGAAGTCTTCGCAAAGTCTAGCATGAGCAACTACAAGCTCGGACTTTTCATTTTGCACAATTTTACATTAGCAAAGTAGGGATCACGATCCTTAGTGATCTTAGCAAGTTGCTCCTTGAGGAGAGCATGAGCTTCTTGTTCATCTTCGAGAGAGAATTGGAGGGACACCTTAGCGTGTGCATCCTCTCTCTCAATCTCACCTTTTAATTCAAGCTCATCCTCAAGCTCACCTATACGACTCATAATTGAGCCAAAGTGTTTCTTTCCTTCTCCTTGCAAGTTAGTCATGAATTTCTCAAAAGCAATAATTTCTTCCTTGAGTTCTAGGCTCATAATATCATCAATGTCATGGGATATGGAGGTGGGGGACAATTTTACCTCGGATGTCTTTGCCATAAGACATCTTTCATTCTTGATGTATGGCTCTCGTTTGGTGAGGAGAAGAGCGACGGAGGTGTGGAAGAAATGGCTAGTGCGGCCACTTGCGTTGGAGTATCCTCCTTGTCACTATCTTCATCATCGGTGGGATATTGCTCTTGAGTTACCAAGACAATCTTTTGGTTCTTCTTGAAGTAGGGCTTCTTCATGGGCATGGGCCCCTTGCCCTTTGTCTTGGCCACAAGCCTCCCACCATGATCCTCTCTTCTCTCCCATGGGAAATCTGCAACAAAGTGGCTTTTGTCATCACAATTATAGCAAAGCCTCACCTTGTTGAATGGCTTTCCTCCATTGGGGGGAAACTTCTTGTCAATCCTCGCTTTGGCCCTTCCGGGGTTCTTCCAAAACGTTCTTGCCGCAAGACCCATGTGTTGAGTAAGAGTACTTGAGAGAGTCTCACTAGATAGCTCGACTTGATCATCATACTCCTCTTCATCCTCTTCTTCAACGGTCGCCTTCAAGGCAATTGAGGCATGCTTGTGCATCCCTATGGCTCTAGCTCTTGCATCTTGTGCAATCTTGGAGGCCACCTTGTATGCGGTCCTCTCTTGCATGACTTCATTGGATGTCATCTTTGCGAAGTCATGTCTCCCTTGGAGTGTCTTCAAATCCGTTTCCTCAAAGGGCAAGAGAGCGGTCAGAAACTTCCTCTTGATCCACGCGTCATCAATGTAGACCGCCCCGAGGTTCTTGAAGGAGTTAGCGACCAACACCAACCTCCGGT
Organism: Poa annua; assembly: GCA_026929855.1. Lineage (NCBI taxonomy): Eukaryota > Viridiplantae > Streptophyta > Magnoliopsida > Poales > Poaceae > Poa > Poa annua. The sequence continues at coordinate 52,425,858 of CM049428.1, forward strand.
ACATGTCCTCGTGACTTTCTCCATCCAACTTGTAGAACCCTTCCACCTCATTGCATAAGGCATCATACCGGTTCTTCTTCATGCTCTCATTCTCGACAAAGATGTCGGAAAGAGCATTCCAAACTTGTTTGGCGGTGGAGAATTGTTGAATGAGCGACATGTCCTTCTCTCCAACGGCCATTTGGAGTTGATGAAGAGCGGTGGCGTTGAGTTGGCTATCAACCACCTCTCTTCTTGTCAAGTTGGTTGGATCATGGGGCTTGAATCCTTCTTCAATGATGCGCCATAACTCAATGGAGGCACTACATAGATGAGACTTCATTAGAAATTGCCACTGAGAGAAATGAGTAGGTTTGAGCTTAGGAGGATCACTTCTAAAGTTTACATGAGGGTGAGGGATAGGAGGGTTAGGAGAGTAATTATGGTTGACATTATGAAATTCCTCTCCTTTGAGGGTATTAGAGGAGCTAGGTGATTCATCCTTTTCTGGCTTCTCGAGGGAAGCACTTGGGAGAACATCTTTGGACCCATCCGAGGATGATTCCTTAGAGTTCTCACCGTGCTCCTTAGAGGGAGGAGAGGGAGAGGTAGCCTCGGGCTCCTTAGACTTCAAGAGTGCCATGAGCATCTCATTCATCTTGAGGAGTTGGGCCTCCAAGGACGATTTCATATTCATGAGATCGGCCAAGGTTGCCCCTTTGGCTAACGCCTCCTTCTCCGCCTCTAATTTTTCACGAGCGGCCCTCTCGGCATCGGATTCCGTCATCGTTGCACTTAGGCGGTTAAGCCCTTAAAAGTGAACCTGGCTCTGATACCAATTGAACGGGAATCCGGCACCTAGAGGGGGGGGGGGGGTGAATAGGTGCTATTACAAATTTTAGGTCTTTTCAAATTTAGGCTCAACACAAAGGTAAATTCTCTAGATATGCAACTAAGGTGAATTTACCTAAATGACAAGCTAAGCAATACAAGGATAAACTAGAACACAATACAAGCAAGTAAGAGAGTAAAGATCAGGGGAACCAAGTGAAGCACGCGGAGACGAAGATAAAATCCTGAGTTCCACCCAAGGGTGTACGTCTCGTTTGGAGAGGTGTGCGCTACCACAACAGGTTAGCCGCAACGCCACAAAGTCTCACCTTCTTCTCCGATGAACTCAACCACAAAGGTTGCGAGTCCACCTTCCACTATTGATCCCCTTTTAGGGCGGAGATCGAATCCCTTACAAACGCTTGAGGCACACACCCACAACTTAATTGGGGGCTCCCAAGATGACCACAACAGGTCAAGGACCACAAAAGGTCAAGGTAACACCAAGAGTAAAACAATGGTGAACTAGGCTTTCCCACCGGAAACCCTAGCCACGAAATCCCCAAGTGAATGGGGGAGAAATGCAAATCCCTTCTGTGAAGATGTAGATCCGGGCGTTCTCCTCCAATCCTCCAAAGATCAACGGATTTGGGTGGGGGGATTGGGAGATCTTGATGATTTGAGCTTTCAAGAATAGTAGGAGAGAGAAAATCTGAGAGCTAGCTGTTCTTGAGTGAGTGAGGGGGTATTTATACCCCCTCCCAAAATCTGGCCGTTGGCTGCCTCGAGGACCCGAAAATTCCGGTATAAGTGACACCCGGAAATTTCGGGTCACTCGGAATATCCGAGTCTTTGAAATATCCGAGTTGAATTTCCGGTTGAGATCAGAACGTCTTCGACATCTTGACTTAGCCAAATTTCTGAGGGTGACTCGGAAATTCCGAGTCAGTGAAATTTCCGAGCTGAATTTCCGGTTGAAATCAGAACGTCTTCGACATCTTGACTTAGACAAATTTCTGAGGGTGACTCGGAAATTCCGAGTCAGTGAAATTTCCGAGCTGAATTTCCGGTTGAAATCAGAACTTCTTCGACATCTTGACTTAGCCAAATTTCTGAGGGTGACTCGGAAATTCCGAGTCAGTGAAATTTTCGAGTTGAATTTCCGGTTGAAGTCAGAACTACTTTCTCTTCTTTCCTTAGACAAATCTGGAGTGGTTTTCTGGGTGACTCGGAAATTCCGAGTCAATGAAATTTCCGAGTTGAATTTCCGGTTTGAGTCAGAACCACTTCCTGACTTTTCCTTAGCCATTTTTCTGTTAGATATAGGAGACCCGGAATTTCTGATCCTGGAAATTTCCGGCTCCAATATTCCGATTCTGGGAAGAATTCCAGAAACTCTTTTTCTCTACATTTTGGCTTTGGGATATGTGGTATGCAACTCACATAAACTGAAATACTTAGCAATAGGATTAGTACATCATTGGTATTGTTAACTAACACTCAAAACACTAGGGATTAAGAAATGTTCTTTCACCCACCTCAGGTCCTGGCGCGGCCAAGGAGGCTGCCGCGCCACCCTTTGAGGTGGGCGCCTCGGTTCCCGTATCCTTTTCCCCCTCGGACTTCTGGAACGTGTCTGGAATTCTAAGATCTTCGGTATAAAAATTGTCAAATTCCGAGAATATTTCCTTAAGTGGATTTCTGAAACAAAAAACAGCAGAAAACAGGGAACTGGCACTGTGGCATCTTGTCAATAGGTTAGTTCCAGAAAATGCATAAAACAATATAAAATGTGTATAAAACATGTAGGCAATTGGCATAATATAAGCATGGAACATATGAAATTATAGATACGTTTGAGACTAATCAGTGGTGTCTCTCCATAAATAATAATAACATACATTAGAGTAAACAAATTACAGCTGGGCAATTGACAAAATAAAGAACTTCATAATAATGCATGTACAAGTCATGGTGTCTAGTGTGAGATTCATTTGGGCATTACAACATGATACATAGACCGTTATCCAACTGCATCTATGACTAATAATCCACCTTCTGGATAGCATCCACACCCTTTCAGTATTATGTTGCAAGCAACAGATTAGTGCACTAAGCAAAGTGTGTAATGTAAGTAGCACAATTATCCTTAGACAAAGAACTATTGTTTTATCCCTAGTAGCAACAATACATTCACAATCTTAGAGGTTGATGTCACTCCCCCAGATTAAATGAAGACATTAACCCACTATCGAGTATAAATACCCCCTCTTGGAGTCACAAGCATCTACTTGGCCAGAGCATCTACTAGTAAAGGGGAGCATGCAAGATCATAAATAACGCACTCACATAATATATAATGAAGCAAATGACATACTACTCAATATTCATCGGATCCCAACAAACACAACATGTAGCATTACATAAAGATGATCTTGATCATGATAGGCAGCTCACAAGATCAAAACATGATAGCACAAGTGGAGAAGACAACCATCTAGCTACTACTATAGACCCATAGTCCAAATATGAACTACTCATGCATCAGTCCGGAGGCGGGCATATTGATGTAGAGCCCTCCGGTGATGATTCCCCTCTCCGGGAGGGTGCCGGGAAGAGCTTCTGAGCCGTCCCGAACTAGGGTTTATGACGGTGGCGGCTCCATAATGTTTCGTGGAAAAATGCTCGGGTGTTAGGTCTTATTTCGTCGGGGGGTATTTATAGGCGAAATGGTGAAGGAGGTTGAGCCCCGTGGGGCCCTCATCATGTGGCGGCACGGCCAGAGGTGGCGCCACGCCACCCATGGTGAGGCTGCCTCGGTCTCCGTCTTCTCCTCCTCTTCGGTGTTCTGGATGGTTCCGAGAAAAATAGGGACTTCGGCTTTTGTTTCGTCCAATTCCGAGAATATTTTCTTAACAGTTTTTCTGAAACCAAAAACAGCAGAAAACAGGGAACTGGCACTGTGACATCTTGTTAATAGGTTAGTACCAGAAAATGCATAAAATGATATAAAGTGTATATAAAACAGGTAGCAATTGTTATAATATAAGCATGTAACATAAAAAATTATAGATCCGTTTGAGACGTATCAATATCTTTAACTTCCACAAATAAGTTTTGAGAAATCTTGTACTCCCTCCGACCCGAAATAATGGGCGGCAGGGTGTTATATTTTGTTTTCGCAAAAACCCGCCAGGTTCGATTTTTTTACAATTCAGTCCCATCGTCCTAAGCTCGCGGAGCGGGGCGGATCGCGGCCGTCTCAGCTCGTCGGAGAGAGGGAATCCGCGGCGGCTCCGCCGAAGTTGGTCGGAGGGCTTCCGTCGGCCGCTTCCCCTTTCGCCGCGCGACGCCTCCCATCTTGCTCGCGAGGGCGGCCGCGACAAGGAGCACGAGCGGGGCCGCGAGACCGGCCAGAGCAGACAGCGCGATGCGTGCGGCGAAGAGGAAGACGACGAGCTGCTCCCCTGTGAGCAGCGCCGCCAAGGAGGAGGTCATGGCCGGCGCCGGCGAGCCTCTCCTCTAACTTTAAGTTCTTCTCTGAAGAAATACAGGTTGCTGCTCTCTGTCCTCTGTCCCGTGTGCCTTCGAGTTCTTCTCCGAAATGAACCTATGTTTGCATGCTACCTCCCAGAGAGTACATCGGTATCCCTGACCTGTGTTTGTATAGGATTGAAATGGGTAAATCTGTACAGATCTTCACCTGTGGCAAAATGAACCTGTGTTTGCACGCAACCTCAATTGCTAAATTCAGAGAAACTAAACTCAGAGAGACGACGGGGGCAGCAAGGAGGGCGTTGACCCGTGAGCCTCCGCGAAGAGGTCGTCGTCCCCGTGCTCGTCCATGTTCCGCGAAGAGCACGCGCGTCGGCAGGCCTGGCGCGCTCCGCTTCTGCTTGCTCGAGGGTGGTCCTCGTGGAGGATGCGCCTCCCTCGCCGGGGGCGGCGGGCACTCCCTATCAAATTTAGGATCTTGGGGGGGACGAGGATGAAGGCGGAGCAGGCGGCGAGGGAGGGGCGGAGCAGGCGGCGGGGATGCTGTGCAGACTATAGAGGCTGGTGGGAGGACGTTTCACTTCAAGTGAAAAGGAGTAGGGTTTTTTGTGTGCACAAAACCCAACACGAATAGTAATTCGGGTCGGAGGGAGTATGTCAATTCATTAAATCCCCATACATCGATTTCACTGTGAATGTCCCATTTTGAGTTAGTTTCCAGGGAAACAAATCTGGACGGTCACTCAAAGTAATATCCATCAAACACAAACATAAATGAGACCACATGTCCAATTTGTTCCCAGTAAGAGTTCTCCTAACACTCATATTCAACGGGGGCGCATTATGCATCACAATATGTACCGACGTACTTATGATGTACAATATTATAAATCGATGGATATTGATCCTTCAACGCGGTATTTCCTAACCAAGTATCTTCCCAAAACCTTGTTGCCTCTGCACTACCTACTTGAAAAAAACCTCTAGCAAAGAACTCATCTTTGACTCTCATGAGGCCTTTCCAGAAGGGCGAATCATTCGGTTGCATCTCAACATTTGATAACGTTGTGTTATGAAGGTATTTTTTCTGCAGAAGCTCCTGCCAGACACCTTCCTCATTCAAAAGTTTAAACAACCATTTACTGAGTAAACATTTATTTTTGAGTTCTAGCACCTCCATGCCAAGACCGCCCTGGTCCTTTGGCTGGCAAATAGTATTCCACTCTGTTAGTCTATATTTGCATTTGTTTTCATCGCTCTGCCAGAAAAACCATGATCGATAGAAATCTAGTCTCTTTCTTACCCCTATGGGTATTTCCAGAAAAGATAGCATAAACATCGGTAGAATTGTTAAAACCAAATTAACAAGTACCAATCGATCACCGTAGGATAGCATTTCCCTCTCGAGCATCCAAAAGTTTGCCTTCGAAACGACTTTCAACTGGATACCATTCAGAGTTTAAAAGTTTCTGATAATGAATCGGAATCCCAAGATATTTGAAAGGTAGCAAACCAGTACCACAATCGAAAATTTGTTTGTACTGTTCCTCCACCTCCTTTGCTTGGCCGAGACAAAAAACCTCACTCTTATGAAATTTGATCTTAAGCCCCGAGAACTGTTCAAAGATACATAAGATGAGTTTCATATTTAATGCTTTGTGCAAATCGTGCTATATAAACAAAATCGTGTCGTCTGCGTACTGTAATATCGATAGGCCTCCCTCAACCAGATGAGGGATGAGGCCTCCTATTTGACCATCTTCCTTCGCCCTTGCGATAAGAATAGCCAACATATCAGCAACGATGTTGAAAAGCATGGGGGATAACGGATCTCCTTGCCGACGTCCCTTTTTGGTTTGGAAATAATGGCCGATGTCATCATTAACGCGCACCACAACACTTCCTCCCTGAACAAATTGCATAATCCATTCACACCACTTAGGTGAGAAGCCTTTCATTGGCAAACCTTGTTGGAGGAAGGGCCATTTAACTTTATCGTACACTTTCTCAAAATCAATTTTAAAAATGACCCCATCCATTTTCTACCGATGAAGCTCATGGATAGATTCATGCAAGACCACCACCCCTTCTAAAATGCGGCGGCCTGGCATAAAAGCCGACTGTGTTGGTCGGATAACCTTTTGTGCAACTTCAGTAATATGATTAGTACCTACTTTTGTAAAATATTAAAGCTTTCATTTAGTAAGCATATCGGTCTATATTGCTGGATTTGAACCGCATTTTCTTTTTTTTGGTAGCAATGTGATCACTCCAAAATTCAACTTATATAAGGGAAAATTTCCTTGTTGAAGTTGACCGAACATGGCCATTTAGTCCTCTCTAATCACCTCCCAAAAGGTTTTATAGAACTCAGCTGGAAAGCCATCAGGCCCCGGCGCCTTGTTCAGTTCCATTTGCGAAATTGCATCATACACTTCTTTCACTAAGAAATCAGTTGTAAGAATGTCATTTCTTCAGTAGTTAATTGCGGTATATCATGATGCACACTCTCATCAAGTGAAATAGTACTTGGTGCCGAATCACCGAATGCTTTTTATATAATAATCTGAGATGTAAGTTTTTAAGTTTCCTTCCCCCACTATGGTTCCTTCTTCTTGTTCTTACTGAAGATCGTTTTCTTTCTATGCTTACCATTTGCGATAAGATGAAAATATTTCGTATTACTACCTCCCTCTTGGATATATTTAACCGAAAATATTTCGTATTACTACCTCCCTCTTGATATATTTAACCTTTGCCATCTGGGCCCATTTAGTCTCCTCATCACGTTTAAGGCAACAAATAGAAAGGGCCGCTTTAACATCTAGTTCGTCTATTAAACGCAGTAAATGTTCCTTTGCTAATTTATATTTCTCACTCTGATTTTTGGCCCAACCTTTTAAACAATGCCGTATGTGTCTTATCTTGTTCTGCCACACCTCAGTTGGTGTGACTCCCCACACCGGACTTGCCCCCATTCAGTGGCAATCATCTCATAAAAACCATCTTGTTGAAGCCAAGAATATTAAGCGGATACGTATTACCTCATTTTCATAATAGTTGTGGACATGTTTGACATCAATGTTATCCCTCGGCCCCTAAGAAAGCGTATTTCAAACATTTTGGAAAGTCAAACTTTTAATGTCTGATCGTGTTTGTAGATTAGATTCATGACACAATATAGTTTCATCATATACCTATTTTATTTTACACACCCTACTTTATTTTTATTTAATTTTGCGGTTTTGCTAATTCTCAGGCGCCTGAGAATTTCTTAAGTCTCAGTCACCCACAAAAATATGCATCAATTTTGATAAAAAAGTGCAATTGCAGTGCACAAAAATGTGCATCAATTCTGTCAGAAAAGTACAACTCGTTCCAGTGCACTTTTTTTTGAACTGCAGTTGCACTCATTGAGACTTAAGAAAAAATCAGTCACCTGAGACATAGGCACTCCCTTAATTTTGATCAAACTTTAATATAGTTTGGCTCTCCGAAAAATTGGAAGTACACTGTTTTTCAATCCGGAGCTAGGGAGTTATCGTCTCAACATATTCAGTTCGTCAAGCTGTTGTCAGCAGCGCCAAAATAGTCGTCTGGAACCTTCTACGACTACGTGCTGCTGGCTCCACGCAGACGTAGCGGTAGGCTAGGAGCCGGACGCCGCGCTCTCCCCTGCGCGGTGGCTACCAGTCGGACAGGTGGACAGGCCGGCGGACACGTGTGGACGAGCATCTGAACACGCATGTAGCGAGTTGCGGAGGAAGAAGAAAGTACCTAGTGAAAGAGAAACTCCACCTTTTTTTTTGACGGGAGAGAAACTCCACCTTTGTCGACAGTTCCGGACACACAGGAGGGGGACGGAAAATTCATCTGGTGCTGCTCAGACAACTAGGAAGATGGTAGCGGCGCGGCAGCTCTGCCGCTGCCTCCTGTTGTTGATGATGCTTGTCGTGGCCCCGCGCACCACCGATTCCAAGTTGGTGACCAGCCTCCCCGGCTTCCCCGGCCGCCTCCCCTTCAACCTCCACACTGGGTTGGTACCTCTCGGCTCCATCTCCATCTCAATTTCCACCAAATAAGTTTGATTCTGTCGGATTCTCTCTTCTTCTTAAATCAACGTACGAATCAATTGGATTTGCAAGGTACCTGGAGGTGGACGAGGGTACTGAGCTCTTCTACTACTTCGTCGAGTCGGAGGCCCGCGCCGAGGAGGCCCCTTTCCTTCTCTGGCTCACCGGCGGCGACCGCTGCTCCGTCTTGAGCGGCCTCGCCTACGAAATTGGTCTCTCTCTATTTAACTAACTAATCAATCAATTACTTATTTATTGCAGCACCGCCTCCATCTGCAGCATGTTTTTTTTAGAAAAGGGGTAATCCCGGCCTCTGCATCAAGCGATGCACACAGCCATTTATTAGAACAAAGTATGAGACTCCATCTGCAACATGCATGATCCCTATCATCCTAATCACTGAACATAAAACTTCGTACTGTAATATTAGTGCCGGAACCGGAAGCAATAAATCCTAGCAAATCATGTTCACATTCCCATCTAATGCTGATATGCAGGCCCCATCAGATTCGTGGTGAAGCCCTACAATGGCAGCTTGCCACGCCTGGAGATCAATCCAAACTCATGGACGAAGGTATTCCAACCTTCTTGTTTCCTCTGCAGCAGCAGGCTGCTGCCTGAAGCATGTACTTACATGACTACCAAAGGAAATGTCCATCTTGCGCAGGTAGCACACATCCTGTTTGTTGATTCACCGGTTGGGGCGGGATTTTCCTTTTCCAGACTACCACAAGGTTACCAGGTTGGGGATGTATCCTCCTCACTACAGCTCCGTGACTTCCTTATCAAGTGGTTCAGCGACCACCCAAAATACCTCCAAAACCCTTTCTACATCGGGGGAGACTCCTATGCTGGAAAACTTGTTCCATTTATCGCACATATCATTTCACAAGGTACATAACACACACAGATAATATACACCCTACCCTGTTTGGCAACTCATCAATGTCTTATTGCAAACTGGTACGATTCATTGCTTCATTTCACTAAGCTCTGTTTGAACTCTATATATTCATGTTTGCTAGCTCCTCTTCAGGTATTGATGTAGGAAACACTCCGAGCCTTAATCTTAAGGTGCCATAACCGTTATTGCAGTATAATTTGTTACCGATAACAGTAAGCATCACTAATATATTTGCATGTTTGTTGATTTCAGGGTTATCTAGTAGGTAACCCGTCAACCGGTGAGATCATTGATACAAGTTCTAAAGTGCCATATGCTCACGGACTTGGTATTATATCAGATCAGCTATATGAGGTAACTAAACTCGAGTGTCTAGATCCACGTCGCATGCATGTTTAGTGTTTACAACCCATTTTATCGCAGTCAAAAGTGGCCATTTATTCATTTAAAATATTGTTCTTTCTTGATCATATATGTGCAGACGATATTGGGGCATTGCCAAGGACTGGACTATGTGCTTCCTTCAAATGCGCCGTGCGCCCAAGCTCTGGATACTTTTAATCATGTAAGAAGGAGGTTTAATAACATCTTGTGCTTGTTAGTGCTGATTTCGACTGCATATGTTGTACTAGTTTATATATGGAAGTGGAGTTTGACCGTGAGTCTGCAGCTCATGTACGAAGTTCAGCAAGCCCAAGTATTGTTGGACACCTGCGCTTTTGCGTCTGCTCCCACTGGACAAGTAGCTGATACCGTGCTCGAACACTCGGGTAGCGCTGGTCGGAGGATCCTAGTTGGAAATCCACCGGCTCGTCCTCCATTTGGATGTGTTGTAAGTCTATCTCCATTCTCCATATGCACGTGATAGGTTCATTCCGTTGCTTTAACAACTTCTATTACAGGAAACAAGAAAATTACAAAAAACCACCACAATTACGGCTCGGTTTTCAAAAAACCACCTAGATACGCAAAAATTTCACGGAGCCACCGGTTCAGAGCTAATGATTTTCGGACAACCACCACTTTTGTGCTAACCGTCCAAGGTCAGTTAAGCATGAAACAGACATACATGGCTGACGTGGCAAACGGCGTTTGAATGGATCCGTAGGACCCACATGTCATCACCTTCATTATCTCGACCACCCCATGCCCGTGGTGAGCAGCGACGACCGGAGCAAATCTTCTCCGTCGGCTACGACCTCGCCATCCACCTCGCCAGCGCCGCCCTCGGCCTACTTCTCGCCACGCTCGCCGTGGCAACCACGGACGCCGCCGCCCCTCCTTGCGGCCGCCGGCGCTGCGTGTCGTGGCTGGCCGCGGGGTTCTTGATGAGCGTGCTGTGGGCCTACACGCTGGCGCGCGAGCTGGTGGCGCTGCTCGTGGCCATCGGGTACATGGTGGGCGTCAAGTCGGGCGTGCTGGGCGTGAGGGTGCTCTGTAGGTGGCCTGCGTGGGATGAACAGAGTCCCAGAACATGTACTGGGACGTCGTCGCGCAAGTAGGGATCAGATCGCTGCACAGCCTCTGCTCGTCTCAGTGAATCCTACAAGCAAATGCACACGTCGGGCGTGCTGGGCGTGGGGCGACTCGCTGTGCGACCTGGTGTCCAACGTGGCCATGGCGACGCATCCCGGGCCCGGCGGCGCGCAGACGGCCGTGTCGGCCTGCTACGCGGGGCCGCTGTTCAACACGGTGGTCGGGCTCCGGCTATCGCTTACGCTGGCGGCGGGTGCGCAGTACCCGGCGCTGTTCACGACCCCGGCCGACGGGGCGGTGTACGACACGGTGGGGTTCCTGTTCGTCCTCATCTGGACCTCCGAGTGTTGCGCCGCCGCCGAGCCGGACACCAAGCCGCCACACACCGACCACACGTCACCCCTCCTCCTCATGCGGCGCCTCACCATCCCGGACATCGCGGGGCACCGCTGGCACAGGCCTACCGCCGTGGCCTCCGCCGCGCTGGCGCCCGTCCTCGTGGCCGCGACCTGGACTTCCCACGGCCCGGCCGCCGCCCGAGTACTTCGGCGCCGCTCCCGTGCATACGAGTGGTCCACGGCAAGCTCCTGCGCGCCCACGAGGTCTTGACCGGGAGCGGCAGGCACGACGCGGACCCGAGGTGGGTGTCGACGAACTTGAACCGCTTTGACGTCTATTTTGACTGTTCAGTCAACCGTCGTTTGCCACGTCAGTCTGACCGTGGGTCATGGCTGTCAGTTTCATGCTTAACTGAGCTTCGCGGACGGTTAGCATACGAGCGGTGGTTGTCCGAAAGTCATTAGTTGTATCCCGGTGGTTTTTTGAAAAAATAATGTATCCCGGTTGTTTTTTGAAAACCTAGCCGCCATTGTGGTGGTTTTTTGTAATTTTCTCACAGGATAGGAAATTCCCTACTGTATGCTTTTTGGTACTATATGGAATATGGTTCATAGTTAAAGGCTAAACCATGTCCCAGAAAGAGAGAGGAAAACACCAAAATAAATTATAGAGCTTAAACGACTTATTGTGCTATATACGGGGCAAACTGAAAGGGATCGTGTGTAGAAAACAAAAAATTTCCTACCGACGATATCCTAAAAGCATGCCAAGATCTATTCTATGCAGATATAGTAGTACGAACGGAGATCGGAATACGTACCCTTCTACACCGAAAGCGGGGATTACGTTCCCGCACAAACGTTGTCGATGCAGACCGACGAAGCCGACCTCAATGTCGTGTAGAGGAAGTAGGCCTCCGAGTACCGCTAGCGCCGCACCTCGCAGGGAGTCGCACACGTACGGTGGAGACGACGGCCTCCGAAGCTCCAGTCCAGGACGAGCAGCGGAAGACTTGGACCGGAACACCAGCAGCGCGGCAGCGGGCTATGGTGGAGGAGATCCCCTCTTCCTCAGCTCGGCGCGGCTTCAACTTGGGAACCACGAGATCGAGAGAGAAATCAGGAATTAATTGGTGAATTAAAAGGCTGGGGTGCCCCTTCTTATATAGGCTCACAGGGGGAGCCTACCTTACCAGCCAGGCAATGTGGGACTATCCCACACAGCCTGGTTCGGCCAAGGAGGTGCGCCGGCCCCCTTAGTGGGCCCTTGGCCCACTTGGGGCAGCCCCTCCTGGCCCCCACCGAATTCCCCTTGGGAATTTTCCCCTCTTGGGCCTTCTTTCGACCAGAAGGCCCATTTAGTGAAATCAGTCTAAATAAATTCGAAAATAAATATATAAAATCATATTTGCATATTAATAACACTAATTAATATCAAACATAATATATATAATTTTTCCTACCTCCGAAAACTCTTTCGGCGCTGCCCGATCTTCATCGGACCCCTCCCGGGACGCTCCCGGTGATCTCCTTCCTTTCTGGTTGTCTTGTCGAAACCACTTAAATGTGTTACCCTAGCGGTTCGATTTAATATCAGGTATGACCAAGACTGCTCAATGATCAACGACTAACTCGTAGGTCTGGACCCAATGAATTAATTCCTGAGATATAACGAATGACTTTCATCTATCAAACCTGAACGTAAAGTCTTAGACCTTTTGCCATAGCGATACTTAGCACGTCCGAGCGTCGTTCCATAGATATCTTCATACCTAATCTCAACCTCGTTACCGACGACGCTATCTTCTACTCGTTCATGATCCCATATCTCCGTGACCTAGTCACATGCTTACAAGCTCATTAGACATGATCTCACCGAGTGGGCCCGAGAGTATCTATCCTGCTATGCGGACTGGCAAATCCCGCTCTTGACCTCTCGTCTCAACTACTCCTTTCCGATACCCAAAAGTATCACCGTTATTGTCATACTAAATAAGATACGACGTTTGGTGCAATCAAAGTATCTTCCGGGAATATCAATAAGAGTTGATCTCACGGTCAAAGGCGTAACGACTACGTTCTCCAAATCTGGGTATGTCCATCACATCGCTCTTTAGCGATATGACTCTCATTACCGACCGGCGCCATGCCCCATGACCGGGAAATCTCGATCATCAATCGCGCAACAAAACTAGTCTTAGTAGAGGCTACTAGGGACCTGGTTGTTTACGTATCACAACCGCATTAATGTTTCCGCTTAATACGGTTCTAGCATGACACAAAAACCTATTATGAACAAACGAGATATGATAAAAAATACACTTTATTAATTGCCTCTAGGGCATATCTCCTTCAGTCTCCCACTTGCACTAGAGTACAACTTAATCTAGATTACAACTTGGTAAAAGCTTAACACCCATAGCTAACTGGTGTTGTTCATGCTTATCAAGCGGGAGAGGCTTCGTCAGCGGATCTGCCACATTCAGATCCGTATGCACTTTGCAAATCTTCACATCGTCTCCTTGTACGTACTAACGTATCACATGGAAGCGTCGGAGAATGTGTTTGGCGGTGGAGTGAGACCTTGGCTCCTTGGCGTTCGCAATGGCACCCGTATTGTCGCAGAAAAGGATCACGGGGTCTTGCACGCTCGGGAACACTCCAAGTTCGATGACGAACTTCCTCAGCCACACAGCTTCATTCGCGGCCTCGCAGGCAGCAATGTACTCCGACTCCATTGTAGATTGTGCGACTATGGGCTGCTTCCCACTTCTCCAGCACACGGCGCCTCCATTCACCTTGAACACGTAACCTGTCTGTGACTTACAGTCATCGGGGTCTGAGCAGAAACTTGCATCTACGTAACCCGTTACGCCAAGTTCTTCATCGCAGCCACCATACACAAGGAACATTTCCTTTGTCTTATTGAGATACTTAAGAATGCTCTTAACAGCTACCCAATGCGGCATTCCAGGATTACTCTGGAACCGGCTTGTCAAACTTAGAGCTAATGCCACATCCGGTTTAGTACTCAACATTGCATACATGATCGATCCTATGACTGAAGCATAAGGATGTTTCGTCATTTCGGCCTTACCCAGTTCCGTCACCGGACACTGCGCCTTACGCAATATCTTATTCTTGATAACCGGCAGAGAACCCTTCTTTGCCTTCTCCATATGAAAACGCTTCAGTATTTTATCAAGATAAGTACTCTGACTTAGTGCTAATAGGCGCCTTGATCTATCACGATAGATTTTTATGCCTAAAACATACGCAGCTTCTCCTAAGTCCTTCATGGAAAACTTACTGTTTAAATATTCCTTCACGCTATTCAGAAGTTCCACATCATTCCCTATTAGCAATATGTCGTCAACATACAGTGCTAAGAACACAACCGAGCTCCCACTCATTTTTTTATAAATACAGGTCTCTTCCACATTCTGGATAAATCCAAAACCTTTGATTACCTCATCAAAGCGAAGATTCCAGCTCCGAGATGCCTGCTTCAATCCATAGATGGATCGCTGAAGCTTGCACACCTTGTTAGCATTTCCTGGATCGACAAAACCTTCCGGCTGTACCATGTACAACTCTTTCTCAATGTTTCCATTCAGAAAGGCCGTTTTGACGTCCATCTGCCAGATTTCATAATCATAGTAGGCAGCTATCGTTAACAAAATCCGAATAGACTTAAGCATCGCTACCGGTGAAAAAGTTTCATCGTTGTCAATTCCATGAACTTGTCGGAAACCCTTTGCGACAAGCCGAGCTTTATAGACGGTCACATTACCATCAGCATCAGTCTTCTTCTTAAAGATCCACTTATTCTCGACGGCCTTGCGCCCTTCGGGAATATCCACCAAAGTCCACACTTTGTTATCATACATGGATCCTATTTCGGATTTCATGGCTTCAAGCCATTTCTCGGACTCTAGACTCTCCATCGCCTCCTTGTAGTTCGTAGGTTCGTCTTGCTCGACTAGCATGACGGTGCAAACCATGTTGCCATACCATTCTGGTGGGATCCGAGATCTACCAGACCTACGAGGTAGAACATCTTCCTCGACAGTTTCTCCCACTCCTTCCACGGAGGACGTTTCCGGAATTGCTTCCGTTGCGCCACTCGGAATCTCGAGTTCAGGATCAACGATTTCATCGAGGTCTACCTTCCTCCCACTTACTCCTTTCGCGAGAAACACCTTCTCTAGAAAGGTACCGGTCTTCGCGACAAAAGTTTTGCCCTCAGCTTGGTTGTAGAAGGTGTACCCAACGGTTTCCCGCGGATATCCTACAAAGACGACTTTCTCCGACTTCGGTTCGATTTTGTCGGGTTGTAGTTTCTTAACGTACGCCTCACAACGCCAAACCTTCAGAAACGATAACTTAGGCTTTTGGCCATACCATAATTCATACGGCGTCGTTTCAACGGACTTGGACGGAGCCCTATTTAAAATGAATGCGGCTGTTTCTAACGCATAACCCCAGAAGGACACTAGCAGATCAGTAAGAGACATCAAAGATCAGACACTATCCAGTAGAGTACGATTACGTCGCTCGGACACACCGTTACGCTGCGGCGTTCCGGCGGGCGTAAGTTGGGGCACTATGCCACAACTCTTCAGATGTGTGCCAAACTCAAAACTTAAGTACTCTCCACCGCGATCGGACCGGAGATGCTTGATTTTCCTATTAAGCTGATTCTCAACTTCACTCTGGAATTCTTTGAACTTTTCAAACGTTTCAGACTTGTGTTTCATCAAATAGATATAACCGTATCTACTCAAGTCATCAGTGAAGGTGACGAAGTAACGATAACCATTGCGTGTCGAAACGCTCATCGGTCCACCCACATCTGTATGTATGATCCCCAACAAATCCGACGCCCGTTCAACGAAACCTTTGAACGGTGTCCTGGTCATTTTGCCCATGAGGCATGGTTCGCATGTATCGAGGGATCCGAAATCCAACGAGTCCAAGAGTCCATCGGAGTGGAGTCGCTTCATGCGCTTTATACCAATATGACCAAGACGGCAATGCCACAAAAACATGGCGGTATCGTCACTACACTTAATTCGTTTGGCTTTTATGTTATGGATGTGACTACTACGATCGAGATTCAACAAGAATAAACCGTTATTCTCGGGAGCATCAACATAAAAGATATCATTCATATAAATAGCACAATTGCTTGACACTGATTTAAATGAATAACCGTCTTGTAACAGGCAAGACCCACTTATAATGTTTACATTCAAGGATGGCACAAAATAACATTTATTTAAAACCAAAATTAATCCCGATGGTAGATGCAGAGGGAGCGTGCCGACAGCCACCACGTCGACTCTCGATCCGTTACCGACGCGCATCGTCACCTCATCCTTCGCCAGCCGCTTTCTATTCCGTAACTCCTCCTGAGAGTTACATATATGAGCAACAGAACCAGTATCAAATACCCACATATTGCTTCGGGCGGATGTAAGGTACACATCTATAACATGTATATCAAATATACCTTACTCTTTGTCGACCGTCTTGCCAGACTTCTTATCCTCCAGATACTTGGGGCAGTTGCGCTTCCAGTGACCCTTCCCCTTGCAGTAGAAACACTCCACGCTAGCTTTGGTACCAGACCTGTTAGTCCTGGGCTTGGCAGCCAACTTTGCCTCCCTCCGGGACTTCCAGCTCTGCTTTCCCTTGCCACCGGACTTCTTGAAATCAACGGTCTTGTTGACCATCAACAGCGTGTGCTCCTTCTTAATCTCTACCTTAGCAGTCTTGAGCATCACGAACACTTCACCCAGGGACTTAGCCATGCATTGCATGTTGTAGTTCATGACGAAGCCTTTGTAGCTTGGTGGCAACGATTGCAACACCCTGTCAATCGCCAGCTCATCGGGAATCTTGCATTCCAGAGCATTCAGGCGTTGAACGTAGCCAGACATCTTGACTACATGCTCGCTCACACTGCTATGCTCTTCCATCTTGGCTGAGAAGAAAAGCTCAGAAGCCTCATATCTCTCAGCCTTAGCCTGCGGCGCAAAGACAGCCTTAAGATCTGAAATGATCTCAAAGGCGCTCATCTTCTCAAAGCGCTTCTGCAGGTCGGCTTCCATGGCGTAGAGCATGCCACTCTGGACAAAGGCAGAATCCTCCGATCGGGTCTGGAAGACCTTCTTCTCATCCTCAGAGGCATCATCTGCAGGAGGGTCACCTATGGCGGCCTCAATGACGTAGGCCACCCTATGGGGTAGGAGGAGGATCCTCAGGTTGCGGAACCAGGCCATGAAGTTTGACCCATTGGTCTTAAGATTTTCTTTCTCAATGAACAGACCTAGGTTAAACGAGGGGCGAGACATCTACAATGGAATTTGCAACAACATAAGACTTTGTTCATAATAATTTTGAGTTATAGTATTTTAGAAAATAACTAACATAACTCCCACTCAAACGAACATCCCTCCTGGTCGTTTAAGCGATTACACGACCCCTATCCATTGCACCGCCCCTCATCATCAAAGCCGGCGGCACAACTTCAAGAGTAGACAAAATCGTCCGCCACACCAATTTTGTGACTCGTGCTCGACCTTTCGGTCTTCCTGTTCCGAGGCCATACCTCTGAGTATGCTAGGCTCGCCACCAAAGACCTCCATGCTGACGCTTGTGCAACATGGCTTACACCCACTGTATGCGAACGACGAGATGTATGACACCCGATCATCACAGTCTGCCTCATAACGTAGAACTTTCTTGGTGGTGCGCGTTGGAGGGAAAACACTAGTGGTATTTTGAAGGGATCATCTTATTCAGCTACCGTCGTGTAACTAATGTATGCTGTACACACAATCACACAAAATAAGATGCACACAAAACATCAAATGTAATACAATGTGATATAGTCCATTGCGCCATGGTCTTCTTTGCGCCCGCAGTTTATAAACAATTTAATAAACCTACCTTGACCATATCACATAGCCCCTGCAAAATAAAGTTAGACGCTTCTACTTTATCTTTTGTATATTTTACGTGGTTTGGGGCTTTCGTAAATAGAACCGCTTCATACCAACGAATCTTATGACCACAACAACGATCCAATAATTGCATGTTTAAGCATCCCTTTCGGTCCCTCCATTGAAAATACGAAGACCAACTAAAGAGAGAGAAACTGTCACCCGCCAGCCACATATACGGTACAAGCCGTATGTCAGTAGTGGAACCAGTCTCGCGTAAGCGTACGCGTAAAGTCGGTCCGGGCCGCTTCATAAACTCAATGCCGCTGGAATATACAAGTGCACGCTAGAGGGTAGCAAATAACAGGAACGGTACCCCCGTGCAGAACAGCGTACAGCTCTATCTACGATAGATCGGCTCTGATACCACTGAAGGGGATCGTGTGCAGAAAACAAAAAATTTCCTACCGACGATATCCTAAAAGCATGCCAAGATCTATTCTATGCAGATATAGTAGTACGAACGGAGATCGGAATACGTACCCTTGTAGACCGAAAGCGGGGATTACGTTCCCGCACAAACGTTGTCGATGCAGACCGACGAAGCCGACCTCAAGGTCGTGTAGAGGAAGCAGGCCTCCGAGTACCGCTAGCGCAGCACCTCGCAGGGAGTCGCACACGTACGGTGGAGACGACGGCCTCCGAAGCTCCAGTCCAGGACGAGCAGCGGAAGACTTGGACCGGAACACCAGCAGCGCGGCAGCGGGCTATGGTGGAGGAGATCCCCTCTTGCTCAGCTCGGCGCGGCTCCAACTTGGGAACCACGAGATCGAGAGAGAAATCAGGAATTAATTGGTGAATTAAAAGGCTGGGGGTGCTCCTTCTTATATAGGCTCATAGGGGGAGCCTACCTTGCCAGCCAGGCAATGTGGGACTATCCCACACAGCCTGGTTCGGCCAAGGAGGTGCGCCGGCCCCCTTAGTGGGCCCTTGGCCCACTTGGGGCAGCCCCTCCTGGCCCCCACCGAATTCCCCTTGGGAATTTTCCCCTCTTGGTCCTTCTTTCGACCAGAAGGCCCATTTAGGAAAATCAGCCTAAATAAATTCGAAAATAAATATATAAAATCATATTTGCATATTAATAACACTAATTAATATCAAACATAATATATATAATTTTTCCTAGCTCCGAAAACTCTTTCGGCGCTGCCCGTTCTCCATCGGACCCCTCCTGGGACGCTCCCGGTGATCTCCTTCCTTTCCGGTTGTCTTGTCGAAACCCCTTAAGTGTGTTACCCTAGCGGTTCGATATAATATCAGGTATGACCAAGACTCCTCAATGATCAACGACTAACTCGTAGGCCTGGACCCCATGAATTAATCCCTGAGATATAACGAATGACTTTCATCTATCAAACCTGAACGTAAAGTCTTAGACCTTTTTCCATAGCAATACTTAGCACGCCCGAGCGTCGTTCCATAGATATCTCCATACCTAATCCCGACCTCGTTACCGACGACGCTATCTTCTACTCGTTCATGATCTCATGTCTCCGTGACCTAGTCACATGCTTGCAAGCTCATTATACATGATCTCACCGAGTGGGTCCGAGAGTATCTATCCTGCTATGCGGACTGGCAAATCCCGCTCTTGACCTCTCGTCTCAACTACTCCTTTCCGATACCCAAAAGTATCACCGTTATTGTCATACTAAATAAGATACGACGTTTGGTGCAATCAAAGTATCTTCCGGGAATATCAGTAAGAGTTGATCTCACGGTCAAAGGCGTAACGACTACGTTCTCCAAATCTGGGTATGTCCATCACATCGCTCTCTAGCGATATGACTCTCATTACCGACCGGCGCCATGCCCCATGACCGGGAAACCTCGATCATCAATCGCGCAACGAAACTAGTCTTAGTAGAGGCTACTAGGGACCTGGTTGTTTACGTATCACACCTGCATTAATGTTTCCGCTTAATACGGTTCTAGCATGACACAAAAACCTATTATGAACAAACGAGATATGATAAAGAATACACTTTATTAATTGCCTCTAGGGCATATCTCCTTCACAAACTGACATCGATTGTGACAGACATATCGATACTATCTGTCATACTTCTGGGCAAACGCTGAGGAGACCCGGGATGCTCTGGGGATCAAGGAGGGCACCGTGGAAGAGTGGGTCAGGTGCCACAACGGCGACCTGCCCTACTCCATCGATCTCAGGAGCAGCATCGAGTATCACCGGAACGTGACGGCCAAGGGTGGCTACCGGGCGCTCGTATACAGCGGTGACCACGATTCGCTGGTGCCTCACCTGGGGACTCAGGCGTGGATCAGGTCACTAGGCTTCCCCGTCGTCCACGACTGGAGGGCGTGGCATCTCGATGGCCAGTCCGCTGGGTATGATACCACCACCACCACCACTGTTGCTGATGCTAACTAGACTACTTTTTTTGGCTGCAGCATGCTTTGCTGAATATACTGGTTAATGCCTGTTTGTGCTGCAGATTCACCTTAACGTACTCCAACAACATGACATTTGCGACCATCAAGGTAAAACCGATCACTTCGTAAAGTTTACTAGCTACACAGCCGTGCGTGGTGAATGCACAGTTCTGATTTTATTCGAATGGGTTGATGTAGGGTGGCGGGCACACAGCGCCGGAGTACGAACCTGAGAGGTGCTTTGCCATGTTCAGCCGTTGGATACTCGGCAAACCACTCTAGCTACTTCTTACGTAGTAGAAACCACCAAGTAGACCAGGGAGGCAGGGAGTCAAGGACTAAGGGTGACTTCTTTTTATTTTGGTGGAGAGAAACTGTTGTGGGGAGAAACTCCTAAAAACTACTTGGGAGACTTCTTTTAGGCTTATAGAGTAACACCCCTAAATTTCATGTCTGCAAAGTGATATATCACATATGCTAATTGTTTTACAAAATGAGCCAGAAATTAAATAAAAATAAGATGAAACATGTAGGTGATAAAAAATACATTAAAAATAATATTTAAAATGCATAAATTAATGTCGCTAGCCATATGAGTTTAGGATACCTACGTGTATTTATTAGGAGGCAACGTTACCTAATACATGGCCGGTCAGTTAACTGGCCATGTGTGCATACATCCAATTCCAAGTAGAAAAATGCAGTCTCACCTCTCACGTGATGGCAGCAGCGAGCAAAAAATAGCAACGAACAATTTGATACTGACCAAGCGAGCGGGAAACAGTACAGAGTGGCATTTCAGCAGTAAATAGAACTAACAAAAGGGGTAACTTTGAATACCCATTCGCATCCTAGCAAGGAAGCTCGGGAAGCTGCCCAGAAGTTGGTCCATCGTAGTTTCTCGGTTCACACACGATTTGGGTTTCGCGGTGGGGAGAAGCTGTGCAAAAACTGGACACTTTTTTTGGGCTTGTGAGGTTTGCCACCGATAAGCAGCTCTAGAAGCTCAAAAGAAGTCACCCTAAGCCACACGTTGAGAGTATAGGGTTCATCCCCACTCCACTGATCGGTTTTCACCTGCATATGAAAGCTAGAATTTCGTTAGCTCTCGTCGTCCACGGAGCAGATGAAAACCAGATATGAAAGCTATAGATTTTTTTTCATATTAATTAATGGAATTAAAAGAATGAGAATTAATTATCTTCTCAATCTATTTCGGCATGTTTAGATTATATTCCCTCCCTGTCATCAGCAAATACGTGTTGTTTCAGACATGACTTGCTAAAACTTCTAAACCTTTTGAGTACGTATAGAATTTTAATAATCATTTAGATTGGAAATTTGAGAATCAATTTGTGTGGGGTCTGCTCGATCTGATCCACGCGATCTGATCCGATTAATTAGAAAACTCAATAGAGAAATCCTTGCCCGCCTGACCTCTGGCCGAATCTGGCGGCTCCCTTGCCCGCCCGACTTCCTCCGGACGAATATGGCGACTCCCCGTGCTGCCGCTCGTCGGCGTGGCTCCTCGGCGATGCATCCTACCTATTCCCGGTAGAGAACGCAGGCGCCTGGCGGCGAAGCTCTCGAGGAGGGTGGCACGACATAGCGCGGCGGTGGAGCTAGGCCCAGTCGTCGTCGGCGGCGGAGCCCTGCTATCCATACTCGTGCAGCTCCCCCGCTCATCCAAGCCTCTCGGCGAGCTCCTCCGTCGCTGCCTTCCACGCATCTCCTCCCGGCCATGGCGGACACGCCGGCGTCGGGCTAAATCGTATTTCTTAGAAGGATTGGAGCGAGTGCAGGTCGAGGATATGGTGACGTCCATGGAGGACAAAGCCCCAGCACGCCGCGTCCCCTGCGCATCGGGTACTGCACCTCCTCTTAGTCCCGCGCAGCACCTCCAAAGACCACTGTGTCGCTCGACGGCGAATCCCCGCAGCTGCGCCCGCCACCAGCGCCTCCTCTCTCTCTCCATCTGGGCGAATCGTGGCACTGCTCACGAGTTGTACAGCTACAGCCATGCTCCTAGACGGCTCTGCTCGCTGGTCGTGCAAAGCCGCCGTATTTCAGTTTGGTCGCCGGTCGTATTCAGTTTGCACTACCGCCTAGCTAGATGAAAAGCAACACTTTCCATTCAGTTTGCATAGCAGTTTTCGTGTCGTTGTTTTGTTTCTCTAACTTCTATAATTCGGTTTGAAAAGATATTTCCGTTTGTACAGTATATTTTTAGCAAGTTTAGTTTGTAGAATTTTTTATGGAGAAGTATTCTAATCGGTAGTACCATCGTGATGAAGCGTCGGCCGACCCGCGCGATCATATCTGTTCGCATCATATCTCAGCCTGGCCCGGTAACATCGCTGGGAAATTAATGCAGCCTAATTTAGCGTGGAGCCCCACATCCACACGCTGCAGTCGCTAGGATAAATCCACGCGCTGCATCCCAGAAGCACCCCACGCGCTGCTGCCGGCGCAGGGCGCCGACGCATCCACCGCCACATTCACTCGTGCGGCCGGCCGCCGTCGCCTCATCCACGCATGCAGCCACCGGCCACCACCGCATCCATAGCCTAATCCATGTGCAGCGCCGCCATCGGCCGCCACCTCTATACTCACGCGTGCCGTGACGCGCGCCGCTGCCACCGCTGCATCCATGCGCGCAACCCCGCATCCACGCGCGCCGCTGCAGGCCGCCAACGTTGTGGCCGTCCACACCTGCCGCCGTCAGCCGCCACTCGCCTTTGCATCCATGTGCGCCCTTGACACCCGCGGGACGCCGCCGCCACCTGAGAATCGACGCTTCCCCGACTTCGCCGCCCGCCTCGCCGCTCTCGCCTCCTCCTCCCGCGCCGACCTCCTCTGCGTCAAGTACCAGCTCCCCGGCGAGGACCTTGACGCGCTCGTCTCTGTCACCAACGACGAGAACCTCAAACACCTCCTCGTCGAGTACGACCGCCTCCACCTCTTCCACGCCGCGCCGCCTGGATCTAGAGGAGGGTCTTCCTCACGCACCACGCCAAGGCTCAGGGTCTTCCTCTTCCCTCCCTGATCTGGAGGAGGGTCCTCCTCGCTGAGGTTGGTGTCGTTCTCCAGGAGCTCAAGAAGACATTTGTCCCCGCGTGGAAGCATATTTTCGATTCGACTGAATCAATCTTTATTTTCTTTTTATTTTCTTTAGAAGCACAGTTCCAAATTGTTAGAATCACAGTTTTGTATACGATGATTCGTGTTGTATAAGACCTAAATTTTACATGCCCTCGAAGCATGTTCATTAGCTATGAAAGCAAATTGTCCGGTCGATGAAAACATAAACTTGCCATGTTGAAATAAATCAGTAAGATCCGTCCTTATTTATCTCAGAAGCAGAACAATTACCTTTGAACGCCTAGAAAATGATACTTCTATGCATCAAGAAGTTCTTGCCTTGTGTTTCCATGCTTCGTAGAGAATTCCTAGCCAGATTAATAAATTGCTTCAATTCAGCTGAAAATGATGCTTCCATGCATTCAAATAATAAATTAATTGGGAGCTAATTAATGACCGGATTAAAATTAGAGGTGTGCGAGTTTTGTTGGAGCAGTTAGGGTCTGCATTTATTCCCTGCATGCAGGGATAGGAGTCAACTACTCGATTGGATTGTTTTCATCCACGGCCAGCATCAAATGCATCGTGTGGCTCCAAGCTGGTCCGATCGGAGGCAAAAATTAGTAGTATGATGCCTATTTGTTCTTAGCATGCTCAACTAGGTAAAAGAAAATCTAATTAATGAGTGGCAGAGTTGGATTGCAATTATTTGAGGCTTAATTTGATGTTATTTGTGCACTTGTTGATTCCTATGTACATATATGTGTAGATGAAAACATGTTTGGTGCCCTATAATATATCCTCTATTGGAGCTCAAAAATATTTTGCCCTAAAATACATCATATACCGGAGTAAAACAAATTTTGTTGCCCTAAAATTCAAAACATGGTGTCCTAGAATTAAATGGTAGTACCCTATTTTACATCATATACTGTTACTGATGTCATTGGGCTGGAGCCGTCTTCTTCCGGTGGTCGCGCCTTCTTCGACTCAGTCTGGTCTACTCCGTCTCCCAGCGCTGAGCCCTCTCGCCACCGGTTGCGCCTCGACTCACTCCTCCTTCTAGCCATAAAGATCGAGCGGGGAACGCCTCGTGCCTTCGTCGACAAGATCATCGTCCTCTATGTCCGTGTGGACATGCGTTTTATTGTGGGAGTTTCATCTTTCCCGTGGATTACATATTTTAAGTGCTATATAAAATAAGTGTATGTATTTGTAAAATACGAGACGTTCGTTGCACGTGCACGTTTGCTAGTAGCAAGAAAGTGGCAAACGGAAACAAAACAAAAATTTAGAGAGTACGCCAAAGGCGTACTAACTTTTATAGAAGGCAGAAAAAAGTGTTTACAACATAATGAGAACGCTACAAGCAGCGCCAGCCACACACCCACACCGAGAGAGAGACAAGTGGACTACTCGCGCTCAGAGGGTGTATGTTTACTTCAACACTTTCTTGTACTAGGAAATGAGATTTTTTATTTTTACTACAAATTTATTAAGATGTTTTGTTTCACTCATATAGCTATCTAGTTTAACTTATCAACCCGAATACAGAATAAGAAAAGGAAGATAAATAGTTAATGGATTTTAGAGGAAAAAGATCCTATTTTAACGAATCACATGTAGAGATATTGCTAGCACACAAAAAGTTAATGGTATTTCATAACTAATGAACTACCACCAGCTCCTCCGACACCAGCGAGTTTCCACAACTTAAATTCATCGATAATCCTATCGACTAACACCGTGACCGAGAATTGCTGAGACACATTGTTGAAAAGCCTCGCGTTGCGCTGCTTCCACAATGTGCGACAGACCAAAAGAACAAAAGCGTCAAAAACCTTCCTGTTCTTTCTCTATAATTTTTTTTTGAAACTTTAAGGGGGCAAAAGCTTTGCCCCAATCAATTAAATAAGAGAGAGTATTACAACGTACACCAACAAAGTTACAACGGGACTACTCTCCCGGCATTATTTGTCTCAACTTTTTAGCGCCGGCGACAACCCAAAGGCGACACTCACGCTTAATCTTATCTAACAACACATGAATGGGGGCGTGTTTGTGTTGGAAGACGTGAGCGTTTCGTTCATTCCAAACCTCCCAAGAGACAAGAAGGGCAAGCGAAGCAAGCGTAGACCAATTATTGATATGGAGGTCATGAAGGCCAAGCCAATGTCGTATGTTCTCCCAAATGCGCATGGTGTACCGACAATTGACAAGGAGGTGGTTCATAGATTCCGGCGCTCTCTTACAAAGGGGCAATAACCACAATTTGCCCACCCGCTCCTAGCCAATCGGTCTACCGTCCAAAGCCTATTGTGAGAGGCAAGCCACGCGAAGAACTTAACTTTGGGAGGAGCCCAAATCTTCCAAATCTTTGTAGTGATCTCATTAGTAGTTGCACCAAAGAATTGTGCCTTATATGCCGAAGACGTCGTATATTTTCCGCTAGCCGTAAGCTTCCAAGTGATCTCATCGTGGGTTTCCTCATCAAGTTACACGTTGAAGAGGCATATCCAAAGTTCAACGTATTGGGCGATGTGTTGGAGGGAAAGGTCCTCAATTAGGGTGATTTTGCGCACCCAATTATTATTGTCTAACGCTTTCTTGACGCTCCATTTTTTGTATGCGGATATATCGTAGATGAGTGGGGCGATGTCTTTGGGCTTCTTGCCATCGAGTCAAGGGGCTTCCCAAAACAAAGTCTTGGCTCCATCTTCCATCGTGATGGTGGCGGAGGCATAGAAAAGATCCATATCCTCTTTGGTGCAAGGGTTTCCGGTGCCAATCCAAATTTTTAAGTCATCCGTCCACTCAAGCCATGGCCACCGAAGCCGGAGAGCTCTTGCAAATTTCTCGGTGCGGAGGACCCCTAGACCCCCAAGGTTTTTGGAGCGGCACACGAGCTTCCAATTCACCTTGCAGTTTGCCCCGGTAGTTTTGTCTTTGCCCGCCCATAAGAAGGCGCGTTCAATGTTGTTGTGGAAGGTTGATGATCCGGTGGGCATAATGAGCGGTGTCAAGTGATATATTTCTTGCGAGGTGAGCACGGACTTGATGAGAGTCCCACGGCCAACCGTGGTGATGAGGTTACCATTCCAAGAGGGGAGCTTTACGGCAGTCTTGTCTTCGAAGGGTTGGAAATTAGCCCTATTTAGCCTCCAAACCGAAAGGGGTAGTGATACGTCTCCAACGTATCTATAATTTCTTATGTTCCATGCTTAGATTATACCAATTTCTACATGTTTTATATATACTTTATATGGTTTTTATGCATTTTGTAGGACTAACTGAAAGAGCATTTTCCCTCATTTGTGGTTTTGGTAATTGAATGACAATCTCTATGGACTAATGTTTGCATTGAGATATCATTATAGATCATGTCCATGGTATTGTGGAGTTCATGAGTTGGACTCTTGAAGATTATGTGTTGAGTGGAACATATTGCAAGTATGTCTTGAAGGATTCAAGACATCATATTAGTGAAGAAATGTTGGAAGATACAAGGTTGATCAAGATATTGATCAACACACAAAGCTACAAGATGTACCAAGAGCGATCATGTATCTCTTGGGATGGTAAACACTTGTCCGCATAGCTTTGTGAACTAACCCATTATATATGTGTGTGTGGTGTCATTATATGAGGTTAGGTATCTTCCCATGGGGATGCATCAAATGAAGATTTCATATAGCTCATGGAGGATGACGTCATGTGGTGATCGTCATCAAGGTGAGATGTGCAAGACCAAGAGAAGCTTCTTGAAGAGATCCTATGCTTGGTGCTTGCAATGGATACATGAAGACGAAGCTAAGCGAGACTCTCCCATTGTGAGCTTGGGGGGGGGGGGTATTTGGAGAAGTCTTCATCAAGCATGTGGTTGGACGCGCAATCAAGAAAAGATGAACCACTTGAAGAGATCAAGATAGTCTTCATCCAACTCAAGTGGAATGCTCAAGGCAAATGTATGATCTTGATAGGGCTATAGGATAGATAGGCGTACTATCAAGAGGGGCTCTCAAGTTAGTAACTTGATCGCATCGTTGTGGAGAGCTCAAACCTTTGCATACTTGGCATATCATATTTCTTGGTTCTTATTTGGCTTTTATGGTGGCGAGGAACTAGAGCTTGGTTCATCTCCATGTCAAGCTCTTGTTCATCGGAAACGGTCTTACTTTGGAAAACTTGTTGGCTTTCATCCATGTGAGGATTTAGAGATTGATTTATCTCCATACTAAGCTCTAGTTCTTCAAAAACGGATTTCGTATGAAAATCTTGTTACGTTTTTGATATTGGAGGTTTTACCGGTTTACATGTTTTATGAAAGTTAAATATTTCCCATTTGGTTTTATCCTAACATGATGGACTATGATGTTTCTATGCATATTCAATTAGAGCTTGTTGCAACGATTACAACGAGCCGAAAATCATCGAAAACGGAGTCCGTATGAAAAAGTTACTGTAGTTTTCGTTTCGCTGTTTCTGCCAGTTTTTGGAGACTCGGAAATTCCGAAAAAGTGAAATTTCCGATCACAATTTCCGGTTCAAGTCAGTACCGAAATTTCCGGTCTAAATTTCCGACCGGAATTTCCGGTTTTCTCTGGGTCCAACGGTAAGAATTTCTGGGGGTATAAAAACTCCCCCTCTTCTTCTTCCTTGGCCCATCCAAGGTAGTACGAATTTCCTCTCTCTCTTACTCCATTGTTGAACTTGGAAAGCTTGATTCCTCTCAATCCCTCCATTGATTCTTCCATATTCTTTAAGAAAAGTTGAGAGGAGATCTAGATCTACAATCCTACCAATCATTTTCTCCTCTAAGTGAGGGGAACCTAGTGGATCTAGTTCTTGGAGTTCCTTTGTGGTTCTTCTTCTTTGTTCTTCCTCTCTTCTCCCCCCATAAGCATTAGTTGCTTTTGATGGGATTTGGGAGTGAAGTATTTGACTCATTTGTGGTTTCTTTTGTTCTTCCTCTCTTATTCCCCCATAAGCATTTGTTGCTTTGTTGGAATTTGAGAGTGAAGGACTTGAGCACTTCGTGTGCTCTTGCCATTGCATTTGCATCGGTTTGAGCCTTCCACGAGGATTCGTGGTGGTGATACTTGTGAGCTTGTTACTCTTGGGTCTTTGGACCCTAGACGCCTTTTGTGGCCGACTTTTTGTGGCCAAGACCTTTTGTGGTCAAGACCTTTTGTCGTCACTTGAGAGCCTCCAATTAAGTTGTGCGTTTGTGCCTCAAGACTTGGGAGCCCCCAATTAAGTTGTGGGTGTGTGCCTCAAGAGTTGTACGGGATTCGATCTCCGCCCCAAAGGAGATCAATAGTGGAAGGTGAACTCGCAACCTTTTGTGGTTGAGTTCATCAGGAGAAGAAGGTGAGCCTTTGTGCCGTTGCGGCTAACCTGTTGTGGTTGCGCACACCTCTCCAAACGAGACGTACACCCTTTGGGTGGAACTTGGGAATACATCCTCGTCTCCGCGTGCCTCGGTTATTTCTATACCCAACTCGTTACTTATGCACTTTACATTGTGATAGCCTTCATGCTTGAAGTCATATATCTTGCTATCACCTTGTTACTTGTATTGCTTAGCATAAGTTGTTGGTGCACATAGGTGAGCCTAGTATTTATATCTAGGTTGTATGCTTGTTAAAGTAAACCTCTAGTTTTATTCCGCCTTTATCAAGCATACCGGAATTTCCGGGTCATTCTTGGACCGGATATTCCGGCTCCTCGGAAAAAGTTTTAAATCGCCTATTCACCCCCCCCCCCTCTATGCGACGTCTATCCGTTCAATTGGTATCAGAGCCAGGTTATCTTATTATTAGGACTAACCGCCTAGAGATAAAGATGTCGTTTAGAGATCTAGTGCACAATCCCACTTATAGATTCGATGGCACAATGGAAAATTCGCATGCTTAATCTTTTTAGAGACATGGGTTCAAATTTAGAGAGTATTGTAGATATGGGTTTTTCTCCTCCAAAGGATTCACAAGAATTATCTTTAGAGGATGAGAAAAACTCTTATCTCGATACTCTAGCTTCTAATGGTCTCATATGTGCTTTGAGCGATGTAGTACTTGCGTCAATCATGCCTTTTCGGAGCGCTCATGAATTATGGACAAAACTTCAAGATATATATGAGGTGTCCAACATTTCCAAGGATGATTGTGCTCCTTCCACATCCGGTCGTGATGAGCTCACGTCTTCTTCCACTTCACCGACATGTGGTTTGCCACAAGGTAATGATATGGTGAGTGGTGATAGAAATTGCATTGTTGATGGTGAATCTACTATTGACTATACTTCACACTCATCTTATTGCAATCCTCTATCTTTGGACTTAAACACCTCTAGCACTCCAAATGTCATACATGCTAGTGTTGATAGTCCTTGCATATCATGTAGTAGTTGCTTAACTAAAACTCATGATGATATGCTTTCCTTGTCTTGTTGCCATGATCAAAATATTTCTACTTCCTCCAGTACTTGTTTGGCTAACAATGTAGAGAAATCCCAACAATTGTTGGGACAAGACATGGACCCCATTGGTGTTTCAAGTAACTCTTCATCGTCTTCATCCACTACTCACATTTTCCTTATGGCTAAGGAGTTTAAGGTATCTCCTACCGTGCACTCCAATATATCTCATGGTGATGATGATGATGTTGATGATGATACTAGTCTTGAAATCAAACAAGAAATTATTGCCTTTGATTATTTCATGACTAACTTGCAAGGAGCTGGCAAGAAACACTTTGGCTCTCTTATGAGCCGTATAGGTGAGCTTGATGATGTTCTTGAGCTAAAAGGTGAGATTGAGAGAGAAGATGCCGATGAAAAGGTATCTCTTCAATCATCTCTAGAAGATGAACAAGAAACTAATGCTCACCTTCAAGAGCAAGTTGAAACTATCATGGAGTCTCATAACTCCAAAATTGCTAAACTCACTAAAGAACATGACCATGCTATTTCTAAATGTAATGTGCTTAGTAAAGAAATTGCTAATTTAAACAATGAGCTTGTCATGATGTCTCTTTCCATTTCTAATATTAATGATGCATGTGCTACTAACTCCACTTTGTGTGAAGCATCAATTTTGAAGGAGAATGTTGAGCTAAGGGCTCAACTTGATTTGCTAACTAGTAAGTATGGGAATTTGGAAGAAACTCATAAAAAGCTTTTTAGCTCTAATGAGAATCTTCTAGCATCCCATGCTAGGCTAAAGTTAGCTCATGAGGCGGTCACTACTAAGGTAACATCTTGTGAGCCTCTTATGGACACTAGCACAACTTCTACTACTAATGCTTTATTGCAATGTGCTAGTACTAGTATTCTACATCACATATCATTGCTAAATCTTGTGATGAATTACATTCCTTACCTTGTTGCTCTAACAATGTAGCATCTACTTCCTCTAGTATTTGTTTTGAAACTAACCATGTAGAAGAACTTAAAGAGCTCAAGGCACAAGTCACTTCTTTGAAGAAAGACTTGAAGAAGTGTCATGAAGGGAAGTCCACCCTCGACAACATGTTGAGAGTGCAACAACTTCCTCATGACAAGAGTGGACTTGGATTCAACTCCAATAACAAGAACAAGTCCAATGTCAAGAAGAAGCACAAGTTTATCAAGAAGAAGGGCCAAGAACAAGTTATTGATTTGGACAAGATTGTGTGCTTCAAGTGCAAGGTTGAAGGGCACCATATCTTGCCCTTTGAAGAAGAAGCCTCTTAGTGAGAAGCAACAAGGGAAGCGACCTCAAGTCCCAACTCAAGCTTCCCGAGTTGAAGAACCTTCTCTTCCCAAAAAGAAAGGTAAAAGCCGACTTTGCTACAAATGTCGTGGGAAGGATCACTTTGCTTCTTCTTGCACTCAAGGTATCTTATCCAACCCTTCTACTATTGATAATGTTCATTCTCTTTGGAAGGATAAGGTTGGCAATGTGTTTTCCAAAGTTATTGGTACTCAAAGTGGTGTCAAGAAAAGAACCATTTGGGTTGCCAAGCCTATTGTGACTAACCTCTTAGGACCCAACTTGGTTGGGGACCAACAAACTAAAACTTGATCAATAGGTGTAAGCGGAGGACATTGGAGACTTGACTACATCATGAAGAATTAAGGGATCTTCATCATCCATATTATCTCAAGTCAAGTCAAGTGGATTATATTGTCTTAGCATATATCTAATGCTCCTCCTTGCGGTAACTTGTATTTAATTCATATGTACTCATTGAAAGTTACTTGCACCCTTGCATGTGTTTGGTTTTGTGCCTTACTTTTGTTTCATATGTGTTGTGCACTCTACTTACTTATGTTGAATAATCAAGCTTGTGTATGTTGGTTTGCACACCATGTATGTTTGAGCCTCTTATCTATTTGCTTTCATCTTAATTGGCTCTTTTAGGGATTTTAATGGACTATCCCATTTTGGGGGGAGTGATGTGCTTTTTGGTAACACACTATCCTAAAATGTGTATACATGAGGACTACCACTTAGTGGTGATATATCAATGTTATCTACTCTCTTTGTGGTATGTCTTACTCATGAGAAATTCAAATTCTAATGTCCATTAATTATCTCTTGGATTTCTTTTGCCTCTTGTTAAAAAGAATGGATTATCACATTATGGGGGAGTAATAAGCTATGTGCATATTACAATCCTAGAAAATGTGAACATGTGAGGTAGTGTCACCTAGAGTTGATATTGTTGATTATCTTGTTCCTAGGTGACATGGGACTCAAACAAGTTCCACATTTGCTTAAATGAATTTTGTTCACCCATCTTTTGGTATCTCGTTTGTGAGAGAGTTTCTTGATGCTTAGTATGATCATTGAATATGAGAAGTCATCAAAAAACTCTATATAAGCATATTTTTCAATTATTTTATTTTGCCACATGCTTATGTTTTGTGAACATGATCTTGAATATATGCATGTCATGTACCACCGAGAAATATCTCTCTACAATCATTGTCTTTGACAAGTGATAATTATATTTGTGATAAATTTATTGATCATGTTCACGTTGGCTATTGTTCTTAAGTTGTATTTTTTATCGCCAAGTCTGTTTTGTTTAACCATCCTTTTGTCTTCTTTGCTTCATTTGGATCCTTTTGTTGCTCTACTCATAATTTGTGTTAAACTTTCTTGAGTTAGGAAAAGCAAGGATCCCATTGTTGTGCATTTACATTCGAAGACTTAATTCTAAGTAATGTACTATTCTTGGGGGAGCTATCCTACATTGAGTAGAACATCATCCTTTTAACTGTTATCGGGTCTTATTGATTTTCTTGAACTTTGTGTTCAAAAAGATATATGGAGGGTAATGATCCCACTTGTGTGCATTTTGTATTTACATACAAGATCTCAAATAATGCACTAATCATGGGGAAGCAACTCTATAATCTTTAGAACACTATTCTTTAGATTGGATTGGTATCTTATTGCTCTTCTTGAACATGATTAATGTTTTAACAATATATATGGAGAGTAATGATCTCATTTGCGTGCATTTTGTATTCAAATAAAATATCATAATTAATGCACTAATCTTGGGGGAGCAACTCTATATGTATTGAACATTAGTTGTCTTCAATTGGTTTTTGATCCCGATGACATGTCTCTTTGAAAGACAAACATTTTTCGTCTTGGTACTTTGTGTCATCATGAAAAGTGTAGAGTGCTTGGTTTATTTTTGGAACCTTACTCCTCTTTGTGGAATTGGCTATCTCATCCCACGGTTCTTAGTGTACCTTCTTGGATGAGATGAAACTTAAGAGCATGTTTGCTTGTTTTATTTCTTATGCTCATTGGTTTAGTCTTGACCTTGTTTTCATTTGATATATTTTCAAATTGGTTTCTCCAATCATGGGTTTGTTTGAGTCTTTGATACAATGAGGACAAATCTTTCTCTTGCCACACTTTTGTGCAGCTTTTAGATTTAATTGGTGTTTTGTCCAAATTGTATCTCGTTTGGTTCTTGAAAGTTTTGTGTATGCATATTTACTATTTGTATACCTTGTGGCATGCTTTCCTTCCTTGATCCAATATATAGGATAGACTCCATCAAATCCTAAATGGCTAAGATGTGCATGAAATTCTATTTCATATCAATATGCACATATTTATGTGGAGTTTGTCCTATGTATTGTAGTTGGTCTAACTACTTTGGACCCAATTAGTTTGGGTGCCATAGTGTACTTAATTTGTTTTAGGTACATGAGAGATGCATTGGAAGCTTGCCTCTATTTAAAGAAGATGTCTTCACCATGTGCTTCTTGGAGTCAAGCTTGGATGATTGTGAACTCTCATTTTCTACACCGTCAATGCTATCTCGGTAACAAGTATCTAACTCATGCATATACTTCTAGCTCTCAACCTTGTGTAGGTTGTTCTTTGGCATGAGTTACTCTAAGTTGCATTTGATATGGTTTTTGCAAAGTTTCTTTCAAAACATCTTCATTGAAAATGTGAGTTAGCCGGGATGATTAAACAGCAAGGGGAATATATATTTATATATAATCATTTTCATGATTCACGGATCCCCAATATGTTAATCTAGCAAATTCATTTCAAACTCTCTCATATGCAATATTGATGAATTCTCTTAAACCATTTGCCTTATGTGTTATTTGTTTTGTGTCTCGAAGTATCCCAACTATCATTTATCCTATGTGGGTATTTGTGATGCTTTGAGAACTTGGTGTTGGAAGTTCATATATACCCTTTAAGAATAATTTGAGCTATGTGCTTTGCTTTTAAGCAAAAATCTTATCGGTGTATTTATGACTTCCTCTTGGATACCATGTGCTTTACCTTGTACCTACATTGTGTGTGCATGTTTCTTTGTGGACTTAGTGACCAATTAGAAACTTATACACATGAAGGTAGTTACATATTTTATTGGAATTCAAAATCTTTAGTGATCACCTTTTATTACTTTCTTGATTCTTTGGTGATCCCTAAAGGCACAAGCTTTGTTTTTCTATTGGTTTCACATTGCCTCTTTATAAGCTTGTGATCCTATTTAATTTATCCTCTTGGGTGTTCTTGTTTGCGAAATACATGATATGCACTATGTGCCTCATAATTTGAAAGACTATGGTGATGCTTAGGCTCATCCTTGTTTAGTCTCCTAAATTGTATTTCCATGTCACACTCATCCTTTCTCGTTTGAGCAAGTCTTCATTTTTCACTTCTTTCTCTTGTTGCTCAATATTTGTTTGTTGCAAGGTATACTTATTTTCTTAACTATACAATCTTGCACCTTTTTGTGTTCGAAAGCATCTAGGAGGGAGTGAGGATTCCATGTTATGCACACCATATTGAAATACAAATATTTTCATTGTGCATGTACCTTGGGGAGTTCCCTCTTGATTTCTAGAACACTTGGTTGATCTTATCATAATATCTTCTTGTGCTCAATTGGTTTTGGATCCCTTGATTGCTTGCTTCTTTGTGAATGCTTTCCCCCTTTGCAATTGGTATCCTTCCAGTGGATTTCAATTGATATATTTCTTGTCAATTTTTTGATCCTCAATATAGTTTGATCCCCTCCATCTATTCGTCATTGGATAAGTGCATTTGATTTCACTCATATCATGATAAATGCATAAATCATGAAGGAGATCTTATTATGTTACCTTTCCAAAGCTTTTCGCCCATTTCGGCAATCGTTGCCAATGGGGGAGAAGTTTTAGAGGGTTGTATGGAATTGTATTTGTACTTTGTTTATTCTTAAGTATTTGCCTTCCTTGCCTTTGCATTCGTTGCTTGGTTTTATATATATAGTGGAAACTCCACCATCGGTAATGGTCGATAATATATGCAATGAATTCATGTTCATACACACGTGCATAAATTATGGGGGAGTTTGCTCTATATATGTGGATGGACTAACATCACATACCTTTGTAGTATTTGATGTTAGTGCAACCATTCTTGTTCGTTAAATTCCATATTATGAACCCTCTCAAAAGAGATTGTCATCAATTACCAAAATGGGGGAGATTGAAAGAGCATTTTCCCTCATGTGTGGTTTTGGTAATTGAATGACAATCTCTATGGACTAATGTTTGCATTGAGATATCATTACAGATCATGTCCATGGTATTGTGGAGTTCATGAGTTGGACACTTGAAGATTATGTGTTGAGTGGAACATATTGCAAGTATGTCTTGAAGGATTCAAGACATAATATTAGTGAAGAAATGTTGGAAGATACAAGGTTGATCAAGATATTGATCAACACACAAAGCTACAAGATGTACCAAGAGCGATCCTGTATCTCTGGGATGGTAAACACTTGTCCGCATAGCTTTGTGAACTAACCCATTATATGTGTGTGTGTGTGGTATCATTATATGAGGTTAGGTATCTTCCCATGGGGTTGCATCAAATGAATATTTCATATAGCTCATGGATGATGACGTCATGTGGTGATCGTCATCAAGGTGAGATGTGCAAGACCAAGAGAAGCTTCTTGAAGAGATCCTATGCTTGGTAATTGCAATGGATACATGAAGACGAAGCTAAGCGAGACTCTCCCATTGTGAGCATGGGGGAGTATTTGGAGAAGTCTTCATCAAGCATGTGCTTGGACGTGCAATCAAGAAAATATGAACCACTTGAAGAGATCAAGATAGTCTTCATCCAACTCAAGTGGAATGCTCAAGGCAAAGGTATGATCTTGATAGGGCTATAGGATAGATAGGCGTACTATCAAGAGGGGCTCTCAAGTTAGTAACTTGATCGCATCGTTGTGGAGAGCTCAAACCTTTGCATACTTGGCATATCATATTTCTTGGTTCTTATTTGGCTTTTATGGTGGCGAGGAACTAGAGCTTGGTTCATCTCCATGTCAAGCTCTTGTTCATCGGAAACGGTCTTACTTTGGAAAACTTGTTGGCTTTCATCCATGTGAGGATTTAGAGCTTGTTTTATCTCCATACTAAGCTCTAGTTCATCAAAAACGGATTTCGTATGAATATCTTGTTACGTTTTTGATATTGGAGGTTTTACCGGTTTACCTGTTTTAGGAAAGTTAAAACTTTCCCCATTTGGTTTTATCCTAACATGATGGACTATGATGTTTCTATGCATATTCAAGTAGAGCTTGTTGTAACGATTACAACGAGCCGAAAATCATCGAAAACGGAGTCCGTATGAAAAAGTTACTGCAGTTTTCGTTTCGCTATTTCTGTCAGTTTTCGGGGACTCGGAAATTTCGAAAAAGTGAAATTTCCGATCACAATTTCCGGTTCAAGTCAGTACCGAAATTTCCGGTCTAAATTTCCGACCGGAATTTCCGGTTTTCTCTGGGTCCAACGGTAAGAATTTCTGGGGGGTTTAAAAACTCCCCCTCTTCTTCTTCCTTGGCCCATCCAAGGTAGTACGAATTTCCTCTCTCTCTTACTCCATTGTTGAACTTGGAAAGCTTGATTCCTCTCAGTCCCTACATTGATTCTTCCATATTCTTTAGGAAAAGTTGAGAGGAGATCTAGATCTACAATCCTACCAATCATTTTCTCCTCTAAGTGAGGGGAACCTAGTGGATCTAGTTCTTGGAGTTCCTTTGTGGTTCTTCTTCTTTGTTCTTCCTCTCTTCTCCCCCCATAAGCATTAGTTGCTTTTGGTGGGATTTGGGAGTGAAGGATTTGACTCCTTTGTGGTTTCTTTTGTTCTTCCTCTCTTATTCCCCCATAAGCATTTGTTGCTTTGTTGGAATTTGAGAGTGAAGGACTTGAGCACTTCGTGTGCTCTTGCCATTGCATTTGCATCGGTTTGAGCCTTCCACGAGGATTCGTGGTGGTGATACTTGTGAGCTTGTTACTCTTTGGTCTTTGGACCCTAGACGCCTTTTGTGGCCGACTTTTTGTGGCCAAGACCTTTTGTGATCAAGACCTTTTGTCGTCACTTGGGAGCCTCCAATTAAGTTGTGCGTTTGTGCCTCAAGACTTGGGAGCCCCCAATTAAGTTGTGGGTGTGTGCCTCAAGAGTTGTACGGGATTCGATCTCCGCCCCAAAGGAGATCAATAGTGGAAGGTGAACTCGCAACCTTTTGTGGTTGAGTTAATCAGGAGAAGAAGGTGAGCCTTTGTGGCGTTGCGGCTAACCTGTTGTGGTTGCGCACACCTCTCCAAACGAGGCGTACACCCTTTGGGTGGAACTCGGGAATACATCCTCGTCTCTGCGTGCCTCGGTTATTTCTATACCCAACTCTTTACTTATGCACTTTACATTGTGATAGCCTTCGTGCTTGAAGTCATATATCTTGCTATCACCTTGTTACTTGTATTGCTTAGCATAAGTTGTTGGTGCACATAGGTGAGCCTAGTATTTATATTGTATGCTTGTTAAAGTAAACCTCTAGTTTTAGTCCGCCTTTATCAAGCATACCGGAATTTCCGGGTCATTCTTGGACCGGATATTCCGGCTCCTCGGAAAAAGTTTTAAATCGCCTATTCACCCCCCCCCCCCCCCTCTAGGCGACGTCTATCCGTTCACTAACCTATAAACAAGATGCCACAGTGCCAGTTCCCTGTTTTCTGCTGTTTTTGGTTTCAGAAAAGCAGTTAAGGAAATATTCTCGGAATTGCACTAAACAAAGACCCAAGTTCCTATTTTTCCTGACACGTTCTAGAAGTCCAAAGAGGAGACGAAAGAGGGCACCGAGGCGCCCACATCATGTGGTGGCGCAGCTCCCTTCCTGGCCGCGCCAGCACATGGTGTGGGGCCCTCGACAAGTTTCGGGGGACAGAAGTCTCTGTTCCAGCACCCTGCCGGGACGGGGAATTGCCCCCGGAGCCATATCCATCAACTCCACCGCCATCTCCATCACCGTTGCTGACTCCTACGATGAGGAGTGAGTAGTTCTCCCCCGGGGCTGCGGGCTCTACCTGTAGCTATGTTATTTATCTCTCTCTCCCATGGTGTGATCTTTATGTGATCATGAGCTTTGTAATCTAGTTGAATATGTGATGCTACTCTTTATCTATTATGCACTCTAGAGGTTACTTGAATATGAACTCCGGGGTTATTCACGGTTGTGAAGGTGACAGTGTGCGCACCGTGTGTGATTCCTTTATGACGTTGTGGTGTTTGTTTACTCAGACTTTGGGGTGTGCTTTTATAGCCCTACGCAATGAATGGTGTTTATCATTCAACAAGAGAGTGTTTGAGAGTAGTATTTATTATTCAGCTTTGATGTCATTGTTGAGAGTGTCCACTTGTGAAAGTATGATCCCTAGGCATCGTTGAGAGTGTCCCCCAAGCTTTGAGGTGAATTTTTTCTTTGATGATACTTTGCCTCCAATATATGATAATTATAGTCATTGTGATATTTTCAGTCCACCTACTATTGAGGATATGGTTTATGTTGATTATGATATGTCTCCTATATATGATGTTTACAATGATGAATATGATATTTTCGGTCCATCTACTATTGAGGATAAAATTAATTATGATTATTTTATGCCTTCAATTTATGATGATTACAATGATGGGTGTGATAGTTTTACTCCCACTATTACTAATAAAATTGATTATGCTTATGTGGAGAGTAATGATATTATTATGCTTATGTATCATGATAAGAATGCTTTAGGTGATAGCTATATTGTTGAGTTTATTCATGATGCCGCTGAAAATTATTTTGACAGAGGAAAGTATGGTTATAGAGATCTTCATGTTACTAAATTTCTTCTCTTTATGATGAATGGTTTGAGCTTTCTTTTGATTTGCTTTTATTTGCTGGGTACTTTAAGACCTACTGGTCCTTATGAGAGAAGGAGACATGACTTTATACATCACAATAATATTAAGTCTCCTCTCTTTATGTTGAAATTTTTGAAGTTGCACTTGTTTTGTTCCTATGCTAGTCACTTTGTGCTTTATTAATTTATTTTCTTACAAGATTGCTTTGCATAGGAAGTGAGTTAGATTTAAATATGTTTTATATATTCTTCTTGATGCTCTCTTTTATGTTTCAACTCTCATCTTTTTGTGAGCATCATAAATATCACTATGCCTAGCTAAAAGGCTTTAAAGAAAAGCGCTTATGGGAGACCACCCATATTTTATTTCTGTTATTTTATTTTATTTGAGTCAAGGAGCTTGCTTACTTTTGTAACAACTCCTTTGTATCTTTATTTTATCGCATTGTTGTGTCAAGTAAATCCTCTAGTAGGAAGTTGATGCTAGATTTGGATTTCTGCGCAGGAACAGTTTTCTGCTGTCCACAATTTAATTTGTAACAATTCACAGAAAAATCAAAATGACCTGAAATGTTTTGTGCGTGATCCTCATATATGTACGCAACTTTCATTAGTTTTAAGTTTTCTGATCTGAGCACTATAAGTGCCTCGAAAAAATTCATCTTTACGGACTGTTCCGTTTTTGACAGATTCTGCCATTTATTTTGCATTGCTCCTTTTGCTGTTTTTTAATGGATCTTTTTGTTCCATAAAATACCAGTGGCTGTAGGTAATGTACAGTAGCATGTGTAATGATTTTGTCCATGCAGAATATGAGAATTTTTGATTATGCACTAACCCTCTAATGAAGTCCACTTTTAGTTTGGTGTGGAGGAAGTTTTCAATGATCAAGAGAGAAGGATGATATGATGTGATCAAGAAGATGAAAGAGCCAAAACTTGGGGATGCCCCGTTGGTCACCCAAGCATATTTCAAGAAGACTCAAGCGTCTAAGCTTGGAAATGCCCAAGGCATCCCCTTCTTCATCAACAAACTATCAGGTCATCTCTACTGAAACTATATTTTAATTCCGTCTCATCTTATGTGCTTTACTTGAAGCGTCTGTTTGTTTTTGTTTTTGTTATTTTCATTCTCTGAATAAAATGGATCCTAGCATTCCTTTGTGGGAGAGAGACACACTCCGCTTTTTCTTATGAATACTCGTATTCTTCACTTATATTTGTTGAGTATTCCTCTATGTTACTTCAATACTATTAGCTCTTGTTTTTCATGCATCTCTTGTTAGAGCTGTTAGTTTTCTTATATTATACTCTCATATCTTATTGTTAAATACTTGGAGAGTTTATTTTTAGATAAGTTGATTGTTGTTTGGTTAAGAACAAAAAATGTTTGATGTGGTAGATGGTATGATGAAATGATACATAATCTTGTAGATCATTAAATTGTGTCACTTGAATCATTAATGTTGTTTTGAGATATTAATATGCTTAATGGTAAAACATGATGGTTTAATAAAGTGGAATGATTAATGGTTGGTCTAGAAAACTTGAAACTGTGCCACACTTAAATATCTAGTTGATAGCATAATGATATATGACTTCTAATGTTAAAAGCAACCGTAATGATTTTGTGTTATGCGCTACGGTCGGGGTCCCAACAGTGACTTGTTCATTTTCCACAGTCCCTCATGGAGTGATTTTCATTATGCCTTGTAGATCATATTTCTAGTTGGAATCTTTTTGCTTGTGGGTTCTAAGCTGCGGTTTTCATGGCACTTCCACCACCATATTTGCTACCCTCTTCCGTACTTTGCATTGCCCTTTCTCACATTGAGAGTTGGTGCATACTTCGCGGGTACATCCAAAACTCGTGTGAGATCTTCATCATGTTCTCCTATACATAAGCCATAGATATATTGCCATGCAACTTCCATAGCTGTTCCGAGATATATTGCCATGCAACTTCCATTTTACATTACATGACTTGTTGTCATTTATCATTTATATATTGCCTTGCATGATTCTTTACAACTGATGTGTGGTTTTACCCATGTTACGCCAGATCATTGCATATCCTGCTACACTGGCAGAGGCACCGTTTCGTACACTATGTTTTATTCCTTATGAGTTACTTGTATCAAAAGTGTGTTGTCATATTAGAATGTTTGCCCCTAAAAGTGAAAAGAGTCACGAAGGCCATTGATACACCGGTGAGGTGTTGTTGGGAAACCCCAAGAGAAAGGTATGAAGTAGTGCAGCAACAAATTTCTCTCAGTTGTGAAACCAAGGTTATCAATCCAGTAGGAAACTAGAGTTCTTCTGAAGGTTGTTGGCGGCGCCGTTTACGATAACCAACGCGGAACCTGCACACAACACAACCAAGATACTTTGCCCCAACTTAACAGTGAGGTTGTCAATCTCACTGGCTTGTTGTAACAAAGGATTAAATGTATGTGTGGAAAATGATGTTTGTTTGCAGAGAATGAAAGTAACATGATTGTAGTAGGTTGTTTTATCAGTTTAAGGAAAAAGGACCGGGGTCCACAGTTCACTAGTGGTGTCTCTCCATAAATAATAATAGCATACATGCGGGTAAACAAATTGCAGCTGGGCAACTGACAGAATGAAGAACTGCATAACAATGCATATACAAGTCATGATGTCTAGTGTGAGATTCATTTGGGCATTACAACATGATACATAGACCGTCATCCAACTGCATCTATGACTAATAATTCACCTTAAGGATAGCATCCGCAACACCATTCAGTATTAAGTTGCAAGGAACAAATTATTGCATTAAGTAAAGTGTGTAATGTAAGTAGCACATATATCCTTAGATAAAGAACTATTGTTTTATCCCTAATAGCAACAGTACATATACAATCTTAGAGGTTGCTGTCACCCCCCAGATTAAATAGAGACATGAACCCACTATCGAGCATAAATACCCCCTCTTGGAGTCACAAGCATCTACTTGGCCAGAGCATCTACTAGTAACGGAGAGCATGCAAGATCATAAATAACGCACTCACAAGATATATTATGAAGCAAATGACATAGTACTTAATTATTCATCGGGTCCCAGCAAACACAACATGTAGCATTACATAAAGATGATCTTGATCATGATAAGCAGCTCACAAGATCTAAAAATGATGGCACAATAGGAGAAGACAACCATCTAGCTACTGCTATGGACCCATAGTCCAAGGATGAACTACTCACGCATCAGTCCGGAGGCGGGCATGGTGATGTAGACCCCTCCAGTGATGATTCCCCTCTCTGACAGTGTGCCAAGAAGAGCTTCTGAACCCTCCCGGACTAGGGTTGACGACGGCGGCGGCTCCGTAATGTTTTCTGGAAAAGTGTTCGGGGTCTTAGGGTTTTCCCGTCGGGGGGTTTAAGTAGGCGAAAGGGCGAAGGAGGTGGGGCCCCGAGGGGCCCACACCACGTGGTGGCGCGACTGGCCGCCTCGTGGCCCTCCTCCGTATCCTCTTCGGTGTTCTGGATGCTCCCGGTGAAAATAGGGGTATTGGCTTTTGTTTCATGCAATTCCGATAATATTTCCTTAACAACTTTTCTGAAACCAAAAACAGCAGAAAACAGAGAACTGGCACTGTGGCATCTTGTTAATAGGTTAGTCCCATAAAATGCATAAAAACCATATAAAGTGTATATAAAACATGTAGCAATTGTTATAATATAAGCATGGAACATAAGAAATTATAGCTAC
Organism: Poa annua; assembly: GCA_026929855.1. Classification (NCBI taxonomy): domain Eukaryota; kingdom Viridiplantae; phylum Streptophyta; class Magnoliopsida; order Poales; family Poaceae; genus Poa; species Poa annua. Next base: position 52,468,891 of record CM049428.1, read on the forward strand.
GTTGGAGACGTATCAAGCATCGAAAAGAGAAACAGAAAAGGTAAAAAAAAATAGAAAAAGAAAAAAGAAAAAAAGAGAAAGAGAAAAATAAAAAAGGGGGCAACATTACTATTCTTATCCACACTTGCGCTCATGTTTTAGCACCTGTAGTATTCATAGTCATCATTTGTGCTCATGTTTAGCACCTTTACTCCATATGAAAGAGTTTTCATGTTTTACTTGCATAACTATGTGTGGAACTTTACATCATAGAACTGGCTTGTATATTCCAATGATGAGCCTCCTCAAAAGTGCTCTAGGTCTTCATGAGCAAGCAAGTTGGATGCACCCCCACTAGTTCCATTGGAGGGCTTTCATACACTTATAGCTCTATGTGCATCCATTGTGTGGCAATCACTACTCCTTGCATAGCTTCGATTATAAGACTTCCTCTTGTCTAATGATCACTTTCAGCTGTGTGAGACTTTCTTCCGTTGGCCTTCCAAACCCCCCTTAACATTCTTTTAGCCACAATATCCTGGTGCCAAGAACTAACGCTGAACGCTTGCTTGTTTTTGAGTGAAAAAATAGAGAGATGATTTTTTACATGCATATTGTTATTGCTTGACTTGATCCTTTCACAAAGTTGTCATGAGTGTTGGATGCATTAGATGATTATATTGTTGTTCTTGAAGCTTAAATCATCTTTAATATCTACTTTGCACGGTTGATTGTTCTCTAGTATTGATTCATTAAAAGTTTTACTTTGTTCTTCCTACTTGTTTACTCATTTCTCATTTGATATCAATATAAACTACAGCTTTTATTCATTTGATCTCAATTTACATGCATTACATTATTATATGATCAAGATTGTGTGAAAGCATGTCACTTCAGAAATTATTCTTGTTATCGTTTTACCTACTCGGGACGAGTAGAACTAAGCTTGGGAATGCTTGATACGTCTCCAACGTATCTATAATTTCTTATGTTCCATGCTTAGATTCTACCAATTGCTACATGTTTTATATACACTTAATATGGTTTTTATGCATTTTCTGGGACTAGCCTATTAACAAGATGCCACAGTGCCAGTTCCTTGTTTTCTGCTGTTTTTGGTTTCAGAAAAGCTGTTAAGGAAATATTCTCGGAATTGCACGAAACAAAGACCCAAGTTCCTATTTTTCCCGACAAGTTCCAGAAGTCCGAAGAAGAGACGAAGGAGGGCACCGAGGCGCCCACATCATGTGGTGGCGCGGCTCACGAAGGAGGGTACCGAGGCGCCCACATCATGTGGTGGCGCAACTCCCTTCCTGGCCGTGCCAGCACATGGTGTGGGGCCCTCGGACCTCCACCGCCTTCGCCCTTTTGCCTACATATACCCCCCGACAAAATAACCCTAAACACAGAAGCCTTTTCCCGAGAAGAGTTCCGATGCGCCGCCGCCATCGAAGACAAGTTTCGGGGGACAAAAGTCTCTGTTCCGGCACCCTGCCGGGACGGGGAATTGCCCCCGGAGCCATCTCCATCAACTCCACCGCCATCTCCATCGCCGTTGCTGACTCCTACGATGAGGAGTGAGTAGTTCTCCCCAGGGGCTGCGTGCTCTACCGGTAGCTATGTGGTTTATCTCTCTCTCCCATGATGTGATCTTTATGTGATCATGAGCTTTGTAATCTAGTTGAATATGTGATGTTACTCTTTATCTATTATGCACTCTATAGGTTACTTTAATATGAACTCCGGGGTTATTCACGGTTGTGAAGGTGACAGTGTGCGCACCGTGTGTGATTCCTTTATGACGTTGTGGTGTTTCTTTACTCAGACTTTGGGGTGTGCTTTTATAGCCCTACGCAATGAATGGTGTTTATCATCCAACAAGAGAGTGTTTGAGAGTAGTATTTATTATTCAGCTTTGATGTCATTGTTGAGAGTGTCCACTAGCATTACAAGAAATATGTCAACTAGTGACCTTCTCTTAACGACCAAGTTTTTTTTGGTCATACATTTATGACCATTTCAAACTCGCTGGTCATAAACCACTTGCGAGGGAGGAAACCCCAAAACTTTATGACCTTCTATTTTACAAAGGTCATAACACGCCGACATCAATTGGTCATAAATTCTAACAGCAGTGATATATTAGTGTGACTAGGCTGACACCTAAGCAAGCTCGCCTATGTGTCACTGTCTATCGCCTACTTGTCAATGCCTCTCGCCTACATGTCACTGCCTATGTGTCATTTGTGCTTACGTGTCACCACACTGACATGTAGGGCCTGTTGACAGGAGGTGTTGACTGTTGACAAATATGACATGTGGGACCCGTCTTCATTCAGACTTACATATGGGTCCCGCGCCACCCTAACACCTTGATCCACCCCACCCGCTGGCATGTGGATATGTTGACACATCGGATGGCAGGAAGTGCGCGAGCTATATATAAGGGAACCCTAGCTCCACCAGCGAGCAAAGCCCTAGCTTATTCCCTCTCGATCCCCTTACCTCGACGGCGCCGACACCACACTCCCCGCTCACCGGCTGGTCACCCCAACCCACCTAATTCCCTCGCCGCCGTCAACCCCACCCCCTTCGCCCCTACCCCCCGCGCCTACCGGCATGGTCTGGGCGACGCGGCTCCCGCGCGGGGGGTCGTCAGGAAGGTAACATGCGCGGCTTGGATAGGGCGGAGGTGCGGCGGTGGCAACCGCCTCCTCGTGGTGTACGGCCGCGCCGGCACGGCCTCCTCTTCTCTACTCGAGCCGTTGCAAGCGGAAGACGCCGCCGTCGATCTCATCTGGTACCACCTCGATCTGTTCCTCTTTCTCTCCTGTGTCGCCGCCACTGGCAACCGCAGCCTCGCCGCTCACCCTCTTCTTTCTACCCCATCAGATCAACCTCTTCTGCACCTACCCCACCGCCACCCGCCCAAGCACCAGCTTCGCTCGATACGGAGGACCGAGTCCTCCCGCCACGGCGTCCGCGTCGACCTCACCATTCAGTGTAAGCTCCCGATCTTGTCTCCTTTCTGCATCGAGACTACATCTTATTTGCTCATGCCCCTACAGATAAGGAGGTGGACGACCACAGTTCTCCTCAAGATCCTTCGCTCGTCTACTTCCCCTCGTCGGATCCGGCCAGGAGGCTGTCCCCTTATTCAGGAGATCCTGCAGCCCGTCCAAGCCCAAATACCCCCAGATCTCTCCCACCACCCACCTTGATGTCACGTTCTTATGCTTTGATCTGGCCATGTTAGTGGGTCCTTTAGCTAGTAATCTTACTTCCTCATCATCTTGGTGACTAGCTATGATCTCTAGTGAATGTGGAGGAACAGCTGATGTTTGGGGTACATATTTGAGATTGTAATTGTGTGAGCTGCTATGATCCTAGCGTAGTCCTGAGCCTAGTTATTTTATCGGTTTTGCTAATTCTCAGGTGCCTGAGATTTTCTTAAGTCTCAGTCACCCATGAAAATATGTATCAGATGCACTTTTCTAGCAGAAAAATGCAATTGCATTTTTTTGTCAGAAAAGTGCAACTCGTTTCAGTTGCACTTTTCTTTGAACTGCAGTTGCATTTTTCTGAGTCGATTGAGACTTAAGAAAAAATCAGGCGTCCGAGACATATGGCGTCCGAGACATATGCACTCCCTTATTTTAGTACTTCCATTATTTGGAATCTAGAGTAGCTCTTATTTTCTGTTATAGTTGTTGGTCATATCTGCTATTTTGTAATGTTCAAGATATCTGTTTTTTTAGAATAAACCCTACTGCTTTATATGCACATGAACGTAGTGTTAGAGATGAACACCTGTAGTGGACATGCAGTGCAGTTGTGTTGACCTACTAGTTGAGCTCATATCACTGCTTCAGTACTTTGCTTTCCTTTGTACATGTATAATATTTTCTCCCGATAAGATGAATCATTAATATCTATTTGTTTGTGCCTTGTGTCAGAGCACTAGTGGAAATTGGGGCTCTAGTCCCGGTTCCAGAGGGCCTGTAGTCCCGGTGTAGCAACCGGGACTACCAAGGCGGGACTAGAGCCCCCCCCCCTTTCGTCCCGGCTCAGCACAAACCGGGACCGGAGGCCCCCCCCCCACCAATTAGAGCAAGGCACGTGGAGGGGGCAGGGGCGCGCAAGGGCGAACCCTTTAGTCCCGGTTCGTGTTACGAACCGGGACTAGGGTTTTGTTTTTTTTTTAGATTTCAGGGGTTTGTTTTTATTTCATTTCAGTGCTTTGTTTTTTTTTATTTCGACCGGTTTTCTGGGTAGGGGTTTCGGATGGTACCATGTCGATGCGTCGGGGGTAGGGGTTTCGGATGCTACAGCTTCGATGGGCGAAAAACACGTATAAATTATTATACGAACCTAGATGAAGTTGCATCATGCATATATACAATTACATGAAGATCATGTGTTCATAACACATACACATTTAAGTACGCGTGGTACATGAATATCACGCTTCCCGGTTCCAGAGACTTAGAAATATTTTGTTACATGGAGATCACTATATATTACATGTCCGCACTAGTCAACATAGTGGTACTCTCCGGTCTCCGGTATGACATCGGTGAGGTAAAATCCCGTCAACTCCTCTACAATTGCCCTGAAGCGGGTCTTTATTGGTAGCTCGTTGCGCTTTCTTGCCAACTGTAAAAAAATGATATCACAATGAATACATGAGATATGAAAAGAATAAAACTCATCACGATTGATGATACAAAAATAATGTTGTGACTAGAGCTTTACGTACTTCGATACTTCTTTTGCTCTTCAAACTCTCGTTGACCACAGTGTGCATGTACTCGCAAACGAAGAATCCACATAGATCAGTCTCGGTTGGCTGTTTAAGACAAGTCTATAGAAGAATAAAATTTAATCAAATAATAATAAAGTATGATAATGGTGCATGGGCCTAGTTATAGTACTACTTACATCGTTAGTACGCCAGCGCAGTTTCTCTGGCCATCCACTGTTCGGATGTTCTGCGAGGAACATTTTCCAAACGCTGCATGACAAGAAACTGAATGAATGAGTCATAAATTCCTTGATATTAGGAAATGAACGAAAGAGGCGATAAGAAAAGAAAGTACCTTGCCACCAAATCAAAACAGGTCTTGTCTTGTTTAGGGCATCTTCTTAACGAGTCAAGGACAACAATTTCTCCTTTCCGCAAGTCAATAACGATAAGAATGTAGTGGTAGCTGCGCACGTTTATAAATAGTCATGCATAACTAATCAATTAAACTTAACATCGGGTGAGAAAAATAGAATGTGTAATAAGCAGTAACACTCACTTGAAGTTGTAAGGCCATAATATATATTTTTTGTAAGCTTGTCGCTTGAAAAACATTAGCAAATTCCCCGGTGTATCCTTGTTAACTAGTGGATCAATTATGTTATCTTCATGCATTATAGAGGGGTCAATGAACCCAGTGTGGTTGATTTTCTTCTTCTTGCATTCGAGCATCTTCATTCTGCGTAATAAAGCACACAAAATATTATAGAGAGGATTATCACAGACAATGAACGAGTAGAGCTAATTAAAACATTAAATTACAGGAATAGATGACTTACAGACAATAGGAACTTATGATGTTTTTGTCGAGGGCCCGGAGATTGTATAACTGAAAGATTTCGGCGAAGTAAAGGACAACGGAGTATTCTTGGAAATAATGCTCTTCCTTAACTGCCATCATGAGAGCGTCTTTATTCGTCTCCTTTACGGTATCCTTGTACCATGCTTGAAATTGACGCATTCTTGTGGGTAAGTCGCCGTCAACAAAATTCTCCCCGTGAACATAAGTACGAACAACATCCGCGAAGGGGATATCATCTCCCGAATATACCAGCTCCCGCACATTGATGTTTTTGAGAACTCTGTCATCAAGCACCTTGAGCGGGGGGGCCGACTGTGCGTCTTGTTCTCCGAGTTGGGCAACTTGTTTCCCTTTTTTCGATCGATCATCCATCTCTTCGTCATATGACTTACCAATGTTGCGATCATAGTCTGTTGGCGGCGATGGTGGGGGGTTGTATAGGGCATCGATGCAACGGTCAATTTTTTCCTGAGGAATTCCGGTAGTAAATTTTGCAGGAGGCAATTGTTTCGCTAACGCTTTCTGTTTCACGCCAGCAAGCCAGGCATCCGTATGTTCTTTGCATGCGATATCGTTTTCCTCGACGGTTATCTCCCAAGGTAACTTTGGAGTAGGCGGCGGTGTTTTCTGCTTTCTAGGTTTCTTCCTAACAGGAGAACCAGACTGGCGCCTACTCGAGAGCGACTTAACATTCTGGCGGACTGGCACAGACTGCGATGGCCTCACGCTAGGAACCCTCTCGGGGGGAGGTTGGCTTTGCTGTTGAGCTGGAGATGGACTCGGGCTTGGGTCCCTATCGGGGAGGTGTGGGCTTTGCTGATGGGGTGGAGATGGACTCCGTCTTTGATCCCTCTCGAGGAAGAGTGGACTTGGCTGGTGAGCTGGACTCCTAGAACGAGGAGTGGACTTTGCTTGTTCTGGAAGGACGATGTATTTCTTGGGCCATAGGGCGAAGGCATGCTTGACGTCTGCCAACGTTTTCTCCTCGTCACCTCCAGGTAACTCAAGTTCCAAGGATTCAAATCCCGGCATAATTTCGTCCACCCCGACACGAGCGTAGCCATCTGGAATTTGACCACAATGGTAGAGTTCTCCAGGTTGAATTACTAAAGCTTGCCCCACCGCCACCTTCAAAGTTATGTTTCGCATTGCTATATGTAGCTCACAACCTGTAGGCTCTGTGATGTCATCCACTGGGTAGGCACCAACGTCGACCTGACGCGTGGAACCAACGCTGCTTCTACGCTGAGATGGGGCGGCATGCGCTTCATGATCTAATTGGTGCCGCTCCTGAGGTTCCGTTCTTTGCTCCTTCAATGCTTTTATTTCCGCCCGTTGCTCCTTCATTTCACGTTCCAATTGTAATATCCGGTCGGCCTCCTTCTTCTTACCTCTGCTACGGCTTCTATAAGTGTGAGCGGATTCCGGCCACGCAGTCTTAAACATAGCACCGCCAGGAAAGCCTCGAGCTCGTCCAACATGTTCAGGATTCCCCAGTGCCCGTGTCAGCTCGTCATCCTCTCTATCGGGTTTGAACACACCATTGCGAAAATCATTAATTGCTTCTTCAAGCTTCGTTTTTATACGCTCCACGAGAACCTTCCATTTTCTCCTTCCAACAATCTCTCCGGTTTTAGGGTCCAACATTGCCCCATGCGCGAACAACCAGAATTTCGACCTCTCGGGCCAGTCAAGTGTCTGTGGACGGACCCCCAATTGAAGCAGTTTTTCTTCATAGGCTAACCACTTAGGAATGGCGCTCTTGTAGCCACCTGTCCCCAATGTATGGTGGTGTTCCTTCAGCTTAGCATTCAATTTATTTATATCCGATCGGGCCACAGCCATAGGTGATTCCCTATACGCCTTAAACGCCGCCCATTCAGATTCTAACTTCTTCCCTTGTGCTCCACTGAAATCTGGCACTTCTTTTGTTTCTACATATTGATTCCATAACTTTTTCTTCCAGTTCCGGAATTGTTCCGCCATCTTAATAAGAGTCCACCTCTTGAGGTTGTCCTTCTTCACTTTAGAGAGATCTGGCGGGAGGGTGAAATGTGACAACAGCGTGTTATAGACCAAATCCTTAAGAACTTGGTGGACATAACATGGGTCGTCCACATCTGCGACCGCCGGCTTATTCCATTCGCGTATACTGATTGGGATCATGTCCCTAACAATAACTCCAGCTTGACTTATAAATTTGTTGCGGTTCTGTTTTGGTTCGAGCGGTTCGCCGGAATCAGCAATTTCCTCAATCGGTAACTTTGGATCCTCGCTCGTCATTCTTTTTGCCTTGCCTCGAGGAGCACATGGTGGCTGCTTTTTTGCAGATTTGCTCGATCCGGATGGCTAAAAGAAAAATAAGTCGTTAATAAATGCATGTAGTTAACAACAACATATCGCCATATTTATTATAAACACATATACACCTCTCCGCCGGAGTTTGCTATCACCACATCAAAGTCTTGTGACTCGATTCCAAAGTCGTTCAAAAATTGGTCGAAATAATAATCATCTACATCTCCTCCAGCTCGGGCATCAATAAAAATAAGTTGTTCCATTTGGTCTTCCATCTCTTCGTCTCGTTGAAATTGTGCTTCTTCTATCTGCTCGTCTCGCAAGTGCTCCATAGCTCAAATGTACCTGCAATCAATCAAATTTGCAATCAAGTTTAGATTTATTCTAAAAAAGATACAAGTATGCAATCCTATAAATTACAAGAATATGAATATTGGGTTGAATGATTGTTTAAAATATTCTATAAATTACAATGTACCTGTTTACTACTCAAGCATGTCAAACTAATGTACCCAAGTGTAATTCTCATAAATAAAACTGGGAGGAAGCAGCTGATACAACTGGGTCATATATATTATATATATTACAATCATCTCAATTTGCATATCTAACACACAAAAGGTCTAAGATTTAATTTCAGACCTCGGCTAACTCACATCACAGTTCAAACAAATATCTGCAACCCAAATTCCATACACATAATGAAGGCAATATCTCATCTTCAGACCTCAAGTTCTCCAACAACTAAAATAACTTTAAATTCCATCAGCTTTATATACATGTTGTAGACATATCGAGGAATCTAGAATTCCATCAGCTTTATATACAAATAGTTCGGATTTTCTTTACTACTGGATCATATAGGCATGTCTTTTACACCTGGAATCGAGGCAACGACGAGGAGGAGCGGCACAGCCTCGGCAAGGAGCAAGACCTAATACCTGATCAAAAGAACCACACAAAACACAAGTAATGAGAGTAATGCAAAATAAAGACATAATATGTTAAAAACTGGACAGCCCGTAAAGAGTGAATTTTCAGAGGCACTTACGGTGCTCAAATCATAAAACTTCGAACTAATGAAATGTGTATTAATAACTGAATATTTCGGTCGTAAAAATATCAAGTCAATTTTCCTTTTCTGTGATTTTATACCTTTTTCCCAGTAAAGATCAGGAATCTGTTTTCTAGACATCCATGATAGTTTTAATGATGCTCACATAACATCCATGTCCACATCATGGTTCACTAACTGGAAGAATAAATAACAGCTATGAGAAAAGGGGTACATGTGTGTTTATATAGAGAAAACCTATGTGACATATGAGGCCAAATTTAATGTATTTAGTGCAATTAATGGCAGAATTGGACAGGAACTGCAGCAAGCCTCCATTTGTGCAATGCCTACAACATTGAACTTGACAAGTTCTAAAACATCACAACACTCAGATTTAGCATATGAACCCCTAATGCATTTCAAAATACTCCAAATCAAAAAAGGAATCAGTGTCACACCAAGATTGAGATCAGCACCAACAACTGTTGACAACATATATAGAATTCAAATAGTCGGCACTTCATCCAACAGGGCATCAAATCTAACCAATGAGCATCCTGCTCACACAAAAGTTAACTAGACTCAAAGATATCACCACCTTGGCAAAGTTACAGAACTGGAGAGAATATACTAACATCTAGGAAGAAGCATCACAATCAACTCAAAGAGATATCAAAAGCAGCAACTGCTGGCAACATAAACGGAATTCAACAGTCAGTATTTCATTCATCTAACAGGGAAAACCCAACCTCTATTACACCTAATACAAAAGGTCTCGGGATATATGGTCGTCAAGATCAAATTTGCAAGAATTGATGGCCTGAACAGAACAGAACATAACAACCAGGATAGGTCATTTCACTCTATCCTGATACTCTAGATATACGAACGACAACCGCAGATGTCTGAAGATTCTAAACAGCAAAGAAACTGAAGAATGAAACCGTGCATCAGGATAAGGGGCACAAAATTGGTATCAATTCCAGATACATATAACTATAAGCTTAAGGCATTGTGAAGTCTCAAACTAATAAGCCATGTAATCCATTCACTAGCCTACAATACAACAATAGCATCATGAACTGAGTAGCATCATGAAAAAATCCAGCAATATAACTATCACATAGAGCATGTCTTTCATGATCTACAAGCATAAAAGTATTAATACTCTCCACATAAGTAAAATCCTTCTTATTAGTGATAGTGGGAGTAAAACATTCATAACAATCATTATAATCATCATATATAGGATGCATATCATAATCATAATAAACTTTATCCTCAATAATAGGTGGACTGAAAATATCATATTCATCTTGATTATTTGCTGAAATTGAATCCACTATAAACATCAATATTAGGGAAGTAATCATTCTTGGTGCTAGCTCAATTATTGAAACAGAGGATACAATTATCTGCAACTAAACTGAACCATTGTTTTCATATAGGCATTCGAGTTTCCATCTATAACCCTAATGCGCCGGAGGGCGGCGTGGAAGCTAGCTAGGGGAGGGAGGGGAGGGAGGGGACTGAACTAGGCATACCGGCGTTGTAGGGGCGTCGCGGCGTAGCAGACGATGCGGCGGCGCGTCGGAGCGTTAGGGCGACGGCGCGGCGAGCGACAGGGGACGGCGAGGCGAGCGGCAGGGCGACGACGCGGCGGAGCGGCAGGGCGACGGCGCGGCGGAGCGGGAGGCGACGGCGCTTTGGAAGATTTGGGAAAGATAAGAAAAAATTGAGCGGCAGGGCGACAAAAACCGACGCGGACAACCTTTAGTCTCGGTTCTAGCCACGAACCGAGACTAAAGGGTCTTTAGTCGCGGTTGGAGTTACCAACCGGGACTAAAGGGTTCTGGCTGGAGCCCAGCGCGCCTCTTTAGATCTTTAGTCTCGGTTGGTGTTACCAACCGAGACTAAAGGGTTCTTTTTTCCTTATTTCTTTTTACTGATTTTTGTTTCTGTTTTCTTTTAAATTGTTTGAATTGCTTACTTTTCTATTTCTTATTTTGGTTTACTTATTTTTTGAATTGTTTTGGTTTCTAGCTTATTTTTATGTTTTGTTTTATATTTTCTAACATTTTAAGATGCCAAGGTGATTTCTTCAAATTATATCACAAATATCATTTTCTATGTTTTAAGGTTTTTAGTGAAGTAAGTACATAAAATATGATTCCAAATGGCACCCAATTATTTTTCACTAAGAGTGGTGCACATATGATGGATGATCCCCAAGTATGAGTTTTTTCTTAGAATTATAGCTAATTTTCCCTAATTAATTGAGTTTATGTTGATTTATCGAAAGTAATTCAAATTTGAACTACAACTATTTGATAGTTTGGTCTGAAACTTTTGGAAAAATCATTTTAAGGTACACAACTAGTGGTTATATCACAGAAACATTAATAGTTCTAGAAAATATCACCTCTTCCGATGATTAGTGGTAGCGACCGTTTGGATCGTTTTTAAGAAAAAATGTAATAAAGTGATAAACACCTCAAAAAATCAAATCCTTTGGCATGGGCTCCTTATATGTGTACTAGTTGCTAGTAAAAATGGTAAACTTGATTTTTGCCTACATTTGCAAAAAAAGTCTTCACAAAAAGGTCTATCATGTATGAACATCTAGAAGTTTCAAGCCAAATGACCAAGTTATGGTCATTTCGACGACATAGTTTGTGATAAAGATCTCATACTCCACAAATAGGTGCATATTGGTATATTAAACAACCATGCCAAAGGGATTCTTCAAATTATTTTCATAAATATCATTTTCATTTTTTTTTGAGTGCAAAAAATGAGGTTTTTTGTGAAGTGAGTACAGAAAATATGATTCCAAATGACACCCAACTATTTTTCACTAAGAGTGGTGCACATATGATGGATGATCCCCAAGTATGAGTTTTTTCTTACAATTCTAACTAATTTCCCCTAGTTAATTGATTTTATGTTGATTTATCGAAAGTAATTCAAATTTGAACTACAACTATTTGATAGTTTGGTCTGAAACTTTTGGAAAAATCATTTTAAGGTACACAACTAGTGGTTATATCACAGAAACATTGATAGTTCTAGAAAATATCACCTCTTCCGATGATTAGTCGTAGCGACCGTTTTGATCGTTTTTAAGAAAAAATGTAATAAAGTGATAAACACCTCAAAAAATCAAATACTTTGACATGGGCTCCTTATATGTGTAACAGTTGCTAGGAAAAATGATAAACTTGATTTTTGCCTACATTTGCAAAAAAAGTCTTCACAAAAAGGTCTATCATGTATGAACATCTAGAAGTTTCAAGCCAAATGACCAAGTTATGGTCATTTCGACGACATAGTTTGTGATAAAGATCTCATACTCCACACATAGGTGCATATTGGTATATTAAACAACAAAGCCAAAGGGATTCTTCAAATTATTTTCAAAAATATCATTTTCATTTTTTTGAGTGCAAAAAATGAGGTTTTTTGTGAAGTGAGTACAGAAAATATGATTCCAAATGGCACCCAACTATTTTTCACTAAGAGTGGTGCACATATGATGGATGATCCCCAAGTATGAGTTTTTTCTTACAATTCTAACTAATTTCCCCTAGTTAATTGATTTTATGTTGATTTATCGAAAGTAATTCAAATTTGAACTACAACTATTTGATAGTTTGGTCTGAAACTTTTGGAAAAATCATTTTAAGGTACACAACTAGTGGTTATATCACAGAAACAATGATAGTTCTAGAAAATATCACCTCTTCCGATGATTAGTCGTAGCGACCGTTTTGATCGTTTTTAAGAAAAAATGTAATAAAGTGATAAACACCTCAAAAAATCAAATCCTTTGGCATGGGCTCCTTATATGTGTACTAGTTGCTAGGAAAAATGATAAACTTGATTTTTGCCTACATTTGCAAAAAAAAGTCTTCACAAAAAGGTCTATCATGTATGAACATCTAGAAGTTTCAAGCCAAATGACCAAGTTATGGTCATTTCGACGACATAGTTTGTGATAAAGATCTCATAATCCACACATAGGTGCATATTGGTATATTAAACAACCATGCCAAAGGGATTCTTCAAATTATTTTCATAAATATCATTTTCCTTTTTTTGAGTGCAAACAATGAGGTTTTTTGTGAAGTGAGTACAGAAAATATGATTCCAAATGGCACCCAACTATTTTTCACTAAGAGTGGTGCACATATGATGGATGATCCCCAAGTATGAGTTTTTCCTTACAATTCTAACTAATTCCCCCTAGTTAATTGAGTTTATGTTGATTTATCGAAAGTAATTCAAATTTGAACTACAACTATTTGATAGTTTGGTCTGAAACTTTTGGAAAAATCATTTTAAGGTACACAACTAGTGGTTATATCACAGAAACATTGATAGTTCTAGAAAATATCACCTCTTCCGATGATTAGTCGTAGCGACCGTTTTGATCGTTTTTAAGAAAAAATGTAATAAAGTGATAAACACCTCAAAAAATCAAATCCTTTGGCATGGGCTCCTTATATGTGTACTAGTTGCTAGGAAAAATGATAAACACCTCAAAAAATCAAATCCTTGAACATCTAGAAGTTTCAAGCCAAATGACCAAGTTATGGTCATTTCAAGCCAAGCCAAATGACCGTGGCAAGACATCTCTGATGATCTACAACCGTCCGACAAGACATCTCTGATGATATGCAACCGTTTGAAACGGTCGCAGATCATCAGAGACGTCTTGCCGCTGGTTGCCCAGAGATGCCTCTGCCGAGGGGAGGGTTCACCTTCAGCCTTCACTGAGTGCTCTCTGCTACCCGTGTGCTGCCAAAATGAACTACAATGAGTAGACACTGAGTGCTGAACATGTCCGGGAGGGGGGATATATATAAGGTACGTGTTCTTCTTTAGTCCCGGTTGGTAACAACAACCGAGTCATGTGAGTCACGAAGTGGTCGTCATACTGCTGATCCAACAGCTCAGAATCTCTCAAAAGAAACACACCTCAAATCCAACGTCTCACAAGCACTAGAAAGAAACACACGATCCATGTGCTTCTTTAGTCTCGGTTGGTAACACCAACCGGGACTAAAGAAGCACATGGATCGTGTGTTTCTTTTAAGCACTTGTGAGCCGTTGGATGAAGAGATGTGTTTCTTTTGAGAGATTCTGGGTTGTTGGATGGGCACTATCATGACCAGTTCGTGAGTCACATGACCCTATATATAGCCCCCTCTTGAACATGTTCGGCAGTCATTGTCTCCTCATTCTACTTCATCGACAGAATACAAAGCATTCGGATTCCCTGCATACGTCCAACGGTGCATTTCATATGCAGGCACTCACGAGCCACCGTTGGGCTGTATGCAGGTGAAATCGTGTGTTTTGTTCCATGCATCTACAAAATACTTCAGTTCACTTGTTCTTCTGATACAAAGCATTCAGATATTACACATCAACAATAATATCCCTCTCTAGTGTTTACTTGTTCTTCCGATTGCGCCGTAACCACGGACAATCTTCTTCATTTAACTTGATGCTTGGATCAGTGTTGACTTTAAAGGGCGGAATGTCATGAAACTTATCGTAATCTTCTGACATGTCTGTCTTGTCCTCCACTCCCACAATGACTCTTTTCCCTGAAAGAACTATGTGGCGCTTTGGCTCATCGTATGATGTACTCGCTTGCTTATCTTTTCTTTTTTTCGGTAGGGTAGACATGTCTTTCACATAGAAAACCTGAGCAACTTCACTGGCTAGGACGAATGGTTCATTCTCGTACGAAAGATTGTTGAGATCCACTGTAGTCATTCCGTATCGTGGGTCTACCTCTACCCCGCCTCGTAGGTTGAACCATTTGCACTTGAACAAAGGGACCTTAAAAGTAGGTCCATAGTCAAGTTCCCATATCTCCTCTATGTAACCATAATATGTGTCCTTTGTCCCGTTGCAGTTTGTTGCATCAAAGCGTACTCCACTGTTTTGGTTGGTGCTCTTTTTATCTTGTTTGGCTGTGTAAAATATATTTCCATTTATCTCGTACCCTTGAAAAGTCAATATAGTTGAAGCTGGTGATGTGGCCAACAAGTATAGCTGTTCTTCAACATTGGTGTCATTAATGAGACGTCTTTTTAACCAACTGCTGAAAGTCTTCATGTGTTCTCCATCAATACAATCTTCAGATTTCTCCGGGTACTTGGAGCGTAAAACATTCTTGTGTTCCTCGACATACGGACCCACCAAACTGGAATTATGTAGAACGGTGTCGTGTGCTTGAGTGAAAGAATCCCCGTCTTGACATATTGTTGCTTTCTTTCCAAGGGTGCCTTTTCCATGCAGTCTCCCCTCATGACGTGATTCAGGAACACCGATCGGCTTCAGATCAGGAATAAAATCTACACAAAACTCAATGACCTCCTCTGTTCCATAACCCTTGACGATTATTCCTTCTGGCCTAGCCCGGTTATGCACATATTTTTTTAAGACTCCCATGAACCTCTCAAAGGGGAACATGTTGTGTAAAAATACAGGACCGAGAACAGAAATCTCTTCGACTAGGTGGACTACAAGGTGCGTCATAATATTGAAGAAGGTTCGTGGGAACACCAACTCGAAGCTGACAAGACATTGGACCACATCCTTCTCTAATTTTTTTAGAGTTAGTGGATTGATGACATTCTGAGAAATTGCATTGAGAAATGCACATAGCTTCACAATGGGTTCTCGAACATTTTCCGGTAGAAGCCCTCTCAATGCAACCGGAAGTAATTGTGTCATAATCACGTGACAGTCATGAGACTTTAGATTCTGAAAATTTTGCTCTGCCATGTTTATTATTCCTTTTATATTTGATGAGAAGCCAGATGGAACCTTCATACTGCGAAGGCACTCAAAAAATATTTTCTTCTCTTCTTTAGTAAGAGCGTAGCTTGCAGGACCTGGTTGATTCTCTGAATGAGTATCGTCTCGATGCATCTCTTCGCTCATACGTTGATGGGTCTGCCTTCCTTTCGGTGTACCTTTTTTTGACTTCCCATCTTTTGACTTCCCATACACGCCTAAGAAGTTTAGCAAATTGCAACAAATGTTCTTTGTCACGTGCATCACGTCGATTGCAGAGTGAATCTCTAGCATTATCCAATATGGCAGCTCCCAAAATATAGATTTCTTCTTCCACATGGGTACGTGGTTGTTTGCGTCATTCGGAACAGTGAGACCGCCAGGACCCTTTCCAAAGATTACATTTAAATCCTTGACCATATCATGTATAGCAGAACTAGAAGGGCGGGTAGGCCTCGGCCGATGATCTGCCTCACATTTGTAATGCTTGCCTTTCTACCTTAACGGATGCATGGGTACAAGAAACCGACGATGACCTAGGTACACATTCTTGTTACCTAAATGTATACTATCAGTCTCAGCTAAACAGTGCGTGCATGCATTGTATCCCTTGTTTGACTGTCCTGAAATGTTGCCTAGAGCAGGCCAATCATTGATGGTTACAAAAAGCAAAACTCGTAGATCAAATTCCTCCAGTTTGTGCTCATCCCACACACGTACACCTTCCTCACACCACAACTGCAAAAGTTCTTCAACTAATGGCCTGAGGTACACATCAATGTCGTTGCCAGGTTGCTTCGGGCCTTGAATGAGCACGGGCATCATAATGTACTTTCGCTTCATGCACAGCCAAGGAGGAAGGTTATAGATACATAGAGTCACGGGCCAAGTGCTGTGACTGGAGCTCTTCTCTCCAAAAGGATTAAAGCCATCTGTACTTAGGCCAAATCTTAAGTTCCTTGCGTCACGTGAAAATGTCGGGAACTCTCTGTCAATTTTTCTCCACTGGGACCTATCCGCGGGGTGTCTCAACATCAAGTCTTTTTTACGATCTTCTTTGTGCCAACGCAACAACTTGGCATGCTCTCTATTGCTGAACAAACGTTTCAACCGTGGTATTATAGGAGCATACCACATCACCTTTGCAGGAATCCTCTTCCTGGGGCGCGGCTCGCCCTCAACATCACCAGGGTCATCTCGCCCGATCTTATACCGCAAAGCACCGCATACAGGACATGCATTCAATTTTTCGTGCTCACCGCGGTAGAGGATGCAGTCATTAATGCAAGCGTGTATCTTATGCACCTCTAATCCTAGAGGGCATACCACCTTCTTTGCTTCATACGTACTAGACGGCAATTCGTTATCCTTTGGAAGCATCTTCTTAACTATTTTTAACAAATTTTCAAATCCCTTGTCAGAAGTACCATTCTCTGCCTTCCATTGCAACAATTCAAGTGTGGTACCTAGCTTTTTCTGGTCATTTTGACAAGTTGGGTACAACAATTTGGCGTGATCAGCTAACATACGCTCCAACTTCAACCTTTCGTTTTCACTTCCACAGTCCATTTGTGCATCACGAATGGCCCGACGAAGATCATCGTCGGGCTCATCAATAATGGGATCTTCTTCAGTTTCGTCTTCTCTCATTGTAGTATCACTGAACCAAGGATACTTGTCATTATCCTCCTCTTCTTCATTTTCTTCCATGATAACCCCTGTTTCTCCGTGCTTGGTCCAACAATAATAACCAGGCATAAAACCATTATGCAAGAGGTGTGAGTGAATGACTTTTGAGGTAGAGTGATCACTCATATTCTTGCAGGCACTACATGGACAACGAATAAAACCGTTCTTCGGCTTGTTTGCCTCAGCCATATGGAGAAAATTATGCATGCCATCAATGAACTCAGGACAACATCGGTCACCGTACATCCATTGTCGGTTCATCTGTATTACATAAAAGTATATCGAACCCCATTATTACACTACTGTCATAAATAATATGTAAGAGCAAATTAATTAATACAATGTCATCCATTAAAATAAGAGTAGAGTATTGACAAGCGGTAATACATAGTTCTCATAAAACATACATTAACTGAAACAAATATAAAAATTATCTAAAGAATTTAAATCCAACAACAAATGCGATCAAAATCGCAACTAAGGTAAATACTGAAACCACAGCATAATGATACCAAGTCTCCCGATTAATGGCATATTTTCTAATCCTTTTTATCTTCAAGCGCATTGCATCCATCTTGATCTCGTTACCATCGACCACGTCGGCAAGTTTGAGCTCTAATTTAATCTTATCTTCTAAGCATTGAAGATAAAGAGCTTCACTTCTTTTCAATTTTGGTTTCAAATCATTGTTTTCTTTATCCAAAAACTCGACAATAGGGTCAGGTTCAATTTCTGGTTCAACTACCTCCTAGATAAAAATAATTCTATGTCAAGTTGGTCGCCATAATTGTCAGAAACATAGAATGAAATAAATAGTTTTGAAAATATACCACATCCGAATCATAGACCGGACGAGGACCGACGGGGACGGATATCAGAACCATGACACTATACATATAATACAAGTTAGAAAATTATACAAGTAGTAACTATGCATCTAAATCATAAAAGCTATGTTTTTAAAATAAAATAAAATAAAATATAGAGGCTCACCGAGGTGGTGACGGGACGGCGCGGGCGATCGACGTCGATAAGGCTCCTCACCACACTAAAACACATAAATCATTATTTTAGTTTGAGAACGAATTGCACATATACACAAATGAGATCATAACTTAGGCATTACATCGAACACCTTGCTTGCACAAAAAAATTGAAATGAGCAAAATGAGCTAAATAAGCAATGCCGGAAAGAGGATGAAGAGGCTAACCGTGGGGTGGCTTCAATCTTGCCAAATGGTGAATTTTCTTTGAGAAAATGGAGATGAAATGGAGAGAAAATGAAGATGAAATGGAGTTGAAAATGGTGAGCTCGGGTTGAGCTGAGAAAATGGTGAGCTCGGGTAGGAAGAAATTGGCATTATAGCCGAATTATTAGTCCCGGTTCATAACACGAACCGGGACTAAAGGTTGCTGGCGCTGGGCCCCGCGCCTGCCACCGCATGTGGAGACCCTTTGGTCCTGGTTCGTGGCAAGAACCGGGACTAAAGGTTCCGAAAAAATTACACCTCGGAGCTTTCACCCCTTTAGTCCCGTCCAAATTTAATTTAGAACTAAAGGGGTGAACATAAGCTCCATTTTCCACTAGTGGAGTCATGTATCTGGACAGCGTCGTGTCATCTACAAGCACTACATGCTCGCCTGCAACTTTTGAAGGTTGTTCAATGTACACGCCGTGCTCTACATCGACCTCTCTGGCCAAAGACACACACGCCCAAAAGCTGTGAGTTGCTGCCCCCGCCCCTTCTTTGCCTATGATATCTCATGGCGTCTAATGGTTTGGATGCGTCAATTATTTAGGTAGCTGTTGTTAACTTGAAGCGCTCTTAGTCATTGACTACTATATTGCCATGGTTTTCTTTCTTCATTGCTAGATATTATGACTGCTATATACAACATGGCGATTTAAAGATATTTGTTTAGGAATTAACTCAAACTTGTTGTAGCTTATAAGCTTAATTCAGTGTATTTGTTACTATCTTACCAACTTAATGCTTCTCTGCAAAATATAACCATGTCAATTACTATATCATAGGCTCCCAGATTTGTAAACTCCGATTTTATCTCAACTATTGTGCCTCTGTATTTGTTTCTGGGGATAACTACTCTGTTCAATAATAATTCATGAATGGGAGTTCACTGCTTTAGCTTGGACCAGTAACCTACATGATCACTTAATTCATGATATGTATTGTTTATGCACATATTAATTTCATTGATAAACAGCAAGGGATGGCTGCATATTCTGACACGTGAATATTATGTTATTTGAAGACACGTGATGCCCCACTCAGCAAAAAGTATTAGATATTACACTTGTAGAGCTAGTTCTAATGTGATTTTCATTGTATGTGTATGTGATGTAAAAAATGCGACCCACCCTTGGTTATTGTATCTGTGGTACACTCTGATTGTCATTCTTTGTGTTCTATGAAGTATTTACGGTTATTTTAGGTATTACACTGCTGTCTATCTGTTTCAATTTATAATTGGTTGTTTTTCTGACAAAATGAAATTCAAAAAACATTGAACTGACAATTAGGACCACTTATTAGCACCTGACAACTTGGACCCACCTACTATATACAAGAACCTGACAATTGGGACCCATCTGACGAGTGGACCCATGAGACAAAAAGGTTGTGGCCCATATAAATAAAAAAGACTGAAATATTGGGCTTCGCCCATGTAGCTGATCGTACGGAAAAAAATGTATGTAGGTTGTATTGTTGGGCTTGGCCCATATTGAGCACTTAACTGGACCGGGCTGATTTCAATCTATGACCATTTTAAATCTGCCACGTAGGATTCCGGCAGGGAGCTCATGACCAAAATTTTGGTCATAAAATCTACGACCATTCAATTTGGTCATAACCATTTATGACCAATCCAGAAAAAAGGTCATATTGTTTAACTAGTGACGCTTACCTTTGATCAACCGTTTTTTATCACAAAAAGGTCACAAATCAAACACTGTGACCTTTTAGTGACCAATATGAAGAGTCATGTATCAACAAATTTCTAGTAGTGTAGTGAAAGTATGATCCCTATGCCTTGTTTCTAAGTATCAAAACACCGTTTACAATTTGTTCTGCTACATGTTTGCTTGCTGCCATTTTTATTTCAGATTGCAATTACTACTTATAATCATCCATATTACTTCACCGAATCGGTGCACCTATACATCTGACAAGTGTATTGGGTGTGTTGAGGACACAAGAGACTTCTTGTATCTTAATTGAAGAGTTGCTTGAGAGGGATATCTTTGACCTCTACCTCCCTGACTTCGATAAACCTTGGGTGATTCACTTAAGGGAAACTTGATGCTATTCTACAAACATCTGCTCTTGGAGTCCCAACACTGTCTACGAGAATAGAAGCGTGCGTAGACATCAGGTAGCCCAAGGTATCGCAAAGGAAAAGAGGTGTGGGCCGCCGGAATGCCCTCAAGGACGTCATCAAGGTTTACATTCCCACACCTAATCGGCACAACGGAGCTCTTTTGGAAATTGGTGCATAGCCCGGTGACCTCTCCAAACCCTTCAAGGATGGCGGCGAGGTTGGATACATCTTCCTTGAAAGGTGCCACAAAGATAGCCGCATCATCCGCGTATAAGGAAGTTCTCTAAATTGTTCTTCTTCCCCCTATCTTGCGGAGAAGGCCCTTTTGGGTTGCGATGTCGAGGATTTATGTGAGAGGGTCAATGGCGAGAACAAAGAGTAGCGGTGAGAGGTCCCCTTGTCGGAGGCCGCGGCCATGAGCAAGAGGGAGGCCGGCCACCCTGTTGAGCATAACCCGAGATGTGGAGGTGGATAGAAGAGCGGCGATCCAATCACGAAACCGGCTAGGGAAACCTTGGTGTTGGAGCAACTCAAGAATGTAGTCCCACCGAATGGAGTCAAAAGCTTTGCGTATGTCAAGCTTGAAGAGAAGTGTTGGGTTCTTCCTTTTATGAAGACGAATTTGTCGGCCTAGTGGAATCCAGGGTGTGCAGGGCCCACTCTCCACAGCCCTCGCACGCGACGGTATCGAAGAAATGACTAAGGACCAAGCCAAACGCTTGGAGAGACTCTCGAGGGAAAAAAATCCTCGAGAGGGCTTAAAGGGGCAAAGAAGGCCTGAAGAGGCTCCCCCCGCGACTGCCCCTCTACAAGGCTTTCTCCCCTGGAGAGGAGTCAACACAAATCCCTCCATAAGGCCGCTCAGGCCCTGTAGAGATACTTCGCTGTGAAGCAACTGCCGCAGAGCGCACATGGCCTCTGCTGCGGCCGCAGAGTGACGCGCGCGCCTGCGCACGGTGACGACGACGCCGCAGTTGCCATTCTGGTGATTAAAGGAGTCAACAAAACTGTGCCCCCCGCGCCAGACTACGAAGCTTTCTCCTTCGGTGATAAAGCGGATGGCCGGCGCTATGCTCCAACGACGACGTCACCGTGGGCACCCCCACGATCTCTGCGGCACCCGCTGGCCGTACTGCGTGGACGGTGGCTTTCCTGCCTCAAGGACAGGCTTTACGACCATGGACCGTGTCCATGGACAACCCAGCTGAGGTGATCCCCGCTCCTCCGTTTCGTCGCCATGTGGGAACCCTTCCGCTGCGCAGGGCGCAAGGATGAGGCCCTGGGCGCCTATAAAAGGAGAGGGAGCACCTCCATAGCAAAGGATGGATCATTCAGACCTTGAGCTCTCTACCATAGCGTAGCCTAGCCAAGCGCACTCGAGGAGGAAGAAAATCCTAGAGTTCCCTCCTTGAGCTCCACACTGCCATACGACAGCCCTCGGCAAGCTCATTATACTGTACCCTCTACAGCGCAATACAGACAAGCAGGAGTAGCGGTGTTATCTCCTCCAGAGGGCCGTGAACCTGGGTACGGGCAGGTATCCATATCTGTTGTGATATCCCTCCTCAGGCTCGACGAGCACCGTCGCCGTGCCGGTTGAGGGTTGTTTGACCTCCGTGTTCAGCCCCCTTCGAACATACTCTTCAGAGTGTGACCACCCCTGTCTCATGGGAGTCACTCTCCGACATTTGGCGCGCCAGGTAGGGGCTGAGGCGCGTCTTCAACCTTCGACCAGACTCCACGCCATGAAGGACACCCGCACGACACGCGCCAACAGGCGCGCAGCTGACAGGGCTCATACAGAGCCCCGCATCGCCCCCACTCGCGGCCGCCCTCACACGGCGGAGCGTGCCAACACCGGCCCGCGCGTAGAGGAGCCCGAGAGCGAGGACCACCGCGACGGCGAGGACTTCTCCGAGCACCACGAGGACGCTGAGTCCTCGCATCCGTCTCGGCGCCAGAGCGCGTCCTCTCAGGGACGTCCAGAGCCTGGTCCACACACTGCGCTGCTCATGGCTCAGGAGCTTCTCCGCTCCCGGCCCAACCCGGAGGCCCACGACCAATGGCTTGACCGCCTCCACCACCTCGTCGACATCGCGACGACGCGCCCCGCTCCGTCGCGTTCGCTGGTTCACCACTCTGGCCGCGCAGGAACGGCCGCGCCGGATGCGCCTCCGCCACCACCGGGACAACCTCCGGGTGCGGTGCAGAGGGCTGCCTCCCATGCGTCCTCGCCGCACGACTGCCAAATCATGCAGCGCACCGCGCCTGACGCGCGGGTGGGGATGGAGCGTCGGAGGGACCTCCAGAACCGCCTCGTTGAGGAAATCGGCCAGGCGGGGCAACAGAACCGCAGGGCTCTCTAGGGCGGAATCGCCACGTACGCCACCGGCTGCATGGCCTTCACCCGCGCTCTGCGCCGCATGGTCTGGCCACAGAAGTTCAGACCTGCCCTTCCCAAGGGCTACGACGGGTCAAGCAACCCCATTGAGTTCATGCAGCTCTACACCACCTCCATCCAAGCTGCAGGAGGGGACGACAAGGTCATGGCCAACTGGTTCTCCCACGCGCTTAGGGATTCCGCGCTGTCATGGCTCCTCAACCTTCCTGAAGACTCCATCGGCTCGTGGGAGGAACTCTGCAGGCAGTTCGTCGCCAACTTCAAGGGCACATATGAGCGCGCGCTCACCCACAATGACCTGCGCGCTGTGGTGCAGAGGAAAGATGAGACCCTCCGCAAGTACATCCAGCACTTCAGCCAAGTGCGCAACAAGATCCCGAACATCCCCGACACACAAGTCATTCCCGCCTTCAGAGAGGGTATCACAAACCGCAGGATGCTCGAGAAGCTGGGCATTCACGACAAGCTCAGCTCTGTGGTAAAGCTGTTCGACCTCGCTGACAAGTGCGCCAAGGCTGAAGAGGGACTCCTCTTCGTCAAGATGAGCCAGCGGGTTGACGACCAGGCGGAGGGATCCAAGAGTCACAGGAAGCGGGAAGAAACCAAGCGCAAGACCACCGCTGTCCTGGCGGCCGAGCCAGATGCCAAGTACGCCCGCAGAGACTCGCCCGAGCCTGGCGACAAGAAGGAGGACAACCGTCTGTTCTGCGTCTACCACAACAGGTGCGTCCACGCTACGGAGAACTGCTTCGACCTCAAGAGGCTGAGCAGGGAGCGTGAGCAAGAAGAGGGCAGCGGGGGCCGCGGCAGAGGCCGCGGCTACCGCAGAGGCAGACGCAAGGGTAGCTACCAGAAGCCGCTGGGCACTCAAGACAACGCCGTCGAGAAGAACAATAACCTCCCCGGCGAGGAAGATGGAGGCTACCAGGCCCCAAGGGGGGCTATGGCTTGCATCCTCGGCGGTGCTCAGGCGCCCAAGTCTGACAACCAGTTCAAGCAGTTTGCCCGCGAGCTCAACGCCGCACTCCCGAGCGTTGAGACCTCCAGGCCCCTCAAGTGGTCTCAGTACACCATCGCCTTCGACGCCAAGGACCACCCCAAGTCGACCAAGACTGTTGGAACCCTCCCCCTGGTCTGCTCCCCCACCATCAACAACATTGCCGTCTCCAAGACGCTCATTTATGGGGGTGCTGGCATGAACGTCCTCTCTGTCAAGACCTTCGAGATGCTTCAAGTGCCTTACGAGTGTCTCATGCCCTCCAGGCCATTCACATGGGTCACCAGTGGTTCGATCGCACTTTTGGGCAGGTCCGGCTGGCCGTCACCTTCGACACGCAGAAGAACTATCGTACTGAGTTGATCGACTTCGACGTCGCACACATTGGCATGCCGTATAACGCACTTGGCTACCCCGCCCTCGCGAAGTTCATGGCCGTCACGCATAACGCCTACAACATGGTCAAGATCCCCGGCAGCGCTGGCACTATCGCCATACATGGTCATATCCTGGCTGACACGCGCGCTGTCGAGAGCGCCTACAAGGCAGCCGCCCTGGCGTTCCCGGCTGACGAGGACATGGAGCCTCTCGAGAGGCCCAAGAAGAAGAAACAAATGTTCTCTCCAGAGCAAGCTTCCACGAAGAAGGTGTCGCTGAGCACCAGTGGCTCAGGGGCTGAGGGCTCTGGGGCTAGCGTCACCATAGGCGCTGCCCTGCCTCCCAAATAGGAAAGCGCGCTCGTCGCCTTCCTTCGGGCAAACTCTGACATGTTCGCATGGACTCTGTCAGATATGTCCGGTGTACCAAGGGAGGTGATCGAGCACCACTTAGCCATGTGCCAGACGCACGCCCCGTCAAGCAAAAAGCGCGGAAGCAAGCCCCCGAGAAGCAAGCATTCATCGTCAAGGAAGTAGAAAAGTTAAAAGCCGCAAATGTCGTCCGCGAAGTCGCACACCCCACTTGGCTCTCCAACGGCGTGGTTGTCCCTAAACCCGCTGGAGGAGGCCGACTCTGCACCGACTACACAGACGTCAATAAGGCCTGCCCCAAGGACCCATACCCCATGCCAAGGATAGACCAGATCGCTGACTCTACCGCCGGCTGCGACCTCCTTTGTTTTCTGGACGCCTTCTCTGGTTATCACCAGATCAAAATGGCTAAAGAGGACGAGGAGAAAACAACATTCCTCACCCCTATGGTGTGTATTGCTACACTTGCATGCCTTTCTGCCTGAAGAACGTCGGCGCCACTTTCCAGAGGCTCATGAGAATAGCCTTGGGGGCGCAGATTGGCATAAACGCAGAAGCTTATGTAGACGATATTGTGGTCAAGTCTCGCGAGGGAGACACTCTCTTGAAGGATCTCGAGGAAACCTTCGCCAGCCTGCGCAAGGTGAACATCAAGCTGAACCCCGCCAAGTGCATCTTCGGGGTACCTTCAGGCAAACTCCTCGGATTCCTCGTGTCTCACCGCGACATAGAAGCAAACCCTGACAAGATCAAGGCCATAGAAGGAATGCAGCCTCCTCGCCGGCTCAAGGACATGCAACGCTTAGCAGGCTGTATGGCCAGCCTGGGCCGTTTCATCTCCAAGTTCGGCGAGAGAGCCCTGCCATTCTTCAAGATCATGAAGAAGTCCGGCACATTCAGGTGGACCCCTGAAGCAGACAAAGCTTTTGAAGACTTGAAGAGGTATTTGGCCAGCCCACCAGTCATGGTAGCCCCTAGGACAGGCGAACATTTGAAGTTGTACCAATCAGCCACTCCTCAGACCGCAAGCGTCGTCCTGGTGGCCGAAAGGGAAGAGCCAGTCCTCCCCAAGAAAAGCGCTGCCACTCCAAGTCCAAAGCCGCCCGACAAAAATCTCGGCAAAGGAGCAGTCTCCACAGACCCACCGCCAGGCCCACAGCCTCAAATCGAGTCTGCTCCGAACACCCTTGCCGAGACCCCTCCATAGGCGGATCTCGACAAGGGCCCTGAAGAGCCTCCGCAGAGAGCTAACGCTGCACCTCCATCGACAACCCTTGTCGAGCACCCCATCTACTTTGTCAGTACAGTACTGCGGGATGCTCGGGAACGGTACCAAATGTAGCAGAAGCTTCTCGTCGCGCTCCTCATCGCCTCCAGGAAGCTGCGACACTACTTCCAGGGCCACCCCATCACGGTGGTCACTTCCTTCCACCTGGAGCAGATCCTGCGCAACCCCAACGCCACAGATCGTGTCGCGGGATGGAACATCGAGCTGCAGCCATTCAATTTGCGCTTCGACACCACAAGAGTCATCAAGGGAAGAGCGCTAGCGGACTTCGTTGCCGAATGGACTGACCCAAGCCCTGAAGAGCCTCGAGGAGAAGAGGCTGAGCTCTCTGGAGACACGATGCCTAGCCACTGGACCATGCACTTCGATGGAGCCTTCGCCTGCCGCAATGGCGGGGCAGGCGTTGTCTTGACCCTTCCCAAAGGCGACAAACTCTACTACGCTATCCAGCTGTGCTTCACAATTCACAAGATCTCCAACAACATCGCTGAATACGAGGGCCTTCTCGTCGGCTTTAGGGCCGCCATCGCTCTAGGCGTTAAGCACTTACTCGTCAAGGGCGACTCCCAGTTGCTTGTCAACTTCTACAACAAAAGCTACACGCCTAAGGACGACCACATGGCCGCATACATTGAAGAGGTCCACAAGATCGAGAAGCACTTCAGAGGCATGGAGCTCATGCACATCCCGAGGAAAGAGAACCAGGAGGCCGACGACATCGCCAAGCGAGCCTCGCGAAGACAAGCCCAGCAGGCAGACGTCTTTGAAGAAAGGCTCACCAAGGCATCCATAAAGCAACCACAACAAGCTACGGCCGCAAGCACAGACGAAGCACTCCCACCACCTCTTGAAGCTGGGGCACCCGATTGTGGTCCTCACACAGGGGAGCGTCTGTTGCTAACAGCGGCACATCAAGAAACAAGATGGATTGACGAGCTCAAAGACTACCTGATGAAGGGGGTCCTCCCCAAAGAAGATGCGGAAGCAGAGCGAATCGCTCGACAGGTAAAATCCTACTACATCCTCGAGGGAGACCTGTACTGCAAGCGCCCAAATGGGATCGCGCTCAAATGCGTCCCTCCTGAAGAAGGCCGAATGCTGATCAAAGACATCCATAGCGGAGAGTGCGGCCACCACTCGTGCGCGCGCACCCTCGCAGGCAAGGTCTTCAGAAGTGGCTTCTACTGGCGGCAAGCGCTTCAAGATGCGGTCACCATCGTCCAAGCTTGCGACGCCTGCCAGTACCACGCCAAGCAGATCCATCAGCCGGTGCTGGGACTCCAGACCATCCCGCTCTCCTGGCCGTTCGCGGTCTGGGGGTTGGACATTTTGGGCCCCTTCCCGAAATCGCAAGGGGGCTATCTCTTCGTGGCCGTCGACAAGTTCACCAAGTGGCCCGAGGTCGAACCGGCGCGTAGTATACCAGCCGGGGCAGCGGTGAAATTCATCAGGAGCCTGGTCTGCCGCTTCGGAGTGCCTAATCGCATCATCACCGACAATGGCTCGCAGTTCACCAGCGGCATCTTCCGGTCTTACTGCGAAAAACTCGGCGTCAAGCTCTGCTCCGCCTCGGTGGCTCACCCACAGAGCAACGATCAAGCCAAGCAAGCAAATGCGGAAGTCCTCAAGGGGCTCAAGACCAGAAGCTTCAACATCCTCAAGGGCCACTGCAAGGATTGGATCGACGAGCTCCCATCTGTGTTCTGGTCCATACGTACAACTCCCTCAAAGCCCACTGGTGAAACGCCGTTCGCCCTGGTCTATGGAGCCGAAGCAGTCCTCCCCGCAAAAATCAAGCACGGATCCCCACGGGTCCTTGCCTTCAATAAGGACACCCAAGAGGACCTCCACAACGACGACCTGCTGCTTCTCGAGGGATTGCGCCGCTGTGCCGCCCTTAGAGCGGCAAAGTACCAGCAAGACCTGCGACGCTACCACAGCCGCCATGTGCGCTCGCGCACTCTGCAGGTGGGCGACCTCGTCCTCAGGCGAATCCTCTCCGAAGAAGGCCTCCACAAGCTCTCGCCTATGTGGGAAGGCCCCTACAGGGTCTCTCATATCGCCTGGCCTGGCGTTGTGCGCCTTGAGACTAAAGACGGCATCCCCGTCAAGAACCCGTGGAACATCGCGCATCTACGCAAGTTCTACCCGTGATCATAGTCACGCCCGTGATCATTGTCACGTCAGGCTTTTTTTGTCTCTAGAGGGAAGCTCACGACTTCACCTCCAAGCTTCACAAAGCTTCTCCTGAGGGTCAGCCCTCCTAGCTCTACTTGTAACGAGCCACCGCAGGCCGTAGAGAGTCTCAGCCACTAATGGTTGGTCCCCATGCCTCGACATGGAAAGAACGTTAGCTTGGCAACCCCAAGTATAATGAACCATTTCGTTCCTATGTGAACTATGCGCTAAGGCGCCGCTATGTAATATTTTGGTGGTGAGTTTACTTTCATCATTTCCTTTCCATGTGCGCTTATATTCTTCCCATGCGCACCTCGCGAGAGGGGGCTGAGTACGGTGCTTGTGCCTCAAGAGCACCCCAGCAGCACTGCAAAACCCAAGGGATCCGATCTCTGGCTAAAGGGCATGCTCCCGAAAACACGCCACCTCTCCAAAGGATCTTGGTACTTACTCTCCTCGCGAGACACACTTGAGGAAACCTATAAGCGCACATGAGTCCTTACTACCATGCACTAGCGTTTGGGTTTGTCTCTCTAACATCCGCAGGGAACAAAAGTCCCTCCAAGCTCGTGGAGGCAAAACCCGGCCCCTAGAGGAGAGCGCATCGCGAGGGAAAGCCTACGCAGAGCAAAAGCCTCGCGAAGCTAAGTTCAGCGCTCACGCCTCGAGAATCTCTCCTCTCTCACGAGCACTTGTCGTCACTCGAGAGATTCTTTTCCCTCACACTCCATGGACTGCTTGCACGTCAAAGGGGGGCCCTTGAGCATCGCGCCTCGAGGACTCTTACCTCTCTAAGCCTTAAACTCCCCCCGGGCCTTGCCGAGTCATTACTCAGGCATACCGCAGCGGCGGAGTCATAGCGCAAGGAGAAGGGTCCTAGCAACGCAGAGCGAACAAAGACATGAAGTGGAAGTAAAAGGCCCTTCGAGGGGCACACGAGCAAACTTAACAACATCTACTTAAAAGTATATTACAGATTGTGGAGCAAAAGTCTCTAAGCCTAGTCTCTTAATGGCGCTACAAGCGCATCATAATACAGGAGAGGATCAGGCAGAAGCTTCGTCGCCCTCATCCGCGGACCCTTCCTCTCCAGGCTCGTCCTCGGAGCCTGCGTCCTCGCCGTCGTCCTCCCTCGCCTCAGCTCGCTTGAAGCGGCTGCAGAAGTCGTCGACCTGGTCTCGGACGGAGTTGGAGATCTTCCACCCTTCCTCACCCTCGAGAGGCTCGGTCACCGAGTTGTAGTCGAAGCCGGGCTGGATGTGCTGGAGGTTGGTGAAGATGCGGTCGACTGCCACCGCCAAGAGTTGGCGGCATTCCTCCTCGACGACGTCGTGGAGCTCCGCGGCAGGGCCCTCGAGCGCCGTGAAGAGCTGGTCGAAGTAGGCGAGGTATGCGGCGGCATCAGCGTTGCCCTGAGCAGGGACGTGCGGCGCCTCCACCCCCAGCTTCACCGCGAGATCGTTGCCCCGAGCCACCAAGGACTGGAACATACGCACCCGCTGCTGCGACAACACCCGCGCCGCTTGAGCGCTCTCGGCAGCCTCCACCGCCCGATCCACGGCAGGGCCCACCTGCTTGTTCATCACCTCCATGTCCGCCATAAGGGCGGCGAGGTCCTGCGACATGCGCTCGCGAGCCTCTTCGTCAAGGCGGCAACCATCCGTGGCACGCCTCACCCGGGAGTTCAGCCTGGCGTTCATGTGCTCTAGCTCGTGGATCCGGGCGTCATCCTCGGCGCGCCTCTTCCTGAAGCGATTCTCCTGCTTCTTGAATTTTTCGTTGTAGTCTCGAGAGACGGCGGCGCGATACTCCCTCTCCCGGGCTTGGAAGTCCTTCTCCGCCTCCTCCTTCCGCTCGGCAAGCCTGGCGTTGAAGCGCTCCACGTGCTTCTTGTGGGCAGCCGCTTCGCGGTTGAACTTGTCGAGGGCTTCGGCCAGATTCCCCTCCCGGGCCTCAAGGTCAGTGCGCTGCACCGACAGCTCCTGCTCCGCCTGCAGCAGCTGCTCGTCGCGCTGGCGCACGTCATTCTCGCGCTCGCCCAGCCTCTGCCCCCTGGCATCCAAGGCCGAGCGGACCGCCTCCAGAGAGGTCCGCACGACCTCAGAGTCGGCGAGGATCTTGGCCTCAAGCTGGACAAGCTCGCGGTGCTTGTCCGCCAGCGAGGACTCCACCGTCTTCCGCTCCACCCTGGTCGCGGCCAAGTCGTCCGCCGCCGCCTGGCGCTCGGCCTGGAAGGGCTCCTAGAGTTCCTCGGCCTCGCGCACGGCGCCCTCCCGGACCTCCTTGGCGAAGCGCAGCGCCTCCTCGCGCTCCGCCTGCAGAGCCAGATTGCTCTGCCGGCGCACCTCCACGGCTGCGTGAAAGGCGGCCCAGGCCTCCGCAAGCTCGCCCTGTCGTCGGGTGATCTCCGCGTCCTCGAGGGCGAGGTGCGCCTCCAACCCGTCTAGGGACTCCCGCACCAGGCGGAAGGCGACGCCGCGGCGTCCTCTGCTCCAGTCCCAGCCGCTCAGGACAAGGTCTTGCGAAGCCCCACGCGGCGCGGAGGTCCCAGCACCTGCGTCGAGCATGAAGAAGGGGGCCTCTGCGCAGGGCCCTGCAACGTCGCGGGCCTTGGGGCTTGGCGGCGAGCTCTCTTCCTCCGCACCTACGCTCCGTGCTCCGGTGTCGCCGCCCTCAAGCGGCACCTCATCGTGAGCCTCAGGGGCCAGAGAAGCCTGCCCCGTAGCCACTGTCTCCGCCTCCGCTGCAGGGCTTGGCGGGGGCGGCGGAGGAGCTTCCCCCTCCGTCTCGTCAGCCCTTGGCGGGCTCTATATTGGCGTCATGCCCGCCTCGGCCTCCTGCTGCGCCGGAGGAGTGGCAGCGCGAGGCGGAGTGGGCGCCCTCTCCGCTTGCTCCTCGGGGCGCCTCCCCTCGAGAGGCGGCGCGGTCGCCTCAGCCTGAGGCGCATCCTTGGGAGGGCCTGCGGTATCCGCCACCACAGGCCTCGAGGCCTCGTCAGCCGCGGCCTTGCGAAGCCTTCGACGCTTCGCAGGCACCAGGTCGCTGGCAAGGAGCGAGAAAATCTGCCAAAAGAGAACGGGCAAGCAGAGATTGAGAAAGAGAAAAACAAGATCAAGATACTTACCCAGATTTCTTGGCGCGGGTGTCAACCCACGTCATGCCAGGCGAGCGCCATGAAGGTGTGGTCCTGGCTCCAGAACCCTCGAGAGGCGCCTCGGCTTTCCTCTTGAGGGGAGCGCCCATTGGCTCGCCAGCCGGCCTGTCATGGGCCGCCTTGGACCGGGGATCTCGTCGCCCCGCCGCGGTCTCATCGTCGTCAAAGCCTTCCCCCTCCATAACAGGGCGCGAAGGGGCCTCCCTAGAGGGCTCGTCGTCGCCGGACAAGACCTCGAAGATTTCCTCGGCAGGGGGCGCAGCCCTTGACGAGCTCGCCCCTCCGGTTGAGGGGTTCGCCTTTGCCGCCGCGTCGCCAAGATCGACGTCCGATGCGGAGGGCGACTCCGCGGCTCCCGGCACCTTCGCCATAGGCATGGCCACCTCGTCCTCCTCCTCCCCCGCCAAGCCAAGCGGGGTAAACATCGGCATTCGCTCCAGAATCGCCAGGCGCGTGTTCATGGAGAGCTGGTGGAGAGGCCTCAGCACCTCAGCAACCACCACATGCATGTCCGGGTTAATGAAGAGGACGCCCATGATGGTGGAGACGGCTTCGGGGCGGTCGTCGCAGCAGTGGAGCCGCATCGGGTCCGTGAGGCCCGAGTACATCCACATCGGCTTCTTGTGCGCCTCAAGCGGAGCGATGCGGCGCCTCACGAAGTCCTCCGCAATCATCTACCCGGTGAGGCCGTTCTCCCGAAGAAGCTTCATGCGGCCCACCAGGTCCGCGATCTGCGGGCTCCGAAAGACCAGCTTGCCCCAGTGGGTGTTCTTCATGGGCGGCGCCTCCAGGACGTCGAGGAAGGAGCTCAGCGACTTGACGCCGATGAGGAGCCACTTCTGCCGGAAGTCGTCCACCTTCTTCACCACCGCCGTGACAGGCTTCTCGTCGTTCCACGACATGGGGATAAAGACATCCCCCATGTCGTCCATGATGCGGAAGGAGACGCACCCCGTCCGCTCGAGGTTCGCGGAGCTCCGAAGCGCATAGAAGCTCCGGAAGAGGGCCACAGAAGGTTGCACCCCCAAGTAAGCCTCGCAGAGTTAGGCGAAGATGGAGAGGATCAAGATGGAGTTGGGGTGCAGATGAAGGAGATGGATCTGGTGGAACTCCAGAATCACCTCCTGGAAGGGCGAGTAGGGAGGCACCAGCCCGGCGTAGATGGTGTGGAGGAAGATGGGGAAAAACCCCTTCGGGATCCGGCCGAGCTTCGCGGCCTGGAGAGCACTGGCGCGTGCTTGTTGGTCTTCCCGGCGACCAAGTGCTGGATCTTGTCCAGCGCCGCCTCATTGAAGCGCTCCCCGACCAGGGCGGGGCCAAGCGCCAATTCCCCCTGCGCGCTCGCAGGGGGCTTCACCATCGCGGCCTTCCCCTTCGCTGGACTCATCGTCGGGAGAGGAAGAAGTGCGGGAGAGCGCGGAGGAAAATGAAGATCGCCGGTGCGAGGAAGCTCAGAGGGGGATATCGAAAGGTCGGGCGCGCAGAATGGGAGCAGTAGCGGCTGCTCGAGCCGGCGCGCAGGCTTTAACTCCCGTCTGGGCAGTTACCGGGGCGTTGTGGGGCCTCCCACGACGCACGCCCCGCCGAAGAGATCGTGTCGTCGCAGACGCGCAACTGATCGACGTGTGTCTTGGGCCGGCCGGACACTTTGGGCCCACAACGCTTCGTCTGAGCCCGGTGGGCTTCGCCGTGCCCGTCATGGGCCCGGGGGCTACTGTCGGCCCAGTGGAATCCAGGGTGTGCAAGGCCCACTCTCCACAGCCCTCGCACACGACGGTATCGAAGAAATGACTAAGGACCAAGCCAAATGCTTGGAGAGACTCTTGAGGGAAAAAGTCCTCGAGAGGGCTTAAAGGGGCAGAGAAGGCCTGAAAAAGCTCCCCCCGCGACTGCCCCTCTACAAGGCTTTCTACCCTGGAGAGGAGTCAAACACAAATCCCTCCACAAGGCCGCTCAGGCCCTGTAGAGATACTTCGCTGTGAAGCAACTGCCGCAGAGCGCACATGGCCTCTGCCGGGGCCGCAGAGTGACGCGTGCGCCTGCGCGCGGTGACGACGACGCCGCAGTTGCCATTCTAGTGATTAAAGGAGTCAACAAAGTTGTGCCCCCCGCGCCAGACTACGAAGCTTTCCCCTTCGGTGATAAAGCGGATGGTCGGCGCTACACTCCAACGACGACGTCACCGTGGGCACCCCCACGATCTCTGCGGCACCCGCTGGCCGTACTGCGTGGACGGTGGCTTTCCTGCCTCAAGGACAGGCTTTACGACCATGGACCGAGTCCATGGACAACCCAGCTGCGGTGATCCCCGCTCCTCCGTTTCGTCGCCATGTGGGAACCCTTCCGCTGCGCAGGGCGCAAGGATGAGTCCCGGGGCGCCTATAAAAGGAGAGGGAGCACCTCCGTAGCAAGGATGGATCATTCAGACCTTGAGCTCTCTACCATAGTGTAGCCTAGCCAAGCGCACTCGAGGAGGAAGAAAATCCTAGAGTTCCCTCCTTGAGCTCCACACTGCCATACGAGAGCCCTCGGCAAGCTCATTGTACTGTACCCTCTACAGCGCAATACAGACAAGCAGGAGTAGCGGTGTTACCTCCTCCAGAGGGCCGTGAACCTGGGTACGGGCCGGTGTCCATCTCTGTCGGGATGTCCCTCCTCAGGCTCGACGAGCACCGTCACCGTGCCGGTTGAGGGTTGTTTGACCTCCGCGTTCAGCCCCCTTCGAACATACTGTTCAGAGTGTGACCACCCCTGTCTCGTGGGAGTCACTCCCCGACAGAGTTGCAAGGTTTTTGACATAAAGGAAATTGTCGTGGATGCTTCTCTTTTTGATAAAGGCGCTTTGTGCATTGGAGACAAGGTCGTTCATCAAAGGGGCAAGACGAAGGGCAAGCGTCTTAGTGATGATTTTTGCGATAGCATGAATGAGGCTAATAGGCCTAAAATCGGAGATATCCTCGGCGCCTTCTTTCTTCGGAATGAGAGTGATGTTGGCCGAGTTGAGCCAATGAAGGTTGGATACATGTAGGTCCCCGAAGCGGTTGATGACATGCATAACATCGCCCTTTATGATTGTCCAACATCTTTTGAAGAATGCACCCATGAAGCCGTCCGGTCCGGGTGCCTTGTCAACGGGCATTTGATCGATTGCCTTTTTAACCTCTTCCTCGGTGAACGGAGCGTGTATGCCATTGAGGTCCGCCTCATGGAAATTAAGCTCATCCCAATTAAAGTATGTAGTTCTTTGTTGTCCTCTCCCAATGACCTCTGAGAAATGGTTGTGTATAATGGTCTCCTTTGTTGCATGGTCGGTGACCCACCCATGGTTGTACTTGATCCGGTGGATGTGGTTCTTCCTTCTCCTAGAATTAACACGTAGGTGAAAAAACTTGGTGTTCGCGTCCCCCTCTTTGATGTTTGAAATCCGGGCACATTGCTTTTTTCTAGCTCTTTCCACAACCGATAGCGCGATGACCTTTTTCTTGATTTTCTTACGGAGATTATTCTCCTCACCCGAAAGCGTCCTACTCTCCTCGGCCAAATCAAAGTGGAGGATGACAAGAAGGGCAACGTGAAGCATTACTTTGTTGTTTGAGAACAAGCCACGGCTCCACTTAGCAATGCTCTTTCCTGTGTGTTGGAGTTTGTGATATAGCACATGGTAAGGTTTGGAGTGGGTAGTGGGAGCCTCCCACGCATTCTTCACCACCTCGTTGAACTCGGGAATGCGAAGCTAAAAGTTTTCAAACTTGAAGCTTCTAGGTCGACGAGGGTCGCGATCATCGGTGAGGGGCAATGGAACGAGAGGGATGACGAAAGGGCATGGAGGATGTGTGTTCCGTAACGAATGTTCCACTCCGTGTTGCAAAAGAAAGCATCAAGTTTGCAAAGGGTTGGGTCGGCACGTCCATTACTCCAAGTGAACCTACGGTTTTGGAGGTGAATTTCTTGTAGCTCACAAGCTTGTAGCGTGTTGCGGAAGCGGGTTATTCTACTTTGGTTGACGTTGGCTTTGTTCTTGTCTCTAGCCCGAAGGATTTTGTTGAAGTCACCGAGAGCCAACCATCTAACTCCGTTAGCGGGTTTGTGTGAGAGTAGCTCCGCGAAGAAGTCATCTTTTCTATTTAAGAGAGTAGGGACGTAGACCGCTGTTAATTTGAAATCCCCGTCGTCCTCGGAATTTATAATGTGAATGGTCGCGGAGAGGCAAAATTCGTCAACTTGCACATCGGACACCGACACGACGGAGTCGTCCCAAAGCATGAGGATACCCCCCCTTCGTTCCATTAGTCGGGCGCTCAATGAAGTTTCTCAAATGATTTTCTCCGAGGAAATAAGCGTCAAAAGAGTTGACAGAAGCGAGCTTAGTTTCTTGAAGGCAAACAACGCTACAAGAAGAAGAGGCAATTGTCTCATGCACGGTTGTTCTCCTGTCCGAGTTGTTTAGACCCCTCGGGTTCCAGCTGAGGATATTAGTGGGCTTGTCTAACATGATGAACACAAAACAGGCAGCACAATCAGCAGATGACACAGGAACAACAACAGGTAGCACACACGAAGATTGGCATCAGGCGTTACAGGAGGACATCGTCCGAAGTGGAACAGAGATAGCAAAACACCCCAGGACGGGGCTGCAAACCTGGCCAAACTACAGAAGCAAGTTGTAACAACATCGGGAACAAACATGCGCAAATTACTGAAGGGAATATGCCCTAGAGGCAAATAAATAAGTGGTATTTATTTCATTATTCCATTAAGTTTATAATATGTTTTTGTATCATGCCATAACTGTATTAATCGGAACTGTTAATACACGTGTGATACATAGACAAACCAGAGTCCCTAGTAAGCCTCTATATATACTAGTTCATTGGGCAACAGTTGATCGAGAATTCCCGGTCATGGACAATTGCGTCGGTTGACAATGAGGTCATCTTATTGGTAGAATAAGGTGATGGACATACCCAAAGTATTGCAACAGGATCGTGTCACGATGTTTGCCGTTTGCAATAGGAAAGTGATATGATAGCTTATGCCTCAGACTGTGAGATCATATCAATTGCTGCTCCGTAGGTTACTCTGAGTGCATCAAACGTCATATCTTATTTAGTGTGACAATAGAGGTGTACCTCGTGTATCTCGAAAGAGTATGTTGAGGTGTATGGATCAAGAGCGGGATTTGTTCATCCTTGTGATAGGAAGATACTCTGGGCCCACTCGGTGGGATTACATCTATAGAGCTGCGCAGCTAATGACTAGGTCATGGAGATGTAATATCACAGACGAGTTAATGAACCTTTGTCGGTAACGAGATACAACAGGACATCGGATGTTTACGATCATATCTCGGACAAGGTAGTATCGAAGAAACAAAAGGAATAGATATCATGTTTATGGTTCAACGACGATATTCATAGAATGCACAGGGACCGTTACAGATGTCCAGGTCTCCCTGGCGGTCATTGGCGAACGAAGGGTCTCGACCATGTCTGGAGTGTTCTCGAACCGTAGGGTAACACGCTTAAGGTCTTAGCGACACGTGGAGAACGTTGGTATGATTTATTATTGGAATAAATATGGATATAGGAGAGAGAGAAATAATCCGGAAAAGTTCCGGCAGCATCGGAAGGGTTCTGGGAATGACCAAAGGTAGTTCGGGTGGTCCGGAAGTTGTTTCGGAGTCACAGAATATTAATTAATGTATAAATATATTAATTATGAATTACTTATATTTTATATTAATTTAATATTAATTAAATCAATTAAAAAGGAAAGAAAAAGGGGGCAACCCTTAATGGGCCGAATTGGGCCCATGTAGGGGTGCGCCATGGGGAGGCGTGGGTCCCATGGCCACCACGGCCAGCCCTGGTTCGGTCGGACCTCCTCCCCCTCCTTTTTCTTTTAGTCCCACATGGGGGAGGCAAGGTGTTTGCACACCCCCTCCCCCCTTTATATAGAAGGGCATATTAATTGATTTAAATACAATATAAAATACAATTAATGTTGTATACGCCGGCCTGAGTTAATTCTCCGCCCGCTTTTCTCTCTCTCTCCCACCAAGGTTATTTTGCGGCACCTGTTGTGCTGCGAGATTCCACCAATTGTTCTACTCCTGCGATCTCGGCTAGACCTGAGTGACCGGGGGTTGTCGTTAAGCTCCGTATGTGTGCGAGTACTCGGAGGCACAACATTTGAGGTGCTCGGGCGACATCGCCACGCCCAGCTGCCGGCGCTCTGCCGCCGACGCCCAGCCGCCGCCGGCACCCAGCAGTCGCCGCCGTCGCCCAGTCACCGACGCCCGGCACCCGATGCCCGGCGCCCGACGACCGACGCCCGGCGCCCGACGAACAGCGACTGATGCCAGACGCCCGGCACCCGACGGCCGACGCCCGACGCCGTCAACATCGCCGCGTCATCGTCCACTTCGTTGCGCCAAGTTCTCCGTGACCTTGAGGTCGGCTACGGCGTCTACATCAGCAACGCTTGTGCGGGGGCGTAATCCCCGCTATTTGGTCTACAAGAGGTATGTGACCAGTTCCGCCCACCGTTACCGCATTACTAGATAGATAGATCCTGGCATGTTTGGTATTCGTTAGTTAGAAAAATTATTGTTTTCTGCTACGGAACCCCTTCAATTACTTCCGGGCGACGGAGGCTAGACAACATCGATGATCACCGCCTCGTCCTCCACATCATGGTCCAGTGCCGCGGCACCACCATGGTTGATCAGGGCCTCGTCAATGTCGTCGTCGTCATCCGACCCGAGGTTAAAGAGGACGCGCAGAGCTTGGATCACCTCGGGGTCCACCTGCCCCTGGAAACGGCGTGCGAACTCCACCAGTGCGCGCTCGGTGATGACCTCGCCGTCCTGGAGGATGCCCAGGCTGCGGATACGGATCGTCTCCGTTGTTTTTGCCACCGGCGCCGCCTTCCTCTTCGCCTTGCCTCGCTCGCTGGTCTTCCTCAGACAGAGTCCCACGTTCCTACACATGAACATCCCAGCGAGGGTTTTCCTCCTTCGGGTGGGGCGCTTCGGCGGCGATGACATCGGGATGTCGAGGAGGGCTCGCTGGCAGGGCGTGAAGATGGTTCCAGGGCGTTGCTACGGGCGCTATCGCTCGGCGCCGAGTGGGGGGCGACGTCGTGGCGTCTCCAGGCGAGGTAGACCCCCCAAAACCAGGAGGATGCTCCGGGGTGGTGGAGAAGTGGACGTCGGGGGCGGTGATGGCCTGCAGGGTGCGGCGTGCTTCCTCACTTGTGTGTACCGACGACGGCAAGATGAACTGGATGGAGGGTCCATCCCTGCAGAGCTGCAGGCACTGCGGATCCATCCCTGTGTGCGCGCTTGAAGGGAGGTTGGAGCTTGGCGATGAAGGCCTGGTCGTCGAGGCGTGTGGCGACAGCGCGGAGCGTGAGCGGCGGCGGGAGGCGGCCGGTGAGGGGCTTCTGGCCGCACGCCGGCCACGCGTTGCAGCGGAGACAGGAGCGGCGCCACACCAGCTTGCCGGCCACATCCAGACGAAGGTGCGCGAGCGGGGTGATAGCAGCACGCGTGCGGAAGCGCGCCTCCTCCATCGTGGGAGCAGGAGGCGAGCCCAGTGGCGGGGATGGAAGTGCGACAGGGCCTTGGGACCCGCTTGGAGAAGCGCAGGACGGTCCCGCCGATGTCGTGCGTGTCAGAGAGAGGCTGGCCGCACCCAGGGCCCTCGAGGTCGGAGTGGCGGAAGCGGAGCGCTCTCTTGCAGTTGCGCTCGTGCTGTGGTGGTGATGTCGGTCGTCACGTCCGTCACGGCGGTGGTCTCGGTCCCTGCCGCTGTCGCGGCCTTGCGCATTACGAGAGCGGCTGCGGAAGAGGCGCTCCGCCCAGCTGCGCTTGTCCTGGCGTCCCCTGTTGTCGTCATTATCGCGGTCGCGGCGCTTGTTGCGGTCTTCTTCTTCACGGCGGCGGTCACGGTCGTCGTCGTCGCGGCGTCGAGGCCCGCGAAGCGGTCCCCTCTCCCGGCGGTCATAAGGCTCGCGCTGACCATCCACGATAGCCAGGCGCCACGGGAAAGGGCCAGAGATGTCGGGGTGCTTGGGGAAAGAGCCGTCCGCAACCGCGTTGAACGCCTCGTTGATGTCCAGGTGGATGAGGACGCGGCCATCCAGCCCAGCCCTGCCATGCCCAGCAGGAAAAGCACGTACCTCGAAGGACGCCGAAGGGCCGTCCGGCGTCCTCCTGCCTCACCATGGCGATGTCGAAGTAGTCGATCGAGCTGGAGAAGATTTTTTTGTTGCTGAGTACGTAGGGCAGACAAGGAGAGGGACTTTGGGGTTGAAAGGGAGTCGTAGGGACGTGTGCAGAGCATGAGAAGGATATAACATTTGTCAGCAAGAGTTGCTAGTTTTTGAACTCAGAATATTTACTTCAAATCTTGTAATCCCTACGTCTCGAAAAGGATGTAAAAAAAATGATATATCTAAACATATTTTAAATGATAGATACATCATAACATCCTTTTTCGAATGGAGGGAATAATTACCGAGACATATGTATATTAGGTGACACGTGAAACAACCTAACTAGAAAAAAGAACAAATAGGAATCTCCACGAGCAGCAATGTAACCGCTCCCATGCGGATATCTCGGCCGCACCAGGGGGCCCCACCCCACCTATCTCTTCCACCTCCCTTGTCGTCGGAGGAGGCTGGCGGGAAAAGCCCATGCAATGGATGGAGGTGGCGGGGTCTTTCCTCCCGTTGCGGCGACCCTTCCTTCAGAACGGTGGTTGTAGCCACCAGGGTGGCGGGTGGCGTGGCGCCGAGTCTACGGCGACCAGCTTCCCTCTTAGCAGTGGCCAGTTTGGAAAATCCAACGCATGGAGCGCTAGGGCCTCCGGCCTCGCTGTGCATCTCCATACGGCGGTGCTGGGCATGGAGGGAGGCAGCAGGGGGCTGGTGGCGGTTGGTTCTGGCCGTGAGTGGCCTAGGGTTGGCGGCCAACAGAGGGCGTGGTTCTCGTCGTCGTCTCCGTGTGGTGCGATCGGTCTCGGTTTCTGTGGGCCTTCCTTGTTAATAGGTCATGGGACCATGCTGCAGCTTGCTGTTGATGGTCGTGGCGGGCTCGGTGCAATGATAACCCACAATCGTAGGGATAGTTTGTAGGTTTTTCGATAAGCAATAGTGTCAAACCTGACGAGAAGCTAAAGGTAGGATAAGTATTATCTCAAGATCTATCAACCATTGACATAACTCTACGAACACTGAATGTTCGGTCCATCTAGAAAATAAAACTATAGAAATAATACGTGTGTGAAAGGATAGTTTTGCAAGATAATAAAGATCACCAAAGTACAAGTTAGTTGCTGCAGCACTAAGGTAACATTAATGACATCAAGTAACGAAACCATGAGTGTGGAAAGGTGGTGAAAAGTGTGACCTGAAGGCACTACCCAACCATAGCCTTAAGTTTCTTATCTACGTGATGAACATGGCCCCGGGGGTCGATCCCCCAATCTGGCAGGGTGCCGAAGCGAAGCTTTCTGGCCCCGAAACTAGGTATTGCAACGACGGTGGCCTCGGGATGGTTTCCTGGAAAATATCGAGTTTTTTAGGGTTTCTGATATGAGTGGAAGAAATAGTCCGAATAGTGTCGCGGGGCGATGTCTGAGGTGGCGTCGCAGGCGGACCGCTGTGGGCCTCCCCTCTACGTGCCCTGTTGGCTCCGAGGGTTTTATGGCGATTTAGAATTTTTGTCATTTTTTCACATTTTTCCGAGCACTTTGATTTTTGGACCTTTTCTACAACCCATATACAAAATAAACAGGAACCCAACAAATTCCCTAAAATGATATGAAACTGTAGTAAAAACATCTATCATTTGTATAAAACAAGCATGAAACAATCAAAAGTTATAGATACGTTTAGGACGTATCATATGCAAGTCGAGGTAAAGCTTTATTAGACATGAAAGTTAATAAGCCTAACTACTACTTCCTCATGAGCTAAAAATAGTGGCACATACAAGAAAGAGTTGAAAATTTTAAAGGTAGCACATGAACAATTTATTTGGAATGATGGTGAAATATCATGCATAGGAAGTTATAGTGGACTTTCATGAAATAACTTGGTTTAAGGATTTTGATGGACGGGCAACATTCTCGCTCAGTACAACTGGAGGATAGCAATAGACCAGGAAGTGATATAATAAGAGAGCACTAACCTTTATAATCATGATTGCGACAAAAATAATATTAGTAAGACATAATGGTGATATTAATACTCTGAAACACAAAAGATCATCGAGGCTTGATAGACTTTCTATTTTCAGTATTAACATGTGCAAGCATGTGCCAAGTCAATCCAAATAAATTCTCCAGAGGAGGATACCACCATATTATGCCGCATTATGAACAAGACCATGCATGTTAACATCAAAATAACATATTATACCCTCTTAGCAAGTTGATATTAACCAATAAACTATTAAGCAACAATATTCATACAACATTTTAAGGTTCACCAAAATAACCCAACAACCAAATAATAATCCAATCAACTCTCCAAAAAGGGTACAAATAAAATATATGATAATCAGTTCACTGATGTAACGGTGTTTTGATACTAAGACAAATACGCTCTAAACTTATGCAAGTTCCTATGTTGCTAAAAAATTATAGTTTGAAGTTTTAGGTATTGTTGATGTAGAGGGATGGGGAGACATCCCCAAGCTTATGTCTTTGACCTTTCTTGGATATTTCTCAGTTTTTTTGTTCTTTTATTCCCCATGAAAAACTTCAACACAAAAACTTCTCCATTCTTTTCAGCAGTTAGACATTAGTACAACAAATAATTTTTCCGATATGCTACCAGTAAACCAAATCAATTTTTTAAAATTTAAAGAGATGTTTCTTAAGTGACCAGCTTAGAAATAAAAGATAAGACCCAGAAAAATCAAATGACAAGGCAAAGAGGTCACTCTTGCAACAAAAGTTAGAACCTGTCAAGAAAAACAGAAGCCGGAAATCGTAATAGGAATTTTTTAAGTACACTTAAACAAGTAAAAAAAATCCAATTTTTTTGCCTGCATAGGATTAGATGATACATAATATGTACAGTTTTGTGACTTATATATATTCCAGTAAAATATGAAAAATCGGGTAGTGAGAAGCAAATGCTGAAAACAGAAAAAACCAGTTTTTAAATATGGATAAACTAAAGCTAAATGGGTAAAACTTGATACTTTATTTTTGGAAAAACTAAAAGACCAAAGGATTTAACAAGAAAAAACTCTCTAGAAATATCTATGAAGAACTAAAAAACTCAAAAAATATGTTTGTTGTTTTTGATTTATAAGAGAAAGCAAAAGAAGAGGCAATGGAAACCAAACAGAGAACTAAATAAAAAGGCAAATAGATTCGAATAGGAGAAAACCAAAACCAATAGAAGGCAAAAAACATATAATCATATAAGAACAATACTTATCATGTGAGTGAATAATATAAATCACAAACGAGACAACCTTCTATTTATTGATGAAAAAGTAGGTATTCCTCGGGCACCCCAAGCTTAAATTATTGAATCTTTTTGAATATGTTCTTGGGGTGCACATGGACATCCTCAAGCTTGAGCTCTTGTGTCTTGTTATTTATCTCATATCACCATATCGATTAGATTGCATAGGCTACATCCACATAAAACTTCACAAAACCCAATAGTAGGGTTAGTACTCATTAAATAAAATCCAGTTAGGTTCAATCATTGTTGTCGTGGGATTGTCACCGCAGATGTTTCCAAGGGAAAACTTGAGTATGGGGTCATGGCGACTTCTGGCACTCAGAGAGGGTTTAGCTCGATGTGAGGAAATAAGGGTTTACCCAGGTTTGACCCCTCTCTTGGAGGTAAAGACCTACTTGAGTACTTCCTGCTTGATTGTATTGATGTGTATGATATCGATAACTCAACGCCTAAGCTTCCAGGTTTCGAGGTTACAATGAATGTCTGCCGTAGCCCGTATAAGAATCAGGAGACCCCCTTACATAGACGGTCGGGTCTCCTAGAGGTACAAGCGGGACTCCAGGTTATTCCACGTAGCCGAGTTCTACTCTAAGTCCTCCTAGATCTCTATCTTCCATCTTGGGGACTTCGTCTTGCACCTGGACACCGATCTTCAGGATCTTTCATTGTTGACCAAGTCGCACGACCAGCTTACGTGTAACCCGGCCCATCTTCGTTACACCTGACCTGGCCCAAGCCTCCTGCTGAGCCGGCCAGTCTTCTACGTCTGTGGGCCTACCGGGTTACGATCCCCCCTACAATTGTCAAGTTCATAATATTTATAAAACATTATCCCCTATATACACTAAGGTTTTCATTACTTCTGTCGTCCGCCAAAATTAAAGAAGCTAAGAATACCATGTACAATATTAATTAAACCTTGAAATCTGCCAAAACTAAACAGTCCATAAAGATTACACTAAAGATATATT
The DNA here is from genome assembly GCA_026929855.1 of Poa annua. NCBI lineage: Eukaryota > Viridiplantae > Streptophyta > Magnoliopsida > Poales > Poaceae > Poa > Poa annua. Next base: position 52,512,912 of record CM049428.1, read on the forward strand.
TACATAGCTCAAATAAAAAACTCAAAACTAATGAAAGAAATATAATAAACATGGCTTACTCTCAAGAAATATCAGAGCAATATCACGTTCTGATGATAAAACATTTTCTACGGTGAAGCACAAGAAATCTGTTTACAGCAAAGAAAAACTTTCAACTTCAAATAACTAGAGACTATTATTAGCACTTTATTTTTATGGCACAGTGAAATATACATAATATATACATGTTCTTTATCTGAGAAGTTTTCATGAAAATATTTTCTTTGATTTCATAGACATGAACACAAGTGTTCAAGGTCGACCCCTACTTAACCATTACTCATGTTTTCAATCACTTCTTGTTTTGAAAACGTTTTTAGCTAACACGTACAACTAATTTTTTTTATAATTTATATTCCATATCCATACTAAGATATTAAGATATAAAACAACTTAAAACTGAAAGTAAAACTACTTAGTGATAAAGCAAAGAAGTGCGCATAAGAATATTGACCCCACACTATTTCTCCCCGGCAACGACATAAGAAAAGGTCTTGATAACCCACAAGTATATGATATCGTTTGTAGCCTTTTCGATAAGTAAGAGTGTCGAGCCTAACGAGAAGCTGAAGGTAGGATAAGTATTCTCTACAGTTCTATCAACCATTAACATAACTCTACACACACTGAAAGTTTACTCCATCTAGGAAATAAAACTATATAGAAACAATACATGTGTGAAAGGATAGTTTTATAAGATAATAAAGAACAAGAAAGTAAAAGTTAGTTGTTGCAGCAATAAGGCAACATAAAGTGACATAGATCAACAGAATCATGAGTGTGGAAAAGTGGTGGAAAGTATTACGAAATTGTACATGATTAATTAGTGAAGTTATTTGGTTCATCGTCTTCGATGCAGTTTTTCTGTGGGAGAGACAAAGTATACATGTTCTCAGTTACTTGTGCTTACATATACTATATGATTGGAACTTTAGCGAGCATCCGCAACTATTAAAGATACATTAAGGTCACTCGAATGCACTACCCAACCATAGCCTTAAGTTTATTGTTCTGTTTTTTACCCATACATTTAAAAGTCCGGTTCAAGTTCTCAAGTTTCTGTCACTCCGGAAGCCCTTCCCCTTCCTCGTACACGTAGTAAAAACTCTATGATGATGATCCATGCGCACATAAATATACAATGGACAGCAAAGTACAATAACGTATAACCATACTACTGGAGATACAACTAGAGTGAACCAAAGATATTCAATTATTTAACCATAGGACAAAAAGATCTACGAAACATAGTATAAATCATATATAAACAATTGTAACATTAGAACACCGTGTTTACATAGAGGATTCCAGAGGTTTGTGGGAGAGTGGACCACTGTAGATACATGTAGATGACGATGAAGATTGTGGTGAAGATGAAGAAGGAAACAGCACTACAGCGGCCGGCGGTGGCGCAAGGGGTTCCTCCTGCGCCGCCAACCATCAAGGGGATGCACCGCCCCTTAGCCCCCTTCCTCCATGGATTCTTAGTGATGTAGGGGCCATCCCCCATGGAAATGAGGTCCATGGGGGAGGCAAAACCGTGGCTTTTGTGGCTGCAAATTACTGGTAATGGGTGGATCCGCCGAAAATTACGGTTTCCTCTCTTTATATAAGCTGGGACGATCGTACTTGGCCCTCCGATGGATGCCCTTTTGATACAATGGCTCTTGGGAACCTTTATAACCTCATTAGGGTCTTCTCTCAGCACCTATGAGTCAAAAGGGTCATGACTTAGCTAAATCCAATAAGTTATGTAAGAGTTGGAGTCAATCACATTGGATTTCTGTAATCATATATTTTTCCTTCGCTAAAATGGGTCCACAGGCCGCATCCAAACTCCGATTGGGTTGTTCTTGGGCTTGAATTTTCATATGGAAATTTCCAACAACTTTGTAGACCATGAGATTATCAGTTGACGTCATCTTCGATGGTAAAACTGACGATCTTTCAAATATGTAGGTTAGATAAATTTCAGGAAAGTCAGAGTCGACCCCCAACAAGGCTCCTTTTGCGTTTGTATCAATTTCCAAATAATCTCTACCATTCAAAGTGGAAAACAAGAGCATTGTACATGTTTGAAACTATTAATAGGTTAGTTCAAATAAATCATAAACTTAATATAAAAACATGTGTAAAGGCATAAAAGTAGCATGAAAAAAAATAAAAAATTACAGATACATTCTACACGTATCAGGCAGCCGATGCTCTTTTGGAGCCGTTGATGGCGGTGTTTGTGGGCGTCGTATCCTTGCTGAAGGCGTCAGCGATGGTGTCTGCGCTCCTACCCAAATCGCTCGGGGGAAACTCAAAACCTAAACCTGGGTATTCCGGGTTGGACATTGACGGCTCGTCTCTCTCTTCTTTGGGGGCAACAAGCGGGAGTTGGAAGCTTGTGGGACCAGTGGAAGGAGGTGGCGTGGCGTGGCATCTACCGCGTCGACGGCGGTGGGTCTCAGCGACATGGCATAGCGTAGTCTCGGTGGTGAATGCGTTTTGATGGGCGTGCATGGCGCTGTGGCACCGTTGCAGCATCGATGGCAAGCCTGACAAGATACTACGTTGAGCTCTCCTGAACATGGGTTGGCGGAAGACGGAGACGGCGGCAACGACTTCTGAGTGTATGAATGTGGTGTGTGATGAGTGTTAGTTGCTGGACCGGTTTGTGCTACCGGCCTTTTAGTGGACGGCTTGGTGGAACCCTTCAGTTTTAGATGTTGTGCGGTATGTGAGGTCAGGGCACTTGGCTATCCACCCCATGATCATGCTTGTAGGTGTAGCGAGTTATCGCCTGAACGGTGGCTTCTGACTATGTATTTTCTTGTAAGGCCTTGGTTGTATTTGTTTTCCTTTTTGTTAACAAAAAATAATCTTGTTTAACTTTTCGATTTACAGGCTGGGGTTATCCTCCATTTCCAAAACAAAAAGCTGTCTATTAAACCACATACAAGAAAACATGATAGAAATCAAACGAGTCCAATCTTAATTTGTGCACCATGCATTGGATGCAATGTTACCACGGTATGTGGTGCATGTGTATAGGATGTGGCAAGCTCGAAGTCAAAGCGCCGAAGGATCATGCAAATAGCTATCTTGGCTTCTAGAAGGGCAGAGTTCTTGCCAATGCAAATGCGCGATCCCCAACGAATGGTAGAAACGCGCATGGATTCGTTGATGCCTTCGAGATCCCCTCAGCAAACCTCTCTGGCTTGAATTCATGCACATCAATGCCCCAAATGTCAGGGTCATGGTGCATGAACAATACGGCAAGCTCGATCATCACGCCAGGGGGGTACTTTTCGAACTGCTCCACGTCCGATAGAATCTGTCCGATATCTGTACGATGGTACTAATACTAGTAGACCTCACGCAAGGCTGGTTTGAGTTTGGCTGGCATGTGCTTGAATTAGCTCTCCTGCTTTGTAGGGCCCACCTCTTAATAGTACATTTTATTCCAGAAATTCAATTTTGACTTCCGATCTAACCTGTTCTATCTGAATAAAAAATTAAAAACAGGCAAACAGTTCATTGGTGAGTCACATATGGTACATTTTTTTTAAGTTTCATGCTAAAATAATATTCATAGTGCTCCATGAAAAAAAATCATAGGTGCAATACGAATGACATTTCACCACGAAATGTGATGCATATGTAGCTTGTATGTTGAGCATTATTTGGTATTCATAATTTTTAGAAATGTTATACCTTTAGAAAAAAAGTGTCAAACTCGCCGCTGACCATTTGGACTTGAGGGGCATGAGGCACACGTCGGGCCAACCTACTGCCTAGCCCTCTATGTAGACGATCAATGTCATCGTTGAGCAGAACCTAGGCCTAGAATTCGAGCCGGTCCTAACCGACTCAACTCGTTAAAACTCGGTGAACTAACGAGTCAATTCGGCTCGACTCGTTTCAGAAACGGATCATAAATGAAACTCAGCTCGGCTCATTAAACTCGTGATTTTGGTCATTTAACTCATTTAACTCGATAAAACTGTTAACATGCATTATAATAAATTTTATACATAATTATTTCTAATTATTTACATTTCTGATGTAATTATCACAACAATCAATGAAAATATGACATTATCAAATAATATCTAGTCGTTAAACTATAATTATTTGGAAACATTGTTCACAAAAAAAAAATACATGTAACAAATATATTTTTACCGAACTAAACGAGTAGCTCGGAACTCGGCTCGTTTACCGTCTAAAAAGAAAAGTCAGCCCAGCTAGTTTAGCAACGATTTCGAGCTAAGCGGAGTAGAGTTCCAATCTACTTGTTTAGTTTACGAGTTTCAAGTTTTAATTCCAACCCTATTGAGCACGTCCAAGGAATTTGTCAACGCGGATTTATGAGGGGAAAAGATAAAATAAATTATAACGGAAAAGGTGGCGTCAGAGTCTAACTTTTTGGTTCGTTACATAAACTTGACAATAGGCTCCACTCGTCAAATGTTTCTTTAGTTTTCGTTTGCATATTTTCTCGCTTAATTGTGGTATTTGTTTTGATTTTGTTGTAACAAGGTTTGCTTAAGCAATCCGTCCAAATATTAGGAAGGTGATAACGAAAAAGGTTAAACAAAATATTTTATTTAAGAGGTGGAGCGCTACACAGCCGGTCAGATCCCATATACCAGCCCAAACTCAAACCAAACAACCAAGCCTCTCACCACACCGCGCAAGGACTAGCACGTAGGATCGTACAATCGTCGGACGAACTATGTCGTACGCATAGCAGCACCGGTGTACTTTTTGTCTCCTATAAGCACCTCCTTGTTTGTCTTCCGGCTAAAATGGATGCCCGGGGGATACAACCGAAGAACCTCATAAAGGATCATGTCACCTACAAAGTGCAAAGATGTACGAAGGAGTTACACTTCTAATAGAAAAGTTGACACATTCATAGCCATTGCGTCATGAAAAGTCTATGGTAATTCTAGCAATTAGTACTCACCGTTTTCAGTCGGTTCAAGCCTTCATATTCAGGTTTGTTTTTCCCAAATAGGCATAGTACCTCCTCCCTTGCACGGTTCTGCCACTCGGGGTGCATACTCAGAACAATCATGGTCCATGTGAGAAGTACATACGTTGTTTCCATTCCTCCGAAGTAGAACAACTTGCACTCTTCAATGACGTCTTCGATTGTCATACCCGTGTTGCATTGACCATTCTCATTTGTGTCCCTCATGTTTGATTCTAGCAATAAACCGAGTAGGTCATGTTTCGTGCTTTGGCCTTCTCTCACCGCTTTAGTTCTTTTCGCAATAAGACCTCGTAGAATCGATTCAATCTCATTGTTGATTTGGTACATCCTTCTATTGTTTTTGGTTGGCAAGGATCTGAAAATTACAATTCCAATACGGGTGTTCTTAATAGATTAGATTAAATGTGCTACTCCAAGGTGAGGTGTAGTGACTTACAAATAACCAGGAATGATAATCTTCCGAATGTTTGTCATGATGCGCTCAGCTTGTTCGGATTGCAGCTGGAATATCTTCCGTCCTTCGAGGTAGCTGCTACCGAATGCGGTGCGAGAAATGACATCTCCGGTCAGGCTTTGGAGCTCCGGCCAAACATTGAGCTCACACGAAGCATTGGAGCCGATGCACTCCATCCATCTGCTGACCAACTCCTCACAGCACGCACAAAACTCCGGCAGCATACCCTGCAGAAGTGCAGAGTCATACGTGCATCCCATACCTTGGATCAGTGAAATAAGTGAGAGAAAAGAAACCAGCAATTTTCGGTGGTACATATTCTTGTACTCCTAGATTATAGATTTGTGTCATGTCGATGCAGTTCATGTTCAAAAACAAAACGAGGGCCTAGTTTATTTGTATACCTTGATCTTCTCCAGATTGAAAGCAGGGTTGAGGAGGCGCCTGTGCTTGACCCACTTGTCGCCCTCATGGTTCGAGAGGCCATTGGCGAGCAGCTTCCAGAGTGCCGGGAACTTGGGCTTCTCCAAGTGCCCGAACTTGTTGGAAAGCACCTGCTTGGCGAGGTCGGGGTCGGCGATGGTTACCTTGGGGGTCGGGCCGAACCAGGAGAGGCTGACCTTGCCGTGCTCCCGGATGGAATCGGAGAGGAAAGGCGCGACGCGAGGTCCGATGTCGTGGCATCGCAGCGGCAGCGGCCTCGACCAGGCTTCCTTGTTCAGTCGGCCCTGTTCCCTGAGGTAGCCGGCGAGGAAGCGGTAGGACGTGCCGTGGATGCCCTGCGCGCGCAGGTCCCGCTCGAGCCGCCGCGGCCGCCACCACAGCCGGTCCAGTAGCCGGTGGAGCACGAGGCACAGGGGACCATATACCAGGAGGCTCCATCTCCATGGCACTGAGGCTGCAGCTGCGAAGAACAATCCAAGAACCATCGCTCTCAACTCGAGTGTGACCGAATTGGGTGAAGAAACGTGTGCTTAATATAATCAGTTGGTGAGAGGCATCAGCTTTATATAGATGGATGTCCATCTACGGCGCATCGACATCTGTAGTACAAACATTTACCTTTGACTAGTAAAGACAACGATGGCAGGTCACTAGATCATCTGGACTTGACTAGTAAAGAGAACGATGTCAGGAAGAAACAAGACACACAGACTATTCTCTACTCCAAACACCTCGGCGTGCCGTGCTTACCACGGAGCCACAAAGCAAATCCGAACCCAAACACCTCCAAGTTCCTCTATATCGATGCACCTCGTGGTATAGTTCTCTCTGACAATGCCCAGCAAAACTGAGTACTCGCGAGTCTCTGGAAAGAAACCAGCTTGATTGGTCATTGGTCTGACCGGCGATCGGAAAGGGAGTCAATCGATGGCCGCCGCAGGAGCTGGAGGAGTAGCCGGCGACGAGCTGACGGTGCTGGGCGCTTGGGCGAGCCCGTTCTTGGTCCGGGTGCGTCTCGCGCTGCACCTCAAGGCGCTGGAGTATGAGTACGTGGAGGTGGACCTCAAGGACAAGAGCGACCTTCTCCTGGCCTCCAACCCCGTGCACAACAAGGTCCCGGTGCTCCTCCACCGTGGTAAGCCCGTCTGCGAGTCCATGCTCATCGTGCAGTACCTCGACGAGGCCTTCCCCGGCTCCGGCCCCGCTTTCCTCCCCGCCGAACCCCACGACCGCGCCGTCGCCCGCTTCTGGGCTGCCTACGTTGACGACAAGGTACGCGCGCCAGTTTTAGTAAGAAAAAGAATCGCATCGCAGCTCTTCTGGGGCACGTATGTTGAATTGGTGATTGGATCGTCGTATTCACATGGCAGCTTCTGAGCTCGTGGGTGGGGATCTTCGCGACGACGACAGAGGAGGAGAAGGCGGAGGCGGTGGAGCGGATGCTCGCGGCGTTGGACGCACTGGAGGGGGCGTTCCGGGAATGCTCCGGTGGAAAGGGCTGGTTCGGCGGCGACGGAGTGGGGTACGTGGACATCGCGCTCGGTGGGTTCGTGCCGGCAATGAACGTGTCTGAGCCGACGACCGGGATCAAGATCGTCGACCCGGCCAGGACGCCGCTGCTGGCCGCCTGGAAGGACAGGTTCTGCGCGCTAGACGCAGCCAAGGCGGCCATGCCGCCGGCCGACCGGTTGCTTGAGAATGGTAAGAAGAGGCAGGCCGAATTACAGGTGGCGGCAAAGGAGACGCAGAAATGAAGATCTTCAATTCCTGCCACTCAGTTTGGTCAGCAAGTCCCGAGCATGTAAAATAAATAAATGACGCTACATGTATAAAAAGAAAAGGTGAATTCTCTATAGACGGGGGCTTCTGAAGCCATCCACGCCGCTCTGTCGTGCTATGTGCCGCTGCTTTGTGGGCCACGCACTGACCGCGGCATTTTGCAGAAAAGCCACTGACGGAGCGAGCTCGTGACCCGCAGTTCAGAGATTAACACCCGTCTGTAATTCCACCGAACTTTAAAGACTTTTTTGTAAAATCATCTGGCACAATAACCGCACCTCCTTTCTCTCCCTCGCGTGCCTCCGCGGTCGCCGTCGCCGCCGTCCAGCCCCGCTACTCCGCTCCGAGCCGCTCAAATGGAAGGACGCCGAAAGCTCCGCCGCCGCGCCCTCTTCAATCTCCCCGGGTTCGGGCTGCGGGACGCTGTAGGGGCGCCGGAATCATCCGGTCACCTCGGCGCCGGTGGTCGCGAGATCCAGCAACAACAGGGCGCCGTCTTCGCCTGCATCTCCGTTGGTCTTCGCCTGCGTACTTCCCGCCCTTCCTCTCCTCCTGCCATGACCAGCTCCTTCGCGGAGCCGTCCCTGCTCCTCCGCTGGACGTGCGCCGAGTATGCTAAATTTGTGGAATCAAATTAATGTCGTTGTTCATCCTTCCCATCCAGGCACCCTGCAGCGAGACGCCGCCACCCACGGTGGGGAGTAGCGGCGGTGGGGAGGAGACTGCGCGCCCACTTGGGGATGAAGTGCTCGCGCCCGGGGCAGGAGCGGCAGAGGGGAGCATGGACGGCGGCGTTGGCGGTGCCGTGGACGGCAACATTGGGACTCGGGGACATACGGGTGTAGGGGCGGCGAGCTGCGTTGACGCCGCGCTGCGCATCCGAGACGTCCACGCTGACGAGCACCTGCACGCCTGGACGTCGCACAACCACCGCCCGTGTTCCTCCTGATATGACCAAGTTAAATCACCGGTAAGTGGCTCCACATGGCGATCTACTACTTGACAGTGTCATGGTGCAGGCCTGCCGCGTCGTTGATCCGGGCTTCAAGTTCAAGCTCGATGAACTCAGGTATGTCCCTCTCTCTCTTGCTACTGACATGTTGTCGTAGCCATCCTGTAGTCTAGATTGTTGTTGTTACAGTGGTACTGATTGTGAATTATTTGCTGCCATGTGCTGCTTTGTTCACGACTGATCCTTGTTCTTGGGCAATTCAACACTTCATTGGATAAGAGTTTATAGTAAGAGGTGGTTCATTGTTGCTTTTGTCATGGTTTAATAAAGCTGGTAAACATTACGAGCCTCTGGATTTTTATTTTTTCCTCTTTCATGAAAGTTCAATGAGATGGCAGACATCTATAACAACCTCTAGCCATTCTGAATCTCTGATTTCAGGCAACCAGCAAGACCGCAGCTTCACCCCACTTGCAGGTGAGGCAACTGTAACATGTAATTTACCTATGTCATCATGAGTTCTAGGTCCAACTTATATTTAAAAGGTAAGTCGTCGTTCCTCTAAGTTACCGATGCTGCTAGCCTAGGCAAAACTAAAAGGAAAAATGGCTTATACATTCCATGTTTCCGATGCAGGTTCAGTCATAGAATTGAATTTGATAGCAAGCAGAGACTAATTATTTCTAGATATTGGGACAAACCAAAACCTTATATGTGAACCTATTAAGTTATAACCAGAAATTTTAATCAAGGCACTTTAATAAATCTGTACACTTCTATAAAATGGAAGAGCAGCAGGAAATTAAAATGACAAATAGCTAGATTGTTACAAAGAATTTCTGGATAGTATTGATATATGTCTGTTCATCCTGATTTTTTTAATTCAGGTTGTAGGTCTTTCTATATTGATTGGAACATATTATATATGGATGACATCTTCACACTTAAGGTTGAGCCGAGAATGACTGACTGTCTTCTATCCTATGGATTGGATGATTGGTGCAAGAACTTTTTTACTTTGAGACGGGTAGTGTATCACACTTCACGCATGTTTCATTTTCTTAGCCTTTTTTATCCTTGCTTTTTTCTATAGTTTGAATGTCAATTATTATTCCTATCAAACAATTTACAAATATATATGGACTATGTATATTTCGAAACTTACATTGGTTGACGAACATCTCAATTGCTTTTATCTATATATTGATCTAATGTCATACCTCAAAACTACATGCTCGGTCAATGTCGTGGTTACAAATATTTGAAAATTATTGTAAAACTGCACTGTATCTGATATGGTGAGGGTGTACAAAATAAAACTATTACTCCCTCCGTCCATAAATAAGTGTCTCAAATTTGTAAAAACGAAGATGTATCTAGACTAAACCATGTCTAGATACATCTTCTTTTTGACAAACTTGAGACACTTATTTATGGACGGAGGGAGTATTTCTACAGCCAAAAGCAAGTCTAGGCAATGAGATGGATTCAAAACAAGAAGTCATTTTCACATCGATTACAAAGTCAGTTCGTCATTTAAATGTTGTGTTCCATTTTTTGTTCATCCTATGGGTGCCTGTGGTCGCAGAGTAGCTAAACTAAGAGTAAGTGACACACTGATACACTATACCTCTCTTTACTACATATATTCTCTATTGTGAATGTAAAAACTAAAAAGTGTCATTCAACATATTCATAATATATCCTTGTAGAGGGACGTGCGTGCACATGAAAGGCTACTTTGCAGACTACAGTGGATCAAACTTAAGTGTATTGTGCATACTACGATGTCTTGAACTTGAATATGGTTTATTCTTGATTAAAACATGAATCAGTTGTGTTGTGATAGGATTTTTTAGTGCATGAATGAGAAGCAAATATAGAGATTGCATTACACATATTTAATGTATTTTCGAGAAAAGCATTAGTTGAATTAAACACACATGGATGGAGAGCCTATATTAGCATTCAGAAATTTATATTAGGTGATTGGCATTCATAAATTTATATTAGTTTGGTTAGCATGAACTACAAAGAAACTGGACTTATTGTGGTTTTACCCTTCTATTTAACTCCAAGACAAGTCATTTTTTGCATGGTTTGAATAGATTTTGTTAATTATTTAAAATTGGTTCAAGAAAACATTGCACACACACCATAGTCAATGCCCCATCCATATACGCTTATATCCCTAAGATTGTGCATACAGTAACACAACCTATCTTGGAGACTTGCATGTGCAGCGCAACTAGTGATCTTAAGTTTGTTAGTTCTCTTGACATTTGAGAATTTCCTTTCTGTCTGTTTCCAACATAAATATTCACTATATTGATCTAACAATAACTTCAAGAAAAATATTCATAATGCGTTTCAGATAATAAATATTATCTATAGGCTGAAAGTCGGTGCCCGTCGAGGGCACTTGAGTTGATTTGTCTCACTGATATGTGGGCCTTGATGTTATTTTTCCTGCTTTGCCGTTGGGTGTCGTGGCTTCCTGCATGTGCGTGCATGTCACTTCGTGGGTTACTCTCCCGTGCCACGCCTGCCTGCGGTGAGAAGATTATACACGTTTTTGAACTGATTGTGTTTAAACACTTTTTTGAACTGATTATGTTTATACATTTAATTAGGGAGAGTGGGGCTACTATTGACATGAATTCTGGGAATGAAGCCAACTTTCACAAGGTCTTAGATTGTTTGCCTTGCTAGCTTTCTACTAGCAACATATTATGATCCGAATTAAGACTCTGTAAGTGGAGAACTTTGGTAGTAATACAATGCTAAAAGTGCTAGGTTGGTACCTTTGTTGTCTGGGTATAGCATATTTTTGGGTTGTAGTAATAAGAAATGCACGAAGTGGTAGGCTGTTAGCATTCATGCTTGTGAAGGGTAACATAGCATCTTAAGTATGATTGCTAACCGTACCTTGGATGAATTAGTCAGAAGTGTTTCTCCTTTGTTCAATTGTGCCCTATTCCAAAAACTACAGCCTGTTCTTCATGAATATCATGATATTACTTAATAATAAGATCTTAGGCAGAGAGATGTTTTTTTCTTTTTGGCTTTTAGAATGAAGCCCTTGGATCTTGTGTCAAACCATGATGTGCTTACATGCTCACAAAATCTCCTAAGGTAAATATGTTTTGCTCTTATTTCTTCAATGAAGACTGTTGTCAACTTTTTTATACTCTTCGTACTTATGAAAAGAGTACATATTGTAGGAAGGATGCTCTCCACTACATGTGATGGCATCCATTACTTTTTAACCACAAAAACAATGCTCTCCTAATACAGCAGCACTGCAGCAGTTAAATCAAGGGAGAAGGTGCACATTGCAATGTCGGGAGCCAGCAGCTATACTGGATCTGAGGTTATTCTGCTTTTCCCAGACAATTTTCATTTATGTGTATTGCTTCCATGTGTGTCTTTGTGAATTTGTCCTTGATTAGTGGTGTGGCAGAAATGTAGAATAGCAGTACTTTCTTGACAAGTGAACCTTATAAAGTTATAATATGCAATGCTAATGGGATTTATTAAGCCTTAAAAAAAAGGGATTTATTTCTCTCATCTTATCTTGAATAAAGAGATAAAGGCTGATGTCACCTTTTTTTTACTCCACATACTAATGAAAACGTTATTACCATGTAACCTTATTCAGTTAGCGCATGTTCGTTATTTGTTCAGTGTGCCAATGGAGCGGGCTTCTCTAGGCTAGACAACATATTATTGATCGTTCTTCTCTGTCTACTTTACTCATAGGGTTTTTAAGATGTCTAAGAAACTTTATGTGTTCTATCTATGTTCACTTACTGTGTTTCTGACTATCTTAGGCTAAATGTTTCTCTACTGTTGTTTTGTCACTCTGATGTCTTGCCATTTTCAGTACTGAACCTTTGTTATCTGTATAGTGTACCCAATGGAGCAGGCTTTTATAGGCTAGCCAACCTATTATCTTTTGGTCTTCTTTGTCTATTTAGCTTATATGGGTTTGGAAATTGTTAACAAAATTTGTATACGTCGCTCGTGATTATCTCAGGCTAAGAATTTGTTTGCTACTGTTTGCGTGGCCGACTGCAGGCTGGTGAGATATGCTCAGGCCGTTGAGCTTAATCTTAGAGGGGGCACCCTTTTTAGTCAGATTGGGCCGAGGTCGTAACTGTACCGGATCTTGCCGGGATGAATCCAAATTTTGCCATAGTATGTAGCTTACTATTTTTCCTTGCTCTTTACCCCACAATATGTATGCTGGCTGTATTTTGTAGGGAAAGAAGTCCAGGAGCAAGGTTATGCCTGCAGCCTAACCAGGATTGGTGCTTTCTGTCAGTCGACAGTTGCGATTGGAGAGCAGTAGAGGAAGGGTCTGGTTACAGGGTACACTAAGTTTGCCTTGTGTGTGATGAGACGATTTTTTGTTATTTTTTCCTACAGGCCCTCCTAGGGGATTGGCTTGCTTTGCGTCTCTCTGAAGTCTGAAGTTTTGTGGTTTCTTTCGCAGGTTTGTCACATATAGACTCTTTGTTCTCTCTCTCTTCGTGGTCTCCTTGCCATCTAGTTAAGCATCATGGTATTCATTGTTCTGTGACGCCTTTTGTATTTCTTTCTATTACAATTTTTTATACTCTCAGACCTAAGATTTCCCAATGGAGAGATCATTTTAGCCTGATAGATAGGTTTTTTCTTTTAGTGTTGTCAGTATCAAATGGAAACATCAATATTGATGGTATATAAGAATCAAGTTTTCTTCGAATCATTGTCTGCACTTAACGTTATTTGCTAAAATCGTTAATACATACCAATGACCATCCTTTTGGTGATTTAGTGAAGTATGATCACATTCTTCAATCTTTCCATTTGCACAGACCAGTGGCACAAGAATATAGATGGACAAGAACTGGCATAGCTGGAAGGTCAAGCACATAGTGGAGGGAGTACATCAAAGCCAAAACTTTTGTGTTGTGTTCCAGCATAACCGTATAGAAATATAAATGTTTTAAATTTGTTAGATCTCCATTCATAGGGCTGAGATTCATCTCTCTTTGACATTTGATCTAAACTTTTGAATGGTGGAGTGGCGGTATAGGTTCTCTCCATCATGCTGCTACGTTTAGCGAGCTTGCTAAAATATGCCAAAACCCTCGAAAGGTGGCGATTTAGTGGTGTTATAGCCTTTTCCGTTATATCGGATATCTATCATAAATCAGAGGCAAGCTGCATCTTCAGTGAATATATGAGTTCTAAGTTTTAATTTATGAGGAACATAAAAATAAAATATCAAAAATATTTCGACAGCACGTGATCCAAATAAAAATCAACGCACATATCATGTAAAGCCCAGACATGCTGTAGACGGCGCGGCGAAGCACGCTTACCCGTCTAGTAAAATGTTTGTAGCGGCGGCGCACGATAGGTGCCATGTTTTTTCTCTAACCTCAGCCTCTCAGAGCATTTACAGTACGCCATGCTTATGAGAAGTAAATCGAATTTTGTTGAAGAAAGGTGTTTAATTAGGTACTTTACTGCAAAGTGAGACTAACTCAACTGGTTTGGTTCCTTGTGGTGGAACCAGCCCATCCAGATTCAAATCCCAAACTTGACATGGGTGCTCGCATTTTCCTTGATTTTCAGGATTTATCCGGCGCTATGCTTTCAGTGGTAGACTGGTAGGTGACGTGTCCGTCAACAGCGAGACGCCCGTGGTGACTTCTTTAACATCAAGATATGCCGAAACAGTCTCTCGGAGGTGCTCATAAGGGTAGGGTTTGCGTGTGTGCGGTCATAGGAGTGTCCGTATGTGCCTGTTTATGAGCGTCTACGTTTGTACTGTGTATCTAAAAAAAGTACTTTACTATATAGTCCCTCCTTGCCAAAATGTAATGCATTTCAGATTTTTTAAAATTTAAACAGTGTAAAGTCTGACCAAACCAACATCTAGAATCTGAAACTAATACTCCCTCCGTCCTAAAATAAGTGTCTGAAGACTCTCAAAAAGGTGATATATCTAGACAAGTCTCTCAAAAAGGTGATGTATCTAGACATGAACCATTTCTAGATACATCACCTTTTTGAGAGACTTGAGACACTTATTTTAGGACGGAGTACCATTTGATTCATCATCAAGTATATTTTCATATGGTGTATACTGAGTACTGTAGAATTAGGCAAGTTCCTCAATAAACTTGGGCTAAATTTACACATTTGTCTTCTATAATCTCATATCCACTAAATCATGTCAAATAGGGAGTATATAAATAAGCATGGGTACTTATAAATAAACATGCTTACTTCTCTAAGCACCTTAAATGCATAGGCCCTCATGTACACATACATGTGATCCAATATATTTTCATATGGGCAGAGCTCCCAGGAAAAGGCAATCTAGGTCTTCCGCCTCCTGTCGGCGGCACCGTCGGTCCACCCGCCGATGTGGCCTTAGAGCCATGGTTGCGCGTTGGATCCCGACCTCTGCGGGCGGGAGGGCTCCATTCTCACAGGTTTTTTTTCTGTGTTTTGTTAGATTTTGTGTCTTCCTTAGAGAGATCAGGCGACGGCTGCTCTCTGAAGATGGAATAATGTCCTCCCCGTCAAGCCTCCGTTCCGGCGGCGTCTCTAGCGTCGTTGGAGGGTGTGTGGAGGTTTGTCTCTGGTCGATCTCGCGAGATCCGACCAGTGGTTGTCTTCAGTGGATCCGCTTGGAGCTGGTCTTCGTTCGTATTCGTTCATGAGTCAAAAAATTAGATGCTTCTGATGTATACTTCTCTTCATCGGCGGCGGTTGTTGTGCTGATGCGCTGGTCCTACGGGCCGTAGCACGACGACTTCCCGACTGTCTTCTACAACAAGGTTTGCCTGGCTCTGATCATAGAGGGGTGATGGGAGCGGTGCGCCTTTGTCTCGCTCTAGTGCTTGTAGTCGTCATTAGGTGGTCTTTGGACCTAGATGCAATTCTTATCGCTTCTGGTGTTCTTTGTACCGCCTTGACAGTTGATGAATAGATTGGAAATTTCTTGGCAAAAAAAAGTATATTTTCACATGGTATACATTTAGTATTGTAGAATTAGGTAAGTTCCTCAATAAACTTGGGCTAAATTTACACATTTGTCTTCTTAAATCGCATATCCACTAAATCATGTCAAATAGGGAGTATATAAATAAGCATGGGTACTTATAAATAAAACATGCTTACTTTTCTTAGCACCTTAAATGTACATGCCCTCATGTACACATACATGTGATCCAATATTCTAATATATAGAAACATGATATATTTAAATTATTTTCTATCGAACCGCTAATCCGAATTAACAATATTACTCCCTCCATTCCTAAATGTAAAGCCTATATTTTCTTGCACAAATATTAACACATGGGTATTTGGCATATGGTGGATTAATCTTTTCCTTAAAAAATCGAAAGAGAGGAGTCCCTAATGACCACCAAATAAAAACAATCCGTAAAACCCTCCGTACGAGATATCGCAATAAACTCTATATTTTGGAAAAAAAATCTCAAAAAAATGTACGCCTTAATACATACATGAGTGGATGCAGTATTTAATCATCCATCATAATGATATCTTCGAAGCTAGATCACACGTTGACTTGTTTTAACAATTTTCTCGTTGTTAATTGTGAGATTGTGACCACTAGCCAAACTGAAAGTTGATGGGCGTGCGTCAGTTGTTTTGGTACGTACTTCTCCGGTCTCCTCCCTCTGTGACTACCCCACCACTAACACATCAGGGCTCGTTTTTTTTGTATGTCTTCTCCCTCACCCTTGATCCACCACCCTTGCATGAGATATCCATCCCCTTATCCCTCCCAATCTGTAGCTACTCACCATTCTCTTCTCCAGGCCTCCTCCAATGTTGTTGATATAGACTCTGGCTCTCTTGCGAATTTTGTGTCTGTGCCCCCATGTGAGGGAACTGCATCTCGGTGCCTAGAAAATATCCTACCGTAGTATCATACTCATCCACCTTCTACCACATCCCAGTTCGCTGACACGGAATGCTTGCACTATTGCACAGACAACCACGAGTGACTACACTTTGCCAATTGCCACACCTTTCTTCTGGAAGACGAGAGTCCTTGAATAGTTGAATTTGTCCATTTTATCCACAAGGCTACCAACTGAATCCATATGTCGTATTATCTCCATCACACGGAGATGAGAGCAGCGTTGTACACACCCTGGAAAAAGCTACCTAAAGATAATAGCACAAGATATGTTCAAACATATACAATATGGGTGGCGGTCTACCAATAGGATTTATATCGCATAAATGTGTTGTTTATTTTTATTTGGTTTAAGTTAATATTTGTACATGTTATTTGTCAGACAAACTGAACATAAAAGTACACAATGAACAGGCCAGGTATCAGTTTTATCTTTTTCTTTGTGGGGGGTATTTTTTCTTAAAAACACCTGCAACTTTATTTATGATCGCAACAGGTACAGCTACCGTGATTTGATTCAATTATCCATATAATTACAATATAATTGGGTGGGGCTTCATATCTCGACACCTGGCAACTTATGACACCCGGGGCCGCTGGTATGGACCCAATCACACTGGCCCAAGTTAGTAGGACATTTAAGAGAAGACAAAGCACATGCTTGAATTGACGTTGCAAAGAAGACAATTAGGCCCAGATATGGACCAGTCGATCTGCCAATGAGACCGTCTAATCCGGGTGCTCCTACTTCACAACCTGGTCGTGCGGAGTAGGCACCGCATACCCTCTTACCGTTAAATGGGCCGGCCCATTATGCTTCGCTGGGTATCTGCGCTCACATGGAATGATATTTTTTTATTTTGAATAATTTTAAATTTGGAAGATATTCATGTATGAACAAATTTTTGTATGTAAACAAAATTTAAATTTGAACAATTTTTCAACTCTGAATTATCTAATTTGAATAAATTTTAAATGTAAACAGTTTTCAAATTTGATCAATTTTTAAATTTCAACAATTTTTAATATGAACAATTTTTGAATTTGAATATTTTTCAATTTGAACAATTTTTAATTATGAATATATTCAAATTTGACTTTTTTAATGTCAACAAAAAATCTATGAACATATAAAATAATGGAGAAAAATAATTAAAAACTTAAAATAATAATAGTTGCAAATTTAAACAAAATAAAAAATATTTTAAAATAAAAAACAGAAAAGAAAACAACAAAAGAAACATCCAAAAAATGAAAAATATAAATAGAAAAAAGAAAAAGAAACAGGAAAAGAAGAAAAAAGGAAGAAAAAATTCAGGTCGTGCGTTATTGGGCCAGCCCACTCGCGTCGGAGGGGGTGGGCGTGCGCTAATAGTGCACGATCTGGTCGTGAATTAGGAGCCACCGTCTGATCCGGGTGAGAAGAGCTGCCTCGCGGGACTCGGAAGAGATGCAGTGTCTCGTCCATTTCTTTCGTTTTTCTGTTTTTTGAGAACGTGACTTGTCTTTGATCTCAAATACTCAATCAGTCTAGAACTCTTCCAGCGCAACGGCTGACACGTATCATCCTCACATTCATTGATTTTCTGCAGCAACAAAGCGCCAATCATTTTGGAGAGGTAGATGAAGATGAGACCAGAGTACCTTACAGCATGATCAGTTGATCACGACGTAAGCTGGAATCTGCTCCTTTATGTTAAAATCGACTCTTAGGATTGCTATCCAAATCAGATCTCATTTTGTATCTCCGTGAGGTACGACATCAGGCATATCAAAATGCTATGAATAATATCTATCTGGACCGCGTGTAGACCGCGTTGCTGCCGCGTCCCATGTACTAGTTCAACTTTTTTATTTTCGACTTTTTCACATGCTTTTCGAGCTAATATCTGTGAGATGTTAGGGGGAAAAGCTTAGTCTTTGTGAAGTGAGGCTAGCTCAATTGGTTTGGTTCCTTGTGATGGAACCAGCCCACCCAGATTCAAATCCTAGACTTAGACATGGGTGCTCACACTTTTCTGTATTTTACAGGATTTAATCGGCGCTATGCTTTCAGTGGGAGGTGACGTGCCCGTCAACAACGAGGCGTCCGTGGTGACTTCGTCAAGCTCAAGATATGCCGGACCAGTCTATCGAAGGTGCTAATAGGGATAGGGTTTGCGTGTGTGCGGTCATAGGGGTGTCTGTACGTGCGTGTTTGTGAGCGTCTGCGTCTGTACTGTGTTTTTCAAAAAAGAAAAGCTTAGTCTTTGTTTAACCTTTAACCCATAATCGAATTGAACAATAAATCTCTAAACAAAAATAATTACACTTACACTAGTACAGATCGGGCATACCGTCAGCTTTCACCTTCGCATAAGATTATTAAGCACGTCGCTATCTATGGATGGCTGATGTCAGAGCTCTTTTATAGTGATTGGGACGATACTATGGGGTACCATTAAGACATCTTTTTTGTTAGCCGTTGATTAAAAATTGGTGTAGTTTGTTTAGAAAAAAACATATTGAAGTTTCCGCACTGCCTGTTCCAACGTGATCATGAAAAATCAATCCATCATGACCTACCTAAAATCTAACCGTGATTAGGCGACTAGGGCAGCCGCCGCCTCCCTTCTTCAATCACGGCGAGGAAGGTGCAGCAGCACGACGACCTTCCCCACTCACCAAGCCCATGGCGAGGTGGCCGCGCATAGCGAGGAGGTCGGCGACGATGGCGGCGCGGAGGGAGCGGGAGCAGGCCACGGATTGCAAGGGATTTCGGCGACTGGTGGCTCGACGAGCAGCGAGGTCGGCGGCTGGTGGGGCGAGGTGAGGTGCAGCAGGCGATCTCACCTAGATCATCGTCGGCATCGTAGAGGCCGACGAGTCCATCATCAAGGACCAACCTCCCGCCTAAGGCCATCAAATTTGGGCTCTCGGTCTTCTTAAAGCTAGGTGAGTTGCTGCTCTTGCAGAATATTCATTAATCATGTCCTGAGTGGTTGATGAAGGAACCTACAAGTAATTGTGATTGTCTCCATCTTGCACATAGGCCAGGGGTGATATGCATTAAAGCTCATGAATATCGATGATCGATCAAAGAATCATGTTACATGTTGTGCTTGTATATCTGAACATTTCATTTTGATGCCATGTCATTGTTAATGCGGTGGAAACACTATCCTATGTTTTCTTGAAAAGTCCATCCACGCAGACATAAGACAAAAAAAAGAAAGTTATATTTTTCTAAAAGAAAAATGCTTTCCGCAACTAATGGAAGATGAAGAACAACCACTTTAATCATGGCACAAGGGTTGATGGTTACCTGAAGCTTTAATTATCCATATATGTTCCTTAGCTGCTCTCATATCATCTCCTATAGTTAGTATAGTATATACTTCAAAAACATAGATAGAGAGATAGTAAAATGATAGTATTCTTAGGATATGTAGTAAAGCATCAAAACAAAAGCTCTTGATAGAATATAGTAGTTCATAATAATTTTAGTGCTCGGTGTCAGATTCCAGTTGTATATTCTGGTACTACATATCATGCAATTCTGCTGGTACCCTCAAAAGTTGCTTCTTTACCTTAGCTCTTTCTGTTGACCACAACTCTTTCATATAATCTGACAGTCCAAGTATTGCACTGTAGGTTCAAGTGCTTTAGCTAATTGTCTGCTTCTTCTTTTTAAGATCATGTTGAATATTCTGTCAATCTCCATTTGCAGCTCATCCTTGTCATGACAATCCACTTTTAAGCAACTGTTGAATATTCAACACGATCTTTGTTTGTTCTTCCAGGACAAGTACATTTGAGATGGACAAGTACATTTGTAATAGTTTTGTTATCAGCCTGTAAGTCAATCTGTTAGTACTCAACAGCGCCCAAGGAATGTTTTCTGGAGTAATGATTCACGTTGTTCTGGTGCAGGAGAGAGGGTGGGTGTGGCTCGGTCTTGTCCCTTGTCCAGCGGTGCTACTGGCTGCGGCCTGCATATGCGTGTTTGAGTTGCTGAATTGTAATTTAATGTTCGAGTTGAATTGTAGCGTCATTTTTGTAGTATTCCATACCATATGTTGAATTCTTAGCAGAACAACCTTTTCTATGAAACGTGTTCTCTTTTGGCGGCTGAAGTTTTGTTGTAGCTTCAGTAAATTGGTTCATCTGAATGGGCTACGGTTTGTAATAGGGAAGATACCTTTTATCAGTATACTAGTATGTGATTTGTATAAGCCACATTGTACTGACGTTTGCTTGAAACATATGTATTTCTGCTCTAATAATTATAGTAATTTAAGAAAATTGCTTATCCAAATCTTGTATATTTCCAGTTAATCTTCCTTGTTACAATACAAATGTTTAATAGTCTGCGCCTGTCAAACATGTTACATTTCACAGTCGTGTGCCTGTTACCGCTGCCAAAATTAAATACTTTTTTGGGACTGTTAAGCGCGACTTGATTTGTTCTTAACGATGACCTATCTTCGTTCGAGCCCCTCTCGTTAGCATCGGTGAAATCTCATGAATCGTCGTACATCTTCAGCGGACTTTATCCAAAAGCATAGAAAGGATTAAGATCAACGTGGAAATGATATAGCCAAAAACTTGATAAGAAATATGTAGAAGCTTGACAAAATAAACAACATGTTAACCCACTATCGTCTGACGATGCCTCTGGTGGTAATATGCACCCAGGTTTGATGTAGTAAGCTGCTCACTGGGGTCTTGGTGTAACAAGTCATTTGCACCATTCAAGCTTGGTGGCCAGGAAAACATCTTCTCAGGCCTCATCAGCCGGGTTGGGAAAAAGTCAAAAACTAATGATTTATTTACAGCTTATAGCGACTTTGTGGATCGACAAAATACAACCAGGGTATAGTCTGGGTGGTGAGAAAACTGAAGTCAAAGTTCTGGTTAGCAAATAGCATGCCACAGTGATTTCAGAGTTGTGGTTAATGGTGGTAATATGCGACCTATGTACCTAACAGAACATAGCACATGGGTGATAAGGAGATGGTCCATCAGGACCAGGAGCTCTGCACCATGAAGTTTCCTTGCTTGGCAGTAGAGGAGAAGGCCGAAGGCGACCGTAGTGAGCTCGACGAACGGTGGCAGGGAAGACGACGCGATTCGGCGCGTCCCGGGCGTCTCAGCACGTGCAACTCGCGGAGGAGCTAGAGGAGATCACGTAGGAGCTTTTTGTGCTCTTCGATTCGTTGGGGAGGACCTGAATGACTACGTCACGCATCGGCGATGGCAACAGCAGCTTCGGCCGTGCGCCCCTGCCCAACCTCTCTCCCTCATCCTCTCGGTTCCTATCTTCATCTCACCTCACGCTGCTCTCGTTATTGATCTGAGCGACGGAAGGGGAGGGGGAGGAGGACGGCGACATGGCCTACGTGCTGCCGGTGGGGAGGTGGAGGAAGAAGTGGTGACAGAACGCCGGCGGCCGGCAGTGAATCAGAGGTAGGAGAGGATTGGTACGCAAATGACAAAAGTGCCCTTTAAATCAATAAAAGATAATTACAGATAATCGTTCGTCATTATTTTGCTACCGGTCCCATCTAATTTCGTATTGGTCCCACATAATTTTGGTACCGGTCCCACACATCTTTTGGTACCACGGTACCCTTCAGTACCGTCAGTCTGGTACCGTCGTTTTATCACCGTTAGATTAGGGTGGGTAAACGGTTATTAAAAATGTCAATCACTGTAAAACTTGTATTTAGATAAACGCAAAAGGACAAGTTAATGGTTCGCTCTTCGTAAAGGTACATAAATTATTCGCTCGTGTGCGATATCCTGAGTATTAGCCACGGTTACACGTACGGTTATATTTATTTTGTCATGCGTAATTTATTGTTATCACAAACGGTTTCATGAACTGAACAACCGGCATAGTCCAATCGTCCACGTATACCATATACAATAACTATCGTGATTTTTCATTTCATCGAAATCACACATATACACAATGACATGTAATAAGTAAATAGTTCACTGGACATTTGAGATACACATATTGGGACATAACAGGTTACACTGCTACCAAAAGGTATACAAATGGAATGATCAACGGACAAGAAAATTTCTTGGTTACGTCTTTATATTTCTTTTTGGCTAATAGAAGGAAGGCGGACATTTTCTTTACTGCCATCATTGTCATACTCTATGCCTCCATCCCAAATACGGCTCTTCTATAAAGTGGTCACTGAAACAGAAACATAACTCATGGACCAACAATACCCGTCGGGGAGGGGTATCAGTACCGGTTTTGCAACCGGTACTGCCCAAACAGAACTGTTGCCCCCCCCCCCCCCCCCCCCGGCCCCCCAGCATGGGCGTGTTGCGACCGGTACAAAAGGCCTCCACGTGGGGGCGTAGAGTGAGGTTTCGACTGGAGACTTTTAGTACCGGTCGGTGTTACTGACCGGTACTAAAGTTTTTTCAAAATAATTTTTTTTTTAAAACTTTCAGAAAAAAGAATTTAGAATTTCCCGATTGGTCACCCATCTTGAAACTACTATAACACTAGCACGCTTAACATTTAGATTCGTTTCAAACTAGATACTAAGAGAGAACTGAGAACTTACTAATAGTTCTATCTTACCAATCATGTTAACCACTCGGTCATGATTAAACGCTTATTCATGTCTTATATTATAAAAATTTACTTAATTAAATAATTATACTATATAATAATAATATTGAAATAAATAATGATAAAAAAATATTATTTTATTTTAAAAATGATTATATAATAATAAATATTTTAAAAAATAAATAATGTGATAGGCACTTAAAAAAAAGAAATCTTTCTTAGGAAAAATCATTTTAAGGTACACAACTAGTGGTTATATTACAGAAACATCGATAGTTCTATAAAACATTACATCTTCTGATGAATTGTCATCGGCGATTGTTTTGACTTTCTTTATGAAAAAATGAAATAATGTGATAAACACTTAAAAAAGAAATCGTTTGGCATGGGGACCTTATATGTGCACTGGTTGCTATAAAAAATGATAAACTTTAATTTTTACAAAATTTGCAAAAAAAAGTCTTCACAAAATGGTCTATCATGTATAAACATTTATAAGTTTTAAGGCAAATGCGCAAGTTATGGTCATTTTCAAGTTATAGTTTGTTATAAAAATCTCATATTCCAAAAATAGGTGACAATTGGTATAAAAAACAATCATGTCGAGAAATCTTGAAATTATTTTCATAAATATCATTTTCTATTTTTTAAGTGAAAAACTGACTTTTTTTATTAATAAAGTATCAAAAATATGATGCAAAATGTCACCCATTTAATTTTCATGGAAACTAGTACACATATGATCGATAATACCCATGTATTAGGTTTTTCCTTAATTTCTACCTAATTTCCCCTAGTTAAATGAGTTTATGCCTATTTTTTGAAAATAATTCAAATTTGAACTACAACTGTTTGATAGTTTGGTCCGAAATTTTAGTAAAAATCATTTAAAGGTACACAACTAGTGGTTATATCACAGAAACATTGATAGTTCTATAAAACATTACATCTCCTGATGAATTGTCATCGCGACCGTTTTGACTTTCTTTATGAAAAAATGAAATAATGTGATAAACACTTCAAAAAACGAAATATTTTGGCATGGGGACCTTATATGTGTACTAGTTGCTATGAAAAATGATAAACTTTCTTTTTTACAAAATTTGCAAAAAAAAGTGTTCACAAAACGGTCTATCATGTATAGAGATCTAGAAGTTTTAAGACAAATGCTCAAGTTATGGTCATTTTCAAGTCATAGTTTGTGATAAAGATCTCATATTTCACAAATAGGTGACAATTGGTATAAAAAACAATCATGTCAAATAAAATCTTTAAATTATTTTCATAAATATCATTTTCTATTTTTAAGTGCAGAAACTGACTTTTTGTGAACAAAGTACCAAAAATATGATACAAAATGACACCGATTTAATTTTCATGGAAACTAGTACACATATGATGGATAATGCCCATGTATTAGGGTTTTCCTTGATTTCTACCTAATTTCCCCTAGTTAAATGAGTTTATGCCTATTTTTCGAAAGTAATTCAAATTTGAGTTACAACTGTTTGATAGCTTGTTCTGAAATTTTAGGAAAAAACATTTTAAGGTACACAACTAGTGGTTATATCAGAGAAACATTGATAGTTCTATAAAACATTACATCTTCTAATGAATTTGAAGGAGATATGCCCTAGAGGCAATTAATAAAGAGTATTCTTTATCATATCTCGTTTGTTCATAATAGGTTTTTGTGTCATGCTAGAACCGTATTAAGCGGAAACATTAATGCGGGTGTGATACGTAAACAACCAGGTCCCTAGTAGCCTCTACTAAGACTAGTTTCGTTGCGCGATTGATGATCGAGGTTTCCCGGTCATGGGGCATGGCGCCGGTCGGCAATGAGAGTCATATCGCTAGAGAGCGATGTGATGGACATACCCAGATTTGGAGAACATAGTCGTTACGCCTTTGACCGTGAGATCAACTCTTATTGATATTCCCGGAAGATACTTTGATTGCACCAAACGTCGTATCTTATTTAGTATGACAATAACGGTGATACTTTTGGGTATCGGAAAGGAGTAGTTGAGACGAGGGGTCAAGAGCGGGATTTGCCAGTCCGCATAGCAGGATAGATACTCTCGGGCCCACTCGGTGAGATCATGTCTAATGAACTTGCAAGCATGTGACTAGGTCACGGAGACATGAGATCATGAACGAGTAGAAGATAGCGTCGTCGGTAACGAGGTCGGGATTAGGTATGGAGATATCTATGGAACGACGCTCGGACGTGCTAAGTATCGCTATGGCAAAAGGTCTAAGACTTTACGTTCAGGTTTGATAGATGAAAGTCATTCGTTATATCTCAGGGATTAATTCATGGGGTCCAGGCCTACGAGTTAGTCGTTGATCATTGAGGAGTCTTGATCATACCTGATACTATATCGAACCGCTAGGGTAACACACTTAAGGGGTTTCGACAAGACAACCGGAAAGGAAGGAGATCACCGGGAGCGTCCCGGGAGGGGTCCGATGGAGATCGGGCAGCGCCGAAAGAGTTTTCGGAGCTAGGAAAAATTATATATATTATGTTTGATATTAATTAGTGTTATTAATATGCAAATATGATTTTATATATTTATTTTCGAATTTATTAAGGCAGATTTCCCTAAATGGGCCTTCCGGACGAAAGAAGTCCCAAGAGGGGAAAATTCCCAAGGGGAATTCGGTGGGGGCCAGGAGAGGCTGCCCCAAGTGGGCCAAGGGCCCACTAGGGGGGCCGGCGCACCCTCCAGAGCCGCACCAGGCATGTGGGATTAGTCCCACATTGCCTGTCTGGCAAGGTAGGCTCCCCCTGGGAGCCTATATAAGAAGGGGCACCCCCAGCCTTTTAATTCACCAATTAATTCCCGATTTCTCTCTCGATCTCGTGGTTCCCAAGTTGGAGCCGCGCCGAGCTGAGGAAGAGGGGATCTCCTCCACCATAGCCCGCTGCCGCGCTGCTGGTGTTCCGGTCCAAGTCTTCCGCTGCTCGTCCTGGACTGGAGCTTCGGAGGCCGTCATCTCCACCGTACGTGTGCGACTCCCTGCGAGGTGCGGCGCTAGCGGTACTCGGAGGCCTGCTTCCTCTACACGACCTTGAGGTCGGCTTCGTCGGTCTGCATCGACAATGTTTGCGCGGGAACGTAATCACCGCTTTCGGTCTACAAGGGTACGTATTCCGATCTCCGTTCGTACTACTATATCTGCATAGAATAGATCTTGGCATGCTTTTAGGATATCGTCGGTAGGAAATTTTTTGTTTTCTGCACACGATCCCCTTCAGTGGTATCAGAGCCGATCTATCGTAGATATAGCTGTACGCTGTTAGAACCCGTGCTCTGAAGGGGGGGCACCGTTCCTGTTATTTGCTACCCTCTAGCGTGCACTTGTGTATTCCAGCGGCATTGAGTTGATGAAGCGGCCCGGACCGACTTTACGCGTACGCTTACGCGAGACTGGTTCCACTACTGACATACGGCTTGTACCGTATATGTGGCTGGCGGGTGTCAGTTTCTCTCTCTTTAGTTGGTCTTCGCATTTTCAATGGAGGGCCCGAAAGGGATGCTTAAACATGCAATTATTGGATCGTTGTTGTGGTCATAAGATTCATACGTATGAAGTGGTTCTATTTACGAAAGCCCCAAGCCACGTAAAATATGCAAAAGATAAAGTAGAAGCGTCTAACTTTATTTTGTAGGGGCTATGTGATATGGTCAAGGTAGGTTTATTAAATTGTTTATAAACTGCGGGCGCCAAGAAGACCATGGCGCGATGGACTATATCACATTGCATTACATTTGATGTTTTGTGTGCATCTTATTTTTGTGTGATTGCATGTTACACGGCGGTAGCTGAATAAGATGATCCCTTCAAAATACCACTAGTGTTCTCCCTCCAACGCGCACCACCTAGAAAGTTCTACGTTATGAGGCAGGCCGTGATGATCGGGTGTCATACATCTCGTCGTTCGCATACAGTGGGTGTAAGCCATGTTGCACAAGCGTCAGCGTGGAGGTTTTTGGTGGCGAGGTATGGCCTCGGAACAGGAAGACCGAAAGATCGAGCACGAGTCACAAAATTGGTGTGGCGGACGATTTTGTCTACTCTTGAAGTTGTGACGCCGGCTTTGATGATGAGGGGTGGTGCAATGGATGGGGGTCATGTAATCGCTTAAACGACCAGGAGGGATGTTCGTTTGAGTGGGAGTTATGTTAGTTATTTTCTAAAATACTATAACTCAAAAATTATTATGAACAAAGTCTTATGTTGTTGCAAATTCCATTGTAGATGTCTCGCCCCTCGTTTAACCTAGGTCTGTTCCTTGAGAAAGAAAAGCTTAAGACCAATGGGTCAAACTTCATGGCCTGGTTTCGCAACCTGAGGATCCTCCTCACTCCCCATAGGGTGGCCTACGTCATTGAGGCCGCCATAGGTGACCCTCCTGCAGATGATGCCTCTGAGGACGAGAAGAAGGTCTTCCAGACCCGATCGGAGGATTCTGCCTTTGTCCAGAGTGGCATGCTCTACGCCATGGAAGCCGACCTGCAGAAGCGCTTTGAGAAGATGAGCGCCTTTGAGATCATTTCGGATCTTAAGGCTGTCTTCACGCCGCAGGCTAAGGCTGAGAGATATGAGGCTTCTGAGCTTT
This sequence comes from Poa annua, assembly GCA_026929855.1. Lineage (NCBI taxonomy): Eukaryota > Viridiplantae > Streptophyta > Magnoliopsida > Poales > Poaceae > Poa > Poa annua. The sequence goes on from CM049428.1 coordinate 52,540,743, forward strand.
TCTTCTCAGCCAAGATGGAAGAACATAGCAGTGTGAGCGAGCATGTAGTCAAGATGTCTGGCTACGTTCAACGCCTGAATGCTCTGGAATGCAAGATTCCCGATGAGCTGGCGATTGACAGTTGCAATCGTTTCCACCAAGCTACAAAGGCTTCGTCATGAACTACAACATGCAGGGCATGGCTAAGTCCCTGGGTGAAGTGTTCGTGACGCTCAAGACTGCTGAGGTAGAGATTAAGAAGGAGCACACGCTGTTGATGGTCAACAAGACCGTTGATTTCAAGAAGTCCGGTGGCAAGGGAAAACAGAGCTGGAAGTCCCGGAGGGAGGCAAAGTTGGCTGCCAAGCCCAGGACTAACAGGTCTGGTCCCAGAGCTAGCGTGGAGTGTTTCTACTGCAAGGGGAAGGGTCACTGGAAGCGCAACTGCCCCAAGTATCTGGAGGATAAGAAGTCTGGCAAGACGGTCGACAAAGAGTAAGGTATATTTGATATACATGTTATAGATGTGTACCTTACATCCGCCCGGAGCAATACGTGGGTATTTGATACTGGTTCTGTTGCTCATATATGTAACTCTCAGGAGGAGTTACGGAATAGAAGATGGCTGGCGAAGGATGAGGTGACGATGCGCGTCGGCAACGGATCGAGAGTCGACGTGGTGGCTGTCGGCACGCTCCCTCTACATCTACCATCGGTATTAGTTTTGGTTTTAAATAAATGTTATTTTGTACCATCCTTGAGTGTAAACATTATAAGTGGGTCTTGCATGTTACAAGACGGTTATTCATTTAAATCAGTGTCAAGCAATTGTGCTATTTATATGAATGATATCTTTTATGTTGATGCTCCCGAGAATAACGGTTTATTCTTGTTGAATCTCGATCGTAGTACTCACATCCATAACATAGAAGCCAAACGGATTAAGTGTAGTGACGATACCGCCATGTTTTTGTGGCATTGCCGTCTTGGTCATATTGGTATAAAGCGCATGAAGCGACTCCACTCCGATGGACTCTTGGACTCGTTGGATTTCGGATCCCTCGATACATGCGAACCATGCCTCATGGGCAAAATGACCAGGACACCGTTCAAAGGTTTCGTTGAACGGGCGTCGGATTTGTTGGGGATCATACATACAGATGTGTGTGGATCGATGAGCGTTTCGACACGCAATGGTTATCGTTACTTCGTCACCTTCACTGATGACTTGAGTAGATACGGTTATATCTATTTGATGAAACACAAGTCTGAAACGTTTGAAAGTTCAAAGAATTCCAGAGTGAAGTTGAGAATCAGCTTAATAGGAAAATCAAGCATCTCCGGTCCGATCGCGGTGGAGAGTACTTGAGTTTTGAGTTTGGCACACATCTGAAGAGTTGTGGCATAGTGCCCCAACTTACGCCAGCCGGAACGCCGCAGCGTAACAGCGTGTCCGAGCGACGTAATCGTACTCTACTGGATAGTGGCCGATCTATGATGTCTCTTACCGATCTGCCAGTGTCCTTCTGGGGTTATGCGTTAGAAACAACCGCATTCATTTTAAATAGGGCTCCGTCCAAGTCCGTTGAAACGACGCCGTATGAATTATGGTATGGCCAAAAGCCTAAGTTATCGTTTCTGAAGGTTTGGGGTTGTGAGGCGTACGTTAAGAAACTACAGCCCGACAAACTCGAACCGAAGTCGGAGAAAGTCGTCTTTGTAGGATATCCGCGGGAAACCGTTGGGTACACCTTCTACAACCAAGCTGAGGGAAAAACTTTTGTCACGAAGACCGGTACCTTTCTAGAGAAGGAGTTTCTCGTGAAAGGAGTAAGTGGGAGGAAGGTAGACCTCGATGAAATCGTTGATCCTGAACTCGAGATTCCGAGTGGCGCAACGGAAGCAATTCCGGAAACGTCCTCCGTGGAAGGAGTGGGAGAAACTGTCGAGGGAGATGTTCTACCTCGTAGGTCTGGTAGATCTCGGATCCCACCAGAATGGTATGGCAACATGGTTTGCACCGAACCTAGGAACTACAAGGAGGCGATGGAGAGTCTAGAGTCCGAGAAATGGCTTGAAGCCATGAAATCCGAAATAGGATCCATGTACGATAACAAAGTGTGGACTTTGGTGGATATTCCCGAAGGGCGCAAGGCCGTCGAGAATAAGTGGATCTTTAAGAAGAAGACTGATGCTGATGGTAATGTGACCGTCTATAAAGCTCGGCTTGTCGCAAAGGGTTTCCGACAAGTTCATGGAATTGACTACGATGAAACTTTTTCACCGGTAGCGATGCTTAAGTCTATTCGGATTTTGTTAGCGGTAGCTGCCTACTATGATTATGAAATCTGGCAGATGGACGTCAAAACGGCCTTCCTGAATGGAAACATTGAGGAAGAGTTGTACATGGTACAGCCGGAAGGTTTTGTCGATCCAGGAAATGCTAACAAGGTGTGCAAGCTTCAGCGATCCATCTATGTATTGAAGCAGGCATCTCGGAGCTGGAATCTTCGTTTTGATGAGGTAATCAAAGGTTTTGGATTTATCCAGAATGTGGAAGAGACCTGTATTTACAAGAAAATGAGTGGGAGCTCGGTTGTGTTCTTAGCACTGTATGTTGACGACATATTGCTAATAGGGAATGATGTGGAACTTCTGAATAGCGTGAAGGAATATTTAAACAGTAAGTTTTCCATGAAGGACTTAGGAGAAGCTGCGTATGTTTTAGGCATAAAAATCTATCGCGATAGATCAAGGCGCCTATTAGCATTAAGTCAGAGTACTTATCTTGATAAAATACTGAAGCGTTTTCATATGGAGAAGGCAAAGAAGGGTTCTCTGCCGGTTATCAAGAATAAGATATTGTGTAAGGCGCAGTGTCCGGTGACGGAACTGGGTAAGGCCGAAATGACGAAACATCCTTATGCTTCAGCCATAGGATCGATCATGTATGCAATGTTGAGTACTAGACCGGATGTGGCATTAGCTCTAAGTTTGACAAGCCGGTTTCAGAGTAATCCTGGAATGCCGCATTGGGTAGCTGTTAAGAGCATTCTTAAGTATCTCAATAAGACAAAGGAAATGTTCCTTGTGCTTGGTGGCTGCGATGAAGAACTTGGCGTAACGGGTTACGTAGATGCAAGTTTCTGCTCAGACCCCGGTGACTGTAAGTCACAGACAGGTTACGTGTTCAAGGTGAATGGAGGCGTCGTGTGCTGGAGAAGTGGGAAGCAACCCATAGTCGCACAATCTACAATGGAGTCGGATTACATTGCTGCCTGCGAGGCCGCGAATGAAGCTGTGTGGCTGAGGAAGTTCGTCATCGAACTTGGAGTGTTCCCGAGCGTGCAAGACCCCGTGATCCTCTTCTGCGACAATACGGGTGCCATTGCGAACACCAAGGAGCCAAGGTCTCACTCCACCGCCAAACACATTCTCCGACGCTTCCATGTGATACGTCAGTACGTACAAGGAGGCGATGTGAAGATTTGCAAAGTGCATACGGATGTGAATGTGGCAGATCCGCTGACGAAGCCTCTCCCGCTTGATAAGCATGAACATCACCAGTTAGCTATGGGTGAGCTTTTACCAAGTTGTAATCTAGATTAAGTTGTACTCTAGTGCAAGTGGGAGACTGAAGGAGATATGTCCTAGAGGCAATTAATAAAGGGTATTCTTTATCATATCTCGTTTGTTCATAATAGGTTTTTGTGTCATGCTAGAACCGTATTAAGCGGAAACATTAATGCGGGTGTGATACGTAAACAACCAGGTCCCTAGTAGCCTCTACTAAGACTAGTTTCGTTGCGCGATTGATGATCGAGGTTTCCCGGTCATGGGGCATGGCGCCGGTCGGCAATGAGAGTCATATCGCTAGAGAGCGATGTGATGGACATACCCAGATTTGGAGAACATAGTCGTTACGCCTTTGACCGTGAGATCAACTCTTATTGATATTCCCGGAAGATACTTTGATTGCACCAAACGTCGTATCTTATTTAGTATGACAATAATGGTGATACTTTTGGGTATCGGAAAAGAGTAGTTGAGACGAGGGGTCAAGAGCGGGATTTGCCAGTCCGCATAGCAGGATAGATACTCTCGGGCCCACTCGGTGAGATCATGTCTAATGAGCTTGCAAGCATGTGACTAGGTCACGGAGACATGAGATCATGAACGAGTAGAAGATAGCGTCGTCGGTAACGAGGTCGGGATTAGGTATGGAGATATCTATGGAACGATGCTCGGACGTGGTAAGTATCGCTATGGCAAAAGGTCTAAGACTTTACGTTCAGGTTTGATAGATGAAATTCATTCGTTATATCTCAGGGATTAATTCATGGGGTCCAGGCCTACGAGTTAGTCGTTGATCATTGAGGAGTCTTGATCATACCTGATATTATATCGAACCGCTAGGGTAACACACTTAAGGGGTTTCGACAAGACAACCGGAAAGGAAGGAGATCACCGGGAGCGTCCCGGGAGGGGTCCGATGGAGATCGGGCAGCGCCGAAAGAGTTTTCGGAGCTAGGAAAAATTATATTTATTATGTTTGATATTAATTAGTGTTATTAATATGCAAATATGATTTTATATATTTATTTTCGAATTTATTAAGGCAGATTTCCCTAAATGGGCCTTCCGGACGAAAGAAGGCCCAAGAGGGGAAAATTCCCAAGGGGAATTCGGTGGGGGCCAGGAGGGGCTGCCCCAAGTGGGCCCTTCCAGAGCCGCACCAGGCATGTGGGATTAGTCCCACATTGCCTGGCTCGCAAGGTAGGCTCCCCCTGGGAGCCTATATAAGAAGGGGCACCCCCAGCCTTTTAATTCACCAATTAATTCCCGATTTCTCTCTCGATCTCGTGGTTCCCAAGTTGGAGCCGAGGCGAGCTGAGGAAGAGGGGATCTCCTCCACCATAGCCCGCTGCCGCGCTGCTGGTGTTTCGGTCCAAGTCTTCCGCTGCTCGTCCTGGACTGGAGCTTCGGAGGCCGTCGTCTCCACCGTACGTGTGCGACTCCCTGCGAGGTGCTGCGCTAGCGGTACTCGGAGGCCTGCTTCCTCTACACGACCTTGAGGTCGGCTTCGTCGGTCTGCATCGACAACGTTTGTGCGGGAACGTAATCCCCGCTTTCGGTCTACAAGGGTACGTATTCCGATCTCCGTTCGTACTACTATATCTGCATAGAATAGATCTTGACATGCTTTTAGGATATCGTCGGTAGGAAATTTTTTGTTTTCTGCACACGATCCCTTTCAGAATTGTCATCGCGACCGTTTTGACTTTCTTTATGAAGAAATGAAATGATAAACACTTCAAAAAAAGAAATCATTTGGCATGGGGACCTTATATGTGTACTAGTTGATATGAAAAATGATAAACTTTATTTTTGACAAAATTTGTAAAAAAAGTCTTCACAAAAAGGTCTACACTTCAAAAATGCTCAAGTTATGTATAGACAAAAATAAAATAATGTGATAAACACTTCAAAATATTAGAGATAAATTGTTTGCAACAATAACACAACTCACATCTAACAATAACACAACTCACATCTAACAATAACAGTACTACAAAAGATTAGAGATAAATTGTCTGCAACAATAACACTCTACTCACATCCAACGATAACACTACTACAAAATATTAGACATAAATTGTTTGCAACAATAACACAACTCACATCCAACAATAACAGTACTTCAAAAGATTAGAGATAAATTGTTTGCAACAATAATACTCTACTCACATATAACAATAACACTACTACAAAATATTAGAGATAAATAACACTACTGCATATATACATGAGGAGACCCTCAAGGCACTACAAACACTAGTACATATCGTCATCCGAATCAGAAAGGCTCCTGGCGCGCTGGTCGCGGTACGAGGTGACACTGCCCATAGTTGATGATTTTAATCTTGCGGTACACCTCGTATGCAATATACGCATCTATTGCTGCATACTCAATGTTACAACCGTCAAGTGGGTACTTCTCCCAAACTTTGTGCTGCTCATTTTCGAATATTTTCTTCATATTCTTGTACGCGTCCTCGTCGATCACGGCGCTTGCCATAGCAGCCATTCCAGTCTTGGCATGGGCAAGCCTAAAGATAGCCTAGAGATCAATGTGGTAGGCAAATGGCATCTCAAAATCCCAGGTGCGTTTCATCTTGATCTTGTCATTCGTTATATCAACGCTAGCAAAATGAATGCCGTTGCGAAGAAAATTCATGAGTATTGGTCGACATTGCTTGTCACTTCTGCAACAACAAATGGAACACATGTTAAATATATATTCATATGCCAAGATATGCAATGCAACAACAATGTATAATAACAATATAGACACAATTGAACTATATATATATATATATATATATATATATAGGGAAAATACTAGCTATGTTGCAACATTGTAGCGAGTGCAATCGGTGCCGTCCGTGTGCTTTACGATCCGTGCATATGCGTGGTCCAAAACTTTCCATGTTTTCATTTTGCTAGTTTTTACCATCTTTTGGTATTTCCTCTTTGGTCAGACTAGTCCCAATTTTCTGATTGAGGTAGACCCATAGGCATGTGGCTCTATCTTCAATCTCGTGCCCACTAAAAAGCAGTCGCAAGCCACCCCATGTCTGCACTAAACCCCGTGACCCCTGCATGACTCCCGTGCTCCTCTCTCTCTCCTCATCCTTTCTTCTCTCTCCACAGCTCCCGACTCCAGCCTCTGGAATCAGATCGAGTAAGGACCACCGAGTCACGTACTCTCCTCCCGATCTGAAAAACTGCAAAAACGACCTAGGACCGTGATCCCTTCTCCATCGATCCCCAACCCCATCGTCCCCAACCTGCACACTCCCTGCGCCGCCGGTTACTGGCCCTGCGCCGCCCGAAGACCCCCCCTGCGCTGCCGGCCACCCGCGCGGGTCCCCTCCTCCCAGCGCCTCCACCACGCAACTCCGCGCACGGCCACCCGCGCGCGTCGCCGCCCACCAGCGTTCGCGCTGCAGGCCATAAGCTCCCCCCGTGCGGGCTTCGGCGGCATGGTGCCCTGCGCCGTTTGAAGAACACCCACGTCGTCTTCTTCCTCCACTCGCCGCGTCGGGAAGGAGGTGGCCCGTGGCCGGAGCAGCTCGGAGCTCTCACATCCGGCACCGTTCACCCTCTCCATGGCAGCCCGCCGGCTCTGCATCGAGCGACCGTAGGAGAGGCGCCGTCCCTCCCCAACTCCGGCCTAGCGCCTCCATATCCGAGCCACCTCCGCGCCGCCCCTCCCCAACTCCGGCCTAGCGCCTCCATCTCCGAGCCACCTCCGCGCCGCCGGCTTTCTGTCGGGGTCGCACGACGCGGCCTCCACCGTGAGCACCTTATCCTCTCCTCTCTCACCGTGAGCACCTTATGCTCCGGCTGAAGGGTTGGGATCGGCGCGCCGGCAGGATCCACCGGAAGCTAGATGAGTACGCATCGGATCACCTCCCTCTCTCGTCTTGCCGGCGTTGCTCGTCGTGCAGCGCCTCCCTCCTCACCCCTCGATTTTCTGCCTCCACCCCTCGATGCACGGGCACCGCAGGACAAATGCGTGGAACCGGAGGCAGGCCGCACGGGAACCGGAGGACGGACGCGGCGGCACCGGAGGCTGGCTCCGACGATGGCCGTCCACACCGAGTTCGCCTACCGCCTCCTCGTCCACGGCTCCGACCTGCAGAGGCTCGCCTCGACGTCACCTCCCCGAGCCGTTCGGCACCGTCTGTAGGCATACGGAGCACCGTATCAAGTTATGAGTAGGCACCGGATGGGGAAGGTGAGGCACCGGAGCCCGGCGAGGTTTCGGTGTTGGCGGCACTTGATGGCCAGCGATACAGCAGTTGCCTCCGTAATATTCACTGTTAGGTGCTTGGTTAGGCACATATTTGCCTCTGTTGTTTTTGATGAATCGAGTGGTAGATCTTCCACTACCGGCTCCGCCCGTGCTGATTTTTATTTGTTAGTAGGCACTGAATGTATAATGTTCTGTTTATTCAGAGTGTTCACTGATTTAATGCTTTTGATTTGTACTCCATGATTTGTTCATGGCAGGTTGTTAGCATTGGTCATTTTTACTTGTTGCATTAGTCAGAACATTGGCAGTTTGAAATGGTACCATGGAGAAATAGACAAAAATGAAAACGCGCTAGTATCCGAAAAGGGGCAGCCACCATGTGAATGCACGAGACAAAAAATTGCCATTTTCGTTAGGCCTAGGCACGAAAGGAGCTGCCCCCCATTACTCTTTGATAAATCTCTCAAAATAGCCCACCCAAAATGAAACCTCTTCCAATATTAGGCACCAATCTCAAAGAAACGAACGGTGCCGATAGCAACCACATCAGTTATGCAACATACAAAAACCTTGTCTCAAAGAAACGAATGGTGCCGATAGGAAAATCTTCAATAATCTCATTTTGGCCAAATATATATATATATATATATATATATATATATATATATATATATATATATTCATATGTAAGATATTTTCAGCCAATATATATGCACAATTCAATTTCATTTCGGCCAACTATTGAACTATGTATATAATAACAATAATTTATACTAGAAACAACTATTTAACTATTGAACTATGCAATGCAACAACAATGTATAATAACAACAATATAGACAATTGAACTATATATAAGATTTTCCTACAATGCAATAATCTCATTTCGGCCAAATATATATATATATATATATATATATATATACATTCATATGCCAAGATATTTTTCAGCTAATATATATGCATAATGCAATTTCATTTCGGCCAACACTATTGAATTATGTATAATAACAACAACAATCTCATTTCGGCCAACCGTATAATAACAACAATGTATAATAACAACAACTATTTAACTATTGAATGCAAATGCAACAACAATGTATAATAACAACAATAATTTCCTAGTTCAACAGTTAAAGAAATTGCTATCCTATGCAATTTTCATATCCATATGAATCAACAAATTAAAGAAAATAATTATCCCCAAACATTGGATGAGAGATTTAATACCTTGCCCATTGGAAGACCAAGACATGCTTCTTAAAATAAAGTTGGATGACCGCAAACTCTTCTTGATTGGCCGTGTACTCGAGATCAGGACCGATGAACTTCTCTTGCTCTCGAGATTCACCAACACATTTCTTGAAATCGGAGAGATAACCGGCCACCATAGCGCTATCGTTGGTATAAACGACCTTAAGATTGGCGGTGTGTGCAAGCACCGGTCCACAACGAGTGATTGGTGGCCGGAGAGGAAAGAGAGAGGGAGAGAGAGTACGCCAGAGTAAGGGAAGAGGAAAGAGAGCCGCCGGCCGGCCGTGTCGAAATGAAGAAGAGAGATGAGAGACAAAGCAAAGAAACTGCCCACTCCCGTCTAAAATCGTGGCGGGAGTCGAACGGTTAGGACCTTTAGTACCGGACCGTAACACGGCCCGGTACTAAAGCTACCCTCGCCAAGGTTCCTTACGGACCGGTACCGTTGTCTCCCTCCCGTCTGACAGTTCGAACCGGTACTAATGCTCATTAGTACCAGCCGCAAATATAAGCAGGACTAATTCTCTGTACGTAAAGTACTTTTTCCACTAGTGTCGATGTACATACAATATAAATGACATGAGATATAAGAGACAAATATCAAAGATATCAAACTTACAAATCCATTGCATGATTGTTGTGCAGTATACCCTTTTTGATTGGAAGCTAGATTCAGAGAATTGGGTAGGAATCTTTGAATTTATGTTAGATTTCTCCACTTTACCACCCTGCACTTCCTTGGCGCTCATTTTTTTCATAGAACCTGGTATAAACGTCCTTGTGTTTCCTGCCTATTCGTACTTATGTGTGAAATCATACTTGGTGTGAATCAACACACAAGGTCTTCATGTTGTGTTCAAAATATCAATCAGTGCAAGAAGGTAAAAACAGAAGAAAATAACAAAATCCCTAGTACAAGTAAATACTTGATAAACGAGCGCAAAAGCAAGTAAATGTTGTGTTCAAAAGAGGTACTTACCAGCAAGTATGGATTGGTCAAGAGAGGGAAGTAAAACCTCTCTTCTATTTCTTGTACAGTGTCACCAAAATAGTCATGTTGAGTTGATCAGTTACGCTTGTGTCTTTATGAAATACTGGGCAGGGCTTATGGGAGAACAAGATCGGGAGTTGCTGAGAACTGGAGCGGATACGCTGCTGGCAATGGCGATGGAAGCACCCAGGAGGGACGCTGCTGGCAACTCTGGAGGAGATGAACAAAGGATGATCACTGATACTGATGGTGGTGGAGACGAGATGAAGAAGTGCAAGAAGATGTTGTTCTGTTTCGCTGCAACTAGTTTGTTGGTGGTGGTCGTTTGCTGAAGTTTTAGTTGGTACTCGTTTGTGCTGCGGGCGTTTGCGGGAGGTGCGCATAACCCGATGTATATAAAGTTCAGGGTGTGGAAGCTGCACGCTGGTTAACGTTTTGCTGTTTGGGGGTGAGGCGTTTTGCCTGGTGGTTGCTCGCTATGTCGAGCTGTTCGTGGGCCAGAGGGGCATGTAAATTTGGATGGGCGATTGAACGCTGGTGGTAGTGGTGGTTCCGTTAGGATGAGTGAAATCGATCTTTTTCGTGTGTAAAAAAAAACCAAAATAAAATGGCCATATGATCACGTAAGAGAGACAAACTATGCAGGGGCATCGAGTCGAGCAATGTGAATATCCATCTCCTCGCGTTTGGACGAGCTCTTGTGTTCATATGTTACTCCTGATACATGTTACTCCTGGTATGAAGATCCCACACAAACCTGACCTAGACTTTGCAATCCATCAAACTTGCTGGTGTCTTTTTTGATTTCACATCCTATTCCCCAATCGCATAGAGAGATCATATCTCTCATAATTCTAAGCTAAAAATCTTTTAATCAATTGGTGCACATAGAACTAGAACATATAGAGCAAGGAAAACTTCTCGATTTTGCCACGATTCCATTATGTTGATGTTTCATTGATGAGTTCACTCAGGCAAGGCAAGGTCTAGTAGTTCCCATGACGATGCAGCACAAGATGCAGGTAGTGGCGGAGACACACTTGTTATATGACAACACTGTTTTTTTTTAACACAAGTAAAAATCATGCAAAAAAATTAAAAATACATATAAGTATTTATTGACTACACAGTTCATATTGTCTACATATATTTAAGCTGCTAGCTCCGCCTTTGGATGCAGGCCCGCCAAGCAACATATACTTTGACTGAGCGTGGACCACAGGCAATTTTTCTTCACGAAGCAGATAAGTTTTCCATGCATTAGAGCATCTCCAGCAGCTCATTCAAATGGACATCTAAAGCAAATATAGATGACTCATGCTAAAAAAACGTCCCCAGCAGCTCATCTATAGCGTCATCTATCGATAGATGATCCCCCAAACCTTATATGCATCATCCACATGTGGATGACGCTTGGAGGATCATCCAAATAAAACTGCTCACTCTATTGGCCAGATTTGAATAGGTGAAAAGTAAAGTGTTAAATAATAGTACTAAAATATATGAGAGAGAATATAGATGTCCTAAATATAGATGATCTACTGGAAAACTGAGAACATCTATAAGGGAATCTTTTTAGATGATCTTCTATATGAAGATTTAGATGATCAAATTTAGATGAGCTGCTGGAGATGCTCTTAGGCTGCTAGCGATGCCATGAACACCCACTTGCGACGTGACACACTGGTGGACCGATATGGGGCCTGTGGGGTCCGCTTGCAGCAGGATCAGCAGAGGTCAAAACGTTTTCTCGGTGGACATGGGCTCTCAGCGTTCCGGTCTGGGCATTCGTTCTGCTTGCTTTTTGTCTCGCGACAGAGAGGAAGTCTCTCCTTTGGGTTGGTCGGGATCGCCTGTCGTGCGATCTCCGTTGGGGCCTGTGCTTGAGGAGGTGGTCAGCCCCGTGCCCTCTGCAGACAGGGCCGGTCCTGACAATTCGGGGCCGGGGTGAAACCACGATCTCGAGACCCCAAGAGTTACCAATAACTTTAAAAGAAATTTTGATACCAAATAATTTATACATATTATATTGGATATTTTTACTAAATTACTAGATGTATAGTTATCATGATGTCATGTCAATATTAACTTTACCGATTATCACATCGACTATGTGACTCGGTAAAGATGGCGTGTGTATGATGAAATCTTCTCTCGACGACTCGATTTCTCACTTCTCAGTGTGGCCACTAGCATGATGGCCGAGCCATTGTTTCAAGCTCATGACCAAAACGGTCAAAGAAGAACGACGCATCGTGATACACACAACATATGAAAAAATAGATTAGTACCCTGCCATGTCTAACGATAAGAGAAATAAATTTCTTGGAGAAAAACAATAAGAGAAATAAAATTTGATGAAAAGATTGAGTCATTATTTTTGTTTCTTCTATTGTGCCACGTTAGTGGTTTGGTCAGCTGGCATTGTATTCTACAAGCGACACCATTTTAATGAGCCAAAGGGAGGAAAAAATGCTACAGAAGCTAACAAAAGGGAAAATACCTAATCAACCAAAGGACACGACCCAAGTAACGAACAAAAGCCCAACTGCCAAGTTACAGCACACAGCATAACGCTTTCTCTCTAAATCTGACGAGAAAATTTTCTCCCGATCTGCTCTAATGGTGTCGGGTCGTCTACCTTACCTAGCTGGGACTTGGGGCCCCTTGATTTCGGGGGCCAGGGGCGGCCGCACACCCTGACCTCTCTCAGGGCCGGCCCTGTCTGCAGATGCTGTTGCATCGCCTGCGACGCCGCGCCCGGCCAATGCCCCTCCGGTTGACTCCGGTCTGAACATGTATACCACGCCAAACGCAAGCCTGACAGGGGTGGGCTCTCCTTCTCACGGGTTGGCTGGGACCTCTTTTGCTGGTTTGGACTCAGAGGTGGAGGTGCCCGCTATGCATGCGTTGGACGTGCAGGGTGGGAGTGGGACGACAACTGCGGATACGTCTGAACTGGTTGCTTTGTTGCGTCTGAACTGGTTGCTTTGTTGCATCTGTTCAAGAAGAAGCTTGACGACCCACTGCTTGCGTTGCCTGATCCCAGAGTGGTTCGGCGCCACCTGTGCTTAATCTCCAAGCCCTCTGCACGACGCAGTAAGCGGATTGCTGGGAAAGGCGTCTTCGCCTCGTCAGCTTTCAAGAGGGCCCAACGCCTGCTGATGCAAAAGCTCGGCGTTTGTAGGGAAGAGGAGCGTCTCTCTTCTGCCCAATTAAACGAGTATGCGGCGATCTTCTCGCAGCCCCTGGGCGCGGAACATGTCGGTGCACTAGCAGCTCTCTTTGGCCTAGCCATGGATCATGCACCCGCCGTAGATGTTGTTGTGGATAAGGCCGGCAATTTCGCCCATGGGCACGTCCGCCCACGGGCACCCGACCCTAATGGGCAGGGTATGGGTTGCTATGTTCACCCACGGGTCTCTCCCATGGGCGACCCGATTAGTCATGGGTAGGGTATGGGCAGACATGTGTACCCATGGGCGACCCGATGGGCAACCCGATTAGCTGACATGTGCGGTCTAAGACATGACCAGAGCCCATATAATTTTCAGCCTATCCCAAAAGTCCACTAATCCACTAAAGCTAGGTGTGAGCGTGTCCCTCCCCAGTGTCTCCCCGTCTCCGCCGCAATCCTCTCCCATAGTCTCTCTCCGCTCAGTGCTCAAGCCTCACGGTGCTCTCCCATAGTCTCTCTCTCCAACATGCACTGCACTAAGCCATTATGATTTTATTGATATACTAATGCAGTTTGACACATAAAATATGTCATTTAGAATTGACATGAGGAGATGTCGTATGCAGACCCGACGGGCGACCCGACGGGCATGGGCATGGGCATGAAATCTGACCCATGGGCAGAGTCGTGGGCAGAGAAGCTTGCCCATTTGTTAAATGGGCATGGGTCTAGAAGAGGTCGACCCGACCAAACCCGACCCGATTGCCAGCCTTAGTTGTGGAGGATGAGGACGCCGAAGATGAACGGGTAGATGCTGGTGCTGCATAAGCGGTTGCGCGTGGGGTTCGTTTGTGGGCCTTTCCAATGGATGTGCAAAACATCAACATTGCTGTGTGGAACCCGCGTGGGCTTAACAACCCTGCTATCAAGGCGGCTGTCGCCGACGCCGCCGCGTCAATTGTCTATGTCTCCGAGTCCAAGCTGGAGGATGTAAACCATTTCGTGATCAATGAAACCTTTGGCGCCCGCTTCGACGGGTTCGCGTATTTGCCGGTTGTAGGTACGGCGGGCGGTATTATTGTGGCTTGGGCATCCGATCGAGGACGTTCAGATGCTTAACAACATGATTGATCGTTTTTCGATCTCCATACAAGTTGTCGTGGCTGGTGGCGCGCCTTGGTGGCTCACTTCTGTCTATGGGCCTACGGTTGACGCGCTCAATGAAAGGGCATGTGCCCTCATGTATGGTTTTGGTAACTAATGACAATCCACAAGGACTAATGTGTGTTTTGAGCATATTGCAAGTATGTCTTGAAGTTGTCAAGGCATCACCTATATGAAGAAAGATGGTATCTTCCATGGGCTTGCAACAAGAAGATCAATTAATTTAGCTCATGGAGGATGATGTCATGCGATGATCGTCATCATGGTTGACAAGTGCAAGACCAAGGGAAGCATGTCGGAGACATGAAGACGAAGCTAAGCGAGACTCTCCCATAATGGAGTACGGGGGAGTATATGGAGGATTCTTCATGAAGCATGTGCTAGCAAGCGCGAGGAGTCTTCATGAAGCATGTGCTAGCAAGCGCAATCAAGAGAGGTGGTCCACTTGAAGATATCAAGATCGTCATCATCTAGCTCAAGTGGAATGCTCAAGGCAAAGGTATGATCTTGATAGGGCTATAGGATAGATAGGCGTACTATCAAGAGGGGCGCTCGAGTGAGTAACTTGATCGAATCTTTATGCAGAGCTCAAACCCTTGCATACTTAGCATATCATCTTTCTTGTTTCTTATTTGGCTTTTCTCCTTGTGAGGTTTTGGAGCTTGTTGTGATCTTCATAACAAGCTCAAGTTCATCAAAAACAAAGTTCGTTTGAAAAGCTTCTTGGTTTTTGATGTTGGAGGTTTTACCGGTTGTTCCTTTTTCAAGAGGTTTTATCTTTCCCCATTTGGTTTTAACCTCCATCTTGGGCTATGATTTTTCTCTTTATTATATTGTAGAGTTCTTCGTTGTGATTACAACGAGCCAAAAATCATCGAAAACGGAGTTCAGATGATCAAGATATTGTCGTTTTCGTGTTGGTATTTCTGCAGTTTTCCGGTACTCGGAAATCTCCGAACCGGGCTCGGAGATTTCTGAATCGGGCGGATTTCAGTACTGATGTCGCCCAGAAAACTTCGGAGATCTGTCCGGAAATCTCCGGGGGTCGGAAATCTCCGGCCCTAGACCTGAAATCTCCGGTCTGAGCTGCTGTAACGGCTAGATTTGTGGGAGGGGTATAAATACCCCTCCCCTTCTTCTTCCTTGTGTGAGCACGACTTTCCCCTCTATCTCTTGCCATTGTTGACCTTGGGAAAGATTGCCCCCTCTCAAATCCTCCCATGATTCTTGCATATCTTTGAGGGAAAAGTGAGAGCAGATCTAGATCTATAATTCTACCAATCCATCTCTCCTCTAAGTGAGGGGAACATAGTGGATCTAGATCTTTGAGTTCCTTTGTGGTTCTTCCCCTTTGTTCTTACTCTCTCTTATCCCCCCGTAAGCATTAGTTGCTTGTGGTGGGATTTGGGAGTGTAGGATTTGTCTCCTTTGTGGTTTCTTGGTTCTTCCTCTCTTATTCCCCCATAAGCATTTGTTGCTTTGTTGGAATTTGAGAGTGAAGGACTTGAGCACTTTGTGTGTTCTTGCCATTGCATCTTGCATCGGTTTGAGCCCTCCACGAGGATTCGTGGTGGTGAAATTCGTGAGCTTGTTACTCTTGGGTCTTGAACCCTAGACGCCTTAGTGGCCGCCTTTGTGGCATAGGACCTTTTGTGGTCAAGACCTTTGTGGCTAGTTGGGACCTTTGTGGTCAAGACCTCTTGTGGTCATTTGGGAGCCCCCAATTCGGTTGTGGGTGTGTGCCCCAAGGTTGTTGTACGGGATTGTTCTCCGCCCCAAAGGAGTTCATAGTGGAAGGTTGAACGGGAATCCGGCACCTAGAGGGGGGGTGAATAGGTGCTATTACAAATTTTAGGTCTTTTCAAATTTAGGCTCAGCACAAAGGTAAATTCTCTAGATATGCAACTACGGTGAATTTACCTAAATGATAATCTAAGCAATAACAAGATAAGCAAGTAAGGGAGCAAAGGTAAAGGGAACCAAGTGAAGCACGCGGAGACGAAGATGTAATCCCGAGTTCCACCCAAGGGTGTACATCTCGTTTGGAGAGGTGTGCGCTACCACAACAGGTTAGCCGCAACGCCACAAAGGCTCACCTTCTTCTCCGATGAACTCAACCACAAAGGTTTCGAGTCCACCTTCCACTATTGATCCCCTTTTAGGGCGGAGATCGAATCCCTTACAAACGCTTGAGGCACACACCCACAACTGAATTGGGGGCTCCCAAGAAGACCACAAAAGGTCAAGGACCACAAAAGGTCAAGGTAACACCAAGAGTACAACAATGGTGAACTAGGTTTTCCCACCGGAAACCCTAGCCACGAAATCCCCAAGTGATTGGGGGAGAAATGCAAATCCCTTTGGTGAGGATGTAGATCTGGGCCTTCTCCTCCAATCCTCCAAAGATCAATGAATTTGGGTGGGGGGATTGGAGATCTTGATGATTTGAGCTTTCAAGAATGGTAGGAGAGAGAAAATCTGAGAGCTCACTGTTCTTGAGTGAGTGAGGGGGTATTTATACTCCCCCTCAAAATCTGGCCGTTGGCTGTCTTGGGCACCCGGAAATTCCGGTATAAGTACCACCGGAAATTCCGGTCACCCGGAATATCCGGGCCTTTGAAAATATCCGAGCTGAATTTCCGGTTGAGATCAGAACCAATTCTGAACTTGACTTAGCCGATTTTCTGAGGTTGACTCGGAATATCCGAGTCCTTGAAATTTCCGAGCTGAATTTCCGATTGGATTCAGTGCCACTTCTGAATCTTGACTTAGCCAATTTTCCTGGGGATGACTCGGAATATCCGGGTTGGTGAACCGGAATATCCGGGTCCTTGAAATTTCCGAGCTGATTTTACGATTGGAGTCAGTACCACTTCTGAATCTTGACTTAGCCAATTTTCTTGAGGTTGACTCGGAATATCCGGGTTGGTGAACCGGAATATCCGAGTCCTTGAAATTTCCGAGCTGATTATCCGATTGAAGTCAGTAGTACTTCTGAACTTGACTTAGCCAATTTTTCTGGGGATGACCCGGAATATCCGAGTTGGGGAACCGGAATATCCGGGTCTGGGAAGAATTCCAGAAACTCTTTTTCTCTACAATTTGGCTTTAGGATTTGTGATATGAGTTTCACCCAAACTGAAATACTTAGCAATAGGATTAGTATCATTGGTATTGTTAACTAACACACAAAACATTAGGGATTAAGAAATGTTCTTTCAATCTCCCCCTTTTTGGTGTTAGATGACAATACCAAGATTTGCATAGAAACAAACAGCAATATCATGTTTTTGGCAGAAAATGGCTCCCCCTAAATAAATGCAAGTATGCAACACAAAATAACAAATGATAGGAGCAATTTTATAACAACAACCACAAGATATCACAAAGGAGAAACGAGACAAAATGTAAGATTATGGAAGCAATTGAGACTAGATAGATTTTCATACCTTGTGCATATAGAATATGAAGAGAATACCAACACAATCAATTCGAAGTCTCAAGCATAATATAATGATAGCATCAACCATTGTCTCAATACAAAGATATCACAAATGAAATAAAGAGAGTTTCACAAGTAACTAAAAACACGATAAATGGACACACGCGCAAATAAATGATAAACACATAAGCTTGTGCCCGACCCTTGCAAATCCCCGAAGAAGTCCTAGTAGAGCAACTTCTCCCCCTTTGGCATCGAAACGCCAAAAAGGAAGAAGAGCGATGCTACGTCCCATGGAGGTCTTCAGTCCGAGGGGTCCTCCTCCTCCTCATCATCAGCCTCCTCCTCATCATCATCGTCCTCATACTCCTCAGACGCTGCCTCCTCATCATCATCTTCCTCCTCCTCATCATAGTCATAGCCAGTGGTGTATGAGATGCCGCCAAGGTCCTGGTCAATCAGTGTCCATGGAGCCAAGGAACCCTGGTTCCACTGAGCAAAGGTCGGGGGCTCAGACAGAGCAGCAGGAGCAGGAGAGACAGAAGCATGGTGAAGGATCAAGTATTGATTGTATTCTAGCTGACGGCGATCCTTGTAGGCGTTGTATTGCTCTTTGCGGATGTCCACATTAATGCAAAGGATGTTGCGCTGGAACCAGTTCAGCTTCTTGACATGCGCATGAGTGGTAGGAACATGAGTAGAGGTAGCAGCAGCCCTCCTAGCATCACCCATGAAAGATCCACCTGCAGCTGATGTAGTAGAAGGCCTAGGAGGGGGCTTGACCACAGTCTTCTTCACATAGAGCTTCTTGAAGTCATGTGGCACCAAATCACTGCTGCTGACGTTGAGGTTAGGGAACTTAAACTGGAGGAGCTTCATTATGTACGGAGCATAAGGAATAGAGACCCTGGTGGTCATAGCTTCATACATCTCATTGTAGATGTAATCCATCACATCTACTCTCCAGTCAGTATCAGAACCCGAGTCCTCCACAATGCGGTTGGCGTGAAGGAGCAGGTTGCAGAGAGGGGTAACCACGTTGTCGTTGTTGCCACCACTCGGTGCAATGTTCTCACGCAGGATGCGCACAAGAACATCATACAAAGGGAGCAAGTCACGAGTGAATCCAGGGGTGGCTCCCACACCAAATAAGTGAGCTGTCTCCTTCTTGTTGAGCTTGTACGGGGTGTGCATGCGAGTGCCTTGGGGATTGTCACCATCAAACCTGTAGCCCAGTACCTTGCCAAACTCCTCGAAGTTGGACTCACAGTATGATTCCCCAGTCATCCATTTCATGGTCTTCTTTGAGTCACCCTTGATCACTAGGGTGGCGAAGAACTGCATTACAAGTTGCGCGTTGTAGGCACAACGGATGAGCGCCAACCTCTCCAAACCCATGGTCTTGACAATGTGGATGGCCTCAGCAAATGCGGTTTTCTTCTGCAGGGATGCAAATTCAAACGGGTGCATGGGTCGAATGGGCTTCGACAGTGAGAGATAGAGATCCACAAATATGTGCTCTTGTGCTTGGCACCAAAAGTTGCGATCATCGAGAGAGGTGTCTCTTGCGCTGAGGTACCAGTCCCCCTGCCTCAGCTGAGAGTAATCCACAGAATGCATCTTGGAATAGTTCGGACGTTGGGGACTAGGGGCATTCTTTCTCTTCTTGGATGAGGGCTTGCTGGCAACAGCTTTCTTCTTCCTCTGAGGTGCAAGGCCCTTTCCCTTGTTGAATGATTGCTTGGAGACAGGTGCTCTATCTGTGTGCCTTGATCCCCCTGCGGACGGACTTCCACCTGAACCTGTGAATTTGAGCATAGAGGGTAGCAAAAGGTAAGTGCACACAAGTCAGGAGATAATACACACATTAGATAGGCATTTGATGGATCATATGTAGTTAAACATGAGTTAATCTTAAAACTGCAGTGTTTGGCTCGGAATATCCGGGTCAGACATGACCGGAAATTCCGAGTCAATCTGGACCGGATATTCCGAGTCAGACAGAAACTGCAGATCTGAGATTGACTCGGTCTAAAACTAGATCGATCCAACGTAATGCAAAACTAATGTATGTAGAAGGCAGGGAATAGTCCGAGGAACAATCTCTACCAAGCAACATTGAAACAAATAACTCCACATCAAGATCCAAGTGCAAGCACATAAGGAAGAAGAAAAGTGAAGTTACCCTCATCCATTGAGGCCATTGCTTGGAGGAGTGAGTTCCCGGGGCGGAGGAGGAGCAGATCCGGCCGAGAAAGAGGTTCCCCGGCGGTCGGAGTGCTCCGGAGGGACTTGGGAACAGCAGGGGCGGCGGCTGGAGGAGAGGGAGGTCGGGGGTGGAAGAAGGGCACTAATGAGCCCTTCACCCCGAGCCTGCCCTTATACTTCTGGACAAACTGCCAGACCGGATATTCCGGGTGTAACTTACACCGGATATTCCGAGTCACCGGATATTCCGGTTCAAAATGAACCGGATATTCCGACCTGCTGAACCAAAATCCCAGTTTTCAAAAGGATGACTTGTGTGCAATAGAGAGAAATGTTTTCAGGGGAAAGTAGGCTTGGGATAGATTTCTAAACTGATATTGGTACACCATACTCAACTCACAACAACCAAATCGAACCAAAAGAGCCAAGTTGAATAGGTTTCCCACATGCATGAAAAGGAGGGCAAATAGCAACAAAAAGCTCCAAATAAAATCAACTCTTCAAGGAGAAGAGGTTGGTGGCCGAGGCCACCATGTAGGAGTGTATGGCATGTTACCGCGAAGATGTATCTTGGGTACATAACCAATACTCGTCGTTTTAGCTCATTAGTCACAAGAATGAATATAGAGATAAAAGAACACTTGCTATCGGCATAATGGGGGGAGGGATGGTCCAATGTATTAGGACCGCACTCCCCCTATTTCCATGCCTACATCTAAACTAGATAAGATGCAATTACGCCCTAGGTGAGTGTGCAAGCGATCAAGCTAAGGACCTCGAATCAATGATATTAAGCTCATTCCTCAAAAAGCAAAACCTTCCTTCCTCAAGGGGCTTCGTGAAGATATCCGCCAATTGATCCCTTGTGCCCACATATGATAAGTCAATGTCTCCACGGGCCACATGATCTCTTATGAAATGATGGCGAATCTCAATATGCTTGGTTCTTGAATGTTGCACCGGGTTGTAGGCAATCTTGATGGCACTTTCGTTGTCACATAAAAGAGGCACTTTGTCGCAATCGACTCCGTACTCCTTTAAAGTTTGCCTCATCCATAGCAACTGAGTGCAACAACTAGCGGCTGCAACATATTCGGCTTCGGCGGTGGAGAGAGATATGCAATTTTGCTTCTTAGAAGACCAACTCACCAAGGACCTCCCAATAAATTGACAAGCACCCGAGGTTGACTTCCTATCATCATGATCTCCCGCCCAATCGGAATCCATGAATCCACATAATGAGAAATTTGCATCCTTGAGATACCACAATCCATAAGTTGGGGTATAAGCCAAATATCGAAAGATTCTCTTGACTGCCACATCATGGCTTTCTTTAGGAGCCGCTTGATATCTTGCACACACTCATACGGCTAGCACTATATCCGGTCTAGATGCACAAAGGTAGAGGAGAGATCCAATCATGGAGCGGTATACCTTTTGATCCACATCCTTACCCTTCGGGTTGAGCTCAAGGTGGCATTTGGTTTGCATTGGAGTAGAGGCACCCTTGAGATCAAGCAACTCGTACTTCTTGAGCATGTCTTGAATGTACTTTGCTTGGTTGATGAACGTTCCTTCCCTCAATTGTTTGATCTCAAATCCGAGGAAGAACTTCATCTCGCCCATCATAGACATCTCAAACCTGTCAGTCATAAGCTTAGAGAATTCTTCGTTAAATGCTTTGTTAGTCGATCCAAATATAATGTCATCCACATATAATTGACAAATGAAAAGCTCCCCATTAACTTTCTTAGTGAAAAGTGTGGGGTCGATTTCCCCAACTTGGAATCCACGGTCTACAAGTAGTTCCCTAAGGTGCTCGTACCACGCTCGTGGGGCTTGTTTAAGGCCATAGAGTGCCTTATCCAACTTGTAGACATGGTTCGGATACTTGAGGTCCTCGAACCCCGGTGGTTGCTTAACATAAACAAGTTCATTTAGTGGACCATTTAGAAAAGCGGATTTAACATCCATTTGTTGCAACTTAAAGTTATGGTGAGAGGCATAGGCAAGAAGAATACGGATTGACTCAAGTCGAGCCACGGGCGCGTAGGTTTCTCCAAAGTCAATGCCTTCAATTTGATAGTAACCTTGAGCCACCAATCTTGCCTTGTTCCTTATCACCATGCCATGTTCATCTTGCTTGTTCTTGAATATCCACTTAGTGCCGATAACATTGCGGCAATCTTTGGGTCTTTCCACCAACTTCCACACTTTGTTGCACTCGAAGTTGTTGAGCTCTTCATGCATGGCATCAAGCCAATCTTTATCTTCAAGAGCTTCAAAGACCTTCTTGGGTTCCACCATGGAGATGTGAGCTTGATGTTCACTAAAGCTTGCGAGTTGTCTTCGGGTAGAGACCTTGCTTCTCACATCACCAAGCACCTTGTCAAGAGATAGAGCTCTTAATTCTTGTGAGGTGCCAACCCTATTCAAGCGGCGGATCTTTATTTCCCTCCGAGTGGTGGGAGGAATCGCTTGATCATCTTGATCATTCATGTCTCCGCCTTGACTGAGTTGATGGCCTTGATCAACCATTGGAGTGGTGGCCATTGGTGAGGGAGAGGGTTGATCTTGGCCTTGCGAACTGCCACCGGGAATGTCAGAAGGACCGGATATTCCGGGTTCAGGGACCGGATATTCCGAACCACCGGAAATTCCGAGTCCATGTTGAACCGGATTTTCCGGTCCTCCGGAAATTCCAGGAGCAGCTGTAGAATCTTGTTCTTCTTCTTGGCAAGGGGCATTGTGCACGGTGTTGTCAATGGGTGTTTCTTGTGTTGGGGTGGTCATCACTTGTGAAGAACTTGGTCTTTGTTGATCAACCTCATAATAGAGTTCAACGGGGCGGTGGACTCCCAACCCCATTCTTCGGATAGCATCTTGAGGTTCATCGTCACCTACACCGGAAACACCACTTTGCTCCACGAGGGAGCCGTCATTCTCCTCGAATACCACACTACAAGTTTCTATGATTATGCGCGAGGCCTTATCATAGACTCTATAAGTGTGGGATTCGGATCCGTAGCCCACAAATGTCCCTTCAAGAGACTTAGAATCAAACTTGCCCAAACGAACACCTTTGATGAGATAAAAACACTTACAACCAAATACTCGGAAGTAGGAGATATTGGGCTTGTTCCCGGTAAGCACTTCATAAGGTATCTTCATGAGTCCTTTGCGAAAGAAGAGCCGGTTGGATGGATGACAAGCGGTGTTGACGGCTTCGGCCCAAAAGTTGTGAGGGGACTTGAACTCGGCCATCATCGACCTTGCCATCTCAATAAGTGTGCGGTTCTTCCTTTCGGCTACACCATTTTGTTGGGGAGTATAAGCAGCGGAATACTGATGACGAATCCCTTCTTCACTAAGGAACTCGTTTAAGGTGTAGTTCTTGAACTCGGACCCATTGTCACTTCGTATCACCAAGATAGGGACATTGTGTTGACGTTGAGCTTCATTGGAGAAGTCGATGATAGTTTGTTGAGTCTCCATCTTCGTCTTGAAGAAGAAAACCCATGTGTATCTTGAATAGTCATCAACAATCACCAAACAATATTTCTTGCCACCAAGACTAGCTTCCGGAATGGGACCAAAGAGGTCAACATGGAGAAGCTCCAAGACCCTCTTTGACGAAATGATGGTCTTGCTTGGATGGTAGATGTCATGTATTTTTCCTTCAACACACGCCCTACACATTCGATCCTTCGAGAAAGAAACATGGTCTTTTAGTCCTAGGATATGGCCACCCTTGTGGAGACTTTGCAAAGTCCTCATGTTGACATGGGCTAGTCGGCGATGCCATAGCCAACCCAAGTCCGCCTTTGCGAATAGGCACATTGTATGGGAAGTGGTGACTCCGGAGAAGTCAACCACATAGAGCCCATTCTCAATGTACCCAACGAAAGACACATTGAGAGACTTGCTCCGCAAGAGAATGACCATTTCCTTTTCGAAGACAACGGTATAGCCCAAACAAGTTAAGGAATGGACGGAGATCAAGTTGAAACCTAGGGACTCGACAAGCAAGACATTCACAAGTGTGATGTCCGGTGCCACTACCACCTTGCCGAGCCCTATTACCTTAGACTTAGAATTATCACCATATGTAACGGTCATTTGATCATCATTGGGCTTCAACTCCGTTACAATATCCTTGCTTCCGGTCATATGACTAGTGCACCCACTATCAATTATCCATTTCGATCCTCCGGAAGCAAGGCCCTACACACAATCAATTCTTGGGTTTAGGTACCCATTTTGCAATGGGTGCCTTTTGGTTAGCAACAAGGGTCTTTGGTACCCAAATAGCATATTCAATGTAACCATCAAAAGGACCAATGTATCTAGCATAGACATCCCCATAATAATCAACATATAAAGCATAGTTGGGGTTAGATATGCCCGCAAAGTCATTACGAGTGGGAGTGCCCCTTGTGGCATTTCCACTCGCAATGTCAACCTTCTTGGCTTGTGCGGACTTGGTCTTCTTCTTGATCTCCTTCTTCTCCTTAGCAACATAGACTAGACCTTCCTTACCCTTGTGGGGCACTCGCTCATGAAGAGGAGTAGTGAGTGTCCCCTTACCTTTATCAAGAGAGGTCTTGGGCTTGGTTGCCATAGAAGGAACAAACACAACCCTAGCAATACCCTTCACAACATTTGCATTAGCATTCAAAGGAGTAGAGGTGCTAGGTTTCTCAAGAGTAGATATCCGAGATTGGAGTTGATCACGAGACTTGAGAAGACGTTCGTGATCACTTGTCAACACCTTGTGAGCATTGTCAAGTGACTCGAAGTCTTCGCAAAGTCTAGCATGAGCAACTACAAGCTCGGACTTTTCATTTTGCACAATTTTACATTTAGCAAAGTAGAGATCACGATCCTTAGTGATCTTAGCAAGTTGCTCCTCGAGGAGAGCATTGTTCATCTTCGAGAGAGGATTGGAGAGACACCTTAGCGTGTGCATCCTCTCTCTCAATCTCACCTTTTAGTTCAAGCTCATCCTCAAGCTCACCTATACGACTCATGATTGAGACAAAGTGTTTCTTTCCTTCTCCTTGCAAGTTAGTCATGAATTTATCAAAAGCAATGATTTCTTCCTTGACTTCTAAGTCATAGCATCATCAATGTCATGTGATATGGAGTTGGGGGATAGTTGTACCTCGGATGTCTTTGCCATAAGACATCTTGCATTCTTGACGATGGGGCTCTCGTTTAGTGAGGAGAAGAGTGATGGAGGTGTGGAAGACATGGCTAGTGCGGCCACTTGCGTTGGGGTATCCTCCTTGTCACTATCTTCATCATCGGTGGGATATTGCTCTTGAGTCACCAAGACAATCTTTTGGTTCTTCTTGAAGAAAGGCTTCTTCATGGGCATGGGCCCCTTGCCCTTCGTCTTGGCCACGAGCCTCCCACCATGATCCTCTCTTCTCTCCCATGTGCAATCGGCAACAAAGTGGCCCTTGTCATCGCAGTTATAGCAAAGCCTCACTTTGTTGAATGGCTTTCCTCCGTTGGGGGGAAACTTCTTGTCAATCCTTGCTTTGGCCCTTCCGGGGTTCTTCCAAAAGGTTCTTGCCGCAAGACCCATGTGTTGAGTGAGAGTGCTTGAGAGAGCTTCACTAGATAGCTCGACTTGATCATCACACTCCTCTTCATCCTCTTCTTCAACGGTGGCCTTCAAAGCAATTGAGGCATGCTTGTGCATCCCTATGGCTCTAGCTCTTGCATCTTGTGCAATCTTGGAGGCCACCTTGTATGCGGTCATCTCTTGCATAACTTCATTGGATGTCATCTTTGCAAAGTCATGTCTCCCTTGGAGTGTCTTCAAATCCGTGTCCTCAAAGGGCATGAGAGCGGTCACAAACTTCCTCTTGATCCAAGCATCATTGATGTACTCCGCCCCGAGGTTCTTGAAGGAGTTGGCAACCAACACCAACCTCCGGTACATGTCCTCGTGGCTTTCTCCATCCAACTTGTAGAACCCTTCCACCTCATTGCATAAGGCATAATACCGGTTCTTCTTCATGCTCTCATTCCCAACGAAGATGACGGAAAGAGCATTCCAAACTTCCTTGGCGGTGGAGAATTGTTGAATTAGCGCCATGTCCTTCTCTCCAACGGCCATTTGGAGTTGATGAAGAGCGGTGGCGTTGAGTTGACTATCAACCACCTCTCTTCTTGTCAAGTTGGTTGGATCATGGGGCTTGTATCCTTCTTCAATGATGCGCCAAAGCTCAATGGAGGCACTACATAGATGAGACTTCATTAGAAATACCCATTGAGAGAAATGAGTAGGTTTAAGCTTAGGAGGATCACTTCTAAAGTTTACATGAGGGTGAGGGATAGGAGGGTTAGGAGAGTAATTATGGTTGACATTATGAAATTCCTCTCCTTTGGGGGTGTTAGAGGAGCTAGGTGGTTCATCCTTTTCCGCCATCCCGGGAACACTTGAGGTAACATCTTTGGACCCATCCGAAGATGACTCCTTAGAGTTCCCCGCATGTTCCTTAGGAGGAGGAGAGGGAGAAGTAGCCTCGGGCTCCTTAGACTTCAAGAGTGCCATGAGCATCTCATTCATCTTGAGGAGTTGGGCCTCCAAGGACGATCTCATATCAATAAGATCGGCCATGGTTGCCCCTTTGGCTAACGCCTCCTTCTCCGCCTCTAATTTTTCACGGGCGGCCTTCTCGGCATCGGATTCCGTCATCGTTGCACTTAGGCGGTTAAGCCCTTAAAAGTGAACCTGGCTCTGATACCAATTGAACGGGAATCCGGCACCTAGAGGGGGGGGGGTGAATAGGTGCTATTACAAATTTTAGGTCTTTTCAAATTTAGGCTCAACACAAAGGTAAATTCTCTAGATATGCAACTACGGTGAATTTACCTAAATGATAATCTAAGCAATAACAAGATAAGCAAGTAAGGTAGCAAAGGTAAAGGAAACCAAGTGAAGCACGCGGAGACGAAGATGTAATCCCGAGCTCCACCCAAGGGTGTACGTCTCGTTTGGAGAGGTGTGCGCTACCACAACAGGTTAGCCGCAACGCCACAAAGGCTCACCTTCTTCTCCGATGAACTCAACCATAAAGGTTGCGAGTCCACCTTCCACTATTGATCACCTTTTAGGGCGGAGATCGAATCCCTTACAAACGCTTGAGGCACACACCCACAACTGAATTGGGGGCTCCCAAGAAGACCACAGAAGGTCAAGGACCACAAAAGGTCAAGGTAACACCAAGAGTACAACAATGGTGAACTAGGTTTTCCCACCGGAAACCCTAGCCACGAAATCCCCAAGTGAATGGGGGAGAAATGCAAATCCCTTCGGTGAGGATGTAGATCCGGGCCTTCTCCTCCAATCCTCCAAAGATCAATGAATTTGGGTGGGGGGATTGGGAGATCTTGATGATTTGAGCTTTCAAGAATGGTAGGAGAGAGAAAATCTGAGAGCTCACTGTTCTTGAGTGAGTGAGGGGGTATTTATACTCCCCCTCAAAATCTGGCCGTTGGCTGTCTTGGGCACCCGGAAATTCCGGTATAAGTACCACCGGAATATCCGGGCCTTTGAAAATATCCGAGCTGAATTTCCGGTTGAGATCAGAACCAATTCTGAACTTGACTTAGCCGATTTTCTGAGGTTGACTCGGAATATCCGAGTCCTTGAAATTTCCGAGCTGAATTTCCGATTGGAGTCAGTGCCACTTCTGAATCTTGACTTAGCCAATTTTCCTGGGGATGACTCGGAATATCCGGGTTGGTGAACCGGAATATCCGGGTCCTTGAAATTTCCGAGCTGATTTTCCGATTGGAGTCAGTACCACTTCTGAATCTTGACTTAGCCAATTTTCTTGAGGTTGACTCGGAATATCCGGGTTGGTGAACCGGAATATCCGAGTCCTTGAAATTTCCGAGCTGATTATCCGATTGAAGTCAGTAGTACTTCTGAACTTGACTTAGCCAATTTTTCTGGGATGACCCGGAATATCCGAGTTGGGGAACCGGAATATCCGGGTCTGGGAAGAATTCCAGAAACTCTTTTTCTCTACAATTTGGCTTTAGGATTTGTGATATGAGTTTCACCCAAACTGAAATGCTTAGCAATAGGATTAGTATCATTGGTATTGTTAACTAACACACAAAACATTAGGGATTAAGAAATGTTCTTTCAAAGGTGGACTTGGACCTTTGTGGTTGAGTTCATCGGAGAAGAAGGTGAAGCCTTTGTGGCGTTGAGCAAACCTGTTGTGGTTGCTCACACCTCTCCAACGAGACGTACACCTTTTGTGGTGGAACTCGGGAATACATCCTCGTCTCCGCGTGCCTCGGTTATCCCTATACCCGAGCTCTTTACTTATGCACTTTACTTTGTGATAGCCATCGTGCTTGAGGTCCTTTACCTTGCTATCCCTTTATTGTTTGTGTTGCATAGCATAAGTTGTTGGTGCACATAGGCGAACCTAGTATATTTAGGTTATGTCATTGATAAGTTAAATACTAAGCTTTATTCCGCATTTATCAAGCCTAAATTGTAAAAAGTGTTCCTCGCCTATTCACCCCCCCCCTCTAGGCGACGTCTTTCCTTTCACTCAAGCCTGTTTTCCTCGACGAGTTACGGGCTATGTGCCTTGCACTGCCTGGACCTTGGTCCGTCGCGGGCGATTTTAACCTAATTGTTGAGGCCCGCGACAAGAACAATGCTAACGTCAATCGCCGTGCTGGGCATGTTTCGCCGCTTCCTGAATGAGGTGGAATTGAAAGAGGCCACTCTGATTGGACGGAGGTACACATGGTCTAACGCGCGCAATCAGCCAACACTCGTGAAGCTAGATCATTGGTTTTGCTCAGTTGACTGGGACGACATGCATCCTGATGCATCGCTAGCTGCGGCCTATTCATCCCTATCTGATCACTGCCCAATCCTCATGAATACATCGGTGCGCCTCGGCTCTAAGAAGCGTTTCCGCTTTGAGCGTTTCTGGCTGAATATGGATGGGTTTGCTGAAGTGGTCAAGGATAGTTGGGACTGTGGGGGTGCGCCGGTGGATCCGCTGGACAAGAGCAACTTCAAACTTCGCCGTCTCTCTCGCGCGGCGTCAGCGGCTGGTTGGGAATATCTGTGATAAAGTCCTCATGGCCAACAAGGTTATCGCGCGGTTGGAGACCTCTCAAGAGGACAGGCATCTGTCGGATGCGGAGCTCGGGTTGCTGCGCCAGCTCAAGCATCGTCTGCTCGGGCTTGCCTCCCTCGAGCGCACCATTGCCAGGCAGCGCGCTAAAGTGCAGGGGATTCGCGATGGCGAAGCTACGGCGCAATTCTTCAGGATTCACGCATCGCACCATCGCAACCGGACCCACATGCGTTGCTTGCGTGATGGCGATCGGGTGGAGTTTGAGCATGAGGCTAAGGAAGACGTCGCCACTGCCTTTTTTGTGGATTTGCTAGTCTCAGCGGTGTGCCGCGATCATGATTTGGATCTGAGTGTTCTGGACCTGGATTCTTGCGATCTTGCTGGGCTGGACGCCTCCTTCAGCGAGGAGGAAACCTGGGCAGCCATTAAGGCAATGCCTGCAAATCGAGGGCCTGGACCCGATGGCTTTTCCTGGGATTTCTACAGGGCATGCTGGCAGGTGATCAAGGTGGATATCCTAGGGGCGTTGCACGCGGTGTTTGTGGGGCGTGATCAGTTATTTGGCAAGCTAAATTGTGCACTTATCACGCTACTGCCAAAGAAGGACGGGGCGACCGACATTCGTGACTTCCGCCCGATCAGTTTGGTGCATAGTTTTGCGAAGCTTTTGTCGAAACTGCTTGAGCTAAGGTTGGCTCCGAAGATGGGATCGTTGGTCAGCTGCAATCAGAGTGCGTTCATCCGGGGGCGGTGCATCCAAGACAATTTCCTGCTTGTTCAACAATCGGTGATCGCACTGCATCACAAACGCGTCCCCGCTCTTCTTCTGAAGCTGGATATCGCCAGGGCGTTCGACAGTGTCGCATGGCCTTTCCTGATCAACATCCTTAAGCAGCGGGGCTTTGGCTCCCGTGGATTAGGTGGATCATCTTACTGATGCGCTCCGCGTCCATGCAAGTACTTATCAATGGCAGCGCAGGTGTCCGATTCTCCAACGGCAGAGGGCTGCGCCAGGGGGACCCCCTGTCCCCCTTGATTTTCGTTCTTGTCATGGACGTCCTCGCAGCTATGTTTCGTGCGGCTGAGCAGCGGAACGTGTTGGGACCTTTGCCTGTGGAGGGTTTGCGGCACCGGTTGTCACTTTATGCGGACGACGCGGTGATCTTCGCCAGGCCGGATGTTTGTGAGATTGGGGTGGTACGTGCCATCCTGGACTGTTTCGGGGCCGCCTCCGGTCTGCTGGTTAACTACGCCAAAAGTCAGGCCTCCCCGATCAGCTGCCATGGGGATTTGATCGATGCTGTGACACCGTCGCTGGCTTGCCCCGTCAAGAACTTGCCCTGCACCTATCTAGGGCTGCCTTTGTCCATTCGTAAGCTAACTAGAGCGGACCTACAGCCGGTGTTGGACAAGTTGGCTAACAAGCTAAGCTTCTGGAAGGCTCGACTGCTCACTAAGGATGGCCGTCTCGTGTATATTCAGGCAGTCATGACAGCGGCTGTCATTTATCACCTCATGGCTCTTGATCTTGAGCCGTGGTTTTTCAAGGCGGTGGACAAGTTACTGCGGGGGTTTTGTGGGTGGGTCGTGATGAGGCCAGTGGTGGAAACTGTCTTGTGGCCTGGCATTCGGTCTGCGGACCACGCGCTATCAGAGGGCTCGGGCTACACAATTTGCGCTGGCTGAATGCTGTGCTCCGGACAAGTTGGCTCTGGTTGAAGAAAACGGATACACATAAATCATGGGCTGGGCTGCGCTTCTCTGTAGGTTTGGATGCCAAGGCGATGTTCAACGCGTCCATTTCCATCTCTGTCGCCAACGGTGTTTCAATCTTGTTCTGGGAAGATGCATGGATTGATGAGCTCACAGCTGCTACGGTTGCACCGGCTGTGTTCAAGCTCGTTCGGTCGGGCATCCAAACTTCCAGATCAGTCCACGATTGTATGGTTGCCAATGCTTGGGCTCGGGACATCCAGGGGGAGCTATCCGTTGATGCGGTGGTGCAATATCTCCGCCTATGGACTGCTGTGCATAATGTGCCGCGGGTAGAGGAACATGACTCCTTCAGCTGGAAACTTTCGGCATCCGGGAGCTACTCATCCCGCTCCGTGTATCAGCGCTTCTTTGATGGTTCCACTGTCATGCCTGGCGCACCACAAGTGTGGCACTCGTTTGCACCACTGAAGGTGCGGCTCCATGCGTGGTTCACCCTTCGGGATCGCTGCTGGACTGCGGACAGAAGGTTGTGTCGAGGGCTCACCTCACACACGATCTTCCCGTTGTGCCTCATCGACGACGAGACTATGAACCATCT
The DNA here is from genome assembly GCA_026929855.1 of Poa annua. Taxonomy (NCBI): domain Eukaryota; kingdom Viridiplantae; phylum Streptophyta; class Magnoliopsida; order Poales; family Poaceae; genus Poa; species Poa annua. The sequence goes on from CM049428.1 coordinate 52,572,232, forward strand.
AAATGTTCAATGCAGTTTCACGGTGGCTATTTGGGCTGGGATCAACTCCAAGTTGGGTGTGGCGCTACCTCTTCCGGGTGAAGACAGCTCCCTGGCGTCATGGTGGCCCGATGTTGTTCGGCCTCTGTCACAAAAGGATCAGCGGACGGCGAATTCGCTTATCATGCTTACTATCAGGACTATATGGCTTGAGAGAAACGCTAGGGTGTTTGAGGGGCATGCTACCACTGCTGCTAGGGTTCTCAACAACATTATTGACGAATGGAGGTTGTGGGCTACGGACAGATGTAGGCTGCCGCGAAGTAGTTTTCCTTTTGTTTCTTGTGGGTGTCGAGGTCTTGTGGCTCCACCGTAGTGGTGTTTGCACTCACGCGTTTGTTCGCGGTGTACTTGTTTTACCTCTCTCTCATGCTTAATATAAAAACGAGCAGATCTCCTGCCGGTTCTCTAAACAAAGGGGTGTACTGAGTGAAGAAGGATTCAGCGAAAAATGTAGGCCCACAATCAGTCACACAAGCGTTGAGTCTAAGTGTAGAAGTTTCTAAGTAAATCAAACACACATGGAGTCTTTAAAAAGATCGGACGACACGGACCACAAACGACCAAAGAAACATCTCTTCCGGTGTAGAATGTTAAAAACGTATATACTCCCTCCATTACACAATGTTTTCGCCTTTATTCACATGCACATGTCCAAAGTTGTATCTATACACATTTTAATATATGTGTACACTTATCTATGGAACATATATAACACCTACAACATCATCTTATGTTGTGTAACAGAAGGAGTGCATGTTTGGGAACGTGGTCTCTGTTTGGTTTAGAGGGCGGTTCATATATGGATTGTATTTCACGTTGAAGGAGTAGCCGAAACATTTTGGTGACCGGCTAAAACTAACCGTCGTCCCTATTTAAGGCATCTCCCGTCGTTGCACCCCCAGGGTCTAAAACGTTGGTTTTTTGCGCCCGCCGCGACGCGAAACGGCGCTATTCTACAACTTGGGTGCTAGGTTTCCAGTCATTCCCCAGTCCAAGATTTGGCCCACAAAATTTAAAAACGGTGCAAACATAAATTGGCGTAAATAGAGGCGATTTCATTCAGATAGACGCACAAATAAAGATGATTTCCTTGATTTAGGCACTTACATAGGCGATTACAGAGATTTAAACTAAAACATGAGAACATGTCGGCCTAGTCGAACAAGCTGAGACTGGCGGCGATCGCCTGGCTGTAGTCGGGGTCGCCGCCGTCGTCGTCGTCAGAGCTGTTGTCGTCCTTGCACAGGCCGCTCGGGACTGCGCCGGCGTCGTTGCCTGTGACACCCCGTTCTAAAGACCGGAAATGCGCAGTCCCATAAACACTAGTATACGATCGCTTCATATTAAAGACGAGACCAAATACAAAGGTTCGAATAATTAAACATAACACATCTCACGAGAGCGGCTCCGGAGGTAGGCGCAGCGGCGCACACAACAATATGTACATTATTCTAGGTCGTCGGAGCTAAGGACTAAGCAGCAGAAAGCGTAGACGTAAGCGTAGTACGGCGGGCCAACTACACGGTATTCTACCCGGAATACTTGATCCTAGTTTTCGTAGAGCGATACTCCGGGACGGACGACGGAGGGTCTGACCAAAGAATTAGCAAGGTGAGTACATTGCATGTACTCGCAAGACATCGGCCACACGGCACACATGACTATCTATATGGCATGGCATAAGTACGGAAAGTAACATGGCATAAGTACGGTAAGTAGCATGGCATAGCAAGTTATTCTAACACACCAAGTAAATTCAAGCAACGATAAGTTCTATCATAAAGTGTTTCACAAGGTAAGTTTCCCACTTGCGGGCTCTCTAGCCCCTCATCACTTTGGTGTAACAACTAGACTCCCCGAGTCTCACATAGTTTCAAGTTTAGTTTTCAAATTTTTCTCCGTGACAAGACTGACTTTAGGTGTGACTCGACCCAAACTTGTCCCGTATCCTTGGGACTAGGCTAGTATCTAGATACACTCTCGAGAGGCCGCAACAACCACACACTGGAGTGCACAATAGTCCCACCGGTACATAAGTCCCGACGGCGAGTGCCCACTACCCAACCTTCCACAAGATCAAGACGCCCCCTATATAGTTACCGACATGCCCCACGGACCTTGTCTTAAGCTGAACTACAGTTCCGACACGTCCCCAACCTATGAGCGACGCCGAGCTCCGGAACCATCATAAGTCTAGCCCCGACCACACAGGTAACCGACTAGACTCGCCAAGGGGTGACATCAAAGGGGTGTATGATAATGCTACTAAGTTGAGTCTACCCATTTCGACGACGTGTGACCGAGCTAAAAGGTTTGGTGAATGGCTCCGATGACTCAATCTCAGTCGAGAGAGGTGGTTAAGTTCTTAGTCATGTTTATCAATATTTTCAAAGATGTTTCCACAACAATGATTGTAAAACAATACCCACCACTAATCAACTAAACAACGTCAAACAATAGTAAGTAAAGACTACAATGAGCAACATATCATGTAAGGAGCAAGATCGAAATATATATCATATAACAAGAGGTAAATAAGGTCAAGTTATATCGACCGACATTCGCGGTGGGTGTGTCGGAATTTTCCGTGTCGTCTTTAGTGATTTGTTAATAATTAATTACCAACCTAGTAAATGCATATGGCATGTGGGTTATTCAACGATTATATGTTCATTTAACATATACATATGACATGAAAGTTGTAACAGTTAAATATCCATTTAGTAGATGCATATGACATGTGAGCATGTGACGGAATATTTCTAGAACGAGTGCAAAGAAAATCGTTCAAGCCCAATGGAGCAATCTCCAAAATGCAGCAATGGTGGAATGTGGTGGATTTCTTGCCTTCCACAAGATAGGGTTCTGGTTCCTCCACAAATTCCTGAGAATCTATTTCACATAAATAAATAAGAGTTAAAAACCTACCAAATGCCAATAGAGGAAATAACCACCAAATTATCTCCAAATCAACCCATTTTGGTTTCATTGGATAGAGATTTCTCTCTAGTTTCCAGAAAGATAAAGTTTGTAATTTTTTGACAAATATTGAGTGAGTTATGCTCTTTCAAATTTTTTGTTTTTAAATGATTTAAAACAGGGTTTTAAATTAAAACAGAAAACGATTCGGATAATGTTTAAAACACTGACATGCGGGACCCACCAGCCAGTGACCCACGGTTCGTTTCGAACTATTACTCGCATTAAAACAGAGGCGGGCGGCGCCTCCGACGCCGGCGAGATCTCCGGCGAGGTCGTGCGGCCAGGGGAGGGCTAGGGGATGGCGCGGGGAGGCTCACCGTGAAGGGGATCGTATGTAGAAAACAATAATTTTCCTACCGACGATATCCTTAAACTAGCCAAGATCCATTCTATGCAGATATAGTAGTACGAACGGAGATCGGAATACGTACCCTTGTAGACCGAAAGCGGGGATTACGTTCCCGCACAAACGTTGTCGATGAAGACCGACGTAGCTGACCTCAAGGTCGTGTAGAGGAAGCAGGCCTCCGAGTACCGCTAGCGCAGCACCTCGCAGGGAGTCGCACACGTACGGTGGAGACGACGCCTCCGAAGCTCCAGTCCAGGACGAGCAGCGGAAGACTTGGACCGGAACACCAGTAGCGCGGCAGCGGGCTATGGTGGAGGAGATCCCCGACTCCTCTTGCTCGGCGCGGCTCCAACTTGGGAACCACGAGATCGAGAGAGAAATCAGGAATTAATTGGTGAATTAAAAGGCTGGGGGTGCCCCTTCTTATATAGGCTCCCAAGGGGAGCCAACCTTGCCAGCCAGGCAATGTGGGACTAACCCCCCACAGCCTGGTTCGGCCAAGGGGGTGCGCCGGCCCCCTGGTGGGCCCCTTGTGGCCCACCTAGGCCGGCCCCTAGGCTCCCACCGAATTCCCAAGGGGGTTCCCCCCCTCTTGGGCCTTCTTTCGTCCGGAAGGCCCATTTAGGGAAATCTGCCTTAATAAATTCGAAAATAAATATATAAAATCATATTTGCATATTAATAACACTAATTAATATCAAACATAATATATATAATATTTCCTAGCTCCGAAAACTCTTTCGGCGCTGCCCGATCTCCATCGGACCTCTCCCGGGACGTTCCCGGTGATCTCCTTCCTTTCCGGTTGTCTTGTCGAAACCCCTTAAGTGTGTTACCCTAGCGGTTCGATATAATATCAGGTATGATCAAGACTCCTCAATGATCAACGACTAATCCGTAGGCCTGGACCCCATGAATTAATCCCTGAGATATAACGAATGACTTTCATCTATCAAACCTGAACGTGAAGTCTTAGACCTTTTGCCATGGCGATACTTAGCACGTCCGAGCGTCGCTCCATAGATATCTCCATACCTAATCCCGACCTCGTTACCGACGACGCTATCTTCTACTCGTTCATGATCTCATGTCTCCGTGACCTAGTCACATGCTTGCAAGCTCATTAGACATGATCTCACCGAGTGGGCCCGAGAGTATCTATCCTGCTATACGGACTGGCAAATCCCTCTCTTGACCCCCCGTCTCAATACTCCCTTCCAATACCCAAAAGTATAACCGTTATTGTCATACTAAATAAGATACGACGTTTGGTGCAATCAAAGTATCTTCGGGGAATATCAATAAGAGTTGATCTCACGGTCAAAGGTGTAACGACTATGTTCTCCAAATCTGGGTATGTCCATCACATCACTCTCCAGCGATATGACTCTCATTGCCGACCGGCGCCATGCCCCGTGACCGGGAAATCTCGATCATCAATCGCGCAACGAAACTAGTCTTAGTAGAGGCTACTAGGGACCTGGTTGTTTACGTATCACACCCGCATTAATGTTTCCGCTTAATACGGTTCCAGCATGACACAAAAACCTATTATGAACAAACGAGATATGATAAAGAATACACTTTATTAATTGCCTCTAGGGCATATCTCCTTCACACCGTTCACGGACGGGTCACGTCGGCGAGGTTTTGGGCTGCAGGGAAGGCTCAGGCGGCGATGCCCCTGTCGTCTACGGCTCTGGCGTCGGGTCACGGACGAATCCGACGATTCCGGCTACGGTTGGAAGAGGGGAGGGTGGCGTTGGGTTCCTGGTGAGCTGGAGAGGCTAGGGCTAGGCTCAATCGACGAACGGAGCGTCACTGGCAAGGAATGTGTCCACGGCCAAGACGGCTAGGGCATATGCATCGCCGGCGCTGCGGTGCTCGTCGAGCAACAATTGGACCAGAGGAGTGAGCTGAGGGGGAGAGGAGATGGTGTGCATCTCCGTCGAGGCTGGGGGGGGGGGGGGTTATATAGGAGCGGAGCGAGCGGCCGGAGTAATGGAGGTGGCTCGTTCGGTGCGGAGGAGTAAATCGCGGGATCGATCGCCTGTGTCGCGGGAGCGGTGGCACAGGACGGCTCGTGGGCGTCAGGAGGAGGATAGTGAATGCTGGGGCCGGGAAGCATGCTGACGAGCAGGTCCCCGTCGAGCACAGTGGCGAGCGGCGCGTCATCTAGCTGGTGGCGGCTCTACGGCGGCGAGCGTGCGGGAGCGCGTGCGGCTGAGGGGGCGTGGACGGTCAAAGGAGGAGCGGAAGGGCGCCAGGCCGTGCTGGGGTGTGCTGGGGCGTGCGGGGGCGCGCTGCTCCGGTGACCAGAAACGGGCGGCGCCCTCGGGCACGACGATGCCGACGGCGGCGCGTCCTAGGGCTTGCCAGAATCGACATCGGCACCGTTCTCAGTGCTCAGTGCTCCAAACGGAAAAAAGGAGTACATCCCCGTGCGCCAAATGAGGAGGGCTACCAGAATGCAGAAGCAAGTTTTTGCAAAATCGATCTAAGTTCTACATAAAATTTTCGAAAACTGTTTTGGTCAAAAGAGGAATAGTTCAAATGGAGGTTTAAATGGGGTTGGTTGAAGATGCCCTTTTGGTCTGAGGTAGGGGGTGGTAAATGTGATCTTATCCTGGCTTGGATTCTTCTTGGGAATTTTCTAAATGGGTTTTCAAAAATGTTTTGAGAAATGGGCAGAATAGAAAGATGGGTGTGGAGAAATATTTTTCCAAGGAAGGGCTCAATGTTTTTCAAGAATTAGTTTCCCCATCAACTAGGGATGCTTCCCTAATTTTTGTGGAATTTTTGGAGTTATAAATGTAGGGGTTCCTTTGGAGGGCTAAATAAAAGGCAGATTTTAAAAGAAGGAAAAGAATATTTCAAATCAATATTTGTCCAAGGAAAAATAATAGTAGCAAGTATCAAGTGGGAGGGAAAATATAAGGCACAAGATCCCACTTGATTTATCAGATTTAAAATCCAAATGGTTTTGCTGAGGTTTAAATTCAAATACTTTTAAATAAATAGAAATAATGTATTTTGAAAAATGTTTTTAAAAGGCCAAATATCCAGGGTGTTACATTGCCCCACCTGCTCGGGCCTGCGCCGTCGTCGTCGCGGAACCACCTGCTCTGCTGCAGGGTCCGCTTCGGCTCCACCTCTTCGTCCTCCCCCTGGTTGTCGACGTCGAGGATGACGTACGAAATCGGCGCGGGTGGCGGCGAGGGGTGTGGGGGGGGGGGGGAGGGGTGCGGCGCGGGCGCGATTCGCCTCCACCTCGGCGAGGAGCAGACGGTGCCGCTCCAGCTCCTGCTTCGTGTACTCGCCGAGACTCCATTCCTCGGTGAACGCCGGATCCGCCGGATGCACCGTGTTGAAGGAGGCTTCTTGGGCCTCCTTCAGACCGGGCCATTCCTCCTCCTGCTCTTCCTCCTCTGGCGACGGCTCGCGCTTCGGCCTGACGCGACGCGGGTGGGATGCTGGACGGCGCGCCGCGGAGGCGCCGGGCTCTCCGATGCGCAGGGCGCCCGGAGTTGAGAAGGGGAGGGGTGAGGGAGGCATATCGCGTCCCCGCCAGCGGAGGAGAGAGGGACGCGTACCTGGTGCCCGCCAGCCTCGGTGCGGCGCCGGAGGAGGAGCCAGAGGAGCCCGCGCCCATCCGGCGCGGCATCCACGAGCGCGGCGGCATTGTCAGCCGCGTCTCGTTGCCGCGCTCGATGTACTCGAGCACCCACGGCAGCGTCCGTTTCTCACCGCCCCACCACCGCTTGCGCCCGGTGGAGTTGCAGCGCCCCTCCACTGGCCCGTTCCTGTCGCGGTCGGCGACGTCCTCGTCGTTGCGGCGCCTGAAGTATTTGGACCAAAAACCGTCATTGCCGTCCGCCCTCCAGCGGCGTTCGGCGGCCTGGTACGGGGTGAGGGTTGCGCGGACCTCCTCGATCGCCGCCCTGAACTGCTCGCTGGCAGGAATAGGGGGCACGGGGATGCCGCCCGCACTGAGCTACCACGCCCCCGCCCGGCGGAGGCGCTAGGGACGCGCATGTCCGCGAGCATGGGTAGCCCGCGCGGTACAGCGCCCATGCCTCATGCTTTTGGAGGTGGCGGCGGACCCAACCATTCGCGGCGGCGTCGTCTTTGTAGATCATGGCTAGGTCGCGGTGGTGTAGATGAGAGGGGGAGTGAGGTGTGAGGCAGAGACGAGCGAGAGAGGAATGGCGATGGGCGGCGAGCCTCGGGGGTGGGGGGGTGGTATAGCGGCGCGGCTAGGCGAAGGGGCGAGCGGCGGTGGGTTGCCATTACTGCTGTGCGCCGCGTGAACGCGCCACGCCATTAACTCCGACAGCCTTTGACTGGGGCAGCTCACTGGCCGCGCGCCACGCTATTACTCTGGCAGCATTTGACCGACGCGGGAGCCGAGAAGAGGAGCACGGGCGGTTTCTGTTGGTGTTATTTTCTCCCGCGTCGCTGACAACGCTGGCCCACATCGCATTTCACGTCATTTCTCCCCCCTAGGCGGAACCCAGTGGGTTAGGTTTCGCGCCTGGGAGCGTCGGCGCTATTTTTCACCGAAACGGCGCTAACAGGGTTTCTGGGGGGCCGGCTGGTGAAAAAACGGTGTTTTTTTTTCTTCCACCGGCGCTACCCTGGGGGCGATTGAAGATGGCCTTAGTCCGTACGAGCGATCCCGTGAGAAGATTTGCCATCGTGGTCGACCAATCTCTACTATATAATATTCCTTAAGGTGTGGATGGTACGTCGCACCGTTTTTGTGTTTTAGCCCCTCACCATTTATGAAATCAACCCGCAGTCCGGTTCCAAGAAACGGTCAACGATTAGCAGAGGCCCGGTGGCGGCGGTGGAGGCCGCTGTCCGCGCGCCTCCTGTTCGTCCGCGAGTTGTGCATCTGCGGCTCGACCGCTCGATGTGGAGCCGCGCGAGGGTGGCGCACCGGTGCTGCCGCTCGGTAATCGGTGCTTCACGAAGAGGAGGCCTTGAGGGGAGGGGCGGTGCCGGCACCGGAGGTAGGGGAGGGCGGGGCGACGCCGGTGACCGGCGCTGGAGAAGGAGGGGGCGCGGGTGGACCGGTGGAGGCAGGATCGACGGGAGAGAGAAAGGGGATCACAAGAGGCGTGTGGATGGAGATGGGAACGAGCAGAGGAGACGCAGTCGTGGGTGGCGTACGCGGTGCGGGTCACGCACGCCGAGCGGGGCCGCTTCGAGCGGCAGCAGGGGTGGAGCATCAAGATGTACTCCTCCAACACCAAGTCGCCGGGGCCCGGGGACGCTGCCGCCGCCGAGGTCAGCGAGCTGGCGGAGGAGTACGCGCCCGTCATCTTTGCGCAGGACGCGTCAAGAACGTCATCTCCTTCGACGTGCTCTCCGGCGATGTGCGTGTGTGAGGATTCGTTTTACTTTCCTGAGGATTTCACTGGTTTTGGGTTTGGTTTTTCCCGTGCCCGTGCGTTGCGTGGACTTGTAGGTTCACTTGTGAATTTAACCCGTACGTCATTTATGTTTTCTTCTTCTAAAACAAGATCCATAAATTCGGGTTACATATCATGCACTTAAGTATCACTTGAACAAATTCATTTTTGGCTCACTATCATCTTCTTATAGGAGAAGTACACTACATCTTATTTGCAAACTTTTTAAATCTTTAAAGTATTAATTGTATATATTAGCGAATGCAAGTGCATTTAAGTATCAGTTGGAAAAATTCTTTCTACGTGGACTATGATCATGTTATAGGTTTTATTCAAAAGCATGTAATTCACAAACGTCAATATATATAGTAGTAAAATTTATGTAGGTCGCGGCAAACACACGGTCATTTATTTATGCGCTTTGATGATATAGATTTTTTTAACGTAACATGTTATCAATTTAGACCCGTTGCAACTAGGGATGAAAATGGAGCGGAATCTTTCCGACTTTTTCGTGAAAAAACGGAAACGGAAATATGCGGAACGGAAACGAAAACGGAAAAATTGGAGCGGAAACGGAAACAAATGTGGCAAGGCGTGTTCCGGTGGAATAGCCACGAAAACGGAAATTCCGTGTCCGCTGAATGCGGAATTTCTGCTTTTGGTATGCGAATCGACCACCAGTCCACATCTCCTGAGTCAACAAAAGAAAACGAAGCGACCATGTCCCCTAATCACTCCTCCTCTTTAATAGGACCTCTTATCTCTCATCGCTCCTCCTCTTGTCCTCTGATCCTCTCTCGCGGGCGACCTAAATCTGCTGGCGGCGGCGGCGCAGCAGCCAGCAGGTATCGGCCTTCCGCCGCACTTCTCCTATCTCCCGGCCGCCCGGATGCACCGGATCCCTGCAGCTCATGAGTTGCAGATGTAAACTCGTAAACTCGAACGGGGACTGCTGCCATGGCTTGCCTTCACTAGAAACCGACAGCCTCCGGTGTTGCAGACAAGGTACGCCAGTTCGTCGCTTTGGTTCGTGCAAGTAGCAGTAGTACATGCATCAACAGTTCTTCGGTATACTGTACACATGCTGCCTGGGCTTATCTGATTCTTTTCTTACTTTGTGCTAGGTTGAATCTTCCAGTGTAAAAGGCAATAGCATCTCGGTTGATTCTGATTCTGATGCACAAGAGCCTTCGTTTCTTCTTTTTTCTAACTTTGAACACTATCAAATTTGCAATGGGCTACTCTCTTTTGTTTCTTCAGTAGACATGCAAAATTGGCAAGAACCAATAGTAAAACACAACTTAGACTCAAACAAAAATATACAAATAAAAATGCGTTGACATCATCACATCAACAAAAAACTGAACTTTGGTATCACGGACATGAACACAATAACTTGCTATAGTTATCAAGCTTTTATCTTTATCTTTACAATTAAGACTGGTATAGTACATCGAACCAATGAGAAGCTCGATTAAAAACACAAGGATGAAATGAGACATATCCTTTTGTTGTTATAGTTTATTTAAAATCCGCTGCAACGTGCGGGCACATGCTAGAATTAAGGGAAGAAGCATGTGTTTCAGTTATGTAAATTATTGCAATTTTCAGTTGAGACTTCAGAACGTGTCGCTTGGTTGTCATAGGGGTTATTGCTCAGATAGTGTGGAAATGATTCTGTAAATGTTTTAGCTATATCAGTTTGGGTTCTTATAATAGGTTCATCTCATGTGTTCGAGGATCTTAGTTACACATAATATCTGAAATGACAATCTCATTGTAGCCTGCTAAATTTATTGAGGTAAGAACGAGGTTCAATAGACCGTTTATTTTCATCATCTTTGGGCAAGCAACAACTACAAGAAGCAACTTCAAAATGCATATTTAGTAAATATCAAACAATAGCAATCGCACGGGCATATTTGGTCGATCGTTAAATTTTGTCGCCGTTGCAACGCACTGGTATTTTGCTAGTACCAAACTACTCTAGGCAAGGGTAGTTTAGCATTTTGAGTTTTTGTGCAGCCGGCCTAATTGATGAAAGTATGAAACACGAGATGGCGATATCAGCCCGGCTGGGCATGGAGATTAGGCCCAGCCGGGATGGTAACGTTGGTACTTGGTATCATGTCGATACGAAATAGCCAACGTGCAAGCGGGCCACACGACAAGGCCTTCGCTGCGTGCTCTAGCCAGCTACGCAGGGACGTGGCGTAGCGCAGCACGCCATGCAAGCAGAGCAGCGAAGCTTCGCGGAAGCTTCGTACCATCCCCGTCCCGGCCCCAAGGTTAACTGCTCCTCCAAACTGCACCGTAGATGGAGGTATCGCCTCATTTAAGCCGGGTTAAACCCCACTTTCCCTTCTTAGATCATCGATCTACACTACACGTCGATCCAATCCATATCAATCAACGTAAGTACTACGCGTTTTCTTGTTATTCTGAAGAGATCCGTAATCTCAGTATATGCATTATCTGTGAAGATGATGATCTTAAAGATCCATGAGTCGTAGTAGCTTATCGCAGAGAGAGATGCATGCCAGCGCTGGCTGGTTATACTAACATGGCGTGATGGCTCAATAATTCATTCCAGGAATAATTGCTCCCCCATAAATACACGCTCCACCTCCTCCCTCACATCTCGCACACAATAACACAGCACGAGCACGAGGTTCGTTGGTACGTTACGTACTTCACGCGCGCCGGCTCGCTGGAGTAGAGTAGTCTTGTCTGGCTAGAGACAATCAGCAATCGATCCTGGTGGCGCTGCAATCGATCTAGCTAGCTAGCCATGGATCACTCCGCGGCGGCGATGGAGGCGGGCGCGCCGACGAGGAAGGAGTCGGGGCGGCTTCTGCCGTCGCGGCACGCCGGGCACCCGCACGGCCACAGCGGCCTCGCCCGCACCGCGCACGGCATGTCCTCCTCCTCGCTCCGCAAGAAGTCGGACGCCACGCTCGTGAACAAGGTGCCCGTGCAGACGCTGCGCCCCGTGCTGGCAAACCTGCAGGAGGTCCTCCTCGGCACCAAGCTCGCCGTCCTCTTCCTCGCCGTCCCGCTCGCCGTCGCCGCGCAGTGCTTCCACTTCGGCCAGGTACGTATCCCGCACTGTCGTCGATCGATTGAGAGATCAATCTTCTCTTCTTGCACTTCATCCATCAGTTTCAAACAAAAACAAAAACACTGTCGTGATCAGGTGCCAGATTAAGACTACGCCAACCAGCCAGACTGCCTGCCGATCCTTAATTGCGCTTGTCCCTTTGCGTCGTGTCCTGTAGCTCAGTTGGCCTCCATCCATCGTAATGTCACGGCCACATGGAGCACTGCTGCACCACACGCTGACACGCACGAGACATGTACTCTACTCTTCTGCTCCACGAACTTCTAACTCATGTTTTCCTTCGAAACGTATATATGCTTAATGTGCTGTTGGTGAAACAGCGCTTGACAGATCAGTGTTTTCAAATTTTATCAGTGGTGTCGTGTGAACCTCTACATACACATGCATGCTCTCTGTGTGGCAACGACCACTCACCGTCTTGTTTATAAATATGCACTTAACCAAGCCGCTTGCACGACTAAACGTCGATTAGCCGGCCGTATGATCTGTCCTTAATCACTAGTGCCAAACCTTGATTAACATGCAGCTTGTTTTTTCCAACATCTGAAAATTACTCGGTGGCTTCCACATTTCCACAACCTTTCAGTAAATACAGTACTCCTAAAACGGGGGCTGCACGGATCAGTACTGATCGAGAGTCTTCGCGTTAAACACTCTAGACTAACAGCCAAATGTGCACCGCCGAGAGAAGAGTAGACGACAAGGTTGGGCGGGTACAGCGGCGAAGACGACGCTAACAGTATCCTGGCTTTAGGTGTTCTCTCGCTAGCTAGTTTGGCATCCACTATGCTAATTGCGTTATCTTGCATGCACTTGTGCATCGTATATATAGGGATTCGGTTATTAGTCAAAATAACACGGTAATCGGTGGATAACCGGATTTTCCAGTCCCCCGGTAAATGTATTTACCGGATAAAAAATCTCGGAGTATTTGAATTTGGACCGATTTCGTTCTTTAAAATCATTTTTCAAATATTTAAGTTCAAATTTCAAAATTTGTTTGAAGATTTTGACCGGTAACCACGGTAACCGGAAATCCCAGCCCCCTCCGAGATTTTTGAAACCGGTATTCAAAACCTTCGCAAGATCTCAATGCTAGCTCATTCATTCGATCGTCAATGCACAAACACAAGTTCCTTTGGTTCGCAAGATTCCAGCAATATAGGAACACAAAAACTTATAAACAGATGTTATCATACGATGAATCCTTCAAGAATTGAAATCATAGGATAAATTTCATATTAATAATGGTGTTTGTTCATCTTTGTTTTAAAGAAATATAAAAATTAATAGAAAGTGAAAACATGCAACCTTTTTGTATTTTAAAAAATATACTTAATTTAGGTAATAACTAGGTAACGAAATTTCCAAACAATCATGTTCAGTTGCTATTGGAACAGAAGAAACTTTCCTACAAACCAAACAAGCTTCGTTATAAATACTTATAATAATTAACTCATCTCAATTCATACTATGAAAAAGACTTATAATAATAGAATAATCTCAAATTCATGCTATGAAATTTTCTCATTTCTAAACACTTTGGCAGGTATGGGTGTTCGCACTTAGTCTAATCGGCCTTATTCCTCTCGCTGAGCGAGTCAGCTTCCTCACGGAGTAAAGTCTTTGCTCCTCATGTTACATACCCGTTATTTAAAAAAATCCTCTGTTATGCTATATGCTGAAACATCTTCTTTTGTTGTTAATTCGTGCAGGCAGCTTGCGCTCTACACGGGTCCTACTAGTAAGTCACGCTAAACCTTCTCAAACAATATAAACGATGAGATCTCTCCGCAAACATGTCGTTGATTAATTACTCTGCTCCTTTTCTTCGAAGAACATTATTTTTTCTTGGATCTGTCACTGGAATGCTAGCTCCAGCGAGTTAAGCAATTAGACTTATTTGCTTCCGCTCGTGGCTTGCAGTTGGCGGGCTCCTGAACGCGACCTGCGGCAATGCGACGGAGCTCATCATCGCGCTGTTTGCGCTCATGGAGGGCAAGATCGAGGTGGTCAAGTGCTCGCTGCTCGGCTCCGTGCTCTCCAACCTGCTCCTCGTCCTCGGCACCTCCCTCTTTTGCGGCGGCATCAAGAACCTCGGTTCTGAACAGCCCTACGACAGGGTACGTACGTACGATCATTTCTCATACAAGATCAAATAGCGGCATTTTTATTCTTGACGCATGCAGAAACAAGCGGACGTGAACACGAGCCTGCTGGTCCTGGGCGTGCTGTGCCAGTCGCTGCCGCTGCTGCTGCGCTACGCGGTGAGCAATGGGGAGCACGCCGTAGCTACAGACACCACGGTGCTGGAGCTATCCCGGGCCTGCTGCTTCGTCATGCTCCTCGCCTACGTGGCCTACCTTTTCTTCCAGCTCAAGACGCATCGCCAGCTCTTCGAGCCGCAGGAGGTGGAAGGCGGCGACGAGGAGGAGGAGGAGGCGGTGTTGGGCTTCGGGAGCGCCCTCTTCTGGCTCATCCTCATGACCGTCATCATCTCCGTGCTCTCCGAGTACGTTGTCGGCACCATCGAGCCCACCTCCAAGTCGTGGGGACTCTCCGTCAGCTTCATCAGCATCATCCTGCTTCCCATCGTCGGGAACGCCGCGGAGCACGCCGGAGCCATCATATTCGCGCTTAAGAACAAGCTTGACATCACTCTCGGAGTGGCCTTGGGGTCGGCGACACAGATCTCCATGTTCGTGGTGGGTACATACACTGCATTGCATGTCTATTTCTAAATCATGCATGGTGGACAGATGGAACTTACTTCTCTTGTAATTGTGGTAGGTGCCATTGAGCGTCCTTGTCGCTTGGATCATGGGCATTCCGATGGATCTTGACTTCAAGCTGCTAGAGACCGGCTCTCTGTTCATCTCGGTGCTGGTGACAGCGTTCGCCCTCCAGGTATAACACAATTGTAGTACTAAAAAAACTATCCAGACAGCAGGAGCGCTCCTAAGCACATATTGGACTATTCAAATCTCATCAACTGTTCCCGTTTCAAAAAATCTCATCAACTGTGAAACCAAAATTGACACAAGTGCTGATTCGCGGTGACTATCATATGATTTACAGGATGGCACGTCACATTACCTCAAGGGGGTTCTCCTCCTCCTGTGCTACATTGTCATAGGCACTTGTTTCTTCGTTACCAGACAACCAGCAGGTACGTCTCCCTTCACCACAGTAACGAAGATTTACGCTACTCCCTAATTTACACTTATTATTGATAGGTGGGAGTAGCTAGTTTGCAGTCCTATCCAGTTGTTCCGATTTCAGAATATCTTCTCTGCTTGACAGATCACGCAAACAGCAACGGCAGTCTGCTGGATGTACCAATGGGACCCATGAACGTCCAGATCGCATAATTGGTAAAGCTCTTGCATTATCTGCTCCTAGCTAACCCCAAAGACTATTGATTTAATAAGGGAAATGGATCTTTTTATTTTGACCAAGAAGATGCCGTATGGAATTCAAAAAGAATATAAACATTCCAATATCGTCCCCCTGTAGCTGTACGAGTATGTCTGTCAGGATTTCGTAACAGCTGGTGTGATCCAGTAGCTAATGTGTCTGGTGCACATGTTGGTTATAATTAATATAACAATAGATCGAATATGCATGTTCAGCATATTAGTCCATGCTGTATAGCATTTTATATAACGACTGGTATATGTTATATACATATCCAGTACCATGCGGGTCGCACCACTTAATTAAATACTTCAACTTTGTTTTCATCCAACTGTTTTCGGATGTGTAAAATATGCCCGATAAGTTAGCTTGAGGAGATACTTTTTGAATTGTCGAGCAATGATCGATTGTGGATTTTGCAGATCAATTGACAGGCTTGCGCGTGAGAAAACCAGCATTCTTGCAAGACAACGAACCACCTGTAGACACCAAAGTCTGTCTTTCATCGAGTGCGCATGACTTGAAATTGATGAGCTAATGACGATTCAGACGGAGAAATCCACATATTCAGAACCCTCATCCAGTAGGGATCCATTGAGTAATTGTTGCCCGAAACGCATGCCAATCTGCAAGATATGTTTATTTACCTTCGAATGTCAGTGTAGTATTTTTTCTTTGTATCTCGTAAAGTTAAGGCTATTCGTCCGTTAAATAAGGTTGGCTGATACTATATGTCTTCGCCATATGTACATGAGCGTCGGCAAGTTATTGCATTTATGCAGATCAGTATGATATGTGTCGTGATACATGTGTATTTGACGCGAGTCAATATTCTTCATAGACGCGGCCCTACAAATATATCGTGTGACTTGTTTTCGAGAAAAGGGAATACAATAATCGGGGAGATATCATATACATCCAGAGTCAATATTCTTCATACACGCGGCCCTACAAATATATTGTGTGACTTGTTTTCGAGAAAAAGGAATACAATAATCGGGAGATATCAGATACATCCAGACTCTGCAATAACAAAATGTTCTAACGAACATTATGGATGTACACATCTCTAGAAAAGAGAAGAACAAAAAACAGAGGACCCCACATTATGGAGAAAAGGATCTCCATGTATGCTGATGATGTAGTGGTTTTTGCTAACCCTGATGTCGGTGAGCTGCGATCCATCAAGCTCCTCCTACAAAGTTTCGGTCAGGCTTCAGGGTTGTTCACCAACTTCAGTAAAAGCTCTATGATACCAATCCAATGCCAGCACCTGGACCTGACCATCATGGCTGCAGAGCTGGAATGCCCAATCCAAAACTTCCCATGCACCTATCTTGGGATGCCATTATCTGACAGCAGACTCTGCAAAGGTGACCTACAGCCTGCGATCGACAAACTAGCCACCAAAGTAAAAGGATGGAACGAGGGTTCTTTCTCCTTTGACACAAGGCTATTGCTTGTCAAACACGTCCTCTCGGCGATGTCTGTCTTCCAGTTAATGGTGATCGATCCCCCAATTTAGCTCAGCAAGGCCATCGATAAGCTGTGACGCGGCTTCCTTTGGAGTGACGACGAGATTGCCAAGGGTGGACACTGCCTTGTGAAATGGGGCTCGATCTGCAGACCGCTGGAATATGGTGGGTTGGGGATCACTGACATTCAAGCCAAAGGCACGGCCATGCGTGTGCGCTGGATCTGGCAAAGTTGGACGGACACGAATAAGCCATGGAGTCACCTGCCGCTGATGACTGACAACAAAGCTCGTGTGCTATTCAATGCTGCTGTCAGGTTCGAGCTAGGGGACGGCGACCGTATCAGATTTTGGTACGACCCCTGGCTAAATGGACAAAGCCTTGCTGACGCGGCGCCAAACCTCTTCAAGCTTTGCACGAAGAGGAACAGCACGGTGAGCCAGGCTTTGCATGATCGCAAATGGACTAGACACTTCAAGGCAAACATGACGGTGGAGGCCCTAACGGAGTACCTAAGCATTTGGGAACTGGTGGAACAGGTTGAACTTACGCCGGGCACACAGGACACTGTCACTTGGAGGCTAACGACAGATGGCATTTACACCTGTGCGTCTGCATATGCAGTGCAATTTGAAGGCGGGATTCACTTCTGCTTCCGCAGCATCATCTGGAAGAGCGATGTCCCGCTAAAGTGTCGTGTGTTTTCTTGGTTAGCAATGTTGGGAAAATGTCACACTGCGGACTGCTTGAGCAAGAAAGGGTGGCCACATAACGCTGCTTGTGTGCTTTGCCTCAGCGAGCCGGAGACGGCATTACACCTGCTCGCCACCTGCCCAGTGGCCATCAGACTTTGGGAGATGATCATCGCCACCGCGCGGCTGCCTCAGACGCTGGTGCCCACCACAACTACCCTGTCCCTGGAGAAGTGGGTGTTTTCTTCACGAGAGCTACTCAGCGGTG
This sequence comes from Poa annua, assembly GCA_026929855.1. Lineage (NCBI taxonomy): Eukaryota > Viridiplantae > Streptophyta > Magnoliopsida > Poales > Poaceae > Poa > Poa annua. Next base: position 52,589,998 of record CM049428.1, read on the forward strand.
GACAACAACAGCAGAAACAATGGACAGCATTGATCCATCTCACATGGTGGATGCTCTGGAAGGAGAGGAATGCCAGGATTTTCAGAAATGATGCCTCCACCCTTAGGCACATTCATGGTAAGATCATTGAGGAAGCAAAGACTTGGAAGGGGGCTGGGCGTCCCAGCGCTGGGAACCTCCTGTTGCGTCCGAGAGAGCCGGACTAGTGCATTTTTGTTTTCCTTTTGTGGCGCGGGAGTTTTCTCCAGGCCCCTCTTTCTGTTTCCTTTTTTGCTTTTTAGTTTTCGTTCTTTCGCCTCACGGCTTTGTACTTCTTATACATGTTGTCCCCATCTAAAGCAATAAGAAAAGCAGGCTAGGCTGCCTTTTCGTCAAAAAAACTATAGTGATCAAAACCTTATAGTTGCAACACAAACACCAAGACAACATCCGAAGTCCAAATTCTTGAAAAAGAACGCCACCAAGAAGAAAATTATAGTGCAAAGCCCGTTGATCATTTTCCACTCTACTGGTTTTGGATAATTGCTATATCCTGTCCGTTAGCAGATTGGGGTAATTGTGTCGCCTGAAGAATTGCGCCGATGGGCCAGCCCATTCGTCAGATTTTTCATTTTTCTTCTTTCCTTTTTCTTCTCTGTTTTGTTTTTCGTTTTGCTTTTTCTTTTTCACTTTTTAATGACTTCGAAAAATGTTCAAATCTCAAAATTATTGAACTTAAAAAAATGTTCAGTTTTAATATTGCTCTAATCTTAAAATTGTAGATTTGAAAGTTGTCTATATTTTAAAAATGTTTAAATAAAAAATTACTCAATATTTTAAAAAATAAAGTTAAAATCGTTCAGATTTCAAAATTTCTAGATTGTGAAAATATAAAGTTTACAAATATATTCAGATTAAAAGGGTTCAATTTAGAAAATATTCGGAGTTCAAAATTGTCCAGCTTTTTAAAAAACATTGAGGAAAAAAGGAATCTCCTTTTACCGGGTCGCATTTTTTAGCGGTCCACCTACATTTTGTTAGGAGGACGGGACGCCTCTACGCCCTAGCGGGGCGGTAAATAGAGTTCCATTACATCACCGCCGTCGCATGGCGTAAGTCCTATATGATGCCCGCTGCGGTGCGGCTGGCTTGAAGCGTTCCCGAAGTGGGAAGGCTCAGTTTACACATGTTCTTTTCGTTTTTCCTTGTGTTTGTCTTTTCTTTTTCTTTCTTATCTTTTTTGTTTTTATTTTCTCACCTATTGATTTTTCGGACCATACATGATTCAAAATTGTTTTGATTTCAAAAATATTCTTTTCTTTTTCCATTTACTCCTTTTTTCACCTTTTTGTTCTGAAAATGTTCAGTGGTAAACAATGTATAGAATTCGAAAATGCCCATAATTGGGAAAAAATATTTGGAAATATTATTTTCTGGTGTTTTCACCTTTCCATGATTATGAAAAATGTTTACCTTTAAAATGTTCATAATTGAAAATAATTCCGATTTGAAAAGTTTAAATCTTAAGAAAATGTTCAGATTTAACTTATTTGAATATAATGCTCGATTTGCATACAGGTACACCAATAGTCCATGTGTGCGTTGGTCAGAATTAAGGGGGGAATAGCATGCTATAGGAAAATGGTGCCAAGTTAAAATACGCTATTAGTATGCTATATCACGCTATAGCATCCTGTTAGTGAGGCATTATACACAAATTTATTTAACAAGATAATTCCTAGAACACTATAGCGTGCTATTGACGGCCCTATAGCCGGGAAGCCATTTTGACTCCCGAGCTCTACTGATCTTCCATTTGCAAAAATTAAAAAATCTATTTAAAATTTTCTATACAATCTAAAAAAACTCAAGTACAGTTCTCAATGATAAATCGTATAAGCATGCAAAATATAAGACGCTTCGGCTATACATAAAATGATAAAGTTAGAAATTTGAAACAACATATTGTTCACTATTCTTAAATCGATATGTTTGTTATTTTTATGTAGCTTAACATGTAAATTATTTCGCATTAAGATCCGCCCGTTTGGTTGTACCCTTAGCACAACAGAGTTTGAAACCAAGTTTAACGTATGTGTGTTACATTTAGTTGGAATATTCTTTCAGTGGGGAGCCGACGTTTTCCGTCGACGGCGAGGAGCCCGTGGTGACTTCGTTAATCTCGAAACTCGATCCGCTAGCTCAGTATTTCGGAGGTGCTCATAGCACTAGGGTGTACATGTGTGCGTTCATAGGAGTGAGTGTGCGCGCATGTATATGAGCGTCTGCGTTTGTACTATGTTTTTCAAAAAATATATTAAAAACATGCATGATCTTTTTAATATTTGTTTAAATATTTTTAATGTATTTTGTGATTTTTTAACCACCCTTAGGCTACGTACAAAGGCCGTGACCCAAGTATAATCGAGCTCTTTTACGGTGATTGGAACGGTACTCGTGGGTACCGTCGGTATCGTTGGTTATGTTTTTTCTTAACCATTGATTAAGACATGATTTATGTTAGCCGTTGATTAAAAATTGATCTCTCACCTACACACTCTACGTCTTAAATCTCTCAGCCCTCGATATTCTATTATCTCGATGATTTCTCTACGCTCCGAAAATCGATCTCTCAGCCCTCGATCTTCGATTATCTTGATGATTTCTCTATGCTCCGACGTGATTCGTGAACGCAGTAGGTGCAGTCCATTGGCACGCCAAACACGAGGTAGGCTAGCTGGGAGGATGAACTCGTGCATCGATGCATGTGCGATCAGGTAATTAATGGTAGAGGTCGATCTCAGACGGATGATAGTCAATGATAACCTGGTTGTCGACTGAACATGAGGGGCTAATAGCTTCTGTACTACATCTTTCCATGCCAATAGCTGGACAACGTCGTTTTTTCGAGAAATAGCTCAGAGGCTACAAATGGACATGCCCAAATCGTGAAGGCCCTTTAAGCCCTTATTAAACGGAAGAGAACTGTCAGCTTCAATTATGTGAGCTGGGTTGTTAGAAAGCGGGACCCACCAGGCGACCATTGCCACGTAGGACCCACTGTGGGCCAACTTAGACAGGGACCCACCACTTATACACGTCAACATTACCATCATTTGTTTTTTTATGAGAACCTTATCCATTTATAAAAAAAGCAGAGGGAGTCTCCCGTGGTCCTGTCCTGCCCCCGACATTACCGTTGCCTCTCTTCCTCTGTTATTCCGCGCACCTTCTTCTTCCTCTTCTCCGGCAACAGTCCACGGCGGCAGCGGCGAAGGATGTCGAGCTCCGTTTCTGGCTCCCAGAAGTCATGGCCGCGTTATGGAGAAGTCCCGATGTTTAGATGCCCGGACTGCCCTCGCCTAGATCCACTTAAGCGCTTGACATGTGTGCGCTCGACGAGTGGCAATGTCGGTCGGGAATTTGTCAAATGCGAGAGCGCCCCGCGTCTTGGGGAGGATGGGAAGGTAGGATTTGTCCTGATTTGTCTTGATTTGGTCTGAATTTGGTTTTGCACAATGAATTTGGAAAATAAGTGTTTTTGTTCCCCTTTTTAGGAATTGGCGGAATGCGGCTATTCTATGTGGATGGACAAGTACATTCGAGATCGAGGCCTTGTTGCTGAATTGCTGCCCCCAATTCGGTGTCCCCCAATCCAGGAGGCTCCCCATGCCCCTGCCATGTCGTCTGCTGTGGAGGAGCAGATCTCATATAGAGCAGATCGTCCTCCATTGGAGGATGTTTTGATGAATAGGGAGTTGGAGAAATTAAACAGGCAGTTGAAGAAGCAGTTGAGCCAGCTTGTGGAATTGAAGAAGCAGTCAAACATGATGGCCGGAGCATTTTATGTGTGTATCATTGCCATTTATTTGGTTTATCTTTGTTCGTTCGAATTAGAAATTTCGATCTAGGAGTTAGAAATTTCGATGTAGGAGATGTTTGTCATATGAACAATGTTATGATTTTGATGTAGGAGTTGTTTGTCGTATGAATTCAGTTAACATCTCGAACAGGTTCAGTTAGCCGTATAACGAAATAGAAAAACCAACAAGTTCATGGGCCCGTAGTTTGGGCCAAGCCGTGATTGCTCGTTTAAAATAGGTGCAGCAAAAAAATCATATTGTTGGGTCTAGTCGTTGTTGGTCCTAGCCGAAACAAAGGTTAAATTAAATCGTGTTGACTAAATAAATTGGCTAAAAAATAACGTTTTAAGTTAGAAGAAAATGTACATAGAAGTGGTGTTTTTGTACATAGAACCCCGAAATGACTCTATATTGGTCGCGGACACTAGTGGTGTTTTTGTACACTAGATGTTAAATAAATTATAGAACAAGGAGATTTATATTTTCATGAAGATTGAGTTCATTTATAGAAGGTTAAAAAATTGCTCGGATTAGAACAAGGAAGATTTGTATATCACTACATAATAAGATATATATATATATATATATATATATATATATATATATAATAGACCTCAATAAGAAATAACTCTTACATAATAAGATATATAATAAGACATAACAGGCACACTTATAACTTGTGCCCTCTCTTACAACTTACGAACAAGAAAATAAACTACTAGAATTGAAATAAACATGGAAATAAGCCCTAAATATAACGGGCTCTTGGGCTTCTTCTAGGCTCCTCCTCCTCTTCTTGGCGGCTCACTCGGGGGCCCCTCACTCGGCGTAGTGGACACCGTGGATGGTGCCGCAGAAGCGGAAGATCTCGTTGAAGTTGGTGAAGACGCCGTAGTCCGTGAATGCGAGGTACTCGCACCCATACCAAAACGCCGTATAACGCAGCTGCTCTGGGTCATGACGGTTGGTGAAGGTCACATAGTACCCCACGACGAGCTCTCCTTCGTACTGCTCCTCGATCTGGTACATGGGCGGCCCGCCAGGAGAGAGGTGGCGGAAGCCAGCCTCGAGGAAGAACTCAATCAGGTCCCGTGGGGACCTCCACCTCGAGAAGGCCCACACGCGGACGTGGTTATGCTTCAGGAGCAAGGGCGATGAAGACCGGGGGATCTGGCGCTCTGGATGGAGGTTGGGGAGGCGGTAGGTCGGGCCGCTGAACTGCGGCATGGTTGCTAGGGGCGGGGCGCGCTGCGTGTCTGAGAGAAGACGGTTGGAGGAAGAGGGAGCAAGATGGGATGCGGTGTGCGACTTGGAGAACAACGATGGGTGCCATTTTATATCGTACTGATTTTGTTTAATGCGATGGTTGGGAGATCAAAGGGCATGTGATGGTTGAGAGGCACGCGCAGCCGGTCGATTCAGTTCTGGGCTGCATGCACACTGCAATAGCGCGTCGTCCCGCCGCCGTTGTCAGCGCAAAAGTCGATCCGTCAAAAAAAGGAGCAGTAATAGCTCTGCTACTACGTGCCTACGCGTCGGAAGAGGCGTGCAACGCAAAATAGCCTAGCTGAGACGTCTACATGGCGAGAACTTGCCTGTGGCAAGATGGTTAGGAGGATGGTTGTATCCCCAGCCCACCAGAGTTCAAACCCCAGGTTTGGCGCAGGTGTTTCTCATTTAGGCGGAATATTCTTTCAGTGGGAGGTGATGTTCCCGTCGACAGCGAGGCGCCTGTGGTGACTTCGTCAATCTCAAGACCCGCCGGCTCAGTCTGTCGGAGGTGTTCATAGGGGTAGGGTGTGCGTACGTGCGGTCATAGGGGTGAGTGTGTGCGCGTGTATATGAGCGCTTGCGTTGTACTGTATTTCTAAAAAAAAGACGTCTGCATGGCTGGAAGCGGGCCCACTCGATGGCATGCCTGCGTCAACAAGGCTCCACTCAATCCAACGATTCGACCAGTGCACCGCCTCTCAGCAAATCAGGTAGTAGAAACAGCCATCCCACGGATCGTGTGTGAGCTCACATACAGGGGCCAGATCGCACGGCCACAGGGCGATCACACGGATGAACGGTCGACGTTGCATACAAATTAGAAATTATCACAAAATATTCAGAAAACATAAAAAATGCAAATCCAGTGCACATGGTCTTGGTTAATCGTGTACTAACATCTCCAACCGATAAATAAGGTATAGACACATATTATACAATAGATGCTTCATTATGGTGTGAAATAGGCCGAATTTGAAATAGTCACAAAATATTCAAAAAACATTTAAAAAAATGCAAATCCAGTGCACATGGTCTTAGTTTATCATGTACTAGCATCTCCAACCGATAAACAAGGTCTATACACATATTATACAAGAGATGCTTCATTATGGTGTGAAATAGGCCGAATTTGAAATAATCACAAAATATTCAAAAAAAACATTAAAAAAAGATGCAAATCCAGTGCACATGGTCTTAGTTTATCATGTACTAGCATATCCAACTGATAAACAAGGTCTAGACACATACAAAAGATGCTTCATTATGGTGTGAAATATGCCAAATTTGAAATAATCACAAAATATTCAAAAAACATAAAAGAAAAAATGCAAATCCAGTAGTACATGATGAACTACGACCATGGCACTGGATTTGCATTTTTTTGATGTTTGTTGAATACTTTTTGAATATATCAAATTCGGTCAACAAAAGTCAAACCAAATTTTAAAGAACTTTTGAGTTATAAATTGGTCTAGGACACTATATTAGTGCAATAGATGTTAATCCTAGAGTTTGAGATCATTTGGAGAAGGTCGAAAATTGACAAGATTAGAGATGGGGCTGTTTTGGCTACCTTTGGGGCTCTTTTCTAGCTCGTTTTGGATGACCGATTTTTTGTTGGAAATGTTTACCCCAGCAAAAGAGAAGGATTGTTCATACAAAGAGCATATCAACTAAGAAATCATGGTTGATTCAAAATGTGAGAAATGTTTCACACAATTTTCAATTATTACACAAATTCAAATCCAAATTCAAATTCAAATTATTACACAAATTCAAATGTTTCACGGCAAATGTCACGCTCTCGATTTTCTCTTCTTCTGGCCACTAGATTGTGGCGGCACAACAGACAAAACGTTGATGCTGCCAGCTTTCTTGGAGTGAGTCATAAGAGGCCGAGGCCAGACAAGTCGTTCTTCGTCTTCAGATGACACCTCTTCAGAATTCAGATTTGTAACAGCTTCAGCTTCAATGTGCACCACATCATCCAGAACTGCATCAGGTTGCAGCACATCGACCAAAACTGCATCAGGTTGCACAACATCATCTAGAACTGGATCATTCTCAATGTGCACCAGCTGTTCAAAATCTTGAAGTTGCACAGTTCTCCTTATTCTCCGTTTCCCTTTTTTGCTGCCGGGGGAGCAGATTCAGAATTCTCAACGATGGGCTCACTTGCAGCCTTTGCTCTGAAAAAATAAAATAGAGTATGAAAACATAGTAGAATTGCAGTTGAATTTAAATAAATGATTTGATACTTGAACTTACTTTGGTTGCTTCGGTTGTTTTGGTTGCCTTGGTTTTCTTTGTTCTTTTGGATGAGGGTAAGCACATTTGGCTGATCCAGCATTGTGACCAAGTACTTGACACTCCGTGCATCTATGTTTGTTACCTTTCTGAGGCCGTTTTGGTTTGTCATCTTTTTTCTTCTTACTACTGCCTCCTTTCTCAAACCACTCCTTGAATCTCCTCATCTTAGGCCTGCCAGCCTTTCTTTTGGCAAGGGGGAGACACCCGGACACATATCAAAATCAAAAAGCACTTCAGGCCACTGCATTTGATCTGTAAGTGCTGGTATTGGCTCTGCATAAGCAGCCTTGAATCTTGCTACTGAATAATATTCATGGAGATAAGGGTGCATGATTACCCTCGGTTTTCCAGCCAAGAAGAGTATGGCATGCTCACACGGTTTTCCAGTATGTTGCCACTCTAGGCAAGTGCAATCATGCAGTTCAGTGTTGACCACATGCCTTCTTCCAATCTTGGTATCTCTCACTTCAGCTCCCCACAATGAAGAATTCTCAAGTGCTAAATGTGTAAGGCTTCTGCTCCTATTAACCACCTACTAAACCACTACTGTAAGCTTATCTGTCGTCATAGCATCACCTAATCTTCTTCTCAAATCCCACATCCGCATGATCATGATCCTGATTTGGTCAACCATGTCATGCACAGGCAAGTCTTTCAACTCTTTCACCTTGTTGTTAAAACTTTCAGCTAGATTGTTGTTGATATGATCACACTTGATGGCTGTATTAAATCCTGACCTATACCACAAAAGAGAATGGTATGCTGTCAGCCAGTGCTCAAACTCAGGATCTGCTGCAATAACCTTCGCAAGGTGATAATCATGTGTCCTTTTCGAGTAAGATCTTGCTGCTGGCCACAATCGCCCAAATTCTTCTCCCCTATGTCTCTTGATCACATTCATCCACATATGCCCGAAGCACTCCCTTTTCTCAGTATGTGGAAATTGAAGGGAATCGCAGACAGAAAACAAAAAAAAATCCTAACAACGATAACCTTAAACTAGCTAGAATCTATACTCTGCAGATATAGTAGTACGAAGGGGGGGGGGGGTCGGTGCACATACCTCTTGTAGACCGAAAAGCGGGGATTACGCTCCCACACAAGCGTTGTCGATGAAGCCGACGAAGACGTCGATGCCGTGTAGAGGAAGCAGACCTCTAGCACCACTAGCGTGGTGCCTCGCAGGGCGTTACACACGTACGGTGAAGCCGGCGAACTCCGGGCTCCGATCGAAGGACGAAGCAGCGGAAGACTGGGACCGGGAGACCAGCAGCACGGCGGTGTGCGTATGGTGGAGAAAACTAATCCTCGGTGCAACTCCAAACTGGGGAGTGACGGGATCCAAGGAGAGAGAGAGAGAGAAATTGGTGTATCTTCAAAGGCCAAGGGTTCCCCCATATATGTAGGAGGCCAGGGGCTGCCCAACTTGCCAGGCTGGCGGTGTGGGACTAATCCCACACCCCAGTCGGCCATACATGGTGCGCCGGCCCTAGTGGGCCCCATGTGGCCCACTAGGGGCTGGCCGAACCAGCCCCTCCCTTGGGAGGGACTCCCTCCCCCCTCATGGGCCCTTTTGCCCAAAAAGACCAACTCCAAATATTGCAAACCATAAATAGAGCAAAGTCTCCACACATGTGAAGGTGTGGAACTTTCCTCAAGGTTGAACCGGTAATATTTCCACACCGAAAACGTAACGAGTTTTCCAAACTAAAACCGTTTTCGAAGAACTTGGTCTTGTCATGAAGATCACAACAAGCACCAAAAACCAACAAGGAGAAAAGCCAAATAAGAACCAAGAAAGATGATATGCCAAGCATGCAAAGGTTTGAGCTCTCCACAAAGATACGATCAAGTTACTCACTCGAGAGCCCCTCTTGATAGTACGCCTATCTATCCTATAGCCCTATCAAGATCATACCTTTGCCTTGAGCAATCCACTTGAGCTAGATGATGACGATCTTGATCTCTTCAAGTGGACCACCTTTCTTGATTGCGCTTGCTAGCACATGCTTGATGAAGACTCCTCCATATACTCCCCCATACTCCATCATGGGAGAGTCTCTCTTAGCTTCGTCTTCATGTCTCCGGCAGCTTCCCTTGGTCTAGCACTAGTCAACCTTGACGACGATCATGGCATGACATCATCCTCCATGAGCTATATAAATTGATCTTCTTGTTGAAAGCCCATGGAAGATACCATCTTTTTCATATAGGTGATGCCTTGACAACATCAAGCCATACTTGCAATATGCTCAAAACACACATTAGTCCTTAGGGATTGTCATTAATTACCAAAACCATACATGAGGGCACATGCCCTTTCAAAAAGTCTTGTAACACATCCTAAACTCAGTCATAGTTGGAAAAAACTTTCCTACTTCAATTAAAGGGTTCTCTTTGTCATATACATTAACCATCTCAACATCATTCTCATCATCTACATCATTAGCAGCCTCCTTCATCAACTCTGGATCCACAACTCCAGAACCAGAAGCCCTGTTAGACGCATCCCTCTTCTTCTTCTCCTTGTCTTTCTCATCAACTGGAATTCCAAAAAGGTCTGCCATCTCAATGTCATCCATGGGTGCAATGACCAAATCAGTAAGCTCATTCAGTTCTACTAAATTCCAGTCAACAACGGTCGGGGCCGTAACAGCCACCTCATTAGCAGCAAAAAGGGCTCGTTCTTCTGCATCATCAGCTAACACTGTCAATTCGGTTACAATGGGCACTAACTATCTAGTTGCAGCACACTCATCATCTGCAATCTGCATAGCCCTCTTTGATGCCACATATCCTATCCTTGAATCTGATTTCAGATCAACCAGCTCGGCAAGAAGTGTAGCACGTTTGTTGTCAAAGCCCAATTGACTTGAATTTCATCAACAAGCACTTCGCCAACCTCCATTCTCACATACTCTCCCTTCCAATCGTCGTACCGTACCAATGCCACTTCTTGGTCTGGACCCAAAGGAATACTCTCCCCTATTCTCTCCACAATATCTCTCACCGCTTTCTCTTCCTTGTCCACTAGTGCTTATGGATCGATGTCGTCAAATGAAAGCTGCAAATTAACTAATGTGTTTTGATCTATGGACCTCATGCTACCATCAGCTAGCTTCGCCGTAGAACGCATAAAATTTACTTCCAATTCGAAGATTTTGGGTTCATCTCCCCTGTTTAAACAATGAGGCGGGAATGTGACGATTTGAGTTGAATTTGATGACTTGGAAGTGAACGAGCTAAAATTGATACAAGAATGAGCATGAGAGTGATAAATTACCCCGAATTTGTCTCTGCCGGCTTCGCGGATCTCGCCATCTGCCTCCTCCTTCCGGGCTGCTTGCCCCGCCTCCAATACGCCTGGCCGTGAGCATAAACGGTGGGGAATGTGTCATATTTGGGGCAGAACTAAGATTGAAAGGTCACGTTGGCTCGATTTGACTCACCCCCAGATGTCGGCGACAACGAATTCGACGCCCCACGAGTTGATAGCTCCGCCGCCAGAGAGGGAGATACGGCGGGCTAGGGCAAGGTCGGTATGAGCGGTTGCTCGAACCGGTAGGGTTGACCGGGTACAACTATGTGGGTCCTACATCCGCTAAACCTAATTCGACACTCCTTAACTAGCAAAGGTAAGTGACACGGCCGTTTAACCACAATCGGTGGGTCGTGTCTATTTTGCTGCGACGACCCGTAGCACCGTAGCTATTCTTGTGGAAACATGTCGCTGCCGAGCCAATTCCCCGAAAATATGTAATCCAGGAGCTATTCGCCCGAACATGAGAGTAGTAGTTTGTTTCGGCAACGCTTTTGAAGGGAATATGCCCTAGAGGCACTTAATAAACATAGTTTATTGGCAATATCCCAATCGTTCATTATATGTTTTATACCATGCTATAATTGTATTAAGCGAAAACATTAATACAGGTGTGGTAGATAAACAACCAGGTCCCTAGTAGCCTCTACTAAGACTAGTTTCGTTGCGCGATTGATGATCGAGGTTTTCCAATCATAGGGCATGGAGCCGGTCGGCAATGGGAGTCATATCGTTAGGTGTAACGATGTGATGGACATACCCAGTATTTGTAGGACATAGTCATTACGCCTTAAGACCGTGAGACCAACTCTTACTGTTATTCCTGGAAGATACTTTGATCGCACCAAACGTCGTATCTTATTTAGTATGACAATAACGGTGATACTTTTGGGTATCGGAAGGGGGTAGTTGAGACGAGGGGTCAACAACGGGATTTGTCAGTCCGCATAGCCGGATAGATACTCTAGGGCCCACTCGGTGAGATTATGTCAAATGAGTTTGCAAACATGTGACTAGGTCACCAGCTGACATAATATCATAGACGAGTAGAAGATAGCGATGTCGGTAACGAGATCATGCTAGGTATGGAGATATCTGAGAATGATGCTCGGACACGCTAAGTATCGCCATGACAAAGGGTTTAAGACTATACGTCCAGGTTTGATAGATGAAAGTCATTCGTTATATCTCAGGGGTTAATTCATGGGGTCCAGGCCTACGAGTTAGTCGTTGATCATTGAGGAGTCTTGATCATACCTGATATTATATCGAACCGCTAGGGTAACACACTTAAGGGGTTTCGACAAGACAACCGGAAAGGAAGGAGATCACCGGGAGCGTCCCGGGAGGGGTCCGATGGAGATCGGGCAGCGCCGAAAGAGTTTTCGGAGCTAGGAAAAATTATATATATTATGTTTGATATTAATTAGTGTAATTAATATGAAAATATGATTTTATATATTTATTTTCGAATTTATTTAGGCTGATTTCCCTAAATGGGCCTTCTGGTCGAAAGAAGGCCCATGGGGGGGGGGGGGAAACCCTCAAGGGAATTTTGTGGGGAGGCTTGGCCGGCCTAGGTGGGCCAAATGGGGCCCACCTAGGGCCGGCGCATCAGCCTTGGCCGAACCAGGCATGTGGGATAGTCCCACATTGCCTGGCTGGCAAGGTTGGCTCCCCCTGGGAGCCTATATAAGAAGGGGCACCCCTGGCCTTTTAATTCACCAATTAATTCCCAATTTCTCTCTCGATCTCGTGGTTCCCTTGACGGAGCCGCGCCGAGTAGAGGAGGGGATCTCTTCCACCATAGCCCGCTGCCGCGCTGCTGGTGTTCCGGTCCAAGTCTTCCGCTGCTCGTCCTGGACTGGAGCTTCGGAGGCCGTCGTCTCCACCGTATGTGTGCGACTCCCTGTGAGGTGTTGCGCTAGCGGTACTCGGAGGCCTACTTCCTCCACCCGACCTCGGGGTCATCTTCGTCATCTTCGTCGCGCCGAGTTCTCCGCGACCTAGAGGTCGGCTACGGCGTCTTCATCGTCAACGCTTGTGCGGGAGCGTAATCCCCGCTATTCGGTCTACGAGGGTATGTATTCGGATCTCCGCCGTACTTCTATATCTGCATAGTGTAGATCTTGGCTAGTTTAAGGATATCGTTGGTAGGAAATTTTTTGTTTTCTGCACACGATCCCCTTCAGCTTTAAGATTATATTAGCGTATCTACCTCCATGGATTCCATGCTCTTACGAATTCAATTTTCTACGCCTCGCTTTATCTCGTCGCCCTCGCGCAGGGGCGCTGAGGAGTGTGCATCCCGACACTTCCTTTAAACTCGTAGTTCTTCTCCATGGCATCGGCATCTCCGTTGCCGTCGTTAGCTACGTCCAAGAGAACGTCGACTGGTGTCTCGGCTTCGTCATGTTCTGCTCTTTCGCCATATTCCTCATCACCCCGGCCTGATGCATCTATGCGACCAGTCCCGACGCTGAGAGCCCCTCCGGCCGCCTCACAAGCAACCTTGCTGTACTCGTCGGGAACTCCTGCGGCGTGAAGGGATGCCAGCATTGGCGGGAGGAAGATGAAGGTGTGTGGCAAAGTCATAGTAGGCGCGCGCGGCATAGTTCGGCTTCTACCGGCAGGGCGTTACACACGTACGGTGAAGCCGACGAACTCCGGGCTCCGATCCAAGGACGAAGCAGCGGAAGACTGGGACCGGGAGACCAGCAGCACGGCGGTGTGCATATGGTGGAGAAAACTAATCCTCGGCGCAACTCCAAACTGGGGAGTGACGGGATCCAAGGAGAGAGAGAGAGAGAAATTGGTGTATCTTCAAAGGCCAAGGGTTCCCCCATATATATAGGAGGCCAGGGGCTGCCCAACTTGCCAGGCTGGCGGTGTGGGACTAATCCCACACCCCAGCCGGCCATACATGGTGCGCCGGCCCTAGTGGGCCCCATGTGGCCCATTAGGGATGGCCGAACCAGCCCCTCCCTTGGGAGGGACTCCCTCCCCCCCTCATGGGCCCTTTTGCCCAAAAAGGCGTGCCTTTAAAAATTCAGGAAAATTAAAATAAAATATATTTAACTATTAATTACACTAATTAATATTAAATACATATTACATAATTTATTCCGGCTCCGAAAACTATTCCGTCGCTGCCCGATCTCCATTGGAACTTTCCCGGGACGTTCCCGGTGCTCTCTTTTCCTACTTTTCTCTTCCGGTAAAATGTTGACTCCCCTTAAGTGTGTTACCCTAGCGGTTCGATTATCTCACCAGACATGATCGAGACTCTTCTCCGATCAATGACTAATTTGTGGACCTTGGACACCCAGAATTAATCCCTGCGAGATAACGAATACTTTACCGATCGAACCTAGACGTCTGAGTCTTAAACCTTTTGCCATGCGATACTTACGACGTCCGAGACTCGTTCATAGATATCTTCATAGCTAGCTCGATCTCGTTACCGACACTGCTAACTTCTACTCGTCCATGATATTATGTCCTGGTGACCTAGTCACACGTTTCCAAGGTCGTTTGACATAATATCACCGAGTGGGCCCTAGAGTATCTATCCTGCTATGGGACTGGCAACTCCCGCTCTTGACCCCCCGTCTCAACATACTCCTTTCCGACAATCGAGAGGGACACCTTTATTGTCACACTATGTTAGATATGATGTTTGATGTAATCAAAGTTTCTTCCAGGAATAGCAATAAGAGTAGATCTCACGGTCAAAGGTGTAATGACTACGTCCTACAAATATTGGGTATGTCCATCACACCGTTCTACCAACGACATGACTTCATTGTCAAATAGACGCCATGTCACATGATCGGGAAACCTCGATCATCGATTGCACAATGAACTAGTCAAATAGAGGCTACTGGGGACCAGGTTGTTTCACGTATCACAAGTGTATTAGTATTTCCGCTTAATACAGTTATAGCATGACACAAAAACGTATTATGAACAAATGAGACATGATAAATAAAACTCTTTATTAATTGCCTCTAGGGCATATCTCCTACAGTCTACCACTAGCACTAGAGTACAACTTAATCTAGTTTACAACTTGGTAAAAGCCGGACACCCATAGCATCTTGGTGTTTCACGTGCTTGTCATGCAGGAGACACTTCGTCAAAGGATCTGCCACATTCAGATCCGTATGTATTTTGCAAATCTTCACTTCACCTCCTTGTACGTACTTTCGTATCACATGGAAGCGTCGGATTATGTGTTTGGCAGTCGAGTTAGACCTTGGTTCCTTCGCGTTAGCAATGGCACCCGTATTGTCGCAGTAGAGGGTCACGGGGTCTTGCGCGCTAGGGAACACTCCAAGCTCGATAATGAACTACCTCAGCCACACAGCTTCATTCGCGGCTTCAGAAGCAGCAATGCACTCCGATTCCATTGTAGACTGGGCCACGATGGGTTGCTTCCCACTCCTCCAGCATACAGCGCCTCCGTTCACCTTGAAAACATATCATGTTTGTGACTTAGAGTCATCTGGGTCTGAGCAGAAACTTGCATCAACGTAACCGGTTACGCCAAGTTCTTCCTCACAGTCCCCATACACAAGGAACATTTCCTTTGTATGCTTGAGATTCTTAAGAATGCTTTTAACAGCTACCCAATGATCCTTTCCAGGATTACTTTGGAACCGGCTCGTTAAACTAAGAGCCAATGCTACATCAGGTCGAGTACTTAACATGGCATACATGATCGATCCTATGACTGAAGCATAAGGATGTTTAGCCATCTCGGCTTTATCATGTTCCGTCACCGGACATTGAGCCTTGCTTAATACCTTATTCTTGACAACCGGGAGAAAACCCTTCTTTGCCGTCTCCATACCGAACCGTTTCAGTATCTTGTCAATATAAGTACACTGACTTAACGCTAATAGACGTCTTGATCTAACACGATAGATTTTAATGCCTAAAACGTATGCAGCTTCTCCTAAGTCCTTCATTGAAAATTTACTGTTTAAATATTTCTTAACGCTATTCAAAAGTCCCACATTATCCCCTATTAGTAGTATATCATCAACATATAGTACTAGGAACACAACTGAGCTCTCACTCATTTTCTTGTAAATGCAGGTCTCTTCGCTATTTTGGACAAATCCAAAATCTTCACCTCATCAAAGCGAAGGTTCCAGCTCCGAGATGCTTGCTTCAGTCCATAAATGGAACGCTGAAGCTTGCATACCTTGCCAGCATTTTCTGGATCGACAAAACCTTCAGGTTGTACCATATACAACTCTTCCTCAATGTTACCATTTAGGAAGGTTGTTTTGACATCCATTTGCCATATCTCATAGTCATAATTTGCGGCAAGTGCTAGCAAAATCCGAATAGACTTTAGCATCGCTACCGGTGAAAACGTTTCATCGTAGTCAATCCCATGAACTTGTCGGAAACCCTTTGCGAGAAGCCGAGCTTTATAGACGGTCACATTACCATCAGCATCAGTCTTCTTCTTAAAGATCCATTTATTCTCGACGGCCTTACGCCCTTCGGGAATCTCCATCAAAGTCCATACTTTGTTATCATACATGGATCCTATTTCGGATTTCATGGCTTCAAGCCATTTCTCGGACTCAGGACTAGCCATAGCCTCTTTGTAGTTCGTAGGTTCGTCTTGTTCAATCAACATGACGGTGCAAACCATGTTGCCATACCATTCAGGGGCGATCCGAGATCTCCCTGACCTACGAGGTAGAATAGCACCCTCGACATCTTCTCCCACTCCATCTGTGGAGGACGTTTCCGGAACAGCTTCCGTTGCGCCACTCGGAATTTCGAGTTCAGTATCAACGATCTCGTCGAGGTCTATTTTCCTCCCACTTACTCCATTGGCGAGAAACTCTTTCTCCAGAAAGGTACCGTTCTTCGCGACAAACGTTTTGCCCTAGCTTGGTCGTAGAAGGTGTATCCTATGGTTTCCCGCGGATACCCTACAAAGACGACTTTCTCCGATTTTTGTTTGAGTTTGTTGGGTTGTAGTTTCTTAACATACGCCTCACAACCCCAGACCTTCAGGAACGACAACTTAGGTTTCTGGCCATGCCATATCTCATACGGTGTCGTTGCTACAGATTTGGACGGAGGCCTATTTAAAATGAATGCGGTTGTTTCTAACGCATACCCCCAAAAAGACATGGGCAAGTCGGTAAGAGACATCATAGATCAGACGCTATCTAATAGGATACGATTACGTCGCTCGGACACACCGTTGCGTTGCGGCGTTCCAGCTGGCATAAGCTGCGGCACGATGCCACATGCCTTCAGATGTGTGCCAAACTCAAAACTCAAATATTCGCCACCACGATCGGATCGAACGTGCTTTATTTTCTTGTTGAGTTGATTTTCAACTTCAATTTGAAATTCTTTGAACTTTTCAAATGTTTCAGACTTGTGTTTCATCAAATAGATATACCCATATCTACTTAAGTCATCGGTGAAGGTGACAAAATAACGATAACCATTGCATGTCGACACGCTCATCGGTCCACACACATCTGTATGTATGACCCCCAATAAGTCTAACGCCCGTTCCATGAAATCAGTGAACGGTGTCTTGGTCATCTTACCCAAGAGGCATGGTTCGCATGTGTCGAGGGATCCAAAATCCAGCGAGTCCAGAAGTCCATCGGCATGGAGTTTCTTCATGCGCTTTATACCAATATGACCGAGACGGCAATACCATATATACATGGCGGTATCGCTACTAAGTTTAATCCTCTTGGCATCTACGCTATGGATGTGAGTACTACGATCGAGATTCAACAAGAATAAACCATTACTCTCGGGAGCATTAACATAAAAGATATCATTCATAGAAATAGCACAACCATTTGATACTGATTTGAACGAATATCCGTCTTGCAACAAGCAAGACCCGCTGATAATGTTTACACTCAAGGAAGGTACAAAATAACACTTATTCAAAACCAAAACTAATCCCGATGGTAGATGTAGAGGGAGTGTGCCGACAGCCACCACGTGAACTCTTGATCCGTTGCCGACGCTCATCGTCACCTCGTCCTTTGCCAGGCGCCGCTTATTCCGCAACTCCTCCTGAGAGTTACAAATATGAGCAACAGAACCAGTATCAAATACCGAGGTATTGCTACGGGCGCAGGTAAGGTACACATCAATAACATGTATATCAAATATACCTTTCTCTTTTCCGACAATCTTGCCGACCTTCTTATCTTCCAGATACTTGGGGCAGTTGCGCTTCCAGTGACCATCTCCCTTGCAGTAGAAGCATTCCACGCCAGCTTTGGCACCAGGTTTGTTAGTCTTAGGCTTGGCAACTTGCTTGCCATCCTTCTTAGACTTCCAGTTTCTCCTACCCTTGCCGCCAGATTTCTTAAAATCGACGGTCTTGTTGACCATCAACAGCGTGTGCTCCTTCTTGATTTCCACCTCAGCAGTCTTGAGCATCACGAACACCTCACCCAGGGACTTAGCCATGCCCTGCATGTTATAGTTCATGACGAAGCCTTTGTAGCTAGGGGGCAACGATTGCAGTATCCTATCAATCGCCAGCTCATCAGGAATCTTGCATTCCAGAGCGTTTAGGCGTTGAACGTAGCCAGACATTTTGACCACGTGCTCGCTCACACTGCTGTGCTCCTCCATCTTGGTTGAGAAAAAGAGCTCAGAAGCTTCATATCTCTCAGCCTTAGCCTGAGGCGCAAAGACAGACTTGAGATTAGAAATTATCTCGAAGGCACTCATCCTCTCAAAGCGCTTCTACAGGTCGGCTTCCATGGCATAGAGCATGCCACTCTGCACAAAGGAGGAATCATCCGACTTGGTCTGAAAGACCTTCTTCTCATCGTCGGATGCATTATCTGCCGGAGGGTCACCCACGGGGGGATTCAATCACGTAAGCCACCCTGTGGGGAGTGAGGAGGATCCTCAGGTTGCGGAACCAGGCCATGAAGTTTGACCCATTGGTTTTAAGCTTTTCTTTCTCAAGGAACAGGCCTAGGTTAAAGGAGGGGCGATACATCTACAATGGAATTTGCAAAACATAAGACTTTGTTCATAAAATTTTGAGTTCAAGTATTTTCGAAAATAACTATAAGAACTCCCACTCAAAACGAATATCCCTCTCATCGCTTTAGTGGTTACACGACCCTAATCCATTGTGCAACCCCTAATCATCATAGCCGGCAACACAACTTCAAAGGTAGACATCGAAATGTCAATCACAACAACTTTGTGACTCATGCTCGACCTTTCGGTCACCTTGTTCCGAGGCCATGTCTATACATGCTAGGCTCGCCATAATAACCTTCAACGTAAACGCTTGTGCAACATGGCTTACACCCACTGTATGCGAACGACGATATGTCTGACACCCGATCATCACGGCCTGCCTCATAGCGTTGAACTTTCCTGGTGGTGCACGTCAAAGGGAGAACACAGATGGTATTTTGGAGGGATCATATTATATAACTACCGCCGTGTAACTAATATATACTATATATATACACACAATATAAGATGCACTCAAAACATCAAATGTAATGCGACGTGGTATGATCCTTGCGCCGATGGTCTCCTTCGCGCCAACAGTTCATAAACAATTTAATAAACCTACCTTGACCATACCACATTGCCCCTGCAAAATCAAGTTAGACGCTCTACTTTATCTTTTGCATATTTTACGTGGCTTGGGGTTGTCGTAAATAGAAACGCTTCATACCTTCGAACCTATGACCACAACAACGGTTAAATAATTGCATATTTATTCATCCCTTTTGGGCCCTCCATTGAAAATGCAAAGCCAACTAAAGAGAGAGAGACAGACACCCGCCAGCCACATATACGGAACCAGCCGTATGTCAGTTGTGGAACCAGTCTCGCGTAAGTGTACGCGTAAGGTCGGTCCAGGCCGCTTCATCAACTCGATGCTGCCGGCAGTGCAAGTGCACGCGAGAGGGTAGCAAATAATAAGAACGATGTCCCCGTGATAAACACGGGTGCAGCTAGCGCACAGCTATATCTACGCATAGATCGGCTTTGATACCACTGAAGGGAATCGCAGGCAGAAAACAAAAAAAAATCCTAACAGCGATAACCTTAAACTAGCCAGAATCTATACTATGCAGATATACTAGTACGAAGGGGGGTCGGTGCACATACCTCTTGTAGACCGAAAAGCGGGGATTACGCTCTCGCACAAGCGTTGTCGATGAAGCCGACGAAGACTTCGATGCCGTGTAGAGGAAGCAGACCTCTAGCACCACTAGCGTGGTGCCTCGCAGGGCGTTACACACGTACGGTGAAGCCGACAAACTCCGGGCTCCGATTCAAGGACGAAGCAGCGGAAGACTGGGACCGGGAGACCAGCAGCACGGCGGTGTGCGTATGGTGGAGAAAACAAATCCTCGGCACAACTCCAAACTAGGGAGTGACGGGATCCAAGGAGAGAGAGAGAGAAATTGGTGTATCTTCAAAGGCCAAGGGTTCCCCCATATATATAGGAGGCCAGGGGCTGCCCAACTTGCCAGGCTGGCGGTGTGGGACTAATCCCACACCCCAGCCGGCCATACATGGTGCGCCGGCCCTAGTGGGCATCATGTGGCCCACTAGGGGCTGGCCGAACCAGCCCCTCCCTTGGGAGGGACTCCCTCCCCCCTCATGGGCCCTTTTGCCCAAAAATGCCCATTTAGGGATATTTGCCTTTAAAAATTCAGGAAAAAATAAAATAAATATATTTAACTATTAATTACACTAATTAATATTAAATACATATTACATAATTTATTCCGGCTCCAAAACCTATTTCGTCGCTACCCGATCTCCATCGGAACTTTCCCAGGACGTTCCCGGTGCTCTCTTTTCCTATTTTTCTCTTCCGGTAAAATGTCGACTCCCCTTAAGTGTGTTACCCTAGCGGTTCGATTATGTCACCAGACATGATCGAGACCCCTCTCCGATCAATGACTAATTCGTGGACCTTGGATACCCAGAATTAATCCCTACGAGATAACGAATACTTTACCGATCGAACCTAGACGTCTGAGTTTTAAACCTTTTGCCATGCGATACTTAGCGCGTCAGAGACTCGTTCATAGATATTTCCATACCTAGCTTGATCTCGTTACCGACGCTGCTAACTTCTACTCGTCCATGATATTATGTCCTGGTGACCTAGTCACACGCTTGCAAACTTGTTTGACATAATATCACCGAGTGGGAGCTAGAGTATCTATCTTGCTATGGGACTGGCAAATCCCGCTCTTGACCCCCCGTCTCAACATACTCCTTTCCGGCACCCGAGAGGGACACCTTTATTGTCACACTATGTAAGATATGACGTTTGATGCAATCAAAGTGTCTTCCTGGAATAGCAATAAGAGTAGATCTCACGGTCGAAGGTGCAATGACTACGTCCTACAAATATTGGGTATGTTCATCACATCGTTCTACCAACGACATGACTTCATTGTCAAATAGACGCCATGTCACATGATTGGGAAACTTCGATCATCGATTGCACAATGAACCAGTCAAATAGAGGCTATTGGGGACCTGGTTGTTTCACGTATCACACGTGTATTAATGTTTCCGCTTAATACAATTATAGCATGACACAAAAACGTATTATGAACAAATGAGATATGATAAATAAAACTCTTTATTAATTGCCTCTAGAGCATATCTCCTACAGAAATACGGTGCTGACAACATTTTCTAGCCCTTTACAAGCATCAGTGTGTATAGCCAGAGATGACACAGGCCCAATGCATCTTTTCAACAGCATCATGAACCATGTCCATGAAGCCTCTGTTTCTGATTGAAACATGCCAATAGCAACGGGAAACATCCAGTTGTGTCCATCTAGAGCATTGCAGGCTGCCAATTTACCATTCCACTTTCCAGTCAAAAAAGATGAGTCTATGCTCAAATATGGCCGACATCCTGCTTTGAAGCCGTCGATGCAAGGCTTGAAAGCCATAAAAAAATTCTTGCCATCAGGTGCAACCTCAGTATCTATCTCCACAACACTGTCAGGTGACCTCTTCTTCACCTCTTCCTTGAAACTATACAACATCCGGAAGGTATTTGCGCAATCACCATATAATTCTTTCATTGCCTTCTTTTTTGCTTTCCACACTGTGGTATATTTCAGCTTAATAGGGTACTGGGCTTCCATGTCTGTTTTCAACTGCTTGGCAGTAGTGGTTGGGGTTTTTGTCAAAATGGGTGTGATCTTTTCGGCAACCCAGGCATGTGATGTCATGGAGGCGGGCTTCTGTGAACTAGTAGCACAAGTATGTTCATTGGGGATTTGATTAATTCTGACTGTACTGCCATCAGGTTGGCGTCTATCAGAAATGTACCACTTGCAAGGATCTGCATTTCCATCCCAGCTTTTGCACTTCGCATAAAATTTCTTTGTATCTGACAACAGAGTCCTGTTGTCAAATTGCCTCCTCACTGCATAAGTCCTGTAACACATCCTAAACTCAGCCATAGTTGGAAAAAACTTTCCTACTTCAATTAAAGGGTTCTCTTTGTCATATACATTAACCATCTCAGCATCATTCTCATCATCTACATCATCAGCAGCCTCCTTCATCAACTCTGGATCCACAACTCTAGAACCAGAAGCCCTGTTAGACGCATCCCTCTTCTTCTTCTCCTTGTCTTTCTCATCAACTGGAATTCCAAAAAGGTCTGCCATCTCAATGTCATCCATGGGTGCAATGACCAAATCAGTAAGCTCATTCAGTTCTAGTGAATTCCAGTCAACAACGGTCGGGGCCATAACAGCCACCTCATTAGCAGCAGCAAGGGCTCGTTCTTCTGCATCATCAGCTAACACTGTCAATTCGGTTACAATGGGCACTAACTGTCTAGTTGCAGCCCACTCATCATCTGCAATCTGCATAGCCCTCTTTGATGCCACATATCCTATCCTTGAATCTGGGAGATTCCCTAATAACCCCCCCGGGTCACTTAAACCCCACATGTCAGTGACCCACCAAAGGGGCCTGTGGGCGATACTTAAGTGACCAGGGGGGTTATCGTAGATTATCCCCTTGAATCTGATTTCAGATCAACCAGCTCGGCAAGAAGTGTAGCACGTTTGTTGTCAAAGCCCAATTGACTTTGAATTTCATCAACAAGCGCTTCGCCAACCTCCATTCTCACATACTCTCCCTTCCAATCGTCGTACCGTACCAAGGAATACTCTCCCCTATTCTCTCCACAATATCTCTCACCGCTTTCTCTTCTTGGTCCACTAGTGCTTGTGGATCGATGTCGTCAAATGAAAGCTGCAAATTAACTACTGTGTTGTGATCTATGGACCTCATGCTACCATCAGCTAGCTTCGCCGTAGAACACATAAAATTTACTTCCAATTCGAAGATTTTGGGTTCATCTCCCATGTTTCGACAATGAGGCGGGAATGTGACGATTTGAGTTGAATTTGACGACTTGGAAGTGAACGAGCTAAAATTGGTACAAGAATGAGCACGAGAGTGATAAATTACCCCGAATTTGTCTCTGCCGACTCCGCGGATCTCGCCATCTGCCTCCTCCTTCCGGGCTGCTTGCCCCGCCTCCAATACGCCTGGCCGCGAGCATAAACGGCAGGGAATGTGTCATATTTGGGGCAGAACTAAGAATGAAAGGTCACACTGGTTCGATTTGACTCACCCCCAGATGTCGGTGACAATGAATTCGACGCCCCACGAGTTGATAGCTCCGCCGCCAGAGAGGGAGCTACGGCGCGCACTGTTGGGTTCAGATGGCGGGCTAGGGCAAGGTCGGTCTGAGCGGTTGCTCGAACCGGTAGGGTTGACCGGGTACAACTATGTGGGTCCTACATCCGCTAAACCTAATTCGACACTCCTTAACTAGCAAAGGTAAGTGACACGGCCGTTTAACCACAATCGGTGGGTCGTGTCTATTTTGCTGCGACGACCCGTAGCACCGTAGCTATTCATCTGGAAGCATGTCGCTGCCGAGCCAATTCCCCGAAAATATGTAGTCCAGGAGCTATACGCCCGAACATGAGAGTAGTAGTTTGTTTTGGCAACGCTTTAAGATTATATTAATGTATCTACCTCCATGGATTCCATGCTCTTACGAATTCAATTTCAATTTTCTACGCCTCGCTTTATCTCGTCGCCCTCGCGCAGGGGCGCTGAGGAGTGTGCATCCCGCAACTTCCTTTAAACTCGTAGTTCTTCTCCATGGCATCGGCATCTCCGTTGCCGTCGTTAGCTACGTCCAAGAGAAGTCGACTGGTGTCTCGGCTTCGTCATGCTCTGCCCTTTCGCCAGCTTCCTCATCACCCCGGCCTGATGCATCTACGCGATCAGTCCCGACGCTGAGAGCCCCTCCGGCCGCCTCACAAGCAACCTTGTTGTACTCGCCTGGAACTCCTGCGGCGCGAAGGGATGCCAGCATTGGCGGGAGGAAGACGAAGGTGTGTGGCCAAGTCAGAGGAGGCGTGTGCGGCATAGTTCGGCTTCTACCGATCTGGGCGGCGTGTGTCTGGCGTTCGGGCGTGTGGTTTACGCGCAGGACATGATGCTCTTCAGCAATCAGGGTTGCATCTTTGACCGGAGTGTCTTTGGCGGCGCTACAGACGCTCAGGCCTGCGAGCATCATGTTGCTCAGGCCTGCGAGCAGTACGCGATGCTGGGGGTGGCATACCGAGGGAGAGCCGTCTAGAGGGAGAGAGGAGTAGGTAGACGGTGGGATCACTGGTTCGAAATTACCAATGTACCCTCTACTGAAAAATACAAGTACCAACCCCACTTAATTCAAGTACAGTGCCACTTAATTTCGGTACCGGCCCCACACAATTTTTGATACCGCGGTACCGTTCAGTATCGGGTACCGCATATTCTAACACTGTCAGATCAAGGTGGATGAACGGTTTTAAAAAATACCAACCACCCTAAAACTTGTGATTTCTTCCGTGGAATGGGGTACCACCCATTCTTCGCATCCAGCGGATGCAAAAAAATAGAGCAGCCAACTTTGACCCGAGCCTACTTCCTGTAGGAAGTTCATCATAAAGTGACGGCGATGCTTCAGCCGTGACAAAACAGGATCTAGCCACTTTTCTTGAAGCCACCGCATTAACATTGACAAACCTTGCATCAGCCATGACAATACCGCTCCTGGGCTCCTGGCCACTTCCTTCGACGCTGCCGCATAAATAAACTGAGAGGCGTAAACGGCAAACATCAGAACCCAAAAGAAGCGACGAAGCTAGGCAAGAAACGTAGCGTCATCAAGCGCTCGGCCATGTCGTCCTCGTCCGTGCCAGCGGCCGCCACGGCGACGTCAAAGCGCATCATCCTGGTGCACGGCACGGGCCACGGCGGGTGGTGCTGGTACAAGGTCGCAACACTCCTCCGTGCCGTCGGACACCGCGTGGACGCGCCGGACCTCGCGGCCTCGGGCGCCGACGAACGCCCACTCCGCGACGCGCCAACGTTCGAGGACTACTCGCGGCCCCTGCTCGACACGCTCCGTGGCCTCCCGCCAGGCGAGAGGGCGGTGCTGGTGGGCCACAGCTTCGGTGGGATGAGCATCGCGCTCGCGGCGGAGGAGCTCCCGGAGAAGGTGGCCGCTGCTGTGTTCCTCACCGCCTTCATGCCGGACTGCGTGCACCCGCGCACCCGCCCTATTGAGGACTTGCCCCTGCTCGATTGGATGGATTCCGTGACGGACGACACGCACGCTCCGCCGTCGGTGTTCCTCGGGCCCGAGTTCCTGCGCCGACTGCTGTACCAGCTGAGCCCTGAAGAGGACTACACCCTGTCGCAGAGCTTGGCGCGGGTGAGCTCCTACTACGTGGCCGACCAGCAGCAACGGCCGCCGTTCAGCACCGATCGGTATGGCGCGGTGAGCAAGGTGTACGTGGTCGCCAAGCAAGATCTGGCCATGATCGAGCCATACCAGAGGCAGATGATCGCAAGCATCCCGGTGGCAGAGGTCAGGGAGATGGAAGACGCTGACCACATGGCGATGCTCTCCGCGCCGATGGAGCTGGCTAGGCACCTCGCCGACATTGCCAACACCTATGCTTGATTGGTCCCCTCAAGCCTGAACTTTGAACCGCCCGTCTATGTAATATACAGTGCGGAGTACTATATCACAAATCCGACATTTAAGTCTCATTCATTTAGAAAAGTATTTTAGAAAAAAATAGCAACTTGCTGACTTTATCAAGTCAGAAAATGTGTGATTTCAATTTGGTGTAGTAAATTTAGCAAGTGCTACTTTAGTAATTTTGATAAATTGAAGAAATGATATCTTGGTCGATTTAGAATTAGAAAATAAATGACAGGATCACGCTAGATAGAGAGCTTTTTCCCTCCCTTGTAAGCTTGTCCTCTTATTACATATATAGTAATTGAGCTTTTCTTTTAAAAAGCTATTTCTGTGACTGTTATATGCATTGATGCAAATTTATCCTTGTGTTAAAAAAGTTTTTGTAGTTAGTTTAGTGAAGATAATTTTCATTGTGTCATTCTAATTTGAAAATAATAATTAAATTTACCTTCAAATTTTCGTGGATTCACCAAAATCGATACTTACCGTACTTCTTAAAATTAATATCATGCACTTGCATGTAACCAATAAGGCTCACTGTTCGGTGGGACATTTTCCCTTCCATCTTCTTCATATTGAGACTCGCGTATTGAACCACCACCACCACAAACGGACCGCTAGCACGTCGATCGCACATGCCACCACACCACGTTACCTTGATTCAGCTCCCGTCGGTTCGAGCTGGTTCCTCCCATGGAGGAGCTCGGCCATTGAGGTGTATGCATGTGCCCTCTTGGGTCGTAGGAGCTTGAAAACTTCCTGAAGGGGACCGTATATTTGCCTGGAAATTGACCATAATCAGATTGACTATGCGGAATATGACCCTAATCGGGGAAGTGGTGAAATTTGGTCGAATGGGGGGCACATGGGTAGCAGTACGACATGAAACTTCACTCCTGCCACTTTGGCTACTTCTGTGAATCACACAAAAAACCAATCCCATACAACAAGTTTATAGGAAGAAAGTTTCATTTTTCTAATACATAATACAGCTTTCCTTTTAATAGCAGTGTTCGCCTATCTTCTATAGTCCGTTTTACATATGCCCTAGTTATTTATCTCAAGATGAAGTGAAGGCGAGGTTAGCGGCGGCGCACCACAACAGACATTAATGGATTTCAGGAACTGGTGCTTGAACAGCCGGTCGGCTTCAATTCGCATCTCCTCTCGAATCGACCGACATGGACATCGAAGCCCGGCTACAGGGACCTGCAAGATTTCGATCGGATGGACGGGTCGCATGGGGTCGACCGCCCGACCGCGCGCTCGTCTGATGTCGTTTCTCATTCCCGCCGTCCGTCGGGCTCCATGGATCGATTGACCGCGTCGCATCGTTTGTCGGCTTGTCGCTCGCTTCCCTGGCTACCTTCCGCGTTGACATTGAGCTAGATTTTTTTTTCAGATTGCACAGCTCCGCTACCGCGTTGCTAGCCACGGCCCAGTTTCATTGGAGCTACCTCCGTTGTTGGGCATTTGCGCGTAAACTGGTCCAGTACACGACAGAAGGCCAAATTGATGCCCAGAGCAGCTTCCCTCAGGGATATGCGGGACTGTGTGTAAATTCAACGGCCAGAAACGTAAATAGAGGGAGATCGGACGGATAGAAACAGGCAAATCGTGAGGGTGGCTTAGATGGCCTCTTATTTGACTCAGTTTTAATATCCCTAATAGAGTTGCTGCGAGGCCTCGTGAGAGGCGAAGGTAGGTAGGGTGACTCCAGGACGATGTGAAAAGGAGCGGGAGTAGGAGTAGGGATGGTCCTCGAACTTGTAAATGATTCAGTATGGTCCTTGTTTTCGCTTTACACGCCCACATATGGTCCAAAACCGTACTAATCCCGTATTTTGCTAACATGTCACCTTGTTAGGCATCTGCAGACCGTCTGAATTCATTGTGTCTTCTTCAAAACAAAACAAAAAACCGTGAC
Source organism: Poa annua (assembly GCA_026929855.1). Classification (NCBI taxonomy): domain Eukaryota; kingdom Viridiplantae; phylum Streptophyta; class Magnoliopsida; order Poales; family Poaceae; genus Poa; species Poa annua. Next base: position 52,617,782 of record CM049428.1, read on the forward strand.
ATTTGCCTTATCGGGCAGCCACGTGAAGGAGTTGAGCAGCTCACTCGAACTGATTTACCCCCCGCTGGAATCCGATGCGGAGCATGGCTGTAAGCCTGTGAGGAACGCGACGATGTAGGCCCATGCTAGCGGCAAATGGTGAGCACTATGAGCATCGCCGTGAAGTACATCTCGAGCTTGCAGATGTCGTCTATTCTACGATAAGCTACACCGTCGAGAATGCAAGGAGGTACGCGATCTAGAATGCCCAGGCCTGAGGTCGTACACCGACGCCCGCAGCGCATGCCTTGACCCGCGGGAGAGGATGGAAAGGTAGGGCCACTAAACCATGACTCGATCCCGAACACAGGCAGCCAATGACCGAGGACGATGCGCGCTGCGACCCCAACATCAGCCCGCGCGATGACCGGGAGCGACAGGTCGTGCGTGATTGCGGGCGCGACCATGAGCACGAGCACCATGAATGATAGTCCGTGCGTGATCGCCGGCATGGCCGTGAGTGTGAGCGTGGCGAGCACCACAAGGTTCCTGATGGCTGACGACCATGCTCTGGACCGCAGACGTGCCGACATGAATGAGACTGCTCCAATATGCCTCTGACTAATACCACATCAACAAGCACAGGAGGAAGACCGACCGGAGCAGAGGAAGATGACGACGACGTAGAGAGGCGAGCACGGCAACGACTGCGACGATGGCCACATATGGCTTCTTCTTTTTTTACTTTGAATATGCTTTGAGTTCAGACGTCCTCGCAGATGGCCGCCCAATACATTGACATGTCAGTAAAATACGGGTTCAATACAGTTTTGGACCGTATGTGGGCGTGTTAAGCAAGAATGAGGACTATACTGAATCATTTCCAAAGTTTAAGGATTATATTGGAATGACCAACAAATTATAGAATTGTGCATTCATTTTATTTTATAATTACTCCTTCCGTATCAAAATAAAAATGTGTTAATCTTTTTTAATCCATATGTATCTAAACATGTTTATATTTTTATATTGAGTGAGCAGCTATGACTGGTGGTTTATCCACAGAAACATACTCCCTCCGTTTTTTTATAAGACGTTTTAGCCTTTTGCTATATGCACATGCATCTACATGCATCTAGACATCAATTAATATACATGTTCATTCACTTTAGTGTGCATGTGGACACCATATAGAAATCCCAAAATGTCTTATATAGAAAAACAGAGTGAGTATATGTCAAGTCAAGTCAGTGCATTGCACACAGATAAAAAGATGAGTAGAATGAAGAAAAAAGAGACACAAGGTGAAATCCCAACGGACAAGAAAACGGAAATCTCAAAATTAAAGCCCTGGCTTCTCTCTACTGTCTTCTCTCCCACAGTCCCACTGATCAAAAATTCATAATCTCTCTCGAGTTTAACTCTGGTAGAGGGGAAGCAGGCCCGCGACCATGGCGCTGGTGGAGGAGCAGGAGGGAGAGGGGGCGGTGGGCGCCGGCGGCCTTCTCCGGCGCTTCGCTGTCGGGTCCGAGGTCGAGGTGCAGATGGCCGACCGTGCCTTCCACGACGCCTACTAAGAAGCCATCGTCACCGCGCGCCTCCCAGACTCCGGCGACTACGAGGTGGTCTATTCAACCCTAGTTGAGGACGGCGGCGGCGGCCCACTGCGGGAGGCCGTAGCTCCCGCGAACTTGCGGCCGAGGCCACCGGCGCCGCCTCCCTCGGTGGCGGCGCAGGGTGACCTTAACGTTTTTGACATGGTGGAGGCGTACCACAATGATGGGTGGTGGCCGGGGGTTGTGTCCGGCGCGTGGCCGGCGGTGAACATGGGGGAACCGCAGTATGCCGTGTCATTCCCAAAGATTCTGAAGGTCCTGGAATTCGTGGCTTCCCTTGTCCGTCCGCGGCGGGCATTCGTGCGCGGGCGCTGGATGGATATGCACCAAGTGGTGAGCCTTTTGTTAAGAAGTGCGTGTTCAGTACTTCTGTTGCTCCCAAATTTTGGGGATTGTTTGAAGTGCATAGAAATAATAGAAACTGCACAACAATCAGTACATTTTCTGAAAGAATTAGGGGAAATATCTCCTGTTCCGAAGAGCTCTTGGTTTGTTCTCTATATTTGTGGGTGGCGGTTTACTGCTTGTGCTGCACTATCAATGGTTCTCACTTAAACAAGGCACTGGCCATTAAACTTTCCATTTGACTTAATGAATTTGTGCTTTATTGAGAAATAAAGAGCTGCTTCCGTTCAATTTGGCAAGAGCGTATGAAGTGATATTTATCTATTGTTGGGTGAAGTACCAACCTACAAACTTTGGATACAAAAATATCCATAAAAGAACTAGAATGGTACAAGTCTTTTTGTAGACCACACAATTAGGATATTCTAGGCCGAAAATGTCGTTTACACACTTCATCCCACAAAGTCCATCTACAATTTTCGGATTCTCCAGATGTTTTCAATACTTGGAAATGTGAGGAGAAAGGGCAGCATGGTATTTTCACCATGTCCGCTGGTCCTCATGAGTATAGCAAAATTACCTATTGTCCTTGTTTGTATTAACCTTTTGGCAGTTACACTCATTTCCATGGAATTTTGACCATTCTCCCTAGTCATAAAAGATCTGATACTTGTTAAATTGCAAATAACCATCATAATTGTGCCTAGGGTTTCAAAAAACCATCATGTCTTCGTTTTTTAGCAAAAACCACTCTTTTCAGGTCTGATTGTCGCAAATAGCACTAATATTTCTTTAAGCGCGTTGTAACGACGAATCTGACCGGTGGACCCCATTGGCAGGCTGACGTGGTAGGAATCATGACTTATGTGCCAGGATAAAACCAGTAAATAGAGACTCTGGGTTTATTTGCAATTCGCCGAATTCCTCAGTTCCTCTGCACCCCAAATGCATTGGCCGCCACCGACGCCACCGACGAAGACGTCGGCGCCGCCGTGGAACAGCCGCACCGCGGAGGAGTCCGTCGCCGGCGTGCAGGAGATGCCGTGGCCCCGGTGAGCTATCTCGGCAGATTCGCCGTCCTCCTGCTCCATGGCGGCGCCGCCACCGGCAAGACGCGGGCGCGGAGCGAGACGCTTCCCGGCCGCTGCGCCCCAGGCGTCACGGCCCGCTCGATCGAGCTGTCGCCCCGACCGTCGGGCTGTCGCTGACAGCGAGGTACGCCGCCATCGAGAGGTCCGTCCGGCACGAAGAGCTCGACGGCGGCGCCTGACAAGACGTGCGCCCATTCTCCCCGTCTTGAGCAGCGGCGAGCAGCGAGCAGCCGCGGGCGGGAGCGAGCAGCGGCGGGCGTGGGAGCGAGTGGCGGGAGCGAGCAGCGCCAAGCGGCGGGCGGGCAGCACGGAGCAGCGGCGGCGGGCAGCAAGCAGACGCAGACGCGCGCATGAGCAGCAGCCAGCAAGCAGACGCCAGCAGCAGCAAGCAGCCGCCAGCAGCCAGCGGGCAGCAAGCAGACGCAGACGCACGCACGAGCAGCAGCCAGCAAGCAGACGCAGGCGCGCGCGTGAGCAGCAGGTAGGCGCGGCGTAGGAGATCGCCATCGACCTCGCCAGGGTGCAGGAGCTCGCCGTGAGCCGCGGGAGCAAGCAGCGGCGAGCAGCGAGCAGCCGCAGGCGGGCAGCAGTGAGCTAGGCATGCGCCCCCGCCGGCGAGCTCGGCGTGGTCTGGCCAGAGCAGCGCTTGCGCGGTGGGGATTCCCCTTCGGCTTCGGATAAGGAAGACATGGAACAACCATTTTTCGAAAAAGACCCTAATGAATTTAATAAATGGGTGAAGAATTTTTTGGCACAATAAACCTGCCACATCAGCCTGACAATGGGGTCCACCGGTCAGATTCGTCGTTACAACGCGATTAAAGAAATATTAGTGCTATTTGCGACAATCAGACCTGAAAAGAGTGGTTTTTGCTAAAAACGAAAACATGGCGGTTTTTTGAAACCCTAGGCACAATTGTGGTGGTTATTTGCAATTTTCTCAGTTTAACAACTAGTTTATGTTGAGACGGTACTCATTTGGTGAAAATATGTAATGCCAGTTCAAATCAACTTTTTTGTTCAACTTAATCATGTTGCCATGATTAGCATGGATTGTTTCTAGATTTTAGGGGTTTAGTTCCTATTTACTGTCATATCCAAGGTTCCAGTTCGGCTTAGACCAAACCCCATTTGGACCGGCCACAAACTACACAACAAACCATTTGAAATTTTCTTAACTCCTGCAAAATGGTTAACCCATGTCTAGAGCACCACCACCACTCACACATGTGCATATGCATAGACCCACTAATGGGCTTCACTTGGTCTTAATTTTAACTGGGCCAGGTTATCACATTTACAGCCATAAGTTATACTTGAATTCAGAAAATTAATAAGCAGGTCCTCTTTCTGCTGAGATATGCATCCTTGATTACATTGAATTAGTTGAAACAAAGCAATTTGCATAATTACAGAGAGAATGCAGGTAGAGCACCTAAGCATTCAGCATAGTTAACTCATGCTGCCAAAATACCATAGTGATTGAATAAGTGGATCGATACAATGAGACGAGAAAATTATCTTACAAATTTGTGGAGTATACTCTGAAGTGGAAGGTTATTTGTCTATGACAGGAATTCTCTGAAGCAAGCTTCCTTAAGACTCTAACTGAACATACGACTAAGATGCACACATATTAGCTAGTAAAAGTGAATCACTAATATTCTGCTGTTATGAATTTGCATGCAGGTTCCTAGAGTGCCACTGTATGATCAGGGGAGCAATGTGGAAGTAATATGTCCTGAAGGAAAGCAGGGTATGATGACTGCTACTATCATTAAGATGGTTGGCTCTGCAAACTATGTAGGTCAGCATGGGGATAGTAAACGCTCAATTGTGGTCCTACATTCTTGTTACATTCGGCCGCAACCCCTCTTCGATAGAATGAAGTTCTATTATGACTTGGAGCCATCTGCAGAAGTGGAAGTGTATCGGGATGGTTCTTGGTTACCAGGTGTCATTTCAGAAATTGGAAGTTGTGAATCTAGCAAATATGCAGTAAGGGTACAAAAACACAGCAACGCTGATGAAGAGGACTACACACTTGTGGCGAGTACATTCCTTAGACTGCAAATGGGATGGTCAACAATGGAGGCTTTCCTCAACGAAGGCATTTTACCAGTTTCACAATGTTAGTTGTGACCTTTCTTTCTTTCTCTGTTTCAACATTGTTAATTCTTTGACCGTGAATTTACATGGATGCCAGTTTACAAAATCTGTTACTATTTTTTTGATAGCTTGCTGGCAATATTACTGTATGTTTATTTGTTAGTTCTATTGAATTATTGATTTAAATGTTCTAAACTAAGTATTTCTCTTGTTGACTAGAAACATGCTAGGAAAAGAAAGTATACACTTTCTGTTGAAAACAGCTTATCTCCATTATTGTCCACACCTGGTGGACATAGTGATGAGAATAGCTTTGTCAATAATAAAAGGATGAGGGCAGATAAAGTGAGAATTGAAGGGCCACACATGAGGCACTCTTTACATCCTATTCAAGTTACAACTGGATCATCGCCAAAGGATGACATAGATATCGAAGCTCCCGCAGATAAGCACACCATGGCGAGGAAAAAGCTGGACAAGGGAAATGAGACAAAGGGTAAGGAGTGCATACCGGCATCAAACATAGTGCTAAACCTGACTTGCAAACATGGTGATGGAAAAAGAAGAAACTGTCTGACGAAGCTCTTTAGTTTGTTAATGCACTATATACTGAGAAGGCTATGTATGCATTAGTTTCAGAAAGATATGGTGCATTTTATGTTCTTCTATCTCACAAGATTTATGCTTTACTACCATTTGCTCGCATACTTATGACATACTTGTTTTTAATCTTCATTTTTTCGTCCCATCAGCCTGATTACAATTCCTCAATAACTGTCATGTTGTCTGCTTCATATTTTTACAGGCATTTGCTAATACGAGAGCAAACGACAAATATTCATATCTGGATGTAGTTGAAATTAGCGACAGCTCTGGATACAGTGATGTCATTCAAATCGACAACAGTTCCAGCTGTAAGCCTACCAGGAGGAGGAAAAGGTGGCAAAGTCCCACTGACACAGGAGATGGGCTCCATTCTAGGATTGTTCAACTTCATCAAGAATCATCGCCCAATTCAGCACAAAATACTCCTTCAAACCAATGTGTGTTGCTAGCTTTGGAACTAGAGGAAGCATCACATGTTCGTTCCAATAAGGAGGGTGTGCAGCTAACTCCTCTGTCGTACCACCCGGTTTTAGGGATGCAGCCACTTCAAGTGCTCCCTGCATTGCGTGAAAGAAAAGAACTGCCACTGTCTGATCTTTTTTGTTCCAAAGCTGAGCCGGCGGGACCTTATGATTCTACGGTTAGAGATGGCATTCAAGAAATGTGCCAAGAAGCTACAAAGGTAGACACCATTCTAGCAACTTTTGCATCGTAGTCTATTCATCGTATGCCACTCATTTTCCTTTGAGATCAAAATCCACTTTTCTTGTTCGTCTTTTTCTTACTAACTCATCTCGAAACAGGCTAAGATTTTGTTGGTTGATGACTGCAATGAAGTACCAGTCAGGCAGTCACCTTTTTAATAACTTCCGAAAATAGTAAGTTTTTCTTACAATGGCTCGCGTTACACTCATTAATCTGTCTAACTACAATGAGATCTTCACCAGGTAAACAAAGCATTGATGATCCATTACATGTCAAAACCAGCTCAATGAGACAACGCTCAAGAAATTTGGAGGTCCCAATTTCTCTGAAAATAGGGTCATCTTCACCTGCAAAACATGTGAAGGTTGGCAGTCTTGTGCATTTAAAAGCTTACTAATGGCGCATCCTGTATTCCTACTGCGACCTTGTTTCAGTTTCTTCCGTCAGAGCAAATAGAAGCACCTGAGCTTTGTAAAAAGACACATGATGTGGTAAGTCCATTTGCTTGTACTCACTCCGTTCCAAATTAGATGACTTCCATTTAGACAAAAGTGGATGTATCTAGATATGCTATATGTCTAGATACATCCACTTTTTGATAAAAAGAAGTCATCTAATATGGAACGGAGGGACTAGCTCATTTCTATTTTTTTATAATTGGCTATAGGAGAATGCAGAAATGCGGCTATTTTTAGATAAAGGGAATTTTATTACTTAAGAGTTTTAAGCATTATACCCGGCCTCTGCATAACTAAGATGCACACAGCCACCAGTTCACGAGTAGTCAACTCAAACATAAATAAATAGGCGAATTACATATCAAAATGAGAAATTGTAGATCCGCCTAAGGTACTGGTAGGTCTATCCAGAGGCTATGCTGCCATCCATGTCGGCAGAGAATCTCCCTGGCCGCGGACTCTAGCCTCGCCGCCACCTCCAAAAAAAAGGTCCCGGTGCTCCACACGCTGCAGCGCGGACCAAGCTCTTAAGGTAGCTGTGCACCGATATATGACCTGCAAAACAGAAGCATTTGAATTGTTAAAAACCTTGTCATTTCTACATAGCCACAGCGACCAAATAATGGCAATCGCGCCCATCCTACAGAAATGTTTAAACCTAGGATCCACACCATTTAGCCAACTGCCAAAAATGTTAGCAATTGTATTTGGTGGATGTAAGGTAGAACCTATCTGGATGGCTGACCATATAGACCTCGCGAATTCGCACGGGAAGAACAAGTCTGTAATGGTCTCGTCATGAAGACAGAAAACACATTTTTTACTTCCGTGCCAATTACGCTTTGCAAGGTTGTCTTTAGTAAGGATGACCCCCCGACGAAGGTACCACGTAAACACCTTCGTTTTAAGCGGTATTTTCAATTTCCAAATCTTATTACTATCCTTAGTATTGACTGGGACTTCGGGTAGGATAATTTCTCTATACATAGAATCAACTGAGAATTTACCATTCTTGGTGAGATTCCATAGAAATTTATCTGGACCTTCCGACAATTGGACTGACTCCAGTCGGATGAGCAAGGCATGCCAAGATGCTTGTCTCATACCAAATAAGCTTCGTCGAAACGAAACATCCGGTGGGGAGGAACCCAACACCCTGGCGATCGTGTCGCTTTTGTTTCGTACGATAGAGTAAAGTGCCGGATATTGTTCTCTAAGGGTAACATGGCCAAGCCATTTATCCTCCCAGAACCGAATTTCCGATCCATCCCTAATTGAGAAAGAACCATGTGGGAAAAAATACTTCTTTGTAGCCATAAGACCAGCCCAGAAGTGTGAATCACCCGGTTTCCACTGAATCTGGGAAACAGCTTGGTCTCCCACATACTTTCTCCTAAGGAGGGTTTGCCAAACTCCATCTTCTGATAGAAGTTTGAAGAGCCATTTACCTAGCAAGGCTCGATTCTTGACCTCTAGGTCGTGAATTCCAAGCCCTCCTTGGTCTTTAGGGCAACATACCACACTCCATTTTGTCAGACGATACTTTTTCTTCTTAGAATCCCCTTGCCAAAAGAATCTAGACCGGAAATAATCCAGCCTTTTCAAGACTCCTTTGGGCAATTGAAAGAAATAAATCATATACAGTACCATATTAGTTAGTACTGAGTTTATGAGTACTAATCTTCCACCTAGGGATAAGAGTTTTCCTTTCCAACTGTTTAACCGAAGTTGAAGTCTTTCTTCCACCTTTTTCCATTCAGCATTTGTAAGTTTCCGATAATGAATCGGAATACCCAAATAGTTGATAGGAAATTGACCTTGTTGACAGCCAAAAAGTTCAGCGTACAAGGCGGCGTCCTCTTGAGCCTCGCCAAAACAAAATAATTCACTTTTGTGGAAATTTATCTTAAGACCCGAAAGGAGCTCGAAAGCTGACAAGATCAGTTTTAGGTTTCGAGCTTTTTCGATGTCATGTTCCATAAAAAAATTTGTAACATCAGCGTATTGAAGTATCGATAAACCACCATCAACAAGATGTGGAATTACTCCATCAAATTGACCCTCAGATTTAGCACGTTCGATCAAGATAGCCAACATATCAGCCACTATATTAAATAGAATTAGCGATAACGGGTCACCCTGTCTAAGGCCTTTCTTCGTTTGAAAGTACTTGCCACTGTCATCATTGACCTTAATGGCAACGCTTCCCCCCGAAACAAAGCTATTAATTAACGCGCACCACTTAGAAGAAAAACCTTTCATTCTGAGTGTCTGCTGAAGGAAAGACCATTTGACTTTATCGTATGCTTTCTCAAAGTCAATTTTAAGGATTACCCCGTTAAGCTTTTTCCTATGTAGTTCGTGAACTGTTTCATGTAAAATCGCCACTCCGTCAAGGATATTGCGACCTTTCATAAAAGCCGTCTGAGACGGACGAACCACATGATCCGCCACACTGTTCAGCCGTATCGTAGCCACTTTGGTGAATATCTTAAAACTAACGTTAAGGAGGCAAATGGGTCTGAATTGTTGAATCCTCTCTGCCTCGTTAACCTTAGGTAATAAAATAATCTCACCAAAATTTAGACGAAACAACTCTAGCTGTCCAACGTGGAGACAGGCGAACAGTTTTAGCAAATCAGACTTGATAACATCCCAAAAGTTCTGGTAGAACTCTGCCGGGAAACCATCAGGTCCAGGTGCTGAATTATGTTTCATTTGGAAAACCGCCAACCTCACTTCCTCTTCTGTGTAGAGTTTAGTTAGCAGACTATTTTCCGCATCCGAAACCTGGGGGATATCTTCTGTTCGGGACTCATCGAGATAGAAGTTTCCTTCCTCTGGGTCGCCGAACAGTCCCTTATAATAATTTGTAATGTACGACTTTAGTTGTTCATGGCCCTCAATCGTTCCCTCGTCCTGAACTAGAGAATGAATGCGCTTTTTCCTGTGTCTGCCATTGGCAATACTATGGAAATAGCGTGTATTCGAATCCCCTTCCAGAATGAATTGGGCTTTAGACCGTTGATACCATTCTAACTCTTCCTCTCGCAGAAGTTTTGCTATTTGTGCATTGGATTGGCTTTTGAGCTCAATCTCTTGCGCGGATAGCAAACGAACTTCTGCTGATGCTTCTAGAGCATCAATTATGGAGGAAAGTAAAACCTTTTCCTTTTTAAGTATGCCAGAGGTATGACGCGCCCAGCCAACAAGGTGCGTGCGTAAAGCACGTATCTTATTGTTCCACCGCTGAATAGGCGTATCACCCGTAACCGGTAAATCCCAAATCCTTTTGACCATCTCATGAAAACCTTCACGATGTAGCCACCCAAGCTCGAACTTGAAACGTGGCCTACACTGTGGTCTAGGTAAACCAGTAGTCAAAAGAATAGGAGCATGGTCCGACAAACACTCAATACGTTCTAGAGCCCGTACCGACACCAGTGGGAACCTATCTTCCCAATCAGTATCCATGAGTACACGGTCTAGTTTTTCGTATGTGGGTTCAGGGAGAGAGTTTGCCCAAGTGAACTGTCTCCCCACCATTGTAACCTCTCTAAGGTCCAAGCTGTCAATGACTGCATTGAACAAAAGAGGCCAACGGTTATCAAACCTACCCTTACTCTTCTCAAACGGAAAGCGTAGCAAGTTGAAATCCCCCCCAATGATAAGAGGGTGGGGGTTATCCTTTGCCAAGTTTACCATTTCGCAGAGAAAAGAAGTCTTAGCCGATTCCTGAGCCGGTCCATACACGGCAACAAGACTCCAAATGAAGTTGTCGGATTTGTTACGGATGTGCATTTTGATATGAAAAGCACCATCCGTAACCTCCAGCACTTCCATGGTATCAGTCCTTACACCGAGTAGAATGCCCTCTGAACGGCCATGAGGGGGACGTGAGTACCAATCAAACTCTATACCGTCCGAAAGTCGGTTCAGAAGCGATTGGGAAAACTCACGTCTACCCGACTCGGAAATAGCCAAGAAATCCAAATTATGGTCCCGAACACAACCAGCAAAATGCAAATGTTTAGCCAAGTCACCAAGACCTCTGCTATTTGCAAACATGCCATTCATTGGGAAACCATGGGGGATTTGGATAACTTGGAACGTTTCCGAAACTTGTTGTTGGTAGTTTTTGATTTCCGACCAGTTGCTTTTAAGTCATACAATGAACTCAAGCCGTTGTCATCCAAACCACCATCCAACACTTCACCAATTAGATGAGAAAAAAGCTGACCATCTGATGTGGCATTCGCTTCTTCTTCATCCAAATAGGTGGCAGTCAACCCAGTCGAAGTTTTAGGAATGACCGTGAGACGGTCAAATTCCATATGCCTCAAGACTTTAGTTGACAAATCAACTTGTAAAGTACCACTACCAAGATTAAAACCTATAGTAGAAAGCTTTGACTGAATGGAATTAGGAGAAAAAGAAAGAAAAGATTTAGAACCCACATTCGTACCACTATAGTCCAGGTTGCGCGCAGCCTTGCGGCGCATGGCCTTCATCATGGAGTCCTCATCCGTCGCAGATGCCCCATCCACCGCCACTCCGAACCTCCCGCTGCGTCGGGGTGGCGTGACCCTATCAGGGGATGCCGACATAGCAGGAGGTGGGGTGTAAGGCGTGACGGAGCCATCACCTAGGGGCTCCAGAAGCGGCGTGGCAGCCTGGGACGACAGAGGCGAAGTAGCAGCCGTCCCAAACGGCCCCACCTCCGGAGAAGTAGCAGCGACAGACGGGTGAGTCAGGGTCGTAGTCGAGACTACACCCATCTCACCTGAGCCCTGCGAGGTAGCATGGGACAGCAGAGTCGAAGTAGCAGCCGTCCCAAGCACCCCGGCATCCGTAGAAGTAGCAGCGTCAGACGGAATAGTCCGAGTCGTAGTCGAGACTACACCCGTATCGCTCGTGCCCGAGGCCGATCCAACACAGGGAGGCTGCGGTGAAGAAGACACCCCCTAGAGATCAGCCCCTCGGCAACGTCCAGCGCCGCATCCCGCTCGAGCACCTCCCGCGCCCTCGCTGCAAGCGGCAGCCCAGTAGAGTCCACCGGCTCAACAACCTGAGAATCCTCCACACGAACCAAGCTCGGAAACTCTCTGCGAATCTTAGTTAAAATCTCAATCCCCCGGGCAGATTTTGGGAAGGGATTATACGGAGTGATAGCACAACACAACGACTGTCCAGCAGAACCAAAGCTGGCCGCACCCGCGGTCTGACTAGAGTCAACATCCATACTAGAATTCAGTAACAAATTACCAGTGGAAGCACCTGTGGGTTCCTCCACACCCTCATCAGCGCCCCCAAAGTCACCATCAGCATCATCTTTTTTTCGTCGCCAGAAATATGGGACGAACTCCGCATCCGGAATAAAATCCGCAGACTCACGGCGGAAGACAAAAGCATACTCCTTCAGCTTCACAACACATGTTGTACCCAAATAAGGACCATGGTGATCCTGTTGCCTATCCAAAGGCTTGGAGGAAGGCATGGCCACCAGAATACGCACAATACCTCTACTCCTCAAGGTAACAAGATCAACATCCAGAGTTTGTCCAATCAAGGACCCAACAGCCCAAATACCAAGGAAATGCCTCACTGGGTACGGGACCCCCTGGACATGGACCCACACCTTCTCAAGCACTCTCATGGGGTGAACAACATACTTCTTCCAGAATGAAATAGTGGCTGTAGCAGAGAAACCTGGCACCCCCATCTGCATCCCCTCCATCCGCTGCAGGTCCCCGACAGAAGGGATCCCAATCAGGAAGGCGTCTGTACCATGTGAGACCGCTTCCCATGTCCAAGACGAGCTCGAGGGACACATCCTGGAGATCAAACTCTGAACAGCTACTGCCGGCACCTGATCACCTGCAATCCGCACAAGAGCTGTGGGCGAGCAGGTAGGAACCATGTGTGGTTTGTACACACTATCAGGAAGCTGCGTGAAAATCGTCTCCTCTCTGCCATAACCTGAAGTAAACGTTGTGGGTCTTGGAAGCCGGAGAGTCGGACACCTGATGGTAGGGTGGGCCTCATTATCACAAACGAGACAATAGTGTTTCACCGGGCATCCCTTAGCTGAATGGGTATCCACCGCACACTTCCAACACATAGCAGATTTCTTTGCTTTACCACTGACCCCATCCTGCACCACGTCCTGCAACTCAACCCCAACCACCGAAGAAACACCTTCTGGAGCTGCAACAACACCACTAGCCCCAGAAAACTGCTGGCCCTGCACCATACCCGTAGGCGGCGTAAAAAACTGCGGTTGGAACATCTGTGGCGACTGTTGTTGAACAAAGGGGGGCGGCTGTTGTGACTGCTGCTGGACAGGATGTTGCGGAAATTGGGGCTGTGGAACCCCTTTCTTCTTCTTCCTCTTGGGTCGTGGACCATGAGCCCCCGGCAAAGCAACTGGAGGCTGCTGATGCACCGGCTGGAACCCGAAAGGTTGCAAAGGAGCAAAGGACGGCCCCTGGAACTGCTTCTGCTGCCCCTGGAACTGCAGCTGTTGCGGCATGGACATGTAAGACGGCGGCCCCCCTTGACGAGACGGCATCTGCAGCGGTTGGAATTGCGGTGGCCGGAACTGAGGGACGGGGAACGGAGCTGACACTTGACCAGGCAGAGCACCGGCAGACTGTCCCCCTGCCCCAGCTCCCACAGCTTGCGGGAGGGAGGGAGTCGGAGCCACGGGGCGGTTGAGCTGCTGCTGGGGAGGTTGCGTCCCCGGACGAACGCCGGGCATCCGTGGGTCCCCGCCATGCTGCGGACAAGGCTGCGCCGCCATGACGCACTTGGGCGTCGCAGCAATCGACGCGAAGGATCGCGCCCGAGGTTGGCACGGTTGGGAGACGGCGGCAGGAGGCGGAGAGGTCGGTGCGAGGAGGCGATGCGCTGCTGGACGAAGACGACTTGAAGAAGGAACGATCGCACCACACCGTATCGCAGAAGAATTAGGTCTCGGCCTTGATGGACGGTGAAGGAAAGCCCACTGATTTGGGCGTTTGAGACCGTCTGGGCCATCCCGTAGGCCCACCTTCATGAAATTTGAAAAAACTCCCCGCATGCGTGATTGCCGGATCGAGGGTTGACGACGAGCTCGATCGAAAATTTTCCGGCGCCGGAGAAGATGACGGCGAACGCTGCTCCCGAGCCGCGACGGCCTTGTCGACGAAAGAGGCCAAGACCGGCGGTGGCGTGATCCGTCGTGGAGGGAGAGGACCACGCCACGGACCCATCTTCGGCGACGCCCTGGAGAGACGAAGGCCTGACGGCGAAGAACTCCTGTCGCGGTCAACCAGCTGCAACGGAGAAGGAGCCTCGACCTTGCACACAGCAACAGAACAAACGTCAGCGATCTTACCTGCCGGCGACGAAGCTCCACACTCCCACGTCCGGCTCGACGGCGACGGGAAGCCCGCAGCTTTCCAGAACTCATCGACGGCGTTCTCCTCGGAGCGAGCAGGGCTCCGGCTAGGCGCCTGTACGTCAAGGATCGGGTCCAGCGCCACCCGCACGGCGATGTGCTCCGGCTCTGGCAGCGACCCCAGGTCATCCTCCGCCCCGGACAGCTCGGCCACGAGCCCACCCAGAACATTGAATCTCGAACCGGAGGGCCGACGTCCCCAGGCCGCCGGCGCTAGGGTAAATCGGCGGAGACGAAGCGCCGTCGCGTCTAGGTCCGTGCCGTCCATCTCACGGGACCTTCGCGCTCCGAATAGATCTTTCACTCAGAAATGCGGCTATTACTAGAAGACATTGGAATCAGTATATCACTAATGAACTCTACACAATCATGACCATTTGGCAGAACGTAAAACTCATTTAAAAAGTATTATCTTCAAACTTCCAAATAGGTAAGTAGCATGAAGTCTTTCGAATAACTTCATTCTAAAAATCATGCAGCTAAATAAATTTTCACACCCAATATTTCTCCTAAATTGTTTCATTATAATTTGTAATAACTGCGATGCTGTAACAAATCTTAACTGATGTAAATGATTCCCTGTGGTGATGGTGGCTTCACCTTGAGGGTCTCCTGTGGATTTATATTTTCAGAAATGAACCTTTGAGGGTCTAATGGAAATTACGGGATCATCCACACTTGTTTCATGTGATACTTTGTATGCAATTTCCAAATTGAAGGTTGCTGCACGATGAATTTCATATGGTTGCTGCAGTAGATAGTGAACTTTCAAGCACAATTTAACTCATTTATGCAGGTAAATCAGATAATATTTTGTAGACTTTATGATATCGATTGAAAACCGTTGAAATAAACATGCACCTGGCTAGTTACGAAAGGTGATTATATCCAGCAAATGGTTTCTTTTTCTAATATCATGTATTTAGCATATGCCAATTTTTTGTGGTGTCCCAAATGTTGTCTCTATAATATCCTGTAAACTATAATTATATATTGATGATTTTATTTTCAGATGGGAATGGTGAACAACATTTCAGGCATCTATCTGAAGGAAGAAGATAACCTTATGAACTGTAAACCTTGCCCAAACTCAGCAGGTAATTTGTGGTGCATAAAAACTATCTTAACAGCCACTATGGTTGTCTATGTATCATGAATTGAATCTAATCCCTTTTCTGAAAATTGGCAGGGCCTTCTTCATTGGCGCATCCTGGTAAGACACTGGTGTGTCCTGCTATGACCATGGATCTATCGGCCATTATGCCAGCACCTAACAGCAATAAATGGGAGATCTTCACAAGGCTACCACAGAAGCCACACTTCAGTAAGCTGCTGCAGGATTGTCACCCGGAATTTCGTGATGGAAAGGCTACGGGACTTATGATTTCATTTGCCAATTTAGCCGTGAGCATACAGAATATGCAAATTCAGGATGAAGATCAACTTTTCCAGGGTAAATTGAGCAGCCTCACAGAGCTGGAAGAGAATGGGTTTGAGGTTGACGCCCTGAGGATGCGTCTCGAGAACCTACTCCATATAAAGAATCATCAGATGGATCTTAAGGGAAAGAAAGCGATTCTGGATCAGGCTATACTTGAAAAGGAAGGAGCGGCCAGCACATTAGAACAAAAGCTGGGACTACATGACGTAGGCATCAAGGCGCTGGAGCAGATGCTTTTGCGTGCCCAAAAGGAGAAGGCATTGCTCGTGGAGCAGGAATCAACATGTGGATTAGAAATCCCCAAGTCGACGCTTGTCGAGCTGAGGAGTTGTATATGTTATAGGAGATAGCAAGAAACGACGAAGAGTGGAACGATCAAACCAACGGGGACACGAGATTTTAACGTGAAAAACCCCTCCAAACAAAGGAGAGGAAACAACCACGGGCGCCAGCCAGCAATACTTCACTATATCGGGTGAGGTTACAAACGCCGTGGGTTTACAATGTGTGGCTTACCCCAACAGGCGACTTACAAGATGTATTTATAGAGGGCAGAAACACTAAGTCGGTTGCGATCCGACTCGGATACGATCCGTACCGTACCGCGGGGGCTGCCGCCCCCGTACCCCCGCGAGCGCAGGATGGGCCGGTGGCCTAACTTCCTCGCTACGCTACGGCCCAAACCTCCCAGCGACGGGCCTCCGCTTCGCTCCGAAGTTAACCGCTCACTTCACTTCATCATATGAATTTGGATCATCATAAAACAACAGTATATGTCCGCGGAGAGCGATTTCAACCGCACTGCCACTGCACCATGGGAAGCATGCTTGCCTGCTGACAATACAGCTTCCAACTTGGTGCTTGCTACCGCAACTTGCTCTACTATATGATTTATTACTTTTCTTTTAGTTTAATGCATTAGGATTTAGCAGGGGAATGCGCGATAGCTAGTCCTATTCCCCAGCACTTTGGAAATGATATGCTTACATGGGCTTCTCACTTCTCTACTGTGTGGAGCTGATTATTTGCTGCTGCACAATATTTTGTTGTAAGGGTTTCAGCTTTTGCAGTTAAGTAGCGTGTGAGCCCTTGCTTTATACTACCTCTGTAACTAAATATAAGATGTTTTGGTAGTTCAATTTGAACTACCAAAACGTCTTATATTAAGATACGGAGGGAGTAATAGACTAATGATTGTAAAGTTCTAAAATGTATTGGTGGTTGGATGCGGAGGCTGTTGTCCTATGGGGGCAAATTGGCGCTTGAGTGCTCTTGTGTAGCCAGCAGAACCATTTATATGATGTAGTATGTTTATTAAATTTCCTTCTTTGGCTTTGGATATGATCAATTCAAGTATCATTTTGCAAATTTGAGTTCCCAATTTGAAATAACTTATATGTTCTTATTGGCCTCTTGGCACAAAAAGTCCAGTTTAGAACTTTAGACGAAGGAAAAATCTGGAAAGAGCTTGTTGCTTTCAAATAATTAAACTCAAAATCCAAATGTTTTATGTAGTCCAGGGGAAAAGGTTCCTCCATTCGAAGAGGTGTGCTCTGGGCTGGGAGAGCTGCTAGAGTTGGTTACCCTGGTAAGCTAGATAATGATGGAGGTACTTCTTTTTTGTGAAGATTCTTTGTTTGTGAATTCTGGTTTCTTCTTTGCATTACTGGACTATCTATAAATATTCAATGATCTAGAGCTAATGCTTGCGATGATAGGAATCTGAAATCAACATTTCGTGGAGCTTTGGTCCTCATTTGATGCAGTAACTTTCAAATGTGGGAATGCATCAACAGAACTTGTAATGATTAGATCCTGCTGGTTGGGGATGATCAGGTGGTTTGTGATAGATATAATCTAACTTAGACATGATCTGGATTAGCCATAAATAGAACACCACTAATGCGGAATTAAGAGTCTAACCATTGCTTGATGAAGCCATGAGTGCCTGCTCGTCAACGTGCGTAGTTGTACGGCGACGGATGTCCACTGCTCTCTCCAGCAGCGGATAGCGGTGACCTTCGGGTCGCCAACGGCACTGCCCAGGGCGTGCGTGGCGAGGGAGAGGGCCTTCGGTTCCCAGAGCGCTAGCTTAGGATTGGTGAGGGGTTATCGGGAGAGAGGGAACTGTATCGCAATCGTCACCACGTACAGCAGCCGGACTCCCTATTAATATAGCGCTGGGAAACGGGACCCACTCCAAATAACGTTGGAGGCGCCGCCGATCGTGGCGCGTGAGTTACGTACGTGAACAGGTACATGGGGTTGACCCCTTCTATTTCTCTCGTCAGTTTTTTTGCTGTTAGGATAAGATAACGAGAGTCTTATCTCTTTATCTCTTGACCTTTTGAACAGGTACGAGATTATTCCAACATTCTCCCACTTAATCGAAGTGCTAATATCCACACTCAACAGAACAATGAACTAAAGCAACGCTACAATGGCTAATGAAAAAAACGCCACTGAAACTCCGTTACCTATAGCCCACCAATACTATTTTGATAGGATGCTTACTTAGTCTCAACGGGAGTTGGATTATACTTATGGTCCTATTTCCAGAATCAAAATCAAAGGCTGTCTAATACACCCATGCCGGCTATGTGATCCTGAAACTGTTTGGGTGGTAGTCCTTTGCTAAGTGGATCTGCAAGCATTGACTTAGTGCTAATATGCTCGATCTTAATGGTTTGATCATGGACTCTATCTTTCCCAACATGATACTTAATGTCGATGTGTTTGGCAGCACCACTCGACTTGTTGTTACTCGCATAGAAAACGGCGGCTTTATTATCGCAGTATAATTTTAGTGGCTTTGAAATGCTGTCCATGAAGGAGATATGCCCTAGAGGCAATTAATAAAGTGTATTCTTTATCATATCTCGTTTGTTCATAATAGGTTTTTGTGTCATGCTAGAACCGTATTAAGCAGAAACATTAACGCGGGTGTGATACGTAAACAACTAGGTCCCTAGTAGCCTCTACTAAGACTAGTTTCGTTGCGCGATTGATGATCGAGGTTTCCCGGTCATGGGGCATGGCGCCGGTCGGCAATGAGAGTCATATCGCTAGAGAGCGATGTGATGGACATACCCAGATTTGGAGAACATAGTCGTTACGCCTTTGACCGTGAGATCAACTCTTATTGATATTCCCGGAAGATACTTTGATTGCACCAAACGTCGTATCTTATTTAGTATGACAATAACGGTGATACTTTTGGGTATCGGAAAAGAGTAGTTGAGACGAGGGGTCAAGAGCGGGATTTGCCAGTCCGCATAGCAGGATAGATACTCTCGGGCCCACTCGGTGAGATCATGTCTAATGAGCTTGCAAGCATGTGACTAGGTCACGGAGATATGAGATCATGAACGAGTAGAAGATAGCATCGTCGGTAACGAGGTCGGGATTAGGTATGGAGATATCTATGGAACGACGCTCGGACGTGCTAAGTATCGCTATGGCAAAAGGTCTAAGACTTTACGTTCAGGTTTGATAGATGAAAGTCATTCGTTATATCTCAGGGATTAATTCATGGGGTCCAGGCCTACGAGTTAGTCTTTGATCATTGAGGAGTCTTTTTCATACCTGATATTATATCGAACCGCTAGGGTAACACTCTTAAGGGGTTTCGACAAGACAACCGGAAAGGAAGGAGATCATCGGGAGCGTCCCGGGAGGGGTCTGATGGAGATCGGGCAGCGTCGAAAGAGTTTTCGGAGCTAGGAAAAATTATATATATTATGTTTGATATTAATTAGTGTTATTAATATACAAATATGATTTTATATATTTATTTTCGAATTTATTTAGGCAGATTTCCCTAAATGGGCCTTCCGGACGAAAGAAGGCCCAAGAGGGGGGGAACCCCCTTGGGAATTCGGTGGGGGCATGGAGGCCGGCCTAGGTGGGCCAGATGGGGCCCACCAGGGGGCCGGCGCACCCTCCTTGGCCGAACCAGGCTGTGGGATAGTCCCACATTGCCTGGCTGGCAAGGTAGGCTCCCCCTGGAAGCCTATATAAGAAGGGGCACCCCCAGCCTTTTAATTCACCAATTAATTCCCGATTTCTCTCTCGATCTCGTGGTTCCCAAGTTGGAGCCGCGCCGAGCAGAGCAAGGGGATCTCCTCCACCATAGCCCGCTGCCGCGGTGCTGGTGTTCCGGTCCAAGTCTTCCGCTGCTCGTCCTGGACTGGAGCTTCGGAGGCCGTCGTCTCCACCGTACGTGTGCGACTCCCTGCGAGGTGATGCGCTAGCGGTACTCGGAGGCCTGCTTCCTCTACACGACCTTGAGGTCGGCTTCGTCGGTCTGCATCGACAACTTTTGTGCAGGAACGTAATCCCCGCTTTCGGTCTACAAGGGTACGTATTCCGATCTCCGTTCGTACTACTATATCTGCATAGAATAGATCTTGGCATACTTTTAGGATATCGTCGGTAGGAAATTTTTTGTTTTCTGCACACGATCCCCTTCAGTGGTATCAGAGCCGATCTATCGTAGATATAGCTGTACGCTGTTAGAACCCGTGCTCTGCACGGGGGCACCGTTCCTGTTATTTGCTACCCTCTAGCGTGCACTTGTGTATTCCAGCAGCATTGAGTTGATGAAGCGGCCCAGACCGACTTTACGCGTACGCTTACGCGAGACTGGTTCCACTACTGACATACGGCTTGTACCGTATATGTGGCTGGCGGGTGTCAGTTTCTCTCTCTTTAGTTGGTCTTCGCATTTTCAATGGAGGGCCCGAAAGGGATGCTTAAACATGCAATTATTGGATCGTTGTTGTGGACATAAGATTCGTAGGTATGAAGCGGTTCTATTTACGAAAGCCCCAAGCCACGTAAAATATGCAAAAGATAAAGTAGAAACGTCTAACTTTATTTTGCAGGGGCTATGTGATATGGTCAAGGTAGGTTTATTAAATTGTTTATAAACTGCGGGCGCCAAGAAGACCATGGCGCAATGGACTATATCACATTGCATTACATTTGATGTTTTGTGTGCATCTTATTTTGTGTGATTGTGTGTATAGTATACATTAGTTACACGGCGGTAGCTGAATAAGATGATCCCTTCAAAATACCACTAGTGTTCTCCCTCCAACGCGCACCACCAAGAAAGTTCTACGTTATGAGGCAGGCCGTGATGATCGGGTGTCATACATCTCGTCGTTCGCATACAGTGGGTGTAAGCCATGTTGCACAAGCGTCAGCGTGGAGGTCTTCGGTGGCGAGCCTAGCATACTCAGGGGTATGGCCTCGGAACAGGAAGACCGAAAGGTCGAGCACGAGTCACAAAATTGGTGTGGCGGACGATTTTGTCTACTCTTGAAGTTGTGCCGCCGGCTTTGATGATGAGGGGTGGTGCAATGGATGGGGGTCGTGTAATCGCTTAAACGACCAGGAGGGATGTTCGTTTGAGTGGGAGTTATGTTAGTTATTTTCTAAAATACTATAACTCAAAATTATTATGAACAAAGTCTTATGTTGTTGTAAATTCCATTGTAGATGTCTCGCCCCTCGTTTAACCTAGGTCTGTTCCTTGAGAAAGAAAAGCTTAAGACCAATGGGTCAAACTTCATGGCCTGGTTCCGCAACCTGATGATCCTCCTCACTCCCCATAGGGTGGCCTACGTCATTGAGGCCGCCATAGGTGACCCTCCTGCAGATGATGCCTCTGAGGATGAGAAGAAGGTCTTCCAGACCCGATCGGAGGATTCTGCCTTTGTCCAGAGTGGCATGCTCTACGCCATGGAAGCCGACCTGCAGAAGCGCTTTGAGAAGATGAGCGCCTTTGAGATCATTTCGGATCTTAAGGCTGTCTTCGCGCCGCAGGCTAAGGCTGAGAGATATGAGGCTTCTGAGATTTTCTTCTCAGCCAAGATGGAAGAGCATAGCAGTGTGAGCGAGCATGTAGTCAAGATGTCTGGCTACGTTCAACGCCTGAATGCTCTGGAATGCAAGATTCCCGATGAGCTGGCGATTGACAGGGTGTTGCAATCGTTGCCACCAAGCTACAAAGGCTTCGTCATGAACTACAACATGCAGGGCATGGCTAAGTCCCTGGGTGAAGTGTTCGTGATGCTCAAGACTGCTGAGGTAGAGATTAAGAAGGAGCACACGCTGTTGATGGTCAACAAGACCGTTGATTTCAAGAAGTCCGGTGGCAAGGGAAAGCAGAGTTGGAAGTCCCGGAGGGAGGCAAAGTTGGCTGCCAAGCCCAGGACTAACAAGTCTGGTCCCAGAGCTAGCGTGGAGTGCTTCTACTGCAAGGGGAAGGGTCACTGGAAGCGCAACTGCCCCAAGTATCTGGAGGATAGGAAGTCTGGCAAGACGGTCGACAAAGAGCAAGGTATATTTGATATACATGTTATAGATGTGTACCTTACATCCGCCCGGAGCAATACGTGGGTATTTGATACTGGTTCTGTTGCTCATATATGTAACTCTCAGGAGGAGTTACGGAATAGAAGGCGGCTGGCGAAGGATGAGGTGACGATGCGCGTCGGCAACGGATCGAGAGTCGACGTGGTGGCTATCGGCACGCTCCCTCTGCATCTACCATCGGGATTAGTTTTGGTTTTAAATAAGTGTTATTTTGTGCCATCCTTGAGTGTAAACATTATAAGTGGGTCTTGCCTGTTACAAGACGGTTATTCATTTAAATCAGTGTCAAGTAATTGTGCTATTTATATGAATGATATCTTTTATGTTGATGCTCCCGAGAATAACGGTTTATTCTTGTTGAATCTCGATCGTAGTACTCACATCCATAACATAGAAGCCAAACGGATTAAGTGTAGTGACGATACCGCCATGTTTTTGTGGCATTGCCGTCTTGGTCATATTGGTATAAAGCGCATGAAGCGACTCCACTCCGATGGACTCTTGGACTCGTTGGATTTCGGATCCCTCGATACATGCGAACCCTGCCTCATGGGCAAAATGACCAGGACCCACCGTTCAAAGGTTTCGTTGAACGGGCGTCGGATTTGTTGGGGATCATACATACAGATGTGTGTGGACCGATGAGCGTTTCGACACGCAATGGTTATCGTTACTTCGTCACCTTCACTGATGACTTGAGTAGATACGGTTATATCTATTTGATGAAACACAAGTCTGAAACGTTTGAAAAGTTCAAAGAATTCCACAGTGAAGTTGAGAATCAGCTTAATAGGAAAATCAAGCATCTCCGGTCCGATCGCGGTGGAGAGTACTTGAGTTTTGAGTTTGGCACACAACTGAAGAGTTGTGGCATAGTGCCCCAACTTACGCCAGCCGGAACGCCGCAGCGTAACGGCGTGTCCGAGCGACGTAATGGTACTCTACTGGATAGTGTCCGATCTATGATGTCTCTTACCGATCTGCCAGTGTCCTTCTGGGGTTATGCGTTAGAAACAGCCGCATTCATTTTAAATAGGGCTCCGTCCAAGTCCGTTGAAACGACGCCGTATGAATTATGGTATGGCCAAAAGCCTAAGTTATCGTTTCTGAAGGTTTGGGGTTGTGAGGCGTACGTTAAGAAACTACAGCCCGACAAACTCGAACCGAAGTCGGAGAAAGTCGTCTTTGTAGGATATCCGCGGGAAACCGTTGGGTACACCTTCTACAACCAAGCTGAGGGCAAAACTTTTGTCGCGAAGACCGGTACCTTTCTAGAGAAGGAGTTTCTCGCGAAAGGAGTAAGTGGGAGGAAGGTAGACCTCGATGAAATCGTTGATCCTGAACTCGAAATTCCGAGTGGCGCAACGGAAGCAATTCCGGAAACGTCCTCCGTGGAAGGAGTGGGAGAAACTGTCGAGGAAGATGTTCTACCTCGTAGGTCTGGTAGATCTCGGATCGCACCAGAATGGTATGGCAACATGGTTTGCACCGTCATGCTAGTCGAGCAAGACGAACCTACGAACTACAAGGAGGCGATAGAGAGTCTAGAGTCCGAGAAATGGCTTGAAGCCATGAAATCCGAATAGGATCCATGTACGATAACAAAGTGTGGACTTTGGTGGATATTCCCGAAGGGCGCAAGGCCGTCGAGAATAAGTGGATCTTTAAGAAGAAGACTGATGCTGATGGTAATGTGACCGTCTATAAAGCTCGGCTTGTCGCAAAGGGTTTCCGACAAGTTCATGGAATTGACTACGATGGAACTTTTTCACCGGTAGCGATGCTTAAGTCTATTCGGATTTTGTTAGCGGTAGCTGCCTACTATGATTATGAAATCTGGCAGATGGACGTCAAAACGGCCTTCCTGAATGGAAACATTGAGGAAGAGTTGTAAATGGTACAGCCGGAAGGTTTTGTCGATCCAGGAAATGCTAACAAGGTGTGCAAGCTTCAGCGATCTATCTATGGATTGAAGCAGGCATCTCGGAGCTGGAATCTTCGCTTTGATGAGGTAATCAAAGGTTTTGGATTTATCCAGAATGTGGAAGAGACTTGTATTTACAAGAAAATGAGTGGGAGCTCGGTTGTGTTCTTAGCACTGTATGTTGACGACATATTGCTAATAGGGAATGATGTGGAACTTCTGAATAGCGTGAAAGAATATTTAAACAGTAAATTTTCCATGAAAGACTTATGAGAAGCTGCGTATGTTTTAGGCATAAAAATATATCGCGATAGATCAAGGCGCCTATTAGCACTAAGTCAGAGTACTTATCTTGATAAAATACTGAAGCGTTTCCGTATGGAGAAGGCAAAGAAGGGTTCTCTGCCGGTTATCAAGAATAAGATATTGCGTAAGGCGCAGTGTCCGGTGACAGAACTGGGTAAGGCCGAAATGACGAAACATCCTTATGCTTCAGCCATAGGGTCGATCATGTATGCAATGTTGAGTACTAGACCGGATGTGGCATTAGCTCTAAGTTTGACAAGCCGGTTCCAGAGTAATCCTGGAATGCCGCATTGGGTAGCTGTTAAGAGCATTCTTAAGTATCTCAATAAGACAAAGGAAATGTTCCTTGTGTATGGTGGCTGCGATGAAGAACTTGGCGTAACGGGTTACGTAGATGCAAGTTTCTGCTCAGACCCCGGTGACTGTAAGTCACAGACAGGTTACGTGTTCAAGGTGAATGGAGGCGTCGTGTGCTGGAGAAGTGGGAAGCAACCCATAGTCGCACAATCTACAATGGAGTCGGAGTACATTGCTGCCTGCGAGGCCGCAAATGAAGCTGTGTGGCTGAGGAAGTTCGTCATCGAACTTGGAGTGTTCCCGAGCGTGCAAGACCCCGTGATCCTCTTCTGCGACAATACGGGTGCCATTGCGAACGCCAAGGAGCCAAGGTCTCACTCCACCGCCAAACACATTCTCTGACGCTTCCATGTGATACGTCAGTACGTACAAGGAGGCGATGTGAAGATTTGCAAAGTGCATACGGATCTGAATGTGGCAGATCCGCTGACGAAGCCTCTCCCGCTTGATAAGCATGAACAACACCAGTTAGCTATGGGTGAGCTTTTACCAAGTTGTAATCTAGATTAAGTTGTACTCTAGTGCAAGTGGGAGACTGAAGGAGATATGACCTAGAGGCAATTAATAAAGGGTATTCTTTATCATATCTCGTTTGTTCATAATAGGTTTTTGTGTCATGCTAGAACCGTATTAAGCGGAAACATTAATGCGGGTGTGATACGTAAACAACCAGGTCCCTAGTAGCCTCTACTAAGACTAGTTTCGTTGCGCGATTGATGATCGAGGTTTCCCGGTCATGGGGCATGGCGCCGGTCGGCAATGAGAGTCATATCGCTAGAGAGCGATGTGATGGACATACCCAGATTTGGAGAACATAGTCGTTACGCCTTTGACCGTGAGATCAACTCTTATTGATATTCCCGGAAGATACTTTGATTGCACCAAACGTCGTATCTTATTTAGTATGACAATAACGGTGATACTTTTGGGTATCGGAAAAGAGTAGTTGAGACGAGGGGTCAAGAGCGGGATTTGCCAGTCCGCATAGCAGGATAGATACTCTCGGGCCCACTCGGTGAGATCATGTCTAATGAGCTTGCAAGCATGTGACTAGGTCACGGAGACATGAGATCATGAACGAGTAGAAGATAGCATCGTCGGTAACGAGGTCGGGATTAGGTATGGAGATATCTATGGAACGACGCTCGGACGTGCTAAGTATCGCTATGGCAAAAGGTCTAAGACTTTACGTTCAGGTTTGATAGATGAAAGTCATTCGTTATATCTCAGGGATTAATTCATGGGGTACAGGCCTACGAGTTAGTCGTTTATCATTGAGGAGTCTTGGTCATACCTGATATTATATCGAACCGCTAGGGTAACACTCTTAAGGGGTTTCGACAAGACAACCGGAAAGGAAGGAGATAACCGGGAGCGTCCCGGGAGGGGTCCGATGGAGATCGGGCAGCGCCGAAAGAGTTTTCGGAGCTAGGAAAAATTATATATATTATGTTTGATATTAATTAGTGTTATTAATATGCAAATATGATTTTATATATTTATTTTCGAATTTATTTAGGCAGATTTCCCTAAATGGGCCTTCCGGACGAAAGAAGGCCCAAGAGGGGGGAACCCCCTTGGGAATTCGGTGGGGGCATGGAGGCCGGCCTAGGTGGGCCAGATGGGGCCCACCAGGGGGCCGGCGCACCCTCCTTGGCCGAACCAGGCTGTGGGATAGTCCCACATTGCCTGGCTGGCAAGGTAGGCTCCCCCTGGGAGCCTATATAAGAAGGGGCACCCCCAGCCTTTTAATTCACCAATTAATTCCCGATTTCTCTCTCGATCTCGTGGTTCCCAAGTTGGA
Source organism: Poa annua (assembly GCA_026929855.1). Lineage (NCBI taxonomy): Eukaryota > Viridiplantae > Streptophyta > Magnoliopsida > Poales > Poaceae > Poa > Poa annua. The sequence continues at coordinate 52,644,348 of CM049428.1, forward strand.
GCCGCGCCGAGCAGAGCAAGTGGATCTCCTCCACCATAGCCCGCTGCCGCGCTGCTGTTGTTCCGGTCCAAGTCTTCCGCTGCTCGTCCTGGACTGGAGCTTTGGAGGCCGTCGTCTCCACCGTACGTGTGCGACTCCCTGCGAGCTGATGCGCTAGCAGTACTCGGAGGCCTGCTTCCTCTACACGACCTTGAGGTCGGCTTCGTCGGTCTGCATCGACAACGTTTGTGCGGGAACGTAATCCCTGCTTTCGGTCTACAAGGGTACGTATTCCGATCTCCGTTCGTACTACTATATCTGCATAGAATAGATCTTGGCATGCTTTTAGGATATCGTCGGTAGGAATTTTTTTTGTTTTCTACACACGATCCCCTTCACTCCACCACTCTTAAATCCGGGATAAAGTTCTTTAGCCATACAACCTGCCCGGTTGCCTCATAACATGCCACAAATTCAGCTTGCATCGTTGATGATGCCGTAAGGGTTTGCTTGGAGCTTTTCCAAGAAATGGCTCCACCTGCAAGTGTGAAGATATAACCTGATGTGGATTTCTTAGTATCAACACATCCTGCAAAGTCTGCTTCTGAATAACCTATAACCTCAAGGTTATCAGGTCTCTTATATGTAAGCATGTATTCCTTAGTGCCCTGCAAATATCGCAAGACTTTTTTAACTGCTTTCCAGTGGTCCAGTCCTGGATTTGACTGAAATCTGCCAAGCATCCCGGTAATGAATGCTAAGTCAGGGCGTGTACAAACTTGAGCGTACATAAGGCTTCCGTCAGCTGAAGCATAAGGCTTACCTTTCATTTTATCGATCTCTAATTGGTTCCTTGGACTTTGAAATAAACCAAACTTATCGCCCTTAACAATTGGCGCAGCTGTGCTAGCACATTTTGGCATATCGTACTTCTTAAGCACTTTCTCAATGTATGACTTTTGACATAAGCCTAATACTCCTCTGGACCTATCGCGGTAAATCTCAATGCCCAAAATGTAAGAGGCGTCGCTAAGATCCTTCATATCAAAGTGCGAGGAGAGGAAATCCTTGGTCTCATGTAGCATACTCTTATCGCTACTTGCCAAAAGGATATCATCCACATAGAGAACCAAGATAATAAACTTGCCTCCCTTAACTTTTATGTAGATGCAGTTGTCCACCTTATTTTCCTTAAAGCCAAAATTTCTTATTATCTCATCGAACTTGAGATACCACATTCTGGCTGATTGTTTTAAGCCATAGATGGATTTCTTAAGTTTGCATCCCATGTGCTCTTTGCCTTCTACGACAAAACCTTCTGGTTGAGTCATATATACATCCTCATGCAAATCACCATTCAGGAATGCAGTTCTAACATCCATCTGATGTAGTTCTAAGTCATAATGAGAAACCAATGCCATGACAATTCTTAGAGAGTCTTTCTTAGACACAGGAGAAAAGGTATCATTGAAATCAACCCCTTTCCTCTGAGTAAAACCCTTTGCTACTAGCCTTGCCTTGAATCTTTCGATCTTCCCTTTAGAGTCATGCTTAGTTTTGTAGACCCGTCTGCAGCCTACTGTTTTGACTCCTTCAGGAATTTCTACTAAATCCCAGACATCATTAATGCTCATAGATTTCGTTTCATCCTCCATGGCTGCAAACCATTCGGGTGAATGCTCACTTATCATGGCTCCCTTAAAATAATCTGGGTCATCTACCTTCCCAATGTCACTCTCATTCAGGTAAACCTAATAGTCATCAGAGATGGCAGATTTCCTTTCTCTTTGTGATCTTCTTGGTGGCTCAGGAGGCCGCTGAGGAGACGGCTGAGGTGAATGCTGAGGTAAGTGTTGAGGTGAAGGCTGAGGTGAGTGTTGAGGTGAAGGCGGAGGTGAACCGTGAGTCTCCCCAGTTGGGTCGACACCTCCATTATTATTAGTTGGAGGTGTGGGAATAAACGGAATGAAATTCTCTTGGATAATCGGTAGCGGAACATTAACCCGAATTTCCTCAAGATCTATCTTCCGGGGTTGTGAGCTCCCACTGATTTCTCCTTTTTCTAAGAACACAACATGTGTCGTTTCAACAAACTTAGTGACACGGTCTGGGCAATAAAAGCGATATCCCTTTGACTTGAGGGGATAACCAATAAAGTGACAGCTCACAGTCTTAGGGTCTAATTTCTTAAGTTGTGGATTAAAGATCCTAGCCTCGGCACGACAGCCCCACACACGTAAGTAATTTAAGGTGAGTTTCCTTTCAGTCCACAATTCATAAGGTGTTTTAGGGGCTGACTTAGTGGGAACTCGATTTAATATGTGAACAATTGTCTTAAGGGCTTCAATCCACAAACTAACTGGCAAGCTAGAATGACTAAGCATGCTACGCACCATGTCCATGAGTGTGCGATTGCGACACTCAGCCACTCCGTTTTGCTGATGCTCGCCGGGCATAGAATATTGAGCCACTATGCCATTTTCCTCAAGAAATCTGGCAAAGGGCCCAGGTATTTGCCCATAGGGCGCATGTCTCCCATAATATTCACCACCTCGATCTGAGCGCACTACTTTAATTTTAAGGTCGTTCTGATTTTCTACTTCCGCCTTAAATATCTTAAACTTATCGAGCGCTTCAGAACGATCGCGAATGGGGTAAATATAACCATAACGAGAGTAATCATCGGTGAAGGTAATAAACGAGTCAAAACCGTCCACTGACTTCACAGGAAAAGGACCACAAATATCAGTGTGGATTAATTCTAAGCGTCTTGTGCTTCTAATTGCCCCTTTCTTTTGATGCTTAACATATTTCCCTTTAATACAATCAATACAGTGGTCTGAATCAGAGAAATCTAATGGGTGTAATATCTCCTCTCTAATGAGACGTTCAATTCTCCCCTTCGAAATGTGGCCTAAACGACAGTGCCACAATTTCGACGAGGTCTCATCACCCTTACTCTTCTTATACTTATTTGTACCATCGCACACATTCATCACAGAGGAATCATTCAGGAGAAGCATATAAAGTTTGTCATGCCTGATAGCAAGACCAACATTATTATTATTAAACTCAATCACACACTGATAGTTTCCTAACTTACAAAAATAGTGTTCATCATCTAATGCGGAAACAGAAATCAAGTTTCTCCTCAAAGTGGGAGCGTAGAGAACATTATTAAGCAAGAGAATGTAGCCGTCAGCTAATGCTAATGGAGCAACTCCAACAGCTTTGACTTCCATCTCCTTGCCATCGGCAACCTTAAGGCTTCGCTCCCCCCTTCTTAGTGTCCTCACGGAAAGCAATCCCTGCAATGAATTGGTAACGTGCACGGTGGTCCCTGAGTCAATCCACCAAGTACTAGGGGAAAAATCAGCATAAAGGGACTCATCAACAAATGAAATTGTATTATTACCCTTTTTAGCAAGCCACTTCTTAAAGCCTGCACAGTCCTTATGCATGTGTCCCGGCTTCTTACAGAAGAGACACATTATTTCTCCTTGAGGTTTGGGTCCTTTTACCTTAGTGGACTCATTCTTAGGAGAGAAATGCAGCTTCTTCTTGGCCTTAGAGTAATCCCCATTGTTGTGCTTTCTCTTATTGTTGGGACCAAGAGAAACGACATTGGCAAAGCCTTGAACACGTTGTGCCTTCTGCCTTTCCTCCTCCTCAACACAGTAACTCATGAGATCAGTGATACTCCATTTCTCTTTCTGAGTGTTGTAACTAATCTTAAAGGGGTCAAACTCACATGGCAGGGACGTCATGATGAAATGGACCAAAAAGTTGTCACCAATGGCCATTTCCATCCCTTTCAGCTTAGCGGCCATGTCGGCCATGGTCAATATGTTCTCTTATGCCACGTGAGCCATCATACCTTGTAGTAATCATCTTCATGATCAGGGTACTGGCATAAGTTTTGGAAGAGCTCTTGAATTGCTCCTCCATTGAGGCCAAGTACTTCTTAGCGTCCTCAGAATCGGGGATTGCTCCCCTAATTCCGACTAAGATGGAACTCTTAATGATCATCGAAGACATGTGGTTCGAGTGCCCCCATTTTTCAAACTTAGCATCATACTCCTTCTTCTTATCAGTGTAATCTAATGCTGACACAAGAGGGGCAGTGGGGGCATTCTCACGCAAGGCAAGGTCGAGATTTAAGACCCCAAGGTGTATCATAACCTTCTCCTTCCACTGCGAGAAGTTAGTCCCATTGAGGGGCTCAATCCCATTCATGGCATGAGCAATGTTGTTGTTGTCAATGGCTGAAATAAATCACAACTTAGTGAGAATCATAATAAAGCATGAAAATAACCTTACGTTGGTATGATCAAATACATGCTTATAAAATAATTCTATTCCAAAATCAGAAAATGGAACAGAAAAATAAATACTAAGCTAACACATGATTATAAACAACTTTGGTCAGATTATAACCACATGAAAAAATTAATATCTAATTAAAACTTCACGTTGGTTTCATTTTAATCAGACTGTGATTTCAGCTTAAACACCAAAATAGCTAAAAGGTAATGAGGAAACTAAAACAGAAAAAGATAATCAGTCTAAGCAAATTTCTGCGCAGCTAATTTGGCCCACGGCCCAGGAGCAAACAGAAAATAAGCCCAATTGGCCTACTAAAGAGGGTCACGACGGTGCGATCTGAACAAAACGAGTCAAGGTCAAAATACCTAATCCTATCCGCATTGTTCTATTCCCCATCTCAGTCCACACGCGAGAGAGTGAGAGAGCTGAGCTGAGCTCCCACGGCGCGACCCGCGGCTTCGCCTCCTCGTGCTAATGGAGGGCTGCGGCCGGACGCGGGCGAGCTGACGCCGGCGCGAGGCACGACGGCGCTGCGAGCTGATGCACAGCGTCGGCCAGCGAGTCGCGCGTCCGAGCGGAGCTGAGACCGGACGCGGCAACGGCAGATTGAGGCGCGCGGCGCGACCTTCGTCGCGAGCATGAGCGCGAGCACGAGCTGATGTGCCAGCGCGTGCGCGGCCGAGGCGCGGAACTGATGCGCGCGGGCTGAGCTGCAGCGGCTCTCCTCGCCGGCGCCGCGTGCAGTGGCCAACGGCCGGCGCGCGGTTCCGTCGAGGATGGCCTCGGTGGCGACGGGACTTCCGTCGCGCCTCCGGCGAGGGAGACGACGGCGGTGCGGCGACAGCGCCCTCGCACACGATTCATGTATGCGGGTGTCCCGAAGGACTAGGCGTTGACGCGGCGACTAAGGTGAGTTTCTCTGCCATTTTTTTCTTAATATCTTAACCTTTGGGGATTAGGTTTCTTAGACAGAATTGAAAATTTGCAACTAATTTACTTCTGTCAACTTGTAATTAGGCTAAACAGAAATTAATCCAGTGCTGATCTAATACACCAGAAGCAATGCTTAGTTAACAGAAACTTACAACTTAACAAAATTGACCGAAAACTAATCTCAAAACACTAGACTGAAACTGATCTAAACTGACGGGAAAACACTTAACAGAAACACATCTCGGCAATAAAGATCAATAACAGAAACTAGTCATGCGATCAGGTCAAGCAACATTAGCCGAAGCAATTAAAAACAAACACTAATCTAAACGGTCAACATAAACTAATCTAACAAGATCTGAAGAACGAAAATTAACAGATCTAAACAGATGACATAAAGTAATCTAATCTTGATCAACACAACAGATCTAATACAATTAACTGAAAACTTAAACAATTGCATTGATCAAAACAGGCATATGAAGGCAATGATCAAACGAATCTGTAGGTCCTAATTAGGCTAACCATGCTCTGATACCAAATGATAGATATAACTTAGACATGATCTGGATTAGCCATAAATAGAACACCTCTAATGCGGAATTAAAAGTCTAACCATTGCTTGATGAAGTCATCAGTGCCTGCTCGTCGACGTGCGTAGTTGTACGGCGACGGATGTCCACTGCTCTCTCCAGCAGCGGATAGCGGTGGCCTTTGGGTCGCCAATGCTCTCTCCAGCAGCGGATAGCGGTGGCCTTCGGGCCGCCAACGGCACTGCACAGGGCGTGCGTGGCGAGGGAGAGGGCCTTCGGTTCCCAGAGCCCTAGCTTAGAATCGGTGAGGGGTTATCGGGAGAGAGGGAACTGTATCGCAATCGTCACCACGTACAGCAGCCGGACTCCCTATTAATATAGCGCTGGGAAACGGGACCCACTCTAAATAACGTTGGAGGCGCCGCCGATCGTGGCGCGTGAGTTACGTATGTGAACAGGTACGTGGGGTTGACCCCTTCTATTTCTCTCGTCAGTTTTCTTGCTGTTAAGATAAGATAACGAGAGTCTTATCTCTTTATCTCTTGACCTTTTGAACAGGTACGAGATTATTCCAACAGTTTGAACGCTTGATAAGCATGGAATCTTTTATGTGAAATGTTTATACATGAAAATGATCTCGGATGTACCTGTCTACCACACAAATTTATGTGGAAGATCAGAGTTCCACAGAAAATTGAACTTTTTCTATGGCTCAAGTTGAGAAATAGTATTTTGACTTAGGACAATTTGCTTCGGAGAGGCTGGCATGGGACCAATTCTTGTTATATGTGTGGGGGAGTAGAGACAGCGGACCATTTGTTCTTGACCTGTTGTGTGGCCAAGTTGGTATGGAGTACATAGGTTGTACGTTCAACTTTGGCAGGACCCCAGACTCGATACACTATCTTTTTGGACATTGGCTTGGTAGCTTTACTATGGAGAAAAATAAATGGCGATGGTTGGTGCAGCTGCGGTCCTTTGGACAATCTGGAATACTAAGCGTGCTTTGATAATAAGAAATTGACTGATCCTTCGAGTCTTATTCATATTATTGCGCATTGGATTAATTCGTGGGAGATTCTGCAGCCAAAACAGGAAAGCCAAGAGGAAATGAATTGGGGATCAAAACTTCTCAAGCGGGTGGCAAATGAAGTCTTCAAAGCGGCCTAAGGATGGCCACTTGGAGTCCCAAGAATTGCCTGATGATGGTGAGGAGGAAGCGTGGTTGTCTTCCATCTGTGAAGAAAAAGAGGCTTTTGCTTTGAAAATGGCTGGAAACTTGTAAAATCCCGTCCTTGTGTATGTCCTGAATTCTAATGCGAGGAGTTATAGATACATTTCAGATGTTGGTAGTGTCGTCTTGGTTTTACTGACTTGATTTCCTTTATGTTGTAAAAACAAAAACTTGTGGTTTCGATTAGTAGAAATTGGAGAGAGGGCTCTCTTTTTCCAAAAATAATAATTAAAGAGTAAAATAGTGCTGTAATAATAATAAAAATCAAAGCTGTCAGAATATCGAGAAAAACACGCTGATGCCTAGAGTTTGTCCGAGCGAAGTTCAGAGACTAAAAAAGCTATTTCGGGGAACCTACTACAACATAATATGGAAACTTTTGTCTGAAATCGGAGGGTTTATAACCCTTACAACGGAGGTAAAATCAAAGAGTAAAATAATACTGTGAAATAATAAAAATCAAAGCGATTAGGACATCAAGAATAACACGCCGATCCTAAAATCCGTCTGATCGAATATCAACGTCGTAAAGGATAAGCGAACTGGCGTGAAGCCATAAGTACCTGAATGGATGATGGACGTGGAACAAATGATTTACCAAGAAATTTTAATATTGAGTTGATTGAAACCTTAGGGCGCGTCTGATCCCAAACCAAGCCTGCAAGCTGCAACTGCCCGACGTTTGGATGTCTGCACGAGCTCTCAGGCAAGCCAACACGCTTCTCACAGAAGTGTTGGGCCAGGCTCAACAGGCACGCTAAACTTGACCGTTCCCGGGGAGCGCATGGCTCACATGGAGGTCCGCAACCTTAAAGAACTTTGCTTCCGGTCACCCCTCCTTAGTGTACTTCATCTCCTTCCTCCTAATCACTGCTACACCGTCGATTTAAAATAAGGTCTACATGAAAATGATGCGCAGTGATGATTTGGTTCTATTCTGAGACAATCGGTTTCGATTTTCGTTAACTGTTAACTCCTAATTTTGTGTTCATGTTTGAAGATTTTTTAGGATTTTTTGTCAAATTAATCGCGCACGATTGACCGCTAGCTTACCTCGCCATTTCACATAACTCACCTCGCCATTTAACATAACTCTTATGTTATGTTGTAAGTTTTAAGTTTTGGCGGTCATAAACAGATAGATCTTATATGCATGTGTGCTTATGTAGGCTGTACCGTTGACTTGTTGTATATGGCTTCTTCAAGCTCCCCTTGTCGTCATGAACTATGTCGTTGTCGCAGCAGCTAGTTCGCTCACCTACCTCTTCGTCAACAAGCTCCGTTGAACCGACGAGCCCCGCCACCGCCGCCCACCGCCGCCCATGTTGTCATCGTGCTCACCACATTCTTCGTCGGAGACCTAGGCAGCCACAGCCGCTCGCTACTCGTCAAACGGTTGTCACTTAGAATCTAGAAGTGTGGTGGTGGAAGGTAACTCCACCCATGTCCAAGAAGGTGAGACTAACTATCACGTGAACGCAAGCATGTTGTTTGGTAGGCTGCATTTGACGGTCTGACCTCCACACATGCAGAATGCCAAACGTCATGCATAACATGGTTTTAGAGTAGGTTTTTTAAAGACCAGGCCCGTTGTCGGCGGGATTAAAAGTTTATGCAGCCTCCCAATACTTGTAGGGTATCCTTACGAGAAGGGTTCCCTTCTCAAAAGGTTTGGTCCCGGTCAAGAAGGCGACACATGGACTTCTCTCGTTTCAATGCGTAGGAACCATGCGCGTGATGCGCGGAAGCTAACTCGTTTGTGTACATGTCTTGAAAAATGATACTACTAGATGTACAAAACCTATTTCTGGACGTACAAGCATCAGATTACTAGTATTTTTACACAAGAGTAGAGAATATCGTGAATGTACAAATTTCGGACGTATACAAATTCATGAAGTATAAAGAAAAACAAGAAGTACAAAACTCCCAAAATATGAAGTACAAAAAACTCGAAGTATAAACTCACCGAAACCTGAAGTACAAAAATATTAAAACCTGAGGTACAAGAGCATTGAAAACTGAAGTATAAAAATTAAGAATTGCAACAAATCACGAAGTACAAACATACTGAAATCCGAAGTAGAAGAATAGAAAACCGAAGTACAGAAGCACGCTCGCGCAGAGTACAAAATAATACCGAGATCTGTACAAAATAATACCGAGATCTCAAGTACATGTACTCTGAAACCCAAAGTGCATACATTCACTCTTATGGAAGTACAAGAAAAAAGTTTATCAAAAAATATCAACATGGTATATAGTTTTGAATATCTCAACGCAAGAAGTTTTAAACTGAAAACACACTCTCGTCTCTCATATCTCTTTTTCTTTTATCCTCATCTCACTTTTAATCTGGTTACAGGGGCAGAGCTTCAGGGCGGCATGCCCGGGCGCTCCGCTTCGTCCGGCAAGTATGCAAAGATCGCGTCATTAGGTGTTAATTAGCGGTTAGCTAGCTGCTTCACCATTGCTGCCCGGGCTCCTATTTTTTTCTGGTTCCGCCACTGTCTATTAGCTAGCTGCTTCACCATTGCTGCCCGGGCTTCTATTTTTTTCTGGTTCCGCCACTGTCTGGTTATAACACTTAGCGGACATGCAAACATTGGACCGCGCGGAGGAGAAGCTTGTTACTATGCTTCTTGCGTGGTGGAAGTTTAAATCCGAACGGACAAATTGGGCTTCTTCTCACGCGTCGTGGTGATGTCGCTCACCAGTCAGATCTCAGATGGGCTCTCGGTCTTCTTAGAGCAGAGCCTGGAGCATATGTTGAGCCCGTTTTGTTTTCTCTTCCCATGAAGTTTTGCGTCGGAAGAAAGCTATTACTAGTACCAAAAATATCCGCTTGATTTGTAAGCTACTCGGCTCTCGGGGAAGTGGAAGGTCTTCCTGCAACAGCCGATATAAAAGCGCGCCGCGCGCCGGTACCGGGGCCTCCCTCCACCGAGACGGCGGAGAACCCAGCCTGCGCAAGCCTCAACCACCACCGCGCCATCGATTCGAGCCGTCCTGGAATGCCCCCCTTCCTCTTCTCTGCGCCAATGCTGGGATTCTAGTTCCCCCGCTGCTCGATTTTGCCGTATACCAATGTCCAATCTGTTTCCTGTCTCAGCGGGTTCTCCGCATGGTCAATGTTTCCGCTGTCATGTTCTCCGTATGCTCCTATTATCCAATGTGAATATTTATTGAAATAACATTTTGCTGCTTCATGCGAATAATTTGATTAAGAAGCTATTCACTAGCATCGTTACAATGTATTCCTAGTATTTATTCAAATAAGCTTTACTTCATGCTAATAATAATTTGATTAAGCAATTTTTCACTAGCATGTTGCAATGAAAAATTCTAGGAGTGCGGCACTCACCTACCGCGGCCAGAGCTCTCGCGTCCCATGGCGACCGCGGCTGTGACGCCGCCGCCGGCCTGATCTCTCCCCTGCGCCGTCGCCTCCAAGCTCTGCGGACGGATCCGGACTCCCCTCGACGTCCTCTTCCGCCTGCGATGTAGGGGCTGGGCCCTCTGACCCCGCGGCAGCTCCCAAGCTTCCGCCTTTCCCATGGCCGAGGCGGCGGCACCAGCGACGGATCCCATGGCCTTTCCCCACCCGCACCGCCCCCTCCCGGCGTTGACCTCTCTGGTAGCGTCGTCCACCTCCCTCTCCCTTCGCCCCCACCAGATACCACCTCCACCTCCAGCCCTGCTCCCCCACGGCTTCGTTCCCCGCGTGGTGCCCTTGACGCCAGTTCCTGCGAGGCCACTGCTCAATTCTGTGGTTGTCGGCGGGCTGCTCGACCTGTCCAGTCCGGCTGGGCTCGCCTCCGACGGGGAGGAGGCGTTGGAGCTGCAGTTTGAAGACCCTGTCCCGGAGCTGGCCATCCGCGCCCCCACGGCATCTGCTGCACCCGGCAGCGGCTCTGCTCCCGCCCTTGTGCCCCCAGCTGATGCGAGGTGCAGCGATGGATCAATTGAGGACCATGAAGATGGAGGGAGGCCATGGCAGGTGGTTCAGAATCGTCACCATCATCCTCCCGCGCCTTCAAGTCGCCCGCCTCCCATTGCACGTCCACGGCCTCAAATCCCACCGCATCTGCGCGGTTTGTGCTTCAAGTGCTTCAGTAAAAGCCACTTCGTCGCTGACTGCATGAACAAGATTTGCTGCCGTGGTTGCTACCGCCCTGGTCACAAAGAGAGGGACTGCCCTCAACGCAAGGTCAGCCAGGCACCCCACGACTCCAAATTGATGTCTGCCGGTCCCTGTCGTCCTCTGGACCGCCCATGGGCATCTGTGGTGACGCCCCCTCCTAAGCTTGGGGACCGGGGCTCCCCAACTCGGGCGCAGCCAGCGGCAAGCTCGGCGTCTACTCCTCCAGAAGCGCTGATGAGATCTCTTCTCAAGGAGCAGGCGACGTTGATGCGGGCGGAGGTGCAAGGCGTTGTCGTGTCTCAGCTTCAGGAGATGATCGCGTCTCAGGTTGCGACGACGAAGGCTGTGCAGGGTTTGCTGGAGCGGCTTGGGACTTTTTTGGAGCGGGCCGAGGGGGCTTTGGAAAGGCTCTCCTTGCCGCAGGCTGTGGTGCAGGTAGAGCCAACTTCAGCTCTGTGTTCCAAGGCAAACGAGGTGATGCTAGCCGGCATGCGGTGCTACAGGGAGGTAGTGGACGGCACTCTCTCTGAGGAGAGCGAGAGGGCCGGTCAGATGTTGCTGGTTGATCTTGGGGAGGATGGAGATCAGTTGTGCGATGGCGGGCCTGACGGCACAGATGAGGATGATGTAGTTGCTGATGCGATGCTGCTGCAACTGGTGCCCGGCCTCGCTGAGCTGGCTCGGGAGGTGGAGCTGATGGACGACACGGTGTGGGAGCACGAGGGGGAGGGCAATGTCATTCCCGGTTCGAGCTCAGCCCTGTTGCCTGAGCAGGGGGGACATGTGGGGGAGATGGAGGCCGCGCAAAAGCTTGTGATGAGTACCGCCTCGTCGGTGCGGACTGGCCCTGAGCAGCTGAACGTGGAGGTGCGTGCACCTCTGTGTCCCTTGTCTAGCTTCCTCACCAGTTTCACTGTGCCACTCGCGGACACCATTTTGGGCACGCCGGTCACGACGGTGGCCGATGAGATGGAGGTGGCGGTGCCATCCGTGTGGAGGAGCGGTAGGCTCGCCAAGATGCACCCAAAAGGCGCCAACATTGAGCAGCTGGCCAGGGAGACCGTGGCGCGCCGTCTTGGCTCGCTGCCTCAGGAGGCCCACCATGCGGGGCGCCGGCGAGAGGATTTCTTGGCCTTGTTGGATGTCTCGGACCAGCCCTTCTCGAAGCAGGCGATAGCGGCCATCGATGACCTCGTCCTCGCCGTGAAGAAGACCAAGAAGAAGAAGACGACGCTAGGGACCAGGATGGAGCGGCAGATGCCGCCGGGGGTGTCTTGTTGATGAAGCTCATGATGTTTGGGCACTCCTCCTTGCGTTTGTTGGGAGGAAGAGGTGTAGAGCTGCTGCTAGGGATGCCTTCAGGGGTGGCGGATTTGGTGTGGGAGGAGTTGGCGATGAGGGCTTTTGCCCGCACGCAAGATCCTGGAGACCAGTTTTTTGCTAATTTTTACTTGTAGGGGGATTTTCCCCTAGCTCAAAATTCTGTACATAACACTTTATTCTATCTAATCGGATGGCGGATTCGACCGCTTTAAACTTCAAAAAAAAAAAAATTCTAGGAGTAAACCCAGTTCTCCGGTAGCACTAACTTATGAGCACAATGTCAAAACAGTGATATCTCAAAAATGAAGGTGCTGCATCGTGTGTGATTTTCGTTATAATATACATATTAAGTTACTGATGTCTTGATCACCATCATCAGGGCCGGCTGGGGAACAGAAAGGGAATATCTGTGATGTTCCTCTGACTGAGCGATCTCCATTTGGTGCCCCAGGCTGCAAAGTGATCAATAAGAGTGTGCTACCTCGCCTCTACAAGGCCGACTACTACACATTTCCATCAATCGCGGAGCTTGCTGCACGAGAATGCCAGGAGCCAGGTTGTTGCTCACATGTGAAGGACTTCACAGTTGGCAGACATGGCTATGGCAGTGTGAAGTTCGATGGAGAAACTGATGTGAGGATGCTAGACATCACATCCATCATGGAGTTCAAGGACCATGAGATTAATGTCTACACAGACGAGAGCAAGAGACCACATGTCGGGAAGGAGCTCAACAAGCCTGCAGAGATCACTCTTCTGAATGTGAAATGCATCGATCAGAAGACTGGGTTGCAGTTAATGGAGGGGCCAGCAGTTGATACCTATAAAGAGATTCTGACGCAGTGGACCAATAATAACGGCGCTGAATTCATATCGTTCGATGCCGTGAAGGGTGAGTGGAAGTTCAGAGTCGAGCATTTCTAGTCTGTGGCTTCTTTGCAATATTGAGAATTCAGTTACCGTAAATGTTCTGTGTGAGTTTCTGTATTTCTGTCTTGGGCCTACATTTGAAAAAAAAAGGATTTTGAGGTATAATATAACTGTCTTTTGCTTTTGTATCTGGAGTATATTTGATTCTCGGTAGATGGACGACTGTAAGGACAAGAAATTTCTTGATTTGAAAACACAAGCAACAACGAGATTTAACATTAGATTGTTTTTTTACTGTAACTTCGGCGTCTTCTTGATTTGAAAACACAAGCAACAACGAGATTTAACATTAGATTGTTTTTTTACTGTAACTTCGGCGGGCCTTCGGCGGGCCTTCGGCGGGCCTTCGGCCAGCCTGAACTTTGTAGAAACAATCAAGTAACCATACAGGGTAGCATATTACAAAGGGTAGAGGGAAAGGCGCGAGTGTTCAGCCTAAGACTAGTGGGGTCGACCAAATTACACCAGGCACGAATGTAATTAACAATAGAAGGAGAATTACAACGATGGAACCATAGTTGAACATCAGAGGAGCAGCGACTAATGACGGTGGCAAGAGGGACATCAGCTCTGTTGAAGGCCATGTCGTTACGCCGCTTCCAGATGTTCCAAGCGACAGCCGTACAGATAGTGGCAATGGCGCGACAGCTTGAAGCAGAAGCCCAGAGCTCCTAGAAGGAGCTAAAAGGGGGGTCATCGGTGAGGTGCGGTAGAGCGTTCCATACTTCGGCAGTGCGGGTGCAGTGCAACTGAAGAGCAGGTGGTCTCCGTCTTCATCACAGGGGCAGGAGAGGCACTAAGGAGAGTCAGTGAGCTTATGCCGGAAGCGTCATTCGTTAGTGGCGATGCGCTGTCGGAAGACCAGCCAGAGAAAAGTCTGACATTTCTTGGGGGCATTGTTGTGCCAGACCGAGGCAAACCTGTCATCAACATGCAATTGGCGAAAAGCGTTGGCATATAAACCGTGATTAGAGAGACTACTGTTAGAGTGTCGGCACTTGCGAGTGTCATCAAGGGCCGTGAGGGGGTTAACGAAGCAAGCTGAAGGTTAAGCGCTGCGAGCTCATTCGTTGCAGCCCGAGAGAGGCGGGGAAGAAGGAAGGTGTCAAGACCATCCTCGAAGGTGATTGAAACCGAAATGTTGGGCATACGGAAGTGGGAGAACAGAGCAGCCAGGGGAGTCCGCTAGCCAGGAGTCCAGTCAGAAGGTCGTGTTTTTACCATTCCCAACAGCAACTAAGGAGTTAGCACGGAAAGCAGGGAGGTTAGCCGCAATTCCTCGGTCCACGCAACTTTGAAGTTGCCCCAGAAGCAGGATTCCTCCCCCGTCCAAAGGAAGGCAGGACGACGCTTGTCGATGGCGTCAATGCCACCCGGGCGCTCATGGCATGGAAATCATGGAAGTGAGGACCGAGTTAACAAGAGTGAGGCGGCTCCCAATGGGGAGGAGGCGTCCACGCCAGCCAGCCAGCCGGAGTCCGATTTGGAGAAAGGGGGGGCAAAGTCGGAGGTTTTGAGTTTGTGAGTTGAGAGCGGGGGGGGGGGGGGGGGGGGGGGAGGTAAGTCTGAGGGAAGGAAGGGAACTCGCAGCCAAAGACCGAGGCCATGGCGGAGGCCTTAGAGGGAGAGGGGGGCACTCTGATGGGAACAAAAGTGCTTTTGTGGTAGTTGATGTCCAACCCAGTGGCGAGGGAGAAGTCATGAAGGATGCCTTTGAGCGTGGCAACGTGGTCAGGGACGACGCGGATGATGATTAAGGTATCGTCGACATATTGAAGAGTGGGGCAGGGAAGGTCGTCAACAAGGGGGTGGAGGAGAAGACCAGCGCGGGAAGCTTAGAGAATAAGCTGTTGAAAAATATCAACAACAATATCGAAAAGGAAAGGCGAAAGAGGCCCCCCTTGGCGAAGGCCGCGCTTGCATTGAATCCAGCGTCCGGGAATTCCGTTGAGGAGAACCGAGGTCTGACTCGAGGTATTGATCACCGAGATCCAGTGCCGTCAGATAAGGGGGAGTCCCTTTTGCCTCAAGAATTTTATCAAGGGCGTCCTAGCTGATCGAGTCGAAAGCTTTTCGGAAATCAAGTTTGAAGACAAAAGCAGGGGTGGCGCGCTTGTGGCAAGTTTGAACAATGTCGGTCGCATAGACAAAAATTTCAGCGATGGAACGACCGGAGATGAAGCCAGTTTGGTCCGGGTGGACCAGGAAAGACATAAGGGGATTAAGACGGGAGGTTAGGCATTTGGTAGCAATCTTAAGGCAGCTATTCTTCCCACCATTTTGGGAAGGAGGACAATATGGGATTTATTTATAGGTCGAAGGTCCGCCAAAAGGGAGTGAAAGTCGTGGAGGAAAGAGGCGAGGTTTTGTTTAGAAAAATCCCAAAATTTCTTGAAAAAGGTCAGGCCAAAGCCGTCAGGGCCGGGGCTCGAGTTGCTATTCATGGAAAAAACCGCATCCCGGATTTCGTCCATGGAGAAGGGGCGAGTGAGGTCAGTGGCCTAGGTGGGAGAGAGGGAGGAGGAGGTGCTAAGGGGGGAGGTCGAAGGTGAAGGAGGACGGACACGTCGTGCCAAGGAGAGTTTTGAAGAAAGAGTGAAGAATATGGGCTTTGGCGTTGTGAGCAAGGGTGTGGTCCCCATCCTCATTTTCAATAACTTCAATCTGGTTTTTGCGGAGCCGGTCAGAAGCACACATGTGAAAATATTTGGTGTTCTCGTCGCCAAGAACACGGTGTCTGATCTTGGCGCGTTGCCTCCAGTAGGTAGCCTTAAGATGGTTCAGGTTAGAAATGGTAGTCTTTGCGTACAGGGCAAATTTAGGAGGGGAAAGGTGGCGATTTTCCTCCAGGTTGTCGAAAAGGGGGATCACAACCTGACAGTTGAGAAGCAAATGGCGGGAAGTCGTCGAGTTTTAGCCCACTGGCGAGCAGCCGAGTGGACCCTCTTCAGGCGAAGGCAAAGCTGGCTGACAGAGGGGATGTGGGAGTGAGCGGAATCAACGCTGCCAAAGTTCGCGAGGACTAAGTCACTAAATCCAGGGATGGGAAGCCAAGTATTTTCCAGCCTAAACAAAGTGCTACGAGGAGCTTTGGAGGAGGCTTGAATAAGAAGCGGGACATGATATGACGTTGGACGAAAGGAGGAGGAGAGGAAAGTATCGGGCAGGGCAAAACTCAACTCGGAGTTAACGAAGCAACGATCAAGTCTCGCCATGATGGGGTGAGGTGGGGGGGAGGGGGTTTGGAGGTCAGACCAAGTAAACTGGCGGTCTAAAAGCGGGATCTCCAGAAGCCAAAGGCACTTGACGAGGTCATTAAAAAGCGCGTTCTCGACCAAATTGAAATTGGTGTTAGACCGATCCCTAGTATGGCGAATGAGGTTGAAGTCACCAAGGACCGAGGTGGGCACCGAGGGGGTAGGCCAAACTTGCTTAATGGAGTCAAGGAAGGCGGGCTTGAGGTCATGGGTACACGGTCCGTAGACGTTAATAATATCAAAACGAGAGTTGTCAATTTTGGAAACGAATGAGGTGGAAACCGATTAGTCATTGATGGAGCGGGAAAGGAGGTTGAAGAGATTGGCATTCCAAGTCGTGATGATTCCCCGGGAGGCGCCAACCGAGGGCTTGAAGATAAAGGATCGGAGAGATGGGTGGAGGAAGGAGTCGTTGAGCTTGGTTTGTTGAAAGCAGATAATAGAGGGGGTGAGAGTCTCGATAACCACACGGACATCGTCGCGCTTGCGGCAGTCGCCAAGACCCCTAACGTTCCAACATAAGATGATGCATTTAACTAACATAGGAACAAATAGAACGACATGAACATAGAGGGTAATAAAAGGAACATAAAGCCGACCGGCTAAATAAGTAAAGGTTTAACGAAGTTACATGAGCAGACATGGCCCAAAAGGAAGGGAAATACAAACACAACACGCTCCAAAAAGATGGGCAGCCCAGATCATCGG
This sequence comes from Poa annua, assembly GCA_026929855.1. NCBI lineage: Eukaryota > Viridiplantae > Streptophyta > Magnoliopsida > Poales > Poaceae > Poa > Poa annua. The sequence continues at coordinate 52,661,715 of CM049428.1, forward strand.
ACCAAAAAGGGTAGCAGGCTTGGAGACGCGCAGTACTGAGCAGAGGGGTCGGCGGTAAGTAGTGCCCGGAATGGGTCGGCCTAACAGGGGCCTCGCAATCATGAGACAGGCGAGGACACCCAAAACCCAGTCTCAGCTCGTGATTTAACGTTAGATTGTAAAAAGTTTCTATGTAGAAGGATTACAAAGGTCTGTGACATAGGTAATGATGGCATGGTAACATGAGATAACATTGTGCTAATGATATACTTTTAATCAAAATAAAAGCTAAAAGCTAGTCGAAGCGATTACCTTAAGGGGGGCATTTAAGGGCAAACAAACGATTTAGGTCAACCAATGGAGGGGTGGCCGTACCCTACGCTTGATATCTTATCTCGTTGAATACAAAGCCTATAAACACACCTGGTTGTTTTATCCCAAAACTCAATGTGGGTGACCAAGAGGTGGTGCACACCTATAACTAAGGATGAAATTGTAGTGTCAACCTGTAAAAAATTTCTATGCCTTGATGCATCATCATTATGTGCTAATTTTTTTAATAATACACTTTTTAGTTAATTTAAAAAATAATACTGTACAAGTTTTTTAATATTTATAAAATAGTACACTCGAGGGTATTATTTTAGAAATTTTTAAATGGCCCAGCTCGCACTGTTACCTCCTCTGTCCTCTGAAGTATTGTGTGTGTTTTGTACACTCTGGTGATTGAATAACGGAAGACCAGCGTTCTTCCTGCGCGACGTCGTGCATGTGGCCGTGTGATCTGATGACGCTCTGGATAGAACTGGGCTCGCTCGCTGGATGAGCCGTGCGACATGGGCAGAGGGCTACCCTTTTGACCTCAGAAACTCTATTGGGTATATTCAATATGTACAGCAACAGCAACAATGGAGAAGGTTCTTATTAGTACGTACGTAATAATTTTTCATCTTATTTCCAATGATAAACCGGAGTGAGCAAGCCGTAATGACATGTCAATCAACTATAAAACGGTAAAGCCTGACTGAATGGGCTAGCATTTCTCGTGGGCCGCCGTGCCGGGGTGAGGTTGCTCCGCCTTGCTGATGGCGGCCGGCGTGGCCCACATGGCGCAGACCAGGTAGGCGGCCAGGTTGACGACGCCGAGCACCGCGAGCAGCCAGTAGAAGTAGTCGAGGCGGCTGCTGTTGACGGTGTCGCCGAGCCACGTGGTGGCGCCTCTGACGAACGACACGAGCGCGCTGCTGAGGAAGAAGCCGAGGGAGAGCGTGGTGAGGAACAGGCCGGTGCTCATGGTCTTCATGCCCTTGGGCGACCGGGTGATGAAGAAGTCCAGCTGCCCCGTGTAGATGAACGCCTCGCCCGCGCCAACCAGCAGGAACTGCGGGGTCAGCATGAACACGCTGATCGGCAGCACGGCCCCGTTCGTGGACGCGGCCGTGGCCGCCACGGCGAGGCGCTTCTTCTCGCAGAAGGCGGCCGCGGCCATGCCGGCGATGGACAGCACGAGGCCCATGCCGATCTTCTCCAGGTTGGTGAACCCCGGCCGACCGGTGAGGTTCCGGCAGAGCGGGATGAAGACGCGGTCGTAGACGGCGAGGGTCAGCATGATGGCGCCCACGAAGAAGACGGTGAGCGACGCTGCCGGGATCTCGAAGCCGCCCATGCGCCGGTCCATCGTGGTCGCCTGCTCCACGGAGAAGGTGATCATCTGCGCGTAGATGGTCCAGAACAGGATCGTCGTCGCCCACACAGGCATCAGCCTCACCACCATCTTCACCTCCTCGACGCGTGACACAGAGCACAGCTTCCACGGGTTCGGCGCCACCCTCCCGTGCGGCCCCACCTCGTTGTCCTCCTCTCCGGCCATCACGGCCGCGCTGTCCAGGCAGGGAAACTGGGCGGTGTGGGGGGTCCTCTCGTGCTCGGGGCGGTCCTCGTAGAGCGCGGCGGCGGTGAGCGGCCGTTTGAGGCTGCGCTTCCGGGCGGCGGCCACGAGGACCTGGAGGATGTGCACGACTGGGCTCCCGGAGCTCCGTTTGTAGCGGTACCTACTCGTGCCGGAGAGGAAGATGGCGATAGCGACGAGCATGGACCCAGAGCAGATGCCGTAGGCCCAGCTCCGTCCGATGTGGTCCTGGATGTAGACGAGGACGGTGACGGCGAGGAGCGTGCCGACGCTGATGATGAAGAAGAAGCGGTTGAAGAAGTATCCCATGGCGGTACGCTCGCGGTCGTCGCGCTCGTCGAACTGGTCGGTGCCGAAGCCGGAGACGCTGGACTTGAGCCCGCCGGTGCCCAGCGCGATGAGGTACAGACACACGTACAGCACGCCCATCTGGAGCCCCGTCGGCGCCTCGCACGGTGCGGCCGTGGTGGCGCCACACGGTGGCGGACGAAGCTGGGGCACCGTCGTTGACACCGCGAGGAGGCCCGTGCCGACTGCTTGGACGAGCGCAAAGATGGCAATGGTGAGGTAGCGGCCGAGGAAGGCGTCGGCGAGGAAGCCGCCAAGGAAGCAGAGGAGGAAGGAGGTGCCCATGAAGTCGGTGACGACGTTAGCGGAGTCGGCGCTGGGCAGGTGCATCGTGTCCGTCAGGTAGGTCACCAGGTTCACTGCGATGCCCATCGTGGCCAGACGCTCACACAGCTCGATCCCGACAACGGACGCCGCCCCCAACCAGCTTCCGGTGCTGGACCGATCGGCCGGGCAGCCGCGATAGTCCACCGCGTCATGCACCAGGTTGCCGTCCCCGCTCCAGGCCCGCTCAAGCTCCATTTTCCCTCCCTGCGCCAACACGTAAATTAAGAGACACACAATTAGGATTGCATGCATGCAAGTCTAGCTTCCTTTGTAGTTTGTATACTATCGACCGCCATTGATTAGCTAGGGCACAATATAATTCTTGAACAACTAGTCTTAGTTAACAAAACATGCACAAAGAAGAGCCACGAGTGACGAACCATTATGCTTGTTACGAAGAAGCACAAGATCGCTCGATCCTTGCAGGGAGAATATACTGGTGGAAGAAGAAGACTTCTGGTTTCTTGCTGGCTGGATCGACGACCTCGCGATCTGACCTTTTATAGGCAGGAGGACGTGCACATACTACACGATCGATCAACAAGAATGATGGAGAGGGACGCGCACTAGGTGTGGCTAGCTACAAGAAGCCTGAATCGATATTTTTTTCCATCTCCTCTGGACTCCGGTGCGGAAAGCTAATGGTGGTTGCACACAATAATGTACAGTATATCTAAGTATTATTATATTCAGGTGTTGGATGGTCACGAGAGGAGAACTGCTGATCCCTGAGGCGTGGAAACTAAGAAAAGTGAGCTGACATGAGAAGAGGGAGTTCAGCTCACAGAGAACGTTCTAGGAGCTTCAACAGCATCCTCCACTAACGATCACAATAGTGCTGAGATGAGATTAGCTAGCAAGCAGGAGAGTGAAAGTGGGGACTTGCAAAGCACCGGAGTGTGAAGATCTGGAGGGAGAAAAATCAATAATCACGGTGTTCATCAGTTCACCATATTTGTTTTCTGATGCACCATTTGTGCAAAATTGGCTGTTATACTGTCATGTGTTGTCGGTCGACTTAATTTAGAAGGTACCAAATCCTTTGGATCTGTAAATTTATAAGAGTCTCTTTTAAGAGATGTTTGGTTATAATAGTTGTGTAAATTATAAATAAAAAATTAAATACCACAGTCCATCTCGCGCACTTAGAAGCTTTTTTTACGGAATTTGCATTTCTTGGTAAACGGTCAAAACGATGTATACACATATATGGATGATGGTAATAATAATTTCCAAAGGAAGTTGAGTTCAGAACTCGTTGTATCACTACCGTTAAAGACTTCGGTTTGGTACCCGATCGAGTGTTAATTTTAACAAAATATGATTCTGCCACACACAAATGAGAATGATGGTGCTATTGCTACGAAGAAGAACAATTCAACACATTTTCATATTTCATGCAATTTCCCTCGTTGACTTGGCCAATTGTGTTTTTATCATACTATCATTTAGAGTACCACCGCCATATCTGGGTATTAGTATGTCTGAATATCACAAGGATATTTTACAAACGAAGGGTTTCCAAAAACTATTTCCTATGTTTTTTTTCACAAGTAAAAAATTCTTAAGTTTGACTAAGTTCTTAGCAAAAAATTCTAACTTCCACAATACCATGATAATATAGTTCCAAAATGTATCAATATGGTAGTGGATATGGATACTTATTTATGTAAACTTAGTCAAACTACAAAAAAATCATATATACAAACAAATAGGACTTACATTGTGGGAAAGAAGGGCGCAATAACATGACATGGCTTTGATAACATAGTATTATGTTATTACAAGCCCAATAAAGTGTTGCTAGGCCATATAGTAACACATTTTGAAATGGGTTCCATTAGGCCTATAACTAATTAGTGTCCACTGTCACATATATTTATTATTCCCATATGCTACAGGTTATAGTACAATTATTTTGTAGTAACATGCATATTATGTGTTACTAAATGCTTTGGTAACACATTATGTTAACTACTAACATATTGTCTTAAACGTTAGACATCAGCGGCAACATTTTTTTGTAGCTAGAACCAAAGGGTGAGTGACACTAGAATTGTATTGAGACGCAACATGCAGTGATGAACTCCTTGCTGCATGATGTTGCTTGCTCATCATAGCATCAGAAGACCTCCTAATTAGTGGGTGATGCTACCGCTAAACAGTAAAATTCGTATGATACTCAGCCAAAAGGTCAAGGTGCTGCTCAAAACACTGATCAATGGTTTGCACAGACTTCTTGTATTGTGGACAAAATGTTTGTGAATAAGAACCTTTACAAGACATCGATGACCAACAGGAAATTTTGAGTCGTTCGAACAATGGATGACGTAAGGGAGCAAAGCAGTGTATCCTCAACTTTTAAACAATAAAGTGTCTCATCCAAATAAAGAAAATTTTCAATTAGAGCAACAAGAAAGAACCATCAGCGGCGATGAAAATCTTAAAGTTTACATCACTGAATACTATAAGTTATTTGGGGCACCGGTCCAGAAATACTTTTTCTTTAGATGAGGAATCTGAGGCGGATATAATATAATTATCTGCAGGGGAGAATCGAATCCTCACCGATGACTTCAAAGAAGAGGAAAATTTTGAAGCTATTGACCAAATGGAGTATAGTAAAGCTCCAGGACTAGATGGGTTCCCAGCTAAACTTTACAAAAAAGATTGGCAAATTATTAAATAGATCCTACAATGATGTTTGTGTAGTTGCAACAAGGGGGGTTGCCACTATGAACTCAATTTTGGAGCCATTTACCGAAAAAAAGGATGTCGTCCGGATTCAGCAACATAGGCCTAATTGTTTGGTTAATGTACATCTTAAGATGTTTATGAACATAGAACCAGTCGTATTTCTGAGGTTCCTACTAAAGTTATATCCACCCCAACCGCCTTCATGCTGGGAAGACATATCCTCGAGGGGGTAGCGGTTCTTGAGACTATTCATGAGCTTCACAGGAACAAAATGGACAGGATTATCTTCGTAATTGATTTTGTGAAAACATATGACAAATTTGAATGGCCTTTTCTACAGCAAATTGTTTGTTTGATAAGCTTTCATAAGACCTTGTTTTGAATAATTGTTCAGGGGAGGTCGGTTGGAATATGAGTCAATGATAATATTGGTCACTATTTCCAAACAAGAAATGGGCTGAGACAAAGGAAACCTCTTTGACCTATTTTATTTAATATTGTGGTAGACATGTTTGCCATTCTTATTGCAAGGGCCAAAGAGCATGGTCACGTCGGCGTTTTTATTCCTCATCTAGTTGAGGGTGGGGTCATTGTCCTGCTATATGCAGAAGATACTATCATGTTCATGGAGCATGACCTGGAGAAGGTTGTTAATACGAAATTGATTTTATGCCCCTTCGAACAAATATCGGGCTTCAAAAGAAATTTTTACGAAGGCGATATTTTATGTTTTGGTAAAGCAAATATAGAGCAATACAAACAAATATTTGGGTGTGAGGTTGGGTCTCTCCCTTGCCGGTACGTAAGGGGTGTCAATACACCACATTATAAAACTTTAAAAAAAGAATGGAATCCAGTTGAAACATGTTTTAAGAAGACACTTGGGTGCTGGCAAGGATGGCACAGTCTCATACGAAGATAGACTAGTTCTTATTAACGTAGTCCTCACTAGTTTGCCTATGTTTATGTTGTCCTTCCCTGAAATACCTAAAGGGGTTCTTAAGATTTTGGACTTTTATCGGTCCTATTATTCTGACAAAGTGACCAACACAAACGTAAATACCAATAACCTAAGTAGAATATAATATGTAGACCTAAGGATCAAGGGAGGTTTGGTATTGAGGTTCTTGACATAACAAATACATAAATGTTTCACACTTCCACTTTTCACAAACCTTGCCACCCAATAACATGACAAAGGTGTAGTAAACCTTTCATGCGTAAAGTTTGTTGGAGAAACGACCATTAACTTTATCGTATATCTTCTCAAAATTAATTCTAAAAATAACACCATCTAGTTTCTTTCTATATAACTCATGGATAGATTCATGGAGTATGACAACCCCTGTAGGATACGTCTCCCGGGAATAAGGGC